>CM028134.1:418407500-423207500 GCA_016271365.2 Neoceratodus forsteri | reverse complement strand
TGACGACCAACTCCTGCAGGTGCTGCTCCCAAGCCGGGCATAAGGTAAGCCCTGGTAATTCTGGGTGATGGGGCTGGGGAGGTCAATCGGATGGGGGGCCGTCAGCAAGGTGTAGAAACAGTGATATGATAAAAAAATTAATGTGACATGACTAGGGTATAGTACCCACCTCACCTGGGCCCCTTATCATTGAACAGGATTACCCCAATTTAATAACTTGGTTGTTTCTTGTGATAATCATTTAGTAACCATGACCACCAGGGCACAAAAGAAAAAAGAGGAACAATCAGAAACACCTTTTCCATTTGATGATGACATTTTTGGTGATATTGGGGGATCCAAGAAAACAAAAACAGAAAAGAGGCAATTACAGAAAGAATGGAAACAAAAACAAAGAGGGGCTTCTGATAGTATGCCTCCAATACAAATGTATGATATTGTTTCTGAACAGAAAGCAGATGTGTCCCTTAACCCTTTCTTTTTACAGCTAGGGAAGGTGGTGCCTACAGGGGCCCCTCTATAACTCAGAAAAAGGGGACACTTTATAGAGTCTGTACACACTCTACTACCCAAGAACAGGTAGAACAGTTGATAGTCTCAGGAAAATATAGACAGGATTTATTGTTTCTGGCTCATGGCATACCTAGTGCTGGTCATGCAGGGTGGGAAAGAACATCTGCCAGACTTCTACAATGTTTTTATTGGCCTGGATTACAGGATGACATTGCAGAATACTGTAAGAGCTGCCCTTCCTGTCAGCAGATGTCAAATGAGACAAAAAGAAGGAGTGCCCTCATGCCCCTACCACTGGTCTCACAACCATTTGAAAGGATAGCTATGGATATAATTGATCCTCTAGAAAAGAGCACAAAAGGGAATAAGTTTATACTTGTCCTTTGTGATTATGCTACAAAGGACCCAGAAGCCTTTACCCTCAGGTCAACAACAACCCCCAAAATAGCAGAGAAAGTGATGGAGTACTGTAGCTGCATGGGCATCCCGAAAGAGATTCTCACTGATCGAGGTGCCAGTTTTAATAAAGCATTACTCACTGAACTCTATAAGGCTTTAGGGGTAACGATGGTTAGAACTTCACCTTATCATCCACAAACTGACGGACTCGCTGAATGATTTAATCAAACACTAAAAGGTATGATTCAAGTTTGTGGATGAGGAAGAGAAAAATGGGATCACTATCTACCCTTATTCCTTTTTGCGTATAGGAAGTACCACAGGCCTCCATGGGATTCTCACCTGTTGCTCTTCTATATGGATGGAATCCTCGTGGACTGCTTGATGTGGTTAACGAAGCCTGGGAAGGTGAAACTATGGTTAAGTACACTAATATTTTAGAGTACATGACAAACTTACGCAAACGGTTACTGTCTTATACACAGCAAGCATACCAACACTCTGTAGTAGCCCAAGAAAAACAAAAGGTGCTTTATGATGTCAAAACAAAGGAAAAGGTATTCCAACCAGGGAGAAGGTTTTGCTGCTTTTGCCATCCACTAAAATAAATTATTAATGAAGTGGCAGGGTCCCTATACTATTAAAGAACAAACTGGTCCTGTCACCTATAAAGTGGAGACCCCGATAGACGGATGGCAACAAAGATCTGTCATGCCAATTTATTAAAGAAATGGCACGAGAGATCTGAAAATAAGCCCTACTTGTATATCTTCTCTAGCAGTCCAGAAACAGAATTAGAGATAGCATATTAGAGACTGAAAGGCCCCGAAACCATACACGACATTAAAATAAACCCCGACCTAGCCTATCAAGAACAAATGGAGTTGAACCAACTTCTCCAATGTTTTTCAGACACTTTTACACGTATACCAGGGAAAGAGAACAGCAAGAAGAAGGAGCTGCTGTTATAACTATACTTCTCTACTGGGACTATATATTGCCTCTCCCTTCCCTCCACCCTCCGTCCCCTTAGCCAGTTCTACTTTTATTGGCACAGGATTTGACTGACAACAGGAACTTCCTGTTTGGGAGCAGAAAGTGAGTGATCAAAGAGCCACAAAAGATTAACCATCCTAGAAGGAAAAGAGTAGCTCTCCATCCCTTCATAACTGATGGAGGTCTGACTCTGAGCAAGTAAGGAGGCTACTGAGAAATATAGGAACTTCTTGTCTCAGAACAGGAAGATCAGGAGCTTAAAGGGCACGGAGGCAGTGAGTAAGTAGAGAGAAAAAAAAAAATAAACAGAGGAAAGAATAAGTATTCAAAACAACAGTTAAAGGGCCAGAAATAAGACATGATCAGAGTGGTGCAGTGCAGTGGCTGTAGAGCAGCAGTCTTCCGGGAGACGTTCTGGAGGATGCGATGTTGTCCCATTGGCAGGCACCTCTCTGGGCTGAGGGAGGCGGTTGCTCATCTCCAGGCTGAGTTGGCCAGGATTTGGGGGACCTCCTCTCCCACACAGGAACCACCAGGGCCACTGCCATTGCCTCACAGGTTGCCAAGAAAGAGAAGTGGTTGGACCACAGTGGGCTCAGAGAGGGTGAGGGTGGTGGAACAGAGGCACATCCCTCCAGCTGTACCTCTCCACAGTTCATATGCTATTCTGGCAAAGTGTGGTTCTTCTATGGAGGTACCTGCAGTGGAGACCAAGGAGGATGCTGGGAACCTCCACAAAGGAGACCCACAGGAGGGTGACATGGGATCCCACAGGAAAAGGAAACAACTCCTAGTGAGAGACTCCATTGTTAGAAGGTTAGAACTGGTGGAAGAAGGGGGGGTAAGGTGCCTGCCTGGCGCCATGGCTTGGAGAGACAGGGAGCGAATCCTCAGGATCGCGGGAGCAGCTGTACGGGGGATGGAGCTGGATGTCACTGTCCACCTAGGGACAAATGACCTGGCTGGGAAAGGGATCAAAGCAGTGCAGGAAGAGTTTGTGGAGTTGGGGAGGGGCCTTAGACAAGTAACATGCACGGTAACCTTCTCGGAGGTGCTGCCTGTCTAGGGCATGGGTGAGACTAGGGTGCTCCACACCATGGGATTCAATCAGTGGTTGAAAAACTGGTGCAGAGCTCAGGGGTTTGGCTTCATTGGGGACTGGGGGTCCACCTGGAATGATGCAGGCTTATACTGGCATGATGGTCTGCATCTGTCCAGAAGGGGAACCAGGATCCTAGGTGATAGGTTTAAATGCTTCATTGGCAAGCATTTAAATTAGCCAAGAGGGGAGACACTGGAAAGGAGCAGAGAAATCCTAGCCCCTTAAAAAAATCAGGGTAGTAAGTGAGGTAAACACCAAGATAGAGACATCGCTAGGGAGAAGGGCAGGGGTAAATGGAGAAAATGACAAAGGCAATAAGGACAGGGATGGGGCAAAAAGGGGTAAGGTCATCAAGAAATGGAGGGTAATGAGTACCAATGCCTGTAGTCTGGGCAACAAGCTCCCTGAACTGGTGGCCTTGATAGAAGAGGAGTGCCTGGACATCATGGCAGTCACAGAAACATGGTACACAGAGAACCATGACTGGCATGTTAACATACAAGGGTACACAACCTACAGGAGAGACAGGGAGGTAGAAGAGTGGGAGGAGTAGTTCTCTATGTAAGGGAAAGGATAAAGCAATGGAAAAAGAGCAAACAGGAAGGAGAGGAGGCATTGTGGGTCACCTTAGAGACTGGAAATGGCAACACAATCTGCACAGGGTTATATACAAACCCCCATCTCAGGGGAGGCAATGGACAAGGATATGATAGACGGCATCCTTAAGATGGCAGAAAAGGAGCTACTGTTGAAGGGGGACCTGAATATGCCAGATGTTAACTGGAGCACCTTTGCTGCAGCCACACCCAAGAGCAGGGCCATTCTTGATGCCCTACAGGGGCCATGCCTCAGACAGCTAGTGTTGGAACCCACTCAGGAGGGAGCAATCTTAGACCGCATACTCTCAAATGGGGACAGTGAGAGGATCTCAGATCTAGAAATGGGTAGCCATCTGGGAACAAGTGACCACCAAACAGTGTGGTTCATGATAAACTCGGCTGGTGAATCAAGCCATACAAAGTGAGGGTACTGGACTTCAGGAGGGCTGACTTTGGCAAGATGGGAGAGTGCCTTAGAAAAGCACTAGCAAACAGACAAGAAGGTGGGGTGGAGCAACAATGGGGAAACATCAAAACTGCCATCACAGAGGCAACACGCCTTTGTGTGAAGCAAATAAACAAATCAAAATGAAAGAAAATCCACTATGGTTCTCAAAAGATGTGGCAGGGAAGGTTAGGGAGAAAAAGATAGCATTTAGGAAGTATAAAGAAACACAGAAGGAGCAGGACAGAGAATTGTACCAGTTAAGGCAGAAGGAAGCAGGGAAGGCAGTCAGAATAGCAAAGGCCCAAACTGAGGAAAAGATAGCCAGCTAGGTTAAGAAGGGGGTTAAAACCTTTTATAGGTACATTAGGGAGCGTAGAAAGACAAAGGGAGGGATAGTGAGGCTGGATAGAATGGACAGTGGGTGGGCAGAGAGGGACAGTGAAAAAGCTGGGATACTGAATGAATATTTCTGCTCAGTATTCACAAAAGAGGAGGAGAGAGAGGTACCTAATCCAATTAACAGAAGCACTCTTGATAGGGGGGTCGATCCCAGTCCTTTCACAGAAGAAAGGGTTCTGAAAGAACTCCTAAAACTTAAGGTGGACAAAGCAATGGGGCCTGATGGGATTCACCCCAGAATTCTAAAATAATTAAGAGGAGAACTAGTGACACCACTGACTACCCTTTTTAACAAATCATGGGAGTGTGGTACCTGAGGACTGGAGGAGAGTGGATGTGATTCCCCTTCACAAAAGTGGGGGCAAGACAGAGGCAGAAAACTACAGACCTGTCAGTTTCACCTCTGTGGTAGGGAAAGTGATGGAATCACTTCTGAAGGAAAGAATTGTTGAGTACCTAGAGGCCAGTGAGGCACAGGACCCAGGGCAGCAGGGTTCAGAGCAGGAAGGTCATGTCAGACAAATCTAATCGATTTCTTTAACTGGGTGACCAAAGTAGTAGACCACGGAGGGGCTGTGGACATGGCCTACCTAGACTTTAGCAAGGCATTTGACACAGTCCCATGCAAAAGATTAATAAGCTAATTAGCCAGTCTGGGAGTGGGGCCCAGGGTGGTAGCCTGCGTAAAACATTGGCTGAACAACAGGACACAGAAGGTAATAGTAAACGGAGTCCACTCTGAAGAAAGGGGGGTTACTAGTGGGGTACCGCAGGGTTCAGTACTGGGTCCAGTCCTTTTTAATGTCTTTATAAGTGACATTGCAGAGGGACTGGAAGAAATAGTATGCCTCTTTGCAGATGACAGAAAGATCTGCAACAGGGTTGATACACAAGGAGGCATGGAAATGATGAGAAGGGACTTAGCAAGGTTGGAGGAATGGTCAGAAGTATGGCAGCTTGGATTCAATGCAAAGCTGTGCAAAATAATGCACCTAGGAAACAAAAACCCAGGGGAAGAATACACAATGGGGGGAGGGTAGTAACAACAACAAAAATGGAAAGGGACCTGGGGGTAATCATATCAGATGACCTTAAGGTTGGCAAGCAATGTGAGAAGGAAGTAGGGAGGGCTGGGGAGATACTGGGATGCATAGGGAGAGGCATCACCAGCAGAAAACAGGAAGTTGTTATTCCTCTGTACAGACAGTTGGTGAGACCCCATCTGGAGTACTGCATCCAGTTCTGGAGACCCCATCTCTGCAAGGACATAGACAGGATGGAGGCAGTCCAGAGGAGGGCAACTAAAATGGTGCAGGGTCTGCAAAAGAAGCCATATGAGGAGAGACTGAAGGAGCTTAATATGTTTACCCTTGAGGAAAGGGGGGACATGATAGAAACGTTTAAGTACCTCAGTGGCATCAACAAAGTCCAAGAGGGTAGCATCTTTCAGAAAAAGAGAAGTGCAAGAACAAGGGAACACAATTTGAAGATGTGGGGGGGACGGCTCAGAGGCAATGTGAGGAAGTATTTTTTCACAGAGAGGGTAGTGGACACATGGAATAGCCTTCCAGAGGAGGTTGTGGGGTCTAAAACTGTGGGAGAATTCAAGAATGCATAGGACAGGCATAAGCAATTCTTGTGGGGGGGGTAGAAAGAAATAGGCTGTTGGTTAACTAGGATCTGCAACTTACCCAGTAGGTAGGGAATGAGCAGACTAGGTGGGCCAAGCGGTTCTTATCTGCCATCAAAGTCTATGTTTCTATGTAAGCTGTTGGTGTCAGCCATGAAATTAAAACTGACTCTAACCCCATCAGTCAAAAAGCCTATAGGCTCTCAGAGAAAGTCTGGGCTGATGTAAACCAGGAAATAGAGAAACTAAGGCGGTTAAAGATAATTGAACCCTCTGTTAGTCCTTGGTCATCACCCATTGTAATAGTTCCAAAAAAAGAAGGAGGGATATGTTTATGTCTGGAATTTCGAAGGTTAAACAAGGTATCTCAATTTGATAGTTATCCCCAGGGTAGATGACATAATTGACCGCATTGGCCAGGCTAAATACATTTCTACACTCAATTTAACCAAAGTGTACTGGCAGATACCTTTGGAAGAATACTCAAAAGAAAAGACAGCATTCAGTACCCCAAATGGCCTATATCAATTTGCATACATGCCATTTGGTTTACATGGGGCCCCCGCGACCTTTCAGTGGTATATGGACCAGCTGTTAACCTCCCATTCACAGCACTGTTCTGCCTACCTTGACAACCTGGTCATGTTTAGTGCAGATTGGGCATTTCTTCTTATGCACTTGATCAATGTCATTCAAGCCATACGAACAGCAGGTTTAACCATAAACCCATCAAAATGTACACTAGCTATGAAAGAAACAAAATATTTAGGTTTTATATTGGGTAATGGGGTAGTATGTTCTGAAATTGAAAAAGGAGAGTGGCTCAGTGTACTGTACCTGAAACAAAAAAATAAGTCCAGTTCTTCTTGGGATTAGCAGGATACTACCAGCAATTCATTCCTGAATTTGCCACCATTGTGACCCCTTTAACAGATCTCACCAAAAAGTAGGTACCTAACAAAGGTTCCTTGATTCCCTTCTTTGTGATCTGGCTTTCCATACCATCAAAGCTGCACTATTGCGCATCACCTGTGTTACGATCCCTGACTTTTTAGCCAACCATTCATGTATACAGACGCTCTGAAACAGGATTGTGTGCGGTGTTATGCCAGTCTATCAGTGGAGAAGAGCACCCGATCATTTACTTAAGTCGAAAGTTATTTCAAGGAACGTAAATATGCAGCCATCAAGAAGGAATGTTTGGCAGTTAAATGGGCCATTGAGGCCTTAAAATTCTATTCATGGGAACCAGTTCACACTGATTACAGATCACAACCCGCTATACTGGTTTAACCAAATGAAAGATAAAACGCCAAATTCTTCCTTGGTGCCTGGCATTGCAACCCTATAAGTTTGATATTAAACGTAGACCTGGAAGCAAACATAAAAATGCTGACTTTTTACCTAGGTATGGTGCAGGTTAACATTTTGTACTAGGTAACAGTAGGTATGGGAATACCTACATAGCCCAGGGCAAATGATGTTATATTGTTGTCAAGCTTTTTGAATGTATTATATTTAGGGTGTCCGGGGGTGGAGCTTCTGTGAGGTTGGTTGGAAGCTCCATCCCATTCCCTAGGGAATTTGTATCTTAGGGAATGTGGTTTACAAACCAGTAACTTCACTCTGGTTTGCAGGGGGGTATGTGGTGGAAGTATGGTGCCCTCCCTGAGTGTGTATTGTCCTGGGTTTGGACCCCCCCCTTTTCTTCTCTGTAAGTCTATTGTACAACAGCATTCCTTTCCTGACCCCATTTATGTCTGTGTCTCCTATAAGTAGAATGGCCACCTGCTGTAGTTTCTTTGTCGTCTCCAATGAGTATGGTTATGAAATAAGACAGATTTGCCAGTATTCTGGAACATAGCTGGTAGTGGTAATAGAGAATGAAAAATGTATTGGCTGCCTTGCGTTGTTGCACGGAGAAAAAGGCATTTTGGTACTGCAAACCGCTAAAGCCAGAGAAAGCTCCAAGAGGTCAAAAGGCCAGCCTGTTCCCTTTCGCATGTCCATGCAGGATGAGCTGTTGTATATCTTGCTGCATAAGAGCAGTTCTGTAGGTGTAATTAAGCCACGAAAGTCCTGAGATCAAGAAAGTAGAAGGAGGCGGAAGGTCTCTAGTAAAGCCCCTCTTAACCTCCGCCTCCCGAGTTGAAAATGACTGTGTACCTTACACTTATTGTTCACAGTCTGCAAGAAGCTGGAATAAAAAAAGAGCCTGTACAGTTCTTCCCTCGGTCTGGTAATGCTAGTGACTGCTCAAGCTCAGTATGTGGCAGCCTAGGGCAAGAGCGACCAACAGCACTAACCAGGAGAGAGTTCTGTTAATAATAGTAATTGCGTTACCCCAGGGATAAATGTATATGTGGATTTAGCTTTGACCAAATACCACAGGGTTGTCCGGTTTTTCTTACTTGCTGAGACGGGGAGCCTCAATGCTGTTCTTCTGAAGCATGGTCCCCTGTTCCAATCGGTTTCCTCTTCTTAGCTGGTGTGTAAGCTCCTATAGAAGTCAGCGGCACCTTGTCTGATACTTTTATGAGGGTATCATATGCCCATCAAGTGCAAGATGGGTGGAGTTTCCCTGTAATGCAGCCCCTTTCCTGTTAAAATAAAGAATGTTTCGTAATATGTTAATCTGCTATACTGTTTAAGTCATTGCTGAATATTTACCAGTATACTGATGTAACAGGAGTCTTGTATTAAAATATTAATAATAAAGGATGTTTTTTGTTGTGTAAAGATAGAGAAAAGGGTGAAGTTACGTTTAGGGGAGGAGTATTATGGCTATAAGAAGCCACAGCTTAGGTCCAGAAGGCAGATAAGAACAGATCTCCAGTGGGAGGTCAGACACAGAGTATTTTAGCAGTTAACAACTTCTACTAGCTAAGCTGTGTGTCTTTTGACTTTATTTTCTGTAAAACAGTATGTTGTTTTGATTGATTTCCTTTTTTTCATTTTCTTTTGTTTTAATAAAATCATGCCTATGTTGGTGTGTTTTACCTGAATTGCTGTTGTCTGAGTAACCTATTTAACCTCACCCACGACAGTGCAAACAATTAGGAATGTGCACTTTATGTCGTTAAAATACAGTCCCCTGTTTATCTACGGGGTACCTTATAGTCCCTTGTTTATCTATGGGATACATTACATACAGCAAAGCACTGTGTGAATGGGACTGAGTTACAGAAGAAGATGCAAGTTATAATGTCAAGTAGAGGTTGTAACATCAAGACCTTTGACATTGACTTTGACATTGTAGTGCAGCAGTCCTTCTATGTAATAGCAGTCCTGTTTTGTAATAGCAGGCTTATGTCAGTTGCCACCAAAGGAAGTGTGACAGCGCTTCCAGTGATGTTACGGATGGGGTAGCACCTTAGTGAGACAGCTCCCTCCTTGCCACGGCAAATACTTACTCTTTACAACCAGGAAATGGTAAAATATAAATATGTAATGGCAGCAAAAGAAAAAGGAGAACATTGAGACTTACTATCAGGCCCCAAAATATCAAAATCAGGCAAGGATTGCTCTAGATATCATATTGTAGCAGATGATCACAGCCAGCAGCGCCAACAACCAGTGAACAAGGCCGAGGGTATGACACAGACGCGAAGAAGAACAGTTTACCAGACAGTGAATTGATAAAATAATCACTGAAATCCATAAATCTATAGCACAGACCAAAGTGGAATTCACCACACTTAAGGAGCAGCTCTCAGGATCTGAAACTAGGCTGGCGAAGACAGAAAAAACAGTTGCAACATTCCAAACAGACCAGAAACAAACAGGGACTGAAACAGAAGCACTTTTAACTGTCACTGAAACACTGCAAGAAAAATGTCTGGATCTGGAAGCCAGATCCAGGAGAGACAATTTAAGAATCACTGGGCATCCAGAAGATTGTGAAACCCAGGATATGTGTGCCTTCCTGAAAGAGATGCTGAAAGATGTGCTCATGCTGCCCACAGGATATGAAATAAGAATTGAAAGGGCACATATGGCATTATACCCTAAACTGACTAATGCAAATGCCAGATCCAGGTCAGTGATCCTCAGATTTTCAAGTTACAAAGTGAAGGAGGACATTCTGAAGCGGGCATGGCGGGGGGTGGAGGAAATATAATGGCTCCAGACTGTACTTGATCAGGATTATCCTCAGGAGATTCAAAAACAAGGGATGAAATATCTTGATATTGTGAAGGCACTGAAAACAGAGGGCATACGATGCCACATTCTATATCGAGCCAAAATAAAGGTACATTGGAAAAATGGGGTCAAGCTGCACAACACACTGGAGGAGGCGACAAAGGCTCCTACAGGAACACTGCATCCACTGCAACAGAGACCCAGACCACAAGGAGGCATCGAGCACAGGTGGAATGAAGAAGCAGGAGAGGCATTGAAGGGAACTTCCAGCAGAATGGACGAAGAGCAGCACCAGAGATGATGGTGGAGATCAGGGACATGCTGAGCAGCATGTCTGGAAGCGACAGAGTAGAAGAGCACTGAGGAGAGAGACACACACACTTGAACCTTGTCAACTGGCCAAGATTTCTAACTGGACCCTTGTTGAAGACTGCAGGACTACTCCTTGAATGGAGAGCAGGCAGATGAGTGACTATAATTTTGTTGTTACTGCCTGCATGTTGGGGAGTACAAAAAAGGGGAGTGAAATAGTCCAAACTATAGATCAGAGAGAACGATGGCCAGGAAATGGGAATGGGGGTAACGGATAGTAGAAAGAAGGGGGAGAGAACAAATTCTTTGGGGGGAACAAGAAGGGGCTGAGGAGGGGCTACAAATGTGAATGCAAATACAAATGAAACACCAGTAGCCAACAAGCAATATCCTGGAATAACTGCAAAGAACATGGGCTGAGATACTAATATAAGGGGAAGATGAGTAAACTCACACTGAATAGGGATGAAAGGGGCTTATTTCAAGGGCTTTGAAGGGGGAGTAAAAGAGGGCCATATTCAAACAGGATCATATGACCACATGACTATAGGTGGCCTGTAACAAAAGAAATAATGATCAGTGGAGCCTAGGGAGGTAGGGAGGTGCCTTAAGGGAAGGGGTGCAGACCTGAATGAATAACTGGATCGAGAGGGAGAGACACAGCCCCCAGAGTAACAACATAGGAACAGAGGGAGAGATCCTAAAGGAAATACAGATTAAGAGTAACAAGAAGGGGACTGCTATACTTCCCACAAAGAACAACAGTGTGTACCCTTGATTCTTTTCTGTTTTTCTCTTTCCGTGCAGGTGATCTCAGATGACCAGGGGCAAACCACGGTTCCAAGAAGATGCAGAGACACACGAAGCTGGGGAGATACCAAAGGAACAGGAAACCAAATGCAGAGGTGCAGGAGCTATGGTAACACATATGCATAAGGTACAGGGGAAAAGAGGGGGGCTACGAAGACTACCAAGGGGGTGGAAATGGTTGATGGGTAGTAACATGGGCATGGTACCTAGCCAGAGATAATAAGACAAGAAATGTTGCAAGCCAGATAAAAAGTGAAACAATGTCCAGAGAAACAGAAAAGAAAGACAAGGTGACAAATGAGGATGGGGCAAAATAAAGGAAAGAACGAAAGCATAGACATAAAAGGTGTTTGCCTGATGGGGGTGGGGGGGTGGCAGAGAGAGTGGTGGAAGAAGTTTCTGAGTTGTTATCCTGTTTGTGGTGGATAGGGATTTGAAGCCTGGTCATAGGAAGGGAAAGGAGAGGAGCAGAGGATACCCCAAGTGACCCAATGGCCAAGACAGTGGCTCCTAAATATAGGGGAGGTGGCACCACTGCTGCTTCAGACATAGAGAGAGAGCTAGGTGGTTCTATGTCCAGAGACAGGGAAAGTAAAGGTACTTTCCTCAATCTTGGAAAACCACACAGTTATTTTATATACCAGTTGGCCAATGTGGCTTGTTTATTAATAGATTGCAGTTGCAAAGTTATAAGTATGCAGAGGGTAGAGACGAAAGAGATGTAAGAAAGGTCAATGGGAGAGTGCTTGGATATCAAAGACCACCCAAAGGAAAAGGGTGATCTTAGCCAAATAAATAGCTAAATGAGTAATCCCAAAAGTATGAAGATTGTAACATATAATGTAAACAGTCTGTCAAACCCCATAAAAAGGAAACAAAATCATGTCAGTAGTGAAGCAAATAAAAGCAGAAATTATACAGTATTTCTGCAAGAGACCCATCTAACAGAACAAGAGCACCAGAAACCTGAAACAGTTTGAGTATAATGGAGTGTATGCCTCCTTGTATAAAACAGGAAGGAGAAGGGAGTAGCAATACTTATACCCGAATCATCCTTTCGAGTATATGCAGAAAGAAGTTGACAAGGAGGGTAGATTTGTGATTTTGAAGGGGAAAATACATGGGCAGGTGGTCACGCTGGTGGCAGTTTATGCACCCCCTGGGGTCCAAATATGATTTTTATAAAAACCTGCTACTGAGGGTGATAGAGAAAATGGAAGGTATGTTAATATGTTGCCAGGACTGGAATCTTATGTTAGATTCAAGAGTGGATAGCACGTTGGGGATCCCCAGATCTACCCATAAAGTTGCCTAGCAGGTTAAGACATTGATAAATTGCTTAGGGTTACAAGATGCGCCGACGCTTTTAGAGGGCACTAGTAGAGGGTACACATACTAGTCACAGGTACACAGCATGTATTCTAGATTGGACCTATTTCTGATTCCCAGAGAGACAATAACAAAATTTGTAAGGACCAGTGTATGGACGATAGGAATATCTGATCATGCGCCACTTACAAAAGAAATGCAAATGCAAGAGATACCCAGAAATACCTTTTGATGACTGAACCTTGCACTATTAAGGGACAAAGAGATGGTGGAACAAATCTCAAAACTAATAGAGCAGACGCTAAGAGAAAAAAATAATCCAGATACCAGTAAAGCAATGATTAAGTGATAACATTCAGCGAGTTAGAGTATACGAAGCAATAACCAGCTCTGTGGATAATGAAATGCTGAGGCGAAGCGAGCCGGTTATTGTGAGTATACTCCAACTCCCTGAATGTTATTACTATTATACGAGTTGGAGTGAGTAAGCAGTAGTTTGTTTCTGTCAGTTCCCTTGAGACCGAATGGACCCCCCCCCCCGCGCTAACCATCCCCCCACACTATCTGCACCTCCTCCCACACACACACACACAAATGCTAAGAATGGATTCCACAGAATTTTAGCAACCTTAATTAAAACAGAAACAATGTGGGTGTTTTACAACTAGAATTTCCATTTCATTATGTTTATTTATACCACCTAACAGCTTAAAAATATATATATCACACACTTTCCACAGAGTCAGAAATAACCCAAAGTGAGCGGACAGCTAGCGCCTACACTTCTATGCAGGAAGAACACAAATGCATTTTCTGTTTTTGGAGACGCGGACCAGCTCAAAGATGGAGCCGGGGTTAGCCTCTGCCTTAGAGGTGGTGTTCTTACCATTTGTCTGATCGTTTTGTGGCCCGGTAGGTTTTTACTGATATTATTTCAAATCCTCCAGTATATTAGAGAAGCACTCGCAGATGGGAAATACCTGGGGAGAGTGGGGTGTTTTTTTTACTCTATTTGGAGGGGGTTCAGGCACTCTAATACTTGGCAAAGGCTGGGAGACAGTTTTAGTTTCTCTTTCCCATAAAGCGGAAGCTACATTAAAATAGAATTTATTTTACAGAATTACAGATAGTAACATTCTTTAGTCATGGAAAACAGGACATAATAAACAGAGATCACCATTTATCTGTGTAGCCTGTCCAGTGCAGGCAGCACTAAATATGGAGAGTTGCAGATTTGTGTCCCAGTTCATGCTTCCCAGTGGTCGTGTCTCCTGCTTGTCGGGGTTGCGAATGTGCACTGGGATCATGAAGTGTGAATAACCGACTGTGGGTATGGTTTTAGGCTGATCAACCGACTGTGGGTGTGGCTTTAGACTGGTACCCGAATGTGGGTGGGGTTTAGGCAAATAAGTGACTCTGGGGGATTCTGTTGTAGTTTGTGGCAGAATAACTGATGGTAGCTCTTTATTCTGATTGACTAACATTAGATACCTGTCCTATAATATGGGATACCTTGAAAGTGGTGATTAGGGAAAACTTACATGATTATTTATATTAGGGACACAAAGTGCCCTGGATCTGGAATTCTCAGGATTACGGTACTCGTCCCTTCAAGCGGCGGCAATTAGCCACGCCCCTTTTCCAATGTCAGTTCTCCCCCTCAAACACACCGCTCGGATATCTCCATGCCCATGTTACTGAACTGTACTGTCCCCCCAACAAATAGGTAACATTCTTAAACTTATGCCTTTTTTATTCGGTTTAACGCTGAAAGCAAGAATATACAACTAGCTTATTAAAATACAAAACATGGATTGTATACAATATTTACAACAGCAGTCAGTTTAGTCCGGGAAAATAAGTCACTCAGGGATGTCCTCTTCATTCTCTGTGCTGGAACCACATGAAGGAGTCCAAGTATGATGGCACCAACTCTAATCTGGTCCCATGCATTGCCTGAATATGTCGCTGTGTTTAAATATTGCAAACTACACATTTTGGTAGTTTGCGTGTTCTGTGAGATTACTCCACTTCACACTTAGTCCAGGAATATGTCGCTATGTTTAAATATTGCAAAAACACACATTTTGGTAGTTTGTTTGTACACAAAAGCCCGCCTCGGCCTCGGTCCAGGAATATGTCGCTATGTTTAAATATTGCAAAACTACACATTTTGGTAGTTTGCTTGTTCTGTGGGGGCGTGACATCTCAGTGACTGCAAAGCGCATGCGGCCGTATTTCCTCACTACGAGCACTCACTTCCAAGGTGTGTCCCCTAAAGTAAATATATGCCAAACTTACAGCAATAGGGGCAGCAAGGAAAAGACAAAGAAGGCAAAAACACTTGGAAGAGCAGATAAAACAATTTGAAATACAACAACAAATAGAACTTGATAGAAAAAGGAGGAAAGAAATTATCAAACTTAAAAGTGACCTTAACAAATTATTGGAATATAAAAGAGAACAACAAATGGCATTCATCCGACAAAAGTACTATGAAGGAGGACTTAGGGCGATGAAATTACTGGTATATAGGCTCAGTGCCAATAGGGCTAGGGCATAAATTATAACAATCAAACATCCAGACACTAGGGAACAGATACAGACACTAGAGAAAATAATGGATGGATTTAAAGGACATTACAAAACTCTTTACAGTCCCAGACCAGAGACCCCACAAGTGGAATCAAACACGTTCCTAGAACAGCTGCACCTGTGGAAACTAAATAGGGAGCAGAATAGAATTTTAAACAAGCCAATCGGGGAAGGGGAGGTTAGACAAGTCATAGGGAACAGCAAAACAGGAAAGTGCCCTGGAACTGATGGCATCACCACAGAATTTTATGAGAAATTTGTTGACAAAGTAATGCCCACTTTGCAGGAGACCTTTCAGAGTTTAATGAAAAAAGGAGAACAAACCCCACCATCATGGACACTAGCTGTGATATCAGTTATCCCTAAAGCAGGGAAGGATCTGACAAATTGTAACTTATACAGACCTACATCATCCTAACTGTGGATTATAAATACTTCACAAGTATACTAGCTAAAAGGTTAGAAGAAATAATACCACAGCTGATAAAGAATGACCAGATGGGATTTGTAGCGGGTAGACAGACAGCAGACAATATAAGAACTATACATATAATTGAACAATTGAATAAAACAAAAACCCCTGCAGTTATAATGAGCATGGACACCGAAAAGGTATTTGATAAAGTGGATTGGAAGTATCTTTTCAGAGTACTGACAAGATTTGGATTTCATACCCATCTTATAGATTTAATGCAGAGATTATATACAGGTCCACAGGCATACATCTGAACAAATGGCTACCTATCAGAAAGATTCACATTGGGAAGGGGGACAAGACAGGGATGCCCACTATCTCCCCTCTTGTTTGACCTGTATCTTGAGCCACTAACACAATGGTTCAGGCAGGACTCAGGGATAAAAGAGGTATCAGTTAAACATAAAGAAGTCCTATATGCGGACGACATACTGATCTACCTAACGGAACCTGAGACTTCAATACCTAGAATGGTGACAATGGTTTCAGAATTCTCCCAAATTTGGGGATATACCCTAAACACCAGTAAAACAGAAATACTTAAATTCCACTGCAACCCCTCAATACGAATTAGAACTAAATATCCAATGAAATGGGCCATGTCAAAACTGAAATATCTGAGGATTACCCTGAGAAACACTACTAAATTTTTATATGCAGACAATTTAGTTCCACTACTCAAGACAGCTTAGAGAAGATATTAAAAGGTGGGGGCACTCCTGATACCTATCTTATGAGTGACAGAATTCAGACAGAAAAGATGAATATATTGCCAAGACTCCCATATATTTTTCAATGTATACCCCTAGATATGAAGACGGTGCATTTGTAGGAGCTACAGCAGATGATATATAAATTTATTTGGGCAGGAAAGAAACTGAGAGTAAGGAGTCAGGTCTTTACAACAAGAAAGAAATGGGGAGGTTGGGCACTACCAGATGTCACGGAGTACTGTCTCGCAACTCAGCAGAGATGGGCCTTACAATGGGGCAATCCAACACAGGATGCACAATGGAGGGAGTTGGAGGAACTGGGAGTAGGGAATACACCCTTAGAAGAGATGTTATTTAACATAAAACCTGCAGCAGGACTGGAAAAAGAGGGCAATATACCAATAATATAATAATAAGGGGTTAGGGAAGGTAGATGGAAATATATATGGTGGACGCAAAACAGGGACTTTACACCAGGACAGATACTGTAGATCAGAGTTATGGACAACAAAAACTTAAAGGATGTAGAGCCCCAGTTTAAATTATGAGAGGAGACACAATTTTAACATTTGAGGAAGGAAAACTTAGGTTCAAGTGGAAAGATTCGGATAAACTCAGATACTACCAAATGAAAGGTTATATACAAGCACAACAAAACAGACTGGGCTCTCGCATATCACACTAGATGGGGGAGTGACCCTAGACCAGCTGGTCAATAAACAGGATTTGAAAGGTGCGATCACGCTCATCTACCATTTTTTACTGGCACATAAAGGATCAGAGTCCACACAGATAGTAAAGAGATGGGAGACTGAGTCAGGGATTTACCTATCGGAGCTGGAGTGGAATAGGATATGGGGAGGGGGGGCTTCAAGGTAACTTCGTCTCTAATCTGGAGAGAATTTCAATGGAAAATTACAACCAGATATTTTATTAAACTACACATGAAAACAGGATGGGGGGGACTCAGTGTGCTGGAGACAGTGTGGGGAAAAGAAAGCCACCCACAAACATATCTTTTGTCTTTGCCCTAAACTGCAAGAGTTCCTAGGGAAACAAAGAGTAAACTAAAAGAAATATTTCAAATTCAAGGAGAGTTACACATCCAACATTGTATATGGGCTTACCTCCCATAGAAGTGAAAAGGGCCCAACATTAAATACCTATGGGGGATATGTGTGGCAGCACTTGGGAAAACAATTACTAAAAATGGCTCAGCCCAGAGTCCCTATCCTGGCTGAGTGGAAGAGTGGTAGACAATACAGGAAATGGAAAGGCTAATGTATGTAGTGCAAGACAAAACTGAGATGTTTGGAGAAAGGTGGACGAGATGGGTCCTGGAAATGGGGTGATCTCAGAAAATAATATATAACAGAGAAAAGGGAGGAACAGAAGGGATGGAAGGGAGGAAGGGCAGAATTATAAGAGATATAAGACACTGAATTCAAGAGTGAATGAAGCATATACAACAGGAAATCTGAGTAGACTTACCCAGAGGCCTTAAGTGAGTAAAATGTATGAAAAGTAGAGATTTACATAGTTACATAACTCTGTATAGTTGGTTGGTTAATCTAGTGTAGATACTTATCCAACTGGTACAAGATAATGTGTTTTATTATAGTAATATGCAAGGAAATGAGAAAGAGAGGGTAAGAATTTTTAAACTTGGACTGCTTTTTACCATGCATGTACATGAAATGAAAAGTGACAAGAATGACTACATGTATGCATCATGAATAATTTCAAAATAAAGTAAATATAAAAAAAAAGGATAGAACCCCATGTGACAGGGCTGAATAAGGCCCTGCCCCTTTTGTGATGCAGAAAGAGTTTAAACACAAGGGTCTGTTCTATTGTCTCCTTTTCTGTCTCTTGTCTGTTTGGTTGCACAACCAAATTTTCTCATGATACCTAGGACTTGATCACCCGCTGGTCCTGTAATTCTCTGCCTCTCACTATCTCTCTACCCTCACTTGCTGTTCTGTATTTTCTTCCCTTGTATATCTGCATGTATAAAAATACATGTGAAGCGTTTTGTGGAAATTTAATTGGTACTGGGATCCTTTGTTTACATAGAAACATAGACTTTGATGGCAGGTAAGGACCGCTGGCCCACCTAGTCTGCCATTCCCTACCTACAGGATAAGCTGCAGATCCTAGTTAACCAACAGCCTATTTCTTCCTACCCCCCACCAGAATTGCCTTATGTCTGTCCCATGCATTCTTGAATTTTCCCAGTTTTAGACCCCAAAACCTCCTCAGGAAGGCTGTTCCATGCATCCTCTGTGAAAAAATACTTCCTCACATTGCCCCTGAGCCGTCCCACCCTCTATCTTCAATTTGTGTTCCCTTGTTCTTGCACATCTCTTTTTCTGAAAGATGCTACCCTTTTGGACTTTGTTGATTCCACTGAGGTACTTAAAAGTTTCTATCACCCCTCCTCCTTTCCTCAAGGGTATACATATTAAGCTCCTTTAGTCTCTCCTCTATATGCTTCTCTTGCAGACCTTGCACCATTTTAGTTGCCCTCCTCTGGACTGCCTCCATCCTGTCTATGTCCTTGCAGAGATGGGGTCTCCAGAACTGCACATGTACTCCAGATGGGGTCTCACCAACTGTCTGTACAGAGGGATAACAACTTCCTGTTTTCTGTTGGTGATGCCTCTCCTTTGCAGCCCAGTATCACCCAGCCCTCCTACTGCCTTCTCACATTGCTTGCTAACCTTAAGGTCATCTGATATGATTACCCCCAGGTCCCTTTCCATTTTGCTGTTGTTACTACCTCCTCCATTGTATAATTTTTCCCCTGGGTTTTTGTTTTCCAGGTGTATTATTCTGCACTTCTTTGCTTTGAATCCAAACTGTCATACTTCTGACCATTCCTCCAACCTTGTCAAGTCCCTTCTCATCCTTTCCATGCCTCCTTGTGTATCAACCTTGTTGCAGATCTTTGTATCATCTGCAAAGAAACATACTTTTCCTTCCAGTCCCTCTGCAATGTCACTTATAAAGACATTAAAAAGGACTGGACCCAGTACTGAACCCTGCGGTACCCCACTAGTAACCCATCTTTCTTCAGAGTGGACTCCATTTACAATTACCTTCTGTGTCCTGTTGTCTAGCCAATGTTTTACTTAGGCTACCACCCTGGGACCCACTCCTAGGCTGGTTAATTTGTTTATTAATCTTTTGTGTGGTACTGTGTCAAATGCCGTGCTAAAGTCTAGGTAGGCCATGTCCACAGCCCTTCCCAGGTCTACTACTTTAGTCACCCAATCAAATAAATCAATTAGACTCATCTGACATGACCTTCCCACTGTGAACCCATGCTGCCTTGGGTCCTGTGCCCCACTGGCCTCTAGGTACTCAACAGTTCTTTCCTTCAGAAGTGATTCCATCACTTTCTCTACCACAGAGGTCAAACTAACAGGTCTGTAGTTTCCGACCTCTGTCTTGCCCCCACTTTTGTAAAGGGGAATCACATTCGCCTTCCTCCAGTCCTCAGGTACCACACCATCTCCTCCCATGATTTGTTAAAAAGGTAGTCAGTGGTGTCACTAGTTCTCCCCTTAATTATTTTCAAATTCTGGGGTGAATTCTGTCAGGCCCCATTGCTTTGTCCACCTTAAGTTTTAGGAGTTCTTTCAGAACTCTTTCTTCTGTGAAAAGACTGGGATCAACCCCCCTATCCAGAGTGCTTCTGTTAATTGTATAAGGCACCTCCCCCCTCCTCCTCTTTTGTGAATACAGAACCAGAAGTATTCATTCAGTATCCCTGCTTTTTCACTGTCCCTCTCTGCCCACCCACCGTCCTTTCTATTCAGCCTCACCATCCCTCCCCTTGTCTTTCTACGCTCCCTGATGTACCTATAAAAGGTTTTATCCCCCTTCTTAACTGAGTTGGCTATCTTTTCCTCAGTTTGGGCCTTTGCTATTATGACTTCCGTCTCTGCTTTCTTCTGCCTTAACTGGTACAGTTCTCTGTCCTGCTCCTTCTGTGTTTCCTTATACTTCCTAAATGCTATCTTTTTCTCCCTAACCTTCCCCGCCACCTCTTTTGAGAACCATAGTGTTTTTTTCTTTCATTTTGATTTGTTTATTTGCTTCACACAAAGGTGTGTTGCCTCTGTGATGGCAGTTTTGATGTTTCCCTATTGTTGCTCCACCCCTCTCCTAGCCTGTTTGCTAGTGCTTTTCTAAGGCACTCTCCTATCTTGCCAAAGTCATCCCTCCTGAAGTTCAGTACCCTCATTTTTGTATGGCTTGACTCTGTAGCTGGGTTTATCATGAACCACTCTGTTTGGTGGTCACTTGTTCCCAGATGGCTACCCACTTCTGGATCTGAGATTCTCTCACTTTCCCCATTTGAGAGTACAAGGTCTAAGATTGCTCCCTTATGAGTAGATTCTAAAACTAGCTGTCTGAGGCATGCCACATGTAGGGCATTGAGAATGGCCCTGCTCTTGGATATGGCTGCAGCAAAGATGCTCCAGTTAACATCTGGCATATTCAGGTCCCCCATCAACAGTATCTCCCCTTTCTAGGGACATGTATATGTTGTTCATCCACACTGTCTGGCAGGTATCCTTGCCGCTTTAAATCTTGCCGGAAGGTCTTCAAGCTGGCTCCTCCCACCCACCCAGGTGGTAAAACTCTCGGCTCTGCCCCATGACGCCAGATCTTCCTTACCGCTTGGAAGCTCAGGTTCCCTCCTTAACGCTCTGCATATAAGACTGGTTCCTAATTCTTCGAATTTTCGAATTTAAAAGTTTTTTGCTTAAAAGACTTCGGTCTTCTCTCCCTCGCGGCTGCGATGGACAAATCAACTCCTGGTTTCCGGAGATGCCCTTGCGGGTAGAAGATGTCTCGGACGGATCCGCACTCCACGTGCGTCTACTGTCTAGGCCTGGAGCACGACCCGCAGGCCTGCGACCTGTGCTCTTCCTTTTTGGCCTACGTCCTCGAAGACCGTGCTGCCCGTTTACAACTGGGGCATCCCGAGAAGCGTTTTCCTCCAGTGAAGTCAAAAGAGGCCCGGTTGGCGGTTTCCGCGGCAGCGGGCTCGGCGGATCAGCTCAAGCAGATGATCGCCCTCGAAGAGGAGGTGCCTCTTATTCAGCTTCTTTTAAGGAGTTTGTCTGACCCTCTCTACTAAAGGTGAGGGACCAATTCTGCTGGACGTTTCTCGGTCCAAAGAAGACAAGGGTAAGTCCACAGTCGGCTCTTGGGAAGCGGGAAAGATCCCTCTCCCGAGTTGTCGGCTGTCGATTCAGTCCAAACTCGGCTGCTTCCACTGGTCTCACGGTGTCCCCGTCAGGCCAGTTGACCTAGACTCCCGTCGATGCGGTCAAGATTTTTCTCGACCCGTTGGACGGGTTGTCAGCAGGAGAAGCTGAGAATCCCCTCTCCCTGGTTCCCCTGGTGGGAGTTGAGGACCCATTGGCTTGTCTGTGCCTCCAGTTCCGGAGCCTTCGGTTGAACCCTCCGAACCGAGGGGAGTGCCGGTTCCCCACAACACCTCCCCGCACCGTCCTCGGGAAAGCCGAGGTTCTCAGTCTCGGTCTCGGACTTCTTCGCGGTCCAGCCGATCCCGCCGTCATAAGCGGGTCAGGCACCAGCGGCAAGCAAGCGCCGCTCGTCCTCTTCCTCTCCGACAAGGGAGGCTTCACGTAAGTTGCATCGACGATATAGGGGACCTCATGTGGCAACAGCACCTTCTGACGGAAACAAGCGGCGCCGTCCTTCCCCGCCATTAAGTGGTTGTCACCGGAGCGGCGAAACAACCCCTCATTTTATCCGAGGCCTGTTCCCAGGCCGGTTGTTCGCCAAACCAGCTGCCCACGATTCGCGTGGAACCTCCGCCTCCACAGCCGTTAGTTGGGGCTCCAACCAAGAATTCTCGGTTGGCTCAGGGACTGCCCCATAGGCTGTCTGTCACCCTCACTCCCGATCGACCTCGGCAGGTGGAGGGTGGCTCAGGCCCGAGGCAGCTCTTTGAGGACTCTTCCGAGTCCGAAGACGATTCCTCCCTTTTCTCCAAGCGAATGGACTTGGAGTCCTCAGGAGGACAGTCGGTGGACGATAGCCCTTCGTCCTTCCTGGGATTGCTTCGGCTCATCTCGGAGTCCACCGGGATGAAGCTCAAACCCGTTTCTAGCAGGCCAGGTATCCCTCATGGAGATTCTGGACGAGGGGATTCCCCTCAGGAGGCCTTTCCGGTGGCCGAGGCCATAGTGGGCCCGGCCTTGGAGCTCTGGCAGCACCTGCTTCCTGCCCCTGCACCTTGACCAGGATGGCCAGGAAGTATGTGGTCCCTACGGTTCCTTGTCCGGTTTTGGACACCCCTCGGCCGAGGGTTAGTTACCGACAGCGTTTTCCGGCGTGCCGGAATGCTAGGGATGTGGACAAACCTCCCGACAAGGAGTCCAAGAAATTGGACTATGCCGGGCGAAAAGTCTACGCTGCGTCCTCCCTCGGCCTTCGCCAGGCCAGTTCGGCCGTTCTCATGGCACATTTCTCTCATGCCCTGTTGGGCTCCCTGGACGAGGTCGTCCCTCATCTTCCCACAGATCTGCAGACCACAGTTAGGCAGGTGCGGGACCAGGGCAGGGCAGTGGCCAAACAGCAGCTTCAGACTGCTTTGGACATTGGGGACTCATGTGCCAGGTCTGTGGCGGCCGCAGTGGCTGCGTGCGTCGGGCTTGGCTGAGGATATCCACCTTCACTCGGACAGCAGCATGTTGGCAGATGTCCTTCTTGGGGACCGACTCTCAGCCCTCGGGTGGAAGGTCACCTGCAGAGGATCGAGAGTCCAATGCTACCTTGGACTCGGTCTCATCCGCTCAAGGACAAGACGCCAAACCACAGCCTAAGCCCTTTCGTCCTTCTGCGCCCAGCAACGCGTCCGGCCCAGCAATGTCAGGGCCAGCAGGCTCGGGCTTGGCATCCCAAACCCAAGCCCGGGGCTTCCTCCAACAGGAAGCAGGGAGGTAAAGGCCCAGGAGGTCCCTCGGCTGGCCCCTCCTCCAAGCCTGCGCGGTGACGGGCTGAGTGTGGCCCCAACCCGTCCCTCACCCAGGTTCCCCTGTGGAGGCAATCCAACACTTCCTTTCCATCTGGTCCGTTATTACCATGGACAGGTGGGTGTTGGAGAGAGTGGTGGGAAAAGGCCTGCCTCTGGAGTTCGAGCAGGCCCCCCTTCCAGGCCATCGCACCTCCAGGGGGCCTCAGGGTCCACAGCCTCACTGTCGGCTCGCCGAGCCGACATCACTCTCCTCCTCCAAAAGGAGGTGATCAGGGAGGTGGCGGACCCTCCCTCAGACCCGGGGTTTTTGTCCAGGTACTTCCTGGTTCTGAAACGGACGGGGGGCTGGCGCCCCATTCTCGACCTACACGACCTAAACAAGTTCCTAAGGTCTCGAACCTTCAGGATGGTCACTCTGGCTCAGATAATACCATCCCTGGAACCCGGCGTGTGGTTCTGCTCTCTGGACCTGCAGGATGCGTTCTTTCCGTCCCTATCCGTCCGTCACATCAGAGATTCCTTCGCTCACAGCGGAGGGATCCTTCAAGTTCCGAGCCATGCCCTTGACCTGTCTCCAGCTCCCAGGGTCTTCACCAAATGCCAGCAGTGGTGACAGCTTTCCCGGCGCCGAGGGTCCGGATGTACCTTACCTGGATGATTGGCTGATAGCAGCCCCTCAGACAGGAGGTGGGGCGGTCAGAGATCTGGCCCTCAGGTTTGTTCTCAAATCGGCCTTCTCATCAATGAGGCCAAGTCGAGACCTCGAGAGAAGCAGGTGATTCTTTCATCGGACAGAGCTCGACTCTCTTGAGCCAAACCACGGCTCCCGGCAGACAGGGCCGAGGTTCTTACCTCCTTTGCCCAATCATTTCTGGTTGGGCAATCGCGCCCTGCCCGGGACTTCCTGTGCCTCCTGGGTCTCATGGCGGCCTGCACCAGCGTGGTCCATTGGGCACGCTGGCACATGCGCCCTCTTCAGTGGGGACTGGCCAGCCAGTGGTCACAACGCTGCGATCCATTGGACCAGCTAGTGACGGTGACCCAGGGGATGTGGAACGCTCTCCGGTGGTGGACCGTTCCAGTTCATCTGCAGGAGGGCATCCCATTTGTCCACCCCGAGCCGATGGTCTCTCTATCGACCGATGCCTCTCTGATGGGTTGGGGTGCCCATCTGGGGGAACACCGGGCGCACGGCCTCTGGTCCCCGCGGGAGTCCCGATGCCACATCAACCTGCTGGAGCTCCGAGTGGTCCACCTAGCTCTCACCGCCTTTGCTCCGTTTCTCCGGGGTCAAGTGGTCCGAGTCCAGACGGACAATACCACGACCATGTACTATCTAAACTGCCAGGGCGGGACGCACTCCATGCTTCTATGCAAGGAAGCTCTCCACATTTGGTCACTCGTGCGCAGCTTGGAGGCGGATCTCCTAGCCATTCATGTGGCAGGAGCCTCCAACACCCTGGCCGATGCCCTGAGCCGGATAGGGGCTGCATCCCACGAGTGGTCTCTCCTGCCGGAGGTAGTACAAGATCTGTTCTCCCATTGGGGCACACCTCAGGTGGACCTGTTTGCCTCAGGAGAGCGCAGGCTGAGGCTGTTCCATGCCTGCCCCCCTCAGCAGGGCTCACTGCAGGGGGATGCCTTCTCGAGGCCGTGGACCCCAGGCCTCTTCTACGCCTTTCCCCCTTATCCCTTGATACACAAGGTGCTTCTCAAAGCAAGGAGGGACAAGGCGCAGGTGATTCTGATAGCCCCAGACTGGCCCCGCCAGTTCTGGTACCCAGATCTCCTCAGCCTCAGCTCCAGGCTCCCGAAGCAGCTTCCAGCTCACCCAGACTTACTCTCAGTCAATCAGGGGAAGGTGTTCCATCCGGACCTTCAATCCCTGCACCTGACGGCCTGGTTCCTGAGTGGCTAGAGTTCCAGGCCTTGGGTCTTTCCGACGAGGTCCTCAATGTAGTTGAGGCATCCCGTAAGGAGTCAACCAGGAAATGCTATGCCTTCAAATGGAAGAGATTTTCCATTTGGTGTCAGGGCAAGGGCTTGGACCCTTCCTCCTGTTCCTTGGCAAGCATCTTGGACTATTTATGGTCCCCTTTCTCATCAGAGCTTGGGTCAACGACCCTAAGAGTGCACCAGGCAGCCATCTGCTTACCTGAGGCAGAGCCGGGAGCAGTCGGTGCACAGGAGAAGGTGGTCTGGCGCCAAAGGCCTTGATCACATTCCCTCCGGTCAGAGAACCTCCACCTCCGGGGATTTACTGCTGGTACTGGCAAAGCGCTCATGGGCAAGCCATTCGTATCAATGGCTAGAACTCTCCACCTGGTCGTGGAAGACCGCCTCTGCGGCTATCACGCCAGCCAGAAGGATGGGAGAGCTCCAGGCGCTCTGCATCGAGTCTCCTTACCTGGTCTTCCACAGGGACAGCAGTTGTCCTGCGCCCCACCGAAATTCTTCCGAAGGTGGTGTCGGAGTTTCACCTTGACCAGGTGTTGACTCTGCCGGTGTTCTACCCCAATCACACCTCGGAGGTGGTATAGGCTCATACTTTGGACCCTGAAGTGTTCGCTTATTATAAGGAGTGCCACGGCTGAAATTGGGAGAGAGTTCAGCAGCTGTTTGTCACCTCACGCTGAAGCCGCACCTGGCAGACCTGCAGCCAAGCGGACGATAGCAGGTGGGTCACCTCTGCATAGATCTCTGCTATAAGTTGGCGGGCATGGAGCCTCCCAGAGGGATAAGAGCTCATTCTACCTGCCATACTGCTGCATCAGTGGCTGCTTCAGGGACGTCCCTATCCAGGATATCTGCAGGCTGCTACCTGGAAGTCAGCACACCTTATCACCCATTACCACATTGACCTTGAGTCACGCCGGGATGCTGGTTTGGGGCCTCGGTTCTCAAGTCTTTATTCCTAAGTAGGGGTGTGCTTTGCCTCCCTCCTCCCGGAGAACTGCTAGAGTCTGCCAGACAAGTGGATGAACAACATATCCATGTCCCTAGAAATACAGGTTACTCACCTGTAACAGGAGTTCTAGGAAGTATATGTTGTTCATCCACACGACCCACACGACCTCCCAGCCAGACCTGACAACCTGAGCTTTCAGCAGTAAGATCTGGTGTCATGGGCGGAGCCGAGTTTTACCACCCGGTGGTGGAAGGAGCCAGACTTGAAGACCTTCCGCAAGATTTAAAGCGGCAAGGATACCTGCCAGACAGTGTGGATGAACAACATATACCATTCCTAGAACTCCTGTAACAGGTGAGTAACCTGTATTTCTCTGCCATCCTAAGGATGCCTTCTATCATACCCTTGTCCATTCCCTCTCCCTGACATGGGGGTCTGTATACAACCCCTGTGCGGATTGTGGTGCCATTTCCAGTCTCTAAGGTGATCCACAGTGCCTCCTCTCCTCCCTGTTTACTATTTTGTTCAGTTGCTTTTATCCCTTCCCTTACATAGAGAGCTACTCCCCCCTCTTCTACCCTTCCTGTCTCTTCTATAGATTGTGTACCCTGGTATGTTAACATCTCAGTCATGGTTCTCTGTGTACCATGTTTCTGTTACTGCTACGCTATCCAGGCATCCCTCTTACATCAGGGCCACAAGTTCCAGGAGCTTGTTGCCCAGACTACGGGCATTGGTACTCATTACCCTCTATTTCTTGATGGCCTTACCCCTTTTTGCCCCATCCCTGTCTTTTTGCCTTTGTCATTTTCTCCATTTACCCCTTCCCTTCCCTTCCCCAATCAACATCTCTATCTTGGTGTTTACCTCACTTACTACCCTGATTTTTTGGGGGGCTAGGATTTCCCTGCTCCTTTCCAGTGCCTCCCCCCTTGGCTAGTTTAAATTCTTGCCAATGAAGCATTTAAACCTATCACCTAGGATCCTGGTTCCCCTCCTGGACAGATGCAGACCATCACACCAGTATAGGCCTGCATCACTCCAGGTGGACCCCAGTCCCCAATGAAGCCAAATCCCTGAGCTCTGCATCAGTTTTCAACCACTGATTGAATCCCATGGTGTGGAGCACCCTAGCCTCATCCATGCCCTAGACAGACAGCACCTCCAAGAAGGTTACCATGCATGCTATATGTCTAAGGCCCCTCCCCAACTCCACAAACTCTTCCTGCACTGCTCTGATCCCTTTCTCAGCCAGGTCATTTGTTCCTAGGTGGACAGTGACATCCAGCTCCCTCCCCCGTGCAGCTGCTCCAGTGATCCTGAGGATTCGCTCCCTGTCCCTCCAAGCCACGGTGTCAGGCAGGCACCTTATCTCTCTCTCTTCCCTTTCTCCCCAGTTCTACCCACCTAACAATGGAGTCCCCCACCAGGAGTTGTTTCCTTCCCCTGTGGGGTCCCATGCCACCCTCCTGTGGGTCTCCTTTGTGGAGGTTCTCAGCATCCTTCTTGGTCTCCACTGTGGGTGCCTCCATAGAGGAACCACACTTTGCCAGAACGGCATATGAATTGTGGAGAGGTACAACTGGAGGGATGCACCTCTGTTCCACCCCTCTCACTCTCCCTGAACCCACTGTGGTCCAACGCTCCTCTTTCTTGGTGACCTCTGAGGCAACAGTAGTGGCTCTGGTGGTCCCTGGGTGGGAGGAGGTCCCCAAATCCTGGTGAACTCAGCCTGGAGATGAGCAACTTCCTCCTCAGCCCAGAGGTGCCTGCAGATGGGACAATGCCGCATCCTTCAGAACATCTCCTGGAAGACTGCTGCTGCACAGACACTGTACTGCACCATTACCATCATGTCTTATTTCTGGCCCCTTAACTGTTGTTTGGAATACCTACTCTTTCCTCTGTTTATTTATTTATTTTTTCTACGTACTTACTTACTGCCTCTGTGCCCTTTAAGCTCCTGATCATCCTGTTCTAAGACAAGAAGTTCCTATATTTCTCAGTAGTCTCTTTACTTGCTCAGAGTGAGACCTCCAGCAGCTGGGGGCAGAGAGCTACTCTCTTCCTACTAGGATGGTGAGTCTTTTGTGGCTCTGTGATCACTCACTGCCTGCTCCCAACAGGAAGCTCCTGTTCAGTCAAATCCTGTGCCTAAAAAAGTAGAACTGGCTTAGGGTGGAGGGGGTGGAGGTGAGGGGAGGGAGGGAGGGAAGGAGTGCAGTATAGTCCCAGTAGAGAAGTATAGTCATCATAACAGCAGCTCATTCTTCTTGGTGTTCTCTGTCTATTCTCTGGCAGAAGCTATCTAGGGCAATTTTTAAATCTGGCTTTAATCTGGCTTTCTTCTTGCTAAGCCACCCCCCCCCACTTCACAGCTCTTTCTACACTTAGTTAATTGCGCAGATAACACTTCCCTTAAGCCACCTGAGACAAACACCTAGATAACTGCACAGATAACAATTCACCTCAGCCTACTCAGACAAATACACTAACTTTTGTTTTGTTTTTACCTAAATTGAAGGTCTCAGTAGTAGAGTTCTAGTTCTTTAGTCCCAGTAGAGAAATATAGTTATAACAGCAGCTCCTTCTTCTTGGTGTTCTCTGCCTGTTCTCTGGCAGAAGCTATCTAGGAAGTTTTAAATCTGGCTTTAACTTAACTTCCTTCTAGCTAAGCTACTTCACAGCTCTTTCTACACTTAGTTAATTGCACAGATAACAATTCCTTCAGCTACCTGAGACAAACACCTAGATAACTGCACAGATAACAATTCCTTCAGCCAACCCAGACAAACACACTGACTTTTTGTTTTGTTTTTACCCTATATTGAAGGTCCTAGTAGTAGAGTTCTAGTTCTTTAGTCCCAGTAGAGAAGTATAGTTATAACAGCAGCTCCTTCTTCTTGGTGTTCTCTGCTTGTGCCAGTTTAAAACTGTATATAGTTATACTGTTGAAATGATTGCAAAAGCTTTTTGGAACTCAAGGGGTTAACAAGTTTGCAAACTCTCTGAGACACTGTAAGCAGAGGTCAGTTCTGGGTCACAGTGTTCTTTTGCTGCACTTGTTGAAACTTACAAGAACACTGTGTGAAAAGAATGCTGTTTTCTTAATGGGGGTTGCAAAGACTTATAAAAACAGAGCTGCAATTTCTTGCAGAGAGAAACACAGAGACTAAGATTAAAATTGAAAATAAACCCAGATGGAAATTCTCTGTTTATACTGTTTTGTAAATAGTTATACTGAACAATTTTTTTATTTTATTTTACTGTTATTAATAGATCACTTGTTGCAAATTTTACAACTGCTACTGGTTTTCCTATGCTTCCTGACCTGTGCCTCAATGACAGATGGTATCAGCCTAAATGGGATTTATGCTGCATACTTTAAGCCAGGAGTTTTCAGCGTGGGTACTAGACCTGGTACCAAGGCAGCACAGAAGAAAGGTATGGATTCTGCAGCAGCAAGCCCAGGAGTGGTTACCAGGTGAATGGCTGCCAAACTAGCAGAGACAGAAGTCAAGCTGAGACTGCACAGCTAGCATCAGTTATAGAAAAGAACAGGCAGTGACAGAACCTGAAAGCCTCACTGTCTTTTTCAAATGGTAGGCTATACAACAAAGAGACAGAGGAACAGAGAAGAGAGGAGATGCAGCAGAGAAAACAAGAAATTCAATGTTTAGAAGCACAGAGAAAAGAAGAAATGCAACAACTCGAACAGCAGAGAAAAGAAGAGATGCAGTGACAGGAATAGAAGAGGAGAGAAGAGATGCAGTGACAGGAGCAGCGATGGTTAGATATCTTGCAAGTTCTCAAAGCTGGAGGATCTGGCACAGTTCTAGATGAGCAACAGGACACAGGCAACTTGAAATACATTAAACTTACAAAGTTGTGTCCCTCCAATTATATTGAAGCATACCTGACAACTTTGAAAGGGTTGCCACAGTCTGCCAGCAATGAGCAATCAGACTGGTACCTTCTCTGACAGGTAAAACCCAACTTGCCTACAACAATATGGACACTGCACAGTCAGAAAACTATGACCTGGTGAAAAGCGAAATCCTGAAAGGTATGACATCTCAGAAGAGACCTACAGACAGAGATTTTGATCTCTGAAGTACAACTCAGTTGACAATCCTCGAGAAGCCTTCACCCGACTCAGAGAACTCCTGATAAAATGGCTCCAACCAGAGAGCAGAACAGTTCCACAGATCATCAACACATTTGCAGTGGAGCAGTTCATCAACATCCTGCCTACAGATGTGCAGCTTTGGGTGAAAGAACACCGACCAGAAAGTGGGGGAAAAGGCTATTTCTTTGGCCAAAGACTACCAAATGGCCAGACATATGCCACAGCAGTAAGGTAACAGCCAATCACTGGTAAGACACTCTTTTTCCCATTTAAACTCCAAGTCTGATAAGAACCCTGGTGGGATAACAAATTTGTGCCCAAAGATGTTATTTGCTATAACTGTAATAAGCCAGGTCATATTACAAGAAATTGCCATAAGAAGAGTGACACTGGAGCAGATTTGTCCTTAGCAAATTGGGGCAAATACTTAACAGATGTGAAGATGGGAGATAAGACTGTGAAGGGATTTATAGATTCAGGAATCAGATAGACCCTAGTGCATATTGAAGTGCTGGGAAAACAATGCCCAAAAGGACCAGGTACTGGTGTCATCTACATCCATGGGGACACTCGATACTATTCCACCAGCCAAGTGATTCTCACTATTAATGGGGTGTCACACCAAATGATAGTGGGGGTAGTACCTAAGTTACCTGTACCTGTGATTATTGGAAATGACTTTCCAGGATTTACTGAGTTAATCAAAGAGGGACTAAATCCTGATGTTTCAGCAGCTGTGGTGACAAGAGCTCAGGCAAAGAAAATCTCAAATGATGGGGACTCTTTTCCTTTAGCTGATTATGATTATGAGCTTGTTTGAGCTCAGCTCCAAGATCCAGAAGTCCAGAAAAGAAAGATGGCACCTGAAGAAACAGTGGCAACAAAAGACTGATGGACATAAAGGATTAACATATGAAAATGCTGAAACTAAACTGATAACTGATTGTGATTTTCTTTCAGAACAAGATAATGATGTTTCTCTCCAAGGTTATTTTAAACACTTAAGCGTGAAATCAAAACAGGGTGAACCTATGTTTAAAAAATGTAATGGGCTACTGTACAGAGTGTGGGTTAAACCTCAGGCACAGGACCAGACAGAACAATTGGTTATATCACAAAAGTATAGATCTGAGTTGTTACAGATAGCACATGATAGTCCTATGGTTGGTCACTCGGGGAGGGATCGCACCCTTGCCAGACTGATGAACAGATTTTACTGGCCTGGAATTCATGAAGATGTTGCTACCTATTGCAGTTTTTCTGCTGAGTGTCAAAAAGTAGACCCAATGACTAAAAAAGACAAGGTGCCCCTGGTGTCCCTACCCTTGATAGATATGCCTTTTGAGAGAATTGCAATGGATGTGGTTGGCCCCTTAGACAAAAGTAAAAAGGGTAATAGATTCATTTTGGTAGTGTATGACTATGCTACTTGATACCCAGAGGCAGTTCTAATGCATACTGTCACAGCCCCAAAAGTGGCAACAGAGCTTGCCAAAATTGTCAGCAGAGTGGGCATCCCTAAAGAAATCATTATTGATCAGGGTAGTAATTTTGGTGCTACTTACTTAAGGAGCTGTGCAGACTACTAGGTATCACTGCCATAAGAACTTCCCCTTATCAACCTCAGACAGACGGTCTTGTTGAGCGTTTTAATCAAACCCTAAAATATATGTTAAAAAGGTTTGTAAAAGGGAAAGGGAAAGACTGGGACCAATACTTATATTTCATGCTTTTTGCTTACAGAGAAGTGCCACAGGCATCAACAGGTTTTTCACCATTTTAAATGCTGTATGGTAGACAACCTAGAGGGCCACTATATGTAATAAAAGAAACATGGGAGGATAACCCCAGTCAGAAACAATCTATTACATCTTATATGTGTGCCCTGAGAAAGAAGTTGGCAAAATTTGTTGAAATCGCCCATAGTAATCAGAAAGAAGCCCAAAACCAGCAGAAGGTGTATTATGGCCATGGGGTAAAAGAAAATGTTTTTGAGCCAGGTGAAAAGGTTTTGCTACTGCTGCCCTCTACAGAATATAAGCTGTTAATGAAGTGGCAAGGGCCTTATAAAGTGCTTAGATGTACTGGCACAGTTAACTATGAGACTGAGACCCCTGATAGGAAAAATCCTGCTAAGATATACCATACTAACCTCCTCAAGAAATGGGTTTAAACCACCAAAAGCTGTTTTGCTAATTTTACCAGAAACTATTAAAGATATTGATGTAGCTTATGACTGAGTGGAGCAAACTGCAACTGCTGATGCTGTAAAGGTGAATGTTTCCTTAACCTCTGAAAAAAAACACAGAAATTCTTAACTTGCTAAAGACAATTAGCAGTACTTTTACCACAGTGCCAGGCCGAGCAAAAGAGGTCAAGCATGTAATAGTGACAAGGAATGCTCGCCCTATTAGACAAAAACATACAGATTACCAGAGCAGTTAAGAGCAGATGTGGTTAAGGAAATACAAAAATGAAAGAATTGGGTATCATAGAAGAGTCGAAGTGCTTGTTATCACCAATGGTGACTGTAAACAAAATGAAGGGATATAAGAATCTGCCTTGATTTTAGGAAACTTAATCAAGTGTCAGAATTTGACAGTTATCCTATGCCCAGAATAGATGATTTGGTGGACAGACTGGGGAGTGCCAAGTATATCAGTACCCTAAATCTCACCAAGGCTTACTGGCAAATCCCCGTAGCTAAAGAATCCAGAAACAAAACTGCATTTGCCACTCCTATAGGATTGTATCAGTTCTCCACCATGCTGTTTAGTTCACATGGCGCACCTGCTACATTCCAGCAGTACATGGATGTAATTTTATCCCCTCACACTGGTTATTGTGCTGCGTACCTGGATGATGTTGTGGTGTATAGTCCAGACTGGACATGCCACCTGGAACACCTATGAGCTGTTATCCAATCGATTAAAAATGCAGGTCTGACAATTAATCCTACCAAGTGTGCATTGGGCATGCAGGAAGCCAGATATTTGGGCTATGTTTTGGGAAATGGAGAAATCAAGCCAGAGGTTTCCAAGATGGAAGCTGTAGCTAACAGCTCTGTCCCCAATACCAAGAAACATGTCCAATCATTTTTACGGCTGGTTGGTTATTATCAGAGCTTTCTTCCCAACTTTACAGAGTTAGCTACTCCTCTCACATAACTCACAAAAAATGATACTGAATAATGTGAAATGGACCCCAGAGTGTGATGAAGCTTTCTGAGCTGCTAAGGTTACATTATGTTCAGCCCCTGTTTTAAGAAGCCCAGACTTTGAGAAACCATTTTTGTTACAAACAGATGCATCAGAGGTAGGCCTAGGTGCAGTCTTGGGTCAGCATATAGATGGGAAAGAACATCCTATTCTCTATATTAGTAGGAAGTTGCACGACAGAGAAAAAAGGTACTCCACCACTGAAAAGGAGCGCCTTGCTGCAAAGTGAGCCATGGAGTCCCTTAAGTTTTTATTTACTGGGAGCTGACTTTGTACTTGTAACAGATCACAATCCTCTCTGTTGGCTTAACCAGATGAAGGATAACAATTCTAGAATCACACGGTGGTACCTGGCACTACAGCCATTTAAATTTAAAGTGATGCACAAATCTGGGAAAGAGAATGTCAGTGCTGATTTTCTGTCTAGATATGGATCAGGAATTGAGAATTCCGAAGGTTGAAAAAAAAGTGTGAGCTGAGACTTCTCTGGTTGATATGCTGCATATGCACTGAACTGTAAAGATTATCAGCTACTGTAATGTTACAGGAGAATTTAAAGAAAGTTTTGGGAAAACCTGTTTTTTTTTTTTTTAAACAGGTTCCCTCTTAAAGAGGGGGGTATGTGACAGGGTTAAAAAAGGCCCTGCCCCATTTGTTATGCAGAAAGAGTTTAAACACAAGGGTCTGTTCCAGTCTCTCCTTTTCTGTCTCTTGTCTGTGTGGTTACGCAACCAAATTTTCTTGTGAGACCTAGGACTTGATCACCCCAATGGTCTTGCAATTCTCTGCCTCTGCTATCTCTCTACCCTCACTTGCTGTTCTGTATTTCTTCCCCTTGCATATCTGCATTTATGAAAATATATGTGAAACTTTTGTGGAAATGTAATTGATACCTTTGTTTAAACGCTATATAAGTTATACTTTTGAAATGATTGCAAAAGTTGGAACTCAAGGTTAATCTGTTTGCAAACTCTCTGAGAAGCTGTAAGCAAGAGGTCAGTTCTGGGTCACAATGTTCTTTTGCTGCACTTGTTGAAACTTACAGAAGCAGCTGTGCGAGAAGCATGCTGTTTTCTTAATACAGGGGTTGCAAAGACTCATAAAAACAGAGCTGCAATTTCTTGAGAGAAACACAGAGACTGAGATTGGAAATTGAAAAGTAATCCAGATGGACTTTCTCTGTTTTTATACTGCCTTTGTAAATAGATATACTGAACAATTTTCCTTTTTTTATTTTACTGTTATTAATAAATAGCTTGTTGTGAATTTTACAACTGCTTCTGGTTTTCCTATGCTTCCTGACCTGTATCCTCAATGACACCCCGTGAGAAAGGAGTTCTGCGATGCATAAAATACCCAGGAGATAGGTCAGTTAAGCCATCCAGGCAGGGCATAGCTGAATAACTGCTCTTCCATTTAGTAGTAACTGATGACCCAGATAAACTGTTAGAGGCAGTACTGCTCTACAGAGCAGCTGATGCAGAGATGACCTAGGATGAGGACAAATGATTATGCAAGTTCTTGCCCAACTGCTCATAAAGACTTGGGCAAGAACAGAATTCATGTATGGCTGGAAGTATCTGTGGACAGCATATCACTATAGAAAGCAGCAGCTTAACTACTTAGCTGCTGAAATGCACCAAGATCATTTATTTTTAGTTATTTATTTACCTGAAAACTGGTGACGGGGAAAGCACGCTGAGCTAATGCTTGTCTCCAGTTGCATCACAGGAAGGGGGTTTACTAGGGAGAACAAGAGCAATAAGACATTCACTGCAATGATAAAATAAAGGTGGAAAAACAATTACAGATGAGCACAAATGTTTAAAAATGCCTTATTGAAGTACATATAGGATGTAAAATACAAAAGCAAAGGGTCCGCTGAGCTCAGGATAAACAGAGGCAGACTGAGGTTAGCTATGGACGTGTGCAGGAATGGATGAGGAGGTGCACAGGATAGCTATCAGAGAGAGGTAAAAGGAGGATTATTCAAGCTGTAGGATAGGTGTACAGGGAATATAGTTTGTGCAGCTGAGGGCCAGCAATAGCACATCTAATGTTATGAGAAGGGTATGAACTTAGGACCCAACTCAGCAAAGAAAGTGGATGGTTATTTCAAACAGTCACAAAAAAATCAACATTCCATTTCATTTAGAGTTCAGAATTAGAAGTTTTTATCTCCCATTGAAATCATTTTTTTCAATTTACTGTTTATGCTCCAACTATGGCAGTCATGACCCTTCAGCACACTCTCAGCCCATCACCCTGCCATTTCAGGAGCTTATCTTCTTTCCTGGTGTGCCCTCTCATCATGGCAGGACCCTCAAGATGGAGCAGACCCATCAAATGTTCATATCCAGTGATGATGTCGACCTGCCAGGTTGGCAATGCAGGAAATGGGAGAGTCACACATCGTCGTCCTGTGTTGTGTCATCTATGTATTGTATTTTTTACTTTCTACAACTGGTCACTTGTGAGAACAGGCTTTATAGACCCATCTTGAAAAAATGCTGCCTACTGCCATTGTGTTTTCCCATGTTTGCTCCCTCCCTGAGTCTTCGGCATCCTTGACAAGTCTCTGCAAGGCATGCAATAGACATGTGTGGAGCAGAGCCAAACATCTCCCCGTCTTCATTCATTCCAGCTGCTGTACCATCTCTGATACCCCAGGTGGTGCTAGCATGGCAGTAACAGACAACTTCCCACCCTGGAGGAGGTGAGCATCTTCAGGACACTCAAGCCCCCACTATCCCTCCTGTGTTCTGGGCTTATTCCAGACTTGGGTCACCGATGTCACCTGTGGCAATGTTGCCACAGCACTGACAGGCTGGCCCTGCTTTTGGCACAGATAGGTGAAATTCATATAGAGGGAGGACTTTTTCTGTTTATCCTGGAGCTAGCAGGTAAGTCTCTCCCCCCCCCGCCCCCGGGCAGCTCACATCCATCCATGGTCTGTAACCCCATTACCAGAAGTGTAGCCAGGACCATCATGGAGCCTGCCAGCTCCATTTTTCCATTTTCATCCTCTCTCCTTGTTGCGGCCACGCATACGCGCGTGGAGGTGCACTCATGCTGCGGTCCTGCAACACCCTCCCTTCATGCCGCCCTATGTCCTGCACTGCCCCAGGCCTCCACCTGGTGGCAGTCATGCGGCGGGGGTGACAGAGTCCCTCCCCAGGAGAGGACAGCTGCCTCATGGATGCTCAGTCCAGCTCCCGCCCTTCCCCCTAGCCAAACCGATGACCAAGGCTCGTTACCGAATCTGGGTCACTAGCATGATACAAGATGTGGCATCCAGTGCCTCAACCCTCAGTGCCACTGGGCCGGCTAGAGAAAGGACTTTTCAAAGCAAACTTACTGTATATACATAGTAACATACATAGCATTAGCAGCATAGTAATATATGGTCAGGCAGGACCCTAGCCTCATCGTGTCTGCCCCCGCTTCATAAACAAGTATGTATATTTATGCTGTGCTCACTACCCACACTACATACCCAGTGATTTTCTTGGTAAACAGACACTTTTCCAGGCTTATCTTGAAAAGGGAAGGGGGGGAAGAGGCGTGAAGGGCCACTAGGGTCTTCACAGACAACAATAAGTAGGGCATGGCAGACTGGATGGGCTGCAGGGCATTTTTCTGCTGGCAATTCCTATGTTGAAAACCTGTACTGTCTTCATATCTACTGTCGCCACTGGTCCATGGGTTCATCACCCTCTGGGAGAAGTGCTTTCTGATGCTACCCTTAAATTTGCCACCTCTTAGATTCAGGGTATGTTGCAATGTCTTGCTGAAGGACAGCAGATCGAACATCTGTCTGTTCAATCTTGCTGATACACCTGAGTTTGCAGAAGACTGAGATCCTGTCTCTTCTTAGATTCCTTTTCTCCAAGGTGAACTTTTAATGGTCACCAGCCACTATGCAGAGCTTTCAGCGAGCATAGCACCCATCTAAATCCAGGAATACCCCCACCACCACCTCACCAATAGCCATAACTATGGAGAAACAGATGACTACTACCTTCCTGCCCCTCCATACAGCCTTCTTCCTCCTTAGCATTCCAGGTGTCCTAATACCTGAGTTTTCCCCACCAGCCCCAATCACCTGTTGACCACCCTCAACAAGGCCAACGAGACGCTGATACCATCTGTTGGTATCCACTGGCAATAATGCTCTTTTATGACTATGCCTGTTACCTCCCTCCTATTCTTGGATCGGTAACCAACCACACAAGTGAAGTGTGCAACTAAGCCTATACAATGGCCTCTGAGCAATGTCTTTTAGACCTTTAGGTGAATGGCATTAGTGTATTTTGGTATGGAGGTAACTGGACTGTGATATGTTGCCTCTACCTATGGGTATCCTTTTGAAAGAATGCTGCTAGGGTGCTGCTCTAGAAGAAATAAATGCAACTCCCACTCTCAGTGATGGGAACCCCCAAATTATACCATATACTCACACCCACACTTACTCTAAGCATGGAAGTGTACAGTAGCATAAGAACAGCAATATGCTGTACACAGTAAATGCAGTCAAAACAGAAAGGATTTTTTGTGAGACCTGAACAGGCTCTGGATGGGGGCAAGGAAAGGGTTAAATTCAGAAGCAAGCAACAGTACTAAATATCCCCAGAAAATTCCTAACACCCTCCAGTGAGACCCCACAGTCTCTGGGTTATGCTCCCATTGGAGCACACTTTACCCCATAGTCTCTTGGGAGCTCCCACAGTCTATATTGCATGCACACAGTTTGCTTTTGCAGGCTTGATGGTGGATCCCAGTGCAGTACTGGTTGAAGGCTGGCACTGAGAGTCCCCAAACAAGTAGTATAATCATAACAACTGAAGCCTTAAGTTGTTCCTGGCATTACAGTCTGTCTTTGGGTGGTGTTTAAATTGCACAGAACTGCCCACTTTTTATCTAACTTGCCCTGACTTATATGTACAAATGGCAGAGTACTGACCTGATCCCTACAACTTGATAGTTTCTCAGCTTGCTGGCCCTCTGGGACATCTCCCACTGGATGGGGCAGATGCAAGCTGATCTATAGGTATGGCAGACCAAACGCCCTTCCGGGTGGCAAAGGGTGCAGGCTGTGAAGATCCTTAGTATCCTGGTCATCTTTACCCCAGGGGGGGACTTGCTTAGCTGCTCTAAAAAGTGGGCAGTTAATCAGGGCCCCTGGTGTTTAGATCCTGACAACAGTCTGGTGCAGTAGTGGTTTACCACTCTCCCAGGTCTAAGTTCAAGCAAATCACCCCTGTTCCTGTGCACCAAAGCTCTGTGAAGGTACTTTGGTTCTGTTCAATTTCTATTTCTGAATAAAAATTCTTTTCAGGAATTTTAACAGGCTTTGTTCAGTCAGATATCCGAAGGCTGAATCACACACATGTCTAGGTTCTTTTCTCTCCAATACAGATCTGAGCTAAAATTCACTTGTCCCTCAATCTCTATAGACGTGGGAATCGGTTCAGGTTGGCTGACAGATAGAGTACATATTCAATTATGCTAAACCCTGTTCTCTTACTGGATATCAGTTTTGCGGGAAAAGCATGCACATGAAGTCCACTGAAACCTGATCCAGCTTGCGGCTAACTGCTCTGCAAATCTGAGCACAGGACTTGCTGTTTCTCTCGAGTTATAGGTGCTGTCTTCTGAACATAATCTGCTTGGTTTATTACTTGAAGAATTTTTTTACACTTTTTTGTATGTTTTCTCTGCAATTGTTTCACGTGGTAAAATGGAATGTACATTAATACGTATTATAGTAAATTAATTGGGGCTGTATAACTATATGATGCACAGCTAAACACTGCCCTTGAAGAAGCCTGAGAAGGCGCTATGTAGGAGTTGTTGGCTGTGAGGCTGCTGTTTGAATAAATTAAACATTTTCTCCAACAATGGTGTGTGTCACTTTCTTTCAGCTTGTTTTGTCTCATGTGGATTAGTGGCTGCACCTTTGATGGTGGTCAGTGTACAGAGTTTGTTTTGTCCACAGGTTCCTCTCTGTGCTCCCCAAACTTAGTTGCAGTCCGTAGGGTCAGTTGAAATAATCCCTGTATGACAGTGGCCTGTGCCATCCTGGGCATGGTGGTGCCAAGAAAAGTAGCTGCGGTCTGGTGTTGACTGAAAAGCAGCCTGGGGGAAAGCAGCCGCACCTCCAGGAGGAAGTCAAACGGTAAGCTCCACTTTGAAAGGCGGGGTTACTAATCCTCCCCTCATCTCTACAATTAGAGATCACAGTTCCTGTCATTCTCCTGCTTAACCTACCTTTTCTTGCCAATTGACCCCCCTTGGCCTAGTGCCCATGCTCTTAACTTCCTCTCCTTCCAGCCTCACCTGCCTGCCTACTTTCCATTATTCCAGTGGTACCTGCACCTGCCTCTCAAGTCTGGAAGTGGACCTCTTTATAGCACTGACCACCCTGCAGTGGCCACACATACCCCACCCCCCACACTCTCCATAGGCAGGATGATGTACATCACACAGCCATTTTTTTCAGGTTTTGTTAACTGGGTAAGGCCCACTAGCCATAAGTGTCTGTTTTTAAGGAGACCCAGGAGCACTGGGGAGGTTAAGTGACTTGCTCAAAGACATACAGTATGCAAGTGGAGGTTGTGGGAATCAAAAGCAGGTCTGCTGGATGTACCAAGCCCATTCACAGCTCGTTACTCTAACCGCTATGCTATACTTCCAGCACCAGGTGTGCTTACCTCCTAAAGTTCTGGATGCTAGCCCTCCCTCTGCCAAATCTCTATGAGTCCCCCAACCTACTATCCCCCCTCCCTGTGCCCCTGTGTTGTAGATAGTTGCCATTCCAGACTGATAAGAAGTCTCTTCAGAGCAGCGATCAGCTTGCTGTAGCTGCATATGTACCACCCTGCCATCAGCAGTCATAATGGCATAGTTCACACAGCCCTGGCAGCACTACAAGTGTGATTCTTTTATTTTAAACTCATCTTAATTTAAGATACAGCATACAAACATACAAGGCCAGTATAGTCCTCACTTGAAGCATAATGCTGCAGGGTGTGGTTACATTAGCCCAAATACATCTTCTTTACAAGTGTGATTCTATCCTCCCTGGTTACCTACACTGCTACAAATAGTTATGGGGCCACCAGATGGCCTAGTGAGTGGTGCATTATGCCCCCATGCCAGCAACCTTGGTGTGCGAATGAGTCTATGATGCTGGCAAACAGGCAGCCAATGGCTGAGGGAGCATCATGTCCTTGTTTGAGTGGGTCAACGCTTTGCTTCTGCAGCATCAGCGACCCTTGTATTAGGATCTGGAAAGTTCACCTTTTAGATGCAGGGGAAGCTGCATTCTGGTGAGGCCCCCAGCCATTTTAGAAAGCACTACAGGGGAATAAAACAATCAGGCACCTGTCAGAATGACAGCCACAGCTAGTACACTTGGGCCCCGCCCTATGAAGCCCATCACCTGTCCTGGATCCTAAGTCACCAAGGAGGAGCATGTCCCACCCTTTGAAGACCCCTACCATGGAGGGAATAACTGTGGGAGCTGACAGAAATGGTGTGGGCTTGGATGCTATTCATGCAGGGCAAAATGGCAGACAAGGTTTCAGTGTCATAACGAAATCTTCTCTGCCGACATTGAAATCTTGTCATCACTTCAGTTAGTACTATCGGGCTAGTAATAGTAACAGTAGTCATTTCTTAAGTGCCCATTCCCTGGAGCTCAGAATGCTGTACTGTATATGCAAAAATGAAACTAGAATAAATAAGACATTAATATATTCAGTAATTAAAATTAATAAATAACTACTGTATGTGCAAAATCTCAGTAAAATAACATAGAAAATGCAGCAGCATCCATGTCTCAGCAGGTAGTTAAAAGGTGCCAAGAGAATGGACTTAAAGGCCTCCACAGAGGGGGGCCTCCCTCGAGGAACTGGGGAGCCTGTTTCACAGTGCTGGGCCTGCTAATATGAAAGCTTGATCTCCTGAACATTTCAGCCTCACCCTGAGAACAGCCAGGAGGCCCACCTTTCAGGAGCGGATGGGGTGGGAGGTCTGATACTGAGTCACAAGGTCTCTCAGGTAACAGAGACTCAATCCGTATAGGGCCTTATAAGTTAACAAACTGACCTTGAGGGTGATATGCCACTTCACCAGCAGCCAGTGCAGTTCCGTACGACAGTTGTATGACAGGGCCTTGGAAGACCTGTCAATAACCAGGCTGCTGCATTCTGCACCAGCTGCAGGCACCGTAGCACACCTCCGCTTACCACTAGGTACAGGGCATTGCAGTAATCATGCCCGGAAGAAACAAATGCATGTAACCGTGATGGCAGGTCTTCAGGGGAGAGCAAGGCTTTAATCTGGGAAATGTTTCTGAGTAATGGTAAAAGTCACTCTGGACCACAGCTTACACCTGAACCCTAAGTGTCAACCTGTTGTCCAGAATGACCAGCAGATTCTTTACCTTAGCAGAGGCCACCAATCTGGAGGAACTAAGCAAAATACTAGTCCTCTTCCCAGTGGTGTCTGCAACCCACCTTCATCCAGGCTCAGTCACTAGTACCTCTGTCTTGTCTGCATTGAGTCTCAGTCTCAGTCAGCTTGATGGCATCCAGTCCTGAATCTCGGCTAGGCACAAATTTAGTACCTCAACCACATCCAGCATCCTGTGTTCAAAAGACAGATACAACTGGGTATCATCGGCATAGCAGTAAAAACCCAGACTGTACCGTCTAATGATCCTTCCAGGGGTAGCATATACACTGTGAACAGCATGAGTAAGAGGCTCAACCCCTGAGGCACACCACAGAGCAGGGGCTTCAGGAGTGAAGAGAAACTCTATCACCACCCTCTGCATCCTATCTCTGAGAAAGGACTCAAACCAACAGATGACTGTGCCAGAGAGTTCACAGTACTCCCTGAGGAAATTCAATAATCCAACAATAATCTATGGTCCATGGTATTGAAGGCTGATGAGAAATCAAAGAGGATGAGAACTGACTACTCTCCTTTATCTCTCACCCTGGGAAGGTCATTATGTACCCTGACCAGTGCTATTTTGATACTGTGCCTTGACCTAAACCCGAACTGGAAAAGTTCATAGACATCAAAGGCCATGAAGTGTTCCTCAGGTTGTAGCACCACCATCTTCTCTATAACCTTCCCTAAAAAGGGGAAGTTAGAGACTGGTCTATAATTCACCAGGTAGTCTAGGTCCAAGGATGATTTCTTCAGGAGGGGCCGCACCAGTGCATCTTTCAGTGCACGGAAGATCCCTCAGAAAGGGATCATCAGTCTAGCTTGATGAACGCTGACCCAGAAACCATACACAACTAACCCAAAGGCATGTTGGGTTGAGCCTGGAACCAGCTCTTAAAAGATGGACTGCAACTCTGCGATCACCCCAATAATCTTTTCCACCAAAACAGGCCTAAACCCTTCCCAGACTGTTGGAGGGAATTTGTTCATATCCTGGTCAACCCTGCTGACTTAGGACATAGGACAACCCAGCTGGGGAGATCCCAAACTGAACTGAGGACACCCCTCAGAAGAAAAAAAAAGAAAACTCTTTGCAGCAAATGGATGAATTTGCTATCACTGATTCTTCGGACAAATTGGATGGAGTAGTCTGTCCACAATATGAAAGAGCTAAGCTGGTCAATTTCTCCCTGCTGCAATTTCTCTGGATAAAATTCTGCCTTATTATGGAAATCACTCTTTGGTACTCACCGTGGTGAGTCCTCAAAGCCAATATATCCTTTACACACACATATATATATATATATAAATATATATATATATACACACACACACACACATATATATATTCATTGCCATGGGGTAAACAAGCTGACATGCTACAGCATAGGAGAATAGGTGAGAATTAGGTCTGATGACCCCATGGCACACCCCGACATCTGTTGGTGAGTGGAGAGTCAGGGGGCAGTAGGGGTGTAACCCTAACATCACATTTCCATACTTTTGTTGCTGTGCTATCAACCCTAACTGATGCATTAACAGAGTTTTTTGCAATGAATTTCCCTTTTTTTTGAGAAAGTGTAATGTAACTGGTAACTGGTATGCGTTAGTGGGGTGTAGACCCTCTGGGCCCTGTGTTCCAATCACATTGCCATTTTTTAAATAATGGTTTGCGTATGTAGGAGTGTGGGCCCTCTGGGCCCTGTGCTCCCACTTACACATAAGTACGGAGCCATACAGCAGTGCCATAGTACTCCAAAGGAACCCTTGTAACACGTTTTTGGCAATATTTCTGTAACCGTAGCAAGCAGGGAAAAAAATTCCACTGCAGGTGTAATCTATGACTTCGAAACTTCCTTGCATGCTTAGTTCACCTAAAGATGTACTAAGCTGTGGGTAGCGAAAAATCTGTATCTCAATTTGTTTTCGAGATACAGGCGCCAAAAGTCGCTGTGGGCACAGCCATGTTGGCCTATGGGAAATTTCTCAACTTTGGAGTGCTGTAACTATGGACTTTTTGAATGTTTTGGGACCAAACCACCAAAAGGCACATCTGTTGGACCAGGGCTTGCCATCCTGCAAATGTCAGGTCAAAACCCCCAACCGTTTTGATGCAGTTGGATGGCAAAGAATTGCTTTTTCTGAGCAAAGTACTGTCGCAAACTGTAACAGTTTCGCAAAAATAGGCACAACACTTTCATGATTTGTGAAAGTGTCGCAGCCATTTCTGTTGCAATTTGTGACACTACTGGGGGTCCGATCTTTAAAAAGGCATTTTGGGGCCCCCCCCCAAAAAAAGCTAGTGCTGTGATCCTCAGGAACTGACTAGGTAAACACAGCAGTCAGTGTTTAGCTATGAGGTCCCAAATTTAAACACCAGGCATTTTTCTCTCTCACTAACTGAAAACAAGATGGCTGAAGCACGACAGTAAAAGGGCCATTTGCGACAGTAAAATGTAGTGGTGGCAGCTTTCGAGAGACACATATTTTTTCCCCATTGACTATAATGGGAAACTTGTTTTTTTGAAAAACTTTTGAGCAATTAAATATTTTTTTACCGAATCTTCGAAAAGCACATCAGTGACCCAGACTGCATCTTCCCTGAAGATTTCAGACCAAATGGACAAATCATGCAGGCTGCAGCCACAAGCAAAGAAATGCGCAAAACCCTGTTTTTTGCATTTTTGGGCGCTCCACAGTTCTGCAACCACTTATCCCACCATAATGCAACTTGCCAGATCCAGAGAGCTATGATACCATACCGCACATACAAAATTTCAGCCAAATTCATCATACGATGGCAAAGTTATTAAAGTGCAAAATTTGGGTTTAACATAGAAGTGGCTGTGTAACCCTAACTATACTGGCACTACCATGATAGTATAATATATATATATATATATATATATATATATATATATATTATATGTGTGTGTGTGTGTGTGTGTGTGTGTGTGTGTGTGTGTGTGCACTTTCCTTATTAAGGATTCTTTAGCATTTCCATGATCATATATAGATATCCAGATAACAATTTTGTAATAGCAGTCAATGACATTCAAATATACTCCAGATATACCATACATTAGTGGAATCCCCTTATAATTTTATATATCACAAACAATAAAACACTTTTACTAAACAACAACTACAATGCATAGCAACTTAGTGGGGATAACCTCATTGTCAACTTCTAATTATTAGGATTTCTAATGAATTTCCATATTTAGAATTATATTTTATGTTGAATTCTTATACTTTACAGGAGCTTAGATAAAGAAAAAAACACTCCGGGAGTGGGGGTGGGGCAGAAGCCACAACCAAAGTCCTTACGATCAAAAACAGTTTGTACCCTTTTTGATGTCCCACCCTAGCAGATAATCTGCTTAGGTCCTTTCAACATCCCCTAAGTTCACTTTAGACATTTCCCATCTGGTCCACCAGTTCAAATATGCCTGTATCGTGTCTTGAGCCCTGAAGGTTAATCTTTCCCATTCTACAGCTTCATCTACTATCTCTTCCCAATCTTGCAGGGTGGGGGCATCTTTCAGCCATTTTCTTGTTATTGCTTTGTAAGCAGCCACTACCAAAATATTCCAAAGGGAAAGTTACTCCTTACCTTTTATTGAATCTGGTTTTCGGTCTAATATTAGGTGACTGCTCAAGATGTCGTTTATCAAAGAGAACACCCCCTTAAGACTTTGTTTTATCTCCTCCCAATAAGGCTTAAGTTTATCACAGGTCCAGAATAGTAAGAGTGTGTACCAAGTTCTTCCGCACCCCTCCAGCACCTTGCTGTGGATGTAAGCTTCCATTTAGCTGTAATTACTGGGACTGCAAAGTATCTAGCTTTTACCTGCCACCACAGTTCCTGCACCTCAGGGCAGATGTTGTCTTAAATGAGTTTTTCCAAATAGTTTGCCGCTCTTTCTGTGTAAGATGGATACCTAACTCCCGCTCCCATTTATCTTCTGTTGGATTTATTAAGTGGAGGGTGTCCTGCCTGAGGAATCGGTATAGTAGTGTTATCGCTCCTTTTGTTTAAATTCCGATAGAATTAAATCTAGGGTAAGGGATTAGTTAGAGGGCAACCCAGACCCCTCCCTTCTCTGTCCCATAATCTTAGTAACGTAGTCTCTTACTTGAAAATATCTAAATCTATTTCTATTTTGCCACTGAAATTCCTCCTTTAACTCCTCGAAAGTTTCAAAAATCTCCCCTCTCAGACATTGATTTTGGACCTGTAGCCCATCTCTACTCTGATATTTATACAAGAGATCGAATTTGTTTGGAATAAAAGCTTTGTCCCAGGCCAGCCATCTATATTTCCAAGCATAAGCTCTTATCCTGTTTTGTCTTGCTATCCTGTTCCACGCCTGCAAGGTAGTTTCTAAGGCTGTAAGATAAGATCTTTCTGTACTGTCTCTAAGGTTATCATCATAAAGGAGAGCTGTCAGTGGGACCCCCTCATTCAATAAATGTTAAATGTCTTTTCAGTGAGATTCACATTCAGGCAGTGCCCATTGGAAGGCAGTTTTTATCTGTGCCGCTAGCCAATGATGTCCTAGTGAGGCAAAGTCAATCCTCCCCTCTCCTTTCTAGCAATAAATAATATACTTCAAATCCTAGGGTGACCAGAAGCCCATATATATTAATATATCTTTCTCTGTTCCTCCAGAAAATATCATTTAAATAATACCGTAGGGGCACATTGAAATAAATATAAAAATCTAGGAAAGATTTTCATTTTTATTATCTGAATTTTAGAATATAATGAGAAGGGTATAAGGGACCACATATGGTAATCTTCTTGTAGCTGTCTAATTAAAGGCAAATAATTATCCTGGAATAATAAAGAGGTAGTAGGTCTTAAATATATTCCTAAATATTAAAATTTCTGCAAGACCCATCTCATAGAGAATTTGTTCTTAAGTTGTATTGAAGGAGAATAGCATAAGGTGAGAATGTCTGTTTTTGTTTCATTCAATGTATATCCAGAGAGCACTGAAACTTCTCTTATTAATGTCATTACTCTATCTTGTGAACACTCTGGTTCCTCAAAGTAGAGCAGCACATCATCCATGTAGAGTGCTATTTTATGTTCAGAGGGACCTATATTTATACCCTGATTTCTGTGTCTTGTCTTATTTTTTGTGCTAATGGTTCGATATATATAAGGTGAAAAGGATGGGGGACAAAGGGGCAACCCTGCCTTGTCCCTCTACCTAACTTAAAGCAAGAGGAAAGGTGACCGTTGGTTCTGACATAAGCTTCTGGGGCTTCATATAGTATTTGAATGCAATTTATAAAAGTAGTAGAAAAGCCAAAATGATCAAGGACCTTGTATAGAAAAGACCAGTCTACCTGATCAAATGCCTTCTTGGCATCCATGCTCATAATAATGACAGGAGTTTTCTGAGAATTTAAATAGTCTATTAAGTGTAAGGTTCTTCTCACATTATCCGCCGCCTGGCATCCAGATGCAAAACCCGTCTGATCTTTGTTGATAATGGCAGGTATTATCTTCTCCAATCTTTTGTCTGAAATTGAGGCAAGAATTTTATAATCAATGTTTAAAAGTGATATAGGTCTGTATGAGGGGCATTGTGTAGGGTCATTATCCTGTTTAGGTAATATTGATATAACTGCAATGTTCCATGATGAGGAGAGTTTCTCTTCTTCCTCGATTGCCTCCCTGTATGCTGCGCCCAGTAAGGGGACTGTTTCTACAAGGAAACTTTTATAAAATTCCATTGGTAGGCCATCCGAGCCAGGAGATTGTCCTGTTTTGCCATCTTTTATCGCACGCAGTATTTCTGCCTCAGATATGGGAGTACACAGCACTTATTATGCTCCTCAGATACTCGTGGGAGGTGCAAGGTTTTTAAAAATTCCTCTATATGCTCTGGTGGTCGTCTAGGTCTTGCTTTATATAAAGATTCATAGTAAGTTTTAAAAGCTTCAGTTATCTCTTCAATATGGGTAGCATATTGGTTAGTCCCCAGGTGTAATACTTTGGACACTGAGGCTTTAGCTTTGTTAGCTCTTAATCTATATGCCAACAATTTCATGGCTCAGGGGCCACCTTCGTAATACCTCTGTCTCAGGTATTTCAAATTGAATTCCCATTTTATACTCTAATATTTTGTTTAACTCTTTTTTAAGTAGATCAGGTTCTTTACCCCTATGTTTATTAGACTGCATTTGTTTTAGTTTTTCTGAAGCTATAATTTCTTGTTCCTTTTCCTTCTGCTTTTCCATTCTTATTTTTTTCTGACCTGTGGCAAGGGCAATTAATTTCCCCCGACTAGGGCCATTACTATATTCCATACGATTCCAGCTGACATCTAAGGGAGGCATTCTCCCATGTGGCCTGTTGAAAAAAGTCTCTCTCCCCAATACAGCAGCTTTTCAGCTAGTTGGTTGCTACAGACCCCCCTCTGCTGAACACAAGCTCTTATCCCATCTGGGGAACCTGCTCAAACCCAGTACTGAAGAAGTCATTATTCTAGGTGACCTCAATTTCAACTGGCTTACTCAGGAAGCTGCACCTCTGGTATCATTCTGTGATACATATGGGTTCACACAGCTAATTAATGAACCAACAAGAATTAATGCGAGGAATAGTAATAACAGCACACTACTTGATATCATGCTAGTGAATAAACCACATCTATTCACACACGCTGAATTGCTTCTCTCAAGTATATAAGTGATCACTGCCCCATCGCAGGGGTAAGATCCACCAGCATAACAACAAGCCTTGCAAAATTCCTCATGAGGAGATCCAGAAAACATCAATATTGAAGGATATTTGCATGATCTAGCTTACTCTCACACTGGCAAGAGTTTTATCTTGCCCATTCTGTTGAAAAGCTCAGCAGGTGCTAAATAACATTATAATAAATGCCCTTAACACCCATGCCCCAATCTCTAGTATCCGAATAAAAACAAATCCTGTCGTTGGTTTACAGCTGACCTCAAAGCTGCACTGCTGGAGAGAGACAAACTCTGGAAATGGCAAGAAAAACCAAGAATGCAAATGACTGGATGATCTTTAGGAAAGCCAGGAATAGATGCACCAAGAAAGTTAGGAATGCAAAGGCTGCCTTCTACTTGGCTGAACTCGACTCTTCCTACCATAATCCTGCTAGGTTTTGGGGCACCATCAAGGGTATGGTGGGGCAGGATGCTAACACCCCCCTTCCAACTCAATTACACAACAGTTATGGCCCTATCACTGGCAAAATGGAAATTCTGGATGCCTTCAATAACCACTTCACAACGGCTGGCCTTGCCTTTGACACCTCTCCAGCTAACCTGCTGAGGGAACAATTAAGCTCCCATTACACTGGTGATCAGAGAGTTGACTCTTCCTTCAGCTTCAAATCTATACTGTTGAAACAAGTAGAGGATCTATTATGGCAACTGGATACCAAAAAAAGCGCAGGGGCAGACTCTCTGGACCCCTACTTTCTAAAGATTGCATGCCATGTACTTGCAGTCCCCCTAACACACCTCTTTAACCTATTCCTAAACTCTGGCTCTATTCCCACACTGTGGAAGACAGCCCAAGTGGTTCCCCTTCTAAAATCAGGGGACCCTATGGATCTTAATAATTACAGGCCCATTTTCATTCTACCAGTGCTATCCAAGATGCTGGAGAAATTAGTGAGTAATCAGTTAGGGAGTATCTTGACAATGCTAACCTCCTAAACCCAGCTCAATCTGGATTCAGGGCCAAGCATAGCACTATCACTGCACTAGCCAAGGTCACAAATGACTGGCAATCCAAATTAGATAAAAGAATAATGTCTGTGCAGTATTCCTGGACCTGAGCAAAGCATTCGATACTGTGGACCATGAGCTACTACTTTCATCCCTGTACTCCATTGGCTAGATCCATCCTCCCTTAAGCGGTTCAGATGCTATCTCACCGGAAGGTCACAGCAGGAAAAGCTGAAGGTGACCTATCCCCATTAAAACCACTGTCAAGAGAGTCCCCAAGGTTCTATTCTGGGTCCTATCCTTTTTGCCATTTATATAAATAACATTGATTCAACCCTTACCAATTCCTCTGTACACCTCTTTGCTGATGACACTGTTCTGTATGTCAGCAACCCTTCACCTGCAGCTGCTCGTGAAATCCTACAAACAGAATTCTCCTTGCTACAATATCAGCTACTCGAGAAAAAGCTTCTGTTAAATGCAAAGAAAACTAAAGCAATGATGTACACAAATCAAAGCTCCACCAGCACATCCTCTCCAATCATTCTCCCCAGCTATGCACTATACTTGGAGAAAATCTGGAGTATGTAGAAAACTTCAAATACCTAGGTGTGTGGATTGACAACAGACTTGACTTCACTCATCATTTAGAAGAACTATTAAAAAAGCTTTGCCAAAGGCTTGGCCTTCTCTATAGATTAAAACCCTTCCTAAACAGAGACTCAAAGATGAGGTTAGTCCAGGCCATTTTTCAATCAGTTGTTGACTATGCAGACTTCCTTTATAGTCACTGCCCCATCTCCTACCATCACAAGTTGGATACCTTATATCATAGAGCAATAAGGTTCATTACAGATCTGCCATCTAATACTCATCATTGCTCTCTTTATGCTGCAGTTGGGTGGTTTCCTTCACCTCAGAAGGAACAGAAATGCAGCACTATGGATTTACAGAGCATTGTCAAAAACTTCCAAACTATATCCTGACTGCTTCACCCAGACCTCTCCTAGCTCCTATGCCCTAAGAAGCAACAACATCATCCTGCTCAAATTGCCCAAATTCAACACCAGGCTAGGAGGACAGCAATCAGCTATTCTCTAGCTATAGCATGGAACACCCTACAAAATCCCTAAAACTGTCCAATATCATTCCATTTGCATCCTTTAAACAGCATTGTACAGTCTTCTTCAAAGAGAAATGCAATTGCTACCACTAGAGCTAGCATTGTCATCTCACAAATCTCCTTCCAAACCATATATGGCAATTCCTTCCAGACAGACACCCCATCTTATGGCACCCAGTAATACCTTCACCATCCTAGTATTACATTATGTTGAGTGTCTGCCATGCCCCACTGGGATATGTATATACTGTACATACTGTAAATATTAGCTTAACTTTCCTGTAACCATTTTTTTATCATGTTAATTTACTGTACATCACTGTGTTTATAAACGTTATTTTCCCCTGTATATATAACTGTCTTATATAAGTGTATGATGTATCTGTTGTGTATCAACTATTGAACCTTGACCTTATCAGGTCCATCTTGTAAATGAGCCTTGCTCATTGATGTTCTCCTGAATAAATAAAGATTTGATGATGATGATGATGATGATGATGATGAATAGTTTGTGAAATCTGGCCTCTTACCTCTGTATCCTGCAAGAGGGAGATATTCATTCTCCAGAATGTTTTCTTATGAGGATTATTTAAATAGAGTTGTAAAAAGATAGCAGCATGGTCCGACAGTCCCAGGGGTCAGAGATAAATATTTTATAAAGCGTATTGTTTTTCTATCTGTGTTAAAAATAAATCAGTTCTAAAGTATATTTGATGTACTTGAGAAAAGAAAGTATATCCCCATTAGATCCCTGTACAAATCTCCAGACATCCGAAAGTCCAAGTGCTTTTAATAAATTACGTACTTTTCTCACCACTTGGTGTTCTTTTCGGGCTGAGCTTGATGTGCTATCCAGCTGTGGGATTAAGGTTAGATTAAAATCCCCGCTACATATTAACCTCCTCTCTGTATTGTCCACTAGCAACAATAGGAAGGATCTGTAAAAATCATATTGGGACGCAGAGGCGCCATAGACTAATGCTAGTGTGACTGTCTGTCCATTATATTGCCCTTTAGCACTCACATATCTCCCTTCTTTATCTATGATCAATTCAGAGGTTTCAAATGTGGCCCTATTGAGGTATCGATATCATGACCCCTCTCCTTCAGCCCTTTTTATAAGATGAAAAGAATACCTGATTATAGCCAAATCTAGACAATTTTTGATGTTTGGACTGATTGAGGTGGGTCTCTTGAAGAAATACAATATCTGGTTTATTCTGTCAACTATAAGTAAAGATCTTTTTCCATTTAATGGGATGTGTAAGATCGTTTACATTATATGAAAGTATTTTGGTGAATTGTTGTGACAATTAGGAAGAGATACCAGACATCTGGATTTCTATGGCTCCGTCCCAACAAACAAGGAACAAGAAATGCATATAACAATGGCCACAATTAAGAAACATAATGTATGTTCCCTGGCCCTCTGGCAGGTCCATCCCATCAAAATGGGTGTCCCCTCCCAGAAGGTCGTAGTGGTGCTTAATGCCCCAAAGTTGGGAGCCAACTACATAGGCCTCCATATTTCTAGACAGCCTAATAAAGTTAGAAGAGACATCTGCAGTAGGAGAATTAAGTAGTACCCATCTGGACCCTATCCTCATCCCCAACCAGGAAATTAAAGATGAATTAATAACTGGGACCTGGCACAGTAAAACTTTGATTAACTTAATTAGGAATCCCATTAATTAAGCAGATGGAACAGTTTCATTAATTTTAATAATAACTAATCCTTTTGTCTGTCATAGAATATCTCAAACTCAGATAGCTGCCCCAAAGGGAAAGTAATCAGTTTCAATGTGTTCATTTTTTAAAAGGCTGTGCTATATGGGCAGGGCATGTTTTCATGTCCTCCTGTGTCTCAACTTTCACCACCTAGGAATGGTCCCACAACAAGTGGTTCTCTTTCCCGTAGAGTAACTTTGGGAGTCTAGACAATGCTGGGAAACTAGGGAAGGGACAATGCAGAACCGGGAGTCCCGGTCAGCAGGGCCTCACACTCCCCAAAGTACTTCATATGTCTACACATGCATTTTAGATAAAAAAACATCAATGACAGTTTTAGGATGCTTATAGAGGAACCGTACTCAGGCAAAATCCCGGAATCCCCCCACCCGCACGCCACCACCCCTGCTCCCCGTCACGCTCCTCCTCCTGCTCTTTGATCCCTAAGAGACAATTATCTTTTAATGGTGTTTATTATGACAGACAGTTATCCCCATAAGTAATGCAAGTCCCCAGCAATAGAAGTATTCAGCAAACGGATGCCTAATGTTCAAAATGTGTGATTTGTGTACCGCTACTATCCGAATGAATCATTAAACATTAAAAGCCCCATCACAGCCCAGTAACAAACTGTTTCCATCCCTTCCTGTACCCCCCAATTCCCAACAAGTGATTGGATAACAACAGAGAACTTCATAGACCTCGTACACCAACTCTCCTATGCCAACACTGAACTTGTATTGTTCCCATCAAAATCCCAAAATGTGATTTCAGTTAGAGTGCTAGCAAAGAAGTGAAAAAGAGCAAAGAAAAAGAGAAACACATCCCATATATAACACAGTAATCCTCTCTCCTCCCCTTTTCCTTTCTCTTTTTTATAAAACCTTGTTATACATACATGTTCTCCATGTCCATAAATATACTGGTTTCTGAGTTTCATAGGAGACTCAGGCATGTTTAGTCTAATGATTTGATTGTTTCACAGACTTTAACTGGGAACTTGACAGTGTCTGCTCTTTCATCACTCCGTTTAGTGTCTCCATATTCTCTGCTGGATAACATAGTACTCGGTGACCATGATACACGCTTACTTCCCCCAGATTAAAAAACAAGAATATTTCAAGTCCTGAATTACAATTTCTGTGCTTTATAGGGGGGATTTTGGGATGTGTTTAATAGGAAGAGATTTAATCCCTTAGCTCAGGAAACATCCTTACAGTCTCCACCGGGGGTGGTGGGAGAGGGGAGCAGGTGCTACAGCCATACCCCAGGTTGTAAGTCCAGTCCCAAAGACGATTGACTCAGCTCTTATAATTAAGCAAGAGTTTTTAAGTTATCTCCTATTGCTCCATCAACCCCCATGAGAGAAAATAAAAGTTGGTAGCATGGAAGCGCTGAGAAAAATACCTCATGTTAATCAATCAATTAAAATCTTTATTTAACCAGATGACCACCATTGAGCAAAGCTTATCTTCGAAGTGGACCTGGACATAGATACATAGTCAAGCATAAAAGGGTTATATACACAACAGAATCATAATACAGGTCATTGTCTTTCGGATGAGATGTTAAACCAAGGTCCCATCTGCCTGGATTGGTGGTAGTTCAGGTGGAAGTTAAAGATCCCATGGCACTTATCGAAAAGAGATGTGGAATTTTTATTAAATGTAAAAGTAAAACATATATACAAAAGTGTTACTGCACACAAAATCATAATGCAAAAACAATGATAACCACCAAAAAGTATTACATCATACTGTCAACACGAAAATACCTTATTGTAGAAACTCAAAAATTTAAAAACACAGACTGTAGTCCTTCCTTTTACTACAAGAGTAGAAGAACAGTTATTCATGTCAGCAAAACAAATATAATCAAAGCAATATCATGAAATACAAACATGGAAATAAGAAAAAAAAAACAAGCTCAAAATAAATAATACTGCATACTAGGAGAACAATAACTTATGATATCCAATCTATTGAGTCCCATCTAGATTTATAGATGGATGAGGAAACCTTTTCATAATCCTGTACCTTTAGACCAATGATAGAATTCTCAATCAAAAAAAAAAGTTCATTTGTCAAAAAATAACGTTGATGAATGGTAAGCTGACACCGCACATGCCAAATATAGAATTTAAAGCATAGCAAAAACAACCAAATCGTCACTCTATTGTAAATTAGTCCAAATAGGTGGCAGAATACCTACACATAATATTTCCAAGGACATTGGATAAAATGGAGAAGTAGGCCACTTATGTTTTATAAGTTTCCAAAAGTCTAATATAAAAGGACATTTCAAAAACAAATATTCTATTGTTTCAATTGTGGTAGGGCAAGTGTCTCTAGGACAATAACAATCAGTGACCGGTTTATGTTTCAAGTTAGTTCGGACATTCAATTTACCATACAAAGATAACCATAAAACATCCCACATATAAGGTGGTAACCATGTGGAGGTCAACATATTGACAATCAAAAGTTTATGATGTGGAGAGTAAGAATCAAAAGGAGCCGTATTTTGGAAATATTTTTGTAATATATAGATATACAATTTCTTCCGACTAAGACGTAAAATAGTGTCTCTTGAAATACCCCACATTTTGAGTTTTCCAAATCACACTTTCAGTGATTGAGGAAGATAAGCTAGAGATATATGTCTTGGGATCACTTCATGTTCCGGACATAAGAAAAGTAGATCTCCCATGGACTCTAGAAGCCACAGTTTCCATCAGTCATCTTTATCTCTTTAAGCTGAGTGGCAACCATATCATGAGGGGCACAGTCTTAAGCTAGAGGGTGGGAGGTTTAGGAGGGATGTCAGGAAGCACTTCTTCACAGAAAGGGTGGTGGACACTTGGAATGCGCTGCTGGAAGAGGTCATCTCGTTAAAGACAGTGAGCAGCTTTAAGAGAGGCTGGGATAGGCATGGCAGAATATAAGAATCATGGGTAGGGAGGATGGGAGGGGGGAGGGGAGGGCAGGGGCATTAGCACAAACTGTAGACCCTGCAATATGAGCAGACTTCATAGACCAAATGGCCTTCTTCTGCTGGCTTCTTCGTATGTTCGTATCTGTAAATAAGGGTCTTAAATTTGTATAAAGAAACATGGTAAAAAAGAAGACTATGGGATGTATCATTTTCAGTCTTCCATGTCTTTCGTCTCATAACAAGAGACTACGTTTGATGGGGTTCAATCTACTGCCCCAGATACAAGAAAAGAAACAACTATACATTTGAGTTTCTAGGGCCAAAGGAAGACTAAAAACAGAACTTAAATATAAGAAAAGGGATAGCAAAAATGTCTAAACCATTTGTACCTGCTTCAATTTAGACAATCTCCATGTATTACATATATTTACTTTATTTTGTGCTTCTTGCAGTTTATATTTCCAATTCAAATATGCCAAATCTCCTGCCCCAAACAAAAGGCCCAACATTTTACATGTTTTTTTGGCTACTGATATCCCTACGATTTGAGTGACATGAACTTCCTCAACCCTAAGTGGTATACAAGTACATTGCTCATAATTAATCCTCGCTCCGGTATCTATCATAAATTCCTGTAGGGTTTTCTCCAAACATAATGCAGAGGAAAGATCTCCAACTAAGAAACATACATCATCTGCATATGCTATGCATTTAATTTCCTGGTCACTGCTCAAAAAGGACAGTCCCTGTATAGTCGATTGATCATGTACTTTCCATATAAGGGGATCCAATGTAAATAAATACAAAAGTGCACCTAGTGGGCATCCCTGATGGACACCCCTCAGTATGGGACATTTCTTACCTAGCCAGCCATTACAATAGGCTTGTGCCGTTGCTTTTATATAACATGTCTGTAACCATATAATAAAGGTTTGAGGCACCCCATAATGTGCTAAACAGTCCCATAAATACTCATGTCTCACATTATCAAAGGTTTTAGCCTGATCTAGACTGAAGATCACCCCCTGTAAGTTCTCCTGTAACTCCTCTTTGAAAAATTTCATGAAGTAGTATCAAACTATCCATAATTTTTCTATCTGGTAATGAACAGGTCTATGCGGGATGTAAAAGAGAATTTGCATGAACCAGTAATCTATTATTCAATATCTTAGTAAATAACTTAAAATCAGTATTCAGCTAAGTTATGGGTCTCCAATTCATCAAATCTCCTCTATCCCTTTCTTATGCATAAATATAACTAAGCCTTCATTCATACTATCTGGTAACACACACTAAATCAATATTTTGTTTAAAACTTAAGTAAATTCTTGTAGTAGAAATCGAAAATATAATCTTATATAATTCATAAGGGATGCCATCTGTACCAGTGGCCGTCCCTGCCTTAGTTGGGAAAATGCAACAGAAACTTCTAATGGCATAATGTGTGTCACCAACATAGATTTACCAAGTGTAGACAATTGGGGTAAATTACACTGTGCTAACCAGGGCTTGTGGGCATGACGTAAAGTATCAAAGGAACCAAACAGCATCCGGACTTGGGAATCTACAGCCTGTATAATATCCTTCGAAGTTGTACACTAATTCCCTGTTTGGTCTTTAATACCTGCCATGTATTTCTGTTGTCTTTGAAATGCACAAAACTGAAAATAATTCATAAAAGGCCTTATCGCCCTGAGTCCCAAACCGCCGTTCGGTCTCTAAAGATTTTAGACGATCATATTGCATCTTATTCATTTGCTTTCTAACTCTATGTAACTTAGGAAGAACTGATCTATCCCCTTGAGCTGCTTGAAAATGTAAGTCCAGACATTGTTTTCTGTAATTACTATACCTGTCAATTTTATATTTACCATTAATCTGTCCTATACCTTTGAAGTAGTGTTTTATATTGAGTTCGTGTCCATCCACCATTCCTGAAATGTCTCATAAAAGACACACCATGGATTTCCTTGCATTCAATAAGGCTAAAAGAACATCTTCTACCATAGGAGAAGTAATAACTCTATATAACTCTGTCTACTCCAGTACCCTGGTCCTCGATGCATAGTTGAATGACTGGCAACCATGGCTTCTAGAATAACATGATCCGAACAACAACTGGTAGTGTCCTAGTCCCCACTACCTTCAACAATTCAGACATAAACCAAAAATCAATACATGTTGCCTTAGTGCCTTGAAAAAGTTTTGTCAGGGTTTCCATTAAGAGCCATAACATCTATTAGATCTGTTTGAACCAGTAAATTATTAAGACAATTGGCATCGTAATACATCTTAGTGATAATGAAGACCTCTATCAGTTCTAAATCTGCTGCAATTAAAGTCTCCTCCCAGAAACACATATTTGGACGTGAATAAATATGGTTGTAGCAATCTAAAATCTCAGCCCTAGCAGATTTAGTCTGGGCACGTGACACATTTAAAAGGTGACATCGTAAGCCACTAAGTACCATATCTAACATTAAAACTCGTCCTGGCTATAGATCAATGAGTTGCACTAATTGAGCTGTAGGATTAACAACAATACCTACTCCACTACATGCATCATCACCCATGGACCAATATGTAACTCCCAACGCCAACCTGCTGCTGCCTGTTCCATGTCTATTCTTGTATGCAATCTAGTATCCTGAAAAAATACGTCATAATCCCTGTTCTCAAAAAGTGAAAAAATTAACAATCTTTTCCTCTCAGACTGAATACTATTCACATTCAATGAAGCCACTGAAATTTTATATCTCCTTAGTATACAAGAAAGATATAGAAATATCCACAATCTGAAATGCACCGTGACACATTAGAAATATATAAAGTCCCATATCATATAATTTCTTCTTGTTCCATTTTCTTACCCCTAATTTATTTCTTTTCTTTTTAACTGTGTCTGATTTTACTAAAGGTTGATCAACTTCAGAGGTCCCTTCGTGCTGTGACGAATGTACAGAGGTGGAATCAGACTCTGTACCTACATCATTCAATTCAACTTTATTTATCATCTTGTAATACTTGATAGGTATTATGAAGAGGAAGTTTAGCAGAATCAAGGGTAGCTTTCCCCAAATTCCCAGATCGAAGACTACTTCTCCTGGTAGACACCAGATTAAAGGCATCTTCCATGGCAAGGGTGGAGGCATGGACACCATAGTGTGACCAGCAGCTAGTACCAGGACCTCAGGCTCCGGTGATGCTGCAACAGGCACAGAAATATCAGTATTCTGTACTGATACAGACTGTTCTTGTTCTGGAATGGCCTTCTGTCCAACTGTGACAGGCGTCTGGACCTTCCGAAGGGGGGGGGGGCTCTGTCCAAGTGCCACCTTAACAGCAGTATTGATGTAAAAATCCTGAATGCAGAAGTCTCCATTTTTATTTTGAGCTGACCAAGGGCAATCAAGAAAGGAATGTGCTTCCTCACAAAGAGAACATTTTACAGGATGGTGACAGTCTGAGAAAACATGTCTCAGTTCTCCACACAATGAACACATTTTACCACCTCACACATTCTGTTAAGGTGCCTGGGAGATCCGCACTTATAGCAGTGCCTGGGCTGACCTGGATAAAAAATAAACCCCTTGTCACGTCCCAAATAAAAACAACTTGGCAAGTGTTGTAAACCCTCATCTGACTGTCTTAAATTGACTCTGTATTTCCAGCCTCCATTCCCAAAACTCTCAGTGTCTAATATTGGTTCTGGATTACCCTGAATTGTGCATTTTCTCTCAAGCCAGTACGTAATATCCTCAACATTCACACCCTCATTTCGAAACAATACAGTTATCACTTTAAAAGATTGTTTTGTGAGGGGGATGGCTTGGAAATGAGACCAAGCCGGGTTCATCTTCAACACTGCATACTTCATCCAAAACCTATTTAATAAATCTGGTGTACGGAAACTAATGTCACAGGTATTATCACTAGGGGTATGTATAAGAGCATACACCTCGCTGGGTGAAAAATCCAGCAGTTGTTTAATCAGGACCTTTCCAACATAAAAACGATCTGGCATATTCTTCATAGTTCCCAAAAATCTCAATCTGACTGCATTTCTGTGTTTTGCCAGAGTTACAGGTTTTTTAAAGAAACTAGCAAATGTAACTGTAGGTTCCGTTAGTATTGATGGGTCCTGTACAACATCTGTAGTAGCTCCATCTATTCCATAACAGTCTCCATAGTCAGAACCTCAGGGTTGAAGTGCTGACGACACAGGAGAATAAGATATACTGCCAGCCGTGTTCTGCATCGAGGCTTTATCAAAAAATGGTCTTGGTCCCTGGGGCCTACTTGTTCTAAATCAGGGGATTCCACCATGAGCAGGGAAAGGAGGTTCTGCAAATTCAAAGTAGTTGGCAGTTGTAAACTAACAGTATCAGCACTGTGGTCTGCCGGCAAAACATTATTCCCAGCCACCCCAGATACCCCTGGAAGCGGTATCGCAGGATCTGCAATCCAAACACCTGACTCCATTTGAATCCATCCCGCACCCTGAAGTGCTTTTTGTGGGGACCAAGACTCGCGAATCACATCTACTACAGGATTAGGGGTCTGGGGTGGGAGTGTTCATCTCCAAACAACCTAAAAGGGCCCTTTTAAAACTTTGCAGCCTGTACCTGGCAGGCCTGAGGGAGAGTCAGCCTCGGGCTGTTTCCATTTTCGATCTTCCTCGGCATGCAGTTGAGCCAGCCGATAAGCTTCCATCACCATCTCCATCAGCCTTCTCTTGTTTTTCAAAACCGCTCGCATATCCTCAGACCTCCGCAACAGGGCCTCTGCAGCGTTCATCTCACCAACGCCATCGCTGTGCATCGGGACCATTTCAGCAGGCTCCGCCTGGATTACTGGCCGGTTCCTCATCGCAGAACTACCGATGACTTCCGCATCGACTGACTAGGTCATCTGCCGCAGGGGTTCCGCTACATGTTGCTGGCCACTGCTCGGGTGCATTCTAGCCATACCGCGTCCCCCACAAGAAAAATCAAGGTACGGACAAGCAGCCGTCTGTCCTGTACTGCTCTCAGCAGCCATCTGCAATCCAACGCACAAACACTCCACAGCACCCCTGCCGAAGAGTAGGGGGACTTTCCCCGGTGTCCTGGCCAAATTTCCCTCATTCACTAAAAATACCACCAACAGCTTAATCTGTTTCAAGGTCAGTTGGCATTCATCTGTATCCCCCTCCCCCCGGGTCGTGCCTGAAAATAGGCAGGATTTATCTAGTGCACTTACCCAGTCAACAAAAGCTACAAAAAAAAAAAATCATACACTATAAATTGAACATAGAACTATGTACAGAATTCAGATGGATAAAGTACTAATTCTTGGTAAAAATATATATACAAAAATATACATGAGATTCTCTGGACTATATGAAGGGAATAATAAATACAAGTTGCAAGGAATATACAGGGTGCAAGAGAGAGAGCTCTTAGATTAGGTATGAAGTAGAAGGATAGATCCATAAATCCAATCCAATCCAATTTTATTTATATAGCGCCTTTCAAATCCAAGGCACTGTACATAAAACATACACAGATAAATAAAATTTCATACGTTAAAATATGTCAGCCATGACTAAGTAAAAGCTAAACTGAATAAATATGTTTTTAAAGCAACCTTAAAACTATCGACGGTTGGGCATTCTCTCATCCAACGAGGTAGAGAATTCCACAGGGTTGGTACTGAAAAAGTAAATGCACGAGATCCTGATGTCTTTAATAGAACCCTGGGAATCTCCAGCAATCCCTCATTGGCGGAACGGAGAGGACGGAGGGGGCAGTAGTAGGGGGAAGGGGCAGATGCCTAAAAGGGAGGAGGTAGAGGGGTAGAAGACTAAATGGGCAGTGGCAGCCATACGATGGCCACTGATCACAGAGTGCTGCTGAGACCACCAATGGAATGAAGATGGGCCTCAGGATGCTGGTCAAAGGCAAGGGGGGGGATAAGGGAACAGAAAGAACAGGGGTCAGGGAGGACAGAGAGTGGGAGACTCAATTCAAGTAATAAGGCAGGGTCAGGTAAAACAATTACAGGATTCCTTGAATGTGTTCATGTGTTTTGATCACTGTTCCCTTGTAGACGCAGCAAAAATTCTCTGATGTCCTGCATAGCAGAGGAGGCTACAGGACTACCAGCTGTCCCATTCCACTGTCTCTGTGCTAAATTCCAGAGATTAGGAGGTTATTTCTGTTCCTTTGAAGATTTAAGGTGGTCATCATCCACAGTAATGTTGTGCTCCAAAAGAGCCGCTCTGGCCTCCACTGCTGTATTATAAATCTTCAACCCCTCTTCCCAAAATATTTTCATCTGGTCTGGGTATGGGGTCTAAAATCTTATCTGTTTAGCTCAGAGAGCCTTAATGGGGAGCAGGTACTGCAAGCAACGTTTGATAATGTCCATCTGGTAATCTTGACCAAGAAACAGCCTGGCTCCATTGTATTTAATTTCTTTTTGTTGCCAAGTTAATTTCAACACTTCTTCTTTAGTGTGATAGCTGGCAGACTTCATTATTATGGGTCTGGGACATGCCTGATGTCCCACCAGCCAAGGTTGTAGTGCTCCATGTGCCTGCTCGGACTGTACATCCATGGAGGCGTGTAGTGAAAGCACTTCTTTGAAGAAATCTGTTAAAAAGTCGCACATGTGCCCGGTTTTGGATCCCACTAGGAGACCCAACAAATGTAAATTATCCCTCCTTGACTAGGCTTCTAAATCATGGCATTCATCCTGTAATACTTCAGCACAATGTAGTAAAGATTCCAGTGCAGTACCCAGGTGCATTGATCCCTCCTCCACAACTGTCATGCAGTCCTCCACTTCTTTTACTCTGTTGTCCATTCTGTCTAATAATTCCTTTAATTGTTGAAATTCCTTTTTGTTTTCTTGTCTGAATGCTTTAGTTTCCTTTAACATTAGCTCAAAATGGTTTCTAGTGAGTCTCTCTCCTCTGTCTGTGTCATATCGTCTGCCCCTTGAGCTGGCTGGGGACACACTGCAGCTGCAATCCAAGTTGGCCTCTTGGGATCTGATGCCATCCTGCTCTTTTTTATTATTATGAGCCTTAGGTCTGATTGCTCTATCTTCTCCCTCACCTTTGTTAGGCATTTTGTTGTTTTTTAATTATTTTCTACCCTTGTGGGAGAGTTTCATTCCCTGATGAGAGAGGAGCAAACCTCCTAAGCTGCTACTGGCTCCGTGATGTCATAGGAAGTCTAAAAGCCAATATATCCTCTTCGAACCTTGAACTCCTCCAGCAACACTCCAACCTCTGACCCGTAGACTTCAGCTCCCTGAGCTCCCTGTCAAACCACGGGATCTCAAACATGAAGTCCAGGGTCATATAGAGACCAGAGCAACTGCATCAAAGCCAAGGTACGGCCCCTATTATAGGCCACTACCACATCTTCTGATCCAGTCCCACAACCAGCCATCACACTTCGACAGATCCACTACCACCTAGAATCTTTCTGGGGACAGCCCCTTCAAACTGAAGTAGCGAACCATCTCCAGGGGGTAGTAGTAGTAGTAGTATAGTAGTGGTAGGGGGTGAAGGGTCAGGGTGGGAAGGGGGGTTGGGGACCTTTGCCTCCAAAAAATTAAACTAACTGCTGTGGACAGAGGTGCGGGGTTCAAGAGGCATAGCCTGCAATATGTTTAGCTGACTTTGTGACTTCACATGTGAAATTTCATCATCACCTGAGATTTCATGTTCAAAACTGTGTCAGCCATTTTATCCTGCATAAACTGCACCCACGCTGTGGTGTGGTTCGTGGGGGATAGGGCTTGATTGTCACCAGAGGACCAGAGAAAGGGTGATGTAGCCTGGATGAAGTGTTCCTCTTTTCAGCAATGCGTAAGACATTACCTATGCTTTTAAACTGATACATTTTTGAACACATTATAAGTGCAATAAAACACTTCTGTCTCAGGTGTTTAAAGGCATTCTGCACAAGTGCCTTGTGACTAACAGCACCCTTGAGTGGTGTGTGATTATTGATCCATAACCGCACACCCTGTTGTGCCTTGCTGCGTACCTCTCAACTCCTAGTTGCAGGATCACTTTCTGTAGACAGACTGACTTACAATTAAGTCCCCTCCATGAGCTCTACTGTCCTCTGTAACAGCCTCCTTTATTCCCCTATCAGACAGCCAGCTGGTCCAGCCTCAGAGGAGTTCCCCAGCAGCCATCTCTTATAATTCTATTCAACTTAATTTCCTTCCTGATGTTGCTATTTTATTTCCTTCTAGAGATGTTTAGGGTTGTTGGTTTGGTTAATTTTCTTTATTTGCTTCTTTTTCCTCAGACTCTGGAGATCGTGTAGGGTCTGCGGTAGCATGTCAGGTAGGGATTTTAGGGCAGACTAGGTGGGCTAAGAGGTCCTTTTCTGCTGACAGCTTCTACCTACCCCCATTTAATTCATGACTCTCCTATATCCATCTTACATGACTATTATAATGGTACTTTTCATTGTAAAATCTCACCTTATTTTCTACCTGAATGTTGCCTGACGGCTTTATTTATTGTATTGCTGTCTTATACTCCCATGTTATTCATTATTGTTGCATCAATTGTACTTATTGTTTTCTCCTGCCTGCACTATATTATTATTGTCTAAGCATTTACTGTTTTATGATTGTACTGTCTTTGTTCAACATTGTTTTGTTTCTGTAAACTCCTGGGTCGTGCCTGAAAATAGTCTTTGCTATGGCTAGCGCACCTGACCCGGTCAACAAAAACTTAAATAAATAAATGTTTCTATGAAACTCCCTCACCTTTTCCAACAATGATTACAGGATGAGTGTGCATGCAAATAGCATACCCCAGTCTTCCTAACTGGATGTTGTCACCTATCCTATCTCGCCTAGTACCATTTTACCTAGTCCTGCCCCATCTCCAAAAGCAATCAAAACAGGCTACCTCCAGATCAAAACAGGCTACCTCGGGACCAATGATTTTCTACCTACAGTATCTGCACCACAAATAGCAGCATCTGGATTTGCCCCACTTGTGTCAGAAATGGACACAGCAAGAAGCCATAGTGTCTGCACTATGAGCAGTCCAGTAGATCCCACTATTCACCAGCTATCCTCTTCTCTAATAACCACATCCACATATCTTTACTAATAGTGGCATTCACTGTACAATAGGGTGAGCTGTGCAGTGCACAGTTCCTTTAAAAGCATAAATCAATGATCAGATAAGGTAGAAAAGTGGGTAAATCTTAACAGTCCCCATGCTACCCAGATAAAGTACATCTGCTGTTATTATTTTAGATGCTGAAACTGCCACCTGTTTGTGGACTTTGTATAGTCCGAGGTCATGCTGCTTCCTGAGTAAACGTGCAGCTGCAGTACAAACACCTAGTGTGAGAGATAATGAAGTGGAAACACACACAGCCTCAGCTTGGGGCAGATTGAGTGCTTCAAACAGCGCGTGCAACAGCCAAGCTTGCAGGCAGCTTTTAGAAAGGTTTATTTCAGACTCACACAGAATTTGACTAAGGAGATTAAAGTTCTTTACCTTGATTTCCTGATTCTGTAGGCAATGTGCCACCCCAAAGTCTTGTCTTTTAATAGAGACTAGCTTATGTTTGTTTGTAATATAGAGCAGTAGGGCTGTCATGTTCATGTTCTTTTTCTTGCCATTTATTTCCCAGGCTAGTCCAGTTGCAATGTAGAATCTCATTTATAGTGTGGTTCTAACTTCAGTCCAGTACTATTGCTGCATGGACTGAAGCATAGAGGTCATGGTTCTTGCTCATGGTCACACAGTGGGTCAGTGGCTGTGATGGGATTCAAATTTTGTAACATCACCTGGCTCAGAGTCTCCAGCTGATAGTGCTCTGCACTGCCATGTGGAAAACCCTGGGTCGATACCCGATCTGGACTTCCCTGCTGGTGTGGCCAGGATGTAATGCAGAGACATCAGGCACTGGTCTCAGGGGAGGGAGTAGATTAACCTGTGACACTAGTGTAAGGGCCGGGCACCCCCACCTGTGTCTAGGGGTATATGGTGGCACTTGTCATCAGAAGGCACTCACCTTCCACCATGGAATCTGTACCTATCACCTTTACCAAGCCACTACAGGTCAGGGCAGATGGGGACCAGGGCAAGCAAACACCTTCACAGGCACTACTAAAAGCAGACCACTCACAAACAACTGTCCATGCTGGTATCTGGACTCTAATTATGTATTTTATTGCTGCACAGATGGTACACAGCTTTAAAGGCGTTATGCTCAGCCAATCAGTCAAAATGTCTGTTACTTCATTACTAAGGCATGCTCTAATACCATTTGTAAACTCTGTACACAAAGTATTACACTGTACCGCATCTTTCTTCGTGTTCCTGATCCTTGCTCTAAAAGGGCTCTGCTGCTGCTGCTTTTAGAAATAATTCTCTCTCTTTTTGGGGTCCCTGAACACTGGGGCTTCCAAGACCATGTGCCACCTCCCAGTCAGGGTGAGCACAGCTTGGGGGCAATGGTGCTTGCGTGTGGCATCTGTGCCAGCAGTTTTCATTTATTTATTTATTGAATGGGATTTACCAGAAAATATATACTGTGCCATAAAGCTCGTTTCAGATGGAATAAATACATAGTATAAACAAAACACAGTAATCTGATGAGCAAAAGGCACAGCTATGTACAGTATATACAGTAACATAAATGGCAAATTGCTAAACAAGAAAGACAGATAGGAAGGGGGGAGAAAAAAAGGAGGGGTAGGGAGCAGGGAGGAGGGAGCTGATGAAAGAGAGTGTGAATAGACTGGAGGTAGAAGCAAACATCAAGCAAACTAGTATATCAGCATTATGATCTACTCCTAAGTTGAAATAGTTGGTCTAACTGTGTTTGCCTCTTTTTAACACCACATTGATAGCCTCAGTCACCCAAATGCTGAATGCTCACCATGCCTGGCCCTTCTCGGGGACTTACCGACCCTGACTCTTATCGAGACCCCTATCCTGATAACCATTTACAGTTTACATTCCCACAGGGTAATTATTCTCATTTGAGGTACCTATTCCTATTCTTCAACAGAGCATTTCAATGAAGGTTCACTAATATACTTGCTCTTTCCCTTGGGTACTGTAATTGGAAATGGATCTGCAAGGATCCTAGCAAACTATCTTGAAGGGTTGCCCACCACTGCTTTTGGGTGCCTTTCAGGTCTCTATCTTTCTTTCCACTGGCAGGACTTCTTATCTAGTCCTTTTCCACATGGCTGGTATTTTTTTTCCATTTGTACTTTTATCGTTTTTTCCCCTTTTAGATCCCACTCCCGCCATCCCCGGTGTGACGCACGCGTGTGGGGGCACACGTATGCACATCTTGCGGGATGCCTCCCACCCTACCAGTCACACCGATATCACCTACGTCTGTCACCGGACTGCCATCCAGTGACGGCGGGACTATGGGCAGGTGACCCCACCCCTTCCCAGGAGAGGAGAGCCATCACTCAATCCTGCTTCCCCAACCCCCCACCCGCCAGCACCCTGGTGGCCCGAGGTCATTCCCAAACCCGGGTCGCCGGCACAGAGTGAGGTAAGGCATCCAGCACCTCAGCCCTCAGTGTCACCGGGCTGGCCTCATGGCTGGTATTTATGGTGTTTCTTTCCACTCCGGGACCTGGACTGGATCCTGAGCCTCCAGAGACCTGCATCAGAGGGGACCAGTACCAACCAGACCCAAGGAACTAGCCACCATCCCTGAGCCATTGGCCACCCTCGGCTGATCATAGCCAGAGAAGCTGTGCTTACTCTTTTACCAGCTATCCTCTTCAGGCTTCCAGCTAGCCTTCCACTTTTATTGTGTAAAGGGGATACACAGGGCCGTAAATATTTATGTCTGAGTTTCCTGCTTCTGGTTGTGTCAGGAAACACAGAGTATGGCCGGCCTGCCAGCACAGAGGCAGGGCGTCTCTTTGCGATGTTGATGACCCGAGTTCGGAAATGGACTTGGGACATCAGAGGGCTGTCCGGGAGGAGAAGGACTGAGTGTCCTAGTGACACCCCTCCTCTCCAGGGGAGGGAGGGTAGAGTGAATGGCACACCACAGACCTCTGGTGGAGGCTGGCGGGGATTCATTTGTGCCAGCGCAGTCACTTGCAGGGGCAGACACAGATCATCATTACACGTCCCCACCCCAGATACTGCCACACTCCAAAAAATTCTGACCCCCATGCATGATGCCCTGTTCCACCGCAACCCCTGCTGCCAACAGTGTCCGCCAGGGGGGTCCCGCTCCCGTGGCCCCACCCTAGGGGGTAAGCCAGAGCATGCTTCCACAGACCATGGGAAGGGGGCACCCACCCGGGGGGGTAAGCCTGGGCATGGGGAGGTGGTGTGTGGGGGAGCTGAGCTCCCCTCGAGGGGGCTGGACTACAAAAAAAAAGGAAAAAAAAAAAAGGACAGGCAGAGTACAAACTCCAGACACCCTGTTTGCAAGCTGAAGCCCACTAAAGAACAAACTTCAGGGTCAGGCATAACCCTTGAGTGCTTTCTAGTAACTTGAATCAAGCTGGAAGGAGACAGAAAGGCTGGTTACACTCTCCTCTTTCAAAAATCCTTGCAGTCCCTGTGAGGGTAAACCAAACTGGTGCTGGCTCCTTCACAGGTGGTACTGCACCCTGGCATCCTGATGAGGGTGCTCTTCAAAATATCTCGCCTACCTATGACCATCGCAGGCTAGAACCCACAGAAGAACTGTCTTGTACCTTAATGGGCCTATGTGCAATGGGTCTTAACTACAGGAGTGGCAGGGCACATACTAACTAAGTTACAACCACATTCACTTTAATACCCATTAACCGATAGTGCACCTATATAAGTAATAAGTGCCTAAGGGCTGGGATGACATTCAGTCATCTTGCAGCAGTCTTCACTTTCATGTTGTTTTCAGCCTTTCTTCATTGCCCTTTCTCTTCTGGTTCCCACTGGGACATGATGGTGAGGCCAAGCTCCACCTATAAGAAAGCAGAAACACACACCACATGGGCCGGTCCAGTGGCATGGAGGGCTGAAGCATCATGCCTTACCTCCTGCCACACTGGCAACCCATGTTCCCAGTGTGAGCGGACCGCCAGGGGTCAGCCAGCAAGGGAGTGGATCGAGCGTCCGAAGGACAGCTCTCCTCTGCCGGGAAGGGGTGGGAACAGAGTCCGCTGCCTGCCTGACCCCTAGCTGTGGCTGGGGGTTGGCACAGTGGGTCCATACATAGGGGGCAGATGTGGGGCAGATGCCTGGTGTGCTGCATATGGAAGCGTGCATGGTTTGGTCATTGGCGTCACTGCAGCTGCTGCGCAGTGTCTAGGAGCGGAGAAAAATGGAGAAGAAAAACTTTGGCTGGCAGGATAGTCTGCCCTCGCAGGGTTCGCATCTGGTTAGCTGGCACCCTGCTAGTGTAAGAGAGGTAAGTCCAGTGGACGCCGGGTGACAGGGCTGGGGGAGACGGAAGGGGGGCTGGCAGCAGGAGCAGAAGAAAAGGAAGAAAAAAGAAGATTCCCAAAGAAAATATTTTTTTTTCTCCAAAAAATGCAAAACTCTTCTAACTAGTCCATTACTTGCCACAGTCTGTGAGAGTAGTAAACGCCACTTCCTTATAGGGTGGGTCCATTGGAGAAGATCCTTAAGTGCAGATTTAGAAAAGGTAGTTCAAAGGTAGTCTCTGATGCATTGTTTGTGTACCAGTCAAGCCATAGCCTCCTGGAACTGAGGTCCCAAGCTGCTTTCTTGGTGGTGTAGCAAAGTCACTTTCTCCTTCCTTTGTGAAGGAGAAGGCACATAGGTTCTCCTGGAACTGTTGCAGTTTCCTGTGGTACTCCTTGGTGAAGAGACTGGGACCCATTCTGACCCTGGTTAGCTTGTAAAGAAAAATCCAAAGGATTGCCTTATACAGAGTGCTGGGGATGGTGACTCATTCTCTATCTGGTCTGATGGTCCACACTAAATAACCAGTCTGCATACCGTCAAAGTCCATGCAGAGAACCTTGTGCATTCAGATGCTTCTGCTCATGTCCCTAGTGAAAACTTTTCCTCTAGCAATGCGGTCCATTTGCTCTTCATTTTGAAGGTAGAATGCTTGAGTCTCTTTCGCTATGGCCTTCTTACCCTCTAGTAACAGAATGCACTTGTTCTGATCCTCAGCAATTTCCCAGAGCCATTTGGGCATTTATGGGAAACCATATGCACATAACGGGGTTGACCCAGTTTTTGATTACTCTTATCTCTTTGACTTATTTTCCCAAGACACTTCACATCTCCTTTCTGTGGGGGTAGCTATGGTCTACCCACCATCTCTTCATGGCTTCATCTATTTCCAGCTGCCTGCATGTGTAACTGGGTCACCATGTAACTTTTGGTTACTACCCCTGCCTTGCAGGCTCAACAAGGTTGAGGGGCTTGGGTTCTGTTTCTGGTGTAAAAGGTGGGTTCTTTCCCAAATATAAAATAAATACTGTAGCACGGTGCCTCCACCCACAGTAATTTATAGTGGGCTAGCTGTTTGTGTAGTACAACCCCTGGGATGCTGTATCTACCCACCTCCTGTCCAGTCATCCCACATATGGAATACCTTAAACAGCTGTACTTACATAGAAACATAGAAATTGTTGGCAAATAAGGACCACTAGGCCCATCCAGTCTGCCCGTAAGCCCTATACTTGTTTGCGGCCTCTGACCCTATGTGATCAGTGGCTTTTCATCACTCCTTCCCACCTCAAGGTTCCCTTGTACCTGTCTCAGGCATGTTTAAACCCCTCCACTGTGCTTGCTCCCACCTCCTCTTGTGGCAGACTATTCCATGTGTCCACCACCTTCTCTGTGAAGAAAAACTTTCTCACATTTCCTCTTAACCTGCCTCCCACCAATTTCATATCATACCCCCTCATTCTTGTACTCCTTCTACATTGGAAGATGTCTCCCCCTTGCACCTTGTTTATGCCCTTGAGGTACTTGAATGTTTCTATCATGTCCCTCCACTCCCTCCTTTCCTCCAGTGAGTACATATTGAGGTCCTTTAATCTCGCCTCATATGTTTTGTGGTGCAAGCCCTGTACCATCTTGGTCGCCCTTCTCTGGACTGCCTCCACCCTATCAATGTTCTTGCGAAGGTGTGGCCTCCAGAATTGCACACAGCACTCTAGGTGAGGCCTCACTACTGTTTTATGCAATGGCATCACAAACTCCCACCTTCTACTAGTGATACCTCTGCCTATGCATCCCAGCATTCTATTGGCCCTCCCTGTAGCCTTTGTACTCTGCTTTGACACCTTTAAGTCATCTGAAATGATAACCCCCCGGTCCCTTTCTTCCTTGCTGATCATCAGCACCTCCCTCCCCATCCTATATTTTTCCCCAGGGTTCCCTCTTCCCAGGTGCATTATTTTGCACTTCTTTGCACTGAACCTCAGTTGCCATACCTCAGACCATTCTTCAAGCTTTCCCAGGTCCCTCCTCATTTTCTCCACCCCATCTGCAGTATTCACCCTGTTGCAGGTCTTGGTGTCATCTGCAAACAGGTGGACCTCTATTTCCGGCACTTCCTTACTGTACATGCAAATAATGACTATCACTAATAATATGCTCATAGACAGTTTTAACCAACAACAGCAAAGGATTTATTAACAAGGGAAAGGGGAATGGGAATGCAAAGATAAATAGCAGTTGAAATATTGCATAAACTGTCAAAACCATAAGCAATAGCAGTAACGGTACCTACCACCAACAGCAACAACACATTCAGATTGGATAAGCCCTCCTCCCCACTAGTACCAGTGTCCCCTAAAGTTAATCTGGATACCCAGGTAAAGGTGCAGGCCTGTACATTGCCACAAGTTGGCCGGCATTGGTGTACTTTAATAATCGAACAGGAAACTTTGAGCAAACTTGATGACTCCCCAGGTCAAGGCAGGCCCTGCAGTTACTCAGTTACTCATGGTTCTATAGCACAGTTTTAGCAGGGTCTGGCAGCGATGAGCGACTATGTCAGTAGAGCTGAAGCTTTGGGCGATGTGGCCAACTGCTAGAAGCTTGTCCACTTCTGAATTACTTGCAGGATCTGGCTGCTTGTCACCTTCTGCATGGCTTTCAGTGTGGATGCTGGATAAAGCCAGAAATGAGGACCAGGGCCACATACCTACCCCACACATCAAGGCATCTAATTCCCAGGAAGGTGATGGGTACTGTCTGGCAGTGACAATACCTGGCTGACTCCCAGACAGTCTCTTGGAAGGTAATATCTCTTCAAAGCTCAAAATTCACACAGTCTCCCACTTTCTGCAAACAGCAGACACAGGCTTTCGATAACAGGTCTGCCATATCCCTAGTCTGATGGCAAACAGTCTCTCAGCAGACTATCCATCCTTTCAGGCTGTGGGGTCCCCAACAACTTTCTGCCCCCACCCCCGGTGATGGGAATTCAACTTCAAGGCAAAGGCAACAGTCAGGCTCTTATCAGAAACAGTTCAGCCCAGATTGCAAACTGAAGGATTTCAACAGGTGCCACAGGAACTTTCTCTCAACGTGCTGCACATTGAGATTCCAGCTCTCCACAAAAGGAAGACTCAGGCAAGTCTCCCAATTGGCAGCTGTGGAAATCTTGGGACTGACTCCCTCACTCTCTCTTCTCTCTCTCATTCTTCGACTCCTGCTTTTCCGTGAGAGACTTCCACCACAACACCCTCGTGAGCCGTGTTCTTCCCCCCAACCTCTCAGGAGGGGAACTTACTATCCTCATTTGTCACTTCAGCTGTCCATCCAGAAAATGAATATACATCAGGCTTACTCGATGACTGACTGGTTGACTCTAAAGGCGCCAAGAACATTGTCCAGTCCCCTACCCAGGAGCCATAGCTGCAGCCCTTAGAACTCCTCGAGCACCGCTTGGGTGAGACACAGTCAAGGGTTACTAAAATGGCGTCCATGTAAACAGTCCATGCAAAGTTCTAACTCTAAAGTCTTGAAACAGGTATATTAGATTGTTTTTACAGATAAACATCCCACAGTTCACTAGATATACTTCTACACTGCTATCCGGTCGTGGAATGAGTTCTGAAAAAGTCCTTGTCTGCCTGTCGCTAGTGCCACAGCACTAAGTACCCCTGCTACAGGCAGAAACACATTCATTGTACAGACTGAGCAGCTCTTAAAGTAACACTGCACACATAACCTTTAAACATAGTCACAGAATTTGCTTTCCCTCTGTATTCCCTAAAGTGTGTCTGAGCCCCACACGTTTACTGGGATCCCAGGAGTTGGCACACAAAAAGCGCTGACCTTGGCAGCAAATGCAGTTGACCAAAATGCTGCAGCACCCAATTGAAGAGGTGCGCAGCAGGTGACTCTACCTGGCGCACACTGAGCTATGTAGTAATTATCTGCCTCCTCAGTGCAGATGGTGCTATTCCACTAGGTGGCCAAGCTTCAAAGGCTTTCACAGTTCTTCCACCCCATAGCGAACAGGTACCAAATGGCTGGTAAGAGCTTCCCAGGGCACCCACAGGCCAAGGACAGGTGGGACCACACAGCAGGAGCCAGAATTAGTAAGACCCACCCGGGGGTACACATGCTTTAGTTTCCTGAAACTGGGCCTCTGCTGCTGGTTACTCTGATGCTTCTGGTGTGGTGGCAATTATTGAGGGAGAGGACCTGAAGACTTCTTTAGAAAGCTGTTTGGTGGTGATTAAGTGGCATATTCGGCAATGACCTCCTCCACCACCACATCGATGGATTCATGCTGTTTTTCAGATGTGACAGTCCGGCTACTGTTCTTCTTTTTCTTCTTCTTCATGGTGTCAGGCAGGGCTGGCTGAGGACTGGCTTCTGGGCAGGCCAAAGGATCAGCGGCCACATCAGGAGACAAGGCCATGAAATCAGCAGGGGTCTTCTGGCCTGGTGAACAGCCTAGCCACTTTGGACTGTTGGTCAAATTCACCTACATCCATGACTCGCTCTCACTGGCAGGCAAATTGGACACCACCCTCACCGCAGAGTCAGCCAGGGAGGAGGCATGTGACCACATCTAGGAGCTCACCATGTCTCATGCTGAATGGTCAAGTCTCACCCCCTGCATCCCAACAGTCACTTTCTGGGCCCGGGGCATCTCTGACAGGTGGGCACCTCTTCCGTGGTGTAGGCCTTTGGCTAAGACTTGCTCCACTTCCCTCAAGCCTTAGGCTAGTGCCTTTACATCTGACTGATACAGGATTGTCTTGATGGTGGCAGGTGTGGGCACAGCAGACTGTGTTTTCTCCACTTCTTCAGTGGGCTATAGTGCAAGAGATCGTCGGTGAGGGTCTGGGACGGTTGCTATCCCAAGATCCAGAATGGAATGATCATAACACAGCTCACACAGTTTTACATTCCATACTTTGTCAGCATAATTAAAGTACCATTCATAGTACCCAGGAGGAGATGCAGTTGGCAGTGATCCCTAAAGCCTGCACTTGGGCATCCCAGAAGCTTCTGAAGTGGTTGGCTCTCTCTTTGGGGTCATAGAGCTCGAATTTGCTGATGTTGCAACCATACTTTAAGTCTCAGACCGAGTCCGGAATGCATAATATCTCGCTGGTCCTGACATTCCTGATCTGACTTTCACTTTCACTTGCAAAGTTTAAAAGGTTCAGCCATAGCAGGTTATATTAACATGCACATCGGAAAGGCTCAACACAGTTACTTGAAAAATGCTATTTTTATTTCCAAAGTCCTGAGTCCCTGTGCTTGTTTCCTTTATAACTTTTACAGTACCTTTCACAAATCCCCATAGGGTGGATTCATTGGTGGAGTCCTTAAGTGCAGTCTCACTATTAAAACTGGCAGAGGTCCATAGGCATGCCTCCTTCTTTTGGGCAAGAGGTGACGGTGGTATGGAGCAATCTGGTTGTCTGCTGACTTCTTGGGGTCTGGTGCTGTGGCTGCAGCCAATGTTGATGCTTCAGGGTCTTCAGTGGTCAGATGGAAGAATTGAGGGATCTGCAGCTCTCCTGGACTGGTGATTGGTCCAGTCTCAGTGCTGGTTCCACTGGGGCCTTTACTTGCAGGTTATGTCACTGCTTCTCGATCGCTTTTCCTCTCTTGCCTCCATGCAGGAGTGCTCCCATGCACATGACCAGCATGCAGGTGTTCTTCCACCCTTACATAAAATATAGAATTTGATGGCAGATAAGAACCGCTGGGCCCACCTAGTCTGCCCATTTCCCTACCTAATGGATAAGCTGCAGATCCTAGTTAACCAACAGCCTACTTCCTCCTACCCTCCCGCTAGAATTGCCTTATGTCTGTCCAATGTATTCTTGAATTCCCCCAATGTTTTTGACTCTATGACCTCCTCAGGAAGGTTGTTCCATGCATCTACAACCCTCTGTGAAAAATACTTCCTCACATTACCTCTGAGCCGTCCCACCTCTATCTTCAAATTGTGCCCCTTTGTTCTTGCACATCTCTTTTTCTGAAAGATGCTATCCTCTTGGACTTTGTTGATTCTTTGAGGTATTTGAAAGTTTCTATCATGTCCTCCTTTCCTCGAGACTATACATCTTAAGCTCCTTTAGTCTTTCTTCATATGTCTTCTGGTGCAGACCCTGCACCATTTTGGTTGCCTTCCTCTGGACAGCCTCCACCCTATGTCTTTGCAGAGATGGGGTCTCCAGAACTGTACACAGTACTCCAGATGTGGTCTTACCAACTGTCTGTACATTGCTACTTTGCATGTATGGCATGGCCTTTAAGACTCAAGCTGTAATCACTTGACGCTATGTAGATTCATTGCAGGTACCGCTGCTTCTCTACCACATGACTCAAATGCAGTTCAATCAGCTGCAAATATGAACTGCAGAAAGTGTCACTATTTTTTTTCTAAGTGTACAAAACTTTTAGGGCCTATTATCTCAGTGCTTGCTGAACTGATTTGCACCAAATAAACCTTAAACTGTGCATGAGGTCTTGGGGTACATAGTGCATGGTGCTTCCAGATCTTACTTCAAGGGGGTTCTTGCAGCAGGCAACACCATTAGGACTGAAGCCAGCAGGTGCCAGGACCCCACAGAAAACTTCTAGCTAGCAGTCATTAGTGGGGGACCGCCGTCTGACAACAGCCCGCCCTGACACCTGCCAATAGTACAAAAGGGGCAGTCTCCCAGCCCAACCTCAGTTCTTTTCCCGCTGTCGGCCTGCGTAAGTCAGACCTTTACGGATGCCTTCTGCTCTAGCCGACCGCCATTTTCTTTGTGGATTTACCCACTCTTTATTATTTTCTACTTAAATTTACAGCATTTTCTTGCATGTCTTTTTCTCCATCCTCTTCTTCAGAGCAGCGTCAGACAAAGTGTGCTTGTGGCAAGCGGCTTCCCTACAAAGAGGGCCACTCCCCTTGTCTGCTCTGCCTAGGCCTGAACCATGACACTGAGGCCTGCCAGCACTCCCAGGATTTCAACCAGTGCACCAGAATTCACCACCAGAAGATCCTGGCAGTCTTTCTGCTACAAAAAGAAATTAACAGCGATGGAGAAGGAGTCCAGTGCAAAAGCACTCTTTTCTCCGGCTTCTGGGGCCTCACTTTTCTTTGTCCCACAAAGAGAAGTCCAGCAGAAAGCATGAGCACTGGGATGCGACAGGACAAACCCCAGTCCGCTTCCTGTTCTTGGTCCCATGCCTGTCGGTGACCAATTCTGGGTTCTCCTCCCCAAGGAAGGTTGGCCTCTTCCACCCAGGCATCCCTCACTTCCTCTGGGCTCCTGGTGGTCAAACCACCCACTTTCATCACAATCTCAGGCAGTGGTTCTTTGGGGCTCAAGACTTCTTCCCCAGCCTCTCAGCCCCTGTCGCTCAGGTCCTTACACCCAGCGGGTCCTCAACCAGGTGGCTCGGGCGGGTCTTGAGTGCAGGTCTGTGCCCATCACCCTCTCGGACAAGGCCTCACCAAGTTGGCCTGACTTCAAGGTCTGACGTCTCTGGCGACACTCAGGACATACGCTCATCTCCTCCACAAGAGTGACGCCCCTACCCCGCTCAGGAGTTAGCTGTCCGGCAGATGCCTCTCCTTCATGGCCGATGTTGGTTGTTTCACCAGACTGGCATTAGTCTACACCTGTATATTTGATGCTGGCCACCCCAAAGTCAACCCTGGCAACACCTCAGCCATCATTGTCTGACCCTCTGTGGTCGCCAGCCAACCTTGCGGTCACCCCCGGCCGATGCCTGAGGGACTGATGCCTGGTCTGTCGACTCCCACTAGACTGATGCTGGATCATCCAATGCTCTTCGGCTGACAACCGCTAACCCACTGTCTCAGGTACCAGCACCTGGTTCACAGCCTAAGGAACTGACCCTGGGCTTTCTACTCCTACTTCCCGATGCAAGCCCCCATCACCCTCAAAATCCACCTATGGATCTCAACACTCTGTTTGCAGTTTGGTGGGCATACTTTAAGGACAAGGAGTCCCGAGGAGGCCACCTACCCTTCTCCTAAGGACCCTCCTCCAAATCTGGACAAGTCCAGGATCCCCAGGAGGTCACCAATGCCACCTCCTAGAGAGCCTAACCCCTCAGTTAGACAGGGCTAGTGCTAGCCATCTGAGAACTCACTGACATAAGCATCGCCTTCTCCATCTCCAGACTCCAGCACGTTAGACAGACATTCTTCCTCCTCCTCCTCCTCAGATGAATCTGAAGACTCTGACTTGCCTTCAGAACCAGATGATCCCAGAAGTAACCCTAGGTCTCCTCCAGATGATCCCCTCTTTTATGGATGAGGCACATCCAAACCATTATGAGTTGGGACACGGAGGAATTGGACCCCAAGCGATGTCAGCTGGCCATCTTTCTCCGGAAGCACCACTGCAGAGTGAAAGCAGCTGCGCCAACATCCCCTACAGTGACACGAAAGCATCAACGTGCACTATCCTGACGGACACAACTGCGATGCACAGCAACCAGCAGCCCAAAGGGTACCACCATAACTGGCCACACAGCGATGCCCAGCACAACACACTGCTGACAGCACATGACCAGGAGCGCTCCCCCCTCCTGGCCCATGCACCCCAATGTAAAGACAATGGCCCAGCACATGGTGCCCAGATAGGGTTGGACAGTGCAGCTGAACAGGTGGCTATGAATGCGGAGCACACAAAGGGCGGAGGGCACACAAGCACAATGATGTGCCACTGATGGATTGCAGACCCCAAGCCTCCACCAGCATGGTGCCACCATATACTCCTTGACATAGGGGTGTGCCAGTCCCTTACCTGTGTGACCAGTTAAAGGCCATTCTACCAGGGGCATGGCTGCTTCCTTCACTTCCTTGTGAAATGCGTCAGCTGCTGAAATCTGTGCAGTTGCCACTTGGAGTTCTGTCCACACTTTTATTCACCATTACAGTTTGGACATTACCTGTAGGCATAGGGCAAGCTTTGGACTGGCACTCCTGCAGGGACTCATCTCTTGAAAGACTTACACTGATTTCTGCCTCACCCCAGCTGATTGGGATTAGTGCTTTCACTGCTTGGGAATCAGTCCTAATGGTGTTGCCTGCTGCAAGAGCCCCCTCAAAGTAAGATAGAACAGTTACGTAAGAATTTACCATAACAGTAGATCTTCAAGAAGAGCTCTTGCAGCAGGCGCTGCTTTCCCTCCTTCCATCCCCCTGGTGACTGTTTCTCCATCACTGCTACTTTCATCTGAGAAATATCACCAGGATTAGGCACCTTATTCCGCCCCGGACCTCCCCACCTTGGTACATGCATTTGTACATCCAGGTTAGACTACTGTAATGCGCCCCACTCGGGTCTTCTGAGGCACCTCCATCCACTGTAGCTAGTGCAGAATGCAGCCACCAGGTTGTTGACAGGCCATTAGAAATACTGCCATGTCACCCGGTGCTGCGAGAACTGCACTGGCTGCCAGTTCGATGGAGGATGCTCTTCAAGGTGGGCTTGCTCACCTATAAGGCCCTACACAGACTAGGCCCTTGTTACCTGACTGACCTTCTTACACTTGCTGCCTCAGTTCGGCCCCTCTGATCCTCCTCGAGGGGCCTCTTGATGATTCCTAGGACAAGATTAAAAACTGCAGGTGATCGAGCTTTTAGTGTGACCAGTCCTGTATTATGGAATTCGCTCCAGTTATCGGTGAGGGAGGCCCCGTCAGTGGGGGTCTTTAAGATTCGCCTGAAGTTCTATTTGTTTAATCAGGCATTTTCAGACTCTGTTTGACACTAGTATTATTAGTCCTTTTTAATACTTAGAGGGTTTTTATATATTTATGGGATTTTTATGAGGATATAGTTTTATATATGTAAATTGAGTTTATGTTTTTTGTATGGTGCCCAGAGCCTCTGGGATTGGGCACCAGAAAAATAAAATTTGCCTTGCCTTGCCTTGTTTCCTTGGTTTAGAGGAACCACTTCAGTTCTCCAGTTTCTATGTATGTCGGGTCTCTGGTGGGAGAACTGAGGTTGGGCTGGGGGACTGCCCGTTTTGTACTATAGGCGGATGTTGGGGTGGGCAGACCTCGATGACTGCTAGCTAGAAGTTTTTCGTGGGGTCCCGGCACCCGCTGGCTTCAGTCCTAATGGTGTTGCCTGCTGTAAGAGCTCCTCTTGAAGATCTACTGTTATGGTAAGTTCTTATGCAACTGTACTTTCCTCCATCACTACAAATCCCAGAGTACGAGCCCCTACATGTAAGGGACTGGCACACCTCTATGTCAAGGAGTACATGGTGGCACTTCTTGTAAGAGGAGCACCTGCCATTCACCGTGAAACCTGTACCTTTCACCTTAACCAAGCCACTGTGTTTCAGGGTGGATGGGGACCAAGGCAAACTAACACCTTTACAGGGGCACCCCCTACAGCAGATCACACACAAACAACTGTCCCTGCTGGGAGATGGGATTGAGCAGGATGTATGTTTATTGCTGCACAGATGGTACACAGCTTTAAGGGGCATTATCCTTGCCAATTACTTTATTACCAAGGCTTGTTTAATACCATTTGGCCATAGCTTCTGTACACAGTATCACACTGTACAGTGTTTCCTTTCAGGTTCCTGCCCCTTGCTCTTCTTGGGCTCTGCTGCTGATTTTGTTTTTTTAGAAATAACCCTGTCTCCCTTTTGGGGTCTCTGGAACACTGGCGCTTCCAAGACCATGTGCCAACTACCAGGCAGGGTGAAAACTACCTTGGGAGCAATGGTGCCTGTGCATGGCATCTGTGCCAGCAGTTGGCATTAAGCAAACTAGTACACCAGCATTATGATCTACTACTAAGTTGTGATAATTTGGTCTAGCTGTGTGCCTCTTTCCAGCACCACACTGATAGCCTTAGTGACCCGAATACTGAAGGCTCCCTATGCCTGGCTCCTTCCTGGAGACTCACCAGTCTCCAACTCTTATTGGAGCCACCTATCCTGATTACCATTACCATTTACATTTTCCATTTCCCGGTGAGTTACTATTCTCATTTTAGGTACTTATTCCTGTTCTACTATAGAGCATTTCAATGAAGGTTCATGTACATATTTACTCTCTCCCTTATGTACTATAACTGGAAGTGGATCTGCAAGGATCCTAGTGACCTCCCTTGAAGGGTGGCCCACCACAACTACTCCTGAGTGCCTTTTAGGTTTCGATCTTCATTTCCAAGGGCAGACTTTTATCTGCTCCTCCTTCTTCTGGCTGGTATCTGCGGGGTTCATTTCCACTCTAAGACTCCAGCTAGATCCTGACCATCTGGAGACTTTGCCACCCAGACCCAGGGACCCTGCCATACTCCCAGAGCCTGCCAGCCAGAGAAGTTGGACTCTCTTTTACCAACTACCTTCTTTGGGCTCTCAGCTAGCGTTTCCCTCTTATAGTATAAAGGGGAAGGGTCTCTCTCTTAAGATAGGGTAAATTGCCTGCCCTGCCTGCATGGCACCAGATGCCAGCTGCCCTACCTTGGAGCTGCTGAACATTCAACATCCCTCCTCCCTGCCTCCTCCTTTTATGTGCATCTGCTTCCTAGTAGGCACAGAAAAGCGTGCTCAGAGTGTTACAGTTGGGGGTCCAGAAGGTAGGGACAGTTTGGATCTACCAAAGTTATTTTGCTCCTACTATGTGTCATGAACCCACTCCTAGGGGTCAGACCTACTGAGCTCATAGTGCCCACCCTTAAGTGCAATCCATGATGGTGGGGACAGGGATACCCTCCTCATCCTTTAGAATGCTTGCCAGAGTCACGATTGCACCTCTGCAATGAAGATTCAGGGTGTCCCTCTAGCTCTGGATAAGGGCACATTACCTGTCTTGAGTCTTATGGCCAAATATGAACCCTTCCTTGGCTATTACACACAGAATAAAGACCCAGGTATCACATTCTGTTCAGGGTAGCACCGTAAAAACCTGAGTTGGCCTCCTCCCTACAGGACATGCAACAACCTGGTTCAAAATCTTTGTAGACTCTGGTATTCTCCCTATTCTTCCAGACATCCCTTCCAGACCTCTTTTCAATTTGGTTGCTTGTGATGGCCCCTCTGAGCAAGTAACAGTTGAAGGTTCTACAGTCATACATGCAATATAAGAAATTCTTGCTCAGGCAGATATTCTTTCGAAAAACAAAAGTTTTACTAAAATACTTAAATATATACAGTTACAACTAAAAAGAGAATATTAATTTGGGTTACAGTATACAGGTAAAAAAAAAAGAAAAAATATACAATGAAACGCACTAAAACTGTTAGCTAGTCTAACTGAGGTATGAAGATTTAAAAGTCCAGAGAATTGCTGGTTTGCAAAATATTTCAGTCTTTCTGTAGCAGCCTTTGGTACTTCGTCTCTGTGCTGACAGGTGTTCACTTGAGGTCAGGAGGAAGGAGTTCAAACAGAATGGCAAAGTGGCTCTGAGTGTCTGTGCTGGAGAGTTTATATAGAAGACCCCCCAAGTCTGTGAATAAAGACTGGCCCTTCTGTGACTAAAGGCTGGACCTTCCACTTTAGGCTTCCGGGTGTCACTCTTGCACTTTCCCAAAGTCTTGGCACTTAGAAAAAATGTCAGTGTACTGCGGGAACCTTTTCGGTCACCTGACATTACAATCTGGCACAGGCCTGTTAGAAGCATGTTACCTGGCACTTATAATAAACAATGTCAGTGTACTGTGGGAACCTTTTCCATCACCTCTTTTGATCTTAAGGGTTTACAACCGTGGAAATAGCTTCTCGCATCCTGGGATTTTGAACTGGCTTAATTTAATTAGTTATAAGGCAGATCCTGTAAGTCGTATGATTATATAAACTGATTACTTCTGTTTCCCTTGGCCAGTTAACATAGAAGAATATTCTTTAATCATGTATCGATTAGCTTTTTGACAAGAACTTGTCTTATTCCTGCAAGCAAGGCTGGCATTTTAGGTCATGGGAAGGTCAACCCCCTCTTTTTATTTTTAAATCCTGTCTTTTCTGTATGTGCCTTTGCTGACACTGGCATGTACGTAGAATTACATTAAAAAAAACATAGATCTGGTGTGCAGTGTTGGGATCTGAGAGATTTGGTTGCATAGTGTTGCGATTCGAGAGGTATTGGTGGCACAGGCATAACAGTTGAATTCGAGCTCAGTGTTTCAGATTGCTAAACTGTAAACAGTCCACACACAATTAAGGCAGAGATTTAAAAATTATATATATAATTTAGTTACAGTGTAAAGTTCCCTACCTGTTTTGGTTTTTTTCTTGGGTGTAAGCTAGTGTAACAGTAGTTAGGGAAGAAGATGGCTTCCATCTACAGCAAATACACTGCAGACTATCTGAAGCAGTTGTGTCAGGAAAAAGGAATCCAGTGCGAGGGGTGAACCAAAAAGCACCTCGTGGAGGCTCTTGTGGCAGTCGATGAGCTAGCAACTGCCCAGGACCTCGAGTCATAGTCAGTGACTGAAAGGGATCAGACCTTGGGCGTGGGGGTGCCAAGGGACGTCGCAGAGTCCAGTCTCAGGGAGGAGGACAGGAAGACCAGAGGGAACCCAGAGCCACAGCACCAGAGGAGAGTCAGCACAACGCTGGAGCCAGAAGGGATCAGGCTGCAGCTGGAGTTGAGGAGATTGGAGCTGGAATTTGAGCAGAGGAAGTTTCAGATGGAGATGGAGATGCAGGAAAAAGAAAACCAGCATTGGAGAGAGGCTGAGGAAAAGGAAAAACAGATTCAGAGAGAGGCTGAGAGAGTGTAAAGAGAGTGCCAGATGGAATTCAAACTGGCGAAGCTAAGACTCCAACTACCAGCACCAGAGGAGGTAAGTGGCAGGGGTGAACCTGGCCCAGGACTGGGGTACTAGTTAAATTCTAAATAGCTGAATCTAAAGTGGGGGAGGATATGGATGCATTGTTGAATTTGTTTGTTTGAAAAGGTCTGTATCCAGGCTAAAATACCCAGGGAGTCCTGGAGTTTTTAGCTATCCCTGCTGCTTACTGGGAAAGTGCATGAGGCATTAGGCCAAATGGCCAATCAGGACAGTAGTAATTATGAGAAACATAAAGCTGCATTGCTTAAAAAGTATGATTTAATGCCTAAAGCATAGAGGGTTAAGTTCCGTAAGCTCCGGAGAAGCCCTGACATGAGCTATGAGGAACTCTCCACAAAGCAACTTCAGTTTTTGAAATGTTGGTGGTAGGGAGTGGAAGTAAAGTCTGTAGAGAAAATTGAGGGGGTTGTATTTCTGGAGCATTTCTTTTGGACTTGCCCAGCAGAGCTAAAAACCTGGTTAGAGGACTGAGACCCCAAAACAGCGCAGCAGGCTGCAGAGCTCTTGGACCACTATGCCAGGAGCAGGCCTGCTTTGAAAGGGAGCGGGGCGGGTGTGGCAGTGCAGAAGGGGAAAGGTGCACCTTCAGGGCACCTAAAACCCTCACCACTGCCACAGAAAGAGGGAAGCCCCAAGTTACAAAAAAAGATTTATCGGATAAAAGAAATGATGATTGCTGGTTTTGCAAACAGCCAGGACATTTTGCTAGACAGTGTGCTAAAAAGGCAGAGAGTGGACAAAGTGGTGATGAACAGAGTTAGGTGCATTGTGTATCTCTGAAAGCATGCCTATAAACATGAGGGAGCACATACAAACATACAAAACTACCAGCAGAAAAGGGCCATTTGATCTCTCGAGTCTGCTTGATTTTGCAGCTAGCACCCCTACTCTGCAGCTGCCCGTCACACCCTACACCCCTATGACCCTTCCTTTTGTCCTATCCCAGCCCCTCTTGAAGCATCCCACTGTTTTACAGGCCACCATTGTGGCACATACACCTGGTCACTGTAAATGAGGTGCATACTCATGGGTTAAAGGACACGGAGGCATCTCTTACCTTATTAAAGGAGGATTTGGTTTAGCCTGAACAGGTTATACCTAATTAATTTGTAACAGTAAGGGGATTCACTGGGGAGGAAAAAAACTCTGCCACTAGCTAGTGTTCTTCTGAACTGGGGTGAGACAAGAGAGAGGGTGCAAAAAGTGGCAGTGGCAGTGGCAGACAACCTCACCCTGGACGTGATTATAGGGAACAATCTCCAGAAGGGGGTGGTTTATGCGGTTATCCGCAGACAGACGACAAAGGCCAATTGTAGTTCCCTGGACCCCGTAGAAGCCCCTGTGGAAAACAATGGGAGGCTGGTTCCCTAGCCTGTGTCTCTTGAAGTGGAGAGTAGTGAAAGGGAGGCAGGCCTTCCCCAAGTAGCAGTTCACAAAACATCTATAGAAGGTTACTCTGATGAGGGAGGGGTAACCAATGGTCAGAAGGTTAGGGTTGGCAGTGACCCTGAATGCCCTGACACTAGAGCTATGGACCCCAGTTTAGGAACTGAAGGGGTCATGTCTTATGCCTTGGGCAAATGTGAAGATTTTGCCGCTACTCAGAGAACTGACCCTAGTTTGGAGAGGCTGAGGACTTGTGCAGAATCTGATGGGACACAGGGAGGTGACATAAGACATAGGGTACACTGGGACAATGGACTGTTGTATACGCAGGACATAAGGACAGCGGGAGGGTGATGGACAGGCAGCTTGTTGTTCCCCAGGGGAACCATGAGCGGTTGCTCAAGATAGCTCATGATATCCCCATGTCCAGACATCTGGGAATCAAATGCACCACACAGCAATTGGCCCAGAATTTCTATTGGCCCAACTTCATCCAGCAGGTGAAGGAATATTGCAGGTCTTGTCACTGGTGCCAACAAATAGGGAAGGCAGGTAGTAAAACCAAAGCCACCCTAATTTCCTTGCCCATTGTGGAGGAGCCATTCCAGAGGGTAAAAATGGCCCAAGCTCCTCAGGGAAGAGGTTCATATTGATGGTGGTAGATTATGCAACCTGATACCCAGAGGCAGTCGCCCTTTCCTCACTTAAGATGGACAAAGTGGCAGACACCTTGCTAGGGATTTTCTCCCATGCTGGGTTCCCGGAGGAGGTTATCACTGATTGAGGGGGTACCTTAATGTCGGACCTGATGAAGTGTTTGTGGCAGAAGTGTGGGGTGGTGCAGAGATGATCAACATCTTATCAGCCAATAGACTTGTGGAAAGGTTTAATGGTACCCTAAAATCAATGCTCCAAGCATTTACTGAACAGCATGGGAGGGACTGGGAGAAATATCTTCCCTCCCTGTTGTTCGCATACAGGAGGGTGCCCCAAAAGTCGACAAGGTTTTTCCCCTTTGAACTCTTATATGGACATAGGGTGCATGGGCCCCTAGACTTGATCCAGGAAGACTGGGAAGGCAGGCACGCCACCCAGGGAACTCCCATAGTGGAGTATGTCCTAAAGCTTAGGGAAAAGCTGAAGGAGCTTATGGGAGCAGCCCAGAGCAACCTGTCAACCACCCAGAAGAGGCACAAGGTCTGGTACAACTGCAGAGCCAGAGTTCACTCATACAGTGTAAGTCAGGAAGTCATGGTCCTAATTCTGGTCCAAAAGGACAAGTTGCAGGCCAAGTGGGCAGGACCATACAAGGTATTCCAACAGGTTAATGATGTGAACTATACTGTAGAACTGCCTGACAGGAGATATACCCATAGAATGTACCATGTCAACATGATGAAGCCATATGCTAATAGGGCTGACATGGTATTTGCAGTGTGTAGTCCTGAGGAGGAGACTGATGAAGAAGACCCCCTACTGGACTTGCTGGAGGAAAGCAAGCAGGAGTCCTCTGTGGAGACAATCAAACTGTCACCCCAGTTGACCTTGGAACAGACCCAGGAAGTGAGGGAGGTTTTAGCGGACTTTGCCCCTTTGTTTACGGCCAAGCCAGGACATACACCCTTATCGATACATGATGTAGACACAGGGACACAAGTGCCCATAGGGCGGACAGCCTACCAGGTGTCTGAGATCATCTTAAAGGACATTAGGAGGGTGGAGGAGCAAATGCTGGATTTAGGGGTGATCCAGGAATCCCACAGCCCCTGGGCCTCACCCGTAGTCCTTGTTCCCAAGCCAGATGGCTCTACTCGCTTTTGTGTGGACTATTGTGGACTCAACAGTCACAAAGTCGGACACCCACCCAATGCCACGGACGTATGAACTACTGGACAAGTTCGGAGGGGTGACATAACTTACCACCATTGACTTGACAAAAGGGTATTGGCAGATGGAGTTAACCGCTAGAGCTAGGGAGAAGTTGGCCTTAATCACTTCAATAGGATTATTCGAGTTCAAGGTAATGCCTTTTGGAATGAAGAATGCCCCATTGCCACCTTCTAAAGGTTGGTCAACCAGGTGTTACATGGTACTGAAGAGTACACAGTGGCATACCTGGATGATATTGCCATCTACAGTGCCAGTTGGAAGGAACACCTGTCCCACCTAAAGGACGTGTTGGTCAGGATACAGAGGGCAGGGTTCACTGTCAAGGCTGAAAATTGCCAGGTGGCCATGGTGGAGGTGGTATACCTAGGATATGTAGTAGGGCAGGGGCAGCTCCATCCCAATCAAGCCAAGATTGAGGCAATAGAGGTATGGCCTGGGCCTGAAACCCAGAAGCAGGTTTGTAGTTTTTTTTTTCAACTTTATTTTTATTCAGCATGTAGTAATCAATACCAGATACATTATACATAGCTGCAATGGTAAAACATTTGACGTCAGTCGACATGGTGACAATAGAAACTGTTACATGCAGTAGATTGGTACATCATAGTGGAGGTAATTTCCTAATTGTGTGTTGTCCAAGCAATATTGCCCAAAATAGATTAGAAATGAGCTCTTGCAACAAGACGCTGGACCAAATAAAACTAAGTATTGTCCCATATACATCCCTGAAGATATTTCATCGGCTGTTTCTGTAGCCTATTGGTCCAGAAAGTTACTACAATTGAAATTTTTAAAATGCATCTGTTAAAGGTGCTACTAAACATAGATGTTCCATGCCATTGCTCCTCCACAACTCCTCAATACTGTTTTAAAGACGGTATAATCATTGTCAGATAATATTCAAAATATTGCATTCCTTTAATAACAAAACTGTGCACAATACTAAGCATTCAATATTACAGCCTCTTAACAATGTGGCTGTGCATTTACTTAAGCCAACAGAAGTGACTCAGCAGGTTAAACCAATATAACAGAAGCAAGTAAAAGCATGTGTGCTGTCGCACTTAATATTGTCTATGCGCCATTTTAAGAGCAAACGATTATAGCTTTGATTTTAACAAAACAGTTATAGATATGGCTGATCTATAAATTGTTTTATTCTTCCCTCAGACAGGTATTGCTTAGGATTTATTAGATGGTTTATATCAACAATATGAAAAAGTACAGGTACATCTCACTGTAGAGAGGTAAAAGCAACTTCACCCCTCAGTGTCCTGGCACTCCTCGGCAGTGGAAATAAAGTCTTGTTTGATTTTGTCCAACTTTTTACTTGCTTCCCCAGAGTCATTAAACATGAAATGCTTGCCTGCATAAGAAATCTTAAGACGTGCAGGCATCTGCTGAGAGTGTATAATTCCCACAGTACGGAGTCCCACTTGAACCCTGTCAAATGACCGTCAGCGCAGATGGCGCTCCCATGTAGAGAAGCTAAGATCCGGATAGCAGTGCACCACCTTATCGCCATCTAGGAGCAATGAAGCAGAATCTCGAGCGTGTAACGGGATTTTGTCTTGTTGGGGAGAACCCCCTGTGACCACCAACATGGTACGAGGTAAGGTGGTATTATTCCGCTTTCTCCTCAGGCTGATCTGGTAGACCTGTAATATAGTGACTTCCGACATGTCTCCAAACCATTGATTTAAGAGGTGATTTATAAATTGTATTGGATTCAGTGTTTCCAGTATGCCCAAGAAGTGCACATTTGCCGATCAAGCTGCTTTTTCCAATGATTCCAGTCTGAATTGAAATAATTTGTTCTCTTTGATGAATCCATTCACAGCCGTGAAAGTTTTGTTTGCTTTTTCAGTTATAGCTTTGGTTTCTGTAATTGCTTGCTCTACTTTCGTTTCCACCACAGTTATTCTTGTATTAAAGATGTTAGCTTTATCCAATAAATCCTTCACTGCTGCTATTACAGCATCACGGACGGCCTGAAAGGTGAGACCGGGTTCCAGGGTGTCAGTTGAGTTTTGTCCACCCATCACCAGCGATCCAGTCAGCTGCAGCTGTTTTCCTTTCCCAGTCTCAGAAGGTGGTTGATTTTTGATTCCCACCATGTTACTTTTGGCAAAAGTTTTGTATCTGCCTGTAGCATTTGACAAGCTGCTTCTATTGGTGTGAGTTAAATCTTTAAAATCTGACTCAGTTTTAATAATCAAGTTTTAGAGCAAAGTGTGGGAGCGCCTCTTAGAGCGCCTGTCTTAGTTGGTTGCTAGCTCTGCCCCCAGGTTCGGAGTTTTCTCAGGACAGCCGGGTACTATCGCAAGTTTGTATCAAATTACAGTACCCTGGCAGCTCCTCTCTCTGGCCTACTAAAGAAAAGAATTCCCAAAAAGGTAAAATGGAAGACAGGCTGTGAACGAGCCTTTGCACAGCTAAAGGAAGCACTGTGCAGTGCCCCTGTGTTGCCCTGTCCGGATTACAGTAAACCATTTGTAGTCCAGACAGATGCCTCAGATGTGGGGATTAGAGCAGTCCTCAGTCAGACCTCTAACCAAGGGGAAGATCACCCAATGGTGTATCTTAGCAAAAAGTTGCTTCCCGTGAAGCAGACCTATTCCACAGTCAAAAAGGAATGTCTTGCGCTGGTATGGGCCATGAAGAAATTGGAGCCATACCTCTAAGGAAGGCACTTTGAGGTACAGACTGATCATAACTCCCTGGTGTGCCTAACACAGATGGGGAAAATGAATGGTCATCTTTTAAGGTGGAGTATTGCCTTACAGGGCTATGATATGACCATTACCCACAGGGCCGGATCAGCCAATGCCAACATAGACGGGTTATCAGGGAGGAGTTGAGGGGGCAGTCACCCCTCCTGGCTGCCCCAGTGTGAGTAGTGGTACCCCACTACCATCTTTATTCACTGTTTAGTGCCCATTGTGGAGCCCGTGATTGACTGACTGGCCCCCCCTTGGTTCCCAAATGCTCCCAAACCTGGCTCCGCCACTGTATCTCACCAGTTAGAGCAGTGAACAGAATTTGTGAAAATCGTACCGTGCCTAGGGATGGATTCCCACAAATTTAGTATAGGAGGGAGGGGTGTTGCAAGCTGCTCAGCTGCTAGCTCTTATTTGTAGATATAATTCTGTTGTGTATATATATATATATTTTTAATGTAATTCTATGTACATGTCAGTGTCAGCAAAGGCACATAGAGAAAAGACTGGGTTTTTGTTTTTAAAAAAAGGGGGGGTTGACCTTTCTAGGACCTACAGTGCCAGCCTTGCTTGCAGGACTCTGACAAGTTCTTGTCAAAAAGATTGTGGATACATGATTAAAGAGTATTCTTCTAAGTTAACTGGCCAATGAAAACAGAAGTAATAAAATCAACTCATATAATCATACAGCTTACAGGATCTACCTTATAACTAATTAAATTAAGCCAGTTCAAAATCCCAGGATGAGAAAATCTATTTCCACTGTTGTAAACCCTTAAGATCAAAAGGGAAATGGTCTTAGACAAGAGGTGACAGAAAAGGTTCCCACAGTACACTGACATTTTTTTTAAGTGTCAGGAAGCATCCTTCTAAGAGGCCTGTGTAAGACTGTAATGTCAGGTGACCGAAAAGGTTCCCACGGTACACTGACATTTTTTCTAAGTGGCAAGACTTTGGGAAGTGCAAGAGTGACACCTGGTAGCCTAAAGTGGAAGGGCCAGCCTTTATTCATGTAAGGTCCAGTTTTTATTCACAGACTGGCGGGTGGTCTTCTATATAAATTCTCCAGCACAGACACTCTGAGCCATTTTACCATTCTGTTTGGACTCCTTCCTCCTGACCACAAGCAAACACCTGTTGGTACAGAGACTGCCTAAGAACCAAAGGCTGCTACAGAAAGACTTAAGTATTTTGCAAACCAGCGATTCTCTGGACTTTGAAATCTTCATACCTCACTTAGACTAGCTAACAGTTTTAGTGTGTTTCATTGTGCATTTTTCCATTTTTTTTTCCTGTACACTGTAACCCAAATACTATTCTCTTTTTAGTTGTAACTGTATGTATTTAAGTATTTTAGTAAAACTTTTGTTTTTTGAAAGAATATCTGCCTGAGTGAGAATTTCTTATATTGTATGTGTGACTGTAGACGGTTTATTAATAATCTGTGACAACTGTTACTTGCTTAGAGGGGCCATCATAAGCAACCAAATTGAAAATGGGTCTGGAAAGAACACCTGGAAAAATAGGGAGAATACCAGAGTCTACAAAGATTTTGAACCAGGTTGTTGCATGTCCTGTGGGGAGAAGGCCAATCAGGTTTTTACACTGCTACCCCAAAGAGAGTGTGATACCTGGGTCTTCCTCCTGTGTGTAATAGCCAAGGAAGGGTTCATATTTGGCCACAAGACTCAAGACTGGTATTGTGCCCGTATCCAGAGCTAGAGGGACACCCTGGATCCTTGCAGCAGAGGTGCAGTCATGACTTCGGTGAGCATTCTAAAGGATAAGGAGGGTATCCCTGTCCCTCCCATCCCATCACGGACTGCACTGAAGGGTGGGCACTGTGAGCTCAGTAAGCCTGATCCTCACGAGTGGGTTTGTGACACTGTGTACTTACTTAAGCACAAGGGGGCAGAAACAAGGGTATGTAATAGATATACAACAGACAGGGGCACTAAAGAGGGTTCAAATGTGTTTTTCTCTACCTACACGCCAAGCTAGGAATGACTGAAGCTAAAAGTGGTATGCAGCAGTGACATCTGCATGAGAGCTAGGAGAATGGCTGCAGGCATGAGCTTCGGTCTGGAATGTAGTGAAGTACAGAAGAAAAGTGGCAGAAATGTGGTTAAAGGGCAATCTGGATAATGAGTCTTATGTGTCTACTGTAGAAATGTTACATGTACACATGGTGTGATTACATAGGCACTTAGAACTGTATCTTGTATATACGTACTGACACTTAATTAGAATCATTACCAATCAGCACGTCTGTCCCGTCCTTGCCTAACTTCACGCTGGGTCTGACAACCAATAAAAAAGGGTGATGATTTTGAAACGTTGCTGTTTTTCAAATGTTGCATCTCAGTGTAAATACAGTAAACTGTAGAATATAAAAAGTAAACAAATTCTACCTCACCATACCTTCTCTATTCAATATGTTCGTGCTGCTCCTGACATGGCGCACAAGCCCCCTCACTGCCAGGAAGGCAGCCTTTTATGGTCTTGACTCTTACTGGACATTGTTCCCTCACCTCCCACCTGACCATGTGCAAAACAGGCATCACCATTGCACAAGAGGGCGGTTTGGGAGCATGCCCAGCATATGTATTTCCCAAGATCTCAGACAGTCAAAACAGCATTGGTAAGGCACAAACCCTGTGCCTGCAGAGAGGGGCATATATACAGCAAGTGTTATGTACCCCTCTCCATTGGCTGCAACAGGAATTCCTGTTTTAGGAGCACGAAACCCATAGTGGGTCCCTTCCTGAGTTATTTCTATTAAGAGGGAAGACCCTGCAATCATGATTGGAATAAAGCAGCAGAGCCATATCCCACACACACAGAAACATAAAAATACAGAGTCTGTCAGCAGAAAAGGACCACTTGGTCTACCCACATGTTCACTGCCTGTTCTACCTCCGCAGACCCTATCTGGTCTCCAGCGACACTCCCACCTCCCTGCCTCTGTTCTAATATACCCCTGTGTTTATCACATGCATACTGGAAGCCCTCAACTGTTCTAGCCTCCACCACTTTGGCTGGCAGTTTATTCAATGCATCTACCACCCTTTCAGTGAAGAAATAGTTCCTCACATCCCTCCTAAATTTCCTGCTTCCAGCTTCTTCCCACACCCTCTAGTCCGGAGCTCATCCTCATTTGGAAAAAGCTCCCCTCCTGCACCCTGTTCACCTCTGTAAGATGCTTGTAGGTATCGATTATGTCACCTCTCACTCTCCTATCCTCCAGCAGGTAAACATTGAAACATAGCATTTGATGGCAGATAAGGACCGCTTGGCCCACCTAGTCTGCCCATTTCTCTACCTAACGGATAAGCTGCAGATCCTAGTTAACCAACAGCCTACTTCCTCCTACCCCCCATTAGAATTGCCTTACGTCTATCCCACGCATTCTTGAATTCCCCCACTGTTTTTGACTCTACAACCTCCTCAGGAAGGCTGTTCCATGCATCTACAACCCTCTCTGTGAAGAAATACTTCCTCACATTACCTCTGAGCTGTCCCTCTATCTTCAAATTGTGCCTCTTATTCTTGCACACTTTTTCTGAAAGATGCTACCCTCTTGGACTTTGTTGATTCCTTGAGGTATTTGAAAGTTTCCATCAATTCCCCTCTCCCTCCCTTCCTCGAGGCTATACATCTTAAGCTCCTTTAGTCTTTCTTCATATGTCTTCTGGTGCAGACCCTGCACCATTCCGGTTGCCCTCCTCTGGACAGCCCCCACCCTGTCTATGTCCTTGCAGAGATGGGGTCTCCAGAACTGTACACAGTACTCCAGATGTTGTCCTACCAACTATCTGTACAGAGGGCCAACAACTTCCTGTTTTCTACTGGTGATGCATCTCTACATTTAGAGATCCCACAGTCTCTCCTCATGTGGCTTCCCTTGCATCATTTTGGTTGCTCTCCTCTGGACCACCTCCACACTGTCTTTATCCAGTCTCCAAAACTGGACACAGTACTTAAGGTGGGGGCATACTAGACAGCAATACAGTGGCAGCACCAACTTCCTTCTCCTGCTGGTGATGCCCCTCCCTATGCACCCCAGCACCCTGCTAGCCCTGCCCATGTCCTTGTCACACTGCACTGCCACCTTGAGGTCCTCTGATATAATGACCTCAATGTCCCTTTCCTGTCTAGTGACTGCCAATACCCCCCTCCTGTACTGAAAACCTGGGTTTCTATGCCCTAGGTGCATGATTTTGTATTTTTTTGGCACTGAACCCCAACTGCCATGTCTTTGACCACCCCTCAAGTTTCCCTAGATCCTTGTGCATTTTCTCCACCCCCTCCTGAGGGTCCACCCTATTGCAGATTTTAGTGTTGTGTGCAAAAAGGCATACCTTCCCCTGCAGTTCTTCTGCAGTATCCTCCATGAAGACGTTGAAGAAGACTGGTCGCAGTACTGACCCCTGTAGTACCCTGCTGGTCTCTTTCCTATCCTTATAGTGTGACAACTCCCTAGAGCATTGAAGCTGTACCCTGACAGTGCGTAGTAAGAATCATCTCTGGTCAGATTATGGACATCTGATTCAAAGCCCACTGTCCAGCCATGCTCTGCTCACAATTCTGCTGTCTGTTGCATTGATTCTTCCATGGTCTTTCTGTGGGGAAGGGGGGAGGCTGAAGAAAGTGTAAATGAGGCTTTGGCTCAGCCATGGAGGGGTGAGTAACCTTTTGGGTTGTTTGGCACTAGTGGCTCCTTGGAATGGCCACAATGGATGATAGGGCCCCTAACACTTTGTACTTTGGCTGGGCAGTATTACTGGAGACTAAAATGCACAAAGACAGAACTGTTTTGATTTGCCTTGTTGTACCTACTTCATCTGACAACCCAGCTTTAGCAGGTGTTTCAGTGCATCTTGGAATTTATTCTGAAGCTGCATGACAGATAGGTGTTTGGCACTGCCACTTTTCTTAGTGAGCAACCCCGACCTTAGCTGCTCCACTGAAATTTCCTTTACACCTGCCTAAGCCCTTTTATGTCTAATAAGATCAGATCAATGAATGGACTAGGATCCTAATACTGCTCAGCACCAAATGTAGTTGTCATCTGCTTCCAAAAATCATACAGCTGTGATTCTAACATGTTTCTTCATCCATAAAACCCACTTAGACAATGCAGTCTGAGAAACTGTTGAAAGTGTTGGCACTGGCAGCATAGGCACCCTGAAACATTTGCGTTTACAGTCTGATCACTTGTGTAACATTTAAAATACTTTTTTAGTGGGGTTGCAGAAAAAGGAGCGCTTTAAAAATTGCGCAGTTGATAATATCCCTAGAAATTCTGGGGTATCTTTCCTACCCAAAAACTAGTGTTTTAAAATCTGCACAAGCAGCCACCTACATGCAGCTGTTTATAGAGTATTAGGCCCCTATTTTCTAGGAATAAATCATAGACAGCGTGAGAAATGCATTTTAGATTTGTGTTTTTTAGAGAGTTGTAGAAATCTTCCTACTAAACAGATTCAGAAGTGGTAGTGGTAGTGGTAGTAGTGGTGGGGCATATGATAAATTTGTTTTGGGTTTCCCGCAGGAAGATTCAATCTGTCCATTTCTCCCTACCTACAATATCACCGCAGACCCTACTTGATCTCCAGCTCTTTCTCCCTCACCCTATTCCTTTCCGCTAAGATTCCCTTATGCCTATCCTATGCTTTCTCTTGAGCCCCACCATTGTTTTCATCCCCAATACTTTGGTTGGTAGCCTATTCTAGGAACCCACCACTCCTTCTGTGAAGAAGTACTTCCTCAGATTTCTCCTGACTCTAACCCCCCCCAGCTTTTTAGCATGTCCCCTTGTTCTTGAGCACCTTTTTATTAATGAAAAATACTTTCCTCCTGTACCTTATTTTCCCTCGTGAGGTATTGAAAGGTCTCTATCATATCCCCCTCCCCGCTCTCTTCCAGGGTGTACATATTGAGTTTTTATAGTCTCTCCTCATAGAGCCTTTAATGCAGACCCTTCACCATTTTGGTTGCCCTCCACTGGACCGTTTCCACTCTATGTCTTTCCAGAGACGTTGTCTCCAGAACTGTACACAGTATTCTAGGTGAGGTCTCGGTGATCTATACAGAGGTAACACCAGCTCCCTCTTTCTGTTGTGATACCTCTCCCTATACACCTCAGCATCCCAATAGCCCTCCTAACTGCCTATCGCACTGCCTGGCCACCTTTAGGTCATCAGAGACGATTACCATCAGATCTCTCTCCTGCTTGGTGGTCATCAATAACACTCCTCCCATTTTGTATTCTGCCCTTGGGTTTCTGTGCCTCAAGTGCCTTATTTTGCACTTTTTCACATTGAAACCCAGCTGCCATACCCTTGACCACTCTGAGTTTTCTCAGGTCTCTAGATTACAGATACATCTGGACTGCTTTTGAAGCAGTTCACACTATTCTTTCTGCATCTACCAAGTAGAGCTCTTCTAGTACAGAATCCTGCTTCCTGTGGAGGCAAGAAGTTGATAATGATATTGGCCCTCCAGCCTATTGACAGCACAACAGGCAAAGCAGGAATCAACTGAGACACCATGTTTCTGCAGGTTAGCAGGACAAGTAGGGAGGAAAAACACCTCTGTCCAAATTCTGATTAGGCAGACTGAAGTCAAGTTCAGTTTTATGACCGAGATCAACATGCACCTTTGCTGATCTTTTTGTTGTTTTTCTTGTTCAGTACTTGACTGGTAAGCAGTTTTCAATTTACAGGGTAAGTGGGTTTCCCAATGGGGTTTACACTCCAGCTATAGTAATATAGGAGGTTGTGACACAAATATTTTTCCCATCACCTGTGTTGGTTTTCACCATTACAGGCTCTCCGGATACCAGTCCCTTTGGCACTCAGTTTTCTGGCTATTAATGACTAAGCCAGTGAGACTGGGTCTAACAGAATATGGCAGATAGGGTGATTCCATGAAACTACAATTGATGGAGGTGCGAGGTTGACTGAAGAGTACCAGAGCATGCTCCCCGGAACAAATTTCATTAGTTAGTTAGACAGTTACAGTAGGTTAGTTAGTTCCTTATAAGAAAGATCTCACAGATCATGGTGTAGACTCCAGTTTCCAGGAGGGACCCTGGGCATAGAGAGCGGTAGCAGGTGTACTGCAGGCTGTGTAACAAACTGTAGTATTTTCTTTCTTTTTTTTTTTAAATCTTTTTATCTCCGGCCGTGGTGCAACTCAGACCTCTACCTACCTCCCCAGCCCCCATCACTGGCACCCACAGGGACTTACCTCCTTGCTGAGCTTCCCTTATGGCTTACCCTCCATGGTGGGGTCATCAGAGACACCACCCCACCAGAGAGATGGATCTGGTGAGGACCCTTGGCCCCATGTTCCCCCATGGCTTACCCTCCCCATGGCAGGTGTCTGACAACGGGCACCACCTGCCGAAGAATGGATCTGTTGTGGGGGGAGGGTCCCATGGTCCAGCACAGAGCTAGGAGAGGCAGGCTTCATGCAGGGAGATAGGTATTGTGAGGGGTTGGGGAGGCTGGGCAGCGGGGTATTGCTAGCACAGCAGGAGGGGAATAGTATTGGGTGGTCTGGAATATGAGGTGCCTTGGAGTTAGACGGATCCTTGAGGAAGGTCCAGTTTATTTGGCTTCTGTCCCCAGGGCTCCCACTGGACCATGTGGGCAGATAGCTAGAGGGCCAACAGTCTCTGCTAGTCCCCTTCGGGTGGTGCTCTGCAATGCCAGGTCAATGAGGAACAAGACCGCTGTTATGTTGGACTTGATTCCTTCAGTTGACCTGACTTGCATTACCAAGACCTGGCAGGGGGACAATGCTGGGTCAGTTTTGGAGGCGTTGGTCTCCGCCGGGTACTCAGCAGTACACTGTCTGAGGAGGGAATGCAGGGGTGGGGGAGTGGCCATCTGTTTTAGATCCTGCCTGAGCTTCTCTGTGCACCCAGTCAGTTCTACCATGTCATTTGAATGTATGACTGTATAGGGGGGTCCAGGTGCAGGCTGCAGGATTCTCCTAATTTATCATCCTCTGGGATGGGGGGGAGATATTCTGCAGGAGGTAGCAGACTTTGTTGCCAACGGGGTGTTGGAGTCCCCCAGGTGGTTAATCCTGGGGGACTTCAATCCATGGATCGATGATGAATCCTCACTTTTTGGTTATGAACTCCCGTAAACAATGACATCTCTGGGCCTGACACAGATAATTACTGCTGCAACCTATCAACACAGCCACACCTTGGACCTGGTTTTCTCACTGGGACTTGCTGTTACTGACATCAAGACTGATCGGGTTGTCTGGTCTGATCACTGCATGCTGGAGTTCATGTTTTGCCCCCCCAAGAGTTCCCTCCTGTTAAGATGATCTATCACTCGCTAAGGGGACTGTCCCCAGAGGGACTTTCAGTGATAGTGGATTTTCTGGCATGAGTACTGCCTGTGAGAGTGGCACAAGTAAGGTGATGGCAGCCTATAATGGGGCTGCTACCAAGGCACTTGATGCCATTGCACCGGTCCGTATATGACCCAGGTCTTCTCTCTTGAGACCCCCCCCATGTTGTTTTTTTTTTCAAATTTAATAAGCTTTATTAATTTTATAATGAGAAAAAAACAACAAATGGACAAAAACAACCAGTAGTAGCTGACCCAGTACATGAAGCAGTATAACAGGTACAGATATACTAAGCAGCTGTCATGAACATTACCAAATAGCCAGTAACAAACACATCCCGCCCCTCCTCCCCACCAAGTCCCTAACCCCCACCAACCCCACCCCCCACTCCAGAGCACCAACTCAAGCCCTGTATGAGGAAAAAAGGGAAAGGGGAGATGATTAAGCAAAATAGGACCCTGGTCATCAAGAAGGGAGAAGAAGAAAGGAGAGTAGTCGGGTGTCCTTCGCCCCAGAAAGGGAGCAAAATCGTTCCCTCTTCTCATTCCATTTCTTCCTGTGGGGCCTGCACTGTAGGTTAATGAGCAAGCGGTGGACCCCACCTACTCATAAACCCCTCCTGGTGGGCTTGATATCTGATAATGTGTTTCTCCAATTCGAGGGCCTGAGATATTTCCAAGTGCCATTCCCTGAGAGAGGAAACAGAATCATCCAGCCAGAGTCTGATAATAATTAGCTTGGCAACAGTTGAAATCAGGGAAATAAAAGCCTTGCGGCAGCTTGCTGTCCCCTCTGGTAAAAGTCCCACTAAGCAAGCCTGCAGGATGAAATATTGGTCTAAGCCCAGGAATGGATCCAAAGCATTTTGAATTGCTGCCAGAAGGGGATGACCATGGGACAATCCCATAAAATATGCTTTAGGGTCCCCTCGGTGGTGTGGCACCTAAGACAGGTGCAAGAGGCAGACCTACCCATCCTATGAAGTCTAGAGGGCATGAAGTACAAATTGTGGAGAATACGGAATTGGAGAAGCCGAAGACGATCTTGTTTAATGTGTTTATACAGTTGTCTCCAAATCCGGCACTAGCCATTCTCCTCCAAATTAAGATTTAACTCTTGTTGCCAGTGAAACACATTCCTTTAGGACCTTTCAGGTCTCTCTGTTGGAGAAGGTCATAAAACTTAGAGATAGAATGGGGGAGAGTCGCCGTGTCTATAAGAGTTTGCATCAGGGGATTGGTCTCCATTAACCAGGGAGGAGGACCCAAAAAGGAAGAAAGATTTTTGGATAACTGTAGATGTTTAAAAAAGTGACAAATGTGGATTACAAAATGAGCTTGAAGGTCACCCGCAGGGAGAAGTCTACCATCTTGAAGCAAGTAAGCCACCAAGGCACTCTGAAGAGGTGGGCACTAAGATGGGGAGATGAGAAATCTTTTTAGAAGGGTTATAGCTGAAGTGGTAATAAATCTGATGTAGGGCATTGATAGATCAAAAAATCAAAGAGACCAGCAGTGACTTTGGAAGCTCAGAGGGCTTGACATATAATAAACTACCCAGGGTAACACCGTGTTATTGACAGAGCCTCTGTTCTAAAGTGAGCCATAAGTGGAGGTAGGAGCACATAGGTGAGATTGGGGGAAGGGAGCCCCACTGAAACAGTTTGCTACAGTGAATGGCTTAGCAGAAGAGAAACAGGTTGGGTACCTGCAAGCCCCCAAGTTCCTTCGATATTGTAAGCTTGTAATAAGCCCTATGAGCCACCTTACCATTACAGATAAAATCAGAAAAATAGCTCTGGAGGTGAGAAAACCAGCTCTTCGGAAGATAAGGTCCAAGCATTCTTAATGGGTAAAGCAGTCAGGGCAAAACATTTATTTTAAGGACATTTACATGCCCCCACAGAGATAAGGGAAACACTCTCCATCTGTGAATGTCTTATTTGATATCTTGACAGACAGCGGATAAATTAAGCTGGATTAGCCCAGAGAGAGATCGGAAAATCTTGATACTTAGGTAAGTTAGAACCTTAGGTTCCCAAAGGAGACCAAGTGTATCAGTCCAGGGGACATTGTACCTATGAATTTAGTGGCATAACCTTGGACTTTTCTAGGTTTATCTTATAACCTGCTACTTGAGTGAACCTATAAATTTCTTCCAAGGCTGCAGGGAGTGAGGACTGAGAGTCTGCCAGATGTAGAAGGAGATCATCTGCATACGCGGAAACTTTGTGGCCTTCGTCACTCACCTGGATGCCCCTAACAGCCGGATTAGTTTGGCTAGAACAAAGCAGCGGCTCTAGATAGAGATTGAACAGGAGGGGAGAAAGGGGGCAGCCTTGCCTCATGCCACGTAAAAGGGGAAAGGGAGGAGATGACACCATTACAATTGATTCTAGCCATGGGGTGGTGGTAGATAACTTTAAGTCAATCACAGAAGGTGGAGGGAAAGCCGAATCTATGAAGCATATCAAAGAGAAAATCCCAAGACACACAGTCAAAGGCTTTCTCTGCATTCAGAAGACTAGGACTGCAGGGATTCTGCTCTCCCCAGATGCAGAGATCAGGTGCAGGACTTTGCACAGATGGTCAGAGGAGAGACGGCCCACCACAAATCCAACCTGTGTAGGACTGACCAGTTCCTCCCATGTCAGCAGGCGATGATTCGATAGCACTTTTGCAAGGATCTTGATATCTGTATTAGGTAACAATATGGGTCAGTAACTCCTGGGATAGAGCTCTGGCTTGCCTGGTTTAAGAATCAGGGTAATCCAGGCCTGCGTGAATGAGTTGTCATTGAGGCCAGAGGTGTACAGACAGTTGAACAGATCAGTAAGAAAAGGGGCCAGAATATCTATAAAAGCAGCATAGAAGGAGTTGTTAAACCCATCTGGCCCAGGGCCTTTCCTTTTGGCAACTGAGAAATCATCCTACGAACCTCTTCTAGGAAGACAGGAGCCTGCAGCATCTCCTGCTGACTGCCCAAAAGGCGAGTGAGGGTCATGGAATCTAAATAGGTCTCGATCAAAGCTGTGTTAATCAAAGTGTCCAGATCTGGGCTGTAGAGGGATCTATAGAAATCTTGAAAAGCGGCTGAGATGTCACGATAGCAAGTGAGAATCATCCCTCCCGGGGAGGGCTGAAGACAGGGACTACATTGCTTACTCTCTAGCTGTTGCAGATGGAGGGCCAGTAGTCAGCCCGCCCTCTCTCCTGATTCTAAATACCTAAATTTAACCCACTGAAGAGAGAGGTCTGCCTGTTCCACAAGAAGTCCATAATATTGGGCTCTAGGAGAGTGGAGTTTAACCCAGCTGTCAGTTTCTGAGGCAATTGACAAACAGCGCTCTAATTTATAGATCTGGTCAAGAAGGGAAGCCGCCCTTTCAGCTCGCCACTTTTTGGCCCCAAAGGCCAGGGATGTAATTCACCCCTGCCTGCACACTTCACGGTGCCCCAAAGGACAGCCAGGCTTTGAACTGACCCCTTATTTTCTTGAAAGAAACGCTTAAGAAATTCAATAATAGCTGTAACGAATGCAGGATCTCTCAAAAGGGTACAGTTGAAGCACCAGGCCCTGTCTTGATCCTCAAGACCATGCAGAGAATATTCTAGAGAGACTGGTGCATGATCAGAGATTATTAATGGCAGCATTTCACAAGAGGAGAGACCAGAGAGACTAGCAGTGCTAACTAAAAAATAGTGGGTGCAGGAAAAGGATCCATGTGGGGACAAAAAAAAGGTGTATTGTTTTCATCAGGGTGCAGGGTTGAGACCCCCCCATGGTTTGATGGGGCTCTCAAGGAGATGAAGACTAAGGGTCAGAAGTTGGAGCATTGCTGGCAGAGGACCCAGTCCATGGAGGACAGACTGGCCCTGAGAAGTTATTATAGTGACTATCAGAGGGCAATTAATCACAAGAAGGCAGAATTTCTGTCCAGGGAGATTGCTGCCCAGAAGAATAGACCAGCTCAGCAATTTCAGATTGTAGACAGGCTGCTACACCCAGCCTATCTACAGTCGAAAAGAGCATTTTCGATCACTCTGTGCAAAGAATTTGCTCTATTCTTCACAGACAGTGTGTCCACTGTGACGCTTGGCCAGTTGGTTATGATTGTTCTATGATATTTGTAATATAGAATGTGGTATGTGAGTGTCTCACATGAGACATCCTGTGCTATGGGTCTCCCCCCCCCCCCAAGTCAGTGAAGTGACAAGTGACCTGAAACCAGGAGGTAATTAAAAGACTAGAGAGACTTAATTAAGGGTCTCCTGTTTTCCTGTCTTAATTAGAACTGGCCCAGCTGCCAGGATATAGGGCTCGTAAACTTTTATGATGTCTTAGAGGAAAAACATGTTATACCACCATGATGTGAAAAGTTGTAAAATCTTTGACCTGCCTTGGGAACAGGAAACCACACAAGATCAAAGGAAAGGCTTGATTATAGACTGTCATAATTTGGGAAATTTGTTTTTGTTGAAGTCACAGTATTTAAAATATCTCCTGACAGGAAGATCATTGTTTGTATATTTTTTATATTCTAAAAGGAGGAGCTCGATGACATCATAGAAGGGGTGTGTGAGAGAAAGACACAGTTTAACTAGGACTTGTGTCTGATCTTTGTGACATATCATTTTGGGCTCTTAAGAAACAAGATCTCTGATCTAACGTAAGCACTGTACAGAGGTAATACATTAGATAGAAAAGATCTAACTGTATGTTCATCTGGTTCAAGGTCAGTTGGCATTCATCTGTATTCCCTTCCCCCAGGTCGTGCCTGAAAATAGTCAGGATTTGTCTAGTCCACTTACCCAGTCAACAAAAACTAAATAAAATAAATAAATGTTGGTAGGAGTTTGTCTGTAGTTTTCCTTGTTTTCTTTATGTGATTGTATGCTCTTTGATATATTGTTCTGTATTTACATTTAACATATTTTTATCAATTTTTAAGTAAACCTTTCATTTGAAAGATACTGCCTGGGTCTTCCAAGTTCTTTCTTTTGCATGTGATGTATAGAGGGTTAAGACTGACAAACCTGTTCAAGAGCTTGAAGGTGTTACTAAACTGGGAAAAGGTAAGAATATACACAATGTCTTTTATAGAGTTTTAAGGGTTCATTTTGGAAGCCTGACTTGGTGCCTCCTGGCATAAGATTGTACCGCAATCCCCAAAGAGGGTGCGAATCTGCGCCTGTACATTTGGGTATGCTAGCATAAGGTTCACAGTTTGAATCTCCCCAGAACTTGAGACTAAAGGTGATTCAGACCCACAAGCAGACAGGAGGGTTACCCTGTCTGTTACCTGCTCACATTACTGCGCTTGGAGGTTGGCACTGTGAGAATCAGAGGCCCTGACCTGCTGAGTGCATTTTGTGACAGATTTGGTTGGCAGCGGTGTGGATAACATTTGGTAACACAAGCTTTAACTGTTCAGTGTGTCAGCTTAATACTGTACAGCTCACTTACAAATTAAGGTAGTGATTTATTTTTAAAAAGGAAACAGAACTATATCATTTTGCTTACAATCACGTTCCTACCTGTTTTATCTTTTTTTCAAAGTGCAAGTTAGAGTAGCTGTAGTTAGGAAAGAAGATGGCTTCCAACTACAATGGGCACACTGCAGACTGCTTGAAGCAGTTGTGCAAGGGCAGAGGAGTCCTGTACGAGGTGAGAGCCACCAAGCAGAACTTCGTGGAAGCCCTGATGGCAGCAGATGCCCAGAGCATCGAGTCACAGACTGTGACTGTAAAGGACCAAACCTTGAGTGAGGAGGGGCCAGCGGCCAGTGCAGTGTCCAGATCTGGTGAGGATGACAGCAGGGCCAGTGTCAGCAAAGGGCCACAGCAGCAGGGGAAGGCCAACAGCATTCTGGAGCCAGAAGCAATCAAGCTGCAGATTGAGTTGCACAGAATGGAGCTGGAGTTCCAGAGGGAGGCTAAACTAGAACGTCGAGAGGCAGAGCAAGAACAGCAAGAGGTTGACCAGGAAGAATGTGAGCGCCAGAGGTGACATGAACTGGAGAAGCTACGACTCCAACCACCAGCATCACAGCAGGTAAGTGGTGTGGGTTTAACTGGAACTACAGGACTGGGTTACAAATTGAATTCCAAATTGATAGCTGAATTTAAAGAGGGGGAAGATATGGATACCTTTTTAAATTCCTTTGAAAAAGTTTGTATTCAGGCAAAAATTCCTAGAGGGTCCTGGAACTTCCAGCTGTCCCCGCTACTTATCGGGAAAGCTTGGGATGCAGTGGATCAAATGGACAAGGAGGACAGTAATGATTACAGCAAACTTAAAGCTGCTCTGTTAAAAAAGTTTGGTTTAACTGCTGAAGCATACAGAGCTAAATTCAATAAGCTCAGGAGAAGCCCTTATATGAGCTACGAGGAGCTAGCCATGAAACAACATCAGTTTTTAAAACGTTGGTGGGAAGGAATTGAAGCAAAGTCTGTAGATAAAATTGAAAATGCTGTTTTGTTAGAACAGTTTTTTTTGGGCATGCCCAGCAGACCTGAAAACCTGGCTGGAGGACCGAGATCCCAAAACAGTGCAAGAGGCTGCTGAACTCTCAGACCGCTATGCCAAGAACAGACCTGCTCTGAGAGCGAATGGGGTGGGCGTGGCAGTGCAGAAAGGGAAAAGCGCTCCTTCAGGGCAGTTTAAACCCTCACTGCCTCCACTGAGACCAGTTAGCCCCAGGTTTCAGAGAAAAGATTTCTCTGAGAAAAGAAACGAATGTTGGGTCAGTAAAGAAACTGGGCATATTGCCAAACAGTGTCCCAAAAGGACGAGCAATACGCAGAATGGGATGAGGAAAGAAGTGAAAGAAGTGAGTTGTTTGTGTGTCCCTGGAAGCATGCCTGTGAACATGAGGGAACACATGCACTCAGTCACAGTGAATGAGGTACAGACACAAGGGTTAAAGGGACACAGGGGCATCCCTGACATTGGTAAAAGGGGATCTGCTACAGCCTGGTCAGCTTATACCCAATGAATTTGTAACTGTACAAGGCTTTACTGGTAAGGAGAAAACATTGCCCCTTGCTAGTGTTCTCCTAGACTGGGGTGAAATTGGGGGAACTGTGCAACAGGTGGCTGTAGCCAAAACGTTAGCAGTTGACGTCATCCGTGGCAACAATCTCAAACAGGGGATGGTGTGTGCAGTTAACCTTAGCCAAGCGGCAAGGGAAAATTGTAGTTCTCTGGACCCCACAGAAGCCATTGTGGAAACTACTAGGAGGCTGGTTCCCCAGCCTGTGTCTCGTGATATGGAGACTAATGAAAAGGGGATAGAAATTTCCCCCAGTACCAGTTAACCACACAGCTACGGAGGGTTACTCTGAAGAAAGAGGGGTGACCCATTGTCAGAGGGTTAGGGATGACAGTGATCCTGAGTGCCCTGACGCTAGTGCTAGGGACCCTAGTTTAGAGACTGAAGGGGACCTGTCCCATGCCTTGGGAATGTGTAAGGAGTTTGCAGCTGCTCAGAAAAGTGACCGTACTCTAGAGAAGCTGAGGGCTTGGGCAGACTATGACGGAGCACAGGGAGGTGATGGTAAACATAAAGTTTACTGGGAAAATGGACTGATGTATGCTCAGGATGTGAAGACAGAGGAAGGGGTGATAGGCAGGCAGCTTGTCGTTCCCCAGTGGTATCGTGAGCAATTGCTCAAGATTGCACATGATATTCCCTTGTTTGGCCATCTGGGAATCACACCCACTATGCAGTGGTTGGCCCAGAATTTCTATTGGCCCAACTTCACCCAGCAGGTGGAGTATTGCAGGTCTTGACACTGTTGCCAAGAAATGGAGAAGGCAGGTAAGAAAACCCAAGCCACCTTAATTCCATTGCCCATAGTGAAGGAGCCATTCCAGAGGGTGGGAATGGATATTGTGGGGCCTTTAAATACCCCCAGCTCCTCTGGGAAGAGGTTCATCCTGACTGTGGTGGATTATACTACACGGTATCCAGAGGCAGTCGCCCTATCCTCACTGAGGACAGACAAAGAGGCAGATGCCTTACTTGGGATTTCTCCCGTGTTGTGTTTCCACAGAAGGTTATCACCGATCAAGGGGGTTCCTTCATGTCAGACCTGATGAAGTGTTTGTGGGAGAAATGTGGGGTGGTGCAGAGGCGAATGACACCTTATCACCCGAAAGCCAATGGGCTTGTGGAAAGATTTAACGGTACCCTGAAGTCAATGCTCCAAGCGTTTGCTGAACAGCATGGGAGAGACTGGGAGAAATACCTTTCCACCTGTTGTTTGCATACAGGAAGGTGCCCCAAGAGTCAAAAGAATTTTCCCCCTTTGAGCTCTTATGTGGACGCTGGTATGTGGGCCCCTGGACTTGATCAGGGAGGACTGGGAAGACAAGCATGCCACCCAGGGAACTCCCATAGTGGATTACGTCCTTAGGTTTAGAGAAAGGCTGAAGGAGCTTATGGGGACAGCCCAGAGCAAATTGGCAGCTGCCCAACAGAAACAAAAAGTGTGGTACGACAGCAGAGCCAGTGCTCGCATGTGCACGGTGGGTCAGGAAATCATGGTCCTTATTCCAGTCCAGAAAGATAAGCTGCAGGCTGAGTGGGCAGGACCATACTAAGTAGTTAGGAAGGTAAATGACGTGAACTATATCATAGAATTACCTCACAGAAGACAGACAGAAAGGATGTACCATGTCAACATGATGAAGCCATATGCTAATAAGGCTGACATGGTGTTTGCAGTATGTAGTCCTGGGGAGAGGACGGATGAAGGAGACCTCTTCTGACTTGCTGGAAGAAAGCAAGCTGGAGTACTCTGTGGAGGCAGTTAAATTGTCTCTCCAGCTGGCCCTGGACAAAATCCAGGAAGTAAGGGAGGTTTTAGCAGACTTTGCCCCACTGTTTAGCGCCAAGCCTGGACTAACCCTCTTAGCAACACACGATGTGGAGACAAGGACACAGATGCCCATATGGCAGACAGCATATCGGGTGTCAGAGGCTGTCCAAAAGGACATTAGGAGGGAGGTGGAGGAAATGCTGGATTTAGGGGTAATCCAGAGATCCCACAGCCCCATGGCTTCTCCTGTAGTCCTTGTACCCAAGCCAGATGGCTCTACTAATTTCTGTGTGGGCTATCATAGATTGTGTGCAGTCACGAAGTCAGACACCCACCCGATGCCCCAGATGGACAAACTCCTGGACAAGTTGGGAGGGGTGACATACCTTATGACTATTGACCTGACAAAGGGGTAATAGCAGGTAGAGTTAACTGACAGAGGTTGGCCTTCATCACTCCGATAGGCTTATTTGAATTTAAAGTAATGCCTTCCGGAATGAAGAACGCCCCGGCAACTTTACAAAGGTTGGTGAACCAGGTGTTAAATGTTGCTGAGGAGTATGCCGTGTCGTACCTGGATGACAATGCCATCTTTAGTGCTAGCTGGGAGGAACACCTGTCCCACCTTAGGGAAGTGCTAGGCAGAATACAAAGGGTCAGGCTCACTATCAAACCTGAAAAGTGCCAGGTGGCCATGGCTGAAGTGGCATACCTCGGGCATGTTGTAGGCCAGGGACAGCTCCGTCCCAACCAAGTAAAAATAGAGGTGATCAAGGCATGGCCCAGACCAGAGATGCAGAAGCAGGTCAGGAGCTTTCTAGAGACAGCAGGGTACTATAGGAAATTTGTACCTAGTTACAGTGCCCTGGCTGCTCCCCTATCTGACCTGGTAAAGAAAAAGATGCCTAAGAAAATAACCTGGGAACCAGCCTGTGAAAAAGCCTTTACCAGACTGAAGGAGGCACTGTGCAGTGCTCCTGTATTAACAAGTCCTGACTATATCAGACCCTTTATAGTCCAGACTAATGCCTCAGACTTGGATATTGGGGCAGTACTGAGTCAGACCTCCAACCAAGGGAGAGATCACCATGTAGTGTACCTGAGTAAAAAGTTACTTCCCAGGGAGCAGGCTTACTCTACTGTGGAAAAAGAGTGTCTTGCCATAGTGTAGGCCTAAAGAAGTTAGAGCCATACTTATACGGGCAGCATTTTGAGGTACAAACAGACCACAACCCCTGGGTTTGGCTGGCTCAATGGGAAAAACTAATGGTAGACTATTAATATGGCATCTTGCCTTGCAAGGGTATGACATGACACTCTTGCGTAGGGCTGGAGTGACCAATCAGAACACAGATGGCTTATCGCATCTATATGAGGAGTGAACTGACTTGGGAAGCTCACCCCATGCAGGGGATAGAGCCCCCAAATTCAGTTTAGATGGGGAGGCCTGTGACGCTTGGCCAGCTGGTTATGATTGTTCTATGATATTTGTAATATAGAATGCGGTATGTGAGTGTCTCACATGAGACATCCTGTGCTATGGGTGCCCCCCCAGGTCAGTGAAGTGATAATTGACCTGAAAGCAGGAGGTAATTAAAAGACTAGAGAGACTTAATTAAGGGTCTTCTGTTTTCCTGTCTTAATTAGAACTGACCCAGCTGCCAGGATATAAGGCTCGTAAACTTTCATGATGTCTTAGAGGAAAAACATGTTATACTATCATGGTGTGAAAAGTTGTAAAATCTTTGACCTGCCTTGGGAACAAGAAACCACACAAGCTCAAAGGAAAGGCTTGATTAAAGACTGTCATAATTTGGGAATTTAGTTTTTGCTGAAGTCACAGTATTTAAAATATCTCCTGACAGGAAGATCATTGTTTGTATATTTTTTTATATTCTTAAAGGAAGAGCTAGATGACATCATAGAAGGGGTGTGTGTGAGAGAGACACAGTTTAACTAGGACTTGTGTCTGATCTTTGTGACATATCTTTTTGGGCTCTTAAACAATATCTCTGATCTAACTTAAGCACTGTACAGAGGTAATACATTAGATAGAAAAGATCTAACTGTATGTTGGTAGGAGTTTGTCTGTAGTTTTCCTTGTTTTCTTTATGTGATTGTATGGTCTTTGATATATTGTTCTGCGTTTACATTTAACATATTTTTATCCATTTTTAAGAAACCTTTCATTTGAAAGGTACTGCCTGGATCTTCCAAGTTCTTTCTTTTGCATGTGATGTATAGAGGGTTAAGACTGACAAAACTGTTCAAGAGCTTGATGGTGTTACTAAACTGGAAAAAGGTAAGAATATACCTAAGTTCTTTTATAGAGCTTTAAGGGTTCATTTTGGAAGCCTGGCTTAGTGCCCCTGGCATAAGATTGTACTGCAATCCCGAAGAGGGTACAAATCTGCACCTGTACATTTGGGTACACTAGCATAAGGGTCACAGTTTGAATTCCTCCAGAACTTGAGACTTGAGGTGATTCGGAGCCACAAGCAGACAGGAGGGTTACCCTGTCTGTTACCTGTTCACATTACTGCGCTTGGAGGTTGGCACTGTGGGAGCAGAGGGCCTGACCTGCTGAGTGCGGTTTATGACATCCTCCATTCAGGCAGGGATCTCCCCAGTGGGACAAAATTTGTCCCGCAGTGGTCATTCTGGTTCAAATAGAGGCATTCTGATTGTCTAGGGAGAGTTTCAACCAGTTGAGGTGGCTGAGTTCATTAAGATGATTTAAAAGCTGTGGCCCACATACTGTGAACTGGATCCTGGCCCAACCTGTTTCCTAGTGGGAGGGGCCGAGGCCATTGATCCAGTGTTCGCCGGGATAGTTTGGTGTTCACTCTCAGAGAGGTGGTCTCCTGGCGTTTTGAAGGAGGTGCTGGTGAGGCCCCTTCTGAAGAAACCGTCACTCGAACCAGATGTCCTGGCAAATTATAGACCTACCTCCAACCTCCGATTTGTAGGAAATGTTGTTGAGAAAGTAGTGGCTCTGCAGCTCTAGGCACACCTCATGGCTTTTGGCATCTATGAGCCATTCCAGTCCAGTTTTAGAACCAGGCACAGCACTGAAACGGCATTAGTTTTGGTGCAGAATTACCTCCTCAGGGCAAGGGAGAGAGGAGAACGGTCAGTTCTCGTTCTCCTCAGTCTTTCCTCAGCATTTGACACTGTGGACCACACTGTGCTATTGGATCACCTTGGAGAGTATTGTGGACTCACTAGAACAGTCATCAAATGGTTTGAGTCCTATCTCTCCGAGAGGAGGCAAAGAGTGGTGATGGGGAATTTCTCCTCCTCCTTGAAACCCCTGTCATGTGGAGTGCCTCAAGGTTCGATCCTTTCGCTGATGTTGTTTGCAGTGTACATGCTGCCCCTGGGTGAGCTCATTAGACAATATAGTCTGGGGTTTCACTGTTATGCAGATGACACCCAGCTATATTTGTCATTTACCCCTGGAACTGGAAATGCAGTTGAGGTGCTAAATAAATGCCTGGCCAAGTTAGAGGACTGGATGTCCTCTAACTGGCTGAAGTTGAACCCCGTCAAGATGGAAATACTAGTGATAGAGCCTGTTGACGGTGTGATGGGGAGGCTTCTGCACTGGTAACAGGCTTGGTCCTGGGATCCACTCCATTGATGACCTCCCCAAGGGTGAAAAATGTAGGCGTTATCCTCGATGACAGACTGACCCTGGAAACCCAGGTGTCATCTGTCATCAAAAGTGGGCTCTACCACTTAAGGATTATTGCCCAAATTAGACCCCTGATTCTGCCCGAAAACTTACCATCATTGGTGCACACTTTTGTGACCTCCAGGCTGGACTACTTTAACATTCTGTACTTCAGGATCAGTGGAGGGGTTCTCCACTGACTGCAGCTAATGTAGAACACGGTGGCCAGGCTGTTGGTGGGCCCACCAAAGTCCTGCCATGTGACCTCAGTCCTGCATGATCTGCACTGGCTGCCTGTCAGGTGGAGGATCATCTTCAAGGTGGGCTTGCTCACCTATAAGGCCCTATATGGCCTGGGTCCTGGTTACCTGTCTGACCTCCTAACTCCAGCCATCCCAGTACACTCCCTCCACTCGTCCACTGAGGGCCTCCTGGCAATTCCAAGGGCCAGGCTGAAAACCTCAGGGGATTGCTCCTTCGAGGTGGCCATCCCGGCCCACTGGAATTCACTGCCAAGATCTTTAAGGGAGGCCCCAACGGTAGAGGCTTTCAAGGGGAGGGCCTGAACACCTATCTTTTTAAGTAGGCATTTTATGATACTTAAAACTATTTATATATGGTTTTAATAATTTGAATATTGTTTTTGTACTGTCCAACCTAGTCCTAATTGTAATGGCACCCAGAACCTCCGGGACTGGGCGCCAAAATATAAATAAATACTACTTATTTACTGCTTACTTACTTACTTACTACTTACACTGCACCCGGCCATTTTCCTTTTTCTGGTAGGGAGGCATGGACATATAATTCCATCCTAGACACGTCACACATGCTGCCACATATAAAGCGTCGGCTGCCACCAGCCCTCCAATCCCCAAGATGGCGCTGATTGCCCCAGGCCTCCACCAGGGTTCAGACTAGTACTGAGTACCCACAACCCTCTCTCCCAGAGGAAGAGAGCTGTCCTCCAGATGCTCAGTCCTCCTGTCCCCGGCCAGCCCCCGGCACACCAAGTCTGTCACTGAACCCAGGTCGCCGGCGTGGTGGCAGGTGAGGCATGGGTGCCTCTGCCCTCTGCTCCACCGAGCCAGCCCAAGTGTAATATTTTCTGATAGGTCAAGAGGCATGTTTATGAAAGATGACAAGTTAGTGCATTTAGACATGCAAGCCAAGCAAAAAAGTTAAGGAATACCCAGTGGTTACCATAGTATGCAGGTGTTACAAGTAAGTGGATAGTTCCTTCATGCAGCAACTATGTTTACCTAAGAATCTGTATAGGGAAGCTTTAAAGACAGAAATAGAAGGAAGCATTTTTTGTATGTAGTTGTTTATACGTGTGGCCTACTGCCCCCTTTAGGTCCAGCCCTGACAACCCCACTTACCTTCATCCATACAGGTGGGGATCTGGTGGGGAACTGATTCCTGAGAGTACCAGTGCCATCAAGGTGATGGCTGCCATTTTCCTCCTGCTGTTTCTTCCTATTTTCCCATCCTCCCTCTGCCTGTTGGTGTAGCACTGGTGCCATACGACCGTGCCTGCATACAGCATACCCCCTAACTTGTGACTTGTTATAGTGTTTACCCTCATTGGGCCAACTCACCATAAGCCTCCGCTGGGAATCAAAGTTGGGACCAAGTGTAACCAGCCTCTCTTCATCTAGCTCAACACTGGTTACAAGAGGTCACTCACAGGGTTAAGCCTGACCCTGTGAGTTGTTTTCTGATGGGCCCCAGCTTGGAGACGGGGGGTCTGGATGTTGTGTTCTGGGCTTCCATACTCAGCCAGCAGCAGAAGACTCAGACATGAATATCATGGACCTGCCCTTCTCCCTTTCCACTGTTTAAGGGGAAAGCAATCTGTGGATCCAAGGCAGGAAAAGGGGGAGACCAGAGAGAAGACCAGCAGTAGTTCAGTTGCCCTGCTGCAGTTGAGCTGAGGAAGCCTGTGGGCCCAGGGATAGTGACAGAATCCCTGGGTCCTGGTCCCCTTAGCTCTGCAAAGGTCTCTGGAGCCCCAAAGGCCAGTCAGGGTTCAGATGGGAAGAATACCTCCCAAATCAACAGTTAGGAGGAGGCAGTGGGGTTCCTCTTCTGGCCTAGTGGATAAAGACACTTTCTTGTTAATCAGAGGTCAAGGTATCAAATCCACTGGGCAGTAAAAAGACTGGGTGTTTCAATGCTTCCTTTGGAGGCAGTATAGTGCAGTGGTCTAAGGCTCTGAGCTGCAAATCTGGTGACATCCAGCAGACCAGACCTGGGTTTGAATCCCACAGCTTCCACTTGCATACTGTGTGACCCTGAGCAAGTCACTTAACCTCCTTGTGCTCCCAGGTCACTCCTGTAAAAAAGCTATCAGCTTAGTGTGCTATACCTGGTTAAACAACTAAAAATAGAAAAAATAAAAGACTACAGCAGCCCTGCCTCAAGAGCCAGAAGATTGAGAGCAGTATGGCATAACAGGGACTTGTGGAAGAATGCTTGAAAGAGAGCACATTTGTAAGTAAGCCTTCTACTTTACCTTCAACTTTAAAAGGGTGACAGTGAAGGAGGCCCTCACTGTGGTCAAGAAAGTACTAGGTAAGACCAGACTGGGCAGTGACAGGATAGACATGAAACTTCTATCTCTCACCCTGGATGTTCTTATAGTGCCCATTACCACGCTGTACAATAAGTCCCTGGCCCTGGCCCAATTCCCGGTGGTCTGGAAGCAGGCCCTAGTTACACCAGTGCATAAAGGAGGTGACAAGTCACTGGTAGCCAACTACAGACCCATCTTAATCCTCCCCCCCCCCCGTCCAAGGCACTGGAAAAGATTGTGGTGGGTCAACTTGTTGACTACCTCAATAAGTATAATCTACTGTGCCCCAACCAGCATGGCTTCAGACAAAATCATAGTACCACCACTGCCCTGCTGGACTTCACAAACTATGCACATAAGGCTCTGGATGAAGGTAAACTGGTGGGGTCTGTCTTTATTGACCTCACCAAAGCCTTTGATACAGTCAACCACTCCCTGTTGTTTACCCAACTGCGAAACATGGGTGTGGCGCCCAATGCCCTTTACTGGTTCCAAGACTACCTGATACGGAGAAATCAATGTGTCAAAACTGGGCATACAGTATCCAGCACAAGAGAGGTATCATTAGGGGTACCCCAGGGATCAATACTGGGGCCCCTACTCTTCAGCCTCTTCTTAATGACCTTCCCACAGCCTGCGACACCAAACTCGTACTGTATGCAGATGATTCTGTGCTCCTGAGCAGCAGCATGTCTCAGACTGCCCTACAATCTGAGCTGCAGAATTACTTCTCCAAACTCGAGGACTGATTCTGTAGTCATAAGTTGCTACTAAACTACAAGAAGACCAAGGCATTGCTTATGTCCAGCCCCCGCAACAAAAATAAGCACCACCCCTCATCATCTCCAACTCATGCAGTGAGCTGCTGGAACAAGTTCACTTGTTCAAGTATCTGGGGGTCATAATAGATGATACCCTCACGTTTTCACAACATATTGACTCTCTGGTCAAGATAGTCAATACCAAGATTGGTGTCCTGTCCAGGCACAGGCAATACCTCTCTCCGGGGGCCCTCCACCTCTCAGTCCACAGCTCAATTATATCTACTATTGACTATGGACTAGTGGTCTACAGGGCGGCAATGGATACAGCACTCAAGAGGGTTCAGGCTGTGCTCAACAAAGCCTGCAGACTCACCCTGGATGCTGAGCATGGCACTCACACCTGTACTCTGTATGAACGTGCAGATTGGCTGTCATTAAGAAACAGGGTCAAATTCCAGACTTGCATCATAGGGAAGAAGGCTCTATTGGGTAAAACATCACCTTGTGTAGACAGTTTGATCAAGGCAGCCAACTCATTACAGGTCACCAGGGGGAGGCCTAGAGGGGCCTTGGTGATCTCCTTCCATCGCACCTCACACAGGCAACATGGTTGAATGAACTTCCTGGGAACCTCTTGGCCACGAATTGTCTGGCACAATTCAAAACTGACCTCAAACAGCACCTATTAACACTCTCTAAGTGCACCTGCCCCTGAGTCCAGCCAACCTGCTCTCTCTGCCCCCCAGCAAGCACTAGGCAGGCCTCAGGTACCACCTCCCTCTGTCCATTCTCATGACTTGCCCCAGCAATCAGTTTGCGTCATGCTCCCTTGGCACCTGCCACCCCGCTCCCCTTCCCCAACTAACAGTCCCGTGAGTTTCCCAAACAGTCATTACTAATGCTGGCTACCTGACCATGCCCCCTCACACCCTACCATTTTACTCTAGCATGTCCTCTCCACTCAACCTCCCCTCACCACCACCACCATTTCTCCCTATACTTACGTCCCTCTTCCCCCACCCTCTCACCTCCACCGCAGTACTTACCTCTTTCTCTCGCACCTCCCTTCTTCACCCTTCTGCCAGCTATCCATGTCCCTCTAAACTACTGACAAGGCGCTTTGTGGCTGCTTATTCCCCCCACCACCACCACCATCCTCATAAAGTGTTTTTTCTTGTTATTTAACTTGTACTTATGTTTTGAGTTATTCTGTAAGTTCTGAATCCAAACTGTATCGTTCATTGTAATGTACCTTTGCTTTCTCCTACTGTACTTTGTTTTGCAATCTATGATGTGGAACCTTTGTAAAAGAGTCTGTGCTCAAAGATTTTTTCCGAATCACTAAATAAGTAAATAAAAGCCTTTCATTACAGATGCTCTGTGTATGTGAAAGAAAAGCCTAGGTAAAAATGTGTGTAACCCCCCCTGGCATGGTAGCCAAATGCATGGGTCTTCAGGAGGAGGAGGAGACCTAGCAAGAGTTGTGGCTGAAAAATCCCCATGATTGGAACAGGTAAGGGATCTTTTCTTTGGACCACCAAGGCTATCAGCGACATCTCTGGAGGGACGCATGCACAGCTGGACCAACTAGTACAGCTCTCAGGAGTAGTACAAACCACATTCCTAGCTATTTTGGACTACGTAGACTTCCTATATGGCCAAGTCCCAAAAAAACCCTATCTAAGCTTGACACCCTTTGTCATAGGGCCTTACATTTCATCTCAGGTGCGGCATATAATACCCATCACTGTGTACTCTATTCCACGGTAGGATGGACCTCACTTACATTCAGGAGGCAAAGGAATGCTATACTATGGACCTATAGATCTATATCCAAGATGCTACCCTCCTACATTTCTGACTGTCTGCCCTCCTGCACCTTACGAAACTATGCCTTGAGAAGCTGTTCATACATCTCACCAGCTGTGCCTAAAGTCTTTTCCCGTTTTGGCAGAGCCTCCTTCAGCTATGTACTGCCCCAGCTGTGGAACAACATCCAGAAATCCATAAAATTGGTGCATCCTATTGGTTTTGCAGAATTCAAGTCACTCTATTCGAGATACTTCTCAGAGCCTTGTCAATGCCCTCCCTGTCGCTAAACTGTAGCCATACATTGCTATTCTTACAGTCACCCCCTACACTTTCTATCCTCTCATTAGAATTACCCTAAGCCATGTTCCTGGATTCATCCTTGCTTTCTACTTGCTGCTGAGCCCCCAGCTTGCACTGTCACTAGCATTAACTCTGCTCTGCTAGAGCTATCAGTGTCTAAAATCACTGGTTCGGCACATTGGTGCTGACTTGCTTCCACCTCTCTGCTATACTGTTTACTAGGATGAAGCTTCACCTTATGACCAGGCCTCATTGATTATCCTTGTACCTTGCTTTTATTGCTATGTATTATATTACTATGCCCATTTGTGCTATATGTTCTATTGTGCTACTGTATTATTTATTCTTTACCTACCAGTCCCTCCATGAAAATGAGCTTGCTCAATGGAGTTTCACCTGGCTAAATAAAGATTGATTGATTGATTGATTGATGCCATAGTCAGAGTCACAGTTTGGATTAAATGCCACTGACTGGCTCATTACCCAGCACAGGCATGTTTGCCCCAGAATAGTGTTCGCACTGCCTGGGAAGATGCCACCACACATTGGTTTTGGGAGCACCAAGGTTCCAAGGAGCATGAATATGGAAGGAAATGAGTGTGAGCAAAGAAAGGGCTATTGGAAAAAGTGTGACAACAACAGCAGCAGAAAGTCTGTTAGAGCATAGTGAGGGAAATTGGGTCTAACTGTGGGTACAGTACAGGTGTACCAGGTGTAGGACATTTATGATTACTTCTAACTATGAGTACAGTTACAGTGTACTGAGAGTAAGAAGTCTCAGTACTAACTATGAGAAGAGTTGGCCAGAAAAAGAGAATATAAGGCCGGCCCAGTGGTGCTGAGGGTTGAGGCACTGGATGCCACACCTCACCCCACACCACGACCTATGTTCAGAAAAGAACATGGGACGCCAGGGGTCGGGCAAGGAGGGAGAGGATTGAGCACCTCGGGGGCTGCTATCCTTTCCTGGAGAGAGAGGACTGCTGGCTTTGCCCAATGATTGCCACCAGTTGAAAGCCTGGTGGTTGTGGGGGGTGGGAGAAGCAGCAAGTGGGAGGTGCTGCAGGACTCTGCAGTGTGCATGTGGCTCCACGGGCACATGAAAATGTGCATGCCCCAACAGCATGGGTCAAGGAAACTACTGGAGGAAAAATGGCAGCAGGACAGGCATTCATGAATCCCTGCCTGCTGATCCCTCACCTGCCCCACAACCAGGACACCAACAGCCGAAACCAGACAGTTGACTTTGGGGGGGGACTGCTGTCCCTCTCCTGACCCCATATTGGGGTGGGGAGAACCATAGGATAACACAGGCCTACCGGCAAGTCTTGGGGAGGGTGAGAACAGTGGAGGTCGGTGGAGCAGGATGGAAGGAAACCCAGCCTGTCCCTGCCACAGGAGGATAAAATCTATATGTAAAAAGATAAGAAAAAGTGAGTAAAGGAATGATGATGATCTTGGAAGTATGGTAAGTATGGTAAGAACCTGAAAGAAAGTGGCTGGCAAGGGAAATTTCCTTTATTTGCTGTGTGACCAAAGAGGACAGTGTAATAAATGCATTCTGCTTAATCCCAGCTCCCAATTGGGACTTCAGTTTGTGTGTGGTTTCACTATAACCCCCCCCCAAATGGTGGGGCTTACCTATCTCCAGTGCCCTGCCTGAACTGTGTCACCATCTGTTTTGCTGTCTCCGGCTTCTGGGACTGCAGGCTGTGTGAAACTGGAGGAGTATTGTAATGTTGCGGCCACCTAGCTGTTTGAACTCGGCTATCAGCGCACCCAACTCGTCCACCACCGCAACCTGCAGCTGACAGCCCAACTGCTCTCACAGTCCTGAAGGAACACTGGCTCATCTAGTGTGCTGACACCAGCAAATCTTCAAGGGGCTCCGAAACACACTAACAGAAGAGAAAGGAAGCGTGGGTTTAGTGCTCAGTGTGCCTCTGTGCAGCACAACTCTCTCGGCCACAGTTTGCCTCCCTCCTGCATCTCCAGCTTGGTTTCCATTCCTAAATCCAGGTTTCCATGGGACAGCAGAGACGGCGAACCTGCAGAAATGCCTAGCAGGCAGCACGAGGGGTCTCCCATGGGCATTCTTTTGAAAACTCCCCCCGGTGCAGCACTAGTGCAGAGAGAGAGAGAGCAAACTGGCAGCCTGATGATCTCCCCACCTCTGTAGCCACACCACACACATTCTCTTTCGGCCTGTCCCCTCCCTGCCAAATCCCATAGCCACAAGAGCAGGGAGGTAGGAACTGTAGCTTGGGGTTCCTCCTTTGATGAGTCACCTTCCGCCATAGTCATCTGCCACCACGATTGTCCAAACAGACACAAATTCTAGCTCACTGATGTTGTCTACCAAATTTTCTCTCTTTCTCTGTTGCTCTTCTCTCTCTCTCTCTCTCTCTCTCTCTCTAAATCTTATGGCAAAAATTATGCCTTCAGAACAGCTTCGCTTCACCATCTCTCCCTCACCAATCAATCACAAGTCTCTGTGTCCATCACGTGATCCACTGCAGCCACGGAGGCACCACCGAGAGAGAGAGAGACAGTCCATGAGGAGCTCCCTGAATAGGCCTTCATCATCCTGCCCATAACTGCACCACGCAAGCACAGGCCAAAGCCAGTCAGGCCCCCACCGAACCTCCCAGTGCAGCAACTCCACCAGGCACTGGGGGAAAGCAGAAATAGAATCCCAGATGAGACCCCATGTTCTGTAGCCCCCCTCCCACTATGTTTAGGGGTATCACAGATGGTGAGAGGCACAACTAACAGAGCAGCAACTCTTTCCCTGGCATCCGAGTGCAGTATTGGGGGGTGCTGTACTGCTGGGGTGTGCTGTCCTTCGGATGAGACATTAAACCGAGGTCCCTTCTACCCATCCTGGTGTTGTCCTGGTGGGTGTCCAGGTGGAAGTAAAAGAACCCAGGGCACTCTTCGCAAAGAGTAGGAACATTCCGGTGTCCTGGCCAACATTCCCTTCCCATAAACCGTTCATGCAATTATCCAGGCTGTGTGTGGGTGATGATGTATGACTTACTGATTTCTTCTGATGCCTCTCAATGTGAAAATGATGTACTCACTGTAATTCTGATCTTCAGAATATCTTCACCATTTATCACTGGACGGGTCTGTGTAGGCAGCACTAGGACCCGCAGGAGCATATAACTCAAAGTTTAGAGCCAGAGGTTGATGTCAGGGACAGCGCCACTCACAAGGCAGATGCATGGCGTGGGCACTTGTGGGTTGGCATGTAAGCCAAAGCCATCCTTGCTCATCTCAGTTCTGTTCTAAGAGAGGAAACAAAGGATAGGAAAAAAGAGAAAAGGGTGGGGCAAAATTGCCCAAGGGATAGGACAAATGATACAGGATATAAAAAGAACAAAGCAATAAAATCTGACTACCACAGGAGAAAGAAGAGGTTGGGTGGGAGGACCTAGATAGCGGCCTAAAATAATGACTGGGGCAAATTGAACAGGAAGAGAGAAAAACTGCTAAGCGAAGAGTGCAGCGGGGATCCATGGGCTGCTAGCAGGAAAATGTTACCAGCAAAAAGTGCTCCAGCGGAACAGGAGACACCTAGGACATCTGAAGAGTAACAGGCAACAATCCCAAAGGGGAAAAATAAACTGGGAGGGGGGGATCCCTGTTAGAAGGGAGAAAGCCCAATTCAGGACAGAACCGAAAAAGATATCCTGTGGTTCTCCTTCTATTTCCATTTTTTGTTGTAGTTGTAAAAACTTCTGTTTAGGCAGAAGAAAGTAAGGAAAAAGAAAAATGTTGAAGGCTGACTGGTTTGGCAATGCAGGGAAGGGATAAGACTATTAGGTGATGAAAATCTGAGCTAAAATTCCAGCAGATTTTCCCTGGTCCTCTTCTACATTTTTTTCTTTTCTTTTTTTCCTTACAAAAAACCAAACCAAAACAAAAAAAAAAACAGAAGAAGCAGAGTAGGAGCTCCTACAAACAGCAAGCAAGCCCTGCAGATACCCCAATACAAAAAGGGGGAAATGAAAAGGGGAAGAAAAAGGTTAATTTTTTTAAACTTTTGTTTTTGTTTTTATATGAGGCAAAACAAAGAGGCCTAAGTATATACAAAAATATAATCTATGTATATATATATTTTTCATTTTATGCTTTACTTTTTAAATAAAAAGCAACAAAAGGGGTACTGAAGGAGCTAAGGCATAGCCCTTTTAGTGGATTTTCCGGTTTGTGTCCTTTTTTTTTTGTTATGCGGAAGATCCTACAGTACGGCAAGCTGAGTCTGCATTAGAATCAGCATTTGATCACTTGCAAAATTTTTTCTGTCAATCAAGACTGGTTCTAAATGTTAAAAAACAAACAAACAAAAAAAAAAGGTTACTCACCTGTAACAGTAGTTCTAGGAGTGGTATATGTTGTTCATCCACACTGTTTGGCATGTCCCTTTCCCCATTAATTTTTGCCAGAAGGTCTAAAAGCTGGCTCCTCCCACCCACCCGGGTGGTATATCCATTGGCTCCGCCCCTTGACATCAGATCTTGCCTGCTGGAAGCAGTGGGTTGTGCGTCAAAGATAGGGGAGGTCAGGTGGGTTGTGTGGATGACGTATACCACTCCTAGAAAGTACAGTTATGTAAAAACTTACCGTAACAGTAGATCTTTGAAGGATGTCTCTTGCAGCAGATAATACACTTGGGTTGCTACAGAGGTCGCTGTAGTGCACAGCAGCTCTTCTAGCAGTCTTTCAACAGGGGCCACCCACCGAGACATCATCATCCTGCTTCCTATATAAGAGTGGGCGGTCCTCGTTATCCTTAGTTCCCGCTGATTCAGCTTACTAAGCGAGGACCGAGGGAACCCGAGTACCATAGGTGTCCCTTCCCACGTGCTAAGTGGCATAAAGTCATTCTCTTAGAAAGGAGAGGGACGGAGGAAAGAAACATACCTGTTGCAAGAGAAATCCCTCAAAGATCTACTGTTACGATAAGTTTTTACATAACTGTACTATCTTCCAAGGGGATGGTCTCTTGCAGCAGGTATTACACTTGGGATGATTCCCAAGCACTGTAGCCAAAAATGGGTGGAATTAGGATAGCAGACCCTGTAGGACTGTGTGGCCAAAGGCAGTCCTACGGCGAGAAGCAATATCCAAATTGTAATGCTTCATGAAAGTGTGAATGGTGGACCACGTGGCTGCCTTGCAGATATCAGTGATCAAGGCCTCCTTGAAGCAGGCTGCCGTGGAGGCCTGGGCTCTAGTGGAACGGGCTTGTACTGTTTCCGATAGGGGCTTGTATTTCATGTAACAAAACGTGATGTAATTTGCCAACCAACTGGAAATGATTTTCCTGGCAACCACAGAACCTTCCCTCATGGAGGCGAAGGTGACAAACAATTGAAAGGTTTTTCTCAAGGATTTGGTATGGTTTATATAGTACCTCAGAATACGATGAACATCTAAGGTGTGTAAGAGATGTTCTCCTGGATTAGAATGCTTGGGGTAGTAGACAGGCAATTCCATGGTCTGGTTTAAGGTATGTTCTGAAACCACTTTTGATAGAAAGGAGGGATTGGTGCAGAGAACCACTCTATCCTTGTGGAAGATTAGGTAAGGCTCATAACACATCAGAGCTTGAAGCTCGGAGATTTGGTGAGCCAAAGTGACGGCTACTAGAAACACCGTCTTCCAAGAGAGGAAGTGGAGATCAGCAGTAGCTGCTGGCTCAGAGAGGGCTAGGGTGAGTTTCTCTAATACGAAATTCAGATCCCAAGTTGGGCTGGGGAGCTTTATGGGAGGTTTAATATGAAGCATGCCTCTTAAGAGCAAGATGATGTTGGTACAGTAATTTGCCTTCATAGGGTTCGTGAAAGGCCGAAATGGAGGCCAGATGGACTTTGATAGAGGAATAGCTACAGCCCTTCTTGGCAAGTGAAGCCAAGTAGTCCAAAACTTTGGGAAAAGGACATGAAAATGGATTTAGAGAAAGGGAAGCAGCCCATATGGAAAAGCGTTTACATTTAGTGTTTTATGTTTCCCTGGTTGATGGTTTTCGTGAGGCCAAGAGAATGTCAGCCACAGGTAAAGAGACTTGAATACATTCTATGAAAGCATCCGCAAGAGCCAGGAGTGCAGGTGTAGAGACTTCAGGTTGGGGTGACAAAGGGTGCCCCACTCCTGAGTCAGGAGATCTGGTCAGGTTGGCAACGGAATGGGATCCACCATGGAAAGTTGCTGGAGGGAACCACCTGCCTGAGCCACAAGGGGCTATGAGGATCATCGTGGCAGGTTTGAATGTGTTTCAGTGGAGAGTCCTGCAGGAGTGGGATGGAAGAAGAATATAGGAAGTGTCCTGTCCACGGTTGGGACAGGGCATCAGTAGCAGTCCCTTCTGTTCAGGATAATGGAAAAGTATTTGGGGGTGTGTGCTTGCTGAAGGATGCAAACAGGTCCAGTTGCAGGTTCCCTCACAATCGGAAAATCATCTGAAAAACTTCATGATGAAGAGTTCACTCATGCGTGGAGGACTGGCAACTGAGAATGTCTGCCAGGGTATTGTGGTGTCCTGAGTAGATGGACGGCAATTAGTGTCAGTTACTGGAGTGTGGTGTCTTGCCAGGCCTTCGAGTGCCTCCTGAAGAGCAGCAGATTTGGTGCTCTCTTGTTTGTTCAGATAGAACACCATGAAGATGTTGTCTGATTGGATCAGTAAGGGTCCGGGAGAAGGTGGGGTGAAAAACCTGAAGGGCAAGGCAAACCACCCTCATTTCCAACAGATTTTATGTATAGCAAATGGTAAATTGGGGCCATTTGTCTTGTGCCCCATTAGGGTCAAGGTGAGCTCCCCAGCTGACCAGGGAAGCATCCGTGGTCAACTTTGCTGGGGAGTGGCAGCCTGGAAGGGCATGCCCTGAGATAGGTGGTGCCGGTGTGTCCACTAGTCAAGGGGGGAGCGAAGGGAGGGGGTGACTTTGAGATTGTCGTCGAAGTCACCCGACCACTGGTGCCACTGATTGTGAAGTACCCATTGTACTGGTCTCATATGGAGACGGGCGTACGCCACTATGGGGATGGCAGCTGCCATATGCCCCAGAAGCCTAAGAAACTTCTGACTGTTATGTACTGCTGGGTTCGAGTGTGCGAAGCCGGAGAGAGGCGTTTGTCTTGTCTGTCGACAGGAAGGTAAGCCCTGGCAGAGACCGTGTCCAGAAGCACTCCTATATATTGGAGTGACTGGGAAGGCTTTGGGTTGGACATGGGCCAGTTGATGGTAATGTCCAGGTTTTGGAATAGGGTAATGGTGGCCTGGAGGGAAAGAAGCAAAGCCTCTTCAGAATTTGCTTTTATCAGTCTCTAATGTCGGTCTCTTGGCAGGGCCACCACCACTACAGCAAAGCACTTGGTGAAGACTCTTGGGACAGACAAGAGTCCAAAAGGAAGTGCTCAAAATTGGTAGTAGCATCCTAGCAAGTGAAAGCATAGGAATTGCTGGTGGGCGGGGTGGACAGGGATATGCAGGTATGCATCTTTCATGCCCAGGGTGCATAACCAATCTCCCTTTTTTTAACATCAGTAGTATGGATGTTAGTGTGACCTTCTGGAACCTTTTGTACTGAATGTGTAAGTTCAGTTGTCTTAGGTCTAATATCGGTCTGAGGTCTCCCGTATGTTTAGGGACCAGAAAGAAATGGGAGAAGAATCCCTCATGTAACTGAGGAGAACAATCTCGATGGGCTTAGGCCTCCTTTTGTCCCATACAAAATCCAGTAACTCCGAAGGAAGAACAGGATAAATGGCCTTTTTATGTAGAAGTGCCTGAAGTACCTCTTGGAGGATGGGAATATGGTCAGGTGGATAATGGACTGAGTGAGGTGGGTGCGGGAGAAGTGGAGATGTAAGTTCTAGTGTGTGCCCCGTACGTATGATTTGGAGTACCCACTCATCCAAAGTAATGGCTTTCCAGGCCTCCAGATGAAGGGCAAAATGGCCCCCTACAGCTTTTGAGTCCTGAACAAGGAAGTGGGGGAAAGCCCTAATGGGTCACTGGGCTGGGGGCTGGCCCAACCCACCTTGAGGGTGGGAGTGGGGGCCCTTTGAGATGGGGGTAGCGGTCGTGGAGGAGGTGTGGGAACATCCTCTATTCTTGCCTCTATGTGTAGCTTGAAAAGTCTGGGAATGGAACTGGTATGAGGGCTGTGGGTGTGGTACATAGCATACATCATACGGGGAGTGCGGCCTGATGCTTGGAGATCATCCAGTAGCATCTGAGTGCCTGGGCCAAAGTCTGGAGCCATTAAATGGGGCATTGACCAGTTTATGTTGTATATCTGGTTGTAGACCTGACACACTCAGCCAGGCTTGATGGCGGAGGGTGACTCCCATAGCCGTTGCCCGAGCTGAGGTATCCAACGCATCCTATCCAGAGTGGAGGAGATGCCAGGAAATGGAATTTCCTGTAGATATCGTAGCCAGTAATTGGTCTTTCTCCTGTGATAGAGGGAGCTTATTGAGTACATCAATAGCAGAGGACCAGAGGGTACGTTGGTATTTCGCCATATGTCCTACATAGTTCAAGATTCTCAGATTCGGTGTGCCCACCTAGAAGACTTTCTTCCTTAAGTGGTCTAGGCAGTGGGATTCCTTACCTGGAGGTAAGGAGCTCATGTGTCGGGCATGTTTTGTATGATCATGAGCGGCAGCAATGACCACTGAATCTGCCTTGGGGTTAAATGAGAAAAAGGGGTGATCTGGGGGAGCCTGGTAAAGGCGATCCGCCTTCCAAGGAAGAGTTGGGACAGCCGAAGGCTTATCCCAGGTGGCCAGCAGTGCATTTTGGTAGGTTTGGATGAGTAGGGTTACCACAACCACTGGGTTCTCTGGCAGATGAAGGCAGTCTGCCATGGTTTTTTGTGCTTATCATGTTCAGTGGTAAAGACAACCATAATTTTTTGAATCTGGACCATCATGTTGTGAAATGATGGGTCATCAGGGGGAGAGGCCACTGCATGGTGGGAAGGTTCCTTGTACAGAGATGACATAGTGGAGAGGGAGGACGGCAGTCCCACTCTTGGAGCTCAATATTCTCCAGGTCCTCTGGGATGTCTTCAGGGAAGTCTAGATCCTCGGAATAGTATTCTTCCTCATAATCAAATGGGAAACCAGGTGGAGAACTTGGTCCCTCACCAAAAAAATATTTTGGCAGTAGTGTGGGCGACCGGGATGGATGACTCCCATCACCAGGAGCTGGAGGCTGTGAATGCCTCATGATGTCCAGAACCTGCTGTACTACTGTAGCCATGTCCATTGAGGTAGTAGTGGGGGAGGCTTCTGTGAAACCAAGGGAATAACAGAGGAGAGTAAACGTGAAGTATAAGCTGGTCTGGAACCCGGATGATGTAGTCCGGGGTCCCGGTCCCACTCAGACTGGCCCCGATGCACAAAAGACCTTGAATGAAGAGGAGCAGCCAAAAAAGTGAAATCCATGATGTTTCCCAATGTATCCTGGCCCGTCGACGACGAGGCAGGAAGACAGGAAGATTTTACAAGTTTAATAGCCATTGTCACCAGAGAGTGACGAGTCATCATCGATGGGGGCACCAATGGCAATAGTACAAGATTCCAATGAAATTGCCGATAGAGCGCTAGAAAGCACAGTCAACGAGAGAGAGTAAACTCCCATCGATGAGGAAAGACTTGAAGTGGTCGTTGTTAAACACTTGCAGCAGGATGCTGAAGCAGGAGCATCCTTGTCATGCCTGTGCTTCTTATGTGAAGAACTGGCTGGGGGTCCTTGGGACGGGCCCCCTGCTTCTCTAAGAGAGTGGCTTTTTGTTCCATGAGGTAAGCCTGAATATCAAGCAATCGTCGTCGATGAGTTGCCTGATTAAACTCCTAAGAAAGTTCGCAGGAGGATGAGTCATGTGTGGGTCCCAAACACTGGGCACACACTGTATGATTGTCAAAATGGTAGATCTTTCAACTACAATGACAGGAACGAAATAAAGGTGATTTGTTTAAAGATCCTTCTGACATCCGTCAATAGAGGAGTGTGAATGGGAAAAAAATGTTCCCTTTGCTCAGTTTATCAGCAATGACTGCGTACACTTTGCACTAGCTGCTGCCTCGAAATGCAGACAGCGGGAAAATGAACTGAGGATACCGGGACCGCCCTACTCATACAGGAAGCAGGATGATGATGTCATCAGTGGGCGGACACTGGTGAAAGACTGCTAGAAGAGCTGCCATGCACCACAGTGACCTCTGGCAACGACTCAAGTGTACTACCTGCTGCAAGAGACCATCCTGTGGAAGATCTACTGTTACAGGTGAGTAACCTGTTTTTCTAGGATCGTGGATATGTTGTTCTATCCACACTGATTGGCAGACTCCTAGCAGTTCTCTGGAAGGAGGGAGGCAAGGCACACAACACCCCCTGAATACTTACTTGGGGAACAGGGATTAGAGAACTGAGGCCCCAAAACCAGTATCCCAGTGTGACTCTAGGTCGATGTGGTAGTGGGAAATGAAAGTGGTTGCTGACTTCCAGGTAGCAGCCCTGCAGATATCCTGGATAGGGCCATCCCTAGAAGCAGCCACCAACGCAGCAGTATGTTGGGTGGAATGAGCTCTTATCCCTATCGGAGGCTCCTTGCCCGCCAACAGGTAGCAGAGATCAATGCAGGATGTTATCCATCTGCCAATCGTTCACTTTGCTGCAGGTCTGCCAGGTGAGGCTTCAGCATAGGTGACAAACAGATGGTGAACCTCTCCCCGAATTCCAGTCATGCACTCTTTATAATAAGTGAGCACTCATCTCAGGTCCAAGGTATGGAGCCTGTAGTCGGGCTCCAAGGTGTAACTGGGGCAGTACACCGGCAGAGTCAACAACTGGTTTAGGTGAAACTCCGACACCACCTTCAGAAGGAATTTCAGGTGGGGGCGCAGGACAACCCTGTCCCTGTGGAAGACCAGGTAGGGAGACTCAACAGAGTGCGCCTGGAGCTCCCCAATCTTTCTGGCTGATGTGACAGCCACTAGGAAGGCAGTCTTCCACGACAGGTGTGACATCTCACACCAGTGCATTGGTTCAAATGGCTTACCCATGAGCTTTGCCAATACCAGCAGTAGATTCCACGGTGGTGGTGATTCATGCAATGGAGGGGAAATATGGTTGAGACGTATAAAGAAATGCCAGACCACCTTCTTCTGTGCTACTGTCTGCTGACCAGCCCGCACCCAGTAAGTGGAGATGGCTGCCAGGTGCACCTTAAGGGTCGTAGACCAAAGACCCTCCTTTGGAGAGAGACCAAAGATAGTTAAGGATGCTAGCCACAGGACAGGATGAAGGGTCCAGTCCCTTGCCTTGACACCAAATGGAGAATCTCTTCCATTTGAAGGCATAACACCTCCTGGTCGACTCTTTTCTAGAGGCCTCAACGATGTTGAGGATATCATTGGAGCGACCCAAAGCCTAGAACTCTAGTCACTCAGGAATCAGGCTGTCACAGGTGAAGGGATTGAAGGTACAGATGGAATGCCTTCCCCTGATTGATTGAGAGCAGGTCCAGGAGTGCTGGAAGACGCCTCAGATGCCTGGTGCTGAGGCTGAGAAGATCTGGATAGCAGAACTGGTGGGAACAGTCTGGGGCTACCAGGATCACCTGTGTCTTGTACCTCCTGACCTTGAGGAGCACCTTGTGAACCAAGGGAAGTGGAGGGAAGGCATAGAAGGGGCCTGGGGTGCACAGCCTCAAGAAGGCATCCCCCTGCAGTGAGCCCTGCTGAGGGGGGCAGGCATGGAACAGCCTCAGCTTTGTGTTCTCCCTGGAGGTGAACAGGTCCACCTGAGGTTTGCCCCAGTGGAAGAACATGCTGTGTACTACCTCTGGAGAGAGAGAGAGAGAGAGAGAGAGAGAGAGAGAGACCACTCGTGGGACACCTCACCCACATGGCTGAGGGCATCCACCAGTTGATTCGAGGCTCCTGCCACATGGATGGTAAGGAGATCTGCCTCCAGATGGCTCATGAGGGTCCAGATGTAAAGCGCTTCCCTGAACAGAGTCCAGGAGAGCATGCCACCCTGTTTGTTGACACAGTACATGGTTGTGGTACTGTCCATCTGGATCTGCACCACCTGACCTCGAAGAAACAGAGTGAATGCAGTCAGTGCCAGCCGAATTGCTCAGAGCTCTAGCAGGTTGATATGACATCAGGATTCCTCGCGGGTCCACAGCCCGTGAACTCTGTGATTCCCCATGTGGGCACCGCAGCCCATGAGAGAGAGGCATTGGTCGTCACAGCAACCGTCAGCTTGGAGCGAACAAACGGGATCCCCTCCTGCAGACATTCTAGGATGGTCCACCATTGGAGAATGTCCTGCAAATTCTGGGTCACAGTCACCAGCTGGTCGAAGTGACCATGTCACTGAGTCAACTGGCTGTCCAGCTCCCACTGAAGGATACACATATGCCACCAGGCTCATCGGACCATGGAGGTGCAGGCCGCCATGTAACCCAGAAGCTGCAGGAAGTCCCAGACAGGGTGCAAGTGCCCAACCAGAAATGATTGGGAAAAGGAGGAGAGAACCTACACCCTGTCCACTGGGAGCCTGGCTCTGACTCGGTACGAGTCAGGCTCTGCCCTGATGACACAGATCACCTATGAAGGCACGCATTCAGACTTAGTCTTGCTGATGAGGAGACCAAGTTCGAGACAGGTCTAGAGAACCAGATCCCTGGATCTCTGCATCTCCTGAATGGAGGGACCCACTATGAGTCAACTGTCAAGACAGGGGTACACTCTGCCCCTCCCCCGACGTCGAAGGTAGGCCGCCACCACTGCAATGCATTTGTTGAAGACCCGGTTGGGGGCAATGACAGGCCGAATGGCATGGCTTGGAACGCAAAGATGGCTCCCTCTGCTTAGAAGCAGAGGAACCTTCGGTGAGATGGATGGATCGGGATGTGAAATAACATGTCCTGTAGATCCAGTCAGCAAAACCACATGTTCTGCTTGAGAGATGGTATGATCTGAGTCAGAGTTACCATCTTGAATGTGCGAGACCTGAGGAATTGGTTCAGGTCATGCAGATCTAGAATTGGGCACCAGCTCCCCATCCGTTTCAGAACCAGGATGTACCTGGAAATGAACCCTGGGTTTACAGGGGGATCCGAGACACTGGCCACTACCTCCTTGCGCCAGAGTTGGGCGATGTCATCTCAGAGAGCTGACTGAGTGTACGTGAAAACCATTCCTTCCTGTGGGGCGTGGGCTCAGATTGGCAGGTACTGCTCAAACTCCAGAGGCAGTCCCTGGCCGATCACTTCCAAAACCCACCTGTCCATTGTGACAGCAGACCAGGCAAAAAGGAAGTGGCAGAGTTGGCCCCCCATGGGAAGACCCACAGTCGATGCGTTGGGAATGGGGTTGGCAACCTCCAACCCATCACTGTGCAGGCTTGGAGGAGGAAGATGCAGCTTGGGGACTGCTGGGACCTTTCCCTGCAGGCTTACAGGCCACTGAGGACCCTGACTGGGGCCGAGGGTGCCAGGGTTGAGCTTGTTGTTGCTGCCCTGACTGGAAGTGGGGCTACTTGGTTGAAGGGGCAGAAGGCCAAAAAGGCTTTCTCTACTGCTTTTTGGAACCCTGGCATTCCTTATGGGCAGAAGTCACAGAGTCCAAGGTGGCACTAGACTTCTCTACGCGCTGGAGGTGACTGGCCACTCCTGAACAGAAAAGATTGGTGCCCAGGAAGGGGACATCCGTCAATTTGTGCTGATTGTCCGCTATAAAGGTGGAGACTCTCAGCAAGGCCCTGTGGCACATGGCAACTGCGGCTGCCATCGAGCTGGCGCAAGAGTCCCCAATGACCAGAGCCATCTGGAGTTGTTGCTTTGCAACCGCCCAGCCCTGGTCATGGACCTGCTTGACTGTGGTCTGGAGGTCTGTGGAGAGCTGAGGAAGGACCTCATCCGGAGAGCCCAAGAGGGCATGAGAGAAGTGCGCCATGATGACAGCTGAGCTTGCCTGATGAAGGTAAAGTGAAAAGGCAGCACAGACTTTCCGGGCTGAATGGTCCAGTTTCCTGGACTCTTTGTCCGGGGGGTCTATCGGTGTCTCCTGAATTTCCTGAGCATCTAAACACAGATTTGGTCACCAACCCCTCGGCTGAGGGGTGTTCTATGAATCCTGAGAGGGAGCCGATAGGAACCATGTATTTGTGGGCCATTCGGGCAGAAGGCGCAGGGCAGAAGGCTGGGTACTGCCATAGCTCTAAGGCCAGGCTGACAATGGCCTCGGCCACAGGGAAGACCTCTGTTGGAGAATCCCTTCATTTGAGGATATCAGTGAGGGGATTTTCGGCCCGTTTCTGAATGGGCTTCAAGGGCATCCCCATAGATTCAGAGATGAGATGGAGGATGCCCATGAAGGATGTAGAACCTTCCTCAGTCAAGAGACTCTCGCTGGCTTCATCGTCTAAAGGATGGGAATGCAAGTCACAGTCATCAGACTCCGAGAAGTCCGGATAGATCGGCCGGCCACCTGTGTCACCCTTGACCTGCCTGGGACGGTCGGGAGTGAGAGGGACTGACAGCCTATGCAGAAGACCCTTTATGGTTCAAGACTCCTTGGAGGGAGCCCCAGAGGTAGGCTGTTTAGGTGGTGGTTCCACACAAATTGGTGGAGAGGCTGGTTTTGTCTGAGCCAGGAGGGTCTTAACCAGCTCCGCAGACACCATGGTGGTATCGTCCGGTTCCTGGAGAGTCAGCATCGGCCTGGGGGGCGACAACCAAGTGATGGGTGGAGTGGAAGCCAGGGTCGACTGCGGGCCAGCCATAATCAGCTGCTGCCACATCAAGTCCTCGTAGCGTCGACGGAGCCTGCATCTAAGCCTCTCCTCTTCCTATGAGGATGAGGAAGAATGGTGGCAGTGCCGCTTTCTGGAGCACTTATGCACTTTCTTCAGCCTATCAGTCAAAGGAGTCCGAGACCTTGACTTGGACCATCAGGGAGAACTGACGGGATCATTCAAAAGGAGTCGGGGAGAACCACGGCTCTTCCAGGTCAGGGACCAGGACTGTGAAGAGGTTCCCAGTGGGCTGGGTCTCCTCTTCAGTGGGTTCAGTCAGGACTGGGGGTCTGAATAAGGAATTGTCATGCCTCATCGAGTGACCATGGGTTGACAGGGTTGAGAGTAATCTCAACTGGATCATCGTCCCACGTCTCAGCCGGCTGGCCTGATGGAGATATCATGAAGCCAGCGGCCGAGGCCGCAATCTCAACCAAAGTCGAGACAGCAGATTCCTGGGACCAAGATCTCTCACGAGTCAAGAACAAGTCGGCGAGACAAACCTTCTTTTTGCTCCTTTTCCTTCTTACGGGAGCGAGAGATGTGTGTGCCCGAAGGACCTCTCCTTTGGTGGGGAGAGACTGACATCTCCTTAAAGGAGCATGAAAAGGTGGAGCCTAAATTGAGCGGAATGAAGACAGACAGGGAAGATGACTGATCAGCGGCCCGTGCCACCTCCTCTTCGAAGGTGTTCATCTGTTCCAGCTGCTCAGCGGACCATGTAGCTGCGGAGACCGCTCAATGGGCCTCTTTTGATTTAACCAGCAGATTCCTTTTCTCTGGTCTCCCAGTAGCAGTTACGCGAGATGATCGTCCAATCCACTGGGTTGGAACATGCAACAAAAATCACAAGCCTGGGTGTCGTGGGCATGGCCCAGGCAATATATGCACGAGGCATGCGGGTCGGTTCGGGACATCGTTTGCTTGCAAGGCAGCAGCGGAAACCAGGCAAAGACTTGTCCTCCATTGTGGTCGTAATCACAAAGCGATTTAGAGAAACTCGGACGAGTTTAATCTTGAGTATATCCGGAGATTTATTTACCAGGGCCTACTATAATGCATGAGCAATAAGGAGGGAACCTGAATCTTCCAGTGGAAAGGAAGATCTGGCATCAAGGGGCGGAGCTGAGAGATATATCACCGGGTAGGTGGGAAGAGTCAGCTTTTAGACCTTCCGGCAAGAATTAAAGGGGAAAGGAACATGCCAATCAGTGTGGATAGAACAACATATCCACGATCCTAGAAACGTAGATTATGATTTTTGATAGAGACAAGGTGGTCGACCCTTTAGCACATCCCCTGCACATTGTAACTTTTGATAAATTCTTCATTAAGTGCAATGTTACAGATATTTGGGGTCTGGCTAAACGAAAAAGTCAGGTGGAATGCTCGTAGATAACTCAGTAAAAAATTTAGGGAAACATTTAGGAGCATTATACAAGTTTAAAAACTGTATGGACAGGGAAGTCAGAAAACGTGGTGAACAATGATTATGCCCCTTTTTGACTATGAAGAGGTTTTGTTTGCTGGGGTTTCGGTCAAGAAGTTGGCAAAGCTGGACGTTGTACTTAATAAATTTGCCCATTTCATCCTCGATGCCCCTCAAACAACACACACTTATGACCTATACAGAACCTTGAACTGGATGCAATTGAGCGATCAGAGAATTTATCACATTCTTATGCTTATGTATAAGTGCTTTAAAGAACTTGTACCTGACTATACATTGGAATACCTCAAACATAGAAACATAAAATTGTGTCTGAGAACAGTATCTGGCATCTGGACTAGAATATTATCTAGTAAAATGTAATTTGGAAATAGGAAGATACCATTTTTTGTAATGGGCCCCAACTTATGGAACAACTTACCCTACCCCCCAAACAAAAACAAACAAACTTAAAACCATAGTTAGGGAAGATCTTGAAAAGTAACATTCGTAAATGGATTCATAGTCAGGCCAATCAGATTTCAGCATGCTGCCCTAATTGGGATACTGGGTGAAATTTGATGTTTTAAATAGACCTGTCTCATTTGTGGCTTGCTTTACTATTTATAATAATTTTGTATCATCTGTATTTTATTATTTTATTGTTTGGCATAAGTCATTTATTGTAACCTTACTGTTTAGTATTATGTCAAGGAACTCACTGAAAATTAGCTTTGCTCAACTGACTCTCTTGTTCACATGTGAAATATGAATAAAGTTTTACCTACCTTCCCCCTTTTTTTTTAGAAACAACTGAGCCAAGAAGAGGAAAGGCAGAAGAAAAGAGAGAGAGGTGAGCTGCCTAGATGCCTAGTCATGGAGGGGGATGGTGGGCAGGTTGTAGTAATGAATGGTGAAGATATTCTGGAAGATCAAGAATTACAGTGAGTATGTAATTTTCATGTCTTCCAATAATCAGTCTTCACCATTCATTACTGGGTGGGGTTGAGTACCAAACTTACCATTCAAGAAGGGTGGTGCTGGCTTGCACTGAGGGTAAGGGTTATTCCCTCAGCCTTCTTTGGGGGGAAAAAAAAACAAAACAAAGAGGCAGGGGCCCCTTACTGGCTTGGTGAGGCCAGAGACCGGTCAGGGGCAGGTGAAGGCTCCAGTGGCCTGGGAGCAGGAAGGTGCCCAGCAAGCTTGCACCTGTCCCTGCGGGAGAAGAAGTGGGCCCCCTGGAATCATGAGGCAAACACCCTACGCTGGGCCAAGGGTGACAACAGGGAGAGACGAAGCCACATTGTCTGCCTAATCTAGACTGCAGTTCCTGCCAACCTGGAGGCTACCTCACTGGCATCATAGGACACCCTTGCTTGGTGTCTCACCAGCTCTAGGCCCTGGGCAGAAAGGTGTATGGCCTGTCTGGTTACCTCACTGTCTGGCAAAGATGCCAGGAGTTGTTCCAGCATTATACACAGGTGCCTGCTGTAGGTTACCTGCTGTACTTGAGGTGCTGAGATGCACAACATGGTGTATACCGCCGAGAAGACTCTTCGACCCTAGGCATCAAACTCTGCAGAGTCCAACTCTGGAGAACGGTCACGCACTGGGCATCTATGTCCAGAGAGGGTGTCCAGGAGTTGGACCTCAGAAGTCGGGTCTGACAAATCACGTGGAGATCCCACAGGTGCACAATACCGGCAGTGGGTGTCCTTTGAGGCTGGATAGGGGCAAAGAGACAGAGACAGTTGTCTCTAGACACCTCTGCAAATGGCCTAGGCCATGGAGATATGACTGTAAAGTCATGACTGTACTCCCCAAGGAAGGACAGCATTAGACGAGCAGGACTGCAGCCTGAAAAATGATTGATCTGCAGCTCCCTCATCATCTTTGAAAGGAACTACTGGTAACGAGGGTACTCAGCATCTGAAGAGATATGAAGGGAACAGCCCTCTTCCTCAGAGGGGGAAGACGAGGATGACAAGGAGCTGGACTCAGATGGTGGTGCCACGGTCTCAGGCTGGAAAATAGACTGGTCTATTGCCCTGATTTAGATGGGAAAGGCACTCGCTGACACCCTGAACTGGTCCCAGGTCAAGGGCCCCATAGGACCCAAAATGCCAGGGAAAGCAGGAAAGGAAAGCAGAAGAGGGTCGTGGCAGACTGGGCCAGGTCCTCTGTCAGGATATGAGAGCATAAAGGAGACCTCGCCTGAGGGGAAGGCCTGACAAACCCATCCACCAGAGAACACTCAACCGTAGAGGAGCAATCTAGGTGATGCCCTTGAGGGGAAACCCCCAGATGGTGAGACTGGAGCTGCTGAGGTCCAACAGGGCAGCCCCTATCCCCACCAATGACAGGCCCAGATGGTTCCAGTGAGACCAGAGGATTAGAGTCAGCACTATGACTCCTGCCAAAGTTGCCACAAACTCTGGACATGGAGTGAGGCACCAACCAAGATCTACCAACCCTCACCTCACCAGAAAGGGCTCTGTTCCTTCAGCTAGGCCTAGCGATGGGCTCAACGTCGAGAGTTGGAGAAGGGGGGGGGAGAGACATGACAGTGCAAGTGGTAGCAGAACTCTCCTTGGCACAGCAAATGGCACCAAACACAGGCCTGGCACCAAGGGTGGTGCCGGAACCCGATCCAGCACCAAGGGTGGCACCAGAACCCAGCATGGCACCATGTCTGCCACCAACCCCCTTCCTGGCACTGCAATGGGTACCAGATGCCACAGGCAGTGCCAGAAGGTGGATGGCACCACAACAGCCACCAGAGAGACAGAAGCAGCTGTTGATGACAATGTCGAACTCAACCGAGGCTCAGAACTAGGCCCAGAAAAAAAACCTTTCCTCATCAGAGCCCGGAGGCCAGTCAGGATCATTTGGCCCTCATTCCCTGGGTCATCTGACCGCTCAGGGGACAAGATCCAGAAGATCTCCACTGGGCTTCTAACTCCAGGGGCTTTCCATCTCCCAGCACTGCAAGCGGCATCAGCAGGGGATCCTGCCATGCAGACAGCGCTGTCTCACTCACCAGCACTGTCCTTAGAGCCAGGAGCCAAAATGGCACCAGACCATGACCCCAAGGAGCCCCGCAGTGTAGTCCCAGCATACAGCTCCAATCATGGCACTGGGGGCATCTGTGCCCCTAAAGAGGCCATGGACTGGGAGTGGTGCACAAACACCCCCCCCCCAAGAAGGGATCGGCTGTTCCACAGACCCCTCCCCAGGCTTTGTGTCTTGGTGAGATGGGACTAGAATAGAGCTGGTTTCCATTATGTATCATACTACGGAGGGGCACAGGGTAAGAGCCCAGGACCTACCTTGAGTCTCTAGGTGACGCTCATGCCTGGAATGTAGGGGGTGAACGACTCAGCTCACCGCATGTGATCTTGAGTGTGCAGAAATCCATCGAGGAGTAGGTGTCACAATGGTCCATGCTGTGCTGAGCTCCAAGACAGATCCAATAACAGTCATGTCGATCCTGGTTGGACATATTTTTTCCAGAGTGGCATTGATGCATAGAGGAGTATGCATTTTTTTTCTTGACTTCTGCTTTTTAGGCCCCTGAGAACTGGACAGGAGTAAGAACTTGGAAAATAATCAAAAATCGCAAAAATAGGTCCTGGCACCGTAAAAAGTACATAGGACAGAAAGCAGTGCCAGAAAAGGCAGAAAAAGGAGAGATATGGCATCAAGCTGGTGGCAACGAACTTATGCCACAGTAACAAAATGGCAAACGCTCCCAAGGAGTGTGACCTCGATGGGGGTCCCAGCATCGGTTACTAGCCAGTCAGCAAGTGCCACATCATGTGTCAGCCTCATGGGCAGTGCCGTCCTCAGTGTTGGTCCCCTAGCTCTAAACTTTTAAAGTTATATGCTCCTGTGTGGTCCTAGCACCTCCAGCACAGATCCATCTAGTAATGCATGGTGAAGATTGATTCTTGGAAGATCTACAATTTACAAATGGGATGTAACCTGCAACAATATTTGCCAATTCTTCCTGTCCTCATCCCAACTAACCCACCACTGCATGCTCTAGTTCCCCCTGGGCTGGTTATCCCCTTTGGCAGGCCACTCTTACTTGCTTAGTCGCTTCCTATTCAAACTCTTCAGGTCCTCCTCCCCTGCCTCCCACATATCTCTGCTTCACAGCTGTTTCGCCCCAGGTTCTGGAACTCCCTTCCCCTCTCTGTACACAGTTCACCCACACTATTATCATTTAAGGTCACTCTGAGGAAACATGCCCTTTCTTCCTCTGCCTGCACTCAAGCAGGAGCCAATACTGTACAACCCACACTTGTCCTTTCAGTCTGCCCACTGGAGAACACTGAGAATTCCCACAACCCCATTGGTTATGGTTCTGCACTTTGAATTACATAAGTGCCTATCCCTTGTTTATTTTGCTTAGCTACCAGTTTTTACACAGCTCCTAACTGCCTGTAATCATTTTGCTGTATTCAAATATTGAACTTGTTCAATAGCTGCATTGCTGATACCATGATTACTGTTCATGCAGTTATTATTACCTGTTGTGCCATTATTGTATAGCTATTGTAATATTTTTAAATCTCCCTACCTCATGTTTTACTGTATTTTATAAAATGACTAGAAAAAAATTAGAAATGACATTGGCCAAGAGACATTACTGGACTGTGCATTAAATCTCAAAAAACTTACGGTCAGGTGTTGAATCTAATTTTTCTTCCCTAAAAACCTACTTAGAGCCATTTTATACGTGCAATAACCCCTCAAAGGTGTGCATCACAAGATGTTAATGTACCTCCCGAGGCATAAGGTCACTTGGCCTTCAGCCTTGTGCCTCACTACACACCATGGTGTGCATTAAAATGATATAATGCACACCCTGTTGTGGCTTATTACAAACCTTTTACTGAACTCTGCCAAATCATACCTGTAAATAGGCTTTTAATTGTCTAGTGTACCCACCTGGACAACAAAAACAAACAGATAAATCAATATATAAATTATCTGTCTGGCCACCTCCAGCAAAAACAAACAAAATCACAATTTGCAGCAACAGTACTGGACTACTCAAATTACAGTTGCATAAGAACTTACCCTAACAATAGCTCTCTGAGGGAAACTTTTTCATCAAGTCGCACCTATGGAACTTAGCCAACATGCACTAGGATCCCATGGAAGCCTTTTTCTGTAGCAGTCTAGGGCTACCCCCATGCCAACGTCACCTGCGGACATGATCTTCCCTATATAGGTGTAGGCAGCCCTGCTGCCTCTCAGTTTGTTCCCACCAGAGATTTTCCCATCCGGCTATCTCTGGGGAACCAAGGAGAGAGAGAGAGAGAGAGAGAGATGCCAAGCCCTATATAAAGCTGGAATACTAAATAACCAGTCTGGAACAGAAAAGACCCCAAAAGAGGATGGAGGGTGGGACGGCATGACCTAATGAAAGAGATTCCCTCAAAGACCTACTGTTATGGTAAGTTCTTACGCAACTGTACTATCTTCATTGGGGATATCTCTTTCATCAGGTTACACCTATGGAACGAGTCCCAAGCAGTACTGACAATAAAACAACATTCGAGTGGCAGAAGGTAAGAGGCATAAGAAAGGAGGCCCTATGAACATACGAATGTGCTAGCAGAAACAGACCATCCAGTCTATCCAAGTCTGCTTGAGTGTGCAGCTAGCATCCCTAGTTTGCAACTGCCCCACCCTCTCCCCTTTGTCATCCCACTGCCACCCCCCACCTTCCCCACCCTCACTCTCCCTTGTTCCCTGTCCCATGCCTTTTTGAAGCTGTTCACAGATTTACATGATACAACCCATTCTGGTAGTGTGTTCCATTTTGCTACCGCCCTCTCTGTGAAATAGTGTCTCCTCATTTCCCTCCTTAATCTTCCCCCCTCTATTCTTAGCCCATGCCCCCTGGTGTCCCTCCCCTTCCTTAGCTTAAAGACCCATCTGCCCCATCCTTATTGATTCTCCTCAGATGCCTGAATGTCTCTATCATGTTCCCCCCGTCCCTTCTATCCTCCAGAGTGTACATATTCAGGTCTCCCAGCCTGCTCTCATAGTCTCTCCCCTCCATTCCACATATCATCTTTGTTGCCCTCCTCTGCACCCCCTCTAGTAGCCTGATATCACAATTTAGGTACGGCCTCCAAAACTGCACAAAATACTCTAAGTGCGGTCTTACCAGCGACCTGTAGAGGGGCAAGATTACCTCTCTTCTCCTGGATGAAACTCCCCACGCTATGCACCCCAGCATTTTGTTCGTTTTTGCAGCCGCTCTCCTGCACTGGGCAGTGTTGTTCTTGTTCATGTTCCCGGTTATCATTACACCTAGGTCCTTATCCTCCTCAGTGATCCCCAGCTTAACCCCCCCCCCAAGCCAGTATTCTCTCCTTGGGTTCTTCACCCAAAGTGCATTACCTTACACTCCTTTGCATTGAACCACAGCTGCCACCTCTCTGACCACTCCTATTGCTTGCTTAGATCCCCCTGCAGCTGCTTCCATCCTTCCCCTCCATCCACCACAGCTCCGATTTTGGTGTCATCAGCGAACAGACTTACCTTGCTCACCAACCCATGTGCAATGTCTGATATGAAGAGCCCAAATAATACTGGCCCCAGCACAGAGCCCTGTGGCACCCCACTTGTCACCGGCCTTGGAATTGAGAGCTCCCCTCTCACCACCTTTGGTTTGACCCTGAAGTACGGCCAAACCAAACCCTGCCCGCCAGCCAGAGGCAATGTCCAAACTGTAGTGTTTGGTGAAAGTGTGGACAGTACTCCAACTGGCAGCAGCACAGATGTCCGCAGCTGATACATTCCAGAAACAGGCAACAGAGGTGGCCATACCCCTGGTGGAATGGCCCTTGACAGTCCCAGGAAGTTCCTTACCGTACTTCCTATAACAAAAAGTAATACAGTTGACCAACCATTTGGACAAGACCTGGTTTAAAACTGGGCACCCTCTTTCCCAGGGGCAAAAGAAACAACTGCTTGGACTTCCTGCAGTCCTTAGTACAGTATGTATAGTAATGGAGAATTCTATGCACTTCCAAAGTGTGGAGCAATGCTTCCACTAGATTGGCATGCTCTGGATAATAAACAGGCAGGTTGATGGATTAATTTAGCGTAAAGTCAGACACCACCTTAAGAAGAAACTTATGGTTAGTATGCAAAGAGACTATCTTTGTGTAAAATCATGTAAGGGCTGCTCACACATAAAAGCCTTTAGCTCTAAAATTCTTCAAGTAGAAGTAATGGCAACTAAAATATACCACTTTCCACAACAGAAAGCGTAGCTCGCAAGACACAGCCAGTTCAAAAGGAGGCAGGTCAGCTTCTCCAATACAAAATTCAAGTCCCAAGCTAGGACAGGATTATGAATAGGAGGCTTCAAGTGAAGGATACCCTTCAAAAATCTATGAGCCAGCCACCTCTAACTGGGCTACCAGACGTCTGTCCATGGGCACATGGAAGGCACAGATGGCAGACATGTGCAACTTAATGGAGGAATACTTAAGCCCAGAGTCTGATAGGGACAACAGGTACTCCAAATCCTGGTTCACTGAGCAGGTGAAAGGGTCCAAGCGGTGAGCAGAGACCCAAATAGCAAACACTTCTACTTCATGAAATAGGTGGCTCTGGTGAAGGGTTTCCTGGCAGCCACTAGGATATCAATTATCCTCTGATAAACAGCAAAGCAGGCTATGGCGACGTCCTCAGGAGCCAAGCATGCAGCCGAAGCGACCCGAGATCTGGATGAAGACACCACCAACTGTTGCAATAACAGAAACCAAATTTGCCGAAGCCAGAATGGTGCTACCAGTATGAGGAAGGCCCGCTACATCTGCAGTTTTAGGAGTACCCTCTGAATCAGTGGAAAGGGGGGAAAGGCATACAGGAACCTCTCTTTCCATGACAGAGACAACGCGTCTCACCAGAAAACTCCAGGCCCTAGATCTAGCGAGCATAAAAGCAGCAGTTTTGCGTCAAGTGGGGACGCAAAAAGGTCCAACTCTGGGTCTCCCCACCTTTCGAACAGGTCCTCGGCTACTGAAGACAGCAGTTCCCATTCATGCTTCCGGGGTTGTGACCTGCTGAGGCTGTCTGCTAAGATGTTTTGGTCTCCTGGAACATGGACGGCTGACAGTTCAAGGCTGTGGTCCAGAGCCCAGTACCAGACTCTCATCACCTCCCAGCACAGGGGGTAAGGATATGTTACCCCCTGTTTGTTGAGACAGTACACCACACTGAGGTTGTCCGACTGCACCAGCAGGTGACCAGGGGACAAGTGACTCTGAAAGGCCTGGAGGGCATACAGGACTGCTCTGATTTTGAGCACATTTATGTGGATGATGGCCTCCACCGAAGACCAAGACCCCTGGCTCTGAAGAGGACACAGGTGGGCTCCCAAATGCCAGAAGTGTCCACAGTCAGGATCTGCTCAGGAGAGGGGATGAGGGAGGGGAATCATCGTAACAGATCGAGAGGGTTCTGCAACACTTACAAACTGGAGAGGAAACTACAATCAATTGATCCAAGTCATCGAAGTGTTGGTCCCACTGAACATGAAGGTTCCACTGGGGGCACTTGCATATGAAGTATGGCCAATGGCACCGTAGCTACAGCTGCCGCCATGAGACCTAGGAGCCAAAGGTAGGACCAGACCATAATGTACCAGTCCCAAGATACAAGGGAGGCCATTGCCATCAGACACCCTCCGAGGGAGGCGAGAGTTGAAGCGTTGTTTTTTTTTTTCTGTTGACAGGTGTATGGTAGGCAGTGTTGGGTAAGTTACTTTTTCTATTACTTTCTATTTCTTTTAGAAACTTGATCCAGGAAGCTCTGTGCAGTCACTAGCAAGGATGGAGAAGTACTAGAAAAAGTAATACACCTGACAGTTACAGTTACTTATTTCTTTTTATACAAAAACAATACAAAAATTATAAAAACTATAACAGATCACATTTATTTGAAAGTAATAGATTAGTTACTTTCAAATAAATGTAATCAGTTACAGTTATGTAGCACTTTTGTGTAAAAAGACATAAGTAACTAACTGTAGCTATATTACTTTCAGTACTTCCCATCATACTAATGTTTACACAGCTTTCTGGAACAAGTTTCTAAAAGTAATAGAAAAAGCAACTTACCCAACACTGATGGTAGGGAACGTTTTTCAGACTCTGTGAAATCACTAAAGTAAGTCTGTTATAATATCTGTATTTTGTATTTGCACATTGTACCTATTTCTAAATACTCGGTGAATATGAATATATAAAATAAAAATTTTTGTAGTCCACAGAAATCATTGCATTGGGTGTATTTTAGAGGGTCTAAGTGCCCGTTCCCCAAGTTGCTCACCTTTCATACAAGGATACATTGCCATCAGGCAGTCCGCCCTGTCCTGGAGCAGAAAGGCCTTGCCCTGGGAGGAGCCTGAACTGTGCCTATGTACTGAAGGTGCTGAAATTGGGAGAGGGTGGGCTTGAATAAGTTCACCATTACACCCAGGGAATGAAACAGCTGCAGAATCCTGTAGAGCATGGCTAACAAGAGCTCCTTGGATGGGGCTTTTAATAGCCAATCATCCAAATACGGGAACACACACAGGCCCTCACAATGGAGGGCTGCTGCCACCACTGCTAAGCACTTGGTAGAGACCCGTGGCACAGAGTACAAGCCAAAGGGCAAGACCCTGAACTGGAAATGTTTCCCCTGGAATGAGAAAGTACAGTTATGTAGGAACTTACCGTAACAGTAGATCTTCGAGAGAGGTCCCTTCAGTAGGTCATCACATATAGGACTGGTGCCACCTGGAGTCAGGCCGCACGGCAGACTTTTCTAGCAATACCTGATGGGGGACCACCCACCTGACGTCACGTGACTGATGTCAGCATGACTGTATATGGTGGGCGGTCCCCACGCCCGCCCTCCAGTTCTCCCGCCGGAGCCACGAAGAGGCCTGACAGCAGGAGCGAACAGGATTTGGAGTCCCTGTAAAACAGAAAATGAGGGAAGGAGGAGGAAGGTATCTACTGAAGGAACCTCTCTCGAAGATCTTATGTTAGGGTAAGTTCCTACGTAACTGTACTATCTTACTTCGAGAGGGTTCCTTCAGTAGGTCATCACATATAGGACAGAGTCCCAAGCAGTCCCTCCAAGGAGAGACCGAGAGAAACTAGGGAGGAGGAAAACGAATTCCAATGGAAAAAGAACGCTCCAGGATGGATCCAGCCTAGGACAGAAGGCCCTGCAAGATGGTAGGCCAAAGCCAGCCCTCCGCCTAGAAGCAATGTCTAGACTGTAATGTTTGGTAAAGGTATGGACAGAACTCCAAGTAGCGGCAGCACAAATGTCGGCCACAGAAATGTTTTGTAAAAAGGCCGCGGAGGCAGCCATGGCCCTAGTAGAATGACCTCTGATAGTACCCGGCAGAGGCTTTTCATACTTCTGGTAACAGAATCTAATGCAGTTGCCTAACCACTTGGATTGGCCCTGCTTAGAAACCGGTCTGCCCTTCAATCTTGGGGCAAAGGAAACAACTGGTTGCAAGAGCGTAACTCTTTGGTCCGGTGGGTGTAGCACCGGAGAATCCGATGGACATCCATCGTATGAAGGAGTGCCTCACCTCTGTTAGAGGGGGATGGGTAATACACCAGAAGCTCTACTGATTGATTCAGTGTGGCTTCTGACACCACCTTGGGAAGAAACTTCGGATGAGTTCTGAGGACCGCCCAGTCCCTAGGAATTCAGATAGGGCTCCTTGCAGACTAGAGCGTGAAGTTCCGAAATCCTCCAGGCTAACGTGATAGCCACAAGAAAAAGCACCTTTCAAGACAGGAAGCACAAATCACAACTCATAGCTGGCTTGAAAGGAGGAAGAGTGAGTTTTTCCAGGACAAAGTTCAAGTCCCAAGGCAGAGTTGGGCTGTGGATGGGGGGTTTCAGATGGAGAATCCCTTTCAGAAAGGTTTTCGAGACCTCCAACTGAGCCACGGGTTTACCATCCACTAGCTCACGGTACGCTGAGATAGTTGAGATATGGATCTTCAAAGAAGAGTAGGACAGACCGGAGTCTGATAAGTGAAGGAGGTATTCCATGACTTGCAGGGCCGAGCAAGAAAAGGGGTTCCAACCCTTAGCAGTTGCCCAAATGGAAAACTGCTTCCACTTCATGGCATAAGTGGAACGGGTAGAGAGCTTTCTAGCCTCAATGAGGACCTGAGCAACCCTGGAGGAAACCCCAAAACAGGAGATAGCTATATCTGCAGGAGCTATGCATGAAGATGCAGGGTCCTGAGCCCCGGGTGCAAAAGTCGACCTTGATCCTGGGTCAGGAGGTTGTGAGTCACTGGAAGTGGAACCGGTGGTTTCCTGGAAAGCTGCTACAGCAGTGGAAACCAGATCTGTCTCGGCCAGACAGGAGTGATGAGGATCATCCTTGCCTTCTCCGCTTGAAGCTTGAGAAGAACCCTCTGCAGAATGGGAAACGGAGGGAATGCGTACACAAATTTCCCATCCAAGATAGAGACAACTCATCATTCTAGAAGGAACCGTGCCCTGGAGCGAGCGAGCAGAAGCTGGGAAGCTTTGCGCTGGATTCGGAGGCGAAGAGATCAATTTCCGGATGCCCCCAATGTTGGAAGATGGATTCCGCCACTTCCTGATGCAGTTCCCATTCGTGAGCTAGGGTCTGAGATCTGCTGAGACTGTCTGCCAGGACGTTTAAAATGCCTGGAACATGCATGGCCATGAGGACCAGATGGTGCTGGACTGCCCAGTTCTACACCCGCATCGCCTCCCTGCACAAGGGGTACGATCGGGTTCCTCTTTGTTTGTTGATATACCAAACTACCGACATGTTGTCCATTTTGATTAGCAGTGATCCCTTCAGAAGTAGGGCCTGAATGGCCTGTAAGACATATAGGACAGCCCTTAACTCCAGAACATTGATGTGCAAAGGAGTCTCCACGCTGGACCATAGTCCCTGGGCTTGGTGCTCCCCACCCCATATTCGAGGCATTCATAATGAGGGTAGCTAGTAGTGCAGGGCTCCAAAAGGGAAGTCCCACAGAAAGATTGCGAAAATCCCTCCACCACTGCAATTCTTTCTGAACCGCAGAGGAGACCAGAACCTGATGGCCCAGGTTGTCCAGGAGCTGATCCCACTACACCTGCAATGACCACTGAGTGACCCTCATGTGAAGTCTTGCTAGGGGAACGGTTGTGATGGTGGCCGCCATCAGGCCCAGAAGGTGTAGGACCTCCCAAGCTGGGATGGTTCTGCAAGAAGCCACTTTGGAGGCCTGAGAGATAAGGGTCTCCACCCTGTCAGGAGGCAGGAAGGCTTTGCACTGGACCGTATCCAGGACTGCCCCAATGAATTGAAGTCTCTGGGCAGGGATAAGGGATGACTTGGGAACACTGAGTGTGATCCCTAGTCTGCTGAAAAGGTCCAGGGTAAAGGTAAGAGCCTCCAACAAAGAATCCCTGGACAGGGCTGAAATCAACCAATCGTCCAGGTAAGGGAAGACCGCAATACCCCTGTGGTGTTGGAACGCCGCGACCACCGCCAGGCACTTGGTAAAAACCCATGGTGCTGAAGACAGACCAAAAGGGAGCACCCAGAACTGGAAGTGTTCCCCCTGGAAGCGAAAGTGCAGGAATCAGCGGTGGTTGGGGAAGATCGGGATGTGCAGGTAGGCATCCTGCATATCCAGTGCGCAGAGCCAGTGGTTCTCCATGAGGAAAGGGAAGAGGCTCTGGAGTGTCAGCATTTGAAATTTTTTGTACTCGACAAACTGATTTACTTGACTTAGGTCGAGTATGGGACTGAAGTCCCCAGTCTTTTTTGGAACCAGGAAAAAGTGGGAATAAAATCCCTTTCCCCTTTGCCCAAAGGGGACCCGCTCGATTGTTTCTTTGAGCAAGAGCGAGTTTACCTCCTTGTGAAGTAGGAGAGCCTGGTCCCAAGAATAAGAGAACTTTTTTGGCAGAGTTTCTGGGGGGATTTCCAGAAATTCTATGGTGTGTCCGATGGACACTAGTTGCAAGACCCATTTGTCGGAGGTGATTGCTCTCCACTCCTGCACATGGTGGGTGAACCTCCCCCCCCACCTGCTCCCCGTAGCGAGACTGAGGAGGCAGTGGGGCCGGGGAGTCAAGAAGTGGTGGGACGTTGAGGGGGAGGGCCTCCTGAACGTCTCTGATTTTTGGAGGCAGGAGGGGTGGCTGTACCCGTGGCCTTCCGCTTCTCTTGGTGGTGCACCTGAGTGTTCTTTCTCTGCCTCCAGGTCCTTTTCTGAAAGGGCTGCTGCTGCTGCTGTTGTTGTTGGGAGCTTGATTGGCAGACTGACCTCACAGACCTAAGTGCAAGGCCCTTGTCCTGTAGGTCTGTGATAATGTCTTTGGTGTCCCCACCAAAAGGTACCAAGCCCCTAAAAGGGGTGTCCTGAATCGCCGACTGGACTTCGTTGGTGAGTCCAGAAAGGCAAAGCCAGGAATGCCATCTAAGGGCAATGGCAGTTGCCGAGGTACAAGCCACCGAGTCAACGGAGTCAGAGGTGGTGCGTAAGGCATGCCTACATGAAACTTTGGAGAGGTGGAGATCCTTGGCAAGTTCCTCCTTCAAAGGCGAGGGGTCCATGGACTGGATTCGTGCTTCTAGCCTGGCCAAGGTAGCTTTTTGATGGGACACCATGAGGGCCACGTAATTGAGGGTCCAAAGGGCACAAGTGGCCGACAAGTATATCTTATTTCCAAACTGGTCCATCTGCCTCAACTCTTTGTCAGAAGAAGAGGTGCTCATGTGCTTTGGCATTGAGGAGCGATCATGAGCCACAGAGATGACCACAGAGTCAACCTTGGGATGAACCTTCAGGAACAGGGCATCCTTCGTTGCCCGGTAAAGTCAATCCGCCCATTTGGGGACAGCCGGGAGAGTATGAGGCATCTGCCAGATGGTAGTGGTGAGGTGCCATCCAGAGAGGAATGGGGACCGGAGACAAGAGATTCTAGGTCAAGATGCTCCACCAGTCTCTGTCTCATGGGGTTCTGATCCTCCAACTCTCAGTCAAAGAAATGCTTCATGGATCTCAACAGATCTGAAAAGGCAGGGTCCTCTGGTGGATCTTCGGGGACTCACTGCCTTTCGTGTCTTCAGGGTCCTCCAGAACCTCCTATGAAGAACTGTCCGCCCCTTCTGAACTATCGTCATCTGCCTCCTCGACAGGATGACGTCTGGTATCCAGGACGGAAACGTCCTGCCGAGTCTTCCCCGAGATATGGACAGTGGTGATGGATGAACTGCTCGGAGAAGGGGACCTGGGAGATTGTGGCTGTGGGAGTCTAGTCTGCAGGTTCGAGACCAACTCCGACCATACCCCCTGCCACCAAGACTGGATTAAAGCCTTGAAATCCGGGGTGACTGGAGGTGGGGGGGGTGGAGCAGGCAGAGGCTGAAGGGGGGAGGAGGAGGAGGAGGAACAGGAACCGGTGGAGGGTAATAACCGTGGAATCCCTGAAAGTTCAAGTAGAGATTGGATCCAGGGTAGAACTGCCCAAAATTACTCCAGTCCGGAGTAGGGCCCTCCGGGTAGTAGCCCCCAGGATACCCTTGTGGGTAATCCGCGGGACAGTTTGGGGTCTGGTATAAATCCCCGTCAGATCTGGCGTCGGGGGTACCCATGTCGGACCCGCCATAGTATAAATAGGTACAGGGTCCGGCGTTGGGACAGCCCACACCAGGGGAACCGACGTTGGAACTGGCACCAACCGATCTGGTGCCGGAAGGGGGCCGGTGTCGGAGGGTCCAGTGTCGCATCTGGATGAAGGGGCCCTGGCGGTGGGAGCTGATCTGGCGTCAGAGCTACAGGCAGAAGTCGAACAACTGGTCCCAGCTGTGGGACTGTCGTCAGGACAACCAGCGTCGGGAGCCCGCCAGAAGGTGGAGGGGCCTCTAAGGTAAGGCCGGATGGCCGAAGAGGAGCCCCCTTCGCTTGACCCTGAGAGGGGAAAGCGTAGCAGACCCCGAGGCAACGACAGAGTCAAGGGGCTCTCCGTTGTCATTGCCAGAGGTACCCGCCAGAGAATTGGAGAGTGCGGGCAAGAAAGGAGGGAGAGGGGCTTTCTCCCTCTGGTTCCGCCGGACTTCGAGTGAGGCGCCGTCAGGCCCCGATGGGGGACCCGCACCCGTGTGGTCGTCAGGAACAGCCAACTTATCGGGTGGAGTCAGGCGGCGGGGAGGAACCCTCGGCCGGCTTATTGACTGGTGCCAGGCGGTACCCACAGCCTGGTAGTTGTCTTACATCCCACCTGCGTGTCCCCAGAGGAGGTCAGCCTACCTATCGGCCGGTATGCAGTCGCCAGAGGAGCTGATGGCCAACTGACCCACCGTGGATTTACCAGACTTATGTCCTTGCTGGGCGGCAGCTGGGCCTTGCTCATCGAGGGCCTGGCGTCATCCGCAGAGTGCTCCCATTCCTAGATTTCTCCTTATGTTTTTTCAGACGGTGAATGTCTAAGCCGATCCATTTTCTTCTCGAGGGAAGCCAGGCGGGCTTTTAGCAGATGGGCCTCCAAAGCCTGCTGTCTCCTCTTTTTTGTGGCCTGGTTAAAGGTCTGGCACTCGGGGCAGGAGGAGACCGGATGGTCCGGGCCTAAACAGAGGACGCACTTGAAGTGACAGTCTTTGTGCAGGATCTGCATGCCACAGGACGAGCACTTCTTCTTTGGTGAAGACATCAACAAAAACACGAAAAAGTTGGAAAAATTAGCAAAGGATATTCCGAGCAAGACACTGTTCTCGACAGTCGCTATATGGAAGTCTGCAATGTGACTGACACGAGGCGACGGCGGAAAAGAACTGGAGGGTGGGCGTAGGGACTGACCACTATATACAGTCACACTGACATCGGTCACGTGATGTCGGGTGGGTGGTCTACCGTCAGGTATTGCTAGAAAAGTCTGCCGTGCGGCCCGATGCCAGGTGGCACCAGTCCTATATGTGATGACCTACTGAAGGAACCCTCTCAAAGATCCTGAGGTACCTCCAGTGAGGGGAATAAACCAGAATATGTAGGTGCGCATCCTGTATGTCCAGAGAACAAAGCCAGTCTCCTTGCTTGATCAGAGGCAACAGACCTTGTATAGCAACTATGCGAAACGGCTTGTACTGAATGTGCTGGTTTAGCCCCTTGAGATCCAGGATGGGACAAGGATCTCCCATCCATTTGGGCACCACAAAGAATCTGGAATAGAAACCCTTGTTTCTCTGTTCCTGCAGGACAGGCTCTATGGCCTGCTTGCACAGGAGGGAGTGAATTTCCTCCCTTAAGACTGGAATGGGGTCCGAAGGACAGCCAGTAGGCCCCAGGGGAATGGTAGGAGGCCATTCCAGAAGCTCCAGAATGTGGCCCCTTTGCATGAGTTGCAAAATCCAAGCATCTGAAGTAATGTCCCTCCATTGGTCTAAATGAAGAGAAAAATAACCCCCTACTGCCTCCTTCTGGCTTGGAACAAGAGGACAGAGGTCGAGCAAGGAGTCAGGCTGAAGCAGGGCCAGGGGCCTGGGCTGCACCGCTGACCCTGGGAACTTTGGCAGACGCTCCAGAGGTGAAGAAATGGGTGGGCAGAGAGGAACTGGCTCTGCACTTTCCCTGTGGATGGGGGCTGGGGCCGGACTTCTACGAGACTTTTTGAAAGGAAGGCCTTGGGCAGCTTCTGTGCTGGGTATGGTACAGGGAGTGCACAGATCTGAGAGCCCTCTCTGTGGTCTGCAGTTCATTAATAATATCATGAACATCAGGGCCAAATGCTTGGAGCCCACAAAAGGGACGTCCAGGACCTTTTGCTGCACATCTACAGCAAACCCAGAAACCTGGAGCCATGAGTGCCTCTTAAGGCAGATACCCAAGGCAGCAGCTCTGGCCGTAGTGTCAGACATGTCATAAATGGTGCAGAGGAGGTGCTTACTAACATCCTCTGCCATCTGAAGAGTCTTGAGGATTTCCTGTCTCTGAGACCCTTCCCAGAGGGCCTGAGTAGTGGCATTGTCCTTTTTCCAGAGTGTGTTTTGGTACTTCACCAAATAAGACAGGTAGCTTGAGATCCTGAGGCCCAAGATAGTGGAGGCAATTGTCCTCTTGCCTCATAAGTCAAACCACCTGGACTCTTTGTTAGGAGGGAGGGAACTAAGATGCTTGGGTTCCTCAAAACAGTCATGGGCAGCCTTAATGACCACAGAGTCCATCTCGGGCTGGGCGGAGTAGAAGGGTTTCCCCAAAGGGGCATGGTACAGCTTGTCCCCCTTCCTGGGCATGGCAGGCACAGAGTGGGGCCTGCGCCAGACTGTCTAGGCAGGGTTACCCAGAGCTGGGAGCAAAAGAGGGATGACTTTAGAGGGAGACTCGGGGATCTCCAGGAAATCTATCAGGTTCTTCCTGGTGGCATCATCCTCTTCAGTGTGGAACCCCATAGCAGACTGGAACTGCTTCATAATGTTGTAAAGACTGGGATCCTCAGGAGGGGGCTGGAGGTGTGTGATGCTTAGAGCCTCCATTCCTGGAAGTGACAGTGGACTTATCAGAGGAATAGGCCCCTTCTTACCATGCCTTCTCCTTCTCCTTCTCCTCCTCCTCCTCCTCAGGTGGGAGGAGATCAAAGCAATATTTCCCTTCAACATTGACCTGGTCTGAGCCACAGGCTGACACAATGGATGCCGATGACACCTGAGAGGGTGCCGGGTGAAAGGACTGAACCGGTGATGGAGCAGAAAGAGGGCCCAAAGGAAGAGCAGACTGTATGGCAAGTGCAGGGGTGAACTGCTTGACCAACGCCATGGTAAGGGAAGCAAGAATACTGTTAAGGTTGACAACGGGTTGAGGATTGACAGTAGCGACAGGGAGCCACAGCAAGGGCAAGAAGCCTGCTGTCAATGGTCCTAATAGGCCAGAAGGCCACAGAGTTGGGGAAAGCCCAGCTGTTGATGGCTCTCCAGGAGCAGGGTGCAACGGGGCCTACAGAAGGCCAACTGTCAACAGTCTGCTGTCCTGAGTAGGAACAGCGGAGCTCAGTGCCTAGGGATCCTGCAAAGAAGCTGGCAGAGCCGGTGGGGCGGAGGCTGATGACATGGCGGTAGATGACAGGGCTTCCAGCAAAGCCGGAGAAGAGTCCTCTGCCCAGATCGGCTTGGAAGACTCCGATGACAAGGCAGCGGAGGGAGCTGGTCCCAAAGCAGCTGACGAGGAAGTCCCGGAAGACTGACAGAGAGCACCCAGGGACCAGGACTGGTGGCCTGGGTAACAGTCCTTATGACGGTCGTCCTTGTGCTTCCCTGAAGACTTTCTTCCAGGCCTTAGCTGCCTGCGAGCCCGAAGAGTGCACCAGAGACCGGGAGTAGCCCTTGAGCCCCCTTGTTCCAAACTGGCTAGTTGTTGCTCCATAAGGAAAAGCCTGAGGGCCTTCTTGCGGCACTGAAGAGTGGTCAGGTTAAACTTCTGGCAGAGGGTGCAGACTTTGGGTTATAAATAGGTCCCAGATAGCAGACACGAAGATCATGGTCATCCTCCCAAAAAAATCTTCTTTCCACAGTGGCAGCAATGGAAAAGAAAGGACAAGTCGATGGTTCTAGACGTAAAAATAAAAGAAAATAAAGAAAATATAAGTTTTGGCGGTTGACTGAACGACGAGGCTTCCCAAGGAGACCATGCGAGAAACTCAACGGTGTCGCAATAGCCGTCTAACCGGTTATTATGTGTATATAATGTTGATATAAATATATGTTTTTGAATTCTGCTTGTGAAACATGGCAGTCCGCACAAGGAATCATGGGACCTTGGATTTTAAAAGAAAAAAAAATGTTCTGCCCTTGCATGCTGGAACAGATAGTTGGAAAAAAAAAAAAAGCCGACTTCCTGGGACTATAATAAAACCAGATTATAAAACAATCCATTACTTTGAACCCAGGCAGCTTGTCGTGAAATATTACCTTTTACAGCGTATCAGGAGGGAAGCAGTTTCTGACAGATAGCTGTGAAAATTCACCCAGCTATGAGAAGTGTTTCCAGGATATTTCTCTGAAAGATCAAAGGGATAATTCTGACCTGTCATAAAGCATGCTCGGTGGCTCACTAATTAAGAAAGTATATATTTTTTTATTTGAATGCTTAGCAGTATGCAGGGGTATGTGACTGATCAATTAAATACAGGACTAAGAGTGACCTCATGCCAACAGCCAGAGCGGTGACATCACAAAGAGGGTGGGACTTTATCTTTGATATTGGTGAAGCCTGCTGAAAAGACTGACACTTTTTGTTCTGGACTTCTAAGGGACACTTCTGCCAGTATAGGCAACAGCCCACATCATTTGCCAACTGAAAACTGAGTTAGAACTAGTTAAATTCAGTTACAAGGCACTTTGTTTTGTAATTTTCCATTTCTTTCTGACTGTAATCATTAAGCATATATGTTCAGTTTTTTGTACAGTATTTATCTACTGTTTTTAGTTTTAGTAAATTTGGTTTTCTTTAAACACCGCCTGAGACTTGCTCATTTTGGGTGTGAATGGTGGAACAGTCTTAATATTCTAACACAGCTGTTAAATGCTTTTTGTGTCACCTTATGCAGCCACACTAACAAGGATCTGTGTAAAGATCCAGCAAGGTAAGAAAAATACCAGCATCTCAACTGAGTTGGAAGGGGGTTATAAACCAGGTTGGTTGTATGCCCGCTGGGTCAAGTATATTGCGCTGCTTTCCCAGAAGACAGTGTGATATCTGGACTGGTTACCTGGGTGGGCTAGTTAAAAAGGGTTCATAATTGACCCCAGGACTCAAGACTGGTAGTTTGCACAGACCCAAAACAAACAGGAGGGTATCCCTGTTTGTCCCCTGTTCACGAATTGCATTTCAAGGCTGGGCACTGTGGGAGCAGAGGGCCTGACCCCAGGAGTGGGTTTGTGACAGATTTGGTGTGCAGTGGTGCGATCTAAAAGATTTGTTTGCACATTATGCAATTATTTGGTGGCATGGGCATTAACAGTCCAGTGTGTCGTATTGATAAATTGTAACACTTCACACACAAACAAGGCAAATTAAAAAAAAAAAAAAGAAGTGTATCATTTTGGTTACAGTCTAAAGTTTCCTACCTGATTTTTTTTTTTTTCCGGGTGCAAGCTAGTGTAGCTGTAGATTAGGGAAGAAGATGGCTTCCACTTACAGCGAGTACACTGCGGAATACCTGAGGCAGTTGTGTAGCCACAAAAAGGAATCTGGAGCGAGGGAAGAAACAAACAGCACTGTGAGGTTCTTGTGGTAGTCGACACAAGCGACTGCCCAGAACTCGGCACAGTCGGTGACTGAAAGGGACATGGTGGTGCCAGAGTCTATCGCAGTGTCCAGTCCCAGGGAGGAGGGCAGCAAGACCAGTGAGAAGAGACAGCCACAGCACTGGGGGGGTCGCCACAACGCTGGAGCCAGAAGGGATCAGGCTGCAGCTAACTTTGAGGAGAATGGAGCTGGAATTCGAATAGAGGAAGTTCCATATGGAGCTGAAGAAGCAGGAAAAACAATGCCAGAGAGAGGCTGAGGAAAGAGAAAAACAGCTTCAGAGAGAGGCCAAGGAACGAGAACAGCAGCGCCAATGAGAATATGAATTGGAGAAACTAAAACTCCAAAGACCAGTGCCAGAGTAGATAAGTGGCATGGGTGAACCCGGAACTCCAGGACTGGGTTACAAGTTAAATTCTGAATTGATAGCTGAATTTAAAGAGGGGGAGAATATGGATGCATTTTTAAATTCATTTGAAAAGATATGCATTCAGGCAAAAATTCCCCGAGAGTCCTGGAGCTTCCAGCTATTCCCGCTGCTTACCGGTAAAGCTTGTGATGCCTTGGGTCACATGGACAATCAGGACAGCAATGATTATTAGAAATTTAAAACTGCATTGCTTAAAAAGTATGAACTGACACCTAAAGCGTATAGAGTTAAGTTACGTAAGCTCAGGAGAAGCCCTGACATGAGCTACGAGGAACTAGCCACAAAGCAACATCAGTTTTTGAAGCATTGGTGGGAGGGATCAAAGCAGACTCTGTACAGAAAACTGAGGATGTGGTACTTTTGGAGCAATTCTTTTGGGCTTGCCCAGCAGAGCTGAAAACCTGGCTAGAGAACAGGGATCCAAAAACAGTGCAGGAGGCTGCCGAGCTCTCGGACCACTATGCCAGGAGCAGGCCTGCTCTGAAAGGGAGTGGGGTGGATGTGGCAGTGCAGAAAGGGAAAAGCACGCCTTCAGGGTAGCTAAAACCCTCACTGCATCCCCAGAAAGCAGGCAGCCCTAGGTTACAAAGAAAGGATTTGCCTGATAAAAGAAATGATGAATGTTGGTTTTGCAAACAACCTGGGCATCTTGCAAGATAGTGTCCTAAAAAGTCACAGAGTGCACAAAGTGGTGCTCGAACAGAGGTGGGTGCACTGTGTATCCCTGAAAACATGCAGATAAACACGAGGGAGCACATATACCCGGTTTCTATAAATGGGGTGCAAATCTATGGGCTGAGGGACACGGGGGCATCCCTTAATCTGGTAAAAGGTTATCTGGTTGAGCCTAAACAGCTTATACCTAATCAGTTTGTTACAGTGTGGGGATTCACGGGAGGAGAAACTCTGCCACTTGCTTGTGTTCTCCTGGGGGGGGTGAGACAGGAGAGACTGTGCAAAAAGTTGCAGTGGCAGAAAATCTTGCCCTGGATGTGATTATAGAGAACAATCTCCAAAAGGGGGTGGTGTGCGAAGTTACCCGCAGTTAGATGGCAAAGAGCAATTGTGGCTCCCTGGACCTCATAGAAGCCCCTGTGGGAAACAGTGGGAGGCTGGTTCCCCCAGCCTGTGTCTCCTGACATGGAGAGTAGTGAAAGGGAGGTAGAAATTCCCCAGGTAGCAGTTAACAAAACAGCTACAGAAGGTTACTCTGTGGAGGGAGGGGTAACCAGTGGTCAGAGGGCTAGGAATGGCAGTGACCCTGAATGCCCTGACGTTAGAGCTAGGGACCCTAGTTTAGAAACTGAAGGGGACCTGTCCTAAGCCTTGGGAATATGTAAGGATTTTGCAGCTGCTCAGAGGAATGACCCTAGTTTAGAGAGGCTCATGGCTTGGTCAGAATCTGACAGGACACAAGGAAGTGACGGAAGACAGAGTGTATTGGGACAATGGACTGCTGTATATGAAGGACATAAGGACAGTGGGAAGGGTGATGGGCAGGAAGCTTGTCATTCCTAAGGGGTACCATGAGTGGTTGCTCAAAATTGCTCATGATATCCCCATGTCTGGGCATCTGGAAATTGTGTGCACTACGCAGTGACTGAACCACAATTTCTACCGGCCCAACTTTACCCAGCAGGTGAAGGAATATTGCAGGTCTCGTCACCGGTGCCAAGAAATAGGGAAGGCAGGTAGTAAAACCCAAGCTGCCCTAATTCCCTTGCCCATAGTGGTGGAGCCATTCCAGAGGGTAGGAATGGATATTGTGGGGCCTTTGAATACCCCCAGCTCCTCCGGGAAGAAGTTTATCCTAACAGTGGTGGATTATACCACTAGGTACCCAGAGGCAGTCGCCCTATCCTCACTGAGGAGGGACAAAGTGGCAGATGCCTTGCTAGGAATTTCCTCCCACGTTGGGTTCCCGCAGGATGTTATCACCGATTGAGGGGGTTCCTTCAAGTCGGACCTGATAAGGTGTTTGTGGGAGAAGTGTGGGGTGGTGCAGAGACGTAGGACACCTTATCACCCGCAAACCAATAGGCTTGTGGAAAGGTTTAATGGTACCCTAAAATCGATGCTCCAAGCATTTTCTTAACAGCATGGGAGGGACTGGAAAAAATACCTTCCCCACCTGTTGTTCGCATACAGGGAGGTGCCCCAAGTCTCAACAGGGTTTTCCCCCTTCGAGCTCATATGGACACACGGCGAGTGGGCCCCTAGACTTGATTCGGGAGGACTGGGAAGGCAAACATGCCACCCAGGGAACTCCCATAGTGGATTATGTCCTTAAATTTAGGGACAAACTGAAGGAGCTTATGGGAACAGCCCAGAGCAACCTGGCAGCCGCCAAACACAAGCAAAAGGTATGGTGTGACCGCAGAGCCAGAGCTCACTCATACACTGTGGGTCAGGAAGTCATGGTCCTAATCCCAGTCCGGAAAGATAAGCTTCAAGCCAAGTGGACAGGACCATACAAAGTAGTCAGACAAGTGAATGACGTAAACTACATTGTAGAACTGCCTGACAGGAGACATACCCAAAGAATGTACCATGTCAACATGATGAAGCCATATGCAAATAGGGCTGACATGGTCTTTGCAGTGTGTGGTCCTAGACCCCTTTCTGGATTTGCTGGAGGAAAGCAAGCAGGAGTCCTCTGTGGAGGCAATCAAACTGTCGCCCCAGTTGACCCCAGAACAGATCCAGGAAGTAAGGGAGATTTTAGTAGACTTTGCCCCATTGTATAATGCCAAGCCTGGACTAACCCCCTTAATGACGCACAATGTACACATGAGGACACAGGTGCCCATATGACGGGCAGCATACTGGATGTCAGAGGCTGTCCTAAAGGACATTAGGAGGGAGGTGGAAGAAATGCTGGATTTAGGGGTAATCCAGAAATCCCACAGCCCCTGGGCCTCACCCGTAGTCCTCATTCCCAAGCTGGATGGCTCTACTCGTTTTTGTGTGGACTATCATGGACTCAACACAGTCACGAAGTCTGACGCCCACCCAATGCCAAGGATAGATGACCTACTGGAGAAGTTCGGAGTGGTGACATACCTTACCACTATTGACCTGACGAAAGGGTATTGGCAGGTGGAGTTAACTGCCAGAGCTAGGGAGAAGTCAGCCTTCATCACTTTGATAGGTTTATCTGAGTTCAAAGTAATGCCTTCCGGAATGAATAACATCCCTGTCACCTTCCAAAGGTTGGTGAACCAGGTGATACATGGTACTGAAGAGTATGCTGTGGCATACCTGGACAATATTTCCATTTTTAGTGCCAGCTGGAAGCAACACCCACCTTAAGAAAGTGTTGGGAAGGATACAGAGGGCCGGGCTCACTGTGAAAGTCGAAAAGTGCCAGGTGGCCATGGCTGAGGTGGCATACCTAGGGCATGTGGTAGTCGGGGACAGCTCTGTCCCAATCAAGCAATGATTGAGACAATAGAGGCATGGCCCAGACCTGAAACACAGAAGCAAGTTCTGAGTGTTCTAGGGACCGCAGGGTACTATCGAAACATTTGTATCAAACTACAGTGCCCTGGCAGCTCCCCTATCTGGCCTGCTAAAGAAAAGAATACCTAAAAGGGTAAACTGGGAACCAACCTGTGAACAAGCCTTTACACAGCTAAAGGAGGCACTGTGTGGTGCTCCTGTATTAGTCAATCCAGCCTACAGTAAACTATTTATAGTCCAGACAGATGCCTCAGACGTGGGTATTGGGGTAGTATTTAGCCAGACTTCTAACCAAGGAAAAGATCACCCAATAGCGTACCTCAGTAAGAAATTACTTCCTAGGGAACGGGCTTATTCTACAGTGGAGAAGGAGTGCCTTGCACTGGTGTGGGCACTGAAGAAATTAGAGCCATACCTATACGGGTGGCACTTTGAGGTACAGATGGATCATAACCCCCTGGTTTGGCTGGCACAAATGGTAGGCTTCTAAGATGGAGCCTTGCATTACAGAGATATGATATGACCATTACACACAGGGCCGGATCGGCAAACGCAGACGGTCTATAACGCCAGTTAGAACAGTGAACTTAATTTGGGAAACTCATCCCATACCTAGGAATATATTCCCCCAAATTCAGTCTAGGAGGGAGAGGTGCCGCAATATCCATCTAACCTGTTATTAAGTGTACTTTTTGATATAAATATATGTTTCTGAATTCTGTTTGTGAAACATGGCAGTCAGCACAAGGCATAATGGGACCTTGGATTATTAAAGGAAAAAAAAAATGTTCTGCCCTTGCTTGCCGGAACAGATGGTTTGAAAAAAAAAAAGCTGACTTTCTGGGACTATAATAAAACCAGACTATAAAACAACCCACTGCTTTGAACCCAGGCAGCCTGTCGTGACATACTGCCTTTTATGGCATATCAGGAGAGAAGCAATTTCTGATAGATACCTGTGAAAATTCATTCGGCTATGAGAAGCATTTCCAGGATGTTTCTCTGAAAGATCAAAGGGGTAATTCTGACCTGTCATAAAGCATGCTCGGTGGCTCACTAATTAGGAAGTATATTTTTTTTTTTATTGGAATGTTTAGCAGTGTGCAGGGGCATATGACTGATCAATTAATTACAGGACTAAGAGTGACCTCATGCCAACAGCCACAGCGGGACTTAATCTTTGATATTGGTGAAGCCTGCTGAAAGGACTGTCACTTTTTGTTCTGGACTTCTAAGGGACACTTCTGCCAATATAGGCAACAGCCCAAGTCATTTGCCAACTGACAACTTAGTTAGAACTAGTTAAATTCAGTTACAAGGTGCTTTGTTTTGTAATTTTCAATTTCTTTCTGACTGTAATCATTGGCCCAGATATTCAAAAGGGTTGCGCATGGTGCAACAGTGTTGCGCCATGCACAATACCACTGATCTGCCAGCGATATTCAAAAAGGGAAAAGTGTGCACGTACAAATCCGATGTGCGGACACATCAGTAATGTATGCGAACACAGGTGAGGCGTGCTATGCATAACCTGCACAGCCCGATATTCAGCCCGAATGTGCAGAGTCATGCATGTGCAACCCTACCCGCCTGCACAAAGTTAAGCAAAAAAAAAAGGAACAAGTGATGGCCACCCACAGGTGAGCTGCCGCATTGTAGGGCGCAACACAGCAGCTGCCATCTGTGGGTGGCCACCCGAGTTCCTGCCGCACCTGGCGGAGCCCCCCCATGCCCCATTATGGGCATCCATGTAGCTAAATCCCCCCTCTATCCCTGGTGGTCAAGTGGACCACTATGTGCCTGATCGCGGGCATTTGTCTACAACAGGGGTTCTCAATGAGGAGGCCAGCCTCCCTGGGAGGCCCCAACCTGTTCAGGGAGGCTCAAGGAAGTCTGAAAAAGTACTGCGTTTAAATTTTGAGTTTATGTATTTTGTGTGAAGAGATGAAACAAACTGAAGAGGATAACAGTAGGTGAATTTTATGTATTTATTTACTAATAGGTGACAAGGAAGGTGAATGAGCCAAGGCTCATTTCAGGTATACCTGGGGAAGGGTAGGGAGTGAATATATTTCAAAAGCTAACTGCAAAACAATCAAGAAATACACAGTGAACAATAATTTAAATAAATATTAACAATAAACTAATAATGAGTGGTTAATCAATTTGTAGACTGACGGCAGAACAACCCAAATACAAGGGTTGAGCATATAAGTGCTAAGAGCAATAGCAGGAAGGAGCAAAGCAATCTGCAAGAAGTTGCTTAGGAGCAGGGAAGGAGGGGGAGAGGCAAGTATGTAGGAAGGTAATTTTATATAGAGAGGAAACAGAGAAAGTAGTCTGACCCATGAAGGTACTGCAACAAGGCAACAATGGTTCAAGAATGAAAATAGCGGAGCAAGTAGGCTGGCCTTGGGGAGAGGGTTACAATAAACTGAATAATATTTGTTTATTTTCTTTATTTGTTATGCAGATAACACCTTTGAGCAAAGGAGTTCTTTTTCAAAGGTTCCATGTCAGTATAAGACAAAGAACTGAATATGAGCCAAGTACTCAAAGGGGGTTGCTATTTGTTCATGGTATACTGTGCAAAGTATAGTATGTTATTTTTCTTTGGGGAGGCCCGAGATTATTTCAGATTTTGGGGGAGGCTCAAAATCTTTTCCAGGGATTTGGGGAGGCTCACTGTGACAAAGTTTGAGAACTATTGGTCTACAAGAATAAGCCCCCATCCTATATCCCTGGTGGTCCGGTGGGCTGCTATGTGCCCGATCGCAGGCATCAGTATTATAACTCCCCCCATCCAATATCCCTGGTGGTCCAGTGGACCACACTCTACCCGATCACGGGCATCGGTATTATACCCCCCCACACGTCCAGTATCCCTGGTGGTCCAGTGGACCGATTCACATATCTGGACTGTATAGTATGGTATGGGCTGCATGCCCATTGGCTCATGCTGTGAACCTATGGGGCGCAGCCCTGCTTTCTAGCTGTCAGTCACGGGCGGCGGGCGGCAGGCGATGGGTGCTGCCGCCTGCTGGCTGACAGGGGGTGAGGGGTGGTGGGCTCAGTGGGCGGGTGGGGAGGGGTACACTAGACCACCAGGGTAATAGGACTATTTTATGATTTACAGATGCCCGCATCGTCCACTGGACCACCAGGGATATTGGACGGGGGATTATATTACCGATGCCCGTGATCGGGCAGAGTGCAGTCCACTGGACCACCAGGGATATTGGACGGGGGTTATAATATAATACTGATGCCCGCGATCGTGCACATAGCAGTCCATTGGACCACCAGGGATATAGGGACGGGGCTTATTCTTGTAGACAAATGCCCGCGATCAGGCTGCAGGGGGCCAGTCCCCAACGGCTGCTGCCTGGTAGGGCACCAGGTGCAAGTCGCCGGGGATCGGCGCACCTGCATGCTAATGGGATGCAAATGGGGCCATAATGACATGCAAATGGCCCCTAGTGCGCCTTGCATAAATTATGGCCCCATTTGCATGTCTCTTTTTCAATATCGCAGGTGCTGTGCATGGCGCAATGGCACTTGCGCTAGAGCATCTCCATGCTCCACTCTGGCCACTTGCGCTGGCGCAGTGCCACTGTGCTGTGCACAGTGGGGGTGGCCAGGGTGCAATATTCAAAGCTGCTGCGCCGTTGAATATTGCCCAAGCCACACCCCTGCACAACAAAGTTGAGCTGCGCCCAGGCTTGCGCCACAGCCTGATGCAGTTTGAATATCCGGGCCATTCTGTATATATGTTCTGTTTTATGTACGTATTTATCTACTATTTTTAGTTTTAGTAAATTTGGTTTTCCTTTAATGCTGCTCGAGACTTGCTCATTTTGGGTGTGAATGATGGAACAGTCTTAATATTCTAACACAGTTGTTAAATGCTTATTGTGTCACCTTATGCAGCCATGCTAACAAGGATCTGTGTAAAGATCCAGCAAGGTAAGAAAAATACCAGCATCTCAACTGAGTCAAAAGGGGGTTGTCAACCAGGTTGGTTGTATGCCCATTGGGTCAAGTATATTGCTCTGCTTTCCCCGAAAAGAGTGCGATATTTGGACCTGTTACCTGGGTATGCTAGCTAAAAAGGGTTCATAATTGACCCCAGGACTTGAGACTGGTAGTTTGCTCGGACCCAAAACAAACAGGGGATGTCCCTGTTTGTCCCCCTGTTCACGAATTGCACTTCGAGGTTGGACACTGTGGGAGCAGAGGGCCTGATCCCAAGAGTGGATTTGTGACAAACAGCGGGAAAGAACTGAGTAGGGAGCAGGGCTGCCTATGCTCATATAGGGGAAGATGACATTGGCAGGTGATGTCGGCATGGGTGGCTCTAATAGACTGCTACAGAAAAAGGCTTCCATGGGATCCTAGTGCCTGATGGCTAAGTTCCATAGGTGTGACCAGATGAAAGCGATATCCCCGATGAAGATCTACCTTACAAATCTGAATTTCAAGCAAGTAAGAAAACAGGGCCTTACCTTCTGTCAGCTCCTGCAAAATAGGCCGTAGTGTAAACCTTAGTCTGCAATCATAGAGTTCACATTCTCAGCAGAAGGCTGAAGAAAAAAAGCTTCATTAAGTCTCCAATATTCTGTGTATTTCATAATGCTGCAAGTAATGACTTTTACAGTCAGTCTGCTTCCATACAGACCAGTAAAGTATGGTGACATCTTTCCTTTAAACTTGCTGCTGACTGTGCACTCCATGCTATGCACTAATCAGGAGCTGGAGGAAGGTAAGGCCTTGTTTTCTTCCTTATTGTCATGTGTTCCTTGGGATGCTTCACCTCTCTGATATACTACTGCATGAAATTGTTTTTTTAAACTTGTGCTCTCTCTTGAAAAAAAAAACAACAATCATAGCAGGATGATAGTCCGGCCCCCCACAGACCCTACACAGCTGACTGGGTGCTCGCTGCCACAAGATCCTGCACCAGAGGGGCTTTACCCACAACAGCTGTGCCCCGGAGAAGCCACATGGAGTGGATAAGTCACAGGAAAGGCAGATGATGGGGTTGGGAGTATAGTGGCAGATGGGGGACAGGTCGATGCTTAGGAGGAGAAACGGGATGGAAAGACAAAAAAGGATTTCAAGACATTCAAACTTTTATTACTGCAAGCATTTGCATGAAAACTTGATCTTTGTCCTTCAAGGTCAACTGCTCCATGAATAGGATAATCCCTAGCTGTAGTCATATTCACCTAGGAGCCAGATAACACGAACTGCTCTAAGAAATCAACATGCAAACCTTTAGAGTTCAGATATGGATCAAGTAATGGATCTTGTTCTCCTGAGATACGATAAGTTATAAAGAGGAGAAAGACCCAAGAAAGCAGGCATTCTTGTTAGATAGCTGACTGTATTGGGCAGTTAAGTGTTTTGAGATACATACCAACAAGATTAATTATCAGTTAATGCTTGCTCCTAAGGGTCTTCTTGCTGCTATTGCTAAAGTCGAATTCCATTAAGGAACTAGAAGATAATTTTACTAATTAATTTTTAGAAACAATTTGAATAGTAGGTTTCAGTGAACACGCATCACAGAATAATGAGAGCAGAAGAATCTATCTGACTGACTGGCTGAGCGAATGAGGTCTGCCATATATTACAGTACTTCTGGCATTAAATGCTTGTGTTCTAATAGAAATGCCACAGCAGTTTGTCTTTGTAATAATGTTAAATAAATGTCACTTACAATCTAATTGTAAGTAAACCAACCTAAGGAAAAAAACAACCTCTGTCATAAGTATAATGATAGATATAATTTATTTTGTGTGGAACAAGGATTTTTTTCCTACTTATAAAGGAGAGTCCTTGCCCCGGTCATGTGTCTCTTTCAGATGAGAAACACATTATCCGTCATGGTCTTTTATTTTATTTACTAAGCCCCAGAATTTTCTTACCTGTCAAATAGCAGCAATTCTGTTAAGAAAATACAGGATTTGTTTTTCAATTGTTAAAGCTTGCACAAAGACTGCTGGATGCTCTGGATATGCTGTACACTGAGTGCATGCTTTTCAGTATAAGAACATTTTTTTTTTTCATTTCAAAATTGATGGTATATCTTTTACAAGACCGGCATTGACTGTGCATTAGTAGTAATTTGAACAACTAGAATAAGTTGCATTGCCAACATCCTCATTACCGGAACAGCAATGATTGGTATCTATTTATTGGAATAAGAGAAAATAATAATGATAATAATATTGATAAAAAGTATGTTTAGACAGGCACAGTGGCTCAGAGCACTGATCCTCATTAGTGGGTTATCCTGTTACAGTCAAGGGATGATGAGGTGGAATCCTGGCACCACTGGTTGGGCTGGGATTTGAGATTGCAACCTCTCAAGTGAGTTTATGGTTTTGTAACATCAGGCAGCCAGGTTCTTTCCAAAAAAGGTTACACCTTAAAGATAAACACAAAGTAAGGATGGTGCGAGCATCTCGTCAGTACTAAGCAGGCAAGCAGCACTTGAATCATGGCTAGCACTGGCTGGCTAAAGCCACAATCAGTACAGCTGTGAATAGGAGGGGCTCAGTTTTAAGATTTGCAGCTTTAGGGGTTTGTAGATATAGGGTCCTATAGGGTCCTTTTTGGTCTGAACACCATTCCTCCCTACCCTCCTATCACCCACCCTAACATAAGAGTCACTGTGGTCATGCTTTTGTCCTCTCTTGTAGGATGGCTGCTGTCTTACAGTTACAGCCGGTCATGTTTTTACCATAATATATGTATTTGCAGTTTTGTTGTTTTCTGTATCATCCACCCTGCCCCCCCCACCCCAGCTGCACCTGGAAAGAAGCCTGCACTCAGTGTGCCTATACCAGTGAACAATTTTTAAATAAACTAGAAATGGGTGTGGCAGCAGAGGTGGCACTTTATCTCCTTTACATTTCTTATTTTTAAGGAAATTCACCTGAAAATAGGATCTTGGTACCTTGGACTTTATTAGCTACTACTACATGTCTACATGGGACAGCACAATTTGCTGTTTGCAATATCATAATCGTTTCCATAGTAAACATATTGTAATGTCGTAAACAAAGGATTATGATGTTATGTATAGACAAGCAACAGAAGCAGATTAACTCCAAGGGACAAAGACCCTGCTTTCACATGAATTTCCCTAGTATCAGAGAATAAATAAAAGATACATACTTTGAATATTATAGTGGCACGGTAGCGCCACTATAGTTAGGGTTGAGTAGGTGTGACAGGGTTGGATAAGACCCTGTCCCGTCTGTTATGCAGAAAGACTTAAAAGCAAGGATCTGTTCTATCCTCCTTTTCGGTCTCTTGTCTGATTGTGCAATTATTTTTTTCTTGTGAGACCTAACAACTAATCACTATAACGGGTCTTGCGATTCTCCCTCGACTACCTCTCTGCCTTCACTAGCTGTTTCTGTCTTTTCTCCCCACCCTTGCTTATTCGAGTTAAACAAATATATGTGAATCTTTGCATGAAACTGTGTGAAACTGTGTTCTCTGGTTTGAAAATGTATATAGTTTACATTGTTGAAAAGCTTGCAGAAAGGTATTTGGAACTTAGAGGGTTAACCTTGAGATGCAGTTTGACCTCCGCATGTTAATTTGCAGAGTTGTCAACAGGAAATCAGTTCTGGGAAACAATGTTCTATTTTGTTGCACCTGCAAGGAAAGAAACTGACAAAGCTCCGACACATTTTGTGAGAAACAGGATGTTCCGGAACAAGTTCAGGATACAGAAGTTAATTGCCAGGCAAAGACTTCTTATAAAAAGAGCAGTCTTTTGTTGGTGAGGGAGACAGATTGACATTTAGAATTAGAGATACCCTCAGATGAAGGGTTTTGTTTTCTTTGTTTGTACTGCCTTTGTAGACAGCTATCCTGAACATTTTTTAATTGTATTATTGAAAATAATAAAACACTACTTGCAAATATTATAATGGCACCTGGTTTTCTTATACTTCCTGACCTATGCCTCAACAGCAGTAGTAGCACTTCTATGTTAAACATAAATTTTGTACTTTACTAGCTCTCATGACAGTTCAAACGGATGTGCACGAAATTTTCCATGCACGGTCTCGAGGTAAAGTCTCAGGAATTGCCAAGTTTCATTCCAGTCGGATATGTGGATTCAGATAGCAAAAAAAGTGGAAACAAAATATATACATATTTTTTTGCTACTGCCTGGTGCACAGATGGTTGGAATTTTGCTCTGAAATTGTCAGGGTAGAAACGGCTTGGGCCAGAGTGGTAGTGGGACCTTTTGCTTGTTTGGCAAAAAAACATTAATCCATTCCCAAGTTATAAAGATTTGAAATTTCAGTTCTGAGCACGTTCAGCATGTTGTTTTTGGATAGTTGCTTGGAACAAAAAAGAATTTGGTCCATACGAAAAAAGATCCATACTTGCCAGCAGCCTGACACTGGATCAAGAAGTTTGATGGAGGGTGGCCACACTGGGAGCCCAGCCATGGGGAGGGGAGTCATGGGACAGGCCACAGGTAAGTGGCAGATGAGGTTCAGTGGTCAACAGCCATCAAGAAAGGTGGACATGAAGCTGGTTGGGGCATAAAACTATGACTGAAAAGAAAAGTAAACCAAGTAACAAACCACTTTTGTTGAAGACCATGTAGAATGCAAAACTGGTTCATACAATACAACTGCACAAAGACTGCTGAGAAATGCATGTTGATACTTAGTTGGGCTTGTTTTGAGGATGAAAAGCAGAAAATGCAGCTACCCAGAGTCTCATTTTTTCCTAACACTTCCTTTGTAGATTCTATACTACCTAATGCTCCTGTAAAATCAGAGAATGAGTTGTCTGAGTGTTTTCTTTTTCAAATTCTACTACCCTAAGCCAAACAAATCTTCAATGAACCTTAAAGCTGCCAGATGTTTAATGCATAAAGCCATTAAACATCCTTATAATGTTGGGCAAAGCAAAAATTAATTACAATCAATTAAAATTGTTGGTTGTTTTCCCAGTGCCCATCTGTTGGTGTCATTCTTAGAGTACAGAATGACTTTGTCAATACTAGCCAAATAATAGAATCTGTTTAAATAATGAGTTTTGCACCTTTTTATATTTAAGTTTTATAAGTAGGCTAGCAATACAGACAGGATACAGGCATGTATTGTACTCAATAAAGTCACTACATTATGAAGGTATGCAGACACAATAAGTTAGTCATGCTTCTTTTTGACAGTGTACAATGCTGTTTGATACTGTATCATGAATGATTCTGCATTATTATTCCTCCCTCTGGTGTACCCTATCGCTTCCTTCCCTGCTCCTCCACTTCCTCCTCCACCCCCCAGACATTTTTCACCCAGCTAATCTTCACAGGTTATTCCTACTTAGCACCGCTTTTGTACCTTATGAAACTGACTGCCTCTAGTGTCTTGTCATATCCTGCATGCTGGTTGTGTAACACCCTGTTATCATTTTTTACCTCAAATGTATATACTTTTGTAAATTTCTGTTTTTACATAGGTTTTATATTATGGCCTATTTATACTGTATCAGTCATTTATGTTGTCATCTCTACTTGTATACACTTTCTTATGTGCACTGTATTTATATTATCTCTGTAACCTTTTGGATAACTGGACATTTGTGAAAATGACCATATTTGCTCATATACCTTTCCAGTATAAAATAAGCTCGACTGATTGATTGAGTCCCTCACCAATTATCTATACAACCATATTCCTGTCTTTCCTCATGTCCAGACATTTTACTTAAACTTCCATCTTTTCTTTTACAGGTGAACCCTTACTGAGAAACATCCACCTTGCTATATTCCAACAAAACTATATATGTAGCCTTCAATAAGGCCTTCACCGATCTTACCCCAGTGCTACCACCTGCCTATTTTCAACCTGGTTTGAACCATTCCAACAACGTAGCTACCGAGTGTTCTCACCGACCTTCTACTTTAAAAGGGTGACGGTGAAGGAGGCCCTAACTATGGTCACGAAAGCACTAGGTAAGACCAGACTGGGCAGTGACGGCATAGAAAGTTGCTACTAAACTACAAGAAGACCAAGGCCATACTTATATCCAGCCCCCACAACAGAAATAAGCACCACCCCCTCATCATCTCCAACTCACGCAGGAAGCCGCTGGAACAAGTCCACTTTTTCAAGTATCTGGCGGTCATAACAGAGGATACCCTCACGTTTGCACACAATATTGACTCTCTGGTCAAGTCAGTCAATACCAAGATTGGTGTCCTGTACAGGCACAGGCAATACCTCTCTCCGGGGGCCGTTCGCCTCTCAGTCCACTGTTCCATTATATCTACTATTGACTGTGGACTAGTGGTCCACAGGGCAACAAGAGATACAGAGCTCAAGAGGGTTCAGACTGCACTCAACAAAGCCTGCAGACTTGCCCTGAATGCTAAGCATGGCACTCACACCTGTACTCTGTACAACGTGCAAACTGGCTGTCATTAAGAAACAGGGTCAAATTCCAGACTTGTATCCTAGGGAAGAAGGCTCTATTGGGTAAAACACCACCTTGTGTATGCAATTTGATCAAGGCGGCCAACTGTTACAGGTCACCAGGGGAGGACTAGAGGGCCTTGGCTATCCCTTCTGTCGTACCTCGTTTGGGCAATGTGCATTTGCCTCGGACCCCCTGTGGATGAATGAACTCCCCGGCACCTCTGGCTACCAATTGTCTGGCCCAATCAAAACTGGCCTCAAGCAGCACCTAATAACACTCTCTAAATGCACCTGCCCTATGTCCAGCCACACCTGCTCTCTGCTCTCCCAGCAAGCACTAGGCAGGCCTCAGGTACCCCTCCTTTGTCCCTTCTCATGACTTGCCTTAGTAATCAGTTAGTGTCATGCTCCTTTGGCCCCACCAGTCCACCTTCCCCTCCCCAACTCCCAGTCCCATGAGTTTCCCTAACAGTCACTACTAATGCAAGCTGCCTGACCATGCCCCCTCGCACCCCACCATTTACTCTAGCATGTCTTCTCTGCTCAGCCTCCCTCTCTCCCCCCATTTCTCCCTATACCTTATCGCCTTCTTCCCCAGCCTTCAACTCCATTGCAGTACATACCTCTCTTGTACCTCCTTTCTTCACCCCACTGCCAGCTATCCCGTCCCTCTGCACTAATGACAAGGCACTTTGTGGCTGCTTATCCCCCACCCTCATAGTGTTTTTCTTGTTATTTTAACTTGTACCTATGTTTTGATTCTGTAAGTTCAGAATCCAAGCTGTATCGTTCACTGTGATATACCTTTGCTTTCTCCTATTGTACTTTGTTTTGCAATCTATGATGTGGAACCTTTGTAAAAGAGCTTGCGCTCAAAGGACTTTTCTGAATCACTAAATCAATAAAAAATAAAAAAATAAATGCATCTTTCACTTATTACCAGATTTGTGTATTATTTAGGGAACAAAATGAGGATGCTTAGTCATTATATGTGTCACTCAACTGTTCCACTTACTACTGAATAAATACACTTGATTACCTAACTTGTGTGAGAGTTTTTCCATCTGGTAAACTGTTTTAATCATTAAATCTTCCCGTTCTATAGCTGGTGATTGTGGTTGGAACCACTTTTTTATTATAGCCTTCTTGGCTAATACGAGTGCTATATTCAATAGATATTTCTCATGTCAAGTAAATAGTTTCATTGGGTATTCCAGAAATAATGTCAGTTTAGGTGTCAGGAGTGGAAATCCATAAAAAGTTCCCACAGGTCAGAATCCACCACTTCCCAAAATGGTCTGAGACAAGAGCAAAGCCAAAATACATGGGTATGATGGACTGAGTGCCCATCACAGTGCTTCCAGCAGCCTGCCCCATGCCTGGGTTAAATGTTACTGTAATCAAAGGTGTTCTGAAATATTGAACCACCGTCTTCTAGGCAAATGTTTTCTATGTGTTGGATGAAGAAACTGTGCTGTTGAGTGTAAAGCCGGGACCAATTTTTGGCTGATATTTGGATGTTCAACTCATACTCGCGCTTTCTCTACAAAGTTTAGAATGTTATTTTTGGGGGAATGCTTAAGGCCTTATAGACTAGCAAAATGAAGTGGAGAGGTATGCCCTGATTCTGTGTTTCTATTAGCAATGTTATTAGAGGATGTCGGTCTGCATAATCCTTAAAGAGCAACTGTCACTGTACATGGCAGGAGGTAGGCAACCCATATCATGAAGTTGCCTGCCCTGGGGGCTATTTTATTCATATTTCATTTTTTCTGCATTTAAAAAAAGTTATATCTCCATAAGCTCCAGCTCTCGTAACATACTGCAGGCCAGAAGCAGCTGACGGCGCTGCAGACCTGCCCTAAAAACTGCAGTTCAATGACACAAAGTAGGGAATGGGGCTTCACTGTATTTAGTCCAGGCACACACATGACCTCGTCACAAGTTCTACACGATACACATCAGTATATAGTACTGCCACACATTCCCCTCATAAATCCACTGTGACATTTTCCCCAGTTTACTGCAGCACAAAATCAAACATTTACACAGCTCAGCTGCCCACAACCCAAACTGCAACTTCTTCAACAAGCCACCACTGCATGTAGCTTTACAGTCTCACTCTCTTTCAGTAGAGCTGAGAGATACGTGTGCCCCACTGCCTGTTTCTCCGTAATGCCACACACAGCGGCAGTTTCTAGAATGACTTTCCTTTTGACAATTCTTAACAATTTGAAACATTTGGCACCCATATCTTTCTATTCCCAAGGTAAGCAGTGGAACCAGCTGACCTACCAATCACTCCCAAGAACAGCAAGTCTCAGTCCCGCTGTTCTGTCGGTGCCCTCTCAGATCTCAGTTCTCATTAGACTCCTAGCCAGCAAAAATACAAGTAACATGTTCACCCAGTCCCAGGGCAGGGTGAATTAAACTTCAGGAGTAGCAGGCAGAACACAGAGACAGCTAGGGAGCTAGAGGGGATGGGCAGAAAGTGCAAGCCCACACTCAGTTAACAAAACTACTAAAGCAGCACCACCTACTGGGCAAAACCATACAGCACAATATTTTTTTTTTACAGTATGTATACCTACCCAGTAAAAACTGAGTAAAACCTATTTTATATGTATTTTAAAGCTGTTTTTTTTATTACAAACAACCAATTGTACAACAGCACTAATGCACTCTGGGGTGTGTCACGTGGGATAATGTCCCTTCTTGGGTACTGGACACATTCAGTCTATGTCCTCATGCCCAACCACTCGAGGTATGATGTTATTCCAGCATAACACACACCCTGTCATGCATTACTGCTTAAATATCATATTACCAGTCCTGTGATTAGGGCCCTGAAGGAGTCCACCAAAAACCTGCAGTGACCCCTGGGAGCAGGAAATGCAAGATGCGATAAGACGTCATGAACATGATACTATGTGTGCGAAACACAAATTGCAGAGAGTAAAAAACTATGCATTCCAACTGAGTGGGAAAGGGGCAACTATGACCTAGGATTGTGTGAAAAATATATCAAGATGTGAGAAAGGAAGCCGGCCCAGTAGTGTACAGGGCTGAGGCGCCTGTTGCCTTACCTCTTACTACATCGATGACCCAGGATCAGGAGTGAGCTCGGTTTGCTGGGGGTTAGTCGGGGGGGAGAGGACTGAGCATCCGAGGACAGCTCTCCTCTCCCGGTGTGGGGTGGGTTGTGGTTCCCAGCCTTCAGCGACTTCCGGGGAGGCTGGATATACAACAGTCAGGAATACATCAGGGACAGGGGTGGAGGCGACGGCAGACATCTGTGGGTTGGGGGCAGGAGTGCGCCTGTCACACACTGGACATCATTGCACATCCACGCATCTGGGAAAATCACAGTCACGAACAAGGAAAAACACCGTCAGGTGGAGACGACGATGTGCCACCAGCCCCATGCCCATTGTCGAATCCCACCCTCCCTGGGTCCCAGTATTCTTTGGCCTGCACGCTGCCTGCCTGCTAGGAAATTTGATTCAAGGAGCACAAAGGTAAGTGGATGGTACCCTGGGGGCAGAAGCCAGAGGTCTCCTACAGGACTGGGGTTGACAGGTCGGAGTTCTGGGGGGGGGGGACCTGGGGTTGGGCAGGTCTCAGGCTGGGCAGAAGCAGCTGGATGGGGACGTCCAAAGGATGCCCCTGAGGTTGGCAACCGGAGGAAAGAAGAATTACAACAAAAAAATGTGAGAAAGGATTGCCATTAAATGGAAGAAGCACAAACTGTATGATCAGTTCTTAGTATTCATTTCTGCAGCAATATAAATAAATACTCTTACCACTTTGCAGTGTAGAGATTACTGTCAGGGAGGTGCTTTGTATTTACATTTTTCTGAGACTGTTTGGCTACAATAACGCCACACAGACCAGCGCAGAAGCCCTGCTCCCTGCTGAAATGTAATTTGAGAAAAGTGCTCATACATGAAAGGGAGCTGAAAACTCAGCAGCAATGCCAACATTAAGGGCACAAAGATCAGCACAGATGCCAGCACCATGACTGGCAGCGAGAATAGCACCAAGCCCAAACCAACATACACCAGCACCATAAGGCAAAACAGAACAGACAAGTGAAAATGAAACTGGTGACCACTGGAAAGATCCACACTGGAGAAGCCCATGGAAGACAGGTTTGTCTGACATGGACAGGCACCACACGAAACACTTGACAGTATAGAGGGTGGCACAGATGGAAACAAAAATAGGTCTACCTGAGTGACTGAGGAACCACACTGAAGGATACCAGTACACACCCCAAGGAGGGCACCACCAGTGATGGCATCCAAGTAAGAGGACGGGGTTCTGGTTGACTGGTCCCGGGAATCCAACACCAAGCATGACTGGGATCAAATTTTACAACTCTGGGAGAGTAGCCTATCCTCCTAGGCATAAAGGCTGTGTGCTACCAGAACATTAAGCCCAAATAGAATATTGTTCCAAAACAGACTCGTACAAAAACAAGTAGCCTTAGCAAGGCACTCTACCTTGCATAATGGTTGGTGAATGCACTGGTTATTGAGCGAGGTAGAGGTGAAAGAACTTTCAGATCTGAAAACGGAGAGACGAGTATCCAGTAGAGTTCTGCAGGGAAGAGTGCTGGGGCCTTTGCTCTTTAACATGTTTATCTCTGACCTAACCAAGGACCTAACATCATGGTCAACTAAATACGCTTGATGACATCAAGTTGGGTAAATGCTGTTCAATAAATGGTCACATGCAGATACAGGAGACCTGGACAAAATCTCGGTGTGGGCTATTACATGAGAGATGCATTTTGATACTGACAAGCGTAACATCATGCACCTCAGGAATAAGAACAAAATGCAATCCTATATCTTATGTGGCACAAGACTAACAAAAACTACTAATGAGAAGGGCCTCGGTATTGTCACTGAAAAATCTGAACAAGCTACTGCGTGCAGTTTTGGCATCCGCACTTAAAAAGGGACATTGCACTCCTGGAGAGGGTCCAGAGGAGGGCAACTAGAATGAATTGGGGTCTGGGGGATAGGTCCTATTAGGAGAGACTTGAGGAACTCAACCTGCACTCTCTGGAGGAGAGGAGAGACAGGGGAGACATGATCAATGTCTTCAAGTATCTAAAAGGGGTAGATAGGGCTTTTGTTTAATTTGATATTTAATTTAATTTGGGCTGGCAGTATAGCCTAGAGGTTAGAGGAACGAGGTGTGAACGAGCTTGGTACATTCAGCAGACCAGAGTATGAATCTCATAACCTCCACCTGCATACTGTGTGACTCTGAACAAGTCACTTAACCGCCCAGTGTTCCCAAGTCACCCCTGAAAACAGGCACTCTTGCCTAGTGGGCCTTACCCGGTTACCAACGACTAAAATAAATAAAATAAAATAAATACATAGATACATAGATACATAGACAGTGTCGGCAGATAAGGGCCTATGGCCCACCTAGTCTGCCCATTTGAGCTTGTAAGTTCAGTTTGTTTTCCTAGAAGTCTATTTCCCTTACCCCTGACCTCTAGAATTCCTTTATGTCTATCCCATGCATTCTAAATCCGTGATTGTTTCAGCCCCCACCACTTCCTCTGGCAGGGTGTTCCACTTGTCCACCACCTGTTCAGTGAAGAAATTCTTTCTCATGTTTCCTCTGAATATCCTCCCTCCAACTTCATCCCATGCCCTCTAGTCCTGAAACATCTTTTTCGCTTAAAATAGTGTTTTCCTGCACCCTGTTCCTCCCTGTGAGATACTTGTATGTCTCTATCATATCCCTCTCCTCCTCTCCTCCAGGGAGTACATGTTCAGTTCCTTCAACCTGTCTTCATAGGATTTGTGATGCAACCCATGCACCATCTTTGTTGCCCTCCTCTGAACCTTCTCTACCCTGTCTATGTCCTTACGTAGGTATGGTCTCCAGAACTGTACACTGTACTCCAGGTGGGGCCTCACTAGTGTCTTGTATAGCGGAATTATGACCTCCCTTTCCTGCTGGTGATGCCCTGCCTATACATCCCAGCATCCTATTTGCTTTACCTGATGCCTTGTCACACTGTTTCACCTTGAGGGTCATCAGAGATGACAACCCCAAGATCCCTTTCCTGCTTGGTGCATGCTATATCCTCACCCCTAACTGATATATTGTGCCAGGTTTTGTGCCCCATATGCATTATCTTGCACTCTTTGCATTGAATTTCAACTGCCAAACCCTTTGACCATTCTTCAAGTTTCTGCAGGTCCTTCTCATTCTGTCTACACCTCTGGTGTGTCTACTCTGTTACAGAGCTTTGTGTCATCAGCTAACAGTGAAATTCTGCCTTCTATATCGTGTGCAATGTCACTGATGAAGATGTTGAATAGGACCGTCCCAGCACTGATCCCTGTGGTACCCCACTGGTCACTCTTCCTCTGTGGAGGACAGCCATTTACCACCACCCTCTGTGTCCTGCCACCCAGCCAGTTACCTACCCACCACACTACTGTCCTGCCCACACCCATATTCCCCAGTTTGTGTAATAGTCTTCTATGTGGCACAGTGTCAAAGGCCTTGCTGAAGTCCAGATAGGCCATGTCCACTGCCTCCCTGATCCACCTCCCTAGTCACCCAGTCAAAATTCAATGAGGTTGGTCTGACATGACCTCCCCCTGGTGAAACCATGCTGCCTTGGGTCCTGTAGTCCATTGACAACCAGATGTTCCACCAATCTCTCCTTCAGTAGTGCTTCCATGATCTTTCCCACTACCGAGGTGAGGCTGTTAGGGTAAGCCTAGATGGGGTGTTCCAGCAGAGGGAAAGAGAGGCCTCCAGGGTCACGGTTGGAGGCTGAAGGGAGGGAGACTCAGGGGAGAGAGAGGAGGACGCATTACTTCACTGAGAGAGTGGTGGAACCATGGAATGCACTGCCTGAAGAGCTGGTGGATGTGGATTCTGTGGAGGGGTTCAAGAGAGGCTGGGACAGGTATTAGAGGAGGGTGAAGCTGAGTAATGCCAACAGGGGAGTACTTCAGATGGGGGTGGGGGATCCTGGGGGCGGGAGGGCAGCAACGGTGTCTGTCACGGGTACTGACTCTCGAGCAGACTCAATAGACCATGAGACCTACTCTGCTGGCATTTTAGTATGTTAGCTAGCCAGTCCTCTGAAGCCATTAGAAGTGTGAACAGGGTGTTGTGGGCCATTAAAAAAATATATATATAAAATCAAGAGACAGGGATGTAAATTTTAAAATATACAGGGCGCACGTTCGCCCTCACCTAGCCTATGTTACCCCAGTATGGTGAATATACAAGAGAAAGGATATTCTTAGTGTGGAGAGAATTCAACGAAAGGTAACAAAAACAATAGCACTATTAGAGATCTGCCACAGGAGAGTAGACTAGCTCATGTGAACTTAATGACACTTGAACAAAGAAGGTTGAGTGGTGACCTAATCACCTAGATCAAATTATGCAAGATCCCTACCTAATAATAGGACTCAACTTAAAATTTAAACAAATAAATCAGAATACAAGAGGGCACCCCCTTCAGTTGTCTGCACAAAACTTTAAAACAATAAAACTGAAATTCTTTTTCACACAGTGTGTCATTAATCCATGGAACTCCTTACCACTGGATATAATAATCAGCAACACAAAAGCTGAATTCAAAAAGAAATTAGATCAATTCCTGGTAAATGAAGGCATAATTAACTATTATAATTAAAATGGAGCATTATGGGTGCAAGCCTATTACCTCCGATCCTTAGCATGAGTAAACAAAACACGTAAAGTAAGTAAAAGCACACTGAGTAAAACAAAATCAGCACTCAACTAGACACTTAAGAGGCCTAGGTAGGCAAAACCCTAAGTTCTATTGGTTCCGCAGTGAGAAGCAGCTAGTACTGTCAACAGCAGAAAAGAAACTGAGGTGGTTGGACTCGGCACCACTCTCTTTATGCTGTCAGTGCACACTGTGCCGACTTGGTGCTGTGTGTATAGTGTGTGCATAATGTGCGCCAGCTCCAAATGTTCTGGCTCCAGCAGTGTCCTAGTGCCTCTGTCTCTTAGACCACTGTGTGGGGCTCTCGGAAAGAATGATTCTTGAAAGATCCCTGCCTTGCCAGTCAGCACCAGATGTTCCGGGTTTGGAGAGTGAACTTGGGTCAGCTGGATGGCAAGGGGTAGTGCTTCTCACTGCACTAGCTGGCCGACCATTGTGGTTTTGACATGTTAAATACCTACAGCCCTATAGAAGAGGTGCTATACAAATTCAAGTTTGCCCTGCCATGGCTTCCGCTTCACAAAGAAAACAACGTATTGTGGTAAATTACTGCTAACTGTTTTTGACTACTAAAAAGAGTTTAAACTGCTATATTTAATTAATCATAACACTCAATTTGAGTTTAAAGCATAAGTATTTAATCTGTAAAGATATGTGAAGTAGTTTACAGTACTATGCTGGCCTAAGAGCGAAGTGATTGGGCTACCACTTGCAATGCTGGTGACCCAGGTTCAGGAACAAGGCTGGGTAATCGGGGGTCAGCCAGGGGGAGGACGATCAAGCATTCCAGAGAGCGCTCTCCTCCTCCAAGTGGGTGCCAGACCACTCCCAATTGCTTGAGCTCCACCTGGGGGTGCCCAGATAATGCAAGCAAGCCTGGGGGTATGGCAGTGAGAGGGGAAATGCAGGGGCCTCGCGGCATGTACACCCATTGTGAGCTTGGCCTTGCATTTATGGCCCAGCATCTCGGGAAGGGACAACACAGGAAGAACACTCTCCCAGCACAGCAGGATGATGCCAACATAGCCAGATCCTGCACCGCCCACCTACACAGCATGCTGCCGCTGAATTTATAGACTCTGTTCAGGGAAATTAGTGCCCCCCACCTAGCCCTACTGTGCGAAGGCCACCCTGTGGGACAAGCAAGGCTCTCTGGGGTCTGGGTTAGGTGGCGGGGCTGAGTGGTATACCAAGTCTGACAAGAAGCCGGCTTAAAGGGAGGAGAAAAATAGTAAATCAATTAAAAAAATAAATAAATTATCTACCTGAAAACTGAATTTCTTTTCTTCCCATCTCATGTTTTCTTTTCATATACCAGCCATACATCTTACACTTTCAGCAAGATCATTCTGCATTGCTTTCTCTCAGGATATCAACCGGCCTGCGAGCTAAAGAAGTGCTATGATATGCACAGTTACTTCCAGCCCCCAAGTCATGTGGCATCCCTGTGGAACTGCAGACAGCAGTTCCACAGGGCCACTGGCATGCAGTGCAAGCATAGCACTTAGACTCCACTCTTGAGGAATGTGCGGTGACAGCGTGGGACCAGTTGCCAGCAACATACGAATGGTGGGACAGGGCTAGGAGAGGGTTCCACCAAACATCAATTATGGAGTACACATCTTGCAGCACTGGGGGTACCCCTGGACCACCATGGATAAATGGCATGGGGTGTAATAAAACAGAGTGGGCCAAAAGCTAAGGGGGCTAGGGGTATGTGGGGGAACAACTTTGGCAAGAGCGTCATGCCATGGAAACTTGGACATGGCAGCAAGCCATGTGACTGGCACACTGCCATGCCCAAATGTCTCTGTCTGATGCAAATCCAGTGTTTGCGGTCACTAACATGTTTGCAACCACGAACATCTGGCAGCATTAATTTACACTGTGACTTAGCTGCTGCAGGGAGACTCCTCCCTAGATAGCCAAATATGGCCTTTCATGACCCTCTTACAGCATAAAAAAGTCCCCAACCACCAGAATTTCAAAACATTTCTGCTAGCAATTTGGTCACTCCTGCACACTTAAAGAACTTTTTTGTTGCTTGAACTGTGTGTTTTTAGCATTAATGTTAATAGTACAGTGGAATCCATTTAAGTGCATATTGGATAAGTGCACATTCTGGATAAATGCACATTTTTTGGGGTCCACCACAAAACAGCTAATATTAAACAGCGCTGTCAAAAAGCTGCAAGACAAAACCTTGTCCCTGCAAAACAGCTAAGGGAAAAACACCACAGACTTCTGGATCGCACTTATGTTTTCTCCGGGTTTTTATCGCTCAAGTGTTGATTCAGTATTCCAATACCATGCCGTCATGGATCGTCACTCCAGCGAAATTTCACGCAGAAAGCATGTCAATGGACTCTGCGTGGTCTGCGCATTTTTCCCTTAGCTGTTTTGCAGGGTTGAGGGTTTCGTCCTATGACTTTTTGACTATGTTGTATTGCCCCAGCACTATAATTTCAAATCTATCTTGACAGTATCCGCATTTTTTCCATTTCCCAAATTCTCTTCCTATTTCTGCAATGTTAAATTTTCTGGTTAAGGGCACAGTGGTTAAGCTCATATTCATGTTGAGTGCTCATTTTCGCAGTTCACCAGTGGATCCATTAGCATGTAATTAGCACCTGTTAAGTGTATGACCTGTTTACTGTCAGTGTGAAAACAATATTTTAAAGAACATCCTGACTCTAATGCCTTTTTAACACAGTGACAAAGTGAAAATGAAAGCACTACATTAACACAATGATTTATCACATTAATGTATTTTTGATATTATACTTATTTTTATGCTATTCTAAGTACAGAAATAAAGAAAATAAAAACAGATCTCAGTCTCAGTCTTTCCCATTGAAAACATGTTGATCTGGATAAATGTACAGCCTGCTTAAATGTACATTTTTTACGCACAAAAGGGGTGTGCATTTAAGAGGGCTGCACTGTATTATTTTTTTTTTCCATCTGTTTTAATTTGAGTTATGATAGAATGTCCGTTGGTACTGCCTGTCTGTTATAAACTGATCATCCTTGGTTAACTGATTTTTCTTAATTTGTTATATGTATCTAACGTTGTATTGTATGTTTTGTTATATCTTTCCAGGTCAAGCCTGTAAGCGGGCCATGTGGCCCAGTGCTTTCACCCAGTTAACAACATTTTACTAACTAAACTGGTTGGCAGACAACTGACTACTAAAATTTTAAGATAAAATCTGTCACTGCTCTCAATCTGTATTAATGCAGATGAGTATGGTTATCTTCTATCATAGTACCGTGGACTCTCTCCTCCAATCAGAAACAGGATAATGAACAGTTTAAAAGCTTAGCAAAGTCACAACTGTCATTTTATTCTCTACGACAGCAAATGACATCCTCATCCTTCCTGTATTCTGATTGGTTTATACTCACAGCAGCAAACATATGAACAATAAAAGTTGTAATGTGCCAGTTGGGTCACCATCTTTGACAACAATGTGACTGACTCATGAAGATAAAGTACTCAGGGGCCAATTCTAGAAGAATGGTGCAAGTCGCCGCCAAAGGCGACTGGCACCAAACTCAGTTGCAGCAAGGACCCCACGCTCGATTCTAGACAGGGCAGGGTCCCTGCAGCAAGAATCCTGTGACTTGCAATGTCTTAGCCAGATCACGCCCGAACAGGGTGTATCTGACAGGTTCAATCATAAGCCCGCAACCACTGTCTGTCAGAGCACAAGTGCTCCCCATGCCCAATCCCCAGAAAGAGCTGACAGAGCCCGCAGGGTCAGGAGACCCCTCCCCACTGTAAGTGCCCCAAGGATCCCCCCCTGCCTCGAATCCCAACCCACATCCCAAGTCATCCATATACTGTACAGTATGCATACCGGACATTCCCTGGTAGTCTAGTGGCCCCCCCACCTGACAGTGCATGACCACTCTGCTCCCTCGCAACCCATACCCAGTCGGTGACTGCCAAATCCACTCACACTGCAGCCAGCTACCGACTGAACTCCCTGGGCGTGTACTGTAATAAGTATGTGCTCAGAGAGACAACAGTTGCTGTCATTCCCTGAGCATGTACTTATTCAGTATCACTCCTGAGAGTCAATCGAAGGGCAGGCTACGGTGGTGTGGGTGGTGTGGCAGTCGCAACTGGGTAGGGGTCACTGGGGAGCGGATAGTTTTGCACTGTTGGGTGGGGGGCCACTAGACTACCAGAAATGTCCAGTATGCATACAGTATCTACTGTACAGTATACGGATGACTTGGGGTGGGGTCGAGATCGAGGTGATCATGAGCATACATGGGTGGGTCACTAGCCCTGTGGGCAATTACAGTAGATGTGTGGAGGGGTTACTCTAGGCCCTGCAGGCTCTTACAGTAAGTGGGGGTTCCTCTTGCCCTGCAGGGCTCTTACAGTAGATGAGGGGGTCCTCTAGCCCTGCGGGGCTGTCTAGTGGGGCCGGGGGTGGCACATACTGGTGGATAGGGGCCGTCGTCACACAACCCCAGTGGACACAAGTTACACCAGCTATTTGCTGGTGTAACTGTTCACTGACAGATATGCACTGGGGGGTCTTCTAGAATAGTGACAATGGGGACTTTGTTGCTGTCCTTCCAGAATAGGGTGCAACAGCTGCCATAAACCCCGTAGCACCATGTTGCAGGGGGTTTAGGGCATAACTGGTGGCGTAAGTCCATGTTAGTGCAAGCAGCCTGCGACATGTCACAGACTGCTTTGCAGAATACCGAATGTCACAACTCCTGGCGTAACTTGCTACCTGCACTATTTTTGGGGGCGCAAGTCAAGTTACGCCAGGTGTATCCCTTTGAGAATCGGGCCCTCAGTCTTTGGCCTCGAACTTTATTCACTGTACAGTCACATTATTGTCTCGTATAGTGACCCAACTGACACACTATCACTTAAGTATTATCCTCCTATAGTATTTAAACTATTTTAAAGCAGCAGTATTTGTTAGGTGACAAAACATTTCATCATATGGTTTTGTTGCAATAATATTACTGACAAGTAATTATCAATATATTTCTAGTTCTCTTTGATGCATCTAAAACAGTTTTAATTCTAATTTTATAATTAATGACTCAAGCCATTAAAGATGACTGCCACTAGTCATTTTTTAAAATCTCTCTCCTCGAGGTTACCATTTGACTTTGCGTGCTGGAGTCATACTGTGGCTGTATTAGGAGGGTGCCAGCACACATTGTCAGCGGTAAACAGTGTGACGCTCTGCCCCTGCTTCTGGTTACCTGTATGATATTTATATTATAAATAAATGGTCTGTGTATAAAATGTCAGTATGTGGGAGATTTGGCCTTTAACTTTCAAGATCAGTAGCTGAAACCACAGGATGCTGTAAAAAAAGACCAGAAGAACCAGTTAATTAAGACTTCCTTACAGAAGGGTGTTTTATTGCCCTTTTATGATCTGTCCAGGCTTTTGATGTTGAAAGCCAAATGTAAGTTTTATGACGTTACAGGAGGCAGGGTACTTAGTCTGGTTCTTCTCCTTTTAGCATATAACCAGAAATGCGTGAAGAGTCATAAAATTCCTCAGATCACACTAGCACAGGAAATCAGCCCAAGAGGACATGAGTGCGGGACTGTTAAGTTCAAAGAGAAAATGTTTAACTAAAGACTGTCATATTTGGGAAATGGCTAGTCACAGATTTTTCAAAGCAATGACTCACATCCTCAGACACACTTATGTCAGAAATTATCTAAGGGAGGTTCTAGCTGACCTCATCAAAAGGGGGTGGGGACAGATAGATTTAAAAATGAAACACTGTATATGGGATGTTGACATATGACTTTAGACTCTGACTGGGAAAGCACTTAGAAAGGTAATAGCTAGAAAAGAATTAATTATCTTTGGAAGGAGTGTTTGTTCTGAAACTTCCTTTTTGTTTTACAAGATTGTAAGCTGCATGATATATTGTTCTGTGTTTAATTTTACCTTTTATCATATTTTAGTAAACAACCACTTCTTTTAAATACTGCCTGGGTGTCTTTTCAGTTTCTTTTTGAATGTGATGTATATGTGATTAAGTCTGACAGCTGTTAAAATCTTGATTGTGTTACTAAACTAAAAGGTGAGAATATACCCAAGGTCTCTTATAGAGTTTTAAGGGCTAATTTTGGAGACCTGGTTGGGTGCCTGGCGAAAGATTGTACTGCAGTCCCGAAGAGGGTACATATCTGAGCCTGTACACTGGGTATGCTAGCATAAGGTTCACAGTTTGAATCCTTCCAGAACTCGAGGCTAAAGGTGATTTGGACCCAAAGCAGACAGGAGGGTTGCCCTGTCTGTTACCTGTTCACACTGTTGCACTCTGATGTTGGCACTGTGGGAGCAGACGGCATGACCTCTGGAGTGTGTCTGTGACAGATTTGGTTGGCAGCGGTGCGATTTAAGTATTAGCTAAAACAAGCTTTAACAGTTCAGTGTGTCAGCTTAATACTATACAGCTCACGTGCAAAATAAGGCAGTGATTTATTTTTAAAAAGGAAACAGAACTACTGTACATCATTTTGCTTACAAAGTTCCTACCTGTTTTATTTTTTAAGAGTGCAAGTTAGAGTAACCATAGTTAGGGAAGAAGATGGCTTCCAACTACAGCGGCTACACTGTAGGCTACTTGAGGCAGTTGTGCCAGGACAGAGGAGTCCAGTACGAGGGGAAAGCCAACAAGCAGAACCTCATGGATGCTCTGATGGCACTCGATGCCCAGAGTGTTGAGTCACAGTCCATAACTGGAAGGACCAAACCCAGGCGTGATGGGGCCAGTGTCCATTGCAGTGTCTGGATCCAGTGAGGAGAACAACAGGGACAGTGCAAACCAAGGGCCACAGCAGCAGGGAAGGTCACCAGCATTCTGGAGCCAGAAGTAATCAGGCTACAGATGGAGTTGTGGAGGAAGGAGCTGGAGTTCGAACAGTGGAAGCAGGGATTCGAGAGAGAGAAGTGAGAGCAGCAAGCCGCAGAGGAGAAGAATGAGTGAGAACAGTGAGAAACTGAGCAAGAATGGCGAGAAGTGGGCGAGGCAAGCAAGCTGCCGAGGAGAAGAGGAGCAGAAGCAGAGCGTGAACAGTGAGAGGCTGACCGTGAAGAGCATGCATGCCGAGGCAACATGAACTGGAGAAACTAAGACTCCAACCCCAGCACCAGCACAGGTAAGTGGCTTGGGTTTAACTAGAACTAAGGACTAGGTTATAAATTAAATTCTAAATTGATAGCTGAATTTAAGGGGAGGATATGGATGCCTTTTGAATTCCTTTGAAAAAGTTTGCGTTCAGGCAAATATTCCTAGAGAGTCCTGGAGCTTCCAGCTATCCCTGCTACTTACTGGGAAGCTCGGGATGCACTGGGTCAAATGGACAATGAGGACAGTAATGATTACAGCAAACTTAAAGCTGCCCTTTAAAAAATATGATTTGAATGCAGAAGCATACAGAGCTAAATTCCATAAGCTCAGGAGAAACCCTGACATGAGCTATGAGGGCTAGCCATGAAACAACGTCAGTTTTAAAACATTGGTGGGAAGGAACTGAAGCAAACTCTGTAGACCAAACTGAAAATGCGGTACTGATAGAACAGTTTTTTGAGCATGCCCAGCAGAGCTGAAAACCTGGCTGGAGGACCGAGATCCAAAAACAGTGCAAGGACTGCTATACCAAGAGCAGACCTGCTCTGAGAGCAAATGGTGTAGGGGTGGCAGCACAGAAGGGAAAAGTGCACCTTCAGGGCAGCTAAAACCCTCATTGCCTCCACTGAAACCAGTTAGTCCCAGGTTTCAAAGAAAGATTTTTCTGAGAAAAGAAATGAATGTTGGGTTTGCAAAGAAACTGGGCATATTGCCAGACAGTGTCCCAAAAGGATGTGCAATACATAAAGTGGTGCTAGGAAAGAAGTGGGTTGTTCTGTGATCCTGAAAGCATGCCTGCAAACATGAGAACACATGCACCCAGTCACTGTGAATGGTGTATAGATACAAGGGTTAAGAGACACAGGAGCATCCCTGATGTTGGTAAAGAGGATCTGGTAGAGCCTGGTCAGCTTATACCCAATAAATTTGTAACTGTATAGGGGTTCACTGGAGAGGAGAAAACACTGCCACTCTAGTGTTCTCCTAGACTGGGTGAGACAGCGGAACTGTGCAACAGGTTGTTGTAGCAGAAACTTTAGCTGCTGATGTAATTCTCAGCAACAATCTCAAACAGGGGATGGTATGTGCAGCTACCAGTAGCCAAGCAGCAAAGGAAAACTGTGGTGCCCTGGACCCAATAGAAGCCACTGTAGAAACCACTGAGAGGCTGGTTCCCCGGCCTGAGTCTCCTGAGATGGAGACTAATGAAAGGGGTAGAAATTTCCCAGTAGCAGTTAACCAAATGGCTACAAAGGGTTACTTGAGGAAGGAAGGGTGACCCACTGTCAAAGGGTTAGGGATGACAGTGATCCTGAGTGCCCTAACGCTAGAGCTAGGGACCCTAGTTTAGATACTGAAGGGGGCCTGTCTCATGCCTTGGGAATGTGTAAGGAGTTTGCAGCTGCTCAGAAAAGTGACCCTAGCCTAGAGAAGCTGAGGGCTTGGGCAGACTCTGACCGAGCACAGGGAGGAAAGCAGGAAACATAAGGTTTATTGGGAAAATGGACTGATGTATCACGGGATGCTAAGACAGAGGGAGGGATGATAGGCAGACAGCTTGTCGTTCCCCAGAGGTACTGTGAGCAGTTGCTCAAGACTGCACATGATATTCCCTTGTCTGGTCATCTGGGAATCGTGTGCACTATGCAGCAGTTAGCCCAGAATTTCTATTGGCCCAACTTCACCCAGCAGGTGAAAGAGTACTGCAGGTCTTGTCACTGGTGCCAAGAAATAGGGAAGGCAGGTAAGAAAACCCAAGCTGCCCTAATTCTATTGCCCATACTGGAAGAGCCATTCCAGAGGGTGGGAATGGATATTGTGGGGCCTTTAAATACCCCCAGCTCCTCCAGGAAGAGGTTCATCCTGACTGTGGTGGATTATGCCACCCGGTATCCAGAGGCAGTCGCCCTATCCTCACTGAGGACAAAGTGGCAGATGCCTTACTTGGGATTTTCTCCCATGTTGGGTTTCTGCAGGAGGTTATCACCGATCGATGGGGTACCTTCATGTCGGACCTGATGAAATGTTTGTGGGAGAAGTGTGGGGTGGAGCAGAGATGCACGACACCTTATCACCCGCAAGTCAATGGGCTTGTGGAAAGATTTAACAGTACCCTGAAGTCAATGCTCCAAGCATTTGCTGAACAGCATGGGAGGGACTGGGAGAAATACCTTTCCCACCTGTTTGCATACAGGGAGGTGCCCCAAGAGTTGGAAGGGTTTTCCCCCTCCGAGTTCTTATATGGTTGCAAGGTACGTGGGCCCCTAGACTTGATCCAGGAGGACTGGGAAGGCAAACACACCACCCAGGGAACTGCCATAGTGGATTATGTCCTTAGGTTTAGGGAAAGGCTGAAGGAGCTTATGGGGACAGCCCAGAGAAACCTGGCAGCTGCCTAACAAAAAGAAAAAGTGTGGTACGACTGCAGAATCAGAGCTCGCTCATACACGCTGCATCAGGAAGTCATGGTCCTAATCCCAGTCTGGAAAGACAAGCTGCAGGCTGAATGGGCAGGACCGTACAACATAGTCAGAAAGATAAATGACGTGAACTATATCATAGAGTTACCTGACAGAAGACATACAGAAAGAATATACCATGTCAACATGATGAAGCCATATGCTAATAGGGCTGACATGGTGTTTGCAGTGTGTAGTTCTGGGGAGGGGACGGACGAAGGAGACCCCCTTCTGGACTTGCTGGAAGAAAGCAAGCAGGAGTCCTCGCTGGGGACAATTAAATTGTCACTCCAGTTGGCCCTGGACCAGATCCAGGAGGTAAGGGAGGCTTTAGCAGACTTTGCCCCACTGTTTAACACCAAGCCTAGACTAACCCCCTTAGTGACACACAATGTGGAGACCAGGACGCAGGTGCCCATACGGAGAACAGCATATCAGGTGTCCGAGGCTGTTCAAAATGACATTAGGAGGGAGATGGAGGAAATGCTGGATTTAGGGGTAATCCAGAAATCCCACAGCCCCTGGGCCTTACCCATAGTCCTTGTTCCCAAGCCAGATGGCTCTACTCATTTTTGTGTGGACTATCGTGGACTGAATGCAGTCACGAAGTCAGACGCCCACCCGATGCCATGGACAGACGAACTCCTGGACAAGTTGGGAAGGGTGACCTACCTTACGACTACTGACCTGACAAAGGGGTATTGGCAGGTAGAGTTAACTGCTAGAGCTAGGGAGAGGTCAGACTTCATCACTCCGATAAGGTTATCTGAATTCAAAGTATTGCTTTTCGGAATGAACACCTGGCCACTTACCAAAGGTTGGTGAATCAGGTGTTAAATGGTGCTGAGGAGTACGCTGTGCCATACCTGGATGACATTGCCATCTTTAGTGCCAGCTGGAAAGAACACCTGTCCCACCTTAGGGAAGTGCTGGGCAGGATGCAGAGGGCCTCGCTCACTGTCAGAGCTGAGAAGTGCCAGGTGGCCATGGCTGAAGTGGAATACCTGGTATGTTGTAGGCCGGGACAGCTCCATCCTAACCGTAATAAAAATAGAGGCGATCAAGGCATGGCCCAGACCAGAAATGCAGAAGCAGGTCAGGAGTTTTCTAGGGACAGGAGGAACCATAGGAAATCTGTACCCAATTACAGTGCCTTGGCTGCTCCCCTATCTGACCTGGTAAAGAAAAGGATACCTAAGAAAGTTGTCTGGAAACCAGCCTGTGAAAATGCCTTTTCCAGACTAAAGGAGGCAGGATGCAGTGCTCCTGTATTGACAAGTCTAGACTACAGCAGACCCTCTGTAGTTCAGACTGACGCCTCAGATGTGGGTATTGGGGCAGTGCTGAGTCAGACATCCAACCAAGGAAAAGATCACCCTATAGTGTCAGCGGATGTACTGGGTTTCAGTGTGGCTCAGTTGGTAGCACATCCACCTCTGGAGCAGAAGGTCGTGGGTTCTCATCCCACACCGGGATTGGACTTGCACCTAAAAATCACTGGCATCTGAGTGCAGTATTGGGGGGTGCTGTACTGCTGGGGTGTGCCGTCCTTCGGATGAGACGTTAAACAGAGGTCCCTTCTGCCCATCCTGGTTTTGTCCTGGTGGGTGTCCAGGTGGAAGTAAAAGAACCCAGGGCACTCTTCGCAAAGAGCTGGGAACATTCCCGGTGTCCTGGCCAACATTCTCCTTCCCATAAACCGGTTCATGCAATTATTCAGGCTGTGTGTGGGTGATGATGTGCGATATGGCCGCCACCACACATTCAGTCACTTCACTGGCAGTCTAGCATTGCTTGTAAAGTGCTTTGGGATACTGTGTATGAAAAACGCTATAAAAATGTCGATTCTTCTTCTTCTTCTAGTGTACCTGAGTAAAAAGTTACTTCCCAGGGAGCAGGCATACTCTACTGTGGAAAAAGAGCATCTTGCCATAGTGTGGGCCCTTAAGAAGTTAGAGCCATACTTATATGGGCAGCATTTTGAGGTACAAACTGACTACAACCCACTGGTTTGGCTGACACAAATGGGAAAAACGAATGGTAGACTATTAAGATGGAGTCTTGCCTTACAAGGGTATGATATGATGATCTCACATAGGGCTGGAGCAACCAATCAGAACGCAGATGGCTTGTCGAGTCTATAAGAGGAATGAAATGAAAATTACCTACCTACTGTAATTCTTGATCTTCTCTTGTATCTTCACCATTCATTACTGCTGGGTAGGGTATAAGCTAGGCAGCACCCACTACCGGAGTTTTTTATTTTTTGGAGGAGTGCGCAAGAGGCGTAGGCACCGTAGACTCCTCCTCCATCCCAGTTCTGTAAGCTGGTGAGGCGAAATAAAGGAATTAGGAGAAATAGAGAGAGAGGCAAGAGAGCAGAGGGATAGACAAAGGAATGGAAACAAACCGAAAAAGGAATAAGCCGATAGAGGACAGGAAAGAGGAGAACCCTTCTCTAAGGGACCGCAGGACCTCACTCCTAGGGTGGCTCCGAGGGAGGAACAGATAAGGGAGAGAAAGAAAGAAGGAAGAGGAATAAGAGAAGGGGATATTTGGAGGAGGGAAAAATTCTGCCACGAGTTGTGAATTAAATTGGCTTTAAGGCTTATCAGCTCAGAAATTAAAAGCAAAGGCGCAAGGATCCCTTCAAACAAAACTGGACTAGATAGTTCAACCGAACCTTCTTCACAGCTTGGTACAAAAGAGGCAGATTTCCCTACACATCCCACTATCCTATTACCCATCACTCAAGCTGAAAGCTCACAGACTGCCAAGGCAAACAGTCTGTTCCGGAAGGAAGAGCCCCCAACTAGGTAAAGGGAAAAAGACCTCACTAGCACACTGACATGTGTTAATACTGGGTGGGAAGGGGAAGCCCTAAAGAGGGCAAACTCTTGGTAAGGTGGACAGAGACAGAGAAGGAAACTCATTCTGACTCACTGGGAGAGGAAGGGCCAAGAGAAACCAGACTGTCAGTTCAAGAAGGCAATTTTCAAATCGGGCTAGAACAGACATTAGCTAGCCCCAGGCTGGCATAAACAAGAATCAGGGACACCAGCAAGGTCCGAGAACCGAAGGAAGAGGACTGTCCAAAGGAACTAACCCTGTTGGCTGGTGACTGAACTAACTTGGCCTGAAGGAAAGGTGACCGAAGGAACACCTTCAAGGAAAATCAGAAAGAGTTTCCTCAGAAGGAAAAGACGAAGCTTCACTCGCTCCCTTCCCTCTCAAATCTTCTGCTACTCCTCTGAGAGAAGAATGGAAAGTCCCAAGGACTAGGGGATTTGAGCCCCAACGGCCAAGAGAGGGGAAGGGGGAGGAGGGCGAGCAGGGCGGGGGAGACACCCAAGAAATGAGGCCCATGAGGGGAAGGTGGGTGGGATTCAGTAATGAACGGTGAAGATACAAGAGAAGATCAAGAATTATGGTAGGTACGTAATTTTCATATCTTCCCTTGTCAATCTTCACCATTCATTACTGCTGGGTGAGTACCAAGCCTCCCGAAGGGGGTCTAGCACAACCCTAAGGAATAGGACCGCCAGCCTCCTGCTGGTGGAAAAACAGGAAGAAGAGACCCTGGCTGCATTAGACTGGAAGCTCAAAGCTGAGGAGAGCTAGGAGGTGTCACCTGAAGATAAGGAGATGGAGGAAGCCCTGCAGAAGCCTCCTAGCCCTGGTGGAAAAAAGGTGGGTCCCTCAGAAGGCAGAGCAACTCACCCTACGCCGGGCCAGGGATGACAACCTTGACAGACAAAGCCACGCTGTCCACCTAATGCAGATTCCTGTCCCCACAAGTCTGAAAGCCACCTCATTGACGTTATAAGATGCCCTTGCTTAGTGCCTTGCCAGTTCCAGGCCTATGGCAGAGAGGGCAATGGCTTGTCAAGATTGCTCCGAATCAGGCATCGATGCTAGCACCTGAGCCAGCACTGACCATAAGTGCCTGTTATAAGCAGCATGGTGTGCCTCATGTGATGCAATGCACAACATTGCACGAGAAGAAGAAAACTCTTCACCCCAATGGGTGAACTAGGGAATCAGAGTTCAGTGGTGGGTTGTCATGAGCACTGACACCCGGAAGGGGTCTGTAGGAATACCAAGCCCGAGGGAGCATTAGGGAGAGAACCTAGAGACTCCAATGGAGCACAATACCTCCTCCTGCAGTCTGCCAGGGCTGGGAAAGGGTCGGCTGGAGGCTGCCAGGTGCGGATAGACGCTTCCTGGAAGGGAATAAGCCAGGATGGCACCACAAGATGCTGGGCACTGAATTCGCTGAGGAATTCATGCGTCTCCTGCTCAGTATTCTCCCATCTGACAAAAGAAATACGGAGATCCCGAACCATCCTTGAGAGGAAGCACTGATATTCAGTGAAATCAATGTCGGAAGAGAGGTGAATAGTAGGTTCCACTCCCTCAGAGGAGGATGGGGAACTCAAATGTCCAGAAGACTCCTGCGGCGGTGGGGATTGGCGAAAGACCCGTTCATGCATGCACGTAACATATGATGGGAAGGCTGCCGCAGTGCCTCTGAATGTCTCTCAGGATAAAGGCCCTGTAGGACCCACGTGGCCTGGGGAGGGGTGGCTGCAGAGGAATGGGAGAAGGGCACCTGCAAAGAGGTGGCTGTACTCTGCCAGGGCTCTCGAATCCAGGGAACGGTGCCCGAGCTAGAGGGATCCCTGAGATCAGACCGGGTCGTATGGCAGAACCCTGGGAATGCGAACTCCGGAAGAGCCCAGATGGGGAATCTACCCTGTGACGTACCTGGGGTTGCATGAGTCCAGAAGGACAACCCTCAGCGGCGCTACCAGAGGGGGCCCCGGAGCCCGAGAAGGAGAGGTGGGGCTCGGTGCTACAGCTCATCCGTGCATCCCGTCAGGTGACAGAGGAGTGCCGCAGCCCCTCGCCCCAACCCCTCAGACTCAGAGGACACCCTTTTCCTCGACCCCAGTGAAGGAGTCCCCTGATCCAAAGGCCTCACGAGGGAGGCTGCCGAAGCCAGGGCTTCCAATCTCCCCTGGGAGGGCACAGCAGCACCAAGGCTGGCAACTGCCATGGCCCCCCAGAGGAGACAACCCCCTCCCTAACCCCCGAGCTGTCCTCCCCAATGGATCCCAGGGCACCCCCGGCATAGAAATCCTCAGAGGCAGACTGCTCCAGAGATTCAGGAATGGGGGCACTGCGCTGCCTGATACCATGTCCCACAGAGATCTCTGATTCCGAGGAATCGGGCAGCAAATCCGGGTCCACATCCGAGTCAACACTCTCCGAGGAGGGCATGACCAGCAGGACCTCAATACTGGCTACCCCAAGAACACCCTGAGGGACGGCGCCATTCTCCAGCGGCACCAGCCATCCCCACTGCACCGTCCACGTCCCCAGAACCCAACGCAGTCCCATGCTGGGCCACCGGCACCACACATGGTGCCGGAACCCGAAATGGCACTGCAGACAGAGCTGTGTAGGTCACCAGTGCCACAAGTGGTGCCAAGAACCAAACCGGGCCGGCACCGCGAACAGCACCAGGATCTGAAATGGCACTGCAAGGCAGCGTTGAGTGTCAACCAGTGCCAGACCCAACAATCATGGGCTGTGACACTGGGGGAGTCTGCACGTCAGGAGAGGTGACTGCTGAGGCAGTGTCGACGACACGACCCTGGGAGAGGCGCGCTCCTCCGATGCAGCAAAAGAAGCCTCCTCCTCAGCAAGGCTTGAAGATGAGGAGGCCTCCTCCTCACCAGACCGTATAGATCTGGGAGGGGACCCGGAGGAAGGGCCTAAAGAACTGGCCTGGGAGGCTTGAGAGTGACATTGTTCTCAAAAAAGTCATGGAGCCCTGCCAACTTTAAATGCGTGATTTCGAACATGGTGATCCATGGAAAAACAGGCATTGCATATATCCATATCATGGTTGGGTTCCAGGCACCATGGGCAAACATCATGCTGGTCCATCACGGAAAATACCGTCCACGGAGCACTGACTCATAAGTAGCGGCCAGCTTTCGATTTACGCTTGGCTCCAGAACCAGACACAATGCAAATAAAGTAAAACACAGCAAAAGATCCTGGCACCGTTGAACAATAATTGGAATGAACTTACCCACCAGTAACGGCATCGGGATGTAGAACAGGGATGAGGAGTCGAACAAATATGGTGTCAACAAGGTAGGCCTAATGGCATACTACGAAAATGCTAACTCATGCAGCAGGTGCAGCCACAATGGTGGGAGAAACAGAACTGGGATGGAGGAGTCTTCTTCGGTGCCTAACGGCCGCCGCTCACGCACCACGCAGTGCATCGCTCTAGTGGATGGCACCGTTGGCACGGACCCCTCGCCCAAAAAAACCCCCCAAAAAAACTCCCGTAGTGGGTGCATGCTTCCGACTTACACCTAGCAGTAATGAATGGTGAAGATTGACAAGGGAAGATCTGACTTGTGGAGCTCATCCCATGCAAGGGATAGAGACCCCAAATTCAGTCTAGGTGGGAAGGAGTGTGATGCTCTGCCCCTGCTTCTGGTTACCTGTATGATATTTATATTATAAATAGATGGTCTGTGTATGAAATGTCAGTATGTGAGAGATTTGCCTTTAACTTTTAAGATCAATAGCTAAAACCACAGGATGTTGTAAAACAGACCAGAAGAACCAGTTAATTAAGACTTCCTTACAGAAGGGTATTTTATTGCCCTTTTATGATCTGCCCAGGCTTTTGAAGTTGAAAACCGAATGTGACTTTTATGATGTTATAGTAGGCAGGGTAATTGGGCTGATTCTTCTCCTTTTAGCAAATAACCAGAAATGTGTGAAGAGTCATAAAATCCCTCAGATCACACTAGCACAGGAAATCAGCCCAAGAGGACATGAGTGTGGGATTGTTAAGTTCTTTTTTTTTTGTAAATCTCTTTTTATTAGGTTTTAAAACATATATATATATATATATATATATATATAATGTCATTAGGTTTCACATAGCTTATTTCATTTATACAATTCTTAAACTCACAGTAGGAATACATAAAAAGCTATAGCTTATATATATGGATTATTCGATTCTTATATTACTTATTGGGGGTCGGGTTATTAAAGCCTATAGCTCAGACCAGTATTGCAGGAAGATTCTTCACATACATCTTGAGTCCCTGTTGGCTAGTCTCTGAGAGAAAAAGACAGTACTGTATTTTGTAATAATAAGTAGCTCAATCTGGATATCTGTTTAAGGTAAGTGAGTAATCGGTCAGCAGCTCCCATTTCAGGTTACATTCCACAGGTGGTGAGGCCAGGTAGTTCTACAATTGTTTATGCCTCGGGCTCTCTCTTCCCTCTCCTTTCCAAGGGTCTCCTCCAGCTCCTCCAAAAGGATGTTATACCAATTTCTCCTCAGTTAGAGAGAAGGAGGAGACTTGGTATGGTACCCCCAGCATATGTATTTCAATTGTATCAGCCTTGGGGGAGATTTAGTTAGCTGGAGGTCACTTCCTAAGGAACAAAAGTGGGGTCTTTTAACATATAGTATATCTGCCATCTGATCCATCTGGTGGTGAACTTCTCTTCTTGTTCATTTAGACTGTGTGTTATTTTTTCCATGTTATAGATATGTCTTGTGATATCCCACCACTCTTACATAGATACACAGACAGTGTCGGCAGATAAGGGCCTATGGCCCACCCAGTCTGCCCAGTTGAGCTTGTAAGTTCAGTTTGTTTTCCTAGAAGTCTGTGGCCCCTTACCCCTGACCTCCAGAATTCCTTTATGTCTATCCCATGCATTCTTAAATCCCGTGATTGTTTCAGCCCCCACCACTTCCTCTGGCAGGGTGTTCCACTTGTCCACCACCCGTTCTGTGAAGAAATTCTTTCTCATGTTTCCTCTGAATCGTCCTCCCTCCAACTTCATCCCATGCCCTCTAGTCCTGGAACATCTTTTTTGCTAAAAAATAGTGTTTTCCTGCACCCTGTTCCTCCCTGTAAGATACTTGTATGTCTCTATCATATCCCCTCTCTCCCTCCTCTCCTCCAGGGAGTACATGTTCAGTTCCTTCAACCTGTCTTCATAGGACTTGTGATGCAATCCATGCACCATCTTTGTTGCCCTCCTCTGAACCTTCTCTACCCTGTCTATGTCCTTACGTGGTATGGTCTCCAGAACTGTACACTGTACTCTGGGTGGGGCCTCACTAGTCTCTTGTATAGTGGAATTATGACCTCCCTTTTCCTGCTGGTGATGCCCTGCTATACATCCCAGCATCCTATTTGCTTTACCTGCTGCCTTGTCACACTGTTTCCCTACCTTGAGGTCATCAGAGATGACAACCCCAAGATCCCTTTCCTGCTTGGTGCATGCTATATCCTCACCCCCCAACTGATATATTGTGCCAGGGTTTTTGTGCCCCATATGCATTATCTTGACTTCTTGCATTGAATTTCAACTGCCAAACCCTGACCATTCTTCAAGTTTCTGCAGGTCGCTTCTCATTCTGTCTACACCCTCTGGTTTGTCTACTCTGTTACAGAGCTTTGTGTCATCAGCGAACAATGAAATTCTGCCTTCTAGGTCCTGCGCATAATGTCACTGATGAAGATGCTGAATAGGACCGGTCCCAGCACTGATCCCTGTGGTACCCCACTGGTCACTCTTCCCTCTGTGGAGTGACAGCCATTTACCACCACCCTCTGTGTCCTGCCACCCAGCCAGTTACCTACCCACCACACTACTGTCCTGCCCACACCCATATTCCCCAGTTTGTGTAATAGTCTTCTATGTGGCACAGTGTCAAAGGCCTTGCTGAAGTCCAGATAGGCCATGTCCACTGCCCTCCTGATCCACCTCCCTAGTCACCCAGTCAAAAATTCAACGAGGTTGGTCTGACATGACCTCCCCTGGTGAAACCATGCTGCCTTGGGTCCTGTAGTCCATTGACAACCAGATGTTCCACCAATCTCTCCTTCAGTAGTGCTTCCATGATCTTCCCCACTACCGAGGTGAGGCTGACTGGTCTGTAGTTCCCTGCTACCTCTTTGTTCCCACTTTTGTATAAGGGGACTACATCTGCTGTCCTCCAGTCTTTGGGTACTCCCGTTTCCAGTGATCGGCTAAACAGGATAGCAGAGGTTCAGCCACCACCTCTTAGTTCTTTAAGGACCTAGGTGCACCCATCTGGCCCCATTGATTTTATGTCTTATTACTTCCAGTTCCTTCAGGACCCTTTCTCGTGTAAAGGGACTTGTGTCCATTCTGCACCATTCTCACCCTTGTTCCCCTTCAGACCCATTACCCTCCTCTTCCTCAGTAAAGACTGAGCAGAAATACCTGTTCAATATGTCAGCTTTACTGTTGTCATCCTCCACGTGACCCCATCCTCCCCTTCAGTCTCACTATCCCTCCCTTTGTCTTTCTTTTTTCACTTATGTACCTGTAAAGGTTTTGTCCCCTTACCCACTGATTTTGCAATGTGTTCTTCTGTCTGAGCTTTGGCTTCCCTTACTGACCTCCTGCTCCCTTTGCTTCTCCTGGTACTTCTCCTACCCCCTTCTGCCTGTGTCTTTTTTGTATTGCCTGAATGCAATCTTTTTGGCTTTCACTTTCTTTTCTACCTCTTTGGAAAACCATAATGGTCTCCTCTTCCTTTTCCCTTGCTAACCTGCTTAATGCATAATTCTGTTGTTCTTGTAATCCCCATTTTAAATACGCCCACTGTTCCTCAACCCCTGATTCCTGTCCCATTCCCTTAATGCCTCTTTCAAGTATCTCCCCATTTTCCCAAAGTCTGCCCCCCTAAAATCCAGGATACGTGTTTTTGTGTGGTTTGGTTCTGCTCTTTCTGTGATTTCAAACCACAATGACTGGTGGTCACTGTTTCCCAGGTGCTCCCCACTGTTATCCCACACACTGTCCCTGTTTGTGAGCACAAGGTCCAGTATTGCCTTCTGCGAGTTGGTTCCATGACCAGTTGCTTGAGGAAGGCACCCTGAAGAGAGTCAGGATAAATCTGCTCCTAGTTGATGCTGCTGCTGGGATGCTCCAGTCCACGTCTGGAATATTGAAGTCTCCAACCAGTACTACCTCACCCTTGTCTGCCATCCTTTGGATGGCTAGCATCAGCTCCCTATCTGTTTCTTCCTCCTGGGCTGGTGGTCTATAGACCACACCTGTGTGGATGGCTGTCCCCATTTTCCTTTCCAGCTTAACCCACAGTATCTCTCCCCCATTTTGTTCCTCCTGGATCTCTGTGGCCCTTATGTCATTTTTCACATACAGTGCCACTCCTCCTCCCTTCCTGCCTGCTCTGTCTCTTCTGAATATGTTGTAGCCAGGTATGGTCATCTCCCAGTCGTGGTTATCATTACACCGGTTTCAGTGATGGCCATAGTGTCCAGGTCTGACTGTACCATGACAGCCTCCAGATCTTACATCTTGTTGCTAAGGCTCCTGGCATTTGCACACATGGCTTTCCATGATTTGACCTCCTAGACTGTTTCACTGTTCTACTCAGCCCCTTCCTTGGTTGTCATTTATCCCAGGTTCTCCTTGTGTCTGCCCTTCTGCTGAATTTTGCCCTTTTCTGCTTATCCACCTCTTAGGCACTAATCTCCATCTTTGCACACTGCTTTGCAGAGATAGCCACTCCTCTGGTTCACTGGTTCCACTGCTAGCTGTGGGGGTGAGCAAGTGGGTACCCTTCTTGCTGGCCTGTCACCCCTTTGCTGGTTTAATAACATCAGCTAGCATTTAAACTTAGTCATTAGTGCTTGGATTCCCTCCAGGATGGATGCAGGCCGTCAGGCTTGAACAAACCTCCATCCCTCCAGGTGGGTCCCAGTCACCAATGATCCAACCCTTCCTCACAGCACCAGTTCTTCAACCATAAGTTAAAGTTCCTGGTGCATGCACTCTATGCTCTCCTTGCCTCTCACAGGTAGTACTTCTGAGAAGTGACAGAAGTAGCTAGTGCGAGACCCTCTCCCAGTTTCCTAACTCTTCCTGAACTTCCTTTGGCTCCCCATTTGCCAGGTCATTAGTACCTAGGTGGATAATGACATCCAGCTCACCCTCCGTCTTGCCTTCCCAGTGATCCCCAGGATCTTCCTTCCATCCTCTCCATGCCGTGCACCTAGAGCACCTCACCTCCTGTCCTCCCCCTCCTGTGTTCCTAGCTGGATCCTCTTATGATGGAGTCCCCACCAGGATTCACTCTCCTCCTCCTCCTGGGGTCCACTGCTTTCCCGCTGAGGTCACCTCCTTGCTAACCTCCACATCCTTTCCTTCCACTTCTCTGGGTACCTCTATTTGGTTGTCCTCATTTGCCAGTGTGGCATATGAGTTCTTGAGTGGAATAGGATCTGGGATGTGCCTCTGCCTGACTGCTCAACCTCCCTGAGCCCACTGTCATCCAAGTGCTCCTCGTCTCGGCATCCTTTGAGGCAGTTGCATTGGACTGGGTGGTCCCTGGATGGGGTGATGGTACTCCTGACCCAGTTTACTTCTGCTCTGAGTCTGGCTACCTCATCCCGAGTCGAGAGAGATGCATGCAGATGGGGCAGCACCTCAGTGTCAGAAGGTCTGCCTGAATATGGCTGCCCCACAGCCACTGCATTGCACCACTCCTCACATTATACTGCAATTCCACTACTTGTCTGCTACTGAAGCTCTCCTAGTTCCCTTTTTATTAATTTACTGTACTAAAAATCCTGCCACTGATCCTCAGATAATTTTTTTTTTTTAAAGAAAAAGAAACCAATAAATAAATGAATGAGTCAAAACACTTGTCGTGCTGAGGGTGGGCTTCTTCCCCCTTATGCCCCTCCTACTTCACACCCCTTACTATACCCTGTGTTTAGCTCCTGTCAATCAGATTTAACAGGGCATATAATTAAGAGTTGGAAATTTTGCAACAATTAAAGACAGCACAGAATTACACCACCACTATGTTTTAAATTTCCAACAGCCCAAAAACAATTATAAGTAAAGACAACAAAGAAAGTATAGTGTCACTAAAAGCCCACAATCTAAGTTTAAAAGAAAAATAGCAATTACCAGTTACTCTAAAGCACTGAATTGAATATGTTTCCTTCCTTCCCCTTCTGGTTTCTTCTGAGAAATTAAAACTCTACGTGCTACTTTAACTCTGACTAAGCCCCACCTCCAGTTATCACGTAGCTGAGGTCACTCTTGTACTGTGGGGGGTTTTGATGTCAACCACAGTTTCATGATTGCTTTCTTTGCTGCGGTAATGAGGAGGAGGAGGAGTATATATCTGGTGTTAGGGCCCCTAAGAGTTTTAGGGAGGAGGAGAAACAGGAACATCTCCAGCGTCAGTTGAAGCTGAGGGTCTAATATTTCTTGTAGATGGGTCTGGAGAAGTAAAAGAAATGGTTTAAGGGCTGGGCAGGACCACACGATATGGGTGTGGTTTGCCTTAGGTTCTCCACATAAGCGCCAGCATATTGCTGGTCTGGTTAGAGAATAGTGGCTAGTGACTGCCGGAGCTCTAAAATATCTGACCAGATTCTTCCATGCGTATTCACGCCACTGGTGTGAACTGGTCACCGGGTTGAGTAACCACGCCGGCGCTAGTCCTGAGCGATATCTGGTATCCTGATTCCGGCTCCATTGTAAGTATATTCATAGTGGGAGGGTCACTCTGTGTATTTAGTGCTTGATAGTAAAATGATACCAGGTGGTCTTGTTTCAATGTTTTGTTGAGGTGGATTTGACTGTGAATTAAGGTTGGAAATTGTTTGGCATTCCACAGTGTCCGTGTGGGCTTTCAACATAGTGTCGGAGTTGTAAATAGCGGTAGAAATCTCGATGCAATTGTATTTTTTTTTTTAATATCTGCATATGACCACAAGCTACCTTGTGTCATTATCTGCATCAGGTATTTTAGGCCATATCTCCCATTGCTGGAAGCTGTTATCTATTTTGTTCGGAGGGAACTCGCACAGGCTAGAGATTGGGCATATGAGTGGTTGATAAGGTGTCAGTTGCTGAGTTTTTTTGATAGATTGCCAATTTTTGAAGTGATCTACAAACCAGGGGTTTGTGTGCAAACACACTCCTCTAGTCTCCACTTGTTGACACAGAACTTGGAAGTAAGTGTGATCGCTCATCAAAGCTCTCTCTATCTCCAGCCAATGTGGGTTGGAGGTTCTGGTTTGTCAGGCCATTACGTGCGTGAAAGTTGTCGCCTGCTGGTAGAGTTTTAGATCTGGAAGTGCTAATCTTCCCTCTGGGACTGTTAAATTCAAAGAGAAAATGTTTAATTGAAGACTGTCATATTTGCAAAATAGCTAGTTACAGATTTTCAAAGCAATGACTCACATCCTCAGAACACTTATGCCAGAAATTATCTAAGGAGGTTCTAGCTGACCTCATCAAAGAGGGAGGACAGAGGTTAAAATGAAACACTGTATATGGATGGTGACATATGATTCTAGACTCTGACTAGAAAGCACTTAGAAAGGTAATAGCTAGAAAATAATTATCTGTGGAAGAAGTGTTTGTTTTGAAACTTCCTTTTGGTTTTTATAAGATTTAAGTTGTATGATACTGTAGAACTAAGATATTTCACTTTCATTTTATTTTCACTATATTCGCTTAACGGCATATAACCGCGAAAATAAAGCGCAAGTAAAATATTGTTTTAGTGAATAATTACTGCAGCGCAATTGCCGTGGCAGAAGAATGACAATATAAGTCAGTTATGTTTTTTTATACGTATTACAACAGGTTTATTCCATTTAAAAATAAAGCCAGAGCCTAAAAATCATTTAAATACAGTACATCAATAAATACAGCATTAATCCATTACATCTGTACATTACTGCACTTTATCTGCATTTTCATTTAGACAATTTCAGTGCACTTCTTCTACACCAGCCTCCTGAAAGCCCCTCATGCAGTCCTCTGTTTGTCTTGCTGCCTCCTCTAAACTTGATACTAACCACTGGGCATGTTTCTCTTTAAGTGTCAGCATTTTCAGATCTACCATGATGTCTTTCGCTGCACTACCGTGATGAAGCTGGCCCATGATACAGTCAGCATACCAACTAGTGAAATTCTGTTTCAATGCGTCTTTAAACAGTTTATTAACAGAAATGTCCAGAGGTTGTAAACAGTCTGTGCACGAAGCAGGGACAAAAACTGGAATTATATTATGTGCCTCAAGTTTTAATAGAACATCTTCCTTTGTACGTGCTCGAAACAAATCCATAATAAGCAATGCTCTCTGATCACTGTGCAGTCCCAGTCTTAGTTTAGTGAACTCTATGTAGGGCAGTAACAGCCTGTCAATGTACTCACAAAAAGTTGCGGCATTGGCCCAATGGTTTTCAGACTGGGTAATATTCCACCCAGCTGGGAAGGAGAAACGAGAGTGGCATGCTGTTGTGCGTCCTTAGGAGACCTGGCATTTGTCTCCTAGACCTGTCACCTCCACTTGCTTAGAGCCTTTTATTTCCATTGTCCATTCAGATACAGGTATCATATGTACACCCGTCTCATCAATATTAACCACAAGTTGGTGGGGGATCAACTCCTGCTGAGCGGCAGTTCGAATTCGGTTTAGAAATGCTTCTTTAAGCTCTTGGAAATCAATAGGCGTTTTTCTCCCAGCTTTAGTACCTTTCCGTTTTGAGTAGCCCATGCAGCTAAGAAATGTCCAAGCCCCCTGTCGAGAAATTGACACACTGCCTCCCATTTAAGTTAGAAGTTGGGGATTATTTGCTTTAATGACACCTATGGCTACAGCTTGTGCCACACTCACATTCACCACAGCCCCTTCTGCTCTTAAGCTTTTTATTATGACTTTAATTCATTTTCTATTTCAATCATTAACATAGGTGATCTCCCCCGTGGTCTTTTAGGTAACTCTGGTGCTAGTTGTGATACATCGGGTGTGAGTTGAACTTTAGACAGGTAGTCCTTTTTAAAATTTGCAAACTGAACTTTCATTTACTGTCAGGTTATGCTTAGAAGAGACGTACCTGACAGCATTCATAAACCCGTTCTCCACTGAATAACGGCGAATTTCAAATCTCAATGCTGAGTAATATTGGCATATTCTCCACAGGCGCTTCTTGGCTGGTGGTGTACTTTGCAGCTCACGTACACAGACTCGGCAACCCGATATGTAATCACGGTGGTCTCAACCAGCTGATCTGCTGCAACATTTTCAACAAAGGCAATTCCCTGCCTTTCGGATTTGGGATGGTTTAACCAGCCTTAGAGAGACATGCTTGATGTAGGCTCGTACAAAGCAAGTGTGGTCTGCGGTGGCATTTTCAGATTGGAGTGAGTGAGTCAAGTTATTTAAAAACAGTCAAATAAAATGCAGGAATCCATCAATTGCAGGAAAGTGTTTATTGACGTGTGTGATTGCAACGCAAGGAAAGTCTTAATTAATGATAAATCAACATAGGGAGCATAATGATTAGTGAGGCCAACTGTGAGCAAGCTGTCAATTAGGGGTACATGATAATCTAAAGCACTAATGCACCAATTAAATGGCTAAGCAGTCATAGTGGTAGATACGTAAATTAGTACTGAGTTACTTAAAGCCATAGCATAAATATCTCTCTCGCTAATACCTGTCACTGCACAAATCGTGAAAATTTTGGCCCGCTAAATATATTAGTACTACAGTATATTGTTCTGTGTTTAATTTTACCTTTATCATATTTTAGTAAACAACCATTTCTTTTAAATACTGCCTGGGTGTCTTTTCAGTTTCTTTTTGAATGTGATATATATCAATCAATCAATCAATCAATCAAATCTTTATTTATTCAGGCGATCATCATTGAGCAAGGCTCATTTACAAGATGGACCTGATAAGGTCAAGGTTCGAGTTGGTGCACACAATTACATCACATACTTATGAGACAGTTATACATACAGAAACAAGAAAATGTTATTTATAACACAATAATATACAGAGAATTCACATGTTAAAGCTTGGCAAGAGAAAGTTAAACTAACATCTACAATATGTACTATACATATATATCACAATGAGGGCCATGACAGTCACTCACATAATGAGTACAAGGATGGTGAAGGAATATTGGGTTGCCATATACTGGCAGGTGTCTGGCTGGAAGGAATATGCCATATGTGATTGGAATAAGGTTTGTGGGATGACTATTCCATCTCTAGCGGTATAACTGCATTCTCTTGTGAAGAAGGCTGTACAGTGCTGCTTGAAGGATGTAAATGGAATGATAATGGACAGTTTTAGGGATTTTTGTAGGGTGTTCCATGCTATGGCTAGAGAGTAGCTGATTGCTGCCTCCCTATTTTGGTGTTGACTTTGGGCAATTTGAGCAGGATGATATTGTTGCTTCTTAGGGGCATAGGAGCTGGGAGTGGTCAGGTTGAAGCAGTCCAGGATATAGCTTGGGAGTTTTTTGATAAAGCTCTGTAGATCCATTGAGCTGCATTTCTGCTCCTCCTGACATGAAGGAAACCCATCCAACTGAATCATAGAGAGAACAATGGTGAGTATTATATGGCAGGTCTGTAATGAACCTTATTGCTCTATGGTATAAGGTATCCAACTTTTGAAGGTAGGGGAGTGGAGCAGTGACTATAGAGTGTCTGGTAGTCAATGACTGATAGAAAGATGGCCTGGACTAATCTCATCTTTGAATCTCTATTAAGGAAGGGTTTTAATCTGTAGAGGAGGCCATATATGTGGTTAAGTCTGACAGCTGTTAAAATCTTGATTGTGTTACTAAGTTAAAGGTAAGAATATACCTAAGGTCTCTTATAGAGTTTTTAAGGGTTAATTTTGGAGACCTGGTTGGTCGCCCCTGGGGAAAGATTGTACTGCAGTCCCGAAGAGGGTACATATCTGAGCCTGTACATTGGGTATGCTAGCATAAGGTTCACAGTTTGAATCCCTCCAGAACTCGAGGCTAAAGGTGATTGGGACCTAAAGCAGACAGGAGGGTTACCCTGTCTGTTACCTGTTCACTATTGCACTCTGAGGTTGGCACTGTGGGAGCAGAGGGCTGACCTGTGGAGTGCATTTGTGACAAATAGCACCACACAAGATGCTTTATTTATTCATACTGGTATGATCAGAGAGCAGTTCCTTTTGGAAAATTCAAAATCCCATATCTCAGTTCAGGCATGAAATACCATGACTTTCTCCACTAACAAATGCTGTGGCTGCTTAAAAAGGGCACATACACAATACAAATGGATATTTGTTATACAGTAGCATATTTTCTAAACTGCAGTCCTTGATAAATGCGGAAAGGAAGGAAATTTTCATCCCACATGTAGAAGTGAACACAGAGGCAATGAGGCAACCATCACCCAATTAACCTACTCTGTCATCTGCAGTTGGAAAAAAAATCAGAAAATGTCTCTAAACAAAACCTTATCAACCCTAGCAGCAGACAATCTCATCATCTAATTCTGCTAGCATATTACTGTTAAATCAAATAATGACATGGAAAAGGCAGGGACCGAGATTTTCTGATCACACACAAATTGACTCAACTAGACAATTCTGTATAAGGTCAGGTAAGTCACTTCATTACAATACATTTTGCTGATTCTCTATAGCAGTGGGGAGTAGCTCATATTATTACATGAATCAATACATAATTAGGGGTCATTCTACCTGTGTTGGCTTTTATTTAGAAGTTCTGAATCAGAGGTTGAATGGACTCGGGCTACAGAAAAAAGCCAATGCAAATATGTCCAAGAGAAAATAACGGCAGGGTATAGTCAACAAATTTTATACCACCTTGTAGATGTAGCATTAATTATAATTTTATCACTTTATGATCCAGAAAATGCAAAATCAGTCACAACTGAGTTGCCACTTTTAAGCATTCCAGGTTTAGAAATGTCACGTTGAATTCCATCCCTAACAAACCATTTGGAGCTTACCCTAGTGGTTAGTAAGTAGAGCTGTGAGCATCAAGATCCAGGTTTGAATACTAGCATTGACACTGTGTGACCTTCAGAAAGTCCCTTAACCCCTCTGTGCTTCACTTCTCTGTAATCTTCAACTAATCTTTCTCTGTTGTTTTTATCCCCTTGTGTAACTAAAATGGTAGCAGCATCCCTCACATTGTAAAACACTTGGGGTTATATACTATTTGTAAGAAACACAAAATTTAGAGCACTCTCAATTGGAAAAAACTATAAGCACTGGCTAGTGCAAAAAGCTTTTATTAAACTGGCATCTCCGTACAAATTGGTGCAACCAGATTAAAGACAGCAAGCCTCACTATATGAGCAAGCCTCTGAATCTTGAGTTTGATGTTCTAGCAGTGTTTTTTCGGTAGCACCTGATCCCTGTGGTGCGAGACTTCTGGGAATTCTGTTTGTATGAAAGATGCTATATTTACAATTTATATTTTAATTCAGTCATGCTCTCCTATATCCTGTTTCAGGTGTCCCTCTCACAATCTGGCTACCTCTCTGGCATGCTTGCTCAGGGCACTTGCCATCTCCAAGTCAGATACACTTTATCCCTCTGGGTTTCCTGGCTTACTTCCACACGGTGGGGTGCCTGGACAGACCTACTGCATGTGAATGGCCAAGCTAGGTGACAAACCTAAGGTAGCAGGACACTTAAGAGGGACAGCAGATGCTTTTCAGTAGCTGTGAGGTGGACGTGTGTGACAGGCTTGAATAAGGCCCTGTCCCATTTGTTATGCAGAAAGAGTTAAACACAAGGATCTGTTTTATCCTCTCCTTTTCTGTCTCTTGTCTGTCTGGTTGTGCAACCAAATGCTCTCATGGAGACCTAGGAACTGATCACTCTGACAGTCTCGCGATTCTCCGCCTCTCGCTATCTCTCCGCTCACTTGCTGTTGTCTTTTCTTCCCCTTGCATATCTACAGTTATAAAATATATTTGAATCTGTAAGTGATACTGGGATCCTTTGTTTGAAATTGTATATAGTTATATAAGGCTGAAATGACTACAAAAGATATTTGGAATTTAGAGGGTTAACCTGAGATGCAGTTTGAGCTCCTCTCAAGCTTGTGCAAACTTCTGCAGAGCTGTCAGCAGAAGGCCAGCTTGGGACATTGTTCTATGTGCAAGCCTGCTCTGCAAGGAAACTGACAAGAACATTTTGAGAAAACAGGATGTCTCTTAACGAGTTCCCAAGCAAAGACTTATAAAAGAGCAGCATTGTTTTTCCTGGGAGAGACAGAGACTGAGATTTGAATTGAAAAGAAGCCCTCAGATGAGGGGCTTTGTTTTCTCTGTTTGTACTGCCTTTGTAAATAGTTATACTGAACCATTTTATTTTTAATTGTACTGTTATTGATAATAATAAATGCTACTTGTGAATTTTACAACTGCTCCTGGTCTTCCTATGCTTCCTGACCTGTGCCTCGACAACCTGGTGGCTAACGCTGTCCTACATATGGGACATCTTCCCCCATTTAAGTCCCTCTCACCCGACTGTAGTGGGATCCCAGTCCACACTGCTGTCCAATAGGCGAGATTGACTGACATTGTAAGGACACCCACAACATCAATGCCAGCTCCTATGCTACCAGAAGGGGTGCTGTTGGAGCAGACAGGTTGACTTGCCCTTGGGGTCTGCGCGCGATGCCTCTGCATCCTGCTGTACAACCCACTAACTTGGAGCAAGGGAATTGGGACAGAGATTTAATCCTGCATCTCTCCATATGGCGGTGCAGCACACTACCAGCTACTGGACCACATACTCACAGTGGAGGAAGGGGGCCTTACCATGTCTCCTACCTCTGCTATCATTGCTAGGGTATGGTCTGGACAAAGGTTGTTTCTGTGACAGCTGCAGATGAGGTTACTTAAAAAATGAGCATTTCTCCCTGCCTAAAAGTATGATTTCTTAGTCCCGTCAAATCCCATAAAGGATCTAACAGTGGTATTTGTTTCTCTGACATTTTATAAGAAAAATGCCACATCATGGACCGAAACAAGATTGAGCTATCAAAGGATAGGTCAGACACTCACTGCAGCTCTTGAGAGAGAGAGAGAGAGAGAGAGAGAGATTCACTTCATTCAGGCTTACCCCTAAGTAAGCACCCCATAGGTATGTGCAGGTCATGTCATTAGCATTTACTGCTATCTGGAGCTACCATCAGGAAGCATCCAAACCATCCTGACAGGATGAGGGGGAAATTCTCCCTGTCTCATTCTGGAATTTATTCATAAGAGGCATCATAAAGGACATGTTTCATTTCTGCATCTTTCCTATACAGTAACACAAGATGTTTACTCAGAAACATGTCAGACAAATAAAACAAGGATTAAGTAAGAAATGAGCCTGGGGAAAAATGGTTACAAGCAAAGAGAAGTAGTGAATTTAATAGCTCATTTTTTTTTTTACAATTCATATTTTCATACAGTAATGTCATTCTACCTTGTCTACCTCCTGCTTCAGACAACTGATACCCTTGAAGAGCTAGAGTTACAGTAACTAACTGCAAAATGTTTCAAGGGGCCATCTCCTTCATCGTGCTCTCCCCCTCCCTTGGCTGAGTTACACGCAGTCCCATCAGGAAGGGATGCAGGATGGACCTTGGAAGAGATGGCTGGTGAGGAAAAGATCCTTTTTCCTCAGCAGGGGATGAATGGGGAGAGGGGCATCGGAAACTTCTCCACCCACTGGTCCTCCTATGGAGTGCAGATGACCCCCACAGAACTTAAACTACACTGGTGCTTAATAGGGGTTTTCCTCTAAAGAGTGCATTAAGAGCATTTCGATGAGTGATCGAGCCTGCCTGGGATAAGCATAGCCAAATTATCTGCCAAAGGCAGATGCAGATGCTGCCAAGTGAGAGGCCACCTTGGGGGCATTGTAAGATACCCTTGTCTGCAGTGGCATGTGCAGAGTCAATGAACAAGGGAGGCCAAAATCTCCAAACCATTGGGTCTAAGGGCATGCCCTCCCATGATTTTTTTTTAACTGGAAGATTATTGCATTTTTCAGAGTTTTTATATAGAAATACAGTAAGAATCCTTCAGCATCACAGAACAGATAGTACATTATACACCAGTTTACAGGTATAAACAGTTCAGCAGGGTGTAGTCATGTGGTACAGTGTATACTATCAGATACTTATGCCGAGATAATGCCCAAGGCCCTACTTCTTGTATGGAAGGGTTAGATGGAATATAACATAACAGAAATGGAACACATTAAACCAACAACATGAACAACCAGAAACCTGCAGGATGTTGATCAAGTTACAACTTAAGAGAACAGGTAGTTATTGTTGGGGGAGTGGATATTATTATTACCGATAATCATCTTACACCAGGGCCTTGCATCCCTTGTTCCAGATCCAGAAGCAAATGGTTTGATATCTTTTATTGGACCAGGGAATCTTCAGGATCCCAAGCAGCCCAGCGGCCACCGAAGTTGTCAAGGACTGGGTGCCTCGACTTTCAATAAAATTAAAGAAGGAAGCCATCTAGCAGTAAAGAGGTCTGCCTATAACCAATCTTAAAGCTGGTGGTGGTGGTGGTGGTGGGTGTAGTCTGCAGCCACTGATAGTGCCATTTGCAAAGGCTGCCAAGAAACAGAAACATAGAAATTGTCATCAGATAAGGACTGCTAGGCCCATCCAGTCTGCCCGTAGGCCCTATACATTGTATGTGGCCACTGACCCTATGTGATCAATGGCTTTTCATCACTCCTTCCCTTCTCAAGCTTCCTTTGTGCCTGTCTCATGCATACTTAAACCCCTCTACTGTGCTTGCCCCCACTACCTCCTTTGTAAACTATTCCAAGCGTTTATCCACTTTTCTGTGTAGAAAAACTTCCTCACATTCTCTCTTAACCTATCCCTTCCAATTTCATATTGTGCCCCCTTGTTCTAGTGCTTTTTCTACATTGGAAAAGGTCCCCCACCTGCATCCTGTTAAATGGGCAGACTGGGTGGACCAAGCGGTTCTTATCTGCCATCAAATTCTATGTTTCTATGTTTATGCTCTTGAGGTACTTGAAAGTTTCAATCATGCCTACCCCCCCTCCAGTGAGTACATATTGAAGTCCCTTAGTCTCTCCTTATATGTTTTGTGGTGCAAGCCCTGCACCATCTTTGTTGCCCTTCTCTGGATAGTCTCCACCTTATCTACTGTATGTCCTTGCAAGTGTGGCCTCCAGAACTGCACGCAGTACTCCAGGCAAGCCTCCTACCAATGTTTCATACAATGGCATCACCACATCCCACCTCCTGCTAGTGATACCCCTGCCTATGCAACCCAGCATGCCACTGGCCCTTTTAGCTACCTTTGTGCACTGCTTTGATCCTAAGGTGCATCTGCTGCCCATGATTTGTTTTTTTAACCCATGCTGTGACACTGGCATGTATACACATCCTAAAAGAAAACATTACTCACCATAGTAATCTTTTTTCTTCCAGGGGATCACACAGTATGATTAAACTAATGCAGTCAGCCTTCAGTGTTGAACTGCTCCGGAAAGAATGGAATTTATGCAAATGATGGAACTCTAGTTAGTTCGTGCCAATTTCAAACTGCTGCCCCTAGAAACTACTGCACTCTGAAGTGCTTCAGATTCATTGCGTAGCCTAACAGGGTGAAGACCCTCTAGCTATCTAAATAATATGGATTAAGCCCCCTTAATCACGTCGTCCCTAAAACAAATGTCCCTAAAAAGGAGACAACATGCCCAACTAGTTAAAAACCTTAACATTAACCAGGCACAAACATGCAGTATATGACAGCAGGGATGCAGAACTAAGTCTGTCCCTTATTTTCCTTGGTTCTGGTAGGGAGGGAGGGAGTTTATACTGTGTGATCCTTGGAAGAAACAAGATTACTATGGTGAGTAATTTTTCTTCTAACCCCAGGAATCACACAGTATGATTAAACTAATGCAAACTACCAAACAGTACCTTTGAGGTTGGGCTGAGAACCTATTTAGGGAACAGGTTCTGTAGCAATGCTGTGCCAAATCTGGCATCACTTCTGGACTGTAAATTCATGGAATAATGCTTGGTGAAAGTGTGGACAATTTTCCATAAGGCTGCCTTACGGATTTCCAGTAGAGGAATATTCCTTGCTACAGCCACTGAAGCATCTATACCCCTGGTGGAGTGTGCCCTGAGGCCCAGGGGAGCTTGCTTCCAATTTTACTGTAACAGAACTGAATGGAGGCCACTATCAAGCATGCAATGGTTCGTTTGGATGCAGGTCTACCTTTGCCCACTTCCCCATAAGTGAGGAACAGCTGGGTATGTTCTGGTATATGGGCCTTGGTTCTATCAATATAATAGTGGCAAAGTGCTCTCTTGAAAACCAGGCTGTATAGTCTTCTCTCAGGTGAGTTTGAATTCTGATTTAAAAACACGGGTAGTATAATGGATTGATTTAGGTGGAAATCTGAGACCACCTTAGGAAGGAATTTCCTATTGGTTCTTAGCACCACTTTATCCCTGTGGAAGGAAATGAAGTTAAGTTCTGTACACAGGGCCTGTAACTCGCTTATTCACCTGGCTGAATTCATTGCCACCAGAAAACAGTTTTCCTGTGTGACATGCTTCAAATCTGCAGTTGCATTGGCTCGGGGTGCTCCATGAGCTTGGCAATACATACAAATGTTTAGATTCCAGGCTAGAACTGGCTCCCTAAGGGAGGGTGGAGGTGATAAAGGCCATTGAAAAACGTCTTGAATACAAGGTGAGAGGCCATGGACCTGTCTCTGCCTACTGAGATATAAGCTGAGTTTGCAGCTAAATGGATCTTCAGTATAGAAGGTCTGAGGCCAGGGTATGGAGATGGGTCAAGTAGTCCAATAGGACAGACAGACCAGCCCTGGAGGGATTAATATCCCTTCCAGAGCACCAGATAGAGAACCTTTTCCACTTTGAAGTGTAAGTCTTCTTAGTGGGTAGTTTACTTGATCCCCTAAGCAGTCAGAACCTCTTCAGAAAGGTTCAGGCTGGTAAATGCTAGGTCTTCAAGAGCCAAGCCTTCAGCCGCAGGGATCTGAGGTTGGTACATGATCCTGCCCTGGGAGGATGTCAGTAGCTTGTGCCTCTGGGGCAGGTGGGCTGTGATGCAGACAGAGTCAATAGGAGAGAATACCATGGTTGCCTCGCCCAGTCTGGTGCCACTAGAATCATTGTTGCTGGCTGTGAGCAGAGCTTAATTAGGGTCCTGAGCAACATAGGAACAGGAGGGAATGCATACAGGAATCTGCCCAACAAATCCAGAGTCAGGGCATCTACTGGAACAGTGCCCCTGCTTGGAGGCCTGCAACAGTACTGTGAAGCTGGTACTTGTCCATGGAGGTAAGAGATCTATCTCTGGGGTGCCCCACCTTCTGAGCACTGACTGGAGCACCTGAGATTTCAGCCACCACTCATGGTTATTCTGGATGATCCTGCTGAGAGAATATGCTAGAATATTGTCCTTCCCTGGCAGGTGGATGGCCAACAGGGTCACCTTCAGGGAACAGACCAGGCTCCAAATTTTCATTGCTTCTGTGCACAGTGGGGTGGACCTGGTCCCCCCATGCTTGGTGGTACTGAGGTCTGTTCTGACCTGCACCATCTTGCTTTTTAAGTGCGGAGCAAAATACTGCAGAGCCAGTTAAACTTTCCTGAGCTCCAACAGGTTTATGTGTAGGAGTGACTCCTGTGCTGACCAAGTGCCACTGGCTGTTAGGTTGAGCATGTGTGCTCTCCAGCCTAGAAAGGAGGCATCTGTGGTAAGCACCACCACTGTGTGCTCCCTTTCAAAGGGGATTCCTTCTCTGAGGTTCTCCCTGTCTGACCACCACTGCAGTGCTTGTAACAGGGTTTTTATAACTGGCACTAGTTTGGACATTGGATCCCTTCTCTGAGACCAGTGTTCTCACAAGTGAAACTGTATGTCTCATTTGAAACTGGATCCTGGCACTACTGCTGCTGCAGCAGCTGCCATATGTCCCAGGAGAGCAAGAACTGTCTTGCTGAACTGGGTTTAACTGGAATGACTCCACTAGTTATAGGATACTCACATTTGTCCCTGGGAAGGAAAGCCCTTCCCTGGGAGGTATCCAGCTCTGCCCATGAAGTCCAGGACCTGGACTGGCTCCAGCAGAGATGTTTGTACATTTACCAGGATGCCCAGGGACTCCAGTGGCTCTGGTGAGAGCAAGTGAGTCCCAGACTCGTTGGAGACTGTCCTATGACCAACCAGTCACCTAGATAAGGGTACACTGCCCGCCTTGCCTTCTCAGATGTGCCACTACCACAGCCAGACACTTTGTGAATGCCCTGTGGGCTGAGGTTAGCTAATGGCATGGCTGTGAACTGGTAGGCCTGATGAACTGGTAGTGGCCTGATGGCAATCTGAACCTCAGGTACTTCCTGTGGCTAGGTCTGATTGGGATCTGAAAATAGGCATCTTTCAGATCCAAGGATGCCAACCAATCTCCTTTTTGTAGTGAGGGAATAATCATGGCCAAAGTGACCATCCCGAACTTTGATTTCAACTCATGTTTGTTCAGTAGTCTCAGATCCAGAATAGGTCACCAGTCCCCATTTTTCTTTTGGGTTAGGAAGTATCTGGAGTAGAATCCCTTTCCCTTCTGCAGCAGGGGAATGGGTTCTACCGCCATGATAGACAGCAGATTTGCCACTTCTGCCTCCAGCAGAATTCTTTCTGCAGGAGTAGCTGGGGTAAAGTTTCTGGCTCTTAGTTTGGGAAGGGATTTGAAGCTTAGAGACTGTCCCTGCCTCACTACCTCCAAGATCCACTTTTCTCTTGTGATGGAGTACAAAGCCTGGGGGAAAGTGAGCCAGCCTGCCTCCTACTAGTAAGGGGGAGACGACCTGTACTAGCCCATCAGGGGTTCTGTTTGGGCTGAATCTGAGTTTGAAGAACCTGGGGAGACCTCCTCATGGTCCTTCTGCCTCTACCTCTGAAAAAAAAAAAAAAAACTGGTTTGTTGGTAGTCTGGCATTGCTTGAGCCCGGAAAAAGGGTCTGGAGTAGGATCCCCTAACCCTGCCTCCCCTGTACTGGGACCTGTAGGTGGTGGATGGCTTATTCATTGCAGAATTGCTTCTGTAAGTGGATTTGTATTCCTCCACCTTTTTCATGTATGCTTCAGTTTTATCTCCAAAGAGGAAATCACCTTCACAGGGGAAATCCATTGCCTTAGTTTGTGTGTCCTGGGACAGGTTTGTGATTCTAAGCCAAGAAAACCTCCTCATTGTCGCTGCAAGTGCCATGAGTCCGGCTGCCGTGCCATTTGCATCCACAGCCATATGGAACTGGTACTTGGTGGCATCCAAAGCTGTCCTGGCAGTCTCTGCCAGGTCCACTGTCACTTGTCCAAGGATTCTGTTGGTCATGGCTAATACAGAATTCCAGACGGATTTCTGATATGGGCTGCAAAGGCCATGTAGTTGGCCTGCTTCACTAAAAGTGAGCCTTCCATGTACCTCTTTTACACATCACGTCCCACTTCCTGGAGTCTTTGTCAGGAGGGTGGATGACAAAGGGTATCCTGGGCTTGTCACACGCTGCAGCCTGAACCAACCCCCCATGGTCTGGAAGGTTAAACAGAAATGCAGAATTTTCCTGTCGAGCAGATATTTCTTGTCGGTTTTCTTATCTACCCCTGGTATAGAAGTAGGGGTTTGTAAGATCTGTAACACAGCTTTCCTTAAAGTTCTGTGTACAGGGAGCAAGTAACCTTTTTGTGGGGGCTAACCCCATCATGTCAAGGAATTCTGCTTCCTCTTCATCCTCAACTGTCTCCTGTATGGAGAGGTTGAGGGTGTCAAACATTTGCTTTACGAAGGAATAGTGTGAGGTGTAGTCCTCTGGTCTCTTTGGAGGGGAACGGAAGTCTTGCTCAAGGGACACCTCCGGTTCAATGGGTTCCCCTTCTTCTTCCTCCTCTACCTCTTCATACACATACACTGGTTCCTAGATCGGTGAAAGCTGGGCAGGAGCCTGTGCTGGCACCAGAACTGCAGCCTGCAGAGCCTGCAGGATCTATGAAGCTTTGCTATGTCCTCAGCTGAGGGCAAAGCTGGTTGGTCAGCTGAGAGCTCCTTTGGCTTTTTCGCCAGAGATGCAGCTGTATGCTTCTCTTTATGCTTTCATTTCGCTGGAACTGGTTCATTAGCCGGTCCCACTGGCCTTTTTATTTTGTGGAGTCAGTTTTATCTGTGGTTTTGGATCCACCGGACTCCTCAAGCCTGTCTTTTTAGAGGGTAGGAGTGCTTTGTCAGAAGTCTTAGCAGGAGGAAGGAGTAGCCATTTCCTCCAATTCTTGAACCTTTTCTTCAAGGTCTTATGGCAAAACTTTTGCAAATTTCACAATTAGCAAATATGTGGCTGGGTCCCAAACAAAAACACACAGGTCATGTCAGTCTGCTCTAGCAACAATCTGGCCAAAGCTAAGGCAGCTTTTGAACCCAATAGATCCTGCCTTTATCTTAGGTTTAGGTACTTCTGACACGGTGTCAGACCAACAAAAACTTAGTTTGAAATATAACGGTTGGTTCCTGAACCAACTGAAATACACAACAAATAACACCAAATATCTGTTCTCCTAAAGATATAGCAAACAAGTGAAATATATATATAAAGTACAAACAATCAGTTCCCTGAACCAAATGGGTACCACGAGCCGCCCGGTTCCCGACAGGAAAAGGAACCATGGCCTAATAAAAATTGAAAATAAACTAACAAATGTTATGGATCCGAGAAGGAACCAGAACGTAGATGAATAAAAATACTATTTATGAGGTAAAAAAACCTCTTAAACAGTAGTTCCCAGCAGTTCTGCAGAACTGATGAAGAACCCGAAAAAATAAATAAATAAAACCCAAATCATGAACTACCTGAAAGGGCAGCAATAACAAATAAAAAGTAAATAAAATGTTACATATCGAAAATCAATGTAAACAAGTAAGTTGAGGAGAGCTCTCCAAAATGTCTGAACTGGCAGGTGGAGTAATGAACCTGAAGCACTATAGGAAGTTCTCAACTCTTACAACTTAAACAAGATTTTGTGGCATTGAACAATGTATTGAATGAACGTGGTTGCACTGTCTGCTTCTCCGAGGTATTACCTATCCCAAGAGCCACCAGATATATCATTTTGAAAATCAAAGCATTAAATGAATGGCTCCACAAATGGTGCTATCGACAGGGAATAAAGTGTCTAACTCATTGGGAAGAGTTTGAGGACAGACCATCATTATACTGCTGGGACAGATGGCATCTCAGTAGAAGAGGCAGTACCATTCTAGGACAAAAAATGACTACATACATAAATACATATTTAAACTAAAAAATAGGGGGGAGACTGGAAAATTATCCTGGCCTCTTATTAACAACACTAGTTCTCAATCACATCTTAAACTAAATATTCTTACCTTTAATGCTCGATCCATGAACATCTCTAAATATGCTGAATTGGAAATACTTTCTCAGACCCTAGAACTGGCAATAATTGCAATAACAGAAACATGGGGTAACATAGACAAAGATTGGATAGCGGAACTACCCGGATACAGACACTACTATAAACATAGAGAGAACACAAAAAAAGGAGGAGGGGTCAGCCTCTATGTAAGAAATGACATCCATTCATATGAAAAGGAAACTGACTCAAAACTGGAAAGTGTCTGGGCCTATATCCAACCTACTGGCTCCTACAAATTACTTGTTGGAACTTGTTATAGATCACCATCTTCAGACTTAAACGTCACCAGACAGATCACAGAAGAAATACTGCAATTAACTAACAAGAATACTGTACTAATACTGGGAGACTTCAATTTACCAACTATAAATTGGGACACCCTCTCTGGAGCTAATCATAATGACGAACAACTTCTTTCTGTAGTAATAAATCTAGGTCTTAAACAAATTGTAAGGGAACCCACCAGGGGAAAAAACATTCTTGACCTTGCCATAACGAATTTAGAGACCCCAACATCTGACATCAAGATCTTACCCCCTATGGGAAATAGTGATCACATGTCCATATTCTTCTATATGCAATTCCCCCTTCAACCCAAAACTAACAAAATTAAAATAAAACAATAACGCAAAGCAAACTTTAACTGCATCAACCAAGCCTTAGAAAGCATTAATTGGGAACAGGCCCTTCTCCCACTAAATACAAATGAAGCTTGGGATCTCTTAAAAAATAAAATAACTCAACTTGATAAACAATACATACCGGAGAAATATAAATATAACAATAAAGGAAAAATTCCACAATGGTTTAACAAAAGCATCAAATCATTAATTACTCAAAAAGAAGTCTTCTCCAAACTTAAAAAACATTACCATCTCAAGTCAATAAACTATTGCCAACTTATAGAAAGACAGTCAAAATGTTAAAAAACAGGTAACTATAGCTAAACGTAATCTAGAATTTAAGATTGCTCATACAAAAGACTGTCATAAAGCTCTATATTCATATCTAAGCGAAAAAAGGGTTGTAATAATTAATAGAGCCATTAACTATCAACACAAGCAATTACTACGGATATCGAAACAGCAACTGAACTAAATAATTATTTTGTGTCTGTTTATGCACAAAAATCAGCTTCTGTATCTATTACTGTACCACCTAAGGCTGAAATAAATATGATCACAGAACAAGATACTCTGTCAGTATTAAATACTTTAAAAAAATACACCAGTTCTGGCCCAGATGGGATTACGTCAAGGTTTTTAATAGAAACAAGAAATACTATCATTCAACCTCTAAAAATTATTTACAACAAATCTCTATCTGAATCAATGGTACCAAAAGACTGGCACTCCGCAATAGTCACACCTATCTTTAAAAAAGGTTCTCACTCTAAGACTGAAAACTATCGACCTATCAGTCTAACATCTATACCATGTAAATCAATGAAGAAAATTATCAAACATAAATTAGAAAAAGAAATAACTTTAAATATTAATGACATGTACCAACATGGGTTTAAAGAAAAAATTACTCACCTTAGTAATGTTGTTTCTTCTAATGGAGTCTTGCTATATTATGACAATTGCAGTTTGTCCCACCATTAGAACTGCTCCGGAGGTGAAAGAGTTAACTCATTCCATGAATGGAACTTAGAGCACGAAGCTCTAAAGAGAAGCTCTGTCTGTGTAGTTTCAAACCTGAACTGTCAGATCTTTACGAGCAAAAACTCACTAAGGTCTGTGTGGAAGCTGTAACCTACACTAGCCAACTGGCTACCTAAATATTAACACCCATTGCTGGTCCCAACACCAAAGACTCAAGTCAGAGGACCAGAACTAATAGTATAATTTAACAATATGAGAGAAATATAAGGAAAAAAAGAAAAACACCACACCCCCAAACCCCAAGAAGGGGTGAAAACACATAAAAAGGGCATAAAATAGTGCCCACACTAGGCTGCCCACCCCATACCCAAGTAGAAGTTCTGAGAGGGGCAGGCTGGGGGGAGGTCATAATATGGCAAGACTCCATTAGAAGAAACAACATTACTAAAGTGAGTAATTTTTTCTTCAAACAACATGAAGTCTTGCTATATTATGACAATTGCAGATTACACAGCAGTACCTCCATGGAGGAGGGACAGAACCTACTTAGGGAATAGGCTCTGAAGCACAGCTGTGCCAAACCGAGCATCTCTCCTAGCCTGGACATCCAGGGAGTAATGCTTGGTGAAAGTGTGTACCGTTTCCCAAGTAGCAGCTTGACATATCTCCAATATAGGGATGTCTCTGGCAGCAGCTAGAGCGGCTGTACCTCTGGTAGAATGAGCCCTCAAGCCAGAGGGGTGATCTCTGCCCAGTTTCTGATAACAAAATTGGATACAAGAGACAATCCACCTGGCAATTGATCTCTTAGTGGCAGGTTTCCCTTTCCCAACCTCACCATAAGTGAGAAAAAGTTGGAGGGATTCGAACCTGTGACCCTTGGTACATTCTATATAGTAACTTAGGGCCCTCTTAACGTCCACACTGTGCAATCTCCTCTCACCAGAAGAGGAATGTTCAGTGAAAACACTGGAAGGGAGATGATTGGTTAAGATGGAAATCTGAAACCACCTTAGGCAAAAACTTCCTGTTAGTCCTGAGGACTACCTTATCCCTGTGGAAAGAAATAAAGTCAGTTTCTACTGACAAGGCTTGCAACTCACTTATGCCTAGCAGAAGTGATAGCCACTAGGAAAACAGTTTTCCAAGTTAGATACTTAAGCTCTGCAGAAAACAGAGGTTCAAAGGGGTTGCATTAACTGGGCAATGCAAACATTAAGGTCCCAGGCAGGGCGGATCCCAAAAAGGTGGATTAGTATGAAGTAATCCTTAAAAACTTGGAAAATACAGGGTGAGCGGAAAGAGAGGATGGCTTTCCTGCTGAAACAAAAAGCAGAGACAGCTGCCAAATGAACTCTCAGGGTAGCTGGTCTCAGGCCCAAAAATTAAGATGGACCATGTAGTCTAACACAATGGGCAAATCAGCAGATTCTGGAAATATGTTTCAGAACACCAAATGGAGAACCTTTTCCACTTAGAATTATAAGTAGCCCTAGTGGAAGGCTTCCTAGAAGCCTTTAGGATTTCAAGAACACCCTGAGAGAGGTGTAGGTCAGCAAATTCTAACTCCTCAAGAGCAAGGCCTTGAGGTTGAGGGATTTGAGGTTCGGATACCAAACTCTCCCCTGGGCACAGGTTAATAGGTTGTGATTCCTGGGGAGACACAGGGGGAGATGGACTGTCAGGGACAGAAGGAGTGGGTACCAGGGCTGCCTGGCCCAATCTGGGGCAATCAGAATCACCCTGCAAGGCTGGGATCTGATTTTTACTAACACCTTGAATAGGAGAGGGAAGGGGGGGAAAAGCATAAAGAAACTTCCTTCCCAATCCAGCAGAAGGCGTCCAGGGACTGAGCCCAACACTGGAGGCCTGCAACAGAACATTGAAGTTGGTGATTGTCTGGGGCTGCAAAAGATCTATCTGAGGGGTGCCCCATCTGGCAAAGACTATCCCCAGTACTTGAGATCCAGAGACCATTCGTGATGGCCCTGAGAAATCCTGCTGAGAGCATCTGCTAGGACATTGTCCTTTTCTGGAAGGTGAACTGCTATGAGTGAAGTGTTCAGGAATAGGCCAGAGACCACAACTACTATTGCCTCGTGCAAAAGCGTCAAGACCGAAGTGCCCCTCTGCTTGTTGGGATGTACCACATTGTTGTGGTATTGTCTGTTCTGACTTGTACCACTTTGTTCTGGACAGAAGCAAAACGCTTGAAGAGCTAAAAGACAGCTCTGAGTTCCAGCAAATTGATGTGGAGCAGAGATTCCTGGGGACCACACCCTGAGTGGAGAGGTCGCCATGTGGGCTCCCACCCCAGGAGGAAGCATCCGTGAGTGAGGGTCAAAGTGTGAGAAAGGGAATGAAGGGGACCCCAGTCTTAAATTGCTCTGATCCTGCCACCACTGGAGGGCCTGGATCAAGGTCTGGTCACTGGGACCAACTTGGGAAGGGGTCTCTTCTCTGAGACCAATAGGCTCTCAAGTGAAACTGAATGTCCCTCATCTGAAATCTTGCTCCCTGCACTACAGCTGTGGATGCAGCCATGTGTCCCAGGAGCTGCAGAAAGTGTCTTGCTGGTCGAGAGACCTGCAGATTGAAGGAGGAGGCCAGGGCCACCAAGTTCCTTACCCTTTCTAAGGGGAAAAAAGCTCTGACCAGATTTGTGTCCAATTCTGCACCTATGAAGGTGAGTACCTGAACTGGTTCCAGAACCGACTTTGGTAGATTTAGCAGGAAGCCCAGGTAGGTAAGAAGCTGCTGGGTGACTTGCAGGTGAGATTTTACCTGTTCTGGGGACTGGCCTACGATGAGCCAGTCGTTCAGATAGGGAAAAACAGCAATCCTTTGCCTCCTTAAGTGAGCCACTGCTACTGCCAGACATTTTGTGAATACCCTTGGGGCAGAGGTAAGGCCGAAGGGCATTGCTCTGAACTGGTAGTGACCTGAGGCAGTTCAATCTGAGGTACTTTCTGTGGGAGCTTCTGATTAGGACGTGAAAATAGGCATCCTTGAGGTCCAGGGAAGCTAGCCAGTCCCCTGGCCTTAGAGAGGGTAAAATCATTGCCAGAGTTACCATTCTGAACTTTGGTTTCAAAAGATGCTTGTTCAGATATCTGAGGTCTAAAATGCGCCATTCTCCTGTCTTTTGGGTTAAGGAAGTATCTGGAGTACAGACCCTTGCCCTGGTGTAGGGAGGAACTCTTTCTACCGCTCTGAGAGCTAACAGGTTTGAGACCTCTGCTTGTAGAGTAGAGGTCTCTAAAGAGTTTGCAGGTGGAAAAGACCTGATTCTCATCTTTGGGAACTTTTGAAGCTGAGAACCAGACCCTGGCCTACTTCCAGAACCCACTTGTCTGAAGTTAAAGACACCCAGTTCTGACTGAAGTAAGCCAACCTGCCCCCTACTGGTAAGGAGAATCGGCCCTGGGCACCCATCAGGGTGCCTGCTTGGCAGGTGCTTTAGGCTGAGGGGTGGGGCAGGCCTGCCCACGCCCCATCTGCCTCTGCCTCTGAAGAACCCCTCTGAGCATAAGCAGAGGAGGCCAGGGTTTGCAAAGGCCTGTGGAAAGGCCTCACCTACCCTGGGGTGTGCCTCTGAGGAGTGGCTTGCCGCTCCTTGGCTTGGGCACTTTCATAGGTAGTCCTATATTCATCCATCTTCTTCATATAATTCTCTGTCTGCTCCCCAAACAGAGAATTTCCCACCACAGGAAAATCCATAGCCTTAGTCTGGGTATTCTGTGACAAGCTAGTACACCTGAGCCAGGCCAACCTACGAAAAGCTACAGATGTGGCCATGACTCTAGAGGAAGCATCATTAAAATCCACAGCAGCATGAAACTGCACCTTAGAAGCCTCAATGCCATCGGCAGCCACCTGCTCCAGCTCACTAGCAAGCTGGCCTGGGGCTTGTTTGGCTAAATCCATAACAGTATCCCATCTAGATTTCTGATACCTTGCTACATAAGCCATATAATTTGCTTGCCTGAGTCCCAAGGACGCTGCCATGTACTGTTTTTTTGCCATGGCATCAATCTTCCTGGAATCCTTGTCAGGAGGATGTGAAGCCAGGGGAATATTAGCTTTATCACAGGCTGCAGCCTGAACTACCCAAACATGACTGCATTGCTGAGAAAGGAATTCTGTATCAGGACCTGACAGTGTACCCCTGTCCATCTTTTTATCTACAGGAGGCACAGAATTAGGAGTTTTTAAGATTTTTATTGTTTGTTTCCTAAATGATTTATGCAAAGGAATAGACAATCTCCTAGACTCTGGTATATTCATCATTTCTACAAAATCAGGCTCCTCTTGCTCATCCACAGCTTCCTCCAAAGGAAGCTGGAGGGTTTCAGCAACTTTTTTGTAAAACATAAAATGAGAGGGGGACTCAGAAAGCATAGGGGGAGATTCTAAAGGTCTGTCTGGGAAGATGTCCGGTTCAATGGGCACACCCAGACCCTCCAAGTCACATTCATACTGTTCATAATCATCCTCCCCCTCCTCTGGTTCATAAAACTCCTCAACATCATATTCCTGAACCGATGGAACCGACCGAACCGACCTTTTACCAGATAGTGGCGGTTCGGACGGAACCAAGAAAGTGACTGGACAATCTGAATAGCTCTTGCTATCTCTGCAGTTGGAGTAAGAATTTTGGGCTCCAAACCTGCTGACTTTCTTGTTCTCTTTACTGGAACTGGTTCATCTGAGCCAGCTTTAGTTTGCCGAGGAAGTCTCGCCCTGGTCAGAGGGGCTCCTCCGTTCGGTTGGCACCGAACCGGGCTGGCCATCCGGGTCAGCGGACTTTTTGGCCTCTCGTTCCCTGAGCCTGCCCAATCTCTTTTCCAGGGTGGCTGCAGGGAAATTCTTACAAATCTGGCAGTCTGAATGGAGGTGGTCAAACCCCAGACAATAAACACATGTGGTGTGTGGGTCAGCCTTGGCAAAGACTTCCCCACAGACATCACAGTGTTGAAACCCAGTGGGCCCGGTTTTTCTTTTGGGTTTCTCAGACATAATGCCAGCCTAACCAGAAAAACTTGCCCTTTAAACGGCAGTGCCAGGCAAGACACCCTTATCGGTTCCTAACTGTGTCACGGGTATTGGAAAAAACCGTAATGAAATCCATTTTTTTTTTAGAACCGATAAGAACCGGGAACCGCACTCTAAAGTCTCAAGTTTAAAAACTTTAAGTTTTAAGCTGATCGGTTCAAAACCGAACCGATAAAACTTACAAGTTCCACACAGAATTAAAAATGAAATTACTTACATACAACAGACAGAGCTTGAACCGATCAGTTTTATGGTTAAATAAAACTATTCTCGGTTGAATCGAACCGAGAAACACTGTTTAAACCCGAGAAATGAACCGAGCAGTAGGAGAAATCTCCGAGCGACTGTTCAGTGAGGCGGAGTAAAGAATCTGACAGTTCAGGTTTGAAACTACACAGACAGAGCTTCTCTTTAGAGCTCATGCTCTAAGTTCCATTCATGGAATGGAGTTAACTCTTTCACCTCGGAGCAGTTCTAATGGTGGGACAAACTGCAATTGTCATAATATAGCAAGACTTCATGTTGTTTGAACTGGGTTTTCATGTGCTACAAATTTGATTTCCTTCTATGAATACATCAGTTATAACCTGGACTGCAATATATCTATGGACATTATTCTGTTGGACTACAGCAAGGCTTTTGATACAGTTTCCCACCAATACTAATTGACAAACTTAGGAAGATGGGGTTCTCACCCATACTGGTTTCTCTTGGATAAACCAGTGGCTGGATGAGAGAACACAGAGAGTTAGGGTAAACAATGAAATGTCTAGTGTGAGAAGTGTGACCAGTGGGTCCCCACGGCTCGGTGCTCGGGTCAACCTTGTTCAATCTGTTCATAAGTGACATGCACATATCTGCTAGTAATATAATGGTTAAATTTGCAGGCGTACAAAACTTGGGGAAAAGGCTATAAAAACAATAATATATCCAGACTACAAGCTGACTTATCACTTGTAGAACAATGGGCATCTACAAATGAGATGTATTTCAACATTTCTAAATGCAGTACTACATCTGGGGAAAAATAATCCAGCTCATATATATTACTTGAATAACACTATCATTAGAACCTCTACAGTAGAAAAAGACTTAGGAATATTTGTGAATAATAAGCTATCCTTACCACTGCACTAAGATAGCAAACCAAACCAACGCTATACTCCGTAGAATAAGTAAAATTTTTATTGTTTGTTTCCTAAATGATTTATGCAAAGGAATAGACAATCTCCTAGACTCTGGTATATTCATCATTTCTACAAAATCAGGCTCCTCTTGCTCATCCACAGCTTCCTCCAAAGGAAGCTGGAGGGTTTCAGCAACTTTTTTGTAAAACATAAAATGAGAGGGGGACTCAGAAAGCATAGGGGGAGATTCTAAAGGTCTGTCTGGGAAGATGTCCGGTTCAATGGGCACACCCAGACCCTCCAAGTCACATTCATACTGTTCATAATCATCCTCCCCCTCCTCTGGTTCATAAAACTCCTCAACATCATATTCCTGAACCGATGGAACCGACCGAACCGACCTTTTACCAGATAGTGGCGGTTCGGACGGAACCAGAGAAAGTGACTGGACAATCTGAATAGCTCTTGCTATCTCTGCAGCAGTTGGAGTAAGAATTTTGGGCTCCAAACCTGCTGACTTTCTTGTTCTCTTTACTGGAACTGGTTCATCTGAGCCAGCTTTTAGTTTGCCGAGGAAGTCTCGCCCTGGTCCAGGCACTCCCTCAGTTGATTGGCACGAACAGGCTGCTTATCAGGTCAGCGGACTTTTTGGCCTCTCGTTCCTCTGAGCCTGCCCAATCTCTTTCCAGGGTGGCTGCAGGAAATTCTTACAAATCTGGCAGTCTGAATGGAGGTGGTCAAACCTCAGACAATAAACACATGGTGTGTGGGTCAGCCTTGGCAAAGACTTCCCACAGACATCACAGTGTTGAAACCAGTGGGCCCGGTTTTTCTTTGGTTTCTCAGACATAATGCCAGCCTAACCAGAAAAACTTGCCCTTTAAACGGCAGTGCCAGGCAAGACACCCTTATCGGTTCCTAACCGTGTCACGGGTATTGGAAAAAACCGTAATGAAATCCGTTTTTTTTTAGAACCGATAAGAACCGGGAACCGCACTCTAAAGTCTCAAGTTTAAAACTTTAAGTTTTACCCAAGCTGATCGGTTCAAAACCGAACCGATAAAACTTACAAGTTCCACACAGAATTAAAAAATGAAATTACTTACGATACAACAGACAGAGCTTGAACCGATCGGTTTTGCGTTAAATAAAACTATTCTCGGTTGAATCGAACCGAGAAAACACTGTTTAAACCGAGAAATGAACCGAGCAGTAGGAGAAATCTCCGAGCGACTGTTCAGTGAGGCGGAGTAAAGAATCTGACAGTTCAGGTTTGAAACTACACAGACAGAGCTTCTCTTAGAGCTCATGTCTAAGTTCCATTCATGGAATGGAGTTAACTCTTTCACCTCCGGAGCAGTTCTAATGGTGGGACAAACTGCAATTGTCATAATATAGCAAGACTTCATGTTGTTTGAACTGGGTTTTTCATGTGCTACAAATTTGATTTCCTTCTATGAATACATCAGTTATAACCTGGACTGCAATATATCTATGGACATTATTCTGTTGGACTACAGCAAGGCTTTTGATACAGTTTCCCACTCAATACTAATTGACAAACTTAGGAAGATGGGGTTCTCACCCATACTGGTTTCTTGGATAAACCAGTGGCTGGATGAGAGAACACAGAGAGTTAGGTAAACAATGAAATGTCTAGTGTGAGAAGTGTGACCAGTGGGGTCCCCACGGCTCGGTGCTCGGGTCAACCTTGTTCAATCTGTTCATAAGTGACATGCACATATCTGCTAGTAATATAATGGTTAAATTTGCAGACGACACAAAACTTGGGGAAAAGGCTATAAAAACAATAATATATATCCAGACTACAAGCTGACTTATCACTTGTAGAACAATGGGCATCTACAAATGAGATGTATTTCAACATTTCTAAATGTGCAGTACTACATCTGGGAAAAATAATCCAGCTCATATATTACTTGAATAACACTATCATTAGAACCTCTACAGTAGAAAAGACTTAGGAATATTTGTGAATAATAAGCTATCCTTACCACTGCACTAAGATAGCAAACCAAACCAACGCTATACTCCCGTAGAATAAGTAAAATTTTTGTATCTAGATCAGAACAATGTCTTCTCCCTTTACAGATCCCATATTAGGCCGCTTCCTAGATTATGGCTCTCCTTTGGGAGCCCTTATCTTATCTCGGATATTAATAGGATCGAAAATATTCAGCGCAGAGCTACTAAACTCATTCCACACTTATCAAACCGTGACTATAGCACTAGATTAGTTAAGACAGGACTACACACTTTGTCTCAAAGAAGACTCAGAGGAGACTTGCTACAACTATTTAAAATACTTGGCAGTCAGGAACAGATGCAGATCTGTGGTATTAAATTTTCCACCAGAAAAACCACAGCTAGATTACATAATAGACAATTAGAAATTATGACAGCAAAGACTAACAAGCGAATCAACTATTTTACTATAAGGACACCGAGAATCTGGAATAAGCTACCACAGGATTTGGTTAACTCGCCCAACATCTTTACATTTAAGAATAAATTAGATAAATGGATGTCTGGGTAGGGACTCAGTAAATGATCCATGTATATGGAGGACAGTCATGATGGGCATGTAGCCTTCTTTGTCCTAAATACCAAAGTACTTCAGAGTGCAGCAGTTACTAGGTAGCGGTTTGAAATTGGCATGAGCCAATTAGAGTTCCATCATTTGCATAAATTCCATTCTCTCCGGAGCAGTTCAACACTGAAGGCTGACTGCATTAGTTTAATCATACTAAAGCATTCCTGGGTTATAAACCTATACGCTCTAAATCTTCTGGCAGCCTAAGGGTTAAAAGCACTGTAGACAGTGCATTTTCCTGCATTTTGGAGCTATGTTTTCATACAGTACTACTCACCAGAATAAAACTCTCTTTTGCAAGAGGGCTGTTCACATGGCCACTTACTGGATCACGGCAAGTTGTTTGCTGCTCTTGTTCTGGAGTTGCAGCAGTTGTGTGAATTTGGTCTGGGGCAAGCAGTGAAAGCAGCTGTGTGGGAAGGCTGCACTACTTGCTGATACGTAAAGGGACCCTCACAGCTGTGTCTCCCAGCAATCCACAGCACCTGCCCTGACTCAAAGCCCCTCTCCACCACTTCTTGTATTGGCACTAAGAGGGGCGACTGAGGCAGCTCCACAGAAGGAGCGAAAGAAGCCTGTAAGATAGCTAATAATGTCACACTTTCCTAACAAATTAGAGCAAGTGACATTGGATTATACTTATTTCTGTAGTATCCCACAAGACGCCACTTGCAGAAACGGTGTCTGTCCCCCTCCCTATGCCACCTCTTGCAGCCTGCCAGCCTTATGGTTGAATGAACTGATATAAGCTCTGTTTAAGAGATGAGTCTTCCTAAGTATGGGTTCACTGTTCAGGCAGTCTAACAAACCTGACCTCCCAGCTTGCCTTATTGCAACTGCGACAAGTCATGTGCCCAATGCTCAGAACACACACGCAAATGCAGTTCTGACTGGATGTGTCAATGATTCAGTGACTTGACCAATCAGAGCTTCATCTATATGTGTGAAAGACGCTCCAGCTCTCAGATGCCAACCACTTCATGTCATGCTGTCCCCTGCATGGCTGTGTGAGCCTGCCCCCTGCAGCTCAGATAGATTTTTGGTTAGTTTTTGAAGCACCATCTTAGCATTCTGGTACCAGCCCCACCTTCTTACAGAGGCATCACACAGAATCACAGACATATTTAAGTCAGGAGCCAGAGGCCAATTGGACTCGACCATACTTTCTTACCCTGAAAAGGCATATTTTTTGTTTCCCATGTAATCATCTAAAGATGCCTTAAAGCTATTGAGCCAGACACTACACTACTGAAGCCTGTTCTATGAGGTGATCACCTTTGACTAAACCACTGCCCTCTTAGGTTTGTCCTGTATAATTCCCTTATAGTTGGTATTAGTGGAATCTACGACTTCTTTTTGTATTTCTAACAAGGCCAATTGATTTCCATAGGTCTTCATTTTTTAGGGCTCCATGTATCATGCACAAGTCGCCCCAAGTCTCCAATATTCCATACTGTACAAACCCAGGTATCTCATTCTGTCACTATACTGAACGTCCCTTAGTTGGTTAATATTTTTTGTTGCCCTTCTCTGTACTCTACAATCAATCTGATGTCCCCAACCTTTTATAGTGCCCAGAATTGGACACAATACTCCAAATGCCATCACACAAGAGTTGAATACAATGGCAGCGCAACTCTCCTATCTCTGTTTTTAATGTTCACATGGATGCATCTCAGCATCCTAATTGCCTGACCGAATACAACCTTACATTGTTCAGTGGATGATAAAGTATTTGTGACCATCACTCCCAGGTGTCTCTCTATTTCTGAGTCAGGAATCATTTTACCATAGTGATAGTATGTGACCTTTGAATTATTACTGCCCATGTGCATAGTCTTGCATTTGTCTAAGTTGAGTGTCAATTGATTCTGTGACACCCATTCTCCCACTTTATTCATTTCTGACTGAAATTGGATACACTGGTTGTCATTTACTATACTTCGTATTTTGCTGTCATCCGTAAATTTAGAGATCCAACAACAAGATGACATTTGTAAAGGTGTTACATATATAGTAAATAATATTGGGCCCCAAACTGACCCCTGTGGGACTCCACTTGTAACATCTGTCCACAGCGACTGATGACCTGCTAGACATACTCGTTGTTTCCTCCCTACTAGCCATGATTTAACCCACTTTACAATGTTTCTATTAAGTCCCATGTCTGTCAATCTTTCTATTAGCTTTTTATGAGGCAAGGTATTAAATGCTTTAAAAAAGTCTAAATACAGGATGTCAACCAGTAATCTCATATCAGGGCATTACTTACTGATTAAAAATTGTAACAAGTTCATTTGACTATAACCGACCATTCTGGAATTCATGCTGATTTTATGTATGTATGTATTTGTTAACCATTTAAGTACACTGATCCAGTGGACCTTTTCAGGCACAACCCGGCCATTAAGATGGCAGATGCACAATACAAAACAGAAGATACCAGCATTGGTACAACAGAGGACAAAGAGGATACAGTGGAAATTTTGATTCTATACTATACAGACATAACAAGCACGGATGAGTTACAATCATCAAACCTTCAACATTTAACCCCTGAAGAGAAAAAAAAGAAAACAAGAAATTAGAGCATTCCAACCCCATCAAACACTTCCAGGCAATGCGATACTTATTTCTGTGGACAGAGCCGGTCTTCAACCATACTGCAACAGTAGTGACATTTTACCAGCGAGGTGCATCTTAAAACCCCTTTACATAGGGAGCTGTCGAAGACATTCTAATGCTTAACTGGTATTAAGCGTATTTGGGCGGGCTAGCATTTGCAGTCTGCATTAGTCATTAGGATCTTTCGGAAGTGCAGTTTAAAGGTGGGAGGGGATTTTAGGGACTGGAGCTTAGTTGGTAGAGATTGATGTACACATGGCCTGTTCTAATTATATGTTCGCATATCAGATCTTTTACTATGCCCTCGATTACTTTATTTAGAATTAATGTTAGACTAATAGGGTAAAAATGTCCACAATTGCTTTTTGGTCCTTTTTTAGGTATTGGGATTACAGTGGCCTCTTTCCAAGCTTGAATAGCAATACCCTCTGAAAGCCAGCAGTTGATGATGTTGGTTACTGGTCCCGTCAAAATATCAGACAGCCTCTTTAACAAGGCCGGATGTAAGTTATCTGGGCCAGGTGACTTGTGTAGATCCAGTTTTTCTAATCTCCTACCCGCTTCCTTTTCTGTAATTGCGTGTTTATTATTAGGCAGTCTCTCAGACCATCTTTCCCAATAGTCTGTAGTGAATTCACTCTCTGGTTTGTAAATGCTTGTAAAGTATTTATTAAATACTGTAGCCTTTTCTTTCTACATAGCCAAAACACTAAGGCACCACACGGCACTGTACAAAATGTGTAGCTCTTTATGGTAAAATGGTGCTCACTGCATAGTAGCCACCCTGCAGCACAGGGATCACCTCAACCGTTTCTCAAGACATCACGCATGCGCTTCAGGAAGACGCTGAGGTGATCCCTATGCTGCTGGGTGGTTGCTTTTATGGAATTGAGCACTGACCTACAATAAACTATCTTCACATTTTGTACAGTACTTGTGGTGCCTTCGCTTTTTGATGTGTTGAGTTTTCTACTTGTGTCCTGTGAGGTGAGTGGAGCTGGATTTCTGGACTTAGCCTTTCTTTCTCCCCATTCATTAATTGGTTATCAATCACAAGGGGTCTAACCATAGTATTTTCTTTCCTTGTGCTATTGATATAGCCAAAAAAGGCCTTTTTGTTATTTTTTTGAATTGGCAGCCAAACATAGTTCATAATCTCTTTTTGCCTTTTTGATGGCTGTCTTACATACTTTGCATTTGTTCTTGTATTTCGCCTCATTCATAGGAGATGGATTATTCTTATATCTATAACAGACTTTTCTTCGTTGAGAAATATATTTTTGTATTTTACCACTAAACCAAACGGGTATTTTACCTTTTTTATTCTATTTAACCCAGACAGAGATATACTTATTGGCATATAAGTCTAATTTATCAAATAAATTCCGCCATTTCCCTTCCAAAGTTTGGTCTTTAAATTCCTCCCTCCAGTTCCAACCCTTGAGGTATGTGCATATCATATCATAATCTGCCCTATCGGAACATCTCACCTTGGTGTCACCTATCAGAGGTTACCAATTTGTATTAACTAATATCCGACTATATTATGGTCACTGGTACCTAGTGGCTCCCTAAACCTTGCATTCAATGGTACCAATGTCAGTATTACTCAGCAATATAGCAAGAATATCCTGATCTCTTGTGGCCTCAGTAACCAGTTGTTGCATATTATTAAGTGCTGTAAATTCCAATAATTGAGTTCCACCTTGGGAAGTAGCTGTATTTAGTACCCAGTCTATGTCAGGGACGTTAAAGTCACCCATAATTAGTGCATTAGTTCCGGGTTCAATATTCTCTAGTTTGTCAAAGAATGCATGGTTCTCTTCTCCAGTTAGGCCTGGTGCTCTATACCCTATGCTCACCAGTACTATTTTTTGATCTTTTAGGGTAAACAGTTACCCAGACTTGTTCTACTTTACCATAGTCTGGATTTGTGTTTATAAAGTCACTCGATTCCAGATTTTCAGAGGCATACAGAGCCACGTCCCCACCATGTCTATTTTGTTGATTTATATAGTATACTTTATATCCTAGTATATCAATACTCCAGTTGTCTTGGCTCCACCAGGTCTCTGTCCCACCACGTAAATGGACCCCTTCAGAGATCAAAAGGTACTGTAGCTCATCCTTTTTTTCATTTAAGCTTCACACATTTATTAGACGCTCCTTTAGATCATGATACGTTTTTGGGTGCCCCCCCCCAGTCAGTTTAAATTATTAGTCACTTTACGGTTGTATAGAGCTCCAGCTATAACTCCACCTAAAACGTTTCTAACAGCTTTTGTTTTTGCAATTGTTTAACCAGGAGCAGCACACTAAGCTGAAAGCTTGTTTACAGGTGTGGCCTGGGAGCACAGGGAAGTTAAGTGACTTGCTCAGGAACACACAGTATGCAAGTGGGGGCCTCGGGATTCAAACTCGGGTCTCCAGATTTGCAGCTCAGAGCCTTAAACCACTGCACTATACTGCCTCCCTTTATTAAGGTATAACCTCCTGCAGCCCCAACTGGGCCAACTAGCTCCATGGCTGGTGCAGAGGTCGCTGCCTGCCCAGCTCATCCTTAAAGGCGGCTGCTCCCTGCAGCCCTGACCTGGCCAACTAGCTCTGCAGCCGGTGTAGTGGTTGCTGCCCGCCCAGCTCATCCTGAAAGGTGGCTGCTCCCTGCAGTCCCGACCAGGCCAACTAGGTTCGTGGCTGGTGCAGCAGTCACCATCTGCCTGCCTCATCCTGAAATGCAGCTGCCCCCTGCAGCCCTGACCAACGAGCTCCGCGGTTGGTGCAGTGGTTGCTGCCCACCCAGCTCATCCTGAAAGGTGGCTGCTCCCTGCAGTCCTGACCAGGCCAACTAGTTCCACGGCTGGTGCAGAGGTCACCATCTGCCTGCCTCATCCTGAAAGGCGGCTGCCCCTGCAGCCCGACCTGGGCAACTAGCTCCGTGCCAGTGTTGAGGTCACTGCCCATCCACTGAGCTCATCCTGAAAGGCAGCTCCCATATAAGCATGGTCAGCCCCATCTCAACCCTGCCATCGATCAAGACTCATTGGACCCATGTGGAAATGCTACATCAGCAGTGTCTTCCAGAACGGAGTTTCAGGACCTGTGCCACTGACTCCTGTGCTACCATCACCCAGGATTCAGGCCCCACTGCTCTCCGTTTCTCTACCAATGCCGGTGCTTGCATTTTGGGTGGCACTTGACTAGGCTGCATCCCCTGCCCACCATCCTACTTAGGGGCCTTCCCATCACCAGCAGATATGGCATCTCGTGGGAGTTGTGAGAACAGCCAGGCCTACCCATCCTGGGTATTTCCTAGTGGGCCCTCTCCTTACAGCAGCTGACCTTGGGATGCATCACCAACCCCCGGGGGCTCTGGGCAGGTCTCCGTAGTCCAGCTGCACAGCTGGCATCTTTTTGGGCAGTGACACTGTAGCCTCTCCCATCCCTCCTGCCTCCCAGTGCCCTAACGAATGGGATATGGCCTGTTTTCAAACAACATGAAGTCTTGCTGTATTCTGACATAATGCAGTTAGCCCCAGCACTTGAACTTCCCCAGAGAGGAAAGAGTTAACTCTATGCAGAAGCATAGAACATTGAGATCGAACTCGGTTTTCAAACCTCTGTCTGTGGTACTTCCTAGTGTAACTGTCAGATTTTTTACTCCACCTAACAGTAAAGTCGCTCCGGAGATTTCCTCTGCTCGGTTCGGTAAAAAGTAAAGCATTCGGTTTAAAATCCGCTATTTGTTGTTTTCCGGATTTCCAGCCTTTGTCTACAGTACAAGTAGTGTGGCAGATAGGTAGTGACTGTGTTTAATTGGGGGAAAAAAGTGTGGATATAGTTTTTTCCTCTGTTTCTTTTCGGTCTGGTTTGGAACCAATCTTGTAGTCTCTGACTAATCTTTCTCTGGGATTAGAGTGGTGTTCCGGTACCGATCGGTTTCAAAAGAACCGGTGTTTTTTTCTGGTTCTTTTTCAAAACCCGTGACATGGTTTGTAACCGATCGGTTATTGCATTGCCTGGCTTGAAAGCTGCAATAGTGTAATTTGTTAGGTTGTCCATGTCTGAGAAACCCAAGAAGAAAACCGGTCCCACTGGGTTTCAACACTGTACTCAGTGTGGGGAGGCCTTTGCTAAGGCTGACCCCCACCTCATCTGTGTTTGTCTGGGGTTTGACCACCTGAAGTCAGACTGCCAAATCTGTAAAAACTTTCCTAAATCCACTCTAGACAAAAGACTGAGTAGGCTGAAGGAAAAGGAGGCCGAGAAGTCCGTAGATCTGGATGGCCAGCCCGGTTCGGTTGCGGCCGAACCTGAGGAGGTGTCTACTGACCTGACCTAGGCAATACCTCCTCGGGCAAAAAGAGAGCCGACCCCGAGGGGTCGGTTCCATCAAAAAAGAAGCGTAAGTCTGCCGGTTCGGATCCTGTATCGCATTCCCCAACCACGGACAAAATAGCCAAAGCGATTAACATTGTTCAATCGCTTAGACCGGTTACGTCCGAACCGGTACCGCCGGTTAGGCGGTCAGTTTGGTCGGATCCATCTCCTCCAGACTATGATCCAGATGCTTATTATGAGGAGTGGGAGGGAGACGAAGACTATCCCAGTGATGATGATGATGATGATGACCAAGGGGGTTTGGATGTGCCCATTGAACTGGACATCTCCCCAGACAGGCGCTCAGGTGTCTCTCCTCCCAGGCTCTCTGAGTACCCTTCACATTTTTTGTTCTACAAAAAGGTGGCAGAAACCCTGCAGCTTCCCTTGGTTGAAGCTGCAGGCGAGGAAGAAGTGCCTAATTTTGTGGAAATGATGGACATCCCACAGTCCAAAAGGCTGTCTATCCCTCTTCAAAAATCCTTGGGGAAACAGACACACAAAATTTTTACAGACTCCTAATTCAATACCTCCTGTGGACAAGAGCATGGACAGGAGGTATATGTTATCGAGCTCAGCTATGGAGTTCCTTTTTAGTCATTAGCAGCCTGTTGGGTAGTGCAGGCTGCAGCCTGTGACAGAACTAACATTCTTTTGGCTTCACACCCCGGTAAGGACTCCAGGAAGGTGGATGCCATGGCCAAAAACAGTATTTGGCATCCTTTTTGGGACTCAGCCAGGCTACTTATATGGCCTACACAACCGGGTACCAGAAATCCAGATGGGATACGGTTCTGGAACTGGCTAAACCGGCCTCTCCCCAGCTAACCAAGGAGCTGGAGGAGGTGACTGCTGATGAATTGAGGCATCAAAATGCAATTTCATGCTGCTGTGGACTCAATGATGGGGCATCTAGAGTCATAGCTACATCTGTGTCTCTCAGGAGACATGCTTGGCTCAGATATGCTAGCCTTTCACAGGATACCCAGACTAAGGCTATGGATTTTCCTATATTTGAGTAACTCTCTGTTTGAGAAGCAAACAGAGGCTTTATGAAGAAAATAAATGAATACAAGACCACGTGCAGAGTGCACAGGCCAAGGAAAGGCAAGCCACTCCGCAAAAACAGCAGTCTAGGGGCAGGGGCAGGCCCTTTCACAAGCCTTTACCAAACCCAGGCCTTCTCTCCCTCCCACAGAGGGGTTCTTCAGAAGGGAGGGCAGGAGGGATGAGCAGGGCTGCTCCTCCTCCTCCTCCTCTCAGTCTAAGGCTCCTGCCAAGCAGACACCCTGATGTGCCAGCCTGGGTGATTCCCCCTTCCAGTAGAGGCAGGCTGGCTCTGCTTCCAGGCCTGAGTCTGTGACTTCAGACAAGTTGGTCCTGGAAGTAGTAAGCTAAGGACAGCCCTCAGCTTCAAAAGTTCCCAAAAAGATGGATAATTTTGTTCCACCTGCATCAGCCTCAGAAACCATTGCCATAGAGGCAGAGTTTTCCCTCTCTTCTAGCTCTCAGAGCTGTAGAGAAGGTTCCTGCTCAACACAAGGGTAAAGGACTGTACTCCAGGTACTTCCTTACTCCCAAAGAAAACAGGGGAGTGGTGACCCATCCTAGACTTAAGGTATTGAACAAATGCATTTTAAAGCCAACATTCAAAATGGTAACTCTGGGAATAATCCTTCCCTCTCTATGGCCAGGAGATTGGTTAGCATCTCTGGACCTCAAGGATGCCTACTTCCATATTCCTATGAGGTGCTCCCACAGAAAATACCTCAGGTTCTAGTTGCCTTCAGGCCATTACCAATTCGGAGCCATGCCATTCGGCCTAACATCAGCTCCAAGGGTGTTCACAAAGTGCCTTGCAGTAGTGGTGGCATACCTCAGAAGACAGGGTATCACCATCTTCCCATATCTGGACGACTGGCTCATCGTGGGTCAGTCATCTCTACAGGTCAAGTCAGCTCTGCAAACTACCCAGGACCTACTCCGTTCCCTGGGGTTTCTTCTCAGTCTTCCAAAGTCTGTCCTCGAACCAGTTCAACTTTTCACCTTTGTAGGCATAGAGTTAGACACTGTACAAGCAAAAGCTTTCCTTCCCCTGGCAAGGGTGAAGGCCCTAGTGGATCTCACTTCATCCTTTCGACCTCAGGTCTCCCGCCCAGCAAGACAGTTCCTCCAGCTTCTGGGCCACATGGCAGTTTCCACTGCAGTGGTGCAGGGGGCAAGGTTCCAGATGAGGGACATTCTGTTTCATCTAAGGTCCTTCTGGACTCAAAAGAAGGATTCACTTACCAAACTGATTCCAGTTATTCAGACTCTAGTCCAAGCTTCCAGTGGTGGCTGGACCAGGACAACCTCAGACAAGGGGTTCCATTTCTCCCTCAAGTCCCATCAGTAGTTCAAATACGGATGCTTCTCTCTCCTAGGTTTGGGAGCCCACCTGGGAGTCCTGACAGCTCAAGGGGTCTGGTTTCACAGGAGTCTCTCCTTCATACCAATCTCCTGGAGCTAAGGGCAGTTTTCCTAGCCCTTCAGAGCTTCTCAGATTCAGTCAAGGGTAAGGTGGTCCAAGTCAGAACAGACAACACCACCACAATGTGGTACATCAACAAGCAGGGAGGCACTCGGTCCTCGGCCTTATGCACAGAAGCCATGGAGCTGTGGTCTCTGGCACATTCTCTTCAGACTTCTCTGGTAGTAGTTCTCCTTCCAGGGAAGGACAATGTACTAACAGATGCTCTGAGCAGAATTTCACAGGGACATCACGAATGGTCCCTGGATCCTCACATCCTGCAGGTCATCTCCAGGTGGGGCACTCCAGAGATAGAGCTCTTTGCAGCACCGGACAATCAGCAACTTCCTCTATTTTGATGCAGACCTCCAGCCCTGGGGCGGTACCCCAGGATGCTCTCATTTGACTGGAAGGGCTGGTTTCTCTATGCCTTCCCTCCCTTCCCTCTGCTGTTCAGAGTTTTGATCAAGATCAGGACTCAACCCTGCACAGTGATACTAGTGGCTCCAGATTGGGCCAGACAGCCTTGGTATCCTCTACTACTGTCCTTGTCAGTGTCACGTCCCCTGTCTCTGCCCAGGACATGCAATCTCCTGTCCTCCTCCCAGGGGCGGATCTGGTACCCCAATCTCCAGTCTCTAAGCTCTTGAAGAGTTAGAATAGGCTGCAATACATCTCTCTCAGGGAGTTCTGGATATTCTGAAGGTGTCCAAGAAACCTTCCACTAAGAAAACTTACAATTCCAAATGGAAGAGGTTCAGTATTTGGTGCTCTCAGAAAGGCATCGTGCCTGATTTTGCAGACATTTCTACAACCTTAGATTATCTAGTTCATCTGAATAGTCTAGGCCTTAGGCCTGCCACTCTGAAGGTTCATCTAGCAGCTGTCTCTGCATTCCTTTCAGCAGGAAGGGCTCTTCCCTGGCATCTCATCCTGTTTTCAGAAAGTTTTTCAGAGGTCTGGTTCACATTAACCCTCCCTTTAGGGAGCCCACTCCACCTTGGGATCTTAATGTCTGCATTGCTCAGCTTATGCAGCCACCCTTTGAACCTCTGGCTTCGGCCAAATTGAAGTACTTGACCTGGAAAACTGTGTTTCTGGTAGCTATTACTTCTGCCAGGCGGATTAGTGAATTACAGGCCTGTCAGTTGAACCTGACTTCATCTCCTTCCTTAGGGATAAAGTGGTCCTAAGAACCAATAGGAGGTTCTTGCCTAAAGTGGTGTCGAATTTTCATCTGAACCAGTCTATATCTCTCCCTGTGTTTTTCACTGACCATTCTTCTTCAGGAGAAAGAAGGTTGCACAGTTTGGATGTCAAGAGGGCCCTTAACTACTACATAGAGCATACTAAGGCGCACAGAAATGACTGTCTTCAATTGTTTCTCACTTACGGTGAAGTGGGGAAAGGTAAGCCTGCCACTAAAAGAACTATTGCCAGGTGGATTGTTTCTTGCATATAATTCTGCTATGACAAATTGGGTAGAACACCCCCTTCAGGCCTGAGGGCTCACTCGACTAGGGGTACAGCTGCTACTCTAGCTGTGACCAGAGATATACCCTTGTTAGAGATCTGTAAAGCAGCCACCTGCAAAACAGTAAATACATTCACCAAGCGTTACTCCCTGGACATCCAGGCTAGGAGTGATGCTAGGTTTGGCACAGCAGTTCTGCAGAGCCTCTTCCCAAAGTAGGTTCTGCATTCCCTCCTCCATAGGGAACTGCTTAGTAGTCTGCATTATGTCAGAATACAACAAGACTTCATGTTGTTTGAAGAAAAAATTATTCACCATAGTAATGTTGTTTCTTCTAATGGAGTCTTGCTGTATTCTGACCTCCCCCCCTGCCTCCCCTCTCAGAACCTAGTGTTTGGGAAGTGGGCTGGCAGGTACAGTGTTGCATCTCAGGGGTGTGCCTTGTACACTCCCTCTTGGGTAGGGTAGCTGTTGTTATTTTTCTGGTGTTTTATAGTTAAATATTGTCACTACCTTTGCTTCTTGGTTCTTGACTTGGAGTCTTTTGGGCCCAAAAAGTTTTTGCCCTTGGGCTATATGTTGAACAGTTTCCATACTATGGTATTTAGTTAGTTTGCTCGTAAGAATCTGGCGGTTACACTAGGAAGTACCACCGACAGAGGTTTGAAAACCGAGCTCGAGCTCAATGTTCTATGCTTCTGCATAGAGTTAACTCTTTCCTCTCTGAGGCAGTTCAAGTGCTGGGGCTAACTGCATTATGTCAGAATACAGCAAAACTCCATTAAAAGAAACAACATTACTATGGTGAGTAATTTTTTCTTCTCTACTGCCTGTCTCAGTTGGCCCTGGCTCATCGATGATGGCACCCCATACCTCCCCCTTCGATGCTTTCCTCCCCATCGTGCTGCAATGACTGGAGCATTTGCACTGACAGTAGCAGTTCTGTCTTCCCTCAGCTGTTTCCATGTCGAACGGTATGGACGCTTATCGCCAGGTGGTTCACTGCTCAGTCCATCTTGCTTGGACCAGGTCCTGCTCTTTGCTGAGCCAGTCGCCATTTCCTTTGGCATCCTGTCATTGGTGTAGGGGTGATTGTACTGGTGGTGGCACTTCTGTCTCCTCGTCAGCTCTCCCCCCATGCCAGTCAATGGTATGGACATCGATGCTGGGCGGTTCTCTTGCCTTGGTCCATCCTGCTCAGACCAGGCTTCGCTCTTGCTGAGCTTTGTTGACACTTACTTTTGCATTCCATCATGGATGTAGGGTAATTGTCCTGATGGCGGCCCCTCTGCCTCCCCTGTCAGCTGCCCACTCTGGCCAGTTGACGGTCCAGATGTTGACGCCAGGCAGCTCACTTGCCTCAGGTCCATCCTCCTCAGACCAGGCTTCATTCTTTTAGAACCTCATCATCACTTTCTCATGCATCCCACCATCTATGTACTGTGTCATGCCACTACAGTGGGGATCTCGCTCATCAACTCATTGGTTCCCCCCCCCCCCACCGAGTCTGTTCAGGAGTGGAGGGTTCCTGAATGGACCCTCACTTCTCTTCAATTTGGAATACAGCCAGCGTGCCTTACTTGGCTATTAAGGGCACTCAGTCTACTTTCTCCTGGGTGGAAATCCCTTAGGTGGACCGGCCCCTCTCTTTCTTTATCTGGGTACAAGCAATCTTACACATTTCCTCGGCATGAGGGTGTGGCATCTTGGGCCCACCCAGTTTTCAGTGGCTATACAAGCCACCTATACTTCTTGGGATTACAGGTTTTAGGGCACTGAGGCCTTGGCCCTTACCTGTATTGGCTTTGGGTCTTGCTGTATACCAAGCCCATCTTACATCTTTTAAAAGCCCCTTGGGGAGTGCGATCTAGGCACCTCTTGGACACTTTTAGCCAGACAGCCATTGCTGTAGCATGTCTGGGGTCCATTTATGCCACAGGCTTAGGAGGTATATAGCAGACCCTGATGCCAGTAGGCTGTTCAGGCTGCACTCAGCCATTAAACAGCAGGAAGGTGTTCTTTTCTCTGAGCAGTGCTCACCACAACTCTGTTGCTCAAGTCCAGGGTATGGATAGGGTAGCAGATGTCTTGCCTATCCAAGGAACCCTCTCCGGGTACCTCTGTCTATACCCCGAGGGGGCATTGCAGTGGTAACTGCGGGGCCAGGTTCCACCTGCATCCCCTACAACTCCAGTCACTCTTTCTCACTGGTTTGCAGGGTACCCTTTCGCTGTGTCGTCTAAGGAAGAGTACCAGCTGTGAATACTCTTAAGCTTACTGGTACGAGATCCTACTCTGGAGCTTTAAGACTGCTTCCAGATCTTCCTCTAGGCCTCCCCATTACCCTCTAGACTACCTTCCAGTGCTTCTGGAAGAGGTATATGCCAAGCTGTAGGTGTCAGCGTGGCCAGTTGGTAGCACATCCGCCTCTGGACCAGAAGGTCGTGGGTTCTCGTCCCACACCGGGATTGGACTTGCACCTAAAAATCGCTGGCATCCGAGTGCAGTATTGGGGGGTGCTGTACTGCTGGGGTGTGCTGTCCTTCGGATGAGAAGTTAAACCGAGGTCCCTTCTGCCCATCCTGGTGTTGTCCTGGTGGGTGTCCAGGTGGAAGTAAAAGAACTCTGGGCACTCTTCGCAAAGAGCAGGGAACATTCCCGGTGTCCTGGCCAACATTCCCCTTCCCATAAACTGGTTCATGCAATTATCCAGGCTGTGTGTGGGTGATGATGTGCGATATGGCCGCCACTGCACATTCAGTCACTTCACTACCAGTCTAGCATTGCTTGTAAAGCACTTTGGGATACTGTGTATGAAAAGCGCTATATAAATGCTGATTCTTCTTCTTCTTTTTCTTCTTGCTATGGTGGGCAGTTACAGAATTGGTCTCTTTGCCGTGAAATGGTGTCTCACTATCATGGATGGGGGACTAAGATTGTCTTTGGGGCAAGCATGCTACCCACAGGCAAATGCACATCACAACACTTGCAAGAACCTAGGAGGTTCTAGTTATGGAGCTACATCACCATTTCAGCAGCTTCCCATGTATGCTTTACACTTTTCACAGGAGCTATTTAAGTTTTCAGTTTTGAGGGGGAACACTACCAGTTCAGGGTATTGCCCTCTGGCTTGTCTCCAGTGCCACAGGTATTCACCAGATGTGTACCAGTGGTAGCAGCGGTCCTCCGCAGGGAAGGCCTACACACTTTTTCAATACCTAGACTGGCTTCTCCAAGCCCTTTCCAAGGAGCAGCTGTTATATACCTTAGAGTGCCTCATGCATCAATACAGTGCTTTAAGCTTCATGATCTGTGTCTCAAAGTCAGTCCTGACCCCTTTCCAATAGCTGCAGTACATGGGGCAGTCTTGGACACAGCTCAAGGCCTAGCCTTTCTGTCACAGAGCAGGGGCAGGCGCCTGATACCTTATGTGCAGCAGGTCTGCAATAATGGGTATGTCACAGCTAGGACATTCCTGGGCCTCGTATCCATGGCCATTACTATAGCACTGCTGGCCAGGCTGCATACAGTACGAGATTCCCTCAGTGGATACTGAGAGTACAGTGGGACTAACAAAAAGATGGCCTGGATTAACAGGTTCTAGTGCCTTACAATGCTCGCAGAGTGCTTCAGTGGTGGATGGATCCCAACCACTTGGTGAAGAGGATACCCTTCGTAATTCCTTTCCCCATCAAATCCTTACCACAGATACCTCGAAAATGGGCTGGGAGGGTGGTGCACTCACGCTCTCACTAGAAATAGTGCGGGAAGCTAAGTGGAGATCCTCTTCCATATAACCATCCTAGGCATGGCAGCTGTCCTGTCGGCCTACTGGTCTTCCAGACTCCCTGTCCCTGGATCATCTGTTAATCCAAACAGACCACATAAGTGTGATGCATTACGTCATCATACAGGGAAGGACTCCTTCCTATGCCCTGTATAGGAGGCAATTGAGAGTCTGGTTCTGGGCTTTGGAGTGCGGTCTTGAACTATCTGCATTTCCTGTTCCACATCCAAACCATCCTGGCAGATGGGCTCCCTGGTCACAGTCCAGGATAGATGTCTGGGGCCTGCTGACCTCAACGGTAGAAAACCTGTTCCACAGGTGAGAAGGTCCGGAGTTGGACCTTTTTGTGTCCCCACGTGATGTAAAACTGCCACGTTTCTGCTGGCTCGCTCCAGGACCTGGAGTTTTCTGATACAGCGTGTTGCCCCCCTTTTGGCATGGAAGGCATCTGTATGCCTTCCCTTCCTTTCTCATAGTTCAAAAGGTGCTAATTGGACTTCACTTGAAGGGCGTAATGCTCACACTCATTGCCCCCATGTGACCTTGTCAGATTTAGTTCCTCTTGCTGCAACAGCTGGCAGTGGACCCTTCAGTAGCTCTACCTTTATGTCGGGGTCTGCTGTCCTAGGAACAGGAAACTCTGGAGTCCTGGAGCCCATACCATAGGAGGCAGTATAGCGCAGTGATCTAAGGCTCTGAGCTGCAAATCTGGCGACATCCAGCAGACCAGACCTGGGTTTGAATCCCACAGCTTTCACTTGCATACTGTGTGACCCTGAGCAAGTCACTTAACCTCCTTGTGCTCCCAGGTCGCTCCTGTAAAAAAGCTTCCAGCTTAGTGTGCTATACCTGGTTAAACAACTAAAAAAAAATAAATAAATAAATAACATTTTTCTCCAGGAAGTCCACCACTTCCTTTCTTAAACTCTTAATAAAAGACTCCATAATTTTTCCCACTATGAATATCAAATAGACTAGTCTGTAGTCGCCTGGCTCTTCCTTATTTCTGCGTTTGTAAAGAGGGATCACGTCCACTGTCATCCAGTCCCTAGGTACCACCCCTGTGGCCAGCGAACAGTTGACCATGTCTGGAAGTGGTCCTATTATCAGTTCTGCTACCTCCTTCCGCATCTTCAGGTATAAGTCATTGGGTCCCTGATGAATCATTAGTTAAATACTGCATTAATTCCCTGCAGGTGTTACAAAAATGGTGCATTTTAAGCTCTTTATTAATAATTTTAAAAGTTTAAGTCCCATGTGATGTACAGGCTAGGGGTTCCAGTGGAGAGGACCAGTGACTCAAGAAATCTTGTTCAAGGAATTAGATTATTTGGAATTGACAGGATAAGTAAAGGTGCAGCAGCCACCTCAGGCATTTCTGGCAAATCAGGGTGCTACAGAGATAGAAAGTTCCACCTTAAAACAAAGCAAATGCAGTTTAATACCAGGCTGGGAATGACACGAGTTTAACAGTCATCACAGTGGAAATTACTGGATTGTAAAGCTAACAGCAAATGCAGAGAGGACATCCAACTAATATACTGTGCCTTTCATTGCCTCCCATCCTTCTGTATTCTTCTGTTTTAACAAGTAAGGATGCCATATAGTCAGGCTTGCATTTTCCTAACAAATAAGTGAAGGCAGCTATAGATCATTCTGTCCTCTGGTTCATTGCATTTAGTTGTTGCCGTGGTTCCCAGCGTGAGCACATTTATAGCAGATTGAGGCTTTTGCCCATGTTGGTGTGACCTTTTGCATCAGTATCAAGGTAATTAAACTTGCATTGTGCTTCCTGAAAGAAGCTATCACTGCCCCTGTAGTTTTATTGCTTGTTTGTGGATGTTGTGAGTTAATAAATCCTGTGAAGCGCCATTTCTAATGTTGATGCCCTGGTCTGCAGTGAAGCTTAAAAGTGGACTTAATCTGTTATATCTGCTGCAAAGGGCAGAAGAAGGGTCCACACAGAATGTTTCATTAACAGATTGATAACTGGATAATCGGTGTTCTGCAGCTATATCATTACTTTAGCTTGCAAAGTTTTTCTTGTGGAGTTTGAGTTTGGCTGAGTGGTTTTGAAACACAGAACTTTTACCTTAGAAACACAACTTTACACAAGCACCCTAGTGTGAGGCATCATGCAGTGTTGCAAATCACCATGAAAGAATTTGGACTTGGGACCTCAAGGTGCCAAATCACAGGCGATGCCTTTTGTTCTTGTTAGGATTCATCAGTGTGCTGTAGCTGTTTGTCTCAGTCCAGTATATGGAGTCAACCCACATCATGATGGAAGTGGTTTGAGTCATGATGAGCCCAAACGAGTAAAGAAATTGAAAACAGCAAGAACCTCAATGCAATAGCGCCCAAAAAAGCATTCCTCCAAAAGTGCATTGACTGTGAAGCCAAATGCTTCAAAAACACGTTATTACATATATGCCATAATGTAAGGCATGATGGGTAATATATAAAAATAATCAATTAGGCATGCTAGACGTAAACAGGACTTTAAGGTGCCAAATGGCCTCACAGACAATCTGCAAAGGCTAAGAACAGAGGTAAAACATTCTGAGTCAAAGAGAGAGGGTTGGTATTAGATTAAAATAGTAAGGGGCACAGATACATACCAAAGGGAGGACGTGAATCTAATAGAGCAACATTTCTTTACATTTGTTTATTTATTTATTTATTGAGTACCAGGTGTGACCCCAAGGAACTGAGTAGGAAACAAGTTACACAAATAATACAAAAATATAAAAGATATACATGGAAGTAAGGTGCAAGATATAAAATATGCATGATGGTAAGGTCATCAATGCAGCAAATAATTACAATAGCAGCAAACAGGTAAAATTAATAGTGTAAATTTCTGATCTTCTTCAAGGACATCTCCTTCCTTTGAGCCACATCATGGAACTGTGAGCTGTCATCAGGACCACCGGAAGTGTTTGCTAACTGGAGCCACCTACATTGCCGTGCATCATCACCACCTGTATAATGAGGGTGACCCCATCACACCTTAGTTCTTACTCCCACCTCCAACCATTCATTAGTCCACTGCTGCTGAAGAATGCCATTGAACTTTAGTATCACACGCTTCTACTTCTGTTATTTTAAAATGACTTAATCTTTTATGCTACTGACAAAGAAAAGGAACCACTGATCTTCTTAGAAGACATCTTTTTCACCATGCCACACCTATGGAACTTTAAACTGCCAGGCTCAAAAACCACATGGAAACTTTTACAAACAGTCCACCAGGGGCCACCCACGACAATGTCAGATGTTGGCTGCTACATAAATGTGGGCCCCTTCTCTCCTCAGTTCTTTTCCCATTGTCAACCATACTTGGCGGACCGCTGGCAGAAATGCCGCTGCACTAGCTACCTTTTAATTTTTTCTCTTTGGAAAAATAATCACTTTTACAAGTAATTTTCGATTATCTGTATGTCATCGAAGGAACTGTCAAATTTATTCCAATACTGTGATTGCAATGAGAAGATCTGCACCTGTGACTCCCATGATGTCTGCCTCTTGCCTAGGCTCGGACCACAGTATGAAAGCCAGCCTGATCTGCAGGGGGTTCAATTTTGCCACTTGGCGACGCGGAAAAGGGGCTGTAGAAAAACACCTCCTAAAGCAAGAATCCAGCAGAAGAGCACTGCTGTGTCACTGGCCCACTCTTCTGGGCCCAGGTCCTTGAAATCCTGGGACAACTCATCGAGGAGCCATAAATATAATCATCGGGATAAGGAGAAGAAGAAGAAGAAGAAAACATCCCCAGTGCGCTCCAGGTTGCCCCTACGCACAGCAGGTATGGCCTTCTCCATGCTGTCGACTGCTACAGCAGCGACTTTGCTCACTCACAATCCTCGATACAGCTTCAAGGTTGGGGCATGATGCTGGTGCTACCAGGCCTAGTACAGCTGGTACGTTGCCATTGGGGACTCTGCCTCCCCTGTCAGATCCTACTGGTGCACCCGTCGACCACATGGACGTCAGCATTTAGGTGGTTCTCTTTTCATTCACATATGCTGAGATGCCTGCTACCTCCTCCCCCCTTTTCAGGGGGTCTGTTGACAGGGACTTGTACTAATCCTCTCCGCAATGATGCAAAGTAGAACCTTGCCTCAGTGGCATCCTATGGCGCTGCTGACATTGTCTGCGCAATCCCTGATGCCCGTCAACCTGCTTGATGTGATTTTGAATATTATCCTGACATAATAATACAGGCTGATGAGGAGCCTGAGGACCATGCTTGAGAGCCCTTATGAAAAAGGCTGCAGCTCTACTGTGTCCACCTGCTGTGAGAACTCGGTGGTCAACACTCCAAGGTCCCCACCAGAGGGCCCAACTTTCCTCACCATGATGCAGCAGTTACATGCTGCCAAGGGCTTTGATCTAGAGGAGCAGGACACCACCAAGAAAAATGTAATTGACTGCCTGGAGTTGATTGATTCTCCTATTGTTGTGCCACCTCTCCTCTCTGCACTAGAGGATGTCACCTTTGCTGCCTGGCACAAGCCAAATTTTATCCTAGCCATACCAAAGAAGGTTGGCAAAATATACCTGGCTCCTTCTGGGAAGCCTTTTTTTTCCCCCTGTAAAGGAGGGCAAAAAAAATTCCCATTTTTAAATTATCAGTTACTGATACTTAGAAAGGAGACGAACGGAGATGATGCTGATGGCGGAAGAATTTAATGATTATAACAATAATCACAGCGAGAGATTACAAGTGGTACATCCTTAATTCTTAATTCTTCATTCTTAATTCTTCAAACTAACAGTGTATTCTGGCTTGCTTATATAGTGGATGACAGTACTGTGGTTGTCTATGATTGGTACAGACAAATATAAACATCATCTTACCAGGCAATTTTCTTCTTTTAGTTCATGCATAACAAGGCAATTCTCCTTTTAGTACATGCATGAGCTAATCCTTACTTAGCACAAATGTATTGATAGTGTAAATTATACTACTATATAAGGATAATAATAATGGTCATTACCAGTTATTAAGATCTAGAAGGAAGAAATAGGTTTGCACTTAGGAATGTGCACACAGGCATTTATTCTGTCCTGTCCTCCTGATATAATAATAGTCAAAGGGTAACTGAACTCTATCCCTGTATTTCTGTCTTTGCAGACACTTAAAACACCTGTCTGCCATTACTCACATGGTCAATACAGATATTAAAAGACACTTGAATATTACAACTTGTGGTTTTAGTTAAACTTGTAACTTCACAAGTTTTGATATGATCCAGCTTCATAGATCAATATTAGTTACACAAACACATTATGTTTTAGACCAAAATGAAGTTTACCTGCATTATTGGGACACATTTCTTTATCCCCTATTATAACCCCTCTCAGCCTGAGGTAGACTTTGTGGTTATTAATGCTGCTTACGATAGGTCAAGGGCACCTAAACAGCTGAGCTCCTTCTTTCTGATAAGAGTCCAGGAGGTTGGATGTGTTAGACAAAGGACTTTTGCCTTAGCTTTATTGGGCCTTTGGTTGCTAACTATCAGGCCCACATGATTAAGTACAGAACACTCTCGAGAAAGCCAAAGGCAGCTGTACAGGTCTTACCAGAGGCACCACCAAACAAGAGCTCCTTAAGTCTCTCACTGCTGGGGCCGATGTGGGCAAGCATTTGCTTTGCACAGTCTGTGATGGTTCAGATGCTTCTGCCAGGCTGCTGCCTTATGCATCAGCCTCAGGAGGTATTCATGGTGCAGGTTGGCAGGGTTTGCAAATGACATGCAGCAGTCTTTTTCAGTGCCCTTTCAGAGGACATAAACTATTTGGTTCTGATATCCAAGGCATTCTTTTAACCTTCAGGCCTCAGGCAGGACCCTGAATTCAGTGCACTCCCTCTACCATACCCAACCAAAGGGCAGGCAAAGGGTACCTTTTCATCCAGCTGGTGCCAGGCACAGTCCAGCCACCAGCCAGCAAGGTAGGGGCAAGAGAGTAGGGGTCTTGCCCACTCTGGGCACCACCCCAAGTGCACATTCAAAAGCCCCTAGAGGTGATGGCACAGAAGAAGCCGCCACAACCAGCTCTGCCTGACTCCTTGTTACTCCCCCAACAACCATTATCTCCAGGGATGGCTGTAGGGGGTCACCTCTCCCTTCATTTAACTCAGTGGAAGCAAGTGATCACAGATGCCTGGGTTCTAGAACTCATAGCACAAGGACATTCTCTGGAATTTTGGACATACCTCCAGATCATCCACCAGTGCCAACTGACTATCGTCCAGATCACCTTCCTCTGCTCCTGAGGAAATTCAGACTTTGCTTCAAAAGAAGACCATAGTGCCTGTGCCCTGTGAACAAAGAAACATGGGGTTCTACTCTTGGTATTTCCTAGTCCTGAAGTGGACAGGAGACCTGCCCTTATGCTAGATCTCAAGGACCTGAACTCCTTCATAGAGTTCAAAAAGTTCAGAATGGTCACCCTGCAAGGCCTACTCCCACTGATGCAGGCAGGGGATTGGATCTGTTCCCTTAGCATTAAGGATGCCTACCTTCACATCAGAATTCACAAACCTCCCAGAAAATACTTGAGGTTCCTTTTCCATGAGGGAACATTACCAGTTCAGAGTATTGCCCTTTGGCTTGTCCTCTGCACCATGGGTTTTTACCAAATGCTTGGCAGTGGTGGCAGCAGCCCTTTGCAGGGAAGGTCTCTGTCTTTCCCTGCCTGGATGACTGGGTATTGAAAGCACATTCTGAGGATCCACTCCAGGATGCATAAGCTCCAACCAGGCAGATGTTCAGTGCTCTGGGGATTACTGTCAACATACCCAAATCACCCACATCTGTGTTGACGCCTTGTCAGTGTCTGCAGTAGTACATAGGAACAGTCTTGGAGACACACTCAGGGTTCAGCCTTCCTATCCCTAGACAGGACCCAACACCTGATCGCCCAGGCACAGCTGTTACCCGACAGCCATATATGTCTCAGCCAGGACATTGCTTTAGCTCCTGGGCCTTGTGGCAGCAGTTGCTGTCACAGTACCTTTGGCCAGACAGCACACGTGGATCCCTCAGTGGACCCTAAAAGTCCAATGGAACCAGTTCACAGACAATCTAGAACAAAGGTTTCTAGTCACTTCTTCTGTACTCTAAGTGCTCCAGTGGTGGATGGAACCAAGCAAGCTATTAAAAGGGTTTCCCTTCCTGATCCCAATTTTAACAGATGCCTCGGGGATAAGCTGGGGTGCACATCTGGGCCACCATCAGACACAGGGTACATGGGCACCAGTGGAGAGCACTTTGCACACAAATGTTATAGAAAAGAGAGCTGTTCTGTATGGGCTACAAGCCTTCCAGACTCATCTGTGCCCAGGTCCTCTGCTAGTACAGATGAACAACATCAGTGTGATGTACTACATAGAAACATAGAAGATGACGGCAGATAAGGACCGCAAGGCCCATCCAGTCTGCCCATTTCTTTTTCTACCTTATGAATGTGCCATTGGCCTTTGCTCTGTCAATGGCCTATCTATTCATACTCTTCTGTATTGCTTCCTTTTGCCTATCCCATGCCTGTTTGAAGCCCTGCACTGTATTGATATCCACCACTTCCTGAGGTAGGCCATTCCATGCATCCACCACCCTTTCTGTGAAAAAGAACTTCCTCACATTACCCCTTAATCGGCCTCCCTCTAATCTCATACTGTGTCCCCTTGTCCTGCTAGTTTTCTTATATTGAAACATTAGACTCTTTCACCTTGTTAATGCCCTTAAGGTGTTTGACTGTTTCAATCATATCACCTCTCTCCCTCCTTTGCTCTAGGATATACTTATTGAGTTCTGTTAATCTGTCCTCATGTTTTCTGATGCAGTCCCTGCACCATTTTGGTTGCCTTCTCTGGACTGCCTCAATTTGGTTAATGTCCTTGTGAAGGTGTGGCTCCCAGTACTGCACGCAGTACTCCAGATGGGGCCTAGCCAGTGTCTTGTAAAGAGAGATTATTACCGCCCTCTTACGACTTGTGATACTCTTACTAATACACCCCAACATTCCCTAGCCTTACCTACTGCTTTAGTGGTCTGCTTGGATGATTTCAGGTCATCTGTGATGATGATGCCCAAGTCTCTTTCTTCCCTTGTGACTGCCAGCAACTCTCTTCCCACCCTATAGGTGGCTTCAGGGTTTCTCTCCCTGTGTGCATGATCTTCCACTTCTTTATGTTAAACCCTAGTTGCCACTCTTCTGACCATTTTGACAGTTTATCCAGATCTCTTCTTATTCTGCCCACCCCATCTGGATCATCTACTCTTTTGCAGATCTTGGTGTCATCTGCAAACAGACAGACTTACCTCCACTCGCCTGCAATGTCACTGATGAAGATAATTGTTTGGTTTTTTGTTTTTGTTTTTAGTTTTTGTTGACTGGGTAAGTGCACTAGACAAATCCTGCTTATTTTCAGGCATGACCCGGGGAGAGGGATAGAGATGAATGCCAACTGACCTTGAACCAGATTAAGCTGTTGGTGGTATTTATAGTGAATGAGGGAAATTTGGCCAGGACACCAGGGAAATTCTCCTACTCTTTTCGATAAGTACCATGGGAGCTTTAACATCCACCTGAACTACCACCAATCCAGGCAGAGATGGGACCTCGGTTTAACATCTCATCCGAAAGACAGCACCTCAGAAGTGCAGCACCCCTGTCATGCTGCACTACAGTGTCATTATTGGGATATTAGCCCAAGAGCCAGATGTGGGAACTGAACCCACAGCCCTCTGATCTCCCAGCCTCAGAGGTGAGTGTGCTACCTACTGAGCCACTGACACTGACAAAATATTGAAGAGGACTGCCCACTTATGACTTGCATCTCTTCTGACTGTATACCGCTTACCCCACTCTCTGTTTTCTGCCCACAACCAGTTTTGCCACCCAGATGACCAACTTCTGACCCACCCTGAGCCTACCCAGCTTATTAATCAATCTTCTATGTGAACAATATTGAACGCTTTGTTGATGTCAAGGTAGGCAACATAAGCTGCTCCCCCTTGGTCCACCACTCTGGTTATCCAGTCAAAGAAATCTATGAGATTAGTTTGACAGGACCTTCCTGTTGTAAACCCATGCTGTCTTGGATCCTGTGCTCCTATGGATTCCAGGTGTTGCACTATCCTTTCCTTAAGGAGTGCCTCCATAATCTTGCCCACTACTGAGGTAAGACTGACTGGTCTGTAGTTCCCTGCCTCCTCCCTGCTACTACTCTTATGGAGCGGGATCACATGAACACTTCTCCAGTCTTCTGGGACCTCTCCTGTGCTCACAGACTCACCAAACAGTTCTGATAATGGCTGTGCTAGTTCCACCCTTAGCTCCTTTAGTACCCTGGGATGTATGCCATCAGGTCCCGTTACCTTGTCCACCTTGAGCTTATCGAGCTCATGTAGGACCTTTTCATTTGTGAAGGGACTAGTGCACATCTCCCTCCCCCTGTGTCCATGGTGCTGAGCTGTGGGCTCTGCCCTACCTTCTCCTCAGTAAATACTAAGCAGAAGTATCTATTTAGGATAGATGCTTTTACATGGTCCTCCTCCTCCTCCTCCTCACACATCCCCTTATCCCCTTTGATTTTAGCAATACCCCCTCTAAATTTTCTTCTTTCACTGATGTATCTATATAGTCTTGTCACCTTCTTTTACTGTTCGTGCTAGTGTTTTCTCGGTTTGGGCCTGCCTTGCTTACTGCCTTCTCTGCTTCCCTTAGGGAAGTTTGGTGTGCCTCCTACCTTCATCCCACTGTGTTCCCTTATATTTCCTGAAGGCCAGCCTTTTGGCTCTGACCTATTCTGCTACTGTTTTGAGAACAAAAGTGGTTTCTTCTTCTTTGCACTTCCTTTTCTCTATCACAATGGGATGTTGCTTCAAGTACTGCATCCTTAATACTTATTTATTTGCTTTTTTAACTGGGCAAGCACGCTAGACAGCCAAGTGCCCACTTTGCCTGTACCCTTCACCTGTACTTCTTTTGTCAGGGCTAGCTTAACTCTGTTGGCCATCTCATCAAAGTCAGTTCCTCTGAAGTCCCATATCTTTGCCTTGGAATGGGATGATTTAGTTGTAGTGGCCAAATTGAACCATACCATGTGATGATCACTGGCCCCCAGGTGACCTTCCTCCTGGAGATCTGTGATCCTTTCCCTCTTAGTTTAGTACTAGATCTAGGATAGCCCTGTCTCTAATGGGTTGTTGTGCCAGTTGTTTGAGCCCCACCCCCTGCAGGGAATCCACTATGCATCTAGTTCTGGCAGATGTTCCTGCTGGTATTGACCAACCTATATCTGGCATGTTGAAGTCTTCTATTATCAGAACCTCCCCCTTAGCATGTTTTGTATATCTTCTAACAGTAATGTGTCTGTGTCCTCCCCATGGTCTGGAGGCCTGTAGACAACCCCAGTTCGCATGGCTGTCCCATTTCCTGTTTCCAGGGTGACCCACAGTTCTTCAAACAACATGAAGTCTTGCTATATTATGACATATGCAGTGAGTCCCAACCTTCGAACTGCTCCAGAGGTGAAAGAGTTAACTTTCCATGCCAGGCATGGAACGCTGAGCTCGAGCTCGGTTGAAACTCTGTCTGTTGTTCTTCAAACTCAAACCGTCAGATTCTTTACTCTGCCTCACTGAACAGTCGCTCCGGAGATTTCTCCTTCTGCTCGGTTCATTTTGTCGGTTAAAGTATTGTTTTTCTCAGTTTTCTACGGAATTTAAACCGCAACCGGTCGGTTCAGACTCTGTCTGTGGTATTGTGAGTACTAGATAGGTTTTGCATTAATTTCTATTCTATGTGGAACTTGTAAACGGTTTATCGGTTCGATTTGAACTGATCAGGTTGTTTAAAATATATTAATCTTTCATTTAGAGTGTGGTTACCGGTTCTTATCAGTTCTAAAAAAAACGGATTTTATTACGTTTTTTTCTACGACCCGTGACATGGTTGGGAACCGATAAGAGGGTCTTACCTGCGGATTGCCATAAGCGGTAAGTTTGGTTAGGACTGGCACTATGTCTGAGAAACCCAAAAGAAAAACCGGGCCCACTGGGTTTCAACACTGCAGTGTGTGTGGGGAAGTCTTTGCCAAGGCTGACCCCCACACCACCTGTGTTTATTGTCTGGGGTTTGACCACCTCAATGCAGACTTCCAGATTTGTAAAAATTTTCCTGCAGCTACCCTGGAAAAGAGAGTTGGTAGGCTCAGGGAAAGGAAGGCCAAAAAGTCCGCTGAACCGGATGGCCAGCCCGGTTCGGTTCCAACCGAACCGGAGGGAGTGCCCTCTGACCAGGGCGAGACTTCCTCGGGCAAAAGGAGATCCGACTCTGAGGAGTCGGTTCCAGCAAAAAGGACTAGGAAATCAGCTGGTGTGGAGCCAAAACTTTCCTCTCCAACCTCTGAAGAAATAGCCAAAGCGATTAAAATTGTCCAGTCGCTTTCCCCGGTTCCGACCGAACCGGCACCATCAGGTAAGCGTCCGGTTCAGCCGGTTCCACCGGTTCAAGAGTATGATTTAGAGGAATATTATGAACCGGAGGAGGGGGAAGAGGAGTATGAGGAGAGTGAATGTGGATTTGAAAGTCTGGATGTTCCCATTGACCCGGACATCTCCCCAGACAGACCTTCAGGAGTGTCTCCTCCTAGGCTTTCTGAGTCCCCTTCTCATTTTATATTTTATAAAAAAGTGGCTGAAACCCTCCAGCTCCCTATGGAGGAAGCTGTGGATGATCAAGAAGAGCCTGACTATGTGGAAATGATGGATATCCCAGAGTCTAGGAGACTGTCTATTCCTTTGCATAAATCTTTTGGGAAACAGACAGTTAAAATTCTAAAAACTCTCACACTATACCTCCTGTGGATAAGAGAATGGACAAGAGGTACACATTGTCAGGCTCTGATACGGAGTTCCTTACACAACAATGCAGCCATGTTGGGGTAGTGCAGGCTGCAGCCTGTGACAAGGCAAATATTCCCTTGGCTTCACACCCCCTGACAAGGACTCCAGGAGGATTGATGCCATGGCAAAGAAACCGTACATGGCAGCATCCTTGGGACTCAGACAGGCAAATTATATGGCTTATGTTGCCAGATATCAGAAATCCAGATGGGATACTGTTATGGCTCTAGCAAAACAGGTCCCTGGCCAGCTTGCCAAGGAGCTGGAGCAGGTGGCTGCTGATGGTATTCAGGCATCCAAGGTGCAATTACATGCTGCAGTGGACTCTAATGATGTGTCATCAAGAGTCATGGCTACATCTGTGGCACTTCGTAGAATGGCTTGGCTCAGATGTACTAGCCTGTCACAGGATACCCAGACTAAGGCCATGGATTTTCCTGTTGTGGGTAATTCTCTGTTTGGGGAGCAGACAGAGAATTACATGAAGAAAATGGATGAGTATAGAACCACCTATAGGAGTGCACAGGCCAAGGAAAGGCAGGCCACTCCTCAAATGCAGCTTCCCAGGGGCAGGGACAGGCCTTTTCATAGGCCTTTTTATCAAGCCCAGGCCTCCTCTTCTGCTTATGCCCAGAGGGGGTTCTTTAGAGGGAGAGGCAGACAGGGTACAAGCAGGTCTGCTTCCACCCCTCAGCCCAAAGCCCCTGCCAAGCAGGCACCCTGATGGGGTTGCCAGGGCTGATTCTCAGCTACCTGTAGGGGGCAGGCTGGCTTACTTTGTCCAGGGCTGGAAGTCTCTGACATCAGACAAATGGGTCCTGGAAGTAGTGCCAGGGACTGGTTCTCAGCTTCAAAAATTTCCAAAGATGAGAACCAGATCCTTTCCACCTGCAAATCCACCAGAGGCACTTGCCCTAGAGGCAGAGGTCTCTTCCCTCCTGGCTCTCAGAGCTGTGGAAAGGGTTCCACCTCACACCAGGGCAAAGGGTTGTACTCAGGTACTTCCTTGCCCCAAAAGATAGGAGAATGGCGGCCTATCCTGGATCTCAGATATTTAAACAAGCACCTTTTAAAACCAAAATTCAAATGGTGACTCTGGGAATTATTCTACCCTCTCTAAGGCCAGGGGACTGGCTAGCGTCCCTGGACCTCAAGGATGCCTACTTCCATATTCTCATCAGAAGCTCCCATCGAAAGTACCTCAGGTTCGAGCTGCCCTCAGGCCATTACCAGTTCAGAGCAATGCCCTTTGGCCTCACCTCTGCTCCAAGGGTATTCACAAAATGCCTGGCAGTAGCAGTTGCTTCTCTAAGAAGGCAAAAAATTGCCATCTTCCCTTACCTGGACGTCTGGCTCATAGTAGGCCAGTCCCCAGACCAAGTCAGGTTACACCTACAGATAACTCAGCAACTGCTCACCTCTCTAGGTTTCCTTCTGAATCTTTCAAAGTCAGTTCTTGAGCCTGTCCAGCTCCTCACCTTCATAGGCGCAGAACTGAACACAGAGAAAGCCAGAGCCTTCCTTCCTTTGGACAGGGCAAGGACCCTGGTCTCTCTGGCCTCCTCATTCACCCTGCAGGTGTCTCGACCAGCAGGGCATTTTCTACAGCTCCTGGGGCACATGGCTGCTTCTACAGCAGTAGTGCAGGGAGCAAGATTTCAGATGAGGGACATTCAGTTCCATTTGAGAGCCTTTTGGTCTCAAAGGAAAGACCCTCTAACCAAATTGATCCCAGTGACTCTCGAACCCTGATCCAGGCCCTACAGTGGTGGCAGGATCAGAGCAATCTCAGACAAGGGTTCCTTTGTCACTCAGTCTCACTCCTTAATCCTTACTACAGATGCATCCCTCTTGGGGTGGGGAGCTCACATGGGTGACCTCACTACCCAGGGATTGTGGTCCCCTCAGGAATCTCTGCTCCACATCAATCTGTTGGAACTCAGAGCAGTTTTTCTAGCACTTCAAGCTTTTTCCAGATCTGTTCAGAACAAAGTTGTACAGGTCAGAACAGACAACAGCACCACAATGTGGTACATCAACAAGCAAGGGGGCACTCGGTCTACGGCCTTGTGCACCGAAGCAATGAAGTTGTGGTCTCTGGCTTATTCCCTGAACACCTCCCTTATGGCAGTTCACCTCCCAGGCAAGGACAATGTCCTGGCAGATGCTTTCAGCAGGATTTCCCAGGGCCATCACGAGTGGTCACTGGACCCCCTGGTCTTGGAGGTGGTATTTGCCACATGGGGCACCCAGCTTATAGATCTTTTTGCAGCACCAGACAATCGCCAACTTCCCCTTTTTTGCTGCAGGCCCCCAGTGTTGGGCTCAGTCCCTCTGGATGGCTTAGTTCTCAATTGGGAAGGGAAGTTTCTCTATGCTTCCTTCCCTCTCCTGTTCAAAGTGCTAGTCAAAATCAGATCTCAACCCTGCAAGATTATCCTGATTGCTCCAGATTGGGCCAGACAACCCTGGTATCCACTCCTACTGTCCTTAGCAGTCCATCTTCCCCTGTGTCTTCCCAGGAATCACAACCTGTTAACCTGTGCTCAGGGGAGGGTTTGGTACCCGAACCTCAAATCTCTCAATCTCAAGGCCTGGCTCTTGAAGAGTTAGAGTTTGCTGATTTACACCTCTCCCAAGATGTAATGGATATCCTGAAGGCTTCTAGAAACCTTCCACCAGGGCTACTTATAATTCCAAATGGAATAGGTTTTCCATATGGTGCTCTGGAAAGCATATTTCCCAGAATCTGCTGATTTACCCCATTCCTGGATTATATGGTCCACTTAAATACCTTGGGCTGAGACCAGCTACCTTAAAGTGCATCTGGCAGCTGTGTCTGCTTTTATTTCAACAGGTAAGCCCTCTTTCTTTCAGCTCACCCTGTATTCTCCAAGTTTTTCAAGGATTGCTTCACACTAACCCTCCATTCAGGGACCCTGCCCTGCTTGGGACCTTAATGTTTGCATTGCTCAGCTTATGCAACCTCCCTTTGAGCCTTTGTCTTCAGCAGAGCTTAAGTACTTGACTTGAAAGACTGTGTTTCTGGTAGCCATCACTTCTGCCAGACGCATAAGTGAATTACAAGCTTTGTCAGTAGAGCCTGATTTTATCTCCTTTCATAGTGATAAGGTGGTCCTCAGGACTAACAGGAAGTTCTTGCCTAAGGTGGTTTCAGATTTCCACCTTAATCAATCTATATCTCTTCAGTGTACTTCACTGACCATTCCTCCTTTGGCAGAGGAGGCTGCACAGCTTAGATGTGACGAGAGCCCTAGTTACTACATAGAGCTGCACTAAGGGTCTGTGCCTGACTTCTCCAACTGTTCCTCACTTATCATGAGGTTGGTAAAGGGAAACCTGCCAGTAAAAGATCCATTGCCAGGTGAATTGTCTCTTGTATCCAATTTTGCTATGAAAAACTGGGTAAGGTTCCTCCCTCAGGCCTGAGGGCTCACTCTACCAGAGGTACAGCTGCTTCCCTGGCTGCTGCCAGGGACATCCCTATTCTAGAGATATGTCAAGCAGCTACCTGGAAAACAGTTCACACTTTTACCAAGCATTACTCCCTGGACATCCAGGCTAGGAGTGATGCTCGGTTTGGCACAGCTGTGCTTCAGAGACTATTTCCTAAGTAGGTTCTGTCCCTCCTCCATGGAGGTACTGCTTTGTAGTCTGCATATGTCAGAATATAGCAAGACTTCATGTTGTTTGAAGAAAAAATTACTCACCTTAGTAATGTTGTTTCTTCTAATGGAGTCTTGCTATATTCTGACCTCCCCCCTGCCCCACTCAGAACCTCTGTTTTTGGGATGTGGGTGGGCAGTGCAGTATTGGCACTTAGTAGTTGCCCACCTTGTTGTTTTTCACCCCTCCTTTCTTGGGGTGACTTGGTGTTGTGTTTTTCATTTTTTGGGTCTCCTGACTTGAGTCTTTGTTTTGGGACCAAAAAATGTGTTCTTATGTTTAGTAGCCAGTTGGCTAGTGTAGGTTTACAGCTTCCACACAGGACCTCAGTGAGTTTAGCTCGTAAAGATCTGACGGTCTGAGTTTGAAGAACAACAGATAGAGTTTCAACCGAGCTCGAGCTCAGCGTTCCATGCCTGGCATGGAAAGTTAACTCTTTCACCTCCGGAGCAGTTCGAAGGTTGGGACTCACTGCATATGTCAGAATATAGCAAGACTCCATTAGAAGAAACAACATTACTAAGGTGAGTAATTTTTTCTTGTTGTCCAGTGGTTAGTTTGATGTTGAGGATTTGTGTTTCCTTGGTGTGCAGACTGCTAGGCAGTACTTGACCCTCAATATCATTCCTGAGGTTGACCATACAGCCACCACCTCTCTTGGACTGCCTGTCCTGCCAGAATATGGTATAACCATCCAGGGCTACCAAAGCTTCTGGGATCTTTGGGAGAGTCACGTCTCAGTAAGTGCAGTGACATCTGGATTGATCAGCTCAGCCCATGCTTGAATTGCAGAAGCTTAGGCATGAGGCTTCCTATGTTCAGAGATATGATCATTAGTTGTCCAAGCCTTGAGGTGGTGCCTGTGGAGGAAGGTCCAGGACCAGGGTTGGTGTGCACATTACCAGATACTAAAAAACGTAGTGGATCAGTTTCCTGAGGAATCATGACATGAATAACCGTGATGAGCATGCTTGATGTTGCTTGCGCTTTCTACAGTTGTGGTTGATAACAGCAGTGGCACGGCCATACAGTAATGTGGCAGTGGATACTGACCGAGGTACCAGTGGCAGGTATTGGTGCGGAGGGAGTTTGAGAGGTTGGGCCAAGAGCCGCTCTGAGGGGGTTCCCCTCGTACTAACCATCACTATCATGTTGGTGTTAGAGAGGGTTGTGCTATTTGAGACATTTTCTGACCTCAGCCAGAGGAACAGGATTAACAGTGATGTCAGATAAAGATGTGTCTGCATCATTTGCTATAGAGCCCACAGTTGTTAATGAGGGTTGGGGTGGCAAGATGGCAGGAGGGACAAGTAGCTTCACAGAGGGGGCAAGGCACAAGCCTGATCTAGGCACATGGGTGAATGCCCTTTAAAGAGAAATGTGTATACTATATTCTCTCTGTGTATAGGGATAGGGAGGGGCGGATCTGAGGTATTTAAAGAGTGCGGGGGGGGCCAAAAATTCAGCCAGGACACTGATCTTTCAGGATGAGGCGGGCAGCAACCTCTGCACCAGCCGTGGAGCTAGTTGGTTCTGGTCCGGCTGCAGGGGCAGCCACCTGGAAAGGGAGAGAAGGGAAAAAAGAAAATTAAGTACTGTTCTAAATCGGGGAGGGATTAGTGAAGGCAGAGGGTGGGTTCTTGGGAACAGAGAACAAAGAACAGGCTTCCCGCTGCTGGGGGGTTTAGAGAGAGGAACAGAGGAGTACCACCCATGCCAGCCACAGCTAAAATGGTGGATCTGGCTTGCTGGGTTAAGAATGGAGCTGGAGGAGCAAGGCAAGAATCGGGACAAGGGGAGCATGATGGAAAGGAGCCTGTGATTAGCGTTCTTTCAGTGGGTGAGGCTACCAAAGTGAGATGTAAAGAGATCTACACTTCGGGGCTTAATTCCACTGTAGGAAGAGGACCCAGAGCATACAGTAACCTCTGAGCACAGTGCAGCAAAACAAGTGAGCATTCAGGAGATTCGGCTATATTGCACTGAATTTCTACACAGGCAACTAAATTACATTGAGTGTAAAAGAGCAGAGCCTAAATGCAGGTGCCTAAACACTTCTGTAAGTTAAACACTTGAACTAGACTTAGCAGTCCATATTAGGAGTTTTAGGTAGGAAAATTCAGAATAAAGAGCAGGGGACAGAAAGGGCCAATGGCAGCAGTCAAAGGAGTGGTGCTGACCAATCACAGGGATCGGTAGTCGAGACGCCAACATTTTGAATGGAAAATTCAGCCAGGACACTCATATCTTTCAGGATGAGCCGGGCAGGCGGCGACCTCTGCACCGGCCATGAAGCCAGTTGGCCCAGTCGGGGCTGCAGGGGGCAGCTGCCTTTCAGGATGAGCTCAGTGGATGGGCAGTGACCTCAACACTGGCCACGGAGCTAGTTGCCCAGGTCGGGGCTGCAGGGCAGCCGCCAGGATGAGGCAGGCGATGGTGACCTCTGCACCAGCCGTGGAACTAGTTGGCCTGGTCAGGACTGCAGGGAGCAGCCACCTTTCAGGATGAGCTGGGTGGGCAGCAACCACTGCACCAACCGCGGAGCTCGTTGGTCAGGGCTGCAGGGGGCAGCTGCATTTCAGGATGAGGCAGGCAGATGGTGACTGCTGCACCAGCCACGAACCTAGTTGGCCTGGTCGGGACTGCAGGGAGCAGCCACCTTTCAGGATGAGCTGGGCGGGCAGCAACCACTACACCGGCTGCAGAGCTAGTTGGCCAGGTCAGGGCTGCAGGAGCAGCCGCCTTTATGATGAGCTGGGCAGGCAGCACCTCTGCACCAGCCATGGAGCTAGTTGGCCCAGTTGGGGCTGCAGGAGGTTATACCTTAATAAAGGGAGGCAGTATAGTGCAGTGGTTTAAGGCTCTGAGCTGCAAATCTGGAGACCCGAGTTTGAATCCCGCGGCCCCCACTTGCATACTGTGTGTTCCTGAGCAAGTCACTTAACTTCCCTGTGCTCCCAGGCCACACCTGTAAACAAGCTTTCAGCTTAGTGTGCTGCTCCTGGTTAAACAATTGCAAAAACAAAAGCTGTTAGAAACGTTTTAGGTGGAGTTATAGCTGGAGCTCTATACAACCGTAAAGTGACTAATAATTTAAACTGACTGGGGCACCCAAAACGATCATGATCTAAAGGAACGCCTAATAAATGTGAAGCTTAAATGAAAAAAGGATGAGCTACAGTACCTTTTGATCTCGAAGGGGTCCATTTACGTGGTGGGACAGAGACCTGGTGGAGCCAAGACAACTGGAGTATTGATATACTAGGATATAAAGTATACTATATAAATCAACAAAATAGACATGGTGGGACGGGCTCTGTATGCCTCTGAAAATCTGGAATCGAGTGACTTTATAAACACAAATCCAGACTATGGTAAAGTAGAACAAGTCTGGGTAACTGTTTACCCTAAAAGATCAAAAATAGTACTGGTGAGCATAGGGTATAGAGCACCAGGCCTAACTGGAGAAGAGAACCATGCATTCTTTGACAAACTAGAGAATATTGAACCCGAACTAATGCACTAATTATGGGTGACTTTAACGTCCCTGACATAGACTGGGTACTAAATACAGCTACTTCCCAAGGTGGAACTCAATTATTGGAATTTACAGCACTTAATAATATGCAACAACTGGTTACTGAGGCCACAAGAGATCAGGATATTCTTGCTATATTGCTGAGTAATACTGACATTGGTACCATTGAATGCAAGGTTTAGGGAGCCACTAGGTACCAGTGACCATAATATAGTCCGGATATTAGTTAATACAAATTGGTAACCTCTGATAGGTGACACCAAGGTGAGATGTTCCGATAGGGCAGATTATGATATGATATGCACATACCTCAAGGGTTGGAACTGGAGGGAGGAATTTAAAGACCAAACTTTGGAAGGGAAATGGCGGAATTTATTTGATAAATTAGACTTATATGCCAATAAGTATATCTCTGTCTGGGTTAAATAGAATAAAAAAGGTAAAATACCCGTTTGGTTTAGTGGTAAAATACAAAATATATTTTCAACGAAGAAAAGTCTGTTATAGATATAAGAATAATCCATCTCCTATGAATGAGGCGAAATACAAGAACAAATGCAAAGTATGTAAGACAGCCATCAAAAAGGCAAAAGAGATTATGAACTATGTTTGCTGCCAATTCAAAAATAACAAAAGGTCTTTTGGCTATATCAATAGCACAAGGAAAGAAAATACTATGGTTGAACCCCTTGTGATTGATAACCAATTAATGAATGGGGAAAAGAGAAGGCTAAGTCCAGAGAATCCAGCTCCACTCACCTCACAGGACACAAGTAGAAAACTCAACACATCAAAAAGCGAAGGCACCACAAGTACTGTACAAAATGTGAAGATAGTTTATTGTAGGTCATGCTCATTTCCATAAAAGCAACCACCCAGCAGCATAGGGATCACCTCAGCTTTTCCTGAAGACGCATCGTGATGTGCGAAAACGGTTGAGGTGATCCCTGTGCTGCAGGGTGGCTACTATGCAGTGAGCACCATTTTCAATAAAAGAGCTACACATTTTGTACAGTGCCGTGTGGTGCCTTAGTGTTTTGGCTATGTAGAAAGAAAAGGCTACAGTATTTAATAAATACTTTACAAGCATTTACAAACCAGAGAGTGAATTCACTACAGACTATTGGGAAAGATGGTCTGAGAGACTGCCTAATAATAAACACGCAATTACAGAAAAGGAAGCGGGTAGGAGATTAGAAAACTGGATCTACACAAGTCACCTGGCCCAGATAACTTACATCCGCCTTGTTAAAGAGGCTGTCTGATATTTTATGGGACCAGTAACCAACATCATCAACTGCTGGCTTTCAGAGGGTATTGCTATTCAAGCTTGAAAGAGGCACTGTAATCCCAATACCTAAAAAGGACCAAAAGCAATTGGGACATTTTTACCCTATTAGTCTAACATTAATTCTAAATAAAGTAATCGAGGCATAGTAAAGATCTGATATGCGAACATATAATTAGAACAGGCCATGTGTACATCAATCTCTACCAACTAAGCTCCAGTCCCTAAAATCCCTCCCACCTTTAAACTGCACTTCAAAAGATCCTAATGACTAATGCAGACTGCAAATGCTAGCCACTTCCAATACGCTTAATACCAGTTAAGCATTAGAATGTCTTCGACAGCTCCCTATGTAAAGGGTTTTAAGATGCACCTCGCTGGTAAAATGTCACTACTGTTGCAGTATGGTTGAAGACCCGCCTGTCCACAGAAATAAGTATCGCATTGCCTGAAGTGTTTGATGGGGTTGGAATGCTCTAATTTCTTGTTTTCTTTTTTCTCTCTTCAGGGTTAAATGTTGAAGGTTTGATGATTGTAACTCATCCGTGCTTGTTATGTCTGTATAGTATAGAATCAAAATTTCCACTGTATCCTCTTTGTCCTCTGTTGTACCAATGCTGGTATCTTCTGTTTTGTATTGTGCATCTGCCATCTTAATGGCCGGGTTGTGCCTGAAAAGGTCCACTGGATCAGTGTACTTAAATGGTTAACAAATACATACATACATAAAATCAGCATGAATTCCAGAATGGTCGGTCGTGTCAAATGAACTTGTTACAATTTTTTAATCAGTAAGTAATGCCCTGATATGAGATTACTGGTTGACATCCTGTATTTAGACTTTTTAAAGCATTTAATACCTTGCCTCATAAAAAGCTAATAGAAAGATTGACAGACATGGGACTTAATAGAAACATTGTAAAGTGGGTTAAATCATGGCTAGTAGGGAGGAAACAACGTATATATGTCTAGCAGGTCATCAGTCGCTGTGGACAGATGTTATATGGAGTCCCACAGGGTCAGTTTGGGGCCCAATATTATTTAATATATATGTAACACCTTTTACAAATGTCATCTTGTTGTTGGATCTCTAAATTTACTTGATGACAGCAAAATACTAGTATAGTAAATGACAACCAGTGTATCCAATTTCAGTCAGAAATGAATAAAGGGAGAATGGGTGTCACAGAATCAATTGACACTCAACTTAGACAAATGCAAGACTATGCACATGGGCAGTAATAATTCAAAGGTCACATACTATCACTATGGTAAAATGATTCCTGACTCAGAAATAGAGAGACACCTGGGAGTGATGGTCACAAATACTTTATCATCCACTGAACAATGTAAGGTTGTATTCGGTCAGGCAATTAGGATGCTGAGATGCATCCATGTGAACATTAAAAACAGAGATAGGAGAGTTGCGCTGCCATTGTATTCAACTCTTGTGTGATGGCATTTGAGTATTTAGTCCAATTCTGGGCACTATAAAGGTTGGGGACATCAGATTGATTGTAGAGTACAGAGAAGGGCAACAAAAATATTAACCAACTAAGGGACGTTCAGTATAGTGACAGAATGAGATACCTGGGTTTGTACAGTATGGAATATTGGAGACTTGGGGCGACTTTGTGCATGATACATGGAGCCCTAAAAATGAAGACCTATGGAAATCAATTGCCTTGTTAGAAATACAAAAAGAAGTCGAGATTCCACTAATACCAACTATAGGGAATTATACAGGACAAACCTAAGAGGGCAGTGGTTTAGTCAAAGGTGATCACCTCATAGAACAGGCTTCCAGTAGTGTAGTGTCTGGCTCAATAGCTTTAAGGCATCTTTAGATGATTACATGGAAACAAAAATATGCCTTTTCAGGGTAAGAAAGTATGGTCGAGTCCAATTGGCCTCTGGCTCCTGACTTAAATATGTCTGTGATTCTGTGTGATGCCTGTAAGAAGGTGGGGCTGGTACCAGAATGCTAAGATGGTGCTTCAAAAACTAACCAAAATCTATCTGAGCTGCAGGGGCAGGCTCACACAGCCATGCAGGACAGCATGACATGAAGTGGTTGGCATCTGAGAGCTGGAGCGTCTTTCACACATATAGATGAAGCTCTGATTGGTCAAGTCACTGAATCATTGACACATCCAGTCAGAACTGCATTTGCGTGTGTGTTCTGAGCATTGGGCACATGACTTGTCGCAGTTGCAATAAGGCAAGCTGGGAGGTCAGGTTTGTTAGACTGCCTGAACAGTGAACCCATACTTAGGAAGACTCATCTCTTAAACAGAGCTTATATCAGTTCATTCAACCATAAGGCTGGCAGGCTGCAAGAGGTGGCATAGGAAGGGGGACAGACACCGTTTCTGCAAGTGGCGTCTTGTGGGATACTACAGAAACTAAGTATAATCCAATGTCACTTGCTCTAATTTGTTAGGAAAGTGTGACATTGTTAGCTATGCTTACATGGCTTCTTTCGCTCCTTCTGTGGAGCGTCTCAGCGCTGGCCCCTCTTAGTGCCAATACAAGAAGTGGTGGAGAGGGGCTTTGAGTCAGGGGCAGGTGCTGTGGATTGCTGGGAGACACAGCTGTGAGGGTCCCTTTTACGTATCAGCAAGTAGTGCAGCCTTCCCACACAGCTGCTTTCACTGCTTGCCCCAGACCAAATTCACACAACTGCTGCAACTCCAGAACAAGAGCAGCAAACAACTTGCCGTGATCCAGTAAGTGGCCATGTGAACAGCCCTCTTGCAAAAGAGAGTTTTATTCTGGTGAGTAGTACTGTATGAAAACATAGCTCCAAAATGCAGGAAAATGCACTGTCTACAGTGCTTTTTAACCCTTAGGCTGCCAGAAGATTTAGAACGTATAGGTTTATAACCCCAGGAATCGCACAGTATGATTAAACTAATGCAGTCAGCCTTCAGTGTTGAACTGCTCCGGAGAGAATGGAATTTATGCAAATGATGGAACTCTAATTGGCTCATGCCAATTTCAAACCGCTGCCCCTAGTAACTGCTGCACTCTGAAGTACTTTGGTATTTAGGACAAAAGAAGGCTACATGCCCATCATGACTGTCCTCCATATACATGGATCATTTACTGAGTCCCTACCCAGACATCCATTTATCTAATTTATTCTTAAATGTAAAGATGTTAGGCTAGTTAACCAAATCCTGTGGTAGCTTATTCCAGATTCTCGTGTCCTTATAGTAAAATAGTTGATTACGCTTTGTAGTCTTTGCTGTCATAATTTCTAATTGTCTATTATGTAATCTAGCTGTGGTTTTCTGGTGGAAAATTTAATACCACAGATCTGCATCTGTTCTGACTGCCAAGTATTTTAAATAGTTGTAGCAAGTCTCCTCTGAGTCTTCTTTGAGACAAAGTGTGTAGTCCTGTCTTAACTAATCTAGTGCTATAGTCACGGTTTGATAAGTGGAATGAGTTTAGTAGCTCTGCGTGAATATTTTCGATCCTATTAATATCCGAGATAAGATAAGGGCTCCCAAAGGGAGAGCCATAATCTAGGAGCGGCCTAATATGGGATCTGTAAAGGGGGAGAAGACATTGTTCTGATCTAGATACAAAAATTTTACTTATTCTACGGAGTATAGCGTTGGTTTGGTTTGCTATCTTAGTGCAGTGGTAAGGATAGCTTATTATTCACAAATATTCCTAAGTCTTTTTCTACTGTAGAGGTTCTAATGATAGTGTTATTCAAGTAATATATATGAGCTGGATTATTTTTTCCCCAGATGTAGTACTGCACATTTAGAAATGTTGAAATACATCTCATTTGTAGATGCCCATTGTTCTACAAGTGATAAGTCAGCTTGTAGTCTGGATATATTATTGTTTTTTATAGCCTTTTCCCCCAAGTTTTGTGTCGTCTGCAAATTTAACCATTATATTACTAGCAGATATGTGCATGTCACTTATGAACAGATTGAACAAGGTTGACCCGAGCACCGAGCCGTGGGGGACCCCACTGGTCACACTTCTCACACTAGACATTTCATTGTTTACCCTAACTCTCTGTGTTCTCTCATCCAGCCACTGGTTTATCCAAGAAACCAGTATGGGTGAGAACCCCATCTTCCTAAGTTTGTCAATTAGTATTGAGGAAACTGTATCAAAAGCCTTGCTGTAGTCCAACAGAATAATGTCCATAGATATATTGCAGTCCAGGTTATAACTGATGTATTCATAGAAGGAAATCAAATTTGTAGCACATGAAAACCCAGTTCAAACAACATGAAGTCTTGCTATATTATGACAATTGCAGTTTGTCCCACCATTAGAACTGTCTCGAGGTGAAAGAGTTAACTCCATTCCATGAATGGAACTTAGAGCATGAGCTCTAAAGAGAAGCTCTGTCTGTGTAGTTTCAAACCTGAACTGTCAGATTCTTTACTCCGCCTCACTGAACAGTCGCTCCGGAGATTTCTCCTACTGCTCGGTTCATTTCTCGGTTTAAACAGTGTTTTCTCGGTTCGATTCAACCGAGAATAGTTTTATTTTAACCGCAAAACTGATCGGTTCAAGCTCTGTCTGTTGTATCGTAAGTAATTTCATTTTTTAATTCTGTGTGGAACTTGTAAGTTTTATCGGTTCGGTTTTGAACCGATCAGCTTAAAACTTAAAGTTTTTAAACTTGAGACTTTAGAGTGCGGTTCCCGGTTCTTATCGGTTCTAAAAAAAAAAACGGATTTCATTACGGTTTTTTCCAATACCCGTGACACAGTTAGGAACCGATAAGGGTGTCTTGCCTGGCACTGCCGTTTAAAGGGCAAGTTTTTCTGGTTAGGCTGGCATTATGTCTGAGAAACCCAAAAGAAAAACCGGGCCCACTGGGTTTCAACACTGTGATGTCTGTGGGGAAGTCTTTGCCAAGGCTGACCCACACACCACATGTGTTTATTGTCTGGGGTTTGACCACCTCCATTCAGACTGCCAGATTTGTAAGAATTTCCCTGCAGCCACCCTGGAAAAGAGATTGGGCAGGCTCAGGAACGAGAGGCCAAAAAGTCCGCTGACCTGATAGCAGCCCTGTTCGTGCCAATCAACTGAGGGAGTGCCTGGACCAGGGCGAGACTTCCTCGGCAAACGTAAAAGCTGGCTCAGATGAACCAGTTCCAGTAAAGAGAATAAGAAAGTCAGCAGGTTTGGAGCCCAAAATTCTTACTCCAACTGCTGCAGAGATAGCAAGAGCTATTCAGATTGTCCAGTCACTTTTTCGTTCCGTCCGAACCGCCACTATCTGGTAAAAGGTCGGTTCGGTCGGTTCCATCGGTTCAGGAATATGATGTTGAGGAGTTTTATGAACCAGAGGAGGGGGAGGATGATTATGAACAGTATGAATGTGACTTGGAGGGTCTGGGTGTGCCCATTGAACCGGACATCTTCCCAGACAGACCTTTAGAATCTCCCTATGCTTTTCTGAGTCCCCTCTCATTTTATGTTTTACAAAAAGTTGTTGAACCTCCAGCTTCCTTTGGAGGAAGCTGTGGATGAGCAAGAGGAGCCTGATTTTGTAGAAATGATGAATATACCAGAGTCTAGGAGATTGTCTATTCCTTTGCATAAATCATTTAGGAAACAAACAATAAAAATTTTACTTATTCTACGGAGTATAGCGTTGGTTTGGTTTGCTATCTTAGTGCAGTGGTAAGGATAGCTTATTATTCACAAATATTCCTAAGTCTTTTTCTACTGTAGAGGTTCTAATGATAGTGTTATTCAAGTAATATATATGAGCTGGATTATTTTTTCCCCAGATGTAGTACTGCACATTTAGAAATGTTGAAATACATCTCATTTGTAGATGCCCATTGTTCTACAAGTGATAAGTCAGCTTGTAGTCTGGATATATTATTGTTTTTATAGCCTTTTCCCCAAGTTTTGTGTCGCCTGCAAATTTAACCATTATATTACTAGCAGATATGTGCATGTCACTTATGAACAGATTGAACAAGGTTGACCCTGAGCACGAGCCGTGGGGACCCCACTGGTCACACTTCTCACACTAGACATTTCATTGTTTACCTAACTCTCTGTGTTCTCTCATCCAGCCACTGGTTTATCCAAGAAACCAGTATGGGTGAGAACCCATCTTCCTAAGTTTGTCAATTAGTATTGAGTGGAAACTGTATCAAAAGCCTTGCTGTAGTCCAACAGAATAATGTCCATAGATATATTGCAGTCCAGGTTATAACTGATGTATTCATAGAAGGAAATCAAATTTGTAGCACATGAAAAACCCAGTTCAAACAACATGAAGTCTTGCTATATTATGACAATTGCAGTTTGTCCCACCATTAGAACTGCTCCGGAGGTGAAAGAGTTAACTCCATTCCATGAATGGAACTTAGAGCATGAGCTCTAAAGAGAAGCTCTGTCTGTGTAGTTTCAAACCTGAACTGTCAGATTCTTTACTCCGCCTCACTGAACAGTCGCTCCGGAGATTTCTCCTACTGCTCGGTTCATTTCTCGGTTTAAACAGTGTTTTCTCGGTTCGATTCAACCGAGAATAGTTTTATTTTAACCGCAAAACTGATCGGTTCAAGCTCTGTCTGTGGTATCGTAAGTAATTTCATTTTTTAATTCTGTGTGGAACTTGTAAGTTTTATCGGTTCGGTTTTGAACCGATCAGCTTGGGTAAAACTTAAAGTTTTTAAACTTGAGACTTTAGAGTGCGGTTCTCGGTTCTTATCGGTTCTAAAAAAAAATGGATTTCATTACGGTTTTTTCCAATACCCGTGACACGGTTAGGAACCGATAAGGGTGTCTTGCCTGGCACTGCCGTTTAAAGGGCAAGTTTTTCTGGTTAGGCTGGCATTATGTCTGAGAAACCCAAAAGAAAAACCGGGCCCACTGGGTTTCAACACTGTGATGTCTGTGGGGAAGTCTTTGCCAAGGCTGACCCACACACCACATGTGTTTATTGTCTGGGGTTTGACCACCTCCATTCAGACTGCCAGATTTGTAAGAATTTCCTGCAGCCACCCTGGAAAAGAGATTGGGCAGGCTCAGGAACGAGAGGCCAAAAGTCCGCTGACCGATGACAGCCCGGTTCGTGCCAACCGAACCGGAGGGAGTGCCCTCTGACCAGGGCGAGACTTCCCGGCAAACGAAAGCTGGCTCAGATGAACCAGTTCCAGTAAAGAGAATAAGAAAGTCAGCAGGTTTGGAGCCCAAAATTTTACTCCAACTGCTGCAGAGATAGCAAGAGCTATTCAGATTGTCCAGTCACTTTTTCGAATCGTCCGAACCGCCACTATCTGTAAAAGGTCGGTTCTGGTCGGTTCCATCGGTTCAGGAATATGATGTTGAGGAGTTTTATGAACCAGAGGAGGGGAGGATGATTATGAACAGTATGAATGTGACTTGAGGGTCTGGGTGTGCCCATTGAACCGGACATCTTCCCAGACAGACCTTTAGAATCTCCCTATGCTTTCTGAGTCCCCTCTCATTTTATGTTTTACAAAAAGTTGTTGAAACCCTCCAGCTTCCTTTGGAGGAAGCTGTGGATGAGCAAGAGGAGCCTGATTTTGTAGAAATGATGAATATACCAGAGTTCTAGGAGATTGTCTATTCTTTGCATAAATCATTTAGGAAACAAACAATAAAAATCTTAAAACTCCTAATTCTGTGCCTCCTGTAGATAAAAAGATGGACAGGGGTACACACTGTCAGGTCCTGATACAGAATTCCTTTCTCAGCAATGCAGTCATGTTTGGGTAGTTCAGGCTGCAGCCTGTGATAAAGCTAATATTCCCCTGGCTTCACATCCTCCTGACAAGGATTCCAGGAAGATTGATGCCATGGCAAAAAACAGTACATGGCAGCGTCCTTGGGACTCAGGCAAGCAAATTATATGGCTTATGTAGCAAGGTATCAGAAATCTAGATGGGATACTGTTATGGATTTAGCCAAACAAGCCCCAGGCCAGCTTGCTAGTGAGCTGGAGCAGGTGGCTGCCGATGGCATTGAGGCTTCTAAGGTGCAGTTTCATGCTGCTGTGGATTTTAATGATGCTTCCTCTAGAGTCATGGCCACATCTGTAGCTTTTCTGAGGTTGGCCTGGCTCAGGTGTACTAGCTGTCACAGAATACCCAGACTAAGGCTATGGATTTTCCTGTGGTGGGAAATTCTCTGTTTGGGGAGCAGACAGAGAATTATATGAAGAAGATGGATGAATATAGGACTACCTATGAAAGTGCCCAAGCCAAGGAGCGGCAAGCCACTCCTCAGAGGCACACCCCAAGGGGTAGGGGTAGGCCTTTCCACAGGCCTTTTTACCAAACCCTGGCCTCCTCTGCTTATGCTCAGAGGGGGTTCTTCAGAGGCAGAGGCAGATGGGGCGTGGGCAGGCCTGCCCCCACCCCTCAGCCTAAAGCACCTGCCAAGCAGGCACCCTGATGGGTGCCCAGGGCCGATTCTCCTTACCAGTAGGGGGCAGGTTGGCTTACTTCAGTCAGAACTGGGTGTCTTTAACTTCAGACAAGTGGGTTCTGGAAGTAGGCCAGGGTCTGGTTCTCAGCTTCAAAAGTTCCCAAAGATGAGAATCAGGTCTTTTCCACCTGCAAACTCTTTAGAGACCTCTACTCTACAAGCAGAGGTCTCAACCCTGTTAGCTCTCAGAGCGGTAGAAAGAGTTCCTCCCCACACCAGGGCAAGGGTCTGTACTCCAGATACTTCCTTAACCCAAAAAGACAGGAGAATGGGCCCATTTTAGACCTCAGATATCTGAACAAGCATCTTTTGAAACCAAAGTTCACAATGGTAACTCTGGCAATGATTTTACCCTCTCTAAGGCCAGGGGACTGGCTAGCTTCCCTGGACCTCAAGGATGCCTATTTTCACGTCCTAATCAGAAGCTCCCACCGAAAGTACCTCAGATTCGAACTGCCCTCAGGTCACTACCAGTTCAGAGCAATGCCCTTCGCCTTACCTCTGCCCAAGGGTATTCACAAAATGTCTGGCAGTAGCAGTGGCTCACTTAAGGAGGCAAAGGATTGCTGTTTTTCCTTATCTGAACGACTGGCTCATCTGAGGCCAGTCCCCAGAACAGGTAAATCTCACCTGCAAGTCACCCAGCAGCTTCTTACCTACCTGGGCTTCCTGCTAAATCTACCAAAGTCGGTTCTGGAACCAGTTCAGGTACTCACCTTCATAGGTGCAGAATTGGACACAAATCTGGTCAGAGCTTTTTCCCTTAGAAAGGGTAAGGAACTTGGTGGCCCTGGCCTCCTCCTTCAATCTGCAGGTCTCTCACCAGCAAGACACTTTCTGCAGCTCCTGGGACACATGGCTGCATCCACAGCTGTAGTGCAGGGAGCAAGATTTCAGATGAGGGACATTCAGTTTCACTTGAGAGCCTATTGGTCTCAGAGAAGAGACCCTTTCCAAGTTGGTCCCAGTGACCAGAACCTTGATCCAGGCCCTCCAGTGGTGGCAGGATCAGAGCAATTTAAGACTGGGGTCCCTCATCTCCCTTTCTCACACTTTGACCCTCACTACGGATGCTTCCTCCTGGGGTGGGAGCCACATGGGCGACCTCTCCACTCAGGGAGTGTGGTCCCCAGGAATCTCTGCTCCACATCAATTTGCTGGAACTCAGAGCTGTCTTTTAGCTCTTCAAGCGTTTTCTGCTTCTGTCCAGAACAAAGTGGTACAAGTCAGAACAGACAATACCACAACAATGTGGTACATCAGCAACAAGCAGAGGGGCACTCGGTCTTGACCTTGTGCACGAGGCAATAGTTGTGGTCTCTGGCCTATTCCCTGAACACTTCACTCATAGCAGTTCACCTTCCAGAAAAGGACAATGTCCTAGCAGATGCTCTCAGCAGGATTTCTCAGGGCCATCACGAATGGTCTCTGGATCCTCAAGTACTGGGGATAGTCTTTGCCAGATGGGGCACCCCTCAGATAGATCTTTTTGCAGCCCCAGACAATCACCAACTTCCAATGTTCTGTTGCAGGCCTCCAGTGTTGGGCTCAGTCCCCCTGGACGCCCTTCTGCTGGATTGGGAAGGGAAGTTTCTTTATGCTTTTCCCCCCTTCCCTCTCCTATTCAAGGTGTTAGTAAAAATCAGATCCCAGCCTTGCAGGGTGATTCTGATTGCCCCAGATTGGGCCAGGCAGCCCTGGTACCCACTCCTTCTGTCCCTGACAGTCCATCTCCCCCTGTGTCTCCCCAGGAATCACAACCTATTAACCTGTGCCCAGGGGAGAGTTTGGTATCCGAACCTCAAATCCCTCAACCTCAAGGCCTTGCTCTTGAGGAGTTAGAATTTGCTGACCTACACCTCTCTCAGGGTGTTCTTGAAATCCTAAAGGCTTCTAGGAAGCCTTCCACTAGGGCTACTTATAATTCTAAGTGGAAAAGGTTCTCCATTTGGTGTTCTGAAACATATTTCCCAGAATCTGCTGATTTGCCCATTGTGTTAGACTACATGGTCCATCTTAATTCTTTGGGCCTGAGACCAGCTACCCTGAGAGTTCATTTGGCAGCTGTCTCTGCTTTTTGTTCCAGCAGGAAAGCCATCCTCTCTTTCCGCTCACCCTGTATTTTCCAAGTTTTTAAGGATTACTTCATACTAATCCACCTTTTGGGATCCGCCCTGCCTGGGACCTTAATGTTTGCATTGCCCAGTTAATGCAACCCCTTTGAACCTCTGTTTTCTGCAGAGCTTAAGTATCTAACTTGGAAAACTGTTTTCCTAGTGGCTATCACTTCTGCTAGACTATAAGTGAGTTGCAAGCCTTGTCAGTAGAAACTGACTTTATTTCTTTCCACAGGGATAAGGTAGTCCTCAGGACTAACAGGAAGTTTTTGCCTAAGGTGGTTTCAGATTTCCATCTTAACCAACCTATCTCCCTTCCAGTGTTTTTCACTGAACATTCCTCTTCTGGTGAGAGGAGATTGCACAGTTTGGACGTTAAGAGGGCCCTAAGTTACTATATAGAACGTACCAAGGGTCACAGGTTCGAATCCCTCCAACTTTTTCTCACTTATGGTGAGGTTGGGAAAGGGAAACCTGCCACTAAGAGATCAATTGCCAGGTGGATTGTCTCTTGTATCCAATTTTGTTATCAGAAACTGGGCAGAGATCCCCCCTCTGGCTTGAGGGCTCATTCTACCAGAGGTACAGCGCCGTCTAGCTGCTGCCAGAGACATCCCTATATTGAGATATGTCAAGCTGCTACTTGGAAAACGGTACACACTTTCACCAAGCATTACTCCTGGATGTCCAGGCTAGGAGAGATGCTCGGTTTGGCACAGCTGTGCTTCAGAGCCTATTCCCTAGTAGGTTCTGTCCCTCCTCCATGGAGGTACTGCTGTGTAGTCTGCAATTGTCATAATATAGCAAGACTTCATGTTGTTTGAAGAAAAAATTACTCACCTTAGTAATGTTGTTTCTTCTAATGGAGTCTTGCTATATTATGACCTCCCCCAGCCTGCCCCTCTCAGAACTTCTACTTGGGTATGGGGTGAGCAGCCTAGTGTGGCACTATTTTTTATGCTCTTTTATGTGTTTTCACCCTCTTCTTGGGGTTTGGGGGTGTGGTGTTTTTCTTTTTTTCCTTATATTTCTCTCATATTGTTAAATTATACTATTAGTTCTGGTCCTCTGACTTGAGTCTTTGGTGTTGGGACCAGCAATGGGTGTTAATATTTAGGTAGCCAGTTGGCTAGTGTAGGTTACAGCTTCCACACAGACCTTAGTGAGTTTTTGCTCGTAAAGATCTGACAGTTCAGGTTTGAAACTACACAGACAGAGCTTCTCTTTAGAGCTCGTGCTCTAAGTTCCATTCATGGAATGGAGTTAACTCTTTCACCTCCGGAGCAGTTCTAATGGTGGGACAAACTGCAATTGTCATAATATAGCAAGACTCCATTAGAAGAAACAACATTACTAAGGTGAGTAATTTTTTCTTTAAACCCATGTTGGTACATGTCATTAATATTTAAAGTTATTTCTTTTCTAATTTATGTTTGATAATTTTCTTCATTGATTTACATGGTATAGATGTTAGACTGATAGGTCGATAGTTTTCAGTCTTAGAGTGAGAACCTTTTTAAAGATAGGTGTGACTATTATGGAGTGCCAGTCTTTTGGTACCATTGATTCAGATAGAGATTTGTTGTAAATAATTTTAGAGGTTGAATGATAGTATTTCTTGTTTCTATTAAAACCTTGACGTAATCCCATCTGGGCCAGAACTGGTGTATTTTTTTAAAGTATTTAATACTGACAGAGTATCTTGTTCTGTGATCATATTTATTTCAGCCTTAGGTGGTACAGTAATAGATACAGAAGCTGATTTTTGTGCATAAACAGACACAAAATAATTATTTAGTTCAGTTGCTGTTTCGATATCCGTGGTAATTGCTTGTGTGTTGATAGTTAATGGCCCTATTAACTTATTACAACCCTTTTTTTCGTTTAGATATGAATATAGAGCTTTATGACAGTCTTTTGTATGAGCAATCTTAAATTCTAGATTACGTTTAGCTATAGTTACCTGTTTTTTAACATTTTGACTGTCTTTCTATAAGTTGGCAATAGTTTATTGACTTGAGATGGTAATGTTTTTTAAGTTTGGAGAAGAGCTTCTTTTTCGAGTAATTAATGATTTGATGCTTTTGTTAAACCATTGTGGAATTTTTCCTTTATTGTTATATTTATATTTCTCCGTATGTATTGTTTATCAAGTTGAGTTATTTTATTTTTAAGAGATCCCAAGCTTCATTTGTATTTAGTGGGAGAGGGCCTGTTCCCAATTAATGCTTTCTAAGGCTTGGTTGATGCAGTTAAAGTTTGCTTTATGTTATTGTTTTATTTTAATTTTGTTAGTTTTGGGTTGAAGGGGAATTGCATATAGAAGAATATGGACATGTGATCACTATTTCCATAGGGGTAAGATCTTGATGTCAGATGTTGGGGTCTCTAAATTCGTATGGCAAGGTCAAGAATGTTTTTTCCCTGGTGGGTTCCCTTACAATTTGTTTAAGACCTAGATTTATTACTACAGAAAGAAGTTGTTCGTCATTATGATTAGCTCCAGAGAGGGTGTCCCAATTTATAGTTGGTAAATTGAAGTCTCCCAGTATTAGTACAGTATTCTTGTTAGTTAATTGCAGTATTTCTTCTGTGATCTGTCTGGTGACGTTTAAGTCTGAAGATGGTGATCTATAACAAGTTCCAACAAGTAATTTGTAGGAGCCAGTAGGTTGGATATAGGCCCAGACACTTTCCAGTTTTGAGTCAGTTCCTTTTCATATGAATGGATGTCATTTCTTACATAGAGCTGACCTCCTCCTTTTTTGTGTTCTCTCTATGTTTATAGTAGTGTCTGTATCCGGGTAGTTCCGCTATCCAATCTTTGTCTATGTTACCCCATGTTTCTGTTATTGCAATTATTGCCAGTTCTAGGGTCTGAGAAAGTATTTCAATTCAGCATATTTAGAGATGTTCATGGATCGAGCATTAAAGGTAAGAATATTTAGTTTAAGATGTGATTGAGAACTAGTGTTGTTAATAAGAGGCCAGGATAATTTTCCAGTCTCCCCTATTTTTTAGTTTAAATATGTATTTATGTATGTAGTCATTTTTGTCCTAGAATGGTACTGCCTCTTCTACTGAGATGCCATCTGTCCCAGCAGTATAATGATGGTCTGTCCTCAAACTCTTCCCAATGAGTTAGACACTTTATTCCCTGTCGATAGCACCATTTGCGGAGCCATTCATTTAATGCTTTGATTTTCAAAATGATATATCTGGTGGCTCTTGGGATAGGTAATACCTCGGAGAAGCAGACAGTGCAACCACGTTCATTCAATACATTGTTCAATGCCACAAAATCTTGTTTAAGTTGTAAGAGTTGAGAACTTCCTATAGTGCTTCAGGTTCATTACTCCACCTGCCAGTTCAGACATTTTGGAGAGCTCTCCTCAACTTACTTGTTTACATTGATTTTCGATATGTAACATTTTATTTACTTTTTATTTGTTATTGCTGCCCCTTTCAGGTAGTTCATGATTTGGGTTTTATTTATTTATTTTTTCGGGTTCTTCATCAGTTCTGCAGAACTGTTGGGAACTACTGTTTAAGAGGTTTTTTACCTCATAAATAGTATTTTTATTCATCTACGCTCTGGTTCCTTCTCGATCCATAACATTTGTTAGTTTATTTTCAATTTTATTAGGCCATGGTTCCTTTTCCTGTCGGAACCGGGGCGGCTCGTGGTACCCATTTGGTTCAGGGAACTGATTGTTTGTACTTTATATATATATTTCACTTGTTTGCTATATCTTTAGGAGAACAGATATTTGGTGTTATTTGTTGTGTATTTCAGTTGGTTCAGGAACCAACCGTTATGTTTCAAACTAAGTTTTTGTTGGTCTGACACCCGTGTCAGAAGTACCTAAACCTAAGATAAAGACGGGATCTATTGGGTTCAAAAGCTGCCTTAGCTTTGGCCAGATTGTTGCTAGGGCAGACTGACATGACCTGTGTGTTTTTTGTTTGGGACCCAGCCACATATTTGCTAATTGTGAAATTTGCAAAAAGTTTTGCCATAAGACCTTGAAGAAAAGGTTCAAGAAATTGGAGGAAATGGCTACTCCTTCCTCCCCTGCTAAGACTTCTGACAAAGCACCTACTACCCCCTCTAAAAAAGACAGGCTTGAGGAGTCCGTGGATCCAAAATCCACAGATAAAACTGACTCCACAAAAATAAAAAGGCCAGTGGGACCGGCTAATGAACCAGTTCCAGCGAAATGAAAGCATAAAGAGAAGCATACAGCTGCATCTCTGGCCGAAAAGCCAAAGGAGCTCTCAGCTGACCAACCAGCTTTGCCCTCAGCTGAGGACATAGCAAAAGCTTCATAGATCCTGCAGGCTCTGCAGGCTGCAGTTCTGGTGCCAGCACAGGCTCCTGCCCAGCTTTCACCGATCTAGGAACCAGTGTATGTGTATGAAGAGGTAGAGGAGGAAGAAGAAGGGGAACCCATTGAACCGGAGGTGTCCCTTGAGCAAGACTTCCGTTCCCCTCCAAAGAGACCAGAGGACTACACCTCACACTATTCCTTCAAGAAAGAATGTTTGACACCTCAACCTCTCCATACAGGAGACAGTTGAGGATGAAGAGGAAGCAGAATTCCTTGACATGATGGGGTTAGCCCCACAAAAGGTTACTTGCTCCCTGTACACAGAACTTTAAGGAAAGCTGTGTTACAGATCTTACAAACCCCTACTTCTATACCAGGGTAGATAAGAAAACCGACAAGAAATATCTGCTCGACAGGAAAATTCTGCATTTCTGTTTAACCTTCCAGACCATGGGGGTTGGTTCAGGCTGCAGCTGTGACAAGCCCAGGATACTTTTGTCATCCCACCCTCCTGACAAAGACTCCAGGAAGTGGGACGTGATGTGTAAAAGAGGTACATGGAAGGCTCACTTTAGTGAAGAGGCAACCACATGGCCTTTGCAGCCCATATCAGAAATCGTCTGGAATTCTGTATTAGCCATGACCAACAGAATCCTTGGACAAGTGACAGTGGACCTGGCAGAGACTGCCAGGACAGCTTTGGATGCCACCAAGTACCAGTTCCATATGGCTGTGGATGCAAATGGCACGGCAGCCGGACTCATGGCACTTGCAGCGACAATGAGGAGGTTTTCTTGGCTTAGAATCACAAACCTGTCCCAGGACACACAAACTAAGGCAATGGATTTCCTGTGAAGGTGATTTCCTCTTTGGAGATAAACTGAAGCATACATGAAAAAGGTGGAGGAATACAATCCACTTACAGAAGCAATTCTGCAATGAATAAGCCATCCACCACCTACAGGTCCCAGTACAGGGAGGCAGGGTTAGGGATCCTACTCCAGACCCTTTTTCCGGCTCAAGCAATGCCAGACTACCAACAAACCAGTTTTTTTTTTTTTCAGAGGTAGAGGCAGAAGGACCATGAGGAGGTCTCCCAGGTTCTTCAAACTCAGATTCAGCCCAAACAGAACCCCTGATGGGCTAGTACAGGTCGTCTCCCTTACTAGTAGGAGGCAGGCTGGCTCACTTTCCCCAGGCTTTGTACTCCATCACAAGAGAAAAGTGGATCTTGAGGTAGGAGGCAGGGACAGTCTCTAAGCTTCAAATCCTTCCCAAACTAAGAGCCAGAAACTTTACCCCAGCTACTCCTGCAGAAAGAATTCTGCTGGAGGCAGAAGTGGCAAATCTGCTGTCTATCATGTCGGTAGAACCCATTCCCCTGCTGCAGAAGGGAAAGGGATTCTACTCCAGATACTTCCTAACCCAAAAGAAAAATGGGGACTGGTGACCTATTCTGGATCTGAGACTACTGAACAAACATGAGTTGAAATCAAAGTTCGGGATGGTCACTTTGGCCATGATTATTCCCTCACTACAAAAAGGAGATTGGTTGGCATCCTTGGATCTGAAAGATGCCTATTTTCAGATCCCAATCAGACCTAGCCACAGGAAGTACCTGAGGTTCAGATTGCCATCAGGCCACTACCAGTTCATCAGGCCACTACCAGTTCACAGCCATGCCATTCGGCCTAACCTCAGCCCACAGGGCATTCACAAAGTGTCTGGCTGTGGTAGTGGCACATCTGAGAAGGCAAGGGGCGACAGTGTACCCTTATCTAGGTGACTGGTTGGTCATAGGACAGTCTCTGCAACGAGTCTGGGACTCACTTGCTCTCACCAGAGCCACACTGGAGTCCCTGGGCATCCTGGTAAATGTACAAACATCTCTGCTGGAGCCAGTCCAGGTCCTGGACTTCATGGGGCAGAGCTGGATACCTCCCAGGGAAGGGCTTTCCTTCCCAGGGACAGAGTAAACGGTATCCTATAACTAGTGGAGTCATTCCAGTTAAACCCAGTTCAGCAAGACAGTTCTTGCTCTCCTGGGACATATGGCAGCTGCTGCAGCAGCAGTAGTGCCAGGATCCAGGTTTCAAATGAGACATACAGTTTCACTGTGAGAACACTGGTCTCAGAGAAGGGATCCAATGTCCAAACTAGTGCCAGTTATAAAAACCTGTTACAAGCACTGCAGTGGTGGTCAGACAGGGAGAACCTCAGAGAAGGAATCCTTTGAAAGGAGCACACAGTGGTGGTGCTCACCACAGATGCCTCCTTTCTAGGCTGGAAGCACACATGCTCAACCTAACAGCCAGTGGCACTTGGTCAGCACAGGAGTCACTCCTACACATAAACCTGTTGGAGCTCAGGAAAGTTTAACTGGCTCTGCAGTATTTTGCTCCGCACTTAAAAGCAAGATGGTGCAGGTCAGAACAGACCTCAGTACCACCAAGCATGGGGGACCAGGTCCACCCACTGTGCACAGAAGCAATGAAAATTTGGAGCCTGGTCTGTTCCCTGAAGGGACCCTGTTGGCCATCCACCTGCCAGGGAAGGACAATATTCTAGCATATTCTCTCAGCAGGATCATCCAGAATAACCATGAGTGGTCGCTGAAATCTCAGGTGCTCCAGTCAGTGCTCAGAAGGTGGGGCACCCCAGAGATAGATCTCTTTACCTCCATGGACAAGTACCAGCTTCCACAGTACTGTTGCAGGCCTCCAAGCAGGGCACTGTTCCAGTAGATGCCCTGACTCTGGATTTGTTGGGCAGATTCCTGTATGCATTCCCTCCTGTTCCTATGTTGCTCAGGACCTAATTAAGCTCTGCTCACAGCCAGCAACAATGATTCTAGTGGCACCAGACTGGGCGAGGCAACCATGGTATTCTCTCCTATTGACTCTGTCTGCATCACAGCCCATCTACCTGCCCCAGAGGCACAAGCTACTGACATCCTCCCAGGGCAGGATCATGTACCCAACCTCAGATCCCTCAGCTGAAGGCTTGGCTCTTGAAGACCTAGCATTTACCAGCCTGAACCTTTCTGAAGAGGTTCTGACTGCTTAGGGGATCAAGTAAACTACCCACTAAGAAGACTTACACTTCAAAGTGGAAAAGGTTCTCTATCTGGTGCTCTGGAAGGATATTAATCCTCCAGGGCTGGTCTGTCTGTCCTATTGGACTACTTGACCCATCTCCATACCCTGGCCTCAGACCTTCTATACTGAAGATCCATTTAGCTGCAAACTCAGCTTATATCTCAGTAGGCAGAGACAGGTCCATGGCCTCTCACCTTGTATTCAAGACGTTTTCAATGGCCTTTATCACCTACCTCCCCTTAGGGAGCCAGTTCTGGCCTGGAATCTAAACATTTGTATGTATTGCCAAGCTCATGGAGCACCCCGAGCCAATGCAACTGCAGATTTGGAAGCATGTCACCAGGAAAACTGTTTTCTGGTGGCAATGAATTCAACCAGGTGAATAAGCGAGTTACAGGCCCTGTGTACAGAACTTACTTCATTTCCTTCCACAGGATAAAGTGGTGCTAAGAACCAATAGGAAATTCCTTCCTAAGGTGGTCTCAGATTTCCACCTAAATCAATCCATTATACTACCCGTGTTTTTAAATCAGAATTCAAACTCACCTGAGAGAAGACTATACAGCCTGGTTTTCAAGAGAGCACTTTGCCACTATTATATTGATAGAACCAAGGCCCATATACCAGAACATACCCAGCTGTTCCTCACTTATGGGGAAGTGGGCAAAGGTAGACCTGCATCCAAACGAACCATTGCATGCTTGATAGTGGCCTCCATTCAGTTCTGTTACAGTAAAATTGGAAGCAAGCTCCCCTGGGCCTCAGGGCACACTCCACCAGGGGTATAGATGCTTCAGTGGCTGTAGCAAGGAATATTCCTCTACTGGAAATCCGTAAGGCAGCCTTATGGAAAATTGTCCACACTTTCACCAAGCATTATTCCATGAATTTACAGTCCAGAAGTGATGCCAGATTTGGCACAGCATTGCTGCAGAACCTGTTCCCTAAATAGGTTCTCAGCCCAACCTCCAAAGGTACTGTTTGGTAGTTTGCATTAGTTTAATCATACTGTGTGATTCCTGGGGTTAGAAGAAAAATTACTCACCATAGTAATCTTGTTTCTTCCAAGGGATCACACAGTATAATTAAAGCTCCCTCCCTCCCCTACCAGAACCAAGGGAAAATAAGGGACAGACTTAGTTCTGCATCCCTGCTGTCATATACTGCATGTTTGTGCCTGGTTAATGTTAAGGTTTTTAACTAGTTGGGCATGTTGTCTCCTTTTTAGGGACATTTGTTTTAGGGACGACGTGATTAAGGGGGCTTAATCCATATTATTTAGATAGCTAGAGGGTCTTCACCCTGTTAGGCTACGCAATGAATCTGAAGCACTTCAGAGTGCAGTAGTTTCTAGGGCAGCAGTTTGAAATTAGCACAACAACTAGAGTTCCATCATTTGCATAAATTCCATTCTTTCCGGAGCAGTTCAACACTGAAGGCTGACTGCATTAGTTTAATCATACTGTGTGATCCCCTGGAAGAAAAAAGATTACTATGGTGAGTAATGTTTTCTTTTAGGATGTGTATACATGCCAGTGTCACAGCATGGGTTAAAAAAACAAATCATGGGCAGCAGATGCACCTTAGGATCAAAGCAGTGCACAAAGGTGGCTAAAAGGGCCAGTGGCATGCTGGGTTGCATAGGCAGGGGTATCACTAGCAGGAGGTGGGATGTGGTGATGCCATTGTATGAAACATTGGTAAGGCTTCGCCTGGAGTACTGCGTGCAGTTCTGGAGGCCACACTTGCGCAAGGACATACAGTAGATAAGGTGGAGACTATCCAGAGAAGGGCAACAAAGATGGTGCAGGGCTTGCACCACAAAACATATAAGGAGAGACTAAGGGACTTCAATATGTACTCACTGGAGGGGGGGTAGGCATGATTGAAACTTTCAAGTACCTCAAGAGCATAAACATAGAAACATAGAATTTGATGGCAGATAAGAACCGCTTGGTCCACCCAGTCTGCCCATTTAACAGGATGCAGGTGGGGGACCTTTTCCAATGTAGAAAAAGTACTAGAACAAGGGGGCACAATATGAAATTGGAAGGGGATAGGTTAAGAGAGAATGTGAGGAAGTTTTTCTACACAGAAAGGGTAATCGACGCTTGGAATAGTTTACCAAAGGAGGTAGTGGGGGCAAGCACAGTAGAGGGGTTTAAGTATGCATGAGACAGGCACAAAGGAAGCTTGAGAAGGGAGGGAGTGATGAAAAGCCATTGATCACATAGGGTCAGTGGCCACATACAATGTATAGGGCCTACGGGCAGACTGGATGGGCCTAGCAGTCCTTATCTGATGACAATTTCTATGTTTCTGTTTCTTGGCAGCCTTTGCAAATGGCACTATCAGTGGCTGCAGACTACACCCCACCACCACCACCACCACCAGCTTTAAGATTGGTTATAGGCAGACCTCTTTACTGCTAGATGGCTTCCCTTCTTTAATTTTATTGAAAAGGTCAAGGGCACCCCAGTCCTTGACAACTTACGGTGGCCCGCTGGGCTGCTGAGGGGATCCTTGAAAGATTCCCTGGTCCAATAAAAGATATCAAACCATTTGCTTCTGGATCTGGAACAAGGGATGCAAGGCCCTGGTGTAAGATGATTATCGGTAATAATAATCTACCCACTCCCCCAACAATAACTACCTGTTCTCTTAAGTTGTAACTTGATCAACATCCTGCAGGTTTCTGGTTGTTCATGTTGTTGGTTTAATGTGTTCCATTTCTGTTATGTTATATTCCATCTAACCCTCCCATACAAGAAGTAGGGCCTTGGGCATTATCTCGGCATAAGTATCTGATAGTATACACTGTACCACATGACTACACCCTGCTGAACTGTTTATACCTGTAAACTGGTGTATAATGTACTATCTGTTCTGTGATGCTGAAGGATTCTTACTGTATTTCTATATAAAACCTGAAAATGCAATAATCTTCCAGTTAAAAAAAAATCATGGGAGGGCATGCCCTTAGACCCAATGGTTTGGAGATTTTGGCCTCCCTTGTTCATTGACTCTGCACATGCCACTGCAGACAAGGGTATCTTACAATGCCCCCAAGGTGGCCTCTCACTTGGCAGCATCTGCATCTGCCTTTGGCAGATAATTTGGCTATGCTTATCCCAGGCAGGCTCGATCACTCATCGAAATGCTCTTAATGCACTCTTTAGAGGAAAACCCCTATTAAGCACCAGTGTAGTTTAAGTTCTGTGGGGGTCATCTGCACTCCATAGGAGGACCAGTGGGTGGAGAAGTTTCCATGCCCCTCTCCCCATTCATTCCCCTGCTGAGGAAAAAGGATCTTTTCCTCACCAGCCATCTCTTCAAGTCCATCCTGCATCCTCCTGATGGGACTCGCTGTAACTCAGCCAGGGAGGGAGAGCACGATGAAGGAGATGGCCCTTGAAACATTTTTGCAGTTAGTGTTGTAACTCTAGCTCTTCAAGGGTATCAGTTGTCTGAAGCAGGAGGTAGACAAGGTAGAATGAGACATTACTGTATGAAAATATGAATTGTAAAAAAAAAATGAGCTATTAAATCTACTACTTCTCTTTGCTTGTAACCATTTTTCCCCAGGCTCATTTCTTACTTAATCCTTGTTTTATTTGTCTGACATGTTTCTGAGTAAACATCTTGTGTTACTGTATAGGAAAGATGCAGAAATGAAACATGTCCTTTATGATGCCTCTTATGAATAAATTCCAGAATGAGACAGGGAGAATTTCCCCCTCATCCTGTCAGGATGGTTTGGATGCTTCCTGATGGTAGCTCCAGATAGCAGTAAATGCTAATGACATGACCTGCACATACCTATGGGGTGCTTAGCTGAGTGAATCATCTCTCTCTCTCTCTCTCTCTCTCTCTCTCTCAAGAGCTGCAGTGAGTGTCTGACCTATCCTTTGATAGCTCAATCTTGTTTCGGTCCATGATGTGGCATTTTTCTTATAAATGTCAGAGAAACAAATACCACTGTTAGATCCTTTATGGGATTTGACGGGACTAAGAAATCATACTTTTAGGCAGGGAGAAATGCTCATTTTTTAAGTAACCTCATCTGCAGCTGTCACAGAAACAACCTTTGTCCAGACCATACCCTAGCAATGATAGCAGAGGTAGGAGACATGGTAAGGCCCCCTTCCTCCACTGTGAGTATGTGGTCCAGTAGCTGGTAGTGTGCTGCACCGCCATATGGAGAGATGCAGGATTAAATCTCTGTCCCAATTCCCTTGCTCCAAGTTAGTGGGTTGTGCAGCAGGATGCAGAGGCATCTCACAGAGACTCAGGGGGAAGTTACCTGTCTGCTCCAACAGCACCCCTCTGGTAGCATAGAGCTGGCATTGATGTTGGGTGTCTCACAATGTCAGTCAATCTCCTATTGGACAGCAGTGTGGACTGGGATCCCACTACAGTCGGGTGAGAGGGACTTAAATGGGGGAAGATGTCCCATATGTAGGACAGCGTTAGCCACCAGGTTGTCGAGGCACAGGTCAGGAAGCATAGGAAGACCAGGAGCAGTTGTAAAATTCACAAGTAGCATTGTATTATTATCAATAACAGTACAATTAAAAATAAAAATGGTTCAGTATAACTATTTACAAAGGCAGTACAAACAGAGAAAACAAAGCCCCTCATCTGAGGGCTTCTTTTCAATTCCAAATCTCAGTCTCTGTCTCTCCCCAGGAAAAACAATGCTGCTCTTTTTATAAGTCTTTGCTTGGGAACTCGTTAAGAGACATCCTGTTTTTCTCAAAATGTTCTTGTCAGTTTCCTTGCAGAGCAGGCTTGCACATAGAACAATGTCCCAAGCTGGCCTTCTGCTGACAGCTCTGCAGAAGTTTGCACAAGCTTGAGAGGAGCTCAAACTGCATCTCAGGTTAACCCCTAAATTCCAAATATCTTTTTGTAGTCATTTCAGCCTTATATAACTATATACAATTTCAAACAAAGGGATCCCAGTATCACTTACAGATTCAAATATATTTTTATAACTGTAGATATGCAAGGGGGAAGAAAAGACAAACAGCAAGTGAAGGCGGAGAGATAGCGAGAGACGGAGAATCGCGAGACTGTCAGAGTGATCAGTTCCTAGGTCTCGCGAGAGCATTTGGTTGCACAACCAGACAGACAAGAGACAGAAAAGGAGAGGATAAAACAGATCCTTGTGTTTAACTCTTTCTGCATAACAAATGGGACAGGGCCTTATTCAAGCCTGTCACACGCGTCCACCTCACAGCTACTGAAAAGCATCTGCTGTCCCTCTTAAGTGTCCTGCTACCTTAGGTTTGTCACCTAGCTTGGCCATTCACATGCAGTAGGTCTGTCCAGGCACCCCACCGTGTGGAAGTAAGCCAGAAACCCAGAGGGATAAAGTGTATCTGACTTGGATGGCAAGTGCCCTGAGCAAGCATGCCAGAGAGGTAGCCAGATTGTGAGAGGGACACCTGAAACAGGATATAGGAGAGCATGACTGAATTAAAATATAAATTGTAAATATAGCATCTTTCATACAAACAGAATTCCCAGAAGTCTCGCACCACAGGGATCAGGTGCTACCGAAAAAACACTGCTAGAACATCAAACTCAAGATTCAGAGGCTTGCTCATATAGTGAGGCTTGCTGTCTTTAATCTGGTTGCACCAATTTGTACCGGAGATGCCAGTTTAATAAAAGCTTTTGCACTAGCCAGTGCTTTATAGTTTTTTTTCCAATTGAGAGTGCTCTAAATTTTGTGTTTCTTACAAATAGTATATAACCCTAAGTGTTTTACAATGTGAGGGGATGCTGCTACCATTTTAGTTACACAAGGGGATAAAAACAACAGAGAAAGATTAGTTGAAGATTACAGAGAAGTGAAGCACAGAGGGGTTAAGGGACTTTCTGAAGGTCACACAGTGTCAATGCTAGTATTCAAACCTGGATCTTGATGCTCACAGCTCTACTTACTAACCACTAGGGTAAGCTCCAAATGGTTTGTTAGGGATGGAATTCAACGTGACATTTCTAAACCTGAATGTTAAAAGTGGCAACTCAGTTGTGACTGATTTTGCATTTTCTGGATCATAAAGTGATAAAATTATAATTAATGCTACATCTACAAGGTGGTATAAAATTTGTTGACTATACCCTGCCGTTATTTTCTCTTGGACATATTTGCATTGGCTTTTTTCTGTGCCGAGTCCATTCAACCTCTGATTCAGAACTTCTAAATAAAAGCCAACACAGGTAGAATGACCCCTAATTATGTATTGATTCATGTAATAATATGAGCTACTCCCACTGCTATAGAGAATCAGCAAATGTATTGTAATGAAGTGACTTACCTGACCTTATACAGAATTGTCTAGTTGAGTCAATTTGTGTGTGATCAGAAAATCTCGGTCCCTGCCTTTTCCATGTCATTATTTGATTTAACAGTAATATGCTAGCAGAATTAGATGATGAGATTGTCTGCTGCTAGGGTTGATAAGGTTTTGTTTAGAGACATTTTCTGATTTTTTTTCCAACTGCAGATGACAGAGTAGGTTAATTGGGTGATGGTTGCCTCATTGCCTCTGTGTTCACTTCTACATGTGGGATGAAAATTTCCTTCCTTTCCGCATTTATCAAGGACTGCAGTTTAGAAAATATGCTACTGTATAACAAATATCCATTTGTATTGTGTATGTGCCCTTTTTAAGCAGCCACAGCATTTGTTAGTGGAGAAAGTCATGGTATTTCATGCCTGAACTGAGATATGGGATTTTGAATTTTCCAAAAGGAACTGCTCTCTGATCATACCCAGTATGAATAAATAAAGCATCTTAGTGTGGTGCTATTTGTCACAAATGCACTCCACAGGTCAGGCCCTCTGCTCCCACAGTGCCAACCTCAGAGTGCAATAGTGTGAACAGGTAACAGACAGGGTAACCCTCCTGTCTGCTTTAGGTCCTAATCACCTTTAGCCTCGAGTTCTGGAGGGATTCAAACTGTGAACCTTATGCTAGCATACCCAATGTACAGGCTCAGATATGTACCCTCTTCGGGACTGCAGTACAATCTTTCGCCAGGGGCGCCCAACCAGGTCTCCAAAATTAACCCTTAAAAACTCTATAAGAGACCTTAGGTATATTCTTACCTTTTAACTTAGTAACACAATCAAGATTTTAACAGCTGTCAGACTTAACCACATATATGGCCTCCTCTACAGATTAAAACCCTTCCTTAATAGAGATTCAAAGATGAGATTAGTCCAGGCCATCTTTCTATCAGTCATTGACTACGCAGACTTCCTCTATAGTCACTGCTCCACTCCCTACCTTCAAAAGTTGGATACCTTATACCATAGAGCAATAAGGTTCATTACAGACCTGCCATATAATACTCACCATTGTTCTCTCTATGATTCAGTTGGATGGGTTTCTTCATGTCAGGAGGAGCAGAAATGCAGCTCAATGGATCTACAGAGCTTTATCAAAAACTCCCAAGCTATATCCTGGACTGCTTCAACCTGACCACTCCCAGCTCCTATGCCCTAAGAAGCAACAATATCATCCTGCTCAAATTGCCCAAAGTCAACACCAAAATAGGGAGGGCAGCAATCAGCTACTCTCTAGCCATAGCATGGAACACCCTACAAAAATCCTAAAACTGTCCATTATCATTCCATTTACATCCTTCAAGCAGCACTGTACAGCCTTCTTCACAGAGAATGCAGTTGATACCGCTAGAGATGGAATAGTCATCCCACAAAACCTTATTCCAATCACATATGGCATATTCCTTCCAGCCAGACACCGCCAGTATATGGCACCCAATATTCCTTCACCATCCTTGTACTCATTATGTGAGGACTGTCATGGCCCTCATTGTGATATATATGTATTGTACATATTGTAGATGTTAGTTTAACTTTCTTGCCAAGCTTTAACATGTGAATTCTCTGTATATTATTGTGTTATAAATAACATTTTCTTGTTTCTGTATGTATAACTGTCTCATAAGTATGTGATGTAATTGCTGTGCACCAACTCGAACCTTGACCTTATCAGGTCCATCTTGTAAATGAGCCTTGCTCAATGATGATCGCCTGAATAAATAAAGATTTGATTGATTGATTGATTGATTGATATATATCACATTCAAAAAAGAAACTGAAAAGACACCCAGGCAGTATTTAAAAGAAATGGTTGTTTACTAAAAATATGATAAAAGGTAAAATTAAACACAGAACAATATACTGTAGTACTAATATATTTAGCGGGCCAAAATTTTCACGGATTTGTGCAGTGACAGGTATTAGCGCACAGAGATATTTGCGCTATGGCTTTAAGTAACTCAGTACTAATTTGCGATCTACCACTATGACTGCTTAGCCATTTAATTGGTGCATTAGTGCTTTAGATTATCATGTACCCCTAATTGACAGCTTGCTCACAGTTGGCCTCACTAATCATTATGCTCCCTATGTTGATTTATCATTAATTAAGACTTTCCTTGCGTTGCAATCACACACGTCAATAAACACTTTCCTGCAATTGATGGATTCCTGCATTTTATTTGACTGTTTTTAAATAACTTGACTCACTCTACCAATCTGAAAATGCCACCGCAGACCACACTTGCTTTGTAATGCAGCTTCATATCAAGCATGTTCTCTAAGGCTGGTTAAACTATCCAAATCCGAAAGGCAGGGAATTGCCTTTGTTGAAAATGTTGCAGCAGATCAGCTTGGTTGAGACCACTGATTATATATCGGGTTGCTTAGTCTGTGTACGTGAGCTGCAAAGTACACCACCAGCCAAGAAGCGCCGTGGAGAATATGCCACTTACTCTCCAGCATTGAGATTTGAAATCTGCCGCTATTCAGTGGAGAACGGGGTCATGAATGCTGTCAGGTACGTCTCTTCTAAGCATAACCTGACAGTAAATGAAAGTTCAGTTTGCAAATTTTAAAAAGGACTACCTGTCTAAAGTTCAACTCACACCCGATGTATCACAACTAGCACCAGAGTTACCTAAAAGACCACGGGGGAGATCACCTATGTTAATGATTGAAATAGAAAATGAATTAAAGTCATAATAAAAGCTTAAGAGCAGAAGGGGCTGTGGTGAATGTGAGGTGGCACAAGCTGTAGCCATAGGTGTCATTAAAGCAAATAATCCCAACTTCTAACTTAAATGGGAGGCAGTGTGTCAATTTCACAGGGGCTTGGACATTTTTAGCTGCATGGGCTACTCAAACGGAAAGGTACTAAAGCTGGGAGAAAACGCCTATTGATTTCAAGAGCTTAAAGAAGCATTTCTAAACCGAATTCAACTGCCGCCAGCAGGAGTTGATCCCCACCAACTTGTGGTTAATATTGATGAGACGGTGTACATGATACCTGTATCTGAATGGACAATGGAAATAAAAGGCTCTAAGCAAGTGGAGGTGATAGGTCTAGGAGACAAATGCCAGGTCTCCTAAGGACGCACAACAGCATGCCACTCGCTTTCTCCTTCCCAGCTGGTGGAATATTACCCAGTCTGAAACCATTGGGCCAATGCCGCAACTTTTGTGAGTACATTGACAGGCTGTTACTGCCCTACATAGAGTTCACTAAACTAAGACTGGGACTGCACAGTGATCAGAGAGCATTGTTTATTATGGATTTGTTTTGAGCACGCATAAAGGAAGATGTTCTATTAAAACTTGAGGCACATAATATAATTCCAGTTTTGTCCCTGCTTCGCACAGACTGTTTACAACCTCTGGACATTTCTGTTAATAAACTGTTTAAAGACGATTGAAACAGAATTTCACTAGTTGGTATGCTGACTGTATCATGGGCCAGCTTCATCACGGTAGTGCAGCGAAAGACATCATGGTAGATCTGAAAATGCTGACACTTAAAGAGAAACATGCCCAGTGGTTAGTATCAAGTTTAGAGGAGGCAGCAAGACAAACAGAGGACTGCATGAGGGGCTTTCAGGAGGCTGGTGTAGAAGAAGTGCACTGAAATTGTCTAAATGAAAATGCAGATAAAGTGCAGTAATGTACAGATGTAATGGATTAATGCTGTATTTATTGATGTACTGTATTTAAATGATTTTTAGGCTCTGGCTTTATTTTTAAATGGAATAAACCTGTTGTAACACGATAAAAACATAACTGACTTATATTGTCATTCTTCTGCTACATGCAATTGCGCTGCAGTAATTATTCACTAAAACAATATTTTACTTGCGCTTTATTTTCGCGGTTATATGCCGTTAAGCGAATATAGTGAAAATAAAATGAAAGTGAAATATCTTAGTTCTACAGTATCATACAACTTAAATCTTATAAAACCAAAAAGGAAGTTTCAAAACAAACACTTCTTCCACAGATAATTATTTTCTAGCTATTACCTTTCTAAGTGCTTTCTAGTCAGAGTCTAGAATCATATGTCACCATCCCATATACAGTGTTTCATTTTTAACTCTATCTGTCCCCACTCCCTTTTGATGAGGTCAGCTAGAACCTCCCTTAGATAATTTCTGGCATAAGTGTCTCTGAGGATGTGAGTCATTGCTTTTGAAAAATCTGTAACTAGCCATTTTGCAAATATGACAGTCTTCAATTAAACATTTTCTCTTTGAATTTAACAGTCCCAGAGGGAAGATTAGCACTTCCAGATCTAAAACTCTACCAGCAGGCGACAACTTTCACGCACGTAATGGCCTGACAAACCAGAACCTCCAACCCACATTGGCTGGAGATAGAGAGAGCTTTGATGAGCGATCACACTTACTTCCAAGTTCTGTGTCAACAAGTGGAGACTAGAGGAGTGTGTTTGCACACAAACCCTTGGTTTGTAGATCACTCAAAAATTGGCACCTATCAAAAAAACTCAGCAACTGACACCTTATCAACCACTCCTTATGCCCAATCTCTAGCCTGTGCGAGTTCCCTCCGAACAAAATAGATAACAGCTTCCAGCAATGGGAGAGATATGGCCTAAAATACCTGATGCAGATAATGACACAAGGTAGCTTGTGGTCATATGCAGATATTAAAAAAAAAAAAAATTTGCCTCATCGAGATTTCTACCGTTACTTACAACTCCGACACTATGTTGAAAGCCTACCACGGACACTGTGGAATGCCAAACAATTTCCAACCTTAATTCACAGTCAAATCCACCTCAACAAAACATTGAAACAAGACCACCTGGTATCATTTTACTATCAAGCACTAAATACACAGAGTGACCCTCCCACTATGAATATACGTGTACAATGGAGCCGGGAATCAGGATACCAGATATCGCTCAAGGACTGGCGCCGAGCGTGTAGTTACTCAGCCCGAGTGACCAGTTCACACCAGTGGCGTGAATACGCATGGAAGAATCTGGTCAGATATTTTAGAGCTCCGGCAGTCACTAGCCACTATTCTCTAACCAGACCAGCAATATGCTGGCGCTTATGTGGAGAACCTAAGGCAAACCACACCCATATCGTGTGGTCCTGCCCAGCCCTTAAACCATTTCTTTTACTTCTCCAGACCCATCTACAAGAAATATTAGACCCTCAGCTTCAACTGACGCTGGAGATGTTCCTTGTTTCTCCCTCCCTAAAACCTTAGGGCCCTAACACCAGATATATACTCCTCCTCCTCCTCATTACCGCAGCAAAGAAAGCAATCATGAAACTGTGGTTGACATCAAAACCCCCACAGTACAAGAGTGACCCCAGCTACGTGATAACTGGAGGTGGGGCTTAGTCAGAGTTAAAGTAGTAATCAGAGTTTTAATTTCTCAGAAGAAACCAGAAGGGGAAGGAAGGAAACATATTCAATTCAGTGCTTTAGAGTAACTGGTAATTGCTATTTTTCTTTTAAACTTAGATTGTGGGCTTTTAGTGACACTATACTTTCTTTGTTGTCTTTACTTATAATTGTTTTTGGGCTGTTGAAAATTTAAAACATAGTGGTGGTGTAATTCTGTGCTGTCTTTAATTGTTGCAAAATTTCCAACTCTTAATTATATGCCCTGTTAAATCTGATTGACAGGAGCTAAACACAGGGTATAGTAAGGGGTGTGAAGTAGGAGGGGCATAAGGGGGAAGAAGCCCACCCTCAGCACAACAAGTGTTTTGACTCATTCATTTATTTATTGGTTTCTTTTTCTTTAAAAAAAAAAAATTATCTGAGGATCAGTGGCAGGATTTTTAGTACAGTAAATTAATAAAAAGGGAACTAGGAGAGCTTCAGTAGCAGACAAGTAGTGGAATTGCAGTATAATGTGAGGAGTGGTGCAATGCAGTGGCTGTGGGGCAGCCATATTCAGGCAGACCTTCTGACACTGAGGTGCTGCCCCATCTGCATGCATCTCTCGACATGGATGAGGTAGCCAGACTCAGAGCAGAAGTAAACTGGGTCAGGAGTACCATCACCCCTATCCAGGGACCACCCAGTCCAATGCAACTGCCTCAAAGGATGCCGAGAACGAGGAGCACTTGGATGACAGTGGGCTCAGGGAGGTTAGAGCAGTCAGGCAGAGGCACATCCCAGATCCTATTCCACTCAAGAACTCATATGCCACACTGGCAAATGAGGACAACCAAATAGAGGTACCCAGAGAAGTGGAAGGAAAGGATGTGGAGGTTAGCCAAGGAGGTGACCTCAGCGGGAAAGCAGTGGACCCCAGAGGAGGAGGAGGAAGTGAATCCTGGTGGGGGACTCCATCATAAGAGGGATCCAGCTAGGAACACAGGAGGGGGAGGACAGGGAGGTGAGGTGCCTACTAGGTGCCACGGCATGGAGGGATGGAAGGAAGATCCTGGGATCACTGGGAAGGCAAGACGGAGGGTGAGCTGGATGTCATTATCCACCTAGGTACTAATGACCTGGCAAATGGGGAGCCAAAGGAAGTTCAGGAAGAGTTTAGGAAACTGGGGAGGGTCTCGCAGCAGCTACTTCTGTCATTCTCAGAAGTACTACCTGTGAGAGGCAAGGGAGAGCATAGAGTGCATGCACCAGAACTTTAACTTATGGTTGAAGAACTGGTGCTGTGAGGAAGGGTTTGATCTATTGGTGACTGGGGACCCACCTGGAGGGATGGAGGTTTGTTCAAGCCTCGACGGCCTGCATCCATCCTGGAGGGAATCCAGCACTCAATGATAAGTTTAAATGCTATGCTGATGTAAGCATAAACCAGCAAAGGGGTGACAGGCCAGCAAGAAGGGTACCACTTGCTCACCCCCACAGCTAGCAGTGGAACCAGTGAACCAGAGGAGTGGCTATCTCTGCAAAGCAGTGTGCAAAAGATGGAGATTAGTGCCTAAGAGGTGGATACAGAAAAGGGGCAAATTCAGCAGAAGGGCAGACAAAGGAGAACCTGGGATAAATGACAACCAAGGAAGGGGCTGGAGTAGAACAGTGAAACAGTCTAGGAGGTCAAATCATGGAAAGCCATGTGTGCAAATGCCAGGAGCCTTAGCAACAAGATGTAAGATCTGGAGGCTGTCATGGTACAGTCAGACCTGGACATTGTGGCCATCACTGAAACCTGGTGTAATGATAACCACGACTGGGAGATGACCATACCTGGCTACAACATATTCAGAAGAGACAGAGCAGGCAGGAAGGGAGGAGGAGTGGCACTGTATGTGAAAATGACATAAGGGCCAAGAGATCCAGGAGGAACAAAATGGGGAGAGATACTGTGGGTTAAGCTGGAAAGGAAAATGGGGACAGCCATCCAGACAGGTGTGGTCTATAGACCACCAGCCCAGGAGGAAGAAACAGATAGGAGTTGATGCTAGCCATCCAAAGGATGGCAGACAAGGGTGAGGTAGTACTGGTTGGAGACTTCAATATTCCAGACGTGGACTGGAGCATCCCAGCAGCAGCATCAACTAGGAGCAGATTTATCCTGACTCTCTTCAGGGTGCCTTCCTCAAGCAACTGGTCATGGAACCAACTCGGCAGAAGGCAATACTGGACCTTGTGTCACAAACAGGGACAGTGTGAGGGGTAACAGTGGGGGAGCACCTAGGGAACAGTGACCACCAGTCATTGTGGTTTGAAATCACAGAAAGAGCAGAACCAAACCACACAAAAACACGTATCCTGGATTTTAAGGGGACAGACTTTGGGAAAATGGGGAGATACTTGAAAGAGGCATTAAGGGGAATGGGACAGGAATCAGGGGTTGAGGAACAGTGGGCGGTATTTAAAATGGGGATTACAAGAACAACAGAATTATGCATTAAGCAGGTTAGCAAGGGAAAAGGAAGAGGAGACCATTATGGTTTTCCAAAGAGGTAGCAAAGAAAGTGAAAGCCAAAAGATTGCATTCAGGCAATACAAAAGACACAGGCAGAAGGGGGTAGGAGAAGTACCAGGAGAAGCAAAGGAGGCAGGAGGTCAGTAAGGGAAGCCAAAGCTCAGACAGAAGAACACATTGCAAAACCAGTGGGTAAAGGGGACAAAACCTTTTACAGGTACATAAGTGAAAAAAGAAAGACAAAGGGAGGGATAGTGAGACTGAAGGGGAGGATGGGGCATGTGGAGATGACAACAGTAAAGCTGACATATTGAACAGGTATTTCTGCTCAGTCTTTACTGAGGAAGAGGAGGTAATGGGTCCTGAAGGAGTACAAGAGGGTGAGAATGGTGCAGAAATGGACACAAGTCCCTTTACACGAGAAAGGGTCCTGAAGGAACTGGAAGTAATAAGAGTTGATAAAGCAATGGGGCCAGATGGGTGCACCTGGGTCCTTAAAGAACTAAGAGGTGGTGGCTGAACCTCGCTATCCTGTTTAGCCGATCACTGGAAACGGGAGGTACCCAAAGACTGGAGGACAGCAGATGTAGTCCCCTTATACAAAAGTGGGAACAAAGAGGTAGCAGGGAACTACAGACCAGTCAGCCTCACCTCGGTAGTGGGGGAAGATCATGGAAGCACTACTGAAGGAGAGATTGGTGGAACATCTGGTTGTCAATGGACTACAGGACCCAAGGCAGCATGGTTTCACCAGGGGGAGGTCATGTCAGACCAACCTCGTTGAATTTTTTGACTGGGTGACTAGGGAGGTGGATCAGGGAGGGCAGTGGACATGGCCTATCTGGACTTCAGCAAGGCCTTTGACACTGTGCCACATAGAAGACTATTACACAAACTGGGGAATATGGGTGTGGGCAGGACAGTAGTGTGGTGGGTAGGTAACTGGCTGGGTGGCAGGACACAGAGGTGGTGGTAAATGGCTGTCACTCCACAGAGGGAAGAGTGACCAGTGGGGTACCACAGGGATCAGTGCTGGGACCGGGTCCTATTCAGCATCTTCATCAGTGACATTGCGGGACCTAGAAGGCAGAATTTCATTGTTCGCTGATGACACAAAGCTCTGTAACAGAGTAGACACACAGAGGGTGTAGACAGAATGAGAAGCTACCTGCAGAAACTTGAAGAATGGTCAGGGTTTGGCAGTTGAAATTCAATGCAAAGAAGTGCAAGATAATGCATATGGGGCACAAAAACCTGGCACAATATATCAGTTGGGGGTGAGGATATAGCATGCACCAAGCAGGAAAGGGATCTTGGGGTTGTCATCTCTGATGACCTCAAGGTAGGGAAACAGTGTGACAAGGCAGCAGGTAAAGCAAATAGGATGCTGGGATGTATAGCAGGGCATCACCAGCAGGAAAAGGGAGGTCATAATTCACGTATACAAGAGACTAGTGAGGCCCCACCTCAGAGTACAGTGTACAGTTCTGGAGACCATACTCACGTAAGGACATAGACAGGGTAGAGAAGGTTCAGAGGAGGGCAACAAAGATGGTGCATGGATTGCATCACAAGTCCTATGAAGACAGGTTGAAGGAACTGAACATGTACTCCTGGAGGAGAGGAGGGAGAGAGGGATATGATAGAGACATACAAGTATCTTACAGGGAGGAACAGGGTGCAGGAAAACACTATTTTTAAGAAAAAGATGTTCCAGGACTAGAGGGCATGGGATGAAGTTGGAGGAGGACGATTCAGAGGAAACATGAGAAAGAATTCTTCACAGAACGGGTGGTGGACAAGGAACACCCTGCCAGAGGAAATGGTGGGGCTAGAACAATCACGGGATTTAAGAATGCATGGGATAGACATAAAGGAATTCTGGAGGTCAGGGTAGGGCAACAGACTTCTAGGAAAACAAACTGAACTTACAAGCTCAACTGGGCAGACTGGGTGGGCCATAGGCCCTTATCTGCCGACACTGTCTGTGTATCTATGTAAGAGTGGTGGGATATCACAAGACATATCTATAACATGGAAAAAATAACACACAGTCTAAATGAACAAGAAGAGAAGTTCACCACCAGATGGATCAGATGGCAGATATACTATATGTTAAAAGACCCCACTTTTGTTCCTTAGGAAGTGACCTCCAGCTAACTAAATCTCCCCCAAGGCTGATACAATTGAAATACATATGCTGGGGGTACCATACCAAGTCTCCTCCTTCTCTCTAACTGAGGAGAAATTGGTATAACATCCTTTGGAGGAGCTGGAGGAGACCTTGGAAAGGAGAGGAAGAGAGAGCCCGAGGCATAAACAATTGTAGAACTACCTGGCCTCACCACCTGTGGAATGTAACCTGAAATGGGAGCTGCTGACTCGATTACTCACTTACCTTAAACAGATATCCAGATTGAGCTACTTATTATTACAAAATACAGTACTGTCTTTTTCTCTCAGAGACTAGCCAACAGGGACTCAAGATGTATGTGAAGAATCTTCCTGCAATACTGGTCTGAGCTATAGGCTTTAATAACCCGACCCCCTTAATAAGTAATATAAGAATCGAATAATCCATATATGTAAGCTATAGCTTTTTATGTATTCCTACTGTGAGTTTAAGAATTGTATAAATGAAATAAGCTATGTGAAACCTAATGACATGTATCTATATATATATATATATATATATGTTTTAAAACCTAATAAAAAGAATTTACAAAAAAAAAGAACTTAACAATCCCACACTCATGTCCTCTTGGCTGATTTCTGTGCTAGTGTGATCTGAGGGATTTTATGACTCTTCACACATTTCTGGTTATTTGTAAAAGGAGAAGAATCAGCCCAATTACCTGCCTACTATAACATCATAAAAGTCACATTCGGTTTTCAACTTCAAAAGCCTGGGCAGATCATAAAGGGCAATAAAATACCCTTCTGTAAGGAAGTCTTAATTAACTGGTTCTTCTGGTCTGTTTTACAACATCCTGTGGTTTTAGCTATTGATCTTAAAAGTTAAAGGCAAATCTCTCACATACTGACATTTCATACACAGACCATCTATTTATAATATAAATATCATACAGGTAACCAGAAGCAGGGGCAGAGCATCACACTCCTTCCCACCTAGACTGAATTTGGGGTCTCTATCCCTTGCATGGGATGAGCTCCACAAGTCAGATCTTCCCTTGTCAATCTTCACCATTCATTACTGCTAGGTGTAAGTCGGAAGCATGCACCCACTACGGGAGTTTTTTTGGGGGGTTTTTTTGAGCGAGGGGTCCGTGCTAACGGTGCCATCCACTAGAGCGTGCTACTGGTGGTAGTGGAGCGGCCGTTAGCACCGCAGAAGACTCCTCCATCCCAGTTCTGTTTCTCCCACCATTGGTGCTGCACCTGCTGCATGAGTTAGCATTTTCGTAGTATGCCATTAGGCCTACCTTGTTGACACAATTATATTGTTCTTGAATTTTCATCCCTGTTCTACATCCCGATGCCGTTACTGGTGGGTAAGTTCATTCCAATTATTGTTCAACGGTGCCAGGATCTTTTGCTGTGTTTTACTTTATTTCGCATTGTGTCTGGTTCGGGAGCCAAGCGTAAATCGAAAGCTGGCCGCGCCCCTATGAGTCAGTGCTCCTGTGGACGGCATTTTTCCGTGATGGACCAGCATGATGTTTGCCCATGGTGCCTGGAACCTAACCATGATATGGATATATGCAATGCCTGTTTTTCCATGGATCACCATGTTCTGGAAATCCACGCATTTAAAGTTGGCAGGGCTCCGCCGACTTTTTGAGAACAATGTCACTCTCAAGCCTCCCAGGCCAGTTCTTTAGGCCCTTCCTCCGGGTCCCCTCCCAGATCTATACGGTCTGGTGAGGAGGAGGCCTCCTCATCTTCAAGCCTTGCTGAGGAGGAGGCTTCTATGCATCGGAGGAGCGCGCCGCTTCCAGGGTCGTGTCGCCGACACTGCCTCAGCAGTCACCTCTCCTGACGTGCAGACTCCCCCAGTGTCACAGCCCATGATTGTTGGGTCTGGCACTGGTTGACACTCAACGCTGCCTTGCAGTGCCATTTCAGATCCTGGTGCTGTTCGCGGTGCCGGCCCGGTTTGGTTCTTGGCACCACTTGTGGCACTGGTGACCTACACAGCTCTGTCTGCAGTGCCATTTCGGGTTCCGGCACCATGTGTGGTGCCGGTGGCCCAGCATGGGACTGCGTTGGGTTCTGGGGACGTGGGCGGTGCAGTGGGGATGGCTGGAGCCTGGAGAATGGCGCCATTCCCTCAGGGTGTTCTGGGGTAGCCAGTATTGAGGTCCTGCTGGTCATGCCCTCCTCGGAGAGTGTTGACTGGATGTGGACCCGATTTGCTGCCCGATTCCTCGGAATCAGAGATCTCTGTGGGACATGGTATCAGGCAGCGCAGTGCCCCCATTCCTGAATCTCTGGAGCAGTCTGCCTCTGAGGATTTCTATGCCGGGGTGCCCTGGGATCCATTGGGGAGGACAGCTCGGGGTTAGGGAGGGTTGTCTCTCTGGGGGCCATGGGCAGTTGCCAGCCTTGGTGCTGCTGTGCCCTCCCAGGGAGATTGGAACCCTGGCTGGCAGCCTCCCCTCGTGAGGCCTTTGGATCAGGGACTCCTTCCACTGGGGTCGAGAAGAGGTGTCCTCTGAGTCTGAGGGTTGGAAGCAGGCTGCACTCCTCTGTCACCTGACGGGATGCACGATGAGCTGCAGCACCGAGCCCACCTCTCCTTCTCGGCTCCGGGCCCCTCTGGTAGCGCGCTGAGGGTTGTCCTTCTGGACTCATGCAACCCCAGGTCGTCACAGGGTAGATTCCCATCTGGGCTCTTCCGGAGTTCGCATTCCCAGGGTTCTGCCATACGACCCGGTCTGATCTCAGGGATCCCTCTAGCTCGGGCACCGTTCCCTGGATTCGAGAGCCCTGGCAGAGTACAGCCACCTTTTGCAGGTGCCCTTCTCCATTCCTCTGCAGCCACCCTCCCCAGGCCACGTGGGTCCTACAGGGCCTTTATCCTGAGAGACATTCAGAGGCACTCGGCAGCCTTCCCATCATATGTTACGTGCATGCATGAACGGGTCTTTCGCCAATCCCCACCACGCAGGAGTCTTCTGGACATTTGAGTTCCCCATCCTCCTCTGAGGGAGTGGAACCTACTATTCACCTCTCTTCCGACATTGATTTCACTGAATATCAGTGCTTCCTCTCAAGGATGGTTCGGGATCTCCGTATTTCTTTTGTCAGATGGGAGAATACTGAGCAGGAGACGCATGAATTCCTCAGCGAATTCAGTGCCCAGCATCTTGTGGTGCCATCCTGGCTTATTCCCTTCCAGGAAGCGTCTATCCGCACCTGGCAGCCTCCAGCCGACCCTTTCCCAGCCCTGGCAGACTGCAGGAGGAGGTATTGTGCTCCATTGGAGTCTCTAGGTTCTCTCCCTAATGCTCCCTCGGGCTTGGTATTCCTACAGACCCCTTCCGGGTGTCAGTGCCTGGCGCACAACCGACCACTGAACTCTGATTCCCTGCAGTTCGACCATTGGGGGGTGAAGAGTTTTCTCTTCTTCTCGTGCAATGTTGTGCATTGCATCACATGAGGCACACCATGCTGCTTATAACAGGCACTTATGGTCAGTGCTGGCTCAGGTGCTAGCATCGATGCCTGATTCGGAGCAATCTTGACAAGCCATTGCCCTCTCTGCCATAGGCCTGGAACTGGCAAGGCACTAAGCAAGGGCATCTTATAACGTCAATGAGGTGGCTTTCAGACTTGTGGGGACAGGAATCTGCATTAGGTGGACAGCGTGGCTTTGTCTGTCAAGGTTGTCATCCCTGGCCCGGCGTAGGGTGAGTTGCTCTGCCTTCTGAGGGACCCACCTTTTTTCCACCAGGGCTAGGAGGCTTCTGCAGGGGCTTCCTCCATCTCCTTATCTTCAGGTGACACCTCCTAGCTCTCCTCAGCTTTAGGCTTCCAGTCTAGTACGGCCAGGGTCTCTTCTTCCTGTTTTTCCACCAGCAGGAGGCTGACGGTCCTATTCCCTTAGGGTTGTGCTAGACCCCCTTCGGGAGGCTTGGTACTCACCCAGCAGTAATGAATGGTGAAGATTGACAAGGGAAGATATGAAAATTACGTACCTACCATAATTCTTGATCTTCTCTTGTATCTTCACCGCTCATTACTGAATCCCACCCACCTTCCCTCATGGGCCTCATTTCTTGGGTGTCTCCCCCGCCCTGCTCGCCCTCCTCCCCCTTCCCCTCTCTTGGCCGTTGGGGCTCAAATCCCCTAGTCCTTGGGACTTTCCATTCTTCTCTCAGAGGAGTAGCAGAAGATTTGAGAGGGAGGGGAGCGAGTGAAGCTTCGTCTTTTCCTTCTGAGGAAACTCTTTCTGATTTTCCTTGAAGGTGTTCCTTCGGTCACCTTTCCTTCAGGCCAAGTTAGTTCAGTCACCAGCCAACAGGGTTAGTTCCTTTGGACAGTCCTCTTCCTTCGGTTCTCGGACCTTGCTGGTGTCCCTGATTCTTGTTTATGCCAGCCTGGGGCTAGCTAATGTCTGTTCTAGCCCGATTTGAAATGTGCCTTCTTGAACTGACAGTCTGGTTTCTCTTGGCCCTTCCTCTCCCAGTGAGTCAGAATGAGTTTCCTTCTCTGTCTCTGTCCACCTTACCAAGAGTTTGCCCTCTTTAGGGCTTCCCCTCCCCACCCAGTATTAACACATGTCAGTGTGCTAGTGAGGTCTTTTTCCCTTTACCTAGTTGGGGGCTCTTCCTTCCGGAACAGACTGTTTGCCTTGGCAGTCTGTGAGCTTTCAGCTTGAGTGATGGGTAATAGGATAGTGGGATGTGTAGGGAAATCTGCCTCTTTTGTACCAAGCTGTGAAGAAGGTTCGGTTGAACTATCTAGTCCAGTTTTGTTTGAAGGGATCCTTGCGCCTTTGCTTTTAATTTCTGAGCTGATAAGCCTTAAAGCCAATTTAATTCACAACTCGTGGCAGAATTTTTCCCTCCTCCAAATATCCCCTTCTCTTATTCCTCTTCCTTCTTTCTTTCTCTCCCTTATCTGTTCCTCCCTCGGAGCCACCCTAGGAGTGAGGTCCTGCGGTCCCTTAGAGAAGGGTTCTCCTCTTTCCTGTCCTCTATCGGCTTATTCCTTTTTCGGTTTGTTTCCATTCCTTTGTCTATCCCTCTGCTCTCTTGCCTCTCTCTCTATTTCTCCTAATTCCTTTATTTCGCCTCACCAGCTTACAGAACTGGGATGGAGGAGGAGTCTACGGTGCCTAACGTCCGCCCCTTGCGCACCTCCAAAAAAATAAAAAAAACTCCGGTAGTGGGTGCGCGCTTCCAGCTTATACCCTACCCAGCAGTAATGAATGGTGAAGATACAAGAGAAGATCAAGAATTACAGTAGGTAGGTAATTTTCATTTCATTCCTCTTATAGACTCGACAAGCCATCTGCGTTCTGATTGGTTGCTCCAGCCCTATGTGAGATCATCATATCATACCCTTGTAAGAATAAGACTCCATCTTAATAGTCTACCATTCGTTTTTCCCATTTGTGTCAGCCAAACCAGTGGGTTGTAGTCAGTTTGTACCTCAAAATGCTGCCCATATAAGTATGGCTCTAACTTCTTAAGGGCCCACACTATGGCAAGATGCTCTTTTTCCACAGTAGAGTATGCCTGCTCCCTGGGAAGTAACTTTTTACTCAGGTACACTAGAAGAAGAAGAAGAATCGACATTTTTATAGCGTTTTTCATACACAGTATCCCAAAGCACTTTACAAGCAATGCTAGACTGCCAGTGAAGTGACTGAATGTGTGGTGGCGGCCATATCGCATATCATCACCCACACACAGCCCTGAATAATTGCATGAACCGGTTTATGGGAGGAGAATGTTGGCCTAGGACACACGGAATGTTCCCAGCTCTGCTGTAAGAGTGCCCTGGGTTCTTTACTTCCACCTGGACACCCACCAGGACAAAACCAGGATGGGCAGAAGGGACCTCTGTTTAACGTCTCATCCGAAGGACGGCACACCCCAGCAGTACAGCACCCCCCAATACTGCACTCAGATGCCAGTGATTTTTAGGTGCAAGTCCAATCCCGGTGTGGGATGAGAACCCACGACCTTCTGCTCCAGAGGTGGATGTGCTACCAACTGAGCCACACTGAAACCCAGTACATCCGCTGACACTATAGGGTGATCTTTTCCTTGGTTGGATGTCTGACTCAGCACTGCCCCAATACCCACATCTGAGGCGTCAGTCTGAACTACAGAGGGTCTGCTGTAGTCTAGACTTGTCAATACAGGAGCACTGCATCCTGCCTCCTTTAGTCTGGAAAAGGCATTTTCACAGGCTGGTTTCCAGACAACTTTCTTAGGTATCCTTTTCTTTACCAGGTCAGATAGGGGAGCAGCCAAGGCACTGTAATTGGGTACAGATTTCCTATGGTTCCCTCCTGTCCCTAGAAAACTCCTGACCTGCTTCTGCATTTCTGGTCTGGGCCATGCCTTGATCGCCTCTATTTTTACTTGGTTAGGATGGAGCTGTCCCCGGCCTACAACATACCCAAGGTATTCCACTTCAGCCATGGCCACCTGGCACTTCTCAGCTCTGACAGTGAGCGAGGCCCTCTGCATCCTGCCCAGCACTTCCCTAAGGTGGGACAGGTGTTCTTTCCAGCTGGCACTAAAGATGGCAATGTCATCCAGGTATGGCACAGCGTACTCCTCAGCACCATTTAACACCTGATTCACCAACCTTTGGTAAGTGGCCAGGTGTTCATTCCGAAAAGCAATACTTTGAATTCAGATAACCTTATCGGAGTGATGAAGTCTGACCTCTCCCTAGCTCTAGCAGTTAACTCTACCTGCCAATACCCCTTTGTCAGGTCAGTAGTCGTAAGGTAGGTCACCCTTCCCAACTTGTCCAGGAGTTCGTCTGTCCATGGCATCGGGTGGGCGTCTGACTTCGTGACTGCATTCAGTCCACGATAGTCCACACAAAAATGAGTAGAGCCATCTGGCTTGGGAACAAGGACTATGGGTAAGGCCCAGGGGCTGTGGGATTTCTGGATTACCCCTAAATCCAGCATTTCCTCCATCTCCCTCCTAATGTCATTTTGAACAGCCTCGGACACCTGATATGCTGTTCTCCGTATGGGCACCTGCGGCCCCTGGTCTCCACATCATTGTGTCACTAAGGGGTTAGTCTAGGCTTGGTGTTAAACAGTGGGGCAAAGTCTGCTAAAGCCTCCCTTACCTCCTGGATCTGGTCCAGGGCCAACTGGAGTGACAATTTAATTGTCCCCAGCGAGGACTCCTGCTTGCTTTCTTCCAGCAAGTCCAGAAGGGGGTCTCCTTCGTCCGTCCCCTCCCCAGAACTACACACTGCAAACACCATGTCAGCCCTATTAGCATATGGCTTCATCATGTTGACATGGTATATTCTTTCTGTATGTCTTCTGTCAGGTAACTCTATGATATAGTTCACGTCATTTATCTTTCTGACTATGTTGTACGGTCCTGCCCATTCAGCCTGCAGCTTGTCTTTCCAGACTGGGATTAGGACCATGACTTCCTGATGCAGCGTGTATGAGCGAGCTCTGATTCTGCAGTCGTACCACACTTTTTCTTTTTGTTAGGCAGCTGCCAGGTTTCTCTGGGCTGTCCCCATAAGCTCCTTCAGCCTTTCCCTAAACCTAAGGACATAATCCACTATGGCAGTTCCCTGGGTGGTGTGTTTGCCTTCCCAGTCCTCCTGGATCAAGTCTAGGGGCCCACGCACTTTGCAACCATATAAGAACTGGAGGGGGAAAACCCTTCCAACTCTTGGGGCACCTCCCTGTATGCAAACAGGTGGGAAAGGTATTTCTCCCAGTCCCTCCCATGCTGTTCAGCAAATGCTTGGAGCATTGACTTCAGGGTACTGTTAAATCTTTCCACAAGCCCATTGACTATGGGTGATAAGGTGTCGTGCATCTCTGCTCCACCCCACACTTCTCCCACAAACATTTCATCAGGTCCGACATGAAGGTACCCCATCGATCGGTGATAACCTCCTGCAGAAACCCAACATGGGAGAAAATCCCAAGTAAGGCATCTGCCACTTTGTCCTCAGTGAGGATAGGGCTGACTGCCTCTGGATACCGGGTGGCATAATCCACCACAGTCAGGATGAACCTCTTCCTGGAGGAGCTGGGGTATTTAAAGGCCCCACAATATCCATTCCCACCCTCTGGAATGGCTCTTCCAGTATGGGCAATAGAATTAGGGCAGCTTGGGTTTTCTTACCTGCCTTCCCTATTTCTTGGCACCAGTGACAAGACCTGCAGTACTCTTTCACCTGCTGGGTGAAGTTGGGCCAATAGAAATTCTGGGCTAACCGCTGCATAGTGCACACGATTCCCAGATGACCAGACAAGGGAATATCATGTGCAGTCTTGAGCAACTGCTCACAGTACCCCTGGGGAACGACAAGCTGTCTGCCTATCATCCCTCCCTCTGTCTTAGCATCCTGCGTATACATCAGTCCATTTTCCCAATAAACCTTATGTTTCCCGTTTCCTCCCTGTGCTCGGTCAGAGTCTGCCCAAGCCCTCAGCTTCTCTAGGCTAGGGTCACTTTTCTGAGCAGCTGCAAACTCCTTACACATTCCCAAGGCATGAGACAGGCCCCCTTCAGTATCTAAACTAGGGTCCCTAGCTCTAGCGTTAGGGCACTCAGGATCACTGTCATCCCTAACCCTTTGACAGTGGGTCACCCTTCCTTCCTCGAAGTAACCCTTTGTAGCCATTTGGTTAACTGCTACTGGGGAAATTTCTACCCCCTTTCATTAGTCTCCATCTCAGGAGACTCAGGCCGGGGAACCAGCCTCTCAGTGGTTTCTACAGTGGCTTCTATTGGGTCCAGGGCACCACAGTTTTCCTTTGCTGCTTGGCTACTGGTAGCTGCACATACCATCCCCTGTTTGAGATTGTTGCTGAGAATTACATCAGCAGCTAAAGTTTCTGCTACAACAACCTGTTGCACAGTTCCGCTGTCTCACCCCAGTCTAGGAGAACACTAGCGAGTGGCAGTGTTTTCTCCTCTCCAGTGAACCCCTATACAGTTACAAATTTATTGGGTATAAGCTGACCAGGCTCTACCAGATCCTCTTTTACCAACATCAGGGATGCTCCTGTGTCTCTTAACCCTTGTATCTATACACCATTCACAGTGACTGGGTGCATGTGTTCCCTCATGTTTGCAGGCATGCTTTCAGGATCACAGAAACAACCCACTTCTTTCCTAGCACCACTTTATGTATTGCACATCCTTTTGGGACACTGTCTGGCAATATGCCCAGTTTCTTTGCAAACCCAACATTCATTTCTTTTCTCAGAAAAATCTTTTCTTTGAAACCTGGGACTAACTGGTTTCAGTGGAGGCAATGAGGGTTTTAGCTGCCCTGAAGGTGCACTTTTCCCTTTCTGTGCTGCCACCCCTACACCATTTGCTCTCAGAGCAGGTCTGCTCTTGGTATAGCAGTCCTTGCACTGTTTTTGGATCTCGGTCCTCCAGCCAGGTTTTCAGCTCTGCTGGGCATGCTCAAAAAAACTGTTCTATCAGTACCGCATTTTCAGTTTGGTCTACAGAGTTTGCTTCAGTTCCTTCCCACCAATGTTTTAAAAACTGACGTTGTTTCATGGCTAGCTCCTCATAGCTCATGTCAGGGTTTCTCCTGAGCTTATGGAATTTAGCTCTGTATGCTTCTGCATTCAAATCATATTTTTTTAAAGGGGCAGCTTTAAGTTTGCTGTAATCATTACTGTCCTCATTGTCCATTTGACCCAGTGCATCCCGAGCTTTCCCAGTAAGTAGCAGGGATAGCTGGAAGCTCCAGGACTCTCTAGGAATATTTGCCTGAACGCAAACTTTTTCAAAGGAATTCAAAAAGGCATCCATATCCTCCCCCTCTTTAAATTCAGCTATCAATTTAGAATTTAATTTATAACCTAGTCCTGTAGTTCTAGTTAAACCCAAGCCACTTACCTGTGCTGGTGCTGGGGGTTGGAGTCTTAGTTTCTCCAGTTCATGTTGCCTCGGGCATGCATGCTCTTCACGGTCAGCCTCTCACTGTTCACGCTCTGCTTCTCGCTCCCTCTTCTCCTCGGCAGCTTGCTGCTCTCGCTCCACTTCTCGCCATTCTTGCTCAGTTTCTCACTGTTCTCACTCATTCTTCTCCTCTGCGGCTTGCTGCTCTCACTTCTCTCTCTCTCTCGAATCCCTGCTTCCACTGTTCGAACTCCAGCTCCTTCCTCCACAACTCCATCTGTAGCCTGATTACTTCTGGCTCCAGAATGCTGGTGACCTTCCCCTGCTGCTGTGGCCCTTGGTTTGCACTGTCCCTGTTGTTCTCCTCACTGGATCCAGACACTGCAATGGACACTGGCCCCATCACGCCCAAGGTTTGGTCCTTTCCAGTTATGGACTGTGACTCAACACTCTGGGCATCGTCGGCCATCAGAGCATCCATGAGGTTCTGCTTGTTGGCTTTCCCCTCGTACTGGACTCCTCTGTCCTGGCACAACTGCCTCAAGTAGCCTACAGTGTAGCCGCTGTAGTTGGAAGCCATCTTCTTCCCTAACTATGGTTACTCTAACTTGCACTCTTAAAAAATAAAACAGGTAGGAACTTTGTAAGCAAAATGATGTACAGTAGTTCTGTTTCCTTTTTAAAAATAAATCACTGCCTTATTTTGCACGTGAGCTGTATAGTATTAAGCTGACACACTGAACTGTTAAAGCTTGTTTTAGCTAATACTTAAATCGCATCATGCCAACCAAATCTGTCACAGACACACTCCAGAGGTCATGCCGTCTGCTCCCACAGTGCCAACATCAGAGTGCAACAGTGTGAACAGGTAACAGACAGGGCAACCCTCCTGTCTGCTTTGGGTCCAAATCACCTTTAGCCTCGAGTTCTGGAAGGATTCAAACTGTGAACCTTATGCTAGCATACCCAGTGTACAGGCTCAGATATGTACCCTCTTCGGGACTGCAGTACAATCTTTCGCCAGGGGCACCCAACCAGGTCTCCAAAATTAGCCCTTAAAAACTCTATAAGAGACCTTGGCTATATTCTCACCTTTTAGTTTAGTAACACAATCAAGATTTTAACAGCTGTCAGACTTAATCACATATACATCACATTCAAAAAAGAAACTGAAAAGACACCCAGGCAGTATTTAAAAGAAGTGGTTGTTTACTAAAAATATGATAAAAAGGTAAAATTAAACACAGAACAATATATCATGCAGCTTACAATCTTGTAAAACAAAAAGGAAGTTTCAGAACAAACACTCCTTCCAAAGATAATTAATTCTTTTCTAGCTATTACCTTTCTAAGTGCTTTCCCAGTCAGAGTCTAAAGTCATATGTCAACATCCCATATACAGTGTTTCATTTTTAAATCTATCTGTCCCCACCCCCTTTTGATGAGGTCAGCTAGAACCTCCCTTAGATAATTTCTGACATAAGTGTGTCTGAGGATGTGAGTCATTGCTTTGAAAAATCTGTGACTAGCCATTTCCCAAATATGACAGTCTTTAGTTAAACATTTTCTCTTTGAACTTAACAGTCCCGCACTCATGTCCTCTTGGGCTGATTTCCTGTGCTAGTGTGATCTGAGGAATTTTATGACTCTTCACGATTTCTGGTTATATGCTAAAGGAGAAGAACCAGACTAAGTACCTCTGCCTCCTGTAACGCCATAAAACTCACATTTGGCTTTCAACATCAAAAGCCTGGACAGATCATAAAAGGGCAATAAAACACCCTTCTGTAAGGAAGTCTTAATTAACTGGTTCTTCTGGTCTTTTTACAGCATCCTGTGGTTTCAGCTACTGATCTTGAAAGTTAAAGGCCAAATTCCCACATACTGACATTTTATACACAGACCATTTATTTATAATATAAATATCATACAGGTAACAGAAGTAGGGCAGAGCGTCACACTGTTTACCGCTGACAATGTGCTGGCACCTCCTAATACAGCCACAGTATGACTCCAGCACGCAAAGTCAAATGGTAACCTCGAGGAGAGAGATTTTAAAAAATGACTAGTGGCAGTCATCTTTAATGGCTTGAGTCATTAATTATAAAATTAGAATTAAAACTGTTTTAGATGCATCAAAGAGAACTAGAAATATATTGATAATTACTCTGTCAGTAATATTATTGCTAACAAAAACCATATGATGAAATGTTTTGTCACCTAACAAATACTGCTGCTTTAAAATAGTTTAAATACTATAGGAGGATAATACTTAAGTGATAGTGTGTCAGTTGGGTCACTATACGAGACAATAATGTGACTGTACAGTGAATAAAGTTCGAGGCCAAAGACTGAGGCCCGATTCTCAAAGGGATACACCTGACGAACTTGACTTACGCCCCCAAAAATAGTGCAGGTAGCAAGTTACGCCAGGAGTTGTGACATTCGTATTCTGCAAAGCAGTCTGTGACATGTCGCAGGCTGCTTGCACTAACATGGACTTACGCCACTCAGTTATGCCCTAAACCCCTGCAACATGGTGCTACGGGGTTTATGGCAGCTGTTGCACCCTATTCTGGAAGGACAGCAACAAAGTCCCCATTGTCACTATTCTAGAAGACCCCCAGTGCATATCTGTCAGTGAACAGTTACACCAGCAAATAGCTGGTGTAACTTGTGTCCACTGGGGGTTGTGCAGCCCGCGGCCCCTATCCACCAGTATGTGCCACCCCGGCCCCACTAGACAGCCCACAGGGCTAGAGGACCCCTCATCTACTGTAAGAGTCCCTGCAGGGCAAGAGGAACCCCCACTTACTGTAAGAGCCTGCAGGGCCTAGAGTAACCCCTCCACATCTATTGTAGAATGCCCATCAGGGCCAGTGACCCACCATTGAGTGCCTCATGATCACCGATCTCGACACCCCAAGTCATCTGTATACTGCACAGTAGATACTGTATGCATACTGGATTCTTGTATCTAGTGGCCCCCACCCAACAGTGCAAATATCCCGCCCTCAGTGACCCCTGCCCAGTTGCGACTGCCAACCACCCACACCACCGTAGCCTGCCCTCGACTGAGCTTCCCAAGGAGCGCATACTGGAATAAGTACATGCTCAGGGAATGACAGCAACTGTCATTCTCTGAGCACATACTTATTACAGTACACGCTCCCAGGGGAGTTCAGTCGGTAGCTGGCTGCAGTAGTGTGAGTGGATTTGGCAGTCACCGACTGGGTATGGGTTGCGAGAGGGAGCAGAGTGGTCATGCACTGTCAGGTGGGGGGGCCACTAGACTACCAGGGAATGTCCGGTATGCATACTGTACAGTATATGGATGACTTGGGATGTGGGTTGGGATTCGAGGCAGGGGGATCCTTGGGCACTTACAGTGGGGAGGGGTCCCCTGACCCTGCGGGCTCTGTCAGCTCTTTCTGGGGATTGGGCATGGGGAGCACTTGTGCCCTGACAGACAGTGGTTGCGGCTTATGATTTAACCTGTCAGATACACCCTGTTCGGGCGTGATCTGGCTACAGACATTGCAAGTCACAGGATTCTTGCTGCAGGGACCCTGCCCTGTCTAGAATCGAGCGTGGGTCCTTGCTGCACTGAGTTTGCGTGTCGCCTTTTATGCTAATTCTGCACCATTCTTCTAGAATTGGCCCCTGAGTACTTTATCTTCATGAGTCAGTCACATTGTTGTCAAAGATGGTGACCCAACTGGCACATTACAACTTTTATTGTTCATATGTTTGCTGCTGTGAGTATAAACCAATCAGAATACAGGAAGGATGAGGATGTCATTTGCTGTCGTAGAGAATAAAATGACAGTTGTGACTTTGCTAAGCTTTAAACTGTTCATTATCCTGTTTCTGATTGGAGGAGAGAGTCCACGTGTACTATGATAGAAGATAACCATACTCATCTGCATTAATACAGATTGAGAGCAGTGACAGATTTTATCTTAAAATTCTTAGTAGTCAGTTGTCTGCCAACCAGTTTAGTTAGTAAAAATGTTGTTAACTGGGTGAAAAAGCACTGGGCCACATGGCCCGTTTACAGGCTTGACCTGGAAAGATATAACAAAACATACAATACAACGTTAGATACATATAACAAATTAAGAAAAATCAGTTAACCAAGGATGATCAGTTTATAACAGACAGGCAGTACCAACGGACATTCTATCATAACTCAAATTAAAACAGATGGAAAAAAAAAATAATACAGTGCAGCCCTCTTAAATGCACACCCCTTTTGTGCGTAAAAAATGTACATTTAAGCAGGCTGTACATTTATCCAGATCAACATGTTTTCAATGGGAAAGACTGAGACTGAGATCTGTTTTTTATTTTCTTTATTTCTGTACTTAGAATAGCATAAAAATAAGTATAATATCAAAAAAATACATTAATGTGATAAATCATTGTGTTAATGTAGTGCTTTCATTTTTCACTTTGTCACTGTGTTAAAAAGGCATTAGAGTCAGGATGTTCTTTAAAATATTGTTTTCACACTGACAGTAAACAGGTCATACACTTAACAGGTGCTAATTACATGCTAATGGATCCACTGGTGAACTGCGAAAATGAGCACTCAACATGAATATGAGCTTAACCACTGTGCCCTTAACCAGAAAATTTAACATTGCAGAAATAGGAAGAGAATTTGGGAAATGGAAAAAATGCGGATACTGTCAAGATAGATTTGAAATTATAGTGCTGGGGCAATACAACATAGTCAAAAAGTCATAGGACGAAACCCTCAACCCTGCAAAACAGCTAAGGGAAAAATGCGCAGACCACGCAGAGTCCATTGACATGCTTTCTGCGTGAAATTTCGCTGGAGTGACGATCCATGACGGCATGGTATTGGAATACTGAATCAACACTTGAGCGAAAAAAACCCGGAGAAAACATAAGTGCGATCCAGAAGTCTGTGGTGTTTTTCCTTAGCTGTTTTGTAGGGACAAGGTTTTGTCTTGCAGCTTTTTGACAGCGCTGTTTAATATTAGCTGTTTTGTGGTGGACCCCAAAAATGTGCATTTATCCAGAATGTGCACTTATCCAATATGCACTTAAATGGATTCCACTGTACTATTAACATTAATGCTAAAAACACACAGTTCAAGCAACAAAAAAGTTCTTTAAGTGTGCAGGAGTGACCAAATTGCTAGCAGAAATGTTTTGAAATTCTGGTGGTTGGGGACTTTTTTATGCTGTAAGAGGGTCATGAAAGGCCATATTTGGCTATCTAGGGAGGAGTCTCCTGCAGCAGCTAAGTCACAGTGTAAATTAATGCTGCCAGATGTTCGTGGTTGCAAACATGTTAGTGACGCAAACACTGGATTTGCATCAGACAGAGACATTTGGGCATGGCAGTGTGCCAGTCACATGGCTTGCTGCCATGTCCAAGTTTCCATGGCATGACGCTCTTGCCAAAGTTGTTCCCCCACATACCCCTAGCCCCCTTAGCTTTTGGCCCACTCTGTTTTATTACACCCCATGCCATTTATCCATGGTGGTCCAGGGGTACCCCCAGTGCTGCAAGATGTGTACTCCATAATTGATGTTTGGTGGAACCCTTCCTCCTAGCCCTGTCCCACCATTCGTATGTTGCTGGCAACTGGTCCCACGCTGTCACCGCACATTCCCGCAGTGGAGTCTAAGTGCTATGCTGCACTGCATGCCAGTGGCAGCCCTGTGGAACTGCTGTCTGCAGTTCCACAGGGATGCCACATGACTTGGGGGCTGGAAGTAACTGTGCATATCATAGCACTTCTTTAGCTCGCAGGCCGAAGTTGATATCCTGAGAGAAGCAATGCAGAATGATCTTGCTGAAAGTGTAAGATGTATGGCTGGCATATGAAAAGAAAACATGAGATGGGAAGAAAAGAAATTCAGTTTTCAGGTAGATAATTTATTTATTTTTTTTTAATTGATTTACTATTTTTTCTCCTCCCTTTAAGCCCGGCTTCTTGTCAGACTTGGCTACCACTCAGCCCCGTCACCTAACCCAGACCCCAGAGAGCCTTGCTTGTCCCACAGGGTGGCCTTCGCACAGTAGGGCTAGGTGGGGGGCACTAATTTCCCTGAACAGAGTCTATAAATTCAGCGGCAGCATGCTGTGTAGGTGGGCGGTGCAGGATCTGGCTATGTTGGCATCATCCTGCTGTGCTGGGAGAGTGTTCTTCCTGTGTTGTCCCTTCCCGAGATGCTGGGCCATAAATGCAAGGCCAAGCTCACAATGGGTGTACATGCCGCGAGGCCCCTGCATTTCCCCTCTCACTGCCATACCCACCAGGCTTGCATTATCTGGGCACCCCCAGGTGGAGCTCACGCAATTGGGAGTGGTCTGGCACCCACTTGGAGGAGGAGAGCGCTCTCTGGAATGCTTGATCGTCCTCCCCCTGGCTGACCCCCGATTACCCAGCCTTGTTCCTGAACCTGGGTCACCAGCATTGCAAGTGGTAGCCCAATCACTTCGCCTAGGCCAGCATAGTACTGTAAACTACTTCACATATCTTTACAGATTAAATACTTATGCTTTAAACTCAAATTGAGTGTTATGATTAATTAAATATAGCAGTTTAAACTCTTTTTAGTAGTCAAAACAGTTAGCAGTAATTTACCACAATACGCTTGTTTTCTTTGTGAAGCGGAAGCCATGGCAGGGCAAACTTGAATTTGTATAGCACCTCTTCTATAGGGCTGTAGGTATTTAACATGTCAAAACCACAATGGTCGGCCAGCTAGTGCAGTGAGAAGCACTACCCCTTGCCATCCAGCTGACCCAAGTTCACTCTCCAAACCCGGAACATCTGGTGCTGACTGGCAAGGCAGGGATCTTTCAAGAATCATTCTTTTCCGCAGAGCCCCACACAGTGGTCTAAGAGACAGAGGCACTAGGACACTGCTGGAGCCAGAACATTTGGAGCTGGCGCACATTATGCACACACTATACACACAGCACCAAGTCGGCACAGTGTGCACTGACAGCATAAAGAGAGTGGTGCCGAGTCCAACCACCTCAGTTTCTTTTCTGCTGTTGACAGTACTAGCTGCTTCTCACTGCGGAACCAATAGAACTTAGGGTTTTGCCTACCTAGGCCTCTTAAGTGTCTAGTTGAGTGCTGATTTTGTTTTACTCAGTGTGCTTTTACTTACTTTACGTGGTTTTGTTTACTCATGCTAAGGATCGGAGGTAATAGGCTTGCACCCATAATGCTCCATTTTAATTATAATAGTTAATTATGCCTTCATTTACCAGGAATTGATCTAATTTCTTTTGAATTCAGCTTTTGTGTTGCTGATTATTATATCCAGTGGTAAGGAGTTCCATGGATTAATGACACACTGTGTGAAAAGAATTTCAGTTTTATTGTTTTAAAGTTTTGTGCAGACAACTGAAGGGGGTGCCCTCTTGTATTCTGATTTATTTGTTTAAATTTTAAGTTGAGTCCTATTATTAGGTAGGGATCTTGCATAATTTGATCTAGGTGATTAGGTCACCACTCAACCTTCTTTGTTCAAGTGTCATTAAGTTCACATGAGCTAGTCTACTCTCCTGTGGCAGATCTCTAATAGTGCTATTGTTTTTGTTACCTTTCGTTGAATTCTCTCCACACTAAGAATATCCTTTCTCTTGTATATTCACCATACTGGGGTAACATAGGCTAGGTGAGGGCGAACGTGCGCCTTGTATATTTTAAAAATTTACATCCCTGTCTCTTGATTTTATATATATATTTTTAATGGCCCACAACACCCTGTTCACACTTCTAATGGCTTCAGAGGACTGGCTAGCTAACATACTAAAATGCCAGCAGAGTAGGTCTCATGGTCTATTGAGTCTGCTCGAGAGTCAGTACCCGTGACAGACACCGTTGCTGCCCTCCCGCCCCCAGGATCCCCCACCCCCATCTGAAAGTACCCCTGTTGGCATTACTCAGCTTCACCCTCCTCTAATACCTGTCCCAGCCTCTCTTGAACCCCTCCACAGAATCCACATCCACCAGCTCTTCAGGCAGTGCATTCCATGGTTCCACCACTCTCTCAGTGAAGTAATGCGTCCTCCTCTCTCTCCCCTGAGTCTCCCTCCCTTCAGCCTCCAACCGTGACCCTGGAGGCCTCTCTTTCCCTCTGCTGGAACACCCCATCTAGGCTTACCCTTTATTTATTTTATTTTATTTATTTTAGTCGTTGGTAACCGGGTAAGGCCCACTAGGCAAGAGTGCCTGTTTTCAGGGGTGACTTGGGAACACTGGGCGGTTAAGTGACTTGTTCAGAGTCACACAGTATGCAGGTGGAGGTTATGAGATTCATACTCTGGTCTGCTGAATGTACCAAGCTCGTTCACACCTCGTTCCTCTAACCTCTAGGCTATACTGCCAGCCCAAATTAAATTAAATATCAAATTAAACAAAAGCCCTATCTACCCCTTTTAGATACTTGAAGACATTGATCATGTCTCCCCTGTCTCTCCTCTCCTCCAGAGAGTGCAGGTTGAGTTCCTCAAGTCTCTCCTAATAGGACCTATCCCCCAGACCCCAATTCATTCTAGTTGCCTCCTCTGGACCCTCTCCAGGAGTGCAATGTCCCTTTTAAAGTGCGGATGCCAAAACTGCACGCAGTAGCTTGTTCAGATTTTTCAGTGACAATACCGAGGCCCTTCTCATTAGTAGTTTTTGTTAGTCTTGTGCCACATAAGATATAGGATTGCATTTTGTTCTTATTCCTGAGGTGCATGATGTTACGCTTGTCAGTATCAAAATGCATCTCTCATGTAATAGCCCACACCGAGATTTTGTCCAGGTCTCCCTGTATCTGCATGTGACCATTTATTGAACAGCATTTACAGCCCAACTTGATGTCATCAGCGTATTTAGTTGACCATGATGTTAGGTCCTTGGTTAGGTCAGAGATAAACATGTTAAAGAGCAAAGGCCCCAGCACTCTTCCCTGCAGAACTCTACTGGATACTCGTCTCTCCGTTTTCAGATCTGAAAGTTCTTTCACCTCTACCTCGCTCAATAACCAGTGCATTCACCAACCATTATGCAAGGTAGAGTGCCTGCTAAGGCCACTTGCTTTGGTACTGAGTCTGTTTTGGAACAACATTCCTATTTGGGCGAATGTTCTGGTAGCACACAGCCTTTATGCCTAGGAGGATAGGCTACTCTCCCAGAGTTGTAAAATTTGATCCCAGTCATGCTTGGTGTTGGATTCCCGGGACCAGTCAACCAGAACCCCGTCCTCTTACTTGGATGCCATCACTGGTGGTGCCCTCCTTGGGGGGGGGGGGTGTTACTGGTATCCTTCAGTGTGGTTCCTCAGTCACTCAGGTAGACCTATTTTTGTTTCCATCTGTGCCACCCTCTATACTGTCAAGTGTTTCGTGTGGTGCCTGTCCATGTCAGACAAACCTGTCTTCCATGGGCTTCTCCAGTGTGGATCTTTCCAGTGGTCACCAGTTTCATTTTCACTTGTCTGTTCTGTTTTGCCTTATGGTGCTGGTGTATGTTGGTTTGGGCCTTGGTGCTATTCTCGCTGCCAGTCATGGTGCTGGCATCTGTGCTGATCTTTGTGCCCTTAATGTTGGCATTGCTGCTGAGTTTTCAGCTCCCTTTCATGTATGAGCACTTTTCTCAAATTACATTTCAGCAGGGAGCAGGGCTTCTGCGCTGGTCTGTGTGGCGTTATTGTAGCCAAACAGTCTCAGAAAAATGTAAATACAAAGCACCTCCCTGACAGTAATCTCTACACTGCAAAGTGGTAAGAGTATTTATTTATATTGCTGCAGAAATGAATACTAAGAACTGATCATACAGTTTGTGCTTCTTCCATTTAATGGCAATCCTTTCTCACATTTTTTGTTGTAATTCTTCTTTCCTCCGGTTGCCAACCTCAGGGGCATCCTTTGACGTCCCCATCCAGCTGCTTCTGCCCAGCCTGAGACCTGCCCAACCCCAGGTCCCCCAGAACTCCGACCTGTCAACCCCAGTCCTGTAGGAGACCTCTGGCTTCTGCCCCCAGGGTACCATCCACTTACCTTTGTGCTCCTTGAATCAAATTTCCTAGCAGGCAGGCAGCGTGCAGGCCAAAGAATACTGGGACCCAGGGAGGGTGGGATCGACAATGGGCATGGGGCTGGTGGCACATCGTCGTCTCCACCTGGACGGTGTTTTTCCTTGTTCGTGACTGTGATTTTCCCAGATCGTGGATGTGCAATGATGTCCAGTGTGTGACAGGCGCACTCCTGCCCCCAACCCACAGATGTCTGCGTCGCCTCCACCCTGTCCCTGATGTATTCCTGACTGTTGTATATCCAGCCTCCCGGAAGTCGCTGAGGCTGGGAACCACAACCCACCCACACCGGAGAGGAGAGCTGTCCTCGGATGCTCAGTCCTCTCCCCCCCGACTAACCCCCAGCAAACCGAGCTCACTCCTGATCCTGGGTCATCGATGTAGTAAGAGGTAAGGCAACAGGCGCCTCAGCCCTGTACACTACTGGGCCGGCTTCCTTTCTCACATCTTGATATATTTTCACACAATCCTAGGTCATAGTTGCCCCTTTCCCACTCAGTTGGAATGCATAGTTTTTACTCTCTGCAATTTGTGTTTCGCACACATAGTATCATGTTCATGACGTCTTATCGCATCTTGCATTTCCTGCTCCCAGGGTCACTGCAGGTTTTTGTGGACTCCTTCAGGGCCCTAATCACAGGACTGGTAATATGATATTTAAGCAGTAATGCATGACAGGGTGTGTGTTATGCTGGAATAACATCATACCTCGAGTGGTTGGGCATGAGGACATAGACTGAATGTGTCCAGTACCCAAGAAGGGACATTATCCCACGTGACACACCCCTAGAGTGCATTAGTGCTGTTGTACAATTGGTTGTTTGTAATAAAAAAAACAGCTTTAAAAATACATATAAAAATAGGTTTTTACTCAGTTTTTTACTGGGTAGGTATACATACTGTAAAAAAAAAATATTGTGCTGTATGGTTTTGCCCAGTAGGTGGTGCTGCTTTAGTAGTTTTGTTAACTGAGTGTGGGCTTGCACTTTCTGCCCATCCCCTCTAGCTCCCTAGCTGTCTCTGTGTTCTGCCTGCTACTCCTGAAGTTTAATTCACCCTGCCCTGGGACTGGGTGAACATGTTACTTGTATTTTTGCTGGCTAGGAGTCTAATGAGAACTGAGATCTGAGAGGGCACCGACAGAACAGCGGGACTGAGACTTGCTGTTCTTGGGAGTGATTGGTAGGTCAGCTGGTTCCACTGCTTACCTTGGGAATAGAAAGATATGGGTGCCAAATGTTTCAAATTGTTAAGAATTGTCAAAAGGAAAGTCATTCTAGAAACTGCCGCTGTGTGTGGCATTACGGAGAAACAGGCAGTGGGGCACACGTATCTCTCAGCTCTACTGAAAGAGAGTGAGACTGTAAAGCTACATGCAGTGGTGGCTTGTTGAAGAAGTTGCAGTTTGGGTTGTGGGCAGCTGAGCTGTGTAAATGTTTGATTTTGTGCTGCAGTAAACTGGGAAAATGTCACAGTGGATTTATGAGGGAATGTGTGCAGTACTATATACTGATGTGTATCTGTAGAACTTGTGACGAGGTCATGTGTGTGCCTGGACTAAATACAGTGAAGCCCATTCCCTACTTTGTGTCATTGAACTGCAGTTTTTAGGGCAGGTCTGCAGCGCTCGTCAGCTGCTTTGGCCTGCAGTAATGTTACGAGAGCTGGAGCTTATGGGAGATATAACTTTTTTTAAATGCAGAAAAAATCGAAATATGAATAAAATAGCCCCCAGGGCAGGCAACTTCATGATATGGGTTGCCTACCTCCTGCCATGTACAGTGACAGTTGCTCTTTAAGGATTATGCAGACCGACATCCTCTAATAACATTGCTAATAGAAACACAGAATCAGGGCATACCTCTCCACTTCATTTTGCTAGTCTATAAGGCCTTAAGCATTCCCCCAAAAATAACATTCTAAACTTTGTAGAGAAGCGCTGGTATGAGTTGAACATCCAAATATCAGCCAAAAATTGGTCCCGGCTTTACACTCAACAGCACAGTTTCTTCATCCAACACATAGAAAACATTTGCCTAGAAGACGGTGGTTCAATATTTCAGAACACCTTTGATTACAGTAACATTTAACCCAGGCATGGGGCAGGCTGCTGGAAGCACTGTGATGGGCACTCAGTCCATCATACCCATGTATTTTGGCTTTGCTCTTGTCTCAGACCATTTTGGGAAGTGGTGGATTCTGACCTGTGGGAACTTTTTATGGATTTCCCACTCCTGACACCTAAACTGACATTATTTCTGGAATACCCAATGAAACTATTTACTTGACATGAGAAATATCTATTGAATATAGCACTCGCATTAGCCAAGAAGGCTATAATAAAAAAGTGGTTCCAACCACAATCACCAGCTATAGAACGGGAAGATTTAATGATTAAAACAGTTTACCAGATGGAAAAACTCTCACACAAGTTAGGTAATCAAGTGTATTTATTCAGTAGTAAGTGGAACAGTTGAGTGACACATATAATGACTAAGCATCCTCATTTTGTTCCCTAAATAATACACAAATCTGGTAATAAGTGAAAGATGCATTTATTTTTTTATTTTTTATTGATTTAGTGATTCAGAAAAGTCCTTTGAGCGCAAGCTCTTTTACAAAGGTTCCACATCATAGATTGCAAAACAAAGTACAATAGGAGAAAGCAAAGGTATATCACAGTGAACGATACAGCTTGGATTCTGAACTTACAGAATAACTCAAAACATAGGTACAAGTTAAAATAACAAGAAAAACACTATGAGGGTGGGGGGGGGATAAGCAGCCACAAAGTGCCTTGTCATTAGTGCAGAGGGACGGGGATAGCTGGCAGTGGGGTGAAGAAAGGAGGTACAAGAGAGAGGTATGTACTGCAATGGAGTTGAAGGCTGGGGGAAGAAGGGCGATAAGGTATAGGGAGAAATGGGGGGGAGAGAGGGGAGGCTGAGCAGAGAAGACATGCTAGAGTAAATGGTGGGGTGCGAGGGGGGCATGGTCAGGCAGCTTGCATTAGTAGTGACTGTTAGGGAAACTCATGGGACTGGGAGTTGGGGGGGGGAAGGTGGACTGGTGGGTGCCAAAGGAGCATGACACTAACTGATTACTAAGGCAAGTCATGAGAAGGGACAAAGGGAGGGGGTACCTGAGGCCTGCCTAGTGCTTGCTGGGAGGCAGAGAGAGCAGGTGTGGCTGGACATAGGGGCAGGTGCATTTAGAGAGTGTTATTAGGTGCTGCTTGAGGCCAGTTTTGAATTGGGCCAGACAATTGGTGGCCAAGAGGTGCCCGGGGAGTTCATTCATCCACAGGGGGGTCCGGTAGGCAAATGCACATTGCCCAAACGAGGTACGACAGAAGGGGATAGCCAAGGCCCCTCTAGTCCTCCCCCTGGTGACCTGTAACGAGTTGGCCGCCTTGATCAAATTGCATACACAAGGTGGTGTTTTACCCAATAGAGCCTTCTTCCCTAGGATACAAGTCTGGAATTTGACCCTGTTTCTTAATGACAGCCAGTTTGCACGTTTGTACAGAGTACAGGTGTGAGTGCCATGCTTAGCATTCAGGGCAAGTCTGCAGGCTTTGTTGAGTGCAGTCTGAACCCTCTTGAGCTCTGTATCTCTTGTTGCCCTGTGGACCACTAGTCCACAGTCAATAATAGATATAATGGAACAGTGGACTGAGAAGTGACGCCCCCGGAGAGAGTATTGCCTGTGCCTGTACAGGACCTGTCTGGTATTGACTGACTTGACCAGAGAGTCAATATTGTGTGCAAACGTGAGGGTATCCTCTGTTATGACCGCCAGATACTTGAAAAAGTGGACTTGTTCCAGCGGCTTCCTGCGTGAGTTGGAGATGATGAGGGGGTGGTGCTTATTTCTGTTGTGGGGGCTGGATATAAGTATGGCCTTGGTCTTCTTGTAGTTTAGTAGCAACTTTCTATGCCGTCACTGCCCAGTCTGGTCTTACCTAGTGCTTTCGTGACCATAGTTAGGGCCTCCTTCACCGTCACCCTTTTAAAGTAGAAGGTCGGGTGAGAACACTCGGTAGCTACGTTGTTGGAATGGTTCAAACCAGGTTGAAAATAGGCAGGTGGTAGCACTGGGGTAAGATCGGTGAAGGCCTTATTGAAGGCTACATATATAGTTTTGTTGGAATATAGCAAGGTGGATGTTTCTGCAAGGGTTCACCTGTAAAAGAAAAGATGGAAGTTTAAGTAAAATGTCTGGACATGAGGAAAGACAGGAATATGGTTGTATAGATAATTGGTGAGGGACTCAATCAATCAGTCGAGCTTATTTTATACTGGAAAGGTATATGAGCAAATATGGTCATTTTCACAAATGTCCAGTTATCCAAAAGGTTACAGAGATAATATAAATACAGTGCACATAAGAAAGTGTATACAAGTAGAGATGACAACATAAATGACTGATACAGTATAAATAGGCCATAATATAAAACCTATGTAAAACAGAAATTTACAAAAGTATATACATTTGAGGTAAAAATGATAACAGGGTGTTACACAACCAGCATGCAGGATATGACAAGACACTAGAGGCAGTCAGTTTCATAAGGTACAAAAGCGGTGCTAAGTAGGAATAACCTGTGAAGATTAGCTGGGTGAAAAATGTCTGGGGGGTGGAGGAGGAAGTGGAGGAGCAGGGAAGGAAGCGATAGGGTACACCAGAGGAAGGAATAATAATGCAGAATCATTCATGATACAGTATCAAACAGCATTGTACACTGTCAAAAAGAAGCATGACTAACTTATTGTGTCTGCATACCTTCATAATGTAGTGACTTTATTGAGTACAATACATGCCTGTATCCTGTCTGTATTGCTAGCCTACTTATAAAACTTAAATATAAAAAAGGTGCAAAACTCATTATTTAAACAGATTCTATTATTTGGCTAGTATTGACAAAGTCATTCTGTACTCTAAGAGAATGACACCAACAGATGGGCACTGGGGAAAACAGCCAACCAATTTTAATTGATTGTAATTAATTTTTTGCTTTGCCCAGCATTATAAGGATGTTTAATGGCTTTATGCATTAAACATCTGGCAGCTTTTTAAGGTTCATTGAAGATTTGTTTGGCTTAGGGTAGTAGAATTTGAAAAAGAAAACACTCAGACAACTCATTCTCTGATTTTACAGGAGCATTAGGTAGTATAGAATCTACAAAGGAAGTGTTAGGAAAAAATGAGACTCTGGGTAGCTGCATTTTTCTGCTTTTCATCCTCAAAACAAGCCCAACTAAGTATCCAACATGCATTTCTCAGCAGTCTTTTGTGCAGTTGTATTGTATGAACCAGTTTTGCATTCTACATGGTCTTCAACAAAAGTGGTTTGTTACTTGGTTTACTTTTCTTTTTCAGTCATAGTTTTTATGCCCCAACCAGCTTCATGTCCACCTTTCTTGATGGCTGTTGACCACTGAACCTCATCTGCCACTTACCTGTGGCCTGTCCCCATGACTCCCCTTCCCCCATGGCTGGGCTCCCAGTGTGGGCCACCCTCCATCAAACTTCTTGATCCAGTGTCAGGCTGCTGGCAAGTATGGATCTTTTTTCGTATGGACCAAATTCTTTTTTGTTCCAAGCAACTATCCAAAAACAACATGCTGAACGTGCTCAGAACTGAAATTTCAAATCTTTATAACTTGGGAATGGATTAATGTTTTTTTGCCAAACAAGCAAAAGGTCCCACTACCACTCTGGCCCAAGCCGTTTCTACCCTGACAATTTCAGAGCAAAATTCCAACCATCTGTGCACCAGGCAGTAGCAAAAAAATATGTATATATTTTGTTTCCACTTTTTTTGCTATCTGAATCCACATATCCGACTGGAATGAAACTTGGCAATTCCTGAGACTTTACCTCGAGACCGTGCATGGAAAATTTCGTGCACATCCGTTGAACTGTCGCAGAGCTAGTAAAGTACAAAATTTGCGGTTTAACATAGAAGTGCCTACTGCTGTTGAGGCATAGGTCAGGAAGTATAAGAAAACCAGGTGCCATTATAATATTTGCAAGTAGTGTTTTATTATTTTCAATAATACAATTAAAAAAATGTTCAGGATAGCTGTCTACAAAGGCAGTACAAACAAAGAAAACAAAACCCTTCATCTGAGGGTATCTCTAATTCTAAATGTCAATCTGTCTCCCTCACCAACAAAAGACTGCTCTTTTTATAAGAAGTCTTTGCCTGGCAATTAACTTCTGTATCCTGAACTTGTTCCGGAACATCCTGTTTCTCACAAAATGTGTCGGAGCTTTGTCAGTTTCTTTCCTTGCAGGTGCAACAAAATAGAACATTGTTTCCCAGAACTGATTTCCTGTTGACAACTCTGCAAATTAACATGCGGAGGTCAAACTGCATCTCAAGGTTAACCCTCTAAGTTCCAAATACCTTTCTGCAAGCTTTTCAACAATGTAAACTATATACATTTTCAAACCAGAGAACACAGTTTCACACAGTTTCATGCAAAGATTCACATATATTTGTTTAACCGCAGATAAGCAAGGGGTGGGGGGAGAAAAGACAGAAACAGCTAGTGAAGGCAGAGAGGTAGTGCGAGGGGGAGAATCGCAAGACCGTTATAGTGATTAGTTGTTAGGTCTCACAAGAAAAAAATAATTGCACAATCAGACAAGAGACCGAAAAGGAGGATAGAACAGATCCTTGCTTTTAAGTCTTTCTGCATAACAGACGGGACAGGGTCTTATCCAACCCTGTCACACCTACTCAACCCTAACTATAGTGGCGCTACCGTGCCACTATAATATTCAAAGTATGTATCTTTTATTTATTCTCTGATACTAGGGAAATTCATGTGAAAGCAGGGTCTTTGTCCCTTGGAGTTAATCTGCTTCTGTTGCTTGTCTATACATAACATCATAATCCTTTGTTTACGACATTACAATATGTTTACTATGGAAACGATTATGATATTGCAAACAGCAAATTGTGCTGTCCCATGTAGACATGTAGTAGTAGCTAATAAAGTCCAAGGTACCAAGATCCTATTTTCAGGTAATTTCCTTAAAAATAAGAAATGTAAAGGAGATAAAAGTGCCACCTCTGCTGCCACACCCATTTCTAGTTTATTTAAAAAATTGTTCACTGGTATAGGCACACTGAGTGCAGGCTTCTTTCCAAGTGCAGCTGGGGTGGGGGGGGCAGGGTGGATGATACAGAAAACAACAAAACTGCAAATACATATATTATGGTAAAAACATGACCGGCTGTAACTGTAAAGACAGCAGCCATCCCTACAAGAGGACAAAGCATGACCACAGTGACTCTTATGTTAGGGTGGGTGATAGGAGGGTAGGGGAGGAATGGTGTTCAGACCAAAAAAGGACCCTATAGGACCCTATATCTACAAACCCCTAAAGCTGCAAATCTTAAAACTGAGCCCCTCCTATTCACAGCTGTACTCGATTGTGGCTTTAGCCAGCCAGTGCTAGCCATGATTCAAGTGCTGCTTGCCTGCTTAGTACTGACGAGATGCTCGCACCATCCTTACTTTGTGTTTATCTTTAAGGTGTAACCTTTTTTGGAAAGAACCTGGCTGCCTGATGTTACAAAACCATAAACTCACTTGAGAGGTTGCAATCTCAAATCCCAGCCCAACCAGTGGTGCCAGGATTCCACCTCATCATCCCTTGACTGTAACAGGATAACCCACTAATGAGGATCAGTGCTCTGAGCCACTGTGCCTGTCTAAACATACTTTTATCAATATTATTATCATTATTATTTTCTCTTATTCCAATAAATAGATACCAATCATTGCTGTTCGGTAATGAGGATGTTGGCAATGCAACTTATTCTAGTTGTTCAAATTACTACTAATGCACAGTCAATGCCGGTCTTGTAAAAGATATACCATCAATTTTGAAATGAAAAAAAATGTTCTTATACTGAAAAGCATGCACTCAGTGTACAGCATATCCAGAGCATCCAGCAGTCTTTGTGCAAGCTTTAACAATTGAAAAACAAATCCTGTATTTTCTTAACAGAATTGCTGCTATTTGACAGGTAAGAAAATTCTGGGGCTTAGTAAATAAAATAAAAGACCATGACGGATAATTGTTTCTCATCTGAAAGAGACACATGACCGGAACAGAGACTCTCCTTTATAAGTAGGAAAAAATCCTTGTTCCACACAAAATAAATTATATCTATCATTATACTTATGACAGAGGTTGTTTTTTCCTTAGGTTGGTTTACTTACAATTAGATTGTAAGTGACATTTATTAACATTATTACAAAGACAAACTGCTGTGGCATTTCTATTAGAACACAAGCATTTAATGCCAGAAGTACTGTAATATATGGCAGACCTCATTCGCTCAGCCAGTCAGTCAGATAGATTCTTCTGCTCTCATTATTCTGTGATGCGTGTTCACTGAAACCTACTATTCAAATTGTTTCTAAAAATTAATTAGTAAAATTATCTTCTAGTTCCTTAATGGAATTCGACTTTGTAATAGCAGCAAGAAGACCCTTGGGAGCAAGCATTAACTGATAATTAATCTTGTTGGTATGTATCTCAAAACACTTAACTGCCCAATACAGTCAGCTATCTAACAAGAATGCCTGCTTTCTTGGGTCTTTCTCCTCTTTATAACTTATCGTATCTCAGGAGAACAAGATCCATTACTTGATCCATATCTGAACTCTAAAGGTTTGCATGTTGATTTCTTAGAGCAGTTCGTGTTATCTGGCTCCTAGGTGAATATGACTACAGCTAGGGGATTATCCTATTCATGGAGCAGTTGACCTTGAAGGACAAAGATCAAGTTTTCATGCAAATGCTTGCAGTAATAAAAGTTTGAATGTCTTGAAATCCTTTTTTGTCTTTCCATCCCGTTTCTCCTCCTAAGCATCGACCTGTCCCCCATCTGCCACTATACTCCCAACCCCATCATCTGCCTTTCCTGTGACTTATCCACTCCATGTGGCTTCTCCGGGGCACAGCTGTTGTGGGTAAAGCCCCTCTGGTGCAGGATCTTGTGGCAGGACACCCAGTCAGCTGTGTAGGGTCTGTGGGGGCGGACTATCATCCTGCTATGATTGTTGTTTTTTTTCAAGAGAGAGCACAAGTTTAAAAACAATTTCATGCAGTAGTATATCAGAGAGGTGAAGCATCCCAAGGAACACATGACAATAAGGAAGAAAACAAGGCCTTACCTTCCTCCAGCTCCTGATTAGTGCATAGCATGGAGTGCACAGTCAGCAGCAAGTTTAAAGGAAAGATGTCACCATACTTTACTGGTCTGTATGGAAACAGACTGACTGTAAAAGTCATTACTTGCAGCATTATGAAATACACAGAATATTGGAGACTTAATGAAGCTTTTTCTTCAGCCTTCTGCTGAGAATGTGAACTCTATGATTGCAGACTAAGGTTTACACTCGGCCTATTTTGCAGGAGCTGACAGAAGGTAAGGCCCTGTTTTCTTACTTACTTGAAATTCAGATTTGTAAGGTAGATCTTCATCGGGATATCGCTTTCATCTGGTCACACCCTATGGAACTTAGCCATCAGGCACTAGGATCCCATGGAAGCCTTTTTCTGTAGCAGTCTATTAGAGCCACCCATGCCGACATCACCTGCCAATGTCATCTTCCTATATGAGCATAGGCAGCCCTGCTCCCTACTCAGTTCTTTCCGCTGTTTGTCAAATCCACTCTTGGGATCAGGCCCTCTGCTCCCACAGTGTCCAACCTCAAGTGCAATTCGTGAACAGGGGACAAACAGGGACATCCCTGTTTGTTTTGGGTCCGACAAACTACCAGTCTCAAGTCCTGGGGTCAATTATGAACCCTTTTTCTAGCATACCCAGGTAACAGGTCCAAATATCGCACTCTTTTGGGAAAGCAGAGCAATATACTTGACCAATGGGCATACAACCAACCTGGTTGACAACCCCTTGACTCAGTTGAGATGCTGGTATTTTTCTTACCTTGCTGGATCTTTACACAGATCCTTGTTAGCATGGCTGCATAAGGTGACACAATAAGCATTTAACAACTGTGTTAGAATATTAAGACTGTTCCATCATTCACACCCAAAATGAGCAAGTCTCGAGCAGCATTAAAGAGAAACCAAATTTACTAAAACTAAAAATAGTAGATAAATCACGTACATAAAACAGAACATATATACAGAATGGCCGGATATTCAAACTGCATCAGGCTGTGGGCGCAAGCCTGGGCGCAGCTCAACTTTGTTGTGCAGGGGTGTGGCTTGGGCAATATTCAACGGCGCAGCAGCTTTGAATATTGCACCCTGGCCACCCCCACTGTGCACAGCACAGTGGCACTGCGCCAGCGCAAGTGGCCAGAGTGGAGCATGGAGATGCGCTAGCGCAAGTGCCATTGCGCCATGCACAGCACCTGCGATATTGAAAAAGAGACATGCAAATGGGGCCATAATTTATGCAAGGCGCACATGGGGCCATTTGCATGTCATTATGGCCCCATTTGCATCCCATTAGCATGCAGGTGCGCCGATCCCCGGCGACTTGCACCTGGTGCCCTGCCAGGCAGCAGCCGTTGGGGACTGACGCCCCCTGCAGCCTGATCGCGGGCATTTGTCTACAAGAATAAGCCCCCGTCCTATATCCCTGGTGGTCCAATGGACCGCTATGTGCACGATCGCGGGCATCAGTATTATATTATAACCCCCCCCGTCCAATATCCCTGGTGGTCCAGTGGACTGCACTCTGCCCGATCACGGGCATCGGTATTATAATCCCCCCCACGTCCAATATCCCTGGTGGTCCAGTGGACCGATCGCGGGCATCTGTAAATCATAAAATAGTCCTATTACCCTGGTGGTCTAGTGTACCCCTCCCCACCCGCCCACTGAGCCCACCACCCCTCACCCCCTGTCAGCCAGCAGGCGGCAGCACCCCATCGCCTGCCGCCCGCCGCCCGTGACTGCAGCTTGAAACAGGTGCTGCGCCCATAGGTTCACAGCATGAGCCAATGGGCATGCAGCCCATACCATATACAGTCCAGATATGTGAATCGGTCCACTGGACCACCAGGGATACTGGACGGTGGGGGTATAATACCGATGCCCGTGATGGGTGAGTGGTCCACTGGACCACCAGGGATATTGGATGGGGGGAGTTATAATACTGATGCCTGCGATCGGGCACATAGCAGCCCACCGGACCACCAGGGATATAGGATGGGGCCTTATTCTTGTAGACCAATAGTTCTCAAACTTTGTCACAGTGAGCCTCCCCAAATCCCTGGAAAAGATTTTGAGCCTCCCCCAAAATCTGAAATAATCTCGGGCCTCCCCAAAGAAAAATAACATACTATACTTTGCACAGTATACCATGAACAAATAGCAACCCCCTTTGAGTACTTGGCTCATATTCAGTTCTTTGTCTTATACTGACATGGAACCTTTGAAAAAGAACTCCTTTGCTCAAAGGTGTTATCTGCATAACAAATAAAGAAAATAAACAAATATTATTCAGTTTATTGTAACCCTCTCCCCCAAGGCCAGCCTACTTGCTCCGCTATTTTCATTCTTGAACCATTGTTGCCCCTTGTTGCAGTACCTTCATGGGTCAGACTACTTTCTCTGTTTCCTCTCTATATAAAATTACCTTCCTACATACTTGCCTCTCCCCCTCCTTCCCTGCTCCTAAGCAACTTCTTGCAGATTGCTTTGCTCCTTCCTGCTATTGCTCTTAGCACTTATATGCTCAACCCTTGTATTTGGGTTGTTCTCCGTCAGTCTACAAATTGATTAACCACTCATTATTAGTTTATTGTTAATATTTATTTAAATTATTGTTCACTGTGTATTTCTTGATTGTTTTGCAGTTAGCTTTTGAAATATATTCCTCCCTACCCTTCCTGGTATATTTACGAAATGAGCCTTGGCTCATTCACCTTCCTTGTCACCTATTAGTAAATAAATACATAAAATTCACCTACTGTTATCCTCTTCCAGTTTGTTTCATCTCTTCACACAAAATACATAAACTCAAAATTTAAACGCAGTACTTTTTCAGACTTCCTTGAGCCTCCCTTGGAACAGGTTGGGGCCTCCCCAGGGAGGCTGGCCTCACCATTTGAGAACCCCTGTTGTAGACAAATGCCCGCGATCAGGCACATAGTGGTCCACTTGACCACCAGGGATATAGGAGGGGGGGATTTAGCTACATGGATGCCCATAATAGGGCATGGGGGGGCTCCGCCAGGTGCGGCAGGAACTCGGGTGGCCACCCACAGATGGCAGCTGCTGTGTTGCGCCCTACAATGCGGCAGCTCACCTGTGGGTGGCCATCACTTGTTCCTTTTTTTTTTGCTTAACTTTGTGCAGGCGGGTAGGGTTGCACATGCATGACTCTGCACATTCGGGCTGAATATCGGGCTGTGCAGGTTATGCATAGCACGCCTCACCTGTGTTCGCATACATTACTGATGTGTCCGCACATCGGATTTGTACGTGCACACTTTTCCCTTTTTGAATATCGCTGGCAGATCAGTGGTATTGTGCATGGCGCAACACTGTTGCACCATGCGCAACCCTTTTGAATATCTGGGCCAATGATTACAGTCAGAAAGAAATTGAAAATTACAAAACAAAGCACCTTGTAACTGAATTTAACTAGTTCTAACTAAGTTGTCAGTTGGCAAATGACTTGGGCTGTTGCCTATATTGGCAGAAGTGTCCCTTAGAAGTCCAGAACAAAAAGTGACAGTCCTTTCAGCAGGCTTCACCAATATCAAAGATTAAGTCCCGCTGTGGCTGTTGGCATGAGGTCACTCTTAGTCCTGTAATTAATTGATCAGTCATATGCCCCTGCACACTGCTAAACATTCCAATAAAAAAAAAAATATACTTCCTAATTAGTGAGCCACCGAGCATGCTTTATGACAGGTCAGAATTACCCCTTTGATCTTTCAGAGAAACATCCTGGAAATGCTTCTCATAGCCGAATGAATTTTCACAGGTATCTATCAGAAATTGCTTCTCTCCTGATATGCCATAAAAGGCAGTATGTCACGACAGGCTGCCTGGGTTCAAAGCAGTGGGTTGTTTTATAGTCTGGTTTTATTATAGTCCCAGAAAGTCAGCTTTTTTTTTTTTTCAAACCATCTGTTCCGGCAAGCAAGGGCAGAACATTTTTTTTTTCCTTTAATAATCCAAGGTCCCATTATGCCTTGTGCTGACTGCCATGTTTCACAAACAGAATTCAGAAACATATATTTATATCAAAAAGTACACTTAATAACAGGTTAGATGGATATTGCGGCACCTCTCCCTCCTAGACTGAATTTGGGGGAATATATTCCTAGGTATGGGATGAGTTTCCCAAATTAAGTTCACTGTTCTAACTGGCGTTATAGACCGTCTGCGTTTGCCGATCCGGCCCTGTGTGTAATGGTCATATCATATCTCTGTAATGCAAGGCTCCATCTTAGAAGCCTACCATTTGTGCCAGCCAAACCAGGGGGTTATGATCCATCTGTACCTCAAAGTGCCACCCGTATAGGTATGGCTCTAATTTCTTCAGTGCCCACACCAGTGCAAGGCACTCCTTCTCCACTGTAGAATAAGCCCGTTCCCTAGGAAGTAATTTCTTACTGAGGTACGCTATTGGGTGATCTTTTCCTTGGTTAGAAGTCTGGCTAAATACTACCCCAATACCCACGTCTGAGGCATCTGTCTGGACTATAAATAGTTTACTGTAGGCTGGATTGACTAATACAGGAGCACCACACAGTGCCTCCTTTAGCTGTGTAAAGGCTTGTTCACAGGTTGGTTCCCAGTTTACCCTTTTAGGTATTCTTTTCTTTAGCAGGCCAGATAGGGGAGCTGCCAGGGCACTGTAGTTTGATACAAATGTTTCGATAGTACCCTGCGGTCCCTAGAACACTCAGAACTTGCTTCTGTGTTTCAGGTCTGGGCCATGCCTCTATTGTCTCAATCATTGCTTGATTGGGACAGAGCTGTCCCAGCCTACCACATGCCCTAGGTATGCCACCTCAGCCATGGCCACCTGGCACTTTTCGACTTTCACAGTGAGCCCGGCCCTCTGTATCCTTCCCAACACTTTCTTAAGGTGGGTGTTGCTTCCAGCTGGCACTAAAAATGGAAATATTGTCCAGGTATGCCACAGCATACTCTTCAGTACCATGTATCACCTGGTTCACCAACCTTTGGAAGGTGACAGGGATGTTATTCATTCGGAAAGGCATTACTTTGAACTCAGATAAACCTATCAAAGTGATGAAGGCTGACTTCTCCCTAGCTCTGGCAGTTAACTCCACCTGCCAATACCCTTTCGTCAGGTCAATAGTGGTAAGGTATGTCACCACTCCGAACTTCTCCAGTAGGTCATCTATCCTTGGCATTGGGTGGGCGTCAGACTTCGTGACTGTGTTGAGTCCATGATAGTCCACACAAAAACGAGTAGAGCCATCCAGCTTGGGAATGAGGACTACGGGTGAGGCCCAGGGGCTGTGGGATTTCTGGATTACCCCTAAATCCAGCATTTCTTCCACCTCCCTCCTAATGTCCTTTAGGACAGCCTCTGACATCCAGTATGCTGCCCGTCATATGGGCACCTGTGTCCTCATGTGTACATTGTGCGTCATTAAGGGGGTTAGTCCAGGCTTGGCATTATACAATGGGGCAAAGTCTACTAAAATCTCCCTTACTTCCTGGATCTGTTCTGGGGTCAACTGGGGCGACAGTTTGATTGCCTCCACAGAGGACTCCTGCTTGCTTTCCTCCAGCAAATCCAGAAAGGGGTCTAGGACCACACACTGCAAAGACCATGTCAGCCCTATTTGCATATGGCTTCATCATGTTGACATGGTACATTCTTTGGGTATGTCTCCTGTCAGGCAGTTCTACAATGTAGTTTACGTCATTCACTTGTCTGACTACTTTGTATGGTCCTGTCCACTTGGCTTGAAGCTTATCTTTCCGGACTGGGATTAGGACCATGACTTCCTGACCCACAGTGTATGAGTGAGCTCTGGCTCTGCGGTCACACCATACCTTTTGCTTGTGTTTGGCGGCTGCCAGGTTGCTCTGGGCTGTTCCCATAAGCTCCTTCAGTTTGTCCCTAAATTTAAGGACATAATCCACTATGGGAGTTCCCTGGGTGGCATGTTTGCCTTCCCAGTCCTCCCGAATCAAGTCTAGGGGCCCACTCGCCGTGTGTCCATATGAGCTCGAAGGGGGAAAACCCTGTTGAGACTTGGGGCACCTCCCTGTATGCGAACAACAGGTGGGGAAGGTATTTTTTCCAGTCCCTCCCATGCTGTTAAGAAAATGCTTGGAGCATCGATTTTAGGGTACCATTAAACCTTTCCACAAGCCTATTGGTTTGCGGGTGATAAGGTGTCCTACGCCTCTGCACCACCCCACACTTCTCCCACAAACACCTTATCAGGTCCGACTTGAAGGAACCCCCTCAATCGGTGATAACATCCTGCGGGAACCCAACGTGGGAGGAAATTCCTAGCAAGGCATCTGCCACTTTGTCCCTCCTCAGTGAGGATAGGGCGACTGCCTCTGGGTACCTAGTGGTATAATCCACCACTGTTAGGATAAACTTCTTCCCGGAGGAGCTGGGGGTATTCAAAGGCCCCACAATATCCATTCCTACCCTCTGGAATGGCTCCACCACTATGGGCAAGGGAATTAGGGCAGCTTGGGTTTTACTACCTGCCTTCCCTATTTCTTGGCACCGGTGACGAGACCTGCAATATTCCTTCACCTGCTGGGTAAAGTTGGGCCGGTAGAAATTGTGGTTCAGTCACTGCGTAGTGCACACAATTTCCAGATGCCCAGACATGGGGATATCATGAGCAATTTTGAGCAACCACTCATGGTACCCCTTAGGAATGACAAGCTTCCTGCCCATCACCCTTCCCACTGTCCTTATGTCCTTCATATACAGCAGTCCATTGTCCCAATACACTCTGTCTTCCGTCACTTCCTTGTGTCCTGTCAGATTCTGACCAAGCCATGAGCCTCTCTAAACTAGGGTCATTCCTCTGAGCAGCTGCAAAATCCTTACATATTCCCAAGGCTTAGGACAGGTCCCCTTCAGTTTCTAAACTAGGGTCCCTAGCTCTAACGTCAGGGCATTCAGGGTCACTGCCATTCCTAGCCCTCTGACCACTGGTTACCCCTCCCTCCACAGAGTAACCTTCTGTAGCTGTTTTGTTAACTGCTACCTGGGGAATTTCTACCTCCCTTTCACTACTCTCCATGTCAGGAGACACAGGCTGGGGGAACCAGCCTCCCACTGTTTCCCACAGGGGCTTCTATGAGGTCCAGGGAGCCACAATTGCTCTTTGCCATCTAACTGCGGGTAATTGCGCACACCACCCCCTTTTGGAGATTGTTCTCTATAATCACATCCAGGGCAAGATTTTCTGCCACTGCAACTTTTTGCACAGTCTCTCCTGTCTCACCCCCCCCAGGAGAACACAAGCAAGTGGCAGAGTTTCTCCTCCCGTGAATCCCCACACTGTAACAAACTGATTAGGTATAAGCTGTTTAGGCTCAACCAGATAACCTTTTACCAGATTAAGGGATGCCCCCGTGTCCCTCAGCCCATAGATTTGCACCCCATTTATAGAAACCGGGTATATGTGCTCCCTCGTGTTTATCTGCATGTTTTCAGGGATACACAGTGCACCCACCTCTGTTCGAGCACCACTTTGTGCACTCTGTGACTTTTTAGGACACTATCTTGCAAGATGCCCAGGTTGTTTGCAAAACCAACATTCATCATTTCTTTTATCAGGCAAATCCTTTCTTTGTAACCTAGGGCTGCCTGCTTTCTGGGGATGCAGTGAGGGTTTTAGCTACCCTGAAGGCGTGCTTTTCCCTTTCTGCACTGCCACATCCACCCCACTCCCTTTCAGAGCAGGCCTGCTCCTGGCATAGTGGTCCGAGAGCTCGGCAGCCTCCTGCACTGTTTTTGGATCCCTGTTCTCTAGCCAGGTTTTCAGCTCTGCTGGGCAAGCCCAAAAGAATTGCTCCAAAAGTACCACATCCTCAGTTTTCTGTACAGAGTCTGCTTTGATCCCCTCCCACCAATGCTTCAAAAACTGATGTTGCTTTGTGGCTAGTTCCTCGTAGCTCATGTCAGGGCTTCTCCTGAGCTTACGTAACTTAACTCTATACGCTTTAGGTGTCAGTTCATACTTTTTAAGCAATGCAGTTTTAAATTTCTAATAATCATTGCTGTCCTGATTGTCCATGTGACCCAAGGCATCACAAGCTTTACCGGTAAGCAGCGGGAATAGCTGGAAGCTCCAGGACTCTCGGGGAATTTTTGCCTGAATGCATATCTTTTCAAATGAATTTAAAAATGCATCCATATTCTCCCCCTCTTTAAATTCAGCTATCAATTCAGAATTTAACTTGTAACCCAGTCCTGGAGTTCCGGGTTCACCCATGCCACTTATCTACTCTGGCACTGGTCTTTGGAGTTTTAGTTTCTCCAATTCATATTCTCATTGGCGCTGCTGTTCTCGTTCCTTGGCCTCTCTCTGAAGCTGTTTTTCTCTTTCCTCAGCCTCTCTCTGGCATTGTTTTTCCTGCTTCTTCAGCTCCATATGGAACTTCCTCTATTCGAATTCCAGCTCCATTCTCCTCAAAGTTAGCTGCAGCCTGATCCCTTCTGGCTCCAGCGTTGTGGCGACCCCCCCAGTGCTGTGGCTGTCTCTTCTCACTGGTCTTGCTGCCCTCCTCCCTGGGACTGGACACTGCGATAGACTCTGGCACCACCATGTCCCTTTCAGTCACCGACTGTGCCGAGTTCTGGGCAGTCGCTTGTGTCGACTACCACAAGAACCTCACAGTGCTGTTTGTTTCTTCCCTCGCTCCAGATTCCTTTTTGTGGCTACACAACTGCCTCAGGTATTCCATGATGTACTCGCTGTAAGTGGAAGCCATCTTCTTCCCTAATCTACAGCTACACTAGCTTGCACCCGGAAAAAAAAAAAAATCAGGTAGGAAACTTTAGACTGTAACCAAAATGATACACTTCTTTTTTTTTTTTTTAATTTGCCTTGTTTGTGTGTGAAGTGTTACAATTTATCAATACGACACACTGGACTGTTAATGCCCATGCCACCAAATAATTGCATAATGTGCAAACAAATCTTTTAGATCGCACCACTGCACACCAAATCTGTCACAAACCCACTCCTGGGGTCAGGCCCTCTGCTCCCACAGTGCCCAGCCTTGAAATGCAATTCGTGAACAGGGGACAAACAGGGATACCCTCCTGTTTGTTTTGGGTCTGTGCAAACTACCAGTCTTGAGTCCTGGGGTCAATTATGAACCCTTTTTAACTAGCACACCCAGGTAACCAGTCCAGATATCACACTGTCTTCTGGGAAAGCAGCGCAATATACTTGACCCAGCGGGCATACAACCAACCTGGTTTATAACCCCCTTCCAACTCAGTTGAGATGCTGGTATTTTTCTTACCTTGCTGGATCTTTACACAGATCCTTGTTAGTGTGGCTGCATAAGGTGACACAAAAAGCATTTAACAGCTGTGTTAGAATATTAAGACTGTTCCACCATTCACACCCAAAATGAGCAAGTCTCAGGCGGTGTTTAAAGAAAACCAAATTTACTAAAACTAAAAACAGTAGATAAATACTGTACAAAAAACTGAACATATATGCTTAATGATTACAGTCAGAAAGAAATGGAAAATTACAAAACAAAGTGCCTTGTAACTGAATTTAACTAGTTCTAACTCAGTTTTCAGTTGGCAAATGATGTGGGCTGTTGCCTATACTGGCAGAAGTGTCCCTTAGAAGTCCAGAACAAAAAGTGTCAGTCTTTTCAGCAGGCTTCACCAATATCAAAGATAAAGTCCCACCCTCTTTGTGATGTCACCGCTCTGGCTGTTGGCATGAGGTCACTCTTAGTCCTGTATTTAATTGATCAGTCACATACCCCTGCATACTGCTAAGCATTCAAATAAAAAAATATATACTTTCTTAATTAGTGAGCCACCGAGCATGCTTTATGACAGGTCAGAATTATCCCTTTGATCTTTCAGAGAAATATCCTGGAAACACTTCTCATAGCTGGGTGAATTTTCACAGCTATCTGTCAGAAACTGCTTCCCTCCTGATACGCTGTAAAAGGTAATATTTCACGACAAGCTGCCTGGGTTCAAAGTAATGGATTGTTTTATAATCTGGTTTTATTATAGTCCCAGGAAGTCGGCTTTTTTTTTTTTTCCAACTATCTGTTCCAGCATGCAAGGGCAGAACATTTTTTTTTCTTTTAAAATCCAAGGTCCCATGATTCCTTGTGCGGACTGCCATGTTTCACAAGCAGAATTCAAAAACATATATTTATATCAACATTATATACACATAATAACCGGTTAGACGGCTATTGCGACACCGTTGAGTTTCTCGCATGGTCTCCTTGGGAAGCCTCGTCGTTCAGTCAACCGCCAAAACTTATATTTTCTTTATTTTCTTTTATTTTTACGTCTAGAACCATCGACTTGTCCTTTCTTTTCCATTGCTGCCACTGTGGAAAGAAGATTTTTTTGGGAGGATGACCATGATCTTCGTGTCTGCTATCTGGGACCTATTTATAACCCAAAGTCTGCACCCTCTGCCAGAAGTTTAACCTGACCACTCTTCAGTGCCGCAAGAAGGCCCTCAGGCTTTTCCTTATGGAGCAACAACTAGCCAGTTTGGAACAAGGGGGCTCAAGGGCTACTCCCCCCCCCCCCGGTCTCTGGTGCACTCTTCGGGCTCGCAGGCAGCTAAGGCCTGGAAGAAAGTCTTCAGGGAAGCACAAGGACGACCGTCATAAGGACTGTTACCCAGGCCACCAGTCCTGGTCCCTGGGTGCTCTCTGTCAGTCTTCCGGGACTTCCTCGTCAGCTGCTTTGGGACCAGCTCCCTCCGCTGCCTTGTCATCGGAGTCTTCCAAGCCGATCTGGGCAGAGGACTCTTCTCCGGCTTTGCTGGAAGCCCTGTCATCTACCGCCATGTCATCAGCCTCCGCCCCACCGGCTCTGCCAGCTTCTTTGCAGGATCCCTAGGCACTGAGCTCCGCTGTTCCTACTCAGGACAGCAGACTGTTGACAGTTGGCCTTCTGTAGGCCCCGTTGCACCCTGCTCCTGGAGAGCCATCAACAGCTGGGCTTTCCCCAACTCTGTGGCCTTCTGGCCTATTAGGACCATTGACAGCAGGCTTCTTGCCCTTGCTGTGGCTCCCTGTCGCTACTGTCAATCCTCAACCCGTTGTCAACCTTAACAGTATTCTTGCTTCCCTTACCATGGCGTTGGTCAAGCAGTTCACCCCTGCACTTGCCATACAGTCTGCTCTTCCTTTGGGCCCTCTTTCTGCTCCATCACCGGTTCAGTCCTTTCACCCGGCACCCTCTCAGGTGTCATCGGCATCCATTGTGTCAGCCTGTGGCTCAGACCAGGTCAATGTTGAAGGGAAATATTGCTTTGATCTCCTCCCACCTGAGGAGGAGGAGGAGGAGAAGGAGAAGGAGAAGGCATGGTAAGAAGGGGCCTATTCCTCTGATAAGTCCACTGTCACTTCCAGGAATGGAGGCTCTAAGCATCACACACCTCCAGCCCCCTCCTGAGGATCCCAGTCTTTACAACATTATGAAGCAGTTCCAGTCTGCTATGGGGTTCCACACTGAAGAGGATGATGCCACCAGGAAGAACCTGATAGATTTCCTGGAGATCCCCGAGTCTCCCTCTAAAGTCATCCCTCTTTTGCTCCCAGCTCTGGGTAACCCTGCCTAGACAGTCTGGCGCAGGCCCCACTCTGTGCCTGCCATGCCCAGGAAGGGGGACAAGCTGTACCATGCCCCTTTGGGGAAACCCTTCTACTCCGCCCAGCCCGAGATGGACTCTGTGGTCATTAAGGCTGCCCATGACTGTTTTGAGGAACCCAAGCATCTTAGTTCCCTCCCTCCTAACAAAGAGTCCAGGTGGTTTGACTTATGAGGCAAGAGGACAATTGCCTCCACTATCTTGGGCCTCAGGATCTCAAGCTACCTGTCTTATTTGGTGAAGTACCAAAACACACTCTGGAAAAAGGACAATGCCACTACTCAGGCCCTCTGGGAAGGGTCTCAGAGACAGGAAATCCTCAAGACTCTTCAGATGGCAGAGGATGTTAGTAAGCACCTCCTCTGCACCATTTATGACATGTCTGACACTACGGCCAGAGCTGCTGCCTTGGGTATCTGCCTTAAGAGGCACTCATGGCTCCAGGTTTCTGGGTTTGCTGTAGATGTGCAGCAAAAGGTCCTGGACGTCCCTTTTGTGGGCTCCAAGCATTTGGCCCTGATGTTCATGATATTATTAATGAACTGCAGACCACAGAGAGGGCTCTCAGATCTGTGCACTCCCTGTACCATACCCAGCACAGAAGCTGCCCAAGGCCTTCCTTTCAAAAAGTCTCGTAGAAGTCCGGCCCCAGCCCCCATCCACAGGGAAAGTGCAGAGCCAGTTCCTCTCTGCCCACCCATTTCTTCACCTCTGGAGCGTCTGCCAAAGTTCCCAGGGTCAGCGGTGCAGCCCAGGCCCCTGGCCCTGCTTCAGCCTGACTCCTTGCTCGACCTCTGTCCTCTTGTTCCAAGCCAGAAGGAGGCAGTAGGGGGTTATTTTTCTCTTCATTTAGACCAATGGAGGGACATTACTTCAGATGCTTGGATTTTGCAACTCATGCAAAGGGGCCACATTCTGGAGCTTCTGGAATGGCCTCCTACCATTCCCCTGGGGCCTACTGGCTGTCCTTCGGACCCCATTCCAGTCTTAAGGGAGGAAATTCACTCCCTCCTGTGCAAGCAGGCCATAGAGCCTGTCCTGCAGGAACAGAGAAACAAGGGTTTCTATTCCAGATTCTTTGTGGTGCCCAAATGGATGGGAGATCCTTGTCCCATCCTGGATCTCAAGGGGCTAAACCAGCACATTCAGTACAAGCCGTTTCGCATAGTTGCTATACAAGGTCTGTTGCCTCTGATCAAGCAAGGAGACTGGCTTTGTTCTCTGGACATACAGGATGCGCACCTACATATTCTGGTTTATTCCCCTCACTGGAGGTACCTCAGGATCTTTGAGAGGGTTCCTTCAGTAGGTCATCACATATAGGACTGGTGCCACCTGGCATCGGGCCGCACGGCAGACTTTTCTAGCAATACCTGACGGTAGACCACCCACCCGACATCACGTGACCGATGTCAGTGTGACTGTATATAGTGGTCAGTCCCTCGCCCACCCTCCAGTTCTTTTCCGCCGTCGCCTCGTGTCAGTCACATTGCAGACTTCCATATAGCGACTGTCGAGAACAGTGTCTTGCTCGGAATATCCTTTGCTAATTTTTCCAACTTTTTCGTGTTTTTGTTGATGTCTTCACCAAAGAAGAAGTGCTCGTCCTGTGGCATGCAGATCCTGCACAAAGACTGTCACTTCAAGTGCGTCCTCTGTTTAGGCCCGGACCATCCGGTCTCCTCCTGCCCCGAGTGCCAGACCTTTAACCAGGCCACAAAAAAGAGGAGACAGCAGGCTTTGGAGGCCCATCTGCTAAAAGCCCGCCTGGCTTCCCTCGAGAAGAAAATGGATCGGCTTAGACATTCACCGTCTGAAAAAACATAAGGAGAAATCTAGGGAATGGGAGCACTCTGCGGATGACGCCAGGCCCTCGATGAGCAAGGCCCAGCTGCCGCCCAGCAAGGACATAAGTCTGGTAAATCCACGGTGGGTCAGTTGGCCATCAGCTCCTCTGGCGACTGCATACCGGCCGATAGGTAGGCTGACCTCCTCTGGGGACACGCAGGTGGGATGTAAGACAACTACCAGGCTGTGGGTACCGCCTGGCACCAGTCAATAAGCCGGCCGAGGGTTCCTCCCCGCCGCCTGACTCCACCCGATAAGTTGGCTGTTCCGGCGACCACACGGGTGCGGGTCCCCATCGGGGCCTGGCCAGGCGCCTCCTCAGTCCGGCGGAACCAGAGGGAGAAAGCCCCTCTCCTCCTTTCTTGCCGCACTCTCTCCAATTCTCTGGCGGGTACCTCTGGCAATGACAGCGAGGCCCATGACTCTGTCGTTGCCTCGGGGTCTGCTACGCTTTCCCCTCTCAGGGTCAAGCGAAGGGGGCTCCTCTTCGGCCATCCGGCCTTACCTTAGAGGCCCCTCCACCTTCTGGCGGGCTCCCGACGCTGGTTGTCCTGACGACAGTCCCACAGCTGGGACCAGTTGTTCGACTTCTGCCTGTAGCTCTGACGCCAGATCAGCTCCCACCGCCAGGGCCCCTTCATCCAGATGCGACACTGGACCCTCCGACACCGGCCCCCTTCCGGCACCAGATCGGTTGGTGCCAGTTCCAACGTCGGTTCCCCTGGTGTGGGCTGTCCCAACGCCGGACCCTGTACCTATTTATACTATGGCGGGTCCGACATGGGTACCCCCGACGCCAGATCTGACGGGGATTTATACCAGACCCCAAACTGTCCCGCATTACCCACAAGGGTATCCTGGGGGCTACTACCCGGAGGGCCCTACTCCGGACTGGAGTAATTTTGGGCAGTTCTACCCTGGATCCAATCTCTACTTGAACTTTCAGGGATTCCACGGTTATTACCCTCCACCGGTTCCTGTTCCTCCTCCTCCTCCTCCCCCCTTCAGCCTCTGCCTGCTCCACCCCCCACCTCCAGTCACCCCGGATTTCAAGGCTTTAATCCAGTCTTGGTGGCAGGGGGTATGGTCGGAGTTGGTCTCGAACCTGCAGACTAGACTCCCACAGCCACAATCTCCCAGGTCCCCTTCTCCGAGCAGTTCATCCATCACCACTGTCCATATCTCGGGGAAGACTCGGCAGGACGTTTCCGTCCTGGATACCAGACGTCATCCTGTCGAGGAGGCAGATGACGATAGTTCAGAAGGGGCGGACAGTTCTTCATAGGAGGTTCTGGAGGACCCTGAAGACACGAAAGGCAGTGAGTCCCCGAAGATCCACCAGAGGACCCTGCCTTTTCAGATCTGTTGAGATCCATGAAGCATTTCTTTGACTGAGAGTTGGAGGATCAGAACCCCATGAGACAGAGACTGGTGGAGCATCTTGACCTAGAATCTCTTGTCTCCGGTCCCCATTCCTCTCTGGATGGCACCTCACCACTACCATCTGGCAGATGCCTCATACTCTCCCGGCTGTCCCCAAATGGGCGGATTGACTTTACCGGGCAACGAAGGATGCCCTGTTCCTGAAGGTTCATCCCAAGGTTGACTCTGTGGTCATCTCTGTGGCTCATGATCGCTCCTCAATGCCAAAGCACATGAGCACCTCTTCTTCTGACAAAGAGTTGAGGCAGATGGACCAGTTTGGAAATAAGATATACTTGTCGGCCACTTGTGCCCTTTGGACCCTCAATTACGTGGCCCTCATGGTGTCCCATCAAAAAGCTACCTTGGCCAGGCTAGAAGCACGAATCCAGTCCATGGACCCCTCGCCTTTGAAGGAGGAACTTGCCAAGGATCTCCACCTCTCCAAAGTTTCATGTAGGCATGCCTTACGCACCACCTCTGACTCCGTTGACTCGGTGGCTTGTACCTCGGCAACTGCCATTGCCCTTAGATGGCATTCCTGGCTTTGCCTTTCTGGACTCACCAACGAAGTCCAGTCGGCGATTCAGGACACCCCTTTTAGGGGCTTGGTACCTTTTGGTGGGGACACCAAAGACATTATCACAGACCTACAGGACAAGGGCCTTGCACTTAGGTCTGTGAGGTCAGTCTGCCAATCAAGCTCCCAACAACAACAGCAGCAGCAGCAGCCCTTTCAGAAAAGGACCTGGAGGCAGAGAAAGAACACTCAGGTGCACCACCAAGAGAAGCGGAAGGCCACGGGTACAGCCACCCCTCCTGCCTCCAAAAATCAGAGACGTTCAGGAGGCCCTCCCCCTCAACGTCCCACCACTTCTTGACTCCCCGGCCCCACTGCCTCCTCAGTCTCGCTACGGGGAGCAGGTGGGGGGGGAGGTTCACCCACCATGTGCAGGAGTGGAGAGCAATCACCTCCGACAAATGGGTCTTGCAACTAGTGTCCATCGGACACACCATAGAATTTCTGGAAATCCCCCCAGAAACTCTGCCAAAAAAGTTCTCTTATTCTTGGGACCAGGCTCTCCTACTTCACAAGGAGGTAAACTCGCTCTTGCTCAAAGAAACAATCGAGCGGGTCCCCTTTGGGCAAAGGGGAAAGGGATTTTATTCCCACTTTTTCCTGGTTCCAAAAAAGACTGGGGACTTCAGTCCCATACTCGACCTAAGTCAAGTAAATCAGTTTGTCGAGTACAAAAAATTTCAAATGCTGACACTCCAGAGCCTCTTCCCTTTCCTCATGGAGAACCACTGGCTCTGCGCACTGGATATGCAGGATGCCTACCTGCACATCCCGATCTTCCCCAACCACCGCTGATTCCTGCACTTTCGCTTCCAGGGGGAACACTTCCAGTTCTGGGTGCTCCCTTTTGGTCTGTCTTCAGCACCATGGGTTTTTACCAAGTGCCTGGCGGTGGTCGCGGCGTTCCAACACCACAGGGGTATTGCGGTCTTCCCTTACCTGGACGATTGGTTGATTTCAGCCCTGTCCAGGGATTCTTTGTTGGAGGCTCTTACCTTTACCCTGGACCTTTTCAGCAGACTAGGGATCACACTCAGTGTTCCCAAGTCATCCCTTATCCCTGCCCAGAGACTTCAATTCATTGGGGCAGTCCTGGATACGGTCCAGTGCAAAGCCTTCCTGCCTCCTGACAGGGTGGAGACCCTTATCTCTCAGGCCTCCAAAGTGGCTTCTTGCAGAACCATCCCAGCTTGGGAGGTCCTACACCTTCTGGGCCTGATGGCGGCCACCATCACAACCGTTCCCCTAGCAAGACTTCACATGAGGGTCACTCAGTGGTCATTGCAGGTGTAGTGGGATCAGCTCCTGGACAACCTGGGCCATCAGGTTCTGGTCTCCTCTGCGGTTCAGAAAGAATTGCAGTGGTGGAGGGATTTTCGCAATCTTTCTGTGGGACTTCCCTTTTGGAGCCCTGCACTACTAGCTACCCTCATTATGAATGCCTCGAATATGGGGTGGGGAGCACCAAGCCCAGGGACTATGGTCCAGCGTGGAGACTCCTTTGCACATCAATGTTCTGGAGTTAAGGGCTGTCCTATATGTCTTACAGGCCATTCAGGCCCTACTTCTGAAGGGATCACTGCTAATCAAAATGGACAACATGTCGGTAGTTTGGTATATCAACAAACAAAGAGGAACCCGATCGTACCCCTTGTGCAGGGAGGCGATGCGGGTGTAGAACTGGGCAGTCCAGCACCATCTGGTCCTCATGGCCATGCATGTTCCAGGCATTTTAAACGTCCTGGCAGACAGTCTCAGCAGATCTCAGACCCTAGCTCACGAATGGGAACTGCATCAGGAAGTGGCGGAATCCATCTTCCAACATTGGGGGCATCCGGAAATTGATCTCTTCGCCTCCGAATCCAGCGCAAAGCTTCCCAGCTTCTGCTCGCTCGCTCCAGAGCACGGTTCCTTCTAGAATGATGGATTGTCTCTATCTTGGATGGGAAATTTGTGTACGCATTCCCTCCGTTTCCCATTCTGCAGAGGGTTCTTCTCAAGCTTCAAGCGGAGAAGGCAAGGATGATCCTCATCACTCCTGTCTGGCCGAGACAGATCTGGTTTCCACTGCTGTAGCAGCTTTCCAGGAAACCACCGGTTCCACTTCCAGTGACTCACAACCTCCTGACCCAGGATCAAGGTCGACTTTTGCACCCGGGGCTCAGGACCCTGCATCTTCATGCATAGCTCCTGCAGATATAGCTATCTCCTGTTTTGGGGTTTCCTCCAGGGTTGCTCAGGTCCTCATTGAGGCTAGAAAGCTCTCTACCCGTTCCACTTATGCCATGAAGTGGAAGCAGTTTTCCATTTGGGCAACTGCTAAGGGTTGGAACCCCTTTTCTTGCTCGGCCCTGCAAGTCATGGAATACCTCCTTCACTTATCAGACTCCGGTCTGTCCTACTCTTCTTTGAAGATCCATATCTCAACTATCTCAGCGTACCGTGAGCTAGTGGATGGTAAACCCGTGGCTCAGTTGGAGGTCTCGAAAACCTTTCTGAAAGGGATTCTCCATCTGAAACCCCCCATCCACAGCCCAACTCTGCCTTGGGACTTGAACTTTGTCCTGGAAAAACTCACTCTTCCTCCTTTCAAGCCAGCTATGAGTTGTGATTTGTGCTTCCTGTCTTGAAAGGTGCTTTTTCTTGTGGCTATCACGTTAGCCTGGAGGATTTCGGAACTTCACGCTCTAGTCTGCAAGGAGCCCTATCTGAATTCCTAGGGACTGGGCGGTCCTCAGAACTCATCCGAAGTTTCTTCCCAAGGTGGTGTCAGAAGCCACACTGAATCAATCAGTAGAGCTTCTGGTGTATTACCCATCCCCCTCTAACAGAGGTGAGGCACTCCTTCATACGATGGATGTCCATCGGATTCTCCGGTGCTACACCCACCGGACCAAAGAGTTACGCTCTTGCAACCAGTTGTTTCCTTTGCCCCAAGATTGAAGGGCAGACCGGTTTCTAAGCAGGGCCAATCCAAGTGGTTAGGCAACTGCATTAGATTCTGTTACCAGAAGTATGAAAAGCCTCTGCCGGGTACTATCAGAGGTCATTCTACTAGGGCCATGGCTGCCTCCGCGGCCTTTTTACAAAACATTTCTGTGGCCGACATTTGTGCTGCCGCTACTTGGAGTTCTGTCCATACCTTTACCAAACATTACAGTCTAGACATTGCTTCTAGGCGGAGGGCTGGCTTTGGCCTACCATCTTGCAGGGCCTTCTGTCCTAGGCTGGATCCATCCTGGAGCGTTTTTTTTCCATTGGAATTCGTTTTCCTCCTCCCTAGTTTCTCTCGGTCTCTCCTTGGAGGGACTGCTTGGGACTCTGTCCTATATGTGATGACCTACTGAAGGAACCCTCTCGAAGTAAGATAGTACAGTTACGTAGGAACTTACCCTAACATAAGATCTTGAGAGGTTCCTTCAGTAGATACCTTCCTCCTCCTTCCCTCATTTTCTGTTTTAGGGACTCCAAATCCTGTTCGCTCCTGCTGTCAGGCCTCTTCGTGGCTCCGGCGGGAGAACTGGAGGGCGGGCGTGGGGACCGCCCACCATATACAGTCATGCTGACATCAGTCACGTGACGTCAGGTGGGTGGTCCCCCATCAGGTATTGCTAGAAAAGTCTGCCGTGCGGCCTGACTCCAGGTGGCACCAGTCCTATATGTGATGACCTACTGAAGGGACCTCTCTCGAAGATCTACTGTTACGGTAAGTTCCTACATAACTGTACTTTCTCATTCCAGGGGAAACATTTCCAGTTCAGGGTCTTGCCCTTTGGCTTGTACTCTGTGCCACGGGTCTCTACCAAGTGCTTAGCAGTGGTGGCAGCAGCCCTCCATTGTGAGGGCCTGTGTGTGTTCCCGTATTTGGATGATTGGCTATTAAAAGCCCCATCCAAGGAGCTCTTGTTAGCCATGCTCTACAGGATTCTGCAGCTGTTTCATTCCCTGGGTGTAATGGTGAACTTATTCAAGCCCACCCTCTCCCAATTTCAGCACCTTCAGTACATAGGCACAGTTCAGGCTCCTCCCAGGGCAAGGCCTTTCTGCTCCAGGACAGGGCGGACTGCCTGATGGCAATGTATCCTTGTATGAAAGGTGAGCAACTTGGGGAACGGGCACTTAGACCCTCTAAAATACACCCAATGCAATGATTTCTGTGGACTACAAAAATTTTTATTTTATATATTCATATTCACCGAGTATTTAGAAATAGGTACAATGTGCAAATACAAAATACAGATATTATAACAGACTTACTTTAGTGATTTCACAGAGTCTGAAAAACGTTCCCTACCATCAGTGTTGGGTAAGTTGCTTTTTCTATTACTTTTAGAAACTTGTTCCAGAAAGCTGTGTAAACATTAGTATGATGGGAAGTACTGAAAGTAATATAGCTACAGTTAGTTACTTATGTCTTTTACACAAAAGTGCTACATAACTGATTGATTACATTTATTTGAAAGTAACTAATCTATTACTTTCAAATAAATGTGATCTGTTATAGTTTTTATAATTTTTGTATTGTTTTTGTATAAAAAGAAATAAGTAACTGTAACTTGTCAGGTGTATTACTTTTTCTAGTACTTCTCCATCCTTGCTAGTGACTGCACAGAGCTTCCTGGATCAAGTTTCTAAAAGAAATAGAAAGTAATAGAAAAAGTAACTTACCCAACACTGCCTACCATACACCTGTCAACAGAAAAAAAAAAACAACGCTTCAACTCTCGCCTCCCTCGGAGGGTGTCTGATGGCAATGGCCTCCCTTGTATCTTGGGACTGGTACATTATGGTCTGGTCCTACCTTTGGCTCCTAGGTCTCATGGCGGCAGCTGTAGCTACGGTGCCATTGGCCATACTTCATATGCAAGTGCCCCCAGTGGAACCTTCATGTTCAGTGGGACCAACACTTCGATGACTTGGATCAATTGATTGTAGTTTCCTCTCCAGTTTGTAAGTGTTGCAGAACCCTCTCGATCTGTTACGATGATTCCCCTCCCTCATCCCCTCTCCTGAGCAGATCCTGACTGTGGACACTTCTGGCATTTGGGAGCCCACCTGTGTCCTCTTCAGAGCCAGGGGTCTTGGTCTTCGGTGGAGGCCATCATCCACATAAATGTGCTCAAAATCAGAGCAGTCCTGTATGCCCTCCAGGCCTTTCAGAGTCACTTGTCCCCTGGTCACCTGCTGGTGCAGTCGGACAACCTCAGTGTGGTGTACTGTCTCAACAAACAGGGGGTAACATATCCTTACCCCCTGTGCTGGGAGGTGATGAGAGTCTGGTACTGGGCTCTGGACCACAGCCTTGAACTGTCAGCCGTCCATGTTCCAGGAGACCAAAACATCTTAGCAGACAGCCTCAGCAGGTCACAACCCCGGAAGCATGAATGGGAACTGCTGTCTTCAGTAGCCGAGGACCTGTTCGAAAGGTGGGGAGACCCAGAGTTGGACCTTTTTGCGTCCCCACTTGACGCAAAACTGCTGCTTTTATGCTCGCTAGATCTAGGGCCTGGAGTTTTCTGGTGAGACGCGTTGTCTCTGTCATGGAAAGAGAGGTTCCTGTATGCCTTTCCCCCCTTTCCACTGATTCAGAGGGTACTCCTAAAACTGCAGATGTAGCGGGCCTTCCTCATACTGGTAGCACCATTCTGGCTTCGGCAAATTTGGTTTCTGTTATTGCAACAGTTGGTGGTGTCTTCATCCAGATCTCGGGTCGCTTCGGCTGCATGCTTGGCTCCTGAGGACGTCGCCATAGCCTGCTTTGCTGTTTATCAGAGGATAATTGATATCCTAGTGGCTGCCAGGAAACCCTTCACCAGAGCCACCTATTTCATGAAGTAGAAGTGTTTGCTATTTGGGTCTCTGCTCACCGCTTGGACCCTTTCACCTGCTCAGTGAACCAGGATTTGGAGTACCTGTTGTCCCTATCAGACTCTGGGCTTAAGTATTCCTCCATTAAGTTGCACATGTCTGCCATCTGTGCCTTCCATGTGCCCATGGACAGACGTCTGGTAGCCCAGTTAGAGGTGGCTGGCTCATAGATTTTTGAAGGGTATCCTTCACTTGAAGCCTCCTATTCATAATCCTGTCCTAGCTTGGGACTTGAATTTTGTATTGGAGAAGCTGACCTGCCTCCTTTTGAACTGGCTGTGTCTTGCGAGCTACGCTTTCTGTTGTGGAAAGTGGTATATTTTAGTTGCCATTACTTCTACTTGAAGAATTTTAGAGCTAAAGGCTTTTATGTGTGAGCAGCCCTTACATGATTTTACACAAAGATAGTCTCTTTGCATACTAACCATAAGTTTCTTCTTAAGGTGGTGTCTGACTTTACGCTAAATTAATCCATCAACCTGCCTGTTTATTATCCAGAGCATGCCAATCTAGTGGAAGCATTGCTCCACACTTTGGAAGTGCATAGAATTCTCCATTACTATACATACTGTACTAAGGACTGCAGGAAGTCCAAGCAGTTGTTTCTTTTGCCCCTGGGAAAGAGGGTGCCCAGTTTTAAACCAGGTCTTGTCCAAATGGTTGGTCAACTGTATTACTTTTTGTTATAGGAAGTACGGTAAGGAACTTCCTGGGACTGTCAAGGGCCATTCCACCAGGGGTATGGCCACCTCTGTTGCCTGTTTCTGGAATGTATCAGCTGCGGACATCTGTGCTGCTGCCAGTTGGAGTACTGTCCACACTTTCACCAAACACTACAGTTTGGACATTGCCTCTGGCTGGCGGGCAGGGTTTGGTTTGGCCGTACTTCAGGGTCAAACCAAAGGTGGTGAGAGGGGAGCTCTCAATTCCAAGGCCGGTGACAAGTGGGGTGCCACAGGGCTCTGTGCTGGGGCCAGTATTATTTGGGCTCTTCATATCAGACATTGCACATGGGTTGGTGAGCAAGGTAAGTCTGTTCGCTGATGACACCAAAATCGGAGCTGTGGTGGATGGAGGGAAGGGATGGAAGCAGCTGCAGGGGGATCTAAGCAAGCAATAGGAGTGGTCAGAGAGGTGGCAGCTGTGGTTCAATGCAAGGAAGTGTAAGGTAATGCACTTTGGGTGAAGAACCCAAGGAGAGAATACTGGCTTGGGGGGGGGGTTAAGCTGGGGATCACTGAGGAGGATAAGGACCTAGGTGTAATGATAACCGGGAACATGAACAAGAACAACACTGCCCAGTGCAGGAGAGCGGCTGCAAAAACGAACAAAATGCTGGGGTGCATATCGAGGGGAGTTTCATCCAGGAGAAGAGAGGTAATCTTGCCCCTCTACAGGTCGCTGGTAAGACCGCACTTAGAGTATTTTGTGCAGTTTTGGAGGCCGTACCTAAATTGTGATATCAGGCTACTAGAGGGGGTGCAGAGGAGGGCAACAAAGATGATATGTGGAATGGAGGGGAGAGACTATGAGAGCAGGCTGGGAGACCTGAATATGTACACTCTGGAGGATAGAAGGGACGGGGGGAACATGATAGAGACATTCAGGCATCTGAGGAGAATCAATAAGGATGGGGCAGATGGGTCTTTAAGCTAAGGAAGGGGAGGGACACCAGGGGGCATGGGCTAAGAATAGAGGGGGAAGATTAAGGAGGGAAATGAGGAGACACTATTTCACAGAGAGGGCGGTAGCAAAATGGAACACACTACCAGAATGGGTTGTATCATGTAAATCTGTGAACAGCTTCAAAAAGGCATGGGACAGGGAACAAGGGAGAGTGAGGGTGGGGAAGGTGGGGGGTGGCAGTGGGATGACAAAGGGGAGAGGGTGGGGCAGTTGCAAACTAGGGATGCTAGCTGCACACTCAAGCAGACTTGGATAGACTGGATGGTCTGTTTCTGCTAGCACATTCGTATGTTCATAGGGCCTCCTTTCTTATGCCTCTTACCTTCTGCCACTCGAATGTTGTTTTATTGTCAGTACTGCTTGGGACTCGTTCCATAGGTGTAACCTGATGAAAGAGATATCCCCAATGAAGATAGTACAGTTGCGTAAGAACTTACCATAACAGTAGGTCTTTGAGGGAATCTCTTTCATTAGGTCATGCCGTCCCACCCTCCATCCTCTTTTGGGGTCTTTTCTGTTCCAGACTGGTTATTTAGTATTCCAGCTTTATATAGGGCTTGGCATCTCTCTCTCTCTCTCTCTCTCTCCTTGGTTCCCCAGAGATAGCCGGATGGGAAAATCTCTGGTGGGAACAAACTGAGAGGCAGCAGGGCTGCCTACACCTATATAGGGAAGATCATGTCCGCAGGTGACGTTGGCATGGGGGTAGCCCTAGACTGCTACAGAAAAAGGCTTCCATGGGATCCTAGTGCATGTTGGCTAAGTTCCATAGGTGCGACTTGATGAAAAAGTTTCCCTCAGAGAGCTATTGTTAGGGTAAGTTCTTATGCAACTGTAATTTGAGTAGTCCAGTACTGTTGCTGCAAATTGTGATTTTGTTTGTTTTTGCTGGAGGTGGCCAGACAGATAATTTATATATTGATTTATCTGTTTGTTTTTGTTGTCCAGGTGGGTACACTAGACAATTAAAAGCCTATTTACAGGTATGATTTGGCAGAGTTCAGTAAAAGGTTTGTAATAAGCCACAACAGGGTGTGCATTATATCATTTTAATGCACACCATGGTGTGTAGTGAGGCACAAGGCTGAAGGCCAAGTGACCTTATGCCTCGGGAGGTACATTAACATCTTGTGATGCACACCTTTGAGGGGTTATTGCACGTATAAAATGGCTCTAAGTAGGTTTTTAGGGAAGAAAAATTAGATTCAACACCTGACCGTAAGTTTTTTGAGATTTAATGCACAGTCCAGTAATGTCTCTTGGCCAATGTCATTTCTAATTTTTTTCTAGTCATTTTATAAAATACAGTAAAACATGAGGTAGGGAGATTTAAAAATATTACAATAGCTATACAATAATGGCACAACAGGTAATAATAACTGCATGAACAGTAATCATGGTATCGGCAATGCAGCTATTGAACAAGTTCAATATTTGAATACAGCAAAATGATTACAGGCAGTTAGGAGCTGTGTAAAAACTGGTAGCTAAGCAAAATAAACAAGGGATAGGCACTTATGTAATTCAAAGTGCAGAACCATAACCAATGGGGTTGTGGGAATTCTCAGTGTTCTCCAGTGGGCAGACTGAAAGGACAAGTGTGGGTTGTACAGTATTGGCTCCTGCTTGAGTGCAGGCAGAGGAAGAAAGGGCATGTTTCCTCAGAGTGACCTTAAATGATAATAGTGTGGGTGAACTGTGTACAGAGAGGGGAAGGGAGTTCCAGAACCTGGGGCGAAACAGCTGTGAAGCAGAGATATGTGGGAGGCAGGGGAGGAGGACCTGAAGAGTTTGAATAGGAAGCGACTAAGCAAGTAAGAGTGGCCTGCCAAAGGGGATAACCAGCCCAGGGGGAACTAGAGCATGCAGTGGTGGGTTAGTTGGGATGAGGACAGGAAGAATTGGCAAATATTGTTGCAGGTTACATCCCATTTGTAAATTGTAGATCTTCCAAGAATCAATCTTCACCATGCATTACTAGATGGATCTGTGCTGGAGGTGCTAGGACCACACAGGAGCATATAACTTTAAAAGTTTAGAGCTAGGGGACCAACACTGAGGACGGCACTGCCCATGAGGCTGACACATGATGTGGCACTTGCTGACTGGCTAGTAACCGATGCTGGGACCCCCATCGAGGTCACACTCCTTGGGAGCGTTTGCCATTTTGTTACTGTGGCATAAGTTCGTTGCCACCAGCTTGATGCCATATCTCTCCTTTTTCTGCCTTTTCTGGCACTGCTTTCTGTCCTATGTACTTTTTACGGTGCCAGGACCTATTTTTGCGATTTTTGATTATTTTCCAAGTTCTTACTCCTGTCCAGTTCTCAGGGGCCTAAAAAGCAGAAGTCAAGAAAAAAAATGCATACTCCTCTATGCATCAATGCCACTCTGGAAAAAATATGTCCAACCAGGATCGACATGACTGTTATTGGATCTGTCTTGGAGCTCAGCACAGCATGGACCATTGTGACACCTACTCCTCGATGGATTTCTGCACACTCAAGATACGCACGATGAAGCTGAGTCGTTCACCCCCTACATTCCAGGCATGAGCGTCACCTAGAGACTCAAGGTAGGTCCTGGGCTCTTACCCTGTGCCCCTCCGTAGTATGATACATAATGGAAACCAGCTCTATTCTAGTCCCATCTCACCAAGACACAAAAGCCTGGGGAGGGGTCTGTGGAACAGCCGATCCCTTCTTGGGGGGGGGGTGGTTGTGCACCACTCCCAGTCCATGGCCTCTTTAGGGGCACAGATGCCCCCAGTGCCATGATTGGAGCTGTATGCTGGGACTACACTGCGGGGCTCCTTGGGGTCATGGTCTGGTGCCATTTTGGCTCCTGGCTCTAAGGACAGTGCTGGTGAGTGAGACAGCGCTGTCTGCATGGCAGGATCCCCTGCTGATGCCGCTTGCAGTGCTGGGAGATGGAAAGCCCCTGGAGTTAGAAGCCCAGTGGAGATCTTCTGGATCTTGTCCCCTGAGCGGTCAGATGACCCAGGGAATGAGGGCCAAATGATCCTGACTGGCCTCCGGGCTCTGATGAGGAAAGGTTTTTTTTCTGGGCCTAGTTCTGAGCCTCGGTTGAGTTCGACATTGTCATCAACAGCTGCTTCTGTCTCTCTGGTGGCTGTTGTGGTGCCATCCACCTTCTGGCACTGCCTGTGGCATCTGGTACCCATTGCAGTGCCAGGAAGGGGGTTGGTGGCAGACATGGTGCCATGCTGGGTTCTGGTGCCACCCTTGGTGCTGGATCGGGTTCCGGCACCACCCTTGGTGCCAGGCCTGTGTTTGGTGCCATTTGCTGTGCCAAGGAGAGTTCTGCTACCACTTGCACTGTCATGTCTCTCCCCCCCCCTTCTCCAACTCTCGACGTTGAGCCCATCGCTAGGCCTAGCTGAAGGAACAGAGCCCTTTCTGGTGAGGTGAGGGTTGGTAGATCTTGGTTGGTGCCTCACTCCATGTCCAGAGTTTGTGGCAACTTTGGCAGGAGTCATAGTGCTGACTCTAATCCTCTGGTCTCACTGGAACCATCTGGGCCTGTCATTGGTGGGGATAGGGGCTGCCCTGTTGGACCTCAGCAGCTCCAGTCTCACCATCTGGGGGTTCCCCCTCAAGGGCATCACCTAGATTGCTCCTCTACGGTTGAGTGTTCTCTGGTGGATGGGTTTGTCAGGCCTTCCCCTCAGGCGAGGTCTCCTTTATGCTCTCATATCCCTGACAGAGGACCTGGCCCAGTCTGCCACGACCCTCTTCTGCTTTCCTTTCCTGCTTTCCCTGGCATTTTGGGTCCTATGGGGCCCTTGACCTGGGACCAGTTCAGGGTGTCAGCGAGTGCCTTTCCCATCTAAATCAGGGCAATAGACCAGTCTATTTTCCAGCCTGAGACCGTGGCACCACCATCTGAGTCCAGCTCCTTGTCATCCTCGTCTTCCCCCTCTGAGGAAGAGGGCTGTTCCCTTCATATCTCTTCAGATGCTGAGTACCCTCGTTACCAGTAGTTCCTTTCAAAGATGATGAGGGAGCTGCAGATCAATCATTTTTCAGGCTGCAGTCCTGCTCGTCTAATGCTGTCCTTCCTTGGGGAGTACAGTCATGACTTTACAGTCATATCTCCATGGCCTAGGCCATTTGCAGAGGTGTCTAGAGACAACTGTCTCTGTCTCTTTGCCCCTATCCAGCCTCAAAGGACACCCACTGCCGGTATTGTGCACCTGTGGGATCTCCACGTGATTTGTCAGACCCGACTTCTGAGGTCCAACTCCTGGACACCCTCTCTGGACATAGATGCCCAGTGCGTGACCGTTCTCCAGAGTTGGACTCTGCAGAGTTTGATGCCTAGGGTCGAAGAGTCTTCTCGGCGGTATACACCATGTTGTGCATCTCAGCACCTCAAGTACAGCAGGTAACCTACAGCAGGCACCTGTGTATAATGCTGGAACAACTCCTGGCATCTTTGCCAGACAGTGAGGTAACCAGACAGGCCATACACCTTTCTGCCCAGGGCCTAGAGCTGGTGAGACACCAAGCAAGGGTGTCCTATGATGCCAGTGAGGTAGCCTCCAGGTTGGCAGGAACTGCAGTCTAGATTAGGCAGACAATGTGGCTTCGTCTCTCCCTGTTGTCACCCTTGGCCCAGCGTAGGGTGTTTGCCTCATGATTCCAGGGGGCCCACTTCTTCTCCCGCAGGGACAGGTGCAAGCTTGCTGGGCACCTTCCTGCTCCCAGGCCACTGGAGCCTTCACCTGCCCCTGACCGGTCTCTGGCCTCACCAAGCCAGTAAGGGGCCCCTGCCTCTTTGTTTTGTTTTTTTTTCCCCCCAAAGAAGGCTGAGGGAATAACCCTTACCCTCAGTGCAAGCCAGCACCACCCTTCTTGAATGGTAAGTTTGGTACTCAACCCCACTCAGTAATGAATGGTGAAGACTGATTATTGGAAGACATGAAAATTACATACTCACTGTAATTCTTGATCTTCCAGAATATCTTCACCATTCATTACTACAACCTGCCCACCATCCCCCTCCATGACTAGGCATCTAGGCAGCTCACCTCTCTCTCTTTTCTTCTGCCTTTCCTCTTCTTGGCTCAGTTGTTTCTAAAAAAAAAAAAAAAGGGGGGGGGAAGGTAGGTAAAACTTTATTCATATTTCACATGTGAACAAGAGAGTCAGTTGAGCAAAGCTAATTTTCAGTGAGTTCCTTGACATAATACTAAACAGTAAGGTTACAATAAATGACTTATGCCAAACAATAAAATAATAAAATACAGATGATACAAAATTATTATAAATAGTAAAGCAAGCCACAAATGAGACAGGTCTATTTAAAACATCAAATTTCACCCAGTATCCCAATTAGGGCAGCATGCTGAAATCTGATTGGCCTGACTATGAATCCATTTACGAATGTTACTTTTCAAGATCTTCCCTAACTATGGTTTTAAGTTTGTTTGTTTTTGTTTGGGGGGTAGGGTAAGTTGTTCCATAAGTTGGGGCCCATTACAAAAAATGGTATCTTCCTATTTCCAAATTACATTTTACTAGATAATATTCTAGTCCAGATGCCAGATACTGTTCTCAGACACAATTTTATGTTTCTATGTTTGAGGTATTCCAATGTATAGTCAGGTACAAGTTCTTAAACGCACTTATACATAAGCATAAGAATGTGATAAATTCTCTGATCGCTCAATTGCATCCAGTTCAAGGTTCTGTATAGGTCATAAGTGTGTGTTGTTTGAGGGGCATCGAGGATGAAATGGGCAAATTTATTAAGTACAACGTCCAGCTTTGCCAACTTCTTGACCGAAACCCCAGCAAACAAAACCTCTTCATAGTCAAAAAGGGGCATAATCATTGTTCACCACGTTTTCTGACTTCCCTGTCCATACAGTTTTTAAACTTGTATAATGCTCCTAAATGTTTCCCTAAATTTTTTACTGAGTTATCTACGAGCATTCCACCTGACTTTTTCGTTTAGCCAGACCCCAAATATCTGTAACATTGCACTTAATGAAGAATTTATCAAAAGTTACAATGTGCAGGGGATGTGCTAAAGAGTCGACCACCTTGTCTCTATCAAAAATCATAATCTACGTTTCTAGGATCGTGGATATGTTGTTCTATCCACACTGATTGGCATGTTCCTTTCCCCTTTAATTCTTGCCGGAAGGTCTAAAAGCTGACTCTTCCCACCTACCCGGTGATATATCTCTCAGCTCCGCCCCTTGATGCCAGATCTTCCTTTCCACTGGAAGATTCAGGTTCCCTCCTTATTGCTCATGCATTATAGTAGGCCCTGGTAAATAAATCTCCGGATATACTCAAGATTAAACTCGTCCGAGTTTCTCTAAATCGCTTTGTGATTACGACCACAATGGAGGACAAGTCTTTGCCTGGTTTCCGCTGCTGCCTTGCAAGCAAACGATGTCCCGAACCGACCCGCATGCCTCGTGCATATATTGCCTGGGCCATGCCCACGACACCCAGGCTTGTGATTTTTGTTGCATGTTCCAACCCAGTGGATTGGACGATCATCTCGCTCAACTGCTACTGGGAGACCAGAGAAAAGGAATCTGCTGGTTAAATCAAAAGAGGCCCATTGAGCGGTCTCCGCAGCTACATGGTCCGCTGAGCAGCTGGAACAGATGAACACCTTCGAAGAGGAGGTGGCACGGGCCGCTGATCAGTCATCTTCCCTGTCTGTCTTCATTCCGCTCAATTTAGGCTCCACCTTTTCATGCTCCTTTAAGGAGATGTCAGTCTCTCCCCACCAAAGGAGAGGTCCTTCGGGCACACACATCTCTCGCTCCCGTAAGAAGGAAAAGGAGCAAAAAGAAGGTTTGTCTCGCCGACTTGTTCTTGACTCGTGAGAGATCTTGGTCCCAGGAATCTGCTGTCTCGACTTTGGTTGAGATTGCGGCCTCGGCCGCTGGCTTCATGATATCTCCATCAGGCCAGCCGGCTGAGACGTGGGACGATGATCCAGTTGAGATTACTCTCAACCCTGTCAACCCATGGTCACTCGATGAGGCATGACAATTCCTTATTCAGACCCCCAGTCCTGACTGAACCCACTGAAGAGGAGACCCAGCCCACTGGGAACCTCTTCACAGTCCTGGTCCCTGACCTGGAAGAGCCGTGGTTCTCCCCGACTCCTTTTGAATGATCCCGTCAGTTCTCCCTGATGGTCCAAGTCAAGGTCTCGGACTCCTTTGACTGATAGGCTGAAGAAAGTGCATAAGTGCTCCAGAAAGCGGCACTGCCACCATTCTTCCTCATCCTCATAGGAAGAGGAGAGGCTTAGATGCAGGCTCCGTCGACGCTACGAGGACTTGATGTGGCAGCAGCTGATTATGGCTGGCCCGCAGTCGACCCTGGCTTCCACTCCACCCATCACTTGGTTGTCGCCCCCCAGGCCGATGCTGACTCTCCAGGAACCGGACGATACCACCATGGTGTCTGCGGAGCTGGTTAAGACCCTCCTGGCTCAGACAAAACCAGCCTCTCCACCAATTTGTGTGGAACCACCACCTAAACAGCCTACCTCTGGGGCTCCCTCCAAGGAGTCTTGAACCATAAAGGGTCTTCTGCATAGGCTGTCAGTCCCTCTCACTCCCGACCGTCCCAGGCAGGTCAAGGGTGACACAGGTGGCCGGCCGATCTATCCGGACTTCTCGGAGTCTGATGACTGTGACTTGCATTCCCATCCTTTAGACGATGAAGCCATCGAGAGTCTCTTGACTGAGGAAGGTTCTACATCCTTCATGGGCATCCTCCATCTCATCTCTGAATCTATGGGGATGCCCTTGAAGCCCATTCAGAAACGGGCCGAAAATCCCCTCACTGATATCCTCAAATGAAGGGATTCTCCAACAGAGGTCTTCCCTGTGGCCGAGGCCATTGTCAGCCTGGCCTTAGAGCTATGGCAGTACCCAGCCTTCTGCCCTGCGCCTTCTGCCCGAATGGCCCACAAATACATGGTTCCTATCGGCTCCCTCTCAGGATTCATAGAACACCCCTCAGCCGAGGGGTTGGTGACCAAATCTGTGTTTAGATGCTCAGGAAATTCAGGAGACACCGATAGACCCCCCGGACAAAGAGTCCAGGAAACTGGACCATTCAGCCCGGAAAGTCTGTGCTGCCTTTTCACTTTACCTTCATCAGGCAAGCTCAGCTGTCATCATGGCGCACTTCTCTCATGCCCTCTTGGGCTCTCCGGATGAGGTCCTTCCTCAGCTCTCCACAGACCTCCAGACCACAGTCAAGCAGGTCCATGACCAGGGCTGGGCGGTTGCAAAGCAACAACTCCAGATGGCTCTGGTCATTGGGGACTCTTGCGCCAGCTCGATGGCAGCCGCAGTTGCCATGTGCCACAGGGCCTTGCTGAGAGTCTCCACCTTTATAGCGGACAATCAGCACAAATTGACGGATGTCCCCTTCCTGGGCACCAATCTTTTCTGTTCAGGAGTGGCCAGTCACCTCCAGCGCGTAGAGAAGTCTAGTGCCACCTTGGACTCTGTGACTTCTGCCCATAAGGAATGCCAGGGTTCCAAAAAGCAGTAGAGAAAGCCTTTTTGGCCTTCTGCCCCTTCAACCAAGTAGCCCCACTTCCAGTCAGGGCAGCAACAACAAGCTCAACCCTGGCACCCTCGGCCCCAGTCAGGGTCCTCAGTGGCCTGTAAGCCTGCAGGGAAAGGTCCCAGCAGTCCCCAAGCTGCATCTTCCTCCTCCAAGCCTGCACAGTGATGGGTTGGAGGTTGCCAACCCCATTCCCAACGCATCGACTGTGGGTCTTCCCATGGGGGGCCAACTCTGCCACTTCCTTTTTGCCTGGTCTGCTGTCACAATGGACAGGTGGGTTTTGGAAGTGATCGGCCAGGGACTGCCTCTGGAGTTTGAGCAGTACCTGCCAATCTGAGCCCACGCCCCACAGGAAGGAATGGTTTTCACGTACACTCAGTCAGCTCTCTGAGATGACATCGCCCAACTCTGGCGCAAGGAGGTAGTGGCCAGTGTCTCGGATCCCCCTGTAAACCCAGGGTTCATTTCCAGGTACATCCTGGTTCTGAAACGGATGGGGAGCTGGTGCCCAATTCTAGATCTGCATGACCTGAACCAATTCCTCAGGTCTCGCACATTCAAGATGGTAACTCTGACTCAGATCATACCATCTCTCAAGCAGAACATGTGGTTTTGCTGACTGGATCTACAGGACATGTTATTTCACATCCCGATCCATCCATCTCACCGAAGGTTCCTCTGCTTCTAAGCAGAGGGAGCCATCTTTGCGTTCCAAGCCATGCCATTCGGCCTGTCATTGCCCCAACCCGGGTCTTCAACAAATGCATTGCAGTGGTGGCGGCCTACCTTCGACGTCGGGGGAGGGGCAGAGTGTACCCCTGTCTTGACAGTTGACTCATAGTGGGTCCCTCCATTCAGGAGATGCAGAGATCCAGGGATCTGGTTCTCTAGACCTGTCTCGAACTTGGTCTCCTCATCAGCAAGACTAAGTCTGAATGCGTGCCTTCATAGGTGATCTGTGTCATCAGGGCAGAGCCTGACTCGTACCGAGTCAGAGCCAGGCTCCCAGTGGACAGGGTGTAGGTTCTCTCCTCCTTTTCCCAATCATTTCTGGTTGGGCACTTGCACCCTGTCTGGGACTTCCTGCAGCTTCTGGGTTACATGGCGGCCTGCACCTCCATGGTCCGATGAGCCTGGTGGCATATGTGTATCCTTCAGTGGGAGCTGGACAGCCAGTTGACTCAGTGACATGGTCACTTCGACCAGCTGGTGACTGTGACCCAGAATTTGCAGGACATTCTCCAATGGTGGACCATCCTAGAATGTCTGCAGGAGGGGATCCCGTTTGTTCGCTCCAAGCTGACGGTTGCTGTGACGACCAATGCCTCTCTCTCATGGGCTGCGGTGCCCACATGGGGAATCACAGAGTTCACGGGCTGTGGACCCGCGAGGAATCCTGATGTCATATCAACCTGCTAGAGCTCTGAGCAATTCGGCTGGCACTGACTGCATTCACTCTGTTTCTTCGAGGTCAGGTGGTGCAGATCCAGATGGACAGTACCACAACCATGTACTGTGTCAACAAACAGGGTGGCATGCTCTCCTGGACTCTGTTCAGGGAAGCGCTTTACATCTGGACCCTCATGAGCCATCTGGAGGCAGATCTCCTTACCATCCATGTGGCAGGAGCCTCGAATCAACTGGTGGATGCCCTCAGCCATGTGGGTGAGGTGTCCCACGAGTGGTCTCTCTCTCTCTCTCTCTCTCTCTCTCTCTCCAGAGGTAGTACACAGCATGTTCTTCCACTGGGGCAAACCTCAGGTGGACCTGTTCACCTCCAGGGAGAACACAAAGCTGAGGCTGTTCCATGCCTGCCCCCCTCAGCAGGGCTCACTGCAGGGGGATGCCTTCTTGAGGCTGTGCACCCCAGGCCCCTTCTATGCCTTCCCTCCACTTCCCTTGGTTCACAAGGTGCTCCTCAAGGTCAGGAGGTACAAGACACAGGTGATCCTGGTAGCCCCAGACTGTTCCCACCAGTTCTGCTATCCAGATCTTCTCAGCCTCAGCACCAGGCATCTGAGGCGTCTTCCAGCACTCCTGGACCTGCTCTCAATCAATCAGGGGAAGGCATTCCATCTGTACCTTCAATCCCTTCACCTGTGACAGCCTGATTCCTGAGTGACTAGAGTTCTAGGCTTTGGGTCGCTCCAATGATATCCTCAACATCGTTGAGGCCTCTAGAAAAGAGTCGACCAGGAGGTGTTATGCCTTCAAATGGAAGAGATTCTCCATTTGGTGTCAAGGCAAGGGACTGGACCCTTCATCCTGTCCTGTGGCTAGCATCCTTAACTATCTTTGGTCTCTCTCCAAAGGAGGGTCTTTGGTCTACGACCCTTAAGGTGCACCTGGCAGCCATCTCCACTTACTGGGTGCGGGCTGGTCAGCAGACAGTAGCACAGAAGAAGGTGGTCTGGCATTTCTTTATACGTCTCAACCATATTTCCCCTCCATTGCATGAATCACCACCACCGTGGAATCTACTGCTGGTATTGGCAAAGCTCATGGGTAAGCCATTTGAACCAATGCACTGGTGTGAGATGTCACACCTGTCGTGGAAGACTGCCTTCCTAGTGGCTGTCACATCAGCCAGAAAGATTGGGGAGCTCCAGGCGCACTCTGTTGAGTCTCCCTACCTGGTCTTCCACAGGGACAGGGTTGTCCTGCGCCCCCACCTGAAATTCCTTCTGAAGGTGGTGTCGGAGTTTCACCTAAACCAGTTGTTGACTCTGCCGGTGTACTGCCCCAGTTACACCTTGGAGCCCGACTACAGGCTCCATACCTTGGACCTGAGATGAGTGCTCACTTATTATAAAGAGTGCATGACTGGAATTCGGGGAGAGGTTCACCATCTGTTTGTCACCTATGCTGAAGCCTCACCTGGCAGACCTGCAGCAAAGTGAACGATTGGCAGATGGATAACATCCTGCATTGATCTCTGCTACCTGTTGGCGGGCAAGGAGCCTCCGATAGGGATAAGAGCTCATTCCACCCAACATACTGCTGCGTTGGTGGCTGCTTCTAGGGATGGCCCTATCCAGGATATCTGCAGGGCTGCTACCTGGAAGTCAGCAACCACTTTCATTTCCCACTACCACATCGACCTAGAGTCACACTGGGATACTGGTTTTGGGGCCTCAGTTCTCTAATCCCTGTTCCCCAAGTAAGTATTCAGGGGGTGTTGTGTGCCTTGCCTCCCTCCTTCCAGAGAACTGCTAGGAGTCTGCCAATCAGTGTGGATAGAACAACATATCCACGATCCTAGAAAAACAGGTTACTCACCTGTAACAGTAGATCTTCCACAGGATGGTCTCTTGCAGCAGGTAGTACACTTGAGTCGTTGCCAGAGGTCACTGTGGTGCATGGCAGCTCTTCTAGCAGTCTTTCACCAGTGTCCGCCCACTGATGACATCATCATCCTGCTTCCTGTATGAGTAGGCGGTCCCTGGTATCCTCAGTTCATTTTCCCGCTGTCTGCATTTCGCAGGCAGCAGCTAGTGCAAAGTGTACGCAGTCATTGCTGATAAACTGAGCAAAGGGAACATTTTTTTCCCATTCACACTCCTCTATTGACGGATGTCAGAAGGATCTTTAAACAAATCACCTTTATTTCGTTCCTGTCATTGTAGTTGAAAGATCTACCATTTTGACAATCATACAGTGTGTGCCCAGTGTTTGGGACCCACATGACTCATCCTCCTGCGAACTTTCTTAGAGTTTAATCAGGCAACTCATCGACTATGCTTGATATTCAGGCTTTACCTCATGGAACAAAAGCCACTCTCTTAGAGAAGCAGGGGCCCGTCCAAGACCCCCAGCCAGTTCTTCACATAAGAAGCACAGGCATGACAAGGATGCTCCTGCTTCAGCATCCTGCTGCAAGTGTTTAACAACCACCACTTCAAGTCTTTTCCTCATCGATGGGAGTTTACTCTCGTTGACTTGTGCTTTAGCTTCATCGGCAATTTCATTGGAATCTTGTACTATTGCCATTGGTGCCCCATCGATGATGACTCGTCACCTCTGGTGACAATGGCTATTAAACTTGTAAAATCTTCTCTGTCTTCCTGCCTCGCTGCCGACGGCCAGGATACATTGGGAAACATCATGGATTTCACTTTTGGCTGCTCCTCTTCATTCAAGGTCTTTGTGCATCGGGGCCAGTCTGAGGGACCGGACCCGGACTACATCATCCGGGTTCCAGACCAGCTTATACTCACGCTTACTCTCCTCTGTTATTCCCTTGGTCACAGAAGCCTCCCCACTACTACCCTCAATGGACATGGCTACAGTAGTACAGCAGGTTCTGGACATCATGAGGCATTCACAGCCTCCAGCTCCTGGTGATGGGAGTCATCCATCCTGTCGCCACACTACTGCCAAAATATTTTTTGGTGAGGGACCAAGTTCTCCACCTGGTTTCCCATTTGATTATGAGGAAGAATACTATTCCGAGGATCTAGACTTCCCGAAGACATCCCAGAGGACCTGAGAATATTGAGCTCCAAGAGTGGACTGCCGCCCTCCTCTCCACTATGTCATCTCTGTACAAGGAACCTTCCCACCATGCAGTGGCTCTCTCTGATGACCCATCATTTCACAACATGATGGTCCAGATTCAAAAAATTATGGTTGTCTTTACCACTGAACATGATAAGCACAAAAAACCATGGCAGACTGCCTTCATCTGCCAGAGAACCCAGTGGTTGTGGTAACCTACTCATCCAAACCTACCAAAATGCACTGCTGGCCACCTGGGATAAGCCTTCGGCTGTCCCAACTCTTCCTTGGAAGGCGGATCGCCTTTACCAGGCTCCCCCAGATCACCCCTTTTTCTCATTTAACCCCAAGGCAGATTCAGTGGTCATTGCTGCCGCTCATGATCATACAAAACATGCCCGACACATGAGCTCCTTACCTCCAGGTAAGGAATCCCACTGCCTAGACCACTTAAGGAAGAAAGTCTTCTAGGTGGGCACACCGAATCTGAGAATCTTGAACTATGTAGGACATATGGCGAAATACCAACGTACCCTCTGGTCCTCTGCTATTGATGTACTCAATAAGCTCCCTCTATCACAGGAGAAAGACCAATTACTGGCTACGATATCTACAGGAAATTCCATTTCCTGGCATCTCCTCCACTCTGGATAGGATGCGTTGGATACCTCAGCTCGGGCAACGGCTATGGGAGTCACCCTCCGCCATCAAGCCTGGCTGAGTGTGTCAGGTCTACAACCAGATATACAACATAAACTGGTCAATGCCCCATTTAATGGCTCCAGACTTTTTGGCCCAGGCACTCAGATGCTACTGGATGATCTCCAAGCATCAGGCCGCACTCCCCGTATGATGTATGCTATGTACCACACGCCACAGCCCTCATACCAGTTCCATTCCCAGACTTTTCAAGCTACACATAGAGGCAAGAATAGAGGATGTTCCCACACCTCCTCCACGACCGCTACCCCCATCTCAAAGGGCCCCCACTCCCACCCTCAAGGTGGGTTGGGCCAGCCCCCAGCCCAGTGACCCATTAGGGCTTTCCCCCACTTCCTTGTTCAGGACTCAAAAGCTGTAGGGGGCCATTTTGCCCTTCATCTGAAGGCCTGGAAAGCCATTACTTTGGATGAGTGGGTACTCCAAATCATACGTACGGGGCACACACTAGAACTTACATCTCCACTTCTCCCGCACCCACCTCACTCAGTCCATTATCCACCTGACCATATTCCCATCCTCCAAGAGGTACTTCAGGCACTTCTACATAAAAAGGCCATTTATCCTGTTCTTCCTTGAGTTACTGGATTTTGTATGGGACAAAAGGGAGGCCTAAGCCCATCGAGATTGTTCTCCTCAGTTACATGAGGGATTCTTCTCCCATTTCTTTCTGGTCCCTAAACATACGGGAGACCTCAGACCGATATTAGACCTAAGACAACTGAACTTACACATTCAGTACAAAAGGTTCCAGAAGGTCACACTAACATCCATACTACTGATGTTAAAAAAAGGGAGATTGGTTATGCACCCTGGGCATGAAAGATGCATACCTGCATATCCCTGTCCACCCCGCCCACCACCAATTCCTATGCTTTCACTTGCTAGGATGCTACTACCAATTTTGAGCACTTCCTTTTGGACTCTTGTCTGTCCCAAGAGTCTTCACCAAGTGCTTTGCTGTAGTGGTGGTGGCCCTCCGAAGAGACCGACATTAGAGACTGATAAAAGCAAATTCTGAAGAGGCTTTGCTTCTTTCCCTCCAGGCCACCATTACCCTATTCCAAAACCTGGACATTACCATCAACTGGCCCATGTCCAACCCAAAGCCTTCCCAGTCACTCCAATATATAGGAGTGCTTCTGGACACGGTCTCTGCCAGGGCTTACCTTCCTGTCGACAGACAAGACAAACGCCTCTCTCCGGCTTCGCACACTCGAACCCAGCAGTACATAACAGTCAGAAGTTTCTTAGGCTTCTGGGGCATATGGCAGCTGCCATCCCCATAGTGGCGTACGCCCGTCTCCATATGAGACCAGTACAATGGGTACTTCACAATCAGTGGCACCAGTGGTCGGGTGACTTCGACGACAATCTCAAAGTCACCCCTTCCCTACGCTCCCCCCTGGACTAGTGGACACACCGGCACCACCTATCTCAGGGCATGCCCTTCCAGGCTGCCACTCCCCAGCAAAAGTTGACCACGGATGCTTCCCTGGTCAGCTGGGGAGCTCACCTTGACCCTAATGGGGCACAAGACAAATGGCCCCAATTTACCATTTTGCTACACATAAATCTGTTGGAAATGAGGGTGGTTTGCCTTGCCCTTCAGGTTTTTCACCCCCACCTTCGTCCCGGACCCTTACTGATCCAATCAGACAACATCTTCATGGTGTTCTATCTGAACAAACAAGAGAGCACCAAATCTCGCTCTCTCTTCAGGGAGGCACTGAAGGCCTGGCAAGACACCACACTCCAGTAACTGACACTAATTGCCGTCCATCTACCAGGACACCACAATACCCTGGCAGACATTCTCAGTTGCCAGTCCTCCACGCATGAGTGAACTCTTCATCATGAAGTTTTTCAGATGATTTTCCGATTGTGAGGGAACCTGCAACTGGACCTGTTTGCATCCTTCAGCAAGCACACACTCCCCAAATACTTTTCCATTATCCTGAACAGAAGGGGACTGCCTACTGATGCCCTGTCCCAACCGTGGACAGGACACTTCCTATATTCTTCTTCCCATCCCACTCCTGCAACGGACTCTACTGAAACTACAATTCAAACCTGCCACGATGATCCTCATAGCCCCCTTGTGGCTCAGGCAGGTGTGGTTCCCCTCCAGCAACTTTCCATGGTGGATCCCATTCCGTTGCCAACCTGACCAGATCTCCTGACTCAGGAGTGGGGCACCCTTTGTCACCCCAACCTGAAGTCTCTACACCTGCACTCCTGGCTCTTGCGGATGCTTTCATAGAATGTATTCAAGTCTCTTTACCTGTGGCTGACATTCTCTTGGCCTCACGAAAACCATCAACCAGGGAAACATAAAACACTAAATGTAAACGCTTTTCCATATGGGCTGCTTCCCTTTCTCTAAATCCATTTTCATGTCCTTTTCCCAAAGTTTTGGACTACTTGGCTTCACTTGCCAAGAAGGGCTGTAGCTATTCCTCTATCAAAGTCCATCTGGCCTCCATTTCGGCCTTTCACGAACCCTATGAAGGCAAATTACTGTACCAACATCATCTTGCTCTTAAGAGGCATGCTTCATATTAAACCTCCCATAAAGCTCCCCCAGCCCAACTTGGGATCTGAATTTACGTTAGAGAAACTCACCCTAGCCCTCTCTGAGCCAGCAGCTACTGCTGATCTCCACTTCCCTCTTGGAAGACGGTGTTTCTAGTAGCCGTCACTTTGGCTCACCAAATCTCCGAGCTTCAAGCTCTGATGTGTTATGAGCCTTACCTAATCTTCCACAAGGATAGAGTGGTTCTCTGCACCAATCCCTCCTTTCTATCAAAAGTGGTTTCAGAACATACCTTAAACCAGACCATGGAATTGCCTGTCTACTACCCCAAGCATTCTAATCCAGGAGAACATCTCTTACACACCTTAGATGTTCATCGTATTCTGAGGTACTATATAAACCATACCAAATCCTTGAGAAAACCTTTCAATTGTTTGTCACCTTCGCCTCCATGAGGGAAGGTTCTGTGGTTGCCAGGAAATCATTTCCAGTTGGTTGGCAAATTACATCCGCGTTTGTTACATGAAATACAAGCCCCTATCGGAAACAGGTACAAGCCTGCTCCACTAGAGCCCAGGCCTCCACGGCAGCCTGCTTCAAGGAGGCCTTGATCACTGATATCTGCAAGGCAGCCACGTGGTCCACCATTCATTTCATGAAGCATTACAATTTGGATATTGCTTTCTCGCCGTAGGACTGCCTTTTGGCCACACAGTCCTACAGGGTCTGCTATCCTAATTCCACCCATTTTTGGCTACAGTGCTTGGGAATCATCCCAAGTGTAATACCTGCTGCAAGAGACCATCCCCTTGGAAGATAGTACAGTTATGTAAAAACTTATCGTAACAGTAGATCTTTGAGGGATTTCTCTTGCAACAGGTATGTTTCTTTCCTCCGTCCCTCTCCTTCTCTAAGAGAATGACTTTATGCCACTTAGCACGTGGGAAGGGACACCTATGGTACCTCGGGTTCCCTCGGTCCTCGCTTAGTAAGCTGAATCCGTCGGGGAACTAAGGATACCGGGGACCGCCCACTCTTATATAGGAAGCAGGATGATGATGTCATCGGTGGGTGGCCCCTGTTGAAAGACTGCTAGAAGAGCTGCTGTGCACTACAGCGACCTCTGGCAACGACCCAAGTGTATTATCTGCTGCAAGAGACATCCTTCAAAGATCTACTGTTACGGTAAGTTTTTACATAACTGTACTTTCTAGGAGTGGTATACGTTCATCCACACAAACCCACCTGACCTCCCCATCTTTGACGCACAACCCACTGCTTCCAGCAGGCAAGATCTGATGTCAAGGGGCGGAGCCAATGGATATACCACCCGGGTGGGTGGGAGGAGCCAGCTTTTAGACCTTCTGGCAAAAATTAATGGGGAAAGGGACATGCCAAACAGTGTGGATGAACAACATATACCACTCCTAGAACTACTGTTACAGGTGAGTAACCTTTTTTTTTTTTTGTTTGTTTGTTTTTTAACATTTAGAACCAGTCTTGATTGACAGAAAAAATTTTGCAAGTGATCAAATGCTGATTCTAATGCAGACTCAGCTTGCCGTACTGTAGGATCTTCCGCATAACAAAAAAAAAAGGACACAAACCGGAAAATCCACTAAAAGGGCTATGCCTTAGCTCCTTCAGTACCCCTTTTGTTGCTTTTTATTTAAAAAGTAAAGCATAAAATGAAAAATATATATATACATAGATTATATTTTTGTATATACTTAGGCCTCTTTGTTTTGCCTCATATAAAAACAAAAACAAAAGTTTAAAAAAATTAACCTTTTTCTTCCCCTTTTCATTTCCCCCTTTTTGTATTGGGGTATCTGCAGGGCTTGCTTGCTGTTTGTAGGAGCTCCTACTCTGCTTCTTCTGTTTTTTTTTTTGTTTTGGTTTGGTTTTTTGTAAGGAAAAAAAGAAAAGAAAAAAATGTAGAAGAGGACCAGGGAAAATCTGCTGGAATTTTAGCTCAGATTTTCATCACCTAATAGTCTTATCCCTTCCCTGCATTGCCAAACCAGTCAGCCTTCAACATTTTTCTTTTTCCTTACTTTCTTCTGCCTAAACAGAAGTTTTTACAACTACAACAAAAAATGGAAATAGAAGGAGAACCACAGGATATCTTTTTCGGTTCTGTCCTGAATTGGGCTTTCTCCTTCTAACAGGATCCCTCCCAGTTTATTTTTCCCTTTGGATTGTTGCCTGTTACTCTTCAGATGTCCTAGGTGTCTCCTGTTCCGCTGGAGCACTTTTGCTGGTAACATTTTCTCTGCTAGCAGCCCATGGATCCCGCTGCACTTCTAGCTAGCAGTTTTTCTCTTCCTGTTCAATTTGCCCCAGTCATTATTTTAGGCCTATCTAGGTCCTCCCACCCAACCTCTTCTTTCTCCTGTGGTAGTCAGATTTTATTGCTTTGTTCTTTTTATATCCTGTATCATTTGTCCTATCCCTTGGGCAATTTTGCCCCACCCTTTTCTCTTTTTTCTTATCCTTTGTTTCCTCTCCTTAGGAACAGAACTGAGATGAGCAAGGGGATGGCTTTGGTTACATGCCAACCCACAAGTGCCACGTCATGCATCTGCCTTGTGAGTGGCGCTGTCCCTGACATCAATCCCCTGGCTCTAAACTTTGAGTTATATGCTCCTGCGGGGTCCTAGTGCTGCCTACACAGACCCGTCCAGTGATAAATGGTGAAGATATTCTGGAAGATCAAGAATTACAGTGAGTACATCATTTTCACATTGAGAGGCATCAGAAGAAATCAGTAAGTCATACTGCACGCAAGCAGCAGAATTCCTTGGGCAATGGCTATGGCTACATTTGCTTTGGGAGTAAGAAAGTGGCAGAAGCGATAGGTAAGACCAAGTTGGGAGTTTATGGCTTAGCTGATAGCAAAAATGTGGTTGAAGAAATCTAAGGCTGAGTCGAGTGAAATTCCTTGATAATTAAAATCTTCCATGATGGAGAGTTGGAAGTCATCAGAGCACTAGATAGACAGGGGATCTGGGCAGGCAAGGCATCTGGCCTTGTACCCAAAGAGCATGGTATGGAGGCATTGTGAACTAAGTTGTTGTCAGCAACCCAGCTTTGAATCCAGAAGAAATTGAGGCTGAGTTGCAAGTATAAAAGGATAGTATGGGGGAGCTGAAATATAGGGCAATATCATTGGTGTTCATGATAGTGGAGCAGGGCGTAGAGACAGGGCAGATTATTAGTGAAGATGAAAAAGATAAATGGACCTAGAATTGATCCTGGGTGACACCATGATTAATGGGTGCTAAACTGGCTGTGGCATCACAGAATGTAACAAATTGCAGCCTGTCTAACAGGTAATTAGAAAACCAGGCTGTGGCATGTGCGAATAAACCAATTTCAGTTAATTTGGAACAGAGTAGTGGTTGGTCATTGAGGTCAAAAACTTTGGATGAGTCCATGAATATGGTGCCAGTGAGTCAGCCTAAGTTCATGGCAGCTTTAATGTCACTAGTCAGCTGAAGGACGGTAAGGAGTGTGATGGGGTGATACTGAGTGAGGAGCTTTGGGTCTTCTTTTTTTGGGCACCGGGACAGTTTTAATGATTTTTTTTTTCCAGTCACTGGGTGCCACGCCAGAGGTGTGAAACAGATGGAAGATGTCATATGTAGAGCAGGCAAGAACAGGGGCCGCAAGACAAAGTATTCTAGGTTCAATACAATCTGGACCAGAGCTGGCAACCATAGGAAGGAACTTGAGTAACAAATGGGTGATGTGATCTTATGTTTTACATGTCAAAAAGTTGGCAACTATGTTCATATTCATCTGATTGTGGATTCACAACTTTAGTCTGGGCACCATGTTTTCTGCAATTCTGCGGTTGCAGCAGTGGTTGCAGAAAGCAGGGCTGACTGCAGAAATCAGTGCTCACTGCAGAAATCAGGAAAACCAGTCGCACAGCTGCAGAAATGCTAGCCATGCTATGCGGTCACACAAGGCAAGGGCATAGCTGTCGATATGTTAAGTATGCCATGGCATACATGCTCATTAGAAGGGGCAGCAAATTGATGCCATCCGCTACAAAGTCAAAAAGCTAGTGGCCACGTGGCATCTTGACTCGTGCTGGCTCTTGTTACGTAACTATGTCTAGCCAGTATTGCCCAAGGTTATAAGAGCATGGCTCATCAGCAGAGGCATTCAGTTAAGGTCTGAACCTCAGTATATCTCACTGGTAAAAGTATATGGGTGTATAAACCGTGACTATGATTAGAAAAGGAAAGATAGTGTGACAGGGTCGAATAAAGCCCTGTCCCATTTGTTATGCAGAAAGAGTTAAATGCAAGGATCTGTTCTATTCTCTCCTTTTCTGTCTCTTGTCTGTCTGGTTGCGCAACCAAATATTCTCTTGAGACCTAGGAACTGATCACTCTGATGGTCTTGCGATTCTCCTCCTCCTCCTCCTCTCGCTATCTCTCTATCTTCACTTGCTGCTTCTGTCTTTTCTCCCCGTTGCATGTCTGCGGTTATAAAATATTCAAATCTGTATGTGAAACTGGGATCCCTTGTTTTTTTATTTTTAATTCATTTAAATTTAAACATTTGGTGACCAGGAAAGGCACACTGAGCCAAGACTCGTTTCCAGGTGTGATCCAGGGGACAGGGAGCATGGGAACAAAGTATACAGTTACAAATAGTACATAATATACATAATACACCATAGGAAGCAAGATTATACATTTCAGGATAGCTAATACAGCATACAGGCTATGCTAGTAGAACAGTATAAGGTAAGGGAGAAACTTTCATAGAGCAGGGTAGATACTATATGGTACAGACATTTCAAGTGCTGTGTGATGCTATGGGAGCAAGTAGAGAAGGGCAGAAGGCTCAGCAATGATTTGACAGAGAAGTGGGAGGGTGAGTTGCATAGGAGGGGAGTCTGCGAGTTTCACAGAAAGGGTATATGATAATTGAAGGCAGATTTGTCCATGTTTGAGGATGGAGTGGGAAAAGAGAAGGAGTGGGAGTCCCTAGAGTGCAGAGAGTATGACGAGGATGGGGCAGGAAAGAGGAGGGAGGAGATTTAAGAGGGGAGCAGGTTGAACCAGAATTTGGAGGTGAAGGATATAGAGTAGGTGAGGTGCCTATGAGTAAGCAGAGGGAGATCCAGGCAGGAGAGCAGTGGTGGGTCCTGGAGGGAGAGTTTGAGGCGAAACAACAGAAAGCATAGTAGAGGGAGTCAAGACGAGAGAGTGAGGTAGAGGTTGCAGTGCAGTATACAATATCAGCATAGTCAAAACTGGCATAATCATCTTTGTCAGGAGTTCCTGACATACTGGGAGAGAGAGAGCGAGAGAAGTACCTGTTCCGATAGAGGATTCCAAGCGTAGGATGGAGTTTAGTAGCTATGTAGTCAATATGATTTGAAAAATGTTATTGTGTGTCCAGCCAGATGCCTAGGCACTTGTAGGAGGAGACTGCCTTTAACGGGCTGCTATCTAAAGAGGTGATGGGTGGGGCATTCAAAGCTTTGGCTATTCTTTGTGAGGTTCCGAAAGTCATAGAGATTGTTTTAGATGTGTTTAGCTTGAGTTGTTTTGATTGGAACCAAGATTGAACTGAGTGGAAATCTTGTTGCAGAGCGGAACGGATAGACTGGGTCTGGGCCGGAGGGGAACAGTGTGGTATTGTCTGCATACATATGGATGAAGGAGGAGCAGGCCGAGGGGAGGTTATTTATGAATAGTGAAAACAGGATGGGTCCGAGAATAGAACCTTGAGGAACGCCTGCTAGGATAGGGGTGAGGGGGAGGAGGAGTTGGTAATTTTTACCGACTGATACCTGCCAGTGAGATAAGAGCTGAACCATTGTGAGGCGGGGGGGCAAGCCCTGCATCCTGAAGAGTGTTCAGAAGAAGAGGGCGGGACACCGAGTCAGAGGCCTTGGCTGAGTCGATGAACACTGCAACAGTGAGGTGGTCTTTGTCGGCAGCTGATTGAATGTGACCGGTGACATGGAGCAGGGAGGAAATGGTGGAGTGTTTGTTTTCTGAAACCAGACTGGAAGGGAGATAGGAAGTTGATGGCAGTGAGGTACCCAGTCAGTCTCGATTGTGCAAGGTGTTATTGTAGTTTTGATGAGGGAGGGAGATCAGGGGGTAGTTCCCAGGTGAGGTGGGGTCATGGCCTTTATGGAGGGGGATGGTACATGCTGATTTCCAGGCTTTTGGAACTGTGCCTGAGGAGAAGGACATATTTATAATGAAGGTGAGGGGGGAGAGCTATGGTGGGTGCTGAAAAGCTTAGAAGACTGGGATGTACACCGTCCAGGCTAGATTTAGATGTGTTGAGGGACAGAAGGGCAAGCAGTACCTCTTTTGTAGAAGCAGGTGTCAGAAGTACTGGAGGAGAGAAGAGACGGGGTGACATGATTGAAACCTTTAAATACATGAAAAGAATAAACAAGACGGGTACAGAGGGGCTGTTCAAAGTAAGGGAGGGGAGGGCCACCAGGGGCCATGATATGAGACTGGAGCGAGGAAGGTTCAAGAGGGAGATGAGGAGACACTTTTTTACAGAGAGGGTGGTGGCTGGGTGGAATGTGTTACCTGCTGAAGTGGTATGCAGTAGAACAGTGGACTGCTTCAAACGAGGATGGGACAGGACAAGGGGGAGGGTTAATGAAGGGGAAGGGTGGAAGGGAGGGGCAGCTGCAGAATAAGGGGTGCTAGCTGCACATTCGAGCAGACTTGATAAACCTCTAGACCTTTATCTGTTGGCAAATTTCGTATGTTCATAAGAAAGTTGTTATGTGACGTGTGCTGTGGAAGGGGGTTTAGCGCCAGGTGGGAGGGGGGTTGGGTCAGGGGAAGCACAGTTACTGAAGAAAGTGTTGAGGATATCCGCAACTAGGATGGGGTCCGTTATTGCAATGCCATTATGCTTAAGGGTAGGGGTGTTGGATTGGTGAGGTGGGTCAACAATTGAATGTATGATGTTCCAGAAGGAGGAGGTGTGCGCTGTATGGAGCTGGTGTTTAAGGTAGTCAGTCTTAGCTCGCCAAATGGCCTTCGTGCAAGTATTTCTCACAGTGTTGTAGGCTTGCCTTGAGTGTAGCAATTGGGAGGCTTTGAAAAGGACTAAGCCTCTGTCACGGCTTTGCAAAAGGCTTACTATAGGCAATAATCTAGAGTGGTGTCGTTTTCTGACCCTTGCTTTTCAAAGGGGGGGCGTGGAGATCCCAAACACTATTGAGGATGCTTATGAACTAGGATAGGGTAGTATCGACAGATAAAGCAGAGTAGACTGGTGTCCAGTTTGCGTTGTATAAGTCTGAGAGAAGGGCGATTGTGTCAAGTGAATTTAGTGGGCGTAATTCAGTGTACTTTGGTGTGAACTTTGGTAGATGTGTTTTTCTACTACAGTAGGTGATGCAGTGGTTGCTTAAGGCAGGGTCAAGGACTTCAGCTGCAGATATGCTGTGAGTTTGAAAATGTATGTAGTTGTACTGTTGAAATGATTGCAAAAAGCTATTTGGAATTTAGGGGTTAACCCGAGATGCAGTGTGAGCTGCTCTCAGACTTGTTTGCAAACTCTTTTGTGAGCCTTCTCTGTGAAGAAACTGATGAGAACATTTTATGAGAAACATGATTTCTCTTAAGTTCCCAGGCAAAGACTTATTAAAAAAGCAGCAATACTTTTGCTAGGGTGATTGAGAGACAGAGACTGAGACTTGGAATCGAAGAGCTACCCTCCGATGAAGGACTTTGTTTTCTCTGTTTGTACTGCCATTGTAAATAGTTATACTAAACAATTTTTATTTTTATTTTACTGTTATTGATAATAAAACTGCTATTTGCGAATTTTTTAACTGCTCCTGGTTTTCCTATGCTTCCTGACCTGTGCCTCAATGACAGATGGTGTCAGCCTAATTGGGATTTACGTCATGCATACTGTAAGCCAGGAGTTTTGTGTGTGGGTACTAGACTTTGTACAAGGGAAGCACAGAAGAAAGGTATGGATTCTGTAGCAGCAAGTCCAGGTGTCATTACCAGAAGAATGGCAGCCAAACTGGAAGCAGAAACAAAAGTCCAACCTGAGACTGTACAGCTATCACCAGATATGGAAAAGGAACATGCAGTGACAGAACCCGAAAGCCTGACTGCCTTTTCAAGTAGTGGGCTATACAACAAAAAGAGACGGAGAAGCAGAGAAGAGATGCAGCAACAGGAGCAGTGATGGCTGGATGCCTTGCAAGTTATCAGAGCTGGAGGATCTGGCACAGGTCCAGCAGAGCAACAAGACACAAGCAACTTAAAAGACATTAAATTTACAAAGATGTGTCCTTTGGATGATATTGTGCATACCTAACAATTTTTGAAAGGGTTGCCATAGCCTTCCAAAGGCCAAAACAGCAATGGGCAATCAGGTTGGTACCTTACCTGACAGGTAAAGCCCAACTTACCTACAACAATATAGACACTGCACAGCCAGAAAACTTAAACCTGGAGAAAAGGGAAATCCTGAAATTTTTATGACGTCTCAGGAGAGACCTACAGGCAGAGATTCCGGTCTCTGAGGTACAACTCGGTCAACAATCCTTGAGAAGCCTTCACACGACTCATAGAACTCCTTATTAAATGGTTCCAACCAGAGGGCAAAACAGTTCCACAGATCATTGATGCACTTGCAGTGGAGTAGTTCATCAACATCCTGCCTACAGACGTGCAGCTTTGGGTAAAAGAACACCAGCCAGAAAGTGGGGAAAAGGCAGTTTCTTTGGCTGAAGACTTCCAGATGCCACAGCAGCGTGGTAACAGCCAAGCACCAGTAAGGTCCTCTTTTTCCCACTTTAACTCCAAGTCTGATAAGAACTCTGGTGGGGGTAACACATTTGCACCTAAAGACTGTATTTATTATAATTGTAATAAGCCAAGTCATATTGCAAGAAACTGCCGTAGTAACAAGAGTGACACTGGCACAGATTTGTCCTTAGCGAATTAGGGCAAGTACTTAACAGATGCAAAGGTAGGAGATAAGACTGTGAAGAGACTTCTTGCTTCGGGAAGCAGATAGACCCTATGCATGTTGAAGTACTGGGAAAACACTGTACAGAGGACCAGGTACTGGAGTCATCTCCATCCACGGGGACACTCGATGCTACCCCACCACTGAAGTGACTTTGAATATTAATGGAATGTCACACCAAATGAAAGTGGGGGTATCACCCAAGTTACCTGTACCTGTGATTATTGGAAATGACTTTCCAGGATTTGCTGAGCTAATCACAGAGGGAGCAAAACCTGCAGTTTCAGCTGCTTTGATGACAAGAGCACAGGCAAAGAAAATCTCATATGGTGGGAATTTTATTCCTTTTGCTGATTTTGATCTGAACTTGTTTGAGCAGTGCTTCAAGATCCAGAAGTCCAGTAAAGGAAGAAGATGCCTGAAGAAACAGTGGCAACAAAAGACTGATGGACATAAGGAGTTAATATATGAAAATGCTGAACCTAAACTGATAAATGATTGGGATTTTGTTTCAGAACAAGTTAACAATGTTTCTCTCCAGGGTTATTTTAAGCAGCTGGGGGTGAAACCAAAACAGGGTGAACCAGTGTTTAAAAAAAAAAAATGTAATGGGTTACTGTACAGAGTTTGGGTAACCTCAGACACAGGAACAGATAGAACAATTGGTTATACCACAAAAGTATAGATCTGAGTTGTTATAGATAGCACACGATAGTCATATGCTGGTCACGCAGGGAGACACTGCACCCTTGCCAGATTGCTGTGCTGACTTTATTGGACTGGAATTCATGAAGATGTTGCTACCTATTGCAGTTCCTGTGCTGAGTATCAGAAAGTAACCCCAGTGACTAGAAAGGACAGGGTACCCCTGGTGCCCCGAGCCTTGATAGATGTGCCTTTTGAGAGACTTGCAGTGGATGTGGTTGACCCCTTAGCTAGACAAAAGTAAAAAGGGTAATCGTTTCATTTTGGTAGTATGTGACTCTGCTGCTCGATACCCAGAGGAAGTTTCTATGCGTACTGTCGCAGCCGCAAAAGTGGCAGCAGAGCTTGCCAACATTTTCAGCAGGGTGGGCATACCTAAAGAGATTATTATTGATCAAGGCAGTAATTTTGGTGCTACATAACTGAAGGAGCTGTACCGACTACTAGGTATCAGCATCATAAGAACCTCCCCCATCACCCTCAGACAGATGGTCTTGTTGAGTGGTTTAATCAAACCCTAAAACATATGCTAAAGAGGTTTGTAAAAGGGGAAGGGAAAGATTGGGACCAATACTTACCTTACCTGCTTTTTGCTTACAGAGAAGTACCACGGGCATCAACAGGTCTTTCACCATTTGGAATGCTGTATGGTAGACAACCTAGAGGGCCACTAGATGTAGTAAAAGAAACATAGGAAGATAACCCAATTCAGAAACAATCTATTACATCTTATATGTGTGCCCGGAGAAAGAAGCTGGAGAAATATGTTGACATTGCCCATAGTAATCAGGAAGAGGCTCAAAACCAGCAGAAAGCATATTATGACCATGGGGTAAAAGATACCATTTTTGAGCCGGGTGAAAAGGTCTACTGTTACCAACTACAGAAAATTGTTAATGAAGTGCCAAGGGCCTTATAAAGTGCTTAGAAGTACTGGCAAAGTTAACTATGAAATTGAGACCCCTGATAGGAACAATCCTACCAAGATATACCACACTAACCTCCTGAAGAAATGGGTTGAAAAAAAACCCCACCAAAGGCTGCTTTGTTAGTTTTAACAGAAACTGATAAAGAATATATTGATATAGTTTATGACAGACTGGAACAAACTGTGACTGCAATAAAGGTGAATGTTTCCTTAACCTCTGAACAAACGACAGAAATTTGTAATTTGCTAAAGACATTTAACAGTACTTTTACCACAATGCCAGGCTGAGCAAAAGGGGTCGAGCATGTAACAGTGACAGGGAATGTTCGCCCTATTAGACAGAAGACATACAGATTACCAGAGAGGTTAAGAGCTGATGTGGTTAAGGAACTACAAAAAATGAAAGAATTGGGTATCATAGAAGAGTCAAGAAGTGCTTGGTCATTACCAATGGTGACTGTAAATTAAAAAGAAGGGGTGTAAGAATCTGCCTTGATTTTAGGAAACTTAATCAAGTGTCAAAATGTAACAGTTATCCTATGCCCAGGATAGATGATTTGGTGGGCAGATTGGGGAGTGCCATGTACATCAGTACCCTCAATCTCACCAAGGGTTACTGACAAATCCCCTTTGCTAAAGAATTCTGGGACAAAACTGCATTTGCCACTCCTATTGGATCCTATAGGTTCACCACCATGCCATTTGGTTTACATGGCGCATCCACTGATTTACATGGCGCACCCACTACATTCCAGCGATACATGGATATAATTTTATCCCCTCACACTGGTTATTGTACTGCTTACCTGGATGATGTACCACTGTACAGATATTGTACATAGTTTGTGCTTCCTATATATTTAGTTTGTATTCCATGTATTTTTATGATTACTGTGATTGTATGTTTGCTGACTCCCCATTACTTTTGTTACTACAGTGCCACTTCATATTCTGTATATTTTGCTCTGTATTGTCTACTTATTCCTAACTGCTTACTTAATTGTTAACTTATGTGTATCTTACCCAGGTCCATCTTGTAAATCAGCTTGTCTCGATGGTGTTTGGAAGCTCAGGTTCCCTCCTTAACGCGTTACGATTAAGACTGGTTCCTAATTCTTCGAAAAGTTCGAAATTAAAAGGTTTTTTGCTAAAAGACTTCGGTCTTTTTCTCCTCGCGGCTGCGATGGACAAATCGACTCCCGGTTTTCGTGGTGCCCTTGCGGGCAGAAGATGTCTAGGATGGATCCGCACTCCATGTGCATCTACTACCTGGGCCTTGAGCACGACCCGCAGGCCTGCGACTTGTGCTCTTCCTTTTCGGCCTGCGTCCTTGAAGACCGTGCTGCCCGATTACAACTGGGGCGCCCGAGAAAAGAATTCCACCGGTGAAATCTAAAGAGGCCTGATTAGCGGTGTCCGCGGCGGCGGGCTCGGCGGATCAGCTAGAGCAGATGATCGCCTTGAAGAGGAGGCGGCGCGGGCCGCTTCTACCTCAGCTGCGGCATTTGTCCCGCTCTCTCTCGGTGCCTCGTACTCGGCTTCTTTTAAGGAGCTTTGTCTGACCCTCTCGACCAAAGGTGAGGGTCCATCTTCTTCGGGACCTTTTTCCAGGTCCAAAAAGAGCAGAAGTAAGTCTCTCCGTCAACGCTCTTGGGAGCAGGAAAGATCCCCCTCCCCTTGTCGACAGTCGACTTCGGTCGACCCCTCAGCTTCGGCCACTGGCTTCACGGTGTCCCCATCAGGCCAGTTGATCGAGACTCCTTGCTCGACTCGGTCGAGATTTTTCTCATTCTAGACAGGTTGTCGGCTGGAGAAGCTGAGAATCCTCTCCCTGTTCCCCAGTGGGAGTTGAGGATCCCGTCGGCTCGTCTGTGCCTCCGGTTCCAGAGCCTCTGGTGGGATTGTCCAGAGCCCAGGAGTGCCATTTCCGACACTTCTCCTCGCCTTCCCTCGGCTAGTCGAGACTCGGTCTGGTCTCGAGACATCTCGCGGTCCAACTGATCCCCACCCGTCATAGAAGCGGTCTGGCTTTTAGCGGCAAGCGGTGCCTCCTTCCTCTTCCTCTTCCTCGCGACGTAGGGAGGCTTCGCGCAAGTTGCGTCGGAGGCGAGGAACTTATGTGGCAACAGTTTCTTTTGACCGAATAAGCCAACCCAGTCGCTTTTCCCCGCCATTAAGTGGTTGTCACCGAGCAGTTGAACAACCCTCGTTGTAGTCGAGAGCCTGTTCTCAGGCCGGTTGTTCAGCCAATTCCAGCTGCCCCACCGATTCTGGTGGAACCTCCGCCTCCACAGCCATTAGTTGGGGCTCCGACCAAAAATTCTCGGTCGGCTTTGGGTTTGCCCCATGGGCTGTCTGTCACCCTCACTCCCGATAAACCTCGGCAGGTGGAGGGTGGCTCAGGCCCAAGGCAGCTCTTTGAGGACTCTTCTGAGTCCGATGATGGTTCCTCCCTCTTCTCCAAGCGTGTGGACTTGGAGTCCTCGGGTGGGCAGTCAATGGACGATAGCCCTTTGTCCTTCTTAGGGTTGCTTTGATTCATCTCGGAGTCCACCGGGATGAAGCTCGAACCCGTTTCTAAACGGGCCAGGTATCCCCTCATGGAGATTCTGGACCGAGGGGATTCTCCTACGGAGGCCTTTCCGTGGCCGGTCATGAGTGGGTCCGGCCTTGAACTTTGGCAGTGTCCTGCTTCCTGCCCTGCGCTCGGCCAGGTTGGCCAGGAAGTGCGGTCCCTACTGGTTCCCTGTCCGTGTTGGAACACCCTCGGCCGAGGGTTGGTTACCGACAGCGTTTCTCGGCGTGCGGGAACGCCAGGGATGTGGACAAACCTCCCAACAAGGAATCCAAGAAATTGGATTATGCTGGGCGAAAAGTCTATGCTGCGTCCTCTCTCGGCCTTCGTCAGGCCAGTTCGGCTGTCCTCATGGCACATTTTTCTCACGCCCTGTTGGGCTCCCTGGATGAGGTTGTCCCTCATCTTCCTGCAGATCTGCAGACTACGGTCAGGCAGGTGCGGGACCAGGGCAGGGCAGTGGCTAAACGGCAGCTCCAGACTGCATTAGACATCAGGGACTCGTGTGCCAGGTCTGTGGCGGCCGCAGTGGCCATGCGTCGTCGGGCTTGGCTGAGAATACCCACCTTTACCTCGGTTACCCAGCACAAGTTGGCGGATGTTCCCTTTTTGGGGACTGACCTCTTTGGCCCTGGGGTGGAAGGTCACCTGCAGAGGATCGAGAAGTCCAATGCTACCTTGGACTCGGTCTCTTCCGCTCAGAAGGACAAAGGCCGCAGCCACAGCCTAAGCTCTTTCGTCCTTCTGAGCCATGGGCGCGCCCAGCCAACAGCGTCAGGGCCAGCAGGCTCGACCTTGGTATCCCAAGCCCAAGCCGTGGCTTCTCCAACAGGAAGCTGGGGAGGTAAAGGTCCAGGAGGTCCCTCGGCCGTCCTCCTCCAAGCCTGCCCAGTGACGGGCTGAGGGGTGTCGCTCCCATCCCTGTCACCTCACCCTGGTTCCCCAGTGGGGGACGGCTCCGAGATTTCCTTTCCACCTGGTCCGCTGTTACCACGGACAGGTGGGTACTGGAGGTGGTGGGGAAAGCCTACTTCTTGAATTCGAGCAGGCCCTGCCCTCAGAGCCGTCGCACCTGGGGAGCCTCGGTCCTCAGCTTCACTGGCGGTCACGATGGCCGATTCGCCTCCTCCTCAAAGGAGGTGATCACGAGGTGGAGGCACCCCTTCAGACCCGGGTTCGGTGTCCAGGTATTTCCTGGTTCCGAACGGACGGGGCTGGTGCCCTATTCTCGACCCACACGACCTGAACAAGTTCCTAAGGTCTCGAACCTTCAGGATGGTCACTCTGGTGCAGATAATACCATCTCTGGAACATGGCGTGTGGTTCTGCTCTCTGGACCTACAGGATGCGTTCTTTCACGCCCTATCCGTCCGTCACATCGAGATTCCTCCGCTTCGGCGGGGATCCCTCTTGATTCGAGCCATGCCCTTCAGCTTATCTCCAGCTCCCAGGGTCTTCACCAAATGCATGGCAGTGGTGACAGCATTCCTGCGGCGCCGAGGGGTCCGGGTGTACCCTTACCTGGACGATTGGCTGATAGCAGCCTCCTCCAGACAGGAGGTGGAGCGGTCCAGAGATCTGGCCCTCCAGGTTTGCTCTCAAGTTGGCCTTCTCATCAACAAGGCCAAGTCGGAACTCGAGCCGAAGCAGGTGATCCTGTTCATCAGGGCAGAGCTCGACTCTCTTCGAGCCAGAGCACGGCTCCCAGCGGACAGGGCCGAGGTTCTTACCTCCTTTGCCCAATCATTTCTGGTTGGGCAATCGCGCCCTGCCCGGGACTTCCTGCGCCTTCTGGGTCTCATGGGGGCCTGTACCAGCGTGGTCCGTGGGGCCGCTGGCACATGTGCCCTTCAGTGGGACTGGCCAGCCAGTGGTCACAACATCACGATCCTTTGACCAGCTAGTGATAGTGACTGGAGATGTGGAACGCCTCCAGTGGTGGAGACTGTCCCATTTCATCTGCAGGAGGGCATCCTGCTTACCGCCTCCAGCCGACGGTCTCTATGACCGACGCCTCTGATGGGTTGGGGTGCCCATCTGGGAAACACTGAGTGCACGGCCTCTGGTCCCCAGAGTCCCGATGCCACATCAACCTGCTGGAGCTCCAAGCGGTCCGCCTAGCTCTCACCGCCTTGTTCGCTTTCTCCGGGTCAAGTGGTCCCGAGTCCGGACGGACAATACCACGACCATGTACTACCTGAACCACCAGGGCGGGATGCGCTCCATATGCTTTATGCAAGGAAGTTGTCCGGGTATTTGGTCACTCGTGCGCAGCCTGGAGGCATGGATCTCCTAGCCATTCATGTGGCAGGAGCCTCCAACACCCTGGCTGGATGCCCTGAGCCGGATAGGGGCTGCATCTCACGAGTGGTCTCTCCTGCCGGAGGTAGTACAAGATCTGTTCTCCCGCTGGGCACACCTCAGGTGGACCTGTTTGCCTCCAGGAGAACGCTGGCGTTGAGGCTGTTTCATGCCCACCCCTCAGCAGGGCTCGCTGCAGGGGATGCCTTCTGAGGCTGTGGACCCCGGGCTCTTCTACGCCTTTCCCCATTTCCCTGATTCAAAGTGCTTCTCAAAGCAAGGAGGGACAAGGCACAGGTGATCCTGATAGCCCCAGACTGGCCTCGCCAGTTCTGGTACCCAGATCTCCTCAGCCTCAGCTCCAGGTCCCGAGGCAGCTTCCAGCTTGCCAGCGACCTGCTTTCAGTCAATCAGGGAAGGTGTTCCATCCGACCTTCAATCTCCTGCACCTGACGGCCTGGTTCCTGAGCGGCCAGGAGTTCCAGGCCTTGGGTCTTTCCGGCGAGGTCCTCAATGTTGTTGAGGCATCCCGGCAGTGAGCGCCCACTGAAAATGCTACGCCTTCAAATGGAAGAGATTCTCCATTTGGTGTCAGGGCAAGGGCTTGGACCCTTCCTCCTGTTCTGTGGCAAGCATTTTGCACTATTTATGGTCCTTTCTAGTCAAGGGCTTAGGTCGACGACCCTAAAGGTGTGCACTCTGGCAGCCATCTCTGCTTACGGCGCGGGCCGGAAGCAGTCGGTGGCGCAGGAGAAGGTGGTCGGGCGCTTTTTCAAAGGCCTTGATCACATTTCCCCTACGGTGCGAGAACCTCCACCTCCGTGGGATCTACTGCTGGTACTGGCAAAGCTCATGGGCAAGCCATTCGAACCAATGCACAGGTGTGAACTCTCTCACCTGTCGTGGAAGACCGCCTTCTTGGTGGCTATCACGTCAGCCACAAGGATGGGAGAGCTCCAGGCGCTTTGCATCGAGTCTCCTTACCTGGTCTTCCACAGGGACAAGGTTGTCCTGCGCCTCCACCCGAAATTCCTTCCGAAGGTGGTGTTGGAGTTTCACCCAACCAGGTGCTGACTCTGCCGGTGTTCTACCCCAATCACACCTCGAGTAAGCCTATAGGCTCCATACTCTGGACCCTAGAAGGGCGTCATATTATAAGGGAGCGCACGGCTGAAATTGGGAGAGTTTGCCAGCTGTTTGTCACCTACGCTGAAGCCGCACCTGGCAGACCTGCAGCCAAGCGGACGATAGGCAGGTGGGTCACCTTCTGCATAGATGCGGCTATAAGTTACGGGCATGGCCCAGAGGGATAAGAGCTCATTCTACCCGTCATACTGCTGCATCGGTGGCTTGCCCAGGACGCCCCTATCCAGGAAATCTGCAGGGCTGCTACCTGGAAGTCAGCACACACCTTTATTACCCATTACCACATCGACCTTGAGTCACGCCGGGATGCTGGTTTTGGGGCCTCGGTTCTCCAGTCTTTATTTCCAAGTAAGTATCGGGGTGTGCGCTTTGCCTCTCTCCTCCCGAGAACTGCTAGAGTCTGCCAGACAGTGTGGATGAACAACATATCCATGTCCCTAGAAATATAGTATATCACTTGTAACAGGAGTTCTAGGAATGGTATATGTTGTTCATCCACACGACCCACCCGACTCTCCGGCCACGCACAACTTGAGTTCTCCAGCGGGCCAGATCTGGCGGCCATGGGGCGGAGCCGAGAGTTTTACCACCCGGGTGGGTGGGAGGAGCCAGCTTGAAGACCTTCCGGCAAGATTTAAAGTGCCAAGGAACCTGCCAATAAGTGTGGATGAACAACATATACCATTCCTAGAACTCCTGTTACAGGTGAGTAACCTGTATTTATTACTGTGTTTGTACAGTACCTTGATGAATCCTTTCATCAATGTTTCAAACATGAAATCTTGCTGTATTCTGACATATGCAGTGTTCACCAACCTTTGAACTGCCCCGGAGAACAAAGAGTTAACTTTCCATGCAGGGCATAGAACACTGAGCTCGAGCTCGGTTGAAGCCTCTGTCTGCTGCTGTTTAAACTTCAACCATCAGATTCTTTACTCCGCCTCACTGAACAGTCACTCTGGAGATTTTCTCCTTCGCTCGGTTCAAAAAAGTCTGTTAAAGTGTTGTTTTTTCGCTCGGTTTCAACTGAATTTCTGCTTCTGAACCTGTCGGTTTAAGTCTCTGTCTGTGGTACCGTGAGTACTAGATAGGTTGTTCTATGTTAGTTTCTGTGTGGAACCTGTAAACATTGGATCGGTTCGGTTTGAACCGATCAGGTTTGTGTAAAAAACTTCTGTCTTTATTAGAGTGTGGTAACCAGTCTGTATTGGTTCTAAAAAAAAAAAGATTTCATTACGTTTTTTTCCAAGACCCGTAACACGGTCAGGAACCGATAGGGGTATCTTGCCTGTCAGATTGCCGAAAAAAGGGTAAGTTTTGGTTAGGACTGGCCATGTCTGAGAAACCCAAGAAAAAAAACGGGCCCACTGGGTTTCAACACTGTAGTGTGTGTGTTGGGAAGCCTTTGCTAAGGCTGATCCCCACACTACCTGTGTTTATTGTCTGGGGTTTGACTACCTCAATTCAGACTGCCAAATTTGTAAATGTTTTCCCAAAGCTACCCCGGATAAGAGAGTAGGTAGACTGAGGGAAAAGGAGGCTGAGAAGTCCACTGACCCAGGTGGCCAACCCAGTTCGGTTCCGATTGAACCAGAAGGAGTGCCCTCTGACCAGGGCGAAACTTCTTCGGGCAAAGGAGAACCGATTCTGAGGAGTTGGTTCAGTTTAAAAGAAAGAAAAGGGATAAATCATCCGGTTCGGATCCACAAGTTCTTTCTCTGACCGCTGATGAGATAGCCAAAGCGATAAGGATAGTTCAGTCGCTAACTTCGGTTCCGGCCAAACCGGCACCATCTGTCAGGGGCTCAGTTCGGTCGGTTCCCCCGGTTCCGGATTATACCTTAGAAGAATTTTATGAACCAGAGGAGGAGGAGGGAGAGTATGAAGATGATGATGGTGATTATGAAAGTCTGGATGTGCCTATTGACCCGGACACCTCCCCAGACAGACCTTCAGGTGTTACTCCTCCTAGGCTTTCTGAGTCCCCTTCCCACTTTATGTTTTACAAGAAAGTGGCTGAAACCCTCCAGCTTCCTGTGGAGGAAGCAGTAGAGGATCAGGAGGACCCTGATTTTGTTGAGATGATGGACATCCTAGAGTCCAGGAGATTGTCTATTCCCCTCCATAAATCTTTTGGGAAACAGGCATTTAAAATTTTAAAAACTCCTAATTCCATGCCTCCTGTGGACAGAAGAATGGACAAGAGGTATACTCTTTCAGGCTCAGACACGGAGTTTCTTTCCCAGCAATGCAGCCATGTTGGGGTAGTGCAGGCTGCTGCCTGTGATAAGGCAAATATTCCCTTGGCTTCACACCCCCTCAGATAAAGACTCCAGGAAGATTGATGCCATGACAAAGAAACCGTACATGGCAGCATCTTTGGGACTCAGGCAGCCTAACTATATGACCCACACAGCTAGATACCAGAAGTCCAGGTGGGACACTGTGCTGGCTGTAGCTAAACAGGTCCCAGACCAGCTTGCTAGGAGCTGGGCGGGTGGCTGTGGATGGGATTGAGAGCATCCAGGTGCAATTTCATGTGCTGTGGACTCCAGTGATGTTTCATCTAGAGTCATGGCTACATCTGTGGCCCTTCGGAGGATCTTGGCTCAGATGTACTAGCCTATCACAGGATATCCAGGCTAAGGCCATGGATTTTCCTGTCATTGGTAATTCTCTGTTTGGGGAGCAGACAGAGAACTACATGAAGAAGATGGACGAGTACAGGACCACCTACAGGAGTGCTCAGGCCAAAGAAAGACAAGCCACTCCTCAGAGGCAGCATTTCAGGGGCAGGGACAGGCCCTTTCAAATGCCTTTTTACCAAGCCCAGGCCTCCTCTTCTGCTTTTGCTCAGAGGGGGTTCTTTAGAGGGAGAGGCAGACGGGGTATGAGCAGGCCTGCTTCCACCCCTCAGCCTAAAGCCCCTGCCAAGCAGACACCCTGATGGGTCTGTCCGGGCCGATTCTCCAATACCTGTAGGGGGCAGGCTGGCTTACTTTGTCCAGGACTGGAAGTCTTTAACATCAGACAAGTGAGTCCTGGAAGTAGTAAGCCAGGGACTGGTTCTCGGCTTCAAAAAATTTCCCAAGATGAGAACCAGATCCTTTCCACCTGCAAATCCATCAGAGACCCTTGCCCTAGAGGCAGAGGTTTCTTCCCTCTTGGCTCTCAGAGCCATAGAAAGGGTTCCTACCCTACACAGGGGCAAAGGATTGTACTCCAGGTACTTCCTAACCCCCAAAAAGGCAGGAGAATGGCGGTCCATCTTGGATCTGAGATATCTAAACAAGCACCTTTTAAAGCCAAAATTCAAAATGGTGACTCTGGGAATAATTCTGCCCTCTCTAAGGCCAGGGGACTGGCTAGCCTCTCTTGACCTCAAAGATGCCCATTTTCACATTCCCATCAGGTGCTCCCACAGAAAGTACCTCAGGTTCGAGCTGCCCTCAGGCCACTATCAATTCAGAGCAATGCCCTTTGGTCTAACATCAGCCCCAAGGGTGTTCACAAAGTGCCTGGCAGTAGTGGTTGCTTTCTTAAGGAGAAAAAAGATCTCCATCTTTCCATACCTGGACGACTGGCTCATAGTGGGTCAGTCTCCAGACCAAGTCAAGTCACATCTTCAGATAACTCAGCAACTGCTCACTTCCTTAAGATTCCTCTTAAACCTTCCAAAGTCAGTTCTGGAGCCAGTACAGCTCCTCACCTTTATAGGGGCGGAGCTAGATACAATAAGAGCAAAGGCCTTCCTTCCCCTGGACAGGGCAAGGATGCTAATAGAACTGGCCTCTTCTTTTACCCTTCAGGTGTCTTGACCAGCAAGGCACTTTTTGCAGCTCCTGGGCCACATGGCAGCCTCTACAGCAGTGGTCCAGGGGGCAAGATTTCAGATGAAGGACATTCAGTTCAATTTGAGAACCTTCTGGTCCCAGAGAAAGGATTCCCTTACGAAACTAGTCCCAGTGACTCGAACCCTGATCCAGGCTTTGCAATGGTGGCAGGATCAGGACAATTTAAGGCAGTGAGTTCCTTTTGTCACTCAGTCTCATTCTCTAATTCTCACCACAGACACCTCCCTCTTGGGCTGGGGAGCCCACTTGGGGGATCTTACCACCCAAGGGCTGTGGTCACCTCAAGAGTCTCTGCTTCACATCAACCTCTTGGAACTCAGAGCAGTGTTTCTGGCACTGCAAGCTTTTTCTAAGTCTATTCAGAACATGGTAGTCCAGATCAGAACAGACAATACCACCACAATGTGTTACATCAGCAAGCAAGGGGGCACTCGGTCTACAGCCTTGTGCACAGAAGCAATGAAGTTGTGGTCCCTGCAAACTTCTCTGACAGCAGTTCACCTCCCAGGGAAGGACAATGTCTTAGCAGATGCTCTCAGCAGGATATCTCAGGGCCACCACGAATGGTCCCTAGATCCCCCAATTTTGAAAGTGTTTTTCTCCAGATGGGGCACTCCACAGATAGATCTTTTTGCAGCCCCAGACAATCACCAACGTCCTCTCTTTTGCTGCAGACCCCCAGTCTTGGGTCCGTTCCCCCTGGATGCTCTGGTTCTCAATTGGGAAGGGAAGTTCCTGTATGCTCCCCCCCTCTTCCCGCTCCTGTTCAAGGTGCTAGTCAAGATCAGGTCTCAACTGTGCAAAGTGATTCTGATCGCTCTAGACTGGTTCAGACAGCCCTGGTATCCACTGTTGCTGTCCTTAGCAGTCCACCTTCCCCTGTCTCTTCCCAGGAATTACAACCTGTTGACATCCTCTCAGGGAAGGATTTGGTATCCGAATCTCAAATCTCTCAATCTCAAGGCCTGGCTTTTGAAGAGTTAGAGTTTGCTGATCTGCACCTCTCTCAGGGTGTTCTGGATATTCTTAGGGCTTCTTGAAAGCCTTCCGCCAGAAAGACTTACAACTCCAAATGGAAAAGGTTCACTATTTGGTGCTCTGGTAAGCATATTTCTCCAGAATCTGCTGGGTTGCCTATAGTCCTGGACTGTATGGTTCAACTCAATGGCTTGGGACTCAGACCAGCTACACTCAAAGTACATTTGGCAGCTGTTTCTGCTTTTTTGTCAGTAGGCAGGCCCTCTTCTCTATCAGTCCATCCTGTATTTTGCAAATTCTTCAAGGGATTGTTGGACACCAATCCTCCCTTCAGGGACCCTGCTCCTGGTTGGGACCTTAATGTTTGCATTGCTCAGCTTATGCAACCCCCCTTTGAGCCTTGCCTTTGTCCTCTGCAGAGCTTAAGTACTTGACTTGGAAAACTGTGTTTTTGGTAGCCATTACCTCTGCCAGGCACATCAGTGAATTGCAAACCCTGTCAGTGGAGCCTGATTTCGTCTCTTTCCATAGAGATAAAGTGGTCCTAAGAACTAACAGGAAGTTTTTGCCTAAGGTGGTTTCAGATTTCCACCTTAATCAGTCTATGTCTCTCCCTGTTTTCTTCACTGACCATTCCTCCTCTGGGAGAGGAGGTTGCACAGCCTGGATGTAAAAGAGCCCTTAGCTACTACATAGAGCTCCTAAGGTCACAGGTTTGAGTCCCCCCCGGTGTTCCTCACTTATGGGGAGGTCGGTGAGGGCAAACCTGCCACTAAAAAGATCTGTTGCCAGGTGGATTGTCTCTTGTATACAGTTCTGCTATGAGAAATTGGGTAGAACCCCACCATCAGGCCTGAGGGCTCACTCTACTAGAGGTACAGCTGCTTCCCTGGCTGCTGCCAGGGATATTCCTATCTTAGAAATCTGTCAAGCAGCCACCTGGAAAACGGTCCATACATTCACCAAGCATTACTTGGACCCAGGTCCATCTTGCAAATACCCTGGTCCATCTTGCAAATGAGCTTCTGCTCAACGATGAACGCCTGGTTAAATAAAGACTTGATTGATTGATTACTCTCTGGATATCCAGGCTAGGAGTGATGCTCGGTTTGGCACAGCAGTACTTCAGAGCCTATTCCCAAAGTAGGTTCTGTCCCTCCTCCTTGGAGGTACTGCTTGGTAGTCTGCATATGTCAGAATACAGCAAGACTTCATGTTGTTTGAAGAAAAAATTACTCACCTTAGTAATGTTGTTTCTTCTAGTGGAGTCTTGCTGTATTCTGACCTCCCCCCACCTGCCTCCCGTCTCAGAACCTGGTTTCCGGGATGTGGGTGGGCAGGAGCAGTGTTGGCACCTAGAGGTGCCCCCTTTTTCTCACCCTCCTTTATTTTGGGTGTGTGTTGTGTTTTATTTTTTGGGTTTCCTGTCTTGAGACTTTGCTTTGAAACCAAAAAACCCTTTTTTAACAAATTTAGTTGCCAGTTGGCTAGTGTGAGTTTACAGTTTCCATACAGAATGCCTAATGAGTATAGCTCGTAAAGATCTGACGGTTAGAGTTTAAACAACAGCAGACAGAGGCTTCAACTGAGCTCGAGCTCAGCATTCAGTCAGAATACAGCAAGACTCCATTAGAAGAAACAACATTACTAAGGTGAGTAATTTTTTCATCTGTCCCGTTGTTGTAATAGATGTTATTTTGATTTTTTAGCACTAAAATGACGGACTTTATCCTCGCCATCTTTCGCGATGCATGAAACTGCGATGTCAGCACGGTTACTAATCAGCATGATCATGAAAGTGCTATGCATCGTAAGGATTGATTGGAGTGAGTTTGCCACCGAGATAGATAAAGAAGTGACAGACCTAAAGTGTATTCTTTTTTTTTTTTTTGCCAAGCAATATGGTAAATTGTTGTGCTGTTGGGTGCTACAGTGCCTCCAAGAAAATGGAGTGCAGAGGCATCTCATTTTACCGCTTTCCTAAAAGCAGAGAGCTACTAGCGAGGTGGAAGGCAGCTGTCAAATGGGAAAATCTTCCAGATGTGAACAGCAGGAACACAGTTGTGTGTTCTGTTCACTTTACACCAGATTGCTTTGAAAGGGACCTAAAGGTGAATAGGAATGAAGGAGGACAGCATTGTATTTTTTTCAATTTAATTTCAATTTTTTCCCCCCTCAGGTTAAACATGCTCTGTCTCTGAATAATTTCTTCTTCTGCCGTCTGTCTTTTGTGCTGTTATGATCTGATTGATGAGTCTGCCAAAAATGGAGCTTATTATGTCCAAATCACACACATCTATAGATTTAGTGATCATGGCACATTGTAATTATCTTCTTTCCTCCTGTATTGATGTCCCTGTTGCATACATAAGCATGCTTGCCTACACAGATATATGGCCATCTCCAATACTGTGCTGTTCCTGTGTATATACAGTACATACTGTATCTGTTTCTATCCATTGTTCATATATAATCCTACTGTCCCTCCCTATATATCTATTACCACATGTCCAGCTGTGCTGTTATATTGTGCTGCTGTTGTACGCATTCAATGTGCTGGTAGTGGTGGGGGGCCCCCTAGTTTGAACTTTCCACTTATCCCACGGCTTCTATAAAGGAACCTGTAATTATGCACCTAAATTATATTGTTGTATTGTTTTATTCTCAATCAGAAACATAATGAACTGTTCCCAGTACTTTTGGCTTTCAACTTCTGGCCCCTCAGAGAGGTGACAGGAGCAGAGGCAAACATTTTCTCAGCAGTGCACCATCCACCAACTTCACACTGTGTGTTTTATCTGCCTGTAGACAGACTCCATTTCCCACCATAAATAGGCAAACCAAATTTATAAGCAGTATGATACTGGTCTGTTTGTGCTGCATGTGGAAAGATTTTCCTCTGTATTTGGTGGTATATGCATCACATAACTAAGTAGTTCAGACACAAGATGGACATGGGAAGCAAAGATCTCTGAAAATGGACATAGGGTTACAACAGATGTTCCCAGGGTGTGGCGTGGCATAAATGGATTGGAAATGGAACAGTGCAGTGTTGGGATGGTACATGGGAGCAGCAGGATGCTGTGGTTGTTGGCATGTGAATAATAGTGGACTACAATGACTACGGGACGTTTGCTATGATGACCGTACTATGAGACAGTAAGGGCATTGCACAGATCGTAACATCGAGGTACAAAGACAGATGTACAATAAGGACACACACAATAGCAGGTCAACTGACATGACATGCAGAGTAACACAAGCACTGCATAGTGGGCAATCATTTTCAACGATGCCTTGGTCATAGCCAGGTTATGACACACAAAAATATAGAACTTGATGGCACATAAGGACAGAAAGACCCATGCAGTCTCTCCATTTTTTTATACCTTATGAATGTGCCATAGGCCTGTTGTCTGTCAATGGTCTGTCCATTTACACTCATCTGTATTGGTCCCTTATGCCTATCCCATGTCTGTGTGAAGGCCTGCACTGTATTCATATCCACCACTTCCTTAGGTATGCCATTCCGTGCATCCACCACCCTTTCTGTGAAAAAGAACTTCCTCACATTCACTGTCAATAGGCCTTCATCTAATCACATGCTGTATCATCTTGTCATGCTATACTTCTCATGTTGAAACTTGTCATAGTCTTTCACCTTTTTTTTAGTGTTTCCATCACATTGCCCCTCTCCCTCATTTGTTCTACAGTATACATATTAAGCTCTGTTAATCTGTCCTCATATGTTCTCTGATTGTATTATGTGATACTATTTAGACACAAAATAATCTCCTGATAATGTAATGCTTTATTATCATTCTATACACACAACAGATGATCATGTCAATGTTTGCCATGCCAGACCTGCACAAACTGCCAATCATGCTACATGGGGTTACTCTATCATGTGTATGACAGGCTCTCCACAGTGTCTGGGTGTACCCTACCCAGCTAGCACAGTGGTGAAAAATGCATAGCCATCAGGACAGAACATTTAGTGACGTGCAGCTCGACCATACACTCTTGCTTTGCAGTGGGAGGGCAAGAACATGTGCTAAAACAATTACTTATACATTGCATTACACTATAGACGTACCCCTTACTTCATCATCTGACGCATGCTACAAATGACGTACTGAAACGGCAGGGTAGAAAAAAAAACATCAGAACTTCCTTTGCTGGGGCGGTGTTCTGGTGAATGTGGGACGTTCATAATGAACAGTGCATCATTGCCCATAGTCTGCCTCAGTATAACACGGATGGGTACTTTTACCCAAAGAAATAATTACATTAGGTGGAGCATTACTATTGCAGACAGAATGATGAACTCATGGCTAATGAAAGAATTTACAACAGATACTCAGGATTGCAAGCACGTTTGCAGTTATTTATATATTTCAGAGCAAACTAATTCTCTGTAGTACTTTGTCAACAAATAAGTCAGAAAAGTAGACTTGAACAATAAAACCATCATCAAACTGCAAACTACCATTGACGTACTGAATATCAAATGGCACATTGGCACCCACAAAACACACTGCAGCAGCGGCACATAATACCTACTAACACTTTGCAGCACGAATCATCAGTGTTATAACAACATCTCATCAGCACAACATAGTAAGACAGGTAATGAGTAATTGGTGCTTACATAGAATTGGTGTTTACACATAAACTAAAAAAAGTACTCTTTGTAGATCCCGTTTACTGAAGCAGACCATAACAGGAAGTAATTACAGTACAGGGCAGTACACAATGGGGCAGCCCGTCAATTGCGTCATATCCTGCTACCGCGAGACAAGACTGATTGCAACATGGAGGACAAACAGCAATAGAGCTACATAAGATAAAAATAATTTAAATACGAATCTTGGCTCCAAAAAACGTATATGCGAGGGTACACCACATCAAGGGACAAAGTTATGACTGTGGGCAACGTTTGTCCCCTTTAACAAGTTCCCAGGCAAAGACATAGGGTGAGTGAGAGACAGTGACTGAGATTTGGAATTAAAGAGATACCCTCAGATGAAAGACTTTGTTTTCTCTATTTGTACTACCATTGTAAATAGTTATGCTAAAAAAATGTTATTTTTATTTTACTGTTATTGATAATAAAAACCGCTATTTGCAAATTTTTATAACTGCTCCTGGTTTTCCTATGCTTCCTGACGTGTGCCTCGACAACAATTAGATGTTGATTGTCAAAAGTTCTGTCACATATGTTACTGTTCTGAATAGGAACAGCCCCAACTGTAACACTACATCTGCATTATTTATTTTCTTAGAATTTTGTACACTAGGATTACCTCATTTGGGTTAATACCTGTAGTTCAAGATTGTCCTGGGGGATGATACAGCAGCAGATTTGTTACTGTTAAGTTACAGATATAATCAGAGAGACTATATACACGTATATGCATCATGAATTGTGCTACAAACGTTACCTGAGCAGCCTGCTGACCCAGTGGTTGCACTTCTGCTTTAGCGCCGACAGCCCAGGTTCAGGAATGAGCCTGTAGCATTGGAAGTCTGGCCAGGGTGGGGGGTTGGAATTCGAGCATTAGGTGGCCTGCCCATCTTCTCCAGGGTGGGTGGGTGAAGGTGCCTACACACAGTCTGACTCCTCAAACAACCAAAACAGGTCCTAGGGCTCACTGTTCTAGAGAGATACAAATACCGTGCTTCATAGCGAAAGAATTCAGGTACATAGAAAGAACCGTGCTCGACAGGGCCAGAAATAATAGCACAAACATGTCAAAGCATTCAGGGTTGCATGTATAACTACAGCATTTTTCAGTTGTCCTGTTTTTGAGATCCCGGCGCTTCAAACTGGCTTACAACAGTACAGTCAGTGTCCATGCATCATTGCACAGACCTCAAACTTCTATCAACTTACATAACAGGTGTATAGAAATACCTTGTTCAGAGGGGAGTCTGCCATGCACATGATGTCACCTGCAGGATGCAACTGACGTTTTGGACCGCGCATTCTTCAGAGTTGCGCCTCCATGTCCAACCACACTTGCTTCATAGTGATATGTATGTAACTTGCTAGCTCACACATCTGTCACACCGTATATCTCTGCTTTTTATGTCTGCCCCTTCTCCCCCTACCCCCCTCCCACCTTGGGTTGTAAGGCTTTTCCTTGTTTGTTTATTTACTTATGAGATTCTCCCCCTCCCTCACATCCCTTTTATCCCTTTTTTCCTTCACTTTTCCTTTTTTCGCTGATATGCGAACCAGCAAGATACATACTTTCTGTTATAGTTAATTGATTTGTCTATATATAACAGTATTGTTTGAGTTTTAAGTACGCGATTTTAAAGCTATGGCTGCCCAGGGTACCAGTCATATGACAAATCACTATAACTTAAGTGTGTCTAGATTCTTAGGCATAACTCTAATGAAGGTGTGGCCCAAAATGTCAGCTGCGTGCCTGCATGTGACATCATCGCGTGCATGGCAGACTTCCTCCGAACAAGGTTTTTTTGTGCACCTTTTTGTAAGTTGATGGAAGTTTGAGGTCTGTATGCTAAAGCGTGGATATTGAGTGCACTGCTGTAAGCCAGTCTGAAGCTCCAGAACATGAAACAGGATGACAGAAAAATATGGTAGTTAGACATGCAACCCTCATTGTTTTCACATGTTTGTGCTCTTAGTTCTGGTATCACTGAGTGTGCTTCTTTCTGTGTACAGTTTGACTCCTGGCAGTGGCAGGAAGTCTGTGTGCCTGGGAGCCTCTGCAGTGCTGGGATTGGAGGTCACAGTTGCTTCATTAACGTCATTCCATGTCCGCTCCTCCAGGGAGTAGCAACCACAACGTAGAAAAAACCCTGGCGACCACATGACATGAAACCTGGCTCCTACTGCCTCTTCGGCCTCTGAAAGCAAAAATTACCAACTAGACCACTACGGTGATATTGTTTTTTCCCCTCATTCACACAGGAGCCCCGCCGTGAGGAGCAAGCCATGGTCTGAAGGACCATGTGGATAGTCCCTGTGGGAGAAGGTCAAGTGTGTAGGGTGATACACAAGGTAGATATATGGGGTAAATCCCCACTGGCTGGAAGGAGAATGAAAAGTTAAACAAAATAAAACTGACCTGAGGACAAATTACAGGGATAGGCGGATAGAAGTCTAGTGCTGATAAAATCTCCTTTAAACTAGTGCCTACATTGTCATTGATTGCAGCTGTATTGATTTTGCTATTGATGCCTCCCACTCCATCAAACTGGGGACTGTGAGTAGAATTTTTCTCAAATTTCTTTTAAATTAAATTCTGTTTGGTTATAAACAGAATGTTGGATCTGATCTGCACAGTTATCTGTTGGGCAGTGATTTGTGAACACTGATGAAAACAATCCCTAGTATTCGTGAAATACTGATGATCTTCGGGGGTATCTCAGTCATCAGGTTACACTGTAGGAACCTTCACCATTGGAGACGGGGAATCCACACAGAAGATTTTCAGCAGTACAACTGGAGCCACGCATGTCATTGACGTCTGCCGATGTCACCAACCCTATATAGGTATGGGTAGCTCCACTCCCTCCTCAGTTCTTTCCTGCTGTTGACTTGCAAGCATAGTCTCCGTGGAAAAGGTATTGCAGTGTCTGCACCTCTTTTGGCCTATGACCGTTTTCCTTAAGTGTCTCCGCAAAACCTCTTTTAGTGATTTGTTTCCTTTTTTGTTTATGTCGAGAATTAATCCATCCTCGTCTTTTGTTTTCTGGCGCTGCCATTGCAGGAAGATGATTGCCTGTACAGATGAACACTCCATTTGTTTCTGCTGTCTTGGGCCAAACCACGAAGTCTCCAACTGTGAGCTCTGCCAGAAATTCAATCAAACAACCCTTAGGTGATGCAAGAAGACTCTGAAGAAATTCCTGATGGAGCAGCAGGTAGTCAACTCTGGGCAGGGGTCCTCCGGGGCCCTGGCCACTTCATCGCCCACTGGCTCCATGAGCTTCCAGGCCTCAAGGCCTGAGACAAGTTCTCGGGGACTCACAAGAAAGACCAGGATCGTCACCGCTCCCCCCGGTGGCCATCCCATTCCCTTTTGGCCTCTCCTTCAGGGGGCTTTTCATCGATGGCAGCTGCCCTGACAAAGAGACCAGCTGTCCAGGTCTCTATTCCTACCAGACCCATACTGACAGCTTCTCCTCCTGAATCTCGGGGCGCCTGGCCATAGACCTCCAGGTTATCAGTCCCTCCTCCATCAACAGCCACTCCATCATTGCCTGCCCCTTCCTCTCCGAGGGATACAGGCTCGTCAGGCTTTCAGGTCAGTGGGTCGCTGGCATCTGTGCTGTCGAACCCCCCCCCCCCATTGACACTGACCATGGACCTGAATGAGATCTTGGTTAAATTTACTAACTTTCTGGTCCAGCAGTTTAGTGCATAAAATGGGCCGTCATCGCTGGCACTGTTGATGGTGGCTTCGTTGTTGACACCCATTCGTCACCCAAGGGAACCTCCCCATGGGACTTCCATGACTCTTCTGACGCCAGACCCAGATGAGGAGGTCGACCTCAAGGAGTACCACCACCTGGACCTCATCCTCCGTGATGACATCGAGGATGAAGAGGTAGAGGAGGAAATCCTCCTTTCTGAAAAGTCCACTGCCTCCTTGGTTAGTGAGGACTCGGTTAAGCATACTCCGAGGTTTCCCCCCTGAAGATGCTACTTTCTATAACATCATGAAACAGCTGTCTGTCACTACGGGTTTCCAGACTGAGGAGGAGGAGGAGGATGTCACCAGAAAGGACCTCGCTGACTACTTGGAGATCCCGGATTCTCCATCCAAACTTACTCCTCCTATGCTGCCAGCCCCGAAAAATGCCACTACAGCAGCCTGGCAAAGGCCAGACATGGTGCCAGCTATGCCATTAAGAGCAGACAGATTGTATAATGCCCCCCCCCAGGGCCTTCCTTGCTTTGCGGCCCAGGCTGAAACTAACTCTGCTGTCATTAAGGCAGCCCATGACAGGTCTAAGCACCTTAGCTCCCTTCTCCCAGACAAGGAATCCCATAGGATTGACCTCTGGGGTAAGAGGGTTTACGCCTCCTCAACATTAGGTCTGAGGATTGTAAACTATCTTTCACATATGGTCAAGTTCCAAAATGCCAACTGAGGGAAGGGCAAGGCAGCTGCCCAAGCCATCCCTGATGGCACCCAGAAGCAGGAATTGCTGCAGTGTCTGCAAACTGCAGAGGATGTCAGCAGACACCTTCTTCTGACCCTGTATGATTTGGCCTACATGGTGGCCAGGGCTGCTGCCACAGGCATTTGTCTTTGTAGGCTTTCCTGACTGAGGTCTCTGGCTTTGCGGCTGATGTGCAAAATAAGGTGCTGAACGCCCCATTCAATGGCACCAAGCTCTTCGGTCCCGATGTCCAGTGCCTCATTAATGATCTGCAGGCCTCTGGCACCGCCCTTAAGTCAGTCCACTCTCTCTACCACATTCAACTCCATGGTAAGGGATGCTGTACTTTTCATAGACAGACCAATGGACCAGGTTCCGACCCTCACACCCAAGGGAGGTGCAGAGCCCAGTCTTCCTTGCCTGCCCCCTCTAGCTCTGGAGCGGTGGCCAATCATCCCAGAAATGACAGACCAGCTTCCATAGCTTGTCCTCCCTCAGCTTGACTCCTTGTCAGACCCCACTCCTCTGGCCCAGACCCAGGAGGTGGTGGTTGGAGGTTGGTTCTCCCTCCATCTGAATCAGTGGAGAACTGTAACTTCAGATGTGTGGATCCTACAGATTATAGAGAGCAGTCATACCCTGGAGCTCATTCAGCAACCTTCAGATACCCCTTTTCCATTCTCCACCTTTCATTTGGCCCACTTGTCTGTTCTCTGGGAGGAAGTGCAATCTCTGCTGCGCAAACAGGCAATTGAGCTGGTACCAAAGCATAAGACAATTCAGGGGTTTTATTTCAGGTTCTTCCCGGTCCCCAAAGAGACCAGAGATCTGTGGCCCATTTTGGATCTCAAGGACCTCAGTCTTTGTCCAGTACAAAAAGTTCTGGATGGTAACTTTGCCAGGCCTCTTGCCCCTCCTTAAGACTGGAGAATGGCTCTGCTCACTGGACATGCAGGACATTTACCTGCACATTGCGGTCTTCTATCCTCACAGGAGCTTTCTTCACTTCGCCTTTCAGGGCGAGCATTACCAATTCAAGGTGCTGCCTTTTGGCTTGTCCTCTGCACTGCTTCTCTTTACCAAATGCTTAGCAGCGGTCGCAACAGCTCTCAGAAGAGAGGGACTGTACATCTTCCTTAACCTGGATGAATGGCTTCTCAAGGCCCCATCCAGGGGCCAGCTGTGGCTGACTCCAGAGCATTCTCTCCAGCTTTTCCACTCTTTGGGCATAACAGTCAACCTGCCCAATTTGGTTCTAGCACCGTCCCAAAGACTGCAATACATTGGGGTGGTTCTGGACTCCAAGCAGGGAAAGGCCTTCTTACCCCAGAACAGGGCAGAATCCATTATAGTTTGGGCTCAGGAAGTAGTTCAGAGTTGGTACATTCCTGCTAGGCTGTATCTCAGGCTCTTGGGTCTAATGGCTGCGGCCATTGCCCCCCTTCCACTGGCCAGGCTTCACATGTGCATCCCTCAGTGGACCCTCACAGTGCAGTGGGACCAGTGCACAGACAAGCTGGACCAACCAGTACTGGTCTTCTCCCTGGTCCACAAAGTTTTTCAGTGATGGATGGACTCCTCAAATCTTCAGGGAGTCCCTTTCCAAGTCTCCTTTCCCCAACAGATCCTCCCCTCAAATGCTTCAGGTCTGGGCTGGGGAGCCCACCTGGCTCCCTTTCAAACCCAGGGCTCCTGGTTCCAGTGGGAAGCCTCCCTGCATATCAATGTCCTGGCGATGAGAGTGGTGCTGTATGCCATGCAGGCATTTCAGGAACACCTTGCTCGAGGCCAACTGCTGGTGCAGTCGGACAATCTGAGTGTAGTCTACTACATCAACAAGCAGGACAGGACTCACTCATACTCCCTTTTCAGTGAGTGTGGTACTGGGCACTGGAGCACAGTCTGACACACTCTGCGGTCCACGTCCCAGGTGTTCTCAGCACCCTGGTGGACAGTCTCAGCAGGACTCAGTCTAGCATGTACGAATGGGTGCTTCTCTCATCCATATCAAAGATCTGTTCAACAGATGGGGTCGCCCAGAGTTGGACCTATTTGCATCCCCACTCAATACAAAACTGCCTAATTTCTGCTCGCTAGATCCAGGGCCTGGAGTTTCCTGGTGAGACGCATTGTCCCTATCTTGGAGTGGGAGATTTCTGTATGCATTCCCTCTTGTTTCCTCTAATACAAAAGGTGCTGATCAAGCTGCAAATGGGGAGGTGGGAGGCCAGCATGATCCTGGTAGCTCCATTCTGGCCTCACCAGATATGGTTTGCTCTGCTTCAACAGTTGGCAGAAGAACCTCCGGTCCCTCTGCCCCTTTGCAGGAATCTGCTGGCCCAGGATCGGGGGACCCTGGTCCAACCCAACCTCGGGTCCCTCCATCTGCATGTGTGGCTCCTGAGGACATAGTCATCGCCAGGTTCAGGGTCTCTAACTGGGTGCCAGACATCCTGGTGACTGCCCATAAGCCTTCCACATGTGCCACTTATGCCATGAAGTGGAAGCGGTTTACCGTCCGGGCTGCCAAGCATTCCCTAGACCCTTTCACCTGTCCTGTGAAGCATATCCTGGACTACCTGATTTCTTTGTCTGACTCAGGCCTTCAGTATTCCTTCCTCAAGGTCCACCTTTCGTCTGTTTCTGCCTTCCATGAGCCCATGGGTGACCACACTATAGCTCAGCTGGATGTCTCCCATTCAGTTCTCAGGGGCATCCTGCATCTGAAATCCCCAATCCATTCCCCTGTCCCAGCTTGGGACTTAAATTTTATTCTGGAAAAGTTGACCCTGTCTCCTTTTGAGCAAATCGCGACTTGTGATTTGCACTACCTCTCTTGGAAAGCACTATTTTTAGTTGTCATTACATCTGATTGAAGAACTTCAGAGCTTCATTCCCTCTGGTGCGAGGAGCCTTATTTGATTTTTCACAAAGACAGGGTATCTTTGTGCACAAATCCTACATTTTTACCTAAAGTGGTTTCTGAGTTCACACTTAGTCTACCCACCTTCCTGTTTATTTTCCTGAGTGTGCCAATTCAGGGAAAGCACTGCTCCGTATGCTAGATGTGTACAGAACTTTGAAGTATTATCTGCTTCGGACTAAGGAGTCCAGAAAGTCTAAGCAGTTTGTTTCTTTCTCCACAGGTAAAGAGGGTACTTCAGTTTCTAAGCAGTGTTTATCCAAATGGTTAGCAAATTATATTGTTCTGTTTACAAGTATGGCAAAGAATTCCCTGGTACTGTCAAAGCTCATTCCACCAGAGGAATGGCTACCTCGGTGACTTGTTTCCGAGGGTCTTAGATACTGATATTTGCGCTGCTGCCACCTGGAATAGAGTCCACACCTTCACCAAGCATTAGTCTAGACATTGCTTCAAGAGCCCATGCAGGATTTGACAGGGCTGTGCTACAAGGACTTCTGTCGTACGTTTATGGAGATCCGGCCTCCCAAACTGTCTGTTCTTACTTATTACTGCTTGGGACTCGTTCCAATGGTGTAAACTGATGACTGAGATACCCCCGAAGAAGATAGAACAGTTACTTAAGAACTTACCATAACAGTAGGTCTTCAAGAGGATCACACTCGTCAGGTATGATTTCCTTCCCACCGTCCACCTTCTTGGGGCTCCTGCTCAGGACCTGGCTATCTGCTGTATTCCATCATTTCTATCTAGAGCCGGGTCCGTCAGTCTCTCCTTAGTTCCCCAGGGTGTTAGCCTTGCTCCCTTCATCTCTGGAGGGAAAGAACTGATGAGAGGGTGGGGCCGCCCATGCCTATATAGGGTTGGTGACGTTGGTGGACATTGTCGGTATGGGCAGCCCCAGTTGTAGGATTCCCCGTCTCCGATGGGGAAGGTTCCTATGGTGAAACCTGATGACTGGGATCCCCTCGAAGATCTACTGTTACGGTAAGTTTTGACGTAACTGTTCTTTCCCCTTTTATTCGCAAGATTTTGTTTTATCATATATAATGTATAGCTCTGTGTTCAGGAGAAGGTTACTTTCTGGGGTACCAATGGCTGGGTGGTTAACAGCAAGAGTTCTCCACTTGGTACCAGTGATTTGCAATAACTGATACATAAAAATACGATTGGTAGGATCCCTATAAATGTTTAAAATAGGCTCAACCATTGTTCTTATCTTTATTATAATGGTTTTACTGCTGCTGTTTGTACTGTACAACACTTTTTTGACAGGGTAGAATAGAACCCTGTCCCATTTGTTTTAGAGAAAGTGTTTAAATGTAAGGATCTGTATTCTTTCCTTTCTCTTGTCTGTCTGGTTGCGCAACCAAATTTTCCTGTGAGACTTCGGTCTTGATCCACCTGAACAGTCCCGCGGCCCGTTGCCTCTCACTGTCTCTGTTTTCTCTTGCTTTCTGTTTTTCCTCCCTTGCATATCTAGATCTGGTAATATAAGAATATGTGCAAATCAATATATGGAAATGAAACTGATAATGGGATCACTTTTGTTTAGAAAATGTTTACTGTTACTGTATATATTTACAATTTGAGATAACTGTAAAAAGCTAAAGGTTACTTGGGTGCAAATGCCTGAACCTTTTGCAGTTGCTGTGGGGATTTCAGGAAGTTCTCAATGTTCTAGCAGTTCCTGAAATTTACAAAGGACAGAATGTTTGCTAAGGATGGGGGTTGAGAAGATTTATGAAAACAGCTAAACTGAGCTGCAAGGGTGATATATATTTTTTTTTTTTTACAAGAAAGATTTAATTTGCTTCTGTACATAGTTATTCTGAACAGGTTTATTTTATTTTATGTTACTGCAACTACAAATAAACAGTTCTGTAGAATTTTACAACTGCTCCTGGGTTTTCTGTATGCTTCCTGACCTGTGCCTCGACGAGAACTTTGAAACTAAAATGTGTCTTGTAAGTCCTCACATAAATAATGTCCTAGATCTTTCGATAAGACACGTCATAGGATAGAGTAGAATTTTGTTTTATGCAGTTCCTTTCATACTCTGCAGGGAAAATCAGTACAAATATGGTAGGATGTATTAACTGCACTCGGCATTCTTACACAGCCACAGACCTTTACTTTGAAGCCTGGTGTGGGACTTGAACTCATGACCCTGTGGTCAATGGTGATAATACTGTGAGCTAAGCCACAGTGACCCCCACAAATCAGTCCGTTGTTTCACCTAGAATATAAATGTAAAGTCAGATTTTTTTTTTCTAAGCAGGTTATTTAGAAATGACAGTCTTTTTGAAATGAGATACAAAAATGAAACCAGGGGTCTGAGATTTCAGTGGTCTGGGAGTAGATGATTGGTGTGCCACTCGCTGGTGCAGAGAAAAATCTCTGCATACCAGTTGTAGTATGTGTACAGAAAAACAGATAAAAAAAAGTTATAAAACTGGCTGGCCCAGTAGCAAATTGGTAGCTCTGCTGCTTGCTATGCTTGGGACCTGGGGTCTGGAACAGACTCAGACCACTCATTGACCATGCAGGGGAAGGAGAACTGAGTGCTCTGTGGACTGTTCTCCTCCTTTGGGGAACAGTGCATCTTGCTGCATCACTACCACATAGCGGAGGAGCAGAAGCATGCACTGAATGTAGACTGCCACAGACGTGGATGCTTGTAATGTACACATGCCTCAGCATATGTATGAGCGTCATTTCACACCACTAGGCCCTCAGGGAATCCAAGGAAGAAAACACCAGAGGAAAAACACCCCCGGATAGAAGGATGATGGCGTGACTTCCCAGGCCCTGTACCACTAACCAAGGCACCCACCAATCTCATAGTGGTTTTAGGCAAGTGGTAAGGTAAGGCCCAGAGAAGGTAGGTGCTAAGGCTGAGGATCATGGTTTGAAAGGGGGGACAGGAGCACAAACAAATGAGAGAAAAAGTTGTAGAATTACATCTGAAAATTCCATGCATGCAACTGGAACTGCAGAAGTGCATGAGTTCGTCAGGACTCTTGATGTGCTACTTTTCCCACTGCATGCACCGAAGGATTCCCTGACCCTCTTAAGAATTAGGCTTCAGATATGCCTGGCTAGCTACAGTATATTGTTCAGGTACCTGCGCGCTAACACCGAAAACTGGACAGTCTTATACTTTGTTCCACATCAGTCTTAACCATACTCTTCTGCTTTACCTTCACCCACCCACCCCACCCCAGACAACCTGCTCAGATGGCCAAGGGAGCTCCACAGAGGTGAATACCCTCAGGAGCCCTGAAGGGGCTCAGTGAGTTCCTTCCCTGTTGGCAAGCATACAGATGGGGCAAATTCTTTTGGGGCAAGACTGCAGACCAGAATTTGGAGTTGTAGCCAGGAAAATATAATTGTACACCAGTTGGTGCATGAACTGATTGTTGCCCCCTTTTAGTTTCAATTATTTATTTATTTGTTGACCAAACATGTACATTGATCTGAGGAACCTTCTCAGGAATAACCCGGGCCTTGATAGCAAAGAATAAGGGTGGTACGTGGTTATAAACAAGCTTGGAAATGTTTTTTTTTTTAAATAACAGAAAGTACAGATACAAAAAGGAATAATTAGGATACAGTTTCAAAAAATGGTCAATAACATGAGTTAAACAATTAGCTTTCATAAATCAGCTTAGAAGAAATGGGAACACTTATGTTAATATAGCATATTGGGAACAAGCGGTGCTAACATTGCACACTTAAACTGTCAAGATAGTAACTAGCCAGTGTTGGGTAAGTTACTTTTTCTATTACTTTCTATTTATTTTAGAAGCTTGATCCAGGAAAAACTGTGCAGTCACTAACAAGGATGGAGAAGTACTAGAAAAAGTAATACACCTGACGGTTACAGTTACTTGTAACATGGCATTTATCGCAGAGCGTAAATCGGCAGCACCGATAGGAGGAACAGCATCACGGGACCTCAGCCGGAGCGGGCATTAACCTATATTATATGCCGTGCCCACTGAGGCAGTACTGCGAGCAGTCAGACCCGGAAGTTAGCAGCACTGGGTCCTGTGGCCGAGCGAGCTGAGTAGCGAGAGGAGAGCCAGCCCCAGTAGGCATCCGAGGGCGGAAATGGGCAAGGGGGACCAGAAGTTGCGGCGGACATCCGCGAGAGGCAGCAGCTCGCCAGTGTGGGATCGCAGGGCAGACCCAGGAGCAGCGCAGCAGCGGAGCAGTGTGTGGGAGGCAGCAGGAAGTGAAGCCCCCTGGCATGCACAGCGCAAGTGGAATCCTCCTCGCAGTGCTTAAACCCTTCACCGGAGACCTCCCGGGGCGGGTATGATGAGAATACCTGCACCGAAGTGGACAGAACTGGGACAGTGATGTTTGCTGCAGCGAGCCGCGTGGCTCCAGGGACAACAGCTAATGACCGCATCTGTACATATGTAGTGCTATGCACCATAGTGTGACAGCGAAGTACAGCTTGACAACTCTCACAGCCCCTCCGTCTCTCATTGTCCATCTCGCAGACTGGGCCCCCTGCAGATGCCTCCACCAACCCGCAGCCCGTGTTACAAGCGCATTAAGCCACTCCGTCTGTGGCATCTAATGCGATTGATGCGTGGGGGCCAGGTGGTGGCCCTCGGCCTTCAGCCTCGGGCCGCCACCGCCCCCCATGCATCAATCCAGCATTAAATGCCACCTTCAGTAGGCTAATGCTTACTTATTCTTATTATACAAAACAATACAAAAATAATAAAATACTATAACAGATGACATTTATTTGAAAGTAATAGGTTAGTTACTAGTTACTTTCAAATAAATGTAATCAGATACAGTTACGTAGTACTTTTGTATAAAAAGACATAAGTAACTAACTGTAAGGTGTATTACTTTTTCCAGTACTTCTCCATTTTTGCTAGTGACTGCACAGAGCTTTCTAGAACAAGTCTCCAAAAATAATAGAAAGTAATAGAAAAAGTAACTTACCCAACACTGTAGCTAGCGTCTTAGGTCACACAGTTTTCTCCGTTAGTTGGCCCCACGGTGATATAAGCCAATGTATGCTGTTAGGAGAAAAATTAATAGCAGTGCATTTGATGCATTTGCATTTTGCCTAGCTCAAATGGAGCACAAAAATGATATTGTAATGTCAGAAGGCAGGTAAAAATGGAGCCCCAGATTAAACCTGTCTGCTTTGGTGTACATGGAGTGAGTGTTCATATATGACTCCCGTAGGTATGGTCAGCAGTGGGCACATATCTCCTTGGCCCCACCTATTTTCTCCTGCTTCTGTCCTTTCCTTTTTCCCCACCACAGTGATAGAGAACAGTCAGCCACACTTATGCTGTGGGCGTGCCTGTCAGCCGGGGATAGGCTTGAATTCCCCCACACCTTGAAGCTTGTGCTGGTGATCACCCTAAGAGGTATGGATAATGTGGGCATCCAGCCCTCCTCACCCAGAACCTTAGTGTGCTGTCTCAATCACACATCCAGAGCTCCACCAGTCTGGAAGCAGGACTCGGGAATGCAACCCTATCCACTCACAATGACCAGCTCTAACTGACTGGCCAAACATTTCCAGTTTTGCATGTTTAGCTTGATTCATATTTTCAACAAACTTTTGGGAGAGGAGCTACCACCGCCACCACCCCATGCAAGTTATTCCTTTGCAGCATTTGTTTAGGGTAAATATATTTAATCTAGGGAGGTGCTGCATCAAAGGCAGGGATCTTGAATGTCTAGCTGATGCCCTCTGTCTGGTAGCCATGGCATTACCAACAAAGCCATCTATCTGGTGCCAGTTCACATACCAGTTAGAGCCAGCTGAAAGGTATACAGTAGCTGGATGTCATCATCTCATTCCTCCCAGGATATACTTTGCTTGCTTTCTCAGCCCCTCACTCTGTTCCTGGCCCTGATCTCTAAATAACAAAAGAATTTCACACCACCTCCCTCTGTGCTTTCCAACTTTACCCTCCTTTGCCAGTCACAGTCTTGCAATAAAAACACCTCCCACACTCCAGTCCTTTCTTTTCTGCTAAAAATACTCTCATCTCTTCAGTCTTTCTTTCTGACTACAATTTGTGATTTAAATTGCTTAGCAGTGGCTAATAGTGCACCAGAAAACATCTAATTGTCATCTCATCAAGCCCTTCAAAATTACGGTCCATCCTCTGTATTTTTAAAACAATTATCTCTTGGAGCTCTCATCTTAACAGTCCTAACAATCCCGTATCCTTACTTTAACTTCTTTCCCACCCCCACCCTACATTCTAAGCCCTGGTCTGTAATTAAAAACATCACTCTCTCACCCTCGGCTTGCTTTCACATTGCCCAGGCTCTGAAATGGTACCGACCTCTTACACCCCCCAAGAGACTTCTGCTGCGGAGTTCCGTAGTCTGCCCCTCTCTCACCTGATCTCAGATAAGGAAACTTCATGGTGACTATTGGCCCCCTCTTCTCTGTTGTATTCTAAAGATCCCTGGTGTGTGATGGCAATGACCATACTGGGCCTTTATCCAGGGGTGTTCAAATCAAAACTTTAAGGACTTGTCCAGCCATGACTGTAGCTGAATTTTTACTTGCCCCTATTAATTACAATGAAATTAGCTCACTTTTTGTACTTGCCCTTCAAGGAAGTTTACTTTACCCCGGACAGGGGGCAATGGGATTTGCACACTCCTGCTTTATCGAACTGACTCACGTAGCCCCATCACCTGCCATCTCACAAACTTACCCCACCTCAATTCTGATAGGCCATACTCCCTCATAGAGACTACTGGTACAGGGCTTCTCACACATCTCTTGGGTCTAGACTGGCTGTGGGTCTAATGCCATGTTTAGTGGTGCCGTCCCTGCACAGGGTCGGTCCTCGTCCCACAGCTGCCACCTTCATTTTCTCACTTGCATTTTAGCAGTAGTAAAGCAGTAAGCTCATTGCTGCAGCATATGGTAGCGACATAAAATCACAATGAACAGAAAGATTATCCAACATTAATTTAAACATGGCAACGTTTTATTCCATACTAAAAAGGAAAAAGATGGCGCTATATGAACCATTGGGTCCCTTTTTACAGATAAAAATGCAAGAATTTTGAAAGAATTGGGGCAATAATTATATTTACCGAAGGCGGGAATAATCTCAATCAATCTCTCTCTCTCTCTCTCTCCAGTTCATAATTTTTAAAGTACAGGAGATAATGCAATAAATAATACTCAAAAGCTGTATTCTCATCACAGCAACATTAAATCATTGTCTTAAGATATAAAGAGTTAAAGGTTAAAAGGGTTATTTTAAACCTAGGTCTTGCTACAGCCTTACTAAAATCCAAGTAATTTTCTTCACTCAAATAATTTTAAAGTTCTTATACTTGTAACCCCCCTACAAATGGGGGTTCCCAAAAAGTCTTCCTTGAGCTTGCCTAAATGATGACTGCCAGGCTAGTGTTCTGTGTTTTATCTGTTTAAATGTATTGCTAGAGAGTGCCTGTATAGCCTCTGTGTACTGTCTCTTTAAGAGCTGCCTGGATTACAGTCATAATTAATCTGAGAGGGAGCTCTGTTAGAAGATGTACTATACTTGTTTGCTAATCATTTGTTAGAGTAGTAATAATATTGCAGTTTGTTCTAACCTGCCTTCTTTGCAGCATGGGCAGTTCTGTTTCTTTCCATCATCTTGGTCCTAGACTGCAGAATGGGCCAATCAGTACATTTGGGACTCTAAAATGGAGCCTGCCTACAGGGGCTTACTGGGGTCAAAACTTGTAGGAATTGTAGTTTTGGGCTTTTGGTGCCTAAAAGATCCTGGAGGGGGAGCCCTTGTTGTGACTGACAGACAGATCAGCCAATCGAACCTTTTGGATCTTGGGGAAAGTCCCACACTTCTTGCAGTTTCAGTTAGATCTGAGTTGGGAAGTGAAGAAGTAACAGCTCGAGATAGTTTGAGCAGCAATCCATAGTGGATTCGTGTGGGAGAACTGTGGAAAGGCCTGAGTTTGGCCTGCATACCTGCTTGCTATTCCTGAGAGGGAACTTGTGCTTTTTTTTTTTTGGACTGAATCCGAATTTGGAGAGCGAATTAAGCCACTGAATTGTGACCAGGCTTTAACCTGAAGAAGACTAAAGATCTGCTGAATGCGATCAGCCTGTCAGGACTTCCAGCTATCTCTGAACACCCAGATTGTGCAGACTCTGTAATTGCGACTGGAGAGCCATTTGCCTGGTACAGTGGAATTTCCTTACATGTGAATGTGCTGTGTGCTTAGAGTGGGTCATGATTTGGTGCCCCACTGTGCGTTTGAACTGTGTTTTGCTTTCTGGAGACTATATCCAGCTCCACGGACTGAATCTGTATCCATTTCCATTTGGCTGGGCCCTGCTATACTGGCCCAGCCAGAATACCTGCTACACAGAGAAAGTCATCGACGAGAGACCGGCCTGGGGATCAGCCCCCTGTTCAACACCTTGAACAGGAACGATGCCTCTGTGATTCGTGTGGGCCCTGCTTCTCCAGGCACTTCTGCGCAACAGCCTGCAGTCTCAATTTCATCCTGCTTGTGTCCAGTATTGGGTATCATAAGTAAATGTCAGGATAGCTTTCTGCAGCAACAGCTAAATCTAAAAGTGTTGTCATCTGATTGTCTTGTTGCCTTTTCTTTCACGAACTGAGCCCTCTGGCTCTGGATTACAAATAGTGTGTGTTGTGCATGTTGCTTTCTTCCATCACAGGGCCCCAACCAGCTGCAATGTTCCTGGCTAGCCCACCGTTTTCCTACCTGGGGTACCCAGAGTGTGTGACTGTGTAGGGACTCTGAACTGCATGCATAACTGTCTGATTAATATAGCTTTTAAGCACGTCAACCTGATTATGCCCCTCCCTGGTTCAAGTCCCCTGAATAAATCAGATTTAACTTTGTTTGCATTTAACCTGACTGTGGTTCCAGTTTGTGCCAAAAGTATTGTACTGCTGCTATTTGCTGTGCTTAACCTTGTTTTACATGGGGTCCCCAGGGTCAAGCTAGAGGAACCAGCCCTGGTGGTAAGTGCAAACAGTGTGGGTAATTGCCTGGTGAATAAGGGTCATTGTGAAAGTAATTATTGCATATTGTTCAGGCCACTAGAAGGGAAAGGGAGGGGTTACAGTGTCCCGGAGGGCTGTGCCCAGGTTAGCTTGACCACTAACAACCCTGACCTCCGCGTGGAGGCACCCATTTCATTACCCAGGCCCCTTAACCTGCTACTAGCCAAACAAGCAGGGGTAGTAGCCTTTGGGGTAGCGCCACCTAGGGGTTACATACTCTTAGCAACCTGCGAGAAACACCATGTCTTTCCAAGTATGCTTGTATTTGTATGCCCAAAATACACCATTTACATTCTTGTATGATGTATTTAATTTCAGGTCTTGCTATAGAAAACTAATCTGTGTTGACATTAAGATCCATTGTTTGTAAGACTAAACGTAACTTGCCCCACCAGCCTCTTACTGCCAGAGTGGTGTTTTCCTTTTGTATAGCTTCAAGTAGCACTCTCTTGGGAAATTTGTAATCTTCTGTCGTAAGAATTCTTACAAAATAACCCAACATACACAAGGAGTAAGCTGATATAGTCTATATCACTTTTCAAGCACCGGGCACATTCTTCAGGAAGTGCAAAACACAAATTAATTGATCTCTGTTCTTATTTTTATTGTACTCTTTTTCAAAGTAGTACAGTGTTTGGGGGGGAGGGGAGAGAGCGCTGTGGAGCCCGAGCAATTTGGGCACTCCAGCTATCAGCTCTGAATAATTATGGACAGCAAGCGCTTAAACCTTTGTTTTTTCCTTAACATTGCCAGATTTCCACTATTTCAGCTGGTTTTGGATGTCTTCAGCTTCATAATGGGGAAGTCCCAGAGAGGGAAGCACTTACAGGAGGGAGCTTCCAGGAAAAATGTTTCAGTACCTCCGACCACGTGGTCAGCCCCAGGCCGTGCAGCAGCTTCTGTGGACGAGCCAGAAGTTGAAACTCTCCAAACAGTTGCCGTTCAAGTAAACAGATTAATAAAATCGGTAGCTAGACTTTCTGATAAGTTCGACTCCCTAACTAACCAGTTGTCCACCTTGGAGACTATTGTGGAAGCCGTGCAAGCAGCGACTGCTGAAGCCACTAAAAGATCAGACTGCACTATGGGAACAGCAGCAAATATTGTTAAAGAGAAATCACCATTTATACACGAGACTGAAATCCTTGGAAAACCAGGCCAGATTGGCTAGTCTTCGCCTTATTGGGATGCCCAAGGGGTGCGAGGGCAATCCCAATCATCTGCTTTTATTCCTCAGTGACTGTTTCCAGCAGCAGTTTGAGGACAAGCTGCTTAATTGACTGATCGCCATGCAAAAGGCCTATCGTGTCACACTGAGAGGGAGGCCAGTCAATTCGGATGCCCCCCAAGCCATTGTAGTGGTTACTGATGGCACTGGCACCAGGGATCGTGTGCTGGCCTTAGCCAGACAGAAGAAAACATTGCTTCAGGGTGGTCTTCCTATCCAGATCTTTCCTGATTTGAGTTTTGCCACAACAGCAAAAGAAAAAACGATTTGATGGCATCTGGGCCATGTTGTGGGGGGCTGGCGTTTCTGACAGGATGGTGTTCCCGGGCCACATAAGGATCGTTCATGATGGAACATTTTTTTCTGTTTACTGACCCCGCAGATGCCCTGAAATGGGTGCAAAAACATGCTGCAAGTCATTCGGCACCTGTGGAAGAGAGAGCTTTGAGCTCCGATGAAGACACTTCAATCATTCATCTGGTATGGGACTAACTTCTGTTGCTTTTCTAGGGTGAATGAAACCCTTCAGGCACTTTATGTCTTTCACAGTTTGTTCCCTGCTTATTGAACTATATTATGACTAAGTCCCTTTCTTGTTCAAGAGACTGTTTGTGTTGCCCATGGTTTTTCCCATGGAGGACTTAAGTTTTTCTCCAGTGAGTGTCATGTTTCTATGTTGAGCATTAATGTGGATTTATTACTTTAAAGCTTGGTTGCTTTAAACTGTTCTTGTTTTTACACTTATTGTGTACTACCTCAGCACAGCACAGCTCCTGCATTACCTTCCTCTGGTAGGATAATAATAAGGGCTCTTGTTTGGATTAAGAGCCATGCAGCTCATGGACTCCAGTTAGTTACTTCTTTGGAATGTACTTTACTTGTGATATATTAACTTTTATTTAACTCCCACATGATGCATCTCCTTGACGTAGGATACACCCTAGTGATATGTATATTAAGAGGAGCGGCACCCTCAAAGTATTTTTTTCTATCATTGCAATGTTCTATGTCTGCATTTTTTAAGCTGTATGTGCTTTGATAAATCAGTGAACATACAGTATAAAAACAAAAAGCAGTACAGTGCAACATTGAGTGCAGTTTTTAAAAGTGCATTATACAATGGCAAGAATATTTCCTGGTCTCTGATTGGTCAGTCTTGGGCTGGACCCGTGATGTTATCCCAGTACAACATCACGGTTCTAGTCTCAGCCTCACTTTGAACCTGTAGATGAACTTTTGGATGATGAGCTAGATGACCTCTTTTTTTGCATCTCCTCTTAAGAAACAAAAATAGTTTTTCACACTAACAAACGTTCTTTAAAATTATTTTTTTATTTTGTACATAACAATGAGCCATTGAATAATAGCAATAATGCCCTCCAGGGTGTGTGTCGTTTGGGGTAACGTCACGCCTCAGTTGTTGGACGCACTCAGCCTGCGGCCTCGTGTCCAACCACCTGAGGCATGACGTTATCCCAGCACGACACTCACCCCTTCGGGCATTATTGCTTAATTTTATACATGATTTTAAAGTGACAGTGAACTGAACTGAGGTGGTCTAGTAGGCAAATACACAGCCTGGCGCTTCACTTTTCAATTAAGGCTTCACCTGATCTTCATCAGGGTTATCTCAGCTATCAGGTCACACCGTAGGAACTTCACTGTTGGTGAAGCAGGATCCATATGGAAGATTTTCAGCAGTACAACTGGGGCTACCCTCGCCGTCGATGTCTGTCAGCATTATCAACTCTATAAAGGCATGAGCAGCCCTGCTACCTCCTCAGTTCTTTCCCACCATGGGCAGTACAAAAATTTCCAGATGGTAACTTTGTCAAGCCTGCTGCCTCTCCTCAAAACGGGTGGTTGGCTGTGTTTGCTGAACATGCAGGATGCCTACTTGCACACATCGGTCTCCCCCTTCCCCCCCCACAGGAGATTTCGCCGCTTTGCATTCCAGGGCGAGCATTATCAGTTCAAAGTGCTGTCCTTTGGCTTGTCCTCTGGCTGCAGGTCTTTACCAAGTACTTAACTGCAGTAGCAGCAGCTCTCAGAAGGGAGGGATTGTATGTTTTCCCTTATCTGGACAATTGTCTCCTAAAGGCCCCATCCAGGGAACAGCTCCTGCTGACTCTGGAGAGAACTCTCCAACTATTTCTCTCCCTGGGCATTACAGTCAGTCTGCCCAAGTCAGTTATAGTGTCATCCCAAAGGCTGCAGTATATAGGGGCGGTTCTAGACTTCGTGCAGGGGAAAGCCTTCCTGTCCCAGAACAGGGCAGAGTGCCTGATAGCCCAAGCTCAAGAAGTCACTCAAAGCCGCTATATTCATGCCAGGGTGTACCTGAGGATGCTGGGTCTGTTGGCAGCTGCCATACCCATTGTTCCACTGGCCAGGCTCCATATGCACATCCTCCAGTGGACCTTCAGGGTACAGTGGGAACAGTGCATGGACGAGTTAGATCACCTAGTCCTGGTTTCTTCTGCAGTCTGCAAGGTGCTGCAGTGGTGGATGGACCCCCTGAATCCGCTACAAGGCGTCCCACTCCAGATCTCCTCCCCTCAGCAGAACCTCACCGTGGATGCTTCCAGTCTAGGCTGGGGGGAGCACCTGGGACCCTTCCCAACCCAGGGCTCTTGGTCCCAGATGGAAGCCTTCCTGCATATCAGTGTTCTGGAGATGAGGGCAGTGCTCTACGCTATGCAGAACTTTCAGAACCACCTTGCTGCAGGTCAGCTGCTGGTGTAGTCAGACAATCTCGGTGTGGTGTACTACATCAACAAACCGGGTGGATCCATTCATACCCCCTATGCAGGGAGGCCATGAGAGTGTGGTACTGGGTGTTGGATCACGGTCTGCACTCTCAGCAGTCTACTTGCCAAGCATGCTAAACACTCTGGTGGACAGCCTCAGCTGGACTCGGTCCATTGTGCACAAGTGGGAGCTTCTCTCGTCCATTGCAGAGGAGTTGTTCAACAGACGGGATCATCCAGAGTTGGACCTATTTGTGTCCCCACTCAGTGCAAAACTGACCAATTATCGCTCGCTAGATCCAGGACCTGGAATTTCCTGGTGAGATGTGCCGTCCCTCTCCTGGAGTAGTTGGTTCCTCTATGCCTTCCCTCCATTTCAGAGGCTGCTAATCAAGCTGCAGATGGAGGGGGCCAATATGATTCTGGTAGCTCCATTCTGGCCTCGGCAGACATGGTTTCCATTACTTCAGCAGCTGGCAGAGGAACCTCCGTCCCCCCCCCAGGAATCTGCAGACCCAGGCTCAGGGGACCCTGGTCCATCCCAACCTCAGGTCCCTTCATCTGCATGCTTGGCACCTGAGGACATAGCCTTTGCTAGGTTTGGTGTTTCCAACAGAGTGGCGGCTGTCCTGGTGGCCACCCTAAAGCCTTCCACTTGAGCCACATATGCCATGAAGTGGAGGCAGTTTGCCATCTGGGCTGACAAACACAATCTGGACCCTTTCACCTGTCCGGTGGGCCATATTCTGGACTACCTCATTGCTCTGTCTGACTCAGGTCTCCAGTACTCCTCCCTCAAGGTGCACCCTTCGGCTATTTCTGCCTTTCATGAGCCCATGGGTGACCGCATGATTGCTCAGCTGGATGTCTCCTGTACCTTTTTAAAGGGGAATCCTGCATCTGAAACCTCTAATCTGTTCTCCTGTCCCAGCTAGGGATTTGAATTTTGTTTTGGAAAAAATGTACCCTGTCTCCTTTTGAGCCAGTCATGACTTGCAAGCTGTGCTTTCTCCCTTGGAAAGCATTATTTTTAGTTGCCATTATTTCTCCTCAAAGAATTTCAGAGCTTCAGGCCCTCTGGTGTGAGGAGCCTTGTTTGATTTTTCGCAAAGGGTGTCTTTGCACACAAATCCTACATTTCTCCCTAAAGTGGTCTCTGAGTTTATACTCGACCAGTCTATCCACCTTCCTGTTTATTTTGCTGAGCATGCCAATCCAGGGGAAGCACTGCTCCATACTTCAAATGTGCGCAGAACTTTGAAGTACCACCTGCTTCGCACCAAGGACTATAGAAAGTCATAGCAGTTGTTAGTTTCTTTTGCCCCTGGTAGAGAGGGAGCTTCAGTTTCTAAACAGTGTTTATCCAAAAGGTTGAAAAATTGCATTGTGTTCTGCTACAACAAGTATGGCAGAGAATTGCCTGGAGCGCTTAAAGCTCACTCCACAAGAGGCATGGCTATCTCTGTGGCTTATTTCAGAGGAGTATCAACCACGGACATCTGTGTGGCTGCCACCTGGAGTACCATCCATACTTTCACCAAGCACTACAGTGTGGACATTGCCTCAAGAGCTCATGCAGGTTTTGGCAGGGCTGTGCTGCAGGGCCTCCTGTCTTACGTTTATGGTTGGCCTTCCTCCCAGAGTGTCTATTTACACCTGTAACCGCTTGGGACTTGTTCCTTTGGTGTGATCTGATGACTGAGAAACCTACAAAGGTGATAGAATAGTTACGTAACAACTTACCATAACAGATTATCTTTGAGGGGATCTCAGTCATCAGGTCTGCTTCCCTTCCCACCATCCCCCCTGTCTTGGGGCTCTTGTCTTGGAACTGGTGGTCTGGTGCATCCAGCCTTTCATATAGGCCTGGGCATATCTCTCTCTCTCACACACTCTCTCTCTCTCTCTCTCTCTCTCTCCAAGGTCCCCCATGGCTACAGCTATTCTTCCTTTGTCTCCGGGGGAGAGAACTGAGGAGGGAGCGGGGCTGGTGATGTCAACGGCGTGGGCAGCCCCAGTTGTACTGCTGAAAATCTTCCATGTGGATCCAGCTTCACTGACTATGAAGTTCCTACGGTGTGACCTAATGACTGAGGTCCCCTCGAAGATTTACTGTTACGGTAAGTTCTCATGTAACTGGCTATCAATCCAAGTAATGGACACGGACTTCAAGCAGATTTAATGTTAGTGGAAAAATGGGCATGTACAAATAAAATGTACTTCAACTTGTCCAAGTGTGCAGTATTACACCCTGGAAAAAATAATCCGGTTCAAACATACTATCTAAACAAAACTATCATTAGAACCTCACAAGCTGAAAAAGACCTAGGGATAATAATTAACAACAAACTAACCTCCTCGACCCACTGTACCAAGATAGCAAATCATACAAACGCACTGCTTTGTAGAATCTCCAAAACATTCATGACTAGATCTGAACATTGTCTTTTTTCCCTCTATAGATCTTACATAAGGCCCCTTTTGGACTATGGTTCACCCTTTTGGAACCCACATCTGAAATCAGATTCAGCGCCTTCAGAAAGTATTCACCCCCCATGGAGTTTGTCACATTTTGTTGTGTTACTACCAGAATCTTTAATGCATTGAAATGATTTTTCCCCCTTGATTCACACAGCATACTCAACAATTTAAAGGGGCAAAAATATTTTTATTGTGTAACAAAAAGTTATGAAACATTAAAAACTGAAATATCTTGTTTACTTAAGTATTCACCCCCCTGAGTCAATACTTTGTAGAAGCGCCTTTGGCAGCAATTACAGCTTTGAGTCTTCTTGGGTATGTCTGTATCAGCTTTGCACATCTGGATTTGGGGATTTTCGCCCATTCTTCCTTGCAGATTTGCCAAGCTCTGTCAAGTTGGATGGGGAGCGTCAGTGAACCGCAATCTTTAAGTCTTTCCACAGATTCTCAATGGGATTCAAGTCTGGGCTTTGGCTGGGCCACTCAAGGACATTCACCTTCTTGTTCTGAAGCCACTCCAGTGTTGCTTTGGCTGTATTCTTGGGGTCGTTGTCCTGTTGGAACGTAAATCTTCACCCCAGTCCAAGGTTTATTGCAGACTGATGCAGGTTCTCCTCAAGGATGTGTCTGTATTTGGCTCCATTCATTTTTCCCTCTATCCTGACAAGTGCCCCAGTCCCTGCCGCTGAAAAGCATCCCCATAACATGATGCTGCCACCACCATGCTTCATGGTAGGGACGGTGTTACACGGGTGATGATCTGTGTTCGGTTTGCGCCAGGCATAGCGCTTTGCATTCAGGCCAAAGTGTTCAATTTTTGTTTCATCAGACCAGAGAATCTTTTGCCACATGGTCTCAGAGTCTGCCACTTGCCTTCTTGCAAACTCCAGGCATGCTATTATGTGGCCTTTTCTCAGGAGTGGCTTCCGTCTAGCCACTCTACCATAGAGGCTACATCTGTGAAGTGCTGCAGAGATTGTTGTCCTCTGGACAGGTTCTCCCATATCAGCCATGGAACTCTGTAGTTCTGTCAGGGTGGTCATTGGGTTCTTGGTCACTTCCCTGACCAAGGTCCTTCTTGCCCAGTTGCTCAGTTTGGGAGGACGGCCTGCTCTAGGAAGAGTCTGGGTGGTTCCGTAATCTTTCCATTTCCTAATGATGGACTTGACTGTGCTCCTGGGAACTTTCAACGCCCTAGAAATGTTTTTATACCCTTCCCCAGATCTATGCCTCCTCACAATTCTATCATGGAGTTCTACGGACAGCTCCTTGGTCTTCATAGTAGAGTTTCTGCTCTGACATGCACTGTCAACAGTGGGACCTTATATAGCCAGGTGTATTTCCTCTGAAATCATGTCAACCATTTGAACTGACCACAGGTGGACTCCATTCAAGTTTTAGAGTGATCTCACAAGGAAATTGGATGCACCCGAGCTCAATTTGGAGTGTCATAGCAAAGGGAGTGAATACTTATCAAATCAAGACATTTCAGGTTTTTATTTTAAATTACATGTACAAAAAATTCCAGAAGTTTCATTCCACTTTGACATTATAGAGTAATTTGTGTAGATACGTGACAAAAAATTCCCATATAAATGTATTTTAATTTGAGTTCGCAACATCACAAAATGTGACAAAATCCAAAGGGGGTGAATACTTTCTGAAGGCACTGTATAAATAGAATTGAGCACATTCAACGTAGAGCCACAAAGCAAATCCCTCACTTAACTAATTTTGACTACAACACCCGATTAAATAAAACAGGATTACATACATTGTCAAAAAGACGTTCCAGAGGCGACTTATTACAACATAAAATTCTTGGGAACCAGGAACAAATGAAACTATGTGGTATCAAATACTGTATTCTACTAGGAAAACTGTAGCTAGACTTCATAACAAACAGTTAGAGGTTATGAGGGCCAAAAGTAATAAAAGAATGAACTATTTTACAGTTAGAACACCAAGACTGTGGAACACTTTACCACAGAATATAGTTGATTCAACAAATATCTCAACATTCAAAAATAAATTTGACACTTGGATGTCTGGGTAGGGACTCAGTTAATGTTCCATGTATATGGAGGACAGTCATGATGGGCATGTAGCCTTCTTTTGTCCTAAATACCAAAGTACCAAAAGTGTGTTCTTTTCATACTGAAGCCCCAGTTTAAATACATTTTAGCTAGCAGGAGGCACATACATTTTGTGCTTTACAGTTACTTTTAACTGATTTTATCTCATTAGATTTAAAGAGTTAATAGGATGGTGGCCAGAGTGTGGGATAGAGTGGAGGTATTTGATACAAAATGGAGAAAATGGATTATGTATCAGTTAAGCACTTATTCAGACTTTGTTCCCTAAAGCTAATCAAATTAATACTGGAGAAATGTTAAAACGAGACTTGTCTAGTTCTTGTGATTAACTAGTCCTCATGCTGGGTGAGAGTGTTTTTTTTGTTTTTTTTTTTAAAGTCAAATGTATAATTATAAAAACTGAACGAATATATCTATGTAAAATGTCTTGTATAATGTATAAATGTCCTCGTGCCTAATAAAAATTTTATTATAAAAAAAAAAAAGATTTAAAGAGGCAATGACTGCTGTGGCCAGCACTGCCAGACTTTCGCTATGTTAGCATATTTATTTCAATTGCTGATCACCATATAAACTATTGCATTAATTAATTTAAAGGGAAACATCCACGTCCCATCAGGCCCCACCTCTGTATGAAGTGAGACCCGATTTGCAGTTTCATAAATACAAACATTTTTTGTACTTACTGCTTGAGATTTAATTTAAAATTCTATCTGGTTGATCCTACGCCCTCCCAGCCAGCATTTTAAGTTTGCAAATCCTTCCCGGCATGCCCACAAGCACCCGCGACTATCCCCAGTATGACGTGTCTTGCGGGATCAGCCGGGGCGCTTCCATAGTATTACTGTAATGGCATTACTTTCAGACAGCTCCGGTTTGGAGCGGACGTGTCTCTGTGATAAATGAAGACCAGGTGCAGACAGATTGACAACCTAGCAGTATGTACCTGGTCTCAGTATAACACGGACACACGCAGGATCCAAACCGGAGCTATTTGAAGCTATGACAATACAGCTAGCCTTCGCTTCAAATAGCTCTGGTTTGGATCCTGCATGTGTCCATGTTATACTGAGACCAAGTACATACTGCTAGGGTGTCGATGAGTCTGTACCTGGTCTCCATTTATCATGGAGACATGTCGGCTCCAAACCGGAGCTGTCAGAAAGTAATGCCATTACAGTAATACTACGGAAGCATCCTTGCTGATCCACGCAAGACACGTCATACTGGGGACAGTTTTGGGTGCTTGTGGGAGCACCCGAAGGGATTTGCAAACCCAAAATGCCAGCTGGGAGGGTGCAGGATAAACCAGATAGAAATTAAATCTCGAGCTGTAAGTACAAAAAAAGTCTGTATTTATGAAACTGCTAATCAAGCCCCACTTCCTATGGAGGCGGGCCCGATGGGACGTGGACGTTTCCCTTTAATATGCTGGTCTAACTACTTCAAATTAGGCCATCAAACTTTCACACCCTGAAGGTGCAAAACAAGTGATTAAAAAGTGACTACACTATAGGATGCAGAGCAGTGAAATTATTAAAGCCATACTAGAAAATACATAGCTTTTTAGATGCTTTTCAGACTTCATTCCGAGATCAATTACATATATATATATGTATAGTAAAAGCTGGGACAAAATTTAGTATATGTTACAGCATGAAAGATTCCATCATCTTATCGATTTACAGGAAAAATAAAAATTTACTTTATCCACAAGATGTGAAGAAAATATGGAACAAACATGAAAAAGTACACACCTATCAATAACAGCACATATATACATAAGCTAAATACTGTCAAAAAAATACAAATGAGTTTTCTCAAACAATATCACTAAAATTCAGTATGATCGGTATGCTTTCCCTGGCCTCCAGGCTGATCACTCACAAGGTTGAGTCCCTTAAGATCACACAGATTATCACCAAACCTACTCAGCTCAGCCCATACTCCCAAAATCATACCTTTTTGGACTGGGCTCTCTCCTCCCATCCCCGTCACATTTTTTGTAGTAGGTATTTTACCTGACCCTCTCAGTGACCAGTGCATGATGTTCTGCGTCAGGAAGATCCGACATCCACCCTCTTTCCCAAAATACATCTGGTCCAGGTCCCTCTAGTCACTCAACACACAGGCTCTCCTGCGCAACCTTGCTGCATCAGGTTGGACAATCCTTCTCACCACCTCTGATATTGACGTTGCTCTTTCCATGTTTCACTTCAGTTTCTACTCCGTTTTGGACAAGCATGCCCTGCTCAAAAAGTCCAGGGCCAGAACTCTTCATCATCCCTGGATTACCCACAGAAATAATTGATCAGTGCAAGTCCTGTGATCTTGCCTGGGCGTGTTATAAATGATCTCATTCCTTTCCAGACCTCCACCTGTATAGGACTAGCAGGATCTCCTGCATGGAGGCCGTTAGGGCTGCAAAATTGCAGTATACCAAGGCCAACCTTCAGAACAACCTTAATGCTCCCTTGAAGTTCTGGAAGGTAATTCACTCCCTTTTTGACTCTCTCACCCAGTCCGCCCCCTCTGTCCTTCTGATAGGTTGTTCACCAGTGTGTGACCCCTCCTCTATTGCTTTTCACTTTAATGAGTTCTTTACCAGTTGTGCTCTCCCTTTGTCTCTCCCTGCAGCCACAATTTCTACACACCACGTTCCTTCCCCCCACCAGACTTTTCTCGTCTCCCCTGTTACTAGCCAGGAGACCTTGACTGCCCTTTACTCCCCGAACCTGTGCAAGTCTAGCCCTGATTCTAAACTCCTCCATATCTCTGCTCCTGCCATTGCATCTCCTCTGACTCACTTATTCAACCTCTCTTTCAAACAACATGAAGTCTTGCTGTATTCTGACAATAGCAGTGAGTCCCAACCTTTGAACTGCCCTGGAGATGAAAGAGTTAACTTTCCATGCCAGGCATGGAACGCTGAGCTCGAGCTCGGTTGAGACTCTGTCTGTTGCTGTTTAAACTCAAACCGTCAGATTCTTTACTCCGCCTCACTGAACAGTCGGTCCGGAGATTTCTCCTTCTGCTTGGTTCAATTTGTCGGTTAAAGTACCGCTTTTCTCGGTTTTCGACCGAATTTAAACCGTAACCTGTCGGTTCAGTCTCTGTCTGTGGTATTTGTGAGTACTAGATAGGTTTATATTATTTTTCTATTCTGTGTGGAACTTGTAAACGGTTCATCGGTTCGGTTTGAACCGATCAAGTTGTTAAAAAATCCTTATGTGTACTTCTAGTGTGTGGTTACCGGTTCTTATCGGTTCTAAAAAAACTGGATTTTATTACGTTTTTTTCCACGACCCGTAACACAGTCAGGAACCGAGAAGATGGTCTTGCCTGGCGGATTGCCATTAAAAGGGTAAGTTTGGTTAGGACTGGCACAATGTCTGAGAAACCCAAAAGAAAAACCGGGCCCACTGGGTTTCAACAATGCAGTGTGTGTGGGGAAGTCTTTGCTAAGGCTGACCCCCCCCACCAACTGTGTTTATTGTCTAGGGTTTGACCACCTCAATGCAGACTGCCAGATTTGTACAAATTTTCCTGCAGCTACCCTAGAAAAGAGAGTTGGTAGGCTCAGGGAAAGGGAGGCCAAAAAGTCCGCTGAACCGGATGGCCATTCGGTTCGGTTCGCATCAACCAGAAGGAGTGCCCTCTGACCAGGGCGAGACTTCTTCGGCAAAAGGAGAGCCAATTCTGAGGAGTTGGTTCCGCTAAGAGAACAAGAAAGGAAAAATCAGCTGGTGTGGATCCAAAACTTTCTTCTCCAACTGCTGAAGAAATAGCCAGCGATAAAATTGTGCAGTCGCTTTCCCGGTTCCGACCGAACCGGCACCATCAGGAGCACTCGATTTGGCGGTTCCACCGGTTCAAGATTATGATTTAGAGGAATATTATGAACCAGAGGAGAGAGAGGAGTATGAGGAAAGTGAATGTGATTTTGAAAGTCTGGATGTGCCCATTGACCCGGACATCTCCCCAGACAGACCTTCAGGAGTGTCTCCTCCTAGGCTTTCTGAGTCCCCCTCCCATTTCATGTTTTATAAAAAAGTGGCTGAAACCCTCCAGCTTCCTATGGAAGAAGCTGTGGATGACCAGGAAGAGCCTGACTATGTGGAAATGATGGATATCCCAGAGTCTAGGAGGCTGTCTATTCCCTTACACAAATCTTTTGGGAAACAGACATTTAAGATTTTAAAGACTCCTAATACTATACCTCCTGTGGATAAAAGAATGGACAAGAGGTACACATTGTCAGGCTCAGATACGGAGTTCCTTACACAACAATGCAGCCATGTTGGGGTAGTGCAGGCTGCAGCCTGTGATGAGGCAAATATTCCCTTGGCTTCACACCTTTGTCCAGGACTGGGAGTCTCTAACATCAGACAAGTGGGTCCTGGAAGTAGTAAGCCAGGGACTGGTTCTCAGCTTTAAAAAATTTCCAAAGCTGAGAACCAGATGCTTTCCACCTGCAAATCCCTCAGAGGCACTTGCCCTAGAGGCAGAGGTCTCTTCCCTTCTGGCTCTCAGAGCTGTGGAAAGGGTTCCACCCCTTACACCAGGGCAAAGGATTGTACTCCAGGTACTTTCTTACCCCAAAAAAGACAGGAGAATGGCAGCCCATCCTGGATCTCAGATACTTAAACAAGCACCTTTTAAAACCAAAATTCAAAATGGTGACTCTGGGAATTATTCTACCCTCTCTAAGGCCAGGGGACTGGCTAGTGTCCCTGGACCTCAAGGATGCCTACTTCCATATTCTCATCAGAAGCTCCCATCGAAAGTACCTCAGGCCATTACCAGTTCAGAGCAATGCCCTTCGGTCTAACCTCTGCTCCAAGGGTGTTCACAAAATGCCTGGCAGTAGTAGTTGCTTCTCTAAGAAGGCAAAGGATTGCCATCTTCCCATACCTGGACGACTGGCTCATAGTAGGCCAGTCCCCAGACCAAGTCAAGTTACACCTACAGATAACTCAGCAACTGCTCACCTCCTTGGGTTTCCTTCTGAATCTTTCAAAGTCAGTTCTAGAGCCTGTTCAGCTCCTCACCTTCATAGGCGCAGAGCTGGATACAGAAAAGGCCAGAGCTTTCCTTCCCCCTGGACAGGGCAAGGACCCTTATCACACTGGCCTCCTCATTCACCCTGCAGGTGTCTCGACCAGCAAGGCATTTTCTGCAACTCCTGGGGTACATGGCTGCTTCCACAGCAGTGGTGCAGGGAGCAAGATTTCAGATGAGGGACATTCAGTTCCATTTGAGAGCCTTTTGGTCTCAAAAGAAGGACCCTCTGACCAAATTGATCCCAGTGACTCGAACCCTGATCCAGGCCTTACAGTGGTGGCAGGATCAGAACAATCTAAGACAGGGAGTTCCCTTTGTCACTCAGTCCCACTCTTTAATCCTTACTACAGATGCCTCCCTCCTGGGGTGGGGGGCTCACTTGGGCGACCTGACTACCTAGGGGTTGTGGTCCCCTCAGGAATCTCTGCTTCACATCAATCTGTTGGAACTCAGAGCAGTATTTCTAGCACTTCCAAATCTGTTCAGAACAAAGTTATTCAGGTCAGAACAGACAATACCACCACAATGTGGTAAATCAACAAGCAAGGAGGCACTCTGTCTACGGCCTTGTGCACAGAAGCAATGAAGTTGTGGTCTCTGGCTTATTCCCTGAACATCTCCCTCTCAGCAGTACACCTCCCAGGCAAGGACAATGTCCTGGCAGATGCTCTCAGCAGGATATCTCCGGGCCATCACGAATGGTCACTGGATCCCCTGGTCTTGGAGGTGATATTCTCCAGATGGGGCACCCCACAGATAGATCTTTTTGCAGCCCCAATCACCAACTTTGCCTTTTTTGCTGCAGGCCCCCAGTGTTGGGCTCAGTCTCCCTGGATGCCTTGGTTCTCAGTTGGGAAGGGAAGTTCCTGTACGCTTTCCCCCCTTCCCCCCCTCCTGTTCAAAGTGCTAGTCAAAATCAGGTCTCAACCCTGCAAGGTGATCCTGATTGCTCCAGACTGGGCCAGACAGCCCTGGTATCCTCTCCTGTTGTCCTTAGCAGTCCATCTTCCCCTGTCTCTTCCCAGGAATTACAACCTGTTAACCTGCCCTCAGGGGAGGGTCTGGTACCCAAATCTCTCAATCTCAAGGCCTGGCTCTTGAGGAGTTAGAGTTTGCTGATTTACACCTCTCCCAAGGTGTAATGGATATTCTGAAGGCTTCTAGGAAACCTTCCACCAGGACTACTTATAATTCCAAGTGGAAAAGATTTTCCATATGGTGCTCTGGAAGGCATATTTCCCCAGAGTCTGCTGATCTGCCCACAGTCCTTGATTATATGGTCCATTTGAATAGCTTGGGCCTTAGACCAGCTACACTAAAGGTGTATCTGGCAGCTGTTTCTGCTTTCATTTCAGCATGTAAGTCCTCTTCTCTTTCAGCTCACCCTGTATTCTCTAAGTTTTTCAAGGGATTGCTTCATACCAACCCTCCATTCAGGGACCCTGCCCCTGCTTGGGACCTTAATGTTTGCATTGCTCAGCTTATGCAACCCCCCTTTGAGCCTTTGTCTTCAGCAGAGCTTAAGTACTTGACTTGGAAAACTGTGTTCCTGGTAGCCATCACTTCTGGCAGACGCATAAGTGGGTTACAAGCCCTGTCAGTGGAGCCTGATTTTATCTCCTTCCATAGAGATAAGGTGGTCCTCAGGACTAACAGGAAGTTTTTGCCTAAGGTGGTTTCAGATTCCCACCTTAACCAATCTATGTCTCTTCCTGTGTACTTCACTGACCAGTCCTCCTCTGGTGAGAGGAGGCTGCACAGTTTAGATGTGAAAAGAGCCCTTAGCTACTACATAGAACGTACCAATGGTCACAGGTTTGACTCCCTCCAACTGTTCCTCACTTATGGTGAGGTTGGTAAAGGAAAACCTGCCACTAAAAGATCCATTGCCAGGTGGATTGTCTCTTGTATTCAATTTTGTTATGAAAAACTGGGTAAGGTTCCACCCTCAGGCCTGAGGGCTCGCTCTATCAGAGGTACAGCTGCTTCCCTGGCTGCTGCCAGGGATATTCCTATTCTAGAGATATGTCAAGCAGCTACCTGGAAAACAGTTCACACTTTTACCAAGCATTACTCCCTGGATATCCAGGCTAGGAGTGATGCTCGGTTTGGCACAGCTGTGCTTCAGAACCTATTTCCTAAGTAGGTTCTGTCCCTCCTCCATGGAGGTACTGCTTGGTAGTCTGCTATTGTCAGAATACAGCAAGACTTCATGTTGTTTGAAGAAAAAATTACTCACCTTAGTAATGTTGTTTCTTCTAATGGAGTCTTGCTGTATTCTGACCTCCCCCCTTCCCCTCTCAGAACCTCTGTTTTTGGGATGTGGGTGGGCAGTGGCAGTGTTGGCACTCAGGAGGTGCCCCACCTTGTTGTTTTCACCCCTTTTTCTTTGGGTGAGTGGGTGTTGTATTTTTTCATTTTTTGGGTCTCCTGACTTGAGTCTTTGTTTTGGGACCAAAAAATCTGTTGTTATGTTTAGTAGCCAGTTGGCTAGTGTAGGTTTACAGCTTCCACACAGGACCTTAGTGAGTTTAGCTCGTAAAGATCTGACGATTTGAGTTTAAACAGCAACAGACAGAGTCTCAACCGAGCTCGAGCTCAGCGTTCCATGCCTGGTATGGAAAGTTAACTCTTTCATCTCCGGGGCAGTTTGAAGGTTGGAACTCACTGCTATTGTCAGAATACAGCAAGTCTCCATTAGAAGAAACAACATTACTAAGGTGAGTAAGTTTTTCTTCTCACTCAGTGTGATCCCACAGCCCTGGAAGATGGCCAAAGTAATATCACTCCACAAAAGGGGGGACCCTTTCTTTATTTTATTTTTTATACATTTTTTTATTTTATTCATTCTCGGATTACAATACCTTTGAGCTCAGGCAGCTCATTTACAAAGGTTCCACGTCACATAGGGACGGGTAGTACAAAGAACAAAAGGGTGATATAAAAATAAAACCAAAATATATACAATGTGCAATACGGAGACATTTGCAGTGCAGACGTTATTTAAAATGTACAAAATAAGGTAATTACAATGCACAGTAGGAGTAATAATACAGAATTAGTTAGGTAGTTTTGAGTGGAGGAAGGAGGACAAATAGCTAATGGAGGGTGAAGGTTGTTGCCAGCTGGCAATGTCATGTGAATAAACCGAAAAGGAAGGAGGAAGGAGCAACGAGAGGGGGCAAACAAATATAGGCGATGATGGAAGGCGGGGTAGGATGTGAAAGGGAAGAGGAAGAGGGAGAGGAGAGTCAGAAGCTATTTATTGAAGTCTTAGTGCGTCAGGGTCAGGAGCCAGTAAGTGCAGTGTATGAGGTGGCCAGAAGAGGGCAAAAGTATAATTGGGGAGGAAAGGCAGGGGAGTTGGGGAGGAGGGGTAGATGCAGCCAGAGGCCTTGTCATCAAGACTGTACCTTTTCAGACATCACAGGATGAATCCAGACATTAAGAAGGGCAGTCACAGGCATTTTCATTCAAGATATACTGGTGGAGGAGACGTTTGAACTAGGAAGTATGAGGAATATCAGTAAGATCACAGCTAAGCTAATTCAGCCACATAGGGGCTCTGTAAAGGAAGGAGCATTGGCATTGGGTAGTTCTGAACCTAGGTATGAGTAGGAGGTCCGTGTCTGAGGCCCTAGTCTGTCGAGCCTTTTGGGATCTAAGAAGAAGACTTGAGAGGCCCAGTGGCAGGGTTCCTAGTAGCACTTTTTTTGCGAGTAAACATGAGTGGTACTTGATTCTCCCCTGTAGATTGAGCCAGCCTGTTAGCACATAGAGATCACATGTGAGAGTGCGGGGTTCAGCACCAGTAAGGAGTTGACAGCTTTGTTCAGTGTAGTTTTTAGTCTGTTCAGAGATGTGGCAGAGGCAGCACCGTAAACAACCAGACTGTAATCGATCACAGATAACACTGAGCTATTTATAGCGAGTTTGAGTGCTTCAGGGGTCGGGCTCCTTCGATGTCTAAATAACAGACAAAGTTTTGCATTAGCTCTTTTGGCAGTGGTCATATAATTGAGCACAAGTTTGTGCGATTGGAACCATTTTTCTATTCCAAGGAAGCCAATCTGGAGGTTGTGTTCAAGTAAAGAGGGATCGGAGTGGCTTATGAAGATGACGGCATCATCAGCATAAAGGAGTGTCCTCTGTTGACAAGCGTTTGGCAAGTTATTTATGAAGATGTTAAACAGGAGTAGGTCTAAAATAGATCCTTGAGGGACACCAGATCGGACGACTGGAAGTTCTGAGATACTGTTTGCTATCTTTACACATTGCGACCTATCAGACAGGTAGCTCCCGAACCATTTTTGAGTGCGAGGTGAGAGACCAATGTTCATGAGTTGATCAAGGAGAAGTCGATGATTCACAGTATCAAATGCCTTTGTGAGGTCAATGAAGGCTGTTGCTGTCAAGGGATTTATGTAAGAAGCTGGTGAATTCTAGCAGGGCTGTGGTCATGCTGTGATTTTTTTTCTGAAGCCATGTTGTTGCGGGCATTGAATGGAGTACTTCTCTAGGTAGTCCACAAGTTGGTTTGCTACTATTTGCTGAAGTACTTTGGATATGGGGGGAGGATGGATATAGGTCTGCAGTTGGATGGTTGTGTGCGGTCACCGACTTTGTGCACAGGGGTGGCCAGAGCAGTCTTCCAGACAGTAGGGAACTGTGATGGCGAGAGGGATAAATTAAGAATCTTGGTAATAGGTAGGAGAACTTCTTCAAGAGTGAGAGAGTGAGCTTAAGGTCGAGGGAGTCCCCACTCTGCTTGGATTTCCCTAGTACTTTAGCTAGGAGTTTTCTGACCTGGGCTGTGATGCTTACTTTTTGAATGCTGAATGGCCTTCGTGCAGGCATTCCTAGCTGTTTTAAAAGCCTGAAAATCACATTGCTTCCCAGAGGCTTTGGCACATTGCCAGAGATGGTCTCAAAGTTTCATTTTGTTAATTAGATCCGATGTGATCTATGAGTTGACTATTCCACTAACCTTCATTTTTCTTAGTGGTGCATGGTCATTGCAGGCTATGTTGAAAAAGTTGATAAAGTGTTCCAGGGCCACATTGACATCATCCATAGCATCAAGACAGGTCCACTCTTGTGATCTGAGTTGGTGCTTTAGAAGATCTAAGTGTCCTCGCTTTAGTATACGATTGTAGATTTTAATGGGTTTCGGGGTGTGGAACTTATTTGACCAGCTACAAGAGATAGACGAGTGGTCACTAATAGAGTCAGGGTGGACAGTAACATTGGAGATGCGGCTGGGGTGGTTGGATAAAATCCAGTCAATAGTGGTGCTGGTCCTAGTTTTGTAATTTATTCTGTTTGCCTGGTTGACAAGTTGGGAGAAGTGCAGTGAGGCTAAGGAATCCATTATTTCCCCATTTGCTTTGGAGTGCCAGTTTATGTTGAAGTCCCCATTATAATAGTCTCAGAAAGTTGTTTTTGTGCCCGAAGATGATCCAGGATACTGTGGATGCCATGGGATGGGTCCCTAGGTGGTAAGTAGACCAAAAAAATGGTAAGTGTCTTGTTGTGTGCGCCTAGTAGAACTTTTATTGCTAGTATTTGGGCAGGGCCATCAAGATCCATAGGTGGTAGGGCTAGTCCACTGATGGAGTTTTTCAGGTAAATTGCACAGCTGCCACCCCTCTTTGAGGTTCTCCTCCAATATCTGTTGCCAAGCTGCAAGAGAAGCTTGTTTACATGAGACTCTCTGATTTCCTCTCCCCATTTCAGTCTGGCTTCCAGAAGGATCACTCCACTGTCTCTTCCCTGCTGCATGTAACTGATTCTGTTTTGTCAGGAATGGATCAGTGTCACATCAGGGCAGCCATGTTCATCGATCTGGCCAAGGCATTTGACTCAGTGGATCTCCTCCTGGATAAGCAGAGTTCTCCTGGCCTCTCAGCTCCCACTGTCGATTGGATCCGTTCTTACCTCACAGGTCATCTACAGACGGTACAGGTTGGTAGTGCCCTGTCACCTCCTCTTCTCATCCAGGCAAGGGTCCCAAAGGGCTTCATCTTGGGTTCCATACTCTTCTCCATCTTCCTCAACGACCTCCCCTCGCCCTGTGACAGCTTGCATACTCACATGTATGCAGATGATGGTCATCTACTCGTCTGGCCTGTCCACTACTGCCGTGGAAGGTCTGCTCTGTCAAGACTTCCACAACATCCTACGATGGGTTACAATTAAATCAGTTCCGGGTCAACAAAAAAAGAGAATTCTGTCCATGACCTGTGGCTCCATTCAAAAACTGGCCAGACTCTCGTCTGTGCCCATTTTCACCACATGGGATAGTTCCCCATTAGAAGTGGTTCCTTTCTTCAAATACCTCGGTGTGTAGCTTAACAGCAAGCTTGATTTCACTGCCCACATCAACGCCATCCATGCCAAACTGTGACTTAAACTTGGTGCCTTGTACCATAATGAAGATAGTCTGTCATTGCAGGTTCGCCAAGAGCTTGTCACTAAAATGGTGCTCCTAGTATTTGACAATGCGTGTGTGGTCTGTGACTCCCTTCTCCACCTCCCTGTCCAGGCTGGATACTCTCTGTAACTCCTTTTATTGCTTTGCTACCAACTCCCCCTCTGGAACTCATCATTATTCAGTCTCCCTCTACCTTTATTCAAACTGTGAATTGTGTCTGTACTATGTATTTGTTATCCCGTCCCTTCCCCCCTTGTTGCACCTGCAAAGAGCCTCAGTTCAGTGTGCCTTTCCCAGTCACCAGTTTTCAAATAATAATAAATAATCTTTTCAGCACTTTCTGGCCAATCAGCATCCTGTTGATTTAGTCCCAGTTTCTGCCCTAATATGGGCAACATGGATGATGACACTTGGTAACCCCAGAACACACCTTAGGAAATATTTTTGTGTCTGTCCTGTATTTAATTTATTTACATCCACACCCAGATTTCCATGCCATATAATAAGCCTACATTAATGTTAGCTTCCTAGAAACTCATAATGCTAGAAAAAGTATTAACAAGATAGTCTCCGTGAAATTTCAGAATGCCATTTATTTCTTGTTTTATCTTTAATATGGCCCCATTGAGTTTTCTAATAATTTTTTCTACTGATTATCACCTCTAAATATTTATAGTGATCTGCAGTCTCAAGTGGCTACCCACCAACCCATCCCCTATCCAATGTCTTTTTAGACCTAAAGATCAATACTTTAGATTTTACTATATTAATTTTTAACTTTAGTTTAACTAATTGTTCTACCAAAAGACTCAAAGCCCCTTCTAAACCTTTAGGTATAACTGAAAGTAAGACCATATTGTCTGCGTAAATTAACATAGGAATTTTGTGATCATCATTAAAATGTGCTGCACATGCACTCAATTTGTTTCCATCACTAACTGAGTTAATACCTTGTACCTTGTTGCATTACTAAGGTCTGTTATGTTTTAATCTTCTGTGATGTGGTACCTTTGTAAAGGAGTCTCTGACTCAAAGGTATATCTGAATACTCAATAAATAAATAAATAAATAAAAATAATATATACATTAAATAAAAAAAAGGTCCACGAATGCATCCTTGTTGAATGCCCTGCTGGACGTAAATAGGGAGAGATGGCCTACAAACACACAGATGCTCCCAGCTGTCAGATCAAAATGGTGGGGGTGCAAGGCAAAAATACATGAACTAAAAACAACACATTGGCACGCCAATGGGGGGGAGAAAAACAAAAAGGCAAAAGTCTGAAAAATAACTCAGGGTTTATTTGGTGCTCTCCCATGCCTAAACCATGAGTTATTTAGCAGATTTCTGTCTTGTTGGCATTTTTTTCCATGGGCATGCAGCTCATGTGGTGGGTAGGTAAATTTTATTGTTAAGACGAGTTATGTCGTATACAAATGTAATAAAAACAGACTTAAAAATGTGTTTGACATCAATAAATATCACATTGTCAGATTTATAATACATTTCTCAGAATATTTTTTATATACAATCCCACTTGATAGCCTTCTCACTATTGCACTTTAATCTTTATAAATAACTTTTTAAAAACTAATTTAAAACATTTATGAAATACTTATATTTTGGTGGAATTAGAAAATTGTACAACCAAATAAAACTGAAAGATGCGTGGACTCTTTTATAGTGAAAAAACAGTAGGGTTAATTTTGTTGCCCAGTTATGTTTCACTGCTGATCTAATACTTTCCTTGGTAAGAGGGACACTAATACCAGCTTTCCAATCAGATAGAAACTTCCAAGTGTGGTTTAAGGCTGTAAACAGTTTAGCAAAAGTACAAAACCACTCATCTATGCAAAAATGCAAGACCTCTGCAGTAATCAAATCTACCCCCAGTGATGTATTTCTTTTTTGTTGTAAGATGAAGTTTCTTGCTTCCATTGCAGAAACTGTTCGCCAACAAGCTTGTATATCACCAGTATTCTGCTATAGGCAAATTATAGATTTGGTCTGGTTTTCATCTATAGAAACATAGACTGTCAACAGAAAAGGACTGCTTGGCCCACCCAGTCTCCCCAGATGGTCCCTGCCTAATCTGTCTCCACAGACCCTGACTGGTCTCCAGCAACCCTCCCTCCTCCCTGCCTGTTTACTGGTATTCCCATATCTGTATTCCACACGTGTGTGAAGCCCTGTACTGTTTTCGCCTCCACCACTTCTGTTGGCAGCCTGTTCCATGCGTCCACCACTCTTTCAAGCGAAGTAATACTTCCTCACATCCCTCTTAAACTCCCCCCTCCAGCTTCATTGCATGTCCTCTGGTTCTGTTGTTCTTTCTCATTTGAAAGAGACCCTCCTTCTGCACCCTGTTCACACCAGTGAGGTATTTGTAGATCTCTAGCATGTGCCTTCTCCCTCTTCTCTCTTCCAGGGTGTAGTGTTGAGAACCCTCAGTCTCTCTTTGTAGGTTTTTTTTATTTTTATTTAAAAAGAGAGCATTGTTACAGTCACAGTAGAAATCCAATATCGTTGGTACCAGGATATGCAATTGTATTGATTTGTAAACGAAATGTGCTGTACACAGTCTGTGAAATAAGCCTTCATTCAGTTCATCGTATAAACAATAGTAGAACATCTCAGTATGGCTCAGTTGGTAGCATGTCCACTTCTGGTCCAGAAGGTCATGGGTTCCAGTCCCATGCTGGGATGGGCTCATACCATGAATAATGGAACCAGAGTGCAGTAGGGGAATGCTATACTTCTGGGGTGCACCATCCTTTGGTTAAGATGGTAAACCAAGGTCCCTTTAGCTGTCTCTGCTGCTGTCCTGGTGGGTATTCAGGTGGAAGTAGAAGAACCAAAAGCACTTTTTAGGTGCCTGTCTGGTGCCATGGCTTGGAGGGATAGAAAGTGTGTCCTGAGCATCATTAGGGCAGCAGGAAGGGAGGGAGAGCTGGATGTCATTGTCCACCTAGAGATTAATGACATGGCTAGGGAAAAGGCTGGGATGCTGCAGAGGCATTCAGGGAGTTGGGGAAGGGTCTTAGGCAGGTACCACGCTCAGTAACATTTTCAGAGGTGCTGCCTTTCTGTGACCGGGGGATAGAGTACTCTGCACCAGGAGCTTCAACTCATGTTTGAAGGAGTGATGCAGAGAAGAGGGGTTCAGCTACACTGGAGACTGGGGTCCAACCTGGAGTGATAAGGGCCTATTCAGAAGAGATAGTCTGCATTCATCCAGGACGGGAACTGCAGTCCTCACTGAACAGTTTAAATGTTACTTAAGTAAACATTTAAACTAGCTGAGGGGCTGACAGAAGGATGCAAGGAGGCATTAACTGTCGCCTCCCCCCCCCCACACAGACAGGCAGAAGCAGTCAGTAGGGAGAACCCTAAGGGAGAGAAATCTCCAAGGCTAATCATTTATTGAAGGGAGATGGGAATGGGAACAGAGGCAGTCAGTCAGGAAAATGGGCAAAAGGAGAAAAAGGGAGGCTGAGAAGTGGGATAGTAGCAAAATCTGGAAGGCCATGTGTGCAAATGCTCAGTCTGTGAAATAAAATTCTGGACCTAGAGGCCATTATGGCAGCAGCTAACCTAGATATTGTCACCATTACCGAGTCATGGTGCACTGAGAACCATGACTCAGATATAGCCATACCAGGCTATACTCTGTTCAGGAAGGACAGGGTGGGAAAGAAAGGAGGGGGAATGGTACTTTATGTGAGGGAAAGCATAAAGGCAAAAGGCGACAGAGATACAGGGAATGCAGGGAGGTGCAGAGGTACTATGGGTCACCTTAGAGACAGGGAATGGAGCTGCTGTTTGCACTGGTGTGATCTATAGATAACCAGCATGGGGGGGGGGGCAAGTTGGATAAGGTTCTGGTAGAAGCCATCCAAAAGATGGCAAGTAAGGGGGTGTTGCTGCTGGTGGGGGACCTTAATCTGCTGGATGTAGATTGGAGCCTCCCAGCTGCAGCTTCTACTAGGAGCAGGGACGTCCTGGACTTCCTTCAGGGGGCATTCCTCAAGCAACTAATAAGGGAACCCACTCACCATGGAGCAATACTGGACCTTGTACTTACTAACGGGGACAGGGTTACATACATCATGGTGGGAGGTCGCCTGGGGACAAGTGATCACCGTACAGTGTGGTTCAGTATAAGAACTGCAGCAGAATCAAGCCACACAAGGGGTCCTGGACTTCAGAAGGGCCGATTCCAAAAAGATGGGTGAATGCCGGCCTGTTGGCATAGTGGTAGTGCTACCACTCCCAACACTGGCGACCCGGATTCAGGACCGACCTCGGTTAGTCAGGGGCCGGTAGGAGGGAGAAGATTAGAGTGTCCCATGGATGCTCGCCTCCTCCATTGGAGGGGGGGGTCCCATTCTCTGCCATGAGTCTGCTACCTAGGTGACCATAGGTGGCGGTAGACGGAAAATGGGGTGGCGAGGTCACTGACGTCGACAGGCAGATGCCTGCAGGTGCGTGCAGGATGTACCTTGATGTCCTTGAACATGACTTTCCTGGGGGACGAACGAACCGAAAACAGAAACATTTTCCCAGCTCCTCCACGATGACAGCCCATGGGAGCTCCTTGGGCCCTCATCGCCTGCTGGATCGTAGCATGCCCTGACAGAACACAGAATGTTAGGGGAAATATGTCCCCAACCTGACCCCACCTGGGGGGCATAGCCAAGGCTCCATGGGGGACGTGACCATGAATAAGAGGACCTGGGAGTGTCCCACTGGGCCCGAGGGTCAACATAGTAGTGGGTGGCGACGGGAGCTTTAAACAGAAATTAAAAAAAAATGATGAGTGAGTGCCTCACGGATGCTCTGGTAGGGGGAGGACTTGGGTAGAGTGGAAGAACAGTGGGTGAAGCTAAAAAGGGGCTATACTGAAGGCAACAAACCTCTGCATCAGACAAGTGAGCAAAAGCAAAAGGAGAAAGAGACTGCTTTCATTCTCAAAAGAGGTGGCTGTAAAGGTAAGGGCAAAAAGGTTAGCATTCAGGAGGTATATAAAGACACAAAGGGATGAGGATAGGGAGGTGTAGCAGAAGAAACAGAAGGAGGCAGAAAAAGCAGTAAGGAGTGCAGAAGCACAAAGGAGAGAATAACTCAAGCAGTAGTGAAAGGGGACAAGACCTTTTTCCAGTATGCAAGTGAAAAAGGAAGACCAGGAGAGGGATTGTAAGGCTAAGAATGGAGGGGAGGATGGGGTGGGGGAGACAAGGAAAAGCAGACATCCTGAACAGATACTTTCGTTCAGTGTTCACAGATGAAGGGCAAGGCAAGGGACCACAGAAAAATAACAGGAGCATCAAAGGAAGGGAGGTGGACACCAGTCTATTTTCAGAGGCGAGAGTCCTGAATGAGCTTGCAAATCTGAAAGCAGACAAAGCAATAGGGCCAGACGGGGTGCATCCTAGGATACTGTGGGAGCTCGGGGAGGTGCTAGCTGCACCTCTGACAGTCCTGTTCAACCACTCACTTGAGGTGGGAGTGGGTCCAGAGGACTGGAGTAGGGCAGATATAGTCCCACTTCACAAAAGTGGTAGTAGGGAGGAGGCTGGCAACTACAGGCCAGTCAGCTTGACTTTGATGGTGGGAAAATTAATGGAATTACTACTTAAGGAAAGGATTGTGGAATATCTTGAATACAGTGGCTTACAAGATCTGAGGCAGCATTGATTCACAAGGGGGAGGTCATGTCAAATAAATCTGGTCAATTTCTTTGACTGGGTGACCAAGAAACTGGATCAGGGTGGAGCGGAAGATGTGGCCTACCTTGATTTCAGTAAGACCTTCAACACCATTCCACATGAGAGACTTGTAAGTGGGTCCCAAGGTGGGAAATTGGATAAAGGATAGGTAGCAGAAAGTGGTGGTAAACTGAGTTGACTCCGAGGAAGGTGGGGGTGCCACAAGAATCACTACTGGGACCGTTTCTCTTTAATGTCTTTATTAGCGACATTGCAGAGGGGCTGGATGGGAAGATCTGCCTTTTTGCATAAGATGCTAAAATCTGCAATAGGGTAGACACTCCAGGAGGGGTGGAAAAACTAGTAGTGATCTAAGAAAATTAGAAGAGTAGTCAAGGGTATGGCAGCTAAGTTTCAATGCAAAAAAGTGCAAAATCATGCACTAATGGCACAGAAACCCAGGGGTGGAGTACAAAATGGGGGGAGTGGTATTGGTGACTACAAAACAGGAAAGAGGATCTATGGGTAATCATATCCGATGACATGAAGATGGCCAAGCAGTGTGACAAGGCAGTTGGGAAAGCTAGTGGGATGCTGAGGTGCAAAGTTTGTATAGAAAACATTTATCTTGCCCTCACAGTGCCTTTATGACATGATCGTGCTCACTGTGACAACAGACTTTGATGTCACAAAAAGCAATTGTGTGGTTAGTACGGGAGAGTTAGATACATTTTAAAACTCTGAAATAATTGCTGCATTATCTACACTATTTAATAGACCAACAGCAGGGGAAAGTGGAAAAATGACAAATAAATAGAAAACAATAAAGTAAAATCCCAGTTGGTGTAAATCTAGTGTTTTTAATCTTTTTATTACAACAGAGCATTAAATGAAGCACATTGTAAATAGTACGGGGGGGGGGATTATAAGAAAAATACAAGTTCTATTGATTTACTGATCTCGTATGAATTGCCAAATTCCATAAATTCTTTGTTTTTACCAGTGTGCAGGCAGTACAAATTCTAGAATTTTACCGAGTTTTTCGATAAAAGCTGCAAATCAGTGGCTTTGTAAATGATGCTCCCTTTTTCATAACATAGATGGCATATCCTTTATAGACAGATAACTCTCGTTTTGATTCAAAAAAATTGAAGAGAGCTTCAAACACTCACTAAAGCACCCTCTCAGTTTCCATCATTGCCAGTGCTCTACTATTTCAGTAGTTCGTTACAGACCTCAAGTCTCTACATTTTTATTAAATTATGGTGGACCTCAACCCTCTGCGATTTACAGCGGTTACAAGCTCACATCTCACCAGTTCTTCTTGAACACTGATGATGTGCTTTACAGCAATTAAGCAATTGACTTCTGCAAAATTTGTTACCATGCAAGACTTAAATTCATACAGTGGATACACACTTCACATATAATGGGACACTCCAAAAACATATATAAGTTAAACAATATATGAACCTCAACAAAAAATACAAATGTGTCATCAATTACACAACAATTACAACTTTATACCTCAAAGATAAATCAAAGGCAGCCATTGTTGGCTCTAGCCAACTCTTGTTTTGCTTTTGAGATGTCTCTGAATTATACAGTATCCGCTGTGGGGACGAGCTGTTCACAGGGACTGTGGTAACTCTGTTGTCCTCCACTAGTGCCTCCTTTAGATAAGCTAATTCAGTGTAAATGGAACCATTTGAAGTGCACCTAAGTAGTTAGGATGGAGACAGGGGTCTGCAAGAGCAAAGTTAAACAAACGACAGGCTAACCATCACAAAGGGAACAGAAAGTAATCAACTTCAGCCATTATCCAGTTTAAAATGCTAATAACTGTTTTTCAAAATGGCCTTAGCCAGGGAGCTCCCGTAGAAAGAACTGATAGCTTCATAGATAACAAATTGGGTGTGACATGGAATGTAGTGGGCTTAGACAAAGCCTATTGCACGCTGGTAGGTCTAGAGCCCACGGCCGTTTAACACTGAGCAAAGGGAGTTCAGGCCCCTTTTTACTCTTCTCAGTGTGTTGAGACAAGACTGGGATACTAGCTGTGTGAAACAGATGACGGCCAGCTTTTAAGAGAGTTGTTTGCTGTGTGCACAGACTTAAGAATTTAAGTCAGGTTAGTTAGTGTTTTCCTGTTCTTTGCTTTTGTGTGCAAACTAGTTTATTTTAATTTCCTAGCGGGTGTTTTCCCCATTGGTTTACTGTATATTTTTTGTCATTTTTTTCATCAAAATTTTCATGTCTTTCAACCTCCTTTCTTCCGGCCAGCCACCGTCATCCACGGCCTCCTCCAGGTGATAGACTAAGAATGGGATGCCGGAACCCCAACCCCCTAGAAAGAGGAGCGCTCACCTTATGATGCTTCATTCTCTTTCCCCGGCCGACCCCCCAAACAATCTGACTCCACTCCCAAACTTGGGTTGCCGATGTGATTGGTGGTAGTGTTATTGCCGTACTACTGGGCTGGCTGTGGCGGCAGTCAGCTACTCCCCTGATCCTGGACTGATGGACACTTTTCTATCTCATTTTTCTTCTTCCATCTGTCATAAAACTTTTGTTGCACAACAGTACCTCTTATACTTATACTACTATTCTGTTCTACTATCCTACGTAGGCCACCTAGGATAGTACAATACTATCTTCTCTATTTTACTACTGTGCCTTATGCTGTTACTTATTCCTATTTTCGTCCATAACGTTTCCTAAAAATAAGCTGAGATTAACATAACTCCTTAGAAGGTGTGCCAGACGGTTGCAACTGAGTATAAAAGATTTATGTCTTCGAACATAAAAGAATGATGAGTGTCCCATAAGGAAAATGGGGCTACAATTAAAAATCCTAAAATAATAGGAGAGCAGCATGTATGTGTAATGCCCCGACCCCTGCCTTTTGGAAAAACGACAGGTGGCATGCTGTTGAAGCTGACAGCAGTACCTGGTGGGGACTGGGTTCGGGGAGGACTAGGTTACTTGGCACAGTGGGCCTAGATTTGGCTACTCTGCACAGGGGCACCCAAGTAAATCGAACACAGGAAGCAATAACTGTAATGTCCAAAACCAGGAATGGGATTCTAAAGTGTGGCTTTTATTCACATCCAAATTGAACAAACAAAGCATAGACGGACCCCCACGGGGCTACATTCCTGGTAATGCAGATAAGAGATGCAGAACACTTCTTCACTATTTCAGCCCTCGGGCTCTGAACCCACCAGGTACACAGCCCGGACTTGCACGCAGCTTTGGGTATAGAGCCCGACTTGTACACTACTTGGGTTTTTCCCATGGCCCGGCTCCCCCGTCGCCCACTTGATCGCGGTCCATATGAGAATGAACCAGTCTTCCTGTTGGTGGCTCCCCAAACCACCTTAGAGCCTTCGCCTCCTAAAGGGAAATTTTCCTTCCATCCCACGTCTGGGTACTTTTCTCATCACTGGCCAAGTGCATGAGGCAAAGTAGAAATCCACAGAGCAAATCCTTAGAGGTGGACCTGGTTACTAAAGATGGGGGGTCTCCCACCTCCAGCTCCCACAATCCATACCCGGCCATTTCTCTGGACACTAAACAACTCTTTTGAAAGCTTGGCAATGTAGATTACTGGGCAGACGTATGTTACATCTCCTCTACATGTCTTGACTTCCCCTTGTGCTGGACTTGAACATACTTTTACTTTTGGCTAAGCCTGTTACTCTAGGCCTCCCATTACTTCAGTAGTCCAATCCCCACTTTAACACAGTTCAGGATGAAACATGGGCCCTTTAGAAAAAGCAGAACTCAACCTTTGGTTGCAGGTGCCCCACAGGCGAATCTCAATCTTCTTGTACCCCACACTCTTGGGAAAAATAAGGCAGCGTCTTCTCTAGCAGTAGCCAGGGGGTTGCCCCTGGAATAGCAGGCAAACCTTCCTGCCCCATCCCCTGAGGGATGGGGCACAGAGACCCGAAGCAGCAGTCTCCACCACTTTATAGAACAGCTTACTGTGTCCCTCTTTAGGCGGAAACACATACCTTTCCCTAAATGTAGCTCTATTTCAGAGCTGAGGCTCCAAGAGCCTATGCACAGAACTGCTGTGCTCCTCTCACAACAATCTCTAACTGCAGACTGAACACTGACTGTTCAAAACTCCCAACATTCTAATCTAACTCCCTTCTGCAGATTCCAATGTGGCTCATGCAGCTGCGATAGTTCTATGTTGATGTCATCCCTCAGTCTCAGCTGAGACTGAGAACAGAGTGAGACAGTGTGAAATCCATTTAACTGGAGTTTCACAAGCTGCCGTCCCTGCCTACCACTAGGTCTTACTCGGATTCTAGTAACCCCGGGTAACATGGGGGTTACATATATAAGGATCCTTAAAATAAATGTATATTGTTTGATAAGTGATGCTGCATAGGGTAGAGAAAAGGTACCCTGTATTTGAAACCGTTATGTTTATTATTTTATTCATGGGAATAAATTATAAACACCACATATGTCCAAAGGATAGTTTTTGCCTTTGTGGTGACCTTTTATGTATGCAAGGTTGTGGTTGAGAATGCCTCTCAGAATGAATTAAATTGTAGGTCTCGTTGGCAAGGTGACTCTTGAAATTGCAGCTGCCCCCGAGACAAAAGAGAAAATAATTTGTTTTGAATGCGCTTGGTTCACACTGCAAAAGTGAACCAAGCAAAAATCTAAAGAGAGAGAGGCACCTTTCTGTGCCTAAATACCTAATGTTGACCCCAGAAGCTTTGAGCAAGAGCTCTCAGCAATAACAGGCAGGGCGGCATTTGACAATTTCAACCGCCCACCCGAGAAGTGAAAAACTAAACCACTTTGACTTTCTCGCTTGGTTCGTGCTACAGGCGAACCGGGCAATTCCATAAGAAAGACACAGTTCAGTTTTCCTTGTACAAAGGAGCTACTACCTGAAATGGTGTCTGAAGGTAGTAAGCTCTTGGAATCTCTAAGTTTTAAATTCTAATAAAACAGATTAGAGGAGTCAATGGCTGAGGAGGCACTTGCCAATTTTAGCCGCCACTCTTAGTGCTAGTCATGCTCCCTGGTCATTTCTTAAAGTAAACCCTAACATAAAAGGACAGGAGAGCTACCCAAGCATGTCGTTTAACAGCAGAGAGGGGTGTGCTGTACAGTCAGCAGTGCCCAAGTAATTTGGATACCAGAGGGCCACAGTTGGAAATAAAGCAACAAAAAGTAACTCTGAAATGTTCTGGTTTCCTCTCTTGCATCCTATAAGTAGGTGCCAGAATGTTGTCTTATTAATTCTCTTCTTGTAAAAAGATCTAAGAAGGGTCTGTATATATATAAATAAACGTTATAACCAGGTGCATACATAAATAATACATAGGACCGTCTTACCTGGCTGCTAGTCTTTGAAATGGTTTCTTAAGGGACCAGCGCCCTCTGTTGTCCCAGTCTTATAGTGCACCCCCTGTCAATCATGGTGTTACTAAGCAAATCCCTTGATGGTTACTAAGTAATTAATATTGTAATTAACACAAACATAGTTATTGCAATCCAGTAGCTACTGTTTAGTAAAGGACAGGGATCAGGTTGTTTAAACTAACATTAAGAGCACCTTTGGTGGGTCACAAATGTCAGCTAGACTAACCTAGAACTTTTATCTTTTGTATTTGAGGTTAAGGGTCTAGTCAGGTGACCTCACCTAGAGGGTATAAATAGCTGTCTGCATTGTCCTTCAAGCAGATCAGCCTTGGATGTGGTGAAGGAATGTCTACAGTGCTGGTAGACTGAGTGATACAGAGATACAGAAGGTACAAGATCGTAGCGATATATGATTTCAGACTGTATAAATTGTTTTTGCAAGAAACCACTGAAGTAGAGTGGTCATTTATATTGCATTTTTTTCTTTTATTATTTTTAATTTTCTGATTCTGTAAATAAATATCACGAAGTATGTTTTAAATCCTAACAACTTGCCTAGGCTGAGATTATTTCCCACACGCAGTGACACTGGCAATTATGTGTAAATATTAAATGTTTTATCTTTACTGTATCTGTGACAGCAGTATTTTAACAAGTACAGGTAATCTATTTTCTGGGCAGTTTCATGGTCTGCACCTTGTGAGAGTACTACCAAGTTAAAGGGAATATAAACCCTTTTTTAAATTGTTTAATGTAATTGTCAATTTAGGCATGTGAGAAGTCTCTTTGGCCCCTGTGTACTGCTTTGTGTATGTGTTTTTTCAGATAGTGCCATTTTTCTTACCCCGTATATACTCATGTATTAGCCAACTCACGTATATGCCGACTCCCCCAATACAGTATTCTGATAAGAAATTAATGTTTGACCCGTGTATAAGCTGAACATTAAAACTTGCTTTATTTCAAAACTTAAAAGCACTTTGCAGACATATAGTAAACTATGCAATAACTCAAAGGTACTTCTGTACTAAAAAAATATCAATTTTAAACATGGTACCATAGTGTCAAATGTTTACATTGCCTCTTCAGCATCGTTGTCTGAAAAACCGAATGATTGTTGGTTTTCAGACAGGAATTCATCTGTCAGTATATCGGCATAGTGATTGTCTTCCTCCGGTTCCTGCTGTATCTCTTCCTCAAAGAGTGTGTCATCTTCAGAGCCATCCATGCATAAGGTCTGTTTCGAGAGTGCGAAATGCAAGTCAGTCACCTCGGCAGGCTCTTATTGAGTTTGGCAGCTCGCTCAACAACTCCCTTTGTTTTTTCCACTCTCACACCTGCTTTTCATTTATGCTGAAGTGGCGAGCAGTTGCAGAGTTGTTAGAGGAGTCTGCAACATACCTCTCAGCTGTCACACATTACGAGGTACATCACTCATTTTACCCCTCAGAAACCCTCTGTCTCACATGGCACAGGTAATATTCCACACTGCCCACTGAAACTTCAATGCAGAAATTCATAATAATCTGTGATACTCAGTTATCAGCAAACATGAATAACATAAGTGCACAGATTTAGACTATGTTCTGAACTTGCAATGTCATTTTTGATGATGTGTCACATTTTGCCCATTTGTCACACCTTTGAGTGATGAAAGGTTGAAAGGTATGGTCTGCAAATTCGAGCATTCACAGCTTGAAAGCTGCATCTTAGGAGCTGTGTTTTCTTTTTAAACTCACTTTTGCAAGTGCTGCTGCTTGCTTGCTCGTTGTTACATTTATGTGCGATGACATGCACCATATGTGCTATTTAGGGTGGTATCAGGTTAATTGATTGTTTGACCCGCATATAAGCCAAGGAAGTATAAATAGGGGCATAAAATAAGGATACAAAACTCTGCTTATACATGAGTATATACGGTATTTAGGGTCTGTTGTAAATGCTAGGAGTAGCAGCAAGCTCCACTGCAAGCTACTCTTCTGTGCCTGGCAGAACAGTTCCAAATCATGCAACAAGCAAAACCTGCACCAGAGGTAGGGTGAAATAAGGCTTTTAATACATTAAGTCATTGCCAGCAGCTTAGACAAAATAAAATCCTTGACCAGTTTCGCTCAAATGGAGCGTCCTCGGACGCTCAGTTTGAGTGAAACTGGTCAAGGATTTTATTTTGTCCGAGCTGCTGGCAATGATTTAATGTATTAAAGCCTTATTTCAACCTATCTCTGGTGCCAGCTTTGCTTGCTGCATCCCTTGTACATATGATGCCCTTTTTTCCCCTCCCAGTGTAAACTTTTTAATTATTTAGCAGTTCTGGTACCCTGTGACATCAGCGGAACTAAAGCCTACCATGAAGCTTTCAATGCAGAGCTTCCGCTTAACTCATGTCATTCAGTTCTGCTAACTATTTAAAAAACAAATATTGGATCAGGAAAAGGCTGCATAAAAAAAGGAAACTAAGGAAGAATTGGACTATTTCAAAACAAATGCACAAATGGTTATTAAACAGACTTCACACTTGCCCAAGTTTAAAGTTATATTTGAAAAAATTTAAACACACTAGGATTTATCTTACTTTTAAAAAGTACACCTGCATCTGATACAGACAAGGGGTGAGGTGAACCCGGAGCGACTAGGGGTTCTTGTATCTAAGAGGCTCCATACTGTGTGAGCAGGAGCTGGTGCAGGACATGAAGGGAGTAGCCCTGAATGAGTCCTGATCAAGTTGTTGGCAGCATGAGTGAGTGACCTCAGAAGCCGTAGGATGTCCCGGGTTGTGTTGTGACAAAACACTTGGCAGCAGGTGGGATTGTGTGTTCTCCTTTAAACGTGTGCCAAGTGGTTGGCATCAGGAAGTCTAGTGTTTGCATAGAATAGGTAAGCAGTTACCTAGCACACACAGAAACATTTTCCCTGTAAATTAATAGGAAATTATACTAATATAGTAAATAGGAAATATATATGGTCCCAGTATTGATTCACCACAGTTTATTATGGAAGTAATGTACACATTAAATCAAGTTTGTGATCACACCCCTGTTGATAGGAGGAGACTAGAACCTAGTTCAGTCACTGGATCTGGATAGAACTGGTAACCAGAGAGGGGGTTCCCTCCCCAGCCCAGAGAAGCCTGTAGGACCACTTGGGTTTAGTAGACATTTGGAGAGTGGTACACCCCCAGAATAAGAAGTTCACATTGATGTCAGCAGCCCACCACACAGAAGCCAGATTAGATTACTTCCTTACAATGGAAGACTGACTGTATGGTACTAATAGGTGTGAAATAGGAATCAGGGTAATGTCAGACTATAGTTCAGTCTGCTTTGAACATCAGTTTGCCTCCACAACTGAGAAAGACAAAACATGGAGTGTTAATAACCAGCTTTTAAAGACAAAAAAATTGTGGAAAAGATGCAGAACTTGCTCAAACACTCACTGCAAAGCAATATAGGAGCAATGGCGAGAATGCTGACACTGGGTGGGCTGCCACAGAATGTCACATCAGAGGGGAGCGACTAATGGCAGCCATAAGGAAAAAAGACTGAGAAAAAGATCTCAGGGAGACAATACATTTAATTAGGGAAAAGGAAAAAAATCTAAAACCATCTCAACCAGCAGCTGAATGGATTGCCTTAAAGGAACACAGTCAGCTTCTGGGGCAATTATTTTGGTAGTAGGTTATAATGGTGCCTCTTGCTATCAGAGTGCTAATATATTAGTATGTTGTGCCACAGATTTTGATATAGTTCAAATTTTTCCTTTTTTGAAAAAAAAAAAAATTCAATTAAGAGCAGTGCAACTCTTTGGTTGCCATCAGGCACAAACGCACGTTCGTGATCTGAATATGGTGCTCAGGAACCAGTAAACTTATGTGTGCATGAGTAGTTCATTTAACATGCAGTATAGATTTATGTATTTCTAAAATGCCGTCAGTTCCCATGAACATAGCAAACTATCTGACCAGTGTAAATGAGTGCTCAAATATACAGAAATGTAGAGCTGAAATCTGAAGTTGTGACTCTGGTCTCACGCAGCAGTGTGACTGTTGCTGTGGCAGAGTCACAATTTCAGATTTCAGCTCACCATTTCTGCATGTTTTCATTTGTAAGATATTTTGCTATGTCAAGGGGAATGTCGGCATTTTAGGAATACAAAAATCTCACATAACCAGTTATGTGTCAGTGTGTCATTAAGTGTATGCACAAGTTTACCTCTCCCAGCAGCTGACAGTGTTGTTAAAACTCATCTGGGGACAAGCCTGCCAGCTCCTCAGCATCATTTCAGTATGTGAGTGTTTATCAGAGTCAGGCGGCCTCAGGTAAGAGTGATCGCCAGGGTATCAAACTGCAATAAAAATAAAATAAAATATTTAATTGTGTGACATCCCAAGCAGGGTATCTATATTTTAGGGCCATTAAGAAAGGTGTAGGGAGTGCAGGCACTTTTGTATAATGGGACAAAAAACATCAGCGTACAGCTGACAGTGTCCCTTTAAATAACTTAAGAGATAAGTATCAAGAACTACTGAGGGAGAGGGCTGAAAGAACAATATTCAAAACAAAAGCCAAATACATAGAACAGGGTGGCAGAGCTGGTAGGCTAATGGCATTGCGATTGAGAAAACAGGAAGCAGTTCTTGCTGTCATTGGGGTACACGAGGGAGAGCAAAATGGTCTGGTTACAGATGTCAGGAGGATTGCTAGGGAATTTAAGGTATTTTACCAAAATATATATAATGTTGAGGACCCTCCAGATCTAGAGTCAAAGATAGAAGCCTTCCTAAATAGGGTAACATTGCCACAACTGACACAGGACCACCAGGAAACGCAGGTGGAATAGCTCACTGTAAATGAGGCCCAAGCCCCCATTAGAAGCCTTACTCTGGGCAAAGCGCCCGAGCCAGATGGCATCACTCCCAATTTTTATAAAACCTTTGACCCCACTATTAGTCCCTACCCAATGAAAGTCTGCTCCCACATACATGAGAAAGAGTTAGCAGAGTTGTCATTTGCTCAAGCCATGATCACTTTAGTGCCAAAACCAGGGAAAGATATACACCAAGTCAGTAGCTGTTGTCTCATATCCTTGATTTAATTTAGACATCAAAATCCTAGCCAAGGTAATGGCCATGAGACTTAGTAGAATATGGGATGGATTAATCAGCAATAAACACATAGGCGTTATGGAGGGATGAAATGCTACAGACCACCTTAGAAAGTTGGAGCACCTCATTTCTGCATCCAGGGAGCCTGGGACTCCTGATGTTCTGGTCTTCCTGGATGCAGAAAAAGCTATCAACAGGGTGTCATGGCCTTATCAGTTCAGTGTACTCAGATGCTGTGGATTCCCAGAGGTTTTCATAGACCGGATCACAGTGGTATACACCAAGTCTACAGCCAAGATATTGAGTTTTCTCTCAAGAATTCTTCCTAAAGAGGGCAACCAGGTAGGGACGTCCTCTGTCACCCCTTCTGTTTAACCTGTGCTTGAAGCCCCTAGCCTGTAAGATCAACCAGGCACTTGAGGTTATAGGCATACCAGTGGGTAGAACTTGGTACATATTCTCCCTTTGTGCTGTCAACATCTTACTACATTTCAGAGAGCTAAGGACATCCCTGCCTGTACTTGGAATGATACAAGAGTTTGGGCATATATCGGCATACAAACTGAATGTTTCTAAAATAATTGTGATGCAACTTAACGCAGGGGTGTATAAGAGTGACAGAACAGACTTGAGTTTGCAGTGGTCTTCAGAAGAGTTAAGATATCTAGGTATTGATGTCACTATGGAAGCCTCATCATCCAAACATAACAACTTTGTCAAGTTAATTGGAGTGATCAAATTAGACCTGAAAGGGTGAACTTCATTGGCTGGAACCCTAGGCTTTTTTGGAAGCACATAAAACAAATGTTGGGTCAATCACATAACCACTCTTCCTTTGACATGGTCTTAAATGGGGTAAACAGCAACTCCACTATTTCTCAGACCTCTCCTCATACACTCAAGCCTTCCCAGTTCACTCCTCCCCTCCACCATCTGGTAACTCCTCCCCAGGGTCCCGGCCCCCTTCACCAGCCCATTCTCCATCTTATCTTAAACTAGCTAGCATAGCTGATGTTTGCAGACTTCTAAAGCAGGTCCCTGAATCTAAATCCGCTGGTTTGGATGACATTGAGCCTAGATTCCTTAAGATTGCTGCCAATGAATTAGCCTCCCCCATTGCTGAACTAATAAATTTATCCCTTACATCTGGTGTAGTGCCTGAGCTATGGAAAACCTACTGTGTTGTTCCGGCATTTAATAAAGATAACCCCTTAAGCAATTTCATGCCCATTGCCATTCTTCCCATCTTAAATAAGACACTTTAGAAAGTTATTGCATGTCAGCTCAACAATCATCTCTCCACCCACAAACTCCTTTCACCTATGCAGCATGGCTTTTGAAAAGGCCATAGTATCCCAACTGCCCTCCTCACACTTACAAACAGTATTGCTTCAGCACTGAATATGGGCAGCCTCACTGATGCTGTTTTTATTGACCTGACAAAGGCTTTTGACCTTGTGGACCACTCCCTGCTTTGTGACAGACTTGCAGATTTTGGAGTCTCATCTGCTGCCGTCCGTTGGTTGGTTCAACAGCTATCTGGCAAACAGGTACCAGAGAGTCATATACGGATCCTCCCTATCTGACTCTGACTGAACTCTGGTGGGAGTTCCGCAAGGGTCTTTCCTTGATCCCCTTCTGTTTACTGTACATATAAATTCTATTGGTCAAAGCCTATCCTACTGCTCTACCATTCTGTACGCAGATGACCTGGTCCTATACATCTGCTCCAAAAGTGTAGATCAAATAAACCAGTATCACACTGCTGATCTCCAGTCAGTGCACAATTAGTTATCACATCTAACAAACTGACCCTGAACAAGGCTAAAATGCAGTCCATGTTGTTTGGCATGCCACAAAGGCTTAGACTGTGTGTGTCTCCCTTAACCATAGTTTACCCTGATGGCACCCTAATCTTTCCTGTCTCCTCTTCCACCTGCCTTGGAGTTACACATGACCCCTCCCTCGACTACTCTGCTTCTATAATAGGAGTCTGTTAGTTGATCAACTCCATGATGTATGTATCCTACAAAATGAGCTGTGATCAAACCTTCCAAGGTCGCCTTGCCATTGCCTCTGGGTTGCATCTTCCAAAACTCATGTATGGTGCCCCAGTTTTTTCAACTACTTTAGAAGCCACAGTACTCAAGTGGGATGTCACCTACAATAATGTGTGTCATTTCGCTCTGGCGTCGCACCAGCTGACTCACCACTGCTCCCTCTATGACAGGCTTGGCTGGTTTCCCTTGTCCTCCCTGCATGCCCACAAATATGGGGGTGTAATTTTTTAGTATTATGCAAAGTCACCTAACCTTATCCTTTGCCTCTATGCCAAACCTGTAAGCAGTGCTTACCCTCTGAGGTCTAGTGATAATGCTCTACTGGTTATCCCTGCGCTTAGAACTAAACCCGATGAATCCTCTTGAATATGCAGCCCCAAAGACATGGAATTCCATACACCCTGAGATCCACCTTTGCATCTCAGCGACTTTGTTCCATCCTAGGTACTGAACACACCTGCTCAGCTTAGACTTCTGCTCTTCTCCCTGACTCAATCCTTTTGTATCTAGTTTGAAAAGCCTGCCATGACCTGAAATAGCATTAGACTTACTGTGAAAATTTGACTTCCTGTAACTTCATTGATGTTGCTTTATCATTTTTCCATTCTTGCAACAATGTAATGCCTTGTTGATCTCTTTCCAACCTCATTGTTCATTGCATCTCATTGTTATCATACTGTACGAAATGCCATGCTTATTTTTTATGTGTAATCTCCTGGGTCGTACTTGAAAATAGGCATTTGTTTGCCTAGTGTTCTTAACTGGTCAGCAAAAACTAAATAGACAAATTGTCACTGACAGGCATAATTAGCATGGTGAAAATGAATATTCTTCCGAAAATATTACACCCCAGCTCAATGACAAAGCTGTTATTCCCGGTGTCATGGTTTATGGTATGGTTTAAAAACGTCCGCATAATGACATAACATTTTATCTGGGCTGGAAAAGCCAGTAGAAAGTCCTGTCTGAAACTCTCAGGAGACAAGACTAAATGGGAACTAAAACTCCCAAACTTTCTGCATTATAATGCAGCTCATGTAAGCAAATATAATGGTATAAAGATCCACAAGAGCTTGAAACTGAAAAATACAGGCCGCTATAGCTTGATATCGAACATGACCTGTGCATGTTAGAGGGAGTGGACATTAGGTCATTAATTCATTGCCCATGAAAGAAAATACCTCAAGGTCTCAGAGATACACCGATCGGGGTATCAGTCTGAGTCCACCAGCCGCTAAGTTGAACACTCCAGCTAGACCCCCATAGAGATGTGTGACAAACTGTGCTTAAAAAACAACTTTCAGATAGATAAAATTATTTCAACCGATCCATGGAGGCAGTAGACCCTCCCTTCAGTAAAACATCTCACCACGGAATGCAGGATAACATCTTGCAGATCCTTTCAAAACAAAGTGAGCAATGGTAGGGGAGCTGCTTTCCGTTATCTCCAGCTTACTCATGCTGTGGCGAGACACATGGGTCCCCTTCCCCTGGAAGAGTGATCACAATGAAGCTGTTGATCCTTTAAAAAACTTCGCTTATTGCCCCCACTCTATCTCAACATTATATGCAGTAATGCCAACAAAATGTTATCCTGCAGTCTCTGAGATAGGGCATTATTGGAACCAGGCATACCCAGAGGTGTGTGAAAATTGGGTTTGGGAACATGTATGGAAAAACTTGTATAAGTATGTTAAAATGAAAACATAATGATTAATGCAGTTTAAGATTCTGCACAATTTATATTTTACCCCATGTAAGTTATACAAAATGGGAAAGCTTCAGAGCAGCACATGTTCCAGATGCAAAAAATGAGAATGTACCCTAGCCCATATTCTGTGGGAATGCTAAAAAGCAAGATCCTTATGGGACACCATTAAAAGCAAAATGGACCCACTTCTAAGCCTAGAGATGACCTTTACTTCAGAAGTTTATCTGATGGGTCAGTATGATGGCCAGCAGTTAACTACTCAGAAATACCATACTGCACTTATAGCTGAAGTGGCAAAAAAGTTATATTAAGGTGCTGGCTCGATTATACTATGCCTTCCTACACAGAGTGGCACAATGAAATCCTAGCCATGTTAAGAATTGAAAAAAAGCATAGCCAGTGCAAACAATAGATTTAATAGCTGCCGCAAAAAGTGGGAGAAATCACACTCTCTTGACCATTAGATCCAGTATTGGATTAATAATGCCTAGAGGAAGGGATAGCTAATTTTATCTGCCCTGAAATATGACAAAATAATTAAATGAAGATGAGATAACAGGTATTGCCTTCTTCATCTAATCCAGGTACATAGTAACTCTTACATGAAGAAATGTGCAATAATTCTTGTTTGGCAAAGCACTCACGGAGACTCTAAGAATGATGTCTAAACCAGTATTGGCTAAGTATAATTGCCAACTCAAGTACAATATGTCATTGGGGGTGGGGGAGTAAGTAATGTTTGTCCAAAATATTGTTTGTCTCTAGGATTAGAAGTTTAAGTTCATGTTATTGTGTTATGTATTGTTGTTTGCAGTGTATAAAATGGAAAATCTAAATAAAGCATGCTATGTAACAAAAAAAATTGCCTCACCTCCAACACAAGACATCAAATCATAAAAGTAATGTTACTACGCTGAACTGATTATGGTGATCCGCTCTATGGTAGTGTCTTTCAGTATCAAACAAGAACACTTGAGGTCATTTACAACTGTATTTCATGCTTTATCTTGGATGCCTCATATGGCACTGACCACTGCCATCTGTATCATGACCTAGAATGACTGACTCTCAACAAACGCAGGTGGCTGCATTTCCTGCAGTTTATGTACACATGTACTTTCCATAATACCCGCTGCATATATCACCAATAATCCAGACACCCCGATGACAGTATCTAGTCTGCGTTCAGTCAGGGGTAGGGTTGCCACCTTTGGATGAGGCAAAAACCGGATCCTAAGCTCCGCCTCTAGCCCCACCCCTTTTTATGACTCATCATGCATTGCTCCTCCTAGAAAGCCAATGGTTATATCAGTAAAATACAACACTTAAAGCAGTTCAACAAAAATCTTAAGATACTGTACTGTACCTGTTAAAGTTACTTTCCTAGGTTCTTCCTAGTTATTTATTTACTTATGTATGTATTGATTGATTTATTAACATTAGTTTACCAGATAAACATACAGAGATAAAATAAATCTCATTTACAGATATGATATGGGGGGGGGAGACAAGGGAAATACTTTAAATACAGCAGTATACTTGGTATATAACAATACATAATAAAGAAATTGTTTTATATAATGTGTACTATATATCTTTCTGGCTCCATTTCCTTTTCATGTCCACAGTAATATTTAAAAGTCAAAGAAGTGGCCACATTTTTTTCTTGCGGAAAAAACACAATTTAAAATATTTAAAATGCCTAAATTCTGTTAGAGATTGAATGTTTACCAGCAAATGAAAGTGGAAGACAACTGACTGTGTTGGTGTTACAAAAGGTGGGGCAGCTTTGCTACTATGCCTCTTTAAGATGCAGTGGAAATGGTTAGGTTAAATAAGTGCTAATGGTGTTAATGGCCATACTTTGCACCTCCCAGGTTGACTGCTTTCACAAACAAAAGGCTATACTGACAACAGAACTTGTTTATAACCTGGACATGTAGTTAAAACAATGAATGAGATGACAAAAGTATGTGAGCACTCAAAATGGCTAAAAACCTGACCAGCACAGAGCAAAACCAGATTACCTGATAAGGACCCTGAAAACCAGGTAAAAACCTGACAGTTGTGATGCTGCCCTGGTTAGTTGGACAGAACAGCCACTGAAATGTACCCAAACTGCATCGCCTTAAGCATCGACTTTCTTCGCAAAGATGTGGTTTCCAAGCTCTTACACAACTGTCTTCACCATCTTCACCCAAACCGTTATCCTTCTGTACTCGTTAGGTTGGGTGAGTCCTGGAGGCGGAGGGCGGCGGAGGGCAGGTGGCGGCAGATGGAGTGCGACTAAGCAACTTGCAAGCCTGGGGAGACAGCTGCTTGACCGCGACCGCCCGGTACAGACTGAGGGAGGGAGCGACTAGCGAGTGTTACTGTTCTCGCGGCTCGCCTCGGGCGGCTGATGGAACGCGCGCCGTGGACTTGGGGGGGAGAACCTCCTCTGTACTGTGTGGGTCTGCGCGGACATCTGCACGGTAGGGTGATGGGGGTCAGCGGATTCAGTCGGGAGTCGGACTGGAGAGGAGATCGGATTCGCGAGACTGGATTTGGACGGGAGGGAGACACATCTGCGCTGCTGCTGGCTGCCTGCATTAATTCGGGATTTGGAGTCGGGGCTGCCTGCCTGGAGGAGACCGTAACACAGTTTCAGACAGTAAGTGAAGTGGTGACAAAATGTGCTGCTGCTGGTGCCTTACTGTGTCTGGGCTGGCTGGGGAAGTTGAAATGGAGGGGGGGATGAAATCTACAGCCACGCGGCTGCTGTGATTGTGCAGCTGTGCTTCGACTGCTCCGACTCTGCTCCGACTGCGGTTTAGGCAGGCTGAGGCTACTGGTGTTGTTCCCGGTGTTTTTGTAACAGCTGTCCACCAGCCCTCATTACCGGACTCGAAGGGCATAAAACCGGGTAACCGGAGTAGAGGGCTGATTTCCGGACGATCCGGAAAATTACCGGGTAGGTGGCAACCCTAGTCAGGGGCCTTGCACATGCCATAGTGTCCCACATCAGAACTAAACATGGAATGAAGTCTGTGCTTGTCCAAAGTCCCTGCACTGGAATGCCCTTCTACTAAGTTTGGGAACATGTCTGTCTCTGCCATCACAAAATTGCGGTCTGATTCTGGTAACCAAACCAGTAGTTGTAACTATCTCTGATTATATACTAAGTTAATAATCCTGTTATAGCTCATTGATCACTGTACCTATTTATTATGTCTGTCATATGTAAGCAATAAGACACGACAGGGTGTGTGTTGAACAGATATTACCGCACGCCCAGGAGCGTAGTAAGGCACGAGGCCCTGCTGAGTGCCTTCAGCCCCTGAAAGTGCGGTAATATCTGTTCAACACACATACCCTGGAGTGTTTTATTGCGCTTATAAAATGGTTCTCTTTTTTTTTTTTTTAATATTTGTAACCTTAAAAAATATTACTGAACTGAAGAAAAACTGAAATCATTGTGTTACTTTGACATAAAATAGTCCTTCCACCTGCTAGGTGATGACATCATTGTCTTCTGACACATTGACATTTCTACTGTTGTTGTCCCTTCCCCCCAAACCTCACGTCCCGATCGAGAGAACAAGTGTGGTTAAGAGAGGAAGTAACAGGTTCTTCTCGACAGGTTGCGCCACTTCCGCAATAAAAAAAAAAAAAAGGAATAAGGGATGCAGATTTGTTTTTGTTGTTTTAGTTAAATGTACTGGGAGGGAAGCGCAGTTTACTATGAGAGGGCACCCCGTTCTGGTCTATTTCCAGTTTCGTGCGGCAGCAATCTTCAGTCTCGCTGAACTAGAAGAATGCTTTATGCATGATAAAACGCTGTCACGCTGCTGCTTTCCGATTTTTACTTCTAGCGGAGACGAGGTTTGGAGTGGGACTGTCAGCATGACATTCACACCTTCGCTAACCGAGACTAAAAACAATGGCGGCCTTTAAAAAATTAACGTTCCACTGACACGTCTGAAAATTCCATTTGGGTGCATTGATTTATTTGCCTGCCCTTTTTTTTCCTCTATGTGTAATACCTATTTGACACTTCCTTTCTGGCCAATCATGTTGCTTCTTTTTACATACCCATTTTATAAATAATCTGAATCTGGGCACTAGGAACTTGTTTAATGATGAAAATGTGTAACATCACAACCTGTAGTTCGCTGCCTATTGTGTTGCTTCTTGAAATGTCATACACTTGATTTCCATTGTAAATGAACTATGGCTCAATGGTAACTCCTTGAACAAAGGGAAGTCAGCACACAGCAGGGGGTAGTGAGGTCCACCAGAGCTCTAAAGGCCAGGACCACAGCCCACAGTCACACACACAGCCAGGGAAGCCTGCACACAGCAGGGGTAGTGAGGTCTACTAGAGCCCTAAAGGTAACTCCTCCTCCAGCTGACCTCTCCGAAGGGTGTTAGCCCGTCGATGCTATGCATCGAATGCCTCACCTGCTCCAGTCACCCTCCCACCCAAAGCTGGCCCTCAATTTAAGGCCCATCCTAGTCACATAACTTCCTGTTCTTTCCAAGTCCCCACTTTCCCATTTGCAGCTTATACTCACTGCCCTCTAGAGGGAGCACTCCCCACCTAATACTTCCTACAAAGTTGAGCCACTCTTTTCTCCTGCTGACCTTCATACCCTTGCTGACTCTCTGGTTTCCCTCCCACTCCACTACCACTCTCCCACTCTGTCTCCTACACTGCCCTTTCCAACACACCTAGCCCTCCTCTACCAAGCCACCAGCACCTCCCCCATGCTCTGTATGACACCCCCCCTTCTTGGCCACTAGGAGTCAGTGCTGCACACCTACTCTCGGCCTTTCACCCCCTCTGCTCGTCGGCTCCCACATAGCCCCTCGGGCACTCAGACCAGGCTCCAAAGCAAACACAGCAGCGGATGCGCCCTCTATATACGGAACACCCTGTCAGGTCATGCCCTCCCAGCAACCAGACTGGACCACGGCGCCCAGGCCCTGTCCCCAAAAATCACCCTGGACCCTGTGAGGGGCCCACTGATTCTCACCGTGGCATATATCCCCCTCGGAACTAAACCCAAGCCATACACTCACTCTCCGACTACCTCACCAAACTACCTCATAAGCTCGAGCAGATCCTCCTAGGGGACCTGAACTCTTAACTGGCTTGCCAGCTTGAACTCACACATCAAAGATTCATTCTCAGCCCTTGATATGACACAACTCGTCTCCTAACCTACTAGGTACAACCCCAACTCTGGCACCGGCACCCTGCTAGACATTGTCCTCACTAACCGACCCCATAAGATCGCTGACCTACTCGTCCTCCCAAACGCGCTCAATGACCACTCCCCAGTCTTATTCACATGGTCCACTCAAGTTCAGAAACCTGCTCTAGGACAGTCCACTGACGGCACCTACACCCTGGCAGCCTCAGTAAACTCTGACTCTACCTAGCCCAATGGGACTGGACCCCCTTTACCCACACCCCAAGTATAGGCCTAGGACTTAACTGTTTCACTAGCTCTTTCAACAAAGCCTGTGACATTTTTGCACCCCTCACGAAGACCTTAACTAAGAAACAGAATGCCCCATGGGTTACCCCTGCACTCATCCATCAAATGCAATTAAGGGACAACATTTGGCATACAGCCATGGAATTCGGTAAGGAGGCTGATAGGCAGGCTTATAATGCCGAGCGCAACAAGTGCACCTGGGCCATCCGCAAGGCTAAGGCTGAGCATTACAAATCCACCCTTGCCTCTTCATGGGGTAATGCACGGAACTTCTGGGGCAATTTAAAGGAACTGAATGGGAAGACACAATCCCCTTCCCCATCCCAACTTGTTATCAATGGCTCCATTACCACAGACCCCCAAACCATTGGCAACAGCCTCAACATCACCTTCACCGATCTCGGTTCGGTCTTACCCAGCAACTTCTTCGACCCAGTCCCTCTGTCCCCGCCACCCAGTCTTCACCACCACCCCTCTACCTCCAGACCATTACCCCGCAAGAAGCCAGACCGTACCTACTCAAAGCCCTCAACAACACCAGCCCAAGCAGTGACCTCCTGGACACTAGGCTACTTTAACGAGTATTGGATGCAGTACTCATCCTCCTAACCCACCTGCTTAATCGCTCCCTCTGTCTAGGTCAGTTCCCTCTTGCCTGGAAAACGGCGATCATCACCCCCTATTCACAAAGGTGGGGACCGCACTGCTCCCTGTAATTACTGACCAATTTCCATCCTCCCCCCGCTTTCCAGGGCGCTGGAAAAAATTGTGGCTGACCAGTTATCTGACTATCTTACCAAGCACAACATCATGTGCAGGGAGCAAACACAGCTTCCGTGCTGGACACAGCACCACCACAGCCCTGCTAGAGTTCTCCAACTTCCTGCACACAGTCCTGGACACTGGGCACCTGGCCGGAGTTGTCTTTATTGATCTCTCCAAGGCCTTTGATATGGTCTGCCACCCCCTCCTGCTCAACTCCCTGCGAAATATTGGACTCTCCCAAGGACCCCTCTCCTGGTTTGACAGCTACCTGTCCCCCAGGTCTCAGTGCGTAAAAATCAATGACACCCTATCTAACACCCAGCCTGTCTGCTCTGGAGTCTCCCAAGGTTCCATATTAGGCCCACTTATCCTTAGCCTCTACTAAAACGCATTCCTGAATGTCTACGCAGGAAAAATCCTTCTCTGTGTGGGCAATGCTGTCCTCCTCGCCTCACACCCCCCACCCCACCGCCCTACAGAACATCCTCCAGCACTCCTTCACCAAGGCCGAGCAATGGTTCATTGACCACAAATTGGTAATCAACCTGAAAAAAACAAAATCTATGCTTTTTGCCCACCATCAGAATAAGACCAGAGATACCCCCTCCAGATCCTCCCCAGCACCCAGGTCCCCCTCAAACAAGTGACTATGTACAAATACCTGGGTGTCACCTTTGACCCTGCCCTCACCTTTCACCACCATATCGCTGCCCTCTCGTCCACCACAAACATATGGATTAGCCTCCTTTACCGCCACAGAGACTGCCTATCCCCCCCTGCGCTTTGTATTGGAGTCACCTCATCAGTTCTGTCCCTGATAGACTATGGCCTCCCAATTTATGCTGCTGCTGACAAAACTGCCCTCAACAAAGTGCTACTGTCTATTAACAAGGCCTGCAGGCTCCTGTTAGGTGTGGACAGGCGCACCCACACCTGCTCTCTCTGCTCACTTGCCAACATCCTCAACTTTGAAGAGAGGCTTCTCTACCAATCCTGCCTGTTGGCAAAGAAAATCCTCCTGGGTCTCTCCCCTCCCCAGGGGTGGTCTCCTCCATCAGTGTCACCTGCCCCGTAGTATCTACCCGCAGTACCTGCAAACCCACCCTCACGGTACCCAGAGTAAAGACCTTGCTTGCAGAGCGGTCCTTCCACTCTAGGACCCCACTATGGTGCAGCTCCCTCCAGGCTACTATTACCAGCCTCGCTAGAATAGGCCCTTTCAAAATTTCCCTCAGAAACCATCTCTTTGCCTTGCGCTGCTACAACTGTTGATAGACCAAGGCCCCCCCTACTATTTCTCCAGCCACCCACAGCCACCCCCAACAATGTCCCTTGGATAGCTAACCGTCACCCCCTGCAAAGCATCTATTTCTGCACTTCCATTCTATATCCCCCCCCCAGCAAAAATCCCACTATTTTACCAAGTACCCTACCTGTCTGCCCCTCTATTGCTTCCCCTCTGGACTGTACCTCAGTCACTTTATATGGCAATCTGCCATACCCTTTCTACGCATTGCCTGCTCATATACCTAAGTAACCATATGAAGCTTTGTTATTTTATTCCTCTAATTCCTACTCATGTACCTATGTAACCATATGAAGCTATGGTATTATATTCCTCTGTAACTATATGGTGTCCTGTTTGTATGTAACCTGTACTTTGTCTGACGAGAAGCCTTTAGAAATGAGTCCTTGACTCAAAGGATTGTAATTCCAATTTGTACAAATAAATAAATATTTACTACTACTGCAACATCTCCTATATTTAAAATGTGTACCTACTACTGTATATAATAGTGCACCTCACATAAAAGTCATCCCCCTTTCGTTGCCAATTTCAGTAAATTTACAGACATTATTTTGCTGCCCAAATTGGATGGATAGATCTATTTTGTGACCAGCATCAGGCATAGACTCTGTTTTCTTGGCCAGAACTAGACATGTAATTAGGCCACACAGTTGCAAAAATGAGTTAGCCATTGTAAACCCAATTGTTAGGTCAACCTCACAGATAAGTCGAGTCCCCCTTCTTGGGGACCTATTTTTAGTATCAAAAACTAAACTTATACATGAGTGTATCCATCATTACCTCTGAGTTGGTAACATCTCCAGTGTTCGTCACTGTCTCGACTCTGAGATCCTCACTTACACTGTTGTGCCCTTTCACTTTGATTGCTGCAACTCCCTTCTATTTGGTCTACCAAAATATCAACTTTCAGGACTTTAGTCTGTTTCGAGTACTACTGCCTGCCTCCTCACATGCACCAAGAAGTTTAAAATCGCATCACTCCTGTTCTCCATAACCTCCACTAGCTCCTTAACCATTTCAGAATCCACGTCAGAATTGCCCTCCTTGCCTTTAAAATCTTCCATGGTTCTGCTCTACCTTTTTCTCTGACCTTTAGTTTTCTTCTTTTCCACAACCTGTCCTCAACCCCTGGAATGGCCTTCCTCTCTCTTTGCATCATTGCCTCCCTTCTCCTTTACGAATCTTGTTCCAAAACTCATTTCTTCTCACTTGCTTTGAAACTTCTAGTCAAATCAGTGTCTGATTGGCTCACTGCTTTAAACCTCTCATCATTATACCATCCATATCTCCTACCATTGTATTTAATTTATGACAGACGTAAAATATTTTGTGATGTAGTCTACATGAAAGATAAAATGTAAACTTGTGATGTTTGGTAAAGTAGAAGAAGATAATTCAAGTTACGTAAATCTAGTCTTGAAATTACCAGTATGTGAAATAACACCTTAACTATGATGGTTATTTCCTAATTTAGGCAATATTGAATAAATGGAAGCAACAAAATGTAACAAGACTAATGTGTAATTGAAAGATTCAAAATAGACAGCCAGGGTCTGTACATAATGATAAGGTGTCCTGATTTAGCAAAATATGAAGAAACTGCAATCTGACTGTTAGATTCAGTCAATATTTATTTATTGAATTTTGTTGACCCGATAAGCCAACTGGTCCTAGAAGTCCTTTTTTCAGGGGCGACCGGGGGATAGGGGGATACAGATGGTAAGGAACTGAAATTGAACCAGATTAAGCTGTTGGTGGTATTTTTAGTGAATGGGAGAAATTTGGCCAGGACACCGGGGAAATTCCCTACTCTTTTTCGATAAGTGCCATGGGATCTTTAACATCCACCTGAACTACCACCAGTCCAGGCAGATGGGACCTCAGTTTAACATCTCATCCGAAAGACGGCACCTCAGAAATGCAGCATCCCCCCTCATGCTGCACTACAGTGTCAGTATTGGGATATTAACCCATGTGCCAGATGTGGGAACTGAACCCACAGCCCTCTGATCTCCCGGCCTCAGAGATGAGTGTGCTACCTACTGAGCCACTGACACTGATATCTCAGATTTTTTTTATTTTTTTGTGAACTCTATTTCGTGCCCCTTGTGACCCAGGCATCCTTCCGGGGTGCTCACTCAGTGAGGCCTTTATTCCCTACCTGAACCCTGTCACGGGTCAGCCATGGGAGTCCCCTTGTGCGCTGGGCCGGTGATGGAATGTGGGCCTGCCCCTGGAGCCCCCTTCATCTCCGTGGGGCCACAGAGGGATTTTCTCTTCTTGTGTGCTCCCCTGCAGAGCGCGGATGTGCAGTGATATCCATGGTGTTGAGCACTGACACTCTGCCCCTAACATCTGCTGTGCGCCGCGTGTTCTGTTGCTGCCCCCGGCCACCACCAGGAGCCGCCCTGGAGTGGCACAACCCCAAATCCTTCCCCGGGAAGGGAGAGCAGTCCTCTGGATGCTCAATCCCTTCCCTCCCCTGCCAGCCCCCGGTGGCCCGAGTCCATTCCCGAACCCAGGTTGCCAGCATAGCGCGAGCACCTCAACCCTCAGCACCACCGAGCCGGCTTCAGTATCTCAGATTGTGAGAGATTTTATTTATTTATTTCTCTGAATTACAAATATGTTTGAGTCAGAGACTCATTTACAAAGGTTCCACGTCTGAGCATACAATAGGTTAGAATACAAAGTACAATAAAATAGTATAGACCATGGGATATTGAATCACAAGGCAAAATTATGTGGTAAATGAATGTATACACATTTGGGTAACAGTTGGCATTGTGTACATTTGTGGATACAGTGGGTGCAGATGATAATAGAGGGCACAGACAATGAGAACATTAGGTGACACTTGAGCCATCAGTGAGGAGACATTGTCAAAAGAGCATGGGGTTCCAATCCCAGTGCAAATTGATAAATAATGAGGAAAGGTAACAGCATGAACGTGTACAGGGAAACGGGTAAGGGGGTTACAGGTAGAAAATACAAGTTTGCAATACGAATTACAGGTTGGTACGCCAATAGTGTGATGCAGAAATGTTTGAGCAGGCAGACTATTGGTTTTGTCAAGTAACAGAGTAGAGAGAAAGAGAAGGGGCAAAAGCAAAGCAGTCAGAAAGGAGACTTTGTTGGGCAGAGAGTTGAAGTGAGGGAAGTAGAGTGGTATCCCCCATAGGGAGGGAGCACAGAGGGCATGGCGATGACAGAGAGTAGGATCGGGGAGAGTGTAGAAAATCTGGGAGCTGTCAGGGGGTTAGTGTGGGGGGAACCAGGAGGGAGTGACTGGCGAAGGAAAGTGGAGCTGATAGAGGGAGGGAGTAGTAGGGTGCTATCACAAAACAGGGAATGGGGTGGCAATGTTCTGCTAGGGTAAAAAGCTAGTTGGGACAGTCACAGTTTCTGAGTGCAGTAAGGTGCTGTCGGAGTTTGCCTTTGATGGAACCAAGCTTGGGTTCATCGAGGATATCCTGGGGGAGGTTGTTTAAGCCACTAGGAGCTCAGAACATGAAAGAACATTGAGCCTGGGTGGTCCGACAGAAAGATACCAAGTAGATGTGCTTAGACGCACTCCTGGTGCTACACGAGTTAGGCATGTGTGTCAGAAGATGCTGGATGATTGGCGGGGTGAGCCCTAGACTGATTTTTTTCCACAAGTAGGCAGGTCTGATATGAAATCCTCCCTTTAAGGTGCAGCCAGTTGGTCAGAGCGTATAGTTCACACGTATGGGTATGACTGTGAGCACCAGAAACCAGATGACATGATTTGTTGAGTGCCGTATTTATTCTTTTAAGTGTAATGTCAGTGGTGGAGCCATAAACGACTAATCCATAGTCCACTATAGAGAGTATTGAGCTGGTGACAGCTAACCGTAATGCCTCAGGAGTCATGCTGTGCTTGTGTCGGTAGAGGATTCCAGTTCTGGAGTTGATCACATTCAAAATAAGGCAGACATGTTCAGCAAAAATAGGGCACTATCAAGTGTTATACCTAGGTATTTAAAGGTAGAGACTTGCTCAATGGGGACATTCTGATTATTAAAGATGGTAAGAGGGTCTGATTTTTGCTTGTTATGGGGTCTAGCAAGGAGCATGGTCTTAGTTTTTTTGTAGCTCACAATCAGTTTATGCTGGATGAACCAGGACTCAACCACTGAGAAGTTATGCTGGAGACTACTAACAAGAGGAACTGGGTCAGTCTCACTAGTAAATAAAACCGCATCATCCACGTGGAGGAGAAGATTATTGGAACAGACTTGGAGGAGGGTATTAAGAAAGAGGCTAAAAAGTAGGGGGCCCAGTATGGAGCCTTGGAGGACACCCGAGCTTACAGGGGGGTTAATAGAAAGGGTGTCACTGATCCTTACCTGCTAAGATCTGCCATCCAGGTAGCTTTTGAACCAGGTCGTGGCACTACTGGAGATCCCAAGGGCCGGGAATGACTCAAGAAGGAGAGTGTGGTTGACTGTGTCAAAAGCCTTAGTGAGATCAATGTATATTGATCCCACTAAGTGACCCCGATCAAGTGCTTTGTGAATGTAGTCAGTATATTCTGGAAGGGCAGAAGTGGTACTGTAACCCTTTCTAAAGTCATGCTGCTTGGGCCATTGGAGGCTGTACTTGGCCAGGTAATCAGAGAACTGGTCTGAAACGATCCACTCCAGGGCTTTGGAGAGGGGTGGGAGAATGGAGATTGGGTGATAATTTGTGTTTAAGACCCCGTCCCCGCTCTTGTGAATGGGAGTCACCACTGCAGCTTTCCACCGTTGGGGAAACTGTCTAAGGGAAAGTTACAGGTTGAGGATTTTGGTGAGTGGCAGCAGTACCGAGTCTAGGGTAAGGTACAGCAACTTCAGGTCGAGGGTGTTATTGCTGAAGCGAGACTTGCCAAGTAGTTTCAGGAGACAATTATTTGATTCCCTTAGAGTGACTTTCTTAAAATAGAAAGGGGGGTTATTCAAGGCCGGGTCTGGCATAGTGGGGTTAAATAAGCTAGAGGGTTTATCAGAGAAGTCAGGGGAAGTACACCACTAAGGTCAAAGATAGCAGAGTTGAATGTGTTGGCTATTAGCTACAGGTCCTAGATTGTTACCCCATTAACGTTAAGCATAGTGGGAGGAGATCTGTTGAGCTTGCCGGTGAGATCTTTGAGGTTATCCCAAAATTTCCGACCGTCGCCCCAAGAGTGTGAGAGCACATCTTTGTAGTACGCAGATTTATCCAGTCTGATCTTCGAGTACAATCGTTTCTGGTGGCTTTATACTGATCCCAGTTGACTTGACTGACTGCGGCCAGAGGTGGTCTCTTGTAGCCATCAGGTTTAGGTGGAAGGTGGTGATTACGTTTTATTTATTTATTGCAAATTGGTAATTCAAAAAGGCACACTGAGCCTAGGCTCATTTCCAGGTGTGACCTTGGAGAAAGGGTACAGGATGAAAATATATACAGTATGATACAGGTACTGTGTACAGCATTGGCCATAAATTGGTGACACTGGAACCAGCATTGGATATTGTTATAGTTACGCTGTAGTGACATTTACTGAGCAGAGACCAAAGCACTAGAAGCATAGAGTGTAGTGTCATCAGCATGCATACGAATATGTCAGCCAATACAAGCTGAGGAGAGGACATTACGCAAAACGGAGAACAGAATGGGACCCAGGATGAAGCCTTAAGGAACCCCAGACTGCTTGGGGATGGGGGATAAGGCATTACGAACCTCGGCCACTGGAGACTGCTGAAGAGGTAGGATATGAACCAATCAATGGCAGGAGTGGAAAGACCCACACCTCACATCTTGCCCAAAAGTATGGTATGGGATGCTGTATCAAAGGCCTCAGCAAGGTCAGTGAAGGTGGCAGCAGTGATGTGCCCTGTCCCCTTAAGGATGGAATCAGTTGCCTGGAGGAGCAAAGAGTCATTGGAGGGAGCTTTGCAGAAGCCAGATGGGAAAGGTGAGACAAAGTTTGAAAAGCAATGGAAGTCCATTAGTTGAGCATAGACAAGCTTTTCTTGAAGCTTGGCAAGAGCAAGGAGTGAGATAGGCTAGAAGTCACCAGACAAGGTATTGTCACCCCCTTTACTTATGGTGCAAACTTTTTCCAACTTCCACGACTGAGGTACAGAGCAGAGGTTAAAAGAGAGGCTAACAGTAGCAGGGGCAGATAGGTGGAGAAATGTAGGGTCCAACCTGTCCAGGCTGAGACCTTCAGAGAATCTGAGTGAACAGAGAACCTGCTGGGTCTCATAGGACAAAAGGAGAAATGAGGACCAGATGAAGGCAGAGACAAAAGAGACTGAGGCGGGAAAAGATGCCCTGAGGACTGAGGTAATAGCAAGATGGCACAGATTTGGAAGAATGTGTTAAAGTAGGAGGTAAATGGGTGGGGAAGGGGGTTTGGAGATAGGGGACCCATCCGCTTATAGTACTATGGAGGAGGAATGGGATAAGGATCAAACTAGGAGTGGACTGCATTCCAGAATTTTCCAGGGGAATTAAAGTTGTTCTGGAGGTTGGAGGCAAAATAACTAGCAGTAGCTTCCATACAGTCTTAGTACAGGAATTTCTAAGCTATTTATAACTCAAAGTCCGCAAGGGAGCAGTTAAGAGCAACAACAGTCCGCATCACATGCCCTACAGAAGTTGGGGAGGTCAGTTGATGCCTGGGGAAGTGAGACCCTCTTACATGTGTCTTCCTTCTTTTTTTTCCCCCCAAATCAGTTTTTATCTCCATGCTGCAGGTGGGGATAGTCCTCGACTCTACCCCCATGTCCAGTAGCCACCCTGGAACCTAGGCCCATGGCTTACCCCTGTGGCAGGGCCCCTAAAGGGGAGACCAAGATCCACCATATTCGACCTGGGGCTGGCTGCGGCATCATTTTGCATAGGGTCAGAGGCCATCACACTGTGCTGCCATAAAGGGTTTTCCCTTATGTCAGTCCCACAAGGTGTGGACGTGCAGTGACGTCAGCATGTGGGCATGCATGCTCCCACACATCCCTCACAGACATCTGCCACTGCCTTTCTCTCTGCTACGTGGTCCTGGCTTGGTGTACTCCCGGTCTCCACTGGGTGCCACCCAAGCACCGGGTGCCACCAACCTTCACCACCCCCCCACCAGAAGTGGAGAGTTGTCCCTGGGACGCTCTTCCACCCTCCTGCTGGCTGACCCTCTGACTCTCTGGGTTCATTCACGAACCTGGGTCTTCAGCATCATGAGCGGTAGTGCTACTACTGCTGTGATGGTGGACCAGCTTATGGGACTTCTTAAGAGGGGCCTGTTTGTTCCAAACACTCATGAATTTGAAGTTAAACCTGGAGAGGGCCTCATTGGTTTTAGTAGCTATTAATAGAGTGGACCAGTCAATGGAGGAGAGATCAAGGAGGAGGGTTTCCATATTGAGAGACCAGAGTGACAATGACCAAATAAATTTAGAAGGGGAAGAGGGGAGCTGAATTTTCCTGACACAGTAGATCATGCTGGGCATATACAGCTTTACATTCTATTCAGTTTTGAACATCAGCAATGTTTGATGTCCCCTGTAATTTGATAGACATTTCAAAGTGTGGAAAGCATAAAGTTGATTGACACCTTACTGTATATGGATGATGTTTTAACCCATGAGCAGTTATTAATAAAGTTGAACAGTACACAAAACTATAAAGAATCTATGACAGAACCCAGTAAAACACCTATAAAAAAAATAAATGCATACCCATCAATCTCCTGCATCGCAAATCGGGGACAAGGCTTATTAAAATCTAAGACAAGTGATCAATATCTGTGCCAAATCTGAGAAAATATCAGCTTAAGAAGTTACCTACAATATGCTGCTTAGTCTAAATAGCATTTTATTTTTATTTTAAATGTTTTACCAGGAAAGACATACTGAGGTGGTAATGGATCATTTCCAGAATGCAGCCTGAAGAACTATGAGAACTAATGAAAACTAGACTGTAACATCAGTGCCTGACATTTTATGATTGAGTGTGTGCTTTACTGACAAAAAAATGCCAACTTTGGGAGGGACAGGAAATTTCTGAGACAAAATTAAAGATGTCCCTGAAAATCAGGGACAGTTGAGAGGTACGAATGGCAGGGAAGAAATAAAAAATGTGTTACCAAACAGAACCTTTAAGTTGTAACCTAAGTGTAACCAGTTTCTCTCCTCAGATAGCTCGAAGCAAGTTACCAGAGAGCACTCGAAGAGTTGCGCCAAACCCTGAGAGCTGTTCTGGGGTGGGGGGTTACCTGGCAACAATGTCTGGATGTTCATGCACAAGTGGCCTGACTTAGCTTAGAGCGGGAAACTAGAGAACAAATATGGTTGGTTCTGCCTTTTCCCCAAAACCTTATATAAGGGGAAGGCATCAGGGCAGTGGAAGTTGGGAAAGACCCTTCCTGGAAACGGAGCAAGAGATACAGGAGCAGTCCAGCCTTTCTGGCTGTGATTGAGCCGAGGGAGTCTGCAGTCCCAGGGATCGTGACAGGGTCCCTTGGATTGGGTGGCACTGATCCCCCTCAGCTCTTGTCTCCAGAGAAGAAGACCATCAGGAGTAGCTGGAAGGATGGAGGCCCCAGGGAGCTCACCTTGAGAGGAATGGAGACCATCAGACCAGAAAGCCACATCATAGAGCGTGCTAGGCAACCCCTCGGGGTGGTCGCCAGAACCCTTGGGGATCCACTCCCAGCAATAGAGAGAAGTCGAAGATGTTTGTGTTCAGAGCAGCCATAAATTCACCTTACTAGATTGCAATGCTCATTGAATGAAGTCCTAGGCAATTCATATTGTAAACAGCTGGCAGGTAGCTGAATGAATGGGCATCAGGTAGGATGGGCCTGGCAAGGGTTGGGGTTGGAAATTCCCCTTGTGTGAGTGGCCAGACATGGTAGTCTGTTTTATTTTTTGGGGAGGTGGCACTAGGGCTATCAGTGGAGCATTGAAGGGAAGCCGGATCACCCATTCTTTGTGCACTTAGTAGTGCTATAATATGTTGATACACTTTTCCATATTTGTTGTCCTACTGAGCCCATTGAGACACATGCAGGCACAGCTTCCCCTTTGGGTAATTGCTTGCTCCATCTGGGAAGAGTGCCACCGCACAAATGGAAGTGCTAGGGCTCCAGGAACGCTACAAAGGAGGTTATGAATTTGTAGCTTCGAAAGAGACCCATGTGTGACACGTGGACAGCCAGTTCTGAGTACACTATGATTTTTTTGTAATTTAAAAATGTGTTATGGACTGTCTCTCATGAGAGATACTGAAACAGCATGTGAGATGACACACTCACACACCCAGGTTTTAGATACAAGGTGTTACCTGGAAGGCCAGAAGCTAAGTATAGACTAGAAGAGGCCTTAATCAAGAATCTCCTGTTTATCCAAGTTAAATATAGCTTTAACTGCTAAAAGGGAAATCACTATCCATTTAATGACATTTCGAGGAGGAAACCAGATTTGGCACACTGGTGCAAAATCATAAATGCTTTGATGTCTGTGTGAGAGGGGATACTGCTCATAGATGAAAGGAAATTTGCAGACTTGATTGGGGAAGTCACATGGGGAAAGGAGTTTCTGTTGATGTAACCTTAATTAATTTTCCTTCTAAAATGATAAAACACCCTGGGTGTATGATTTTTAATAAACAGAGGAGGAGCTAGGTGGCCTCACACAAAGGGGTTGGCGAAGACAGTTTTTTTAAACAGTATTGTTTTCTTTCAGAGACACTTTTATCTACACTCTGACAAAGAAACATCTTTGAGCATTTTAAGCAGGTGTACAGGTAGAGAGAGACAAAATCTAAGTACTGTAGTAGGAATTGCACTGTTAAAACCTTGTTCTTTTAAAAGATTGCATGGTTCTTGTGATATGGTTCTGTATTTGATGTTTTACATATTTTTATCTATTTTAGTAAAACTCTTATTTTTAGAGCCTACTTGGTCTGACTTTGAATTTCTTTTCTTTAACAAGTGAAGTATATATGGTTAAAGCAGACACTGTGCATAAGCTTGAATGGTGATACCAAACTGGAAAAAGGTAAGAGTAATCTGAGGTCTTTATTAGAGTTTTTAAGGGTTCATTTTGTACACCTGGTTAGGTGCCCATAGGCAAAGATATCTGGCCCCCTGAAGACATAATTATCTGAGCCTGTGCATTGGGTACACTAACAAGAGATTCACTGTTTGAATCCCTCCAGAACTGAGACCAAAGGTTGATTCGAACCCACAAAACAGACAGGAGGGTTATCCTGTTTTTGTTAACTGTTCACAAGACTGCGCTCAGAGACTGGCAATTTGGGAGCAGATGGCTGACCTGCTGGGTGGGTTTGTGACAGATTGGTTTCCAGCGGAGCAATATTTTGGTATTACAAGCTTTTATTGTTTGTGTGTCGGCTTGAGACCATCAGCTCACTTGCAAAGAAAGAAAAAGGCAGTGATTTATTTTTTAAAAAAGGAGACAGAACTATATCACTTGGCGTACAGTCAAGTTCCTACACATTTTATTTATTTTTTTCCTAAAGTGCAAGTCAGAGTAGCAGTAGTTAGGGAAGATGGCTTCCAACTACAGCAGGCGCACTGTGGACTACTTAAAGCAGTTATGCAGGGACAGAGAAGTCCCGTTCAAGGTGAAAGCCAGCAAACAGAACCTAGTAGATGCCCTAATGGTAGCAGATACCCAGAGCACCGAGTCACAGACCATGACTGAAAAGGACTGAACATAGAGTGTGGCAGGGCTAGTAGCCAGTGCAGTGTCCAGAACCGGTGAGGAGGGCAACAGGGCCACTGTCAGCGAAGGGCCACAGCAGCAGGGGTAGGTCGCCAGTATCCTGGATCCAGAAGTACTCAGGCTGCAAATTGTGTTGTGCAGGATGGAGTTGGAGTTCTAGAGGGAGAGGGAGTGAGAGGCGCACCGTGAACAACGAGAGGCGGATGGTGAAAAGCGAGAGGCAGACCATGAGGAGCGTGAGCACCAGTGAGCTGCAGAGGAGAAAGAGCGAGAATGCCGAGATGCATACTGTAAGGAACAGGAGCACCAGAGGTAACACGAACTGAAGAAGCTACGACTCCAACCAACAGCACCAGAGCAGGTAAGTGGCTTGGGTTTAACTGGGACTGCAGGACTTGGGTTACAAATGAACTCCAAATTGATAGCCGAATTTAAAGAGGGGGAGGATATGGATGCCTTTTTAAATTCTTTTGAAAAAGTTTGTATTCAGGCTAAAATTCCTGGAGAGTTCTTGAGCTTCCAGCTATCCCCGCTACTTACCGGGAAAGCTCGGGTGGGTCAAATGGACAATGAGCACAGTGATGATTATAGCAAACTTAAAGCTGCACTGTTAAAGAAATTTGAATTAACTGCTGAATCATACAGAGCTAAATTCTGTATGCTTAGGAGAAGCCCTGATATGAGCTACGAGGAGCTAGCCATGAAACGTCGTCAGTTTTTAAAACGTTGGTGGGAAGGAATTGAGGCAAACTCTGTTGATAAAATTGAAGATGTGATTTTGTTAGAACAGCTTTATTGGACATGCTCAGTAGAGCTAAAAACCTGGCTGGAGGACCGAGATCCCAAAACAGTGCAAGAGGCTGCTGGATTCTCGGACCGCTATGCTAAGAGCAGACCTGCTCTGAGAGTGAATGGTGTGGGCGTGGCAGTGCAGAAAGGGAAAAGCGTGCCTTCAGGGCAGCTAAAAGCCTCACTGCCTCCACCGAAACCAGTTAGCCCCAGGTTTCAGAAAAAAGATTTCTCTGAAAAGAGAAGTGAATGTTGGTTATGTAAAGAAACTGGGCATATTGCCAGACAGTGTCCCAAAAGAATGAGCAACAATATGCAGAATGGTACTAGAAAAGAAGTGAGTTGTTTGTGTGTCCCTGGGAGTATGCCAGTGAACATGAGGGAACACATGCACCCAGTCATGGTGAATGGTGTACAGACGCAAGGGCTAAGGGACACAGGGGCATCTTTGACCTTGGTAAAGGGGGATCTAGTCAGCTTATACCCAATAAATATGTCACTGTACAGGACTTTACTGGTGAGCCGAAAACATTGCCACTGGCTAGTGTTCTCCTAGACAGGGGTGAAACAGGCGGGACTATGCAACAAGCGGCTGTAGCCAAAACCTTAGCAGAGGATGTGATCCTGGGCAACAATCTCAAACAGGGGTTGGTATGTGCAGTTACCCATAGCCAAGTGGCAAGGGAAAATTGTAGTTCCCTGAACCCCACATAAACCATTGTGGAAAGCACTGAGAGGCTGGTCCCCCAGCCTGTGTCTCCAGATGGGAAGACTAATGAACAGGGGGTAGAAATTTCCCCAGTAGCAAGTAACCACACAGCTACAGAGGGTTACTCCGAAGAGGGAGGGGTGACCCATTGTCAGAGGGTTGGGATTGACAGTGATCCTGAGTGCCCTGACGTTAGTGCTAGGGACCCTAGTTTAGCGACTGAAAGGGACCTGTCCCAGGCCTTGGGAATGTGTGAGGGGTTCGCAGCTGCTCAGAGAAGTGACCCTAGTTTAGAGAAAGCTGAGGGCTTGGGCAGACTCAGACGGCGCACAGGGAGGTGATGGCAGACATAAGGTTTATTGGGAAAATGGACTTATCTGTACTCAGGCAGTACAGACAGAGGGAAGGATGCTAGGCAGGCAGCTTGTTGTTCCCCAGGGGTATCGTGAGCAGTTGCTCAAGATTGCACATGATATTCCTTGTCTGGTCATCTGAAATTGCGCGCCATGATGCAGTGGTTGGCCCAGAATTTCTACTGGCCTAACTTTACCCAGCAGGTGAAGGAGTATTGCAGGTCTTGTCACCGGTGCCAAGAAATAGGGAAGGCAGGCAAGAAAACCCAAGCTGCCCTGATTCCATTGCCCATAGTGGAGGAGCCATTCCAGAGGGTGGGAATGGATATTGTGGGGCTTCTAAATACCTCCAGCTCCTCAGGGAAGAGATTCATCCTGACTGTGGTGGATTATGCTACCCGGTACCCAGAGGCAGTCACCCTGTCCTCACTGAGGACAGACAAAGTGGCAGATGCGTTACTTTGGATTTTCTCCCATGTTGGGTTTCCGCAGGAGGTTATCACCGATCGAGGGGGTTCCTTCATGTCGGACCTGATGAAACGTTTATGGGAGAAGTGTGGGGTGGTGCAGAGATGCATGACCCTCTATCACCCACAAACCAATGGGCTTGTGGAAAGATTCAGTGGTACCCTAAAGTCAATGCTCCGGGCATTTGCTGAACAGCATGGGAGGGTCTGGGAGAAATACCTTCCCCACCTGTTGTTTGCATGCAGAGAGGTGCCCCAAGAGTCAACAGGATTTTCCCCCTTCAAACTCTTATATGGACGCCAGGTACGTGGACCCCTAGACTTGATCCAGGAGGACTGGAAAGGCAAGCAGGCCACCCAGGGAACTCCCATTGTGGATTACATCCTAAGGTTTAGGGAAAGGCTGAAGGAGCTTATGGAGACCACGCAGAGCAACCTCGCAGCTGCCTAACAGAAACAAAAAGTGTGGTATGACCGCAGAGCCAGAGCTCGCCTGTACACGGTGGGTCATGAAGTCATGGTCCTTATTCCAGTCCGGAAAGACAAGCTGTAGGCTGAGAGGGCAGGACTGTGCAAAGTGGTTAGGAAGGTAAATGGTGTGAATACATTGTGGAGTTACCTGGCCAAAGACAGACAGAAAGGATGTACCATGTCAACATGATGAAGCCATATGCAAATAGGGCTGACATGGTGTTGGCAGTGTGTAGTCCTGGGAAGGGGACAGCGAAGGAGACCCCCTTCTGGATTTGCTGGAAGAAAGTAAGTGGCAGTCCTCTGTGGAGGCAGTAAAATTGCCTCCCCAGCTGTCCCCTGACCAGATCCTGAAAGTAAGGGAGGTTTTAGCAGACTTTGCCCCATTGTTTAGCGCCAAGCCTGGACTAACCCCCTTAGTGACACACGATGTGGAGACAGGGACACAGACGCCCATACGGTAGACAGCATATCGGGTGTCGGAGGCTGTCCAAAAGGACATTAGGAGGGAAGTAGAGGAGATGCTGGATTTAGGGGTAATTCAGAGATCCCACAGCTTCTGGGCCTCACCCGTAGTCCTTGTGCCTAAGCCAGATGGCTCTACTCGTTTCTGTGTGGGCTGTCATGGACTGAATGCAGTCACGAAGTCAGACGCCCACCCGATGCCCCAGATGGGCGAACCCCTGGACAAGTTGGGGGCGACCTTCACCCGCGACTTTCGACGATCAGCGCCCACTGATGCCCCAGATGGACAAACTCCTGGACAAGTTGGAAACACCTACCAGGTATCTATCGACCTGACAAAGGGGTATTTGCAGGTGCAGAGTTAACGGACAGAGCTAGGGAGAGGTCGGCCTTCATCACTCCAATAGGCTTATTTGAATTTAAAGTAATGCCTTTTGGAATGAAGAATGCCCCGGCCACTTTCCAAAGGTTGGTGAATCAGGTGTTAAATGGTGCTGAGGAGTATGCCGTGGCATACCTGAATGACAGTGCCATCTTTAGTACCAGCTGGTAGGAACACCTATCCCACCTTAGGGAAGTGCTGGGCAGGATACAGAGGGCCGGGCTCACTGTCAAAGCCGGGAAGTGCCAGGTGGCCATGGGAGAAGTGGCATACCTCAGGCATGTGGTAGGCCAAGGACAGCTCTGTCCTAACCAAAAAAAGATAGAGGTAATCCAGGCATGGCCCAGACCAGAAACACAGAAGCAGGTCAGGAGTTTTCTAGGGACAGCAGGGTACTACAGACAATTTGTACCCAATTACAGTGCTCTGGCTGCTCCCCTGTCTGACCTGACAAAGAAAAAGATGCCAAAGAAAATGACCTGGGGCCCAGCCTGGGAGGAAGCCTTTTCCAAACTAAAAGAGGCACTGTGTAGTGCTCCTGTTTTGACAAGTCCTGACTATAGCAAACCCTTTATAGTTCAGACTGACGCCTCAGATGTGGGTATTGGGGCATACTGAGTCAGACATCCAACCAAGGGACAGATCACCCAGTAGTGTACCTGAGTAGGAAGTTACTTCCCAGGGAGCAGGCATACTCCACTGTGGAAAAAGAGTGGCTTGCCATAGTGTGGACCCTAAAGAAATTAGAGCCATACTTATATGGGAAGCATTTTGTGGTGCAGACTGACCACAACTCCCTGGTTTGGCTGATGCAGATGGGAAAGAACAATGGTAGATTGCTAAGATGGAGTCTTGCTTTTCAAGGGTATGATATGACAAGCGTACATAGAGCTGGAGCCAGAAACCAGAACTCAGATGGTCTGTCTCACGTGTATGAGGAGTGGACTGATTTGGGAAGTTTATCCCATGCCGGGGATAGAGCCCCCAAATTCAGTCTAGGTGGCGAGGATTGTGACACGTGGACAGCCAGTTCTGAGTACACTATGATTTTTTTGTAATATAAAAATGTGTTATGGATTGTCTCTCCTGAGAGATGCTGAGACAGCATGTGAGATCACACACACACACAGCTTTTAGATACAAGGTGTTTCCTGGAAGGCCAGAAGCTAATTAAAAACTAGAAGAGGCCTTAATCAAGAATCTCCTGTTTATCCAAGTTAAATATAGCTTTAACTGCTAAGAGGGAAATCACTATCCATTTTATGACATTTCGAGGAGGAAACCAGATTTGGCACACTGGTGCGAAATCATAAATGCTTTGATGTCTGTGTGAAAGAGGATACTGCTCATAGATGAAAGGAAATTTACAGACTTGATTGGGGAAGTCACATTGGGAAAGGAGTTTCTGCTGACGTAACCTTAATTAACTTTCCTTCTAAAATGATAAAACACCCTGGGTGTATGATTTTTAACAAACAGAGGAGGAGTTAGGTGACCTCACACAAAGGGGTTGGCGAGGACAGTTTTTTTTAAATAGTATTTTGTTTTTTCCTTCAGTGACACTTTTATCTACACTCTGACAAAGAAACATCTTTGAGCACTTTAAGCAGGTATACAGGTAGAGAGAGACAAAATCTAAGTACTGTAGTAGGAATTGCACTGTTAAAACCTTGTTCTTTTAAAAAGATTGTATGGTTCTTGTGATATATGGTTTTGTATTTTATGTTTTACATACTTTTATCTATTTTAGTAAAACTCTATTTTTAGATCCAACTTGGTCTGTCTTTGAATTTCTTTTCTTTAACAAGTGAAGTATATATGATTAAAGCAGACACTGTGCATAAGCTTGAATGGTGATACCAAAATGGAAAAAGGTAAGAGTAATCTGAGGTCTTTATTAGAGTTTTTAAGGGTTTATTTTGTACACCTGGTTAGGTGCCCATATGCAAAGATATCTGGCCCCCCGAAGACATAATTATCTGAGCCTGTGCATTGGGTACACTAGCAAGTGACTCACAGTTTGAATCCCTCCAGAACTGAGACAAAAGGTTGATTTGAATCCACAAAACAGACAGGAGGGTTACCCTGTTTCTGTAACTGTTCACAAGATGGCGCTCGGAGGTTGGCACTTTGGGAGCAGAGGGTTGACCTGCTGAGTGGGTTTGTGACACCATGTACTTATTTCTAAAGTGTAACTGTGTGCCCCTTTAGTTCAGGGGGTGAACCTAGAAACTAATTTAGCCATGGGGTGGGCAGTAGGCCCCACAAATAAGCTGGCTACCATCAGACCAGTGTTGAGTAGTAGCAGTAGTGATGTATGCACATTGCACAGTGTGATCCCAGTTGGATATGGGCAGGAAAAACATCCCAACTAAGACCAAAATCTTGGATTTCAGGAGCGTGGACTTTTCAGGAAAATGGGCCGAGTGCTAAGGAGCCATCTGGTGGGTATCAGAGCAGGTACGGGGGGGGGGACCAAACATGGTCCATCATTAAGGAAGGAATACTGGTTGCCACAGATGAGTGCGTTAGGCTCGTGGGTAAGAACACAAGGGCCAAAGCACCCAGCTGGTTCAGTTCTGGGGCTGCCCAGGCAGTAAGGGAAAAGAGGTTGGCCTATAGAAAATTCAGGAAGACCAAGAGAGAGAGGTGGATAGGGAAAATTACCTAAGGTTGGCTAGTGAGGCAAGTAAGAAAGTCAGGTGAGCAAAGGCACAGAAGGAGCTGCGGATAGCTGAAGGAATTAAGAAGGGGAGAAGGCTTTCTTTCTCTATATAAGTGAGAAAAGGGACAAGAAGGAAGGGATTGCTAAGCTTAAGAAAGGGGTGGAGTGGGTGGAGGATAATGGGGGAAAGCAAGGATACTAAATGAATACTTCTGTTTCATCTTTAGGAGGGAAAAGAGGAGCAGGGAAGGGGAACACAGATGTACAGAGGTTAGAGTGAGGAAGGGGCTGTTGGTATTGAAGGTGGACAAATCACCAGGTCCGGTCAGAGTACATCCAAAGGATACTAAAGGAGCTGGCAGGGCCACTGGCAGACCTATTTAATAGTTCATTAGAGACAGGTGTAGTACCACAGGACTGAAGAACAGCACATGTAGTGCCACTCCAGAAACGCAGTCCCAAGGATGACCAAGGGAATTACAGACCAGTAAGTCTGACCTCCATTGTGGACAAGCTCATGGAGACCATACTGAAGAAAAGGTTGGTGGAATATCTAGAGGAGCATGGTCTCCAGGATGCGAGGCAGCATGGGTTCATGGGGGGGGAGGGGAGCGTGTCAAACAAATCTGATTGACTTCTTTGACAGTGTTACTAAGACTGTAGACAGGGGCCAAGAGGTAGACATCCTCTATCTTGATTACAGCAAGGTCTTTGACTCTGTGCCCCACAAAAGGTTGATCAGGAAGTTGGTGGATCTTGGGGTTAGGGAAAAGATGGCCAGATGGGTGGAAAACTAGCTGAGGGATAGAACCCAGAAGGTGGTTGTGGGGGGGAGAGTTATCTGGCACAAGACAGGTAACCAGTGGAGTCCTGCAGGACTCAGTGCTGGGGCCGGTGTTGTTCAATGTCTTCATCATTGACATTGGAGATGGCATAAAGGGCAACATGTGCCTATTCGTGGATGACTCCAAGCTCTGTGGGAGAGTGGACACAGCTGAAGGGGATACAGGAACTACAGGAAGATCTGGAAAAGTTAAGGAGGTTGTCCAGGATCTGGCAGCTTGGTTTCAATGCCAAGAAATGCAAAGTTATGCATATTGGAGCCAAGTATCCTAGGACAGAGTACTACATGGGTGGAGTCAGAGTATCTACATCAGGGAGGAGAAGGACCTGGGAGTGATAATCACTAGTGATCTGAAGCACTCCACGCAGTGCAAGAAAGCAACAGCAAAGGTAAACAAGATGCTGGGATGCATATCTAGGGGGATCAGTAGTAAGAGAGAGGAGGTTATACTACCCTTGTTTGGTTCACTGGTAAGGCCACATCTAGAGTATGGAGTTCAGTACAGGTGCCCACACTTTAAAAAAGGACATTAACCTGCTGGAAAAGGTCCAGAGGAGGGCTACAAAGATGATAGCTGGTCAGCAGGAAAAGGCATACAAGGAGAGGTTGAGGGCACTGAACATGTACTCCCTGGAAGACGGAAGGGGGGGGAACATGATTGGGACCTTCAGATACTTGAAAGGGATAAATAAGGTTGATAAGGAGAGTCTCTTTAAGCTGAGTGGCAACCATAACACAAGGGGGCACAGTCATAAGCTGGAGGATGGGAGATTTAGGAGGGAGGTCAGGAAGCACTTCTTCAAAGAGAGGGTGGTGGACACTTGGAATGCGCTGCCAGAAGAGGTAATCTCATTGAAGACAGTGGGCAGCTTAATCTCACTGAGGCCTCATGAGTGCCTTGAGAGTTTCACCACTCGTGGCCTTTCTGATCAAAATCAAGTCATAATCAGCATGCTACAAACAAATGTGAATAACTCATGAACCATAAGTGCTACATGCAAAGTAAAAGTGGCAGAGTTGTTCAGCACAAACCTACCTTTCCAGTGGTACTATGCAATTAGTTATAAGTAGTTCCTATTTTTTTCTGTATTGGTTGAAATAGCAAAACATTTTTTTTTTTCAATAAAAAAGGCAATGGAAGCAATTTTTGGTGGGAAAATATTTAACATATCAACACCAAACTAAGCATCCATACATTAGATGGAGGTACAAAACTAATTTTATACTAAAAAGCAGTTTTTCTAATATGATGCATGTATTTCTTTTCTGTTTTATTAAGGTAGCTAAGTGAAGCTTGAGAGACAAAAGTCAGCCATGAACACCATACTATACAAAAATGTGAATATCTTCTAAAGTACACATAACAGACATAAAGTATCAGTGGCAGAGTTGTTCAGCAGAACATTACCTTTCCAACAGTGCTATACAGGCAATTCTATTCACTTTAGTTTGTGAAATAGTTAAGTTTTAAGCAGTGACGTCCTCAGGCATCAAAAGTCCTCAGTGGCACAAAGTGCAGGACGTCTGGAGGAGTTAAAGACCTCAGGAGTATTTTCTCTACTGCCGCCTACAGGCATCTTGGGGCCTCAGATAAGAGAGGCTGGGACAGGTATAGGGGGAGGGTAAGGGTCATGGGTAGGGAGGATGGGAGGAGTGGGGAGAGGGGGCAGGGACAGTAGCTCAAGCTGTGGACCCTGCAACATGAGCAGACTTGATAGACCAAACTGCCTTCTTCTGCTGGCTTCTTCATATGTTCGTATACCACACTTGAGGTGGGGGAGTTATGCAGAGCCCCAGGAGTGTGTGAAAGAACTTACGGTGGGACATGGCCCATGGAATGTTGTACTCTAGTGTGTTCACGTACTATTGTGAAGAGTTATGGCCAGGGAATGCCTAGAGAGCTGTGCTCCACCTAGGCAGATAAATAATAAAACCACCATGGCTGAGCCCAGTTCCGGTATGGGCATTCGTTTTTGGGTTGGTCTCATGTTCCTGGTGCTGCTATGACTGGTTTAAAGAGCTACTGATGCCTCAAAGGAAACTTTAAAAAACATAATAATTAGGTACAATTCTTGCTGCATCCCATTTATATTTTATATATTTCTCCTCCTAGTTATTTATTACTAAGGAAATTGGCATGAATATATGATCTTTATCCCATAGAGTGCCTTTAGAGTTCATCTGCCTCTGTAATTTTACTCACTAGTTCAAGTCATAATCCTTAGTTGTGACATTGCAGTCTGTTGCTATGGGAGTAACAGTGACATCACAAGCAGTGCTCTGTGACTTCAGGTAGGGAGAAAGCAGCAGGAATAGACAACTCATCAGGAACAAAGATCCTGTTTTCATACAGATGACCTCAGTAATCAATAATGGGGAGGAGGAATACTGCACTAATGGAAAATACAACCTGGACTGCGTCTAAATATTAGGTTTTGTTAAAGTTCTTCTGAATGTGTCACCAGCTCTTTAAGGTGCCTCTGGTCCCCATGGTCCCAGGCCCATGATGGGAAGGTGACTGGCGTTGGTGCAAAATTGGTATTCATGGCGTAAGGCGGGTGCTCTCCTGGACCAAATGCCATCACGTACCCCTATACACAGGAGGATGACCTGGACCTTACATAATTCCAGGTACTCTTACATGTGTTAATACAGATTTGTATTTATTTATTTTACAGGAAAAAGCTCCGTTGAGCAATGCTCATTTACAAGGAGGTCCTGGGTAGGACAGGTAACAGTACTGTGGTGGGATAACAGTATATATAGTGCAGTACACATAGAACAGAGTTAGAGCAAAATCATAAAGATAGGTTACGTTATATAATCTAATACAAGGCTGATAACAGTAGAAGAAAGAACTATACATTTCGCAGCAGAAAGGAATATACAAAAGTGCAGTGGATCTCAAATAGTATAATGCAATGTACATTTAATTTAATAGCATACACAATTGTCAGTACAAAATTGACCAAGAAGTACCTTGAAAAAAGGGGGACTAAACAGCAAATTTAATGTAAGCGATTCCTGCAAGGCATTCCAGGCTGTAGGGGCAGCCCAGCTGAAGGCCATTTTAACATATTTAGAGGAGTGTTTTGGAACTTCGAGCAAAATAGCATTATGCTTTCTTAGACGATACAGCCCTCTAGATCTCTGAAGGGGACTTGATATGTATGATGGCAGAGAATTCTACAGGGCTTTTAAAGACCATAAATGTAGGTTCCGAAGCCTTCAGGTTTCAAGTGAAGTCTCCCTTTCGAATAAAGAAGACAGTGATGGGTTTTGGCCTGTAGTTCAGTAATGAAATGGAGTGCTCAGTGGTAGATCACATCTAGTTTATCTAGCTGAGTCACAGCAGTGCCTTTGTATATAATGAGATCACCATAGTCTAGTAGGGGGGAGAAAGGTCACTTTTGTTCTAGTCTTTTCTTTGCTTCACAGCTGAAATAGGATTTATTTCTATAAAAGAACCTAAGCTTTTCACGTAGCTTTTTATAAAGATTATCAGTGTGAGTAGGGAATGATAACTTGTTATCAAGCCACATGCTCAAATACTTAAAGGAATCTACCATTTCCAACCTTTCATCTGACAGGATTGTAATGCCCAGAGTAGGGGTGGGTAAGAAGAGTTTAGGAGAGAATACCATATATTTGGTTTTTGTGGCATTTAGGAGTTTTGACGCACATAGATTAATTTGGAGTTGATCAAATGTTTCTTGAAGAGCATTTATAGCCATTTCAGGTGTAGGACGTGCAACATAGAGCACAGTGTCGTCTGCATAATAATGCAGCTTAGCGTTTACAATATTAACACCCAACTCATTTGAATAAATCCTGAACAACAAAGGTCCCAGTATAGACCCTTGAGGCACACCTTTGTAAATTTGGGTGTAGGAGGATGATAGTCCTTCAAACATTATCTGTTCATACTGAGGTGCAGTAGGGAGCAGGAGGCATATTGCCCATAAACCGCTGCCGTCTCACAACCTGTAACTCTAATGTCACCCACTGTCTAGCAGCCAACTGTCCAGTTTGTGCTTGAAAGAGGCCTTACTTTCACTAGCAGTAATATCAAATGGAAGTGAATTCCATGAATTAACGACTCTTTGGGTAAAAAATTGCTTCTGTCTGTTTGAATTATATCTAAAGGGATGTACTTGGAGTGGATGACCCCTAGTTTTGATTTTTTCCTGTTTAATATTGAAGCCCAGTATACTAAACAGATATGGGTCATTTAATATGTCCCACATAAAAGTTAAATCCCCTCTGTACTTCCTCATCTCCAGTGACATGAGACTGAGTGATGAAAGTCTATCCTCATACTCCAAGTTTCATAAACCTTGTATGTTTTTTGTGGCCCTCCTCTGAGTCTTTTCAAGCTGTTAACTGTCATTGATCTTGTAAGGGGACCAAAAATGAGAGCAGTAATAAAAATGGAGTAAGACATAAAATCAATAAGAACGGGATCAAAACGTGTCTGGACCTGATGTTGTTTTTAGTGGCCCATGATGCTTTATTAGTTTTACTAATAACTGTATGTGTCAGGAGAAGCTTAAGTGATCTGATTTTACTTTGAGAGGGCTCCTGCAGTAGGTCATAACATGTAGGATTGTGCCCCTGGCGTCAGGACCACACGGCAAACTTTTCCGGCAATGCCTGGTGGAAGAATACCCACCTGACCGTGTCAGCATGACCCTTTATAGTGGGCGGTCCCCATGCCTGCCTTCCAGTTCTTTCCCGCCGTCGACCTGCACATAGTTCCTCATGGTAAATGTTGCTCAGTCGATCACCATTTTCGCCTTCATTTTTTGAAGTTTTCTTCTCGAATTACGATTCATTTATGTCTTCTGCACCTCCAACGGTGAAGACAAAGAAGAAGTGTGAGAAGTGCGGTGCACGGATCCCCTCATAAGGATGGTCATCATTGCTGCCTCTTCTGCCTGGACCCAAACCACGACACCATGGCCTGCCCTGACTGCAAGCCTTTCAATCTGGCCACCCGCAAACGGAGACAGCAGGCTTTGGAGGCCCATCTTTTGAAGACCAGAATGGCCTCTCTAGAGAAAGAGATGCAAAAACTGAGAGACACCACTTCTTCCCCTTCTTATGAGTCTAAGAAGAAAAAGAAAAGCACTGGGAGTAGGAGTGTCTGGAGGATCAGGATCAAGTGGGTTCCAGTAAGCCCTCGACCAGTAAGGCTGTTCCCTCGCCGCCTGCCCTTGTTATAGTCCAGGCCATGCCTGGGACTTCCCCAAACCCCACTGCCGTTTTTCTTCTGATTTCCACCAGTAAGTCGTCCGCTGGCTCCTCCGGTGAATGCCCGGTCCCTGCCGATAAGTTAGCCCACAGCTCCTCCAGGGGGCCCAGCCCAGCTGTTGCTAAGTTGGGTCCCCAGGATCAGATGGGGACCTGCACGACTCTGACCAATAAGCCGGTCAAGAGTCCTCCCCTCCTCCGCCTGGTCCCTCTTCCATCTGTTAAGCCGGTCGTCTCTGTCTCAGACTGCCTGGACATTGCTCACCCATTGGGGGGTAGGGCGCCACCTCAACCGACGTCTGATCGAGCACACCGATGGCTATCGGCCAACCCTCCTGGGTGGGAGCCTTCCTTTCCACCTCCCGTGGTGGAACCTCCAATCCCAGTGGGCACACTGGGTACGGAGAAGGAAGCGGGACCCCTGGAGGTGGTACTTTCTTCTCCCACCCCAGTTACGGTATCCTATGTTCTCCCAAGGAACACCAGGCCTGGGTTCCACGCCAGACCCTAATGTTCAAAGGGTCCCTGACTCTATTCATCTTTCGCCAGACCTGCTGCCGGCGCCGCTGTTAGGTCTCTCTCTTTCTGAGGTGGGGTTGCCCAGACATAGATCTGTTCACCTTCCTATTCAACGCAAAGCTTCCCAGCTTCTGCTCGCTTGTTCCAGAGCCTGGTGCTTTCTGGCACAACACGTTTTCGCTATGTTGGACAGGGAAGTTCTTGTACACTTTCCCATTCTGCAGAGAGTACTTCTCAAATTCCAGGCAGAGGGAGCACAGATGATCCTGATAGCTCCCCTCTGGCCGAGGCAAATCTGGTTTCCACTAATGCAGCAGCTCATAGTGGAACCCCCAGTTTCTCTCCCTCTCCGACACTGTCTGTTGACTCAGGATCAAGGCAGGCTGGTACATCTGGGAATCAGGACCCTGCATCTTCATGCGTGGCTCCTTCAGTCATAATCAGGTCTCACTTTGGGGTCTCCTGGAAGGTCGCTCAGGTCCTGGTGGAGGCTAGGAAACCCTCCACCAGATCCATGAATGCAATGAAATGGAAGCGTTTTTCCATTTGGGCGGCGCCTAAGGGATGGGATCCCTTTAATTGCTTAGCTCCTCAGATTATGGAGTATCTGTTACACCTGTCTGATTCTGGCCTGTCTTATTCATCCCTTAAGGTCCACCTGTCGGCTATTGCAGCCTACCATGTGTTAGTGGAGGGGAAACCCGTGGCACAATTGGAGATCTCCAGGACCTTTTTAAAAGGGGTCCTCCATCTTAAACCCCCCATCCGCAATCCCACCCCACCTTGGGACTTGAACTTTGTGTTAGAGAAGCTTTGAACTAGCGATGAGCTGTGATATGCGCTTCCTTTCTTGGAAGGCATTAGTTTTGGTTGCTGTTACTTCTGCTCGTAGAATTTCCGGGCTTCAGGCCCTGATGCATAAGGAGCCTTATCTGATGTTTCATAAGGACCAGGCGGTCCTGCATACAAATCCTAAATTTCTTCCCAAGGTGGTTTCGGAGTTCACCCTAAACCTGACAGTCGAACTCCTAGTTTACTATCCTGTTCACTTGAATAGGAGTGAGGCTGTCCTCCACACACACAGGGCGTACATGGGATTTTGAGGTGTTACGTACACTGAACAAAAGATTCCAGAAAGTCTGATGAGCTTTCTGTCTCCTTTGCTCCCCAAATTCTTGGGGTCGGCAGTCTCTGAGCAGTGCCTGTCCGAGCGGCTTGCTAACTGCATCTGCTTCTGTTATTAGAAGCACCACAAACCTTTTCCGGGGGAGGTCAGAGGTCACTGCACTAGGGGCATGGCTACCTCTACAGCTTTCCTAAGGAATGTTTCTGCAGCAGAGATTTGTGTGACAGCAACCTGGAGTTCGGTCCATGCCTTTACAAAGCATTACAGTTTGGACATTGCCTCTAGGAGTAGGGCCGGGTTTGGCCTCGCTGTTCTGCAGGGCCTACTGTCTTAGGACAGTCCTGATCTGTTTTTCAATTGCTCCTTCTCCTGTGATTCTCTCAGTCTCTCTGAGAGTGACTGCTTGGGATTCAGTCCTACATGTTATGACCTACTGCAGGAACCCTCTTGAAGTAAGATAGTACAGTTACGTAAGACCTTATTGTAACAGTAGATCTACGAGAGAGGTTCCTGCAGTAGGCCACCTTCCCCCAGTTTTTGCATTTCTTTCAGCCTATTCTGAACTGGGCTCCTGGATTTCATCCATTCTCCTGTCTCATCCTCCTTTGATCTCCGGCGGGAGAACTGGAAGGTGGGCGTGAGGGCTGCCTACTATATAGGGTCATGCTGACATCTGTCATGTGATGTCGGGCAGGGAGTCCCCTGCCAGGCAATGCTGGCCAAGTTTACCATGCAGTCCTGATGCCAGGGGGTGCTGTCCTACATGTTATGACCTACTCCAGAAACTTCTATTGAAGATCTACTGTTATGTTAAGTTCTTACGTAACTGTACTTTATATAGACATCTAAATATTTTTCTAGTTCTGTCGAGCTCTGTAGGTTTCCACAGAGATAGTAACTTTGTTTGGAATTATTAAAACTAAAGTGGGGAAACTTTGCATTTGGCCAAATTGAAACGCATCCTCCATTTGTAAGTCCAGTTTTGTAATTTTGTCAAGGTCCGCCTGCAGCCTAATGGTAGCTTCTGGTGTTCCACTCACCCCGCCAATTTTGATATCATCCGCATATTTTATGAATCAGCTGTCAAGTTCAACAATGATATCAGCAATAAATAACAGAAAAATATAAGGCCCAGGCACTGATCCCTGAGGCACACTGCTAGTCACTAAACCCTCCTGCGATAAATGCCCAATTAGCATTACCCTCTGTGTTCTTTTGCTAAGCAAGCAGTTGATCCATTTAATCAGTCTCCTGTTCACTCCTCTATAAATGAGCTTCTTAATTATAGCATCATGAGGGACGGTATCAAAAGCTTTACTAAAATCAATATAAATTGCATCACATGGTGATTTATTGTCCAGTTCTTCAACTTTTTCATAGAAGCATAGAAGGTTTGTTAGACAAGAGCGACCTTTCATAAAACTGTGTTGTTCATTGTCAATGTTTCCCAGAAAAAGGGAAAGTTTGTCACAGATAATACCTTCAGTGATTTTACAAATGATCGAGATTAGCTAATGGTCCTGTAATTGTCCACACTCTGCCTGTCTCACTTTTTAAATAGAGGAGTGATACTGGCATTCTTCCAATCTATTGGGACCAGTCCAGAATTAATACTGTTTTCAAACAGAACTTTAAGAAGGTACAAAAGATGTTTTGACATGAGCTTTATTAATTTTCTGGTAATCATATCCGGACCAGGTGAGCAGTCATCCCTGATGTACTTTATTCTACTTTCGATTTAAAGTAAAGTTGCAAGATTCCCCAAATGTCTTTTACACATAGTATGCCATTGCCAGATGTGCTTCAGATGTTAAAGCTGAAATTTGTTTTGTAAAAATATGTCAGTCATTTTTTTAATGTTTTATCTGCATTTTGTTCTCCAGTTTTCTGTGTGGCCACACCCCCAAAATGATGTCATGCCAGGGAGCCGTTGAGTTACATACAACAACAAAGAATTTTGGGTAATTTATAATGCTGACTTAAATGTGCTTTACTCAGACGTACAGTCCCGTATGTTGGTAAGGTGGTGAGGACTAATATGTAAATGTCCATAGCAAAGCAGCATTTTGGGTAAAATAAGAAACTGTTTTCCAATATCCTAACTGTGAGATGCTGTCCCATATTTCTATAGTTGTGTCATCAGTATAAGCTTTTGTATGTTTATTTTCACAACAATGCATTGTGCATACCGTATATAGCTACACGACTTCTATAATGAGAGATGTAGTCTCCTATTTCTGCAGTGAGCACAGAAATATAATACCCTGTATAGTAATTTACATTGTTTGGCATTGTGGGTACAGTACTTAGCTGATTTGTCTATCTAAAACTAAAAAGTGACACTGTCCCTTTAATAACTTTGTTTCCCTGGTATGATGTTACAGTTGAGGTTGCAGCACTGAAAAAAAAAAAAAGGTGTGTGCTATGCAAATGAAACATAGCACCAAAATAAAAGGCTTTTTTCAAGGAAAACAGTATTATTTGGCAGTTTGAATGGTAGGAGACCAGGTCACTACTCCCATTTACTATGGCAAACTTGCACCTATACTTTAAGCCTCAGTAACAGTTTTAAAGTTCATTGGAATTGGAGATATCCAGTGTGATGTCTGCAACTTTTCTATCCTCAAAGGTACTATTAAAATGTTTATTAAAAATATCTGCCATTTGATCAACACTGTGTATAATTTCAGAATCACAAATGGTCCGGCATTGCATTTTTTTGAAGGAGTTGATACAACTTGCTGTTACTTTTCGAGGCATTCCTTGCAAGTTGAAGTTCCATGTTAACCTTTGCACTCCTTATTTCTGTCTTGCATAAGGTTTGACTATTTTTTGTATTTGCTCCAAGGGTGGGGGTCTGTAAATATTAAAAACGTTATATTTTTTACTTATAAGTTTCCGAATTCTCTTATTCATCCACCTTGGCTTTCTCCTATTATTTCTATCAGTTTTTTTGTACTTAGGAATATATTTGTTACTTATGTTAAAAATAACTTTTTAAATTTTGCACCACATTTCTTCAGCGTTGCTGTTTAGCTAGCAGGAGGTCCCAATTTATAGCTCTTAATTACTCATGTATCCTTACTGTAGCTGCTCTACGAAAGTTATAAAAATATGATGAGGCATGGCAAGGAATGTATGAGAGCACCATATCAAAAGATACTGAATTGTGGTTGCTGGTGCCAAGGGATGGTCCAGCTATGCAGTTGGAGATAGTAAGGCCTGAGGAGAATAGTACTACATCAAGAATGTTATGGCCCCTTGTATGTGCGGACACCATTTGTTTCAACTGAAGTTGAATACATGCAGACACAAATGTGTCACTTATGGTGGAACTTGCGGTGTGTTTAATCCAGTTTATATCACTGAGATTCAAGTCTCCCATAAACAAGATATTTCCCATCTGACAGGCAGCTTCTACTTCATTAATGATATGCAAAGTTACGTCAGGTGATTCATCGGGTGAGTGATAACAAAGCCCTAGCAGAAATTAATTAGAGGTATTGGGCATTAATTTTACCCACAAAGTTTTGGTGGTGTGACATTTTTTAATCTTACTGTGGGTACTCCCTAAACCAGGCAATGGCACCTGGACCTATACCAGTAGCAGCAAGTTTGTTCAGCAGACTATTGTAATCTACAGTATCAAAGGCTTTACTAACTTATATAAGTAAGAAGTAAACCAATCCAATGCGGTCAGTAATACAGTACCATAAAATGCCTTTAAACAGTGAGGAAACATAAAGAGATCAGTGGAAATAAAGTGATTATTCAAGTGATGTTTCCTTGACTCACACAGTAGCTATTAAGATATCATTATTCACTCTCAGTTGAAAAACAGCCTTAATCCCCAGCTGAAGTGGTTCTAGCAGAGAATGTTATACAGGTACTCATGAATGCAGCAGTGGAAAGAATGGCAGAATAGCTGTTCTGAAGAAGTCAAAGTAAAGGAAATACTTTGCAAAGTGAGCGATGACCTGTACAAAGATGTTTTAAGTTCAAGACATACAGAGTTCAGTGAAAAGACTGTACAGTATGAGATAACTTTTCTGTATGGTCGGTTGGTTTTGTGCTGCACTGCTTTGAATTTTCTGCAGACCAAATGTGTCTCTGGGGTTGATTGAATTGTCTTGCTTCGCTATTCTTTTAAGTCTGATTAAAAATAGAACTACCGTACCCTCTTCAAGGATAACTAAACTGCAGAGACAAATGATGTCTAGATTTCTGAACATACACTGCTGCCTGTTTTGACATCATCTTATACCAGCGATGAGGTACTTTGAGGTAGGAGAAAAAATATGTATGTATGCTGACCCCTGACTACTCAGTGGTGAAATCTGACAGGTGACCAACAAAATAAATTGTTGATTAAATTTTAATTACTTAAAGGTCAACATCCTAGTACTGGGTGTTAGTTTTAGGCAAAGTCAGTGTACAAATGGTACTGTATGTGTCTTCGTAGCCCCTGTTTGAGTTCACAGTTCTGTCTTTTAACATAGTTCTTCATTTATTTTGATTTATACTTTGACAACCAGTAGATGCACTGGCGCCCCGAGCCTTTTTCAGGCATGGCATGAGTACTACGAGTACATCAAATACACCAAAATAATAATGCTGCAGTTCATGCTACATGGCTTGAGATAACATTAGGTAGAATACGACATGTGGTACAATACAGTGGCACAGCATTACAAGTTTTACATTTTCACAAAGTGCAAGATTAAAACAAGGAGGACATAAATGGGAAATGGTGTATGCAGTGCGCAGCAGTTGTGCAGCAAGTTATGCAATGGAGATTGAAATATCTGTAACTCAACACAGTTGGAAAAATACCATTAGAAGAAACGTCATCTGATGTTGAGTTTTTCCAGTCATTTAACAAATCATTGTATTTTGTAGGTGATAAAGAACAGCCCTACTATTAGACATAAACATTGCATGAATCCATTAAAATTATATAATTACCATTGCATCTAGGAGTTATTTTCTGAAACTTCTGATAACTCTGAGGAGATTCAAGACAGTATAATTACATTTTTAAGAATATATGAACAAAAATATGCCTATCAGATTAGTCTTTGTTATGGTAATATCACAGTAAATATTGAATTGATTAGTAGTGTTGGTATTGTCTCATTTCCTCTGTTGGAGGTAGCTGTGAATGAGTGTCATTTTCCCTCACAATTTATAATTGGTCCCTGAGAGGGAAGTCAATTACTTAATGTGAAACCGGCTTGGAAAGGCAGAGGTGCACAGTATTTTTATCCCTCTACACTGCATCCCTCCTTTGATTCAGTAGCAGAGAAACAAACACAATGAATACCATAATTAATCTGTCTTCCGGAGCACTCGAAACAATGAGCAGCAGCACTGCGATAGCAGCAACAAGCATCCCACAGGGACACCTTGAGCTTGCTCAGACAGTGAATGAGAATTGTTAATGCTGTAGAGGACTACAGAAAGCCTACTTTAGCAGGCACTGAAGCGTTTAATGGGCATGACTTTATAGGGGGTGGGCTTTCATGACTAGTTGGGCCATCTGCCCTAACTGACTTTTCATTCACCCTGGGTGCATTTGTTGTTGCATTAATTATGTTAAAAAAAAATACAAGCCCTCATTGAGCTGTACTATTATTATGTGTAGTTTTATTCTCTCTCTGCACTATGACTCATTTTAGTAACGCCGTTTGAAATATGATGATCAGTTTTTTTTTAATCTTTGTTCTCCCACATGCCATTTTTTCAGGCAGTAGATGTTGTGATCATAGTGGGATGAATGTAAATGATAAAGAATAAAAATAATGAGTTGAGGTTAAATTCAGTCAGCATTTTCATCAATAAGATGAGGTTAACTGTTAAAGTTTGTTGCAGCCTTTTTTGGGGGGGTAAAGAGCCTAGTTTATTGTGACTGATATTGCTGTTGACAGCACCCTCTTAAAGGGCTGGAATTGAAAACTGGTATCACGTTCATCTACTTCTCCGCCTTCTCCTCTTGACTGATTACTAATGTCAGTTACGCTAGCCTGATGGTGCAGAGGCACTGCTGCTGTTGGTGATGCTGAGGAGCCAGGATTGCCACAAGGCAGGTGGGAGGAGAACTGAGCATTCTAGAGGGATGCTGTCCTTCGGAGCAGGGGGTGGCAAGCCCTCATTGCAATATTGCAACTTGGGTAACTATGGGTGGTGGTGCAGCTAAAGACTGCAGAGTCTGGGACTGGGGCTGCCAGGCAGAGGCCCATGTAACCATGCTTCTGTATGACTGTGCATGTCGATCATGTTGCCACTTGCCAGCATCCGGCTGAAAGGAAAAGCAAGGCAGAAAACCCTCCTGGCGGCAGGATGACAGCCTAGGTACAATTTTTCTCCATGATTCTTTGCCACTTGATAGTGCAAAAATAATGAATGTATTGTGTATATCTTCCTCGCTTCATTTTCTGACAGTAAAAAGAGTGATACCACATTTTGTATGTGTAGTGTTTGGATTTAGCTGCTCCATGTGGTTTTACACTGGCCACAGTACCAGAGCGCAGCTCTCCTTTATACAGAAACATAGACAATAACAGCAGAAAAAGACCAGTGGTCCATCCAGTCTGCTCAAGTCCCCCAAGTCCCCGGAACCTTTCTTGGAACCTAATGATCATCCTGGACTCAAGTCTCCACCACTCATTCACACTAGTGGGATAGCGCCAGAGGAACTAGGACCAAATGGGAGCCAAAAATGTTCTGAAGGGTAGGCGCTGAGACAGAACCACGCATGTGCGGCACCACAAGACTAGCTCGTGCCTGTGTAGGCTATCTTGGCGTCGACCCTCCAACCACCTCCGTTCCTTTTCTCCCTCTGTCGAGTGCACTTGGATGTCGACGTTCGTTTGTCTGCCGGAGTCAAAGTTTTCATCTATACGACAGCAGCTTTTAGCCATTTAATATTCGTTTAATTTATCATTTTTTGTAGCATTTTCTTATTTTACAAAGAAGAAGAAAAAGAAGATTATGAAGAAGAAGAAAAAGAAATTCTCACCTGCCATCAATGGAGTCATCCTTAGACGGTAGCGGTGACTGTAGGAAGACTTCGTTTGAAAGTTGTTATGGCAGAGGAGCTGTGTCCAGTCTGCTGCCCTTTGCTAAAGAGGGGGACTACGGGCAGTCCTGTGCTCGGGGGGGGGGGACAGTCCACTGAAGCACAGATCTGGCAGTTCTGGGGATCCGGCTCCGCTTAACCTCAAGCTCTTCTTCCTCGTTGGCGGAAGAAGAATCGGTGCCACTCGAGGTTGCCCTCTGGTACGTCTGCATGGGGACTGTCGGTCAGTCGGGGCGTTAGGCCTGAACCGACTTTGGTCAGTTCCCCTTGGTCCCATTCTTAACGGCCAAGTTCTTCGACTCTGGACTCCATCTCTGTCCTAGATGGAGTTCCGGTGAGCAGTTTCACCTCTGCGATGCTCCTGTGGAGCAGGGGGTTTGACTTCTGTCCAGTTTTCCTGGCCAGTGTTCTCGATTTCAGGGCCTCTGGGCCTCGGAACTGCTGGACCGGGGCTGGGTCGATTGGATCAGGATGTGCACGGTGCCTTCTTGGTGCCTTCGCCATCATGTTGACCCCTTGTGCCTAACCCCCCCTCCCTCTTTCCATGAAGGGGCTGGCACGGGCACCACTTTTTCTTTCTCTCCTCAAGATTTTCTCTGTTGGCATTTTCCACAGTGCTGTTGCTCCTAGCACCGCGGCTGGTGTCATAGGTGACGCGGCAGGTCCAGCACCATGGAGCAGTGCAATGGCAGCGCTACTGGAATTGGCATCGGTGCCATAGGCAGCACCCCTGGTGTTGGTGTCGGCACTGTGGGTGGTGCCATTGCTGCCATGCGACACCGCGGGTGCTGTTGGTGTCACATGGAACTGCGGGTGCTGTTGTTGGTGCCGTTGGTTCCCAGTGCTGCTGGTAGTGCCGCAGGAGTCATGCGGCATCACGGCCACCCACGGGTGCCATGGGTGCTACATGCACCCATGGGTGCTTTCGAGTACCGCTGCGGCTGCCATGAGTGCTGATGGTGCCTGCAGGTGCTGCCGCGGATGCAATGGGTGCCTGCGAGTACCACCACGGGTGCCTGCCGGTACCACCACAGGTGCCCTCAGGTGTCGCCCAGGATGTCATAGGCACTGCTTGGTGCCATCCTGTGCCATGAGTAATGCTGATGCCATGGGGGGTGCCAGTTGGTGCTGTCCAGAATTAGTGGCAGATTTTTCCTTTTGCAGACCTCTTCTTCCACAGAACTTGTGGCAAGATGTTTTCCACAGAATGAAGTCCTGTTCTTCGGGTTATTTTTCCACAGATCTTAGTGAGTGGCAGTCTGCGCGGGATCTTGTGACATCCAGCGGTTTTACTCTGATGGAACTCTTCTGTGCTGTTCTGCCAGTGGAATCCCTCATTCCGTTCAGCACTTTCTCAGCTCCTTACATGGTGCTGAACTCCTTGACACCCTTCCTGGTGGCAGAGTCTCTAGTGGCTCTGACCTACCTGGGGTAGAAGTGCATCTGGATGAGTCTTTCCCTGTCCTACTTGTCGGTGATACAGCGGATGACTCATTTTATAGACTGGAGGGCAAGCCTTCTCTATCACCAGAGTCCGTGATGGAAGATCTTTTCAGTTGTTCCTCAGTGATGGGGTCCACTATAGTATTTTAGATTGCATTTGTGGGCCAGACGCTTCTGTGTTCAGACTCTTTTCAGTCGTCAGGACAATTACACTCTGTGGAATGTTCTAATTCAATGGTCAGGAGCCATATAGGCTCTTCCGTTCCTTTGATAGGGGTATATGGCCCCCTTGTGATATCGCCCCTTCGGTAGCTTTATCGGCAACAGGTGGTTAACATCTCTTCAGCTGTGATTATTGGTATGGTCACGATTTCAGTTATGGATGCTCAGGCTCCTCCTGCCCCTCAGAAGGATGACATCTTCGTCATTTTTGTATCAGGCAATCCTTGAGAGATAGCAGCCTGAGAGTCTTGTCAGGCTTGGACTAATGGTAAAAAGGAAAAATCATCACAACACAGGGCCTAGCCCGAAATTACCTGATACCATCCTTTTGGATCTGGCCAGGTTCTGCCTCAGCCCCTGAGGTGCTTGTCTTAAACTACGGTGAAGAGTACCTGACTACTTCTACCCCTGGAGGAGTCTGATCCAGCGGAGGTATAGATTATCTCTTTTCTCCAAGAGAGATTTCTCTTATTCAGAGATATTCCCTAGGCAGCTGCCGAGTCTGTTGGTTTCCCTTTTTCTTTAATTAGGCTTTCTTCTCTTGATCAGAGCCTCAGAGCAACAGAAGTGACTGTCCAGCGAGTCGGAACTCAGGTTCCTAATTCCTTGCTTGCTTTAAGTTAACAGACGGCATGCTCCTTTCTTGAACGTAGGTCAAGTAGGTCTTTTTACAGAGATGGCTTCTCGATATTCACACTTTCGGTTCCTGCGCACTGGTTCCGCAAGTCGCTCATGAAGTTACCCACTTCGAGTGGGTGACGAAATTGTGCTGTTTGTTTTTCATCAGCAAGCAAACTAGAGTCCTTTCCTACTCCTTTCAGGGAGGCCGGAGCGAATGGTGCCTCACTGCATTGAGTCACTTCTGCTGTTATTCAGTCACTTTCAATTAATGGGTTAGCCCAAACTTGGTCCTGCTGCTTTCCCCACTCGACGCATATCTGCCTCTATTTGCCTTAGAAATCCAGACCCTATTTTTTTCTGTTGGAATGTTTTTCTGCAGTGGACACGTCCTCCTGTACACTTTCCCTCTCTTCCCTTAGTTCAGAGACTGCTACTACAGTTGTAGGCACACAGCGGCAGAATGATTCCTTTGGAATATGAAGTGGATAGGATCTGGTTTTACTAGACCACCACAAGAGGCTTCTAAGTCGTGCTTGGCCTTCCATCAGGAAGGTTTCAGTGACTCAGTGGAAACCATTCTCCTTGATGGGCTAACCCCACCTGGACCCCCTTTTGCTCACCAAGTTAGGGGTTCAAGTGCTCCTGGACCTGTTGTTCACAGGTCAGCCATACTTGGTAGTGGGGGTTTCCATCTGCACTTTTCTGTCTACCCTGAATCAGTAGACTTTACCTCCATCTCTTTCAGTTCCTGAGGTCCCTTTACGTTTGATTAGTACATGTCTTTGACGCCATTAATTTTTGTCCTAGACCAAATTGTGGGGCCAGGTTCTCGCCACTCTCCTAGAGTGGTTGCGGGCTCCTGGCAGAGTTTCATTTTGTGTTCATTGCAGTTTTCTGCACAGTGGTGAGTTAGAACTCAAGCGCTTATCTTGTAAGCACTATGTTATAGCTGATCTTTCCAAGACAGCTCTTTTTATTAGCAGGACAGTCCTTGGCCATCCTTTCTAAGTGAGCCCCATCTCCTACCAGCCTACTCAGGGTTGTTGGTTTTAGCTTGGTACTCTTCCACTAGTGTGAATGAGTGGTGGAGACTTGAGTCCAGGAAGATATGGAAATTACGTGCTTACCATAATTGTTGATCTTCTTGCACACAGTCTCCATCACTCATTCACACGCCCACCTTCCGTCCCCTGGGCTCACTCATTTTCCTTCCTGATCTTCACGGTCCTATGGTTCAGGCTGTGAAGACATTGTTCTTTGACCCTTCCTACAAGGGCCATTCAGGCCCTCTCGGGCCCAGAAAGTCAGGATAAGTTATTTTCATTAGTTACACTGCACCACCTCGGTCGAAAAGGTACTGAGGCGGTTGGAGGGTTGATGCCGAGACAGCCTACACAGGCATGAGCTAGTCTCACAGTTCCGCGCATGCGTGGTCTTATCTTGGCACCGACCCTTCAGAAAATCTTTGGCTCTCATTTGGTCCTAGCGCCTTTGGCGCTATCCCACTAGTGTGAATGAGTGATGGAGACTGTGTCCAAGAAGATCAACAATTATTGGAAGTACGTAATTTCCATTTCCTCCAGGGTACTAACCCTCCTGGTCCTTTCCCACTCCTCTTCCATGGACCTGTCACCCCTGGCAACCACTGTTCCCTTCATTCTACCCTAGGCCTGCTTCAATACCGTGACTGTGTTTCCTCCCACCGCCTCGACTGGCAGACTGTTCCAAGGCTCCACCACCCTTTCTGCAAAGAAGTACTTCCTCAACATCCCTTCTGAACCTCCCACCTGCTAATTTCCACTCGTGTCCATGAGTTGGTATTCAGACTAAATAATTCCTTGCAGCTTAATTTATTAATGCATTTCAGGAATTTGAAGGACTCAGTCATATCCCCTCTCTTCCTTCTGGCTTTCAGTGTGTACATATTCAGTGCCTTGAGGCGCTTCTCATAGGATCTACCTTGCTGTCCCTGAATCATTTTGGTCACTCTGTGCTGCACCGTCTCAAACCTGTCCTTGTCTTTTCTGAGGGGAGGACTCCAGAACTGGCTGTAGTACTCCAGGTGAGGCCTCATCAGGGATCTGTGGAAGGGAAGTATTACGTCTTTTCTTCTGCTGTCAGTACCCTTCCCGATACATCCTAGCATCCTGTTAGCCCTGCTACAGGCCTTGTTGCACTGGTTTGTTTGTTTAAGAGAGTTACTGATGATAACTCCTAGATCACATTCCTCATCTGCAGTACTAAGTCTTTCGCCTGCCATCCAGTACTCCATCTTGGGGTTCTTTTTCCCTAGGTGCATTACCTTGCACTTTTTAGCACTGAACTTTAACTGCCAGACCTTTGACCAGCCATCAAGCTTTTGTAGGTCCTTCTGCATATCCCTTATTCCCTCTTCACGGTTAATGCTCCCACAAAGTTTTGGGTCATCTTCAAAGAGACACAACCTGTCCCAGATTCCTTCACCAATGTCATTAATTAACATGTTGAAGAGGACCAGTCCCAGTTCAGATCCCCGTGGATCCCCTGCTTGTTACCTCCCTCTCTTCTGACTTAACCCCATTGACCACCACCTTCTGTTGCCCCCTAGCTAGCCAGTTTCCTACCCATTTCACTAGACTTTTAGCCGCACCCAGATCTATCATCTTTTTAAGCCATTTCTTGTGTGGTACCGAATCAAAGGCTTTGCTTAAGTCAAAGAACAGCAAATCTACCACATGGCCCTTGTCTATCTCCTTTGTCATCCAGTCAAAGAAAACTATCAGGTTGGTCTGATAAGACCTTCCTGCCGCAAAACCATGTTGTTTGCTATCCTGGAGTCCATTGCTGTCTTGGTAGTCTACAAGGTCCTCTTTGATCAGAGATTCCATCAGATTCCCCACAGTAGAGGTCAGACTGACAGACCTGTAATCCCCTAGTTGCTCCTTATCCCCCCGCCCCATGTAGCGGCACAATGTCCACCTTCTTCCAATCCCCTGGAATTTCCCCAGACCTAAATGAGCTGTTGAACTCCACTGTTAATTCCTTGCGTATCCTTGGATGCAACCCATCTGGATCCCGGGGCTTTATCCATTTTAAGGGCTGCATGCCCTTTCAGGACCTTCTCACTAGTAAACAATGGCTGACTCATTTCTGGCTGCTTTGATGCTGCTGTCTGGCATGGACCCACATTCCTCCTTGGTGAATACTGACTGAAAGTAGTCATTCAGGATGGCGGCCTTTTGCCTATCCTCCTTTATCGCCATACCCCCTTCTTGACTAGCCGTGCTGTTCCCCCCTTCAACCACCTGGCGAATGTGTCAGTTTAACTGACTGCACACCCTGGAGTGTGTTGTTGTTCTTAAAAAAGGGGTAACTTTATTTAAGTGTTAGTGAAAATAAAAAATAAACAGGTTAACATATAAAAAAAAAAAAGTTTGCATTCATTTTGACCTTCTGCCTGCTGAAACTAGAAGGATTTCTGTTATGCCTTTCTTTAAATGTCGTAATGAGGACACTGATCTCCAGCTTTGCTTTTTCCAATCTAGTCCTGTTCTTTCTTCCCTGATAGTCTGGTTATTTGAAAATACTGTGTGATGGCTGCTGTGCAGGTTACAGACAGTAAACATGGTGGCTATGCAGGTCATAGAAAGAAAGACAGTGCGAAGGCTATGCAACTGACAGAGAGCGCAGTGTAGCGTCTAAGAGATGAAACAGCCAGAGATGTGTGGGTCACAGGAAACTTGTTGCAGTATGGCAATGAATAGAAGAAAGTTTTCAAATGCCCCACAAGGCGTGCCACTGCTGATTGTGGGGTGGGGGTGGCACAGGAGACTGCTACTGCAGACATAAGCCTCCGGGGCTTCACAGTTTAAAAGCTGCAAAGCAGAGATATTGGGTCTTTTGGTTGCACTGTTTGAGGTGGTGTACAAAATATTCCTGCTGTTTATGTACTGAAGTCCTCTTGGCTGTTTAGTAAGGGGATAAAAATGGCTACAAAATTATTTTTACACATATTTTTGTGGTGCATTGATTTGTGAAGAACCCAAGTACTAAAATGACTGTGCATTGTGCTCTATTAATGCATGGTCACCTGACTGTTTTTAGCCTAGTAAGTTACTGGCATTCTCAGACGCATACCTGTCAACTGTACCACATTACGAGGAACGTTCCTCATTTTACTTCACAAAAGCTCCCTGTTCCACATTGTGAGGACTTGTTCCACATTCAAAGTCAACATTTTAAAACAAAACTCCATAGTAAATGATGTAACAAAATATATTATTCCATTAATAACAGACTTTCTGAACATAAAGGCAACATTTTAACAGTGTTTGAGCTTCTTAGGTAAAGATTTGAGTAAGTGTTCCACATTTTGCTCATTTGTTCCACATTTTGAGAGACAATGTTCCACATTTGGGGGACAAAAGGTTGAGAGGTATGCTCAGACGCATTTTTTAATGTGCAATAACCTTTTGCCTCAGGTGGGTTGGCCGCGTAGTCGCAGATGGAGTGCAGTCAATGCTTGAAGTGGCCTTTAATACAACTTTCATTACCCTGGAATGCACTATTGCTGTTACACAGTGGCTTGTTAGTTAATAAATTAAGGGAAAAAAAAAACATTTTTGAGCATTTTTTATTTGATTTTTGTGTGTAGGTATGTGTATAGAAAAAAGTCCACAATTTGTGTTTTTGGCACTAGGTGGTTCTGCTGCCTCATGGATGCTGCCTGCCCTGTCCCCCCTTTCTGTTTTCAGTTTCCTGTCTGCACTCCGCAGTGACATTTCACATTGTCAGTCCTCCTCCTTCCCCAGCCATTCACCTGCCCGTACTACTGTACTGTGATCAAAGCAGGCTTCATTTCACTTTTTTTTTTTTGAAAGTAAGTAAGTACAGAGCTACTATTTCTCAGCACGGCTGTCAACCCACTTGTTGAGTGTAGTGATTGCGGTGCTTATGTGCACATGTGCTGTGATGATCGTGGTGCTGAATTTTTCTTTTACTTTTTGTTGCGATTCAAGTCTTGGACCTACAGGGATATTATAGTGGCTCTGTGTAGGCTGAAAAATGAGGGGGCTGAAGGTAAAGCAAGTCTGGTGCTGACAACATGAGTACTAGTATGAAACATGCTGTTGAAATTTGATAAGGTCATGTGTATGCCTGCACATAATACAGTGATGTTATTGTCACATAACTTCACTAATCCAGGGGCACACTGACCAATCAGAAGCTTAGAAATGTTCATGCCATTGTATAATGAAATTTTAAATTGTAATTTTTTTTTAGTAAAACAACACCTGAAGAATCAACTTGCACCCTACACTGTCGACTGCATAAGTTTCAGACTAAACTTCCTACAGTTGTGTGAAGTTTAGTGTTCACTTCCTGCAGTTTGCGACTGCTAAGACTCACAAAAGTGGGTGTGCAAGTCATGAAGGCAGCTACATCAGTCACAAAACCATTGCCTGCTTTCATGACTTGCCAAAGCCTAATTTCATAAATATTTTAAACAGTATGTTTTCTTAAATAAAATCCATATGAAGAATCAACCTTACACCCTGCACTCTGGATCACATAAGTTTTCAGGTGCATTTCCTTCTTTTTGACATGATGCAAAGGGTTCTCTTCTAGTCACTAGCTTTGTGACTGCTAATGGTTGTGAAAATACAAGTCCAGTCTCGTGAAAATGGAATTTGTCTCACAAACAGAATGTACACCTGTTTCATAAAACTCTAATTACGAATATAAAGTTGAAAACATTTTCTGCACGTGCACGAAAACGTACCCTTTATTTTCTAAATTATTTAAAAACTACAGTCTTTCAATAAAACCATCTATAAAAGAATTATCTATGGCTAAACTCCAACAAACCTGAAAGTTTCTGGTTTCAGCTCACTGCTACTTGTGAGTGAAAAAATGTCTTGATTGCCACATTTTATGCATTTTTAACCTTCCAAAACATTTAAACCAGTGACCCAGCCATTACAAAATTTACATGGTCCAAAGATCCTGGCATCATCTCTGCACATGCTACATTTCAGGCTGTTCTGTCCAGGGATGGCTGTGCTATTAAGGTGCAGCATTTGAGGCTGACCATTAAATTGCCTACTGAGCCAGAATAGAATAGAATAAAGTATAATAAGTTTAGTGTTTCAGATCCCAGATTTTTTATTTATTTATTGATGAACAGAAAACAACCCTTTTTCATATTTTCTTTTTTTTTAAATCTGGTTGTTCATCACCTTTGTCCTCTCCGACTAACCCCCGTCTGGACCAGTACCCAGTGCCATCACCAAACATCTCTAGGGATTACCTACTCCATGGCAACCTCTGCCACAGGACTTAACTGGAAGAGTTCATTCATCTGTGCAGGGCCTGCAAGGAAATGGACTGTCATCGCACTGGGGCCAGAGGTGTTTTTCTCCAGTTTCATCCCTGGCTGCCCACATGCATTCAGAAATATGATGTATGTGTTCTGCCTCCACATAGACACTCCTGGCATTTGGGCATGGGGCCCCCCTCCCCTTTCTTGTTGTCCCATGGTGCTGCCACCTGGATTCCTCCAGGTGGCAGCTGACCTTTGGGACATGCATTCCCCCCCTCCCCAAGGTTGGAGGGTTGTCCATGAGCTGTTCAGTCCTCACTCCGCTGGCCAGCCCTCAAGCAACTCAAGGCCGTTTCCTAACCCAGGTTGCCAGTGCAGCAGGCAGTAAGGCAATCCGTGCCTCAGCCCACCACGTCATGGGGCCAACCCTTGTTTTAATATTTGTAACAGTTCTTGCCACTTTGTAGCATAAAAACCACTGAACCAAATATCTCCAAAATTGGCACATCCCAAAATCATTGGCCAGAATCAGCGCCTTTCAAATTTTATTCCCCTACATCAAGAAACAGATGCGATATAAGTGGCTGAGAATTGTGGTTTTGTATGGAAATGCCTTTTCATTCCTAACTATAGTGGCATTACCATGCCACTTTAATTTTTAAAGGAGAACCCTAATATTCATAAATTACTCACCCCTGAAGCCTTACCCCCACATTAGGGGTTTGCAAATAAAGTAGCCCTTTTCAGTGAAGTTTAACACTCTATTTAATTTTGTAAAGTCCGGCATTTGGTAAAATGGCACATGCTCTGTGGTGCCATTTCGTGCAAGTATGGCGCTGCACCGCCGACTCGAGTACTTGTATTGAGCCGAGCAGTGCGGGCGCCAAGACTTAGTCATGAAATGGCACCACAGAGCATGCGCCGACTTTACAAAAATTAAATAAGTTAAACTTCACTGAAAAGGGCTTCTATTTGTGAAACCGCTAATCGGGGAGGGGGTTAAGGCTTTATGGGATGGGTAATTTATGAATATTACGGTTCTCCTTTAAAGTTTTCCTAGAGTCATCAGTTCCTTTATTGTTTCCCACCGTATCCCTTTTCCCATCTCAGAAACCAGGAAGGTTGTGGGGGTGGACGGGGGCTGCTATCCCTTTTCACACCAGTGCTGTTCTGTAGCTGCCCTTTAGGGGAAAACTGAGCCTTCCCCTCCTGGAAACTATGAGCTCCCCCCCCCCGCTACTCCAGCAGCTGGATCCTGGACTTGTGTTTATTGATGGGTCATGGGGGGGGGGGACTATTGACCATTCCCCTGGAATGAGCAGCCCTGGAGATCTGGAACTTAATGCTTATTATGGAACTTTAGAATGAAGTTCAGACCCTGCTGTGTGGTCACACTGCTCCCTGCTTGCTAATGTCAGACTTATGTCTTCACTGAAGAAAGCAGACACCCCAAAGTCATCTCCTCACTTCTGTCTGGTTCACAGTTTATTATCTTATTGTTAAATTTACTATAAGTATTTACTGTATCCCTCAATAACTCTGTGTTAGTTAGGGTGTTATTTATTTTAAATTATGTAATTTAGCTATTTCTCCATTTTTCAGAAACTGGAGAAGACCATCTTTTAGTGCAGTTCCCGCCTGTGGGGAACCATGATATTGTACTTTATTTTTTACAAAAAGTTTAGGGCAACTGCTTTTGCAGTTTTAGTCTATTTAATGCTCAATTTTCATTTCTGGGAACCAAGATGTTTTTTCTTCAAAATCTGTATAATTAACCTTTTCTGAGGTAATATTTACGTTGCGGTTCTCACTTTTGGAACCAAACCACATTTTATTTTCAGAACATAGCCCTTTTCTTAACGTAATCAGGGCATGTTGTCAATTCAGTGTTTTAAATTGAGAACCTACACGTTCATCTACACTCTCCAGTGTTTGGCATGACTGACAGACCTAAAAAGGAAACAGGATCTACAGGGTTTTAAAACTGTGCTATTTGTGTTCAACTCTTGGAAAAGGCAGACTGCCATGAGCTCTGTTTAAGGTGCCTGGGTCCAGGCCATGATTTCTTAAATTGTAATCTCTGTAAAAAATGTTGTCCTAAAACAAAAAAGAAATGGGTTAAAAAATATTATGTCTTCTCAGTCTGCTTCCACATCACCAAAAGGCTCAGAGGAGGGTCTGGCCCCTCAGAATAAGCGGCAGTCTCTGTCAAAGGGGACAGAAAAGAAAGATAAAGCTGTTGAAGATGGTACAAAAGTCAGGGTGTCCAAAAGGAAGAACCCTGAATCCAGCAAAAATAAGTAAGCATCTGAACAGACACTGGAAACTGTGCCTGCTAAAAAAACAAACAAGAAAAACCTGTTTCGGTCCCTGCTCCCGAAAAAGGAAAGAAGCCAGCAGCTGACCCAAAAGAAATGCTCTCAGCAGAGGACATGACAAATGTATGACATACAGAAACAGATCAGTGCCATACTGGTCCTTGTAAGAACAGATCCAGAAGCAAATGCCTTTTATTGGTCCAACATAGATGTTACAAAAAGAAAACAATGTCTAAGCTTTCGGACCAACCAAGTTCTTCCTCGGAGACTTATGACAATTGTTCAGAGAGTCACAATCTATTAACACCAGATCATACATTAAAAAAAAAAAAAAAAAAGAAAACAATTCTCATTGGTTAGAAGTACCTATATCAAAAAATCACAATTTAAATGGAATGAATAGCATCCATTTAGCTTGTGGTTAGTAAGAATTTTTTCAAGGTCAAACTCATAGATAAGCTGAACACTCAAGCAGGCAAAGTCTGTAACTGAAATTATTAATGAATGTGTGTGTGTTAAGAGAATCCATTGAAAATTAAAAGCAAGACCCTTAGATTTAATACCACAAATGTCCAAGTTAAAACTTGATAGTATAGTATGATACACTGTACAACAGAAGTAAATGTATGGTAATAAGAGGAGAATAAGAAAAATGTACCTTGTATGAACAACTGTTTAAAACATTCATGCAGAATTAAACTTATCTGGAGATATTTTCTAAACTATACTCTCAAGCAGTTAACACACTCCATAAACATTAAAACATACAGTGTTGTAACAATATTTTTAACAAGATAATATCAATATATCTTACTCTTTTGTTGCAGACCTTCAGCACTTGGGTCAGTCCCAGAGGATGCACTGGTCCTGGACTGGACAGGGAAGTTCTTCTGTGCTTTCACCCTGCCCATTCCATATCTTACTGGGATTGCTCATAAAACAAAGGAGGGAGTCTGCAACAATGATTCTCATAGCAGAAGGCTGGGACAGGCAGATTTGGACTGCTTGCTCCTGTCCCTTCCCAGTAAGCCTTCTGTTAATCTGCCACTGAGATATGACCTACATACACAGACTCAGAGCAGAATATCATTTCCAGACCTGAGAATCCTACATCTCAGAGCATGGTTATTGAAGAGTTAGAGTCCTCTAGTCTAAATCTTTCAGAGGAGGTAGTGGCAGTGTTGAAGGTTTCTAAGAAACCAGCAACAAGGAGAACATATGCCTGTAAATGGAAGAGGTTTTATTAAACCTTTCTGGGCAGGTCTGTCCACAGTCTTGGATTACCTGGTTTGCCTCCAGTCAGTGGCCCTGAGACCATTGACCCGGAAGGTGTATTTAGCAGCACTGTCAGCCTACACTTCACTTGGCAAGGGCTGGTCACTGGTCTCACAACCCATTTTCAGAAAGTTTTTCAAAGGCCTTAACCACCTGACCCCTTGTCCCTGGCTGGGATTTGAATATGTGCATTGCTGAGCTGATGGAGGCCCCTTTTGAGTCTATGGCCACTGTTGTACTGAAGTATGTCACCTGGAAAACAATTTTCCTGGTGGCTGTGACATCTGCTAGAAGGGTGAGTAAGCTATAAGCCTTCTGCACAGATCCAAACTACATAATTTTCCATAGGGACAAGGTAGTCCTGAGGATAAACAGGGAATTTTCCCCTAAAATGGTGTCTGAATTCATTCTGAATCCTGTTTTCTTTACTGAAAAATCCAGTTTACGGGCACAAAAACTCCACTGCCTGGATGTCAGAAGGGCACTGAGTTACTGCCTGGACCACACGGAGGACATCAGGTCCTCTAGCACTCAGCTGTTTGTCACTTATGGTGAAATATGCAAAGGCAAGCCAGCATCTAAGAGAACCATTTTTCATTGGCTAGTCTCCTGCATGCAGTTCTGTTATGACAAAGCTGGTAAATTGCCACCCAGAGGCCTTAGGGCACACTCTATAAGAGGCACCTCGGCTTCAGTGGCAGCATCAAGGGGTATACTCCTGCAGGAGATTTGTAATGCAGCAACCTGTAAGACAGTACACGCCTTCACAAAACATTACTGCCTGAACATACAGTCCAGGAGATGCCAGCTTTGGCACTGCTGTCTTGCAGAACCTTTTCCCTAAATAGGTTCTTGACCCAGCCTCCCAAGGTACTGCCGTGGAGTCTACATATTGTGACTATAAACTAATGGATTCATGGGGTTAGAAGAAAAATTACTCACCATAGTAATGTTATTTCTTTCTAAGGCATCCATCAGTTATAGTCACAATCCCTTTCCCTGTTCCCCTTCCAAAACCTGGAAAAAGGTTCAGACAAGACTCATTTATTTTTCTGTGTTGCTTGAGCATTACCTGTTACAGTGTTTTGCAAATGCTGCTGTGGTCTGTTTTTCAATATAGATAAGTGTTGTTCTGCCTTGTTTTGAACATTTTTCAACATTTTTAAGAAAAGATCTTAAAATATTTCTGTAGCCATTTAGCTAAATTTGGTGGCTACAGTTCCCCTTAGCTACATAACTAAATCTGATGTTAGAAAGCAGGGAAGAGTGTGACCACACAGTGGGGTCTGAACTTCATTCTAAAGTTCCATAATCAGCATAAAGTTCCAAAGCTCCGGGGCTGCTTGTTCCAAGGAAAGATTGCATACTGTGCATATAACTGATGGATCCCTTGGGAAGAAACAATGTTACTAAAGTGAGCAATTTTTTCTTACTGATAAAAACATGAGGCGTTACAACGTCTCTTCAGGAAAGCCTCCAGTGTTTCATGTAAGTGACCTACCTGGGGAAAATATCTGGGACAGGCTGGCAAGAGACTACTGAAGGACACAGCTTATTGCTAGCCCTTATCATGTACTTACCTCAAAGGTATGACTTCAGTAGGACAAATGGGGGTAAGAATTTGGTTTTATACAGTGACTTTTGTACATGAAGTGTCTCAAAGTGCCTTACGAAGTAATGAGCAGGAACTATATGCAACAACATGCACACAGTCATAGACTGTTGCATCAGACACATTTTTATTGAGAGACTGTGCTGGCTAGAACTTCAGAAATACCCCTACTGTTGCAAACAGTGCTATGGATCCATGCACCCAATAAACAAGTCACAGTTAGGGGTAGCAGTCCTTGGGGCACACAAATGCCCTACATTCCAACACCCCACAAACTGCAATACACAAAAACCAAACAGCCACCAGGGGAAGGGGTTCCTCTGGTGGCTAAGTTTCACTGCAAATTAAGATAGCCAGATGTTTGTGGTCACAAATGGTGTTTATGACCATAAACACTGAACTTACATCATGTAGAGATCATTGGGCATGGCAGTGCTCTACCGCCTCAGTCATTCTCTTAACTCTGTACGCCCAAGTGATGTTTCATTTTAGTTGTCCCTTGATGTTCTTCCCGGGTGGTCCAGTGTCTCCTACATGTCCATTTTTGGCACTCCTTTCCTTGGTGTCTAGTGGACTCCCTCCCTATCCCCATTCCCCTGCACAGTGTGCTAATCATATTGGTCCCTTGCTGATTTCAGTCCTACGTTGCCACATTGCTTTTGTCTCTCACCCCTGCTGCATGCCTCCAGTAGCTCTGTGGAACTGCTAGCGGGTCTACAGAGGGGACACACAATGCAGCATGTGGCAGTGGCTGTATAGCACAGCACTTTATTGGCATACCAGCCCCACCCCTTTCCCTGTGCCAGTGCAGGGAATGCCATATGACTACTTTTTGTATAGCACAAAGGGGTGCAAGTGTAAACTCTGCCACAGAATGGTCCTTTCAACCACTTAAAAGCATCATATTATGTATGAGGCCGCAGATCTTTAACATGTGATCTTATCCTTGGCATGCGGTTAGAGAGCAGGTTTGACATCTTTGCCCACATTGATGCCATCTTTGCCAAGCTCAGCCCCAAACTTGGTGCTTTATATCACAATGAGGACTGCCCAGGTCCACCAGGAGGTGGTCACCAAAATGGGTCTCCCGATTTTCGACTGTGGGGATGTGGTTTATGGCACCTCCCCCTCCACCTCCCTTGCAAGACTGGACATCCTTTTGCCACTTTGCTACCAGCTCACCTTCTCGCAGTCACCACTGCTCTCTTTACTTCTCTATCCCTATCCATAGCCCCTTTCCACTCATGTTGCCAGTCCCACTCTGCTTCCCTGCTCTCTAAATACTGGTTTGGATCACTCCACTCATACCTATCCCACCTCTTCCCTTTTCTTTCTACTCCTTGCTCTCAAGGGACCCACGCACTTCTTTTCCCCACCCTAACTCCTCAGCTGGGAAATCTGCTTTCTCATACCACTTCCCCTCCTTCTGGAACCATCTACCCACCTCCATTTATCTGTCCCCCTCCATTAGATGCCAACTAAAACTCCTCCCCTCACCTCCCTGCTCCTGCCCAACCCTCTTCCTGAACCCTTCCTTACCCTTGTCTGGCTTTCGACCACACCATACCTCTCCTTCCTCCCTAACCTCTTATTTTTGGCAACCTTGTTTTATCAACCTGTTTTGGCTCCTCCTTTCAGCACCAGCTCAGCCTCCTGTCGCTCTGGCACTATCCAGTTTTTGAGTTTGCCCAATTTTTAAATTTTTGGTTTTTTATTTATTTCAGTTTTGGATTAGCCATAGGCTCGTTTACAGAGGCTCCTAGTCGAGGAAGATACACAAGACAAAACTTTTGTAGTTATAAACACGATAAAAACACTGTTTAACATCAGGTTTATAAGTGCAGTATCAACACATAAATGGTTGCTAGGACAACAAGGAAGAGAACAGTCAACACTTGCGGAATAACCTGAAGAACAGCACAACAGGAGTGCAGTCCAATGTATAGTAGGAACAAGGGGTGACCAAAGGCATGTGGGCCCCAGTAAGCTGGGGGCGAACGGGGCAGTTTAGATGCAGCCAATAGATGGCTCTGTCACTAATTGAGAGGGGTATATGTGAGGTGTGGTTGGTGGAGTGGGGGAGGGATGGGCAGGGAGTCAAAGCGGTAGAGGGTCCAGTGCAGGAGGAATAGAGAGAGATATGGGGGCAATGTGGGGGTGAGGGGGGAGATGGGGTTGGGGGGAAGAGGAGAGATGATAAGGTAAGGTAAATGGACAAGAGCAAGCTCAGAGAATCAGGCAGGTGTTGTCAGCTAACAGAAGCATTGGCAGTCATTTTTGTCGGCAAGGTGAGATCAAGATTCAGTTTTGAATTGGCTGAGCCTTGTACATTCTGCTAGGGTTGCAGGCAGGTCATTGTACCACTTGGGCCCACAATAGGAGAGGGCTTTTTGGGCAAGGGTAGTTCACTTGAACGGTACTAGCAACCCACCCCAGGTAGCACTTCTAGTGCTGATGGAGGGTTGTGTGGTTTCAAAGAGGGCAGAAGTAGACTGGTGTTAGCCTCAGCAAGGATTTTTTTTTCTAGTAGGCAAGTCTAGTATTGTAACCTGAGATGTAGGGGGAGTCAGCCAGTTTCCTTGTAGAGGATACAGGAATGCGTAAGGTGGCGGGGACCAAGGACCAGTCTACAGGCCTTGTTAAGAAGAGTTTTGACCCTTTTCAAAGCTGTGTCAGAGCCAGGACCATAGATGATGAGGCCATAATCCACAGAGGAGAGTACTGAGCAGCATGTGACCAGTTTCAGGACATCTGGCGTCATGGATATTTGGTGTCAGTAGAGAATACCAAGTTTTATATTAGCAGATTTTATGAGCTGTTCGATGTGAGCGGAGAAGGTGAGGGTGACATAGAGGTGAATCCCCAGGAATTTAAATGTGTTGACCTGGTCCAGTGTTTCTCCTTTGTGGCTGAGTATCTTCAGGGGGCTCCTCTTACCTTACTTTGGGGTGTGCTAAAGAGCATGCACTTGGTCTTTTTATAATTAACTAGCAGTTTATTACTTGAAAACCATGATTCCAGCACTTGGAAGTTAGCCTGAAGCTGAGAATTGATGCTTGCAACCTCTTTGCCTGGGATGGAGATGACGGCATCATCTCCGTATAGCACAATATGGGCAGGGCAGGTTGAAGGTAGTGCATTTATGAAAAGGCTGAAGAGTAGAGGGCCTAGTATAGACCCCTGGGGGGACTCCTAGTTTCACCTCCCTGGGCTCAGAGGTAGCACTGTCAATTCTAACACATTGTGTCCTTTGAGACAGATAGCTGTTGAACCAGGCGACAGTGTCACGGGACAGGCCTGTGGATTGGAAGCTTTGCATGAGTAGTTGGTAATTGACAGTGTCAAATGCCTTAGTGAGGTCTATGAAGATAGACCCCACTGTCATCCCTTTATCCAGGCACTATAGAGCTGAGTGATGTATTCAACGAGAGCAGTAAGAGTGGAGTGGTTTTACCAGAAGCTGTGTTGTTGCTTGCAGAGAAGATTATACTCTTCAAGGTACTCCATAAGCTGGTTGGAGACCACCCTGTCAAGGGCTTTGGAAAGGGGGGAGGTAGTATAGAGATGGGCTGAGAGTTGGCCAGGTTGGTTCTGTCTCCAGATTTGAAGACAGGAGTAACGAGTGCTGCCTTCCACCTGTCAGGGAAGACTCCAGATCGAAGGGAGACATTGAAGACCTTTGTGAGCGGAGCTGCAATTTCATTTAGGGAAAGGGCAACCAGCTTCATATCTATCTGGTTACTACCCATCCTGGTCTTATTGAGGACACATCTGATGTATTTGATAGATTCTGAAATAGAATGGAAGTGGATTGTGGGAGGTTGGGGAGGCAGGGCTACGAGTGGGGAGCTGGCAATGTGGCGTATGTTTGAGGTGGTCGTTAGGCAGCACATTGCTCAGGTCCATGAAAGCAGCTTTGAATGCGTTTGCAATTTCCAGAGAATCTTGCAGGGTACCACTTGTGGTTTCGATGAGGTCAGGAGGAGCTCTAGGGGCTTTTCCCGAGAGGGTTTTAACTGAGTCCCAGAACTTCCTTCCGTGACCCCAGGACCTACCTAGTAGGTCATTGTAGTAAGCAGCTGTGGCAAGTCTGATGAGCTTCATGCAGGTGTTCCTGGCTGACTTGTAAGCAAGGATGTCAGCCTACTTACGGGTAGATTTGGCCTGGTACCTCAGATGATCCCTGAGGCACATGCGCTCAGTTAGAGTGCCGGATAGCCAAGGATTAGTGGTTCCTCTGACTATCTTGGTTTTGAATGTGGTGAAGATGTTACAGGCATTCGTAAAAACTGTAATGAAGTAGTCTAGGCCTTGGTTCCCATCCTTGGCCCTGTCCAGTGGGGTCCAGTCCATCTCTTTTAGGTACTGTCTGAAAGTATCCAGTTGTCCAGCTGTCAAGGATCTGTTTCTAAAGGTCTTGGGCTTGCATTTAGTGAACTTTTTAGTCCCAGTTAAAAGTACCAGGGAGTGGTCACTGAGGGAGTCTGTGTTCTCTTAAAGAGAATTTAAGATTTTCAGAAAAAAAAATCACAGTTGGCATTCACAGACCTCAGTTCCACAAAACCCCTCGGCAACCCAGAATTTGAGAAACTTCAATTTTATTACTACAGAAGACATTTTGATTAAAACAGGATAATTTCCTCTCTGACTTTGCTTGTTTATTTTGCTTATTCGTGCTGTGAGTTCATAATCTTCTGCTTATGGTATCACAACCTGTTATCACTTCTGATGTTGCTAACAGAGTATTATGATTTTGGGGCAGGAAAAGAGCTGTATTAGATAAAGTCCAAGAGGCAAAGCGCATGGGTTCATGTGTTTAGTAACAAAGACTGGAAGGCATGGAAATTCTCATTTTTCTAATGGTGTGAGATTTGTGTCTTGCTGATGCTAACAGCAGTTGTTTTGCAGGAAACTGGCAAATGCAGTGTCAGTGGCTCAGTAGGTAGCACACTCGCCTCTGAGGCCGGGAGATCAGAGGGCTGTGGGTTCAGTTCCCACATCTGGCACTTGGGTTAATATCCCAGTACTGACACTGTAATGCAGCATGAGAGGGGTGCTGCATTTCTGAGGTGCCGTCTTTCGGATGAGACGTTAAACCGAGGTCCCATCTGCCTGGATTGGTGGTAGTTCAGGTGGATGTTAAAGATCCCATGGCACTTATCGAAAAGAGTAGGGGAATTTCCCCGGTGTCCTGGCCAAATTTCCCTCATTCACTAAAAATACCACTAACAGCTTAATCTGGTTCAAGGTCAGTTGGCATTCATCTGTATCCCCCTCCCCCGGGTCGTGCCTGAAAATAGGCAGGATTTGTCTAGTGCACTTACCCGGTCAACAAAAGCTAAAAACAAAAAAAAAAAATCTCTTTAAGGTACATTTTTCACCATTTTCAGCCTTCAGGCCTAAACTGGGTGAAAAAAATCTGTAGCTTCTAATTTGGTGTATATGGGATTTTTAAGGGACTAATTTGTCTTTACTCCCCCTGTAAAATAACCCTGCCCACTTGGGAGTTAAAGTTGATCCTATTTCAACTCATTGAGGGGGCATTATCAACCCTTATGTTCCAGTGACGTAAAACTTCACACATGGAAAGTAGTCTTTTTAGTTGCTATTACTTCAGCAATGAGAGTATATGAGATTCAGGCTCTCTCCATTCCCCTGACCATCTTTTTAGTCCACGAAGAATGTTGTCCTCAGAATACATTAGAAATTCCACCTTAAAGTGGTGTCAGAATTTCATATTAATCAGTCGATTTCATTGCAAGCTTTCTTCCCTAGCAGTGATGTACACTAACTGGCTGAGAGCCCCCCCCAAACTGGTTTCATAGGGAGGATCGGGACTTTTGCAGCCACCATTGTTTTCTGTTTATTTTTCCTCTCTGACCCAACTCTGGTCTGTCCATGTTGCTTGTTTTTTTTTTTGTGTGTGTATGTGGTGGGTGGGGAGGAATCATTTGCCAGTGGCAGTACTTTGCCACATTGCAAGTGTCCAGATTTGTTTGTGTTTCTGTAACGCTCCACATTGTCAGTAATTACAACTGGATATAGTGCACCCCTACCAGAAGAATGGCACAGCCCAAGCCTTAGAATGTTGGGCATATGAGGATTCCATGCGGCAGCAACTCCCCAGTTAAGCTTTGCCATTTGAAGGGGACAGAGCTGCTTTTCTGTTCTCTCAAGAATTTCAAGTTTCAGTATTTCAAGACTTCATTTGGGGCTGTAATTCTGCACTGCAGGTTGGGGCTGCCTGTTTCAGGGAGCACCCCTAAATTAAAATCATGCCTGTTAAGCTGCGTCTTTCTAATTGAATAACCTGCTTTTTTCTCATTCCCTGTGGGGATTGGGAGCCACTTCTGCCTTACTAGGGTGTTTAAATGGTCTCCATTTAAAAGAAAAAAGCTGCCACAGGTAGGTACAATTTTATTTATTGGGAGTGTAGGGTCTCTGGGGGGTACTTCGGCTCTAATGTCGGTTCCTTTGGCCCCCTCCTCCCCCCCCAAGCCTCAGGTTTTGTGTTTGCTACTTTTATGCAGCAGCTAATGTGTAAATTTGGTGCAATTTAGAGGTATTTTAGGAATTTTTTTTACTTCAGACCTCCATTTTTTCCATTTGAATGACCGCCATTAGCGCTGGGTGCCAACTCCTTCTTCAGTTAGGCTTCCCGCCATTGTCTAGAGCGTGCACTTGCACAGCACTAATCCCATCTGCACAGTGCAGTCCCCATTGTCTTGCATTGCGCAAGTGCACGCTTGTCTACGCAAATGCACTAACACATGTGTGCACCTGCTGGGAGCACGCACACTGATTCTATTGCTTTTCTCGCGTGCCAGTTCAGGATTACAGCTTGCTTTACTATTTTTAGCCCATCAAGTAATAGTGATAATCATTATTATTATTACGGCTTTCATATATCCAGCAGTCCTGGGTTTGATTCCCATGACCCCCACTGCTAGCCAACAAGCAGTAGGGCTAATAATTATTACATTATTATGGCTTATACATTCAGTGGTCCTGGGTTTGATTCCCACGACCTCCACTTGCGTGATGTGTGACTCTGAACAAGGTTTTCTAAGTCAACACTAAAAAAAAAAAAAAAAAAGTTTTAGCCCAGAAATGATTGGGGCTAATTATTATTTTTTACCTCACAATTGTTATTTGGCACAATTATATTTCTCTTTGGCACCATGACTTATTGAAGACTATTAATCAAGAAACAATATAAGTCCTGCAACAAGGGTGATGAGGCCCCTCCCCATGGGTTCCTTTTGCCCTTATTGTGTTGCTCAACACCCCCAGCTGGTTCTCTGGCCTGGGAAGGGGGAACATCTGGTGTTAATTGGCAGTGGCAGCAGAATTGCAAGATACTTCCTTGTAGCTCTGGAGTGAGCTTGAGCCCCGATGTCCTGCAAGGCATCCACGCAGATACACCCGACCCCAATAGGGCCCCTCAGGTCAGTGGTGGCCATACAGGCATGTCCAGGTGTGGTGCAGCAAGCTTAGGCTGCGATAACTGATGTGCAGCAGACCCTGACCCAACCTTTTTGAAGGTCAGGATGATGATTACAGGGATTGAGGAAATTCCTGACCTTAACGTAAAACAATCAAAAAAAAAAGAGAGTCCTAATCAGGAATGTTTTTTTTCCCCTGCTTCATAAATAAGCCCTTGTTTTTTTTGGATAGCTGAGGCATGTGGTCCCTTACAGCTCTGGAGGTACAGTCTGTGGAGACAGCGAATGTCAGTCCGTCTATGTTTGCATCTTCTTCAGCCACTATGTGATAAAAATTATGGAGCAACATTGGGCCAGGTGTGGATCAGAAGAGTGTCTTCCTAACCATACCATGGATTTTCCTTTTAAGGAAAATATCTCATGGGTGGGAAGCTCCTCCACTGGGAGAGAAGGCCGTTTGAATTTCTGAAAAAACACTGCACTGCCTGTAGATGGCTCTGGCCCTATCAGTCTTTCATGTTAAGCGGACGGACATCATGTGCAGGAGTGGTTTCGCCTCTGTTAGCATACAACAGCGGTACATCTTGTTCGTATTTTATTGACCAGAGCCTTCAACATATGGGCCACTACCCTGGCCAGTTTTGTTCTGCCTTTCTGAAGGAGTGAGCCTTTTTTGCAGTTCATAGCCATGGTTCCACCTTCCGGGTGGTTATTCACTGGAGAATTTCATGCCAGACTGCTCAGTCTGCTTCATTGTTTTCGACCATGAGGGCCATGTGGCTTGTCATTGGGTCTGGTTATGCCTCATAAGCTAACCTGTTCCATCATCCCCTTGAGGGAGGCCTATAGTTTGATTCTACCCTGGATACTGTTTTTTTTTTTTTTTTTTAATGTGGTGAAAAGGTTTTTTTTCTCCGGTGTCAAACAATGGTTTAAGAATACCATAACCCAATGGAGCCAACGTAACGGCCGCCACAGACAGTTTCAAGGGGAGTTCCATTCCTTCAGAAACTGACTCCTGGGAATGGAGGAGCCTACTCAAGTATCCAGGTTACAGTATCAGAGGAGCACTAGCCAGGCACCATGCAGGAGGCCCAGCACCACAGCATGATGCCTCACTAGAGAGCACGTGGCCCATCTGTGACTCCATTTCTTAGTGAGAGATTAGAGGAGTTTTCCTCAAGATGAGCCAGAACAATGTAAGACACCTTATTAGGGGTCACTTCACCCTAGTTTTCAAGGGCGGCCTGACGGAAGGTGTTAGAGCTCCTGGCTCTTTTCCCTTCGGACCACAGTACAGGTCCCACTAATCAGTAAGTTCAGGGGTCCTGTTTGTTTTATTTTATGATCCCCAGAAGTTAGGGAATTGTCAGGCTTTTTCTTAAATTCAAGAGCCTGAACAAATTTGTGCTCCACAGCCTTTCCGGATGCAGCCACGGAGGTCAGCCTGCTCAGTCAAGGGGTTCTTTTTAAGCCCCAGTACATCTGACGGATGCCTGCCGCCACATTCCCTACATCAGTTTTTTTTTTTTTTCCCCGAATTCTATTTTTTGCACCCTCTCCTTATGTCCGGCCGAACTCTATCCAGCGACCGCCCAACACCATGGACTCTGTCTCCCTGTACTAGCCTGAGCTCCCCCGATGCCAGGCATTCCTGGGTCTGCCCTCCGGATATTGTCCTCGCCCAGGTGCTCTTCTATAGGGTTGAGCACTGGGCTGGGAGGAGACAGGACGAGGAGAGCCGTGCCCGACTACGGGAGTGTGGTTCGTGGGTGGGAGGCACTTTTGCCTATCAGAGGAAGGAGGGCTTTTTTTTTCTTACTTTGTTACGCCCCTGTGGAGCCCGGCTGCCAAGGCAATGTACTTCTGCGGCTCCACCCCTCCTTGCATACACCACGACGCTACTTTCGGCCATCTCCAGCCTCTGCCAGAGGTCGCTCCTTGAGCGGTTGTCTCCCCAACCTTCCCCAGGGAAGAGAGAGCAGTACTCCAGATGCTCAATCTCTTCTCCCCCTCGCCAACCCCTGGCTGCTGAGGCTCGTTCCCGGACCCAGGTCGCTGTCGTGGCGCGAGGTGTTGCTTCCAGTGCCTCAACCCTCAGTGCCATCGGGCCTGTGTCCCTATGTCAGTTCTACTCGGAGCATTTCAGTTTTTGGTATTGGATCAACCCTCCAGCATAGGGCATGTCTTCGCCCAAGCAACAGCCCCTGTGAGTTCCCTTGAAGGTGTTGGTAGTCCTGGTGGCTTAACGTCTGTCCTAATTGAACGACCTGCTTATTTATACACCGTCTTTGTTCTTAGCAAGAGGTTGGTACTCAGCACTTTAAATATGCCAGAGTCGCATGGTTAAGGGTGAACTGGGAGAAGAGCTCTCCCAAGCCGTCTCAGACTGTGGATGTCTTGTGGTAATTTTTCGGCACAAAATCAGGAAGGTTTTGTAGCCCTTTTGCCTGGAAGGTGACTTGTCAAGGATAGACATTGACAGTTTAATCCTGGGGGCTCGTTTCCAGATGTGGCCTGTTCATTGGGTTTCCCAGGGCCTGGGATCCCTCATCGAAGGATTATCAGCCAGGTTTCCTTTTACCCCTTAGCTTCTTCACTCCCTGAGTTAGTGAGTGGATGTGCAAGATCTGAGCAAGTTCCACTATAACTTCCAGAGTTAATTCACACAATAAATGTCAGCCTAGCTGGATGGGGAGCAGGTCAGAGCCATTTTCCCATTCAGGGAACTTGGTCAGTCTATGAACAGCATCTCCACATCAGTGTTCAGGAGATGGAGAAGGTCTACTTAGCTTCCCTTAGTTTTCATCCATGAGGCTAAACATGGTGTACATTTATACATTACCATTAAGGATGGGAGATGTTACGAGAGGTCGCCAACCTGTCGATAGTTCACCTGGCAGGGGTGTTGAACCTTCAGGCGGACAGGTTAAACCCACTCCCTGGGTTGGTTCAAGACCTACCTATCTGGTCACCCCCAGTGGGTCATCTGGAAGGGTGAGCAGTCAGATCCTCTACCTATTAAAGAGGGTGTACCTCAGGGCTCGATTCTTGGACCCCTCTTGTTCTCTCTCTCTCTCTCTCTCTCTCTCTCTTCTCACAAACGACCTCAACCTGAACTGCGGGGACAGCTCTGTTGTTCAATATGCAGATGAGACTGTAATCTACCACTCAGTGGACAACCTGCTGGACCTAGGCCCTCTCCTCCAAGCTGACCTAAAGACAATGGAGGCCTGGCTCACTTCCAATAGAATGGTCCTCAATGCAGGCAAAACAAAAGCTATGCTATTTGGTCCCACATCCTTAGGGCAGAATAGGTCCAGTTTCCTTCAGCTTAACTTTGTAGCGGGAACAACCATAAATGTGGTGGAAACCATAAAATACCTCAGGCTTACAATTGACCAAGGTCTCACCTACTACAAGTCCCATGTAGACCAAGTAACCAGAGCCATCCACTGTAAACTTGGTACATTATACCGGCTTAAAGGCTATCTCATCCCTGGGGCAAGGCTTGCAGTTGCCTCCAGTGTTCTGCTCCCAACTCTTACCTATGCTGCCCCTGTCCTACAGGGTATGCCAGAACAATAGTTCAACCATCTACAGGTACTGTACAAAAAGGTTGCATGATTTGCCACCTAAAATCACCCCAGAAGTCATATCTGTGACTCCCTCGCCCAGCTGCAGTGGCCTCCCTTCGCTTCGCATCTTCAGTACCCCCTGCTATGCCTAGCGTTCAAAATACTGAGTCCGGGCAGCTCCCCCAGTTTAATAGGGTCTATCTCCCTTAGGCACAGCTCTCAGACACTCAGGACCACTGGTCAGCCTATACTAGCAATCCTCAGAATCAGAACAAATGCCGGCGGCAGATCCTTCTCCTTCATCGCTCCCTACCTGTGGAATAGGCTTTCACCTTCAGTTCAGTAAGACCCCTCCCTATCAGATTTTCACAGTAGGCTAAAGGCTCACATGTTGGAGACCAGTACCTGCCATTGTCAAGGTATAGGGTAGTATTCCCCCTTCTTCAATAAATATCACTACCCCTGTCCCTACTCACCCAATTAGTCTATTAGGCTTGGTCATGACTCAGTTCTCACAGCTAGATTGTCTAACAAGTTCTCAGATGTGATTATTTAATGTGAACTGCCACTATTACTGTGTTTCTGCCCTCACTGTAGCTTGGTTATGATTGCAGTATCTCTGTAACAGGGTTCACCCACAGCACCTAATAATTTGTAATTGTACCGTATCCCGGGTCGCCCCTGAAAAAGGGACCTTTGGGGCTCAGTGGGCTCACCCGGTAATCAAAATTTAATAAATAAATAAATAATAAAAAGAAACCTCAAAAATATTTTCATCCCATGGAGTGGCAGTTGAACCAGAGGTTTTTCAGACTCCTGTGCAACCGATTTGGTCGACCTCAGATCAGTCTGTTTGCATCCAGCTGCAATGCTCAGATCTGAGAAAGTTCTTCAGTCTTTTTGGTGCCCGCAGCCGCGGGCAGTGGTTGCTCTGCCTCAAGAATGGATCTTCAGCTGGGCGTATATTTTTCCTGTACAAACTTTTTTCAAAAGTTTACAGAGAAAATAATAAATAGAAATAAAAGACACACTGGGGGGAGCTGCCTCGTGTTAACTGCTGAGTGGCCGAGAAGATTGTAATTCTCTGACTTAGCGAATGTTGCTCAGCAAGCACCCTTATGCCTTCTGGTGTGGAGAGACTTGCTCAGGGTCTCTCCCCCCCTCCCCAAAAAAAAAAAATCCAGGAGTAATGCAACTCACGCCCTGGGTCCTGAGAGGAGGAGTCCTTTCTATTTATCAAAACAAAATACACACACATACACACACACACAGTATGTATAGTTTTCCCCAAGAAAAAACTACTTGACTCCTTGATGGCTGCCAGAAATCCTGTGTCTGCAGCCTATGCTCTAGTAGGGGCCACCTCTCTCTCTTTTACCTTGGGCCAGCAGGGAAGATGTTCTCCTTCGACTGCCTCTTTTCTGCAGATTTTTGGTTTTCTATAAGAAGGTGGAGAGGCTGACATTCAGTTCAATGAGAGGCCGGGTTCTGCTATCGCAGCCTGGGATTGTTTGGCTTAGAAACTCATTGGCGCGTGTTTGTAGGACACGTCTTCTGTTCTGATCTGGTTTGCTGTGGGATCTCTTGGGTTCTGAATGCTCTTGGCAAGGAGTTTTCCAAACCACTCCCATACACATTGCGAGATGTGTTGTTTTACAGGCTACTATTAAGGAGCCATACCTTATTAGGCATAAGGACAGGTTGTACTCGGGACGGTGTTTATCCCTCAGGCACTCATTGCCTGCCAGGAGTCCAGGACATAGGTCTCTGTCCGCCTGTCCATAACCTTCTCTGTTTAAGGAAAGGAATTGCACAAGTTGAATTTGTCTTGCACCATTAAAAATGGTGGCAGCCGCGCTGGGCTAGTCGTTTGTCCGTCAACCTGTGTGCTCGCATTTTAGTTTCTTAGCTTGTTTCACACTATATCGCCACATCGTCTCATTTTACAGTGTGTTTTGTTATTTTACTGTGTTATTACTTTTAACGATTACGCGTTTGCTGCTTGGAATCGCGGTATGTATCGAGGTATAAATTGAGCTGTAGGCATGGATGATAATTAAGTGTAGTGGGCCGTACTAATTGGTGAAGTCTCCGGTTAAGCGGACCAAGGAAAGCTGTGGTCTGGGTGCTTGTCTGCTCATTCCTGGTGGTCGCATGTCAGTTGTTTCCGACTGTGGCCCAACTGCTTCTGCACTATTTTTGGAGTTAAGGAGTGAATGCCTCCTGTCTGGATCGAATTGGTTTGAGGAGTATCATGGTCTGGTTATCTGCTTGTCTGTGCCTGTGGGACACCATCTGTCTGTGCTGCTACCTGCTTTCTTTGGAACTTTTGGGGGATTATCCGACTGTTTCATCCATTGTGCACCGGAGGACTGGATTGGGGTTTCTGGTGGGAGTGTCTGGAGAGGGTCCAGTAGTGGCTCCTTGAGGTATTTTTGTAATAGTAAAGAGTGATTTGGATATGCCAGCGTTCAAGTTTCTTTTGATCCTGTTTTGGAGGTTGGATGCAAGGTTTCTAACTATTTGGAGTTTATGTACTTTGGGCAATTGAATTTGACTTTATTTTGAGTCGACTGCTGGGCCTGTGAAGGGCCTCGGAGGTTGGTGTCCTACACAGGGGTGAGAAGTGGGGCGGTTGGAGGACCTGGCCTATTACTCCCCCCTCCTAGGCTTCTGGGGCAGTCCATCGGGGGTGAACTGGTCCTAGAGCCGCAGTGGTGGGCCACTATCCTGACGGGGCTATTCCCTTACTATCGTTGAAAGAACTTTTGTAGCCCAGTGCTGGTCTCAACACCTCCAAATTGAAGAATTGAGGATATATGCCTATCTTCTGGATATCAGTGGGTTTGGTACAGTGAATCCCAATATTTATTTTTTAGACTGTGGGTGGTTGGATTACAGCCAGCTTGATATACCCCATCTGCAAGTACTTACTTTTTCTTTGACTTTATATACTGTATGAAGTTATATGAGCGGTGAGAGGGCTCAATTTTCATCTGCGAACTCTTCCCCATTGTAGAGATTTGTGAGACACTTCTCTAAGGGGAATTTTTCGAATAACTTCTATAAAAATGTTTTGTTTATTTGCTTATTATTTTGATTTCAGTGTGGCACTGGGGAGTGAGAGTCTTCAGTGCCATATTGTTATAATTTTGTTTATTAAGTGGGCCGGGTTGTGAGAGGACTGGTGGGCCAATTTAATTTAATTTATTTATATTATGTCATAGGGAGGTTAGGTTTGATTGTTTAAGTCGGTTGGCTGTCTGGTTGGGTGGGTGGTCCGAGAAAAAGTCTGGCTGTGATTTGGGGTTTTATTATTTGTTTAATTGTTATAATTAACTAGTTGATAGGTGTTATTTAGTTATGTGGGAATTTTGGGATTATTGCCAGTTTGCCCCCCCCCCCGGTCCTGCGCTTTTCAGCCTCCACTCTCCACGCCCTCCGCCCTTTCCATCCCCCTCCATTGGCCTTTTCTATCTACCAATGTTGTCGGGCTTTGGGTATTGCCCGTAGGAGGGGAGAGGAACGGGTTGGGGGTGTGAACAGCGGAGGCTGGAAGAGCGGGGTGCTCCTATTGGGGTTGTTAAGTTCAGAAGATGCCCTGGGGCGAAATGGAGTCTAGAACTTTGGCCTCCATGTCTAACCCCCATACCCAAGGGCACCATAGTTGGGGATGGGCTGGTGGTCGGGGCATCCCAGGAGTTCAGTCTGACTCGGGCGGTGTTGTGCAATGCCAGATCTGTCAGGAACAAGACCGCAGTGATTGCGGATCTTGTTGGTTCGGCAGATCTGGCTTGCATCACCGAGACCTGGCTGGATGACAATGCAGGCCCCATATTGGAGGCCGCTGTTCCAGCCGGGTATGCGGTGATACACCGGCCGAGATCGGACTGCAGGGGGGTTGCGGTCTGTTTCAAGACCGAATTGGAGCTCACCAGTGTTCCAGTTGAGGTGACCAGCTCATTTGAATGTGTTATAATAGCAGGTGCAGGCTATAGAATAGTTCTCATTTATCATCCACCTGGTGATGGGAAGCTATTCCTTAAGGAAGTGGCGGACTTCGTCGTCGATATGGCGTTTGAGTCACCCAGGCTGATGGTCCCGGGTGACTTCATTGCCTGGATTGATGATGGAATCTCACAGTTTGGACAACACTTCCTCCAGTTGATGAATTCACTGGGCCTGTCACAGGTGGTTACCACTGCTACTCATAAATGTGGCCATTCTCTTGACCTGGTTTTCCTCCTGGGGATCGAGGCCTCAGACTTGGGGGTGGAACCAGTTGGTTGGTCTGATCCCTTCACGGTGAGGTTCAATTTTGGCATCCCCCTTGTAGGCTGTCCCCTGTGGAGATGGTCAAGTTCCGACCTTTATGGAATATTACTTCCGATGGCCTAGCTGCGGTCCTTGACCTATCTGAACTTCCTGTGCATTTCAATGATCCTGAAGCCTTGGTTCTGGCATATAATACTGCCATTACCTCAGCTTTGGATACTATTGCACCAGTCCGTGTGCGATCTCTCTCCTTCCGCCCTCGGGCTCCATGGCTCGATGGAGCCTTGAGGGAGTTGTGGTGTCTAGGTCGCAGGTTAGAATGCTGTTGGCGGAAATCTGGCCTACATGCTGACCACCTTAGACTGTTAGAACATTTTCAGTTCTATCAATCAGAAGTTTCCCGTAAGAAGGCAGAGTTCCTGTCCAGGGAAATCTCTGCCGCTCAGAACCGACCAGCCCAGCTCTTCAGAACTGTGGACAGGTTGTGCAACCCAGCCTGTATGCAGCTCCAAAGAGCATTTTCGCAATTACAGTGTGATGAGCTTGCTCGGTTCTTTGCTGATAAGGTGGCCGACATTGGATCAGAGATCCTTACGATGCATTCTGTGTGAGTTGTAGAGGATCAAGGCTTGGTCACTGTCCCTCCGTTCTCCTGGAGTACCTTCGGCCATCTGGAAGTCATGGATGTTATGCAGATTGTCCAGGGGATGCGCCCTACATGCTGTAGTTTAGACCTGGGTCCGACTTCCCTGGTTATGGGTTGTGGTGATCTTATCGGCCCGGTTCTGGCACAGATAGTCTGGTGCTCCCTTGATGCTGGTGTCTACCCCTGTTCCTTGAAAGAGGCAGTGGTGAAGCCGTTGTTGAAAAAAGCTTCTTTGGACCCAGACTTTCTGGCAAACTACAGGCTGATCTGGAACCTTCCCTTTTTGGGGAAGGTGATTGAGAAAGTAGTGGCTGCACAATGGGAGAACCATTTGACCATCCATAACATCTATGAACCTCTCCAATCTGGTTTCCGGAAGAGGCACAGTACCGAGACTGCACTGGTTCGGGTCCTCAATGATCTCCAGATGGCAAGAGACCTGAGAAAACGGTTCATTTTGGTACTTTTAGATCTGTCATCAGCATTTGACACCATTGACCATGGGGTTCTGCTTGAGTGCCTGAGATTTATCTGTGGACTTTCTGGATTGGTCTACAGATGGTTTACATCATACCTCATGGGAAGAACTCAGAGGGTGGTGTCGGTGTTTTTTTCCTCTGATTCGATACCTCTGTCATGTGAGGTCCCTCAGGGCTCAATATTGTCCCCTATGTTGTTTGCGGTGTATATGCTTCCTCTCGGAGACATTGTTAGACGGTATGGGCTGAGGTTTCATTGCTATGCTGATGATACCCAGCTCTACCTGACTTTTGCTCCCGACCAGGAAGGAGCAATCTCTGTATTTTTTTTTTTTGTATTTAGTTGTTTAACCAGGAGTAGCACAATACTATACAATAATATACAATAATAACTGTCTCGTTGAAATCCAAGATTGGATGAAGTCCAGTTGGTTGAAGTTGAACCCTGGGAAGACGGAGGTGATGGTTTTGGATCCAGGTCGCCGGATAGGGGGGCTGGGGGCAGGTTGTCCCCTGGGATTATTCCTAGGGGAGGCTGAGCTCCAGGCCTCTGAACAGGTGCGAGACCTGGGGGTGTTGCTAGACTCGGGGCCGACACTTCGTGCACAGGTGTCAGCCATCGTAAAGTCTTCTTTTTTCCATCTTAGAAGCATCGCCAGGATTAAGCACCTTGTTCCATCCATAGACCTGCCTACATTGATCCATGCCTTTGTGACCTTGCGCTTAGATTACTGTAACTCACTTTACTTTGGGCTACCAGGGGTTGATATCCATTGCTTGCAGCTGGTGCAGAACTCGGCAGCCTGGGTGTTGATGGGGATTTGGAGATCTTCCCATATTTCGCGGATGCTGCGGGAACTGCACTGGCTGCCTGTTCAGTGGCGGATCTCCTTTAAAGTCAGTTTACTGACTTATAAAGCCCTACATGGACTGGGCCCTGACTACCTGAAAGAGCTTTTGATTCCTTATCTCCCTGAGCGACCACTCCGCTCAGCCGACGAGGGGTTGCTAGAGATTCCGAGGGTGACTGTAAAATCTGCGGGAGCCTGGGCATTTATGTTCGTGGCCCTGACCCTCTGGAATTCTCTACCCCATCGGATTAAGGAGTGCGCGACTGTGGGGGGTTCAAGCAGGCTTTAAAAACATTTTTCTGGAATAAAGCTTTTAGCGAAGGTGTCGGCTGACAAGTATGTATTTGTTGAATATGCTGATGATTTGTTTTATATGTTTTTACTGTTTTTTATTGTTATGCGCCTTGGTTATGAAAGGCACATTATAAATAAAGAATTATTATTATTATTATCTAATCTAAACAGAAGGCTGCATTCCATGAGTCTGAGTCTAGTTTGTTCTCGTGGAACAGACAAGCACATGCAAGAGGCCTTCTTTTTTAGGCCACCCTCGCTAAAAGGGTGTGGGCCTGCGTTGTTTCAGGCCAACGATGTAGTAAGAGGAGGTTCCTGGCTATCCTCAAGGCTCATCACTCCAGGGCTAAGATGGCACCCTGGACAGGCAGGTGAAGCATTCGTTTTAAGGTTATGCAAGGAAATTACGTGGGCTCAAGTCCACACATGCACAAAACATCCATCTTGATGTTTAGAGTTCGGTTGATGTAGTTTGGTCGCAGAGTGCTACAGACAGCAGTTCGTAAGTAATTCTCAGTGCTTGCCTCTGGTGAATGGTATAATCTTCTCCCCCCCTCCTTTTCTGGGTACTACTGCTTGGAACCCAGTTGTTGTGATTACCCATTGACAATGTGGAGTGCTACAGAAAGAAGAAATTAACTTCATACTTACCGTAATTTCCTTTTCTGTTAGCTCCAACATTGTCAATGGGGCCCTCCCAGGGGCCTGCACCTGTGGGAGAATCTTATCCTGTATGCTAGGAGGGATGTCCTGTTGTAAAACCCTGCTACTATTTTTTCCGGACATCCTTCTTCTTGCTGTACTGTACTCATATATATCATATAATATAATATGAAAAAAAGGTAAGACAGTTTTTTTTATTTACACGTGGCAGTGTGTTCATGTTAATGGTAGATTATAATGTATAAAATGTGTAGCTATTATGGCACTGCGAGGCAAGTAGTAACTGGGGAGTTGCTGCAGCATGGAATCCTCATATGCCCAGCATTCTAAAGCTTGGGCTGTGCCATTCCCCTGTTAGGGTTGCACCATACCCAGTTGTTGTGGATGAACAGAAAAGGAGATTATGGTAAGTATGAAGTTAATTTCTTCTTCGTTTGTTGTTGCTGTTTCTCTCCCTGTTGCATCCCTTCCCCCGGGTTGCACTTTAAAATGAGCCCTGGCTCAGTGTACTATCCAGTCAGCAAATTAAAAAATAAATAAATAAAATGTCCCCCTCCTTTATTGTACTTTTCACTACCATCCCCCCATTCTGTATTCTGTTTTTGGATTTTTGGCCCCCATGCCCATCAACTTGCACTTTTTGGTGTTGAGTTTTTAACTGCCGCACTCTTGACCACTTCTCCAGTCTAAGCCTTCCTTCATACTTCTTACCACTTCCTCACTGTCCACTCTTACACAAACAGGCAGATCTTCCCCTGGATCCCCACTCCAATGTTGCAGATAAAAATGTTGAAGAGAACTGGTCCAAGGACCAATCCCCTTGGCACACCACAGGTGATATTCCCTCCCCCCACCTCCACACATACAACCCTGTCATTTCTATGGCCTACATAATATAGCAGTAAGATTGCAGAGGTTACGTGATCAGTGTTTGGATTAATTGAAAATTCTCTGAGTGTTCACAGTTAGAGAGCATAGAAACATAGAGTTTGCCGGCAGAAAAGGACCGCTTGGCCCACCCAGACTGCCTAGTCTGCCCAGATGTTGCTGCCTAGCCTGTGTATGCAGACCCTAACTGGTCTCTTGTGGCCCTCCCTGCCTATTTACTAATATTCCCATATGTCCATCCCATACATGCTTGAAGCCCCCCTACTGTCTTCGCATCCACCACGTGTGCTGGCGGTCTCCCTCTTAATCTCCACTCCCCCTCCACTTCATTGCATGCTGTCTGGTCCTGGTGCTTTTTCTCATTTGAAAGACATTCCCCTTCTACACCCTAGTCACCCCTGTGAGGTACTTGTAGATGTCTATCATGTCCCTTCTTGGCTCTCCGTTCATCCAGGATGTACATGTTGAGATCCTGCCGTCTCTGCTTGTAGGGCTTTTGATGCAATCCCGGCACCATTTTAGTTGCCCTCCTTTGGAATGTGTCCATCCTGTTTATGTCCTTTCTGAGGTGCGGCCTCCTGAACTTTACACAATACTGATACAGTGGCAACACCACCTTTCTCCTCCTGCCTGAGATACCTCTCCCTATGCATCCCAGTGGCCCTGCCCACTGCTTTGTCACACTGCCCTGCCGTTTTAAGGTCATCAGATTTTTTTTCTATCCTTTTCTCCCCTGCACACCGGCTGGCCATTAATCTGCTGACAGCCTTCCCCATCCCATCACCCGCTGTCCCTGGGACTTACCTGTGTCTTGGCTTGCATCCCCACAACTTCCTTCATTGTGGGTCTGCAGGAGGGTACCCCAGTTCCCCCTTCAGATTCCTCACTAGGTGGAGCCCTCCCTGAGCCCAGTAGATGGTATGGGGTCTGTGTAGGGCTGTCCGCTTCATCCTGCCAGCCACTGAGAGCTCCTCTTTTCTTCTCCCCCAGGATGCTCTGTGAAGCGGGCAGCATGATTCTGCATGCAGAGCATGCTGACGTCTTCTGCAGGAAGTGTTGTCCCACCCCTTAGCTGCTTCCCATGCACCATCACATACTGTACAGTCACCTAGGTAGTGGTATTGTGGCAGAGCTTGCTGCCCACCCACCCCAGAGAAGAAGAATGTCCTTTGGAACACTCGTTCCTCCTCCCCCTGGCTGGCCCCCAACAACTGGGGCCTGAGGACATGAGATATGATAACCCAAAGGTCCCTTTCCTGCTTAGTGACTTTCAGTACCTCCCCCTATCCTGTACTCAGCTCTTGGATTCCTGTGCCCTGGGTGCATGATTTTGCGCCTTTGTCATTGAACCATAACTTCCTTGCGTTTGGCCACACCTCGAGTTTCCCAAGGTCCCTACGCATGCTCTCCACACCTTCCTGAGTGTCCGCCCAATTGCAGATTTTGATGTCATCTGCAAAAAGGCATACTTTCCTTTATAGTTCTTCTGCTGTGTCACTTTTGAAGACATTAAAACGAGCTGGTCCCAATACTGAGCCCTGTGGCACCCCGGTAGTCACTGTCCCCTCTAGCATGAGTGCTGTTAACACCGCCCTCTGTCCCCTTTCTGTGTGTATGCTATCTGTTTAAGTGGTAATCAGATGAAAGCATCGATTAAAACAACTATAGTTGCTAGGTAGTAACTTTTTTATCCATTCTGCATCTCTTATTCAAGGCACACTGTTGGGGTAAGTTTGAGAGGACACTTATTATAAGCAGTCTCTGTGTTAGGATGGTGCCTTCGGCAGATCAGTGATTGGATAGCCTCCAACTGGCTGTGTCTCAACCCTGGTAAGACGGAGGCTATGATTGTCAAACCAGTTCAGCATAGGTCAGAATGACGAGGGGTTTGGCAACCCTATCTTCTTTAGGTGGCCAACAACTCAGAGCTGTGGATGCGGTAAAGAATCTTGAAGTTATTTTGAACTGCAAGCTGACACTAGAACAGCAGGCATTGGTGGTAGTCTGAAATAGCTTTTACCATCTTTGTAACATCACTCAGATCTAACTGCATTTGACACCAGCTGATCTGGTTACTATAGTCCACGCCTTTGTTTCTCTAGGCTAGACCACTATAACCCTTTGTATTTAGGGTCATCTGGGGATTTGATGTGATGTCTGCAGCAAGTCCAAAATTCTGCAGCCCAGCTAGTATCTGAAACATCTCGGAGTGATCATAGTACACCGGTTCTGCATACTCTGCACTGGCTGCCTGTGCAATAGTGCATCACCTTCAAGGTTTGCATGATAACATTCAAATCCCTACATGGTTTGGGTCCTGACTACCTAAAAGATCTCCTGGCCATTTACCACCCAACTCGTCACCTTCGCGTCTCCAGTGTGGGCCTGATCGGGGTCTCCCAATTTCCACTTAAAACAGTCTAGGGAAAGATCATTTGGTGTGCAGCTCCATCGCTCTGGAATTCACTTCCTGGGAGTGTCTGCCAAGCCCGCACGGTGGCTCATTGAAAACCTACTTATTTATTTTGGCATACCCAGAGAGATTTTAGTTGGGGGTTCTATTTATTTGTTGTTATTTATGCATTTAAAGTGTTTATATGATTTCGGATTGTTATAGTTATTTATTGATTGTACAGCATCCCGAGCCTTGGGGATGAGGCGCTTTATAAAATAAAACAGTGCCTTGCCTTGCTGTATCATTCAAGAGAGTATTCATGATAGCAGTTCTTAATTGGGAACCATCTTTTTTTTTTTTTTTTTGGAGAATACTGTTTTCCTCCCCATCCAGCAGGTATCCCACAGCTGCTGCTCTGAGCTACTCCAGCCCCATCAGTCTGCTGTCTCCTAGGATTTATTTACCTCTCCAGAGCGCTGAGGCTTAACCTCCATGGCAGGTCCTTTAGGATGTCCCAGTCCCTTAGGAACATGATGGAGGTGTAGAGGATGCCTTGGACTGGCGAGTAGAAGGATAGTCTTTAAAATTGTGAGTGTTCTTCTAATACTGTGTGCATTTCTCTGATAGTCTGGTAATTCAGAGATTGCACTGCTAACCATGTTAATTATATTTTGTATGCATAATCTAAATAAAGAGTAAAAAAAAAAAAAGTCATTGGAGACCGTGCTTTATAATGTGGGCCTGTGACTATCAAAGCTGGAGATGTGATAACTGCATCTAATAAGCTGATTTCCAAATTCCTTAAAATTAGATCTTCTGCAATTTTTTTTTTTTTTTTTTAAATTACAGCACAGACTTGTTATCTAGACCCCCAGTGACCTAATTCATGCTTCAGAATCTCTTTGAGAAACATTGTACGGTACATAAGCAGCCAAGTGTTACTGAAAAGGTTACAGGCCTGAAAGGCATATTGGCACATGTAATATAAGTGGGTAATTTGATATATTTTATCTTTAGCACCATAAATGTCAAACACTTTAAATTGTGCTGGGTCTTATTTTCTATAGCTGTGTCTGTAACGCATGCCTTTCTCATGGGCAGCGTATTAGTCCGTGTCTTCATTTCAACTGTGCCATGTTCTCTCTGAACCTTTATTGAATTTTTTTGGTTTTATGGCTCATGCACAGTAAATAGTACTTCATCTACACCACATACTTGCTTAGCAATGACGTGATAGTGTTAAGATATAAATGTGCTTTCAATCAAGAAGTGCAAAGTGCAGACTGAGATGGAGGCCAAATTTAATGTTTTATTTGGTGTTCTTAAATCAACTTTAATATTTTAGGCAAGGCAATATGTATATTTTATTAGCCTGCATTTCTACTCAGCATAATATTAGAGTGTACTGTAATCTGTAATGTTATTGAACAGATGGCATTCAATTTTGAACCATTTAAGGAAAAATATATTCAACTGTGTTCATAGAAATGCATATCTTTTGTTATTCTTGTAGTTGTTCCATACAGTTTTTTTTTTTTTTTTTTTTTGGTTAAGAATCACGTTGGCTGGGAAAGGTGCACTGAGCTGAACATTGTTTCCAGGTGCGTCCCAGGAGTAAAACGAGGTTAAGTGACTTACGAGTGGATCACACAGTATGCAAGTAGTGGTAGTGGGTTTCAAACTCCAGATCTGCAGGGCCTTCAAGTTGATAGCATGGTAATCTAACCTCTAGTCTAGGCTGTATAATCAGCAAAGGAGCAAACTTAATTTAAAGAGCTAAAATAAAAATGAAATTGCTAGTGTAAAGATGGAGGCCAAGAAGGTAGTCAGGGATGCAAAAGCAGACACAGAGCTGCATATTGCAGAGGGGGTCAAGGGAGGGAAAAAATTGTTTTTCAGGCATATCGGGGTTAAAAAGAAGATGGGGGGAATTGTTAGGCTGACAGGGGGGCAGGGTAGTAGAGGAGGATAAGCAGAAGGCAGCCATTTTAAATGACTACTTGTGCTCAGTTTTTACAGTGAAGGATAGCGAGCCTCTTCCAGGAAGCAGCATAAAGGCTGCTGCAAAGGCATCACAGAAATGGGGCAAATGGTAATTACAGGAAAAAGGGTAAGAAAAGAGCTTATTATTTATTTATTTAAGTTTGTTGACCGGGTAGGCCCACTGAGTCCAGTACAGGTCCCTTTTTGATGGGCGACCCGGGGTTAGTTACAGATAAATAGAATATACAGAGTACCTTACATTGTGGAGAAACATAGAGTGGGATTTGTAGAGTACCAGAGACATTATTTACAATCAGATGTTAGATACAAGAATTTACAAGCAGATAAATGTACATTTTCCATTACATGACGACATATACATCATTAGAGCACCATCAAGGGTTGAGACCATGATTGACAATAAGACAATACAGGCATTTGTTCTTTATACTACAATACATATATCTATTTACATGGCAGTGGAGTACATCTTTAGAGCACAGTCATAGCTGGCAAGGATGAGTGGGCACATAAAGTGCCATACAGGGTTATCAGTGGTAGCAGCTGCACTGGTTGAGTCCCAGTAGGTAGGTCTTTAGGCCTTTGAAGCCACCTAGAGAGGTACTTTCCTGTAGGGTGGTTGGGAGTGCATTCTTTGGGGGTGGAGATGAGATTGGAGAAAGCCCTGGACCCTTGAGCTGATAGTGTCCTGGATATTGTTAAGCTGCCTACTCGAGGACCTTAGAGGGCAGCCACTCAGTTTGGGCACCAAGAGGGTTGCTAGGCTGCCTGAGCTTAAAAGCTAGGCAAAGAGACCAGTATTTTAGCCTGTCATCCGGAGTGGGCCAGGCTAGGGTTTGGAGGACTTGACAGTGGTGTTCTCTCGCTGGGGCCCCAGCAGCAAACCTGCTTATTCTGTTGTACTTGGTTCTTAATTTCCGCAGCTCAGTGTTTTTGGCGAAGGGCAGTACAGACAAGCCATGTAGTAGGGAGTTTAGGAGGATACCCTGTGCTATTCTGCATCTGGATGTTTGAGTGAGAAAAGGACTTAGGCGATACAGGAGGCCAATTTTATGGTTCAGTGTCCTGTTGAGCTGGGTGACGTGAGCCTTGAAGGTGCAGTCTTGGTCCAGGGTAACCCCAGGGTATTTCATGGACTCAATTATGCCAATCTTGGACCCATTAGCTAGAGAGAGATCTAGCATGTTAGACCTCTCTGGTCCTAGTTTTTTTGAACCGAATAACATGGCCTTGTTTTTTCTCCCATTAAGCACCATTTTGTTATTGTTTAGCCAATTCTCCAGTGTCAGGAGGTTGTTTTATTAGGAGATTATTTAGGATAGTTGCATCACTGGAGGACCTGTATAGCACAGCATCATCCGCGTATAGGGTGATCTTTGCCCCACTGCAGTAACTAGACAGCTTATTGATGAGTAGTGAGAAGAGCAGAGGCCCCAGGATAGATCCTTGGGGTACCCCATCCAGGATCGAATGCTTATCCGATACGGCAACCTGCCATCTCACTAGCTGGGTTCTACCCTGAAGGTAGGAAGTGAACCATTGTACCGTGTGGCTGTCCAGGCCAATCCATTTCAGTTTAGTTAGGAGGAGTTGGTGGTCCACTAGGTCAAATGTTTTGGAGAGGTCGATGAAGACTGCACCAGTGAGCATCCCCTTATCCATCGCTGAGAATATCTCTGAGGTGAGAGCAATCAGTGCTGTATCCATGCCATGGTTCTTTCCGAAATCCATGTTATTTAGCAGTGAAAATGCTGTGTACCTCTATATATTCCACTATTTGATTGTAAATCACCCTCTCTGGCACTTTGCTAAGGATTAACAGGAGAGATATTGGGTGGTAATTCTCAGCCTGTTCACACAGGCTGCCATTGTGGGTGGGGGAGATGAGGGCTACTTTCCATAGTGAAGGCTTTTCCTTCATGGAGAGATCAATTAAATAGCCATGTTACTGGTTTTGCTGTGGCCGGTGTGCGAGGTGGAGAAGTTTTGGCTCAAGTTTGTCATTACCAGCAGATCCGTAGGGTTTGAGCCCCTTTAGCAACTTCAGGGCCTCTTTTTTTGGTGGTCAGTTGGAGGTGAAATTTTGGGATGTGGGGGTTTATTTTACCAGGGTTGTGAGGGGATGTGGGTGGCCCAGTAGTGTGTGTTTTAAACTTGTCCAATTTGGTGAAGGATGTATTAAGAGCCTTGGCAGCAGCTTGCAGGGTCTTGTGGCAGTTACCGTTTGCCACTATATCTCCACCTTCCTGAGAGTTTTGGTCCTTGATTAGATTGTTGATTTGCCTCCAGAATGTTTTGGGATCTGATAGGTTGCTATCCTATAGTTTTCAGAGGTGTTGAGTTTTGGCTCTTTTTAGCTCTAGCTTACACTTGTTTCGAATTTCTCTGAAACTTTGCCAATCAAAGGCCTGGCTGGTGGATTTGAAGGTACCCCAAGCTGCGTCTCTACTCCTCGTGAATTTTCTGTGGTCACAGGTGAGCCATCTGGCTTGACCTTTCACGCTGATCTGTTTTAGTGGAGCGGGTTTGTTGGCAGCGGACCAGAAGTTTACGATGAAGAAATCAAAAGCGTCATCTAGGCTCGAGGCCCGTGTTTTTATTTGCTGCCAATCTACTTCAGCCAGGGTGCTGAGGAAGGAATTTTGGTCAAAGTTTGAGAAGTCCCTGATCCTGAGTATTCTGGGAGGGGGGTAGGGAAAGTATTTCTCCATATTCCATACATGGGGGAATGGTCACTCAGGGAGTCAGAAAGTGTCCCTACCAAGTTGAACCTTTCAGGGTTAGTGGTAAGTAGCCAGTCCAGTGTGGTGTGCTTACCCGTTTTTGTGTTTGGCCTGGAAGGGTCTTGTATTAGTTGGGTCAGGTCTGCCTCATGGAGGGCCGTTTTCACCTTCCAGTTGTAGAGGACCCCCCAGTGGATGTTGAAATCCCTGGTGATTATTTTTTCCCCTTTGGGTAGGTTTGGGAGGGCTTTTAGTAGTGAGTTCAGTGATTCTTGTGGAGATTTGTGGTGGGTTATACACTGCCCCAACCAGCAGCAGTTTTGTTCTCCCTAGTAGAAGCTTAATGAATAATGCCTCGGAGGCAGAGGGGGTTAAGTCTGGAGTGTCTACCAGCATAGCATTAAGAGCTAATTTAACATAGATCTGGACCCCACCCCCTTTTTTCTTTAGTCTGTCCTGCCTAAAAAAGCTTATGCCCTGTTAATCCTTCCTCATGGTCTAGTATTGTAGGTTTGAGCCATGTGTCACCATTATTATGTCTGATGAGTAAAGGCTCACCCAGGCCTCCAGCTCGTGGATTTTAGGCCTAAGGCTGTTGATATTCATATGGACTATTTTTATCCCCTTTTCAGTGTCCCATTGGGCCCTGCTTTGTGTGGATAGCAGTGTGTTGGTGGGGGGTGGGGGGGCGGGGCAGGATTTTTCTCATGTCCCATCAAGCATTAGTTTCAGGCATAAGTAGCTTGGTTAGGTACTTTGGTATAGGGAGGGGGGTACTCTCTTATGTTCCCTGATGTACATGATAATATTATAGAGCATCCCTAGTCGCCTGAGCTCGTACAAGTATATTCTCAGCGGCAGGAGGGTGTCAGGGGTAAGTCAGTCATGCCCCCAGGATGAGCAGAGATGTTTCCCTGTTCTGGCCTCTGGCCCCCGCGATGTAGGATGTAGTCAGAGCTGAGGACTACCAGGATGTAGAGAGCTGCACAAACTACCCTGCTTGCCATCTTGCAATGGGTGATACTGTCTCTAGCGGTTTGCTGGCCACTTCGGCGTATTTTGGTTATTTGGTGTTGTTTTGGTTGGTCCCTGCTAGGTAGCAGTATGTAATTCCTGTCCCTCAGGATTGTTTGTTCCTTTTATCAAAGTTCAAATTTAATTTTACTAAGCAACGTGAGTTTGTCCTATTGCTGGCCTGATTTTGCAATACGTGATCACTAGCTGCTGACAACGCCCCCCAGTGGGCGTTTGGTATACGGAGCTTATGGCCAATCGGACAATTAGTAAATTTTGACCACGTGATAGAACTCAGGTATTTAACTAAGTGTCCAGATAGGGAGAAATAATGCCTGTAGGACTGCTTTGCAAACCACTGGTTGTGGTTTGCTAGTAGAGGGGCTGAGAAGCAGCTGTCTTCGGCTGAGATTGGTGGCTTTTGGCGGTGCTTGTTCCCGGTGTCCTGGAGCGGTGGCCAGCGTAGAGCACTGGTCACGGCAGAGCGGTGAGGGCTCCAAGGTAGGAGACCGTGGGGAGCGGGTCTCCTGAGCAGTCCAGCCCACTGAAAGGCACTCTGAGGAGAGAAGGAAAGAAGTGGAATTAAGTACAGGTGGGATATGGGGAGGTGTTTCAGCAGGACAAAGAAACAGGGCGGGTTAGAAGTTTTACACAGGCACCTGGGCTGGTCGGGATTAGCAAGGGCGGGTGGGATAGGGGTCCACAGAACAAGCAGTGGGGGGAGAGAGAGAGGGTCTAGGGATCTAACTGCTTTCTGCCCAAAGTCTTACATTACCTGCAACCAATACTTTTTCTTGGCCCTAGTCTGGCTGAGAGCTACCCTGTCTTAACAGTTATCTGAAATTAGCCCTGATCGTTAACTATATTCTCTGTTAAATACTCTTATTCAGACTGTAAATGCTTGGCTAGAAAATAGATTTAAACAAGACTGTAAAAAAGAACCAGAGGCAAACAGATTATGCAGTAATTTTCCAAGTGACGCGGCAGCCAATCACTTATGAGCCCCTGGCAGGAGTGCACCAATGGGAAGTGAAGCGCCTGATTTCAAAGTATGAGAGTCTAGGAAAAAGAGTGCCAAGAGTCTCTGTATTCCAGCGGCTCTAAGGTCAGAGCCTGGCGTACCTGTATGTAGCTGTAGGACAGCTTTGCAAACCATTGGTTGTGGTTTGCTAGTAGAGGGGCTTAGAAGCGGCTGCTGTAAGCTGAGATTGGCAGCTTTCAGCGGTGCTTGTTCCCGGTGTTCTGGAGCGGGGGCCGGCATAGAGTGCTGGTCACGGCAGGGCAGGGAGGGAGACCGCGGGGAGCCAGGTTCCAGGGCAGTCCAGCCCACTGAAGGGCATACCTGTATGTGGCTGTAGGACAGCTTTGTAAACCACCAGTTGTGGTTTGCTAGTAGAGGGGCTGAGAAGCTTCAGTCTTTGGCCAAGATTGACGGTGTTCGGGGGTGCTTGTTCCTGGTGTCCTGGAGTGGCAGCCGGCGTAAAGCGCTAGTCACGGCAGGGCGGGGAGGGCTGCAAGGTAGGAGACCATGGGGAGCAAGTTTCCTGGGCAGTCCAGCCCACTGAAGGGCGCTCTGTATGCGGCTGTAGGATGGCTTTGCAAACCACTGGTTTGCAGCTCTGAAAATAGACAAGGCTTCAGGGCCAGATGGGATGCACCTTAGGGTGCTCCAGGAATTTGCATTAGAATAGGATGAACCCCTGGCAAGACTGTTCAGTAGCTCACTACAGCCAGGGGTGGTTCCTAGAGATTGGAGGTTTGCGGATGTGGTGCCACTTCACAAGGAAGGGGACAAGGAGGAACCTGCAAATTACTGGCCCGTCAGTCTTCCCTCCATTTTAGGGAAACTGATGCAGACACTAGTCAAAGAGGACCTAGTGGACTACCTGGAGATACATTAACTCCAGGATAGTAAGCAGCATGGGTTCATGGCTGGGAGATCTTGTTAGATCAATGTGATAGTATTCTTTGACTTGGTAACAAGGGCAGTGGATAAAGGACAAGCAGTTGATTTACTCTATTTTGACTTCAGCCAGGCATTTGACTCCGTGCTACACAGTGGGTTGTCGAAGAAATTAGAGGATCTGGGTGCAGCAGAGGACCAAGTTAGATATGTAGGAAGTTGGTTGGGGGAGACAGCAGAGGGTGATGGTCAGTGGGATCAAATTGGATGTAAGGAAGGTCATGAGTGGGGTACCACAGGAGTCATTCCTGGGTCCAGTCTTTTTCAGTATGTTCATAAGCGACATAGGAGAAGGAGAACAGGATATGATGTGTCTCTTCTCAGTGACCCTAAGCTGTATGGTAGGGTAGATAGTGAGGAGGGGATAAGGGAGTTGCAGAGGGACGTGCAGGGGTTAGAGAGGTGGTCCAAGGTCTGCCTATTGAAATTCAATGTCAGAAGGTGCAAGATGATGCACATGGGGAAACGAGAACCCCCAGGAAGGAATACTGGATATGAGTGGTTGAATTGGCCACTGCTTCAGAGAAAAAGGACCTGGGGTCATCATAAGCAACTCCCTAAAGCAAACTAGCTAATGTAACAATGTGTACAGCAAGGCAATCAGAGTGCCGGGGTGTATTGGAAGGGGTTTTAACAGGAGGAGGGAAAAGGTAATGCTACCTCTCTATAGCTGACTGGTGAGACCCCATCTGAAGTACTGTGCCCTAAGGAAAGACAGAGACAGGCTGGAGATGGTGCTGCATAGCGTAACTAAATGATTTGAGGCCAGCAGGGCAGAGCCTATGAGGATCAGCTTAGGGAGCTGAACATGTAGTCACTGGAGGCCAGAAGGGAAAGTGGGCATGATAGAGACCTTCAAGTTCTTGAAAGGAATGAACAAAGTAAACTGAGGAACTATATAGCAGGAACGATGGGTCAAAAACAAGGGGACACGAATGTAAGCTAGTGGGTGGGGAGAGATTCAGGAGGGATGGAAGAAAGTTTACTTTACCGAGAAAGTTGCGGAGTCATGGAGCAGCCTACCCGCAGAGCTTCAAGCATGGCTGAGACAGAGTAAAGGGTTTCATAGTTACTCGGGGGGCAGTAAGGCAGGGGGCGAGGGGGGGAGAGGAAGAGAAAAAAAAACATCTGGTCCATAAGTTACAGGGTAGAGTGAGTTAAAACTGGGCAGACTGGATGGACCAGTGGTCTTTTTCTGTTTGTTTTGTACTGGCTCGTTGCTATGGTGAGAGGGCTGCTGCTCATGACTCCAGCGACCTGGGTTTGCGAATGAGCCCAGGACACTCGAGGACAAGTGGTGGAAAGAGGATTGAGCAGTCACAGGACGCGCTTCTAGTTAAGGAAGGAAAGGTTGCTGCCTCACCAGCAGCACTGCTACTTGGATGATCCCAGGTGGTAGTGCATGCAGTGGCACTCATGGCAGATGCCATCCGGACTTCATGTTGACATGCTTAGAGTCTGTGTGCTTGAAGCCCTGTGTGCACTGGCATCCTGGGAATGAGAGGAAACGAGCAAAAAAAAAACCAGCTGGTGCAGGATGAAGACGGACACTCTTGGACCTCAGCATGACTGGCCATCTCCCCTGCCAAGGAGTCCCCCATTGGGGAAACAACATCCTGAAAGGCAAAACCCCCACTGAGTAGGGGTTGTGGGAGATGTGGAATTGTAAGTGCCTAGATGAGACTGAGAGGTCACCTATCATGCGGGAGCAGAGCTGGTGATATGGGGCAACAAAATGTATGTTGTAAAATAAAAAAAAATTGCAAAAATGATTTAAGAGATTTAAACAGTACATTTTGTATTTCAAAATGTCATGTTTTAAATCTGTTGTTTGTACAGTATCTTCCTTGAAATTGCCTTTTTCCACAAAGCCCCACTCTTGGGTTTAAGTCTGAGGCACTAGGACCCTATGGGGAGAAATCTTTTTTTTTTTGTTTTGACCAGAGGGGCCAGCAGTGGCTTCTGGCCCAAGGTACCCACATGACACTGCGTGGTGAGGTGTGCCTGCCATTAACCATTGCTGGTCCTCTTGCCTGCCTCAGTTCTTTTTTCCCACCGTCGAATGCGCACCATAGGAAAGAGTCACGTTTCCTCAGTTCACTGTCTTCATTGACTTCTCATTTTACTATTTTCCACAATGCACAAGTGCACAAGTCATCGAAAGAAAAGGACTCAATAGCCCTCTAGTCTGTTTTTGCACTTGTGGTAAAAAAATCAGCAGCAATGACAGGCATTCGGTCTGCGTCTCCTGCCTGGGGTCTGGCAATTACAGGGACTCCTGTGACCCCTGCTTCTCCTTCAACAGCTGCACACTCCAAATTTGTTGCAAGAAGCTGGGCTAAGAAGTCTCAACCTTCATCGGCAAGTGCTGGACCAGAAGGGCACTAGTTGGGACTTTGGACTGTCCCTGCAGGTCCCCATGCCGCTCTTCAGAGTTGGACAAGGTATGGAGCTCTCCCTCCATCCCCACCAGGCAGGGGTTGTGTGGGAGTCTCCAGTGGTAGTTTCAGGTGGACTATCAACTTCTTCTGGGTGGCCGGTGGAGAACCTACTGTGATCTTTGGTGATGGACCAGCCTGGCGTCTAGGACAATGCCTCAGGGTTCTCTACCACTTCAGAGATGCTGACGCTGACCATTAGTGTTGTCCAGGCTGTTGTCATTGTTCACAGTGATAATACTGAGAGCGACACTGGTGCTAACTGTACCGTTGACACTGTTGGCAGTGTCAGTGCCAGAATGTCGAGCACAACACTGACATCGGTGCTGAGGTTAATATCTCTGGTGCCAGGGCAACCCTGGTGCTTGGACTCTTGGCACGTCTGATGCCGGTTCTGCAAGCATTGCCAGCTCAGATAGCGATGACAGTTATGGTGCAAAGTTCTCCCTGGTTCTGGAGTTGGTGTCAGTGCCAGGCTGGGGCTACATAGATACAGTCGTGGCCAAAAATATTGGTGCCCTTGCAGTTTTTTCTAATAATGCACCATTCCTTCCAGAAAATTGTTGAAATTAAAAAATATTTTGGTATCCACATATGTATTTCTTTGGTTTGCAGTGGAATAAAACACAAAAAGCAGAAAAATTTACGAAGTCTTAGCTTATTCCACACAGAAATCCTTAAATAGCCCGGACAAAATTATTGGCACCTTTTAGAAGTAGTTAGAAATAATTAGATTTCAAGCAGGTGATTCTCCTTCACTTTGGAATTGAACTCACTCTGGTGAGTTGCAGGTGCCTGCAATATAAAAATCACTCATTCAACCAGTTTGAATAGAGAAAGGGACTCATTCTCCTGTTTTGTGTCACTGTGTGTACTGCAGTGAGCATGGAGAAAAGAAAGACAGCCAGAGAATTGTCTGAGGAGGTCAGACAGAAGATTGTACAAGCATGGACAATCTCAAGGCTACAAATCAATCTCCAGAGACCTTGATGTTCCTGTTTCCACCGTCGTAATGTTATCAGGATGTTTAAGGCCCATGGCACTGTAGCCAACCTCCCTGGACGTGGCCGCAAGAGAAAACTGGATCGAAGATTGCAGCGCAGGATTGTTCGAATGGTGGAGAAAGCACCTCGATCAACTGCCAAACAGATTCAAGCTGACCTTCAGATACAAGGTACGACAGTTTCAACTCGCACCATCTGTCGCCAACTCAATGAAAGGGGGTTATATGGTAGGAGGCCCAGGAGGACCCCACTGCTGAGAGAGAGACATAAGAAAGCCCAACTGGGGTTTGCCAAAACACACCTGAACAAGCCAAAATCCTTCTGGGAGAATGTCCTGTGGACAGATGAGACCAAATTAGAGCTTTTTGGTAAAGCACATCATCTCTATCTTTATAGAAAACAAAATGAAGCCTTCAAAGAAAAGAACACCTTCCCTACAGTCAAACATGGAGGAGGTTCAGTGATATTTTGGGGTTGCTGTGCTGCCTCTGGCACTGGGTGCCTTGAACGTGTGCATGGCATCATGAAATCTGGAGATTACCAGGCCATTTTGGAGCGCAATGTTGAACCCAGTGTCAGAAAGCTGGGTCTCCGTCAAAGGTCATGGGTCTTCCAGCAGCACAGTGACCCCAAACACTTCAAAAAGCACCCAGGAATGGTTCAAGACAAGACGCTGGACTGTTCTGAAGTGGCCAGCAATGAATCCAGATCTAAATCCCATTGAAAACCTGTGGAGAGATCTAAAAACAGTAGTTGGGAGAAGGCACCCTTCAAATCTGGGAGAACTGGAGCAGTTTGCACAAGAAGAGGGGCCAAACTGCCAGTAGAGAGGTGCAGGAAGCTCATCCATGGCTATATAGGAAGTGGTGGATTGCAGTTATTTTGACCAAAGGCTGTGCTACCAAATATTAAGTCTAAGGTGTCAATAATTTTGTCAATGCCATTTCTTTTCATTTTCTGATTTAAAAGGATATATTAAATTCTGAATCAAAAACAAAGGTTCTGTAATATTAACAGAGAAATAAAGAATTGTGTAGACCAAATACTGTACTGTTGTTAATTTCAACTTATGTTTAGAGGAAATTGTGAGTTATTTGAAAAAGTGCAAGGGCACCAATATTTTTGGCCATGACTGTACATCGACACTGTCAGCAGATAAGGGCCTATGGCCCACCCAGTCTGACCATTTGAGCTTGTATGTTCACTTTGTTTTCCTAGAAGTCTGTTGCCCCTTACCCCTGACCTCCAGAATTCCCTTATTTCTATCCCATGCATTTTTAAATCCCATGGTTGTTTCAGCCCCCACCACTTCCTCTGGCAGGGTGTTCCACTTGTCCACCACCCATTCTGTGAAGAAATTCTTCCTAACGTTTCCTCTGACTCACCCTCCCTCCAACTTCATCCCATGCCCTCTAGTTCTGGAACATCTTTTTCACTGGAAAATAGTGTATTCCTACACCCTGTTCCTCCCTGTAAGGTACTTGTGTGTGTCTATCATATTCCCTCTCTCCCTCCTCTCCTCCAGGGAGTACATATACAAGTCCTTCAGCCTGTCCTCATAGGACTTGTGATGCAATCCCTGTACCATCTTTGTTGCCCTCCTCTGAACCTTCTCTACCCTGTCTATGTCCTTACATAGGTAAGGTCTCCAGAACTGTACACTGTACTCCAGGTGGGGCCTTACTAATGTCTTGTATAGTGGAATTATGACCTCCCTTTTCCTGCTGGTGATGTCCTTGCCTATGCATCCCAGCATCCTATTTTTTACCTGCTGCCTTGTCGCACTGTTTCCCTACCTTGACGTCATCAGAGATGATTACCCCAAGGTCCCTTTCTGCTTGGTGCATGCTATATCCTCACCCCCCAACTGATATGTTGTTCTAGGGTTTTTGTGCCCCATATGCATTATCTTGCACTTCTTTGCACTGAATTTCAACTGCCAAACCCTTGACCATTCTTCAAGCTTCTGCAGGTCCCTCCTCATTCTGTCTACACCCTCTGGCATGTCTACTCTATTACACAGCTTCATGTAATCGGTGAACAGGGAAATTCTGTCTTCTAGGTCCTGCGCAATGTCACTGATGAAGATGTTGAATAGGACCAGTCCCAGCACTGATCCCTGTGGTACCCCACTGGTCACTCTTCCCTATGTGGAATGACAACCATTTACCACCACCCTCTGTGTCCTGCCGCCCAGCCAGTTACCTACCCACCGCATTACTGTCCTACCCACTCCCATATTCCCCAGTTTGTTTAATAGTCTTCTGTGTGGCACAGTATCAAAGGCCTTGCTGAAGTCCAGATAGGTCGTGTCTACTGCCCTCCTTGATCACCTCCCTTGTCACCCAGTCGAAAAATTCAGTGAGGTTGGTCTGACATGACCTCCCCCCAGTGAAACCATGCTGCCTTGGGTCCTGTAGTCCGTGGGCAACCAGATGTTCCACCAATCTCTCCTTCAGTAGTGCTTCCATGATCTTCCCCACTACCGAGGTCAGGCTAACTGGTCTGTAGTTCCCCGCTTCCTCTTTGTTCCCGCTTTTGTATAAGGGGACTACATCTGCTGTCCTCCAGTCTTTGGGTACCTCCCCTGTTTCCAGTGATTGACTAAACAGGATTGCCAGAGATTCAGCCACCATCTCTCTTAGTTCCTTTAGGACCCTGGGGTGCACCCCATCTGACTCCATTGCTTTATCAACTCTCATTCCTTCCAGTTCCTTCAGGACCCTTTCCTGTGTAAAGGGACTTGTCCATTTCTGCGCCATTCCCACCTCTTGTACTCCTTTCAGACCCATTACCCTCCTCTGCCTCAGTAAAGATTGAGCAGAAATACCTGTTCAATATGTCAGCTTTACTGTTGTCTTGCTTCATGTGGCCCCTATCCTCCCCCTTCATTCTCACTATCCCTCCCTTTGCCTTTCTTTTTCCACTTATGTACCTGTAAAAGGTGTTGTTCCCTCTACCCACTGATTTTGCACTGCACTCTTATGTCTGAGCTTTGGCTTCCCTTACTGACCTCCCTGCATCCCTTTGCTTTTCCTGGTACTTCTTTCTATCCTCTTCTGCCTGTGTCTTTTTGTACTGCCTGATTGCAATCTTTTTGGCTTTCACTTTCTCTGCTACCTCCTTGGAAAACCATAATGGCCTCCTCTTCCTTTTCCCCTTACTAACCTGCTTAATGCATAATTCTGTTGCTCTTGTAATCCCCATTTTAAATATTGCCCACTGGTCAACCCCTGATTCCTGCCCCATTCCCATAAATGCCTCTTTCAAGCATCTCCCCATTTTCCCAAAGTCTGCCCCCTTAAAGTCCAGAATACGTGTTTTTGTGCAGTTTGGTTCTGCTGCTTCTGTGATTTCAAACCACAGTGACCGGTGTTCACTGTTCCCCAGGTTCTTCCCCTACTTTTCCCCCATCACAGTGTCACCGTTTGTGAGCACGAGGTCCAGTATTGCCTTCTGCCAAGTTGGTTCCGTGACCAGTTGCTTGAGGAAGGCACCTTGAAGGGAGTCCAGGATAAATCTGCTCCTGGTTGATGCTGCTGCTGGGAGGCTCCAGTCCACGTCTGGAATGCTGAAGTCTTCAACCAGCACCACCTAACCCTTGTCTGCCATCCTTTGGATGGCTAGCATCAACTCCCTATCTGTTTCTTCCTCCTGGGCTGGTGATCTGTAGACCACCCCTGTGCGGATGGTTGACCCCATTTTTCTTTCGAGCTTAACCCACAGTATCTCTCCCCCATTTTGTTCCTCCTGGATCTCTGTGGACTTTAAGCCATCTTTCACATAAAGTGCCATTCCTCCTCCCTTCCTGCCTTCCCTGGCTCTTCTGAATATGTTGTAGCCAGTTATGGCCATCTCCCAGTTGTGGTTATCGTTATACCAGGTCTCTGTGATGGCCACAATGTCCAGGTCCAACTGAACTATGACAGCCTCCAGATCCTCCATCTTGTTGCTAAGGCTCCTGGCACTGGCATACATGGCTTTCCATGATTTGAACTCCCTGGACTGTTTAGCTGTTCTACTCCAGACTCCTCCCTGCTTGTCCTTTATCCCTGGTTCTCCCTGCTGTCTGCACTTCTGTTGAATTTTGCCTTCCTTCTGCCTATCCACCTCTTGGGTGCTTATCTCCATCTTTTGCACACTGCTTTGTAGAGATAGCTATTCCTCCTGTTCACTGGTTCCACTGCTAGCTTTGGGGGTGGGCAGTTAGGTGCCCTAGATGTATTGGTAAAGTTTGAGTAACCACTGTTACAACTCTGCCCAACTGGGAGTTGCTTTAGTACAGGACCAAAACATGTGGTAGTGGTTCTCTTGGCCTTAAGGCTGCAAATCCTCCAGCATCTGTCTGAAAAAGTGGCCCCCAACATACTTGGTGATGGTGGAGGTACAAAAATAACCTAGCAATTATTTTCCAACAGTGTTCCCTCCATACATTAGCGGTGGTGGTATGGAATGCAGTTTCCATTCCAAATACGTTTCCATTTTACCATGATTATATCTATGCTCTTTCGTGTGTTCCCTTCCTACATTAGCTGTGGTGATATGGAATGCAATATCCATCCAAAATACATTTCCATTTTACCATAAATATATCTATGCTTGTTTCCTCGTACCAGTTCAGTTTAGACATCCCTAGGGCATTGGGAAAGTAATCCATGAGCCATTTATGGAACTCAGACATAACACCACTAGGTATCTGCATATTTACCCATCCAATATATAGTACGTGGGCAGGCCGGTCAGTGGGTTATGCACTTCATCTTCCTACCTCCTGTCAATGCATAGTGCCTAATCTGTAGGAAGTGATAAACATCTGTTGCTGGGAGCTTTAACTCCTTTCTTAGATCTATGCATGATTTTATTTATCCTTCATGGAACAGTTGTCCAAAGTTTTATAGGCCTTGCCTCTTCCATCTTTGAAACGCTGGGTCTACTCTCTTTGGGGGAAAATGGGGGCAAAATATAATAGTTGTCAATCCATTTTTTCCATTAGTTATTCCATATAGTTGGGAGAGTTCTAGCAATCAGTTATTGTTGCTTTACACAATTGGTTAGCCAACCCACTTATTATATCTTTATTTGTTTTCAAGGAGGGTGGCCCCCTTATATAGAAGGTTTTACTTTTATTCACCTCCCAATCTACCCATCAGGTGTCCTCTTCTCCTTTCACAGGGGTTATTAAACCCTGTATTTGGGCTACTAGGTAACAATTTCTGATATCCTAGTCTTTCTTTTGCTTAAGACTGGCAATTTGTTCATGTTTTTTTCCACTATAAATATAATCATTCTTTGTAATTCTTTCCATTTTTGTTAGGAATGGAAGTGGCAGATTATTAAAAAGAAATAGTCTTGGCAGAGCACTCATTCAAACAACATGAAGTCTTGCTGTATTCTGACTATTGCAGTTAGGTCCTGCCTTTCAACTGCCCCGGAGAACAAAAAGTTAAACTTTCCATGGCCAGCATGGAATGTTCACCACAAGCTTGGTTGAAGCCCCTGTCTGCTGTTGTTTAAACTCCAACTGTCAGATTCTTTACACCACCTCACTGAACAGTCGCTCTGGAGATTCCTCCTTTGCTCGGTTCAAAAAAGTCGGTTAAAGTGTCATTTTTTGCTCGGTTTCTACCGAATTTCTGCTACCGAATCTATCGGTTTAAGTCTCTGTCTGTGGTACCGTGAGTACTAGATAGGTTTTGCATTTAGTTTCTGTGTGGAACTTGTAAATGTTGGATCGGTTCAGCTGAACTGATCGGTTTAGGTAAAAAAAATTTGTGAAATTACTTGGTGTGGTAACCGGTCTGTATCGGTTCTAAAAAAAACGGATTTTATTACGTTTTTTTCCAAGACCCGTAACGCGGTCAGGAACCGATAGGGGAGTCTTGCCTGGTGGATTGCCGAAAAAAAGTACGTTTTGGATAGGATTGGCCATGTCTGAGAAACCCAAGAAAAAAAACGGGCCCACTGGGTTTCAACACTGCAGTGTGTGTGAGGAAGCCTTTGCTAAGGCTGATCCCCACACCACCTGTGTTTATTGTCTGGGGTTTGACCACCTCGATTCGGACTGCCAGATTTGTAAGAATTTTCCCAAAGCTACCCTGGATAAGAGAGTAGGTAGACTGAGGGAAAGGGAGGCCGAGAAGTCCACTGACCCAGATGGCCAGCCCGGTTCGGTTCCGAACGAACCAGAAGGAGTGCCCTCTGACCAGGGTGATACTTCTTCGGGCAAAAGGAGAGCTGATTCTGAGGAGTCGGTTCCGGTTAAAAGAAAAGATAAATCGTCCGGTTCAGATCCAGAAATTCATACTCCGACCGCTGATGAGATAGCCAAGGCGATAAGAATAGTGCAATCACTTACTTCGGTTCCAGCCGAACCCGCACCATCTGGCAGGGGTTCGGTTCGGTCATTTCCCCCGGTTCCGGATTACACTTCAGAAGAATTTTATGAACCGGATGAGGAGGAGGGAGAGTATGAGGATGATGATGGTGATTATGAAAGTCTGGATGTGCCTATTGACCCGGACATCTCCCCAGATAGACCTTCAGGTGTTTCTCCTCCTAGGCTTTCTGAGTCCCCTTCCCGCTTTATGTTTTACAAAAAAGTGGCTGAAACCCTCCAGCTTCCTATGGAAGAAGCAGTAGAGGATCAGGAGGAGCCTGATTTTGTTGAAATGATGGACATCCCAGAGTCCAGGAGACTGTCTATTCCCCTCCATAAATCTTTTGGGAAACAGACAAATAAAATTCTTAAGACTCCTAACTCCATACCTCCTGTGGACAGATGAATGGACAAGAGGTACACTCTTTCAGGCTCAGACACGGAGTTCCTTTCTTAGCAATGCAGCCATGTTGGGGTAGTGCAGGCTGCTGCCTGTGATAAGGCAAATATCCCCTTGGCATCACACCCCCCAGATAAGGACTCCAGGAGGATTGATGCCATGGCAAAGAAACAGTACATGGCAGCATCTTTGGGACTCAAGCAGGCTAACTATGTGGCCTACACAGCTAGATACCAGAAGTCCAGATGGGACACTGTGCTGGCTCTGGCTAAACAGGCCCCTGACCAGCTTGCCAAGGAGCTGGAGCAGGTGGCTGCAGATGGGATTGAGGCATCCAAGGTGCAATTTCATGCTGCTGTGGACTCCAGTGATGTTTCATCAAGAGTCATGGCTACATCTGTGCCCTTGAGGATGGCTGGCTCAGATGTACTAGCCTATCACAGGATACCCAGGCTAAGGCCATGGATTTCCCTATTACTGGTAATTCTCTCGTTTGGGGAGCAGACAGAGAACTACATGAAAAAGATAGACGAGTACAGGACCACCTACAGGAGTGCTCAGGGCAAAGAAAGGCAAGCCACTTCTCAAAGGCAGCAGTCCAGGGGCAGGGGCAGGCCTTTCCAAAGGCCTTTTAACCAAGCCCAGGCCTCCTCTTCTTCTTATGCTCAGAGGGGGTTCTTCAGAGGGAGAGGCAGACGGGGAATGAGCAGGCCTGCATCCACCCCTCAGCCTAAAGCCCCTGCCAAGCAGACACCCTGATTGGTCTGCCCGGACCATTCCCCAATACCTGTAGGGGGCAGGCTGGCTTACTTTGTCCAGGACTGGAAGTCTCTGACATCAGACAAGTGGGTCCTGGAAGTAGTAAGCCAGGGACTGGTTCTCAGCTTCAAAAAATTTCCCAAGATGAGAACCAGATCCTTTCCACCTGCAAATCCATCAGAGACCCTTGCCCTAGAGGCAGAGGTTTCTTCCCCTCCTGGCTCTCAGAGCCATAGAGAGGGTTCCCACCCTACACAAGGGCAAAGGATTGTACTCCAGGTACTTCCTAACCCCCAAAAAGACAGGAGAATGGCAGTCCATCCTGGACCTAAGATATCTGAACAAGCACCTTTTAAAACCAAAGTTCAAAATGGTGACTCTGGGAATAATCCATCTCTCTCTAAGGCCAGGGGACTGGCTAGCCTCCCTGGACCTCAAAGATGCCTATTTTCACATTCCCATCAGGTGCTCCCACAGAAAGTACCTCAGGTTCGGGTTGCCCTCAGGCCACTATCAATTCAGAGCAATGCCCTTTGGCCTAACATCAGCCCCAAGGGTTTTTTCACAAAGTGCCTGGCAGTAGTGGTTGCTTTCCTAAGGAGAAAAAAGATCTCCATCTTTCCATACTTGGACGACTGGCTCATAGTGGGTCAGTCTCCAGACCAAGTCAAGTCACATTTGCAAATAACTCGGCAAGTGCTCACTTCCTTAGGATTCCTCCTCAGCCTTCCAAAGTCAGTACAGCTCCTCACCTTCATCGAGGCGGAGCTGGATACAGTAAGGGCAAGAGCCTTCCTTTCCCTGGACAGGGCAAGGACCCTTATGGAACTGGCCTCTTCATTCACCCTACAGGTGTCTCGACCAGCAAGGCATTTCCTTTAGCTTCTGGGCCACATGGCAGACTCCACAGCAGTGGTCCAGGGGAGCAAGATTCCAGATGAGGGATATTCAGTTCTACTTAAGAGCCTTCTGGTCCCAAAGAAAGGATTCCGTTACCAAACTAGTACCAGTGACTCGAACCCTGATCCAGGCTTTGCAGTGGTGGCAGGATCAGGACAATTTGAGACAAGGAGTTCCTTTTGTCACTCGGTCTCATTCAGTGATACTCACCACAGATGCCTCCCTGCTGGGCTGGGGGAGCCCACCTGGGGGATCTTACCACCCAAGGGCTGTGGTCACCTCAAGAATCTCTGCTTCACATCAGTCTCTTGGAACTCAGAGCAGTGTTTCTGGCAATGCATGCCTTTTGCAAATCTGTACAGAACAAGGTGGTCCAGATCAGAACAGACAACACCTCCACAATGTGGTACATCAACAAGCAAGGAGGCACTCGGTCTACGGCCTTGTGCACAGAAGCAATGAAGTTGTAGTCCGTGGCCTATTCCCTGCAAACCTCTCTGATAGCAGTTCACCCCCAGGGAAGGACAATGTGTTAGCAGATGCTCTCAGCAGGATATCCCAGGGCCAACACGAATGGACCCTAGATCCCCTAGTTTTGAAAGTGATTTTCTTGAGAGGGGTCACTCCACAGATAGATCTTTTTGCAGCCCCAGACAATCACCAACTTCCTCTCTTTTGTTGCAGACCCCCAGTCTTGGGCTCAGTCCCCCTGGATGCTCTGATTCTGAATTGGGAAGGGAAATTTCTGTATGCTTTTCCCCCTTCCTCTCCTGTTCAAGGTGTTAGTCAAGATAAGGTCACAACCATGCAAAGTGATTCTGATTGCTCCAGACTGGGCCAGACAGCCCTGGTACCCCCTGTTGCTGTCCTTAGCAGTCCACCTTCCCCTGTCTCTTCCCAGGAATTACAACCTGTTGACATCATCTCAGGGGAGGATTTGGTACCCGAACCTCAGGTCTCTCAATCTCAAGGCATGGCTCTTGAAGAGTTTGAGTTTGCTGATCTGCATCTTTCTCAAGGGGTTCTGGATATCCTTAAGGCTTCTCAAAAGCCTTCCACTAGAAAGACTTATAATTCAAAATGGAAAAGGTTCACTATTTGGTGTTGGTGTTCTAATAAGGATATTTCTCCAGAATCTGCTGGGTTGCCTACGGTTCTGGACTATATAGTCCATCAAAATGGCCTAGGCCTTAGGCCAACTACACTTAAAAGTGCATTTGGCAGCTGTTTCTGCCTTCTTGTCAGTAGGCAAGCCCTCTCCTCTGTCAGCCCATCCTGTGTTTTGTAAGTTCTGCAAGGGATTGCTGCATACCAATCCCCCCTTTAGGGACCCTGCTCCTGCTTGGGACCTTAATGTTTGCATTGCTCAGCTTATGCAACCACCTTTTGAGCCTTTGTCCTCTGCAGAGCTTAGGTACTTGACTTGGAAAACTGTGTTTTTGATAGCTATTACCTCTGCCAGGCGTATCAGTGAATTGCAAGCCCTGTCAGTGGAGCCTGATTTCATCTCTTTCCATAGCGATAAAGTAGTCCTAAGAACTAACAGGAAGTTTTTGCCTAAGGTGGTTTCAGATTTCCACCTTAACCAGTCTATGTCTCTCCCTGTTTTCTTCACTGACCTTTCCACCTCTGGAGAGAGGAGGCTGCACAGCTTGGATGTTAAAAGGGCCTTCAGCTACTACATACAACGCACCAAGGGTCACAGGTTTGAGTCCCTCCAATTGTTCCTCACATATGGAGAGGCTGGTAAGGGCAAACCTGCCACTAAGAGATCTATTGCCAGGTGGATTGTTTCTTGTATACAATTCTGCTATGAAAAACTGGGTAGAGCTCCACCCTCAGGCCTGAGGGCTCACTCTACTAGACTAGAGGTACAGCTGCTTCCCTGGCTGCTGCCAGGGATATTCCTATCTTAGAAATTTGTCAGGCAGCCACCTGGAAAACAGTCCATACATTTACCAAGCATTACTCTCTGGATATCCAGGCTAGGAGTGATGCTCGGTTTGGCACAGCAGTACTTCAGAGCCTGTTTCCAAAGTAGGTTCTGTCCCTTCTCCATGGATGTACTGCTTGGTAGTCTGCAATAGTCAGAATACAGCAAGACTTCATGTTGTTTGAAGAAAAAATTACTCACCTTAGTAATGTTGTTTCTTCTAATAGAGTCTTGCTGTATGCTGACCTCCCCCCGCCTCCCCTCTCAGAACCTGGTTTTTGGGATGTGGGTGGGCAGGAGCAGTGTTGACACCCTAGGGGTGTCCCCTTTTTCCCCCTCCTTTATTTTGGGTGAGTGTTGTGTTTGGGGATGTGTTTTGTTTTTTGGGTTTCCTGACCTGAGTCTTTGCTTTGAAACCAAAAAACCCTTTTATATAAATTTAGTTGCCAGTTGGCTAGTGTGAGTTTTACAGTTTCCACACAGAACTTCTAGTGAGTATTGCTCGTAAAGATCTGATGGTTGGAGTTTAAACAGCAGCAGACAGGGGCTTCAACCGAGCTTGCGGTGAACATTCCATGCTGGCCATGGAAAGTTTAACACTTTGTTCTCCGGGGCAGTTGAAAGGCAGGACCCAACTGCAATAGTCAGAATACAGCAAGACTCCATTAGAAGAAACAACATTACTAAGGTGAGTAATTGTTTCTTCTCACTGATTCTGCAGTGCCTGTCAAGGTTATAGAGAGAGGGTTCCACTGTTCCAGATTCCTTTTTATCTCTCCAGTTTAGTACAGTTAAAAGCGCATAAGTCCATCACGTTAATGGGATGGCATATACCCAAGTATCTCTCCTATTACTGCTTGCCTGTTTGTGGGTACAATGTTCAGTAACTCAGCAACAGCATTTCATGTGCTTTCACACCTTGCAGCCACACACTGTGAGAGACCAAGCTCTTCGGCTTATCCCGGAGGGGGAAGGTCGCTGCACTGGTGGAATGGGCCCCCCCCCCTCGGCTAGGACTGCCACAGCAACTTTGCCATAAAACTGGTCAACTCCTGAACCCTAGTAGCCTGGTTACTACTGCAAGTCGCTACCTTTGGGCCACCAGTTATCCTTAAATTGTGCAGTTTTCTTCAGGTAGCAGTTTGTCAGTTTGTATACCAGTATCCTCCCGGTCCAGGAGCTTGGGGACATATCACCTTGGTGCCACTAACCTCACAGTTTTGCTGATGGGAGTCCATGGTTTTGGACCTAAGTATGTCACCATCCATTATCTTGATGGAGATGTTTATTTTCTCCATAATTGTTTTGTCACCTACCTTCCTTAGTATCATGTAGTGGTCATAGTCAACTCTAACCTATAGACAATATTTTTTTTTGCAAGCTAACTCCCTCTTCAGGTGTTGCAGTGCTGCTGGAACCCAACACCATCCCTACGGGGCTGGTAGCACTGCCACACAACAATGCCTACTACTGGGCCTTGGACGGCCCCTTAAATCATGCTATTGTCAAAGTTTAACTTTACTGTTTTTTTCTTTTCTCATTCTATTTAACCACCAGGTGCCTCCAGGCAGGGGAAGCTTCGGCCACTACCAGCGCCTCCTTACTATCTACCTAGGCTCTTTTTTACCTGAGCTTCCCTGGACTCTGGGGCCACCCTGTAGCACCATTGTGTTACCCCCTCGGTATGAGTGCCCCGAGGGGAGGCCTGCCTTCTCCTCTACAGCTGCTCTACCCCAGTGTCCAACCGCCCACAGTGGAGGTGAAACCAGGAGCCGGGAGTAGAGAGCTTGACGATGGATGTGGCGGGCAAGCAGGTTTCATCTGTACAGTTAGCAGCCATTTTGCCCATTTTGTCTCCTTCTCCAGGGATGCTGCTGTGCCATTACATACATAGATGGGCATCCGCACATGTGCGCTTGGTGTCTGCAGCATTCTGGTCCAACTGCTGGTTGCCGCCACTTAGCATTTGCTAGGTGGCAGTCAAACGGCAGGATCCTTTTCCTTCCCTCCCTGGAGTGAGCAGTCCTTGGGATGTTTAATCGTCCTTTTCCCTGGCCAACCCCCAGTAGCTCGAACATGCTTCGAAACTCAGATCATTGGCACAGTTTGCAGTAGTGCCTTTGCTGTGCTACTGGGTGGGCTACCATACTGTTTGATGTTACGTTTAGATTTTAAAGTACCTCTGAGATTTCTACTGAGAATGTGGCCAAGCAGTCTGGATATCGCAGTGTCAAAATTCAGCACCATCTGTCCTTGTAAGACGTTGTAAGAGCTGGCATTGATGTACAACTTTGGGTTCTGGATTCTGCTTTGGTACTAATGTGTGTCTTGCGTAGCTTTTGTTTTTCTGTGTAAAAAAAATAAATTGACAATATTTTAAAAAAATCATTAAGGAAAAAGAAAGTCAGGACAGTCTTTACTTCTGATGAAAAGTATAATTTAGAATAAATATAACATGTTAAGCAGTGCTCTAGAACCTTAAAAAAAGCTTACTCTGTAAGCAGCAACATAGGGGGCCAGATCGCAGCACTATCCCAGTAGGCATCTCGCTTTGTTGCACCGCTGCTTTAACTGTTACATGGTTTTCTGTGTGTTTTAATTGGATTTATAAATTGAGTGAGCATATATTTGATCATTTGTATTTGAGCTTGGGCTATGTTATAGGCATCATATATTTTGTGTTCACATAGTCTCAGTGTGTTCCATACTGTAGGCATCATTTATTTCATGTTCACGTATTTTATAGCATTGTTTACCACCGTCTGTGCGACTTGATGTCAGAAGCAACCTATAAATAAATGTGCTGTGCCTGATCTCTGTGCTGTCGCAATCATTGTATTGAGAACTCTGTTAGTAACAGTATTGATTTAGCAAGTATCACTAAGGTCATTTATAAATAAAGATGGCTTCTGCGTGTCTTACTGTACTGGGAGTAGTAAGTCATTATTTTCCTTGTTTTTATGTTACCCATAGGGTAAAAGTACAAAACTGTGTCATTATCATTCAGATTTCAATTGACAAAAATGGCATATTATAAACAGATTTACAGCACTGCCTTAGAGAGCATTTACTATTTGAGACTTATAGCCTTAGTCATACAGCTAGAAACACTACTGAAGAAACATATTTTGTAAGAAGTAAATTAACAAGAGTGTGCTGTGTATTATATGAAGAGTACTGGAAATATAAGGTGATTTCTTTCATTTATGCCAAGCAAAAATTACTGTAGATAAAGTTTATAATACAGATCTTCCAAGAATCCGTCTTCCTCGTAGAGTAATACTCTTTGGTCTTAGAGCCAGAGGTGACAGGGCCACAGGAAAAGCAGAACTTTTTCCAGTGGCTCTAGTGCCTAGCACCGACAGATGGGCCTGCAGGGTATAAAGAGGCACTAGCCCCAGCTGCCTCAACTCCTTTTTGTACACCTTTGAAGCACAATGCTTTTCTCTTCGGGGAGCAAATCTTCAGTTTGTGTACAAATAGCATTCTAGTCAAGTTTGTCACATCGCTGTCCCTATATTTTACAGCATTTATTGTTTTTGTAGCAGTTTTGTTTGTTTTTAAAGCAAGTTTCAACCCCCTAGGAACCCCTCACTTAACAAATGCTATCCTTCCCCTAGAATGAGTAGCCCTGGAGCTTTTAGGATTTTATGCAGATCATGGAATTTAGAATGAAATTCAATCTGTGGTCACGCTCACCCCTGCACTCTGTCAGATTCATTTCTCCACCTGAAGAAAGCAGTCACCCCAAAGTCTTCTACACTTCTGGCTAGTTTATGGTTTATTATTTTATAGCGTATGGTAGAACATTATTATGGGCTGAATTCAGTTGAAAGCTATCCTTGTTGTACCATCGATGTGACGTCAACTTGCTGTTACAGTTTTTCCACTGTCTTGAGTACGTCACATCGATGGTACAACAGCATCGAATGGGTTTGTGCATGCGCATCAGTAAAGCACTGCGTCTCGAGAAACTGCCATTGTGGTGAGACATGGACCCAAAACTGATCAGTGGCTATTAAAAGAAGGCAAAGTAAGGGTATATTATTGATTTACATGTGCCTACGAAACAGCTGGCATGTGTAAATTTATTAAAAAAAAAAAAAAAAATTGGCTGGCCCGGTGGCACAGAGGGTTGAGGCACTGGACTCCACACCTCGCACCACCCTGGCGACCCGGGTTCAGGAATGGACTCGAGTTGCTTGGGGGTCCGCAAGGGTGAGGAAGGCTTGAATGTCCATGGATAGCTCTGCTTCCTTAGGGAGGGAGGACTGTGCTGTGCACTGTAGACTGACATCCGGTGGTGGCTGGGTGTCAGCACAAGCACGCTGCCAGAATGGGGTGGGGCCCATGTCCAGGGCATGAGGCTGAGCCCAGCCGTTTGCTCATTGCACGTTTGTGGGCCCCAGGAAAAACAATGAAAATGGAGCTGACAGGCTCCATGGTGGTCCAGCTGCACCGCGCTGGTCCCTCGGAATCTTAATGCTGGCTTACTGGGGGAAGGGGGAAGTCAATGCTCCTCTCCCTGGCCCTGTCACGGGGGGAGGGCAACCTGTGGGTGATGTCCCGGGGAACCAAGTGCAGGAACGCTGGACCGGAGTGGTGAGCCCCCCCTCCAGGGAGGAGCCTGAGCCGCCTGTCAGCACCACTGAAAAACTGCATATAGAGAAAAATATTTAGTCTGTGAGATTGGGGGACTGGGGACAGAGTTGGGCTTGTTCTTTGGTTGGGGGTTGCAAAGTCTGAACACGCGTTGCAACACTCCAGAAGTGGACAGCATTTGATTTACTGTTGCCCATACACTATATAAGACAATGAATGGGCAACAGTAAATAACAATACTGAGTTCACGTCTTCAGGTTGTCTAACAGATGAAAACCTCTTAAGCTTCACTTTTGAGGTTTAATTGGTTGTCATGACAACCTTTCGAAGTGAACACTGAGTTGTTGTTCACTGTTGCCCATCCATTATTCTCTATATAATTTATACTATTTCATTGTTTTCAGTTAACTTTTCGCTACTGTACATTAGTTTGGGTATTATTTATATTTAATTGTGTAAATTTCTATTTTGTTTCCAGTTCCTGATCGGGTCCCAAGAACCAGAGAAGGCTGTTCTTGGCTTGGTTACACCTATAAGGGAACTGCTAACAAAGACTTTTAAAAGCAATTAAAAATCGGTTTCTGTTAAACCACTTTGTGGTTGTACGTAAACTTATTCTCAGTTCCGCATTTTTAGGAACCGAGGTGAAGTTTTTTATTATTTTTAATTAAGAAACCTCTTTTCAGGTATTTATTATTTGCATTTTTTAATTTTTAAGGAGCCAGACTGTTATTATTTGCATTTTTTAATTTTCAAGGAGCCAAACTGCAGTTTTCTGTTTTAAGTCCTTTCTAACATATCTGGGGCTTATTGTACATTTTGGTTATTCTTTTGGGGACTGGAAACATCTTCTCGGGGGCATCAGTGTTTAGCATGAGTGACAGAACCCAAAAAAGACAGGACCTACAGGCTTTAAAAATTGTACAGTTTGTTTTCAGCTCCAGTCAAAGGCAGACTGCCACAAGCTGTATTTAAAGTGCCTGGGTTCAGACTACAGTTTTTCCAGTTGTGATCTCTGTAAAAAGTTCTGCCCTAAAACACAAAAAAAGGGCTAACAAATTAGAGGATTATTTGGATTCTCAGTCTGCATCCATGTCACCAAAAGGCTCAGAGGAGGGTCCAGCCCATCAGATTATACAGCAGTCCCTGTCAAAGGGGACAAAAAAGAAAAACTGCTAAAGATGGTTTAGAAAACAGGGTATCTGAAAGGGGGAACCCTGAACACAGAAAAATAAAAGAGCTTCAGAGCAGACATGGGAGATGGTGCCTGCCCCCCCAAAAAAGAAAAACATGTTGCTGTCCCTCCACCTGAAGAAGGAAAGGAGCCACCAGTAGACACAAATAAAATGCCCTCCATAGAGGACACGGCAAAGGCATGGCAATTTCTTCAGACTTTCCAGGCTGTGGGGATTTTCATAAATATGCCTTCCCGCCTCCCTAGTCTCCTGTTCCATTTCCAGTGCCTGTGGAGGAGGAGAAGGAGGTTGAAATTTGCTACAAAGATGAAGAAGGAGAACCTATAGAACCAGATGGTTCTCCTGAGCAGGAGTTTGGTTCCCTCCTAGGGTTAAGGAGGACTACACTTCTCATTATCCGTTTGCAAGGCATATGGTAAATATCCTTCTCCCGTAAGACTGATACGGATGAGGTGGAATTCATGGATATGATGGGCCTAGCATCCGCAAAGAGATTGATGCTGCCCATTCACAAATACCTCAAGAAAGTCACATACAAAGTCATGTCAGTGTCCACTTCAGCTGTTGGCATTGACAAGAAAATTGAGAAAAAAATATAAGGTGGGCAAGCAGGGTGCTGAATACCTGTACTCCCACCCTAATCATGAGGGAGTGGTCCAGACTGCTGTCTGTGATTAGGCCAAAGTTCCTATTTCCTCCCATCCCCCTGAAAAAGATTCCAAGAAACTGGATAACATGGGCAAAAAGGTTTACATATCAGCTTCCCTGCTTCTAAGGTAGGTGGCTTACTTAGCTCTTACAGTCCAGTACCAGAGGGTCTTAAGGAAACTCTGTTCTGGCACTAAGTGAAAAAGCTACTGGAGACTTGGTTCAGGATATGGCTGACACAGTAAGATCAACCATAGATGCAACAAAGTACCAGTATTATATGGCAGTGGACACAAATGACACATCATCTAGGGTCATGGCCCTTGCAGTGTCCCTAAAAAGGTTTGCCTTGCTTAGGACTACAAATCTATCCCAGGACACTCAGACAAAAGTGATGGACTCCCCCTGTAAGGGAGATTCCCTGTTTGGTGACAAGACACAGGCTTACATGAAAAAGGTCAAAGCATTTACCTTCACTCCAGGGATCATGAGTGGAGACATTATAAATTGCAAAAATGATTAATTTTATTGTGTCAAACAGCCAAGTGAGACCTGGTGGATTAGGGAGAGCCTATTTTTTGCAATTTATACTGTCTCCAGTCATGATCCTTGGAGTGCAGATACATGCTTTGACTTCAGTATTTTGGGCTGGCTGCCCTTTCTTGGCACCCTGGTATCTCCAGAGACATGCTGTTTCCAGCTTTTTCGTTTACATCAGAAAGATGTTTGAGTACAAAACCACCTACAAGACTACAAGAGCAATACTGAGAAAGAAAACGCCTCCACTTCCTACAGGCCTTATGGAAGGAGAGGGATGGGTAGGAGATACTACCCTCGTGCTTATGCTTCCTATGAGTAACCTCCTCAAAGAGGCTGTTGTTGGGGCAGGGGTAGAAGGGACGCTAGGCATGCAGCTATACCACTATTACCCAAACCTCAAGCAAAGCAAATCCCTTGGCAAGTGTGCTCAGGTCACCCATCCATTGCCAGTGGGAGGCGGACTGGCTCACTACTTCCAGGAATGGACAAAAATTACCACAGACAAATGGGTCTTAGAAGTAGTGAGTCAGGGTTTGACCCTGCAGTTCAGAAAATTTCCAAAACTGCAGAACCCAAACCTTTTTCAGCCTCACACCCCAGCAAAAAAAATTCTGCTGGAGATGGAAGTGAAAAAACTGTAGCAAGTGAATGCAGTGGAAAAATTACCTGCCACACAATGCGGCAAGGCACTTTACTCCAGATACTTCCTAACCCTCAAGAATATGGGGAGTGCTGACACATTTTAGACCTAAAATACCTAAATAAACACTTAAAGAAAGAAAAATTCAAGATGTTAACACTGGGGCTCAGAGATTCCATCTTTGCAAGTAAGAGACTGAGATCACTGGACCTGAAAGACGCCTACTTTCACATATCAGTCAGGCCAAATCCTAGAAAATACCTCGGGTTCAGGTTAGGGACCTGCCAGTACCAGTTCACAGCCCTTCCCTTCGGCCTCACCTCAGCTCCAAGAGTTTTCGCAAAGTGCCCAGCTGTGGTGGCAGCACATTTGAGAAGGAAAGGGTGGTGGGTTTTCCCTACCTGGACGACTGGCTGATCTTGGGGAGGAAACACAGAAGGAAGCAGAGTCCTCTGTAAAGCTGATTGAAAGCTTGGTCTTCCTCATAAACCTTCAAAACACTCAAACAGAACTAGTTGAAGTTCTTTTTATTGGTGCGGAGCTGCATACCCTGAAAGGGAAGGCATTCCTTCCTCTAGCAAGGGTAGCAAATCTGATTTCAACTGCTGATTCTTTCAAAGCAGGTCAGCCAAGGCCTGCTAGGGATTTTCTAAAGTTACTGGGACACATGGTCTCCTCCACAGCAGTGGTACCGGGGCCAGCTTCAAAATGAGAGCTGTTTGGTGTCATCTAGGTGACCACTGGTATCGGAGATAGGACACTCCATCCAAATTGGTGCCTGTCACAAAAACCTTGTTAAGGGCACTAGAGTGGTGGAAGGAGGAATGCAGCCTCAGAGAGGGGATTCCCTTCCTTCAGCAGTCTCCTACAGCTATACTCACAACAGATGCCTCCCTTCTAGGTTGTGGCGCCTACCTGGAGGATCTTACTGTGAGTGGCACCTGGTACACTGGAGACTCAAGAGCACATACATCTCCTGGAACTCAGGGCAGTGTACTAGGCAGTGCATACTTTTTCCTCCCAGATCAATGATCAGTCTGTCCAGATCAGAACAGACAACACCACAAGAATGTACTACATAGACCAATAGAGAGAAACAAGATCTTCCAAACTGTGCACAGAAGCCATGAAGATCTGAAACCTAGCCTAATCCCTGGAAGTTCCACAGTATATCTACCAGGGAAAGACAATTTGCTGGCAGACTGCCTGAGTAGGATCAGCCAAGTAGTGTCCAAATTCCATCTGAATAAGTAAATTGTCCTTAGAAATTTTCTTCACAGAAAAATCCAGCATAGGTGAGCTGAAGCTCCACAGTCTTGGCATGAAAAGGGCACAGAGTTACTACTTGTACTACACAAAGGAAATAAGATCCACAAGCACTCAGCTGTTTGTTACCTATGGTGAAGTGGAAAAGGCAAACCAGCATCCAAGAGAACCATTTCTCGCTGGATAGTCTTGTGCATACAGTTTTGTTATGACAAAGTTGGTGAACTGCCACCCAGAGGGATCAGGGCACATTCTGCGAGAGGCATCTCTGCCTCCATGGCAGCATCAAGGGGTATCTCCTGCAAGAGATTTGTAAAGCAGCTACCTGGAAAACAGTGTACAGTTTCACAAAACACTACTGTCTGGACATATAGTCCAGAAGGGATACCATTTTTGGCACTGCCGTCTTGCAGAACCTTTTTCCTGAATAGGTTCTGTACCTAGCTTCTCAGAGTACTGCCATGGAGTCTGCACTTGATTCTTGGGGTTTGAAGAAAAAATTATTCAGGCCAGCCTGGTGGCGCTGAGGGTTGAGGCACTGAATACCATTCCTTGCCAGCAACCCGGATTGGGCACAAACTCAGGGTGCTGAGGGGTCGGCAGAGACGGACAAGGAATGTATTGAGCAGCGCAGGACAGCTCTCTCCTTGAGAGGGGAACATAAGGGTCTCCCCAGTGCTTGACTGCCTCCAAGTGGAGGCTAGGTGACAGTGCCATGCGAGAGGGGGGACCTGGCAGTAGGCCAGGGGAGGGCAGAAGGGAACGTCACCGGAGCTGCGGTGCGCACGTGCACCTCCACGTGTGTGTACAGCTGCGTTCTCAGGCCTCAGGGTAGTGGGAGAAATGGCAAAAATTGGGGGCCGTAGCTGGATGAAGTCCCCAGGCCGGCGCCGGTGGTCCGCAGGGGCATGAGAGGGAGGGTGCCCTGAACGACCGTGGCATCCAGTACAGTGAGCTGACATGGGACCACCACTCGCCGTGGAGAGATGAACACAGGACAGAAAGGAAAAATTACTCACCATAGTAGTAATGTTTCTTCCAAAGGGATCCCTCCCTAAATTTAAATCCCTAATTCTTGTCTCCCTTTACAGAACCTAGAAAAAGGTTCAGACAAGAATCAGTTTCTTTTCAGCTTGCTTGAGCATTACTGTACTTGTTACAGTGCCTTTACAATTGTTGCTAAGTGGTCTAAGTGACTATTTTTTCACAACAAATTGATTTGTTCTGCCTTGTTTTAACACATTTTAAAACATTTTTTGGATAATTTTAGAATTTTTGATAGTCATTTATCTAGTTTTGGTGGCCACTGTTCACCCTAGCTTTTGAAATAAATCTGACATTAGAGTGTAGGGGTGAGCATGACCACTCAGCAGAGTTTGAGTTTCATTCTAAATTCCATAATTTGCATAAAATTCAAAAAGCTCTGAGACTGCTCTTTCTAGAGGAATAATTGCACTTGTCAAACCTAGTAAAGGATCATTTTGTAAAAAACAACATTACTACGGTAATTTGTTTTCTTCTCACACCCCTATCATATTCTACAATATTCAGAAACTGTTCTCGCATGTAGGACATCTGACAAGACAGGTTGCTTCAGCAACAAAGCTGTTTCAGATCACCACTCCTATCTGGGCAAATGTTCTGGTTTCAGACACTCTCTCAACTGGGAGGATAGGTAGTCCTACTATAGACATAAAAACAAATGGTCCCCCTCGGGTTCCAGGAACCTGTCGACCTTGTGCTCACACAAAAAGAAGTGGCAACATAGGTCCAGGTCACATTCTCTTCATTTTCCTCCAAGGCAGCGGTCTGCCTTGGGTGCGAGAGAAGTACTGGTGTCTTCTCCTTCATCACCATTAATAAGGGATGAAGGGATGCTCGCCTTCACCCCTTTGGGTCTGACATCTCCATTTCACAGCACTCTCTGTGCTTCTAGGGGGTGATTGAAAGAACCCCTAAGTGATTTTCATCACTTAGCACTCGGTCAATCTGCATGCCGCCTCTACACTGCTCTCTTCTTATAATGATAGACTTTTGTAGCCCTGAAAAATCCAGTAGCAATTTACAGCATTATTTTGCACAAGCTTTGTGTCTGAGTGAGCTGAGCATCATCTGAATGAATTGTCCTGCTATAGTCTGTCCATGTTTCCTCATTGAACTTTACATAAAAATTCTGAAATAAATCTCTTGGTGTGGTGAGCTTCTCTCGTTTGGTTTACTGCGGCATTTGATTTAGTGGATGCATTCCTTACCCTGAGTGCTAATCAAGGGCTTCCTTTTTGGAGAACACAGAAACACAGAATTTGAAGGCAGATAAGGACCGCTTAGCACACCCAGTCTGCCCATTTTTCCCCCAACCTGCAGTATCACCACAGACCCTAATTGGTCTCCAGCTCTTTCTCCCTTCCCCTCCTTTCCCCTAAGGCACCCTTATGCCTATCCCATTCATTCTTAAACCCAACCACTGTTTTTGCCTCCATCTCCGGTGGAAGACTGTTCCAGGCATCCACCACTCTTCCTATGAAGAAGCATTTCTCACATCTCTCCTGAATCTACCGCCTTCAGCTTCATAGCTTATCCCCTTGTTCTTGAGCTCCTTTTTTTCTGAAAAATACTTCCCTCCTATATCTTATTTACCCCTGTGAGTTATTTAAAGGTCTCTAGCATAGGCCCCCTCTCTCTTCTTTATGCTAGGGTGTACATATTGAGGTCCTTTAGTCTCTTATTACAGGGCTTTTGGTGCAGATCCTGCACCATTTTAATCACACTCCTCTTGACTGTCTCCATTCTGTGCCTTTCTAGATATGTGGTTTCCAGAACTAGACACAGTACTCAAGGTGGGGCCTTGCCAGAGATCTACACAGGGGCAGCACCACCTCCCTCTTTCTGCTGGTGTTGCCCCTCCCTGCACACCCCAGCAACTCACTAGCCTTCCCAACCACCCTGTCGCATTGCCTGCCCACCTTTGGGTTATCTGATAATAATTATCCCTAGGTCTCTTTCCTGCTTAGTGGTCATCAATACCACTTCACCCTTTTTGTACTCTGCCCCTGGGTTTCTGTGCCCCAAGTGCATTATTTTGCATGTGAAATCAAGCTCCATACCCTTGACCACTCCTAGAGTTTTCTCAGGTCTCTGCTTTATCCTTTCCACCCCACTCAGTAAAACAAAGTATAAATGAACGCCAGTAAACAGTCCAAAATTCTTCTCCTTTATTCTCTTAAACACACAATCACAGGGCGAAGTTTCATGGCACCGCCACTTTATCAGGCCCGTTGTGTTATCATTCTGTTAAACAATGAGAACATTTTTCAAATGAAAATCTGTGTGTAAATATTCAGTGGACCACACCCATGTGCACCCATCACAACACTGAAGTGCTGATACCCATGTGTTAAATTTCCTGCCGCCAAAAGTTGCAAACTTTGTCATAAGGTTCCCTGAGCCTCTGAAGAACAGTCTTGATGTGTATGCAGAACAAAACCAAGTATACTCCCTATTATATTAGAGCAGTTCTTATTGAAACCACTGCAAGTATTTTTTTATATATTACATAAATATCTATATATGCAGTGGCGTACCCCAGGATGAAATTCACTTTTAAAGCACTCTGCAGTATGCTGCAGCAGACCTACTGAATACAGCAATGTAATTTCAATGGAAATTAGTCCCTTTTGTCATGCAGGGAACTATGGCATTCACTTCATCCTGGCAGTGTCACATTTTCCTGAATGACAAAGGGATGTCTTGATAAAATACATGCCTGAATCAGTAGGACTGCAGCAGCATTCTGCAGAGTGCTGCAAAATGCTGCAGAATTGGGTTTCATCCTGTGGGACACCACTGTGTATATGTATATGTGTGTGTGTGTGTGTGTGTGTGTATATATATACATATATATATATATTATAATAGCACGGTCGTGCCACTATAGTTAGGGTTCAGCGATCATTTACATACTGAAGTCAAAAGTTTGGGTGTTAATAACTTTGGACCCGTTCAACGGATTTGCCTGAGATTTGGAATGTGTGGTGGGGCACGGTAGATCTCTTGATCTGCCAAATTGCATTTCTGTTGGACTTGCGGTCTTTGCATCCGAAAGCGCTGAAAAATGCAAAATTATCCATTTTTGGAGGCAGTTTGGGGGATTTTGGATGTGCCCTTACACGGCCATCGTGTTGTGTGCTGCTCTGCAAGATGGCTCATTTGAAAGAGCTTTTGTGGCTGAATATGTTGCTTTTTGTTTGGTGAAAAAATATTAAAGTATTCAAAAGTTATGTCACTTTTAAGATCCCATTATAAGTAAATGGGAAAATTTTTATGTATGTTTTGCGAACAAAGAATGGGGTTCTGGCCATCTCGTCCCGCCTCGCGATCAAAGAATTTGCAGCCTCGCGGTTCAAGAATGTTTGTCCCTGAAGATTTTTCAGATTCTTTGATCACAAGGTCTGCCATCTTGTTTTTAGTTTTTCCGATCAGAAAAACACAAATATCTCGGCTCAGGGGTCACTTATGGAGTAAAACTTGGATGGTTTTTACTCAGGGGCCCTGATCTATCTAGCCATGCCTTTGGTTCCATCCAAATCAGTCTGAAAATAGAGTTATTAGCTTTTAAAATCTTGGTCGTGGCTTGCTAACGATCTTTGATCGCGAGCCTGCAAATTCTTTGATCGCGATCGTGCATCGCAAGCGAGGGACGAGATGGACAGATTTTAAATCTGATTTTTGTAGCACAGGGGTGCCCTATTAAGCTATAGAAGGGTGGGTTTTGCTCAGGGGGCTTCGCTGTGCCCTATGCAAATAAAAAAACAGTACTTTTCATTATCCCTGGTAGTCTAGCGGCCACCTTCCCACCATAATGATGTACATAACAATGCTTGTTATCTCTGGTAGTCTAGTGGCCCCCAATGAGTATCTAATATGTTTATTTCTTATCTGTGGTAGTCTAGTGGCTCCCCCATGTGTGTTAATTTATATATTTTTGTCATATCCCTGGTAGTTTAGTGCCCCTCCCAATCTGCAGTTCATTATCATTATTATTGATATCCCTGGTAGTCTAGCGTCCCCCCATCATAATAAAATAATTGTGTGGTTTCCATGTCCTGGTAGTCTAGTGGCCCCCCCACCCAGCCGTGCCAGCCCACCCAGCACCCCCCTACCCTTCCCCAGCCAGCAACTGGCACAGCCCACCTCTCACCTCCGCAGCCAGCCGCTGACTGCGTGTATTAGCAGCGGTAATTCAAACAGGCGCTCTGAAATTATTTCTGGGCCCTGCGCTTCCACCCTTCATAACTGTCCTTATGTCACAGTGGGAGTCCTAGGCCCTTCGGGCCCTGCACTCCCATGCTCTATGATTTTCCTTATTTTACTGTGGGAGCACAGGGTCCTTCAGACCCTGTCACCCATGCCTCCATATATACGTGACCAAATTATCAGCTTAGCCATCTTATTACCCCAGCACATGTACCCAGTAGAGAAAATTTTCATATTCTCACCAAAACGTAATTCTTCGCAACTGCAATGCCGTTCCGTGCCACAGGTGCAAAAACACATTTTGGACAGAATTAGAAGAATGACAGCTGTGACATACATGAGGTCAGGTAATAAGGCTATGTTGAAAATCTGAGGTCAAAATATTTTACATTTCCAAAGTTACAAGAGGGCGTACTAAAATGAATGGTCATAACTTTGGCATTTTTTCATATTTTGACCCCAAATTTTGAACACAGTCTTCTTACCCACCTCATAAATCCCGTAGGTGAAAATGTTTAAATCTGTAGCAAAATGCCATTCTGTGCCACAGGTGTGAAAATGCATTTCGGCCAGGATGTGAAAAATGACAGCTGTAGTGTTCATGAGGTGATGTGGAAAAATGGCTATGTTGAAAATTTAGAGTGAAAATATAAAAAATGACCAAAGTTCTGTGCATGCGTAGAAACATTTCAACAAACGCTCGTAACTCGGCCATGTTTATGTATTTTTTTCATCAAATTTTTAACATGGGCTTTTTAGGACCCCACCTCATGAACACTGGCACTGTCGTTTAGTTAATTGGTCCCGAAAGGTGATTTCACACAGTGACCGCAAAATCAGCTTCTGGACTGATTAACAAAATAACAGTGACAGTCTTCATGAGGTGGGGTCCCAAAAAGCCCATGTTGAAAATTTGGTGACAAAATACCTAAAAATGACAAAGATATCAACATAACTTCAAAATACCACTGAAATACATTATACAGCACTTACCTTCATTCCTTCGTTCGCGGTTAGGCTTTGAAGAGTGCAGGCGTGTCAGTCCACAGAAGATGATAGCAGATGACCTCGATTGGTAAGTATAGATGGGGTGGGGTGGTGAGGTGAGTGCTCAGTGGGAGGGTTGGGATGGGGGCAGGGACAGTGGGGAAGACGAGGGGCTATTTCCTTTTTTCAGGGTAAAAAAAAAGGTGGGGGGGACAGTTTTCTTCTTTACAGAAAAGTAATAAAATATTTAGGTACACTGGGAGTGGTATCCCCAGTATCTCAAACTGCTGGGGGGTGGGCTTCCATTGCTAGCATGGGGATTTGCCCCCCCCCCCCGAATGCCAGAAAGAATAAGTGAAGGGACTTGGGGGGCATCTGACACCGGGGGAGTGGGGATCCCGGTCTCGGATTATATTAAAATCATGGCAGTGGGAGGGTGGGGGTGCCATTAGACACCAGGGCAAGATAAGGTAGGGGGTACCACTAGACACTAAGGAAAAGGGGCGGCTCTACAACTGGCAACATGAGTTCCAGCTGTGGCTGCAGAAGTCAAGAGAAACATGTTGTTCTCATACAGAGAACGAGGGAGAAGCAGTCCTCTCAGTAAGTGCGGCACCCACAATTTGGGGTGTCCAGGAAAGGTGGTGTGGCCATAATGAAAAAAGAAACATCAGAATGTAGGTAAACGAGTCCTGTTTAGCTAAGTTCTGATGTGTGTTTTTTTAATTACATTGATTTTTACATGTTTTCTTACTTTCCTGTCTCTCGCCAAGAAGAGAAAAAAAAAAATGGTTGACACAGCAGAGCTGTGTGTAAATAACAGAAGGCTCTGAGTGACTCTTCATGCAAAAAGACAGTACTTCCTGCGGAAAACAAGAGACATCTGGACAAGAAACTAGGCTCTGTGTGACCCTACATGCAAAAATGCAGTACCTCCTGTGGCCACAAAAGTATTTTCGTGTGGCACATTTAACTTTTCCCATGGAAAATAATGGGAAAATTTAAAATGTAATAACTTTTGGACAAATTAATCTTTTCACCAAACCTTCAAATGGCACACCTGTGAGACGAAGGCTTTCTACCCTGAAAATGTCAGACCACAACCTAATGTCATTTCGGAGATACAGGTGGACAAAGAAATGGCAAAAAGTTGGTAAATTTAGGAGGATTTGAACTGTTGAATGGATTCACACGAAATCTGGCACATGAAGAGACCTACACCTAGAGATTATGCACACCAGACTTCGTGCAAATCTGTTAAATGGTTCCAGAGTTATTAAAGTTTACAAATTTGACTGTAACATAGAACTATGCACTCACCCTAACTATACTGGTGTTACCGCGCCAATATATATGTATGTATGAGATATATACTGCAAAAAACTGCGTTATGCTCTAGTTAGGGTCAAAGCCACAAAAGTCAGGAAATGTGGTGTTAGGGTTTTCAAAGCTAATACTCCACACCCACCCACCCTGCACACACCAACAGGCGTCGGTTGGGGGGGGGGGTGCATTGGGGTTATCAACCCTAATGCTCACTCCAATCCATAAGTAAATAAACTGAGATGGGTACAATATAAGAGAATGGGGTTAGCATTTGGGCTGATGACCCCAAGGCACACACCCAGTGGCTGTTGAAGTGTGCAGGGTGGGTGTGGGATATTAGCTTTGAAAACTCTTTTTTTTTTTTTTTTTTTTTTTTAATTTTCTCTTTATCCTCCTCCCTACTTGCAGCCCCCTCCTCTTCGGGAGACACCTATGGGCTTATCAGCCTTCGCTCACCTACCTGGAGCGGTGCAGTCCACGCCCCATGGAGCGTGGCTATACCCCCAGGCGGAGTGCAGGCGGGACACCCTTCCACCCGACGTTCCGTAATCTTTGTCGGCATGCTGTCTCGGGCAGGTAAGGGCATTGAAGGTCGGGCCCTGGTGCTCCGTCTACCAGGAGAGGCTGCAAGTTTTTCCTGGTGTTTCTCGACGTGCCAGGTCCGATGACGTCAAGGCGCCGAAGCGCGGACGTCTGGCACGTCGCTCCCCCTCTGTTGGAGCATCGGGCTTGCTGTACCTCAGGTCTCCACCTGGGGTCAGACAAGCACCGAGCTCAGGTACCCCCCTCCCCCCGGAGAGGACGAGCAGTCCTTGGGACGCTCAAGTCCTCCCCTCCCGGCCGGCCCTCCAGCTCCCGGGCTCGTTCCCGTTCCGGGTCGCTGGCGTCGCAGCCAATCCAACCCCGCTCGCCCGGGCCGACCAGCTTTAGAACTCTTAACACCACATTTCCCTACTTTTGTGGTTTGACCCTAAGTAGAGCATTAACACAGTTTTTGCAATTTTTTCCTTACTTTTGAAATAGTATAGTAGTATCTTTATTTTACTGTGTGCTCCCATAAGTCCATAATGGTATCCATATGTGCATGTGGGAGCACAGGGACCTGCGAACCCTGTGCTCCCATCCATGTATATTGTAATTGTTCCTGATTTGCTCCCATGTATCCATAAGCTTAGAGAGATTATAATGAACCCTCATTTCCCTTGGGGCCCTACTGTGCCATCAGTCCATAATGTTATATGTCAATGTGCTCCCATGCATGCATATTGTAAGTGGGCCTCATTTTCGTGTAGGCAAACCAGTACAGATGTCACGTTGTGAATGCATGGCACAGTATCACAGTCACTATAGACCCATTCATAAAAATGTCCCCCGCACCTGTAAACAAGGCCTGGAAACATGCATAACAGCTTAGTACACCTAAAGGTGTACTAAACTGCTCATCGCAGCACGTCCGTGTCTAGAAGTCTTTTCGAAATATAGCTTCCGAAAGGTACCCTGACCATTGCAACGTTATCCTATGGGAAATCCCAAAACTTCAAAATCTTATAACTGTGCAACGGATGAAAATTTTGTCAGCAAATCAGCAAAAGGCACATCTGTGGGGTAAGTCCTTTATACCCTGAAAATTTCAGCCCATAAGTGCAAGCCGTTTGCTTGCAATGACCCGAGAAAGAAACAGACATATCTGGAAAAGCAGTGTTGCAAATACATTTTTATTTAGCTTTTTGTTGACCGGGTAAGTGCACTAGACAAATCTTGCCTATTTTCAGGCACGACCGGGGGAATACAGATGAATGCCAACTGACCTTGAACCAGATTAAGCTGTTGGTGGTATTTTTAGTGAAAGAGGAAATTTGGCCAGGACACGGGAAATTCCCCTACTCTTTTCGAAAGTGCCATGGGATCTTTAACATCCACCTGAACTACCACCAATCCAGGCAGATGGGACCTCGGTTTAACATCTCATCCGAAAGACGGCACCTCAGAAGTGCAGCACCCCTCTCATGCTGCACTGCAGTGTCAGTACTGGGATATTAACCCAAGTGCCAGATGTGGGAACTGAACCCACAGTCCTCTGATCTCCCGGCCTCAGAGGCGAGTGTGCTACCTACTGAGCCACTGACACTGACACTTTAGTGATGCAACAGTATTTATTCTACTGTGAAACCAAAAATGATGCCGTGACACCTTTTTTGATGCTCTAACACCTATTTTGATGCCGCAGTACCTTTTTTTGATGCTGTGATAGCAAAAAAAAGCACGACACAGAAAAAAAAAGTTATGGAAGCACAAATTTAAATCCTTATAACTCTGGAACTCTGTCATAGTTTTTCACTGGACCAGTCAAAGGCGGTATCGCATCATAACGGCAAATATATAACAGCGAATACATTTGGGTGAATTCAAATGAGCGATCCTGATTATAGCTACAGGCACAATACAGCGATCGGGTGTTTATGGTGATCACGGACATTCTAAATACCCCACTATCAAAGAGCGCCGTGGAGTAAGAATCTTAGAAATAGGGGGGTGGGGGCATAGCCCGCTCATGACAGGGAGTCTTAAATAGGCGTGTTCTAAGGTGCTGCACATACCTGACTGAATGTTGTGAGAATGGCTCCAAATATGAGCTAAATAATCGCTATTATGGGTATCGCTACATTATGCAGTTGCTGATTTGACTGTCACTGTATGAATTCGCTCATTTGATGTTCGCTGTAATTCATTCACTGTTATGACATATAACCGTCAAAGGCACTACCTTGGGACATGACACATGTCCCCTGCAAGTTTGGGGCAAAAATTCCATTCCATGTAGGCTGTAGATGAGAGCAAAATAAACAAAGTTAAGTACAGGAAAAAATTTAGTATTTTTCTAGAAATGACACAGCTGTATCTCAGAAACACACAATCTGCTGTCACAAAAATGTTCACACATCAAGACCTCGCCTCCTAGACCACACACAGAAAATTTCAGCTCATTTCGTGAAAGGGAGGCAAAGATGATAATGTTAAAAATTTTAGGTTTAACATTAAACAGGGTAATCAACCCTAACTATAGTGGCGCTATCGCACCACTATAATATATATATTATAGGGGCACAGTCATGCCCCTGTAGGTAGGATTGAGTAGCCTGTTTAATGTTAAACCTCAGATTTTGCACTTTAATAACTTTGCAGCCAATCAATGGATTTGCTCAAAATTTGGTATACGCTGTCCCATGGGGTAGATCTATTGATATGGCAAGTTTCGCTCTGGCTGGTTGTGCAGATTCTGAGATCCAGACAGTGCAAAAAGTCATCTTTTTTTGCAGTCTCCCCCCCCGCCCCCCATTGCCTATGTCCAAATGGTGTGAAATTTTGATGTGATTTATGTATGGTAGACCCAGCTTGGGTAAGAGGACAGGCGTGCTACGTGTTGTGAAAAAAAATATTGATCTGTTGCAAAGTTATAACAAATTTTCATTTCCCATTGTTTTCAGTGGGAAGAGCACTTTTCAGGACAGAGGGAGAAAAATCGATGAAGGAATTTGCACTCGTAAAAGGATCCTTTTCATGAAACAATTCCTTTTTATAACCACTATTTTCTTTTTCAAAAATAAAATTGAAAAACACCCAAAATGAAGGTATCTAAAGACACCAGCACATGTATCTTGTTAATCGGGACTCCGTAGGTGGACTGTGAAGTTTAGTGGATGAACAACCTTGCAATGCCTTTTTTTTTTTTTTTTTATATTTTGATTCTTTTTTCATGACTCGCTTAGATCCTTTTTCGTGAGCCGATTCTTTTTTTCGTAAGCTCATGAAATGGATTTTACAGGCTACATCGATGCATAACTCAGCCATTTTTTGAGATTTTGACCCCAAATTTTCATCATGGCCTTTTAGGGACTCCACCTCATGAACAGTGTGACTGTCATTGGGCAGCTCCTGTCTGAAGGTGATTTTGCAGTTTGTTGTCAAAATCACCTTTCCAGTGGATTTGTGCTATGAGGTCATATTGTTCATGGTGATCATAAGCAAACTATGTTGAACATTTAGGAGAAACAAAAGTATTACATTGACAGTTTTCTGAAATTTTGCTACGCTTTCGTAACATTGGACATATTTTCAATATTTTCTCCCCATATTTTCAACATAGCCTTCTTATTACCCCCACCTCATGTATGTCACAGCTGTCATTTTTCAAATCCTGGCCAAAATGTGTTTTTGCACCTGTGGCACAGAATGGCATTACAGTTGCGCAGAACTACATTTTGTCTGGGATTTTTTTTTTTTAGTTAATTTGTTTATTCTCCCCTGGTCAGGTGGCTATACATCTTGCCGGCTCCCCCAGCCCTGTCCCCCACTCACAACTCACCTTACCAGCTGCCCCATGGCTATACCCCTTTGGTAGGGTGGCGGAGTTCACCTCGACCCGTCAAACCCTTACGAGTCAGTGCTGGAGGTAGCTGCGATTAGCAGGGGCCATGGAACCTCGTGGATGGCTTCACTGTGCTGCTCCTCTCTTTCTGGTACTCCCCAGGCAGGCGTGCAATGATGCCTCAGGGGACAGTCTTGCATCATCCGTATGCCCCTACTCAAGCGCCTGCCTCATCTCTCTCCCCACCTGAGCGTCGGGTGCGCCAGCCCCCAGCCTCCACTAGGGGCTAGTCATGCACCAACCACTAGGATCCCCCCGCCCTGGAGAAGGAGACCAGTCCATCAGACGCTCGATCCTTCTCCATCCCTGCTGACCCCCAGCAGCCTGTGCTTATTCCCAAACACGGGTCACTGGCGTAGCATGAGGTAAGGTGACCAGCGCCACCGGGCTGGCTGATTTTGTCAGGGATTTGAAAATTTTCTGTACTGAGTACCTGCGGTGAGGTCATAAGAAGGCTATGTTGAAAATTTGTGGTCAAAGTTATTAAAAATGGCACAGTTATGACTATTTGTTGCAATTTGCTATGCATACTCGTTTTTTTTTTTTTTTGTCTAGATTTTCAACATAACCTTCTTATTAAACCACCTCATGTATGTCATAGCTGTCATTTTTTCAAATCCTGGTCAAAATGTGTTTTTGCACATGCGCTGCGGATTGGCATTGCACTTGCATGGAGTTACGTTTTGGTGGGGATTGAAACATTTTCTGCACAGGGTACATGAGGTGGGGTACTAACATAGCTATGGTGGCGATTTGGTGACTATTGTCCTATAACTGGAAGTGCAGGGGCCAGAGGTCCCTGTGCTTCCACAGCTCGATACATATACGCATGTATGGAAGGATGGGGCGCTCCCATAGTACAACAAGGATACTATTATACTATATTAAAAAGTAAGGAAATAAATTGTAAAATACTTCATTAATGCATCAGTTACGGTTAAACCAACAAGTGTAGGGAAATATGGCATTAGGGTTTCCAACCCTAACACCCCATTCCCCGCCCTGCACAGACCCACAGGCGGGGGAGCTGTCTTGGAGCTGTCAACCCTAACGCTCACCCCATTCCATTACAAAATTAGGAGACATGGCTACAGCATAGGAGAATGGGGTGAGCATTAGGATTGACAGCCCCAAAACGGATCCCCCCTCGACCTGCGGGTTTGTGCAGGGGTGTGAAGCCAGAGTGTTGAGTTAGAAACCTAGCGCCCACATTTCCTACTTTAGTTTAACTAACTTGATGCATTAATGAATTGTTTGCAATATGTAAAAAAAAATAAAATAAATAAATATATATATATATATATATATACACACACGTATATTAGGGTTGAGTAAGCACTTCTATGTTAAACTCACATCTTTGCATCTTAATAACTTTGCCCCCTTTTAACTTATTTACATGAAATGTGGGAAGCACAGTCTCTGTGCCAGGAGCTCTTGATCCTGTAAATTTCATTTAGATCAGTTCAGGGGAAGCAAAGTTACAGAGGTGCAAATAAATGCAAAAATCTCCATTTTTGAAAATTTAATACTTTTTGGGCCACCCGATAACTAAAAAAAAGACAGGAGGCTTTGAAACCTGAAACTTGCAGATCTGCTAGATATTGGTCCAAGGAGTGTGCTTTTGTGGTTTTTAAATCCCATGGTCAAGTAGTTTTTAAAATATTTAATAAAAATGTTCCATTCTAGGGACATGGATATGTTGTTCATCCACACTTATTGGCAGGTTCCTTGCCGCTTTAAATCTTGCCGGAAGGTCTTCAAGCTGGCTCCTCTCACCAACCCGGGTGGTAAAACTCTCGGCTCCGCCCCATGGTGCCAGATCTTCCTTACCGCTTGGAAGCTCAGGTTCCCTCCTTAACGCTCTGCGATTAAGACTGGTTCCTAATTCTTGAAGTTCGAAATCAAAAAGTTTTTGCTAAAAGACTTGGTCTTCTTCTCCTCGCTGGCTGCGATGGACCATCGATTCGGTTTCGGAGGTGCCCTTCTTGGGCGAGAAGATGTCTGGGCGGATCCGCACTCCACGTGCGTCTACTGCCTGGGCCTTGAGCACGACCCGCAGGCCTGCGACTTGTGCTCTTCTTTTTCGGCCTACGTCCTTGAAGACCATGCTGCCCGATTACAACTGGGGCACCCCGAGAAGAGAATTCCACCGGTGAAATCTAAAGAGGCCCGGTTGGCAGTGTCCGTGGCGGCGGGCTCGGCGGATCAGCTTGAGCAGATGATCACCCTCGAAGAGGAGGCGGCGCGGGCCGCTTCTACCTCGGCTGCGGCATTTGTTCCGCTCTCTCTCGGTGCCTCGTACTCTGCTTCTTTCAAGGAGCTTTGTCTGACCCTCTCGACGAAAGGTGAGGGTCCAACTTCTTCGGGACCTTTTTCCAGGTCCAAAAAGAGCAAAAGTAAGTCTCTCCATCGGCGCTCTTGGGGACGGAAGATCCCCTCCCTTGTCGGGCAGTGGGCACAGTCCGACCCCTCAGCTCGGCCACTGGCTTCACGGTGTCCCGTCAGGTCAGTTGGCCGAGACTCCCGGCCAGCCCGGTTGAGATTTCTCGACCCGTTAGATGAGTTGTCGGCTGGAAGCGAGAATCCCCTCTCCCAGTTCCCCGGTGAGAGTTGAGGATCCCGTCGGCTCGTCTGTGCCTCCGGTTCCGGAGCCTTTGGTGGGATCGTCCGAGCCGAGGGGAGTGCCGGTTTCCGACACTTCTCCTTGCCTTCCTCGGCCTAGTCGAGACTCTCGGTCTCGGTCTCGGACATCCTCGCGGTCCGACCGATCCCGCCGCCATAGGCGGTCTCGGTCTCGGCACCGCAGTAAGCGGCGCCGCCGCTCTTCCTCTTCCTCGGATGAGGAAGGCTTCGGCGCAAGTTGTGTCAGAGGTACGAGGAACTCATGTGGCAACAGCTCCTTTTGACCGGGAATAAGCCGACCCAGTCGTCTTCCCCGGCCATTAAGTGGCTGTCACCGGAGCCGAAACAACCCCTCGTTGTAGCCGAGGAGCCTGTTCCCAGGCCGGTTGTTCGGCCAATTCCAGCTGCCCACCGATTCTGGTGGAACCTCCGCCTCCACAGCCACTAGTTGGGCTCGACCAAAATTCTCCGGTCGACCTTTGGGTTTGCCCATAGGCTGTCTGTCACCCTCACTCCCGATAAACCTCGGCAGGTGGAGGTGGCTCAGGCCGAGCAGCTCTTTGAGGACTCTTCTGAGTCGATGATGGTTCTCCCTCTTCTCCAAGCGCATGGACTTGGAGTCCTTGGGAAGGCAGTCAGTGGACGATAGCCCTTTGTCCTTCTTAGGGTTGCTTGACTCATCTCGGAGTCCACGGGATGAAGCTCGAACCCCGTTTCTACGGCCAGGTATCCCTCACAGAGATTCTGGACTGAGGGATTCTCCTATGGAGCCTTTCCGGTGGCGAAGCCATAGTGGGTCCGGCCTTGGAACTTTAGCAGCGTCCTGCTTCCTGCCCTCGCCTTGACCAGGATGGCCAGGAAGTATCACGGTCCTACGGTTCCCTGTTCGGTTTTGAACACCCCTCGGCCGAGGGTTGGTTACCGACAGCGTTTTCTGGCGTGCAGAGGCATCGAGATGTAGACAAACCTCCGACAAGGAATCAAGAAATTGGATTATGCGGGCGAAAAGTCTCGCTTCGTCCTCTCTCGACGCCGTTAGGCCAGTTCGGCCGTCCTCATGGCACATTTTCTCCGCCCTGTTGGGCTCCCTGGATGAGGTTGTCCCTCATCTTCCTGCGGATCTGCAGACTACGGTCAGGCAGGTGTGGGACCAGGGCAGTGGCAAAACAGCAGCTCCAGACTGCGATAGACCTCGGGGACTCATGTGCCAGGTCTGTGGCGGCCGCAGTGGCCATGCGTCGTCGGGCTTGGCTGAGGATATCCACCTTTACCTCGGATACCCAGCACAAGTTGGCGGATGTTCCCTTTTTGGGGACTGACCTCTTCGGCCCTGGGGTGGAAGGTCACCTGCAGAGGATCGAGAAGTCCAATGCTACCTTGGACTCGGTCTCTTACGCTCAGAAGGACAAAGGCCGTAAGCCACAGCCTAAGCCCTTTTGTCCTTCTGCGCCCGCGGCGCGCCCGGCCCAGCAACGTCGGGGCCAGCAGGCTCGAGCTTGGCATCCCAAACCCAAGCCGTCGGCTTCTTCCAACAGGAAGCAGGGAGGAAAAGGCCCAGGTGGTCCCTCGGCCGGTCCTTCCTCCAAGCCTGCCCAGTGATGGGCTGAGGGGTGTCGCCCCCATCCCTGTCACCTCACCCCTGGTTCCCCCCATGGGGGGACGGCTCAGACACTTCCTTTTCGCCTGGTCCGCTGTTACCATGGATAGGTGGGTACTGGAGGTGGTGGGAAAAGGCCTGCCTCTGGAATTCGAGCAGGCCCCGCCCTTCAGAGCCGTCGCACCTCGGGGGGCCTCGGGGTCCGCAGCCTCACTGGCGGCTCGCGGAGCCGACATCGCTCTCCTCCTCCAAAATGAGGTGATCACGGAGGTAGAGGACCCTCCCCCTTCAGACCCGGGGTTCGTATCCAGGTATTTCCTGATTCCGAAACGGAGGGGGGGCTGGCACCCATTCTCGACCTACACAACCTGAACAAGTTCCTAAGGTCTTGAACCTTCAGGATGGTCACTCTGGCACAGATAATACCATCTCTGGAACATGGCGTGTGGTTCTGCTCTCTGAACCTACAGGACGCGTTCTTTCACGTCCCTATCCGTCCGTCACATCGGAGATTCCTCCGCTTTTGAGCGGAGGGATCCCTCTTCAGTTCGAGCCATGCCCTTGGCTTATCTCCAGCTCCCAGGGTCTTCACCAAATGCATGGCAGTGGTGACAGCATTCCCTCTTGGCGCCGAGGGTCGGGTGTACCACCATCCTGGACGATTGGCTGATAGCAGCCCCTCCAGGCAGGAGGTGGAGGCGGTCAGAGATCTGGCCCTCAGGTTTGCTCTCAAGTTGGCCTTCTCATCAATGAGGCCAAGTCGGAACTCGAGCCGAAGCAGGTGATCCTGTTCATTGGGGCAGATCTCGATGCTCTTCGAGCCAGAGCACGACTCCCAGTGGACAGGGCCGAGGTTCTTACCTCCTTTGCCCAGTCATTTCTGGTTGGGCAATTGCGCCCTGCCCGGGACTTCCTGCACCTCCTGGGTCTCATGGCGGCCTGTACCAGCGTGGTCCGTTGGGCTCATTGGCATCGCGCCCCTTCAGTGGGACTGGCCAGCCAGTGGTCTGGCAGCTGCGATCCTTTGGACCAGCTAGTGATAGTGACCCAGGAGATGTGGACGGCCTCCAGTGGTGGACCGTTCCATTCCATTTGCAGGAGGGCATCCCGTTTGTCCGCCCGAGCCGACGGTCTCTCTATCGACCGATGCCTCTCTGATGGGTTGGGGTGCCCATCTGGGGGAACACCGAGTGCACGGCCTCTGGTCCCCGCGGGAGTGCCGATGCCGCATCAACCTGCTGGAGCTCCGAGCAGTCTGCCTAGCTCTCACCGCCTTTGCTCCGTTTCTCTGGGGTCAAGTGGTCCGAGTCCAGATGGACAATACCACGACCATGTACTACCTAAACCGCCAGGGCGGGACGCGCTTCCTGCTTCTATGCAAGGAAGCTCTCCGCATTTGGTCACTCGTGTGCAGCCTGGAGGCGGATCTCCTAGCCATTCATCTGGCAGGAGCCTCCAACACCCTGGCCGATGCCCTGAGCCGGATAGAGGCTGCATCTCACAAATGGTCTCTCCTGCCGGAGGTAGTACAAGATCTGTTCTCCCTCTGGGGCACACCTCAGGTGGACCTGTTTGCCTCCAGGGAGAACGCGAAGCTGAGGCTGTTTCATGCCCGCCCCCCTCAGCAGGGCTCGCTGCAGGGGGATGCCTTCTCGAGGCTGTGGACCCTGGGCCTCTTCTACGCCTTTCCCCATTTCCCTTGATTCACAAGGTGCTTCTCAAGGCGAGGAGGGACAAGGCGCAGGTGATTCTGATAGCCCCAGACTGGCCCGCCAGTTACGGTACCAGATCTCCTCAGCCTCAGCTCCAGGCTCCCGAGGCAGCTTCCAGCTTGCCCGGACCTGCTCTCAGTCAATCAGGGGAAGGTGTTCCATCCGGACCTTCAATCCCTGCACCTGACGGCCTGGTTCCTGAGCGGCTAGAGTTCCAGGCCTTGGGTCTTTCCGATGAGGTCCTCAGTGTTGTTGAGGCGTCCCATAAGGAGTCAACCAGAAAATGCTACGCCTTTAAATGGAAGAGATTCTCCATTTGGTGTCAGGGCAAGGGCTTGGACCCTTCCTCCTGTTCTGTGGCAAGCATTTTGGACTATTTATGGTCCCTTTCTAGTCAAGGGCTTAGGTCGGCGACCTAAAGGTGCACCTGGCAGCCATCTCTGCTTACGGGCGCGGGCGAGGGGCAGTCGGTGGCGCCAGGATAAGGTGGTCGGCCTTTTTCAAGAGCCTTGATCACATTTCCCCTCGGTGAACCTCCACCTCCGTGGGATTTACTGCTGGTACTGGCAAAGCTCATGGGCAAACCATTGAACCAATGCACAGGTGTGATCTCTCTCTCACCTGTCATGGAAGACCGCCTTCTTGGTGGCTATCACGTCAGCCAGAAGGATGGGAGAGCTCAGGCGCTTTGCAGTCTCCTTACCTAGTCTTCCACAGGGACAAGGTTGTCCTCGCCCCACCGAAATTCCTTCCGAAGGTGGTGTGCGGAGTTTCACCTTAACCAGGTGCTGACTCTGCGGTGTTCTACCCCAATCACACCTTGGAGGCCGAATACAGGCTCCATACTTTGGACCCCTAGAAGGGTGCTCGCTTATTATAAAGGGCGCACGGCTGAAGTCGAGGAGAGGTTAGCCAGCTGTTTGTCACCTATGCTGAAGCGCACCTGGCAGACCTGCAGCCAAGCGGACGATAGGCAGGTGGGTCACCTCTTGCATAGATCTCTGCTATAAGTTGGCGGGCATGGAGCCTCCCAGAGGATAAGAGCTCATTCTACCGCCATACTGCTGCATCGGTGGCTGCTTCCAGGGGCGTCCCTATCCAGGAAATCTGCAGGGCTGCTACCTGAAGTCAGCACACACCTTTATTACCCATTACCACATCGACCTTGAGTCATGCGGGATGCTGGTTTTGGGGCCTCAGTTCTCCAGTCTTTATTTCCTAAGTAGGGGTGTGCCTTGCCTCCCTCCTCCTGGAGAAGTGCTAGGAGTCTGCCAGACAGTGTGGATGAACAACATATCCATGTCCCTAGAAATACAGGTTACTCACCTGTAACGGGAGTTCTAGGAATGGTATATGTTGGTCTCATCCCTGACCCATAACCTCGGCTTGACGCACAACCTGAGCTTTCAGCGGGCCAGATCTGGCGTCATGGGCGGAGCCGAGGTTTTACCACCCGGGTGGGTGGGAGGAGCCAGCTTGAAGACCTTCCGGCAAGATTTAAAGCGGCAAGGAACCTGCCAATAAGTGTGGATGAACAACATATACCATTCCTAGAACTCCTGTTACAGGTGAGTAACCTGTATTTTTTGAGCATACGCAGTTCAAAAAATCAGCATTCTATTCATAACTGAATTTTTGCGAAAGCAGCAGTTTGCAGTATGCGACACAGATGTCTTTAATAAACAACAGCTGTGTAGTATGGTGAAAACCTCTGCTTCTGTCGCCGCACGTAACCATCCTGGTTCTGCTTTAATTGGACTGTTATCTGCACCCCGGGGGCCCCAGTCCCTGGTGGCAATGTATTAATTTTTTTATTTTTTATTATTTATTGTTGTCCGACACCTGGATGCCCACCCCTGGTGTCAGATGCTTCCCCTCATGTGCAGTCCATTGATTAAGTAACACCGCTGACATCGGGGGATCCGATCCCTGTGTCGGCATTTAAACCCCACCCCAGCAGTGTGGGACACTGGGAGCCACCCCGTGTCCGAAATATGTTCCCTGAAAAACAAAAAAAAAAGTCCCACGCCATACTATTTTTTTAAACTGAAAAAGAAAACAGTCCCTCGTCTGCCACCGTCTCCCTACCCGAACCCGACCCTCCCACTGAGCACCCTCCACCCCCATTACCCTGTACTTGCCTCCAGATGTTGAGACACATACAAGATCGCTGTCTTTAATAAACTACAGCTGTATTGTATAGTGCAAGTAATATACAACACAGCTGCTTTTAATAAATGACAGCTGTGTCATTTAGTACTTGCACTATACAACACAGCTGTGTCGTATACTGCAGGCTGCTGCTGTCATGTTTTGTGCAGTAGGTCAAGGACAGGGCTACCATTATTGAAGCCCTGCCAACCTGACTGTGGCTTGGTTAAATGGTTATCTGCCCACCAGGGGCCCCAATCCCCGGTGGCAGTGTTTTTATTTTGTATCCTTATCTGACACCAGGATGCCCACCCCTGGTGTCGTATGCTTCCCCCCCTTTTAGGAGGCAGTATAGTGTAGTGGTTAAAGGCACTGAGCTGCAAATATGGAGACCTGAGTTTGAATCCCAGAGCCCCTACTTGCATATTGTGTGACCATGAGCAAGTCACTTAACTTCCTTGTGCTTCCAGGTCCCGCGTGGAAATAAGCTCTGGCTTAGTATGCCTCTACTGGTTGAACAATTCTCCCCCCCCCATCGCAGCCCATTGATTTATAACCACTGCCAACATTGGGGGGGCCCAATCTCCGTGTCGGCATTTACATCCTCTAGTAGGGTGGGACACTGGAGAGCCCACCCTGAGTGTCCTGAAATATTTTAATTTTTTTATGTTTTCCCTGAAATTAAAAAAAATGTCCTGTGACCTCCTTTTGGTTTTTTCACCTGAAGAAAAGAAAACAGTCCCTTATCGTTGCCACTGTCTCACTACCCCAACCCCACCCTCCCACTGAGCACCCCCCGTGCCCTATACTTACCTGCAGAGGTCAGCCGATGCCATCTTCTGTGGTCCGGGTCACATCTGCACTCTTCAGAGCCAAACTGCGAACTGAGGAATACAGGTAAATGCTGTATAATGCATTTCCAATGGCGTGTTGAACTTATGTTGATATCTTTGTCATTTCTTTGAAATTTTTTCACATTTTCAGCATGGCCTTTTTGGGACACCACTTCATGAATACTGTCACTGTTGTTTCGTTAATCAGGCCCGGAAGGTGATTTTACAGTTGCTGCGTGGTATCACCTTTCAGGACTGAATAACGAAATGACAGTGCCATTATTCATGAGGTGGGGAATCCCAAAAAACTCATCTTAATCTGATAAGCGTTCCTATAAATGGCAGGTTACAGTGTGCGTTGAAAATTTTCTACACAGGCGCATAACTTTGGTAATTTACAATATTTTGACTCCAGATTTTAACCATACCCATTTTTCTCACCACCTCATGAGCACAGTACAGCTGTCTTTTTTCACGCCCTGTTCGAAATGTAATTTTTGCACCTGTGGCACAGAATGTCAGTAGCCTTTCAAGTAGATGTGTGTATTCCCAAGTGTTTCTTCAGTGAGACGCCATTACGTTCAGGCACGACGGGTCACGCAGGCCTGAGAGGGCAAGAGACATGTGAACACAGTGAGTGTAATGGCACCTCACTGAAGAAACGCTTGGGAATGCGCACATCTACTTGAAAGGCTGGCGACTCCAAAAGTACGTGATCAGTGCAATTTTCAAGTTGCGACTGCACAACGTACATGCATGGCACTGAAGGGATGTAATGTATGGAGCAGTGCACTTTCACATTTACATAAAAACATAAGTAGTTTACAGGGCATAGCAGGCAGAGTTACTTAGGACAGCAAGGGTCACGGCAGCATGGCTTGGAGGAGCGTGGCACTACAGGAACGCACCTGCTCACAATATTTACTTTCTTGGTGCAGCACAGGTTAGTACTGCTGCGCCCAATGGCAGAAAATGGGTTAACTGGAAGGGGTCTATGAGCATGATTTTTTAAATGAATACCATGCCGTTTGATAAGAAATTACTAGAAACAGAGACCAGAATGCACCAGGTAGCACAACATTGATAGACAGTGTTGCCTGGTGTTTCCCTTTAACAAAGTTTTTACAATGAATATATACTGTGTGTGTGTGTATGTATATATATATATATATATATATATATATATATATATATGTGTGTGTGTGTGTGTGTGTGTATATATATATATATATATATATATATATATATATATATATATGATACAATCTGCAATCATGAGAGATCACATACCTTACAGCTCAATGAATGTTACATACTAATGCTGTATTCTTCAAGCTTTGTCTCCTGGAAAATATACAAATATAAATTTTCCATGTCAGTGCACCAACTTATCTACTAAAAGAATATAATGAATTTATATAAGGGATTGCAGCCGACACTAAGCTGGGTGGTGTTGTGGACATGGCGTTACATAGAAGCAGGATGGTGGAGGATTTAGAGGACATTGTCAAATGGGTCAATAATAAGATGTAATTCAGCCTGGACAAATGTGTTGTCTTGCGTTTTGTCAGGAACAACAGTTTGCAGGAGTATTGTACTTATGGGAACAAACTGAAGGTTGTTAACAAAGAAAAAGACCAAAGTAACTATGTCAGCAGTGACTTTAAGAACAGTGCCCAGTGCAGGCAGGTGTCCACTAAAACTGGACATTTAATTAACTGTGTGTGTAGGTCCTTTTTTCCAGGTTGGAATCAGTTCTCCTACCCTTATATAAAGCCTACATCAGGCCACATATGGATTATTGTTTACAACACCGGAGTCCATACCAAAACAGGATGTGAATATAATAGAAAAAGCTCAAACAAAATTGACCAAACTTAACCCTCGCTGTAGGAGAAAATCTTATGAGGACAGGCTAGAGAATTTAGGCCTATGGCCCTTAAGTTTTAGAAGAACTAGGGGTGATATGCTGCTTCTTTATAAGATACTGGATGAACCAGTGTTAAAGGGAGAACTGAGTTTAGTTTATAACGAACTTAAATATGACCAGAGGGGGCATAAGCGCCAACTAGCTGATACTGTACCCAAAAACGAACTCAGGAAATATGCTTATATACCAAAGAGCTACAAGGTTATAGAATCGGTTACCAGAGGATTTAGTTCTTGCACCAAACATGTCCACTTTTAAGGTAAAACTGGACAATCTCATTCAAGATGGTAACACTGGTTATCACCACTGAGCAGTGGGGACAGCATTTATGGGCCTAGGACTTCTGTGTCCTAAGACAGAAGTGTAAACCGAAGTATGTATACCTTATAGGGGAAATCCCTTATATGGCAAGACCACCATTAAGACCATTGTACAAAAAAAAACAAGTTCGTATACATTACTTTTCAGGACTCTAAAAGAGCCAAGTCTCCATGGTTACTATTTACATTTTAATGAAGGAACAGCAAGGACTTTGCTGTCTTGCCTTATAAGGGAGGCTTTTATTCCCCCACCAATGCATCAGCACTGTCCGGGAGTAGGGAATAGCCCCCTGACAGCCCTTCCCATGGGGGGGGGGATCATCTATGGGGGAACAAGGAGTGAGGTAAGTCCTGGAGATGGCGGGTGATGGGGCTGGGCAATGTGAAAGGGGTCGGCCAGTAGCACAGGGAGAAAGAAGAAAATATTAAAAAAAAACATCACTAGTGCTTGGCCTGTGGATCAGGGCCAACTTCATCTTGCTATGACTATGGATGTTGTCCTGTTTCCTCTATGCCCTACAGATGTCGCTGGTTAAAGATGTCGTGACACACACACGCTGCGTATGTTGACATTGGGCAGTGTCCTCCCCCCGAGCAACTCTGTTGCACCATCGCTTGGGGGCGATCCAGCTGGCAGTAGTGTGGCAGATCTTGTTCCTCATCCACCCTGGAGGAGGAGAACATATAGGGAGACTCTCAAGTCTCCTCCCCCTGTTTGGGCCTCAGTGACCCAGGGTGGTTGTTCCTGAACTCTGACTGTGGGTGGTAGCGCTACCACTGCACTGACAACCTGACTTTGCTTATAGTATTTTAGTAATAAAGCTAAGGTGTAGGTGTTTTCAGTGCAGTGTCAGTAGCCTTTGCAAGCATGGTCTTGTTGTTTGCTTGTTAGTTGCTGTGCAGCTTGAGCACCATTACATCTAGCTGTCTAAGGAACAGTTTTAAGGGTAGTAGAAAATTCAGCGCATGAGATAAAACACTCCCATTTGTAAATCTGAGCACTTCTTCATAGCACATGTTAACAGGCAAAATTCTGTGTTAGAAGGCAGTTTAATTGGCCAGCCCGTTGGCACGGGCAGTGCTACCACTCACAATGCCAGCGAGCAGAGTTTGGAAATGAGCCAGGGATGTCAGAGACCAGCTGGAAGGAGGAGGTGCAAGTGTCCCTGTGGACACTGTCCTCCTTCTCCTGGGAGGGAGAGAAGCAGTACCTCACTCTACTATCACCAACTTGGGGTGCACATGTCATGGTGCAGCAGCCACGGTGTGGGGAAGGGAGGACATCGTTAGGTGCTTGGCTAGGTTTATTCGTACTCGAGGAAAGTTGGAGTCTTATCCTCACTGAGGTAGGACTGGGGAACATAAGGAGTAGACCCCCTCTGATGCAGCAGTGTGGCTGCTGAAAATGGCCAAAAGGCAGTTGGATTCACCCACTGGGTGAGCAGCAAAAATAGATTACAAAAAAAATAGTAGTTTAAAGATACTGTAAATATTCATTTTTAAAATGCCTTGAAAACCAGCCCATTGGCACAGCAGCAGCACTGCTGCTCATGGCAATAACAATCCAGGTTCAGGACTTGAGCTTGCAGCATTGAAGGACTAGTGGGAGAGGGCCAAGTGTCCCAAAGGACACTGTCCTTCTCCTGGGATAGTAGGTCACTGGTCCCGCTGCTCTACCGCCACCTGGGTGACCATAGGTTGCCATGCGGCTGGGGTCACTAAATAAAAGAGAGGATGGCCACTGGCCCTATGATGGGTAACTTTGCATGTGCGTACCTGGACCCCTTGCCATGGGCATCCTGGTGGAATGAGAGAACTACATGGAAAAACCCAAGCTCAGAAGGATGAAGCCAGGTACTCTGCAGACCTGTGCTGCCTGAATGGTTCTGCCGCTGGGGACTCTTGAGGAAGATGCTGTCCCTAATACCCTGCTATGGAGAGAAAGCAGTACTGTGCAGGAAGAGCAGGTAAGGCAGTGTCAGGGCTGGAAGGTTGCCAGAAGGCTGAAGGGACAGAACAAGAGAGAGGGGAATAAGGAATAACTCATAAAAAAAAAAAAATAATAATAATGTCAGAGCTGGCTACATGGTGCCAAGCAGTGGAGCAACTGATCAGCGTGCTGGTGACCCAAATTTGTACTCTGAGGTCAGAAAAATAGGAGCTGAGGCCAGCACAGATGGGCATTTTCATCCTGTGGTTAGGTGAAGGTGTCTGCTGATGATGGTAAGGTGTTGGTGACTTAAATGGCATGGGCAATTTTACATGTCCAGCACTCCCCCCGGTTGTCGAGGCGTGCAGTCTCATGGGTGGAGGGTGAAAACAGGGAAATAACAGGGAAAGTTATGGCCAGGCTGGGCATGCCTGAAGACAGTTCTTTGTCCTCCAACACTACCAGGTAGCTCTATGCACTGCTGGAATTCCTGTCAGCTGTCACTGTCAGTCAGTCCTTGCTTTCCTCATACTGATCCTCCATCGTGTGTGTGTGTGTGTGTGTGTGTGTGTGTGTGATTGTGTATGTGTGTGTGGTGCCACCATAGAAGGGACACACCCGAGCTGGGAAGGTGGTCAGAGGAATAAGGGAGCCAAATGATTGTGAGCAGGAGGCGAGTCCAACATTGAGCAAGAGCTTCAGGGACCAGAAGGAGTATGGTGCGCAGGAGTGTCAAAAGGAGGAAAAAAATGCCTTGAAATAAATATAAATGAGCATAACATGATGCATCCTGTATTCACTCCCACAGGTCTTCCAGAGATGTGACAGTAGTAGGAGACTGCTTTGAGTACAAATCAAAAGAACCAAGCTTTCTGTCGATGTCACATCAGTCTTACAGTACATGAGTTCCGTCTTTCCAACGTTTCATCTGCAGCAAGTTGTGGAACATCTGGGGCTTAATGTCACTAAAACCAATAAACTACTATTCAGAGAAATCTCTTTGACATCTGTGGTCTTGATTTTAATATATATCTGTGCATTGTCATTGTAAAGTTGGGGGTGTAGAAAAAGAATCTCAGCGTGATAATGACTTGAGGGATCAGCCTGATAGGGCAGTGGCTGAGGAGCTGCTTTCCATGTGAGTGATTGAGATTCTCACCATGAGCCTGTAACATCAATGAGGGCTAGAAGAGAATGGATAGAGTCTCAGACATGAAACTTTATGTTGGCCATCCCACACTTACAGAAGTGGTGTTGCATGTGGTCTCCAGTCAGGGTGCTAGGAAGATCGAAAATGGAGGGAAAAGTCCTGCCCTGCCATGCTTGATGGTGGTCACTCACTTACCCGCCCACCTCAAGGCCTGTGACTACCCCAGAGATCCTCCTCCATCTTTCTGATAACTAGATATGTTCCTCGACTAGGCCAGGAGGGGTAAGTCACAGAGGTAATGAAGGTTTGGAAGGATGTGGTCTGGTGTACCATAGGGGTCAGTAGCAGTGTTGCAAGTGAAGCCTGGAGTAGCAGGGCTGATCAGAAGTTAGGATGGAAGGAGCAGTCGCCGGGAGCATAAACAGAAAAAAAAGACATGCTATTTCTCCAGGAGAGGGTGTTGGGGCTGGAGCTAGTGTGCTGTCACCCACTAGTTGCTACAAGAAGAGCTACAGTGTGACCCAATCCATGGGTGGCTGAAGAAGTTGACTGCATCACATGAGCATGCCATAGGGTACTGGTACTTGGCATCAACATTCTGGCATCTCCTAGGGAGGATACAGATAAAATCTGGAAAAACAGCACGCTCTTCCAGAGGTCTTAACAACTACCACCCCTAACCTCCTGCCGTGGCATGAAGATTTCACTGTCCCAGGAAGAGGGACTTGCTACTATGGAAAATGAGCCTCAGAGGTTTTTTTTTAACTCTGTTTTTCCCCCAGACATATTTCAGCCAGGACCTCCGTCAGTTTCTGCCACCTTCCATTTGTCTAGGCTCCTCTTACCTGGTCACCATTGGGACTCCTTTGCCATCCATGACTCACCTCTGTGTTGCCTTCTTGGCTTGAAACTCTCAAGGCTGGGTTTGCATTTCAGCACCTATGGTAGCTCCACCCCATAATCCAACTGGCCATGGTGGAGGTGAAGCCCCACAGCAAATCTAGGAGCCAGGAGGAGGAGTGCACCCAACTGTGGACATGAGGGGCAGGTAGAGCATAATCTGCCCACCCAGTTGCCATTTTCCCCTTGTTTCTCCCTCCCTGGAGATTATTCCATGGAATGACAGTCCCGTGTACATCCCACACATGTGCCATGTCTGCAGTGTTCCATCCCTTATTCTGCTGAGTCTCAAGCCAGTCAGCATTCACTAGGTGGCAGTCAGATGGCATGAAATGTCGCCCTCCCTTCCTGAAGGAGGAGAGCTGTTCTCAGGACACCCAGTCCTCCTTCTCCTGGCTGACCCCTGATAACACAAGCTCGCTTCCAAACTTGGGTCACCACCATAGTGGGGGGGGGGTTAGTGCTAATACTGCACTACCAGGCCGGTCCAGACTGACAGTGTATGAGAGGTGAGAGAGGGGACCCAGACCTGATGGCTCTAGATAGACCAGGTGGAGACACTGCTAGTAAAATTGAACAGAATTTGAAATGTGCTGTCATGAATTGAACAAAATATGTCAGTTACAGTAGAAGACCTAGCAGGGGTATATGGGTTTCATGTCCTTAGTATCATAAATGCTTGGTGGAATGACTCCAACCAGTGAGATACAAACCTGTAAGAGTATAAATTATTCAGATGGCACCAAAATGGGGAGGGGGTGAGGGCATAGTATTGTATTTTAAACAGGTGCTTGAAGGTTCAGGTAAAGAAGGATATTAAGAGGAACAAGGAAGTGACCACACTGATGAACCAAAGACAGCGCGTCATGCTGCCACACAGATGACCATGTTTGAGAGCGAGCTCAGATTTCCACGTGTGGAGGCAGGTGGGGCCGAGGCTGCTTCCTTGTGGCAGTGCAGCTCGACCAGAGAGGGTCGGTGGTGAGTTCTGGCACCACAGTGACCCCTGCAGCTGAGCCAGGAAACTTGCTGTGGCCACAGAGTCTGCTGAGAGTGTGCGAGGCCATAGGCTATGCTCAGGTTTTTTTTGGGGGGAATGATAAAAAAGGAAAAAAAATCTACTACCCTGTTGATGGTCTGGTCCTCAGTGGCTCCTCTGGTTCCTAGTGCCTGCCAGCACAGGATTCTATTCCACATACTGCCTCAGGGGGAGGATGGCCTACCCTTTGGAGACTCTGCCACAGAGTAGCAGGGCTGCTCAGAAGGTAATGTCAAGCCACACAAAAGTGAAGGTACTGGACTTCAGGAGGGCTGATTTTGTCAAAATGGGAGAGTGCCTCTGAAAAGTACTAGCAAACAGGCAAGAAGGTGAGGTGGAGCAACAATAGGGAAACATTAAAACTGCCATCACAGAGGCAACAAGCCTTTGTGTGAAGCAAATAAATCAAAACGAAAGAGGAAACCTCTATGGTTCTCTAAAGAAGTAGTGGGGAAGGTAAGGGAGAAAGAGATAGCATTCAGGAAGTATAAGGAAACACAGAAAGAGCAGGACAGAGAACTGTACCAGTTAAAGCAGAAAAAAGTGGGGAAGGCAGTCAGAATAGCAAAGGCCCAAACCGAGGAAAAGATAGTCAACTCGGTTAAGAAGGGTGATAAAACCTTTTATAGGTACATTAGGGAGCAAATAAAGACTAAGGCAGAGATACTGAGGCTGAAAAAGAGGAAGGTGGTTGGGCAGAGAACGACAGTGAAAAAGCAGGGATACTGAACGAATACTACTGTTCGGTATTCACAATGGAAAGGAGGGGGAGATACCTAATCCAGTCAATAGAAGCACTCTGGATAGGGGGGTTGATATTAGTCCTTTCACAGAAGAAAGGGTTCTGAAAGAACTCTTAAAACTGAAGGTGGATAAAGCAATGGGGCCTGATGGGATTCACCCCAGAATTCTAAAAGAACTAAGGGAAGAACTAGTAACACCACTGACTACCCTTTTTAATAAATCATGGGAGGATGGTGTGGTACCTGAGGACTGGAGGAGGGCAGATGTGATTCCCCTTCACAAAAGTGGGAGCAAGACAGAGGCAGGAAACTACAGACCTGTCAGTTTGATCTCAGTGGTAGGGAAAATGATGGAATCACTGCTGAAGGAAAGAATTGTTGAGTACCTAGAGTCCAGTGGTGCACAAGACCCAAAACAGCATGGATTCACAGCAGGAAGGTCATGTCAGATAAATCTAATTGATTTCTTTGACTGGGTGACCAAAGTAGTAGACCAGGGAGGGACTGTGGACATGGCGTACCTAGACTTTAGCAAGGCATTTGACACAGTCCCGCACAAAAGATTAATAAACAAATTAGCCAGCCTGAGAGTGGGTCCCAGGGTGGTAGCCTGGGTAAAACACTGGCTGTATAACAGGACACAGCGGGTAATAGTAAAGTAAATGGAGTCCACAGTAAAGAAAGGAAGGTTACTAGTGGGGTACCGCAGGGTTCAGTACTGGGGCCGGTCCTTTTTAATGTCTTTATAAGTGAAATTACAGAGGGACTGGAAAGGAAAGTATGTCTCTTTGCAGATGACACAAAGATCTACAACAGGGTTGATATGCAAGATGGTGTGAAAAGGATGAAAAGGGACTTGGCAAGGTTGGAGGAATGGTCAAATGTATGGCAGCTTAGATTCAACGCAAAGAAGTGCAAAGTAATGCACCTGGGAAACAAAAACGCAGGAGAAGAGTACACAATGGGGGGGTGAGATACTGACAACAACAAAAATGGAAAGGGACCTGGGGGTAGTCATATCAGATGACCTAAAGGTGGGCCAGCAATGTGAGAAGGCAGTAAGGAGGTCTGGGGGGATACTGGGATGCATTGGGAGAGGCATCACCAGTAGAAAACGGGAAGTTGTTCTCACGCTGTACAGACAGTTGGTAAGACCACATTTGGAGTACTGTGTACAGTTCTGGAGACCCCATCTCCACAAAGGCATAGACAGGGTGGAGGCTGTCCAGAAGAGGGCAACCAAAATGGTGCAGGGTCTGCACCAGAAGACATATGAAGAAAGACTAAAGGAGCTTAAGATGTATAGCATCGAGGAAAGAAGGGAGAGGGGGGACATGATGGAAACTTTCAAATACCTCAAGGGAATCAACAAAGTCCAAGAGGGTAGCATCTTTCAGAAAAAGAGATGTGCAAGAATAAGGGGGCACAATTTGAAGATGGGAGGGACGGCTCAGAGGTAATGTGAGGAAGTATTTCTTCACAGAGGGGGTTGTAGATGCATGGAACAGCCTTCCTGAGGAGATCATAGAGTCAAAAACTGTGGGAATTCAAGAATGAATGGGACAGACATTTCTAGTGGGGGGTAGGAGGAAGTAGGCTGTTGGTTAACTAGGATCTGCAGCTTATCCGTTATGTAGGGAGATGGGCAGGCTAGGTGGGCTATGCGGTTCTTATCTACCATCAAATTCTATGTTTAGGGGTATGCCGTGGGGATAACCAGTGGGTTACCAAAGTCCAGGGTTAGCCAAGGGGCTGCGAACCTGACAGGGTATATCCCTGGGATTGGCATATATCCCTAGAAGATGCAGGTGGCCAAGAAAAAAAAAAAAAAAACGCTTAAAAAAAAAAAAATAGGATGAAGGAAGGAAAGGAATATTTCTGGGTGGAGTAAACTTAACAGGAAGTTAGCCACTGGGAAGCACACCTATCTCTGATCTGCCTAAGGTTGCCAATGGGTTCAATCAGTTCTTCACCTCTTGCTCTGTCTGTCTCCTCCTTCCCTTCCCTAAGTCTCCATCTTTATCCTCCCTCTTCTTCTGTCTCTTAAATTTTCCACCATTTCTGTAGGGACCACCCTGACTGCCCTAAATGTTTCCAATCCTGCCAGAGGGCACAGCCTCGATAGCTTAGACCTTAAACTCCTTCACCCTGCCAGCCTCTTTTTCCAGTTCCAGACCATCCTCCAGACCCAGAAGATGGCTGAAGTCTTCCTCTGCACAAAGGGGGCAACTCCTCTTCCCTGGGAACTAGCACCCCATCTCCTTCCTCCCTGTCCTGGCCAAGGTACAGGAAACATTTCCTTTCTCTCAGTCCTCCTCCTTGCTTGATTTCTGTTTCTTTCCTCTCACTTTTACATGCTGGTTTCTTCAGACATTACGTAACTGTCTCTTCCTTTTCTTCACTGACTCTGCCCTTAAAAGGATGGATCAGGGAAGCATCACCACACCCATTTTCATAGATCGGCTGAAAGCCTTTGATATAGTGGCCCACCCCCTCACCATTTCTGGATAAATAGCAGGGTTGAGACTATCTGACATGGTGTTCAGTTAGTTCTACACCTACCTTTCTGTCTTGTACTAGTTGGTCCAGGTTGGCAATGCCTTATCCCCCCCCCCCACCTATCACCTCTAGTGACCCTCAGGGCTCCATCTTCAGCCTTATTCTTTGCTCCTTTGTTTCTGAATGACCTCCCTTCAGTCACTGCCTCCCTGCACATTTACATGTTCACAGATGACACTGTATTCTTTGCATTCTGGACCTCTGTCCCTGAGCTGGAACTGTCACTGCAGCAGGACTTTTAACAGTGCTGGTTCTATTCAAGCCAACTCATGCTTAATGCTACAAAAACTGTAAAGACATTTGGCACTAAGCAGAGGCTAGCAAGGCTCCAGTTTACCCTGCTCTTCAGCACTCTTGATGGTGCCTCCCCTTAAAGGAGAAGTCTACTCAAAACTTGAAAAAATAGATGTGCAGACTGTTTTAATTTGTATGTGAAGTTCTAGTGTTTCCTTCCCTCTAACTGGTATTAGGAGTTTTTCCTAAATTACCCTGCTAGCTTTAGGGTAGTTTTACGACCCTTGGAGATCTCCATATCAAACAGCTTAATTGTATTTCTTTGTCCTACAATGCACCTTGTTTCATGTGATGGTGATATAGCAGAGCCCATAAATCCAGCAGAAAGCATTGCTTTACAATCAATTCACAACAATAGAGATGGCTATATTTTAAAATCTGTAGAATTCAGCTTGGTGACCACCCTCATCGTGAGTGTCTTAATGTCCTGAAAAACTTTGCTGCTGGTAATTTGAGCAGCTTGTAACGCTTCCAAGAAATTTAGTTTGTTTGGCATGTGTCTGCTGAATGTTGGGTCTGTCTTACATCACTGTCACATGAGATGAGATGCACTGTGGGAACAAGAAATACAATTAAGCTGTCAAGGATGAAGATCCCCAGGGGCCATAAAACTAGTATAAAGCTAGCAGGCTAATTTAGGAAAAACTCCTAATACCGGTCAGAGGGAAGGAACCAGTAGAACTTCACTTACAAATGAAAACACTCTGCACAACATATATTTTTTTCAAGTTTTGGGTGGACTTCTCCTTTAAAGTTGTTCCCCACTGCAACTATCTCAGTGTGAGACTTGAGCAAGCCCTCTGCTTTTCCTTCCACTTGGACTCCATACTTAAAGAAAGGCCCCAAGTTTGGCACGCTCTGCTTCTTCAGATCCTATCTCCCACTTCCTGTCTGCCACAAGCTCATCCTTAAAATAATTTTACCATACTGATGTGCTTTATAATGCTGTTCCCAAATCTACCTTACCCAGAATGTATCGCCTTTTCCATTTCTGCTTTGCTTCAAATGTCCCTCCTCTTACTTATCACTGCTCCCTCCATTCCAGCCTTTCTGTCCCTGCCCTTTAGCCCCATGATATCTCTCACCGCTCCTCGTTACTGGCTAAATTTTAGCTTGCCTCCTTCCCTTCTTAAATGTCCTTCTTCCTTTCTCTTTCCATCTCTTCATTCTACTTCCTTCATTCCTCTGATACTCACTTTTTTGCATCCCTCGCAGCAATACCTGTGCTGATCAGTCTGTCTTTTCCATCTGCCTGGTAACCCTCTGGAATACTTTTACTCTCACCCATTTGACTCTCACCTTTCCTGTGCTCACTCAGACCGTTCCTGTTGTCTCACTTCTCACAACCCTGCCCTTGTAGCTGTCACCCTCTGATCCTCTCTCATGAATAGTTATCTGCGTATCACATTTTCCTCTGGCTCATACATAGTGCTTCATTTGTATTTTTAGAATTGTACTATTATGGTGCAGTGGTATATTGCCCTTATCACTTTCGGGTACTTAATGTTTCTGTGATGTATTCAGCATTCATTCATGTACTGTATATTGTTGTCTCCCTGGGTCACATCTGGAAATGAACTCTGGCTTAGTGTGCCTTTCCCATAGAAACAGAAGTTGTCGTAAGGAAAAGTCTATGTATTGTTACTATTGTTCCATCTAGTTTGCCAAGTCCACACAATAAAATAAATCTGCATAAATTTCTCCTAGAAAATAATATTCCTTGGTACAGTATGTGATTAATTTAATAGCACTTGTTTCAGAGCGTTCAGCACCCCCCCCCCAACACACACACAACTGTTGTCTTATTTCACTAGGAGTCGGACAGTCCTTTTCCTGTAATATTTTTTAAGTAGCAGCTTTTAAAGGGGAAAAGATTGTAATACTGAGCTGGGTGCCCGATCCCTTCCTGGTACCAAGAGAAGCGATCTCTGCCCCAGCGCTCTGCCATTTTGTGAGATAATTGTTTGTAGAACGTGGGTGTGTACTACATTGATATGAATTGGGGTGGATTTAAAAACATTTTTTTATATATTTTAGAGGTCCATTGGGGTCAAATCAGAGCCATGGCACAACTAGCAGGGCTTTGATATGACCCCAGTGGACACTAAAATATAAAAAAACAAACATTTGAAACCCACCCCCATTCATATCAATGTAGCGCACCCCCATATTCTATAAACAATTACCTCACAAAATGTTGGAGCGTCGGGGAGTCATGGAGAGGGGAAGGGATTGGGCGGCTGGCTCAGAATTACAATCCTTTCCCGTTCAAAAGCCACTGCTTAAAAACAATTACCAGATAAGGACTGACTCATAGTGAGGTAAGGCAGTGGGAGGGAGCCTGGGAAGGTTTTCCAAAATGAGCACATTTGTTGCTCTTTAAGGAACATAGAGTCTCAAGGAGTACACCTCATGGTAAAATTAGTATATCTAGGAGGAACAGGTGGACACCATAGCCTTGGGTTCCCAGAGGTTTCTGCCACTGGTGGATGTTTCTGTCCTCAGTTCCAAGGCACATCAAATCAACTGGTATTCCACTTTGTATTAAAAAATGGCTACTGTCATTTCTCATACTGTTGAAAGCTGTGTGTCTGCCTGAGAGGCAAGAGACAAACACAGTGGGCCCCTGGTATTGGTCATCCAACATTTCTTCTGTTTTAATGGATAATGACTTGAGCCAGTCATTTGCCTTCCCTGTCCTTCAGTCCACTCAGTTTTAAAATCGGGTGAAACAGGACCCCCTGAAAATAATGTGTTGCACCTTTGCTGCCTTGGACAAATCATCTGTATCTGTGTGTGTGTGTATATACAGTGTGTGTGTGTGGTATATATATATATATATATATATATATATACAAAAGTTGGACAACGTAAAACAATTTGAAGCCATATAGTACACAACAGTGCTCTTTGATCCTATAAATTCTGCTGAATGTCTGCTTTCCCACTACTAGAAACACAACAAAACCACTTCCATACTCGGAAACGTCCGTTGGTCCCCCAGTCATTTTATCATTCAATATAAAATGCCTTTCTTTGTTTTCAAGGTTATCTTTGTATTCACTCCTCCTATGTCTGAGGCTGAATTAACTTGCTTTCCAAAAGTCTCACAAGGTGGTGACATAGGTAACTGCACTCAGTAAAATTCCCAGTCCTTTTTATTTTGGTGTGCTACCTCCTGTCAGCTCTATCATAAGGAAGAGTGGGGGTGGGGGAGCACTACCACCACCACTTTTTTATTATTATACCTTGCCCCAGCATTTCTCTTATTTTATGGTGCTTCCTCAGGGGACTTATTAACTTGCTTCCCAGCCCTGCCCTATCCTGTGTGCTCCTTGGATTTGTTATCCTATCAAACCCCACTCTGTTTCTACTGTTGTAGAAGGTCCTTCAGCTACTCTTTCCCCACAGTCAGGAAAAGTCTTCCAGCATTCCTCTGCTCACTGCCCCAGCCCCCTTCCTCTTTGACCCAATGCATAGTCGCAATGACAGGTGCTAAGTGATCGCTGCAACTACTTGGGGCCAGTTGCAACTGCGACCCTATTAAGAGGTACACACACAGTGGGGGTCACAGCCCTCTGCCTTCCTATAGAACTAATACAGGCAATCGCTAAGGGAAGGGGGAAACTGCAGTGCAGAGACCTTTGGAAGCAAGAGAAAGACCCTGGGGATGCCCAGGTTGTCTAAGATGCCTTAAAACAGGACGGGGCTAGGGAGAGGGGTACCACTGGACACCGGGGAGTGCAGTTGTTCATGGGGAGGTCCATTGGTTTGTCAGGGAGGAAGCCTTTGAGCCTTATGGAAAAATTCACTAGCTCACACTGAGGCCTATAGAACTCAAGACAAGGGTGACTTCCATGTGGCATGCCCATTAGTTAAAAGGATTACCACATGGCTTCCTTTCTGCGACTCAGTCACAGTTGCCAACTAGTATGTTGTGGCTAACATTTGGCAATCCAATTTGCATATCAACTGCATCACACAGGGGACTCCTCACCCTGTAACTAATTAGTTTGTGAATAATGCAGAAGAGTGACTGCACAGTAGGGGTCACAGAACACCCCATCCCCTGTTTTGCACCCCACTCTGCGACTGAGACTGTGGCCCTTCATCTCTGAGTCCATCTCTTCTCTCTAGACTAGGAATCTTAGCCCCCATTTCCCTTCCCCAACTCATGATTACTTTAAAGCTGTATACAGTCTCTGCCTAGTGTTGACTGCCGTAATACTTCCTGTGGTACTGCCTGCTTTTATTTTACATTTTTCAAATGTGCATCCATTCTATTTTATTGCATTTGTGGCATTGCCAGCTGCTGCATATGTGATGTATTTTGAGGTACATTTTATATAAAAGGTACTATATAAAATTGCTTTGCATTGTAAAGTTTCTGCTTGTTCAGGTATTCAGCTGTGGCTTCTACATGCAAATCATCTAATCAAGAAACATCAACAATTAGATGTCTTTTAACTATTATTGGTGTCATGATTGTAGTGTAGTTGTCCACTGTCCAGTTCTTGTCAAATACTCCGATTATGATCTTGCAGTCATTTTACCCGTAGGCTGTTAGCTGGAGATAATTATGGTATTGATTTCCTTTAGGAACGTTGATATTTTGTCATTAATGGTAACTTATTGTATTACTTTCAATCCATATCACAAATGCCGGAGATAACAAGGTGTTAATGCATTTCACCCCATCAAAGTCTGACACTTGCAACTGATCTAAACACTCTGCATGTACTGTCCTTTTCTAGTTTGTACACAGTGCTCCTACTGAAGAAGGAGGTTGTTTCTTCTGTAAACAGTATAAGCGAGTCTTTGTGGGAACAGTACTGTATGTCACATTCAGGAAATAGTCCCTTCTTCCATGCATGAGGCATACAGGTTAATTCCATATGTGAAACATGTTGACCTTACACATCCTAAGGTATGCGAAAGTAAACATTTGTTTCAGCTGTATTGAGATGAATGTGCAGACCTATTCACTGGATGGGTAGAGATAATTTCTTGTCCATTTGAATGTGCAGATTATGATTTTGAAAAATCCTTAGCTGCCCTATGCCATCAAAAGCTCAGCAATATTTGCAGCAGAGCAGAATAATGGTTAAGAGTTTTTCAGGTTAGCCACTCTAAAAATGTCATTCAATATTAGAGACAAGTGAAAAACAAGTCAATTGTGTAACTCTGATTGAAAGGAGAAGGATAAATCTAGACACAGTGTATAATAATCATCCATCACCTGTTGGAGTAGATGGCCATTGATTTTGAAGTACCTGCCTGCTGGTAGAGGAGATCACATGGTGAAATGTTCTGCAAGGTACATACAGGATATCTTGCATTTAAACTTCTCGCTCAGCAGAGGCAATGAAAATCCACCGCAGTTGTTTGTCATTGCATTTGGATGCCTTTTCTTAGTATAGATACAGAATCAATAGACCTTAAATGCTTAACCTGGAGTGACAACTGACACTGATGACTGCAAAAAATTAGCTGTTCTTAGTCTGAGCTGCATAGTATCTCCACATCCATGTACTGTGCCATCCTTAGTTCATCATTTAAATGCGCCCATAGTGTGCCTTTTTGAAACTCAATACAAACCAGAAGTGCTATTAGTGTACATTAAAGTTCTACATTTGATAATGGTGAATATGACTGGTCCCCCCTCCACCAAATACACTTCTCTTCTTTTTTCTGTGTACACTTCCCTGCCTTTTTCTATATATACCGAAGCAGGAGCATTGTCATAATTGTCTCCGAATTAAATAACCACCATTGCGCCGGCCTGCTGATACTGCTGTAAAGCTACTGCTTGCCGTGTCGATGCCCTGAGTTCGGGAGCGAGCTCAGAGAGTCAGCAGGTTGGCCAGGGTGGGAGAGAACTGAGCATGCATTGGACTGCTCTCCTTCTCCTCCGAGGTGCGGGGTGGTGCAGAGCTTGGCTCTTGCCTGGCCTCTCACCATCAATGTAGGCAGTAGGAGGAGCAGATGCCCAGTGTGCAGCTTACAAGAGCGCGAGTCGTGCCACCATTGGCATCATTGCATGCTGCTTCTGAGAGAACTGGGGAGAAAAAAGCAGGAAAAGCCATGCACCAGTGGCAGAATGACTGCAGCCACAAACATATCCTGCATCCAATGACCCAGGCCCCATTGTTTCTGCATGATCGTTAAGTCCTGGAAATGTCGGAGTGATGGGGCTGGGGTGGCTGGCACGATGGAAGCTGCCAGTGCACCAGGGAAGAAACACAACTAACTGCAAAAAACTAATCAACATTGGAGAAAAAGCATTTTGTATTTTACCACTGTCTGGAAGTTCATGTTGATATTTTGATGCCTACACTCTGAAATGAAAATTAATTTTTTGCAACATAAAAAAGCTGTTTTGAAATCCTTAACACTATCGTGTTGACATTGCAGTCGTAGTCAAACAGAAAATCCACTTACTTCATTAGAAACCTACCTCTTTCTATTAATTGTACATGTATCAAGTGGCACTGAAATTCACAAGATAATAAATTACAAGAATCCAATGACTCTCCTGTCAGTGGATATTAGCTGACAACATTGGCCATCTGTTGAGATTTATTTTCTGTTTTATGAACTTGTTTGCTTACATTAAAGTGATTTTTGACTTTTCAGCAACTTACTGTTGCATCTGGAAAAGCTTTGATTTTATAACATTCCCCCCGAAATAGCATTTCAAGACATTCCATTCATTATTACTAAAGCAGTTTGCCTCAAAACATGCTCTGTGCGCCATCAGCTTCATTGATTCCCCTTGCTTGAACTGTCCTGAAGTCAAAATCCTCTGCGTCTGACACAGCAGTCATTTTTGTGGCAATAGGTTGTGATGTCAAAGGAAAGAATTATGACTTCTTACTGTAGGAGGCATAAGTAACAGGGACAGATGAAGTCCATGGGAAAAGATCCTGTTTTTAATGAAATTGTCTTCAGTAATAATAAAAAATACAACATCCAGAAATTCACATTGTGGGGTGGATTATGTGTAACAGTTCTGCTTATAGTAACTGAATTTTTTTGCTGGAAACCACAAAATCTCTTTTTTTTGGTAGGAAATATATTAAAAATATTACAGATAAAACAGAATAAAATGCATAAAGAAGAGTATTGCCAAATTCTTATAACATAAATTGCAAAATGTTGCATAATACTGAGTAGAGATCAAATTAAACATGGGAAAGGATACTTTAAATATATATTCAGACCAATACTTGAAATATAATTTCACAGCCCTTTTTATGCATATTCAGTAATGGATGAGTTATTGTTTTTCAGTTCTTTTGAAGAGAACCTACATTATCTAGATGTTTGTTTTAACAACACACTGTTCCAGTGCAGCTTTTTTTAATTAACATTTTCTACGTTACATGTATATACCTGTCTGTTTTCTAGTTTGTTTTTTGGTTCGGTGCTTACACTCATCTGCAACAACAAAAAATTCAAACTTCTTGTATTGCAAGTTCTATTTCCATGGTTCCATCTGTCTAAGTAACACAACCTTGGTGGCCGTCTGCATGTGTGCAGTTCTGTGTCACCCGCCTGTGTTATTCTGTACTTACACAGATGGCATGTCCAGCCAGTGAGAAGAAATGACACGATTAAACTGGAATGCGTGGATCACCCAAGCCCTAGGGAAATCCAGTCTGTCCCTGTCCAAACCTCCAACCTTTTCACCTTTGCCATGACCCATCTCTTGTTAAAGAGCTCCCAACACAGTTAAGGCATCTTTGAAAAAATATAATGCTGAAACATAAATGTGGCTTATATTTCATGTTATAGTCTGTAATTCTCAGCCTTATTTCCTTATTACCAAGGATATTTGCATTAAAACAGTATCTCTGCTCTTTCTATTCTGGCTGCTTGTCTATACCTGAGATCATAATTCTGCTTATATCACCATCTGTTGCTGGGGAGATAAGATGTCATAAACGGGGTTGTGATATCAGGTGTAGACAAGCAACCAGAGCAGATAATCTAGGAGCAGGGATTTTGTTTCCATGCAACTGTTTTTGGTAATAAAATTAATTACTGAAAATGAATGAAGTAATAAAGAAAATGGGATGCAATTGAATATAAATCTTACTTTTTTTTCTTCTAAGTTTTCTGAATGCTGTCGGGGGCTCTTTAAGTGACTTGACAACCAAAGTAATTCTTTGAGATTCCAAGTGGCCTGACAACCAAAGTAATTCTCAGATTCTTGTGCTTTAGAATGGCATTCTCCAAAACCTCTGTCCAGAAGAACGAGAGGTGACTTGTGCCATCCTGCTCTGTTGTGCCATCCTGCTCTGCTACATTGTAACTAAATGTGCATTGAAGTTTAATGTAAGCTGTTGATGGATTGTGGAGTATGAAGTACAAATTATGGAGGTAAAAGTTGTGGAGAAACAGTGAAGTTGCCTCTCTTCTAGGGAAGCAGTAGCCATGATGGGACACTGGGAGGCAACTTTTATTTGATCAGAAATTCATTTTGGGAAATTATATTAAAGAGGGGGGTGCAGCCACCAGCAAAACAAAAAATCACAGTTTGTATTACATTGTAGCCCTCTTAAAGCAGCAGTGCATTCAAACTGGGCAAAACATCTGACCCTCCCCCTTTTGTCACTATAAAATATTCCAGGCATTTTCCAGTTTTATTTGGCAGTAAAATGTTCTAGTTCCACCAAAACTTGAGTATTTTATAATGTTTTATTTTAGTTTTTTTCTCAAGAAAAAGGATGCCAGCCACATGTGGCTTAGAAATAGTGTAGTTGACTTGGCAAGAGTATAAATCAAAAAATGTAAAAAAAAAAAATTCAAAAATAGGAGGTACCTAGAAAAGTAGATTTTGTCAGGTATGCTATTTTTTCCCCAAATATCATGTTTATTAAAAATTTTCAGATAACATAACATAAGACAATACTGCGAAGTACAAGAACAGCATACATACATACATACATACATGCAAAGCCGCCAGCAGATTAGGCCTAATGGGCTATCTAATCTGCCCATGATCCAGCTCACATTTAACATTTTGCTGCAGTCCTCCCTCCCTTCCCATTTCCCTTGCACTCTGGGACCCCCCCTTGTGCCCCCCAACTGCACCCCCAACCTGTACCTATCCCATCCCTTCCTGAATCCTCCCTATGATTCTGTTTTCATCAGCTCATCAGGTAGCTCGTTCCATGTTGTCACCACCCTCTCTGTGAAATAATTTTTCCTCACCTCCCCTCTGTACCTCCTCCCAACTAGTTTAAGGCTGTGGCCTCTCGTAATCCCCTCCCCCTTCAATTTGAACAGACTATCCGTGCTTACCCTATTGATCCTCTTTAAAAATATGAAGGCCTCAATCGTGTCCCCCTGTCCCTTCTGTCTTCCAGGGAGTATATGTTCAGCTCCTCAAGTCTGTCCTCGTAAGACAGATCTTTCAGACCATAGATCATCTTTGTCACTCTCCTCTGGACTCTCTCCAATAGTGTAATGGCCTTCCTTAAGTGGGGGTGTCAGAACTGCACACAGTCCTGTCACCCCCATTTATCTTATCAACATGTTGCTTCTTAATAAGACAGTAGGTTGAAAGAAATGCATTTGTACTCTAATATATTATTAGCTATTATTCTATTACAGGTGGCCTCACAGTTCCATTGGCAAGTTTCTGCAGTACTTCTGTGCTAAACAAAGGAATCAAGGTTGGTTAGAAGCACTGAAATGCTGGATTTTATTGGCAGAAAAAGACCTTTAGGTCCATCCAGTCTGCCCCTTGGTCCTGCCTGATCTTCGGGGATATCTCTTTCATCAGGTCACACCTATGGAGCGTATAGCCATCGGGCACAAGGACCACATGGAAACTTTTCTAGCAGTCTAGTAGAGGCCACCCACACTGATGTCATGCGCCAGTGTCCCTGCATATATTAGCACAGGTGGCCCCACTCTCTCCTCAGTTCTTTCCCACCATCAACCATACTTGCACGGACTCCGCAGAAGCTTCATCGTTCAGTCGATTACCAATCTTCTATTTACCTTTTGTTACTTTTGAGTGTCAAATCACTATTTTAAAGCAATTCCTTTTATTTTGTATGTCAAGAATGATAGATTCATCCAACCTTTTCCATCGCTGCTGCAGAAAGAAGATTTACTCGAAAGATGAGCATGGTATCTGTGTGTGTGCTGCCTCGGACCTACCCACAATGCCCTTGCCTGCGAGCTCTGCCTGAAGTTCAACCTCGCCACCTGGCAGTGCCACCGTAAGGCCCTGTGGTCCTTTCTTCTGGAGCAACAACTAGCCAGGATGGAGCAGGGATCTTCAGGGACTACCCCCATGCAGGCCACCAAGGCCTGGGACATGTCTTCGGGGAAACACTCTCACCGGGACATGGAATGTAACAAAGACCATTCCCCTAGAGGTGCTCCTGATCCCTGATTGCTACTGCCTCTTCCTCTGGGATTGCACCCTTGACTGCTTCAGTGTTTACCCCTCCTGCCACCCAGGTCTTAGTTCCCTCCAGGCCAACCCCAGCAGTGAGTTCCACCAGCCTTTCTATGACAGGTGAAGGGCCATCAACCTGGGGCTTGCCTGGGTTGTCGATGCCAGCTTTGCCGCTGTGACCTCCGCAACTGCAAGGTCCACTGGGGCCAGGCCCCACCAGCTCTGCTTCGGCAGGTTGTGCTCCAGCAATGCCGAGACCTCTGCCCGTTCATCACCGTCATTGGCACCTGTGTTACCTTTTCCTACTGCTGATGTAAACACGGTGCTTTCCTCTATTACAGCAGCACTAATCCAGCAGCTCATGGCCTGTGCCTCCATCACCATTGCCAGGGGGTGCTGCCTCTGTGATGACACCTGTTTGGCCCTAGTGCTCAGAGCCCTCTTGAGCATCATCGACATTTTTGCTATCAGTCCCTGCCTCAGACCAAGTCAACATTGAGGAAGAATACCATCCAGATCTCATCCTCCCTGATGAGGAGGATGAAGAGCAAGGTGTTGTGGTTGATTCCTTAGACAGATCCACTGTCTCATGAGGGAGTGAGGACTCTACGAAACATACTCTGAGACACCCCCCCCCCGAGGACCCCTCCTTCTTCTCCCTTATGGAGCAACTTCAGACTACCATCGGGTTCCACAGTGAGGAGGCCGAGGATATCACCAAGAGGAACCTGGTGGATTTCTTGGAGATTCCCAAGTCTTCTCCCAAGGTCATCCCTCCTTTGCTACCAGCCCTGGATGATGCTGCCACTGTGGCCTGGCACAGGTCTAACATGGTCCCTGCCATGCTTAGGAAGGCTGACAAGCTTTATCAGGCCCCTCTGGGGAAGCCTTTCTATGCCGCCCAACCAGAAACTGACTCAGTGGTCATCAAGGTAGCTCATGATAGGTCCAAGATGCCCAAGTGCCTTAGTTCCTTCCCCCCGACAGGGAATCTAGGAGGATTGACCTTTGGGGCAAGAGGACCTTTGCTTCGGCCACTTAAGGCCTCAGGATTGCCAGTTACTTATCTTACATGAACAAATACCAGAACACCCTCTGGAAGAAGGGTAGAGCTGTAGCACAGGCCCTTTCTGAGGGTCCCCAGAGGCAGGAACTTCTTAAGTTTCTCCAGGCTGTGGAAGATGTCAGCAGGCATCTCGCATAGAAGGCACTCCTGGCTGAGACTCTCTGGATTTGCTGCCGATGTCCAGCAGAACATTCTAAACACCCCCTTTGGGGGCTTTAAGTTTTTTGGCCCTGACATGCAGGGTATTATCAATGACCTGCAGGTTTCTGGCAGGGCCATTAGGTCTATCCACTATCTCTATCATACCCAACTCTGGAGTAGACTGTGACCCTCCTTTCGTAAGGTCTCTCATAAGACTGGGTCAGGAACCAGATCTCAGAGCAAGTGTAGAGCAGGGCCTGCCTTGCCTGCTCCTTCTTCCACCATGGGTGCCTCTGCCAAAAGCCCCAGTGATGGTCTGCTTCAGCATGACTCCTTGCCCAACCCCCGTCCTCCTGCCCCAAGCCAGGAGGTGGTGGCTGGGGGTCATTTCTCCCTCCATCTAGATCAATGGAGGGCCCTTATGACTGGTGCTTGGATCCTGAAGCTATTTGAGCGGGCCATGTTCTAGAACATCTAAAATAGCCTCCAGATTGTCTGCCAGTTCACTCCATTCATGCTCCCGACCACATTCCAGTGCTCCAGGAGGGGGTGCTCACAAAAGGGCTATAGAACCACTGCCCAGGCAGAAAAGGAACAAAGGATTATGTTCCCAGTTCTTCCTCATACCAAGCGAACAGGGAACTTGAGGCCCATTCTAGACCTCAAAGATATGAAATTTCTGTATCCAATACAAGAAGTTCAGGATGGTCACCCTGCATGGCCTGCTGTCTCTGCTCAGGCAGGGGGGACTGGTTATGCTTCCTGGACACACAGGATGCTTATCTGCATATCAAGGTTTGCTCCCCCCACAGGCAGTACCTCAGGTGCCTGTTCTAGGGGGAACATTACCAGTTTCAGGTATTGCCCTTTAGTAGTAGTAATAGTTGATTTTATTTATTTTGAATGCCCTTCCCCTGAAGGCTCAAGGTGCACTTACAAATATAGACAAAGAGCAGACATAGCACCTGATTAATCAGCTTATCCTCTGCACCATGGGTCTTTACCAAATGCTTAGCAGCAGTAGTGGCGGCCCTCAGGCAAAAATGCCTGTATGTCTTCCCTTATCTGGATGACTGGTTACTAAAGGCCCAGTCCAGGGACTGTGGAATGTACCAGACAGTTGTTCTAAGCCACCCTGGAAATTACTGTCAATTTGCACAAGTCTGTCCTGACCCTGTTTCAACAGCTGCTGTACATGGGGCTCTTCCAGACACAGTCCAGGGCAAGCCCTTCCTTCTTCAAGACAGCACAGAATGCTTCATTGCTCAGGTGCAGTTGGTCACCCAAAGCCAATATGTCACAGTCAGGACATTCCTGTGGTTGTTGGGCCTGATGGCTGTGGCCATTGTCACTGTACTCTTGGCCAGGCTGCATGTACGGATCCTTCAGTGGACCATGCTGGTCCAGTGGGATCAATGCACTGACGATCTAGGTCAGCAGGTTTTTGTCTCCTCCCCTGTACACAAAGTACTTCAGTGATGGATGGACCCACACAATCTTCTGAGAGGGGTGCCCTTTCTCATTCCTTCTCCTCAACAGATGCTTACCATGGATGCCTCGGGTCTGGGTTGGAAAGCGCCCCTTGGGTCCCTTTCAGTCCCGGGCACTTGGTTTTCGATGAAGGCTCACCTCCACATAAACGTTTTAGAAATTAAGGCAGTTCTGTATGCCTTACGGGCCTTCCAGAACCATCTCTCTCTGGGTCCTCTGCTGGTGCAATCGGACAACCTCAGTGTAGTTTATTACATTAATAAGCGGGGGGGGGAATCACTCCTACCCCCTGTGCAGAGAGGGGATGAGAGTCTGGTACTGGGCTCTAGATCATGGTCTAACTCTATCGGCTGTGCGTGTTCCAGGTGACTAAAATGCCTTGGTGGACAGCCATAACTGGTCACAGTCCAGGATGTACAAGTGGGAGCTGCTGATGTCAGTTGTAGATGACCTGTTTGACAGTGGGGTCATCCAGAGCAGAACCTCTTTGCATCCCCACTCAACGCAAAACTGCTGTGTTTCTGCTCGCTAGATCCAGGGCTTCAAGTTTTCTGGCAAAATGCGTTGTCCCTCTCCTGAAAAGGGAGGTTCCTCTACACCTTTCCTCTGCTCCAGAGAGTGCTCATCAAGCTCCACATGGAGGGAGCCACCCTAATTTTGGTGGCACGGTTCAGGCCTCATCAGATCTGGTTTCCATTACTGCATCAATTGGCTGTGGAACCTCCAGTTCCCCTGCCCCTCTTCAGGGACCTGTTGACACAGGCACAGGGACCCTGGTCCATCCAGACCTTAAGTCCCTCCACCTGTATGCATGGCTCCTGAAGACATAGCCATTGCTCGGTTCGTGAAGTCTCAAAAAGTGGCTGATGTCCTGTTGGATGCCAGGAAACCCTCCACCAGGGCCACTTATTCGATGAAGTGGAAGCACTTTGCTATATGGACTGCTTCCCATCACCTGGACCCGTTCACTTGTTCAGTGTACCAGGTTCTAGAGTATCTCCTGTCTTTGTTGTATGTAGGGCTCCAATATTCCTCCGTTAAGGTGCACCTGTCTGCTACTCTGCTATATCAGCCTTCTGTGTGCCCACTGATGGCTGTACTGTGGCCCAGTTGGATGTGGCCCTTATGTTTCTGTGAGGCATTCTTCACTTGAAGCCTCCTATCCATACTCCAGTCCCAGTTTGGGAACTGTATTTTATTCTAGAAAGGCTGACTTTGTCTCCTTTTGAGCTAGTCGTGTCTTGCGAGCTACGCTTTTTGTTGTGGAGAGCATTATTTTTAGTTGCTATTACTTCTGCTTGAGGGATTTCAGAACTACAGGCTCTCATGTGTAAGCAGTCTTATTTGATTTTCAACAAAGACAGGGTGTCTGCACACTAACCCTAAGTTTCTTCCTAAGGTAGTGTCTGAGTTTACTCTAAAACAATATATCTATCTGCCTGTTCACTATACACACCATTCCAAGGACAGCAGAAAGTCCTCTCAGTTGTTTCTTTTATCTCTGGGAATGAGGGCGTTCTAGTTTCTAAGCAGTGTTTGTCCAAATGGTTGGGTAACTGTTACTTTTTGTTACAGGAAGTATGGTTAGGATCTTCTTGAAGTTTTTCATGGTCACTCCATCCGAGGTATGGCCACCATGATTGCCTGTTTCAGGAACGTGTCTGCTGCTGAAATCTGTGCTGCTGCAACTTGGAGTTCTGTCCACACTTTCACAAAGCACTACAGTCTGGACATTGCTTCCAGAAGAAGGGCTGACTTCAGCCTAGCTGTGCTTCAAGGCCTTCTTTCTTAGACCCTTGGTCTCCTGCCATCAAGACTGTCTCGTTTTCTTTACTGCTTGGGAATCGTTTCATAGGTATGACCTGATGAAAGAGATCTCCCCGAAGAAGATAGAACATTTACATAAGAACTTACCATAACAGTAGATCTTTGTAGGAATCTCTCATCAGGTCATGCCAACCCTCACTCCTTCCCCCTGGTCTCTCTCTCCAGACTGGCTTTCTTGTTGCTCCAGCCAATCTTTATTTTATTTTTTATTTATTGAAATCTAGGAATTACAAGCTTTGAGCCAGTGGCTCATTTACAAAAGCTCTACGTCATACAAGAGGGAGGCAAGGGCAATAACAGGGTTCAGTAAAACAATGTAAGAATTGGTTACAGAGTACAACAGTGAGGGCAAAGAAAGTACTAAACAAGTGTTACAACAAATTCTAAGGTCACAGATCAGAATTACAAGTTCAGATGATTCATAAATTACATTGTTACCAAATTTACATACAAAAATATGCGGCCAGGAGTTGTTCTTGTCAGGAGTAATGGTAGATACCTGGAGAGAGGTGGGGGGGGGACCAATAAACGGGGTGAGATGGTAAGAGCAACCCAAGGGGGGGCATTGTCATGGAGAGGCCATATGACCAAGAGATCAGAAGCAAGGTGCAGATGGGAGAGGTAGAAGGACTGAGTAGGGAGAGCCGTGAGGAGAGGGAAGGGGAACTACCAAGAAGTAGCAGTTGTAGAAAGGAAAGGAGGAAAATCAATGCTGGTGATCAAGGGGGGTAGGAAGTAGGCGGAAATAAGGAAAACTAGGGGAAGGGGAGTGGCAGGAGAGGAGATTGGGTAAGGGGGGGGACACATGGCAACAAGGGAGAAGCCTGAGATGGTAGTCCGAAAACCATACTGGGAGTGTTGGGAGTTTGGGGGGAGTACAGAAGCTAGGAGAGGGAAGAGGATGACAGGAGAAGGATGGGAGAGGAGAGGAGATGGTAGGGGTCGGTCGGTAATTAGAACGGTAGTAAAGAGTCTGGTAACTTAGGGCGGACAATCACAACAACTGTTCTGTTTGAGGGAAAGCTATCTAAATTTGGTTTTGAAGGGTTCTAACCTAGGGGCAGCCAGAAGGTTGGTTGGGAGGTTATTCAACCAACCAGGAGCCCGGTACATAAATGTTTGCTGGGCATGGGCAGTATGACAGAAAGAGACTTGGAACGTAGGATTGGAGGTGCTTCTGGTATGGTGTTGATTCATGGTCCTGTGTAGAAGCAGGAGAAGTGATGAGGGGGCTAGCCTCAGACTTATCTTTTTAGCAAGCAGATAAGTTGGGTGAAAGACTCTGCCCTGAAGGTTAAGCCAGTTTGCTGTCTTATAGAGTTCGCAGGTATGCGTGTAGGGGTGGGCCCCAGTGACAAGGCGGCATGCCCTGTTGATGGCAACATTTAGTCGCTTAAGAGAGGAATTCAAGGCAGCTCCATGCATAATGAGCCCAAAGTCAGTAATGGAAATGATAGCGCTCGTGACTGCTAACCGGAGCGCCTCTAGGGTCGTGCAATGCCTATGTCTATCAAGAAGTCCAAGTCTAATGCAGACATTCTTGGATATTATATTGATATGTTCCTGATAGGAAAGATGGCTGTCGAGGGTAATCCCAAGATATTTAAAGCTGTGTACTTGTTCCAGGGGAGAGCTGAGCTTGTTTGAGATGTGTAGTTGGGCCTTTTTAAACTTGTGTGGGCTGGCGAAAAGCTTCACTTCGGTATTCTTATAGTTCATGACAAGTTTAGGTTTGGAGAACCAGGCTTCAACCACAGAAAAACTCTGTTGTAGATTATCGTCGAGGGGAAGGGGATTAGGCTGGGAGGTGAAGAGCACAGCATCATGTGCATATAGGAGTAGGTTGGTGGGACAAGCTTTTGGTAGGAAGTTCAGAAAGAGGCTGAAGAGGAGAGGGCCAAGGACTGAGCTCTGGGGAATGCCAGAGGTGACAGGGTGACTAAGTAAGAGTGTATCATGTATCTTTACCCTTTGGGTTCTGCCACCAAGGTAGATTCTGAACCAGCCCATGACTTCTTGAGAGAGACCCAAGGTAGGTACAGACTTCAGTAGAGAGTGATTCACCATATCAAATGCCTTCATGAGGTCTGTGTAAATAGACCCCACCAGGTGACCACGATCTAAAGCCTTGTGAATGAAGTTGTTGTATTCTAGAAGGGCAGTGGTGGTGCTATGCCCCTTTCTGAAGCCATGCTGTTGGGCACATTGGATATTAGAAGTGTCAAGATATTCAGTAAAATTGGTTGGCAACAATATGCTCCAGAGGTTTGGAAAGTGGGGGCAGGATGGAGATGGGATGGTAATTTGAGTGTAAGGCCCTGTCGCCGCTCTTGTGAACAGGTGTTACCACTGCCACTTTCCAAACCGAGGGGAATTTACTAAGTTGAAGGGACAGAGTGAGTATTTTGGTGAGGAGTATCAGGATTGCGTCCAAGGTGAGACGGAGCTGCTTAAGATCAAGTGTGTCACTACTGAATCTTGAGTTGGTGAGAACCCTTGGTAGATATTTTTTGGCAGTCACGGTGGTTTCTGTCTTGAAGTAGAAAAGGGGGGCATCAGGGGGTGGGTCTAGGTTTAGAGTGTTGCCTTGATGGGGGGGAAGTGAAAAAGTTAGGGGGAAGCATGCCACTGAGATCCGTGAATGCAGTATTGAAGATGTCTGTGATTTTTCTGGGGTCCTGAGTGGTAGCACCATTACAATTGAGTAATGAGGGAGGGGATTTACTGGGTTTCCCAGTGAGATGTTTTATGTTCTCCCAGAACTGTTTGTTATTGCCCCAGGAGTTGGAGAACTGGTCTTTGAAGTGGTTGATTTTAGCAGTATGTACTGCGTGCATACATGCATTTCTGGCTTCCTTGTAGCGTTGCATATCCCTAGCAGTTTTGGTGGCGTGAGCCACATGCCAGAGGTGGTCACTTGTGGTCATTTGTTCAAGGAGTGATGGGGTGATCCACGGATTGCAAACCCCTTTGCATTTAGATTTTTCAAAGGGGGCAAAGAGATCACAAGCTTTATTGAAGAGGGAGATGACATGCCCCAAGGCAAGGTCAACATTGGAGGCAGAGTCAATGGGGGACCAGTCACAGTGGCCGAAGTGCTCCTGGAGATGTTTAAGCTGTCCATGTCTCAGGATGCGTTGGTAAGTTGTCTTATTGGGAGGTTTGAGCTGGTTACCTCCTCTCTCTCCTTGGTTCCCTAGAGGGAGGTCTAGCGAGTATGGTCTCCAGCGGGGAACTGAGGAGGGAGCAGGACCGCCCATGCTTATGTATACAAGGACGCTGGTGTATGACATCGGTGTGGGTGACCCCTACTAGACTTCTAGAAAAGTTTCTATGTGGTCCTACTGCCTGACGGCTATAGGTTTCATAGGTATGACCTGATGAAAGAGATTGCCTCGAAGATCTACTGTTGCAGTAAGTTCTTGCATAACTGTTCTGTCCATCACCACTGACCCTAGTTGGTCATAGATGTCATTCACTCCCCCAGTTCCTCTGTCTAATATGCCCCTGTGCCTATCCCACACATGCTTGAAGCTCCCACAGTCTTTGCCTCCCACTATTTCCTCTGGCAGTCTGTTTCAGTCATCCACCAGCCTTTCCGTGAAGAAGTATTTCCGAACATCTCTCCTAAATGTCCTCCTTTTAGCTTCAATGCATGCCCTCTTGTTCTGGTGCCTTCTTTTCAAAATAGACCCTCCACTTGCACCTTATTTACTCCCGTGAGGTACTTGTAGGTTTCTGTCATGTCCCCTGTAACTCTCCTCTCTTCTAGGGATTACATGTTGTTTCTGCAGCCTTTCCTCATATAGCTACTCTTGCAACCCCCCTCACCATTTTGGTTGCCATCCTCTGTACTGTCACCACCCTTCAGTGTCTTTGTGGAGGTGCAGCCTTCAGAACTGGACAAAATACTCCATGTGGGGTTTCACCAGTGAGCAATACAGTGGCAGCACCACTTCCCTCCTGCTAGAAATCCCTCTCCCAATGCACCCCAGCATCCTGCTAGCCTTTTCCACTGCTTTGTAGCACTGCCCAGCCTCCTTGAGGTCACTGGATATTTCCCATCAGTAATCAAATACATCAAATGAAAAGTGATTGTACAGTAGTACCCATCATTTTCCATCATAATTCGAATTCTGGGAGGCTATAATTAAGCTGGGCTATGATCTCTTCCATTATATAAACATGTGTTAGTAGTTTCCTCCAGGTTTCAGTACTTGAAGGAAAAGGTGTAAGTCGCAAATTGGTAATGGATTTTTTTTTGGCCAGTACCATTGCTATTGTAAATAATTTTCTAGTGTCAGTATACCTGTAACCTTGTGGTGCATCCAGAAACAGATCCACCTGACTGGTAATTTGTATAGTATCCCCTAAAAACTTCTGAAGTTCTCTCTGTAATGTGGCAAAAAATTGTAGGATAGGACAAGACCATAAGATGTGGCCACGTGTGGCTTTAGGTTCTCTACAACTTCTCCAGTAGTGTGCACCCATATTATCTTTATAATGAGCCTGCCTCTCCGAGGTAGTAAAACAAAGAGATTGCTGTTTTCCAAGGGTACTCCTGCCAAATGTATGAAGAGGTGACATTACAAATATTCCAGAGGCAGTGTTCCTTTTGATGGTCTGTAAGAGATGTATGTAAATCTCTATCCCCGGCCTGTTTGACATGTTCTGCTGTGTATCATTGATGTGCCAGTAGAGCTTGGTAGCTACAGGAGATAAGATGTCTTGTACTTCCTTGGCCCCTGCCTGCTGCTATTAGTAATTGATTCAACTGTGCTGTTTCATCTGCTGGCCAGGACCTTACACAGTTTTGTGTAAAAGCCCTAGTGTTCAGATACATATATTTTTTTAATGTTATCTTGTGAGGCCAGAAGCCGCCTGCAGATCCTCAAATGTCTGTATCTCCTGTTTTGTCAGAAATTTAAAAATATACCACAAACCCAATCGTGCCCAGGTTCAGAAACCTAGATCCAACTTTGCAGGAAGGAAGGCTGCCACGTCTGAAAAGGGATAAAGTGAAAATCTGCTGACATACATTGCCTTAGTTTTTCATTGTCTGCTGCTACACAGTTAGGGTGGATCTCATGTAAGGGTGGTCTGTATGGGAAGGGACACTTGCAGAGCAGCAAACTATATTGTGGCAAGATTGAGCATCTTTCCCGCTATGAACTCCACTGATTTCCAGTGTGCCCCATATCCTGGTAGCAACCAGTAAAATACTGTACATAGCTGCACTGCTGTATGATACAGTGCCAGATTTGGAGGAAAGCCCGCCTTCTACTTTAGGGAGATCTAGAACCATGGTTCGGACCCTACTTAATTTTCCTTACCATAGGTATAGACATCTTTTATAGTGTCACGTAACTCTGTCTCCCCAACATCAGCTTATACAGGTAGACTACTTGAGGGAGGTGCTGCACATCCATGCAACCTCCTAAGGTTCTAATAGAAATTAATCGGTTTGCCTTTGGCACCCCCCCCCCACGTTGCTATAGTAATCAGCCTTCTATCCTAACTATTTAGCTTTTGCTCCAGCAGAACGATTCGATCCTCAGCAGCAGCAGGAGCTGGCTCATTCATAGACTATTGTTCTATCCACTAGGCCATATTGCCTGTAATTGTTTTCATCTGCAGTGTTTCACTTGTACCGCAATCACCCCCCGCTCTGGGCATCGCCTTGTAAAGGGTGTATTAACACCTCCTTAGTAAAACTTTGAATCTTTATGCTTAAGAACAGTTCTAGTTCAAGGACCTTAGATATAAAAAGACTTCGGTATATATTGTTTGCTCAGGAAGGGCTTTTGGGATCTGTAATTGTATTGTCATGAACGGCTAATTTAATGACAGATAACATATGGTGATGGGATATCAGGGCATAAAGGGAAGGCAGGGAGAGCCTAGGCAAGGGCAGGGTGTTGTCAGAGGGTGTAATGAGTGTGGAGCAGCGGTGTACATGGACACACTGTGGAGAACGGGGTGTTGCCCTATTTGTAGGAGACTGTGGTATCTGGAAGCAGAAATCTTGTGTCTACAAAGGGAGGTGGAGAGGCTGGGATTGAGGGAAGCGTAAGAGGGAGTAACGGTGCAGGAACTACCAATGGACGGATCAGGTTGGATTGCACAAATGAGTAGTACTCAGAGGTAGCTACTAGAAACATAGACTTTGATGGCAGATAAGGACCACTTGGCCCACCCAGTCTGCCCATTTCCCTACCTATTGGATAAGCTGCAGATCCTACTTAACCAACAGCCTACTTCTTCCCACCCCCCACAAGAATTGCTTTATGTCTGCCCCATGCACTCTTGAATTCCCCCACTGTTTTTGACCCCACAACCTCCTCAGGAAGGCCATTCCATGCATCCACTACCCTGTCTGTGAAAAAAATGCTTCCTTACATTGCCCCTGAGCCATCCCCCTCTATCTTCAAATTGTGCCCCCATGTTCTTGCACATCTCTTTTTCTGAAAGTTGCTACCCTCTTGGACTTTATTGATTCCCTTGAGGTACTTACATGTTTCTATCATGTTCCCCCCCCTTTTCCTCGAGGGTATACATATTTTGCTCCTTTGATCTCTCTTCGTATGGCTTCTGGTGCACACCCTGCTCCATTTTAGTTGCCCTTCTCTGGACTGCCTCCATCCTGTCTATGTCCTTGAGGAGTTGAAGTCTCCAGAACTACACACAGTATTCCAGATGCGGTCTCACCAACTATCTGTACAGAGGGATAGCAACTTCATGTTTTCTGCTGGTGATGCCTCTTCCTATACATCCCAGTGTCCCCCCAGCCCTCCTTGCTGCCTTCTCACATTGCTTGCCTACCTTTAAGTCATCTGATATGACTACCCCTGGTCCCTTTCCATTTTTGTTGTTGTTAGTACTTCCCCCCCCAAGTTGTGTACTTTTCCCCTGGGTTTTTGTTTCCTAGCTGTATTACTTTGCATTGAATCTAAGCTGCCATACTTTTGACCATTCCTCCAACCTTACCAAGTCCCTTCTCATCCTTTCTACCCCCTCTTGTGTATCAACCTTGTTGCATATCTTTGTGTCATCTGCAAAGAGGCATACTTTCCCCTTCTAGTCCCAATGCAATGTCACCTATAAAGACATTAAAGAGGACCGGTCCCAGTACTGAACCCTGCGGTACCCTACTATTGTTTGTTTATTGTTTATTGTTCTAGGAATTACTACCTTTGAGCCAGAGGCTCTTTTACAAAGGTTCCACGTCAATTAGGTATAGTACAAAAGGTTACATAGATAACACAACAATTTGTGTTGTGTCAAGAGCAAGAAAACATATACAAATACATATCAAATCATTTGTGCAAAAGGACATGAGATATCAATAATCACATTATTATTACAAGAAAGAGGTCATGCCAGATTAGGAGAAACAAATAGGGAAAAAGTCTAGAACAGAGAGGGTAAGTGAAAGGTGTGGGGAGCAGACAATAGCAGGGGAAAAGGTTTCCCAAACATGCCTTTGTCAAATAACGGGATGGGGTGGGTAGTGAGAAAATAGGAGGTTTAATCAGGGCAGTCACAGGAGCTGGAGGTGGCAAGGTGAGAGAAAAGCCTTGATTTGAAAATACCTAGAGAGGTGGAGGCAGTAATATGAGTGCTGAGGGCATTTAGCCAGCTGGGGGCACGATAGGCAAATGATCTTTGTCCCTGAGAAGTCTGGCATCGGGGGACTTGGAGAAGCTGGTGTTCTGATCTTCTAGTAAAACGGGTGCTAGCGCTCGGGCATAACAGGTCTTGGATACAGGGTGGGGTGAGGCCCAGAGTGGATTTTATCGCCATCAGGCAGGTAAGGTACTTTATCCGGTTTGAGAGTTGCAACCAACCTGAGTCAGCATAGAGTTCACATGTGTGGAGTGCGTCGGTGTGCACCAGTGAGCAACCGACAGGCCTTATTTAGGGATGTTGTAATGCGACTAAGTGCTGTAGTAGTGGCAGATCCGTATATAACTAAGCCATAATCAACGACTGAGATGATAGAGGATTGGATGGCAATCCTCAGTGCAGAATGGGTAAGAAGCTGTCGGTTCCGATACAGAATCCCAATTCGCTGATTAATAGTTTTTGCTGTACTATCAATGTGAGTTGCAAAGGTTAGGCCTTGATCAAAGTTGATTCCAAGATATTTGAAAATTGGCACTTGTTCAAGGGTATTTCCTAGGTATGTATTAATGGTGAGTGGGACTTGCCGTTTCTTGTTTTGCGGGTTAGAGAAGAGCATGGATTTAGTTTTTTTGTGGTTTAGAACCAGCTTATGTTCAAGGAACCACATCTCAACTTTGGAAAAAGCATGCTGAAGGTTGAGGCGTAGAGGTTCGGATCTTTATGAGTGGCAAGAATCATGGCATCGTCGGCATAGGGATTATTTGTTCAGGGCAGGATTTGGGGAGGAGTTTAGGAAAAGGCTGAAAAGGAGGGGCCCAGGATGGATCCTTGGGAACTCCTGAAGCGAACCGGTTTTGAGTCTGAGAGAACTCCAGCTACTTTACAGATTGAGAGCTGAGCAAGGTAATTTTTACCCAGTCACCAGGACCCTCAGAGAGCCCTAGGGATAGTAGTTGTTTGATAAGTAGGCCATGGTGAACTGTATCAAATACCTTGGTTAAGTCAATGTAGACTGCTCCAGTTAGGTTTCCTTTTGTCCATGGCATTGTGGATTGCTCCTGAGAATTCAAGTAGGGCAGTCGATGTGCTGTGCCCTTTCCAAATCCATGCTGCTGAGTGCATAGGATGTTGTGCTTTTCCAGGTAGTCTGAAAGTTGGTCCGCCACCAAGTGTTCAAGGGCCTTAGAGAGAGGTGGTAGTATTGATATTGGGCGATAGTTACCATGCAGTGACTTCTCACCACTTTTGTGCACCGGAGTGACAACTGCAGCTTTCCATTCCTAGGGAATTGGCTGTAGCAGAGGGAGAGATTGAAAATTTTTGTGAGGGTACTAGTAACCCTCCTTTCTTCAGAGTGGACTCCATTTACTATTTCCCTTCTCTTTCTGTTGTCCAGCCAATGTTTTACCCAGGCCACAATGCTGGGACCCACTCCAAGGCTGGCTAAGTTATTTATTAATCTTTTGTGTGGGACTGTGTCAAATGCCTTGCTAAAGTCTAGGTAGGCTATGTCCACAGCCCCTCCCTGGTCTACTGCTTTGGTCACCCAGTCAAAGAAATCAATTAGCTTTGTCTGACATGACCTTCCCACTGTGAATCCATGCTGTCTTGGGTCCTGTGCCCCACTGGCCTCTAGGTACTCAACAGTTCTTTCCTTCAGAAGTGATTCCATCATTTTCCCTACCACTGAGGTCAAACTAACAGGTCTGTAGTTTCCTTCCTCTGTCTTGCTCCCACTTTTGTGAAGGGGAATCACATCCTCCCTGTTCCAGTCCTCAGATACCACACCATCCTGCCATGATTTGTTAAAAAGGGTAGTCAGTGGTGCCACTAGTTCTCACCTTAGTTCTTTTAGAATTCTGGGGTGAATCCTGTCAGGACCCATTGCTTCGTCCACCTTCAGTTTTAGGAGTTCTTTCAGGACCCTTTCTTCTGTGAATGGACTGGTATTGACCTCCCTATCCAGAGTGCTTCCATTCTTTGGTTTAGGTACCTGCCCCTCATTTTGTGAATACTGAGCGGAAGTATTCATTCAGTATCCCTGCTTTTTCACTGTCACCCTCTGCCCACCCCTTCCCTTTGTTAAGCCTCACTACTCCTCCTTTGGTCTTTCTTTGCTCAGGAATGTACCTATAAAAGGTTTTACCCCCTTCTTAACTGAGTTGACTATCTTTTCCTCAGTTTGGGCCTTTGCTATTCTGACTGCCTTCCCCCCTTCCTTCTTCTTTAACTAGTGCAGTTCTCTGTTCTGCTCCTTCTGTGTTTCCTTATATTGTACTTCCTGAATGCTACCTTTTTCTCCCAAACCTTCCCCACCACCTCTTTTGAGAACCATAGTGTTTTTTTCTTTAGTTTTGTTAATTTGTTTCACACAAAGGCTTGTTGCCTCTGTGATGGCTGTTTTGATTTTTCCCCATTGTTCCTCCACCCCTCCTCCTTGCCCATTTGCTAGTGCTTTTCTGAGGCACTCTCCTATTTTCCCAAAGTCAGCCCTCCTAAAGTCCAATATTCTTGCTTTTATATGACTTGACTCTATGACTGTGTTTATCGTGAACCACGCTGTTTGGCAGTCACTTGTTCCCAGATGGCTACCCACTTCTGAATCTGAGATCCTCTCTCCGTCCCTGTTTGAGAGTACCAAGTACCAAGAGGGGAAACTTTATCTGGTAAATCGAGAAACAGCAGATGGCAGGTGGTGGGGAAGACAAGGTGTGTGTGTAAAGGGCTACATTGTACGAGGTGATGCAAGTAATGCAGTTGGTGTGGCAAGTGGGGGTAACAGATTTACAAATGGAGGTGAGGTTAACTTGGCTAATAGGTACTCTCCTCTTAGAAATTTGAATGACAGCAGCAAACTGGGAGAAAGGAGGATAGCAGCAGAGGGAGGGGAGGAAGTTGGAGGGAGGAAATAAGGAAGTACTAGAGGGACAGGTCAAAGTGGGTGGAGGAAATGGAGGAGCTACGGAGGTAAGGATGGGGATAATGGAGAGGGGAGTCATGGTGAGGAGGCGAGGAGGAAGGGGACTGATGGGGTGGGGAGGACTTGATGGAGAAGGGAAGAACAGGGATTAAGGACAGTATGAAGGTGGGGGGGTGAAGTGGTGAGGAAGGAAAAATGTATATTCAAGGGAAGCAATGGGATTAGGGGTAAGAAGGGGGTTGCAGATCTTATCTGCAGAGAAGACCGAAGTTGTCCTGAGGGGGAGTGCAAGGCAGGAGAAACTGAGAGTGAGAGAGGACACTGCCAGGGGGAATGGGAGGATTAAACAAGACAAGGAGTGTAGAGGGGGGAAATCTACTGAGAATAGGCAAATTCAGAGTATTAGTGTGATCATACTTGGGGATTCAATCCTTAAAGGTATCAAATGGGACTTCCGGTGACGTCACGATAGCTATGGCAGCTTAGTCTGGTAGCTCCTGGCCTTGGGTGGTTTAAAAACTGTCATTCAGTGTCATCAGCCCAAGAAATTTGATCAGCAACTTTACAGTCAATGTAACTTAGTCCAGAAAAGATGGGGAAAATGAGGAAGAAAGACCATTTGCCTGTATCTCTCCACACTAATGTTCTTCTAGAGCAGCAGCCTGCAAGCACTGCTTTGTCACGCTCCTCTATGCAGACAGGGTCAGGAGATGAAGAAGACCACTCTGGCTCTGATTCTGACTCGACCACCACCTTTACGAAAGCCGATGGACGATGCATGTTAAATATTTTACACCGTCTTACAATCCGATTTTAAGAAGTTGGAGTCACGCACAGCAGCAGTGGAGGTGCATATGGACTCACTTCAGAATGAACACTTGGCCTTTGGGCACTCGATTGCTTATCTCTTTCATAGAGAGAGGGAGCTCACCCTGTGTGCTGAAGACAGTGTGGTGCGGGCCCAGAGGAAAAATATTTGCATCTTTGGGATTGCGGAAGGTGTGTAACAAGACAATATGGTGGCATACATCAATTGCTGGCTACATCAGGAGTTGGCTCTCGACGTAGATTTCCTATTAGAGATCGAGAGAGCCCACCGTGCAGTGGCACCCAAGCCAAAACCTGGTGCCCCTCGTAGAGCAATTTTAGTCAGATTCCTCAAGTATCAAACGAAGGAGAAAATACTTAGAATGGCTTGGAATAAAAAAGACATTAATCTAGATGGAAAATTAGTTTCTTCTGACCAGGACTTCCTTCCCCATATGTTATCTAAATGCAAGAAAGTTCTTTCAGTGGTGAAGGCCCTGCGAGATAAGGGTATTAGGGCTCAAATCAGATACCCAGCTAGATTGTGGATTCAGTCAAAAGATGGGATTCAAGTATTTGATACTTTTTCGCAAGCAGACCCGTTTCTGAATGCTTCAGAAATTCCTATTCTGGATATTAGTGATGAACTCGCAGAGCATGAGATTGAGGAGCTAATTTGGCATACTGCATCTGAGAACAGTAGAATTTGGAGGAAACGAGCTGATTCTCTGCTCTCCCTGCATTTGGACATGGCGAGATGGATTACACCCAAACAACAAGCGACCTGAAGCAGTCATCGGAATTGGTTGAGAGTTGGAACTCCTGTTGGAGGAAGTGTCATTTCCCTCTGGATTGATTAAGAAGGGACACATTTTTAAGTGCACTTTGTATTTTTGTCCCCTCCCCTTCCTCATTGTCGTCTTCACAAATGCTTCAAAGTTTGGGCGAAATATGTTTCTTTGGGATCTGAACACTGCAAAGAAGACTTGTTTTCCATCCTTTATTACAGGTGACTTTTGCTGTTTATACTGGGGCCTGCCATTAGAGACTTACCTGAATGGAAGTAAAGAAGGGCTGAACTCTTAAATATTTTGAAGCTTATACATAATTACTTGTTCTAAAGTGAGGTGATTTAAGGCAAAAGACTGATTTGTGGACATGTAGGGGATGAGATGTGGTTGAATGTTCCCGCCCCCCCTTTCTATTTTTAATTTTGATGGTTAACTGGCAGGTCCGGAGCTTTTCCTTTATGGCATGGAGAGCAGCTTGTTGATTACATCTCCCCAACCCCTTCCCTTTTCTCCCCCTCTCTCCTCTTCCTTTTCAAACAACATTAAGTCTTGCTATATTATGACTATTGCAGTTTGCCCCAGCCTTAGAACTGCTCCGGAGGTGAAAGAGTTAACTTCCATGCAGAGCATGGAGCTTAGAGCACGAGCTCGGTTCAGAAGCTCTGTTTGGCTGGTTTCAAACCGAAACCATCAGATTCTTTACTCCGCCTCACTGAACAGTCGCTCCGGAGATTCCTCCTGTTGCTCGGTTCATTTCTTCGGTTTAAAGCGCTATTTCTCGGTTTAATTTAACCGAGATTTCATTATTTTAACTGCAAAACCGATCGGTTCAGGCTCTGTCTATGGTAATCGTAAGTAATAGATAGGGTTTTTTCTGTGTGGAACTTGTAAAGTATTATCGGTTCGGTTGAACCGATCGAGTTGTATTTAAATATAAGTTTAAAGCCTTTTAAGGCTTTTTAGAGTGTGGTTCCCGGTTCTTATCGGTTCTAAAAAACAGTTTCATTACGGTTTTCCAGGACCCGTGATACCGGTGTGGAACCGATAAGGGTGTCTTGCCTGGCACTGCCATCAAAGGGCAAGTTGGTTGTTAGCGGCATCATGTCTGAGAAACCCAAAGAAAACCGGCCCACTGGGTTTCAACACTGTAGTGTCTTTGGGGAAGCCTTTGCCAAGGCTGACCCACACACTACATGTGTCTATTGTCTGGGGTTTGACCACCTCAATTCAGACTGCCAGATTTGTAAAAATTTCCCTGCAGCCACCCTGGACAAGGAAGTGGGCAGGCTCAGGGAACAAGAGGCCAAAAAGTCCGCTGACCTGGATGGCCAGCCCGGTTCGGTGCCAACCGAACCGGAGGGAGTGCCCTCTGACCAGGCGAGACTACTCGGCAAGCGGAGCTGGCTCTGAGGAGCCAGTTCCCAGCAAAGAAATCTGAAAATCAGCAGGTTTGGAGTCCAAAATTCCTTCTCCAACTGCTGCTGAGATAGCCAGGGCAATACAGATTGTCCAGTCCCTGTCCCGGTTCCCTCCAAACCGCCACTGTCTGGCAAAAGGTCGGTTCGGTCGGTTCCAGTGGTTCAGGATTATGATATAGAAGAGTTCTATGAACCAGAGGAGGGGGATGAGGATTATGATTAGTGTGAATGTGATTTTGAAAGTCTGGATGTGCCCATTGAACCGGACATCTCCCAGACAGACATTCAGGTGAGTCTCCCCTAGGCTTTCTGAGTCCCTTCTCATTTTTGTTTTATAAAAGTTGCTGAGACCTCCAGCTTCCCTTAGAGGAGGCGTTGGATGAGCAAGAGAGCCTGACTATGTGGAGATGATGGATATCCCAGAGTCCAGGAGGTTGTCCATCCCTTACATAAATCCTTTAGAAAACAAACAGTAAAATTTTAAAAGCTCCTAATTCTGTGCCTCCTGTGGATAAAAAGATGGACAGGAGGTACACTTTGTCAGGTCCTGATACAGATTTTCTTTCACAGCAATGCAGTCATGTTGGGTAGTTCAGGCTGCAGCCTGTGATAAAGCTAATATTCCACTGGCTTCACATCCTCCTGACAAAGTTCCAGGAAGATTGATGCCATGGCCAAAAAACAATACATGGCAGCATCCTTGGGACTCAGACAAGCTAACTATATGGCTTATGTTGCAAGATACCAGAAATCTAGATGGGAAACTGTTATGGCCTTAACCAAACAGGTCCCTGGCGAGCTCGCAAAGGAGCTGGAGCAGGTGGCTGTTGATGGTATTGAGGCATCTAAGGTGCAATTCCATGCTGCAGTGGATTCTAATGATGTATCCTCTAGAGTCATGGCTACATCTGTGGCTTTTCGCAGATTGGCCTGGCTCAGGTGTACTACTTTGTCACAGGATACCCAGTCTAAGGCTATGGATTTTCCTGTGGTGGGAAATTCTCTGTTTGGGAGCAGACAGAGAATTATATGAAGAAAATGGATGAATATAGAACCACTTACAGGGTGCACAAGCCAAGGAACGGCAAGTCACTTCTCAGAGGCAGCCCCCAGGGGTAAGGGGAGAGCCTTTTCACAGGCCTTTTACCAGACTCAGGCCCCCTCTTCAGCCTATGTACAGAGGGTGTTCTTCAGAGGGAGAGGCAGGCGGGTTCAGAGCAGGCCTGCTCCCACCCCTCAGCCTAAAGTCCCTGCCAAACAGGCACCTTGATGGGATGCCCAGGGTCAGCTCTCCACTACCTGTAGGGGGCAGGTTGGCTCACTTCATCCAGGACTGGCAGTCTTTAACTTCAGACAGGTGGGTCCTGGAAGTAGTGAGCCAGGGTCTGATTCTCAGCTTCAAGAAATTTCCAAAGATGAGAGCCAGATCTTTCCACCTACAAACCCTTTAGAGACTCTTGCTTTGGAAACAGAAGTCTCAACCCTCCTGGCTCTCAGAGCTGTAGAAAAGGTTTCTCCTCTTCACCAGGGCAAGGGTCTGTACTCCAGGTACTTCCTTACCCCAAAAAAGACAGGAGAGTGACGGCCTATCCTGGATCTAAGATATCTAAACAAGCACCTTTTAAAGCCAAAGTTCAAAATGGTGACACTGGGAATGATTTTACCCTCCCTAAGGCCAGGGGACTGGCTAGCCTCCCTGGACCTCAAAGATGCCTACTTCCATGTTCTTATCAGAAGCTCCCATTGAAAGTACCTCAGATTCGAACTGCCCTCAGGCCATTATCAGTTCAGAGCAATGCCCTTGACCTCACTTCTGCCCCAAGGGTGTTCACAAAGTGTCTGGCAGTAGCAGTCGCTCACCTAAGAAGGCAAAGATTGCCATTTTTCCCTACCTGGACGACTGGCTCATTGTGGGTCAGTCTCAGACCAGAGTCAAATCACACCTGCTAGTTACCCAGCAGCTGCTTCCTCTCTGGGGTTTCTTCTCAATCTTCCAAAGTCAGTTTTGGAACCCCGTCCAGGTACTCACCTTTATAGGCGCAGAACTGGATACAAAGCAGGCCAGAGCCTTCCTTCCCTTGGAAAGGTAAGGACCTTAGTGGCCCTGGCCGCCTCCTTCACTCTGCAGGTTTCTCGACCAGCAAGGCATTTCCTGCAGCTCCTAAGGCACATGGCTGCCTCCACAGCCGTGGTGCAAGGAGCAAGATTTCAGATGAGGGACATTCAGTTCCATTTGAGAGCTTTCTTGTCTCAAAGAAGAGATCCTCTATCCAAATTAATCCCAGTGACTCGAACCCTGATCCAGGCCCTTCAGTGGTGGCAGGATCAGAGCAATCTGAGACAGGGGGTGCCTTTCATCCTTCTGTCCCATTCCTTGACCCTTACTACAGATGCATCCCTCTTGGGATGGGGAGCTCACATGGGCGACCTCTCCACCCAGGGATTATTGTCCCCTCAGGAATCTCTGCTCCACATCAATCTGTTGGAACTCAGAGCTGTTTTTCTAGCACTTCAGGTTTTCTCTGCATCTGTTCAGAACAAGGTGGTACAGGTCAGAACAGACAACACCACTACAATATGGTACATCAACAAACAAGGGGCACTCGGTCTTGCCTTGTGCACCGAGGCAATGAAGTTGTGGTCTCTGGCTTACTCCTGAACACTTCCTCATAGCAGTTCACCTCCCAGGCAAGGACAATGTCTTGGCAGATGCCCTCAGCAGGATTTCCCAGGGCCATCACGAGATGGTCACTGGATTCCCTAGTACTGGGGATAGTGTTTGCCAGATGGGGCACTCCTCAGATAGATCTTTCGCAGCCCCAGACAATTATCAACTTCCACTGTTTTGTTGCAGGCCCCAGTGTTGGGCTCAGTTCCCTGGATGCCTTTCTCCTTGATTGGAAGGAAGTTTCTTTATGCCTTTCCCCTTCCTCTCCTGTTCAAAGTACTAGTCAAAATCAGGTCTCAGCCCTGCAAAATTATCTTGATTGCTGCAGACTGGGCCAGGCAGCCCTGGTACCACTCCTTCTGTCCTTAGCAGTCCATCTTCCCTGTGTCTCCCAGGAACCACAATCTGTTAACCTGTGCTCAGGGAGAGTTTGGTATCCGAACCTCAAATCCCTCAACCTCAAGGCTTGGCTCTTGAGCAGTTAGATTTGCTGATTTGCAACTTTCTCAAAGTGTTCTCGAAATCCTGAAGGCTGCTAGGAAGCCTTCCACCAGAACTACCTATAACTCCAAGTGAAAAAGGTTTTCCATATGGTGTTCTGGAAAGCATGTTTCCCCATAATCTGCTGATCTACCTGTATTGGACTACATGGTCCATCTCTTAATTCTTTGGACTGAGACCAGCCACCTGAAAGTGCACTTGGCTGCAGTCTCTGCCTTCATTTCAGCAGGGAAGCCCTCTTCTCTGTCTGCTCATCCTGTATTTTCCAAGTTTTTTAAAGGATTGCTTCACACCAATCCTCCATTCAGGGACCCTGCCCCGGCTTGGGATCTTAATGTATGCATTGCTCAGCTAATGCAACCCCCCTTTGAGCCTCTGTCTTCGGCAGAGCTTAAGTATTTGACTTGGAAAACTGTATTTCTGGTAGCCATCACTTCTGCCAGGCGTATAAGTGAGTTACAGGCTTTATCAGTAGAAACTGACTTTATTTCCTTTCACAGGGATAAAGTGGTCCTCAGGACTAACAGGAAGTTTTCCTAAGGTGGTTTCAGATTTCCTTAACCAATCTATTTCACTTCCAGTGTTCTTCACTGACCATTCCTCCTCTGGTGAGAGGAGGCTGCACAACTAGATGTTAAGAGGGCCCTAAGTTACTACATAGAGCGTACCAAGGGTCACAGGTTTGACTCCCTCCAACTGTTTCTCACTTATGGTGAGGTTGGAAAAGGGAGACCTGCCACTAAAAGATCCATTGCCAGGTGGATCGTTTCTTGTAGACAATTTTGCTATCAAAAGCTGAGTAAGGTTCCCCCCTCAGGCCTGAGGGCTCACTCTACCAGAGGTACAGCTGGATCTCTAGCTGCTACTAGAGACATCCCTATCTTGGAGATATGTCAGGCAGCTACTTGGAAGACAGTACACACTTTCACCAAGCATTACTCCCTGGATATTCAGGCCAGGAGGGGTGCTCGGTTTGGCACAGCCGTGCTTCAGAGCCTATTCCCTAAGTAGGTTCTGTCCCTTCTCCATGGAGGTACTGCTGTGTAGTCTGCAATAGTCATAATATATGGCAAGACTTCATGTTGTTTGAAGAAAAATTACTCACCTTAGTAATGTTGTTTCTTCTAATGGAGTCTTTATATTATAACCTCCCCAGCCTGCCCCTCTCAGAACTCCTACTTTGGGGTATGGGGTCGGTAGTCCTCTGTTGGCATTTATTGATGCCTCTTTCATGTTTGGGTGTTGTGTTCATTTAGTTATTTTATCTTAATTTTCTGGTCCACTGACTTGAGTCTTTGTGTTGGGACCAGTAAAATGTGTTAATATATTAGTAGCCAGTTGGCTAGTGTAGGTTACAGCTTCCACACACAACCTTAGTGAGTTTTGCTCGTAAAGATCTGGCGGTTTCGGTTTGAAACCAGCCAAACAGAGCTTCTGAACCGAGGTCGCGCTCTAAGCTCCATGCTCTGCATGGAAGTTAACTCTTTCACCTCCGGAGCAGTTCTAAGGCTGGGGCAAACTGCAATAGTCATAATATGGCAAGACTCCATTAGAAGAAACAACATTACTAAGGTGAGTAATTTTTCCTTTTTTCAGAGCTTGACCAAGTCTTTATCTTATCATTTTGAGAGTTTTTATTTGGTTTATTAATCATCACATCGAAGAAGTCTGGATATTCTTACAAGATTAGGGGACTGGGTTACCTATTATTTATTATTGGGCACAATTGAGTATTGATTTCACCCGGGGCTATTTGCCCAGTCTGAGCCTCGGATGAATTGGAAGCCCCAGAGAGAGGTGTGGTTTTCATACGCTGACGGTGGTCAGTGTGTGCACCCTTGGCACTTTTGGTGCCTTCTTCTTCTCTGTCACGGATTGGATTAGGGAGGCTTGCTCTCCCTTGGACCCACCTCCTGTGAGACATTGGTCCCCCTGCTGCCAGGTCTGTTCTTCCTGATGGCTCAGAGAGTTTACTCACTTGTTTACTGTTTTGGACGGGTTATCCCCGATTGGGATAGCTTTCCTTTGTGTTTTATAATGTTCTTATCTCCACTGTATGTTAATCTGTGGTATTTTGACATCCATCCTGTTCTGCTCCCAGGCAGAGATATGGCAACTGGGTTCTTAGGTTTGTCTCTTTTTTTTTTATTATTATTATTATTTTGTTCTTTCATGACCTGGATAACTTCTGAACCCCATGATATGGGAAATACTTGGGTAAATAGACTAACGCTGATTTTGGGAACTCAGACACTGGATGTGTGGCCTGAATACCCCGGTACTATTTTTTTTCTGGTATGAATGACTACATTAAAGATTTGCTAAGTGAATGTTAAGGGCATAAATAGCCCAATAAAGAGAGCAAGGATTTTAACTGAATTAAGAAAGGTTAATTGTGACATTGCGTGTCTTCAGAAGACGAGACTTTCTAAATCAGAGCATTCAAAACTTAGGAGGTCCTGGGTTGGATTGGTCTATGCTGATTCCCACCCCAAAGCAAAAAGGACAGGATCAGCAATATTGATTTGCTGGGGTATTCCTCTCCAGGAGGTCTCCAGAAGGTCACTGTGGTTGGCTCGGGTAGGGTGGTAATACTTTCTGATATATTCAGCGGTCACCCCATTCACTTTATATCTGTTTATGCCCCCACACCCCCTAAGGGGGAATTTTTTAGGTCCCCGTCTAATACTATCAAAGGCCTCGCACAGGGTCAAGTGATTTGTGCAGGGGACTGGAACTGTGTCGAAGATAATGGTTTGGACAAAAGCCCGTCTGGCCCCAGGGGTTTGAGAGTCGGCTCTAGGTTATTGAAAACACTTTGTATAGAGGGAGGCATGGTGGACCCCTGGAGGCTTCAAAACCTGGAAAAGAGGGACTTTACCTTTTTCTCTGCCTGAGCGGGGACTTAATCTAGATTAGATTGGTTCTATACTCAAAAAGGGTTGTCCTTTACCTTCACAGGCACGGTGATACACCCAGTGACCTTTTTGTACCATGCCATGATCTCTGCAACACTAAACTGGGGGGATGGGGGAGGTTGGGTTCTTGGAGGTTTGATCCCGGGTTAGTGAATGATATAGTATATGTGGAATCAACCAAAGAGTTAATTAAGTATTATTTAGCAGATAATTTAGGCAATGAGACAGCCTTAAAATATGTTTAGGATGGCCTTAAGGCGGTGGTCCGGGGGCATACCATCTCGCATGCTTCCCATAAAAACAAGTTACATCGACAGGCCCAACAGGCAGCCAGTCAGAAAGTGGTTGAACTGGAAACAGAACATAAAAAGAGCAAGAATCTTGCCCTGTTAGCTCCACTTAGAGTGGCCAGAGCGAAATACAACGAATTAATGCAACAACACACTGAAAACTTGTTGAGATACACAGAACAGAGGTATTATGAGTGGGAGGAGAGAGTGGGCAGACTAATGGCCCTACGTCTACGGAAACAGCTGGCTGATAGATATGTTCCTTCCCTGAGACCATCAGATGCGGCCCAACCTCTAATTCAACAAGAAGATTGCCGAGGAGTTCCGAAAGTTTTATAGTGCTTTATATGCTGAGGAAACGGAACCTGATCATACACAGAGAATTCAAACCTTTTTAGACTTGGTTGCCCTGCCCAAATTGACAACAGATCAAAATAAGGAATTGGAGAAAGTCTTTACAGAAAATGAGGTTGTCAAGACCATTAGTTCTCTCAAATCAGGCAAGGCCCCGGGACCTGATGGGTTCACTGCCGAATTTTATAAATGCTTCATGAAAGAATTAACCCTGTTTGGTTCAAGTTTTCAATGAAGCACATGAAGTGGGTGTGACCCCGGATTCTTGGGGAGGGGCTGTGTTGTCTGTTATCCTGAAGCCTGGTAAAGATCCCTCCTCATGTGCAAATTTCAGACCAATTTCTTTATTAAATCAAGATGTTAAAATATTTGCCAAGACAATTGGATCTTGTCTCCAAAATATTATCTGCTCCCTCATACATTCGGACCAAACCGGCTTCATGCCAGGGTGACACATTCGAGATAACGTACGTTTACTCCTGAATGCCCTCTCTGCCGCTAATTCCCTGCTGATTGACTCTTTAAAAGCAGTGGTCTCCCTTGATGCCAAAAAGGCATTCGAATGCCTGGACTAGGTGTATGTTGATCACACCCTGATTAAATTTGGTTTAGGAGAAAAATTCCATGGCTGGGTTAAAAACTTGTACAAAGACCCCAGGGCACAGGTTAGAGTCAATGGGATCATGTCTTCAACCTTTAAAATAGGTAGGGGGAAGCCCGCCCTCTCCCCTCCTTTTGGCCCCTAGTCTGGAGCCTCTTGCCACCGTCCTCTGTCAGTCCGATTTGTTTGGTGGAATCAGGGCAGGTGACACTGAGTTGAGAATTTCTTTGTATGCAGACGATGCATTGCTATTTATTACTGACCCGGTCAAAGCTCTCCTGAGAATAATAGGATTATTGGAATATTTTGGAGCTTTTTCTGGTTATAAAGTAAATGTCTTGAAAAACGAAATTATCCCAGTTGGGGTACCAGCTGGTGGGTTTCTGCCAGACCTCGGGATAATTAAATGGGCCAAAACCAGATTTAGATACTTAGGGGTATGGATCCGCGAGACTTAAATAGCTTACTCACTACTAACTATCAGCAGGGTTCAACCTTAACATACATTTCAAACACCATGAAGTCTTGCTATATTATAACAATAGCAGTCAGCCACTGCAGCTGAACTGCCCCGGAGAGGAAGGAGTTAACTCCAGAAGATCTGGAGTTCTACAGCGCGAGGGCGCTGTGCCCAAAGCTCTATCTGGCAGTTTCAAATGAAACTGTCAGATTCTTTACTCCGCTTCACTGAACAGTCGCTCGGAGATCAGCTCCTTCAGCTCGGTTCATTCTCGGTTCAAGCGGTATTTTTGGTTCATTGAACTGGCAAAAGTTATTATTTTTACCGCATTTCAGTTTTAAAGCTCTATCTGGTAACCGTAAGTACTAAAATTTAAGTCTGTGTGGAAAATTAATTATCGGTTTGGTTTTGAACCGATCGGTTGGGTTTTTTCTGCATTTTAAAAGTGTACAGTGGGTTTTAGAGTGCGGTTCCGTTTAATGTCGGTTCTAAAAAGCGGAATTATAACGTTTTTCAAATACCGGTACGGTTAGGAACCGATAAGGGTGTCTTGCCTGGCACTGCCATCAAAAGGGCAAGTTTTGGTTAGGCTGGCATTATGTCTGAGAAACCCAAAAGAAAAACCGGGCCCACTGGGTTTCAACACTGTGATGTCTGTGGGGACGCCTTTGCCAAGGCTGACCCACACACCACTTGTGTTTATTGTCTGGGGGCTGACCACCTCCTGTCAGACTGCCAGGTGTGTAAAAATTTCCCTGCAGCCACCCTGGAGAAGAGATTGGGCCGGCTCAGGGAACGAGAGGCCAAAAAGTCCGCTGACCCGGATGGCCAGCCCGGTCCAGTACCCACTGGACCAGAGGAGATGCCCTCTGACAGAGGCGAGACTTCCTCGGGCAAGGAAGGCTGGTTCAGAGAATCAGTCCCAAGTAAAGACAAGGAAATCAGTAGGTTTGGAGTCCAAAATTGTGTCTCCAACTGCTGCAGAGATAACTAAAGCCATTCAGATTGTCCAGTCACTGTCTCAGGGATCTGTAGAACCACCAACAGCTGGTAAAGGTTGGTTCATTCAGTCCCAGTGGTTCAGGATTTTGAAGTTGAGAATTTTTATGAACCTTTTGACCAGGGAGGAATTTGATCAATATATGTGTGGCTGGGGGGTCTGGGCGTGCCCATTGAACGGACATCTCTCCAGACAGACCTTTAGAATCTCCTCCTCATTCTGTCTGAGTCCCCTTCTTTCTTTATTTTTTACAAAAAGGTGAGAAACCCTCCAGCTTCCTTTAGAGGAGGCTGTGGATGAGCAAGAGGAGCCTGATTGTGATGGAAATGATGGATATTCCAGAGTCTAGGAGGTTGTCTATTCCTTTGCATAAGTCATTTAGGAAGCAAACAACAAAGATTTTAAAAATCCTCATTCTGTCCCTCCTGTAGATAAAATGGACAGAAGGTATACTTTGTCAGGCTGGGATACAGACTTCCTTACTGAGCAGTGTAGTCATGTAGGTGTGGTACAAGCTGCAGCCTGTGACAAGGCTAATATTCCTCTGGCCTCACATCCTCCTGATAAGGATTCCAGGAAAGATTGATGCCATGGCGAAGAAACAGTATATGGCAGCTTCTTTGGGACTTCAGGCAGGCAAGATTATATGGCTTATGTAGCTAGATATCAGAAATCTAGGTGGGACACAGTATTGCAGTTAGCCAAGCAGGCCCATGGCCAGCTGGCTAGTGAGTTGGAACAGGTGGCTGCTGATGGCATTGAAGCCTCTAAAGTTCATTTCATACTGCTGTTGATGTTAATGATGTTTCTTCTAGGGTCATGGTCAGCTTCTGTAGCTTCCGAGGTTGGCATGGCTCAGATGCACTAATCTGTCCCAAGATACCCAGTCAAGGCTATGGATTTTCCTGTAGTGGGAAATTCTCTTTTGGGAGCAAACAGAAAGCTATATGAAAAGATGGATGAATACAGAACTACCTACAAAAGTGCCAGGCTAAGAGAAGCATGCCATGCCACAAAGGCATGCTCCCAGAGGTAGGGGCAGGCCCTTTTCAGGCCTTTTACCAATTTCAAGCCTCCTCTGCTGTCTCGCAGAGGGTTTCTTCAGAGGCAGGGTAGACGTGGCACAAGTAGACCGCCCCTCCTCAGCCTAAGGCTGCTGCTAAGCAGGCATCCTGATGGGGTGTCCAGGGCCGATTCTCCTGTACCAGTGGGGGCAGGTTGGCCTATTTCAGCGAACTGGCTGTCCCTAACCACGGACAGATGGGTTCTGGAGGTAATAGGCCAGGGTCTGGTTCTCGGTCAAACACTTTCCAAAGATGAGAGCCAGGCATTTTCCACCTGCAAATCTTCAGAAGCCTCTTGCTTTGAAGCAGAGGTTTCTGCTCTGCTGGACTGCAAAGCAGTGGAAAGGTTCCTTGCCATCAGGGCAAGGGGCTTTATTCAAGATACTTTCTTACCCCAAAAGACAGGAGAATGGCGCCCATTCTAGATTTAAGATACTTGAACAAGCATCTGTTGAAACCAAAGTTCAAAATGTTGACTCTGGCAATGATATTGTCTTCCCAAGGCTGTGGGACTGGCTAGCTTCCCTGGACCTCAAGGATGCCTATTTTCATGTTCTGATCAGGCCTTCTCACAGAAAGTACCTCAGGTTTGAACTGCCCTCAGGCCACTACCAGTTCAGGGCAATGCCCTTCGGCCTTACCTCTGCGCCAAGGGTATTCACAAAATGTCTCGCTGTAGTAGTGGCTCACTTAAGAAGGCAGGGTTGCTGTGTTTCTTACCTGGACGACTGGCTCATTGTGGGTCAGTCTCAGGTCAGGTGAAATCCCACTGCAAGTCACCCAGCAGCTTTCACTTCCTGGGATTCCTGCTAAACTTACCAAAGTCAGTTCTGGAACCAGTTCAGGTCCTAACTTTCATAGGCGCAGAATTGAACACAAAGGTTAGTCAGGGCTTTTCTTCCCTCGGAAGTGGTGGACAGACTCATCGCCCTGGCATCCTCCTTTACCCTGCGGGTCTCTCGACCAGCAAGGCATTTTCTGCAACTCCTCGGGCACATGGCTGCTTCCACAGCTGTCGTGCAGGGAGCAAGATTCCAGATGAGGGACATTCAGTTCCATTTGAGGGCCTATTGGTCTCAAAGGAAGGACCCCCTTACCAAGTTGGTCCCAGTTACTCAAACTCTGATCCTAGCCCTCCACTGGTGGCAGGTCCAGAGCAATTTAAGACAGGGGGTTCCCTTCATTCCCATTTCTCACTCCCTCACCCTCACCACGGATGCCTCCCTGTTAGGGTGGGGGGCTCACCTGGACGACCTTGCCACTCAGGGGGTATGGTCTCCTCAGGAGTCTCTGCTCCACATCAATCTTTTGGAACTCAGAGCTGTCTTTTAGCTCTTTGGTGTTTTCAGATTCTTTCCAGAACAAAGTGGTTCAAGTCAGGACAGACAATACCACCACAATGTGGTACATCAACAAGCAAGGGGCACTCGGTCTTCAGCCTTGTGCACCGCACAATGAAGTTGTGGTCTCTGGCTACTCTGAACACCTCCCTGATAGCGTGTTCATCTCCCAGGAAGGACAATGTCCTGGCGGATGCCCCCAGCAGAATTTCTCAGGGCCATCTTAATGGGCTCTGAATCCACAAGTGCTGGGGTCTGTCTTTGCCAGATGAGGCACTCCTCAGATAGATCTTTTCGAGCCCCAGACAACCACCAACTTCCTCTTTCTGTTGCAGGCCTCAGTTCTGGGCTCAGTCCTCTGGGCGCTTTTCTGTTGGACTGGAAAGGGAAGTTCCTGTATGCCTTTCCCCTTTCTCTCCTTTTCAGGGTACTAGTAAAAATCAGATCTCAACCTTGCAGAGTGATTCTGATTGCCCCAGATTGGAGCCAGACAGCCCTGGTACCCTCCTGCTCCTGTCTTGGCAGTCCACCTGCCGTTCTGAGCCTGCCCAGAGTCCACGACTCTACTGGCCTGTGCACAGGGAGAGTGTGGTATCCGGACCTCAAATCCCTCCACCTCAAGGCTTGGCTCTTGAGGAGCTAGAATTTGCTGACTTACACCTTTCTCAAGGTGTCATGGATATTTAAAGGCTTCAAGGAAGCCTTCCACTAGAGCCACTTATAATTCTAAGTGGAAGGGGTTTTCCATCTGGTGCTCTGAGAGGCAGATTATTCCAGAATCTGCTGATCTTCCCATTCTACTGGACTATTTGGTCCATCTGAATTCCTAGGCCTTAGACCAGCTACCCTGAAGGTTCATCTGGCAGCTGTCTCTGCTTTTGTGTCAGCAGGAAGCCTGCCCTTTCTTCTCACCCGTGTTCTCCAAGTTTTTAAAGGTTACTTCATACTAACCTCCTTTTTCGGGAACCAGCTCCCGCCTGGGACCTGAATATTTGCATTGCTCAGTTAATGCAACCCCCCTTTGAGCCTCTGTCTTCTGCAGAGCTCAAGTATTTAACTTGGAAAACCGTTTTCCTAGTAGCTATCACCTCTGCCAGACGTATAAGTGAGCTACAGGCCCTGTCAGTGGAAGAAGATTTTATCTCTTTCCACAGAGATAAGGTAGTCCTTAGGACTAATAGAAAGTTTTTGCCTAAGGTGGTTTCTGATTTCCACCTGAATCAATCTATCTCTCTCCCAGTATTTTCACTGAGCATTCTTCCTCAGGTGAGAGGAGACTGCACAGCTTGGATGTCAAAAGAGCTCTTAAGCTACTATTTAGAGCGCACTGAGGTCATAGGTTCAATCCTCCAACTCTTTCTTACCTATGGCGAGGTTGGCAAAGGAAACCTGCCACTAAGAGAACAGGAAGGTATGGTGGATTGTTTCTTGTATCCAATTCTGTTATCAGAAACTGGGTAAAGTACCCCTCAGGATTGAGGGTCCACTCCACCAGGGTACAGCTGCGTCTCTAGCGGCTGCTAGAGACATCCCCATTCTGGAGATTTGTCAAGCTGCTACCTGGAAGACAGTTCACACCTTTACCAAGCATTATTCCTGGATGTCCAGTCCAGGAGATGCTCGGTTTGGCACAGCTGTGCTTAGAGCCTATTTCTAAGTAGGTTCTGGACCCTCCTCCATGGAGGTACTGCTGTGTATCTGCTATTGTTATAATATAGCAAGACTTCATGGTGTTTGAAGAAAAAATTACTCACCTTAGTAATTGCTTTTCTTCTCATGGAGTCTTGTTATATTATAACCACCCTCCCTCCTACCCTCTCAGAACTTCTACTTGGGTAGGGTGGCAATTGGTGCAAGCACTGTGTCATGCCATTGTAGTTTTCCCTTACCCTCTTTTCCTTTGAGTTAGGGATCTAGATTGTTTCATTTAGGTTATTTATATTGCCCTTCCTGGACTTGAGTCTTTGGGGAAGGGGGTCATATGTGTTGTCAAGGGTAGTAAACCAACCATAATACCATCAATTTTTGTTATTATGGCTCTGAGTGTTTTTTGTTCTTTATATTGTTGTTACATTACTAGTAGGTAGCCATGGGCTAGTGTAGTTTTTTCCACACAGACTTTCCGTCCTTTGATGTTAGCTTCGTAAAGATCTGACAGTTTAATTTGAAACTGCCAGATAGAGCTTTGGGCACAGCGCCCTCGCGCTGTAGAACTCCAGATCTTCTGGAGTTAACTCCTTCCTCTCCGGGGCAGTTCAGCTGCAGTGGCTGACTGCTATTGTTATAATATAGCAAGACTCCATGAGAAGAAAAGCAATTACTAAGGTGAGTAATTTTTTCTTACTAGCCCAAGGCATAGTGCAGATTGCCTCAGGCTAGTCCAGATACATCCCTACCTGTCCGTGTTGGCTAGTGCAGTCTGTGGAGTTGGCAGTACTTCCGACTACCCTTAGCGCTGGAAGCAGCAAAAGCACACCAAGCCCATGGAACCCCGGAGCGGCTGCAAACAGTCCTTTGAGTCGGCAGTACTTCCGTTCGTCCTACCTTAGCGCTTACTATCATCGGCCAGCTCAAGTCGGCATGGAGGAGGGAGTGGCAGGGGGGTGAAAACAGCCAGGGAGCACCGACGTCACCGGCAATAGAACAATAGTAGTTAAGCCGGTAAACGTCATTGACTCTCTGGGATTGGCTCAAAGCCCATAGCTGGGCACTGTGAGGAAGCAGACTGGCAGCCGCTGGGGCAGTATGCCCTGGAGGGTGGGGTTTCATGGTGCTGAAGGGAAGATTTAAAACCTTTGTTTTTCCTCAAGTGCTGTGGATTTGAATTTCTGGATGCTGAGCTGTGTATCTGTGTTCCTGAGTTGTTTGGCGTGTGAGGGCTGATCGGAGGTTTCAGCGGTTTCAGGGTTTGGCAGCATTGGCGGTTTCAGCGGTCCCCAAGATTCAGCAGTGCTGCATTGGACTGCATTGATAGTCGGAGAGCAGGCTGGAGCTGGGTCCCCAGAGGCAAAAGAAAACACCAGCTCAGGTAAAGCAAATGATTTTTTGAATGGCAAAAAAAAAAAATGCAGACTGTTCTGCTGCAAGCTTGAAGCACTTCTTATTGAAGTTATGTGGGGGCCCGGGGGAAAACTGGAAAAAAATGAATGTTTGTGTCACAGGGTGCCTCTCCCATGGACTAACAGAGACTCCTTTGTGTGCACAGTGCAGAACTTATGTTTTGTCAGTGACTCAGAGTGCTATTGAGCTGTTCTGTAAGTAAAAATGCACAGGAGGTTGAGCCCCCCACCCCACCCATGGTGGTGTTTAGGGCAGTGACTATGAAGCAATGTCGCTGAGGAAAATCTAGTGTTTAAATTGCCTTACTAAACTGGTTTTAGATGTAAAAGCAAATTACTTTTCATTTTGGTTTCTGTCACTGTCTTTTTCTGTCACTCAGCTCTGCCTGGGGGTGGAGGATGGATGTCTTGGGCTTGTCTGTGTCTGCCTTATTGTGGGGCTGCGCTGGACATGTCTGTCCTTTATATTGAGCAGGCAGTAAGCATACTATGACCTTTCACTTGCTCAGCTCTGCTCATACTGTGTTTTGTTGCCTGGGGGAGGGATGTCTGTGGCTTGTGGTGGGACTGTGGCTTTTTCTTTTTGGTTTGCAGTTTGTCTGTGAACAAAAGTACAAACACTTCAAGGTACGCTGGTAAGTCAATCGAGTTGTGCCACTTGGTTTGTTACTGTTCTGAGGTTGTGTGGGGCCTGGGGCTATGGAGCGGGGCCAAACAAAATGTGTCCTGTTTATATCTTGCTGAACAATTCTGCCTTATATTCTGTAATGTTCTTTCCCTCATTTTATGTTCTGTTGCTTACATGGTGAGCAGGGGCGGGGTCATTCTGTGGCTTGTTGTGGGGCTGGTGATGTTTGGGGGTACAGACATAGAAGAAAGATTGCTGAATAGCTGTACTTTTCACTTGCCTTACTTATAAAATTATGATGACTCACTAATGTTTTGAAAACAATTATGTGTTTGATTCCAGTTGCATTATAGAAACGTAAATAAATGGTTTAACTGCACTGTTGTTGTCCTTATTCATTGTCTGGCAAACGCCCGTGGTGACCAGAATGCGGACTAGTGCAAACCACTGCGGGCTAGTGCAATTTTAGACTGACTTGTCCTGCTGGCTAGTGCAAAAAAAAGTTAAGGTCAACCCCTGACTATCAGCATCTCCTTCAAGATGTCCAGGCTGAATGTAATCGTTGGGGGGAGCTACTTCTCTCTGGTAGAATTGAAACAGTGACAATGAACATCCTACCAAGATTCTTATTTCTGTTCGTTGTACTCCTGATGAAGCCTCCAAGGAAATTTTGGGTGGAACTAAAAAAAGCTCTATCTAAATACATATGGAAAGGGAAAAGGTCCAGGGTAAGATGGAGGGTTCTCTCAACCCCTAAGGACCGGGGTGGAATGGATCTCCCAACTTTCATAATTTTTATTGGGAGGCTCAACCTAAAGCTTTGATCCCCCTGGTCTCAAGAGAGGAGCCTCCCATTTGGGCCAAGGTAGAGTCATTTAACATAGAGTTAGCTAATGTGGGGGACTTTTATTATCTTGGACGACAAAAAGCTGTCGAGGGTGACTTTTGACAACCCTTAGTTGTCTACCCTTAAATGGACTTGGATTGAGGTATGCTGGGATAATAATATGCCTAGGACCTTACACAACACTACCCCACTCCAAAGCTGTATAGATCTTCTTCCTTATAAGTGGGACAAGGCTTTTGAACTTTGGGCAAGGACAGGTTTAGCTACTTTGGGTCAGTTCTATCGGGACAGGGTCCTTAAGTCTTTCCAGCAACTGAGAGATGAATATGGGCTACCTCAGAATGACTTCTTCAGATACTTACAATTGAGAAATGTTTTGATTACTGAGGGAATCTCGTCCCAGATGGGTAAGCCTTTGAATCCCCTCCAATCTTGCCTATTCGACCTAGCACAAGAAGCGAATCCAACTAAAACCATTTCTAAAATTATAGTAGTCCTGATTCCTCCATTCTAGACAATATTAGCTCATATAAAATCGTGTTGGGATGAGTAATTGGATTTCCTCTCGGATGCTCAATGGAAGTTAATCTGGAGGGGTGCACACACTTTGGCATCCCCTCTGTTGAGAGTTTAAATGGCAGGTGGTCATTAGATTTTTTCATCCACCTCGTAGTCACTAGAACATCTGGGGAAACATTTTTCAGATACATGCTGGAGAGGTTGTGCCAGTAAAGGCACACTATCCCACATTCTTTGGGAGTGTCCCCAGTTGTCTACATATTGGAGAGAATTGGAGGCAGAGGTGAGCCACATTTTTGATACTCCCCTTCCCTTGACACACTTGACCTAGCTTTTTGGCCTGCCACCACCCTCATTGGTTTCTTCAGCTCAGAAATATTTACTGTATAGTATGGTAGCTGCTGGGCTGAAAGCCATTACTTGCAAATGGCTGACCCCTAAAATACCCAAAGTGAAGGATTGGTATTCCATCTGCAAAAGAATCATGGTCATGGAGAGACTTGCCACAAAATTAATGCTGGGGTTGGAGAGGTTTAGGGGCAAGTGGCTCCCATTCTTTCACTACATGGCCCGGGAGGAGGGGAAAGATATCTTGCAGGTATTGGTTGAGCAGGGGTAAGGCTCCACCCCCATTCATCCCCGAGTAAGCAACCTAATTCAAGAGGACGGGGTGGTTCATGGGACTTTAACTGCGGCCAATCCCGTAATTAATAATTCTTCTGGTGTACATAAGGAAAATGAACTCAGGTTTTAGTTAATCCTGTATTATGATCTAGTGGTGTTTCAGTACAGGTCACATTTATATTTAGGTTTATATTTTTCTCTGTTTTTCTTTCTTCCTTTCTTTTTGTGATCTTTGTCTTACTTTCATGTAGTTTTTATTTTCCTTTTTTCCTCTCCAAGTGTTTTATAGAGATTTTAATGTGTCTGTCCATACATAACCCTGTATATATCTTAATTACTGGGTTGATCAATTGTGTATAAGCCATTGAGCACAATCTAGACTTGTTAATTTAAAAGAAGACACAGGTACTGTATAAGTTGGAGATGTACTGTCTGCCCCTGCTCCTTAATGATTTTGTCTTTCAGAAAATGAAAAATTTGAATAAAGTTTGATTTAAAAAAATAAATAAATAAAGGTATTAAATGGGGGGAGGGAAGGGGTGAGGAGATCTATCTGTGTTGAGTGCATGCCAGGCATGATAGCGCATAAGGCCAAGCATGTAGTACACCCTACAGTGAGAAAGCTAGGAGGGATCCCCCACATAGTAGTGCACCTCAGAACAAACGATCTGGAAGGAAATAGTGTGCAGGAGGTACAAGCTAGGTTTAGAGAACTGGCCAGAATTTGTCAAAATGAAGGGAGCACTATTACATTTTCAGAAGTCCTGCCGGTGCTTTGGGCCAGCACGGACAGAAAGCAGAGGACTAAGGAGTTCAGCGAGTGACTGGGAAAGTGATGTCTTGATATGGGGTTTGGGTTGGTGGGAGACTGGGGAAATACATGGTATAATAAGGAGCTGTTTGCCAAGGGCAGACTGTATTTGGGTATGGAGGAAAAAAAAGTGCTAAAGGATTAACCAGGGGAGTTTATTGTCGGGGAATTATGATTTATTTATTTAATTAATTAATTTATTTAAGTTTGTTGACCAGGTAGACCCACTGAGCTCAATACAGGTCCCTTTTTCAGGGGCGATCCGGGATTAGTTACAGAAAAATTGAATTCATAGAATACAGCGCATTGTGGAGATGGGGGGGGGGGGCATTAGACTCGAGGGACAAGCATTAAAGCTAAAACTGGGAGAACTTGTGCCTCTCCCCCAAAATGGAATTTTAATGGAGGGGAAATGCTCACAGAGGGGCAAAATCAAAGGGAAAGGAGTGGTTGGAAAGGAAAGGGGGGCAGGTTGGAAGGTGGTCTCCACTAATGCAAGGAGCCTGGGAAATAAATTACCCGAGTTGCAGGCAGTGATGGCGGGGGGTTGATGTGGTTGCAGTCACAAAGACTTGGGCCACCCGCACCACAGCTGGGACTTAATAATCCCAGGATACAGAACATATAGGAGGGACAGAATTATTGAAAGGGGAGGAGGGGTGGCGTTATTTGTATAGGAGGGGATAGAGTTTAGCAGGGATGAGAGTGAGGAAGGTAACATGGAAATGTTGTAGGTCAGCTTGCAGGATGCTAAGGGAAGGAGGATCAATATGGGGGTAGTCTACAGACCTCCAACTCAAACTGAGGAACAGGATAGGGAGTTAGTGGAAAATCTTATTACTCACTGGGGCAGGGGTAGAGGGCAGGACGGCAGTGGTGGGAGATTTCAACCTGCCAGGAGTAGACTGTTGCATGATGGTGTCAAAAAATGCCAAAGAACAACGGATACTGGATGCATTCCAAGATGTATTCCTGTTACAACTGGTGGTAGAGCCGACAAGAGAGGGAAGCATCTTGGACTTGGTTCTGACTGATGGGGATCAGGTTAGGGATGCAGTAGTTAAGACCCACTGGCAGGGAGCGACCACTCAGCAGTATGGTTCTCCCTAGACCTGAGGAGGGAGGGTAACCGGACAAACATGAAAATAGTGTATTTCAGGGGTGCGGATTTCAGGAGGTTGGCAGCCATTCTGGAGGGACACTTAGAGAAAATTAGTAATGACTTGGACATGGAGAGTAGCTGGGAAATTTTGAGTTCGGGGTTGTTGGAGGCCATGAAATCCTGCACAAGAATCCAATGTAAAAAGGTTAAATCAAGAAAACCTAGCTGGTGGACCAGGGAGGCACAAGAGGGGGTAAGGGAGAAAAACCTAGTCTACTGAAGATACAGGAGAACCTGCAAGGAGGAGGATAGGGAGGAATACTATAAGAAATCAAAGGTGGCGAGCAGGGTGGTACGGTCAGCCAAGGCATCCAAGGAGCTTAGGTTGACACAGGTGATCAGGGAGGTGAAGAGGGGATTTTCTGGATACATCAGGAAGAGAAGGAGGGATAGGGGTCAGATTTCCAGGCTTGGGGGGAGAAGGGAGTAGAGCAGGCTGAGGTATTAAATGAGTACTTTTGCTCTGTCTTTATAAGGGAAAAAGATAAGCCAATCACACAGTGGGGAGGTAGGGAGGGGGTTGAGGAGAGGGGAAACCAAATTGCTGGTGTGGTATCGGAGAAGAGTGTGGGAGGGCCTAAAGGACTTGATAGCTGACAAAGCCCCAGGCCCGGATGGGATTCACCCCAGAGTCCTGAAGGAACTGGTGGATGTCCTGGCGGCACTGCTGTTGGAGTTATTCAGTTCCTTCCTCCAAACGGGACATGTACTCCTTGACTGGAGACTGGCACATCTTGTGTCCATCCACAAGAGCTGACCTAGGGATGAGCTGGGAAACTATAAACCAGTAAGCCTGACGTCAGTGGTGGGGAAACTGTTGGAGATCATATTGAAGAAAAGGCCGGTGGAGTTCCTGAAGGCTAAAGGCCTTCAAGACATCCAGCAACATGGATTTACCCAAGGAAGATCTTGTAATCTGGTTGAATTTTATGACTGGGTAACAAGATCCTTGGATGGAGGTCAGCCGGTTGATGTCCTATTTCTGGACTTCAGCAAGGCATTTGACTCGGTACCGCATGGGAGACTCCTGGGCAAGCTAAAGAATTTAGGGTTAGGGGAAAGGATGGTGAGTTGGACTGGAAACTCTCTAAGTGACAGACAGCTATGGGTGGTGGTGGGGGGAAGTTATCAGCACCCAGGAGGGTCATTAGTGGGGTCCCGCAAGGTTCAGTGCTGGGACCACTGTTGTTTAATGCCTTCATTTCCGACATTGCAGAGGGGGTTAGGAGCAAAATTAGCCTGTTTCCTGATGACTCCAAACTGGGTGCAGTGGTGGATAGTAAGGAGGGAAGGAAGACTCGCCAGGAAAACCTAGAAAGACTTGAACAATGGTCGGAAATTTGGCAGTTGGGTTTTAATGCATGAAAGTGCAGCATACTGCACTTGGATGCCTGGAATCCAGGGTACAACTACCATTTGGAAGGGGTCAGCTTAATAGTCTCGGAGGAGGAAAAAGATCTGGGAGTAGTGATAACTGGAAAAATGAAGCACCCTAAGCATTGTAGGAAGGCGGTGGCTAAGGCAAACAGAATGCTGGTGTGCATTGCTAGGGGATCACTTCTAGATGGGAGGAGGTAATACTGCCACTGTACAAATCCCTGGTGAGGCCGCACCTGGAGTACTGTGTACAGTTCTGGTGACCTTACTTGAAGAGAGACATTATGCTTCTGGAGAGGGTCCAGAGGAGGGCAAATAAGAGGATCCTTGGAGTGGGGATAAGCCTTATGTCGAAAGACTCTGAGAGCTAAACATATACTCCCTGGAGGACAGAAGGGACAGAGGGGACATGATCGAGACCTTTAACTTCTTGAAAGGTATCAACAGAGTAAAGCACTGAAGGTTTATTCAGACTGAAGGGGGAAGGGGACCATGAGAGGATATAGCCTAAAATTGGTAGGGGGAAGTACAGAAGGGATCTGAGAAAACATTATTTCACAGATAGGGTGGTAAAGCCTTGAAATGTACTGCCTGAGGAAGTGATATCAGTGGAGTCTGTGAGAGGTTTTAAGAAAGGATGGGACAGCTACACGGGCAAAATTCAGTTGGGGGAGAGGGGACCGGTTGGGGTGAGCAGAATGGGAATCTGGGAAGGGATGTATGGAAGGGGGAGGGTGGGGCAGCATCAATGGTTAAGCTGCAAGCTGCATCTCGAGCAGACGCGATAGACCATAAGGCCTAATGTGCTGTCAAGTTCATATGTTCGTATGCATGTTTATTCCGGTTCCTAAAGTAGCTGGTTGGGGGAGTCACTGGTAGAGTTTGGGCCAGGTAAAGGAGCCTAGGTAGTAAACTTATCCTAAAGTAGCTGGTTGGGGAGTCACTGGTAGAGTTTGGGCCAGGTAAAGAAGCCTAGGTAGTAAACTTATCCTAACACTGTCTGACTGTTGGATTAAAGGGAGTAGGAGGTGAGACCAGACTTCAATATCCGAGGATATTGCCTGTGTTGTTTGGTAATAATTCAGAGTCATTACTGTCTCTGAGTTACCTGCCAATTGGACTCCTAAGTATTTAAACTCCAGCATATACCATTTAAACTGAAAGGAGTTTCTAATTGCTGAGAGGGAGCTGTTGCACCTCTCTTTTTGTTGTATTTAAGCTATAACTGGTCAAAGTTCCAAAAATGACGGAGGGCATTCCAAAGAAGAAGGAGGGCTGTTTTGGGGCTGGACAAGGTGTGAGTATCAGCCCTGTACAGATGCTGATCTGGAAGGCATCCGACATTTTGTCCAGAGCCATCTCCTTTTGTTTAATAATGAGGTACTAAACATGAGTAATTGTATTCTGGGCAATCTTTTGCCATAAGCGGTACACTAAAACCCGAGTAGTGATTGCCCCTCCTTCATAATATTTATGCTGTAAAAACTAAAGGGCCGCTTCTGGTTTTTTTTTTTGAAACTTCATCCATTTTATTGACATCTTAAAAATACAGTACAACTAATCAGTCTTCAATAAGGAAGGTACAACTATCATACCATTACTGATCAAATATTTTCAAATGTTACACAGTATGTATTTCAACAAACTCTACATAACATGAATATTGCCTCTCAAATTTTAGGGTTTGTCTAGAGACGCGATATGAAGCTGAAGGAAAGGTATACACTGCTTGAAGCCAAAGGCTTCCAGAAGATGGGTACAGTTCATTGCAGTGCTACCAAAATCTTTATCCCAGTCCCAGAGATATTATAATGTTCTTCAAGCTTAACTCAAGCTAGAAATATCATTGCATTTTGAGAGGAAAAGGAGAAAAGAGAAAGAAATAAAAGGGTAATAACTTATACTAAGAAAAGTAAACCCAACATGTACACATATACACAATGACCCTTCCACTTATAAGAAACATACAGAGACATGAAACTACGGACACTCTACTCCCACTCCCCCAAGGACCCTATGAGGCCATCCCCTCCCGAGAATTCCTACCTATTCGATGGGTCCAGGTTCCCCTTCCTTCCCCCTCTCCCCTCCAGGCCTTCCTCTAAGCCTGCCATGGCCTCCAGAGTCCCAGAAACTTTTCTTTCCTTAGATGTATGATGTGGGTAATGTTCTCTAAACATTCTGTTTCTTCTGCCTTAGACACCAATTGAGATATAACTGGGGGGTCGGGGACCAACCACTTAATGGTAATACATTTCAGGGGTGCAACCCTTAATATCTGACATAATTCTACTCTTTTCCGTTGATGAGCCGATAAAGTAGGAAGGCCCAGGGTTAAATCTTGAAAAGTGAAGGGGATGGAGACGCTCCCTATTTGTTCCAGGATTTCATGAATAGAGTGCCAGAACCTCCCCAACTTCTCACACCCCCAAAATATATGGTAATGCGTGCCTCTACTTTCCCCACACAGACACCAACACTCTGACGAGGCCTGTGGATTAAAGTGTCTGGTAATCACCGGGGTCCTAAAAAACCGAATCAGGACTTTCCAGTTAAATTCCTTCCACGCAGGTGCCGATGTCACCTGCCAACCCCTTCGAAGTCTATGGACCCAGTCCTCCCTAGAGATATCCTCCTCTGCTTCCATCACCCATCTCTATCTGACCTTCTCTAGCATCTGTGCCCCTGGTTGGGAATTAAGGACTCCATAAAGAATAGATAAATATCTCAGTTTATCCCTAATTTTAATAGAGTCCCACCAGTAAGTCTCCAAACTTGTTAACTCTCTTCTAACTTTCTGGAGGTTGTTACCAGTGTTGATAAAGTGTTGGGCTTGAAGAAATCTATAGAAATCTTCTCGATGAAGTAAGAAGCGTTCTTTAAGGGTAGCAAAGGGGAGACATCCTGTGCCATCAGTCATCTGCCTAAAGGTAGTTAGGCCTTTGAACTCCCAATATGCGTAACCTATGTCTGATGTAGGGGGGGTGAAGTTGTCCAGGTGGCGGACTAAGGAGAGTGGGCCCAAGAAGTTTGGAGTATATGATAGTTTGCACAACTTCATGAGAATGTGTAATGAATGTTTTACCCACGGGTTAGAGATGGAGCGCCACGTCCGGGGACTTGTAGGAAATGTCCATATCCTATGATTTCTAACCACCTCAGATTCAATAAGATACCAACCAGAGTCGATACACTGCTTTGCACAGGTCATTAGTTGTGCACCCTGAGCCGCAAGATAATAACTGTACATATGAGGGAGGCCTAGACCTCCTCCTCCTTCCCTTGTTTTCATCAAGGTGCCCAGGGAAATTATAGGATGCTTTTCTGCCCAAATAAATTTAGAGATATCCTTAGATAGTTTAACCCAAAAATGAAGTGGAATAGAGATAGGAAATGTCTGAAATAAAAATAGCACTCTAGGTACCACTTTCATTTTTATAACCTGCGTTCTTCCACAAACGATGAGAGATAATAGTTTCCAGCGGGCAAAGTCCGCTTGTAGGGCATGATATAGTTTAAGAAAGTTATTTCTAAAAAATTTTGAGGTATCTACTGAGATCTGGATTCCAAGGTACCTAAAGGTTCCCCTCTTGGCCCACACAAAGGGGAAATTATCCCTAAGTTGTCTAGGGAGAACACCACTGCCTCCAATTTGGACAGGTTAATTTTATAACCTGCCAGAGAGCCAGATTTCCCTAGGGACTCCAATAGATGAGGTAAAGAAGTTTGAGGGTCTTTTAAAAAAAATAGTGAATCATCTGCATAGAGTGTCACCTTTTGTTCAATTCCCCCTGCCCAGATTCCTTTGATTTGTGGGTGTTTCGTATCCAAATAGCTAGGGGTTCTAATGATAGGGCAAGGAGTAGAGGAGAAAGAGGGCAGCCTTGCCTGGTGCCCCTCTGGTGAGGTATACAGTCTGAAAGGAGGCCGTTTACCTTAACCTGTGCTTCCGGTTTGTGGTATAGTGCAGTTATAGCTGAGACAAAGGAATCCCCTAACCCAAATTTTGACAGGGTGGACGACATAAAGTGCCAATCCACCCTGTCAAAAGCCTTCTCTGCATCCATACTAATCGCCAACTGCAATGAAGTGGAGCCTCTCTGGTTAGTGATAATGTTAGTAGACGCTGAATGTTATCTTGGAGAAATCTCCCAGAGATAAACCCTGTTTGATCGTGGTGGACCAGGGCAGAAATACAATTCTGCTACCTGTCCGCCAAGGTCCCTGTAAAGATTTTTAAGTCTACAGGCAATAGGGATATCGGACGATATGAGTTACAGAGCTCTGGGTTCTTGTCCGGTTTGGGGAGCACTGAGATCTGAGCCAAATTCCAAGAGGGCGGAATAGGGTTTTTATTTATTAAGATCTCATTACATGTGGCCAGCAGATGCTCTAGGAGGAGAGGTGAGAACCCCTTGTAGAACTCGGTCGGAAAACCGTCCAAACCCAGGGCCTTGCCATTTTTTAATTATTTAATTTTAGCCCGGAGTTCTTGAGTGGAGATAGGTGCATTAAGTGCCTTTGTATCTGAATTTGCTAGTGTGGGAATTGGGAGGCTATCTAAAAATGACTACACTGCATCCTGATGTCCCTGGACCTTCTCTGACTCATACAGTCTGGTATAAAATGTTTGAAATCTTTGTAGAATTTCCTTCGGGGAGATAGTAGCTGGTGCCCCTCCATTGTCTTGTAAACGTGTGACTGCTCTATTTGCTGCCTCCTGACGTAGTTGCCATGCCAACAATCTCCCTGCACGGTTCCTGGGTTCAAAATATTTTTGTCTGGCATACCTCAGCTGACCCTCAATCTGAATATCCAGAAGTTGATTTAGGTCATACCTAGCTTTATCCAGGTCCTGTTTTAATTGCGGATCTTGCCGGGTTTGGTGCGAGGCCTCCAACTATACTATTTTGGCCACTTCAGTTTTTAAATCTAAATGTTTGACCTGTCGTAACTGTGGAAGAATGCAAGTATCCCCTTGGTTGTGGAACTGTTGTAAAGTCTGCAGGTAAGCTTGCAGGGATTGTAACTGTTCCTCCCTCTGCTTTTTGGGTTTGGTGGCATACGCTATTTTATCCCCCCCGAGGACAACCTTTAGGGTGTCCCACAAAATTATGGGGCTTATCCCTTCCTTATCATTGTCGGAAAGAATCTGCTATATTTTGTCCTGCACCAAAGTTTTAAAGTCATGTGAAAAACACAATTTAGTTTATTTAACATGCTCTGTAGGAACCAAATCGGTTTCCTACAGGATGACAAATGTGAGGCATAGATTCCGGATGGCTGCTAGCACTTTTGATCTTTTTACAGGGTTGCTAAGCCTGTTCACATTATGAGAGTGTAGTATTGAGCGGATGTTTTTGAAGATATAAACTACGGGAATTAATTAACAATAAAACAGGGTCTGACACCCCACTGGATAAAGTACCATCACTGAATAAATCCCATGCTGTAGGATAGCCAATCTGATGGCCCTTGAAACTAGATAATACTGTAATTCAGCCTAAACTAGTAATGTTAATGACATAGATGTGCAGCAATAACACGTAAAATTACAACAATATAATATACATCAACCCCTCAGTAGTCCACAGACTGAACACATGTACTAACAGGAGTAAAACAGTAAGAACACAGCAAATATGACTTCCAAAGGGGGAGACTGCACGTGGAAGTAAAAAGTCCTAGCTATACTAGAGATGCACAGGATATAATTTTGAAAGTTGAAGGTTATAAATGGTCATCTGAAAAATGCTGGCTTGCTATAGACGTAGAATCACTATATATGTAGTATAAGACATGACACGGGCATACGTGCCAGTAAGGAATTTCTGGAACAGGACAGTGACCTAAAAGTAGCACCTAAAAATGTTATCATTGACCTCTTATAGTTTGTGTTAAGACAGTTATTTTCTGTTCAATTAAAGGTTTTACTTGTAGTTGTAGGGGACAGCGATGGGGGTGGCGCTTGTACCATTATATACTAATTTATTCCTCTCCTGGTGGGAAAAACATGTTATTTTCTCTGACTCCAACCCCCACCTCAGGCACATATATGCATGGTATTGCTTTATTGATGGCATACTGTGTGTCTGGGGAAGGGATTTAGAAACAATAGAGCCTTTCGTGGAGTAGATATTTGATTTAATTTCTTTTTATTTCACCAGGAAAAAGCTCCGGTGAGCAAGCTAATTTCCAAGAAGAGCCGGGGTACAACAGGGTACAGATAATAAAAATGAGCAGTAGAACAGATGTTATAATATACAACACAATTACATTTACAATTACAAGGTGGCAGAATACATTGGATATACAGTTACTAGACATTAGGATATAAGCAGTACAATAGCTTCAAGCTTCAAGTGAAATAGTACAGGAGGACCTGAAAAAACATGGTAGTAAAAAGTAAAGAAATAGAAACAAAAATTCAAGCTTTATTTACATGAGGAAGTTTCAGTGCAAATGCTGTCGATGAGGGCTTTGAAGTGAGTGCGGCCAACCAGAGAGGTGAGTTTTAGAGTATTCTGTAACTTGTTCAGGCAACCGGAATGATACTACTGATCGCAGATTTGCCAAACTGCATCACATACCTAGGTGTGTCCATTAGGAGCAGGTTACTCTTAGGGAATAGAAGTAAGAGGATTTGCTGAAGAGTTCTGTGATATACCCAGGCAACTCAGCGAATAGCACCTTATACGCCCACATAAAGAGATTGTATAGTCTCTTATTAGAAAGAAAGGACCTTCCCACTGCTGCATACAGATGACAGTGGTGAGTTCTTGGTGCCAAGCTAGTGATGAACCTCCGGGCTCTGTGATACAGAACATCGAGCTTGGTTAAGCATGTTGAGGAGCATTGGCTATAGATTATGTCGGCACAGTCTAATACTGGTAGGAATGTTGTTTGCACCAGTCACTTTCTGACACCTATAGGAAAACGGCGCCGTTCCTGTTAGAAGCCGAGTCTAGCAAGAAGTTTCTTACAGATTGCCGCAATGTGGATAGTAAAGGATAGTCTATTGTCAAGCCATATGTTGATATATTTATAACTCAACACCACCTCAAGGTGTTCGCCCAGCAGCGTATTGATGGGGGGGGGAGAGGTATGTTGTAATGTGTGGTTGTTGGAGAGGAACATTACCTTTGTTATGTTGGCATTAAGTAGTAATTTTGATTGGAAGAGGTTTATTTGCAGCAAGGTAGATCAAAATGATCTGACATCGCCTGTACCTATTGGAAAGACTAGAAAGAAATTGAATTCGTAGACATAAAACTACATGTAAATGAGCAAGGAAAGGTGATTTGTGCCCCCTTTCGAAAATACACCTCAGGGAATACAGTTCTGAAAGCAGACTGCTGCCACCCCAGGTCACTCATGGACAGCATCCCATTCAGGCAGTTCCTAAGGTTGAAAATGAACCACTCCTCTCCTGACACCTTTGAACAAGAAGCAGAATTGCTTTCCTTGAGATTTAGTTTACCTTAGTTTATTATATTCAGAAAATCTTTGAGCAAAAGTAGCCCAGTTTCAAAGGTGTCCATGCCATTTACAAACAGTACAAAACTATACAATGAAACAATTCCATTCACAATTACAGTACAAACCAACTTATTTGGAAACAAATTTAGTACATAATTTTTAAAAGCATTAAAAGTATTTAAACCACAAATCTCAGATGGAAGCAAATTCCAGACCTTTGCTGCTCTAATAGGAAAAGACCTTTGTCCTAAGTTAGTTTTCCTGTAGGGAACTTGAAGTCTTTGACATACCATGTTCCTATTAAAGAATCTGTTCTAGACCTTATTAAAGAGTGGTTGAACTCCAATTGGGGTAAGACCCAGAAGTGACTTTTTATACATAATAGCAAGATTGTAATCAATTTGAAAATGAAGTGGTAGCCAGTTTAGTGCACTATATAAGTGACACCTATGACTATCTCTTTTACAATTAAAAACCAAATCTACAGTCATTATTTACAGCAACATTAATTTTCTCCAAGGTAGTATTACAAGCTGCTGAATAGACAACTAATCTATAATCAACAATTAAAAGAATCAAGCTATTCACAAGTAACTTTTTAACTTCACCAGTACAATTATTCTTATTTCGATAAAGACCAGTTTGTTTATTAATGCTGTTTACAGTATAGTCAACATGGCATGTAAAAGACAACAAGGGGTCTAAAAAGACCACCAGATATTTGAATGATTGAACCTGCTCAATAACCTCTCCACTTGGAGTAGTAATAGTCAGAAGTGAGCATTTACTAAGACTATACCTACTCCCAAATAACATAGTCTTGTTTTTTTTTGGTTGCATTAATAACCAAACCTCTTTGCTCAAACCAATCCCAGATTAGCTTAAAACCAGATTGAAAACACTTCTTCATCTTATCAAAGTTTACCCCAGAAGTATAAAGAACAGTATTATCAGTGTATAAAATTGTCCAGGGGTACTTGGCAACATTAGAGACTGTGTTAATTAAAAGACTGAACAACAGGGGTCCCACAATGGACCCCTGTGGCACCCGTTTCCAAAGGCAAGACGGAGGAAAACAAATGATTATGTTTTACTCTTTGGGTTTGCTTAATCAAGTAGTCCGAGAACCATGCCATTGCATCAATCGATAGTCCCATATGCCTGAGTTTTATTACCAATAATTTATGATCAATAAGATCAAAGGCCTTCTATAGATCCAGTAAGACCACTCCAGCATATTCACCCCTGTCCAAGGCTCCATGAAGATCCTCCGTTAACTCAATCAAAGCAGTAGTTGTATTATGCATCTTCTGAAAGCTATGCTGATCCTTAGCAAGCAAATCATACCTAGAGATGTGTCCCTGCAGTTGGTCACCGACAGTCTTCTCCAGGGTCTTAGATGGGGGACAAAATGGAGAATGGCCTGTAAAGGTAGGGGGTACTCTGCATATACTGTAGAAAAAACACTCTATGAAGTCTGTAATCTTGATAGAACACCATATTTCAACCAAAACCTACCCAACAGCAAAATAATGAACATCAGATTTGTTTTGTAACGGAATACAATGCTAGGGCTATGGAAGTTGAAGAATATAATCAAGAGCAGATAGGCAGTCTTAACAGCAGATGATGATATTAAACCACTTGTGGGTTTTGTGCCTAGAATAGCCTTTAAGAAAGGTGTGAGTATTACGCCACTTTCCACAAAATCAGAAAATGTGCCTTCCCAGAAAAGGGTATTTTTGCTGTAGACAGTGCAACATCTGTTGTTATGCCAGCATAGATAGTAAATTTGTTCATCCAAAAGTGGGGAACAGTATTACCTGAATGGTTATATACTGTAGACTGCCAAGTGGAATTCACAGTCTATGCTGGGAGGTGTGACTGGGGTTTAGTCTATGTAGACTGGACGATTGTGCCATAAAAATGCCATCTCCAAGAGCATGTTTGCGCAATTGTAAATAAAAAACACCAGAAGTGCTCTTGGTGCTCATGTCCTGGAAGCACATGGCTCAAATGCAAGAGGTTTCAAATGTAGAGCACTGGAACAAGTGTGTCCACAGGACAGAGGTGGGGGTAGGATTAAAATCCTGTTGCAAAAGGAAGCAAAATGGATCGCCATCCTTGGAACCCTTGTACCAGCTGGTTTAAATGACCAGCTTGACTTGAAACCTTTCCTTTAAACAGTGGTTGTGCTGTTGTGGTCCTGTGTACTCTGTTTTGTCACACATGAATATTCAAACTTACTTTATTAATCTGTTACAGCTTGCCTTCCATATGTAGAAGATACTACCAAGCATATTGGTTTCCAGTTCTGATGACTGTGGTAATCATGCATGCAAGGTTTCTAATTTAAATATGTCTGAGTACGCCAGTATAAAATCACATTTATGACATCTTATGCAAGGAGCTCTTTAAGTTTGTTGGTTATATTTCCTTCCCCCTGTTTCATCTGTACATTTATTTTTTTCTTTTCTTGCAATTTACTTTTTTCGGCTTTTTCCTTTTGTTTCTTTTGGTTTTTCTGCTTTATTCCAGTTATGCATTCTTATTATTCTTGTCAACATTACCTTTTAACCCTTTCTTAAAACCCCCATCCTGTCACATCTTTTCTTATATTTTTCCTTACCTTTTGTAACCTATCCATCTTTGATCCCCCCCTACGCATATCAACCCCTTTGCCACCCCCAGCAATACCAGCTCTTCCTCTTTTTCTTTTCTTGGAATTTGCATTTTTTTTTTTTTTTACATCATATTCATATTCAGTCTCCCAGTTATACCCACTTTCCAGCTTCCATTTTGCTCCATCACCTGCACATACTGTCTTTTCTTGTGGCATTCTGTTATTTCATTATTAACAAGTTTGTGAGTTTATGATCTTCCCTTGTCAGTCTTCACCATTCATTACTGCTAGGTGTAAGCCGGAAGCACACACCCACTAAGGGAGTTTTTTTTTTGGGGGGGGGTCTGCGCCGATGGCGCGGCCCACGAGAGTGACGCACTGCATGGTGTGCGAGGGGCAGCTGTTAGGCACCGCAGACTCCTCCTCCATCCCAGTTCTGTTTCTCCTGCCATTGAGGCTGCACCTGCTGCCGAGTTAGCATTTCCGTAGTACGCCATTAGGCCTACCTTGTTGACGCCATCTTTTTCGACAACTCCTCATCCCGGTTCTACATCCGAATGCCGTTACTGGCCAGTAAGTTCGTTCCAATTATTTGTTTAACAGCGCCAGGATCTTTTGCTGTGTTTTATTTTATTTTGCATCATGTCTGGTTCGGGAGCCAAGCGTAAATCAAAAGTGGGCCGTGCCCCTTTGTGTTGGTACTCCTGTGGCCGTCATTTTTCCGTGATGGACCGGCATAATGTTTGCCTCTGGTGCCTGGGACCTAACCATGATGTTGATAGATGTTATGCCTGTTTTTTCATGGATATCCGTGTTCTGGAAATCTGCGCGTTTAAACTTGGCAGGGCTCCGCCGACTTTTGGAGGACGACATCACTCTCGGGCATACCAGGCCAGGTTTTTAGACCCTTCCTCTGGGTCCCCTCCCAGATCTATATGGTCTAGTGAGGAGGAGGTCTTCTCATCTTCAAGCCTTGCCGAGGAGGAGGCTTCTTTTGCAGCATCGGAGGAGCAGCGTGGCCCCTCCCAGGGTCGTGTCATCGACGCTGCCTCGGCAGTCACCTCACCTGAGGTGCAGGCTCCCCCAGTGTCGCGGCCCATGATTGCTGGGTCCAGCACTGGGGAACCCTCGACACTACCTCACGGTGCTGTTTCAGGTTCCGGTGCCGTATGCAGTGTCAGTGGCCCAACCAGGGCCATGAATGGGACTGCGTTGGGTTCCGGGGCCATGGGCAGTGCAGTGGGAGATGCCGGCACCGTTTGCAGCGCCATCCCTCAGGGTGTTCTCAGGGTGGCCAGTATTAAGGTCCTGCTGGTCGACTCCTCTCAGAGGGCATCGACTCAGATGTCGACCCGGATTGGCTGCCCAATTCCTCGGAATCAGAGATCTCGGTGGGACAGTGTCAGGTGGCCCAGCGCCCCGATTCCTGAATCTCTGAAGCAGTCTGCTTCTGAGGATTCCCACGCCGGGGGTGGCCTGGGGTCCACTGGGGAGGAGAGCTCAGGGGTTGTGGAGGGGGTTGTCTCCTTTGGGGGGGGCCACGGCAGATGCCAACCTTGGTGTTGCTGCACCCTCCCAGGGGGATTGGAAGCCCTGGCTTTGATGGCCTCCCTCAGGAGGCCTCTGGATCAGGGACTCCTTCGCTAAGATTGAGGAGGAGGGTGTCCTCGGAGTCTAAGCGGTTGAGGGATCAGGGCGAGGGACGGCACTCCTCTGCCACCTCACGGGGTGCGGGGAGGAGCCGTAGTGCCAAGCCCCACCTCTCCTTCTCGGGCTCCGGGGTCCCCTCTGGTGGTGCTGCTGAGGATTGCCTTTCCGGACTCATGCAACCTCAGGTGCGCCACAGGGGAGATTCCTTATCTGGGCTGTTCCGGAGTTCATATTCCCAGGGTTCCGCCATGCAACCCAGTCTGATCTTAGGGATCCCTTTAGCTCGGGCACTGTTCCCTGGATTCCAGAGCCCTGGCAGAGGACAGCTACCTCCTTGCAGGTGCCCTTCTCCCATTCCTCTGCAGCCACCCCCCCCCCGAGGCCACGTGGGTGCTATGGGGCCTTTATCCTGGGAGATGTTCAGAGGCACTGCGGCGGCCTTCGCTACATTAGGTACATGCATGAATGGGTCTTTCACTTGTCCCCACCACCACAGGAGTCTTCTGGACATTCGAGTTCCCCATCCTCCTCGACTCCCTCCTTGGAGGAGGGAGAGGAACCTACTATTCACCTCTCTTCCAATGCTGATTTCACTGAATATCAGCACTTTCTCTCAAGGATGGTTCAGGATCTCCATATTTCTTTTTTCAGATGGGACAATACCAAACAGGAGATGTGTGAATTCCTCAGCGAATTCAGTGCCCAGCATCTGGTGGTGCCATCCTGGTCTATTCCCTTCAAGGAAGTGTCTATCCGCACCTGGCAGTCTCCAGCTGACCCTTTCCCAGCCCCGGCAGACTGCAGGAGGAGGAGGTATTGTGCTCCACTGGAGTCTCTAGGTTGTCTCCCTAACCGTCCCTCGGGCTTGGTATTTCTAGAGACCCCTTCCGGGCATCGGCGCCTGGCACACGACCGACCACCGAACTCTGATTCCCTACAATTCGACCAGTGGGGGCAAAGAGTTTTGTGTTCTACTCATGCAATGTTGTGCATTGCATCACATCAGTCACACCATGCTGCCTATAACAGGCACTTGTAGTCAATGCTGGCTCAGGTGCTAGCGTCGATGCCTGATTCAGAGTAATCTTGACAAGCCATTGTCCTCTCCGCCATAGGCCTGGAACTGGCAAGGCACCAAGCAAGGGCATCTTATGACACCATTGAGGTGGCTTCCAGGCTTACTGGGACAGCGATCTGCATTAGGCGGACGGGGCGTGGCTTCGTCTGTCGAGGTTGTCACCTCTGGCCTGGAGTATGGTGATTCACTCCGCCTTCTGAGGGACCCACCTTTTTTTCCACCAGGGCTAGGAGGCTTCTGCAGGGGCTTCCTCCTTCCCCTTATCATCAGGGGACACCTCCTAGCTCTCCTCTGCCTTTGGCTTCCAGTCTAGTACGGCCAGGGTCTCTTCTTCCTGTTTCCCACCAGCAAGAGGCTGAGGGTCCTGTTCCCTCAGGGTTGTGCTAGACCCCCTTCAGGAGGTTTGGTACTCACCCAGCAGTAATAAATGGTGAAGATTGACAAGGGAAAATATGAAAATTACTTACCTACCATAATTTTTGATCTTCTCTTGTATTTTCACCATTCATTACTGAATCCCACCCACCTTTCCCTCATGTGCCTCATTTCTTGGGCGTCTCCCCCGCCCTGTTCGCCCTCCTCCCTCGTGGTCATTGGGGCTTAAATCCCCTAGTTCTCGGGACCTTCCGTTCTTCTCCAAGAAGAGCAGCAAAAGATTTGAGAGGAAGGGGAGTGAGTGGAACTTCATCTTTCCTTCTGAAGGGAGCTCTTTCTGATTTCCTCGAAGGTGTTCCTTCGGACACCTGTCTTTCAGGTCAAGTTAGTTCAATCACCAGCCAACTGGGCTAGTTCCTTTGGACAGTCCTCTTCCTTCGATTCTCGGACCTCGCTGGTGTCCCTGAATCTTGTTTATGCCAGTCCAGGGCTAGTTAATGTCTGTTCTATCCCGATTTGAAAATTGCCTTCTTGAACTGGCGGTCTGGTTTTTCTTGGCCCCTGCCTCCCCCATGGAGTCAGAACGAGTTTCCTTCTCTGTCTTTGTCCACCTTACCAAGAGGTTGCCCTCTTTTAGGGGTCCCCCCCCCCAAGTACTAACAGATGTCGGTGTGCTAGTGGGGCTATTTTCCCTTTACCTAGTTGGGTGCTCTTCCTCCCGGAACAGATTGTTTGCCTTGGCAATCTGTGAGCTCTCAGCTTGAATGATGGACAGTAGGATTGCAGGATGTGTAGGGAAATCTGCTTCTCTTGTACCAAGGTATGCAGAAGGTTCGGTCGAACCATCTAGTCCTGTTTTGTTTGAAGGGATTCTTGCTACCTTGCTTTTAAGTTCCGAGCTGATAAGCCTTAAAGCCAATTTAACGCACAACTCGTGGCAGAATTTTTCCTTCCTTCCAATATCCCCTTCTCTTATTCCTCTTCCTTCTTTCTTCCTCTCCCTTATCTGTTCCTCCCTCGGAGCCACCCTAGGAGTGAGGTCCTGTGGTCCCTTAGGGTAGGGTTCTCCTCTTTCCTGTCCTCTATCGGCTTATTCCTTTTTCAGTTTGTTTCCATTACTTTGGCTATCCCTCGGCTCTCTTGCCTCCCTCTTTTTCTCCTAATTCCTTTATTTCACCTCTCCAGCTTACAGAACTGGGATGTAGGAGGAGTCTGCGACTTCTAGCAGCTGCCCTCATGCACCACATGGTGCATCACTGTAAATGAGGTGTACGTCGGCGCCAGACTTCTCACCCCCAAAAAAAAAACTTCTATAGCAGGTGCGCACTTCTGGCTTACACCCAGCAGTAATGAATGGTGAAGATACAAGAGAAGATCAAGAATTACAGTAGGTACGTAATTTTCATTTCTATCAAGTACAGTATTTTGGAATTATCTTCCACTGGCATTTGCCAAATTGTTTTCTGTGCCAGCTTGGCCCATGTACTAATACCTGGCCAGCAAACTGATACATCTTACCAGCCTTGAACCCCAGCATGGACTCCATTTGAAACTGAAATTGATAAAATGGGTGTTTCAGCCTGGTTTACTTTGCAGTATCAAGTAGGGCATGTATCAGCACACTTTGACTCTTGCTAAGATTGTCTGGAATCATTGACAGTGGGTCTCATGAATCTGATAACATTAGGCTTAGCAGGGGCATGGCTGGTTGGCAGTAATGAGAACCCCTTGTACATAATTATTTTGTAGGTTTTGCACATTGGTATATGCAGCTGTAATCAGTTTTGTATTTATTCACCTATTTATCACTTTGCAAGTTTTGCATCAGTTGAACTGTGCAGTGTAATTCATTATGCACATTTAATAGGTGTGTGTACCGAGTGGCTCTGCCCCCGATGAAGCCTTTCAGTAGGCAGTGTGTAGGGGCTTCAGCTCTGCTTCCCAACAATCTGGGTACCTCAGTTTAAATGTTTAAATATTTAAAAATAAAGTAATTACTGCCTGTGAGCTATGGTGTGTACGCTCTTGCTTTACTATTTCCCTGTATCTGTCCCATCCCACCCTAAATCCCTGGAGAGGCTTGCTTTGTACCACATTGCTTGGCTGTCTTTTCCATCTGGTTACCATTGCCTCTGTGAAGCATTATTTTATGTCCCTTTTAAAAGTACCCTCTCCCCCACCAGCTTGCACTCATGATCCCTGGTACTTGACCCCTCGTTATACCTGAGCAGTCGCCTCTCTGTTGACAGCATGGATGTATTTGTAGGTCTCTATTAAATTTCTCCTTTTCTATGTTGCCTTGAATGTGTACATCTTAAGGCTAATCAGCCTCACCTCATACAACTTACCTTGCATGCACCACACCCTTTTAGTGGTCCTTCTCTGCACTCTTAGTAAGTGATCATAGTCTTTTCTGAGGTGGGTTCTAAAACTGTGTGAAGTACTGTAGGTGCAGCCTCAACAGGGACCTGTACTGCATCAGGATCACCTCTTGATTCCTGCTGATGATACCTCTGCCTGTACAGCACAGCATCCAGTTGGCCTTTGCATACACCCTGTTTCACTGCGCTATTTGTTTGAGACTATCACTAATGATGACCCCCAGGTCTCTCTCCTTAGTAGTCCAGTTTACTCTCTTACCCGCCCCCCCATTCCCATACTGCATTTAGAGGTTCTTGTTTCCTATGTGCATGACCTTGTATTTCTTTGCAGTTAATTTGGGTTTCCATATCCCAGACCATTTCTCAAGTTTTGCCAGGTCGCTCCTTAGCCCCCTGATGTCTTCCTTCATGTCGACCCTTCCACATAACTTTGTATCATCTACAAATAGACTACTCTTACTCTGTTTGGCTACATATTTTCTTTCTTACAATTTATTTCCAGTTCTAAACAGAGGCTAGTACTATATATCCAACGCCTTTTCATAGGACTAAATCTTAGTTATAAAACAGCAGTGAGAAAATAAAGAACATGATTGGCTGAAGCACATCATGTGACTGCGTGGTAAGAATTGTCTTATCACATAGCTGGCTCTCAGTCAAACTTAAAATGTCTTTTTCAGACATTTTTTCTATCTGAATGATCCATTTTATAGGCGAAATAACCCACTACACGGTGTGTGGAAAGACACCACACTTTTCATGTGGTTGAAAGCACTTGGCTGTGCCTCATGCTTCACAACTCACCTGACGCATATGATGAGAGCTGCCTTACCGCACATGCTGTTGTGAATTAATGTTTAAGGAGTGCAAGTCTCTACTGCTTTGCAAACTAGACCAGATGAGTGCTCAATACGTTATAAAGGCTTACTTTATACCCCCAGCTGAGCAAGTAATAACACACAACAAGACGGGTTGTGAAACAGAACAGCAAATTTGTCAGCAGAAAAGGACTGCTTGGCCCACCCAGTCTGCCCATATGTTTCTGATTGTGCTCTCATAGCCCACAGAATGGGTGGTTTGGAGCCATTCAGTGAGAGGGTTAGGAGAGCACAACCCACAAACCCTGGAGTGTGTTGTTATGCTCTTAATTTTATACCCCATAGGACTGATTGGCTAAAGTGGAGAATTTCCCAAATTTATTTTATATGACTGAAAATAACCGTGCTGCTGCTCTAGTCTAAGCCAGGCTTATGTAGTAAGGTCTTTGAAAGATTTCTGTTGATCACATCAACATAAGTCTGGTGTTTTTGGTATTAGGTCTGTCACTAAAAGACCGCTTACCTTCTCTGTGGTCTGCCAGACCCTTCGGTTGCTGCTGGCAAGGACCCCTTGCTGGACCGTTCGAATAACTGGACGGACACATAAAATAAAGAATAAAGGTTTATTCAAACAACATGAAGTCTTGCTATATTATGACAGTAGCAGTTTGATCCAGCTCTAGAACTGCTCCGGAGGTGAAATGGTTAAAACCTTTCCAAAATAGAATTTTGGCGACGAGCTCTAAGAAGCAGCTCTATCTGTGTTATTTCAAACCTGAACTGTCAGATTCTTTACTCCGCCTCATTGAACAGTCGCTCCGGAGATTTCTTCTACTGCTCGGTTCATTTCTCGGTTTAAAAGTGTTTTCTCGGTTGGATTCAACCGAGAATAGTTTTATTTTAACCATGAAACCGTTCGTTCAAGCTCCATCTGTGGTAACCGTAGTAAATTGAAGGTTTTGTCTGTGTGGAACTTGTAGTTATCGGTTCGGTTTTGAACTGATCAGTTGGGTTTAAACTCATTTAAAACTAAAATTTTATATTTTAAGAGTGCGGTTCCAGGTTCTTATCGGTTCTAAAAAAGCAGTTTATTCGTTTTTCCAATACCGTGTTTCAGTTAGGAACGATAAGGGTGTGTACCTAGCACTGCCGTTAAAGGAAAAGTTTTCTGGTTAGGCTGGCATTATGTCTGAGAAACCCAAAAGAAAAACTGGCCCATTGTTTCAACACTGTGATGTTTGTGGGAAGTCTTTGCCAAGGCTGACCCACACACCACATGTGTTTATTGTCTGGGGTTTGACCACCTCAGTCAGACTGCCAGATATGTAAGAATTTCCTTGCAGCCACCCTGGAAAAAGATTGGGCAGGCTCAGGAGCGAGAGGCCAAAAGTCCGCTGACCGGATGGCCAGCCCGGTTGGGTGCCAACCGGACCGGGAGGGAGTGCCTCTGACCAGGCGAGACTTCTCGGGCAAAGAAAAGCTGGTTCTGAGGAACCAATTCCAGTAAAGAAAACAAGAAAATCAGCAGGTCTGGAGTCCAAACCCTTCTCCAACTGCTGCAGAGATAGCAAAAGCTATACAAATTGTCCAGTCACTGTCTCAGGGTCCGTCGAACCGCCACTATCTGGTAAAGGTCGGTTCGTCCGGTCCCAGTGGTTCAGGAATATGATATTGAGGAATTTTATGAACCAGAGGAGGGGAGGATGATTATGAACAGTATGAATGTGGCTGGGAAGGTCTGGGTGTGCCCATTGAACCGGACATCTCCCCAGACAGACCTTTAGAATCTCCCCTATGCTGTCTGAGTCCCCATTCATTTCATGTTTTACAAAAAGTTGCTGAAACCCTCCAGCTTCCCTTAGAAGAAGCTGTGGATGAGCAAGAGGAGCCTGATTTTGTAGAAATGATGGCTATTCCAGAGTCTAGGAGATTGTCTATTCCTTTACATAAGTCTTTTAGGAAGCAAACAATAAAAATTTTAAAAACTCTAATTCTGTGCCTCCTGTAGATAAAAAGATGGACAGAAGGTACACATTGTCAGGTCCTGATACAGAATTCCTTTCTCAGCAATGCAGTCATGTTAGTAGTTCAGGCTGCTGCCTGTGATAAAGTTAATATTCCTGGCTTCACATCCTCCTGACAAGGATTCCAGGAAGATTGATGCCATGGCAAAAAACAGTATATGGCAGCCTCTCTGGGACTCAGGCAAGCAAATTATATGGCTTATGTAGCTAGGTATCAGAAATCTAGATGGGATACTGTGATGCAGTAGCCAAGCAAGCCCATGGCCAGCTGGCTAGTGAACTAGAACAGGTGGCTGCTGATGGCATTGAGGCTTCTAAGGTTCAGTTTCATGCTGCTGTGGATGTTGTTGATGTTTCCTGTAGGGTCATGGCCACATCTGTAGCTTTTCGTAGGTTGGCCTGGCTCAGGTGTACTAGTCTGTCACAGGATACCCAGACTAAGGCTATGGATTTTCCTGTGGTGGGGAATTCTCTGTTTGGGGAGCAGACAGAGAACTACATGAAAAAGATGGATGAATATAGGACTACTTACAAGAGTGCCCAGGCTAAGGAGCGGCAAGCCACTCCTCAAAGGCATACCCCCAGGGGTAGGGGTAGGCCTTTTCACAGGCCTTTTTACCAGACTCAGGCCTCCTCTGCCTATGCTCAGAGGGGCTTCTTCAGAGGCAGAGGCAGGCGAGGGGTGGGCAGACCTGCTCCCACCCCCCAGCCTAAAGCTCCTGCTAAGCAGGCACCCTGATGGGGTGCCCAGGGCCGATTCTCCTGTACCGGTAGGGGGCAGGCTGGCTTACTTCAGCCAGAATTGGGCTTCTTTAACCTCAGACAAGTGGATTCTGGAGTAGTAGGCCAGGGTCTGGTTCTCAGCTTCAAAAAGTTTCCCAAGTTGAGAAGCAGACTTTTCTACCTGCAAGTGCTTCAGAGACCCTTGCTCTGGAAGCAGAGGTCTCATCCCTGTTAGCTCTCAGAGCAGTAGAAAGGGTTCCTCCCCTGCACCAGGGCAGGGGTCTGTATTCCAGATACTTCCTTACCCCAAAAAAGACAGGAGAATGGCGGCCCATATTAGATCTCAGATATCTGAACAAGCATCTTTTGAAACCAAAGTTCAAAATGGTAACTCTGGCAATGATCTTACCCTCCCTAAGGCCAGGGGACTGGCTAGCCTCCCTGGACCTCAAGGATGCCTATTTCCATGTCCTAATCAGAAGCTCCCATCAGAAGTACCTCAGATTCGAACTGCCCTCAGATCATTACCAGTTCAGAGCAATGCCCTTCCCTACTGCCCCAAGGGTATTCACAAAGTGTCTAGCAGTGGTAGTGCTCACTTAAGGAGGCAAAGGATTGCTGTTTTTCCCTATCTAGATGACTGGCTCATTGTAGGCCAGTCCCCAGAACAGGTAAAATCTCACCTGCAGGTCACCCAGCAGCTTCTCACCTCCCTGGGCTTTCTACAATCTACTAAAGTCGGTTCTGGAACCAGTCCAGGTACTCACCTTATAGGGGCAGAATTGGACACAAAGCTAGCCAGAGCCTTTCTTCCTTAGAAAGGGTAAGGAATTTAGTGGTTCTGGCCTCCTCCTTCACTCCTCAGGTCTCTCGACCAGCAAGACACTTTCTGCAGCTCCTGGGGCACATGGCTGCATCCACAGCTGTTGTGCAGGGAGCAAGATTTCAGATGAGAGACATTCAGTTTCACTTGAGAACCTATTGGTTTCAGAGAAGAGACCCCCTTTCCAAGTTGGTCCCAGTGACTCGAACCTTGATCCTAGCCCTCCAGTGGTGGCAGGATCAGAGCAATTAAGATTGGGGTCCCCTTCATTCCCCTACTCACGACTTGACTCTCACTACAGATGCTTCCCTTCTGGGTTGGGAGCCCACATGGGCGACCTTTCCACTCAGGGAGTGTGGTCCCCAGGAATCTCTGCTCCACATCAATTTGCTGGAACTCAGAGCTGTCTTTTAGCTCTTCAAGCATTTTCTGCATCTGTCCACGACAAGGTGATACAAGTCAGAACAGACAACACCACAACAATGTGGTACATCAACAAACAGGGGCACTCGGTCTTCGGCCTTGTGCACGAGGCAATGAAGTTGTGGTCCCTGGCCTATTCCCTGAACACTTCCCTCATAGCAGTTCATCTTCCAGGAAAGGACAATGTCCTAGCGGATGCTCTCAGCAGGATTTCCCAGGGCCATCACGAATGGTCCCTGGATCCTCAAGTGCTGGGGATAGTCTTTGCCAGATGGGGCACCCCTCAGATAGATCTTTTTGCAGCCCCAGACAATCAAAACTTCCTCTGTTCTGTTGCAGGCCTCCAGTGCTGGGCTCAGTTCCCCTGGATGCCCTTCTTCTGGATTGGGAGGGGAAGTTTCTCTATGCTTTTCCCCCCTTCCCTCTCCTATTCAAAGTACTAGTCAAAATCAGATCTCAGCCTTGCAGGGTGATTCTGATTGCCCCGGATTGGGCCAGGCAGCCCTGGTACCCACTCCTTCTGTCACAGACAATCCATCTTCCCCTTTGCCTCCCCAGGAATCACAACCTGTTGACTTGTGCCCAGGGAAGGGTTTGGTATCCGGACCTCAAATCCCTCAACCTCAAGGCCTGGCTCTTGAGGAGTTAAGAGTTTGCTGATTTACACCTCTCAGGGTGTTCTTGAGATCCTAAAGGCTTCTAGAAAGCCTTCCACTAGGGCTACTTATAGTTCTAAATGGAAAAGGTTTTCCATTTGGTGTGCTGGGAAAAATATTTCCCCAGAATCTGCTGATTTGCCCATTGTGTTAGATTACATGGTACATCTTAATTCCTTGGGTCTCAGACCAGCTACCCTGAGAGTTCATTTGGCAGCTGTATCTGCTTTTGTGTCAGCAGGAAAGTCATCCCCTCTTTCCTCTCATCCTGTGTTTTCCAAGTTTTTTAAGGGATTACTCCATACTAATCCACCCTTTCGGGAACCGGCCCCTGCTTGGGACCTTAATGTTTGCATTGCCCAGTTAATGCAACCCCCTTTTGAACCTCTGTCTTCTGCAGAGCTTAAGTACCTAACTTGGAAAACTGTTTTTCTAGTGGCCATCACTTCTGCCAGATGCATAAGTGAGTTGCAAGCCTTGTCAGTGGAAACTGACTTTATTTCTTTCCACAGGGATAAGGTAGTCCTTAGGACTAATAGGAAGTTTTGCCTAAGGTGGTTTCAGATTTCCATCTTAATCAATCTGTCTCCTTCCAGTATTTTTCACTGATCACTCCTCTTCTGGTGAGAGGAGGTTGCACAGCCTGGATGTTAAGAGAGCTCTTAGTTACTATATAGAGCGCACTCAAAGGTCACAGGTTCAATCCCTCCAACTTTTCCTTACCTATGGTGAAGTTGGGAAAGGCAAACCTGCCACTAAGAGATCAATTGCCAGGTGGATTGTCTCTTGTATCCAATTTTGTTGTCAGAAACTGGGCAGAGCCCCCGGTTTGAGGGCTCATTCTACCAGGGTACAGCTGCGCTCTAGCTGCTGCCAGAGACATCCCTATATTAGAGATTTGCCAGGCTGCTACTTGAAAACGGTAACACTTTTACCAAGCATTACTCCTGGATGTCCAGGCCAGGAGAGATGCTCTGTTTGGCACAGCTGTTCTTCAGAGCCTATTCCCTAAGTAGGTTCTGCCCTCCTCCATGGAGGTACTGCTGTGTATTCTGTTATTGTCATAATATAGCAAGACTTCATGTTGTTTGAAGAAAAAATTACTCACCTTAGTAATGTTGTTTCTTCTAATGGAGTCTTGCTATATTATGACCTCTCCCAACCTGCCCCTCTCAGAACCTCTACTTGGTTGGGGGGCAACTTGGTGTGGGCTACCTTTTTTATGCCCTGTTAGCATTTTTGTCCCCTTTTGGGGCTTTGGGGTGTGTGTGTGTGTTTTATTATACTTATGTTTTATTCTCATATGATTAGAATTGTGTTAGTATTTCTGGTCCCCTGACTTGAGTCTTGGGTGTTGGGACCAGCAGTGGTTGTTATTATTTAGGTAGCCATTTGGCTAGTGTAGGTTACAGCTTCCACACAGACCTTAGTGAGTTTGGCTCGTAAAGATCTGACAGTTCAGGTTTGAAATAACACAGATAGAGCTGCTTCTTAGAGCTCGTGGCCAAAATTCTATTTTGGAATGGTTTTAACCATTTCACCTCCGGAGCAGTTCTAGAGCCGGATCAAACTGCTACTGTCATAATATAGCAAGACTCCATTAGAAGAAACAACATTACTAAGGTGTGTAATTTTTTCTTCTGTACAGCAGATGTTCTCTTCATGGGGACAAACCCCAGACTGAATGATTTCTCTGACAGGCATACATGGGACTGCCAGGCAGTGCAACAATTTGCTACATGCAGGTTCTAAGTGCTCTTAAAGGGGCGGCAGCTAAAAACATTAAGTCCCATACTTATGCTTCACATCACCGTCAGAACAGTAAATGTGAGCACCACTCGAACAAGCAATAAACTATAAACAGTTGCTAAGTAATAAATATTTTTAAGTAAGTTTTAAGGCAAAAAACGTTTTCATGCATTTCAAGGCATTACATTGAAAACAAAACAGTACTCCGCTGCGGGGGGAGGGGATCTGGACTACACTGGGGATCAGTCAGAGTAGCACCAGAGAGGGGGGAACACAACAGTACTTGAGGCTTGGTCGTGCCAATGTGCAGGGGAAGAGAAGGGAAAGAGAGGAAAGGGAAGGGTAGCAGCAGGAGGATACCTAGAATGTGGAAGGGACCAGTCCAGGGACAGAGCAGTTTCTTGGTGGCGCCCGGAACAAGGACAGGTCAGTACAAATGCACAATGTCCCCAACAGAGAATGAAGGCTCATGCGACTTGGCTGCTGACTTTTTCTGCATTGCAGATTTTATCTGGCCCAACGTGGTGATTGCAGTACATCTAGCAGTTCAGGCTGTTCCAGCATTGGAATAATGAAAGCAGATGCTGACTTAGGAATCTCTAGCAGTGAGAGATCCCTGTCCAGTGGAGTTCTTGGGTGATGTCCATGGACTAAGAAGAATGGTGTGTACTCTGTACTGTTGACACAAGGGCTGGTATTGTAGGCAAATTGTACAAAGGGAACAAAACGGTCCCAGGTGTTGTGAGTCACATCCAGGTACTTGGAAAGTATGCTGAGAATGGTAGACATAATTCTTTCACTCTCTCCGTTGCATTGTGGATGGTAACTTGTGGTATGTTTCTTTTTTATGTTGAGAAGTTTGCATGTTTCTCGGACAATGGTGGAAAGGCAGTTAGTGCCTCTGTCTGAATGTAGGTACGATGGGGTACCATGACGACAAATGACTGTGTTGAGAAAGGCACTTGCCACTGTGGCAGCTTTGATGTCTTTTAGGGGATTAGTTCCAAATATTTTGTTAGGTAGTCCACAAAAACAAGGATATATTTGTTGCCAGAGTCCGAGCATGTTGTTAAGGGCCCAAGAATGTCAGTGCTGACTCTTTGGAAGGGTTCAGTGGCTACAGGCATGGAGTGATGTGTGCCTTTGTTGGTTTGGCAGGAGGCTTTCTTTGGGAGATGGGCTGGCAGGGTTTTACAAACTGGACAATATCCCTGTTCATTTGAGGCCAGAAGAAGTAAGCCTTGTCTTTTCAAGAGTTCTGTGCATTCCCATATGACCTCCAGAAAGTGGATAGGCATGAGTGGAGAGAAGAACTTCACTGACTAGAGAGGCTGGCACCACTAGCTGTCCATGAGTTCTATCCATGCGATGACCCTTGCCTTCCTTGGTCTAAATGTGAAAAGCTCACCGTCATTGGGGAAGCATCGCGAAGCAAAGAAAAGTACTGTACATCTTGGCGATGCTTATTTTGTTGCGGTAAGGTTCCAGACTCTAAGTAGGTGATTATGTCCGTAAATTGAGCGTCAGTTCTTTGCTGCATTTTAACAGTTGCTAGGGACAGATCAGAAGCAGAGGAAATGAGAAGCTCTTTGGCTGCTTGCAGTAACTGAAGATTTGTGTGTCTTTCTGTAGAAGCAGTTGGGAGCAGCAAAGCAACTTCAGGTGCTGTAGGAGTGTCCACAGGAAGCACATATGTGGCGTGGAAGGGAAGAGCTTGTAACCAGGATTCTTCGTCTGTTGAGGATGATGTGGAGGGATATCCTCTCCAGTTTATACCATTGGCATTTGAGTGAACTCGACCTGGTCTGTACTGAATTTCAAAGTTGTATGATTGCAGCATGACAATCCATCAGACGAACTTGTCTACTGGCTCCTTCATTTCGAAAAACCATCTGAGAGCAGAGTGAGCAATGACAGCTGTAAAGGAGGAATGGCAATGGTAGCAGTCAAATTTCTTTACAGCAGATACCATGGCTAGACATTCTTTTTCTGTGATGCCATAGTTCTGCTCGGTTGAGGAAAGAGAGTGCCTGGCATAGGAGACAACTCATTTTGTTCAGTCTTGAATTTGACAGAGCACAGGGCCACTGCAAAGGAACTAGCATCTAAGTAGAGCTTGAAGGGTTGGTCGAACCTTGGGTAGGCCAGTACTGGAGAAGATATTAGGTTTTCCTGCAAGGTTTCAAAGGCCTCTTTACATTCGGAAGTACAATCATAGTCTCATCCGTTTTTGGTGATGGCATACAGTGGAGCTGCGATCTTGGCATAGTTGCAAATAAACTTTCGGTAGTAGCCAGACAAGCCCAGGAAAGCTCGAAGGTCCTTGAGATTGTTTGGTTCTGGATAGTCTCTGGATTTGGAGAGATGCCTTGAGAACTAACCACATGTCCCAGGTAATGAATTTGATGCTGTGCAAAAACAATACTTTTCTGGGCAAAGTTTGAGATTGGCTTGTCTGAGACGTTCGAACACTTCTTTGAGATGTTGGAGGTGCTCTGGCAAAGTTCTGCTGAAGGCAGTCACATTGTCCATGTAGACTAGGCGAGATTTCCAAGACAACCTACATAGTACGGCTTCCATAACATGTTGGAATGTGGCTGGACTGTTCCAAAGACCCACAGGCAGACGTTTGAACTGAAAAGGTCCCAATTGGCAGCACCAGGCTGTGTATGGATGAGAAGCTGGATCAATGGAAACCTGATAGAACCCACTCTGAAGGTCTAGAGTGGTAAACTAAGCAGGACTGGCCATACCAAGACTGTCTAAGGCATCTTCGGTTGTGGGTAAGGGATGAGCATTCTGCATCATGTACTGTAGGCATTGAGTTTTCTGTAGTCTACCATGAAGCGATACCCTTTGTCCTTCTTTAATACCAGCAGGCAAGGTGCACCCCAGGGACTTGTAGACTCTTCGACAATGTCTTGGTCAAGCATGTCTTTGATTATGTCATCTAGGACTTGTTTCTGCTTGTGTCCCACTTTGTAGGCTCGCTGATGGATTGGTTTCTGGTTGGGCTGCACTTTGATGGTGTGTTGCAGGATATTGCAGCATCTGAGCTTGTTATCTGGACCTACAAAGACATCTGGGTACTTCTCCAGGAATTTCAGAAGTTGTTGCTTTTCTGTTGGAGATGCTGAAAGTTTTGAAGAGGATAGTCGTTGACTGAGGGGTAACTCTGTTGAAGCTTGAGTGGTCGTGGTAGTGCTGACAGGACTAGAGCTGGTAGAACCAGGCTGAGGTTCTTGCATGAAATGGAGCTGGTCCCCTGAAGACAAGCAGGCAAACTTTCTGATATTGGCACTATTTGAAATGACTACAGGCTCATCTGTGAAGTTGCAGCGTTCTTCGAAGACTGCACCGCCATGCACCGCCGATAAGATATTTCCTGGAAGGAGACCTGACGAATGCAGCACAGGGGATCCTGTGACAATGCCAACAACACCTTGTGGAAGTGGTTCACCTCGAATCTTGGCAATCAGAACCATCTCTGACTGAGGAGGCGCAGTGACTGAGTCTATAGCTGCAAGTTGCCTCCGAGGATCTAGTGACAGTTTGTTTGAGGCAAAGTCTAGGATGGCTTTGTGACCTTTGAGGAAGTCCAAGCCAAGAATTATTGCAGGTTGTAGATCAGGCACTATGTAAAACTTGACAGTAGCTTGCTGGGAGCCAAGGTGGAGCTTGAGATGGACCACACCTGTGATAGGTACTGTAGTTATGCTTGCTGTGATAATGTATTTTAGGTCGGCTGGAGAGACATTAGGTACGTGACGAATAGCTTGGTTGTTCACAGTACTGCTGTTGATAACTGATATTTCCACTCCAGTGTCAACCAAGGTGTGTGTGGACCAATCTCCGATGCTTACAGGGACATAGTTTGCTAGGAGAGGTGATCTGATGACAAGTATTTTGGCCCCTGGAAGCGAGAGTGTGCTTGAGTTCGCAGTTGGAGGGTGCACTTTGATTGAGTTGCAAGAGTCAGAGCGGCGGTCAGTTGCTGTGTTCCTCTGATCCTGGGAATGGTTGCGGTTATCTTGCTGATTGTGCGGCAGTGGGCTCCTTTGGTTCTTTTGATTTCTGTTGTGGGACTTCAGCTTTCGGCAGACAGTGGCAGTGTGTCCCCTGAATCCACACCACTGGCAGGTCACTGGTTCTCGTGAAGGCACAGGTAGATCAGATCACTGTCAAAATGGTCGAAGAGCATTGATAGAGGTAGCAGAAGAAGCAGTTGAGCTGCTGTGCAGGCTGTTGACTGTTGTGGTGTGCCACTCTATCATTGATTGCTGCTGCTGGACACATGTTGCAAATGCGGCTGACTGTGACGACTGAGGCATTTGAGGACCGTGATCTAGGACATTAATATTGACTGTTTGTTGTGCAAGTCATGCAGCTTGGAATTTGTCCATCTGGGTTGTTGATTTCTGTTGGATTACATAAAGGCGGAGTTGAGGAAGCAATCCCCGGACAAAGGTTGTGATTTGCTCTTTTTCTGGTTTCTGCAGATGTTTGCACCAGGACTCAATGTCCACTATGAATGCTTCTAGAGACTCAGTGGGTTGCATGATGCATTCCCACAGCTGCTGTTCCAGTACCCAGGGTGGATGTGTGTGGAGAAAATGGTCTTTGAAAGTTGCATACAGGGTGGCTGTATCTCTTTTGACTTGTTCTGGAAGTGCATTGAACCAGGAAATGTCAGTCCCTCTCATAAACAAGCACAAGGCATTGGTAATACGCAAAGGATCAGTCCAACCATTGAAAGAAATCCATGCTTGGAATTGTTCGAGCCAGTCGACAGCATCTTCATGGGGCAAGGCGAAGAAGGGTACTGGCTGTAGGCTGGTATGGACCATGGACTGTGGTGAAATAGCTTTAATGTAGGCCAGGTCGTCTTGAATGACTTGCATAGCTGGTGCTCCTTGAGCTGAAATAGAAGACTGGATGTCATGGAGGATTGTTTCGATTTTGTTGCCCCACGCCCCTTGAGGTGGGTGAAGGTAGGACTCAGGATGCTCCAGTGCTCATCTCTATGTCGTCATTGGACATCGTGGTTGGAGACGAGCTGCGTTTCACCAATCGAAGGTCGTACAGGTGAAAAGGAGTTGCCGTCATGCAGGAGACGGGACGTCGTGTCATAGATGAAGTGCCGAGCAAAAATTATTTTTGTAGACAAAAGTACAAGTTTTTTTTTAGCAAAATTCATCCAATGACATCTTAATTAAGAATTTCCACTCAGTTCTGTGTAGTCTGTTATTTAAATAAAGGTTTTGTTGCAAAAATCAGCTATTTGTCGCAGTGTCCATTTATTTTAATAGGATTGCCATTGATTTCAGCGGAGTGAGGTCAATTTGTGCCCATCACAAGATGGCCGCAGAAGTTTGACATGCAGTTCCTGTGGGATTGGACTGATCTGACTGTAGCAAGATGTCTGCCAGCGGGGGGTTAAGATTCACTTCCTTTGTTGCTGTTTTGTTAAGATAAGATGGAGGATTTCTTCCATGAGGTGCCTGCTGCTCTGCGATGGTCAAAATGACGATTGCTGCCTTCTTCCCCACTGAAATTGGTGGGAGTTTTCTGTGGTGAGTTGCACAGTTGGGGGATATTCTATTTTTATTTGCTGAACTCCATTTTGATTTATGGAGGTTTTTGTGTATTTTATTTTCTTTGTTATCCCCCCCAGGCTTGTACTGTAATTATTTATTATCCTGCGTTTATTTCAGTTTTGCTGTCTGTTTATTGATGTACACTGTGCCCTTGGCTTCGTTTTGTTATTTTATTAATTTCCCCTTTTTTTTTTTTGCTTGTTTCCCCCCTGCCCGTGTTAGTCTTTGATGGCAGCTCCGTGTTCAGTGGCCGAGCGGCAGCTTTATGTGCAGTGTGGAGTCGGGGAGTGCATCGCTGCTTTGCAGTCCTCGTACAGTTATTTGTTTTAGGGCCGTTAATGGATTGGGAGAGGTGCGCTCCATGCTGCATTTATTTATTCATTTATTTATTTGTATGTATGGCCATGAGAGGCCTGGCCAAGTGGAGGCTCTGTGTGGCTGCAGGAAAGTTCATTAATTTGTATGGTCCCTTAATTGTTTGAGCGTGGCTGAGGGGCAGGGAAGCACTCCGTTGCAGCTGTTGCAACCCTGTATTTTAATGTATTTGTTGGGGCCATAGGGAGCAGAGGCTCTGCGTAGCTGTGAGGAGGGCAGAACAGGAGCGAGTGGGTCAATGGAGGAGCCGCGGTTTCTTGTGTTGCTCCCTGTGTGGAGCGCTTCTTGGAGCGGCCTTAGGGAAGGGCAGAGCAGAGCTGTGGTTGGGGAGCAAGGTGGAGGGCCTTTCAGGAGAAGCTGAGCAGTGAGTAGAGTGCTCGGTGCAGTTACTTTTACCTGCAGTCCGGTTTGTTTGTTTTTTGTCTTGTTTGGGGCAGTCCTTGTGGAACAGGACTGACTTGCGGTCAGTGGTTGTTTTGGAGTAGCAGAGTGGGTTGGGAGTTGAAGCAACATGTAGGCTGCAGTTCTGGGACAGATAGTGGTGCTGCTGAGTGGACAGAGCTGTGACTCTGGGCATAATTAGCAGCTCTTTTGTTGCCGGGCAGCGGACTAGCTGTTGCAGAAGTTGGGAGAGCCCTCAGTCGGTAGTTTGGGAGAGCAGAGTCAGCTAGACTCAGTGGGGCTGAATTTGTGAGAAAAAAATTTTCGGAGCAGTTTAAAAGTGGCAGGCTCCAGGGAGTTCATGCAGGCTGGCTGCCACGAGGTGAATGCTGCTGGGGTGGGGTTGCAGTTTCCAGCTCGGTAGTGCTCAGGCTTGGATAATTGAATTCCTTCCATTTATGAAACTAGTGTACCAATGCCCCATACTGTCGTCATACAGTCTGTAGGTTGAAGGGGAGCTACTGGCAGGCAGGAGACAGTTCATTTTTCCTCTCTGCAGCCAGGGCTGTTGTACGATTAAACATTCAGACTGTTCAGGCATACTGGTGTGAAGTGACTTGGGGTAACCAGCGATGCAGACAAGCAAGATGGGGTCTGGACAGAAGAAGGGCCGCATTCTCCACCATGTGTGGCATTTTTGTTATTGGGTCTGCCACTAAAAGATCCCTTACCTTTTCTGTGGTCTCCCAGACCCTTCAGTTGCTGCTGGTAAGGATCCCTTGCTGGACCGTTCGAATAACTGGACAGACACATAAAATAAAGAATAAAGGTTTATTCTGTACAGCAGATGTTCTCTTCATGAGGACAAGCCCCAGACTGAATGATTTCTCTGACTGTCATACATGGCAGTGCCAGGCAGTGCAACCATTTGCTACATGCAGGTTCTAAGCGCTGTTAAAGGGCGGCAGCTAACAGCATTAAGTCCCATACTTAATGTGTGCTTCACATAAGCAATTAAAGAGCCCTTTCCCCTTTTCCATTATAATTGCACATTAGCAAGAAAACACTATCACTGTTCCTTGGGCTTTACCTGGTTTTGACTGCTTGTCAACACCAGACATAATCCTCAGTTTGTGGCATCAGAAGCACTTCCACAGGTGTAGGCAAGCAGGCAGAGCAGTTGAAGTCTAATGAACAATGATTCTGGGTTCATTAACATGCATGCTTATTTTGATAAAAGGGATGCTATATATGAAATATAAGGCGACGTGTTTTTTTTCTAACTCTGCTTTATTCAAGAGAAAAGTTAAAATAACAGTACATACATTTAACATGTGGCAACTCAATGAGTCCTGCATGACATAAATGTACTCTGGTAAGCCACAGGTGTGCAGGAAAGAGCAGTGTTCGCTTCCTGTAACACAGACTTGCAGTTCATATTATTATTGGCATTCAGCTGCCACAGTCTAATGATGAATGAAGATGGGATGCTGCTTTTCATGCCTCAAGGCCAACTTTAAACCTGGAAAACAACATCAACAAAAAACAGTCCAAAGAATTTCAATAGGTTTGGGTGCTGTGCAGTAAAATGCTGCATTCCAGTTTCTGTGCACGATTGGTATGGGTCTAAGCTAAGTTCCATCCAGTCCTTTTAGCCCCACCTTTCCTACTGTATGTCTCAGTCATGATTTCCCCCACTCCCACGTCACCCCCCATCACCCCCTTGGCAGGAGCAAGCCCTCTGTTCTCCCATCTGACACAGACAGTATGGTACTTCTGCACTGAAAGTCAGAGTCACTGTGATTCATTCCATTCTGCTCATCTGTGAGGCTCTGTGTGTCCACATTTGGAGGGTAGGAGGCTTGTCCCTCAACCAGCAGACTGTCACCCCTTTCGGCACTGCTGTGCAAAGAGCTCTAAATAGACTTTGGTGGCCCTTGTCCCCTAGTCCCTGCACCTGTGTGCCACGGATCAAGAGTTTCAGATGTATTGGGAGTGTCCCCATCCTGTCACAGTATGGTTTCAGCACAAGGCAGTCCCAAAAAACGTGAATGTGTGGGTCCACCTGCCCGCATTTTCTTCAACATAGTGGGGAGCTTCTGTCCTGGAAATGGGCTGTGATGGTGGGGGTGTGGAAGAAGCATACTATTCACTTCTATCTGAACTCCCTCCACTGGGGGAGGCTGTCACCCTCCACCCTCTGTCCCATGCCTGAGGCCACACTTCATCTGTGAGTTAACTCTTTGCTTCCGGTTCCCACTGTGACTTTAAAGGAGAACTGCGCTGAGCCGAAGTCATGTTTCCCTGTAGAAGCTGATTTTTTGAATACTGGTTCCAGTTCTGTTACTACTGCTCCATCTCTACCTGCTTTTTTTGTTATCTCAGTGGGTGTTTCTGCTTTACACATGGATAATAAGTCCCATTTTAGAACTGTATCGTATAGTCTATTTTCTTGCCCAGCAATGCAGCCATGTTCTACTTTAGAACTCGGGGGTTGAGAGGTTGGAGTTCCACACCAGAGTGTAAATCAGAAACAAAAACTGAGGTTGCTAAAAGACCTGTATAGATGGAACATTGATAGAATTGGAACTAGTGTTTACAAAAAAAGCTTCTACTGGGAAAAATTACTTTCAGGTTCAGCGCAGTTCTCCTTTAAGTAGGCAGAATCTGAGTGTACCATGTTGAGCAGGGTCTGATATGCTCTGCCTCGTCTACCTGCAAGCACTGCTGTCCAGTATAGAAAGTTCTCCAATGGGGACATATCTCAACCCACGTGGGATATCAGGTAAGTATCTGTGGTGATCCAACACTGGCAGGCTGAACTTTCAGTGCAGCTCCCCAAATGGGACATATGTGTCCTCCCTAACAAAGTGCCAAAACCTTATTAGTCCCTGCCAGTTCCATTTGCAGAACCCAGGATCTGCATGTTAAGAGAGCAAAATCTGGGTCCCTTATGCTTGTAAGTGGGCTTATCAGATTTGGGGATTGTGAGAGGGTCTTTGCTTTCAGCAACATATGCACAGTATGTTTTGTCCAGAGTTTGGAGACTTCAGGCCAAATGCGGGCCATAAGGCAAGCATGAGGTAGGGTAAAGAGTGGGACCAAGAGGGGCTTTGGGTCTCCATCTCAAACCACTCTGTATCTCCCCTCCGCTCAGTCAAGCTGACCACTTGTACTAGCTGGCTGCAAGGTAGTAATGCCTCATATCCAACATGGCTAGGCCTCCCCTGATGCAAGGAAGAAACAATAGATTTTTACGGATTCTGTGAGGTCCAGAGCCCCAAATAAACCTTAGGATACCCTTCTGATGGCAACTTCAGAAGTATTCTAGGATCTTCACCTGCAGGACCTGATACAAATATAGGAACCTCAGGAGAAGGTTCATTTTCGCCAAGGCTATCCAGCTTCCTATGCTAAGAGGCAGACGGTCCCATTGCCTTATGTTTGCCTGGCCTCCCCCAGTAATTTTTCATAACTGAAATTAAAGAGATCAGCCCTGACCCTCACCCCTGAGTAACGCATCACATTCTGTGTCACCCATTGAAAGGGAAAGGATGCCCAGAAGGCAGCTGGGCAGGTGTTTGTAGCCTCATAGCCTCCAGTTTCTCATAATTGATTTTATACCCGACCACCTTTCCATCACTCTCCAGCACCTTCACAAGTGCTGGCTCCAAGGTCTTCAGGGAGCAGAGGAAAAACAAAGAATCATCTGCATACAACAATATCTTATGTTCCCTCCCTCTGGCCTGCACTCCTTGGATTGCCAGATTCTGGCAAACTGTGTTCTCAAGGGGCTCTATGCAAAGCCCAAATAGCAGAGCAAGGGGGTGCACCCCTGTCTCGTGCCACTGGTCAGAAAAATCATTCCGACTGGAGGCAGTTCATGTTAACGTACGCTTGTGTTGCAGTGTACAGTGCCTTAATGCTAGTACAAAGACTCCCTCCTCTCCCAGTCCCATCTCTTCTAGTGTGTAATGGAAGATTCCTCAGTTCACCTGGTTGAAGGACTTTTCCTCATCCATAAATACTGTAAAGGAAAATTTGGGGTGCTTCTTCTGCCATGACAGGATATTAAGCAGCCTATAAATATTATCATGGATGAGGCAGCCATTAATTAAACCTGTTTTGGTCCAGCTGAACTAGGGAGCCCACCCATTTCTGCAGCCTAGCCACTAGACTTGACATGAATAATTTCAGGTCAACATTTAAGTGGGAGATAAGGTGTTAAGATCTGTATACTGTAGGGTCCTTATTGATCTTCAGGATCACTTAGATATGTGCATATTGTAAGGGCAGAGGGACTCCCTCCTCTTACTACACTCTCTTGAAGACACTTTCCAGCAATGGAGTGAGAGTGTCCACAAACTGTTTAAAAAATGAGGATGCCAGTCCATTAGGGTCTGTGGATTTACCCATATTCAGGTGGTCAATAACAGATTGTACTTAAGGTGGGTGATTGGGGCATCCAGCTCCTCTTGAGTCTCCTGTGAGAGGCAGCTGAGTTTCACCCATCTAAAAAACTCATCAGTTTTCTCTTGGAAGCCCTCCACCCAATTCTGTGTATAAAGGTTCTTATAGAACCCCCAAACTATTCGGATATTTTGAGTGGGTCACTTTCATAGGAGTCAGGGCACCCTGTCTGTGCAGTCAGAGTACTGTACGGCTTGATGCCTCTGTACATAACTGTCAAGTAAGCAGTTTCTCTGCTCTGTTCCTGGATTTTTAGAACCGCTGGTGGGTGTACCGTGGAGTCCCCTCCACTTTTGCATCGAAGAACTTATTCAAATCCACTCAACATTTCTCTAACTGCAGTTTGACTTGATCATTGAAAACCATTTTATTTTTCAACTTTCAAGTCAAACAGCCTATTTTCCAATTCTTGCTGCTCTCAGAACTTTTCCCTTTTCTTGGCGGCTGCGATGCTGATTGGCTGACTGGTGATCACTGCTTTCAGGCTGTCCCACCTTATAGCATCTGTGGTGTTCCCCCTGGGGTTATTAGCCTCATATTCTTCTGTGCAGGCTTCCACTATCTGAATGTATTCTGAGTCATTCAACAGCAAGACATTCAGTCTTCAGCGTGGTGTTTTTCTGAATGGGAGCAACTAACAGGTCCAATTAAATGGGAGCATGGTCAGACAGTGTCATGTTCTTGATGTCACACCACTCTGCCACATGACTCCTGTTAGGGGAAAGGAGGAAATGGTCAATGTGTGAGTAAGCATGGGGAGGGGGATAGCAGATGTAATCCCTCACATTAGGGTAGAGGTAATGTCAGATTTTCATCGTACCAAGTTCCTGAGCGAGTCTGTGAATACAGATGCCACTCGAGACTTCTCCATCTCAACCACCCCAGATCTGTCCAAACAGGGTTGTATAACTCCATTAAAATCACAGCCTACTAAGTATAGATCCGAGGGGTGAGGTGGAGGGTGCCCAAGAGACTAGCTTGTCCTTCAAGAAGGCCACATTCTCACCCTCTTGGTTTGGGGCATATATGTCGACCAGCATACAGGGCACTGCTCTGAGTGAGCCCTTGATACAAGTGAATCGCCCTCCAGGATCCTCTTACAGGATCCTCGACTACTGTTTCTACCTCTAAAGGACAGGATCTGTGCACCAGAATTGCAACCCCCCACCTATGAGGCTGATCCTGAAAGGAACAGGAGTGCATGGAGCCTACTGAAGACCTCCAGAGCTTGGCATGCTAACTGTGTCATGTGCATCTCCTGCAGAAGTGCAGTCCCCGCTCCCAGTTTCTTTAATCCGTGTAACACTCTGCTTCATTTTATGGGATTATTAAGCCCCCAGATGTTGTATACCACTGTGCAGCCATCAGCCTTGCTATATGTTCTACTCTAAAACACTGGTTCCTTCACCAAGAAGTCCCCCTCCCATTTTGTTCATTCCACAGCACTTGGCACTCAACCATCTCTGTGTCAAACAACAACTATTTACAACAGGCAACCCTGAACATGGGTACAGTACTTCAATGGTTTCAAAACCCACCCAATAAACTATGGAGGTAGTGGCTGAGCCACTGTGTGGTGCTGGTTGAAAGCCAACTGCATGCCCACCTGACACCAACAAAGCCACCCGCCTTTCATTCTCCTCCAGGCAGCTGTACAAATTCTACCTTACTCCTCTGGCAAGTGATTTACAACAACTATAAACTTTCCTACCCCTTCTGGCATATTACAGTATACTGATCTGTGCAGCAGGCCCCAAGAGACCCCTCTTGCCCCCCCCAGACCAGGGTACCCCTCTCAGGCCACCCCCGAGCTCCACCATCTGTTAGATTCAAACAACATGAAGTCTTGCTATATTATGACAATTGCAGTTTGTCCCACCATTAGAACTGCTCCGGAGGTGAAAGAGTTAACTCCCACTCTAAGAATGGAACTTAGAGCACGAGCTCGGTTAGAGAAGCTCTGTCTGGGTTATTTCAAATCCAAACTGTCAGATTCTTTACTCCGCCTCACTGAACAGTCGCTCCGGAGATTTCTCCTACTGCTCGGTTCATTTCTGGTTTTAAACAGTGTTTTCTCGGTTCAAATCAACCGAGAATATTATTATTTAACCTAAAACCGATCGGTTCAAGCTCTGTCTGTGATATCGTAAGTAATTTCAGTTTAATTTCTGTGTGGAACTTGTAAATGTTATCGGTTCGGTTTTGAACCGATCAGCTTGCTTTAAAACTTGAAGTTACAAAAATTAGAGGTTTTAGAGTGCGGTTCCCGGTTCTTATCGGTTCTAAAAGAAACGGAATTCATTACGGTTTTTTCCAAGACCCGTGACACGGTTAGGAACCGATAAGGGTGTCTTGCCTGGCACTGCCGTTAAAAGGGCAAGTTTTTGGTTAGGCTGGCATTATGTCTGAGAAACCCAAAAGAAAAACCGGGCCCACTGGGTTTCAACACTGTGATGCTTGTGGGGAAGTCTTTGCCAGGGCTGACCCACACACCACATGTGTATATTGTCTGGGGTTTGACCACCTCAATTCAGACTGCCAGATTTGTAAAATTTCCCTGCAGCCACCGTGGATAAGAGGTTGGCAGGCTCAGGGAGCAGAGGCCAAAAGTCCGCTGACCGGATGGCCAGCCGGTTCGGTGCCAACCGAACAGAGAATCCCTCTGACCAGGGCGAGACTTCCTCGGGCAAATGCAAAGCTGGCTCGGATGAGCCAGTTCCAGTAAAGAAAACAAGAAAATCAGCAGGTGTGGAGCCCAAAATTCCTTCTCCAACTGCTGCAGAGATAGCAAGAGCTATTCAGATTGTCCAGTCACTTTCTCCGGTTCCGTCCGAACCGCCACTGTCTGGTAAAAGGTCGGTTCGGTCGGTTCCACCGGTTCAGGAATATGATGTTGAGGAGTTTTATGAACCAGAGGAGGGGGAGGATGATTATGAACAGCATGAATGTGACTTGGAGGGTCTGGGTGTGCCCATTGAACCGGACATCTCCCCAGACAGACCTTTAGAATCTCCCCCTATGCTTTCTGAGTCCCCCTCACTTTATGTTTTACAAAAAAGTTGCTGAAACCCTCCAGCTCCCATTGGAGGAAGCTGTGGATGAGCAAGAGGAACCTGATTTTGTAGAAATGATGGATATACCAGAGTCTAGGAGATTGTCTATTCCTTTGCATAAATCATTTAGGAAACAAACAATAAAATTTTAAAACTTCTAATTCTGTGCCTCCTGTGGATAAAAAGATGGACAGGAGGTACACACTGTCAGGTCCTGACACAGAATTCCTTTCACAGCAATGCAGTCATGTTAGGGTGGTTCAGGCTGCAGCCTGTGATAAAGCTAATATTCCCTGGCTTCATCCTCCTGACAAGGATTCCAGGAAGATTGATGCCATGGCTAAAAACAATACATGGCAGTGTCCTTGGGACTCAGGCAAGCAAATTACATGGCTTATGTAGCAAGGTATCAAAAATCTAGATGGGACACTGTCATGGCTTTGGCCAAACAGGCCTCTGGCCAGCTTGCTAATGAGCTGGAACAGGTGGCTGCTGATGGCATTGAGGCATCAAGGTGCAGTTTCATGCTGCTGTGGATTTTAATGATGTATCCTCTAGAGTCATGGCTACGTCCTGTAGCTTTTGTAGAGTTGGTCTGGCTCAGGTGTACTAGCTTGTCACAGGATACCCAGACTAAGGCTATGGATTTTCCTGTGGTGGGAAATTCTCTGTTTGGGGAGCAGACAGAGAATTATATGAAAAATGGATGAATATAGGACTTCCTATAAGAGTGCCCAAGCCAAGGAAGCGGCAAGCCACTCCTCAGGAGGCAGACCCCAGGGGTAGGGGTAGGCCTTTTCACAGGCCTTTTGCAAACCCAGGCCTCCTCTGCTTATGCTCAGAGGGCTTCTTCAGAGCAGAGGCAGGCAGGGGTGTGGGCAGGCCTGCTCCACCTCTCAGCCTAAAGCACCTGCCAAACAGACACCCTGATGGGTGCCCAGGGCCGATTCTCCTTTACCCGTAGGGAGCAGGTTGGCTTACTTCATTCAGAACTGGGTGTCTCTAACTTCAGACAAGTGGGTCCTGGAAGTAGTAAGCCAGGGTCTGGTTCTCAGCTTCAAAAATTCCCAAAGATGAGAATCAGATCTTTCCCACCTGCAAACTCTTTAGAGACCTTTACTCTAGAAACAGAAGTCTCAACCCTCCTGCTCAGAGCTGTAGAAAGGTTTCTCCCCTACACCAGGGCAAGGGTCTGTACTCCAGATATTTCCTTACCCCAAAAAAGACAGGAGAATGGCGGCCCATTTTAGACCTCAGATATCTGAACAAACACATTTTGAAACCAAAGTTCAGAATGGTAACTCTGGCAATGATTTTACCCTCTCTAAGACCAGGGGACTGGCTAGCCTCCCTGGACCTCAAGGATGCCTATTTTCACGTCCTAATCAGAAGCTCCCACCGAAAGTACCTCAGATTCGAACTGCCCTTAGGTCACTACCAGTTCAGAGCAATGCCCTTCGGCCTCACCTCTGCCCCAAGGGTATTCACAAAATGTCTGGCAGTAGCAGTTGCTCATTTAAGGAGGCAAAGGATTGTTGTCTTTCCCTATCTGGACGACTGGCTCATTGTAGGCCAGTCCCCAGAACAGGTAAAATCTCATCTGCAAGTTACCCAGCAGCTGCTCACCTCCTGGGCTTCTTGCTAAATCTTCCAAAGTCAGTTCTGGAACCAGTTCAGGTGCTCACCTTCATGGGTGCAGATTGGACACAAAGCAGGCCAGAGCCTTCCTACCCTTAGAGAGGGTAAGGAACTTGGTGGCTCTGGCCTCCTCCTCCTCTGCAGGTCTCTCGACCAGCAAGACACTTTTTGCAGCTCCTGGGGCACATGGCTGCGTCCACAGCCGTAGTGCAAGGAGCAAGATTTCAGATGAGGGACATTCAGTTTCACTTGAGAGCCTTTTGGTCTCAGAAAAGAGACCCCCTTTCCAAGTTGGTCCCAGTGACCCGAACCCTGATCCAGGCCCTCCAGTGGTGGCAGGATCAGAGCAATTTAAGATGGGGTCCCCTTCATTCCTCTGTCTCACTCCTTGACCCTCACTACAGATGCTTCCCTCCTGGGTGGGAGCCCACATGGGCGACCTTCCACTCAGGGTGTGGTCCCCAGGAATCTCTGCTCCACATCAATTTGCTGGAACTCAGAGCTGTCTTTTAGCACTTCAAGTGTTTTCTGCGTCTGTTCAGAACAAAGTGGTACAAGTCAGAACAGACAACACCACAACAATGTGGTACATCAACAAGCAGGGGCACTCGGTCTTGACTTTGTGCACTGAGGCAATGAAGTTGTGGTCTCTGGCCTGTTCCCTGAACACTTCCCTCATAGCAGTTCATCTTCCAGGAAAGGACAGTGTCCTAGCGGATGCTCTCAGCAGGATTTCCCAGGGCCATCACGGATGGTCTCTGGATCCTCAAGTACTGGGGATGGTTTTTGCCAGATGGGGCACCCCTCAGATAGATCTTTTTGCAGCCCCAGACAATCACCAACTTCCACTTTTCTGTTGCAGGCCCCCAGTGTTGGGCTCAGTGCCCCTGGATGCCTTTCTTCTAGATTGGGAAGGGAAGTTTCTTTATGCCTTTCCCCTTCCCTCTCCTATTCAAGGTGCTAGTCAAAATCAGATCCCAGCCTTGCAGGATGATTCTGATTGCCCCAGATTGGGCCAGGCAGCCCTGGTACCCACTCCTTCTGTCCCTAACAGTCCATCTTCCCCTGTGTCTCCCCAGGAATCACAACCTGTTAACCTGTGCCCAGGGGAGAGTTTGGTATCCGAACCTCAAATCCCTCAACCTCAAGGCCTGGCTCTTGAGGAGTTAGAATTTGCTGACCTACACCTTTCTCAGGGTGTTCTTGAAATCCTAAAGGCTTCTAGGAAGCCTTCCACTAGGGCTACTTATAATTCTGAGTGGAAAAGGTTTTCCATTTGGTGTGCTGGGAAACATATTTCCCCGGAATCTGCTGATTTGCCCATGGTTTTGGACTATATGGTCCGTCTTAATTCTTTGGGCCTGAGACCAGCTACCCTGAAAGTACATTTGGCAGCTGTCTCTGCTTTTGTTTCAGCAGGAAAGCCCTCCTCTCTTTCCGCTCACCCTGTATTTTCCAAGTTTTTTAAGGGATTACTTCATACTAATCCACCTTTTAGAGATCCGGCCCCTGCCTGGGACCTTAATGTTTGCATTGCCCAGTTAATGCAATCCCCTTTTGAACCTCTGTCTTCTGCAGAGCTTAAGTACTTAACTTGGAAAACTGTTTTCCTAGTGGCTATCACTTCTGCCAGGCGCATAAGTGAGTTGCAAGCCTTGTCAGTAGAAACTGACTTTATTTCTTTCCACAAGGATAAGGTGTCCTCAGGACTAACAGGAAGTTTTTGCCTAAGGTGGTTTCAGATTTCCATCTTAACCAATCTATCTCCCTTCCAGTGTTTTTCACTGAACATTCTTCCTCTGGTGAGAGGAGATTGCACAGTTTAGATGTTAAGAGGGCCCTAAGTTACTATATAGAACGTACTAGGGTCACAGGTTCAATCCCTCCAACTTTTCTCACTTACGGTGAGGTCGGAAAAGGAGACCTGCCACTAAGAGATCAGTTGCCAGGTGGATTGTCTCTTGTATCCAATTTTGTTATCAGAAACTGGGGAGAGTTCCCCCCTCTGGCCTGAGGGCTCATTCTACCAGAGGTACAGCCGCGTCTCTAGCTGCTGCCAGAGACATCCCTATCTTAGAGATATGTCAAGCTGCTACCTGGAAAACGGTACACACTTTCACCAAGCATTACTCCCTGGATGTCCAGGCCAGGAGAGATGCTCGGTTTGGCACAGCTGTGCTTCAGAGCCTATTCCCTAAGTAGGTTCTGTCCCTCCTCCATGGAGGTACTGCTGTGTAGTCTGCAATTGTCATAATATAGCAAGACTTCATGTTGTTTGAAGAAAAAATTACTCACCTTAGTAATGTTGTTTCTTCTAATGGAGTCTTGCTATATTATGACCTCCCACAAGCCTGCCCCTCTCAGAACTTCTACTTGGGTATGGGGTGGGCAGCCTAGTGTGGGCACTAGTTATGCCCATTATATGTTTTCCACCCCTTCTTGGGGTTTTTTGGGGTGTGGTGTTTTTATTTTATATTATATTATTACTTCTGGTCCCCTGACTTGAGTCTTTGTGTTGGGACGAGCAATAGGTGTTAATATTTAGGTAACCAGTTGGCTAGTGTAGGTTACAGCTTCCAAACAGACCTTAGTGAGTTTTTGCTCGTAAAGATCTGACAGTTCGGGTTTGAAATAACCCAGACAGAACTTCTCTAACCGAGCTCGTGCTCTAAGTTCCATTCTTAGAATGGGAGTTAACTCTTTCACCTCCGGAGCAGTTCTAATGGTGGGACAAACTGCAATTGTCATAATATAGCAAGACTCCATTAGAAGAAACAACATTACTAAGGTGAGTAATTTTTTCTTCTGCCTCATATACATCATCTCTTACTAAAGGTTTCCCTATCCCTGCCCGGACGCAGATGGGGGGTCAGCACCAGCAGGACATGTTGTAAACTGCACCAACTTATGTTACAGAGCCGCTGCATCATCCCACCAGGAGAATCAATAATCTTGGCCATGAGCCATCTGCTGCGGTACCCACCTCGTGTGACTCTCTGCATATGGGGGTAGGGCACCCCTCCAGACCAAGCGCTAGAGCAGGAATTCTCATCATTCCCAGGTGTCCATTTGGTCTCTGCTTGGTGAGGGGCATTTATGTCTCATCCTGTGATTGTGTCTCTGCTGTGTGTTGCCCCCCACCCCACTGCTCCATCCACCCTCTAGAGAGCACCAAGCTGGTCTCTCCATTGTCTGAGTAGCAAAGGCAGTGAGGGAGACCCATCCCGTTTTATAAGATGGTGTCATAGGGCAGAGGTTTGCAAATTTAGGACAGCTATCCCTTCCCTAGAGAGGCCCAGGAGGAGGTAGACTATCTGCGGAGAAACAAATGGCGCTGGGATGGCTCCCCTCACCACTGCACAGAGCATCCTACCTTTCCAGTGGCAAGTCCCAAGACAAACATTGCTCCAGCAGCATATCTTGATAGGTCTGAGAAGGTCCACTAAGTCACATACTGATCAGGCTCAGTTGCTTGTGAGCCTTAGGCCTGTACCTGCCAGAATCACTCCCACCCTCACCCTACATCCATAACAACCAACCCTTTTACATGTTCCCACAATATAATGTAAAGCCCAGCTAAACGAAAAACCTTCTTGTCCCCCCTTTGCAAATAATTTCCTGGATTACAACAGCAAACTACACCCATCGTTTCTCACATTATCTCCCCCCTCCACTGGCAGTAGCGTAATCACGCCTGCAGTACAGAGGACCCAGAAAGTTCATGTCTGGGTTGACTCCTCATTACAAAAGGAAGGTGGATCCCCTCCAACTCTCAGACAGTCCCTTGTACCTCGTCATCAGTAAGTCCAGTCAGTCGTAAGGAGAGGTTGCATCCCAGCCAATTATTGGCCTATTGAATATGAACATACAAAACTGCTAGCAGATATAGGCCACATGGTCTATCAAGTCTGCAGCTAGCCATCCACTTACACTGCAGCTGTCCCTCCCTCACCTCTCCGCATATCGGTGACCCTCCCCCTCAGTTTGTCCCACCCCCTCTTAAAACTACCCACTGACTTACGAGAAACCACTTCTTTACGCAGTGTGTTTCACATGATCACCACCCTTTCTGTGAGAAAGTGCCTCCTCAATTTTCTCCTGAATCTTCCACCCTCCAGCCTTAGCCCATGCCCCTCATGTTCCTCGCCCTACTTTAACTTAAAAATCCTCTCTGTACCAGTCTTGGTTATACCCTTCATATATTCAAAGGCCTCTATCATATCCCCCTTATCCCTCCTCTCTTCCAGGGAATACATGTTCAGTTCTTTCAGCCTCTCCTTGTAGTGTTCAGGCAATACAAAAAGACACAGGCAGAAGGGGATAGGGAGAAGTACCAGGAGAAGCAAAGGGAGGCAGGAGGTCAGTCAGGAAGCCAAAGCTCAGACAGAAGAACACATTGCAAAATCAGTAGGTAAAGGGACAAAACCTTTTACAGGTACATAAGTGAAAAAGAAAGACAAAGGAGGGATAGTGAGACTGAAAGGGAGGATGGGAGCCTCATGGAGGATGACAACAGTAAAGCTGACATATTGAACAGGTATTTCTGCTCAGTCTTTACTGAGGAAGAGGGGTAATGGGTCTGAAGGGAGTACAAGGTGAGAATGGTGCAGAAATGGACACAAGTCCCTTTACACGAAAGGGTCCTGAAGGAACTGGAAGTAATAAGAGTTGATAAAGCAATGGGGCCAGGCAGGGTGCACTGGGTCCTTAAAGAGGTGGTGGCTGAACCTCTGGCTATCCTGTTTAGCCGATCACTGGAAACAGGGGAGGTACCCAAAGACTGGAGGACAGCAGATGTAGTCCCCTTATACAAAGTGGGAACAAAGAGGAAGCAGGGAACTACAGACCAGTCAGCCTCACCTCGGTAGTGGGGAAGATCATGGAAGCACTACTGAAGGAGAGATTGGTGGAACATCTGGTTGTCAATGGACTACAGGACCCAAGGCAGCATGGTTTCACCAGGGGGAGGTCATGTCAGACCAACCTCGTTGAATTTTTTGACTGGGTGACTAGGGAGGTGGATCAGGGAGGGCAGTGGACATGGCCTATCTGGACTTCAGCAAGGCCTTTGACACTGTGCCACACAGAAGACTATTACACATACTGGGGAATATGGGTGTGGGCGGACAGTAGTGTGGTGGAGTAGGTAACTGGCTGGGTGGCAGGACACAGAGGGTGGTGGTAAATGGCTGTCACTCCACAGAGGAAGAGTGACCAGTGGGGTACCACAGGGATCAGTGCTGGGACCGGTCCTATTCAACATCTTCATCAGTGACATTGGCAGGATCTAGAAGGCAGAATTTCACTGTTCGCTGATGACACAAAGCTCTGTAACAGAGTAGACACACCAGAGGGTGTAGACAGAATGAGAAGCGACCTGCAGAAACTTGAAGAATGGTCAGGGGTTTGGCAGTTGAAATTCAATGCAAAAGAAGTGCAAGATAATGCATATGGGGCACAAAAACCCTGGCACAATATATCAGTTGGGGGTGAGGATATAGCATGCACCAAGCAGGAAAGGGATCTTGGGGTTGTCATCTCTGATGACCTCAAGGTAGGGAAACAGTGTGACAAGGCAGTAGGTAAAGCAAATAGGATGCTGGGATGTATAGGCAGGGCATCACCAGCAGGAAAAGGAGGTCATAATTCCGCTATATAAGACACTAGTGAGGCCCCACCTGGAGTACACTGTACAATCCTGGAGACCATACCTACATAAGGACATAGACAGGGTAGAGAAGGTTCAGAGGAGGGCAACAAAGATGGTGCATGGATTGCATCACAAGTCCTATGAAGACAGGTTGAAGGAACTGAACATGTACTCCCTGGAGGAGAGGAGGGAGAGAGGGGATATGATAGAGACATACAAGTATCTTACAGGGAGGAACAGGGTGCAGGAAAACACTATTTTTAAGCGAAAAAGATGTTCCAGGACTAGAGGGCATGGTATGAAGTTGGAGGGAGGACGATTCAGAGGAAACATGAGAAAGAATTTCTTCACAGAACGGGTGGTGGACAAGTGGAACACCCTGCCAGAGGAAGTGGTGGGGGCAGAAACAATCACGGGATTTAAGAATGCATGGGATAGACATAAAGGAATTCTAGAGGTCAGGGGTAAGGGGAAACAGACTTCTAGGAAAACAAACTGAACTTACAAGCTCAAATGGGCAGACTGGGTGGGCCATAGGCCCTTATCTGCTGACACTGTCTATGTATCTATGTATCTATGTGTTTGTCTTCCATTCCCTGGACCATCCTTGTTGGTCTGTGCTGCACCCCCTCCAATAACCTAACATCCTTCTTCAAGCATGGGCACCAGTACTGCATGCAGTACTCCAGGTGTGGCCTCACCAACGACCTGTGCAGTGGCAGGATCACCTCCTCTGTCCTGGAGGTGATTCTTCTAGCAGTACACCCCAACATCATATTTGCTTTAGCTGCTCCTTTCCTGCACTGTGCCGAGTGGTTCATCTGCCCTGTTATTATCACCCCAAGATCTTTCTCCTCCTCTGTAGTGGTTATCTGTACCCCTCCCAACTGATAACACCTCCTTGGGTTCTTTTCTCCCAAGTGCATGACTTTGCACTTCTTCGCATTGAACCCCAGCTGCCATGTGTTCGTCCAGTCCTCAAGTGTAGCCAGATCATCCTGCAGCCCCTGCCACCCTACTGTGTCATCCACCACCACCCTGATCTTCATATCATCCGTAGAAAGACTAATCTCGTTCTTGATGCCATGCGAGGTGTTCCATGGCTAGTCTCTGAAAGATCAGTGCGGGTCAAAAGTGGATGTGGGCACATGTGGTGAGGCCTCCATTTGTTTTGCTTCAGATCTGGGACCCTCCAAATCTACGGAGCTCATACATTGCTGCTAATTTCTGTTGCATGTTTTTGAGACCTTCTGCCAGACTCTGACCTCAGGCAAGTTGTCCAGGGCAGAGTGGGGGGCTAAAATCTAGTCTTGCAGGACCCCTGATTTCTTCAGTAACGGTTTAGCTTCTGCCAGGATTCGGAAGAAGTGCCCTCTGTCCAGCATATTATCTTATATTGTGCTGGTGCAGCAATCTGAAGCTTCATGTTGTTTTGAGCCAGGTGCTTCCTGATGCCCAGCAGAGTGTGCCTCTTCAGGAGAGTAAGGGGGGTGAAGTTGTGCTCCAAAAAAGGTCTAATGTCCCCAAAATGCAGTACTTTTTTGTTTCACACTGTTTGGAGGACTTTGGTTTTCACATGATAGTCCAGAAATTTTAGAATCTGTGACCTAGGTCAGGCTTGGGATCTGAGGGTTGTGGCCTGAGAGTGTGGTGAGCTTGGATTACTTGGTTCGGCTACACAAAGAAGGCCTGATGGCCCATTAATATGTCTCCCACTCCGAGTGGGTGTATTATTTTACCCTTGCTGATAAAATGAAATTATCCAGTTTGTCTTGAATCTAGCAAACGTAGGCGTGCTTAATAATGTGGAAGGAAACTTGTTTCACAGACACACCGATCTTACTGTAAAGAAGTTATCTCTTTTGTGCATACCCTGGGAAGCGCCAGTTGATTATGTGACCTTAGGTTTGTAAGTCTATTCGTAAATTTCAGCCAACATTGATTCATTAATTCAGAATTTTTCATGATGTTATATAGTAACAGGAGATCCTCTCTCATCCTTCTGTCTTCCAATCTAAATAAGTGATTTCAGTCTTTCCTTGTAGCTCATAGTGTGCATCCCTCTAATAAGTTTGGTTATGCTTCGTTGTACCCTCTCAGCTAGTGGTACTGTATATCCTTTTTTTTCCCCCTCCTCTGCCCTCCACTCACCCATTCTTTGACAGTCGCCAGTGGTCTGTTACGTCCTTGCTAACCTGTCCACCATCCGGTGCAGTCCATCCCCCATGGAGCCGTGGTTGTACCCCCCAGGTGGGTTTGTGGTGAGGGCCCTTTCACCCCAGCATGTCTTTTTACTTCATTGGGATGCTGTCTACGGAGGTAGCAGGGGTGTTGCGGGTCGTGACCTTGGCGCACCGTATGCTGGGAGGCAGTGGGTGTTTTTCTGGGTGTGTCGTGTGCCTATGACATCAAGGCACTGTGAGCGCCGATATCCAGCATGCCTACCCTATTAGTTCTTGGGCCCTGCTGTACCTCGAGTCTCCACTCGGGGTCACCCAGGCACCGGGTGAAATACCACCCCCTCTCCCCCCCCGAGAAGGCAAGCGGTCCATAGGACGCTCAGACCTCCTCCCCCCGGCCAGCCCTCCAGCTCCCTGGGCTCGTTCCTGAACCCGTTTCGCTGGTGTCACAAGTGGAAATCCAGACGCTGCGCTGGTGGGCCAGCGGGTGTATATCCTTTTTTAAATAGGGATTTTCAGAATGGTGATCCGAAATCTAGATGTGGAATTATGTATGTTTTATACAGCTGTATGATACACTGGGGGGATCCTTGATCCAAAATACACTTAATTGAGCTTATCAATCTATTTGTAGTTTTTAATACTTTTCTACAGTGGTCAGAGGAAGATTTTTATTTATTTAGTGTTTCGGAAGCAACCTTTGAGCATAGGCTGTTTTACAAAGGTTCCACATCATATTACATAATCACAAACACAAATCGGATACATAACAATGCTGGATTTACAGTTGATAAACAAGAACTAAACTGCTGACCATCTTCAAGTGACAGAGGGAGCCGGAAACAGAGCAAGTTCAAGGAGACGCTACCCTTCCACTAGGCTCAAACAGGAGTCGGAGGGGGAAAGAGCAGAGTAGAATTCAGGAAGAGCCCCCTACAGGTGAGGAAGTGGCAGGTTGGGGGGTTGGAGCAACCTCGAGCAAAGAGGCCTTGTCAGGCAGGGGGAGCTTGGGGGACAGGATGTGTTACAGGAGGGCTGGTGGACCACTAGTACTGGCAGATAAAGGACAGGGGAGACAGCAGAGAGGAGAAAAGAGGAGGAGGGGTGGGAGAGAGGGATGGGAAGGCAGGTCAGGGAGGTATGACACAGCCCAGGGCAGGTAGGGGGAAGACCCGGAAGGCAAAAATGGTGGCCAGCCGGGGAGGCAGTGTCAGGCATTCATGAAACAATCGCAGGCAGTGCTGGAGGCAAGGTAGTGCTTGAGTTCGGATTTGAAACTAGAGACATTAGGTGACTTGAGAGCATCCTCAGAAAGCTCATTGAGCCAGAGAGGGGCTCTATATGAGAAGGCGCATTGATGAAGTGCAGTTCTCTGAAAAGGAACTGAGAGTGCCCCCGCCTTTTTGCCTCTGGTGCCATACACCGAGCCGGCCCTAGGGAGGATATCGGATATGTTTGAGGGTGCCTTTCTCAGAAGAGCCTTTTAGCCAAGAAGGCAGGTTTGGAACTTGACTCTATGTTATAGCGGTAGCCAGTTTGTCTGCTCATAGAGTGAGCAGGTGTGAGTAAGGCAGTCTGTGGAAAGGATGAATCTGCTCTTTAGCGCTGTGTCAGTGGCTACTCCACAGACTACCAGGACGTAATCGATAATTGATAGTGTAGAGCTAGAGACTGAGAGGCAGAGGGCAACCAGCGTGAGGTATTTCCTGTGTCTGTAGAGCACTCCCAACGTGGAGTTGATTACCTTAACCACCTGATCTATGTGTTGAACAAAGAAGAGGGTGTCAAGGGTGATCCCCAGGTACTTGAAAGAGTGCACTTGCTCCAGCAGTGTGTGGACATTGCTTGAGATGGTAAGGGTGGGGAATCTTTTCTTGAGCTGTGGGCTACAGAGCAGCATTGTCTTGTTTTTTTTATAGTTAAGCAAAAGTGTCTGTTCGCTGAACCAATCCTCGAGCAGATGAAAGGATGTCTGTAGTTTAGATTGAAGAGTCTCAGTTCGCTGGTTGTTGATGAGGATGACTGCATCATCAGCATAAAGAATAAATTTGGTGTTGCAGGCCTTTAGAAAGTCATTTAGAAAAAGGCTGAAAAGCAAGGGTCCCAAGATTGACCCTTGGGGGACTCCCAGTGAGATGCCTGTGGACCCTGTCACTGTTTGACCAACTTTAACTCACTGAAACTGCCGAGTCAGGTAATCCTGGAACCATTTTGCAGCGTTGGCAGCCACCCCCAAGATCTGCAGCTGTGCCAGGAGGAGGGTGTGGTTAACAGTATCAAAGGCCTTTGTTAAATCTGTAAACACAGATCCAACCAGTTTGTCTTCATCCATAGTTTTGTGTACTTATTCAGTGTACTCCACCAGAGCAGTGGTAGTACTATGGTTCTGCCTGAAACCATGTTGATTGGGGCACAGCAGTTGATATTTATTTAGGTATTTGGTGAGTTGAACTGCTACAATCTTTTCCAGCACCTTTGATAGAGGGGAGAGGACTGAGATGGGTCTATAATTGGCAATACAGGACCTGTTCCCTGCTCTTGTAGATGTGGGTCACCAGTGCTTGTTTCCAGACTTCAGGGAATTTCGCTAGGGTGAGTGATTTTGTTGAATAGTTTGGTTATGGGAACAAAGAGTACATCTAGTGTGAGGGAAATGAGTTTCATGTCCACTTGATCACTCCCCATTCTGATTTTATCAAGGACTTTTTTTTTTTTTTACATACGACATAGCCTCCTTGACTGTCACCCTCCTGAAGTAGAAGTTCGGAGAGTGCTAATGGATATGTTAGTGCACCGGTGTACGTCCGTGGGGTGTAGATAGGCAGGAGGCAGGACTGCGCTGAGATCAGTGAAGGCAGAGTTGAAGGACTCCGCAATTAAGAGTGGGTCTGATGAGGGAGAGCCATTGATGTGGAGCAGTTGAGAGTGTATCTTTTTGTCATTTACGAGTAGATTTTTGATACTCTCCCAGAACCTCCTGCTGTCTCCCCAGCTCCTATTCAGCTGTTACTGGTGATAGCTTGCTTTAGCCTGTCTGATGAGCTTTGTGCAACAGTTTCTGGAAGCCCTGTAGCACTGGTAGTCATGCTCGTTTCTAGTGGACCTGGCCTTCAATCAGAGGTTGTACCTTTCTCACATCAGGGCAAGGAGCTCACCTGTGATCCAGCCATTGTTGCTTCCATGGACTTTCCTCCTTCTTACCGGGGCAAATGTATCGCAGATCCGGTTGAACCCATTGATGAAGAACTTCAGTGCAAAGTCCAAATCTGGCATCACATTGATGGGGACAGTTTTGAAAGACCCTAGCTGACCTTTTCTTAGGACCCTGCTCTTGATCATGATTGGGGGGGGTTTGAATTTGTTGGACCATCCGAAGGTGATAGGGGAGTCGTCGCTCAAAGTGTCAGGCAGCATAGTGACCTCCGACATCCGGGAGGGGGAGTTAAAGAGGATCCAGTCTATGAGGGTGTTATTACCTGATTTGTAGTTCAACCTCGTGAGTTCATTGACTAGCTGAGAAAGGTAGAAGTTAACCACGGTGTCCCTCTAAGGGGGGTTGATTCTTTGCTGTCCCAGTTTATGTTAAAGTCTCCAGTGATGAGCTGGCCTGGTGGTGCTGAGGTTTGAGGTGCTGGTCAGCACACCTTGCACCACACCAGCAACCCAGGTTTGGGAATGGACTCAGGTCATCGGGGGTCGGCCGGGTGGAGGGGGAGTGAGCATCCCAGGAACTGCTGTCCAGGGAGGGTGGGAAGGAACATCCTCGAATGTGCTGGCTCCTAGTGGTGACTGGGTGTTGGGGCGAGTCATGGTGCAGAAGAGGGTCGGCTTGGGCAAGATGTCCGTGTGGTGCACAAGGCATGTACCACAGTGTCATTGGCATCATTGCACGCCCGTGCTGTGTGTGGGACTCGGGGGGGGGGGGCTGAATCCTCCAGCGCATGAAGGTCTGGCCACGGTGCCAGGCTGGCCCTGACCCCTTGGCCTTCTGTGATGGGGGTCCACGATGTGACCTAGAGAGAAGGTGAAGGTGAGGAGGTGGTAGCTCAGGTATGACATCTGATGTAGTAGCCGCCAGCCAAGACCTGAAATGGGAAACCATAGGACCGCCCCAGCTGAGGATGTAAGGCAAAAATGTCTCCAGTGATGATGAGTTCACAGTCCTTGTTGAGAGAGACCACCACCTCCAGGATCTTTGGGAGGCCATCACGGACTTTCTTTGGGGGTAGGTATACTGAGGCAATGACTAGGGTCTCGCCATGCTGACCAGTCTGAACTCTCACGGCTAGAAGTTCGTGGTAGTCTGCCACCTCAGTTATGGGGAGGACAGTACAGTGGAGAGAGTCCTTGGTATAGATGAGACGGCCGCTTCCTTTCTTGCCCCTCCTGTCAAGCCTGAAGGTTTGGTACTCTAACACGGCAGTGTGATCTCATTACTTTTTGTCTTGTTTGTTAACTAAGTTTGTTGTTTACTAATATTCCCAGATTCCTTTCACTAGTAACTGATTTTAACTCGATGACATCAAGATTGTATGTAAATGACTGATTTTTGTTACCAAAATGTAACATAGTGCATTTTTGTGGATTAAATTTCATTTTATTTGCTAATGTCCAGGCTTCGATGTATTCCAGGTCTTTAGCCATAGACAGTGACTTTTCCGTGGTATCAACCTCGCCACCAAACTTAGTATTATTTGCAAATTTGCTGATTTTATTGATGATATTTGCATTCATGTCACTTATGTAAAGGCCAAGAAGTACTGGTCCCAACACAGAACCCTGTGGTACCCCACTACTCACAGTGCTGTCAGTTGAAAGGTGCCCATTTATTTTGACTTGTACTCTCAGTCTTGGGTCCACCTAACCAAGAGTGTGTCAAAGCCCATGTTTTGTATTTTGGTTATTAAGGAGGTCATGGGGGACGGTGTCAAAAGCCTTCCCGAGATACAGAAGGATCACATCCACTGATTTACCTAGGTCTATACTTGCACTCACTATGCCAAAAAAAGTAATAAGGTTAGTTGTGCAGGAGAGTCCTCTTCAAAAGCCATGTTGTGAGTTGTCATCAAGACCCAGAGTTTTTATTTCATCTTCCAGTATTTGCTTTAAAAGTTTTTCCATAACTTTCCTGCAAACTGAAGTGAGGCTTATGGGCCTATAGTTGGTAACATCGCCCATATTACCCTTCTTGTCAATAGGGACCACTGTGGCCTTTTCCCAAACTTTTGAAACCACCCTGGATGATATTAAGGAGTTCATCCTGGGGCCAGGACAGGAGTTCATGGAGCAGTGATTCCAAGAAGGGAGCCATTTCCCCAGTTTCATTCCCCTCAGGAAGGCTGTGAATTGTAATGTTGTTGCACTGGGAGTGGAGCTCCAGGTCATCCAGCTTCTCAGTCAGCTGCCATTCTCGGTGACAGAGGAACCGCAGTACTGTGTCATGCTGCTTGAGAGTTGTAGTAGCTTCCATGAGGCCCTCCTCAAGGTCTTCGGTATATACGGTGACCTCTGTAAGTCCTTTTGCTTTCTCCCCCACTGTTTTCTGTAGTCTGACCATCATGTTGCATAGTTTTCTCAGCTCATAGAAGAGCCTTTTTGAAGTTTTGGTGAATTGCTTCTCATTTTAATCATCACTGGCCTGTTCTGATGCAACAGATGCAGAGTGGCTATGGGAGTGGGAGTCTCAGCCATCTGCGATAATCTGGGCTGCAGGTAAGTCCTTGGGCTTGTTTTTTGGTGGCATTCTCTTGTTAGCACTTTCTACTGCCTGCCTAATAGGTTTGGTCGCAGGATCTTGGCTAAAACACTATTTTAATTTACAGAGAAGAGGGAGTCAATCCAACCTAGGTGCTTATTGAGGGAAGGTGGAACTGGGAGCCACCAGGAGAAATATGTCTAACAATTATATTTTACAGAGTTTCCTCTGTGATGTCAGGTGCTCTTTAATGGGATCATTTCTGATTTATAAATGTGCAAATTTAAGACAGAAAGAAAGAAGGAAGGGAGGGAAGGGAAGGAAGGAAGGAAATCCATTGGCCCATCATGCTGTTTTACCCCTACCAATTCACTGGCAATACCCTGTCACCCATTTTCTGTCAAGATACAACTTATCAGCTGGCCCAGTTGCACTGAGGGTTGAGGCACTGGACTCCACACCTCACGCCACAACGGCAACCAGGGTTCGGGAACAGACTCGGGTCAGCAGGGGGAGGGAAGGGACTGAGCGTCCAGAGGACTGCTCTCCCTTCCTGGGGAAGGGATCAGGACTTGCGCAGTTCCTGTGCAGCCCCTGGGGGAGAGCAGGAGCAGCACCAGGAACCTGCAGTACCAGCTTAGGGGGAGGAGTGGTGGCGGGTGGATGTCATTGCATGTCCGCACTCCTAGGGGCAACCATCAAAGAAGAACCCTCACTGGATTACAGAGGTGACGAGGGCTCCAGGGACATCACCCATACATCCCCAGTGCGGGGCCGTCTCTCTACCAGTCCCCTCTCCCCCAACTCTCCACCGGACTGACCCTCTAATATCAGAAAGGCTGCTAGGTAGTTGAAGGGCCCTCCCACAGGGGCGTTATCCGAGGGGCTGGAAGGTCCTGTTTGGGGGGGGGTCCCAGGGAGAGAGAGGTTTCAGGCAGGGAGTAGAGGTGGTTGTTGAGTGGGCACCTCTGAGAGATGCCCTGTCCAGAGAGAGATAAACAGAACATAAAAAAAAAAAAAAAAGAGATGCAACTTATCCAGTTTGTGTTTGAAGGTACAAACAGTGTCAGATTACACCACCTGCTCCGAAGGTTGATTCCAGGTATCCACCACTACTGATGGTTCCCCAAAATCTTGCACCTTACAAAGGCAGTGTATGCCCCTTGATTTTCATAATTGTAATCCCGATGAGCTGTGTCTGGTCAGATGGTAACATCCCCTACAAATATTTAAGTACTGTAATTGCATCCTTTGAGTCTTTGCTTGTCCTTGCACGACAGTTCTAGTTCTGTCAGGTGGTTCTCACAGCCCATGTTTTCAAATCCTTCAGTCACTTTTGGTCAATCTCCTTTGCACCTTAACTTCCAGTCCTATGGCTTTCCATTCTCCAGTATGGGTAGCAGAACTGTGTGCTGCTGTATCCTCAAGATAGGTGACTAATGCTCTATACAGGGTTTGTATTACAATATATCTTAATCTGCTTACAAAGTTTGTCTCGATGCATGCCTTGATTTTATTTGTGTTGTTTTCTCTTGTCCCCATTTAAAGCTGCTGCTGATCGTTACCTCGAGTCCTTTCCCTGTCAAGTTGTAGCAGTCTCTGTATTGTTGAGGTAGTATTTTGCCTTCTTATTCTTCTTCCCTAGATGCAGTGCAGTCTGTGAGGATGAAGCACTCTGTGATACTGATGTCACCATTTTCAGCATGATAAATTGAAATTAACTGTCACTGGACTGTATTGCATTTCTGCAGAATCTTGCATGTTACCACTGGCAAAAACTGGCCCATTACCCAAGTCTGTCCAGCTCACTCTGCATTTAATTTACCTCATGCTGACATACACTACTCCGGTGTCATCAGCAAACATGGGAAACCAACTACTCATCCCACCTCCAGATTTCTTGTAACAAATATACTGAACAGTGTGAGGCCAGTTCATAACCTTCAGGACCCCACTGGTTTCTTGTTTCCATGTGGATAGTTGCTGTTTATTATAACACTTTGCATCCTGTCCTGCAATCAGTTTTTAACCCATTTCAGTGCGACTAGTTATACTATACCTAACTCTATTTAATAAATTAGTCCCCTGTGTAGTACTTAGATGCAGAATACATATAAATTATTGTGTTAGGAAACGTTTTTATTTTTATCAATAGCTATTTGTGGCTAAAACGGTCCAGAGAGTAAGTAATTTAAGTAGTGGTACTCAGATAGTGCTTCTGTGGATCCGACTACTCTCCATTGTAAAGTGCTAGTATCTTCCTCCGAATCTGAACATAATCCGATCAAAGTCAGATTTCGGATTCATAAGATAGTTGTGGATCCAAGGTCAGATCCAGGTATCCAAAGTCAGATCCATCGGATCCAACCTTGGATAGTTGGATCTGATGGTCAGATCCACATATACCTCGGATGCTTACTGTGGACCCTAGGAAGTTGGATCCTTGGTATGATGTCTGTGCCAACCAAGGCCATCTGAAATCTTGCCAAAATAATGGTATCCGATAGTATCCAACCTGGTAGGATGCTTGCTGAGTAACAATAGATTTAAAGTTAACTAGGAAGAGTCAAAGGAAGTTGCCACACTGTCTAGGCTATGAGCAGTAAACAAAAGACTCTCTGTTGTGCTTCCAGTCAGTCCACACAAAGAAGGCAGTTCAGTGTGAGAGGTCCCTGCTAAGGGATGCTATCAGCTTGTTTAAATGTAAGTGGATGGATTAATGCATTTTTACCTAGTGCAGAGGCAGATCTGAAAACAATAAGAACTGATCTGGCAGCCCAGATTAAGAATATAGAATCTTCTCTTGTAACAAGGGTGGGGTGGTTACAGAGAAAGAGGAGATAGACACGAAGCATGTGCACTGTGGATATGAAGAGGGCCTATATCCTGACTGCTTTGAGACACTGAAGGGTGAGTCATAAAATTCAGAAGATGATGCCAACACCTGGAAAAAAGGCCTGGCTCAGGAGAGCAAATGATATGTGCAGAGACAAATTTTTTTATAAGGTCTTAGAGTAAGAACTTAGGAGTTGACCAGTGTCTTTCTATTTATACATCTATTGTTTCAAACCTATTTTATTTTGATTTCCCTAGTGTATTTGTATTCTTCATTTGTTGCCTGTATATCTTACTGTATATCTTAATAAATACTAGTAATCTGTTTTACTGGCTATTCCATTGCTCCGCCTCTGAGAGTATGTACCAACTTAAGTAATTCTGCTTCTGGTACAGAGAATGGGTAAGATGTACCTGGAGTAACTAATGGGGTTCCTATCTCCCAAGAGGCCTTATACTGTATGAGCAAGAGCCTGTGGTGGAATGTGAAGGGAGCATCTTTGAGTGAGTTGTGAACAGGATTTTGGCAGCATTGATAAAGTAATCAAGCCAGACAGTTGATTACTGGGGGGGGGGGTTGTGACAGCTGGTGGTAGCAGTGGGGTAGTGTGTACTCCTTCCATGAACTGGTGGCAAGTGGCAGACATCAAAATCTGGAGAGAGGGAGTGTGTTCTCTCTCTCTCTCTCTCTATATATATATATATATATATATTTTTTTTATACCATGGGGATGAGAGCTTTCTCAGTAGAATATCCCATGTTGTTTCCACTGGAGCGAGGATAAATCCTGATGACATCAACAGAGTGAGGATATCGACAATTATACAATGTGGAAAATCGAATACTCAGATCGTGCATCCTGATTGGTTGGCTGGCACCTTTTCAACGTGGTAAATCCTCCAGTGTACCCATGGGAAAAGGTGCTGGCCAACCTTATCTCGTGCCAATCCGACGCTTTGACTTCAAACGAAACTGCTGCCATTTGACCTGTCGCCACTTCACTAAAACACCGCAGTAAATTTTTAAAAAATAACATCCTCTTTCGAACTGTAGGGACCTCGGTGAGTTAGAAAATAGTTAAAAAAAAAAATAATAAAAAATTAAATAAATAACATTTGTCATTGTGTAATATCAATGTATCCCTTCAGGGTGTGGGTATACTGGAGGACTTAACATGACTGGTGTGGTTCGGTCACTTTCGGCTGTGCCTCGTGACCGAACACACCAGCCGTGCTAAATCCTCCAGTAAACCCACACCCTGGAGGGATAAATTGCTCAATTATACAATGTGGTAAATCCAATATGCCGAATCCTGCATCCTGATTGGTTGGCTGGCACAATGACCACCGTGATAAATCCTCCAGTGTACCCACTGGAAGAAGTGCCAGCCAACCTTATACCGTGCTAATCCAGTCGCTTTCACTTAAAACGAAACTGCTGCGGTTTGTCCCGTTGCCGCTTCGCTAAAACAGCGCGGTAAAGTTTTAGCAAAATTACCTCCTCTTTTGAAGTGTAGGGACCTCAGTCAGTTATAACATAGTTAAAAAACATTAAAAAAACAACATTCGGCATTGTATAATAAAAATGTATCCCTCTAGGGTGTGGGTACACTGGAAGATTTAACACTACTGGTGTGATTCGGTCACGAGGCGCATATCCGCACTCAGCTGATGTCACCAGAGTGAGAATATCTTCACTGCAGCTTGAATTCTAAATGAAACTGCTTCAGAAAACAGTTTTTCTTTCTCACTGAAGCTGCAACTTACTCAATTAGCTTTGCAAAATACTCTCACCTGTATCCCATTGTGTTTCTAGCACTCCTTGCCCATTACTGTGCTGATCTCAGCTTCAGAGCAACTTGAATTCTAAATGAAACTCCTTCACACAACGGTTTCTCTTTCTCAGTGCTGCCTGCAACAGTTTCTCTTTCTCACTAAAACCTATAACTTACTCAATTAGCTTTGCAAAACACACTCACCAGTGTCCCATTGTGTTTCTGACTCCCAGTCCATTCAGAACAACATGCACACACACTCACACCACACATAGAATGAGCAGAAAACACAGAAACAGAAAAAATTTTTCCTAAAGCTCTCACCCCGATGGTATAAATCGCACACATGATGTGCAGATCGTGGGATATGAAAAATATTCTTAGTCCTGCAGAGTGAGCTGTGCATTCTCACTCATGCCTTCAGCACTGGAGAGAATACAGAGCTATCATAAACAGCAACTTATCACACAGAAAAAGAGATTGGCAGTAAAAAGTTACCTGTATAGAGCAAGATCTACAGTGTGGCATACTGTATAAACTGTTGTTTCATTTATTTTCCATTTTACTTTCTCAAGAGAGTAGGATAGTGAGTAGGCGCTATGCCTGGAATGTATTAGAGGCATATTGTGGCACAGCTGCAAGATTTGTGCCAAAGGAGAGGGATCCTGTGTGAGTAGCCGACAAAGTCAGACTTAATAGAATCCCTTGAGAAAAGTGACCAGGAAACTGGTGAAAACCTGACCGCATAGTAGGCTGGTCAAAGTTGCGAGACTAAAGTCAGTGAGAGTGAGCCAGAGACCAAAACTAGAGCAGCAGCCAGACCTGATCAGCATGAAACAGGAACGCCTCCTGGCAAAGGGAAAGGCAGCTCTGCAAAAGATTCATACTAAGGTGATAAAGACAGAAGAATGCAAATACTGCCCATATTGAACTGTCCTCCCACATCTCAGTGGTAATACTGCATCTTATGAAGCTATTTCCCTTAAGTATTGATCAAGTTGTTTTCGAATATAAGATTCTGGTGTACAGTTTACAGTATTAGTGAGTAAACTTTTCCAAATTCCAACTATTCTCTGTGTGTAAAAGTACTTTCTTTGTTCTGAACAAAATGCTGTGCCTTGTAGCAGTCTTATATGTTTACATTTTGCGTAAGAGAGCTGTCCCTTAGTACATCACAGAGAAGCAAAAAAAACCCTCACAGTCTCCTTGTCTCCAAACAAAATAATACTATTTGTTTCAGATTATCTGAGTATGTTAGGTCTGTTAGCCCATGTATACGTTTGGTTGCCTTCCTTTGGATACCCTCAGCCTTTTTTTTTTTTCACTGTGTCTCCCCTTTATAAATTTGGATACATACTGTAGTCAAGATGATGCCTGACGTACATTCTGTACAGTGCTCCAACAATCTTGTTATTACGGTGTTTAAAATTCCTGCAAAGGCTGTAGAGTACTCTGCCTGCTCTTTGAACTACAGCATCACAATTTTTAGTATCTTTATTTTTGAAAATTGTATACATTATTGATTTTGAACAACACTGAAAAAAGTACAACACAAAACAAAACATGGAGTTGTCTGTCCTGTCAACATTCAAGGAGCAGACAGAGCTGGAAATCGCTGATATAGATATTGTGTGCAGGACCTCAGTAAGATAAATAGATGAAGCTGGAGGCAGAGGCACGAAACAGACTGCTTGCTGCAAAAGGCAGGTGGCTCGCCTCACGACAGTGGCTATTCTACTTATCCACCTCTGAGGAAAGGGGAAATTGTTTAACCAGGAAAGGCCCACTAAGTCAGAGCTTGTTTCCAGGTACAACCTGGGAGCACAAGGAAGTTAAGTGATTTTCTCAGGGTCACACAGTATGCAAATGGAGGCTGATGAGATTCAAACCCAGGTCTCCAGGTTTGCAGCAAAGTGCCCTTAACAACTATGCTATACTGCCTCCTTATTAACATGTACCAACTTAAAAGTAAATCCTGCCTTCGTTAGTGTGTATGTGGAATGCCTATATGTGTTCCTATGTCTGAGACTTTGTATCGCGTAATCAAGATCCTGGCTTTGTACTATGTGTGCAGGAGTCAGTGATGGCATAGGAAAGGAGCAGCCATGAGTCATGATCGGAATGGTAGCAGCACCGATGAAGTAAACAAGCCAGACAGTTTTCCCCTGGGGAGGGGAGTGGTTTCATGACAGGTACACTGTTAAGGAATGCGCCTGAGTCCAGATATAGAACATACACAGCTTTCCTTTCATCAAGCTCCTTGATGCTGTTATCACAAAATGCAATGAGATTAGTCTGGTATGATTTCCCCTTAAAGAATCCATACTGGGCTGTGTCTCAGTTCAAATTCTGTAAGTGTTCAACAGTTATGATTATGATTACTGGTTAGGTCAGATATCAACCTGAAACCAGTACACTTAAAATCTTTAATATATGGCTGTGACTTTACGAGCATGTTTTTTTCCTCCCCCCATAAAACTGTTTACCCATCAAGTGAGGTAGGCAGGCTCTCAGTCCCATCCCCGCATCTCCCGACCTGTATCTGCCTTCCGTGGTCCTCCAAGCCAAGTTCCCATGGATCCCCCCTCCCAGTGCTCACATCCAGAAGTGCCCCGGGACTGGGCAGTGGCGCGGATTGAGATGGAGTGGGTGGGGCTTCATTTAGCTTGCCTCATTTTTTTTTCATTTCCTTCCCTTTCCGTAACCATGGTGACACATAAGCATATGCATATGGAGGTACACATTCACCATGGAACCACCCCCCCCCCAAAGTCACTCACACCTGTACTACTTCTGGGCCTTCACCCAGTGACAGTCAGAGGCCGATGTGGCTGACCATCCCTCCCTGGGAGAGGTGAGCAGTCCCTGAGATGCTCAGTCCTCTCTCTCTCCCCTCCCTCCTGGCTGACTCCCAGTCACCTGAGTCTGTTCCTAAACCTGGATTGTTGGCAAAGCGACAGGAAAGGCACAGGCATCTCAGCCCTCCATGCCACTGGGTCATGTAGTGAGTCAGCATCTGAAACTAGTAATAATAAAAGATAAAATATGGACAGCATTAGTGGCTTGCTTTTTTATACACCCTTGGTTTGTAATGCCAGTACAAACCACTCAAGCTTCACTCTCTTGGTTTAAGTGGCATCACATACCTCACATGTGTAACAAAAAAAAAAAAGGGAACACAGTGCTGCACTTACATTATTCTCTGTCTGACAGTTGTCTCAAAAAGCTTCCCTGGTATTGCATTTAAGCTCAGTGGCCTGTAGTTACCAAGCTCAGCCCTGGAGCATTTTGAAAATACTGTCGCCATGTGGGGCACCCTCCAGTCCTTAGAGATAAATACAATTCTTAATGACCCACTAAGTATTATTGCCAGTAGTATAAAGTACATAACTTCTTATGTAGTACCTCTAAGACCTGGGAGTATATTCCCCATATGCACCACTGTGTTGTTTATTTTTTGCTTTCAGCATTCTTTCAAGCCCTCCAGGTGTCACACATATGTCCTGTAAAGTGTCCTCCTGATGCGCTGTGAGCATACTGTTGCTATCTGGTATTTGTTTTTTATTTTCTGTTAATGCTCCTCATCTGTAACCTTGCCCCTATCAACCATCAGGCATCCTCACAGACCTGATACCATCTTACTTGCCACTTTCCTTGCCCCATCTCCTCCCCCCACCAATGACAGGGTCTTTGGGCCAGCATCCCCCTCAGGAATCCTTCAGTGCTGGAGTGCACAGGCAGCAGACAGTATAAGAGTATCAAAGGAGCTTAGATTACTATCATAGTGTCACCTTTCCTCTAGGACACCAGTATCAAGGGCTCCAGCTGCATGCACTCTGTGTATGTCACTGTGGGGCCAGTCGGAGTCATTCATCCTGCTTCATGTCTCAAGCTGCACTGCCAGCTATCTTACCCTGGTTGCAGTAGCACAGCAGAACTAGGGATCCTTCCTCCACAGTGGAAGAGAGCATCCTCTGGGATGTTCAACTCCCTCCGGGCCCTGTGATGCTCTGGGCTAGGGTATGGAATCTGGGTTGTTGGCATCGCAGTAGGCATTGCTGCCACTGTGCAGATGGGCCTGCCCTCTGATATGATTTTGTCTCATTTCTAATGTGAATAGTGATGTAGAATATTCATTTAACCATGCTGCCATATCTGTTCATCCTTGGTTATTCTTCTACCACTCCCTTGGTTCTTCAGTTATGCCAGCAGTTTGTTGCATTTGTCTCTTCTCATTTACATGTCCAAAGAACTTTTAGTTATTGGACTTGACATCAAGTGATATCCTCTGCCATCTGTTTTGCACCCCTGATGTCACATTTCTCTCTCTGAACCTGTTCCTGTAATTCTGTTAGGTGTCTTGCAATTTACTCATCTTGTTTGTCTTGTTTCTTTTCCGTAATTACTTTAAATACTTCCTTCATCATACATTATTTTCCCTAATTATTTTAAATACTTCCTTCATCATACATTTTACTGTACATCTTCGGCTATTACACATTGTTCTCTGTGGGTTACATTCTTGATTTAAATTGTCTGAATATATTTTGAGTGTATACTATTGTTGCTGAACACTTTTGCCCATGAGATTTTCTCAATTAACCTGTACTGTGAGTTCCCTCAAATACTCCTTAGAGCCATAGAAGAGTGTTAAACAGAAACACGAATAAACCATCAAGTCTGTCCCACGATTCCCTGTTTGGAGGCATTCTAGTCTCTGTCATCTCTACCAGTTTCCCCATTCCTTCTCTTCATTTCCATCTGATAACTATTGTACGTGTGTATTCCTTTTGAACTCCACAGTTGCCTTGTCAGGAATTTTGTTCTACCACCATCCCCCCTACTAACCATGGAGTAATACTTCCTGAAGTCCATTTTAAACCTTCCCCCTCCAGTTTGGTGCAATCTCCTAATGGATGCACTGTGTCTCACTTTGAACAGACTTGCTGTGTCCACTCTAGAAACACAGAATTTGCAGGCAGAAAAGGAGCGATAGGTCCATCCAGTCTGCTCTATTCTTCCTTGCCTATTCGCACACCCTGTACCCTTTTTGATCACTGGTGTCCCTTCCGCCTCACTTTCCTCTGTTTATTATGTTTGAGTGCCTATCGCATGCATGCTTTGTGTGCGCGCGCGCGCACACACACACACACCACCTCTTCTTGCAGGCTTTCCCAGGTGTCCATCACTTTTTCCATCAATAAATATTTCCTCACATCCCTCTTAACCCCCCATGCCGTAGCTTCATTGCATGCTCCCATGTTCTGGTGCTTTCCCTCCTGTGAAAGAGACTCCCCACCTGCACCTTGTTCACCCCTGTAAGGTACTTATAGGTCTCAATCATGTCCCCTTTTGCTCTCCTTTCCACCAGGGAGTACATGTTGAAATCCCCAAGCCACTCCTCTATGGCTTGTCTTTCAACCCCTGCACCATTTTGGTAGCCCTCCTCTGGACTGTACTGCTTCCACTCTGTCAGTTTTCTTGCCGAGGTGCGGCTTCCGGAATTGGACACAGTACTCTAGGTAGGCAGGGCTCGCTAGTGAGCATTACACTTGTAACACCACCTCCCTTCTGTTGCTAAAAATACCCCTTCCTGTGCAACCTGGCATCCCACTAGCCTTGCCTACTGCTTTGTCCCACTGCCCTGCCACCTTGCGGTCATCAGATGTGATTACCCAGAGGTCCCTTTCTTACTTGTGATGGTCAGTACCTCATCCCCCATCTTATACACAGCTCCTGGGTTTCCCCACCCTAGGTGCATGAATTTGCACTTTTAGGCATTAAAACCCAGCTGCCACAACCAAGACCACTCCTCTAGTTTCCCCAGATCCCTTTGCGTTCACCGCACCCCTTCTTGAGTGTCCTCCCTGTTGCAGATCTTTGTGTCATCTACAAAGAGACACACCTTCCCCTCCTGTTCCTTAACAATGTTGCTTATGAAGACATTGACGAGGACTGGTCCCAGTACTGATCCCTGTGGGTTCCCAGTCATAAGAGCGAAACAAATATAACGTGGTCCAGAACCGTGCACAGCAGAACACTGAAAGCAAGGCTAGTACTTGGAAATAACAGCAAGTGCTACCTTCCCGAAATCCACAAACAGCATAAAATGAACGTTAGTGGGGGGGCTTTTCCCCCACCCCCTCACTTAACTATAACCAACTGTCTATGTGTGTGGGGGGGGTGACACTCGGGGTTGGGGAAAGAGAACAACTTGAGGGGAGAACAAAAAAATAAAACAAAAGCAACACAGATATGTGTGTGTGTGTGAACAGAAAAACACATTGCTGTTGGGAGACTGGGAACAGAACCCCACTCTCCTGGACGCTCCACCGCCGTAGCTGCTTTTGCTCTCAGACCCCTATACCACGGGAGCAGCTCAGCAGGACACCACCCGCTTCACTCTTTTCTCCTCTCCTCAGATGTGACATCAGCTACAGGATTAGTGGTAACTTACATGCGCTACCTTAACCCTGTAGCTGTTATCACTTGCACTGTTATGACCTCGCTCTTTTTCACCGCGCTGTTCCAACAGCACTGTGTTAACTGGACACCATCCCTGTGACACCCTGCTAGTCACTCTTGCATCCCTCAAATGTCTGCCATTTACCACTACCCTTTCTCTCCTGTCCTTCAACCAGTTTGATGTCCAGCTTACCACTTTCTCACCAACTGCCAGGCTACTTAGTTTCTTTTTTTTTTTTGTGTGAGCCACCTGGAGCTCAGTCTACACACACACACACACACACACACACACACACACACACACACCCTTGAGCCCCCTCTTCACCCCACCTGGGACTTACCTCCTCAGAGGTGATGCCCCCTGGATTGCCTCCCAGGGTAGGGCCGCTTCACCAGTGCGACCTTCACGACGACGGAGTTAGGGTGCCGGCGGGAAATCCCACCATCCTTGCCTCTCTGGCTTGCCCTCCCAGATCGGAGCACAGAGTCGAACCGGCTATAGCGGCAGACATAATGGGTCAGCTAAGGGAGAGTCCAGTGTGTGATCAGGGCTGGGAGGCAGCGGGGTGTTATGGAAGGCGGACACATTTTTTCCCCTTATTTTTGGAAGGAGGAGGCGTGACATGCAATGACACCAATGTCCCCACACCTCCTGAGTAGTTTTTAGGCACTGGTCACTGCAAGACCCTCAGCTTCGGCTAGGGGTTGGACACAGAGCTCCCCTCCCCCCCCAAAAAAGGAGAGCTGTCCCTTGGGCGCTCAGTCCTTCTCTGCCTGGCCGGCCGGCCCTCCTACTTGGGATATCAGCATTGCAAAGGGACACCGTACCACTGCGCTGGTGGGCTGGCCTGCTGCTTAGTTTCTTAACTACCCTCCTGCGTGGCACAGTGTCAAAGGCCTTCAATCAGTCAATCAAAATTTTATTTGTCAGCACAATTCCATTAGATCAAAGTACTTCAAATCTTAAAAACAATTTTCAATTAATACAAACATCAATAGGGCAAACCATAGTACGTTCTGAAGACAATCTTAATAAATACAAAACCAGAACCTTCAGTCTTACTGAAGTCCAGGCAGGCCACATCCACTGTCCTCTGCTGATCCACCTCCCTAGTCACCCAGTCACAAAATTTGTGAGATTTGTTTGGCATGACCTCCCTTCTGTGAAACAGTGCTGCCGGTGGTCCTGCAGTCCATATGCCTCCAGCTGCTCCATCAGCCTCTGCTTTAGTAAGATCTCCATTTTTTCCCCACCACTGATGTGAGACTGACTGACCTATAGTTGCTAGCCTCCTCTCTGCTACCACTCTTGTGCTGAGGGACCACATCAACCCCCCTCCAGTCCTCTGGAACTATCCCCATCCCAATGAGGTGCTGAATAGTGTTTCCAGAGGGGCAGTTAGCACCGTGCTTAGTTCTTTTAAAACCCTTAGGTGAATCCATCCGGTCCAATTGTCTTGTTCTTCTTTAGGGTTTCCAATCACTTTCAGACTTCTCTGAAAATGGACGTATTTTCACTCGCCCTTCTTCTTGGTGCCTGCTGATACATGTCCCCCCCACTCCTGTGAAGACCGAGCAGAAGTACTCATTTAACATTTTAGCTTTTTCCTGACATTCTGCACAGTCTCCTCCGTCCTCCTGGTTCTCACCATCCTCTCCCTTGCTTTCCTCTTTTTAGTCGCGTACCTGAAGAAAGCCTTATCCTCTTTTTTGACCTCCTTGGTGATCCTCTCCCCTATTTGTGCCTTAGCTGCCCTCACCCTCCTTCCTACCTTCCTTTGCTTTACCAAATATGCCTCCCTGTTCACCTCCATCTGGGTCTTCTTGTACATCCCAAATCCTGTTTTTTGTTTTTTTTTTCCTCCTTCACCATCTTGGCCACCTCCTTTGAGAACCATAGCAGCCTCTTCCTCCTCCTTCCCTTACATAATACATTCAAACAACATGGCGTTGCCTTAGCTATTCCCTCATTGATCTTTTTCCATTGGGTCTCTGCTTCCCCCAGCCATCCCCCCTTTTCAAGGTATTTACTGAAGCAGTCTCCAATTTTTTGTAAATCTTCCCTCCTGAAGTCCAGGACCTTCATCTTAGTGTGTTTTTTCTCTTACCCAATCCATATACCAAACAATACAGTACGGTGATCACTTGTACCTAGGGAGCTACTCACTGTGACATCTGCAATGCTGTCCCTGTTTGTAAACACCAGATCCAGCACTGCCACATCTCTAGAGGGTTCTATAACCAGCTGCCTAAGAAATGTTCCCTGTAGGAAGTCAGGGATGTCCCTGCTCCTTCTTGTAGCTGCAGCCAGAATGCTCTGGTCTACATCTCCCTTGCATACCATTCTTCCAATGGCCTTCCCCAAAATCTTGTCTAATTTCTGTCCCTAAACCTTGTCTAACACTTCCCTCTGTCTTGGTGGTTTGACACCATCCCCACGGGCATAAAGGCCTCAGACCCTCGCCCTAAGCTGACCAATAGTACCTGCAGCCCTTCCTTATCCCCTTGATGTCCCTGTATCTCGGTGGCCTTTATACCTTCCCTCATATAAAACAACCACACCCCCAACTTTCCTCCCTGTCCTGTCCTTCTGGAACATGTGTAGCCTGGTACACTTCCTGGTTGTGGTTGTGGGTGCCCCATGACTTTGCTATAGCCACCAGATCCAGGACTTCCTCTGCAATGATTTCTTTAAGGTCAGGAATGTTATTTCCGAGGCTCCTTGTTTTGGCACACATGGCTCTCCACTCCTTTTGTCCCTCTTGTCTTCTATTCTGCCTTCCCTTCCTGTGTCCATCCTTAACCCCTACCATTTCCCTGGTCCTGTCCTACCCTTTTCATTATCCCTCTACCTACTCTCATTGACCTCTCTCTCAACTTCAGTTCCTCTTCCTGACCCATCTGCCCTGCCTTCCGTCTGTTGAACCTTTTCATTAACTTTAAAGTCTCTATCATATACCTTCTCTGCCCTCTGTCCTCTAGCAAATTTGTAGAGACTTTTCAGTCTCTCTTTCTATACCTTGCCTGCTGGCCATGGAGCATGTTTGGTGCCCTTCATTTCACTGTATCTAATGTGACCCTCTTCTTCCTTAGGTGTTGGCTGCAGAACTGAACACAGTATTCCAGATGCAGTCCTACCAGTGATCTATACAGAATCAATATCACCCCCTCCTTCTGCTAGTAATCCCACCCTTTTTTGCACCTCAGAATTCTGTTGGCCTTCCCACATACCCTGTTGCACTGAGCAGCCAGCTTTAGGGTATTGCTGATCGCCATCCCCTGATCTGTCTCCTTCCCTGTGCTCTCTTCTAGCATCCATCAATATAGTACGCAGTTCCAGGATTTGTCCATTCTGTGTGCATAACTTTACACTTTTTGGTGTTGACTTTTAACTGCCAAGTACTGGACCACTTCTGCAGTCTCTTCACACCCTGTCTCATAATGTTTATCCTTTCTTCACAATTGACCCTCATGCAGAGCTCAGTATAGTTTACAAACAGGCTCATCCCACCCTGGATACCCCCTCCTATGTGACAGATATACCTAAACAGGAGTGGGCCTAGGACTGATCCCTGCAGCATCCAACTAGTCATTGCCCTGTCTTAAGAGAATTTCCCATTGAAAACCATCCTCTGGGTCCTGTCAGCCAATTTTTTTTGTTGTAAATATATTTTTATTAAACCACAATTCTTTGTCTACAGGTGCCAAAGCTTATGCAAAATAAAGGATGTTTACAAAATCATAGTGTAGTAATGAGTCTTTATTACAGTCATTCTGTCTCAGAGTAAAGAACATCCAAATCTTATAGGACTGCCACCCCTTAGGTACAACACAGGGTGGGATAATCAGTGTGTAATCCACTAGCTGTACATTTGAGTTCCAGATCTCTGTGGGTGTGTACTAGCATTATTCAGACTCTTATTTGAGGCAGGAAGGGGGTGTGGAGGGGGCTCTGGGTATCCATTTCAGCTGGGGGCAGACTTGCTTAATGAAATCATTGTAAGATGGGCAGCAGTAAATGGTCACCAACCCCTATAGGTAACTAAGGTCTCGATTTGATACATCTGGCTCAGGTAGGTGGGGAGGGCACCATGGTCCACGTTTATACATTTTATGGAACGAGTTCCCTGTCCTTCCCTATCACATGTAGAAACCAGCCGTTCCAGTGGGATGAACATTTGTCAGCTCTGTCATTTAGGTTGTGTTATTTTTTTTTTCCATACAATAAATCTGGTTAACAGTGGTCCACCAGGCCACCAAGATAGGAACATGAGGGGACAGCCATGCTCTAGTGAGAATTTTTTAGCTGCTGTAGGTAGTATGCCAAGTAGGTATCAGGCATTGGGATTCCTAAATCCATGAAGGTATTATAGTAATAGAAAGAGGTCTGCAATTAAAGGCAGCTGATTTCCAGGTAATTCCTCCAGCTGTGCCTGTCTAGCTTTAATAAAGGGGCATATGACTGGAAAGGACCACATAATGTGTGTGAGATGCACCTGTGCCTCTCCACACTTCTGCCAACAGAGAGTGCCACCTGATGCCACATAATGTCTCCCTAGGTATCTACGTTTGAATGGTTTAGGTTGGAGATCATATGGCCTGGGTCTCCTGCTTTAAGAAAAGTAATTAATGTGGTAAGAAGTGCCGGATGGAACTCCAGGGTTCTAGCCCCTTAAGGGAGAGTGGAGTAATAGTGCCCAATCTGTAGGAATCTGTAAATTATGTTTGCCAGAGGCCAAATTCAGCCTGTTTGTACAAGGTTTAAACGATTCTAGAGGGCTGGGTCTGTACAAGCGGGGAGAAAATTCTCTAGTAATGGAATGAGGCATATCAAGGAGAGAAATGGGACAAGATGTAGCAATCTACAGATAGTGTTCCATATCTTGTTTTGATAAACAAGCCATGGATTTTGTGGTACTCCATTTCCCCACTGGTGTATCAGTGTGAAAGGTGGCTGTTATAAACTCTGAGTTAGGGAGGAGCGCCCCGTCTTGGTCATGCCGATGGGTTTGTGGATTACTCATCAGTCTCGAATTAGATACTGGATTTGAGTCGTCCAATAATAGAGATGTAGGTTGGGCAGCGCAAGCCCCCATTCGACAGTGGGAGGCACCACGTTTGTAGTTTGATCTGTGGTCTTTGTCCCGCCCACAGAAATCCGGAAGTCTCTTTGTTCCACTGTCAGAACGTGGTCAATGGTAGTGAAACTGGCATATTAAATGGATACAGGGCCCTAGGTGGTGTGACCATCCTAGTTACCCCCACTCGTCTAGAAAGGCTGAAAGGGAGAGTGTTCCAGTGCATTAGTTGTATCCAGAAGGGGGTGTAGTTGTTTTTGTAGGCATGGGCCGGTGTCCTAGAAAGGTAAATGCCTAAGTAGTTTAGTTTTTTTTTTTAGATCCCACCTGAAAGGGAACTGTTTTTTAATTAATTGAGGCGGTTGGTAGTGAAAAGTAAGGGATTTTTTTTTTACTTTATTTTTATTAGTTTCTCAGTTGATTAACAATCAATAAAATTCCATATGGTGTACAGTAACATAGAAACATGGTAGTTGTCAGCAGATAAGGACCTCTTGGCCCACCCAGTCTGCCCTATTTTCCCTAACTACAGTGCCACGACAGACCCTACTCGGCCTCCGCTTTGCCCCCCCCCTTGCCTCACTTCTAAGATTCCCTTGTGCCTATCCTATGCTTTCTTGAATCCTGTAACCATTTCAGCCCCACACTCTCCTGGGAGGCTGTTCCAAGTATCCACCACACTTTCCGTGAAGAATTACTTCCTCCCATTTCCTCTCAGCCTCCCCCGCTCACAGTATGATCCCTTGTCCTTGAGCATCTTGTTCTCTGGAAAGTGCTCCCTTCCTGTACCCTGTTTATACCTGTGAGATATTTCAATGTTTCTGTCATGTTCCCCTTTCCCTCCTTTCCTCTAGGGAATACATATTTAATTCCTTAAGCCTTTCTTCGTAGGGCTTCTGATGCAGGCCCTGTACCATTCAATCAGTGGTTGAAAAACTGGTGCAGAGCTCAGAGTTTTGGCTTCATTGGGGACTGGGGGTCCACCTGGAGGAATGCAGGCCTACAGTGGTGCGATGGTCTGCATCTGCCCAGGAGGGGAACCAGGATCCTAGGTTATAGATTTAAATGCTTCATAGGCAAGCATTTAAACTAGCCAAGGGGGGAGGCACTGAAAAGTAGCAGGGAAATCCTAGCCCCCTCCCCACCAAAAAAAACCAGGGTAGTTAGTGAGGTAAACACCAAGACAGAGAAGTCAGTAGGGAGAAGGGCAGTGGTAAATGGAGAAAAAGGCAAAGGCAGTCAGGACAGGGATGGGGCAAAAAGGGGTAAGGCCATCAAAAAATGGAGGGTAATGAGTACCAGTGCTTGTAGTCTAGGTAAGAAGCTTCCTGAACTGGTGGCCTTGATGGAAGAGGGAATGCCTGGATATCATGGCAGTCCAGAAACATGATACACAGAGAACCATGACCGGGATGTCAACATACCAAGGCACACAGTCTACAGGAGGGACAGGGAGGGTAGAAGAGGAGGAGGAGGAGGAGTACCTCTCTACGTAAGTGAAGGGATCAAAGCAATGGAACTAAAGGGTAAACAGGGAGGAGAGGAGGCACTGTGGGTCACCCTGGATACTGGAAATGGCACCGCAATCCGCATGGGTGTTGTATACAGACTCCTGTCTCGGGGGGAGGAAATTGACATGAAAATGGTAGAAGACATCCTTAGGATGGCAGAAAAAGCGGAGATATTGTTGATGGGGGACCTGAATATGCCAGATATTAACTGGAGCACCTTTTCTGCAGCCACATTCAAAAGCCAGGTCATTCTCGATGACCTACAGGGGGCATGCCTCAGACAGCTAGTGTTGGAACCCAGTCAAGAGGAGCTAGACCTGGTACTCTCAAACGGGGTCGAACAGAGGATCTCAGATCTAGAAGTGGGTAGCCGTCTGGGAACAAGTGACCACCAAACAGTGTGGTTCACGATAAACACACCCTTAGAGTCAAGCCATACAAAAGCAAGGGTACTGGGTTTTAGGAGGACTGACTTTGGCAAAATGGAAGAGTGCCTAAGGAATGCACTGGTAAATGGCCGGGAAGGAGGGGTGGAGGAAGAGTGGGGAAAATCAAAACTGCCATCACAGAGGCAACAAGCCTGTGTGTGCAGCAAATAAATCAAAATGAAAGAAGAAAAAAACACTATGGTTCTCAAAAGAGGTGGCGGGGAAGGTTAGGGAGAAAAATATGGCATTCAGGAAGTACAAGGAAACACAGAAGGAGCAGGACAGAGAACTGTACCAGTTAAAGCAGAAGGAAGTGGGGAAGGCAGTTAGAATAGCAAAGGCTATCTGCTTTATCTGGTACAGTTCTCTGTCCTGCTCCTTCTGTGTTTCCTTGTACTTCCTGAATGCTGTCTTTTTTTCTCTAACCTTCCCCACCACCTCTTTTGAGAACCATAGTGTTTTTTTCTTTCATTTTGATTTATTTGCTGCACACAAAGACTTTTTGCCTTTGTGATGGCGGTTTTGATGTTTCCCCATTGTTGCTCCACTCCACCTTCTTGCCTGTTTGCTAGTGCTTTTCTGAGGCACTCTCCCATTTTGACAAAATCAGCCCTCCTGAAGTCCAGTACCTTCACTTTTGTGTGGCTTGACTCTACAACTAAGTTTATCGTGAACCACACTGTTTGGTGGTTGCTTGTTCCCAGATGGCTACCCACTTCAAGATCAGAGATCCTCTCTCCATCCCCATTTGAGAGCACCAGGTCCAAGACCGCTCTCTTCTGAGTGGGTTCCAAAACTAGCTGTCTGAGGCATGCCCCCTGTAAGGCATCGAGAATGGCCCTGATCTTGAATGTGGCTGCAGAAAAGGTGCTCCAGTCAACATCTGGCATATTCAGGTCCCCCATCAGCAATATTTCCCCTTTCTCTGCCATCCCAAGGATGCCTTCTATCATTTCCTTGTCCATTTCCTCCCCCTGAGATGGGGGGTCTGTATACAACCCCTGTATGGATTGTGGAGCCATTTCCAGTCTCCAGGGTGACCCACAGTGCCTCCTCTCCTCCCTGTTTACCCTTTAGTTCTGTTGTGTTTATCCCTTCCCTTACATAGAGAGCTACTCCTCCTCCTCCTCTTCCCTCCCTGTCCCTCCTGTAGATTGTGTATCCTGGTACAGTATGTTGACATCTCAGTCATGGTTCTCTGTGTACCATGTTTCTGTGACTGCCACAATATCCAGGCATCCCTGTTCCATCAAGGCCACCATTTCAGGGAGCTTTTTACCTAGACTACGGGCATTGGTACTCATTACCCTCCATTTTTTAATGGCTTTATTTCTTTTTGCCCCATCCCTGTCCCAACTGCCTTTGTCTTTTTCTCCATTTACCCCTGCCCTTCTCCCTATCGACTGCTCTATTTTGGTGTTTGCCTCACTAAGTACCCTGATTTTTTTTTGGGGGGGCTAGGATTTCTCTCCTCTTCTTCAGTGCTCCTCATGGTTAGGTTTAAATGCTTGCCACTGAAGCATTTAAACCTGTCACCTAGGATCCTGGTTCCCCTCCAGGATAGATGCAGACCATTGCGCCTGTATAGGCCTGAATCCCTCCAGGTGGAGCCCCAGTCCCCAGTGAAGTCAAATCCCCGAGCTCTGCACCAGCTTTTCAACCAGTCATTGAATCCCATGGTGTGGAGTGCCCTAGCCTCATCCATGCCATAGACAGGTAGAACTTCCGAGAAAGTTACCATGTGTGGTACTTGTCTAAGGCCCCTCCCCAACTCCACAAACTCTTGTTGCACTGCATCTAATAGATTTCTTTGACTGGGTGACCAAAGTAGTAGACCAGAGAGGAGCTATGGACATGGTCTACCTAGACTTTAGCAAGGCATTTGACACAGTCCCACAAAAAAGATTAATAAACAAATTAGCCAGCCTGGGAGTGGATCCCAGGGTGGTAGCCTGGGTAAACAATTGGCTGGACAACAGGTCACAGAGGGTAATAGTAAACGGAGTCCACTCTGAAGAAAGGGGGGTTACTAGTGGGGTATCACAGGATTCAGTACTGGGTCCAGTCCTTTTTAATGTCTTTATAGGTGACATTGCAGAGGGCCTGGAAGGAAAAATATGCCTCTTTGCAGACAACACAAAGATCTGCAAGAGGGTTTATACACAAGGGGGGGTGGGTGTTGGAAAGGATGGGAAGGGACTTGGCAAGGTTGGAGGAATGGCCAAAAGTATGGCAGCTTAGATTCAATGCAAAGCAATGCACCTGTGGAAAAAAAAAACAGGATAAGAGTACACAGTGGTGGTGGGAGGAGATATTAACAACAAAAATGGAAAGGGACCTGGGGGGTAGTCATATCAGATGACCTAAAGGTAAGCAAGCAATGTGAGAAGGCAGTAAGGATGGCTGGGGGATGCTGGGATGCAAAGGGAGAGGCATCACCAGTAGAAAACAGGAAGTTGTTATTCCTCTGTACAGACAGTTGGTGAGACCCCACCTGGAGTACTGCGTGCAGTTTTGGAGACTCCATCACCGCAAGGACATGGGCAGGGTCTACAACAGACTGCAGAAGAGAAACTAAAGGAGCTTAATATGTGTACCCTTAAGGAAAGGAGGGAAAGGGGGACATGATAGAAACTTTCAAGTACCTCAAGGGTATCAACAAAGTAGAAGAGGGTAGCAGCTTTCAGAAAAAGAGATGTGCAAAAACAAGGGGACACAATCTGAAGATAGAGGGGGATGGCTCAAGGGCAATATGAGGAAGTATTTTTTCACAGAGAGCATGGTGGACGCATGGAACGGTGTTCCTGAGGAGGTTGTGGGGTCAAAAACATGGGGGAATTCAAGAATGCATGGGACAGTCATAAGGCAATTCTGGTGGGGAGCAGAAAGAAGTAGGCTGTTGGTTAACTAGGATCTGCAGCTTATCCAATAGGTAGGGAAATGGGTAGACTAGGTGGGCCAAGCGGTCCTTATCTGTTGTCGGAGTCTGTGTTTCTTTTTGGTTGCCCTTCTCTGTACTACCTCCACCCTGTCTATGTTCTTTCCAAAGTGGGGCAACCAGAACTAGACACGATACTCAAGGTGTGGTCTCACTAGTGATCTATACAGGGGTATTATTACCTTCTTCTTTCTGTTAACAGTACCCCTGCTTATGCATCTGAGCATCCCGCTAGCCTTTCCCGCTGCCTTGTCACACTGTTTAGCTACCTTCAGGTCATCAGAAATGATTACCCCCTGGTCCCTTTCCTGTTTTGTGGCTGCTAGTACTTCTTCTCCCAGTTGATATGTTGCTCCCGGGTTTCTGTGCCCCAAATGCATGATTTTGCACTTTTTTGTGTTGAAGCCCAGCTGTCATACCCATGACCATTCTTCCAGCTCTTTTAGAGCTTCTGTCATTCTTTCCACACACACCCTCCCGGGTGTGTCTACTGTGTTGCAGATTTTGGTGCCATCTGCGAACAGGCATACCTTCCCCTCCAGTCCTTCTGTAATATCGCTTATAAATACATTGAAGAGAACTGGGCCTAGTACTGACCCTTGTGGCACCCCACTGGTCACTTTGCCCTCTCCAGAGTGGGACACCATTTACCACCACCCTCTGACTCCTATTGTCCAGCCAGCTGTCTACCCATCTTACTACTTTAGGACCCACTCCCAGGCTTCTCAGCTTGATCACCAGTCTTCAGTGCTGAATGGTGTCAAAGGCATTACTGAAGTCTAGGTAGGCTATGTCAACTGGTCTGTAAATTCGCACCCACTGAGAGTTCAGTTCCATGGCAGGCCATTATTAATTGCAGGATCCACTCCTGTAAAATAACCAGAAATTAAAGCCATCCTTGTACTTACTTGTTTTTCACAAAAGCCTCTGTATCCATATCCAAAGTACAACCAAACACCTGCCTGCCATTGCTATACGCTCGCTCATGTCTACCTGTTGCGGCCGACTGGTGCTGTCACTGCTCGAATGGCCGAGAAGAGCCGGGTTCCATGTACCCTGGGTTGTAGAGTTCATGCCTTTTCCATGGAAGTGCTCACTGGGGGCAAGAAGAAGTGATAGCTAGATGAGGAGCTGAAGAAGGGTGGTGGTGGTAGTCAGAGTGGCAGCTGTCCCAGCAAGTGCAGAAGAAATGTACAGAGGTGTCAATAAACATGCTAGCAGAGGACAATAATGAGAATACTGCCAGTGCACATATAGTAAATTTCATGCTTGATATAAACTTCTTTGCGGGCCACAGACAGCCTCGGTGCGGGTCGTAGGTTGCGCACCACTGGCATAGTCCGTAAGTGAGCCTAATTTGATAGTCAAAAGATAGCAAACCTGAAGAAATCGAAAGTGATCTAGCTGGCCCACCTGCATATGGCAAGGCGTCCATCTACGGCACCAGTATTCTGGGTTCGGGGACGGACCCGGAGTCAGAGGGCAGGCTGGGGGGAGAGGAATTGAGCATCCTATGAACTGCCTCCTCTCCGGGAGGTCCGGCACAATGAGGACCCTGGTGGAGGCTGGGGGTCCTGCATGGCCAGCACCACACGCATCGGGGTGGCGGGCAGACTGGGCGCCAGTGCATGTCCCTGCCCCAGGGGAAAAATGATTGAAAAATATCGCCTGCTAGCTCTACCGCCACTCCTCACCAGACCGGGTCCGCCAGGAGGGGTCCGCCCCTGACCTCGCCATGGGGGCAAGCCAGCCGTGTCACACATTCTCGTGGAGGGGTCACCCGCCCAGTGGGCCCGTCCAGGGGGGAAAGCCTGGAGATGAGGGGAGCAGTGGGCAGTTCGGGGACTGGAGCCAGGGCCACATAAAGAAAAAAAAAAAATAAAGAAATCGAAAGCGATCTGTTTTTGTGAGTGCATAATATTGTAGAAGACAGGCAAAAAGATGCACGTGATTTTTTTTCAATCCATTGGTATAAATGAAGTCCTTGTCCCTCCTATTGTTTAAAACTCTGGTCTATTTGACTAAGCTGAAAGGTGGCATAAAATGGAATGGCATGTAAAGGGAGAAGAGGTGTTGGGAGCCATTTCTACATCAGTATAGTACCCCAGACTTGTAAAATATTTAAAATAAATAAATGATCTGGCCGGCCCGGTGGCACTGAGGGATGAGGCATCAGCTTTATGCCGCGCTGGTGACCCGGGTTTGAGAATGAGCTGGGGGTTGGCCTGGGAGAAGAGGATCGCGCATGCAATGGACTGCTCTCCTCTCCTGGGAGGGGGGTGGACCAAGTCCCGCACTGCTAGTGGCGCCCAATGGAGACTGGGTGCACTACAGTCAGGGACCACAAGAAGGGGAACGGCACCAGGTGGCCATCCTGCGGACATGGGCGGGAGCACGCATGTCACATGCTGGATGGCATTGCACGTCCTGCATCTGGGGGGATGGGAGAAACACGGAAAATCCCTGGAGGACTGAGCAGGCGAAGAGGGCCCCAGGGATCTTGCCTCACATCCCCAACGCTGGACAACTATTCCAATGGTCCCCAGGTGCCACCCACAGGATGGACCCTCTAATTACTGAAAGACACGCTAAGGTTGGAGAGGCGGGGCCCTCCCCCGGGGGGTGATCCAGGGGGCTGAGAAGCCCTGATGGGACCACTGGAGGAAGGGTCTCAGTGGGGAGTAGTAGGTCAGGATCGAGTGGGCACCTCCGAGAGAGGCCTCAATGCGAAGGTGCATAAATAGAATTGAAAAAATAAATAAATTATCTGATAGGTGCTCTGGGGAATTTGTTGGTTAGAAAATAAAATTCTCCTCAAAGTGAAATTTAAGACGTTCAGTTCTAAGGTTTTCCAGTGCGTCTCATAATTGAGATCCATCCATGCTACCATATGTCTGAGTTGAGCTGCCCAGGAATATAATTTCATGTTAGGAAGGGGAAAGCCTCCCTTTGCTTTAGGTAACTACAGTTTTTGGTAAGCAGTTCTGGACTTAGCCCCAGCCCAGATGAACCTAGAGAAACGTTGATCCCTTTTGTGAAAGGTCTGAGGAGTGAGGGCTAAAGGAACGGTCTGAAAGAGATAAAGTAGCCAGAGTAAAATATTCATACGAAGTATTTCAGTCTTCTTATGAAACGAGAAGGGAAGGACAGCCCACTTGTCTGTATCAATTAAAGCAGAAAGAAGTGGGGAAGGCAGTCAGAAAAGGAAAGGCCCAAACTGAGGAAAAGATAGCCGATTCAGTTAAGAAGGGGGATAAAACATTTTATAGGTACATTAGGGAGCATAGAAAGGTTAAGGGAGGGATAGTGAAGATTAATAAAGGAGAAGGGAGGTGGACAGAGGGAGACGGTGAAAAGGCAGAGATACTGAATGAATACTTTTGCTCAGTATTCACAAAAGAAGAAGAAGAGGAGGAGTTACCTAAACTAAACAGTAGAAGCACTCTGGGTAGTGGGGTTGACGCCAGTCCATTTACAGAAGAAAGAGTCCTGAAAGAACTCCTAAAACTCAAGGTGGACAAAGCAATGGGGCCTGATGGAATTCACCCTAGAATCCTAAAAGAGCTAAGGGAGGACCTAGTGACACCACTAACCACACATTTTAACAAATCATGGGAAGATGGAGTGGTACCTGAGGACTGGAGGAGGGCAGATGTGATTCCCCTTCACAAAAGTGGGAGCAAGGCAGAAGCAGGAAACTACAGACCTGTTAGTTTGACCTCAGTGGTGGGGAAAATGATGGAATCACTTCTGAAAGAAAGAATTGTTCAGTACCTAGAGGCCAGTGGGGCACAGGACCCAAAGCAGCATGGATTCACAGCAGGAAGGTCATGTCAGACGAATCTAATCGATTTCTTTGACTGGGTGACCAAAGTAATAGACCAGGGAGGGGCTGTGGATATGGCCTACCTAGACTTTAGCAAGGCATTTGACACAGTCCCCGCACAAAAGATTAATAATCAAGTTAGCCAGGCTGGTAGCCTGGGTAGCAAACTGGCTGCACAACAGGACACAGAAGGCAATAGTGAATGGAACACATTCTGAAGAAAGGGGGGGGTTACTAGTGGAGTACCTCAGGGCTCAGTACTGGGTCCAGTCCTCTTCAACGTCTTTATAGGTGACATTGCAGAGGGTCTGGAAGGAAAGGTATGCCTCTTTGCAGATGACACAAAGATCTGTAACAGAGTTGATACACAAGGGGGGTAGAAAGGATGAGAAGGGACTTGGCAAGGTTGGAGGAATGGTCAGACATATGGCAACTTAGATTCAATGCAAAGAAGTGCAAAGTAATGCACCTGGGAAATAAAAATCCAGGAGAAGAGTACACAATAGCAGGGGAGGTACTAACGACAACAATGATGGAAAGGGATCTGGGTGTAGTCATATCAGATGACCTAAAGGTGGGTAAGCAATGTGAGAAGTCAGTAAGGAGAGAGAGGGGGATACTGGGATGCATAGGAAGGGGCATCGCAAGTTGAAAAAGGGAAGTGGTTATCCCTCTGTACAGACTGTTGGTGAGACTCCATCTGGAGTACTGCGTGCAGTTTTGGAGACCTCATCTACACAAGGACATAGACAGGATGGAAGCAGTCCAGAGGAGGGCAACTAAAATGGTGCAGGGTCTACATCAGAAACCATATGAAGAGAGACTGAGAGAGCTTAATATGTATACCCTTGCTGAAAGGAGGGACAGGGGGGACATGATAGAAACTTTTAAGTACCTCAAGTGAATCAACAAAGTCCAGGAGAGTAGCATCTTTCAGAAAAAGAGATGTGTAAGAACAAGGGGGCACAATGTAAAGTTAGAAGGGGGACAGCTCAGGGGTAATGTGAGGAAATTATTTTTCACGGAGAGAGTGGTGGACGCATGGAACTGCCTTCCTGAAGAGGTTGTGGGGTCTAAAACAGTGGGGGAATTCAAACATGCATGGGACAGACATAAGGCAATTATAGTGCGGGGTTGCAGGAAGTAGGCTGTTGGTTAACTAGAATCTGCAGCTTATCCAATAGGTAGGGAAATGGGCAGACTGGGTGGGCCAAGTGGTCCTTATCTGCCATCAAAGTCTATGTTTCTATGTTCCTCCCTAATCCACTTCCTTAGTTACGCAATTGAAGAACTCAATTAGGTTTGTCTGGCAAGACCTCCCCCCTGTAAACCCATGTTGCCTCGGATCCTGAAGACCATTGGAAACAAGGTATTCCCCAATCCTTTCCTTCAGTAGTGATTCCATTATTTTGCCCACCACCAAAGTCAGACCAACAGGCCTGTAATTTCCAGCCTCCTCTTTTTCCATTTTTGTGGAGTGGGACTACATCAGCCCTCCTCCAGTCTCCCGGGACCTTTCCTGCTTCTAGTGACAGGTTGAACAGGGCTGTCAGAGGTGCAGCCAACTCCTCCTTAAGTTCCCTCAGTCACCTGGGGTGTACCCCGTCTGGTGCCATTGTCTTGTCTACATTTATTTATTAAATTTTTTGATAACCGGATAAGTGCACTAGTCATTAAAAATGCCTATTTTTAGGCATTGCCTGGGAGAGTACAAGTCAAAACACTCATAACACAGTGATACAGGAAACATTACATTAACAATTGTAAAAAGTAGTCAAGCAATAAGATGCAAGTGTGGTTGAGATAGTGAATACACAGTTGCAAGAGAAAAAATAAAGCAAGACATAGGACATTTTGAAACTCACAGGGTGATGAAATGGCAATGCGACAGGGTGAGAGATATAGAATACAGTGAAGCCGAGAGAGAATAGTACAGGGTGCTCCAGTCAAAGTAGAAGAATAGTACAGGTTAGTTGAACAGGCGTAAACCATGAGCATACTGTAAGTGCATGAAGAACAAACATGAGTAGGCAGAAATCAGGTGTGCAGATGGAAAGGTGAAATCAAGAAGGACTGAAGCAAGTGCAGGGATCAGAGGCTAAGAGATAGTAGATCCCATTTGAAGCGGGTATGCGTAGTGGAGAGTCGGAGGGATGCAGGTAGCGAGTTCCAGTAGTATAGATTATAGTGGGAGAAAGCCTGGGAGCCCATGGATGTTTTATATCTAGGTACCATCCGCAGAGTCTGGTCCCATGAGCGAAGGGGGTAGTGCAGGTTTGATGGAGTCAGCATGTGGGCTAGAGAGGGAACACCAGTTCTAATGATGTTATCAATCAAGGTGCCAAGAACATAGTGGAGATTTGGCTCTGGGGAGAGCCAGTTTAAGCGATTGTGTATTTGACAGCGATGAGTGAGATGATGCGAGGCCAGGGCGAACTGGCAGATATTATTATAGGTAGTGTCCCATTTTAGGAGGTTAGCTTTGGCAGTGCCTATATAGGTGACAGATCCATAAGTGAGCGCAGAGAGAAGGACACCCTGCGCAATAGAAATTCTGGCAGAAGGTTGAGAGCATAGGTAGTTTTTTAGGTCAGACCAAGCTTGTAGTTTACAGCTCTGCAAATGTTTGTGATATGTTGAGTGTAGTCCAGTGAGGGGTCAAGGGTGATGCCGAGGTATTTGAAGTTAGTGACATTCTCGAGAAGAGAGCCATCACAGCAAGAAACAGATAACTGGCCCATACAGTTCCTTAATCTAGGGGCAGAACCAAATAGCATTTTGTGAGTCTTGCTAGAGTTAAGTAATAACTTTGTATTAGAGAGCCAGGAATAGATGTTGCGAAAATCTGATGATAGGCTAGAATTAAGGTCAGATATGTTACTGGAGCTAGTATAGAGAACAAGGTTGTCGGTGTAGAGCAGAGAGGAGCAGTCTGAAGTGTTTAGGGATAGATCATTGATGAAAATGTTGAAAAGAAGGGGCCAAGTACAGAGCCTTGGGGTACACCAGTGTTGATGGTGGATAAGTTAGAAACAGCAGCGTTTAATGAATTGATGCCTGTCAGGTAGCTGTTATACCATGTTACCACCTCAGGAAAAAAGCTGAGGGACAGCATTTTAGATTTGAGAAGAGAATGGTCTACAAGGTCAGATGCCTTTGTTAGGTCAATAAAGACAGCACCAGTTAGAAGACTGTTGTTCATTGCGACCTTTGTATCATTGGTGAATTTAAGTAGAGCAGTAGCAGTACTATGACCTTGTCTGAAGCCATGTTGGGCGTCCGAGAGGAGGTTTTGACCATGAAGGTACATACGAACATACAAAGAAGCCAGCAGAAGAGGGCCATTTGGTCTGTCAAGTCTGCTCATATTGCAGGGTCCACAGCTTGAGCCAATGTCCCTGCCCTCCCCATTCCTCCCATCCTCCCTACCCATGATCCTTACCTTCCTGCTATGCCTATCCCAGCCTCTCTTAAAGCTGTCCACTGTCTTCAACAAGATGACCTCTTCCAGCAGTGCATTCCAAGTGTCCATCACCCTCTCTGTGAAGAAGTGCTTCCTGATCTGTCTCCTAAACCTCCCGCCCTCCAGCTTAAGACTGTACCTCCTCGTGTTATGGTTGCCACTCTGCTTAAAGAGACTCTCCTTATCAACCTTAATTATCCCTTTCAAGTACTTGAAGGATATAGTTTGGATAGAGACAAGATTTTTCTAGGATTTTGCTCAAAACTAAGAAAATGGTTATAGGATGGTAATTGGAGATTGATTTGGGGTCTCCCTTTTTAAAGACAGGGACAATCTTGGCAGTCCTCCAGATATTAGGAACAGCTCCTGAGCAAAGGGATAGATTAAAGATTTTGGCCAGCAGTGCAGCAAGGAGAGGTGCAGACAGTTTTATAAGCCTAGGCTCCAGTCCGTCAGAGCCAACACTACTGCAGACAGATGGAATAGCAGTCTGCGCACTTCCAGATTAGAGATAATACGCAAGTGGAAGCTGGGAGTGGTGTTTGCCGAGTCATTTAAGTGGGCAGGGAAAGTTGTAGGAGGACTAGTATATCTAGATAAGTCAGAGAAATAATGGTTGAAGGAGTTTGCTGTGGTGACAGGATTGTTATAGTGCGTTCCATCAAGCACCATGTCATTTGAGACATGTGCATCCTTGTCCCCCATGAAACTTTTTATATGCGCCCAGAATTGTTTTGAGTCCCCAGCTGTGTTGGGGAGCATATTTTTACAGTAAGAGTTCTTTGCAGGGCGTATGGCCTTTTTGCAAGAGTTTCTCTTAGCCCAGTAATCGTACAGGTCATCCTGTAGGCCAGACGACCTATATTTATACCAGCTCTTGTCCCTAGATTTAAGTTGAGCAAGGAGATCCTTGTGAAGCCATCTAGTAGAAGCACCACACATATATATATATACTGTGTGTGTGTGTATATATATATATATTTTTTTTTTATCGACTTTATTTTCCCTCCAGTCACGGCCCACGTGGAACTCTCTCAGGCATCTAAGTCCAGATCCTGCCCGCCAGAAGCCCCCCTGAACTGTACCTCCTCTCTCTCCCCCCCCCCTCCCTGCAGCCAGCACCCCTGGTCTAACCCTCCCAGGGTGGGTCACCCTACTCCTCTTGGGCGCTCTTCTCAAAGTCAGACTCCAGCTGCAGGGAGGGTCCCAAGCGGAGGAACTGGAAGGTCAGTTGGGAAATGGCCCAGCTATGGGCATGGAGGACTGGTGCCATCGCCTATCCATGGCGCCGTTGTTTTTCCACATTTTCTTGGAAGCGGCCCCCCCCCAAAGAGCTCAGACGTGCAATGGCATCCAGCTTGGCTGGTACACGCTACCGCGCACCCCGGAAAGACGTCCAGCACAGCTCCAATCCCCAGCATCTTGCAGCCGAGCACTACAGTGCCTCCAGCCTCCGCTAGAGGTCACCAGTGCAACAGCTGGTGGAATCCCCCCTCCCCGAGGAAGGAGAGCATTCCTAGGGATGCTCAATCCCTCACCCTCTCTGCCGACCCCTGACAATCCAGGCTCGTTCCTGAACCCGGGTTGCCAGCATGGCACGATGTGTGGCGTCCAGCGCCTCAACCCTCAGCACCACCGGGCCGAGCACCACATATTTTGACCGTGCCAATTCCTTTAGGACTCGTTCCACTGTAAAAGGGCTAATGTCTACCACCTCTCCCTTAGTGCCCTTGTCTTTTATCTTGATCTACTGCCTACCCCATCCTCTGCAAATAGTAAATAGAAGTATTTGTTTAAAATGTCCGCTTTTTGGTGGTCTTACTCCACACACATCCCTACTCCCCCTTTCAGCCGTACTATCCCTCGCTTGGTCTTTCTCTTTTCTCTTATGTATCTAAAAACTGTCTCTCTCCCCCCCCCCTTTTTTTTTTTTTACTGATTTGTCAATATTCTCCTGCCTTCACTGCCTCCCTTTGTTTCTTCTGATAAGTTTCCCTGTCCTCCTCTTTCTGTGTTTTTTATACTTTCTAAAAGCCAGTTTGTTTGTTTTTTTTTTTGTTCTTACTTTTTCTTCTACCTCACTAGAGAACCATAGTGGTTTCTTATTCTCTTGACCTTGCTAACCTGCCTGACACAGAGATTTCTGGCTTTTTCAATGCCCTCTTTTTTTTTTTTTTTGCCCAGTGGTCCTCGACTCCCCCTAGTTTCCCTATCCCTACCAGGGTATCTCTGAGGCATTCTCCGGTTTTGTTAAAATCGTCCCTCCTGAAGTCCATGACCCTCGTCCTCGTGCAGTTCGATTATAACCCAGTTCTTATATTAAACCACACTGTACGATGGTCAGTGGTCCCCCAGTGTGACATCAGCAGTACTATCCCCGTTTGTCAATACCAGGTCCAGCAATGCCACCTTATGCGTGGGTTTTCCTACAAGTTGCCTGAGGAATGCCCCCTGCAGCGAGTCCAGGATGTCCCTACTTCTGACTGTTGCCCCAGGTGGGAGGCTCCAATCCACATCCTGTAGATTGAAGTCCCCTACTAGTGCCACTTCTCCCTTGCAAGTCATCCTATGGATTGCTTCCATCATTTTCCCATCCACTTCTTCCCCCTGTGCTGGAGGCCTGTAGAGCATGCCTGTGTGAATAATGGCCCCTTTCCTTTTCTCCAGGGTGACCCACAGTACCTTTGCTCCCCCCTGCTCCCCTTGTATTTCCATAGCCTTTATGTTGTCCCTTACATAAAGAGCTACTCCTCCCCCTTTTCCACCTACTCTGTCCCTTCTGAACAGAACATAACCTGGTATGGTCATATCCCAGTCCTGGCTTTCACTGCACCAGGTCACTGTAATGGTGACTAAATTCAGGTCCCCTTCTGCCATGGTGGCCTCTAGGTCTGCACTCTTGTTGCCCAGACTATGAGCATTTGCACAAATGGCTTTCCAGAATGTGCTCCCCCTCCCCCTTTTTTCAGTTTACCTTCCCTTATTTCGCTCATTCGTTATCTTGGCTTTTTCCTTTTCTTCATTATTTTCTCCCTCTGGATTCCCATAGTTGACCTCTTAAGCTTGTGGGGGGAGAACAGATTATGTCTCCCTGCCTCATTCTGTCCCCCTGGCTAGTTTAAATGCTTGTCAGTGTAGCATTTAAACCACTCACTGAGGTCTGCGTTTCCCTTCCTGGACGGATGCAGGCAGTCACCCCTGTACAGACCATTTTCCCTCCAGGTGGGGCCACAGTCCCGATGAAACCAAAACCCTCCTCTCTGCACCATTTCTTCAGCCATGTGTTAAAGTTCCTGGTGTGGAGAATCCTGTCAGTCTCCCATCATAGACAGATCTTCTTTGGGGGTATCTCAGTCATCAGGTCACACCATAGGAACTTCACCATCGCTGAAGCAGGATCCACACGGAAGATTTTCCAGCAGTACCACTGGGGCCACCCACACCAACGTCACCATCAAAGTCATCAACCCCATAAAGGTGTGAGCAGCCTCGCTCCCTCCTCAGTTCTTTCCCGACGTCGGCTCTGTTCGCATGGGTCTCTGCAGAAGCTCAGATGCAGTTTTGCACCATTTCACCTACAATTTTTCTTTTACTTTGTATTTTAGAATCTTGTTTAATTAAAAGATTTCTTTACCCTGTTTGTGTAGAGTTACTCTTTCCACTTCTCTCTTCTGTCGCTGCCACTGCAGAAAGAAGATTGCTTCTTCAGATGACCATCCTCACTGTGTCTGCTGTCTTGGGCCTGACCACAACACCTCCGACTGTGAGCTCTGCCAGAAATTTAATCAAACCATCCTCAGGTGACACAAAAAGGCTCTTATGAAATTCCTCATGGAACAACAGGTAGCCAGTTCTGGGCAGAGGTCCTCCAGGGTCCCTCCTTCCCAGTCACTGGTGGGTTCATCACGCACCCTGTCCTTGAAGGCCCAAGACAAGTCCTCAGGGAAGAATCACAAAAAAAACTGCAAATGGGACCACTCCCTCTGGTGGCATTCATGATTCCCAGTGGCCTATTCTTCTTTCTCCGGGGGTACTTCATCCACTGCTGCTGCACCGACACCTTTCGCTACCCAGGTCTTTGTTCCTACCAGACCCATAGCAGCAGTGCCGTCACCCACTGTTCAGGGTGGCCGGACGGTCAACCCTCGCATCATCGGCCCCTACTTTGTCGACACCCAGTGCATCAATGATAGCCCCTCCATTGCGAACTGCTGCTTCTCCAGGTCCTCGGATGTCTGGCTCTTCGGGCTCCCAGGCCATGATGGATAGGTCGTATCCTGTGCTGTCTGCACCTCCTCCATCGACGCAGCAGTCTACCATCATCGACCTCAGTGATGTCCTGGCGGAGTTCACTATAGTCCTGGTTCACCAACTCGGTGCATGCAGGCCTGGGTCCCCCGTGCCATTGACAGCCCCGTCTTCGTTGATGCCACTTTGGCCTCATAGGGCAATTCCTCATGGGCCATCATTGGTACCTCACTTGTTGGACCTCGAGTTTGAGCAGGTCAACGTCGAGGAAGAATACCATCCTGCCTGAGGAAGAGGAGGATCTTCTTTCCTCTGACTGGTCCACAGCCTCTTAAGTGAGTGAGGACTCTGTCAAGCATACTCCCAGGTCTCCTCCAGAGAACCACACTTTCTGTAATGTCATGAAGCAGCTGTCTATAGCCATGGGCTTCCATACTAAGGAAGAGGAGGATGCCATCAGATAGGAGTTGGTGGACTTTCTGGAAATTCCAGAATCTCTCCTAAGGTCATTCCTCCCATCCTCCCTGCCCTGAGGAATGCCACTACTTCCACCTGGCACAGACCTGCCATGGTCCCTGCCATGCCCCACAGGGCAGATAAGTTATACCATGCCCCCAAGGCCTCCCTTATTATGCTGCCCAGCCAGAGACTGATTCAGTGGCCATTGTGGCAGCTCATGACTGGTCTCAGGTGCCCAAGCACCTCAGCTCTCTGCCCCTTGATAGGGAATCCTGGTGAACTGACCTTTGGGGCATGAGGGCCTATGCCTCCTCCACCTCGGGTCTAAGGATTGCTAATTATCTCTCTCATATGGTTAAATACCAGAACATTATCTGGAAGAAGGCCAAGGTGACTTCCCAGGCCCTCTCGGATTGTTCCCAGAAACGGGAGGTTCTCAAGTGCTTGCAGAGTGCTGAGGATATTAGCAAGCATCACCTCAGGGCCTTGTATGATATTTCAGATACAGGTGCCAGGGCTGCTGCCACAGGCATTTGCCTCCATAGACATTCCTGGCTGAGGGTCTCAGATTTTACAGCAGATGTCCAGCAAAAGGTGCTTAACACCCCTTTCAGTGGCTTCAGACTGTTTGGGCCAGATATTCAGGACATCATCAGTGATTTACAGGCATCTAGCAGGGTGATAAAGTCTGTCCACTTGCTCTATCATGTTCAGCCCAGGAGTAGACAGTGCCCTTCCTTTTACAAGGTGTCCCACAAGTCTGGAGCAGCCTCTTGCCCCCAGGGTAAGAGAAAGGCCTCCTTCTCCTTGCCTACCCCCTCCTCCTCCTCCTCTGGCACCGCAGCAAAGCGTCCTTGGGGTGACGGATCAGCCCCAGCAGCTGAATCCACCTCAGCTTGACTCCTTGCCAGACTCCCCTCTTCTGGTCCCTGACCAAGAGGTGGTGGTCAGAGGTCTGTTCTCACTCCATCTCAATCAATGGAGAACCATTGATTTAGATACCTGGATTCTTCAAATAATAGAGAGGGGTCACACTTTGGAATTTCTAGAGATTCCTCCAGAGACTCCTTCAGTACCCTCCATTTACCCCCCAGACCATCTAGAAGTCCTATGGGAAGAAGTACAGTCCCTTCTGTGGTAAAAGGCTGTCAGACCAGTGCCTGGGTGCCAAAAGAACAAGGGTTTCTATTCCAGATTCTTCCAGGTCCCCAAAAGAACTGGGGATTTGAGGGCTATTCTAGATCTCAAGGACCTCAGTTTTACGTCAGTACAAAAGATTCCGCATGGTCACCCTGCCAGGCCTGCTGCCCCTACTCAGAGAGGGCGACTGTCTGTGCTCTCTGGACATGCAGGATGCCTATTTGCATATCTCGGTGTTTCCTCCACACAGGAGATTCCTCTGATTTTTCTTTCAGGGCTAGTACTACCAATTCAAAGTATTGCCCTTTGGATCATCCTCCTTGCTGTGGATCTTTACCAAGTGCTTAGCAGAGGTAGCTGCCACTCTCTGAAGAATGGGACTGTATGTTTACCTTACTTGGACAACTGGCTTCTAAAAGCTCCATCCAAACAGCAGCTCCTCTGGACCCTGGAGAGAGCCCTTAAGCTGTTTCTCTCCCTGGGCATCACAGTAAGTCTACCCAGGTCTGTACTGATTCCATCCCAGAGTTTGCAGTATATAGGGGCAGTTCTGTACTTGGCAGAGGGCAAAGTTTATCTGCCTCTCAATAGGGTGGAGTGCCTGATTGCCCAGGCTCAGGAGCCATTATGTTCCTGCCAGAGTGTACCTGAGGCTATTGCCATGGTACCTTTGGCCAGACTGCATATGCGGGTCCTTCAATGGACACTCAGAGTGCAGTGGGACCAATGCACAGATGACTTGGATCAGTTGGTGCTGGTCTCCTCCCCAGTCCGCAAGGTGTTTCAGTGGTAGATGGACCCGCAGAACCTCTTGCAAGGGGTTCCTTTCCAGATCTCTTCCCCCTAATAGATCCTCAGCACAGATGCCTCCAAGTCAGGCTGGGATGCTCATCTGGGTCCCTTTCAGACTCCGGGAATGTGGTCCCAGACTGAAACCTCCCTGCATATCAGTGTTTTAGAGATGTAGGCGATCCTGTATGCCATGCAGGCCTTTCAGAACCATCTCCTTCCAGGTCAACTTCTGATCCTGTCCAACAGTCTTAGTGTTGTCTGCTATATCAACAAGTGGGGAGAACGTACTTGTACGCCTTGTGTAGGGAAGCCCTGAGAGCATGGTACTAGGCACTAGAACCCAGTCTGTCCATCTTAGCAGTCCATGTCCCAGGCAATCTAAACATCTTTGTGGACAGCCTCAGCAGTAAGCACCCCAGCATGCACAAATGGGAACTTCTCTCATCTGTCACAGAAGATCTGTTTGACAGATGGGGGCATCCAGAGTTGGACCTTTTTGGGTCCCCACTCAATGTAAAACTGCCCAATTTCTGCTTGCTAGATCCAGAGCCTGGAGTTTTCTGGTGAGGCGTGTTGTCCATCTCATGGAAGGGGAGATTCCTTTATGCCTTCCCTCCATTCTCTCAGATTCAGAGGGTGTTGATCAAGCTGCAAATGGAGGGGGCCAACATGATTCTGGTCACACCATTCTGGCCACAGCAGATATGGTTTCCATTACTGCAACAGTTAGCAGAGGGAACCCCCAGTCCCTCTGCCCCTTTGCAGGAATCTGCTGATGCAGGCTCAGGGGACCCTGGTCCATCCCAGCCTCAAGTCACTGCATCTGCATGCCTGGCTCCTGAGGACATAGCCATTGCCCGGTTGGGGGTATCTCAGAGAGAGGCGAGTGTCCTTGTGGCAGCTCGAAAGCCCTCTACCAGAGCCACTCATGCCATGAAATGGAAGAGGTTTGCCATTTGGGCTGTCAGAGCCCCTCTGGACCCTTTCACCTCTCCAGTGAGCCCGATTCTGGATTACTTGATTTCACTGTCAGACTCGGGCCTCCAGTATTCATCCCTTAAAGTGCACCTTTCAGCTATTTCTACCTTTCACAAACCCATGGGTGGTCATATACTGGCTCAGCTGGATGTGTCCTGTACTTTTCTTAGGTGCATGCTGCATCTGAAACCTCCAGTCTGTTCCCCTGGGACTTAAATTTTGTTTTGGAGAAGTTGACCCTGTCTCCATTTGAACCAATCGCGATTTGCGAGCTATGCTTTCTTTCCTGGAAAGCATTATTTTTGGTTGCTATTACTTCTGCTCGAAGGATTTCTGTGCTTCAGGCTCTCTGGTGTGAGGAGCCTTATTTGATTTTTCATAAAGACAGGGTGTCTCTACACACAAATCCTAAGTTCTTCCCAAGGTGGTGTCTGAGTTTACCTTGAACCAATCCATCCACCCTCCAGTTTATTTTACTGAGCGTGCCAATCCAGGGGAAGCACTGCTCCATACATTAGATATGTGCAGAATCCTGAAATATTATCTTCTCCATACTAAGAAAAGCAGAAAGTCAAAGTAGCTTTTTGTTTCTTTCGCCCCGGGAAGAGAGGGTGTTCAGGTTTCCAAACAATGTTTGTCCAAATGGTTGGCCAATTGTATTGTTTTCTGCTACAAGTATAGCAAAGAGTTGCCAGGGGCAGTCAAAGCTCACTCCCCAAGGGGTATGGCTACCGCTGTGGCTTGCTTCAAAGGGATCTCAGCCGCTGACATATGTTCTGCTGCCACCTTGCTTCTAGAGCCAGAGCAGGCTTTGGCCGTGCTTTTCTTCATGGCCTCCTGTCTTGGGTCCCGGCTTGCCTGCTACCCAGACTGTTCTGCTGTTACTTGTCACTGCTTGGAACTTGTTCCTGCAGTGTGACGTGATGACTGAGATACCCCCAAAGGAGATAGAACAGTTACATAAGAACTTACCATAACAGTAGATCTTCGAGGGGATCTGAGCCATCAGATCAGCCTTCCCTGCCACCATCCCCCTGTTTGGGGTTCCTGTCTCTGACTGTCTGGTGTATCCAGCCTTTTATTCAGGCCTGGGCACATCTCTCTCTCTCGCTCTCTCCTCAGTCCCCTATGGCATGGGTTTGCTTCCTTAGTCTCCGAGGCAAAGAACTCATGCCTTTATAGGGTTGGTGACGTCGGTGGTGATGTCAGGTTGGGCGGCCCCAGTGGTACTGCTGGAAAATCTTTTGTGTGGCCCCTGCTTCACCAACAATGAAATTCCTGCGGTGTGACCTGATGACTGACGTCCCCTCAAAGATCTGTTGTTATGGAAAGTTTTTACGTAACTGTTCTGTAGCACTTCTGAGAAGGTCACAGATCGTACTACTTGCCTAAGACCCCTCTCCAACTCCCTGAACTCTTCCTGCACTATGGATGGCCCATCCCTAACAAGGTCATTTGTCCCCAGATGGACAATGACATTTAACTCTCCCTCCCTTCCTGCTGCCCCAGCGATCCCTTGGATTCTCTTTCCATAGCTGCATTCCCTGGCACTGGAAAGGCACTGAACTTTCTGCTCCTCGTCTCTACCTACTCCCACCTCTATCCCCTTACGGTGGAACCTTCCACCAGGATTCTCTTCCTCCTCCCCAGGGGTCCTGTGTTTACCCCCATTAGGGTCTCCACTGTGGAGGACCCCCACATCCACCCCAGTCAATACTGCAGGTGTCTTGGTGGGGCATTCCTGCTTCACCAGGGTGACGTACGAGTTTTGTAGTGGAACTGGTTGTGAAATGTGCCTACGCTCCACCACCTTAACCCTCCCTGAGCCCACTGTTGTCCAGCCATTCCACCTACTGGGCAACCTCTGAGGTAGCAGTGGTGGACTAGGTGGTCCTTGGGTGGGGGAGAAGGTCCTCTGAACCCAAGCCAACTCGGCCTTGAATCTGGCCACCTCCTCCCTCAGCCCAGTGAAGTGCACACAGATAGGGCAGCAACACAGCCTCCAGAAAGTCTCTGTGAAGACTGCTACCCCACAGCACCTGCACGGGTACAGTACATAGCAGGGGCCCATTGGCTGGATGCATACTATGTACTGTACCCACACCGATTCTGTTCAGTTGGTGGCTGGCCGCGGAAGGGTGAAGAGGGCTGTGCCAGCTGCCGGCCGGGGTCAGAATGGGCTGGGAATCAGTGTTTCACTTTGTTTCCTAGTGCTCGGGGCAGGGGTGGGGAAGCACTACACTATGGAAAAGGGGGTAGTATATGTTATTTAATATCGTCGTGTGATCGTGGCGGGGGAGGGGTCCGCTACACTATGGAAATGGGGATTATTATTTTATTTCATACAGTCAGGTGACTGGGGATGTGAAGGGGGTCCGCTACACTGTGGAAACGGGGGATAATAATATATGTCATCACTTCGGTGATCAGCGATGGGGGAGCATGCTACACTATGGAAATGGGGACTGATATTTCATTTTATGACACTGGGTAATCGGGGATGGGGAGGGCGAACCGTCCTGTGGTGGATGGGATCAGTGCTGTGGGGGTGGCTGGCCCGGTGCATTACATATTGTGCAGCCATGCAAATGAGCCCATAATGGGCATTCGTGAGGCACATTTGTGCCATGCATGCCTAATGGGGCCATTTGCATGTGTGGGCTGAATATTGCCCATGGGGGCTGCGGTGCATACAGTTATGCACCATGCATTCCCCTATGGGCAGTCTTCCACCCCACATCCTGGATGTGCTGCCCATACTTTGTGACCACATGCAGTACGCAGCTCGTCCAGGGTCCTATATTTAAACGGTATGCGCAGTCCATTCCAGTCGCCCATTCTGGTTAAATATTGCTGCAGAGCCGGCCAGCACACCTTTTTTTGCACGAAGCACCAGACTGCGCACACAACCGGCCTGCTCTGAATATGTCCCCCTTAAAAATTTTTTGTTTGGGGAGCCCTTTTACCCATTTTATAAACGTAGCTTTGCATTGTGTCTCACAACCCTCCTGGAGCATGCAGTTATCACAGCATAAAGTTGTACACTCTGTTGTATGTTGTTGCCTCCACATTTAATGCTATTGTTAGCTAGAGATTTGTGTATGTGGTTCAAAACTGATGTAGTTGTAGGAATATATTTTCTACTATATGTAGTCCCCCATCAGTTTGGGGGCTTACCTTAAGTGTCTTCCTGGGCTCTAGTAATGCCCACTGCTGAGCAGCCGTCTTGCATAGATAGTAAATCCATAGTCATTTATTTGAGTCTGTTGATTTGAGTGAGAGTGCCATGATATGCCTCCGTGCCTGTCCCTTTAAGATATTATCCAGTGTGTGTGTATAGTGAATGGTGTGGGCTGGGTTCAAGTGCTTCAGAGCTCGCAACCGGCCAGACACTGTTTTATTTTGCTCCACTCTGCTGTCGATATTAGAGCAGAGGGAGCTTTAACCAGTACTGTAAATATTTACTTCTGATTTGCTGTTGTATTTGACTTGGAGAGTTTGTTCTAACCTGTCTTCTTGCAGCTTTACCTGTCTAAATGGAAGCCACCATGTTTGGTCTGGGACTTCAGTAATTGGGCCAGTTGGACTCGGGGGCCTTATGGGTCCTTAGCTCAAGTGCCTTGAGGGAAGAAAAAACTGTAGTTTTTAGGATGACACCTAAACTGAACTGAAGGGGGCATACAAACTGTGACTGACGGCTCCCCCCAGCCAACCAGAATTCAGAAATCCCTGGGAAAGCCCAGAACTGTTAAAGAACAGAAAGACAGTTGGAGTTAGCGCGAGCTGCTCACTCTTCAAGCTCTATCAAGAAGCTGCTCCAGGAAGGAGCCCGGGAGAATTGGCAGGGAAGGGCCTGACTTGCCTCTCTGCTACTGTTTTCCTGCTTTGGACTGCCAGATTGCAGAAATCGGAATAATCCAAATTGTGACTTTGAACTGTGGCAGAAAGTTTCAAGATATTAGAAGGTACAGCCAGAAATTTGGACCGAGAAGAAGCTCCTATGACACGATCGGCCCAAAGGTTGTGAGAGACTGACTTAATGATCGAGAGGTTTGCTCAGTGAATCTACTGTAGTAGCAACTGGCCTGAATACTGAATTGAGATTTAGAGGGGGTGATGCTGTTCTTGTTAACCCTTAGGCTCCCAGAAGAATTAGAACCTATAGGTTTTAGGACGTGTATACATGCCGGTGGCACAGCTAGGGTTAAATGTGCTGAATGTTTATTGTGGACTGTGGCCTGTTTTGTCAGTGACTGAACTGTGCTGCCAGCTGGAGACCTTTACCAGCAAACCAACCGAACTTTTCCAAAATTGACTATTCAGCCATGGGCCTATGGCAGTCTCGGCCCAAGCCATTTATTCCTGCACCAGACACTGTTGTTCGGTGAGAGACCGGCTTTGGGGATCCAGCGCTTGTGCAGAGACAACTTGTAGATTGCAGCCTCCTGGAGGGGAAGGCCATGAAGTGGAGGTGTGTCATGTCGGCCCTGCTTCCCCATGCTCATCTGTGACCTCCATGAGGTCTCCATATCACCTGATCCATCATAGCCCACTGGTAGCACGAATATATCCAGGGTAGCTCCCTGCAACACATCCTTTAATTATCTGTGGCACCATCTGATTGTTACCGTAAATTTCTGGGTTACAAGAGACTGGGCCAACCAGCCAGGATTACAAATAATCAATGCTTTGTTGTGCATGCTAACTGCCTTTTTCTTTCCATCAAGGGCCCCAACAACATCTGCAATGCCAGCCACCCCTGGGCAACGCCTCTGGCTAGCCATTATACCATCTTGGGTAACCAATGTTGTAGAACGAATTATTTGGGGCTAAAAGTGCATGTCAAATGCAGCCCAGTGGTGCTGAGGTGCTGGATGCCTTACCTCGCGCCACCGCGGTGCCCTGTGTTTGGGAACGAGCACAGGTCCCCCAGGGCTGGCAGGGGAGGAGAGGGATTGAGCATCCGATGGACTGCTCTCCCTCTCTGGGGGGGGGGAGGGATTCCAGTGGTCGGTGCATGGGTGTCCTCTAGCAGAGGCTGGGGGACTTAGTGCCAGTGCTCTAAAGAAGGTGGTGTGATGGGGCAGGCGCCAGGAGGAGTGCACGCAGACGCATGCATGCTCCTTCCATTGATGTCATTGCATGCCCCACATGCAAGGACAAAAGTGGAGGAGGAAAAAACTGGTCCCAGTCGAGCATTGATGAGCCATCCACCCACCGCAGGCCCTGACCCTGGATGGCGCTCCCCACACTGGATCCTGAGAAGGTGAGTTGAGCCGAGCGGGGGGGGGGACTCCTCACTGCCACGCCATGGGGGCAATCTGTGGGAGTAGGGGGTAGTGGCCTGATCTCATGGTGCGGGGCTGGACGAGTGGATGGGGATGGCAGCTGACTGGAGACCTAGGGGTAGAAACAATGGAAGAAGAAGAAAAAAAAAAGTGCATGCCAAATAACCTGAATTCAATCAGTATAGTAATCATTCAACTAAATTCATGCCCCCTTCCTTGTTTACGACCCCTTAATAAATCCGATTGTCGTTTCGTGTTTAACCTGGTTCATGAGCATATTATTAGTTGGGTCACAGTACTGAAAGTGTGTACTTGCTGGGCTAACCTTGTTTTTACAGGGGGTTCCAGGGAAATTGCTGATGGCCAGGCCCTGGTGGTAAGTGTAAAGGGTGTGTGCGTATTGTTAGTGTTACTTGCTGACTGTGTGTTAACTGCTGTTAAAGGTACAAAGCCACTAGGACGGTTGGTGGGTGGTAATAGGTTCCCAGAGGGCTATAACAGGTTGGATAGACGTTCTCACTATTGTTAGTCTGGGTGGAGGCACTTTAATACTGAATCCAGGCCCCTCCATCTGTGGTCAGTAATACAGGCAGGGGTAGTAACCTTAGGGATAGCGCTGCCTAGGGATTACATAAATCCTGTTTTTTGGGTTGAGTAATCATTATAAAGTATATGAAGAACAGATGCAACTGTGGAAGTACTCAAACTGAAGCATTAAAGGAGCAGAGTCAAAATGGAATTTTACAGCTTAATGTAGTAGTTTTAATAGGTTAAGATGTGGAATAGACTCCCACAGTAGGTGGTGTCATATGATACTATAACTCACTTAAAACTTTTTCAGCAGTTGAAAATGTTATTGTTCAATCATCATAATGAAATATCTTTACAATACAGTGCACTACATTTATAATGGACACTGTTATAATGGACAATCGGTTATAGCAGACGAAAACTGATTTCCAAAACCAAATATATCAAATCCAGTGCTTTTTTCTCTCTGGTTATAATGGACAGAAACATTGCTTATAACGGGCATATTGAAGATTTTATGGGTATTTGTAGTGCTTTTTTGGAGGGGGTGCTAAGCTGGTGAGGAGATTTGGCAAATGTAGAATTAAAATGGAGCAGCTACAGAAATTAAATTTCTGACAAACATTCTTCAAAAGCTACATAAACTTATTAGTTAATAAATTACGCTAAAAGGAAATTATTTTATATTTCAAAAAAACCCTTACAGTTTAATTGCCTTTGTTCTTATTGTCCTAGAACCCCAGCATCCAGCCACTACAGTTACTATATTCTTTTTATCTTCTGCAATAAACATCCTTAAAAAACTCTTGTTCCGTGACAGTTAAATAACTTTAAATAAACACACAGAATACAGAAACATGTGCTAGGCAGGATTCTGAGTAATCTATGAAGTTTTATAATAGGTTCCCATTCACTCTGAGCCCATGCTCACACACATAGACGTACCTAACACATAAGATCCACCCTCTCTGGTTATAATGGACACTGGATATAACAGACAGAAGTTGTGTGCACAGATTTATGTATTTGTTTTTGGTAACCGGGTAAGTGTGCTAGACATAGAAATGCCGAATCTTCCCTGTGTCAGTCTTCACCATTCATCACTGGTGGGTGGTTGGCTGTAGACAGGCACACTGCGGGAGCTTTTTTCGTTTTGTAGGAGGGAGGAGCCGGTGCCATCAGCGCCGCTCACGAGGCTGATGCACTGCGTGGCTCTCATGGGTTGACCAGTAACGGCCGTTGGCTCCTCCTCCATCTCAGTTCTGCTTCTCCCGCCATTGAAACAGCACCTTGGAATTTTTCTCTGCGACATAGCGACCTAAGTCCGACATTGGAGCCTTGTTACCTGGAGCCGTTGTTCCTCGGGGCCATTCGACGCTGAACTTCTTCGACTCCATCAGCGGTCAACTCCGCCTCAGTTCTGCAGCCCACTCAATGCTGTTTATCTTCCAACCAGTAAGATCTTTCCTTTTTATTAAGCGATGGTGAGTCTTTTACTGTTTTTGGGTTCAGTTACCATCGCATCATGCCTGGTCCTCTGGACAAGAAACGTTTGAAGAAAACAGGTCGGCCTTCTATGCATTGGTGTCCCTGCTGCCGACAGATTTCTGTTACCGACCTGCACGATGTTTGCCTCACCTGCCTTGGATCCCAGCATGACATGGACACCTGTGACGCCTGCTTCTCTATAGACCCCTGCACTTTAAAAGTCGGCAGGGCTCCGCTGACTTTCAAGGGGCGGTGTCTGTCCAAGCGCAGGACTCGTGGCCCATCCTCTGGGTCCCTTCCCAGGCCTACATGGTCCAGTGAAGAGAGAGAGCCTCCTCTTTTTCTTGCCTTGCCATAGGGGAGGTTTCTCCCACAGTGGCGGAGGTCTGGTCTGGCTCTACTTGGGGCCAGGCTGGGAGCACCGCTCTGACAGTCACCTCTTCAGAGGCGCAGGCTCCCCCATTGTCGGGGCCCACGGCTCTGGGTCCTGGTGTGGGACGTTCCTCAGTGCTGCCTGTTAGTGCCACCTCGGATCCCAGGGCCGTTCATGGCTCCAGTGATCAGGGCAACACTGCGAGGGGTACGAGGCCGGCCTGCAGCGTCACAGGCAGGAGAGCCCCTGGGGCTGCCAGTCCGGAGCTCTTCTAGATCATATCCTCTTTGGAGGCTGATCTGGACTGGCAGTCTAACTCCTCAGATTCGGAGGGTTCTCCTCGGCCTAGTACTCTTACACTTCCCCAGGTGCTCCCTCCTGCAGTTCCGGCAACTGTGGCCCACACTGACTCTCGGGACGATGGCGGCTTGACGGGTCAGGTGCGTGTGGCGGTACCCTGCTGCAGGGGCGGTGGTCCGGACTTTGGGGAAGGGGGTGGCTGATGTCCCCGGTGCCATCCCCTCTGTCACGGTCAAGACCAAACCTCTCTCCTCTGTGGCTCTCCTTCGGGAGTCACCGGAACAGGGGGATTCCTTGGCACAGGGTGTGAGGAAGAGGGCTTCCTCAGAGTCAGCGGGGTTGAGGGGATGGGGTGAGGGATGGCGGCACTCCTCCGTGGCCCTCCAGGGCCTGGGGAGGAGCCGCAGTGCTGAACCCAGGTTCTCGCCTTTTCCCCTTCGAGGGAGTCCTCATTGGGTGGGGCTGGGGACCGCCCTCCTGGATCCATGCAGACCCAGTCCTCTCATAGGGAAACTTCCCCTACAGGGCTCAGTCCCGACCACTTTACTTTTCTTAACAGGTCGGTGAATTTGCAGACATGCGGATTCCCTTTTATGCCAGGATTGCCTGTAGAATCTTCCAGCCCTTGCAGAGGCATGTCACATGTGGTGACAGGTTCGCTCGTGCCTTTGCGTCCAGCTCCCCCTCTTCCAGGTCATGTTGGCCCTTTGGGGCCTTTGACCTGGGAACAATTCAGATCCTGGGCTGCGGATTTCCCCCAGTACGTTAGGGCTATGGACGTGCAGGTCTTTTGACCGGTTCCCCCTCCGCAGCCAGAGTCTGACTCCACAAGCTCCTTGGCCTTCTCATCTTCCTCCATCCACATGTCCTCAGACACTGATCAAACTCCGCATCAGTGCTTCCTAGAGAGGCTGGTCAGGGACTTGCACATTACCTACTTTGCTTGTCACAATACCGAGTGTTCAACACAAGCCTTCTTAGGCGAGTTCGGGGAACACCATCTGGTGGTCCCCTCCTGGCCAGTTCCCTTCTAGAAGGCGTCATACAGCACATGGCAGCTTCCATATGCCATAGTTCCAGCCCCCATGGACTGCTGGAGGCGGTATTGTGCACCCCGGGGGTCACCAGGCTCTCTGCCTCATCCCACTTCAGGACTGAAACGTCTGGATACCCCTTCCGGACATAGATGTCCAGTCTGTGACCGACCCCCGGATCCTGATTCTGCAAAGTTCAATCATCTGGGTTGGAGAGTTTTCTCCTCCGTGCGGATAGTACTATCCATTGTTTCACATCAGGCGCACCACGCTGCCTATAACAGGCATCTGTGGGCAGTGCTGGGCCAGGCGCTAGCATCGCTGCCTAATTTGGAGGCTACCCAGCAGGCCATAGCCCTCTCTGCTATAGGTCTGGAGCTGGCAAGGCATCACTCAAGGGCATCTTATGGCACCAATGAAGTCGCTTCATTCCTTGCAGGGACAGCGATCTGTAGTAGGTGGACGGCGTGGCTTCACCTTTCAAGGGTGTCACCTTTGGCCCAGCATAAGTTACTGGTCTCCTCTTTCCAGCGGACCCATATCTTTTCCCACAGGGTGAGACAGGAATTGCAGGGCCGCCTTCCTTCCCCCAGGGGACGAGGGACCCCACCTCGCCCTGACCAGTTCCAGGCCTAACTGGCCAGTGGAGCGTTCCCCCCCAACATTTTCCCCCATGGAGGGGCTGAGGGATGCTATTTTCTCAGGGATTTCCTGGGTCCCCTTCGAGGGGGCTCGGTACTCACCCACCAGTGGTGAATGGTGAAGATTGGCACAGGGAAGATATGAAAATGATGTACCTACCGTTATTGTTTGATTATATTGTGCTAGTTTATGTTTTCTGTTAAAACTGTCTTGTTTGTATTTTATAGCTGAAGTTTTCTGATTCAATGTAAATGACTGTATTGTGTTCCTCATAAGACCAGTAGCGTTCTCAGCTCAGGCCTTGAAACCCCACCCCTTCACCTTTTTACGTTAGTATTGTGTTTTAAATAGTCTCTGTTATTGCTCACCAGATTTGGAGGCACTTTGCTCAACATCTTGGTCTGCAACTGCCGCCTTCGCTTAGCCAGTCTGCATTTCTTTTAGCTCCAGCAGCTCCCACCCTCTGACTTTCTTATTTAATTCTCCTCTGCCTTCTCCTTCCAGGTAGTCTGAGAGCCACAGCCATGGTTCTCTGATGAACCCGACCTGCCAGACTGCCACCCACAGTCTAGGTCTGAAGCCACCACCCTCACAGAAACACAGGTACGGACTTGCCCTCAGGGACTGAATACCTCCAGGAAGGTGCCCTAGCTGCCAATTTTTTTTTAGCCCACCCTCCCCCCGGTCCTGATTAAATACACATAAACCCGCCCGGTTTTCTAGCTCACTTCTCTCTCTAGCTCCCCCCCCATCCGTATTCCACTATGTGTGTCAAATCGTGGATCCTATTCTGGTCCTTCTTCTATCTCATATCGCATGCCCAATATATGCCCCCTCAAGCCCTTATTACTGTGGATACTAATCTGATCTGCTCTGTAACTAGTTCCTGTCCCTACCTGGATATATGCCTTTTCAACTCCCCAATTCTTCAACACTATTTTCATATTACCTTTAACGCTGGTACACAAAATGAATTACCACCTCAGCTTATGACTTCCGCCAACATCATAGAGGCGTCACCTCTACAGATAGCAGTCAGAGTACTCATTTCTGCCACCCTTAATGGGAAGGGCAAAAAATGTTGGCGCGCCCCCCAGGACGATGGCTCACAACAACGTAAAGGCTACAGTACCTAAGCTACCATTGCCACTCTAAGAAAACTTTACTCCTCCTTCTCCTGTAAGCCAGGAAATGGGAGCTCAATCCAGGGCTACCAGCTGCAATCACATCACCCTCTGACCTTGCCACACTGAAAGGCATGAATTTCCTCCACATTAATGTATGCAGTCTATTAAAAAAGTTCTCCATGATCCAGGTCTGGGTCCTCCATATTCGACCAGACATCCTAGTGGTTTCAGAAACCTGGCTTCGACCGGCCACCTCCGACAGGGAAGTCAATATCCCTAACTATTTACTATTTAGAGCAGACAGACACTCCCGGGGTGGAGGGGTTGCCATCTTTGTCAAGGATAGGTATACGGCATCCTGTCTGAGTGCTTTATCTGTTGCAAATGCTTATGAATGTCTGTCTCTTCAAGTCACCATCTCGCAATCTTCAACATTATGTATCATAGGGTGATATAGACCGCCTTCTGCCGATCTATAATTGTTACCTCATCTAAGTAATATCATCGAACAACAATCCTCAGAAATAATTATTCTTGGGGATCTTAATTTAGACTGGCTATCTAAAACTGCCGCTCCTCTTGTAGCTTTCTGTGACACCCATGGATTATCGCAACTCAATGTCGAACCAACACGAGTAAATAAAAAGAAAGTGGATAACAGCTCCCTGCTAGATGTTATCCTAGTGAATAAACCACATCTCTTCTCCTTTGCCGGCACCTCCTTCAGTGATATCAGTGATCACTCATTTATTGCTTGCATAAGATCAGCAACAAACCTACTACTTCGCCGAAGTTTGCTGCCAAGATATCTAGAAGGAACTTTGATCTCACTGCCTACATAAACGAACTGAAACACTCCTTGTATTGGCAAGAGTTCTATTTGGCAAAAAACACCCAATCAGCATTCGACATATGCAGCAAAATTATCCTAGATGCCCTAAATAAATATGCCCCTATAGTTAAAGTGCAAATAGCAAAAAATGCACGTAGATGGTTCACACCATTATTAAAATCTGCTTTGACTGAAAGAGATAACCTATGGAAAAAAGCACGCAAAACCCAGTCTGCTGCAGACTGGTGCAAGTTCAAAAGGGCACGAAACTCGTGTACTAGAATGGTTAGAGATACAAAAGCTGCATACTATCATTCTGAATTTCTCTCTGCCTCCAAAAATCTTACAAAATTTTGGAAAACCGTCAAGGACTTGTCTGGTCACACGTCTGGTGGCTCACTACCTGATGAAATCTCCTTAAACAATAACATCATTAGTGACAGACTGGAAATTCTGGATGCCTTCAATAATCACTTTGCGACTGCAGGCTTAGCCTTCGACAGCTCCCCTGTGAATTTGATACGCTCTCAGGTGGATAATCAAGGTGCAGATCCTATTGTCACCGATTCAGTCTTCTCCTTGCGTCCTAGTACTCTGAAAGAAGTTGAAGAGTATTGCTAAAACTGGATGTAAAAAAAAAAAGTGCTGGTGCGGATACCCTCGACCCATATTTTTTGAAGGTGGCCATCCATGTGTTAGCCGTGCCCATAACCCATTTATTTAACCTATCATTAACTCAAGGATCCATTCCTTCAATATGGAAAACAGCACACATCATACCCCTGTTCAAGTCCGGAAATCCCTGTGATCTAAATAATTACAGACCAATTTCGATTCTCCCGGTCTTGTCAAAATTACTGGAAAAAGTCGTAAGTAACCAGCTGAGGCAGTATCTAGAAGCTAATAACCTGCTTAATCCAGTCCAGTCAGGGTTTAGAGCTAAACATAGCACCACCACAGCACTTGCCAAAGTGACTAATGACTGGCAAAGAGAGCTAGACAACAGGAATTACACCTCCGCCGTATTCTTGGACCTGAGCAAGGCCTTCAACACTGTCGACCATTCTCTGCTACTCTCTTCCCTGACCTCACTAGGTGCTGACCCATTATCTTTACAGTGGTTCAACAACTACCTCTCTGATCGTTTCCAGCAGGTGAAAGCGGAAGGAGATCTCTCAACTCTCAAACCTCTCCTAAGAGGTGTTCCCCAGGGTTCTGTCTTAGGACCGATCTTATTTGCAATATACATCAACAATATTGATGAAAGCATAACTAAGGCCAGCATTCATCTGTTTGCAGATGACACAGTTCTTTACATAAGCCACCAGTCATTACAATCTGCATGTAATGACCTTCAATCTGAGTTCAACCTGCTGCAACACCAACTCCTAAACAAAAAACTATTACTTAACACCAAGAAAACAAAAGCAATGCTCTTTTCTCCCTCTGCCCAAATGGTAAATTCAGCCCTATCAGATCCTCTGCCGCAGATTACTACAATTCTTGGTGAGAAGTTGGAATTTGTCCCTAAAATCAAATACCTGAGAGTATGGCTGGACCATAGGCTCTCCTTTATAGAGCACATTGAAGAATTACTCAAAAAATTACGACAGAGACTTGGGCTGTTCTTTAGGATAGCCCGCTTCTTAACTAGAGATGCCAAACTACAGCTGGTACAATCAACCTTTCTATCTTTGATAGATTATGCTGATATCCTCTGCGGTCACTGTCCCATTTCCTACCTCACCAGACTTGACACATTATATCATAGAGCTTTGAGGTTCATCACAGGCCTGCCTTATTCCACTCACCACTGCTCCCTATATCAATCAGTGGGGTGGAATTCTCTTCAATTCAGGCGTGATAAAAATGCAGCCCTATGGACCCTGAGAGCCATCTCCAAAAAACTGCCCCAATACATTACAGACTGTCTTCCTATAAAACCAATAGGCAATTACGCCCTGAGAAGTTTCAAATCTCTCCTACTTATGGGTCCCAAAGTTAACTCTTGCTTTGGCAGGGCTGCTATAAGCTTTACACTGTCCTCCTTGTGGAATAAATTGCAAAAAAACTGAAACTGAGGTCACCCATCGGCATCTCATCTTTCAAGCTCTTATATTCACATTTCAGAAATGATCCATGCAATTGTTTCCCATGACCATGAATTGTCATCATGCTAACCTGTACCATTTAACCATGAACAAATTACTTCTAGTGCTTGTCTCCTCCTTGGCCCTGGTCTGTCATCATGCTTTCATGTAACACCTTGATGCCTCTGTCCTCCCTTTGAATACTGGTCTATCTTCCCGCTTTCTCCAGCCTTCTTTTCACAACTCTATACTGCACTCATCCACAATCTACACGCAATCATACTATGAAAGTCCTAACTCCCCTTTTCCTCTCCCATAGGCCCCCACCACCGCATCAGTTCTACTGACCTATCCTTGGGACTTCACTTCTCACAATGTTTATCCTTCACTTACATATTACATACCCCTCCTGGTACCCCATCTGCCATTAGTTGGTGGTTCTCCAAGCCATTTCCATGGCTAGTACTAGTGACTGCCCCTGGTAAATGAACTAACTGGTACTTCTATACAGAGAACATGGTTTATATACAGTTGCATGGTTCAGTGGTGGACCTGCCCCCTTGTATTTGAATCCTCCTCTGTTATGGCTTGCCTTGTCTTCCTTTTATCATTTGACTCCCCTATTACTGCACCATTGTGTTTGTGTTTATATACTTATTTACATGTATTTATATGTTTTTATGATGAATGTAACCCGACCCTGTTCTAACCAGGTCCATCTTGTAAAAGAGCTCTGCTCAATGATGTTCGCCTGGATAAATAAAGATTTTGATTGATTGATTGACTTCTTGGTCTTCCTGTGTATCTTCACCATTCATCACTGAATCCCACCCACCATCCCCCTCACAAGGCCTCAGTCCCTGAGCCATGCCCCTTCCCTGCTTGCCCCCCTCCTTGGGACTCTGCTGGGGTTTTTTCCCCTCCTTCCCCTGCTGGCATTCTAAGAGACTTCTGGGGAGGTATCAGAGGAGGGTGAGTAGGGCCTCTGGGCTAATGCAGGGACTTCTGGTGGACCCTTCCCCTTATCCTGGGCCTGATCTCTGGGGTCGGCTAATCTCCTAGGGTTGCCGACCTTTGTGTCCCCTAGGATGGGGAGTGGTTCAGGGACTGTCTGAAACTCCCTCCACCCCTTGTTATTCTACTCTTTGGCTGGCTCCCTCCCCTTGGGGAGGGACACTTTTACACTTTTATAGTGGGATTCCCTCTTTCCCCACCCCTCAAAGCCCTGTGGATTCTCCTGGTAAACAGTAACGGGGAGGGGCGGTAAACCCTCCTAGAGGTTAAGGGTTTGAGAAGGGTGGCCTTACCCATCTTAGCAGGATTATTTTGCGTTCCCTTGGAATCTTCCCTGTTGAATGCTCACCCTCTGGAAGATCTGCCTTTGCCAGGTATGTCCTGGATGGATCTTACCCCCTTCCTGTCCGCTTAATTCTCTCTCTCTATTTCTTTCCTTCCTACCCTTATGGCAGTCCAGGGATTGGGGCCTTTCAGCCCATAACCTCCCAGGTCCTCCTCCAACTCTGTCCTCTGGTCAGCCTATTTCTTCTTCTTAAGTTTACATCCTTCCTTTTGCTGTCTCTCGGGCTTCCTTGCCTTGCCCTTATTTTTCTCTGTATCCTGTTTTCTTCTGTCTCCCCGGCATGCAGAACTGAGATGGAGGAGGAGCCAATGGCTGTTACTGGCCAACCCTTGAGTGCCACGCAGTGTGTCAGCCTCATGGGTGGCACTGATGCTGCCAGCTCCTCCCTCCTACAAAAAAAAAAAAAAAGCTCCCATGTGGTGCCTGTCTCCGGCCAACCACCCACCAGTGATGAATGGTGAAGATACACAGGAAGATCAAGAATTATGGCAGGTACGTAATTTTCATTTTTTCAGGCACAACCCGGGAGGTTACAATATGGCTATATAAGACAAAATTGTGGGATACAATACAACACTCAAGTGGTAGAAAACAATACAATAGTGACTAATAGACAGTACAAGTTTAGTTCGGTATGGCAGAGGGCAGATGGTACACAGTGTTTAAGGAAAGATATAGAAATGTTAAGTGCCATATACTAGGATGATTCTTTGCATTAAGTAGAACAAGTGCCGTCATTTGTAACAGTTTAAGAACAGTACTTTGGTATCACCCCAGGTAGGCATCAGGGTGGTGGGTATATATGTGAAGGTCAATGTAGAGGGGGGAGGGGTAGTAATAAGCATAGAGGTGGGGTAGGGTTGTGCAGAGGGACAAGAGAGCGAGAGGAGGAAGGTAGGAGGCTTAGACAGAGGTAAGGTGTAGGATGATCACAGAAGTGCAAGAGGGAGGCAGAGTAAGAGATAGTGGTGTAGTGCTTGGGAGAAAGGGAGTCATACCGGCACTAGTAAGTGTGTGGAGGGGCTTTAGGTAAGCAATAAGCCACGACAGGGTGTGTGTTAGACACTTTAACACATGGCTAAGAGGTGTAGTGAGGCACGAGGCCACCGGCCGAGTGCGTCCAGCCTCCTAGCCGTGTGTTAAAGTGTCTAACGCACACCCTGGAGTGACTTATTGCGCTTATGAAATGGCTATCTTTAGTGCAACTGCATTTGGTAGGTTAAATTTCCAATTTAAAGTAGGAAAAAAACATGTATGTTTGTGTCACTTTTAATAAAATAGTCCCTTCGTGTAAGTGTCCTGTGTGTTTTTTTTTTTTGCACTGAAGGAATTTTGTCCTAGAAAGGCTTCTGTACTTTAGGTCTGGTTGTCATGGCAGTACCCCCAATGCTGTGTGGAGACAAGTAAGAAAAAAAGAGTAAAATGTGGCTGGTTTTTTTTTTATATATATATAATTAAAAGTTAAAACTTCAAGAGCGAGCGGGTGAGCTGTTAGATCGCGGTTGTTCCTTTTTTTTTTTAAATAGATGAACGAGCGGGCAGGCTGGGTGAGACATCGTGGCTGTACGTTTCTTTTTTTATTAAAATTCAAAGATGGATCTTAAAGAGCGAGTGGCCGGGCTGGTGGCGAGATTGCAGCTGTTCTGTTTTTTTTTTATACATGACCGAGCGGGTGGGCTGTGAGAGACATCGCAGCTGTTTGTTTCATGCTACATCCACAGATTTCACAGACTGAGGCAATGTGAATAGAAGGTCAGATGTATTTATTGTATTTTTTTGTTGGCAGACTGAAAATACAGCCTGGCATGTCACTTGCAGTTGGTGGAAAGAAGATGGCTGATTTTCAGTTTGCCAACATTCTAACTGGCATCTTTACTAGGATCAGTGCCCACAGGGCACTGCTGGTCCTTCTTCCTGTGCATAAGATGGAATATCACACAGGTATGCACCAATCAGGATGCCTAAATTCTGATGTACATTTCATAAGGTGGGTTAAAGCATATACAGGGGGCCAACTTAGTAAGGTGATCCAGGTGTTCCTTTCTAAAAAGGTCATGACTTGATGCTAGTCAAATAGCTAGGGGAAGGGAGTTTCAGTATCGTGGGGCAGCATGGGAGAAAGCACGGACACCCTTGGGTGTTTTACACCTTGGGATATGAAGGGGAGTTGGGTCAGCAGATCTAAGACCATGCAAAGAGGTTTGATGGTACAGCATGGAGGCTAGGGATATGGGGGTTATAGATCTGATAATGCTATCAGAGAGCCAAGGGAGAGGAGATGGTGGGTGGCTGGGGAGGGCCAATTTAGGTCAGCATAGAGCTGACAGTGGTGCTTACAGTGAGAAGATGCTGAGGCATAATGGCAGATATTATTATATGTACTGTCCCACCTGTAAAGAGAGGCTTTAGACGCATCCACATATATGACAGATCCGTAGGTAAGGGCTGGGAGCAGAATGCCTTGGGCAATGGCCAATCTAACTGAGGGGGTTAGGGTATAACTAGTTTTATATGCAATCCTGATTTTGTCATTGACAGATTTACAAGTGGTAGTGATATGTTGGTTGAAATCCAGGGATTCATCAAGTAGTACGCCCAGGTATTTGAAAGGACTCACAGTATCTGACAGGGAGCCATTCTCACAGATTTTTAGTTGGTTATGGTAGTTTCTGAGCTTGGCAGCAGAACCAAAAAACATGGTTTGGGTTTTACCAACATTTAGGATGAGCTTATTTATGGAGAGTCAGGACTGGATGTTCCGGAATTCAGAAGAGAGGGAAAGATTGATGTCAGATATATTCCTGGAGCTAGAATACAGAACAAGGTCATCCACATATAGCAGGAAGGAACACGAAGGGCTGTTCAGCGAGATATTTTTGATAAAAATGGAGAAAAGGAGAGGGGCCTAGAATGGAGCCCTGAGGAACTCCTATATTTATAGTTGTAAGATTAGATGTGACAGAGTTAAATTTTACGACTTGCTTCCTGTTCGACAGGTAGCTGTTAAACCAGTCCACAACTTATGGCGAGAAACCTAGGGTCAGTAGATTGGCAAGGAGAAGGGTGTGGTCGACAAGATCAAACGCTGTAGTTAGATATATGAAGACTGCACCCGTAAGAAGGCCACTATCCATGGCAGTAATGCTGTCATTTTTGAATTTGTGGAGGGCTGTGGCAGTACTATGTCCTTTGTCAAAACCGTGTTGGTTATCAGAGAGGAGGTTATGATCAAGGAGAAAGGAGATCGTCTGCGTGGCAACCAGTTTCTATAGGATTTTGCTCAGAACTGCTAGTATGGCTATTGGTCAGTAGTTAGAAATGTCCTTGGGATCCCCTTTTTTGAAAACTGGAGTGATTCTGGCAATTTTTCCAAATGCTGTGGGCTGAGTTATGGTAGAGAGATAAAATAAAGATTTTTGCTAGGGGGATGCAATAAAGGGAGAAGTAATTTTCAGGAGCTTGGGCTCAAGACCATCTGAACAAATGCTACTACTGTCTGAGATGGTTGTGACAGGGTGGAATAGGACCCTGTTCCAGTTGTTATGGAAAGAGCTTAAATGCAGGAATCCGTTCTGTTCCTTTTCTCTCTTTTCTCTGTCTGGTTGCACAACCAAATTTTCCTCTGAGGCCTCGGACTTGATCACCCCAACAGTCTCGCAATTCTTTGCCTCTCACTGTCTCTCAACCTTCACTTGTTGTCTGTCATTTTCTCCCTTGCATATCTGCTAATATAAAAATATATGCAAATCATTGTATGGAAATGTAACTGATATTGGGATCCCTTTGTTTATATATAGTGTTAGTTTTTGAAATGTATATAATTATAGTTTGAAATGATTGCAAAAGGCTATTGTAAACTCAAGAGGTTACCTGAGTTCAATTGTTAAGCCTTTACAGAAGAGCTGTGGAAAAGGGGCCTCAGCTCAGGGACACTGTGTTCTATATGCACATGCCTGATACATACAAGAACAGGATGTTTGTTAAGAATGGGGGTTGGAAGGACTTATAAGAGAGCTGAGCTGTAATTACTGAAGAAGGAAAAAAAGGGACACAGAGATTGAAGGAAAACTCTGATGGATGTTCTCTATTTTATTTTGCCTTTGTAAATAGTTATACTGAACAAGTTTATTTTTTTATGTTACAGCTAGTGTAAATAAATATTTTTGGTGAATTCTACAACTGCTGCTGGTTTTCCTATGTTTCCTGACCTGTGCCTCGATGACAGATGGTGTCAGTTTAAATGGGATTTACGCCATGCATGGGTACTGGACCTAGTACCAGGGAAGCACAGAGAAAGGAATGAATTCTGCAGCAGCAAGCCCAGGAGTGGTTGCCAGGAGAATGGCAGCAAACTAGCAGAGATAGAAGTCCAAGCTGAGATTGTACAGCCAGCACAAGTTATGGAAAAAGAACAGGCAGTGACAGAACCTGAAAGCCTGATGGACTTTTTCAAATGGTGGGCTATACAACAAAAAGAGATGGAGAAGCAGTGAGTAAAAGAGATTCAATGTTTAGAAGCGCAGAGGAGAGAAGAGATGCAGTGACAGGAGCAGCGATGGCTGAATGCCTTGCAAGCTATCAAAGGCAGAGGTTCTGGCACAGATCCAGATGAGCAACAAAACACAAGCAACTTAAAAGCCATTAAACTTACAAAGTTGTGTCCCTCAGATGATATTGAGGCATACCTGACAACTTTTGAAAGAGTTGCCACAGCCTGCCAATGGCCAAAGCAGCAATGGACATTCAGACTGGTACCCTACCTGACAGGGAAAGCCCAACTTGCCTACAGCAGTATGGACACTGCATGGTCAGAAAACTATGACCTGGTGAAAAGTGAAATCCAGAAAAGGTATGACATCTCGGGAGAGACCCACAGGCAGAGATTTCGATCTCTGAGGTACAACTAGGTCGACAATTCTCGAGAAACCTCTCCAGCTCTCTAATATCGCTTTAGCTAAGGGATTAGGATTGGGTAAATCAAGAAAAGCCTTCCAGCCTCTGATAGATATGCGGAAATCCTGCCAGGGCATCTCCTCTCTTCCAAATCAAGCCATCTTGCCTCTTCTGGCCTCCCAACCCAATCTTGAACATAACGACATTGAATAGCCATGTGGTAAACTTCTAAGTCCGGGAATTGTACTCCCCTTTCTCTGTTGGTGCTTTTAATCTGGCTAACCCCACCCTGGGTCGTTTGGTTCACCAAATGAAGACAGAGAAGGCTTTTTTCTAACTTCTTGAAATCCGTCTTCCTGAGTCCAAGATAAGGCATCTGCAGGCAATACAATATTTGTGGCAGAGCATTCATCTTGAGTAAATTAATTCTACCCAACCATGTAATAGGGAGCTCCTGCCATCTATTCAGATCTGCCATTATTGTCTGCAGTAGCGGACCATAGTTAAGATTATATAAGGCTTCAGTACTTCTGCCTATTATTATTCCCAATTATGTAAAGGCTTCATGGACTATTCTAGGACCCCACTTTGAACTCTGTAAAACATTCCTCTTATTAGGTCCCCCAATTATCGTTTCTTCTGACTTGTCCAAATTTAACTTATATCCTGAGAATTGGGAAAATTGTTCTATTAACCCTAGTAATATAGGCATAGACTGATCCGATTCAACAAGATATAGCAGCATATCATCTGCATCTAGGGACAACTTATTTTCTTTACCCGTCCTCCCCCATACCCCCTTTATTCCCTGATGCGATCGAATGGCTATGGCTAGGGGCTCAAGCACCAATGCAAACAAGAGCGGGGACAGGGGACACCCTTGTCTGGTCCCTCTGCTTAATTCCAAGCTTTCTGACAGCATGCCATTCACTAGAACTCTAGCTCTAGGACTAGTGTACATTTGTTGCACCATTCCTATAAAATTGTCACCCAGACCAAATCAGGCCAAAACCTCCATCAAATATGGCCACTCGACCCTGTCAAACGCTTTTCCTGCGTCAATTGAAAGGATATGCACCTCCTCATGTTTGTGCTGAGCTCCCCAAATCACATTTAACAGGGTTCGCATGTTGTGATAGGAATACCTATCCGAATGAACCCGGTTTGGCCTGGGTGAGCTAACTTCGGCAGTAAGATTTCCAATCTACTCGCCAGGACCTTAGCCAATATCTTGGAATCACAGTTTAGGAGGGATATCTGTCTAAAGGAGGAGCACTCAAGTAAATCTTTCCCTGCTTTCAGAATCAAACATGTTGTTGCTTCCCCCCCCAGGAGTGTGGCACCTGTCCTCTCTCTTCTCTGGCTTCTTTGAGTACGGCATCCAGATGCTCTGCTAATTGGGCCTGCATAGTTTAATAATATTCAGCCGGAAAGTCATCCGATCCACAAGTTTTCCCTCTCTTAAGGGCCCCAATTACTTTAAGAATTTCTTCTTTTGTTATATCTGAGTCTAACCATTCTCATTGTGCTATTGTAACCCTAGGTAAGGTAGTTCCATTCAGGAAGTATACCATCTCCTCCTCTCCTTCCCCAACTTGTGACTGATAAAGTCTCCGATAGAACCTCCTAAAACAGTCTCCAATACCCCCAATATCTTTCCGTAATGCCCCGTCTTCCCCTCTTACAGCATGAATTAGATGCATTCCCCTTTTTCCTGTAATTAAATTGGCCAACATAGTACTCTGTCTATTGCCCCATTCATAAAAATGTTTCCTGACGAAAAGGCAAGTTTTCCTGGCCTCTCCTAATAACAAATTAAGGACTTCCCTAGTTCCATTCAATAAGTGTTGTACATTTTCTCCACCCTCCCCTCTAGCTGCTTTCTCTTCAAGAACCTTAAGCCGTTGCTCCAAATTTGTCCTCCTTTCCCTGATTTTATGCTTATGATGGGCAACAAAGCTGATAATAGCTCCTCTCATGAACGCTTTCCTTGCATCCCAGAAAATAGCACGAGATGTAGCTGTCTCTGAATTAGTTTGTACATACAGCTTCCGCTGATCTTGCATATATTCTATAAATTTTTTATTAGCTAGCAGATAGTTGGGGAACCTCCACGTAGCGGGATTCTTTCTCTCCCTTCCCCATTTCAATGTCAAAATAACCATCACATGATCCGGACTGTGCTTGATACCACTAACCCGAAAATACCAAGTACGAGGGAGCAAGACATAATCCATTCGAGACCAAGTCTGATGTGGGTGTGAGAAGAAGGTATATTCTCTAACCATAGGATTAGCTGTTCTCCATCCGTCAGTTAGATCCAAGTCACACATCCCCACCAACCATTCCCGAATCACACCTTTTGGGGCCCCTCTATCTTTTGAGTGGTCTAGAACTGGATTAAACAAACAGTTCATGGCTCCCCCTAATACTAAATTTGGAAATTGTTCCACTATCAAGAGAGCCATTAGTGATCTATAGAAGGCTGGTTCGTCCACCGCAGGGTCTTATACACTCCCAAGCGTGACTCTCTCCCCATGTATTGTTCCTGTTACAAAAACATAGCCCCCTTCCTCTGGGTTGACCACAAGTCTTTCTTTCTTAAATGGTAAGTTTTTATGTAGGAGAACAGTCTTTCCCTACTCCCCGCTTGTGAGATCGATAAGCCGCTGAATAACATTCCCCAACCCACCCTCTTTTTAATTTAACATGCTCCCTATCCGTGAGATGGGTTTCCTGCGGCATGGCTACTTGGGCATTCTGACGTTTCAGTGCCGTCAATAGCATCGTGCGTTTGACAGGAGTAGCTATTCCCCTGACATTCCATGAAACAATGGTCAATTCTTTCAGGCCAGCCATCTCTCATCTCCTTGCATTTTCACCTTCATCAAAGGTTCGTTCATTCCTCCTAGCCTCCCCCCTCCATCTTCCCACATCATTAGATTGGTAGTGCTTTTGGATCTGAATATGAGCAGTAACATATAACATAACACTTCAACAACAACTATATACAAACCTCCCATCCCTTCTCTTTCCTCCCCTTTCCCTTCTTTTTCTGTCTCCCTTCCCCTCTTTTGTAACAGTAACTGCAATATGCAGACATTTTACAATCCCTTCCCTCTATCAGACAAACACATCCCCCCCCAAGCCGCCACAATTTAATTTGTGAAAGACTATAGTTATAACCACTCATGTAAATCTATTAGAAGCTCCTATACCTTGTAATCAGTATAAGGGAGCGTTACCTTCCGTCCCAGCCTTGCCTTTATATCATATGCACTAGCCCCTCAACAGCGAAGGGTTTATACATAGTGCGAGTAGCACGGATGCAGCCTCCCAGGTTTTAATTCAGGCTGGAGGCTTACCCTTGTAGAAGGGGGCTGAGCCCACTCACTTCTTATACGCAGTGTCTCCTTTCCTCCATGCCATCTCGTATTGTCTGCCCAATTCCAATCTCCTTCCCCCACTTCTCCATCATTTGATTCCAAAGAGAAGAATGCCTCCTTCCTGATGCCATTCTAACTATTCTTCTAAAAAGAAAAGGTTTGCATTACTTTCCATTTCCCCACATTTCTAATCATAGCAGTGCTCTACCTTCTAACTTTTAACCTATAGTTTTACTTATAATTAACTTAGGAAAAGAGAAAGAAAAAAAGATATAGCACATGTAAGTAACTGAGCACTTTTAGAATTCAAAGTGCCATTTTAGTCTATTGACAATAGCAAACCAACGATAGGCCTTAGTGCCAGGCTTCAGTTCCACGTTTAGAGTTATAATTTCCTCCATTACAGTCATGGGCATTATGATATAAAGGGAACCAGTCCGAGTGCTAAAATAAAACCTTGCACAAAGTACGATGCAACCTTAGTCCCAAGTTCTCCCAGGGATTCTCCTTGTACGAACAGGAATTGCAACGCTCAGCCCAGTCCATGTTTCTCTAAGGAACGGTATAAATCGTAGAAAAATCAACAGTACCTGTATATTTCAATATCAGCCACCAATAATCCGAGTGACTTGTCTCCTGGCTACATCAGCAATTTCATATCTCAAAATCCTGTCACCCAATCTTCTTTTTCAATTCCTGCATGAATGTTTCTGCTTTAAGCACTTCCCAAAAGGAATGCACTGGTCCCTCATGTTTAATCTTGAGGGTGGCTGGCTACAGTATGTAGCACTCAATTGTAACTTCCCGTAACTGCGCCATTACATGGTTGAAGGCCCGACGTCTTTTGAGTAAACGTGCAGAGAAATCCTGTGAGATAAATAAGCGATGGCCCTCATATTGAAGCTCAGAACATTCATGGTAAGCCTTTAAGGCAGACTCTCTATCGAGATAATTATGAAACCTCATGATTATCTGCCTCAGAGGTTGGTTCGGCCCTGGTTTCGGCATAATGGATCTGTGGGCCCTTTCAAGCTTTATACACCCGTTCTTTAATGAGATACCCAAAAGTTCTGGCAGTACCTTGGCACAGAAATCTATTGCATTTGGCCCCTCCAGACCCTCCGGTAATTCTCTAAGACGCAAGTTCAAACGACGATGGTAATTTTTCTGATAGTCTAGGATTTTCTTTAGTTTTTCCATCTCTCTCTCTCTGCATTACAGTAAGTTGTTCCAGTAATGGGGTAGTTGCATCCTCTAGATCAGAAATCCGTTGTTCCATTTCGCACAGTTGTGTAGCATGAGTGGCATGTAAGTCAACCAGTTCTTGCAATTTACGATCGAAATTCATAGCCAAGCTGGTCAATTTAGGCTCTAGTACAGCCAAAACTTGTTGGGTGACCTCACAGCCTACTACGCTTACTTCTTCTGCTGAAAGGGATACCTGGCCTGTATTTTCCTCTGGCAAGGCCAGCGGCTGCTTCCTTTTTGTTTTCCTGGTGGTACGTGTACTTTTCGGTGCAGTTGAGACCACATACTCATCCATCTTCCCTTCCAACAACTTTCTCTGGCTTCCAATAACTTATATCTTAATTCTGAAGTAGTTATATTTTATTTTCTTTTGTAGCGGCTCAGGGAGCAGTAGAGAAGTGCATCTTTAGGTTAGCTGGCTCATCAGCGCCCCCCAATTCTATTTTTAATGCATTTTTACGGCTGCATATCAGAGGTATGCTGATGTAGTGCGAATACATCAGTAGAGAAATGGGGTCTGGAATGTGTGGAATGTTTTTCCTAAAGCAGCACAACCTGTCTTCTTCCATGGATTGGAGTTGAATAACATCTCACCGCCTCCTGACTATTCAGTACAATGCAGGTCCCCCTTTCCCCACTGTACTATTTTCTTCATGTGGAAAAGAAAGTTTACCCCTTAGGCTGCTGTCACTGACAGAATGAGAAGGTGTGGGAATTCTGTACTGTTATATCAGTCCATGGCACAAGCATGGGTTGATAGTAGTACATCTTCAAGGTTCACAGTGTAGAAGGAATGTGCTGGGCCATCAGATAAAAGTTTTGTCTTGAAACATGTGAGGAATGAGGTTGGGACTCAAATAAAGACTTCCTTGAGACATTTTTAAACTAAAACCTTTATGTCTTGCAACGCTAAAGTACTGTGTTATTGTAACCAACATCATAAACAGAAGTTTGACTTTTGCAATAATAGATTTATTTTTGCGTTGTGATTGCACAGTATGTGTGGTCAATGTGTTGGTGCTAAATGAACACTGTTGCTGATTGCTCCAGAGTTTTGCAGCAGGGGTTATTGTACTTCATACTGCAGGTAGATGCATGATTCCACTGAAAATGAGACGATGTGACTCATTTGAGGTGCCCTGGTTAAATAAATTCTTAACAACATTACGATGCTGTCTGTGATGTCACCACCACACCAGTTCTGTATTCCCATGCTGACATCATAAATCCCCATCTTCTACTGAAATGACACATTGTGTCAATAACTACCTGCATTCACCATAAGCAAGAGTCCTCTGAAAACAAGATACTGCATTTCAGCTGGTCACTGTTGGGAAAATACATTGTAACAATAGGTACAATCAGGACCTCACTGAAAATGAGATTCTGCATGTTAACTGGCCCATCCTGGTTAACTACATTGTAAAAATGTATAAAGGCAGGACTCCAGTAAAAATTAGATTTTGCATTTTAGCTGTGCTAAGTGTACTAAATACACTGTAAAAATGTCTAAAAGCAGGCCCCCACCAAAAATAAAATATTGCAGCTCTGCTTCCCTATCCTGCTAATCATACTCGCACCATTTGTGTGTGCACAACTGTTGTAACAAGTGTGTGTGTGTATTTATGTATGTTGTGTGTATTTTCAAGGGTGTGTGTGTGTGTGTATGTCCAGAACCAAAAACATTGTTCACTGCATTACCTTAATGTTTATGGTTTTGTTTTTTTTCTTTTTTTTTATAACTCGGCTTTATTCAAATATATGAAATATCCCAAATCTAGTTACAACTCGTTAGTCCCTTCAAACTTCTTTCTCAGTACAGTATATCTTATTAACCCATTCTCTCCTGGTGGTCATTTTGGGTCGGGTTCAGCAGTGGATGGTTCTGACGCCATATGGTGGCTACGGGACCAAAGGAGTTTTTTAAACAAGCATGATAAAGACATTTTACAACAGCTTTAAACACTGTACCGAATAAAGGTAAGGTTGTATAATCAATAAAAACAAACCTTCACAAGGGTCATCAACCAGATAAACTACATAAGAACCACACCGCAGTGTGCCATTTGGTTTTGTTTTTTCTACTATTGTGATATAAGTGTGAGGTTTTTACATCACAGTAATACCAGTACAACTAAGTCGCACATTAATTCTATATCTCTTCCCCAGTATCAGTCATTCCCCTAGTTTTATTTTGTTAAGTTGATAACTGTTTAATTGTTCTTTGGTCACTTCCACAACTTATTGCTTGATAACTTATCTCTGTCACATTTCTTCTTAGGCATAATTGTCCTGTTTTTGTTATTCTTATTCCATTCCTATGTATTCTATATTCCGTGTTTTTATATCTGTTATCTTTTCCCCTTTCCCCAGGCACATCTAAAAATGATCTGTTACCAGCTCAGTATGTCCTTCCTGGTAAAACATTTGAAATCAATCAATAAGTCTTTTATCATATTAATGCATTAGCAGCCATTTGACTCTGACCAGAGTTTGTTTATATTTCAAGATGAGAACAATACTGTATAAAGCAAATATTCTCTGTCATTTTATTTTCGCTATATTCGCTGGTTCCGTATTAGAGTGAAAATAAAAAGACAGTCAACTTTTAGGTAGATCACTACATATACAGCAGCACTAGTGTCCACTAGTGAAAATAAGAGGAAGTGAATATGTGAATGTGTGCTTGGTGTGCTAAATATAAAGGGCATGAATATAAACTGCTATGCAGTATTCCTCTCAACATATCTTTATAGACTGTCTAGGACACATTTCTTCCATGAAAACTGAACATCTGTCAGCCACCCTGAAGGCTTGCATTTAAGATCAAGTCATTTAAATTTTTCACTGACACATAATTTGGGTATTCTTTCATCAGTCATTCTTATTAATTTCACCGAGTAATATCTTGCATGATATTTCTAGGGCTTTAAAACTATCCAGACCTAAGTCTGCATTGAGATAAATAATAGTCACTCAAATCATTCCATTCCAAATTTATGTTTGTTGTTGATCACCATGCACACCTTGGGAAGACCAGGGTCTTGGGCTCCCACCTTACCTGGATTTCTTCCAAGCTGCTGGCCTGCCTTTGTGCTCGTGACCTAGCCTGTCAGTCCTGTAAGATCACCAGTTCTCCTACTGCATTGTTAAATTTCTAGACCCTTTGCAGTGCTTACACAAAAGCCACTAGGCTTCCAAAATCCAAGTACTTCACATCCACACTACTGAACAACCTTAATCACCCTTCCAAGTTCTGGAAAGATATACACTCCCTCTTCTTCTCCCATCCTAGTCCTCTCCCCGGGTAAACAAGGTTGGAAACTCCCACATCACTGACCATTCTGCCGTTTTTTCCACCTTCAACTCCTTTTTCACTACCTGTGCCTTACTCTCTTCCCCCTTCCCTCACACTCGTTCTCCTTCAGCCACTCGCCCTGCCTTTCCTAATGCTCTTCTAGCTCTTAAATCCTACGGGGCACAAACCCAAATGGCCTTAACCCCAAACGTCTGTACCTCTCTGCACTAGTCCTCACCTTCCCTATTACTCTTCTCCTTAACCTCTCCTTCTCCTCTGCCTCTTTCCCTAATGCATGAAAACAGGCTAGTCATCCCCTTCTTAAAGGGGTAAACCCCTCCTCTGCTGGTAATTTTTGCCCCATCTCTCTTCTCCCCACCCTGGACAAGCCCCAGGAACATCTTGTTCTCTCACAACTCACCGTCTTCCTCCTTTTTCACTCCTTTCCAGTCTGGCTTCTGAAATCCCACTCTATATCCACCTCCCTCCACCACCTTACTGGCTTCATTTTGTCTGATGTTGACCAGAGTCATGTCACTTCTGCCATCTTTGTCGACTTGGCCAAACTGTCATAGAAGCACAGGTCAGGAAGCATAGGAAAACCAGGAACAGTTTCAAAACACACAAGTAGCGTTTTATTATTATCAACAATAATAGAGTAAAAATAACAAAAAAAAATTCAGAATAGCCATATACAAAGGCAGTACAAATGGAGAAAACAAAGTCCTTTGTCTAAGGGAATCTCTAATTCCAAGTTTGTCTCTCTAGCAAAAATATTGCTGCTCTTTTTATAAGTCTTTGCCTGGGAACTCGTTAAGAGACATCCTGTTTGTCACAAATGTTCTTGCTAGTCTCTTTGCAGAGCAGGCTTGCAAATAGAACAATGTCTGAAGCTGGCCCCACTGCTGATAGCTCTGCAAAAGAGTTTGCAAACAAGCTTGAGAGGAGCTCAAACTGCAACTCTGGTTAACCCCCTAAACTCCAAATAGCTTTTTGGAATCATTTCAACAGTATAACTATGTACAGTAGATTTCAAACAAAGGGATCCCTGTTTCACATAAAAGAGTCACATATATTTTTATAATATTACCGCAGATACGCAAGGGGAGGAAAAGATAGAAACGGCAAGTGAAAGTAGAGAGATAGTGAGAGGCGGAGAATTGCGAGACCGTCAGAGTGATCAGTTCCTGGGTATCATGAGAAAATTTGGTTGCACAACCAGATAGATGAGATAGAAAATGAGAGCACATAATAGATTCTTGTGTTTAACTCCTTCTGTATAACAAATAGAACAGGACCTTATTCAGCCCTGTCACACAAAGCCTTTGACACTGTGCCTCACCCTCTTTTTCTGGACAAGCTTAAGGCTGTGGGATGCTCTGCCTTATCAATCAGCGGGTTCTGCTCCTACCTTGAGGGCAGATCACAAGCTGTCTGTATTGGAGGCACCTTTGTCCACCCCCCCATTCTGGGCCCCATTCCCTTTTCTGTTTTCCTAAATAATGTCTCTTCAGCCTGTTCTTCTGCATCCATCCACATGTACACAGATGACATTGTGCTGTTTGCCTATGACTCCTCTGCTGCCAGCTTTGCTGTCCCTCTCCAACAAGATTTTGACAGTGCTCAGCATTATTTCTATTCCAACCGTCTGTCCTTCAACACCATGAAAATGGTCTCCATAATCTTTGGCTTCTGACAGAGGTTTATCAGGCTGTCCCCACCTTCACACCCTTGATGGTACTGTACTTGTGGATGTCTCCTCCTTTAAGTACCTGGGGTGTGGTTGGTATATCACTTTGACTTTTCAGTGCACATTAATGCCATACCTCTCAAGCTCCACCCCAAACTGGATGTATACAGAAACAAAGCTGACATCCCTCTCTTTGCATGCCAGGAGCTAGTTATGAAGATGATTCTCCCTATTTTCGATTAACATGACACTGTCTAAAGTGCAGCTCCCAAGTTTACCCTGACCAGACTGAATTCCATCTTCCACTCATTCTGCAGTTTTGCATTGGACTACCCTCCTTGTCCTTGCTGCTGCTTACTGCACTTCTCCCTGCCCCTTCCCTTAATGCCAAATGCTTTAACCACTATGCATCCTTCACCTCCAAATTCTGGTTTGGCTCCCTTCCTGCCTTTTCACCCTCCTGTATTATACCACTCCCACCTCCTACCCTCTCCATAACACTACTTCTCACTCCCCTCCAAGAAAACATCAGCAGGCCAATCTGCCTTATACCATTTTCCTAAACTCTGGTCCTCCCTTCCCCTATCTCTCTGCTCAGCCTCATCCTCTTCCCTCAGGACCCTCCTGTGAGACTTTACTACCCCTTCCTGCAAGTGTACCTGATCCCTGACCCTTATTTTCCCTCCTCCCCCTCCTGTCACAGTTGAACTGCCCCCCATGACCCCTCCCCTTCTGTGAGTAGTTATCTTCCCCCATAGGCCCCTGGTGTGTGTGTGGCCTTGTACTGCTCCATCCTGTTCACCAACTTTCTTTGATAAACATTTAGCTTCTGTACCTACCTTAATGCACTAGCACTAACTCTAGCACCTACACAGGCAGGGTGGTATTGTACTGCTCCTTTCTGGATTCACACCCAGTGTTTTATTTTGCACTTGTACCTTAATACATTTGTTTATATAGAGGATAATGTGTGGTCTTTGGTTAATAACCACGCTGTAAGCACTTTGAGAGGTTGCCATCCATGACATCATTGTAAACCTCAAGAGTGTAGCTCAAGAGGTTTTCAGATGTCATGGCAACCTTGAGAAATGTTTTCAGTGTGGTTATTAACCAAAGACCAAACATTATATTTTATAGTTAGCAAAGAAAGGAATGTGCACTCGCAGGAAAATACCATAGGCAATAACTTCAATGTACTTAAAAGTATTTATTCTAGTGAAAGGATGCTGTAAAGATTAGCCCCAGTGCTTCAACCACAAGGTCTTCCTCAGGGGGCATGTCACATAGTGGGGTTCAACCCCTATTTATACTGGAATCAATCACATGGTGCTGTGTTATAGCCATTAGTGTTACATATACACTGATTAAAAATCTAACAAAAAAGAATAAATAACATTCATGGCTTTAACTATTGTAAACAAAACTTCAACCAATACAAACATAGAATTTAAACATTGCATAGATGCATAACATATATATTAAACATTTGAATGGAGAGAGATCAGAGTCTAAAATGACCCATATAAGATGTTTTATCATTTACTGGAAAATCAAATAAGGGAGAACTATTCCTCTATTAGTTCTCACCTTAGTGCTCAAATTCATAATTTTATTCATTGTTTTGTATTTTTTTATATGTGTATAGATTACTATGTCCTTATTCTAATAAATGCTTCATTTTGAAAAAAATATATTATTGTTGGTGTCATAATCACGTTGCCCCCAGTTTCTTATAGCTATATAAATGCTAAAGATCCAAAGTTTTTTTTGTATATGTAATCTAGTTTTTATTTTTTACTTATTTTTCGCTTTAAAGCCTTCATTCTTTCAAGCTAAAAAAATATGTAACCTGAGGGTTCAAACTTAACTCTGATAAAAGCCTAGTTATTTTCAGTTGCACTACAATTGTCTATAATTTATTTAATTTATAGATTAACATAAACTAAACTAACAATAAGAGAATTCTGTTAGGAAAAAGGATTTATATCATTAGCCATATACCATAAATAAACTAATCAGGTTCAGGAAATTGTACAAGAGCCTGAACATATAATCAAAGAGACATGATTTGCAAACACTTTACAGTCTATTTTCAAATTTCAGATACTGGATTATAGTATCTAGATCCCTGGTCGTTAATAAAAAGCATTTATTGGAATAAGGACATATTAATCTATACACATATATAAAAATACAAAAAATGTATAAAAATATGAATTTGAGCAGTAAGGTGAGAACTAATAGAGAAATAGTTCTCCCTTATTTGATTTTCCAGTAATTGATAAAACATCTTATATGGTTCATTTTAGACTCTGATCTCTCTCCATTCAAATGTTTAATATATATGTTATGCATCTATGCAATGTTTAAATTCTATGTTTGTATTGGTTGAAGTTTTGTTTACAATGGTTAAAGCCATGAATGTTATTTATTCTTTTTTGTTTGATTTTTAATGTCAGTGTATGTATGTATGTGTATGTATGTATGTATATATATATATACACACCACGTGATTGATTACCAGTATAAATAGGGGTTGAACCACACTATGTGACACGCTCCCTGAGGAAGATTTTGCGTTCGAAGTGCTGGTGCTAATCTTTACAGCGTCCTCCTTTCACTAGAATAAATACTTTTAAGTGTATTGAAGTTATTGCCTGTGGTGTTTTCCCCCTGAGTACATATTCCTTTCTTTGCTATATGTATTTGGGTTAGCTACCCTGATATGCACCGATAGATTTTGTCCTGAGCACACTTGTTTCTTCTTTCAAATTGGATATTATATTTTATAGTGTATGGGCTACCAAGATTGTGTAATCGCAGATTGAATTACTTTTCTGAGTAATTCTTACCTTAAGCAGTTGTAAATCTTGCAGGAAGATTCCTCAGCTATGCTTACTGTGTGTTCTTCACAACACTATTCATCGGTACCGCCTGGTGCAAACCAATTAATTTAATACCAGCATTTTAAACATTGTTTTCAAAGCGGCACATTGAATGTTGTGAGCATTACGTTTTGTTATGCCATTGATATGACATACTCAAAAAGGGTTAACAACAGAGTGATGTCATAACAAGGTTGTAAACTGCTTGATTGCAGTTAGTAATAAGGGCCCCCATACATCTGATCATTATTATGTGTTGGCACATATGCCTCTACATCAAGTGGCTACATAACTGCTTTGTACTATCCATTATTTTATTTGTTTTACTGTTATTGTTTATTTTAGTGTATCTGTTATTGTATTGTATTTTCTTTTACTGTTGTTCTTTCATTATTATCTTCATGTTAACATTCTTGTATTGTGTACTCCCTATCCCTCCCAACCAGCCCACCCCTGTTGCATCCGGAATCAATCTGCTACTAGCTCAGTATGTCTTTCCTGGTAACACTTTTGAATATAAATAAATATCTAAAGTACAATCTATTCAGACCCGAGGCGGCTCTATAAAGCTGTGCATCAACACATTCCAGAGTACTTACTTTATGTGGGCCCCAGATTTCCACAACACACTTAAACATGGACTTGAGAGATATTTTGAAGAAAATTGGTGACAGGATATTCCCCTCTGATTTGGAGGGAGAAATAACCTAATGGACCTGTGGTCTTCGTTCTTCCCTAAAAATCATATGTTCATGTGGTCTGGAGTTGGAGGCACATCCAAGAGCAGGGTCATTCTTGACGCCCTACAGGGGGCATGCCTCAGACAGCTAGTGTTGGAACCCACTCGGGAGGGAGCAGTCTTAGATCTGGTACTCTCAAATGGGGAAGGAGAAAGGATCTCAGATTTAGAAGTGGGTAGCCATCTGGGAACAAGTGACCACCAAACAGTGTGGTTCACAAAAAACACAGCCATAGAGTCAAGCCATACAAAAACAAGAGTATTGGACTTTAGGAATGCTGACTTTGGGAAAATGAGAGAGTGCCTCAGAAAAGCACTAGCAAACGGGCAAGAAGGAGGGGTGGAGGAACAATGAGGAATAATCGAAACAGCCATCGCAGAGGCAACAAGCCTTTGTGTGAAGCAAATCAACAAAACAAAGGAAAAAAAACACTATGGTTCTCAAAAGAGGTGGCAGGGATGGTTAAGGAGAAAAGGATAGCATTCAGGAATATAAGGAAAGACAGAAGGAGCAGGACAGAGAACTTTATCAGTTAAAGCAGAAGGAGGCAGGGAAGGCAGTCAGAATAGCAAAGGCACAAACTGAGGAAAAGATAGCTAACTCTGTTAAGAAGGGGGATAAAACCTTTTATAGATACATTAGGGAGTGAAGAAAGCCCAAGGGAGGGATACAGAGACTTAATAAAGGGGAAGGAATGTGGGCAGAGGGTGAAAAGCAGGGATACTGAATGAATATTTCCGCTCAGTATTCTCAACGGAAGAGGAGGGGGAGGTACCTAAACCAAACAAGGGAGAAACTCTGAATGGGGGTCAATACCAGTCCATTCACAGAAGAAAGGGTTTTGAAAGAACTCTTGAAACTGAGGGTGGACAAAGCAATGCGGCCTGATTGGATTCACCCAAGAATTCTAAAAGAAATAAGGGTAGAACTAGTAACACCACTGACTACTCTCTTTAACAAATCATGGGAGGATGGGGTGGTACCTGAGGACTGGATGAGGGCAAGTGTGATTCCACTTCACAAAAGTGGGAGCAGGGCAGAGGCAGGAAACTACAGACCAGTTAGTTTGACTTTAGTGGTAGGGAAAATGATGGAATCACTTCTGAAGGAAAGAATTGTTGAGTACCTAGAGGCCAGTGGGGCAGAGGACCCAAGGCAACATGGTTTCATAGCAGTAAGGTCATGTCAGACGAACCTAATAGATTTCTTTGACTGGGTGACCAAAGTAGTAGACCAGGGAGGGGCTGTGGATATGGCCTACCTAGATTTTAGCAAGGTATTTGACACAGTCTCACACAAAAGATTAATATACATGTTAGCCAGCCTTGGAGTGGGTCCCAAGGTGGTAGCCTGGATAAAAAACTGGCTGGACAACAGGACGTAAAGGGTAATAGTAAATGGAGTTCACAGTGAAGAAAGGAGGGTAAATAGCGGGGTACCGCAGGGTTTGGTACTGGGACCGGTCCTTTTTAATGTCTTTATAAGTGACATTGGAGAACACCTGGAAGGAAAGGTATGTCTCTTTGCAGATGACACAAAGATCTGCAACAGGGTTGATACACAAGGTGGGGTGGAAACAATGAAAAGGGTCTTGGTACGGTTGGATTAATGGTCAAATATGTGGCAGTTCAGATTCAGTGAAAAGAAGTGCAAGGTAATGCATCTGGGAAACAAAAACCCAGGGGAAGAGTACACAATGAAGGGTGAGGTAATAACAACAAAAATCGAAAGAGATCTAGGAGTAATTATATCAGATGATCTAATGGTTGGCAAGCAATGTGAGAAGGCAGTAAGGAGGGCTGGGAGGATACTGGGATGCATAGGGAGAGGCATCAACAGTAGAAAACAGGAAGTTGTTATCCCTCTGTACAGACAGTTAGTGAGACCCCATCTGGAGTACTGCTTGCAATTCTGGAGACCCCATCTCCACAAAGACATAGACAGAGTGGAGGCTGTTCAGAGGAGGGCAACCAAAATGGTGCAGGGTCTGCACCAGAAGACATACGAGGAGAGACTAAAGCATCTTAATATGTATACCCTTGAGGAAAGGAAGGGGAGGGGACATGATAGAAACTTTCAAGTATCTCAAGGGAATTAACAAAGTACAAGAGGGTGGTATCTTTCAGAAGAAGAGATGTGCAAGAACAAGGGGGCACAATTTGAAGATAGAGGGGACGGCTCAGAGGTAATGTTAGAAAGTATTTTTTCACAGAGAGGGTTGTGGATGCATGGAACAGCCTTCCTGAGGAGGTTGTGGAGTCAGGAACAGTGGGAGAATTCAAGAATGCATGGGACAGGCATAATGCAATTCTAGTGGGGGTTGGGAGGAAGTAAGCTGTTGATTAACTAGAATCTGCAGCTTATCCATCAGATAGGGAAATGGGCAGACTAGGTGGGCCAAGCGGTCCTTATCTGCCATCAAATTCTTTGTTTCTACCCCAAACCTAAATAACCAGGGTAAATGTCATTTTCATCCGCATGGGTTTAGCGAGCTTCTTAATCTTTTACTTTTGCATCCCATCTTTTAATCTAGCATGTGCCCTCTCTGCACTTCATTACAACCATCATGTAGGAATCACTTCAGTCTAACCAGCCAGCAATTTAGGAAGGCTGTTAGGAGTGCACTCTGAGCTTCCACGTAAATGAGATGCTTACTTATTTGCCATTCCAGTACCCTTAAATAGCCACTTGTTTGTAAATGATTATCAGTTTAGCCTCTTCAAAAGGAAGGACAATAATAAAGTGAGTTCTTCTCTGAAACAAGCACAATACTGATTTGCTTAGTTAAAGGCTAAAGAGTTTCTGGTTACCCATCCCCCCCAATAATCCATGAGTAGATTGACCGATTTGCTGTTGCATTCCTCCAATCTTACATTCAAACTCAACAGTCAAGGTTGATCAGCAAACTATAAATCATCAGATATGCAAATTACTGCATTTAGCCGTGCAACTGGCTTTTATTTATTTGAAAACTGGAAACCAGGAGAGGCAAAATGAGCCAAGGCTTGTTTCCAGTTGTGACCAGAGCATAGAGTGATAAAAAGGATAGTAATCATAAATACTATGTTAGGATTTTTTTTTTTAGATTTTATTTATTTTTTTTTTTTACAATTTATTCCTAGGGCCACTCCCTGAAAAGTCCCTAGTTCTATAAATAATCAGTTTTACTGGAAACACTGCTTTCAGTCATAACAGCTACACAGCCCTTTATGTAATAGGGACGGCAACATGCCTGCTAAACAAATCATGCTTATAGAGTCAAAAGCTCTTCAGAAAGGGTTCTTAGAGGATTAAATGATTATCATCGCTGTCTCATCTCCCCAGATCTAATAATCAAGTTCAAGATGGCACTAGATATCCCTGCTCAAGTGGTTTTCTGTTTGATAAAGGAATTGCTTAATCTCCGTTTAACTTCCGTAATATTTGTAATACACTGGTAGACTTTCCATTTCATTTATAGTAAAGAACAGCCAATGCTTCCAGGAGAACATTGGAAAACATAATATTTGGACACAGTTCAGCTTATGTTTCACATTAGCTCTTTATTTCTTCTCTCCATTATTTATTACTGAGATCATATGCATAAAACAGGATTGTGCTCCTTAAGAGTTCATCACCGCCTATTGCTTATTCTCCACCTGATGTCATAATACTCTGCTTGTGACATCACATTCATTCTGATGGCAACAGACTATGACATTACAAAAGAGGATTATTGTTTCAAGTAATGAATAAACTATAGAGGCAGGTAAGTTCTTAAGGTATGAAGGCCCCATTTTCATGCAAATTCTTCAGTAAAACATAAGGGAGAGGAGAAATCTAAAGAAGATATATAGGATAGTGTATGGTAGCCCATACACAATAATGCTATTCTTACACCAGGTGGTTACTATGACATCAAGGACCTCAAGAGCGAAGCTCAAGAGATCTCTTTGACATCATGGTAACCCCGAGGTGTAAGAATAGCGTGGCTGTGTTATGGGTGCTACCATATGCTTTTCTATATAGTGTATGGTGAAACCAGCAAAAAATGCTTACTTTTTGTGCTCCACAAAACTATCCTTGCATTCAGCATCCACGCTTCATCAACCACCTGCTGGATAGCTCACTCGCACAACCATTCAGCTGCCACTAGCCCTGTCAACAGCACTGATGGGGACGCTTGCAATGTGACATCCATACCAACACAGAATGAAAAGTTGTTCTACATTAGCATAGACATCACTACTGCAGCAGAATGACTTTGTATGATGTATGGGTTTCCATATATAGCATCGTTCCACCATACACAGTAGCAGCTTAATCTGGTTCAGTGTCAGTCAGTTTGCATCTGTGCCCCCACCCACCCGGGTGAGTTTGTAAATAGACATTATGTACTGAGTATATCCATGGCACCAAGTCCTTACCTTAGGGTTTTATGTTCACCTGATAGGCTGTCAGATGCACATGTGACCTGTGGATTAAATTTCTTCCTGCCTCTATTAGCCCCTCTTGTCCCCATCCAAGCCAGTTCTTATGTGCATCTAACCAGGCTGCAGCACTATGACTAGCTCTGTATCCAGTCAACAGAAATTGTCACAAATACCAAAGGTAAGACCAACATTCACCCTGTACATTCCAATAACTGTTTGGCAATGGCACAGATATAGAATTAACTATGTTCAAGTGATTTTATAAACATATGCATGCAACCATAAAGATATCATACGAACATACAAAATGCCAGCATAAACAGGCCTCCTTGCAGTCTGTCGAGTCTGCTCGATTGTGCAGCTAACCCCTCAACTTGCAGCTGCCCCATCCTCTCCTCCCCTCCTCATAACAACCCCCCCACTCTGTCCCACCTCCTCTTAAATCTGCCCACCGTTCTACAGGATACCACTTCCTCGGGCAGAGTATTCCACTTGTCTACTACCCTTTCCTTGAAAAAGTGTTTCCTGATTTCCCTCCTGAATCTTCCCCCCTCCAAACTCGGCCGATGCCCTCTTGTGTCCCTCCCTCTTTTGATCTGAAAAATCTCTTCTGTATTAGTCTTATTTATTCCCTTTAAGTATTTAAAGGTTTTGATCCTATCCCCCCATCCCTCTTTCCTCTAGGGAATACATGTTCAGTTCTCCCAGCCTCTCCTCATAGGATTTCCCTCCAGTCCCTGGATCATCTTCGTTGCCCTACGCTACACCCCCTCCAACAATCTGATGTCCTTCAGGAGTGGACGCCAGCACTGCATGCAGTATTCTTGGTGCAGCCTGACCAGTGACCATTACAAGGGAAGGATCACCTCTCTGTTCCTGTAGGAGATTCCCTTCGTTATACACCCCAGAAACTTGTTTGTCTTTGCAGCCACCTTCCTGCACTGAGCTGAGTGGTTCATACTGCCTGTTATAAGCACCCCTAGATCCTTTTCCTCCATGGTGCTTTCCAACTGTACCCCAACAGCTGATATTTCGTTCCCTGGTTCCTAGCTCTGAAGTGTAGGACCTTGCACTTCCTGGCATTGAACTCCAACTGCCATGTTTCCGACTACTCCTGTAGTTTGGTCAAGTCCTCCTGCAGCCCCCGCCACCCCTCTGTTATCTACCACAGCTCCCATCTTGGTATCATCTGTGAACAGATTGCTCTTACTCCGGATCCCATGTGAGATATCGGCTATGAATATCCCAAACAGCACCGGTCCCAGTAAAGATCCCTGTGGCACCCCGCTCACAACATCTCTCAGTGATGAGAGTTCCACCACCCCCCACCCTTTGCTGCCTTACCCCTTAGCCAGTTGGTGATCCAATCGACCATTTTTGTTCCCACCCTAATATATTCCAGCTTCCCCCCAGCCTCCCATGTGTTACCGAGTTAAAGGCCTTGCTGAAGTCTAAATACAGGATGTCTACTGCATGGCCCATGTCCAGTTCCCTAGTAACCCAGTCGTAGAACCCAATTAGGTTTGTCTGGCAGGATCTGCCCGAGACAAACCTGTGTTGATGATCATCTTGGAGACCATTGCCTTCCAAAAAGGTCAGCAGTCTCTCTTTCAGGATTGTCTCCTTGAGCTTCCCCATGATTGAAGTGAGGCTCACCAGTCTGTAGTTGCCTGGTTCATCCTTTAGGCCACTTTTATGAATGGGCATCACATGGGCCATCCTCCAGTCCTGTGGCACTCATCCTGTGTCCAGTGATGTACTGAAATGGTCTCTGCTAGCTCCCTAAGCACCCTAGGGTGAATGCCGTCTGGTCCCAGTGCCTTGGCCACCCTCCGCGCCCTTAGTCTTCCGGAACCCTGTCCTCTGCAATCCTGATATCAGTCACCCCCCTCCCCCCACCCACTCCACTCCTCCCCTGAGGTATCTGCCCCCACTTTCTTCCATGAACACAGAGCAAGTAATCATTCAGTGCCTCTGCCTGGTCCTCCCCTTCTCCACCCCCATCCTTCTTAATCCTCACAATCTGGTCTTTGTTTCTCCTTCTCTCGCCAATGTATCTGAAGAAGTCCTTTTCCCCATCCTTAATTCCATGTGCCAGTCTCTGCTCTCTGGATGCCTTGGCTGCCCTGACTAGCCTGGTAACCTCCCTGAAATTCTTCATGAACTCATCCTTGTCCCCTTGCCCTCCCAATTTCTTGAGTCTCTGGAATGCTTTTCTCTTGGCCGTCACCCCTTCCAGGACCTCCAGAGTCAGCCAACTTGGCTTCTTTGCCCTACCCTTCTTGCTCTGTGTCCTGGTACAAGTCTCAGTAGCCTCTGCTAGCCCTTTTTTAATAATATCCCATTTTTGGCTAGCATCCATGCAGGTTTGAATTCCCACCAGATGTCCAGCCAAAATTTCCCCCATCCTTTTAATGTCGGCCCCCTCAAAATCAATCACCCTGGTACCCGTACCTCCTGTTTCCCTGTTCATATTAACTCAATGCCTCCACAGGAGCTCTCTGAAGTTGCACCACTTGTCTCCTGAGTACTGTTAACAGTAAATCCTGGGCCTTTCTAAGCAAAATCAAGCTATAGTCAGCATGCCACAAACAAATCCTAATAGCTCAAGAACCATAAGTGCTAGACACAAAGTATGAGTGGCAAAGTTATTCAGCACAAAATTATCTTTCCAGTGGTGGTATGCAAATAATAATATGCAATTTTGTTTTTTTTCTATGCTGGTTGAAACAGCAAAAAAATATATATTTTTTTCACTAAAACAGGCAACATAAGCCATATACATCATGCCATAAACAGATGCGAATAACTCCTAAAGTATACATGATATACACAAAATATCAGTGACAAAGTTGTTCAGCATAAAATTACCTTTCCAATGGTGCTATGCAGTCAAATATATATTATATTCTGTTACACTATATATTAAAATATATAAGTGACTTCTCCAGACGTTGCAAGGGCACACTGGGAGTCAGTAGCCGACTTCTACAGGTGTCCTCAGGACACACCAGTGTATTTTACTGATGACTACAGGTGTCTGCTAGGAGACAATGAGTTAAGTGTGAACCACTCAGAGTGATGGTCACTCCCATGCAGGGGGTCCTCCACTCCCAGATCCCTTACAGTCTCCCCGTTTGATAGTACCAGGTCCAGAGTCCTTCCCACCCTAGTCAGCTCATGGACCAATTGCACCAGGAAGCTGTCCTGAAATGCCTCTAGTAATACCTGCTCTTTTGCACTCGTGGTGGTTGGGGTGTTCCAGTCCACCCCAGGGAGGTTGAAGTCCCCCACCACTACTGTGTTCCCCTTCCTACAGACCCTTCTAATCTGCTCAGCCAACTCTCGATCCAGGTCATCCCCCTGAGCTGGTGGCCTGTACACTACCCCCACCCTCACTGTCTTTCTTTTGGAGTCTTGAAACTGCATCCATAGGGCCTCTCTCTTGCCCTCCCCTCCATGCACCTTATCCCTTCCCTCACATAGATCGCCACCCCCTTCCCCTTATCCCTGTCCTTCCTGAATATCCTGTACCCTGGGATCCTCATATTCCAGTCCTGGTTCTGGGTGGCCCATGTTTCCATGATGGCCGCAGTGTCTGCCCTCCCCACTTCCAAGAGAGCCTGTAGCTCAGCTGATTTGTTACCTAAGCTTCTCGCATTCCGTGAGACCATCCTCCAACCTGTGTGTCTCCCCCGGGTTCCCCCTACCTAACCCGTCCTTGCTCCCCTACCTCAAATTCCTCTCCGAAAGCTTGGAGGGGTAAGCATGCTCGGCTCCTCTCTCTGAGATCCCTGCCTACCTGCTGTCCTCACGCCACCCCCCCACCTAGTTTAAATCTACCCTTGATGCTGTGTACCCCTCAAACCATTGCTTTAATACCCCATTCTCTTCCCCGCTCAAGTGCATCCTATCTCCTGCATATAGATCCTTATTGTCCCAGGTTCAGCCCCAGTCCCCCCATCCATACCCCTGGGACCAACACCATTCCCCCAACCAAATGTTTAAATTCCCAGTCCTCCCTTTCCTTCCTGTACTTGCGCAGGGTACTGGGAGCACCTCTGAGAAGGCCACTGATTCCTCCACTTCCTCACATAGCCCTCCTCATTCCTCAGACCTCCTCCTCACTACCTCCACAGTCTCCCCGCCAGATCATTCGTGCTCACATGCACCACAACATGTGGGTTCTTCCTGCCCCTCCGTGTGCACTTAAGAACTGCCTGCCCCACCCTGTCCACCATTATCCCAGGTATGGCCTCCACCCATATGCAACTATGCCTTTCCCCCTTGCCACCCCATCTGATCCCTTTTAGTATGGAATCACTAAGCACTAGCACCCCCTTCCTCATTCCCTGTCCCCGTCCCCACCCTTTTCCCAAAGTACCCATTACTAGAGCCTGCCACATCACTAAGTCTACCTCCCCCCTTTGGCTCCTCCTCTGTCCTGTCTCTCCCCCTTCACTGCTCCCTCACTATCCTCCACATCCCTCCACCCTGGGCCCCCATCTGCTCTGCCCCTGCTGTCCTCCCCACCAGCAGTGCTTCTCTCCCCTTCCCCCTCCTATCCCTTCCTGGAGATTGCGCACTCCCTCCTCCTCCATCAGCACAGCAAGCCTATTTCCTGCCCTTCCTGACTGGCTGTGTTTTGGCTCCTTCCCCCAACTCTAGCCTTCCCACTACTGCTAGACATCCTGTTTGTTCTGCTCCTGCACTCCCTCCCCAACCCTTCCCTTGAGCCGCTGTTCCTCCCATGTGATGTGTCCATGTTATTCCCCGGATGAGATCTTCCTGCCTCGTGTCTCTTCCCCCCAGTCTTCTCCAACTCTCTACCCATGCCACAGCTCTGCCTCCTCCAGACTCCTCAACCTGTTACAGATTGGACACCCTCCTAACCTCCACAGTATGTTCATCCAAACTGCCACCCAACATCCATTGCATCCCACGATTCTACCCATGTTGGCCCCCCCAGCATCCTGCTTCCCCCTGTACCACCTCCCTCTCTGCTGCTCCCAACTGCCTCCTCTAGAGCCCCCCAACGCTGTCCCTAACTGCCTCCACTAGAGTCCCCCCTCCTTCTTGTGTGTCCCTCTCTAACCCACTCCATTTGTCTTCTCCAGTGATGTCTTAACCCTCGAGGTACCCACAATGGTTAGATGTAGCCCCTCCGATTCCTTAGACATTTAAGTGGGCCCCCTCCTCTATATTGTACCTCCCTTCTGATTAATAGGTTCCTTACTACTGTATTAATCTCTTAAGAACTCACCTTCTTAATTGCCCCTTGCTGCCCCAAACCTTCCCCTCTCAGATGCAGTCTATGCAATCAAACAGTACAGAACCCTCCAGTTGCTGGCACCTCCTCTCCCTATGTAGCCTATGCCACTATTAACAGTATCTAGACATGCATTTACAATCCTGGCACTGCTTCCTTCAGAGCAGCCTATGCACTATTAGCAGTATCTATACGTGACGTTACAATCCTGGCAGTGTTTCCTTCCAAGACAGTTCCATCCGAACGGTCCCTCCACCCCAGTGTCTTTACATGCAGTCTCACCCAAATAACGCCTTCCCCCCAGAAAAACAGATCCCACCCCAACTTCATTCACCTCCTATGGACCCAAGTGTTCCAGAACAATCACAGTGACCCCGGTTTGGTGGCAAAGACCAGAACTGGAACACCTTAACTCTGAATGCAGCTGAAACTTAAGAAATGGAAGTCACAGCACCTTGTTGCTAAAAACTGGGTCCCTGTAGTCGGCTGAGTTCCTACTCCACAGCTCACCTTGGGGTCACTCTCTCCGTCGATCTCCAGCTACCCTTTCCTGATGAATCCTTCTCCTCTTGCCATCCACCAATGACCAAGTCCATCAGGTAGTGATCAGCCCTTTTACGATGCATTTGTTTTGATTTCCTCCACCTCTTCCCACTAGAGGGCAGTGATCCTTTCTTGGACTGTAGGTTCACCCCAGATGTGGCTCCTCCTCCTCCCCTGGGTATTTAATAGAGATCAGGGCCGGGGAGCACAGGTGGGACAGAAACACACCTCTCCTCTTCTTCTGAGCTGGCTCCTGCTGACTTCCTCTGTGGCTTCCTCCCTCCTTCCTTAGTGCGGCAATGGCCACCTGGTTCCCTTGCTCCCCTGGACCCTGCAGTGGAGTGAGCGGTGGCCAGTGGGCTGTTAAAAGCCCTACCCTCGAAACTTGCTTCTCCCTTCTCAATTGGCTCCTCCAGGAGCCTTCTTGTTACTATCCCATCCGCAGGATTGGCTGCCTTCTCTTCCCCTGGATTAGCCTCCCCCTGGAGCCGGAAGGCTGCAGCTCAGTGCAGCGATGCGGTGATGCAGCAGTCAGCCCCAAGAACACACCAGTCCTCTTCTTTGTAGCCAGCTCCTGCTGACTCCCTCCACAGCTTCCTCCCTCCTTCCTTAGTGTGGCAACGACTGCCTGATCCTCTTGCTCCCCGAACCCTACACTGGTCTATCTAGCTAGAGCTACGCTGCAGCATCTATCTAGCTAGAGCTACGATGCATCGTCAGACAAGGCTTTTTGAACAGTTCAATCATCTGAAACATAAGGAAGACTGTATTTTTCAAGACATCCAGAACTGTTAATGTTCAGGATATAATGTTCAGGCAAGGAAGAGTCCCACGAGACAGCATGTGCCCAGCAAAGTAATGATGTTATGAGCCCAGATAGAGAGTTCCTATTGCCCCTGTACTTCAGTGGCTGTAGTGGAGCTCAGTGAGTACAAAGCGCACACTCACCTCAACCTGAAGCTCTGCAGTTGGGATAATGTACTCGTTAGGACGGTTCCTGGGGTCTCTCACAGGAGCAACCCTCCACGATCCGCCAATCATAAATGACAAAACAAATGCCCCTTCAAGTAACCTGGTACTCAATAAATATGGCACTCACAGAATGGCATGGAAATTTTTCCTCCTCACTAAGACAGCCTGGACTGTCTATGGGACAGTAGAGTGGATCGTCTGCTAGGCAGGGCTGATGAGGGTGTGACCATCATGGCAAACGCCTAGCCTAGTCCTTGTAAGCTTATGGCCCTTCTCCATCTTGCCATCTCCTGATTTTCGTAGACTTGTAGTAGCCTGATGCATGTTCCCTGCTCCAGGCGGTCCTCTGACTCTCATCATCCAACGTCTTGCTTAATCAGCACATCCGCCCCTTACAGCTTCTCACTCCCTGGACTAGCATCTGGAGTGGGTGCACATACGCGCTAGGTCGTGCATGTGTGATGAAACGGCTGCCATTCTGGTCACGGCAAGTTCTGACTGCTGGAGCAAAGAGATTCCATCTCTTAAAGGTGTGGAGGCTAGCCAGCCCAGTGGCACTGAGGATTGAGGCATTGGACGCCACACCTCATGCCATGCTGATGACCCAGGTTCGAGAATGAACTCGGGTCATGGGGGGTTGGTAGGGGAAGGAAGGGAAGAGATCGAGTGTCTGGTAGACTGCTCTCTCTTCTCGGGGAGGGCTCAGCGGAGCGTCCGCTCAAGGAGCGACCTCTGGCGGTGGCCGGAGGGCATCAGCATAGCAGCGCTGCATATGCTGGGGGGCAGAGCTGCAGCACTACATTGCCATGTTGGCCGGGCTCTGTGGGGACCAGGACAGACCACAAGCCTGAAAAAACCCTCCACGCTCGAGGAGATGAATGGGTTCCAATGACGCAGCCCACATCCCACTAATAGCCGTGCAATCGGAGGACTCAGTGGCCAACCCTCCATCCAGGTATGGTCTCTCTAATTCCAGAAAGGCCATCGCGGGAGGACAGACCCGCCCTAGGGAGTGATCCAGGGGGCTAGGTCTGCCTGGGTTGTTGGGGGAGTCTTTCTGGTCACAGCAGGGTTCAGTCAGGGAGTAGAGGCTGACGTCAAGAGTACACCCCAGAAGGATGCCCAGGTGTGGTGGAGAATAAACAGAGTGTACAAAAAAAAAAAAAGGCGCAGAGGCTAATTAATGTTTTTTAAAGGGGCGGAATCATGAAAAATAGATATCGCATGTAGCGAATTAAAGAGTATCAGAAGAGGTATATAAAGAGGATACTAATAGCTGTGACAATATATAGATGTTAAAGCAGGAAAGAGCCATAGACAACTGTAATACCTGGTGGCTATACAGGCTATGACTATTAATCGTCCACACCACATATCATGTATTACAGATGGTAAAGACAGAGAAGTGTCCTACATGCAAGGTGCCTCTAGCGGCAAAAAGGAATGGCTCACAATGCCCCAGGTGTGATATAGAAGAGCTGGAGTCCAATGTACACCACTCCTCCATGGGAGAGGAGGTCAGCCTAGGCCAATGGGATGCTGATAATATGAAGTGTCAGGGCCAGAAACCCTACTCAAGCAGACACAGATCTTGACCAAGGTTATGCTAGAACAGCAACAGGCCTTTATGCTCAAATGGATGGATAGACTGGAAGCTCTGTTAGCCCCCAATCCACCAAAAACTAAAGCACCAACACCCAACCATAAGCCAACCTCTAACATAGGGGGGAATGAGGAGGTTGAAGGAAGTGATTTGGCCTTGGAGTCAGAACAAGAAGAGGAACAGGAACCGCCAGTAGAAGAAAAAACATCGCTAACTTCCAAACTCTGCCCATTTGAGGTGGTACTGGAACTTGTCAAAACTATTAAAGCGGCCATGGTGTTCGAGTTACTGCCCCCACCAAGGGATACCAGATTGAAACAGATGATACAACAGAGGCAAAATAAAGGTGACTTCTTTCCCATATGCCCAGCCATAATGGATTTAATAGCCAGCGAATGGGAAGCAAAGGACCCGACTAGAATTCTCGAATGCAAATCACTCAATTGCATGTACCCAATAGAGGCTGAGACGTTACAAAAATGGTGCTCAGCCCCCTTAATCGATCCTCACATCACGATGCTCAGCAAAAAGACTGTGGTTCCAGCATATGGTATAACAGCTCTAAAGGACCCGACGGACAAACAGTTGAAGGAAATACTAAAGAAGGCTTTCAAGATAGTAGGCCTCGCAGCTAGAGCCACATCCACTGCCATTTACGCAATGCGGGCACAAATCACATGGCTAGAGGAAGCCCTCGAAAGCAACACCCAAGTCCGAGGAAGCCGACTGGATCGATTCATCCCTGCAGACGGCAAAATATATAGGAGTTATGGCGGTGGATGCACTCCAGTTAAATGCCAGAGCATCAACAGTGATTAATAGAACTAGGCACCATGTGGCTCAAACTACAGGATGCAGTTGCAGACTCTAAAGGCTGTTTACAAAAGCTACCATTCAAAGGCAAATTTCTATTCGGAGAAGGCCTACAAGAATTTCTAAAACAAAGATGTGAAGGAAAAGAACTTGCTTAAGGAGACCCCAACTCTGTGTTTCTTCCCTCAGCTTACTGGTCTTAATCCAGTAACCGCAAGATCTACAGTCGCAGACGAAGGACTCACTCCTTTCATGGGAAAAACAGTCAAGGAGGGTCCAGACCAAAGTTTAATCCATTATATAATGGCTCGTCATTTCGGGGAAGAGGGGGTCACTACAAAAACAGGTTCCACCTGTCCAGTAGAGGAAGCCGATACAACAAATTCTGACTACCACAAACAGTCAAGAACAGCACAAGCAGAACCAACAAAGCTTAATCCACAGCCGTTCGGGGGAGACTACAACAGTTCAAACACAAATGGGTCACTTCAACAAACAACAAATGGGTACAAGAAGTAGTCTCAAAAGGCTACGCAATAGAGTTCAGGAGGAAACCAAGGCGGAACAGACTAATCATCTCCCCGCTCACAAAGAGAAATTCCTGAACAAACACTTGAAATATCAGAAGTTCAAAATGGAAACGATCCAAAGCACACTAAGGTGCATCAGACAGGGAGGCTATCTGACATCAATAGACTTCAAAGACGCCTACCTACATATCCTCATACACCCGGTACCTAAGATTCATACACAAGTACCTAAGATTCTGCATAATGGGGCAACACTTTCAATACTGCTCCCTACCATTCGGCCTAGCCTCAGCGCTAAGGGTCTTCACAAAGATATTGGTAGTAATAACCGCTCTCCTCACACAGCAAGGCATTCATGTCATCCATTATCTATACGATGGGCTCATCAGAGCAAGGTCTTTGAAGATGTCATTCAGAGACACAAACACGGTCATAAAAACATTGAAAGAGCACGGATGGATGATAAATCAGAACAAGAGCTCGGTAATACCATCGCAGAAGCTAGAACATCTAGGAGCAGACATAAACACAAAGATGGAAACTGTAAAGCCATCCAAACAGAGAAGGGACAACATGTTGCAAATGGCAAGGCAAGTACTGAATTATCCAATCAGTTTCAGAGCACAGGTGGCTCGGGTACTGGGGGCTATGGCCTCATGTATAGACATGGCGTTGTGGGCGTGATGGCATATGAGACCATTCCAGATGTTAGCAATAAAAGCAGGACCCACTACACAGAGCAATCTGAACGACAGAATGATATTAACGCACAGGGTAACGAGGTCACAGAGATGGTGGATCATCCCAATCTCAGTGCAGGAATGCCATTAGAACAGCATCACCAACATGTTATAGACACAGACGCAAGCCTAATGGGTTGGGGTGCGACACTGCAACATCGGATAGCCCAAGGCAGATGGTCAAAATAGGAGACAAAGCTTCAAATAAACATACTGGAAATGAGAGCTGTGTACAATGCACTGCTCGCATTCCAGAAATTCATCAAGAACACCTTGGTATTGTTTAGATTGGACAACGGAGCAGCAGTGACCTACATCACCAAAGAAGGTGGTACAAAAAGTCTAGTGCTCCTACGAGAAGCAAACTGAGTCATATCATGGTTCCTACACAATCTGCAACATATAAGAGCACAAAGAAAGGAACAGAGATGCACGGAGTAGGCTAGGGGTGCTCTGTGACACAAGCTAAACCAGGAACAAACAGTCACGGCACTCACCTCAGTACTGAATTAAAGCAAGACGGTCAACCTTTTAGTTATTAAAGCAGTGTTTTATTGTGCAGCCAGCAGATGAACATATGATCTAGCAGGGTCAAGGAGGAGAATTTTTTTCTCCTCCTTGACCATGCTGTGTTGTACGTTTGTCTGCTGTCTGCACAATAAAACAGGACACTGCTTTAATAACTAAAATGTTGACTGTCATGCTTTAATTCAGTGTTGAGTGCTGTGACTCTTTGTTCCTAACATATAACAGCAGTACATCTGGCAGGGACACTGAATACCACTGTAAACTGGCTCAACAGACAAAAAATACACCCAGGTGAATTGATGCTACATGCAGAGTTGTTTGCAAGTATACAATGAAGATGGGGCCCACTCACTGTAGACCTCATGGCAGCAAGCCAAAATACCCAGCTACCAACATTCTACTCAAGGTTCAGAGACTGGTGGGCAGTAGCAGTGGATGTGCTATCACAGCCGTGGACAACAGACTTTGCATGTGTGTTTCCACCCATTCCTGTCATACCGCAGGTCATAAACAAAATACGTTCACAACAGGTGAAAATAATACTAGTGGCACCCACTGGCCCAGAAGGCCTTGGTTTGCGACAGTAGTGGCGATGGCCTTGGACCACTGGAAACTACTGGACAGACAGGATCTACTAACACAAGGCCCGATTCGCCACCCAAACCCAAGCAACCTCCAGCTAATGGCATGGTTGCTGAAAGGCAGAGACTGCTATGGAAGGGATACCATGAAACAGTCATAAAGACTATACTACAATCAAGGAGACCCTCTACAAATTATACATACAACAGACAATGGCAGATTTTCAATAGATGGTGTTCAAAAGTAAAACTAGAACCCAAGCAAGTGGGTATCCCGCAGATCCTGCTGTACCTACAACAGGGGTTGGACAAAGGGCTATCGCCAGTATCACTAAGGGTACAGCTATCTGCCATAGGAGCAACACATTACCAGGGGCACACTCTGATATCCTGAGGTTCCTTAAGGCGGCATCACATCTAAAGCCCAGTGACAAACAGGTGGCAGCTCCATGGAATAGAACTCTAGTACTAAATTCACTAAAACAGCAACCATTCAAACCACTTGAGCAAATAGAACTACACTGGCTAATACCGAAAACAGTCTTCCTAACAACGATATGCTCAGCCTGAAGAATAGGGGAACTAAATGCTCTTTCATGCAGGTAACCATTCACCAAGTTCCACGACGACGGGATATCACTTAGGACGGCACCCGTATTCATCTCCAAAGTTGACTCATCATTCCATTCAAGCCAGGCTCTAATGTTACCTTAGTTTCCGGACAGCATACCAGAATACCAGAGGGTGACAACGACAAGTCTTTATTCGCACTAGACGTAAAGAGGGCACCACAAATATATGTCACAAAAACTGAACCCATCCATAAAACAGATAAGATTATTCATTGTTGTTCAAGATCCAAGGAAAGGGATGGCAGCATCCAAGAGGGGTGAGGAACAGGGTGCAGGAAAACACCTATTTTCCAGCAAAAAATGTGTTCCAGGACTACAGGGCATGGAATGAAGTTGGAGGGAGGGCGATTCAGAAGAAATGTGAGGAAGAATTTCTTCACAGAAAGGGTGGTGAACAAGTGGAACACCCTGCCAGAGGAAGTGGTGGGGGCTGAAACAATCACAAGATTTAAGTTCAAGTTTATTGCAGGAAAGACTCAGTTGAGCAAGCTCGTTCACAAGGAGGTCCTGGGGCACATACACATACAGTTCGCAGGTTACATAGACAGGAGATATAAAATGTAGAACAACAAAATAAAAAAAATATATAATACAAGAGGTATACACAACAGAAGTCCTTATGCTATATATGCAGTACATTCCAGCTTTAACCTTGCCCTAAATTATGCAACACATTTCAGCTTAATAAGTAGAGGGCCAGTTGGTACCTAGGAAGTTGACTTGGGGCCTAGTAGCACCTACATATGTCTTTTAATTTAGAGATAGCTAGTGTTTTGTAGGAGTTAATTGATACGATGCTGGTTAGCTTCAGCATGGCTTGTAGTTGGTTCCAAGTGTTTGGGAGGGCATATGAGACAGCTCTTTGGCCAGCTGTGGTACGTGTCCTGGGAACATCTAGTAGGATAAGGTCGGATTTCCTTAGGGAGTAGGCGCTATGCGAGATGTGTATGAGAGACGTTAAATAGACAGGCAGTTTGTGGAGTAGTAATTTGAGGGTCCAAATGCCAGCATGCAGGAGGTGTCTGGTGGCAAGAGAGGTCCACCCAACTGCTGCATAAAGATCACAGTGGTGGGTCCTGTACGCAGAGTTAGTAATGAAGCGAAGAGCACGGTGATAGAGTATGGCCAGTTTAGATAGGCTCAGGGTTGGGGAGGAGATAAAGATAATGTCTCCGTAGTCAAGCAAGGGAAGGAATGTTGCTTGGACAAGTCTTTTTCGGGTCGCGACAGAAAAGAGGGTCCTATTTCTAAAGAAGAAACCTAAGCGTGCTTTAAGCCTCTTTGATAGATCCTCGATGTGGTCGTTGAAGGAAAGCTTGTTGTCTATCCTCATACCTAGATATTTAAATTTAGGTATGACTTCCAAGGGTTCATCTAGGGAGGTAACTATGAAGTTTTTAGGTGGGGTAGGTAGGCCACCAGACAAGGCAAGTCTCGAGAAAATCATTGTCTTGTTTTTTTTGGCATTTAAGAGAAGCTTGGTATTGATAAGGTTGCTTTCTAACTGGATAAAGTCAGTTTGGAGTGCTTCCCTGACTTCAGTTAAGGATGAGCCTGATACGTACAAAACCGTGTCGTCTGCAAAGAAATGTATGCTAGAGTTCTTTATGTGGAAGTCAAGGTTGTTGATGTACAGGGAAAAAAGGATTGGTCCTAGGATGGAGCCTTGAGGGACTCCTCTGGCAGTTGGAAGTGGGGCAGATAGTGGGCCATCAGCTTTGACTTTTTGTATCCTTCCTGTGAGATAACTGTTAAACCACTGTAAGGTAAGTGGAGTGGCACCTATGCAGGCAAGACAGGTGATTAGGAGATGATAGTCTACAGTGTCGAAGGCCTTACTGAGGTCTAGAAAAACTGCACCAGTAACCTTCTTGGTGTCCATAGCATGGATCCAGTCATTAGAGACTTTAGCCAAGGCTGAGATGGTACTGTGCTTGACCTGAAGCCAGATTGGGCAGGTTTAGGAGTGAAGTGCGGCCGAGGGATTTTTAGTGGGTTGTATATAGAAGTTTTCCAGCACTTTGGAGAGAACGGGCAAGATAGAGATAGGACAGTAGTTGTTTAAGTCACAAAGATCTCCTGATTTGAAGAGAGGAAGAATATGGGCAGATTTCCAGCAGGATGGAACAGTGGCTGTGGTAATAGAGAGGCTGAAGATGTGATGGATGGGGGCTGTGAGCTGGGCATAGCCTAACCGCAAGAAAAATGATTCAAGGCCATCGTCCCCTGCACTTTTCTTGGTGTCAAGACTAAGAATTATGTCTTCGACTTCTTTGTAGCTAAACAAGCACAACTGGAAGGGATGAGGTGGAATAGCATGTGTAGTACCTGGGCTAGTGTTGCTATTCACTCAGCTAGCGTATGGGGAGGAGTCGAATGCCAACCCGGCAGTGGCAAAGTGAAGGTTAAGTTCTTTGAGGATTCGCAGTTTATTTTCAACCATCCCGTCCTTGGCCAGAATCTTAAGAATGCATGGGATAGATATAAGGGAATCCTGGAGGTCGGTTAAGCGGCAACAGACTTCTAGAAAAACTTAGTGATCTTACAAGCTCAAATGGGCAGACTGGGTGGGCAATAGGCCCTTATCTGCCGACAGTATCTATATAAGAGAACAATAGCCTCATGGATAAATTAGGACAATAGCAGAAACATACCAACAGGCTAACAGGCAAAATCCTCAGAAACTCAAAGCTCATTCCACAAGGGTGATAGTGACATCTTGGGCGGAAAAGAACCAAGCATCAACAGCGGAAGTACGTGCAGCGGCCACATGGTTCTCGATACATACATTCATGAAACACTACAGACCTGATACATGTGGGCCAGAAGGTATGGCATTCACAAGAAAAGTCCTTGCTACAGCCAACATTCAAGCCAAGGCCTCTTCTAGCTCTCCACCTCCCAGTAAAGAGGTACTGCTTTTAAATAAACCCTAAGGTAAGGACTTAGTGTCATGGATATACTCAATACATAATGGTAGTTTACTCACCTGATAAAGGTGATTATGTGAGAGTATATCCATGGCATTCTCGTGCCCAACCCAAGAAGAGCTAATGGATGATTATATCACAAAGCCCTCATCAGTAAGTTGGACATTAACCTAATGTACTGTGGTTACAGAAAATGATAGCATTGTTGTAAGTCAGTTGATGAAGTATTACGATAAAAAATAGTGTTGCATCAAACAAGATGTGCCAAGGTGCAGCATGTTGAAAACTTGATTGCCAAGCATTACTAAACTTCTTATACACACATTTACAGACTAAGGTGTCCGTTATTTCTATTCAGTGCTCACTACTTGCAGCTGGGGAAGAGTCGAACTGGCTTCGATAGGGACAAGAGGGGCTAGTAGACGTAGGAAGAAATTTGATCCACATGTCACATCATCTTATCCAGATTGGACACCCTTTTTAATTCCTTCTGTCATTTCGTTCTTGACTCCCCAACCCCACCCATCACTGTGATCTTTACTGCTTTCTAGCTTTCTTCTCACTTGAAAATCAACGGCACATCCACTGTGCCAAATTTGTGTCTAAATTTGGTTTGGCTCGGCTCACTATCCACTATCTTACTTCCTCACTCCCCATCCTCTCCCCTCCTGTCCACTCCCTCAGATCTTTTGACTCCCGTTTAATGGTTGTCCCCCGCCGGTTGACCGTGGTTGGTCAGCTGACTTTCTGTCATAGCTTCCCTAAATTATGGAATGCTCTTTCTCCTCAGATTCGACACTCATCCTCCCCTTACTCCATCTCTTCTGCACTGCATAACTTCCTCTTTGTAAATGGTACTTGAGACTAATCCTTGTTTCTCCCTTTTCCTCCCCTCTTCTTTACAGCTCCTTGCTATTCCCTTCTGAACCCTCTTCCCCAACTGTTATCCTCCTCACTACACTGCTTACTCCATACCGTCCCCTTCTACCCCTCCTTCCTCGATCTGTATTCACCTTCTAATAGTTCAATGTTTTTATATTACCTATCGGATTACTATTTATTTCAGCACTTAGCTCTTATCTGCCCCCCTTGAACTGCATAATTGTCAGTACTGTATATATGCATATGCACTTATTATGACTATTGTTTTTCTGTATTCACAAGCTATGTGGACGATGTCATGTTATCTCTGCAAAAATGTTTCTGTTGGTTGTTTGTACTCTTCTCCTCTCCCCTCTCCCCCAGGACGCACCTTGAGACGAGCAACTTGTTGCTCAGTGTGCCCTTCCTGGTGAAACTTTTCAATAAATAAATAAAAACATGTGCATCTGGCAGCCTATCAGGTGAACATAATAAACCTAAGGTAAGGACTTAGTGCCATGGATATACTCTCACATAATCACCTTTACCAGGTGAGTAAACTACCAGTATTGTTTATCCCTGCTTTCCCAGTTAACAAAAGCTAAATAAAGACAAGCTTATAGTGTCCAAATATTATGTTTCCCAAAGTTTTTCCAGAGGTCCCAGGAAATCCACATTTTGGCATAAAGCTTATTTTTAAGTGCGTCCCAAGGGGACAGTTACAGCAGCAGGGTATTATCTAATATTGCAAGATGGCAAGTAAGCGATCAAGTTAGTAACACAATATATAGAGTGTTCAGTATACCCCCAGGTCACAGCTGGAAACAAGTCAGTCCAGGCACTGTTTGCATAAATATATAATAACACAAAATTATGCACTAATGTACAGAAAATAACATGATGGCATATAGGGAGCAGAGGTTTAGAAGAGAGGGATGGTAAATGGAGTCGTACAAGCTTGGGGAATTCTGGCAACAGTAGGTCAGAATAAGATAGGCATACAAGACTTACTTGAAACCATTGTTAGTGGCAGTGGCCTTTACGTCACGATAGAGAGGGAAGGATTTTCAATTTGGTGGAGCAGCAATGGATAAGGCCTTTATGCCAGTTGACTTGTGAGCACATGGTGTGTGAAGGAGATCCTTAGCCTGAGGCCTGAGCATGTGTTTCATTTTATTGAAAACAGGAGAAAGAGATATTCTGCAACCATTGAACCAAAGCTCATTTACATTTTAAATTGTATCATTGCATGGTTGGTTGGTCTTAGTTAGCAGCCTGCAGAAGTACTGTAGGTGGGATAGTGCCCGAGCACAAATTTATGTATCAAAATAGGCAATTTAAGTTCTCTTTACTTGTCCAGATGTAAAAGTCAAAGATCCCTGTACATAAGGCAGTGGTAGGTTATTTTGACACACCCTAGAATGAACCTGCACGTGCTGTATGCCAGAATAACTTCCTCCAGTGAGGTGACTGGTGAAGTTCTGTAAACTGTGCTGCCATATTCCCAAAGCAGGATGGATTGTCATAGGATTAAGTGCCTGGTGTGTGTGGTGGAGGAACGTCCCATGGAACATATGGCCGCATGTGACATTCCGGTTTTTCATTGCTGGATGGACTGGAGTTTGTTATATATAATACGGGGCTGGGGGCAGAGCCCCCACGTTGGGACTACTGTTGTCTTTGTGTGGCTCATGTAGAACTGTGTAGATTTGTTCTGTATAGCTGTGGTGCTGGGCGGTGTGGGTTTCAGTATCCTGGGAGTTTCTTTGTGTTGTTAATAAATGGATTTGGGCAGTTGTGACGGCTGTCTGGGCTCGCTCCTGTGTGTGTGTATGTATGTTTTTCTTCCTTTCCATTTCGATATTGTGGCATGTGGTATGTTTTCACCATGGTGTATGTGTTTTCAGCGGAATGTGTTCAAGATTACTGTTATCAGTATTGTGGTCTGCGGGATTATTACATAGTGCACTCTGGGCTCAGCCTATTCTAGATTTTTCATAATTGTTAATTTAAAAAAAAAAGTCGCATTTTTTGTGCTTGTTAAATGTCTTTATCAGGGGGCTGCGCAATGGCCCAATGGAAGCATGCCCCACTTCAGGATGGCTGCTCGGGTTTGAGAGTGAACTTGGGGCGGTGCTTAGGCAGCAGGCTGGGAAGCTTATACTGTCCCTGGCATATTGAGACAGGGAAAGGGAAGTGACGCGTTCTGGCAGCACAGTGGCTCCTGCTAGTGGGCCAGGCTGTTTGCTTTACTGGCAGAAGCACATTATGTGCATCTGAGGTGCACCCCCACATATGCTGTACCTGCCACTGCAGGATAATGACCGGAAACATGGTGGAAAAACACTGACTGGTGCAGGATGAAGGTCTGCCCCACCCACGTCCACCATATCCAGAGCTCTGGAGCTGTAAAGATAACCCCGAAGTTCCCACCACCGGGGTGGGAGGCGCCAAGACTCGAGGGTTAGAGGATGGGGTAAGTACCTGGAGAAGGTGGATGTCTGGACTGGGGCAGACCAGACGGAAGCAGGTCAGTGAGGGAAGGTGAACAGTTAAATCAAACATGTCTTTATCAAATATGGATTTAACTAATCCTGCTTCCTGAGTTATAAAATCCTGGTCACATTAGAGTAGAAAGTATAATAGCATAGTAACCTGCCTCAGTGATGTTAAACTAGGTTAGCACCCCCTGGTGGCTGAAGGAACCCATCTGGAATTGCTGTGTGTTAACCTACCTTGAGCCACACTGTGGTGTGTTATGCCTTTTGCTGCTTCTATAGTGTAATGCTAGCATATTATATTTGTATTAATGTCATTTGTCAGACACCACAGATTTGTGAACCCTTTTAAGTGACTTTCCCCTTTTAAAATAGATGAGGTCATACTGTTAGTAATGCATATTTCAAAGTCATATTTCAGCCCACACTACAAACAATAATCTCTTTTCTGTTTCTGCATATAAGAATGGTACGCAGTGAAGTATGAGCCAAAAAAAACGGAGGTTTTGAGAGAAGTAAGACATGGCAGTGACTGTAAAGTGCAGCAGGGACTGTAGTAATGAATACCAAACCTTACAGGAATGAATTGAAATGGGAGAGGTTTACATGAGTGCTGTTAAAAAGTTCAGCCTCCCTCCCCCGAAGAAGTGGAGCTTTAATTTGGTGGATAATGTTGCCTGAAAAGTGTGAATGAAATGAGACCATTTTACTCATTGTGGAGTGGGGCTTACACTTCACTGTGTACTGTTTTGAGATTTAGTCACCGTGAGCCCACACTAGACACCAGGAGAGCTTTTTGCCCTGTATGGTGAGAGGGACTGGATTTCCTGGAGCACCCCCAGACTATTTCTGTATCCATTATCTAACACATGTTGGAGTCTGTGCGCGTGTGTGTGTGTGTTTTTAACACTTCTATTTTAAAAAGTGAAATGGAACCAAGCACTGCCAGCTAAACTGCTATGAAACTCTGCAGGAAACCCATCAACAAAGAAACTAGCATTGGCAAAAGCTCGAGCTGTCTGGTTAATCAGAAGAGAAGGCAGCTTATTGGAGAAGCTGTCATCCTTACATCTTCAATTGGCGGGTCATTTCATCCCTGGCAGGGGTTCTTTGCGTGAAACGTAATTTCTCCACACTTTGTTCAATCAGTCTGACAGCTTCAACTTTAATGTGATGGCAGGTCTGAACCCTCAGTAAATCGCTGCAAAGAAAGTGTGAAACTAGCCAAACAGTGACATCAAGAACTTCTTGCTAAACCTCAGCCCTGATGCCAGCGATGTGCACCTTAAATACCTGGTGAAATAATTGAATATGAGCTGTAATTGTAGTTGTTAGCTGCTAAAGTTGACCTGAGTAACTTTACTCAGAGGGGGCAGTCAATGTTGGGATAATATTTAAAATAGGTGTTAGAGATACCTTTTAGTATTCTGGATTTTATGTTGCTTAGTACATCTGGGCTAAGTAATTTCTACTTTGCATTACAAATACATGTTCAGAAGTGTCCTGAATATAATTTGTCAGGGTTCACAATACTTGATTTGGCTCTGTTGCTCAGCAACAAAAGGGTAAACTTCGCTATAAAGATGAGTAGTGCAGTGTAGCCTAGAGGTTAGAGTGCAGAGCTGGTTATCTTGAGACCCAGGTTTGAATCCCACCATAGCTACTTACCCACTGTGCGACCCTGAGCAAAGTGCTTACCTTCCTTGTGTTTAACCACCTCTCTCTCATCCACCTTTTCTGGTTGTCTCTATACTTAACCCCTACTGGTCTTTCACAGCAGCACCTGAAATCACACTTCACTTCCATAGAAACATAGAATTTGACGGCAGATAAGGACCGCTTGGCCCACCCAGTCTGCCCATTTCCCTACCTGATGGATAAGCTGCAGATTCTAGTCAATCAACAGCTTACTTCCTCCTGCCCCCCACTAGAATTGCCTTATGCCTGTCCATTCATTCTTGAATTCTCCCACTGTTCCGGACTCCACAACCTCCTCAGGAAGGCTGTTCCATGCATCCACAACCCTCTCTGTGAAAAAATATTTTCTAACATTACCTCTGAGCCATCCCCCCTCTATCTTAAAATTGTGCCACCTTGTTCTTGCACATCTCTTCTTCTGAAAGATACTACCCTCTTGTACCTTGTTCATTCTCTTGAAATACTTGAAAGTTTCTATCATGTGCCCCCTCTCCCTCCTTTCCTCAAGGGTATACATATTAAGCTGCTTTAGTGTCTCCTCGTATGTCTTCTGGTGCAGACCTTGCACCATTTTGGTTGCCCTCCTCTGAACAGCCTCCACTCTGTCAATGTCTTTGCGGAGATGGGGTCTCCAGAATTGCACGCAGTACTCCAGATGGGGTCTCACTAACTGTCTGTACAGAGGGATAACAACTTCCTGTTTTCTACTGTTGATGCCTCTCCCTATGCATCCCAGTATCCCCCCAGCCCTCCTTACTGCCTTCTCACATTGCTTGCCCACCTTTAGGTCATCTGATATAATTACTCTTAGGTCTCTTTCAATTTTTGTTGTTGTTATTAACTCATCCCCCATTCTGTACTCTTCCCCTGGGTTTTTGTTTCCCAGATGCATTACCTTGCATTTCTTTACATTGAATCTGAGCTGCCACATATTTGACCATTCCTCCAACCTTGCCAAGTCCCTTTTCATTCTTTCCACCCCACCTTGTGTATCAGCCCTGTTGCAGATCTTTGTGTCATCTGCAAAGAGGCATACCTTTCCTTCCAGGTGCTCTCCAATGTCACTTATAAAGATATTAAAGAGGACCGGTCCCAGTACCGAACCCTGCGGTACCCCGCTAGTTACCCTCCTTTCTTCACTGTGGACTCCGTTTACTATTACCTTTTGCGTCCTGTTGTCCAGCCAGTGTTTTATCCAGGCTACCGCATTGGGACCCACTCCAAGGCTGACTAACTTGTATATTAATCTTTTTTGTGAGACTGTGTCGAATGCCTTGCTAAAATCTAGGTAGGCCATATCCACAGCCCCTCCCTGATCTACTACTTTGGTCACGCAGTCAAAGAAATCTATTAAGTTCATCTGACATGACCTTTCTGCTGTGAAACCATGCTGCCTTGGGTCTTGTGCCCCACTGGCCTCTACGTACTCAACAATTCTTTCCTTCAGAAGTGATTCCATCATTTTCCCTACCACTGAAGTCAAACTAACTGGTCTGTAGTTTCCTGCCTCTGCCCTGCTCCCACTTTTGTGAAGTGGAATCACATTTGCACTCCTCCAGTCCTCAGGTACCACTCCATCCTCCAATGATTTGTTAAAGAGAGTAGTCAGTGGTGTTACTAGTTCTACCCTTATTTCTTTTAGTATTCTTGGGTGAATCCCATCAGGCCCCATTGCTTTGTCCACCCTCAATTTCAAGAGTTCTTTCAAAGCCCTTTCTTCTGTGAATGGACTGGTATTGACCCCCCTATTCAGAGTTTCTCCCTTGTTTGATTTAGGCACCTCCCCCTCCTCATCTGTTGTGAATACTGAGCAGAAATATTCGTTCAGTATCCCTGCTTTTTCACTGTCACCCTCTGCCCACATTCCCTCCCCTTTATTAAGTCTCTGTATCCCTCCCTTGGTCTTTCTTCGCTCCCTAATGTATCTATAAAAAGTTTTATCCCACTTCTTAACAGAGTTGGCTATCTTTTCCTCAGTTTGTGCCTTTGCTGTTCTGACTGCCTTCCCTGCCTCCTTCTGCTTTAACTGATAAAGTTCTCTGTCCTGCTCCTTCTGTGTTTCCTTATATTTCCTGAATGCTATCCTTTTCTCCTTAACTGTCCCTGCCACCTGTTTTGAGAACCATAGTGGTTTTTTCATTCGTTTTGTTTTATTGATTTGCTTCACACAAAGGATTGTTGCCTCTGCGATGGCCGTTTTGATTATTCCCCATTGTTCTCCACCCTCCTTCTTGCCCATTTGCTAGTGCTTTTTAGGCACTCTCTCATTTTCCCAAAGTCAGCCTTCCTAAGTCCAGTACTCTTGTTTTGTATGAGCTTGACTCTATGGCTGTGTTTATTGTGAACCACACTGTTTGGTGGTCACTTGTTCCCAGATGGCTACCCACTTCTCAATCTGAGATCATTTCTCCTTCCCCATTTGAGAGTACCAGGTCTAAGATTGCTCCCTCCCGAGTGGGTTCCAACACTAGCTGTCTGAGGCATGCCCCCTGTAGGGCATCAGGAATGACCCTGCTCTTGGATGTGGCTGCAGCAAAGGTACTCCAGTTAACATCTGGCATATCTAACAATATCTCCAATTTTTCTGCCATTTTAAGGATGCCTTCTATCATTTCCTTGTCCATTTCTTCCCCCTGAGATGGGGGTCTGTACACAACCCCCATGCGGATTGTGGTGCCATTTCCTGTCTCCAGAGTGACCCATAGTGACTCATCAACTTCTTGTTTACTCTTTAGTTCTGTTGCTTTAATCCCTTCCCTTATATAGAGAGCTACTTCTCTTCCTCTTTTACCCACCCTGTCCCTCCTGTAGACTGTATCCCTGAGCTTTTCTTAACTCCCATCCCTTTGCTTGCCTGATAGCTAATGTTAACTGTTTCTGGCTTGTAAAGCACTATGGGATACAGTATATACTGTACGAACAAATTTGCCAGCAGAAATAGGCCACCTGGTCTGTCAAGTTTGCTCGAGTGTGCAGCTAGCACCCTCACCTTGCAGCTGCCCTGCCCCTTCCCCTTCCCAATTACTCCCCCCCACCTTGTCCCATTCCCTTTGGAAACTACCCACTGTCTTACAGGCTACCACCTCCTCCGGTAGAGCATTCCATTCTTCCACGACCCTCTCCATGAAAAAGTGTCTCCTCATTTCCATCCTAAATCCTCCCCCCTCCAATCTAAGGCCGTGCTCTCTCATGTCCTTCCCCCTCCTCGGCCTGAATATCCTTTCAGTGCCTGCCTTGTTTATCCCCTTTATGTACTTAAAGCTTTCAATCATATCCCGCCGGTCCCTCCTCTCCTCCAAGGAGCACATGTTCAGCTCTCTCAACCTCTCCTCGTATGGTCTGTCCTCCAATCTCTTGGTCATCCTCGTTGCCCTGTGTTGTACCCCTTCCAGTAATTTCATATCCTCCTTCAGATATGGGTGCCAGAATTGCACACAGTACTCCAGGTGTGGCCTGACTAGTGCCCTGTAGAGAGGCAGCATCACCTCCCTGCTCCTGGAGGAGATCCCGCTCATGATACAAACCAGCATCCCGTTGGTTTTCATTACGGCCCTCTTACAGTGCTCTGTATTGTTCATCTTCCCTGTTACAACCACCCCTAGATCCTTCTCCTCCTCGGTGGAACCTAGCTGTATCCCTCCCAGCTGGTAACCCCTCCCTGGGTTCTTTGCTGCAAAGTGCAGGACTTTGCACTTTTTCGCATTGAACCCCAACTGCCATGCTTCTGACCACTGCACCAGTTTGACAGATCATCCTGCAGCCTCTGCCAACCTGCTATATCGTCCACCACTGCTCCAATTTGGTATCATCAGCGAATAGACTGATCTTATTCCTGATGCCATATGAGATATCCGCTATGAATATTCCAAACAGCACTGGCCCCAGTACTGATCCCTGTGGCACCCCGTTCGTCACAGCCCCTGGAGATGAGAGTTCTTCCCACCACCACCACTACCCTCTGCTGTCTCCCCTACAGCCAATTCTCAATCCATTTAACCATCTTAGTCCCTACCCCCACGTATCTCAGCTTCCCTCCCATGCGCACTGAATTGAAGGCCTTACTGAAGTCCAAGTATTTGACATCCACCGCATGACCCTCGTCCAATTCCCTCATGACCCAGTTGTAATACACAACTAGGTTCATCTGGCAGGATTTTCCAGAGACAAACCCATGCTGGTGACTGTCCTGGAGCCCATTGTCTTCCATAAAGGTCACCAGCCTTTCCTTAAGTATTGTCTCCCAACAGCTTCCCAATGATGGAAGTTAAGCTTACCGGCCTGTAATTACCCAGCTCATCCTTTGTCCACTTTTATGGATGGGTACCACGTGGGCCATCCTCCAGTCATGCGGTACGTGCCCTGTGTCTAGGGAGGTATTGAATAGTTCCGCCAGCAGGCCAGCCAGGATCTCGGCCATTTCCTTCAACACCCTGGGGTGTATGCCATCTGGTCCTGGTGCCTTATCCACCCTCAGAGCCCTTAACCCCTCCAATTCCCTACTTGAAATACTGTATCAAACTGACTTTCTTACTTTAACATAGAATTTGACGGCAGATGAGAACTTTCCTTCCTACTCAGTTCTACTTCTGAAAGTGTTACGGACAGGCTTCAAAACTCAGCATGATTCTTGAAGTAGACCTAATATGTTGCACAAAATAATGGTTGAAAATTCCTGGCCAGTGGATTGGGCTACAGTTGTGAACAGTTTAACTGACCATTCTGTGTGTAAGTCAAAGCTCAAAACCTAAATTAAAAAAAAATGCTTCCACACTAAATGTTCTGCTGTTGCTCAACACCAGTATGCTAACACAGCACCAGTGACCTGAAGCATGGAAGTATTGAGCTCAGTTTATCTTTACTTCTGGGAACAGAAACATTCTTATATGATGGAAAGAAGGGGCATTCCCAATAGTCATGTCCAGATGATGCCTTGTTTGTAAGAGATGAGGCCTTGCAGTGTTCAGGGTTTAGATTACATCTACTGTAGAGTTTCTGCAATACCCTGAGGATACAGCAGTTTCTGTTCCAGAGATCCTCAACAGGTATTTAGCTGGGAAGAAGATAGATATACTTTTTTGTAATTAATTTTGCTTCTAGTACCTCCCCACCTACCCTTTCATATACTTCCTTCATTCCAGCCGCATAGCCAGGACCACACACTGCCTCTTTGAGGTACACTACTACTAGTGTAGCCCCTTGGAAAGCTGTGTAACTTCCCTCTACGCCCCAAGATGTGTCCCTACCCAGGACTGGAGGGGCCTCCTTCAGGGCTGATCTTCAGGTCCATAGCCACACCCTTTATTTACTTATTTAAAATTGTTGACTGGGAAAGGGACACTGAGCCTGATCTTGTTTCCAGGTGTGATCCAAGGAAAGGCACAACAAGGGGGAAGGGCTAACAAATAGAAAGGGCAAAGAAAATCAAGAGTTACACAAAGCACATAGCAAAATATTGCAAGGTCACATCCAGGAGCAGTGATAAGGCAAAAAAAGTCTTGAAGGAGAATGGAGGAGCAGGGTTGAGAGAAGTGAGACAACAGGACAGTACAACCTCTCAAATAAACGAGGCACAGATTTTCACAGATGATTTAAAAGTTATAACTGTATTCTTGGCAAATACAAGTGCATGTTTTTTTAAAAATCAGTGCAAGGCAGTGTAAAACAGCAACCGAGGCAGATATATTTCAGCAGAAAAACTTCTAAACACTACAAATGCTTTTTAGAAAAAAATTAAAACACAGCTGGAAAAAAGACGGGAGATTCTCACCCAGCACTTCGTGATCATCAGGGGTGATGTATTGACGGAGGGGCTGTCCTTAAATACCCCAAATTACCCCATAATTGACATAAATTTGTTTATATCAGTTTCTAAAGTTAGTTATTTCAACTAATCAAAGCTCATTTCCAAAGTTAGTCCCGTAAAGGGACATTATGCCAGTTGCATAAAAGAGCTTTGCTAACAGGACTAAGCCCCATATTTTATTATGCCAACGACATATAAATACTTTTTTTTTTTTATTGAAACATTTGGTAACCGGGAAAGGCGCACTGAGTTGAGGCTCATTTCCAGGTGCGACCCGGAGATAGGGGTAACAGGATCTTATACACATGAGATAGATTCAGAAATATATACAACAATATATACATATTGAGTACATATATACAATGGATACATATAACGGCCATGTAAGTTTGGCAAAATAGGCTAATATTATATTTATAATTCATATTCGCAAATGGATATGAACTTGGCGAGATAAGGCCATACCATAGTGTTTTGGTCATGTTTTATATAATTTTGTGTATATAATGCATCAGAGATGCCCATAGTGGCCAGTGTAAGTGCAAGGGATCATGGGTACAAGTACATGGGCCCTGTGGAATGATGTTGTAATTCTTGTTACCGGGCAGAGAATCTGTCAGCTACTAGCCAGGGGCTAGAGTTAATTAAATCATTTTAGAAGGAGACAAAAGAATAATTAAGCTTAGCTGGGAAGCCAGGTAGCCCAGTTTGCTTGTGAAAGGTTAGGACCTCATGAGGAGCCGTGATGTCTGGATCCCCTTTGTTTTGAGAGGGTTACCCTTACTTAATCTTGTTACCAGCTGAATAGGCTACCATTTAAGTAACTAGACATACTGAGTGTAGCTTAATTACTGCCATTTCCCAGGAGGGAGGCTGGATTTCCCCCCAGAATTCTGGTTGACCTCTGAGTTTCTTTTTTCTCTCTTATTCAGAACTGCATATCTGTGTTTTGTAATAAAATACTGAAAACTGATTGGTTGCGTAGCCATAGAAACAGAATGCTAGCCAATCACAGGGCAAGCCACTGTCAACTGGACCTGCCCTTTGAGAAATCCCATAAAACAAGGGAGAAAGACTGTATCTAAGCTTTTTAGCATAAGCCTTTTAACCTTTAGCCTTTAAGCATTTGGGACCCTGCTTGTCTGCTTGGAGAGCAGAGGCAATTTCTCCTGGACCACCAGAACCAAGACTTCCACTGCTACTTCTAAGGACACCTTGCACTTCAAAATTCAACAACTAAGGACTCAAGGTAGAATTTTAATCTCAGCGTTTTAAAGTGTAGGTTTTTATGTATATTTTCCATTTTATTTTCAATATCCTGTAACCAACGTCTAAAATTATTTGACTTTATGTTATTTACTGTTTTAATTAATTTAATTAGTAAAGAGTGGAGTGCTTTAGGTCACTAGTGATCATCACTCCCAGGTCCTTCTCCTCTAATGCAGATACCTGGACTCCACTCAGGTAGTACTCTGTCTTAGGATTCTGGCTCCAATATGCATAACTTTGCATTTCTTGGCATTGAAGCTGAGCTGCCAGATCCCGGACTACCTCCCCAGCTTTTCCAGATCTTTCTGTAGGTCCTGTATCCCTTCAGCTGTGGTAACCCCCCGAACCTACCTCCTGTTAATTTCCATTCATGTCCACAAATTGGTATTCAGGATAAATAGTTCCCCACAGTTCACTTTGTTAATTCCTTTAAGGAACTTGGAAGTTCTCTATCATATCTCCCCTCTACCTTCTGGTCTTCAGTGAGTACATATTTAGTGCCTTGAGGTGCTCCTCATATGATCTGCTTTGCTGGCTCTGAATCATTTTTGTTACTCTGCACTACACTGTCTCCAGCCTATCCTTATCCTTTCTGAGGTGAGGACTCCAGAACTGGGCATAGTACTCTAGGTGAGGCCTCACCAGGGATTTGTAGAGGGGAAGTATTACCTCTTTTCTTCTGCTATCAGCACCCCTCCCGATATATCCCAGCATCCTGTTAGCCTTGCTATAGGCCTTGTTGCACTGGCTCAATTACTTAAATGAGTTGCTAATGATAACTCCCAGATCCATTCCTCATATGTAGTGCTAAGTCTCTCTCCTCCCATCCAGTACTCTGGTTTGGGGTTCTTTTCCTACCCTCCCACATGGTTTAGTATCATCTGCAAAGAGACGCAACCTGCCCTGGATTCCTTCTCCAGTGTCACTAATGAATATGTTGAAGAGGACCAGACCAGGACTAATCCCTGTGGAACCCCATTCATAACCTCCCTCTCTTCTGATTTAACCCCATCGACCACCACCTCTGCTGCCTCCCCTCTAGCCAGTTACCCACCCAGTTCACTGTGGCTTTGGCTGCACCCAGGTCTTCCATATTCCTGAACAATCATTTGTGAGGTACCAAATCGAAAGTCTTGCTGAAGTCAAAGTAGAGCAGATCCACAGCATGGCCCTTGTCTAATTCCTTTGTCACTCAGTCAAAGAAAACTATGAGGTTAATCTGATGCTCTTTCTGCCATGAAACCGTGCTGTTTACTATCCTGGAGCCTGTTGCTCTCCAGGTAGTCTGTGAGGTCCTCTTTGATCAGTGACTCTATCAGCTTCCCTACAACAGAGGTTAGACTGTCAGGCCTGTAGTTCGCTGGTTGCTCCTCCCCCCAATGAAGTGGTACAATGTCTGCCACCTTCCAACTCCTTGGAACTTCCCCATACCTAAGTGCGCTGTTAGACATACCAGTGGTTCAGCCAGCTCCACTTCTAATTGCTTGAGTATCCTTGGATGCAACCCATCTGGTCCTGGGGCCTTATCTATCTTAAGGACAGCCAGCCTTTTCAGAACCCTTTCACTAGTGAACAATTGCTGTCTTATTTCCGGGATTCCCTTAGTAGCCGCTTTGATGTACTCTGGCATGGATCCATGATCTCCTTAGTGAAAATTTAGCAAAAGTAGTCATTTAGGATGCTTTCTGCCTATCCTCCTCTGTCACCCTACCCCCTCAACTAGCTTTACGATCCCCCACCTTTTTTCCTTTTTTCACTAATATATCTGAAAACATTTTTTCTCCGTTCCTGACCCCCTCCGCGATACACAGCTCTGTGTCTGCTTTGGCCTCCCGAATGGCCGTCTTTGCTTCCCTGTTTTCTGTAGATAATCCTCCCATTCTACCTCCCCTCTGCTTTTCCTTGTATTTATGGAAGGCCTTCTTTTTGGCCCTTACCGCTTCCCTGACCCTTGCTGAGAACCATAGTGGTCTCTTAAACCTGTTTTTCTTTGTTACTGTTGTTATGCAAACTTCAGATGCCTCAAGGATGGCCCTGCTAATTACCACTCATCTCTCCTCCATCCCACCTATGTTCTGCACCCCTACTAACTTAGTCCTGACCAGTTCCCTCATCCTATCGAGGTCAGCCCTTCTAAAGTCAAGAACTTCAGTTCTCAATTGTAGCTTACTATCTTTCGTATGCCTTTGGCCTGGGTCGAACCTGAAAAAGGGCTTTGTGCCAGTTCTCCTTACCCAGTTAACAAATTTACATACATACATACATAAATCAATAAACAAATAAATAATGACTTCTTGTGTTATAACTGTCATTTCTGAATTCCAAATAAAACTCATTCATTAATTCATACTCCTGCTGTAAATTAAAGAACAGCATGTCATCCCATATGTGCTTTCTGTGAAGACTGCAATCCCAGGTTGTTAAGCCTTTCATCATAAGTGTTATCTTCCATGCCACTCATTGTTTTTGTTGCTTTCTTCTGTATTCTTTCAGTTTTTATTTTCTTCCCTAGATTCAAAACACAAACACACACGCATACGGGGAGCAGTAATCAGTTGAAGACCTAATATAGCAATTACAGAGCAGTAACAAAACACTTCCTTTGTTTCATGTGCTACACATGTGTTGTGCCCACCTGTTGAGATTCCCTGCTGTACTACCATCTGTGGCCACCAAGTAGCAGACAGTATCACAGCAGGGAGTGCAGTATGCCTGGCCTTGAGGACAGCATCTTAAGCGTCTGCTCATCCTCCCAACCCCAACCGGTGGTCCTGAATGGATCATAAACGTTGCCAACATTGCCCACCAACCAACATTTGATCATCACTCCAGCTAAGGAGATAGATTCTAAATGGTACTGTCCCTTGATATCATCAGTATTGGTCGAATATATGCAGGCACTGCACCCAGACGTGGGATTGGTGCTTTGTTCTGATCTACCAGACAGATGGTCGCATGACAGAATTCTTCAGTCTGATTGCAAGAAAATCACCAAAGATCACTGAAATGCATGGGATATCGGGGCAAATATAGCTTGCCAATGTAATGATGGAGAAACAACTTAGTGGTTGGCATCTTGCTGCATTGCACCTAGAGCATAGTGTTGGAGAAAAAGCAACTGTTGCATCTCAGCTGACGAGTACTTTAAGGATGAAGATGAAGAAACAAACACAAAAAACAGGAATGTCTATGGAAGAAAAAACATTTTCTCGAGTCTTGAAGGGCTAAGTAGTGGTGGTGTTGATACTCTTGCTGGGTTTTGATTTTCCAGCTGTATGGCCAACTTGTTTTGCCTGACTACTGGGCTTGGAGAAGGAGTGATGCAAAATAAATGGGAACCACAGCCCTAAGAATGGCCCAGATGTGACACAGTTTGCACCAGTTGTAGTGCCATCGTATCCATAGCTAGACTAGGAATCAGTGGAGTGGCAGTTTGGGACTACTTGTTTGAGACAAAGGTTTAAAACCGAAGGGCTACAGACAAGTGCATCTGTTTGAAGTGCAGCCCCCTGAGAAATATTAATTCATTAATTGATTCAGTTGTCTCAGAAAGGTAGGCTAGGTAATGTGACCAGTTTTAAGCTGCATTCTGGGTAGGAAAAAAAGCAGTAACAGTGCAGTGGTTAAATACTGTAACGTAAGCCCCTACTGCCTACTAGTATTAGTACAGCTACAGCATGTATAAGGCCACAGAAAGGAAAAACTACAAAAGAAAGAGGGACACAGAAAAGAAAGAGGAACACGGAGAGAAAAATATGAGTGAAGAGGGAGAAAGAAATGTATAGGGACTCTGAGGAAATAATGGGAAAGAAAATCAAAGAATCGAGTAGGGGACAATTCATATTTTGCCCATGTTGCTAGACAAATCCTTTCAGCTTTGTTTTTGTTTATACCCCGGTCACCAAAGCTGCCCTTCTCTGTCACTTTCCTGTCCTTGTGAGGTGCACAGGGCAGCTGTCCTGTGGTGGATTTCATTGAGGGACTTTGCAGTGAAGTGCTCCCCCTGTCTGCTAGTGCGGAGGACAGAGGACAGAGGCCAGTCACCAGCACTCTGGGTTTTTCCACTTTGTTCCTCTCAGCCCAAGTATGCAGCTGGCAAGGGCTCCATAGTGCGCACGGGCTCACAATTGTGTGATTGCACTCTGGGGCAGGCAACATCCTCCTTCACTCAAGCTCCTCTGACTACACCACCACCTGTGGTCTTCCAGGTGGTGGTACTGCAGAGGAGAATGTGGACATCCCTCCCAGAAGGAGGAGAGTGTCCTATGGGATATGCAGTCCTTCTCCTCTGGTCCCCAGAATCCAGGGTTCATTCCTGAATCTGAGTTGTTGGCATCATGAGCCATAACCCTACCACTGTCGAACTGGCCATGCCCTTTCAGCCTTTTCTAAGGGGAAACACTGAGATATGTTGTAGTCCAAGGCTATATGCAATAATCATGTTATCTTAGGCTATGGTGGGTGAAGAGCTAGGCTAGATTCCAAGGAAGGGTGGCTATTGGCACTGCAAGTATGGGGGGAAGCTTAATAAACTTCCAATGACATTATCATGCTGTGAACAGTCTTCCAGCAGAGCTTCAACTGAGAACTATCAAATAACATCTGAAATTACTCCAAATTCTACCGATTCTGACATAAAAAACAACTAGGGGACTCGAGAGATGCAACGCTCCAGTAGGACACCCTCACCCTCCGAATCAGTCCATGGAGACAGATTCAGCGCTGGCAGCTCTGGTAGCGAGTGCTCCCAGTCCTTGCGGACCACTTGACAGAGCTGGAAAGATTCAGCAAACCCCAGCACAGGCACATTACAAAGGCAGATGGACATAAAAATAAGTGAACCAAGAAGCTTTCGCAAGGAAATGAAGCTTGACATCAACCAGATCAAGCAATCTTTGTCTGGCCTAGACGAGTAACTTAACGAGAAAGATGGCTGCTGGGACACCGCAGAAAGGGTGGTGTTCCAGCTCCACAACTCTCTACAGTTCCTCTAAGACTGTGTAGATGACATGGAATGCAGGCCTAGAAGGAACAGACTCCAGATATATAACCTACCGGAGGGTACAGAGGGACTAGACATAAAGACATTTCTGCTTCAGTTTCTCCACACCATCCTCTTGATCCTTCAAGAGTACTCTGTGGAGCTCGAGCAGGAGCACCATGCTTTCGGCCCCAAACCAACTGGGCTCGAGACGTGGCTCAGCTCAATAATTTTCTCTGTTACACTGAGAAGGGGAAAGTTTTACACCTTGCTTAGCAGTGAAAAATCACATCTGTGGATAATGAATATTCTGCCACTGGCATAGCTAAATTGAGAACATACTCCCCAGTAATGAAGGCTGTGAGAGCACAGGAACTCCTATTTAACACCCCATACCCTGTCAAACTGCAAATTTTCTTCCCAGACAGAACTCTGATTTTTGTCTCCTCCAAGGCAGCGGTTAAAGAACTCACTAAAAGGGGATCACTGTAACTCTTCAGCCCCAGAGACAACACCCACCTCAGTCACTAGCAGCAAAACTTGCTCAACAAGTGAGGTTCAGATCTGCAAAATGGAACCAGAAGGTTCTCAGAAAGCAGCATTTGGCGCATGCCTTGCAAGACGTTATTAATCAGCTAAAATACACAGCAACAGAACCAGAAAAGGCAACCTCCAGCAAATAACTGGTGAAATGACTCTGATCTTCTTTGATTGAGGTGGGTGTTTCTGGGACCCCTGGCCTGTTCCCCTAGCCTTCTTGGCCCCCTCCCGCCCCAGTGGTTTGCCGCTGCCTTGCAGGCTGTAGACTTACTTGTTACAATTTGAAATCTTGGGTGTGCTGACCCTTGTTGACTGTCCCCCAGGCTGCTTTTGAGCAGCTCCAAAGTGGCTGATGACAATGAGTTGCCCAGTGGGATTCAGCTCTTCTCCATGGCAGCTGCCCCCCCCCTCAATTTTCATCCATGTGGATAACATGTTAGGTGACCCACCTGCTCTAGCCTCTAGTCTGTGAGCTGCTTGCCCATGTGCGGGGCAGTCATGCTGCAGCTACACGTGCAACACTTAGCAACAGTGTTCTGTCCAGCACAGCATTGTATAAAGAGGCAGAGAACATACGAACCTGCCAGCAGGTAAAGGCCATGTAGTCTATTGAGTCTGCTCAAATATGCAGCTAGCAGCCCTTATACCGCAGCTGCCGCTCCCTCCCCTCGAGTGGGATGGCCTCACATGGCGTCGACTACAAAGACTCTGGGGTGGCAGCCCTCCTGACTAGTAGTTTGAGGTGGTCAAGAGCATATCTGCAGGTAAACAGGGATTCCATGGGAGTGGCGGGCCGGGGTAAGACCATGGTGGGGCTGGTGGTAGCTCACAGAGGGGCAGCACCTCCTGGGGGACCCAGGTTCCCGTGACCCTCTCATGCCTACCACTGTACTTTTGAATTCATGAGCACCTCCATTATGTGGCTTTATGCACTCTTATTTAAAAGTTCTTACTCTCGCTAAAGTAGGGCCTTTGTGGCAGGTCAGTTGCAAACCTGGGACTACTTATGCCTGGAACCAACATTCCTCTCCCTACGAGAACAGTATTACTTGGCCCCTTGCCCATACCCCCCCCAGCAGCCCAGCTCGTGTATGCAAGTGCATACCCAGTCAAAGTGCTGACGGCACATTCATGCTGTCAGAAAACACACAGGCATAAACGCGTGCACGGTCCCGGACTTTCTATATATAATCAAGCATGGTTTCAGATTACGCTTAGATTACAGGGACCGTGCCATATGTTTTTTGCCTGCACTGTTTTTACTTTTGGTGAACTGACCTGGTACTGTGGAAGTGCTGAGGGCTACCAAGAACTGCAGCTGTCAACCCTGTTAGACTTTAATATAGCAGCTACTGTACCTAAGAGATGACTGTTGTTTGCAGGTTCTTGTTACTGTTTGATGTTTCTTGTCTCTCGAGCCCTACTGGCACTGTAAAAGGATTGCACACCTGACTGTATATCTACTTAGCCTGAGCATCTTGGGCCCATACTGAGGCTTCCACCCACTAAACAGATGCTCATTCTCTCTCAGCAGAGGATGGGTAACAGCGAGGGGTGGCCCTCACTAGCCAGTGGAACAAAGTGTTTTTGGTTGGAGCTGTGGCATCTGACCCGTTTCCTCCTACTTGAGCCAATACCGGATGGAGGGCCCCTCCCCAAGAGGTGTTCCCTCCTGACAGGCTACTGCCTACTCATAGGGTCTCCATTCAGACTAGTGCCTTGGAAGCCAGAATTTGAGCCCAGTTGGCTATTGGTTTAATTATACTGTAGTGCTAACTGTTGTACTTGTTTCCACTTGTTCTGGGCGTTCTGCCCAATGTGGGCTTTGCCCTGCAGTCACTGGACAGAGTAGTTACTCTCCACCCCTGAAGTTGGGACCCCATGTTTACATATCCCACAGTGAAATGGTCAAAGGAACAAGGTGTTTTTTCTGACTGGGGTAGGGAGGGAGGTCTCCTGGAGTACAGCAGATGTCCTCAGGGTTCATTACACCCCCTCCTACACACTTGAAAATGTCTTCCCCTAAATTGCAGCTTTACTCAGTAAGTGTGAATGGTCTCACCAGACCAATTAGGTGAACCAGAACCCTAGTTCAGATTAAGTGAGCAAAGCCTGACCTGTACCTTCAGGAGACTCTGCTCACCGCCCTAGAACACAAAAACTTGCCAAGTACTGTATGGCTATTCAGCCGTATATGCTTACTCCTACACTGAGGGCCGACAGAGAGGAGTGGCCATTCTGATCCTTATGAACACCCCTTTCCAAGAACTTGCCTCCTGGGCAGACCCAGAGGGCCACCTGATCCTGATCCAGGGCGCCCTTCATGGAAAGGGTGTCACTTTAGCTAATTAATACCTGCCTCCTTGCTCTAGTACCTACTGGATAAGATTGTAACACTTACCTGGAGCACTCAGATCCTGGTGTGTGATTTCAGCATCACCCTGTAACTCAGCCTGAATGCCTCTGCCTCCAGACCCTTCCCCTCATGTCAGCTAGCAAGTCATAAGTTCTTCAGATGTTTTATTCAAGAAGTAGGCTGAGTGGGTGCGTGGCGATCTCTACACCCTAGAACATGCTCCTACTTACTCTGTTTGCATGTGTATGGGACATACTGTTACTCTGATCACCTCTACACCCAGGTGGAGTCCCTCACACAGGTATCCTCATGTACAATGGGGGACATCTTCCTCTCGGACGACTCCCAGCTCAATTGTTCATGGGACTGGGGCCTGAAATGCAGAGACACCAGGTGGTGCCTCAACCCCTACTACTTCAGATCCCCTGAATTCCAATCCCTACTTTGGGAAAAGGTGGAGGAGATTCTGACAGATAATCCTGTCATTGACACATCCCACGCCATCAGCTGGGTCACACTGGAGGCAGTTCACAGGGGTTTAATGATTCGATTTACCGCCGTGGATAAGAAACAACATAGGGAAAAACAGGCACGGTTAGGGGATACTTTCCATTTTCTTCAGACAGCACATCAGCAGTGCGATACTTTGGTCACCTGACCCAGCAGTTGAAGAAAGTGCAGACTGTTTTAGATGCCCAGTGCCTCCAACAGACCAAAATCTCCCTCATGTTCCTCAGGCAGAGATATTATGAAATAGCTGCTGTTGCTTTCGATTGCTGGCATACCAGCTCCACAAACAGAGGCGGCAGACGATTATCCCCGCCTTGCTGCATCCAGTAACTGGGCACAGGCATACAAAATTTAGGACATAGCTGACAACTTTTTATTTACTCTAAGTCACTGTACACGCTGGAGATGGAAGCCCTCGGAAAGAATAGCATCTTCATGGATTCTTTTTCACTCCCAGCCTTGGCCCCAGAGAGAGGGCATCCCTTATGACCCCCATCACTGCTGAGGAGCTCGACATGGTAATCTGAAAATCTAAAATGATGAAAGTTCCTGGCCCAGACGGCTTTGTTGCAGAATTTTATTAATTCACTAGGGACTTCATCACACCTCTCCTTCAGATGGCCTTCTCTGAGACATCAAAGGAGGGGGCTTCCTCCATCCTGGTCCCACATTGCAATGTCGGTAATTGTAAACTGGGGAAGAAGCCACTCCAGTGCCATTCCTACTGCTCTGTCTTGGTGTTTAAACAGTGATTATGAATACTTCATGGCAGTCTTAGTCCAGAGGCTAGATAAGCTTCTCCTCTCACTCATTGGTCGGGACCACACTGGATTTGTGCACTCCGAAACTACCAACGATAATACCCGCAGAACTTTAGACACCTTGCACCAGATGTACAGCTCCCCAATATCCTCACTTCTCCTTAGTTTAGACACCAGAAAGGCTTTTGACTGGGTGTCCTGGCCATTCCTATATATGGTGCTAAGATGGCTAGGGCTCCCGGTCCCCTTTACTCAGTTGCTTCAAAGTATTTAAGCTTCACCTAAGGAATGTGTCCCTTTACACTTACCCTTATCAACCTGGTTTCAGTGGAACAGAGAGATTTCCAGATTTGTTTGAGCTGGGCAGACACCTTGCATAAAAATGAAAATCCTCTTGCTTCTGAAGCCTGCAGGTATGCTTGTCTTAACCGATCTTTGGCTCTATTACAGGCCTATCCAGATTCTTTTAATGTTATTCAGACAATTAGCATCTCTCCCAATGCCTTGATAGAGTAAGACAGGGAATTCCTTTCAAACACTGACTACATTTGGCCTATGTATCACTTCATCCCGGCCCCTAGGGCACACCGATGAGGCAACCTATGCCTCATTTATGAGCAGCAGGTCTGGTATACTGTCATAAAATCCCTGCACCTAACCCCTTTCCTACCATTGTTTTGCCCAGTAGCACTGTTGGAGAATTTTCCTCCAACCCAGTTGGATGGTGAATAAAATAACTGGGCAAGATACTCGCTACAGTACCTCTCCTAGCTGGTCCTGGACATGTGTATCATCTCTTTTGTAGAGCTACAGGAAAAGTGTGGCTTGTGCAGACAGGAATTCTATACTTACCTCCAAATAAGGCATTATATTCAGTCATTACCTCAGAAGGTCACTGTACTCACAACCTACCTGGCACTCATTAAATATATACTAATTTTCATCAGAGCAGGCCCATCCTTCCATGTGGTATCACAGTTATAGAAAGTGCTCCACATTCCACAGGGGAGAATTCCCCTGCTTATAGCTTGTAAATGGGAAGAAGAACTGGACACCTCAGTCTCAGCTGAGACCTGGCATAGAGCCTGTAAGACCACCACAAAGGTGATGAGCTCCTACCAACAGCAGGAGTATAGTTGGAAACAACTCTCTTGATACTTCAGGACCTCAGTAATCGCCTCACATTTCACAACACCATACACAGCCTCATGTTGGTGAAACTGTGGAGAACCTAAAGCTACCATAACTTATATTATTTGGGCCTGTCCTGTCCTCAGACTTTTCTTTGAGGCAGTGGAATCTGAATTCTTGGAATTGTACTGCACACCCCTCACATTAACTGTTGAGTTATTGCTTCTACAGTACTCCCAGTTACCAAGGGGCCTTACAGACCCACACTCCAGATAATGTTGATCACCGCTAAAACAATAATCATCCACCTTTGGCTAACCCCCAGATCCCAAAGATTACCAAGTGGCGCAACATTATTTGACAAATATACACCATGGAATAAATTACTTTCTTCCTTAATGGGCGCAGTAAGGGTTTCTCCTCTAGGTGGAAATGTGTGGCTCTTGCATGCTGTGGCACTGGATCCAGCATTTGTCCCTTGACTGCTCCAATTTGGTGACTCCCAGGCTGGTGACCCATCCCCCCACCCCCCACACCACTAATACCATTTGAGCAATCTCTGAATGGACTTGCCCAGCAAGATTATGGGGGCACACCCTTCAGCACACACGCACACTCTCCCCTTAGCAACCTGCATGGCTACCCCTGAAGCTTCCCTTTCCATTTCTCTCACCTGGGAAAATCTCCTTCTCTTGCCCCCCTCCTAATAACTGATCAAACTAGCTAAATGGAGAGCAGCACTCCAGTCAGCTATAATAAGTCTTATACACACAAGGAGGAACCCCATGCAAACTGTGCCAAGGAGTAGGTTAACTCTTACATGTAATGTACTGGATTATAGGTAAGCCGTACCTAATATGTACTGTGATGATCCTGCTTCATTGTATAACCACTGTGCAATATCATTGTTTAATTAATGCTTTTCTCAAGATCTGTCTGATCACTGAAAATTTTAATAAAAATGAAATTTAAAAAACAAAATAAAGGAGAATCCTAGTAGGATGTCTAGTAGGCCACTGCCAACAGTGGCAACACTCCTTCCCGCACGTGCAATTAAAAAATAAATAAAACTTTTCTACCTCAGAAAGGCTAAATGCAAATAACTACAGTCATTAAAAGTTAGGCTGTACACAGGGTGGATTTTAGTATTTATATTTGCATCCCTGGCATTTGTGTATGTATTTGTTCACACTTTAGTGTGTACTAAAAATATTTTAACATTTCAGACTTATTTCAGTTGTCATGATGGTAAAAGATCATGGGTTTGAGAGTTTTAAAGAAAATATATTGTTATCAATACAATATGCATTCCTGCCATAATCAGTGGTAGTCATGTATGTGTCTGACCAGCCATAGATATGGTCTAACAATACTTTTTATGGCATCGCTCAAATACAAATATTGAAGGATGATATTTTTTTATTTGTAAAAGTTACTATATTTGTGTGTATTTGTCTCAAGTACTGTATAAATGCTTCCAATAGTATTCTACCCCTGTTTAGTCCCACTGCAGTGCACAGAAAAGCTTGCCATTTGTGTTTTGTGCTCCTACCTAGCCTCTCTGTTGTCACTCCTTTAGGCCCTGATGACTTCTTTCTGGGAACAACATCCTGGGCTACCCTCCCTTCAAGTGGTCCTAAGTGTCCCTGGCTCCATTTCTCTCCCTAATATGGGGTACCCCATAGGCCCTCCTAAAGGGAAGGAGGGAAATGGGCTTTATTGAACAGGGGGGTCTGAGATATCCAAGGGGAAGGGCTCTACTGAACATAAACCCAGTGGCATGAGTATGGTCAGGTGTCTGTCATCTCTCCGGAAGGCCAAACATTTTCCTTGTTCTGACCCCCCATGACCGATGTCGGTGTGCTCAGATGTTCTTCCATATAAGCATCTGTCTTTGCTACCAGCTGCCTAGAATGGGGAGGAAGCCACTTAGTAGGGACAAAGCCCCCCCTCCCCCCCCGAGAAATCCCGGACCCAAAGCACAAACCCGGTTCACCATCATTTTTATTTATTTAGTTTTTGTTGACCGGGTAAGTGCACTAGACAAATCCTGCCTATTTTCAGGCACGACCCGGGGGAGGGGGATACAGATGAATGCCAACTGACCTTGAACCAGATTAAGATTAAGCATGCTGATGGTTCCCTACCACTCTGCACCACACAGCCAGCCTGTGCAACTATTTTAAATGTCTTGAAATACAGAATTGTTCAGCCAGGCACAAACTACTTGACAGAATTCTGGTCTCCAGACTGCATTCTGGATTGAGTAGAGATTTCTTTGTCTGTTTTACAGTTTGCCATTTTGCTGGAATAGTTTGGACTGTGAAGCAAAAACAAGAACAAAAAAATTTGGCAGACAGTTTTAATGAAGGGTTTACACTGCTGAAAGCAAATAGAAATTCTCTTAAACAGATGTCAAGACAGGAACACAGGTAGACAAACACCCACTGAAAGAATAATTAGAATAATTTTGTGAAACAAGTATGCTTCGTGCATGCTGATTTTGGTGCAATGTAGATGTACCTTGTAGGTATTGTGCAAGACATTTATATTAAATCCTGATAAAGCATAACATTTTAAAGGTACAAAGAATCCTATGTATAAAACAGTAAAGCTAAAATAAAACTATCTGCAGACTATCAGTTTTGCAGGCCAACATTGGCCTTTACCACAATAAGCAAAAAATTAAAGTAGGTAGAAAATGGCAAACTCTTAGTTCTAATCGATAAATGCCAGCTGGAAGTCATGTGGGATGTGGAGGGAAGGGGGTTCAGTTCCGAGGGAGGGAGGGTGCAGCCACCCAGCATTCCTGCTCCCCTAGACAGCTAACCAAAGGGCTGTGTTGGTGTCAACTTGAGTAAAAGTGAAACACGACTGTGTTAGTGCAGCTGGAGACAGTGCGAGTAGGGACACGCCTAAACTTGTTGCATAACATGCACAACAACTTTTTTTTAGAATGTGTGCCACAACCTAGAACATGAACAGCAGCCGTTTTAAAGGGGCTGATTTTCTTTTTTTTCAATTTATTCTTTTTGACCCGTACTGCTCCCGTCGTTATTTTTCAGCTCTGGTCACAGACCCCCTTGTGCCTCCACCTCCAGAAATGCCTGCGTCCCCACGGTTATCCCTGGCTTTCCCCCCAGAGAGCGGGGCTGCGGCACCGACCCTCCCATTATCGGAGCTGCGGTACTGATATCTGGTCGGGGGACCGGCTCTAGAGGCTAATTGAGGCCTTACGGGGGCAGAGCGCCATATAGACGGCGAGGTTCGAGATTTTTATCCCCCCCCTTTAAGCAGGATGGGGACTTGTGTAACCCCTAGATGGCGCTATCCCAGGGGCTACTACCCCTGCCTGATTTGCCACTAACAGGTTGAGGGGCCTGGATCCAATGGCGGGTGCCTCCACCCAGAGGTCAGGGTTTGCAATAGTTAAACTAACTTGGTCACAGCCCTCTGGGACACTGCAACCCCCCTTTCTTCCCACTAGTGGCCCACACAATATATCAGAATTACCTTCACAGTATACACTTACCCCCAGGTCTGGTTCCGCACTGGGACCTCCTGTGAAATGAGATACAGTGCAACAATCACAGTACAGTACTTTAACATAGACAAATACCTCAGGCAGTATAACTTTGCTGAAACAAGCAGCTCTGATTTATTTAGGGGATATAACAAGGACAGGGGAAATCAGGTTAATTAGCTTATCACTCTAATAATCTATTTATGGCTCTGTGCACAGGCCTATCCCTATCAGTTACTGTCCCTGGGTACCCAAGCCCTAGTGGCTAGTCCAAACCGTGGCAGCTGGTAGGGGCCCTTTCACACAGAGAAAAGGAGAATTAAACAGTCAGCAGTACAGTAATTCCATTTGGATTTAATGTGGCAATTCAACAGGGAGCGACCCTGAATTAGTACTCACGACCTCCAAATAAGATAGGGTCCTTCAGTATCAGCAGGGCTACTCTTGAGCTCCAAGAGACTCTTCACACATTTATATGGTAAAAAAAAAAAAAAAGAGTACTATACCAGGCAGGCTGCTTCTCTATCCCGATCGCAATTACTGCACAATACCCGGGAGAACACACAGCAGATTCAGTTCCTGACAGACCGAGTGCAATTCAATCATTTCTCCAGTCTTCTACAGGGGTGAGCCTGGTTTCTACTCTTCAGAGATCCTTTGATTCTTTCACAGGACGGATTCAGTCCTAACAAGCTGTTACACAAACTGCAGACCGAACTCTGGCCTTACACACGTTTTTGACTAAAACTGCACACTGAAAAGCACAGGGCTCCTTCCTTCTTCACTGCCAAAGCTCAACTGAAACTCCAACCGACAAGACCGGCACTTCCTTGAGTTCCTCCCAGTTCTTGACTGGATTGGCTGTCACCACAATAGACTGCTGCTGTTGGTCCAAAAAGGCACTGAAGTCTAAACTACATCTCCCAGAGTCACTGCCCATAATCCTCTTGTGGCTGGCTCAGATTATGAGTCCAAGTTCTGATTCGTCCAAGGCACCATTTTAGAGCTAGCTTACCCCACACTGATTGGTCCAGTTCAGCAGTTCAAAACTAGAATGGGGAACTAGCAGACACAGTTCTGACTGCAAAGAAAGCAGGTTAGACAAACTGTAATTTCATTATTACTCTAAATAATTTCTGGCAAACAGTTACATCTTTCAGATAGGTTCCTTTGCACTCCTAGTGACTGCAAAATGAAGTGAATTGGCAGCAGCTCGAGTGGTACTCAGAGAAGAAACACACAGTCCCCCATACAAACTAATTATGTCTGCAAGCAGACAGCTCTTAAAGAGACAGTACCAGAGGTTCTAAAAACACTCACTGATAAATGGCTTAAACGCCAAACACCATTCAGGCTTGGAGCATTCAAGCAAGCTCCTGGAAGTCTTTTGGGAACCCCCATTTGCAGGGGGGTTACACCTGCAATGACGACCTGCGTCCGCCCCATCCTGATGTACTATTGAGCATCGACGTGACGCGGCAACCCAGCCTCCGCTAGGTGCCATTCGTACGCCGAGTGCTACCCTGCCCTCCCCCCGGAGAAGGAGAGCTGTCCAAGGACGCCGATCCTTCTCCCCTGGCCAGCTCCTCCAGTGTCCTGGGTCCATTCTCAACCCAGGTCACCGCCGCAAGTGGAAATCCAACCGCTGCGCTGACGGGCCGGCTTAAAGGGGCTGATTTTCAAACACAAGCACTAACCATGTACTATAAAACAACAGTAACCCTAAGCAATTATGCTGCAGTACAGTGGACTGGAGAATGACTACTGATGATGCAAAAAAATTGGGATGTTTTTGTTAAGCTGTTTTATAACTAAGGGCTAGGAAAAGAGAGAGTTTTTGAAAAAAGTTGTAATACTGACTAAACAAAACCTCTGCACCACATTCAGGTAGCCAATCCCAGTTTACCTACACACAAAAATGATCCATCTTGCCATGGCAGGAACTCTTCCTGTCTGATGCTGACATGCTACACAGGCTTATCACTCAGCCTATATGTAAATGAGTCGGCCAGTGTTGCAGCTGCTCAGTAATGACGGATGCCAGCTAACCTTCCTTTCAAACAACATGAAGTCTTGCTATATTATGACAATTGCAGTTTGTCCCAGCCTTAGAACTGCTCCGGAGGTGAAAGAGTTAACTTCCATGCTATGCATGGAACTTAGAGCGCGAGCTCGGTTAGAAAAGCTCTGTCTGGATCATTTCAAACTGAAACTGTCAGATTCTTTACTCCGCCTCACTGAACAGTCGCTCCGGAGATTCCTCCTACTGCTCGGTTCATTTCTCAGTTTAAAAGTGTTTTTCTCGGTTAAATTCAACCGCGATTATAATTATTTTAACCGCAAACCGATCGGTTCAAGCTCTGTCTGTGGTATTGTAAGTAATAGACAGGTTTATTTCTGTGTGGAACTTGTAAATGTTTATCGGTTCGGTTTGAACCGATCAGGTTGTTTTAAAACTTTTTTCTAAATTCATTTAAAGCTATTTAGAGTGCGGTTCCCGGTTCTTATCGGTTCTAAAAAAAAAATGGATTTCATTACGGTTTTTTCCATGACCCGTGACACTGTTGGGAACCGATAAGGGTGTATTGCCTGGCATTTGCCGCAAAAGGGCAAGTTTTTGGTTAGGCTGGCATTATGTCTGAGAAACCCAAAAGAAAAACCGGGCCCACTGGGTTTCAACACTGTAGTGTCTGTGGGGAGGCCTTTGCCAAGGCTGACCCACACACCACATGTGTTTATTGTCTGGGGTTTGACCACCTCAATGCAGACTGCCAGATTTGCAAGAATTTCCCTGCAGCTACCCTAGATAAGAGAGTTGGTAGGCTCAGGAACAGAGGCCAAAAAGTCCACTGACCCGATGAGCCAGCCCGGTTCGTGCCAACCGAACCAGAGGGAGTGCCTCTGACCAGGGCGAGACTCCGGCAAACAAAAGCTGACTCAGTGGAGCCAGTTCCAGCAAAGAGAACTAGAAAATCAGCAGGTGTGGAGTCCAAAATTCCTTCTCCAACTGCTGCAGATAGCCAAAGCGATCCAAATTGTCCAGTCGCTTCTCGCTTTCAGTCCGAACGCCACTATCTGGCAAAGGTCGGTTCGTCGGGTTCCACCGGTTCAAGAATATGATATAGAGGAGTTTTATGAACCAGAGGAGGGGAGGATGATTATGAACAGTGTGAATGTGATTTTGAAAGTCTGATGTGCCCATTGAACCGACATCTCCCAGACAGACCTTTAGGAAAGTCTCCCCCTAGGCTTTCTGAGTCCCCTTCTCATTTTCTGTTTTATAAAAAAGTTGCTGAAACCCTCCAGCTCCCTTTGGAGGAAGCTGTGGATGAGCAAGAGGAGCCTGACTTTGTGGAGATGATGGATATCCCAGAGTCCAGGAGATTGTCTATTCCTTTACATAAATCCTTCAGGAAACAAACAATAAAATTTTTAAAAGTGCCTAACTCTGTGCCTCCTGTGGATAAAAAGATGGACAGGAGGTACACCTTGTCAGGTCCTGATACAGAATTTCTTTCACAGCAATGCAGCCATGTTGGGGTAGCTCAGGCTGCAGCCTGTGATAAGGCTAATATTCCCCTGGCTTCACATCCTCCTGACAAGGACTCCAGGAAGATTGATGCCATGGCTAAAAAACAATACATGGCAGCGTCCTTGGGACTCAGACAGGCAAATTATATGGCCTGTGTTGCAAGATACCAGAAATCTAGATGGGACACTGTCATGGCCTTAGCCAAACAGGCCCCTGGCCAGCTTGCCAAGGAGCTGGAACAGGTGGCTGCTGATGGTATTGAGGCATCTAAGGTGCAATTCCATGCTGCAGTGGATTCTAATGATGTATCCTCTAGAGTCATGGCTACATCTGTGGCTTTTCATAGATTGGCTTGGCTCAGATGTACTAGTCTGTCACAGGATACCCAGGCTAAGGCCATGGATTTTCTTGTGGTGGGAAATTCTCTGTTTGGGGAGCAGACAGAGAATTATATGAAGAAAATGGATGAATATAGAACCACTTATAGGAGTGCACAAGCCAAGGAATGGCAAGCCACTCCTCAGAGGCAGCCAACCAGGGGTAGAGGCAGGCCTTTCACAGACCTTTACCAAACCCAGGCCTCTTTTCAGCTTACGCTCAGAGGGGGTTCTTCTCAGAGGGAGGCAGACGGGTATGAGCAGGCCTGTCTCACCCCTCAGCCTAAAGCCCCTGCCAAACAGGCACCCTTGGGATGCCCAGGGCCGATTCTCCATTACCTGTAGGGGCCTGGCTTACTTCATCCAGGACTGGGAGTCTTTAACTTCAGACAAGTGGGTCCTGGAAGGTAAGCTAGGGTCTGGTCTCAGCTTCAAAATTTCCAAAGATGAGAATCAGATATTTTCCACCTGCAAATCCTCTAGAGACTCTTGCTTTGGAAACAGAAGTCTCAACCCTCCTGGCTCTCAGAGCTGTAGAAAGGTTTCTCCCTACACCAGGGCAAGGGACTGTACTCCAGGTACTTCCTTACCCCAAAAAGACAGGAGAATGGCCCATCCTGGACCTAAGATATCTGAACAAGCACCTTTTAAAACCAAAATTCAAAATGGTGACTCTGGGAATGATTTTACCCTCCTAAGGCCAGGGGACTGGCTAGCTTCCTGGATCTCAAGGATGCCTACTTCCATGTTCTTATCAGAAGCTCCCACCAAGTACTCAGATTCAACTGCCCTCAGGCCATTATCAGTTCAGAGCAATGCCCTTCGGCTTACCTCTGCCCCAAGGGTATTCACAAAATGCCTGGCGGTAGCAGTTGCTCATTTAAGAAGGCAAAAGATTGCCATCTTTCCTAACTAGATGACTGTCATTGTGGGTCAGTCTCCAGACCAGGTCAAATCACACCTGCAGGTTACCCAGCAGCTGCTTACCTCTAGGCTTTCTTCTCAATTTTCCAAAGTCAGTTTTAGAACCTGTCCAGGTACTCACCTTCATAGGCGAGAACTGGACAAAGCAGGCCAGAGCCTTCCTTCCCTAGAAAGGGTAAGGACCCTGGTGGCCCTGGCCTCCTCCTTCACCCTGCAGGCTCTCGACCAGCAAGGCATTTCTACAGCTCCTAGGACACATGGCTGCTTCCACAGCCATAGTGCAAGGAGCAAGATTTCAGGTGAGGGACATTCAGTTCCATTTGAGAGCCTTTTGGTCTCAAAGAAGAGATCCCCTATCCAGGTTGATCCCAGTAACTCGAACCCTGATCCAGGCCCTTCGGTGGTGGCAGGATCAGAGCAATCTGAGACAAGGGGTTCCTTTCATCCCTCTATCTCACTCCTTGACCCTTACTACAGATGTGTCCCTTTTGGGATGGGGAGCTCACATGGCGACCTCTCCACCCAGGGATTGTGGTCCCCTCAGGAATCTCTGCTCCACATCAATCTGTTGGAACTCAGAGCTGTTTTTCTAGCACTTCAGGTTTTTCTGCATCTGTTCAGAACAAAGTGGTACAGGTCAGAACAGACACCACCACTACAATGTGGTACATCAACAAACAAGGGGCACTCGGTCTCGGCCTTGTGCACCAAGGCAATGAAGTTGTGGTCTCTGGCTTATTCCCTGAACACCTCCTCATAGCAGTTCACCTCCCAGGCAAGGACAATGTCCTGGCAGATGCTCTCAGCAGGATTTCCAGGCCATCACGAATGGTCATTGGATCCTCAGTACTGGGGATAGTTTTGCCAGGTGGGGCACCCCTCAGATAGATCTTTTTGCAGCCCCAGACAATCATCAACTTCCACTTTTTTGTTGCAGGCCCCCAGTGTTGGGCTCAGTCCCCCTGGATGCCTTCCTCCTCGATTGGGAAGGGAAGTTTCTCTATGCCTTCCCCCTTCCCTCTCCTGTTCAAGGTGCTAGTCAAAATCAGATCTCAGCCCTGCAAGATGATTCTGATTGCTCCAGATTGGGCCAGACAGCCCTGGTACCCTCTCCTTCTGTCCTTAGCAGTCCATCTTCCCCTGTGTCTCCCCAGGAACCACAATTTGTTAACCTGTGCCCAGGGGAGAGTTTGGTATCCGAATCTCAGATCCCTCAACCTCAAGGCCTGGCTCTTGAGGAGTTAGAGTTTGCTGACCTACACCTTTCTCAAGGTGTTCTCGAAATTTTTAAAGCTTCTAGGAAGCCTTCCACTGGGGCTACTTATAACTCTAAATGGAAAAGGTTTTCCATATGGTGCTCTGGGAAGCATATTTCCCCGGAATCTGCTGATTTGCCCACTGTTTTGGACTATATGGTCCATCTTAATTCTTTGGGACTGAGACCAGCTACCCTGAAAGTGCATTTGGCAGCTGTCTCTGCTTTTATTTCAGCAGGGAAGCCCTCTTCTCTCTCTGCTCACCCTGTATTTTCCAAGTTTTGCAGGGGATTGCTTCATACCAATCCACCATTCAGGGACCCTGCCCCTGCCTGGGATCTTAATGTTTGCATTGCTCAGCTGATGCAACCCCCCTTTGAACCTCTGTCTTCAGCAGAGCTTAAGTACTTGACTTGGAAAACTGTGTTTCTAGTAGCCATCATTTCTGCCAGGCGCATAAGTGAGTTGCAAGCTTTGTCAGTGGAGACTGACTTTATTTCTTTTCACAGGGATAAGGTAGTCCTCAGGACTAACAGGAAGTTTTTGCCTAAGGTGGTTTCAGATTTCCACCTTAATCAATCTATTTCTCTTCCAGTGTTCTTCACTGACCATTCCTCCTCTGGTGAGAGGAGGCTGCACAGCTTAGATGTTAAGAGGGCCCTTAGTTACTACATAGAGCGTACCAAGGGTCACAGGTTTGACTCCCTCCAACTCTTTCTCACTTATGGTGAGGTTGGGAAAGGGAAACCTGCCACTAAGAGATCCATTGCCAGGTGGATTGTCTCTTGTATCCAATTTTGCTATCAAAAACTGGGTAAGGTTCCCCCTTCAGGCCTGAGGGCTCACTCTACCAGAGGTACAGCTGTGTCCCTAGCTGCGGCCAGGGACATCCCTATTTTAGAGATATGTCAAGCAGCTACTTGGAAAACAGTACATACTTTCACTAAGCATTACTCCTTGGACATTCAGGCCAGGAGGGATGCTCGATTTGGCACAGCTGTGCTTCAGAGCCTATTTCCTAACTAGGTTCTGTCCCTCCTCCATGGAGGTACTGCTGTGTAGTCTGCAGTTGTCATAATATAGCAAGACTTCATGTTGTTTGAAGAAAAAATTACTCACCTTAGTAATGTTGTTTCTTCTAATGGAGTCTTGCTATATTATGACCTCCCCCCCAGCCTGCCCCTTTCAGAACTTCTACTTTAGGGATGGGGTGGACAGTCCAGTGTTGGCACTTATTGATGCCCATCTTGTGTTTTCCACCCCTTCTTTTTGGGGTGTTTGGGTGTTGTGTTTTATTTTATCTTATCTTATTTTCTGGTCCCCTGACTTGAGTCTTGGTGTTGGGACCAGGAAAATGTGTTAATACTTAAGTAGCCAGTTGGCTAGTGTAGGTTACAGCTTCCACACAGAACCTTAGTGAGTTTTGCTCGTAAAGATCTGACAGTTTCAGTTTGAAATGATCCAGACAGAGCTTTTCTAACCGAGCTCGCGCTCTAAGTTCTATGCATGGCATGGAAGTTAACTCTTTCACCTCCGGAGCAGTTCTAAGGCTGGGACAAACTGCAATTGTCATAATATAGCAAGACTCCATTAGAAGAAACAACATTACTAAGGTGAGTAATTTTTTCTTTCTGTTTGACCAATATGCAGTGCTTTCTCACCTTCTAAGGAGTTCTGTAAAAAGTCTCCATTTTTCGCTAATTGATTTTGTGAATAATGACAGGACATCTTGCAGTAATCTTTCTTGAGTTTGTCTGTAAATGTGTAGCCTCAGAGTACTAGAAAATGACCAGTGTGGTATCCATCTTCAAGAAGGGTGCAAGGCCAGACCTGGCAACTATAGGCCAGTCAGCCTGATATCAGTACCGGGCATAGTCATGGAATCCATGAACAAAGGCAAAAGAATGGATCACTTGATTCAAGCCAAGGTTCTAACCTCCTCGTGCATGGTTTTATGAGAGGCAGATTATTCCAGACCAACCTGATCACCTTCGAGTGACCAGGGGATGGTCATGGCTACATACATATCTGTCTGGAGTTCAGCAAGGTCTTTGCCACTGTCCTATGATACACTTCTGGCCAAGGTAGACCAGTACGGTATACTTGAGGGATACACAATGTGGATTGATAACTGGCTGGGGAGCAGATAGTCTTGTTGCTATGAGGGAAGTCAAAATATGTCAAAACATACTCTCAGGAAAGGGAGAAAAATCATTTCAAAACAGTTAATTAGACTGTGCTTTCCCAAAATGACTGAAGAGTTATATTCCAACAACTTCAGGTGCTAGCTTTACTCAAATTGGACTCGGAGAAGCACAGTCAAAATATTAGGTCGCTAGGACCTCTGAGTCTGCACACAATAAAAAAGTTTGCTTTGCCATTTTACACAGGATCACAAGCTCCCACTTTATCAGAAGCTACATCCCTTCTTGTATGTCACTCACCACAAGACCAGCTGTTGATATTCAGGCTTTTATTTGGATATTTCCAAATTCACTCCAACATTTTGATCCTCGATACAGGCACGTTCTGTAAAGTTAGAGGTCAGAGAGCCAGTACTAGATAACAAACACCTCCACCGGTTTTGACAGGAAGCTTTCCTTTAGGAGAGCACTGATGATGACTAAAATGCTGAAATGGATTTGTAACAGATGAAAGAAAAGCTGGAATATCAGCACTTGGTCTGGTTGTGGGTGACATAGAAGAATAGTAAATGCCTTTGATAAAGTGGGAGCTTTCCCCATGCAGGATATTGAGAATAATGTACTTCTAAGTGTGAGGTGCAAGTTGGTATTCCACACCAAGTTAGTGTGGTAACATCATAAAGGCACAAGAGCAAAAGTCAAAATGATCTCACCACACTAACGAGGTGTAGAATAGCAGGGAGAACCTTGCACTTAGGGCTACCTTATTGTATATAATACAAGAGACTGTTTCAGGAACACTGGTCTTTATTTTTGGTACTGGTGAACTGTTTTTAGGGTATTGTCTGAAGTGATTTTTCATACTGTGTGAGTTGTTTATGGAGCACACAAGGAGAGCTGTTTGTACAGTGCTTGTGAGGACTTGTTAAAATCAGCTGCAATAATGAGCTTGCTTTCTGTTGTGACTCCATCAGAACACAAATGATTTCTGTGGCACATATATTACAGGTTTTAAGAGCCACCACTGAAACAGGCTCACTGTAATATAGCAAAATAAGCCTTTTCATAGTGTACAGATTCAGAGGTCCATAGTGACCTGATTTTTTTTTTGTCCGTGAATACCAAGATATGATTTCTTTGAATGTAGATCCATGAGTCTTGACCACCTTAAGTTTGGTTTAGTTTCTCATATACTGTAGTAATAAAACTGAGAGGTGGTGCCCATGTGTAGTTTTGCTTTCGCTTCATTTTCGAAATGTTATCTCGGTTTGCACCTTGCAAGAGTATGAATTACTAGAAACGTATTGATTCATTCTAGATATGAACAAAAGGACACACATCCTCTTTCAAACAACATGAAGTCTTGCTATATTATGACATATGCAGTGAGTCCCAACCTTCGAACTGCTCCGGAGGTGAAAGAGTTAACTTTCCATGCCAGGCATGGAATGCTGAGCTCGAGCTCGGTTGAAAACTCTGTCTGTTGTTCTTCAAACTCAAACTGTCAGATTCTTTACTCCACCTCACTGAACAGTCGCTCCAGAGATTTTCTCCTTCTGCTCGGTTCATTTTGTCGGTTAAAGGTTGCTTTCCCCGGTTCCGACCGAACCGGCACCATCAGGTAAGCGTACGGTTCGGCCGGTTCCACCGGTTCAAGAGTATGATTTAGAGGAATTTTATGAACCAGAGGGGGGGGAAGAGGAGTATGAGGAGAGTGAATGTGGATTTGAAAGTCTGGATGTGCCCATTGAACCGGACACCTCCCCAGACAGACCTTCAGGAGTGTCTCCTCCTAGGAGATAGCGTTTACATTTAATTCTTCTGTGTGGAACTTGTAAACAGTTATCGGGTACTTACAATACCACAGTGAGTCCAGGAGGCTGTCTATTCCTTTGCATAAATCTTTTGGAAAACAGACAGTAAAAATTCTAAAAACTCCTCACACTATACCTCCTGTTGATAAGAGAATGGACAAGAGGTACACATTGTCAGGCTCTGATACGGAGTCCTCAATTCAGACTGCCAGATTTGAAAAAATTTTCCTGCAGCTACCCTGGATAAGAGAGTTGGTAGGCTCAGGGAAAGGGAGGCCAAGAAGTCCGCTGACCCGGATGGCCAGCCCGGTTCGGTTCCAACCGAACCGGAGGGAGTGCCCTCTGACCAGGGCGAGACTTCCTCGGGCAAAAGGAGAGCCGACTCGGAGGAGTCGGTTCCAGCAACAATGCAGTCATGTTGGGGTAGTGCAGGCTGCAGCCTGTGACAAGGCAAATATTCCCTTGGCCTCACACCCCTGACAAGGACTCCAGGAGGATTGATGCCATGGCAAAGAAACAGTACATGGCAGCATCCTTGGGACTCAGACAGGCAAATTATATGCTTATGTTGCTAGATACCAGAAATCCAGATGGGATACTGTTATGGCTCTAGCAAAACAGGTCCCTGGCCAGCTGCCAAGGAGCTGGAGCAGGTGGCCGCTGATGGTATTGAGGCATCTAGGTGCAATTCCATGCTGCAGTGGACTCTAGTGATGTGTCATCAAGGTAATGGCTACATCTGTGGCACTGTAGAATGGCTTGGCTCAGATGTACTAGCCTGTCACAGGATACCCAGACTAAGGCCATGGATTTTCCTGTTTGGGTAATTCTCTGTTTGGGAGCAGACAGAATTACATGAAGAAATGGATGAGTATAGGACCACCTATAGAGTGCACAGGCCAAGGAAGGCAGGCCACTCCTCAAAGGCAGCCTTCCAGGGCAGGGCAGGCCTTTCAAGGCCTTTACCAAGCCCAGGCCTCCTCTTCAGCTTCGCCCAGAGGGGTTCTTTAGAGGGAGAGGCAGGCGGGGTACAAGCAGGCCTGCTTCCACCCCTCAGCCTAAAGCCCCTGCCAAGCAGGCATCCTGATGGGGTGGCCAGGGCCGATTCTCCACTACCTGTAGGGGGAAGGCTGGCTTACTTTGTCCAGGACTGGAAGTCTCTCACATCAGACAAGTGGGTCCTGGAAGTAGTAAGCCAGGGACTGGTTCTCAGCTTCAAAAAATTTCCAAAGATGAGAACCAGATCCTTTCCACCTGCAAATCCATCGGGGGCACTTGCCCTAGAGGCAGAAGTCTCTACCCTCCTGGCTCTCAGAGCCGTGGAAAGGGTTCCACCCCTACACCAGGGCAAAGGATTGTACTCCAGGTACTTCCTTGCCCCAAAAAAGACAGGAGAATGGCGGCTCATCCTGGATCTCAGATACTCAAACAAGCACCTTTTAAAACCAAAATTCAAAATGGTGACTCTGGGAATTATTCTGCCCTCTCTAAGGCCAGGGGACTGGCTAGCGTCCCTGGACCTCAAGGATGCCTACTTCCACATTCTCATCAGAAGCTCCCATCAGTACCTCAGGTTCGAGCTGCCCTCAGGCCATTACCAGTTCAGAGCAATGCCCTTGGCCTCACCTCTGCTCTAAGGGTATTCACAAAATGCCTGGCAGTAGCAGTTGCCCACCTAAGAAGGCAAAAAATTGCCATCTTCCCTTACCTGGACGACTGGCTCATAGTAGGCCAATCTCCAGACCAAGTCAAGTTACATCTTCAGATAACTCAGCAACTGCTTACCTCTCTAGGTTTCCTTCTGAATCTTCCAAAGTCAGTTCTAGAGCCTGTCCAGCTCTCCTTCATAGGCGCAGAACTGAACACAGAGGAAGCCAGAGCCTTCCTGCCTTTGGACAGGGCAAGGACCCTGGTCTCTCTGGCCTCCTCATTCACCCTACAGGTCTCTCGACCAGCAAGGCATTTTCTACAGCTCCTAGGGCGCATGGCTGCTTCTACAGCAGTAGTGCAAGGAGCCAGATTTCAGATGAGAGACATCCAGTTCCATTTGAGAGCCTTTTGGTCTCAAAGGAAGGACCCTCTAACCAAATTGATCCCAGTGACTCGAACCCTGATCCAAGCCCTACAATGGTGGCAGGATCAGAGCAATCTGAGGCAGGGGGTTCCCTTTGTCACTCAGTCTCACTCTTTAATCCTTACTACAGATGCATCCCTCTTGGGGTGGGGAGCTCACATGGGCGACCTCACTACCCAGGGACTGTGGTCCCCTCCGGAATCTCTGCTCCACATCAACCTGTTGGAGCTCAGAGCAGTTTTCCTAGCACTTCAGGCTTTTTCCACAATTGTTCAGAACAAAGTTGTACAGGTCAGAACAGACAACACCACTACAATGTGGTACATCAACAAGCCAGGAGGCACTTGGTCTACGGCCTTGTGCACCGAAGCAATGAAGTTGTGGTCTCTGGCTTATTCCCTGAACACCTCCCTTACGGCAGTTCACCTCCCAGGCAAGGACAATGTCCTGGCAGATGCTCTCAGCAGGATTTCCCAGGGCCATCACAAGTGGTCGCTGGATCCCCCTGGTCCTGGAGGTAATATTTGCCAGGTGGGGCACCCCGCAGATAGATCTTTTTGCAGCCCCAGACAATCACCAACTTCCCCTTTTTAGCTGCAGGCCCCCAGTGTTGGGCTCAGTCCCTCTGGATGCCTTAGTTCTCAACTGGGAAGGAAAGTTTCTCTATGCTTTTCCCCCCTTCCCTCTCCTGTTCAAAGTGTTAGTCAAAATCAGATCTCAATCCTGCAAAGTGATTCTGATTGCTCCAGATTGGGGCCAGACAACCCTGCTATCCACTCCTACTGTCCTTAGCAGTCCATCTTCCCCTGTGTCTTCCCAGGAATCACAATCTGTTAACCTGTGCTCAGGGAAGGGTTTGGTACCCGAACCTCAAATCTCTCAATCTCAAGGCCTGGCTCTTGAAGAGTTAGAATTTGCTGATCTACACCTCTCCCAGGGTGTAATGGATATATTGAAGGCTTCTAGGAAGCCTTCCACCAGGGCTACTTACAATTCCAAATGGAAGAGGTTTTCCATATGGTGCTCTGGGAAGCATATTTCCCCAGAATCTGCTGATTTACCCACAGTCCTGGATTATATGGTCCATTTGAACACTTTGGGGCTCAGACCAGCTACCCTAAAGGTGCATTTGGCAGCTGTGTCTTCTTTCATTTCAGCAGGTAAACCCTCTTCTCTTTCAGCTCATCCTGTATTCTCTAAGTTTTTTAAGGGATTGCTTCACACCAACCCTCCATTCAGGGCCCCTGCCCCTGCCTGGGATCTTAATGTTTGCATTGCTCAGCTTATGCAACCTGCCTTTGAGCCCTTGTCTTCAGCAGACCTCAAGTATTTGACTTGGAAGACTCTGTTTTCTGGTAGCTTCACTTCTGCCAGATGCATAAGCGAATTACAAGCTTTGTCAGTGGAGCCTGATTTTATCTCTTTTCATAGAGATAAGGTGGTCCTCAGGACTAACAGGAAGTTCTTGCCTAAGGTGGTTTCAGATTTCCACCTTAATCAATCTATTTCTCTTCCAGTGTACTTCACTGACCATTCCTCCTCTGGCGAGAGGAAGCTGCACAGCTTAGATGTGAAGAGAGCCCTTAGTTACTACATTGAGCGTACCAAGGGTCACAGATTTGACTCCTCCAACTGTTCCTCACTTATGGTGAGGTTGGTAAAGGGAAACCTGCCACTAAAAGATCCATTGCCAGGTGGATTGTCTCTTGTATCCAATTCTGTTATGAAAAGCTGGGTAGGTTCCTCTCTCAGGCATGAGGCTCACTCTACCAGAGGTACAGCTGCTTCCTGGCTGCTGCCAGGGACATCCCATTCTAGAGATTTGTCAAGCAGCTACCTGGAAAACAGTTCACACTTTTACCAAGCATTACTCTCTGGACACCCAGGCTAGGAGTGATGCTCGGTTTCGCACAGCTGTGCTTCAGAGCCTATTTCCTAAGTAGGTTCTGTCCTCTTCCTTGAGGTACTGCTGTAGTTTTGATATGTCATAATATAGCAAGACTTCATGTTGTTTGAAGAAAAATTACTCACCTTAGTAATGTTGTTTCTTCTAATGGAGTCTTGCTATATTATGACCTCCCCCCTGCCACTCTCAGAACCTCTATTTTTGGGATGTGGGTGGGCAGTGCGGTGTTGGCACTTAGTAGATGCCCACCTTGTTTTTTCACCCCTCTCTTTTTCTGGGGTGATTGGGTGTTGTGTTTTTCATTTTTTGGGTCTCCTGACTTGAGTCTTTGTTTTGGGACCAAAAAATGTGTTATATTGAGTAGCCAGTTGGCTAGTGTAGGTTTACAGCTTCCACACAGGACCTTAGTGAGTTTAGCTCGTAAAGATCTGACAGTTTGAGTTTGAAGAACAACAGACAGAGTTTTCAACCAAGCTCGAGCTCAGCGTTCCATGCCTGGCATGGAAAGTTAACTCTTTCACCTCCGGAGCAGTTCGAAGGTTGAGACTCACTGCATATGTCATAATATAGCAAGACTCCATTAGAAGAAACAACATTACTAAGGTGAGTAATTTTTTCTTATGGCTGTTGCATAGCCACACAGACTGCAATACAGTGAAGTAAGACTGAGAAGCCAGAGAGCTGTGTGATACTTCTTGAAAAGATCCCCCATTTAATCCACTGCATATAGTGTGCACAGCAAGTCATCTGTCCTAGTCAGTTTCATTTCAGTAGTACTGTTTGGTGTAAATGTCATTCTAATACTCCACTTTCAAGTACTGCAGATTTCAATTTAAAATGACTGTTTTGGTACCTCATCTCTTCCTAAACTTGATGCTCAAGTTAAATAGTGCGTCCATGCTGATCAGAAGTCATAGTGTAGTTAGAAATTCAACAGCAGATACTGTAAGTTAACCAGGATCATTGAAGAAAAAATCCCTGGTTATTAATAAATCTACTGTGGCCGGCTCCATGGTTCTGGGTGATAGGGGATTGCCTGGCACGCTGGTGACCCGAGTTCACGCCCAAGTCCAGGACACCAGGAGTAGAGTCCGGCAGGGAGGGCTCAAGAGCGTCCTTTGGACGCTCTCCTCTTGGGGTTTGGATGCACGTCATGTCCAAGATGGCAGCGGTATATGTGAGCTGCCTGAGCCTGAGCTCTGAATAAGTGTGTTTTTTGAGCTCTTTTTTGTTTTATTTGTGTTATTTTTGTGTTTTTTAAATAGTTTATCTGTTTTGTGACTTCTTTTCGTTTAGCCGTTTTGTTTTTTCGGCTGTCGTCAGGAGTGTGTGGAGTGAGCGCTGAGCTGCTGTTTGTAGCCGTTGGGGTGAAGTGCCTCTCGGTTCTGGCGGCTCTGTTTTTTATCGTGTCACGTTTGGAGGAGATAATACCTGGCTTCTGTGGGATCTGAGTGTGGACCCTCACTGTCTTGCTTCAGCCAGCTTGTTGTATTCTGGGAAACTGTTGGAGGCTGGAGTTGGGGAGTTCCCCTAGGAGTGTGTGTTTGCAGACTTTTGCTCTCTCGGACTGGCTTCTGGATTATTGAGTGTCGCATTATTTCGGCTCTTTTTACGGACTCTGTGGACTGACTTGTTTGGAAGGCTGAGGAGGAGATCTGCTGATCGGAGCCCTGAAAACTGACTGGTGTTTTATCGAAACTAAAAACTGGGATCGTGAGTGGAGATTTCTTTCGTTTGTAGTTTCTGTTGACTGCTAATTGCCCTAAATATTGGTCTGGGTGGTGAGAGCACCTGGGGCCTGGGGGCCATTAAACAAAATCTGTCCCTTGTCTTTTGGATTCTGGACACTTTTTGTGGCATGCTATGGTCACAGGGAAATCTTCCTGATTGTTTAGGAGAATGCTCCCTCTCCCCTGCTGTGGGTGACTCATTGAGAATTTTTTGGCCGTCTTAGGAGGAACCATGGGGACTGTGGCCGGAGGGCTGCTCTCCTCTGTGGTTGTTGGTTGGGGGATCTCATCGGCTGGTGGGCGGTTGAGATCTCAGGTTCCCCTCCTGGGGTGGCCTGCTTTTTCTGTGGATCTCATTCCTGTTGGGGGTGGGGGGTTCGCATTCTCCTTTTGGGTCCTTCCAGATCATAGCTCTCTGACCTGATCTTTGCCTAGGTGTTTGGGCCTGGGTTTTGAGGATACAGCTTTTTGGAGAAGAGCCAGTTTTCAAAGAAACCTTTTCAGTGATTAGATTAAGAGGGGACGAGAGCCCCTCTTGCTGTCAGCTGGATTTTGAAATGCACTAGCACTTTGTTCGAAAGTCTGCTGTTTTTTCGATCCGCCACAACTCTTGGATTTAATTGGTTTATTTAAAGCTGCGGTTGAATTCGCCACGACTTCTCCTACCATTGGTTGACTTCTTTCCCAGACTTTCTATTTTTTGGTCTCCCGGTTGGTGAGAGGACCAGGACACCTGTATTTATTTTTCTTTTGTTTTATTGTGTTGTTTTGTTTATTTTTATTTTTCTGTTTGATTATTGTGTGTATCTTGGGTAGTGGGAGTGCCCAAATTTCTCCCTTTCCCTCGGCTGTGAGAGGGTGGGGGTGGGGGGAATTTATATTTGTATATGTATTTTATCCTGTGAGAGAGGATTTTTTATGTTTTATTTTATTTTATTTTTTTATTTATTTTATTTATTTTGTTGTTCTGGGTTTGAAGTCTATCCAGTTGGTGAGGAGGGTGGTTTTGTAGGTTTTGTTGGGTTGGGTTTATTGTTTAAGTTATTATTGTTTTGGAGGATTTTAGGATTTTAATTACAGGCATTCAGAGTTTTAGATTAGTTTAGTTAGATATTTGTTTTATTTTGTCTAGTTTGAGCTAAATCATGTGCTGGCCGGTAGGCTCCATGGTGGTGCACTATTCATCCTCCTCTCTTCGCGCCCTTCGCCCTTTTTATACTCCCCCCTTACAGTTCGAGACATACCAGCGCTGTAGAGCACTGGGGATTGTTCGCAGGAGAGTGAGGAGGGTGGGGGTGGGCGAACAGGAGAGGATGAAAGAGCGGGGCCACCATATCGGGGTTATTAAGTCCAGAAGGCGCCCTGGGGTGAAATGGAATCCAGACCGGGGTTTCCCCAGTCTGGTGCCCATACCCAAGGGCACTACTGAATTTAGTGGGCAGATAGGCCAGACAGCTTCCAAGGTTTGTCCAACTCGGGCAGTGTTATGCAATGCCAGGTCTGTTAAGAATAAGACCGCTATTTTAGCTGATCTTATTGGTTCGACTGACCTGGCTTGCATCACCAAGACCTGGCTGGATGAATATTCGGGCCCCATATTGGAGGCCATGATTCCGGTCGGGTACTCGGTAATACACCACCTGAGATTAGACCGCGGGTGAGGGGGTGGCAGTCTGCTTTAAGACTAAATTGGGCCTCACGAATGTGGTAGTAGGTGAGGCTGAATCCTTTGAGTGTACAGTTGTAGCAGGTGTAGGCGTTCGAATCGTTCTCATCTACCGTCCACCCGGAGATGGGGAAACACTTCTTACAGGAAGTAGCAGACTTCCTCATCGATATGTTGTTTGAGTCTCCCAGATTGATGGTTCTGGGCGACTTTAACGCCTGGGTCGACGACAAACTCTCACAATTTGGTAATCACTTCCTCCAACTTATGTCTTCTTTGGGCCTTCCACAGGTAGTTTCCACTGCTACACATAAATCTGGGCACTCTTTGGATTTAGTCTTCCTCTTAGGGATTGATTCATCCGACGTGGGGGTGGAACCAGTCGCCTGGTCTGACCACCACACCGTGAGGTTCAATTTTTACACCCCCCTGAGAAGGTCTTCCCCTGTGGAGATGGTCAGGTACTGCCCATTATGGAATATTACTTCCCAGGGCCTTGTGGCGGTCCTTGATCTCTCATCCCTCGTTTTGACTAGCAGTGACCCAGAGGCACTGGTGGTGGCCTATATTACGGCCATTACTGACACCCCGGATTTTATTGCTCCTGTTCGTGAGCGCCCCCTATCCCTTCACCCCAGGTCTCCTTGGTTCGATGGGACATTGAGGGAGTTGCGGAGACAGGGGCAAAGGTTAGAGCGTTGTTGGCGCAAATCCGCCCTTGATGCCGACCACCTTAGATTGATGGACCATTATTCTATCTATCAATCTGCAATCACCCATAAGAAGGCAGAATTCCTGTCCAGGGAGATTGCAGTTGCACAGAATTGACCGGCTCAGCTGTTTCGGACTGTAGACAGACTGTGCAACCCTGCTTGTCTGCAAGTCTGAAAAGCCTTTTCGCAAGTAGAGTGCGAGGAGCTCGCTCGGTTCTTTGCAACTAAGGTGGCTGACATCAGGGCGGGCTTGCGTCCGGCAATCTCTAAGGGTGATGTTGTGGAACAGTGCGAGCTCACAATACCTCAGTTCTCTTGGAGTTCCTTTCATTGACTGGAAGACGTGGATATTATGAGGATCATCCATAGTGTGCGGCCTACGAGCTGTAGTTTGGAGCCTGGACCAACTCCCTTAATTTTGGGTTGTTTTGAGACCATCGGTCCAGTTATGGTGCAAATAGTCTGGTGTTCCTTAGAGTCTGGGGAGTTTCCTAACTCCCTGAAAGAGGCGGTGGTGACACCCCTCTTGAAAAAAGCTACTCTGGACCCAGGCTGTTTTTCAAACTACAGACCTATCTCTAATCTTCCCTTTATTGGGAAGGTTATTGAGAAGGTAGTGGCAGCCCAATTGGAAGACCGTTTAACCATCCATAATGTCTATGAATCCTTCCAATCCGGTTTTCATAAATGACACAGCACCGAGACTGCGCTGGTTCGGGTGCTTAATGATCTTCTGAGGGTGAGAGATCAGAAGAAACGTTCCATTCTAGTTCTTCTTGATCTCTCGTCAGCTTTCGACACTGTGGATCACTTGGTGTTGTTAGCATGCCTGAGGTCAATTTGTGGAATGTCAGGAGCTGTTTTAAAATGGTTCAATTGATTCCTTACTGGGAGATCACAAAGAGTTGTGTCAGGGGTTTATTCCTCCGGCCCAACTCCTTTGTGTGGGGTGCCTCAGGGTTCAGAGCTGTCACCCGTTATTCGCAGTGTATATGCTGCCCCTCAGAGACATTATAAGACGGTATGGGCTGAGGTTTCACTGCTATGCAGATGATACCCAGCTATACTTGTCTTTTGCACCTGACCAGGATGGAGCACTCTTGGTGTTTAACAACTGTCTGGAAGAAATCCAAGGGTGGATGGATTCTAATTGGTTAAAGTTGAACTCAGAGAAGACAGAGGTGTTAGTGGTGGACCCGGGTGGTCAGATAGCAAGGTCACATGGTGGCACGCCTTCCGTAATTTTTCTTGGCGGTGTGTCACTTCTGCTCTCTGAACATTTGCGCAACCTTGGGATTGTCCTGGATGATAGGCTGACCCTTCAATCTCAAGTGCCGGCCATTGTTAGGACTTCCTTTTACCATCTTAGGAATATTGCCAGGGTGCGTCACCTTGTTCCGTCTGACTCCCTACCAACGTTGGTCCACGCTTTTGTGTCCTCGCGCTTGGACTACTGCAACGCCCTTTACTTTGGGCTTTCTGGGGTTGAAATCCGTCGCCTTCAGCTGGTGCAGAACACTGCAGCCCGCGTGTTGACTGGGACAAGAAGATCCAGTCATATTACACCGGTGCTGCGCGAACTGCACTGGTTTCCTATATGGTGGCGGATCACCTTTAAAGTCATTTTATTGACTTTCAAAGCTCTTCATGATCAGGGTCCGACCTATCTGAAAGAACTTCTGGTGCCTTACTGCCCTGGCCGATCGCTCCACTCGGCCGACGAGGGGTTGTTAGAGATTCCAAGAGTGAATTTAAAATCTTCAGGTAGCAGAGCATTTTCTTATGCCGCACCCACTCTTTGGAATTCTCTATCACGCTGGTTAAGGGAGTGCACCTCCGTGGAGGTATTTAAGAAAGATTTAAAAACCTACTTATGGGATTTGGCTTATCTGGACGATTAATGGAAACTATTTATAAATATCTGCTATTGTATGGATGATTGTATGGCTTGTTCTAACTAAATGTTGTTTTAATGTATTTTTATATGTTTTAAATTGATATTGTATATTGTGTTTGATGTAAAGCACCTTGATATTCTTGAAAGAAGCTTTAAAAATAGTTATTATTATTATTATTTATCCTTCAGCAGCTCCTCGTGGCCAGATTTGGCCTTGCACTTCGCGGTGTGGGTGACTACATGCCGCATGCGCAGGCATTGAGGATGTCGCGGCGTGCATCCTGCAGGGGTGGGGAAACAGAACAAGAAATATAGCCACCCATGCTGGCTGGATGAAGGTGGTCTGGTTCCACTGGCCGCAAAGCTGGGAAGCCACTGAGTTGCACCTTCCCGCCCATCCAAGATGTGAGGGGGTACCGAAGGGTACCCCGATCTCCCCTCCCACATTCCTCATACGGGTAGGGGTGCCTCCCGCTGCAAAGGGATACACCAGGACAGGTGGGCAGGGGCAGCAGATGGCAGAGAGGGGGAGTGGCAGAGGGTGAGAGTTGGCCGCCCGAAGGAGTGGGCGGCCAGGTTGGAAGGGGGCATAAACAGAATATGCAAGAAAAAAAATCTACAGTGTTGTGAGGCCATATATTAGGGTAGCACCCATACTATTTCTTGTTTCATCTCTCATTTAAATATTTTGCACCTGTGAACACTAAACGGGCAAAAGGAAGGAGCGATGCTTAGCAGTAACATCAGACAATGGCAGAACGGTGCCAGTCCTTTCCTTTCTGAATTTAACATGGTGTGCCTGACAGAAATTTCTGCAAAAGTGTCAGAAAACCAAAGTTACAAAACGAAAGAGCAGGGATCGACTAAAATAAAAGGCCTGCAACTATTGTATTTCAAACAATTATGTTTAACTGTACTGTTTTCTAGCTTTTTAAACTTTCTACTGTAAATGGTCTTATAAATATTTCTAGGGATACAGCAGTTTATTCACTGCTCATAAAAAACATCTGACTTTTCCCAACAGACCTCACAATTACTTCATAGGTGCCTTGTCTGTGACATCATTTTCTGTTGCCATTATATGCACAACGATGTCATAAACAAGAGCAGTAGATAGGGCCGTGCATATTTTTTGATTCGATTTCTCCGATAGGCTACCAAGATATGTGCTAAATCCTGGAAAGGAAAATAAAAAATTCAGAAACGTTATATCAAGTCAAATATAATTTGTTTATCAGGGTAGGTACTGAAGTTGATCTTCGCATGTCACAAGTGTTGGTTCTCTGAGCCCTCGCATTAGCATGGCAGATCAGGTAAGAGCAGGAACAAGGGTCCAGCTCCCAGGAGCTCCATTATGGTTGCTTCTTTAATGCAGCCAACCTGAGCCCTAAGCTCATTGCCAGTCAGTCTTGACTGAGGTTGATACTTACTGTACTGAGTTTGAGGAGGAAGCACACTCTCAAACTCTTGTGACACAGACTGTATTCAAGGGTGAGCACCTGTTGGACCCCTCGACTAGTTGTTTGGTTGACCGTGAACCAGCGAGGCCTGCTCGACTTGTCAGTGATGTGTGGATGGTCTAACCCTTCATGGTTAGACAACCCTTTCAGTGATATTTGCTCAGGGCAGCCCCCAAGGTGGACCCCATCTGGGTCCAGACTGGGTACAGAGTCCCATGAGTTGATCATTTATGGGAGTCAAATGCCCTGTTTCATAGCCCTTCTCCTCACTAGACTTCCCCACCCTTCCCTTGGTCAAAGAAATGACCCAGATCAAACTGTCGATTGTTGGCGTGATCCAGGACAAGCTCCCTTTCATCCAGGAGCTCTTCCTTTCTTCTCATAGATGCCACAAGAAACTCACTAAGAGACAAAGGGAGGGATACACATAGTAGGCATAAGGATAGGCACAAATGCCAGTCTCAGCCTAGGTTGACCAAGTGCCGTTGGCATCACCAGTATACCCATCTTGTGAGTGAGTGAAACAAATCACTGGAGAAGGTAAAGGAGAGGCAGTCTTCCAGACTCAGCGGCCTAAGACCCACAATGGACCCAAGGTGGTTCCCACCCTGGCAACCACCTCCATCTATAGCTCTAACTTCTTCTGGGCCTGTTGGGACTATCTCAGTAACAAAAGACCACAATTTACCACATTCACAGTGTGGAGACAATAAGCACTTCAGGTAAATCCAAGGTAATTTTGCTCAGTATTCTTCTTTTATTGAGAGAGACAGAAAGTTCAAAACCACAACAGCGGTCCACAGTGACCCCTGCGCCTCGCACCTAGAAGTTCTACTGAGCAAAGCGCATAGGTAACTGTGGACCGCTGTTGTGGTTTTGAGCATTCTGTCTCTCTCCGTTTATTTTAAATAAAAGAAGACTACTGGGCAAAATTACCTTGGAGTTACCCGAAGTGCTTATTGTCTTCACACTCTGAGTGTGGTAAATTGTGGTCTTTTGTTGATATTGGGTTGCACACCTTTACCTGCACTGGTTGCTTTTCCTGGTGCATTTAATTTCCCTGGTTTGACTACTATTACAGTAACCCCTGCCATGCCGGACATGATGGTGCTCTCGTCGCTGCCACTCCCAACTATCGATCTGGTCTCTGTCCCAGGTGGCCCCATGGGTAGACTTTTCAATGTGGATGTAAGAGTGGACAGCTCACATTCAATAGTGTAGGTTTGGGAGGGTTGGTTCCTGGAGGGCACCCAGATTTACATTCACTAGATGGTTCAAATCATACATATAAACCTGAAGACAGTCTTTTTGAATCTGATGATGAAGTTTGGGACAGTGAGTACCCATTCTAGGACCTGGAGTCCTTCTCCCACCTTCTCAGAAGGAGGTAGTAGCTGCAGGGAGGTACAAGCACTTGGTCCTTGCTGTGCTGATCAGTGATGTTGTACTCGATCCAGAAAATGTTGTGTGGTCTTGTCCTGCCTCAGCTAAGTTGGCCCCTTGATGTGTGGACTGCTGGTAAGTGGTTCCTTCAGAGGACTTTAATGCCTTCACAACAGATCAACCAGAAACTTCAGGTCCAGTCGTTGGTGCTGAAGAAAAGTGAGTGCAAGACTCGCTGTTATTCTTAGTACACATCCCCCGTTACAAAGAATCCAAGTGCCTTGACCAGTGAGATGGCAGAATGTGCACAGTGAGTACACTAGATATGCATTAGGCTAGGTACTTTGTCCATTTTGCTCACTACCATCATGTTCTGTGGACAGTGGTTACTAAACTAAGAGACTCCCTTCTCTCTGAACATCAGGAGAAGGTCTCAGAACGAATTAGTTGCAGCCTAACACCAGAAAAACACCACCTGTAGCTCACCATGCATCAGGCAGATGTGGACTCGAGGTGCATGGCCACAGGAGTGGTGCAGTACTTAGGAGGCAGATCCAGTTGAGCTCCTCTCCCTTTAATCAGGACATCCAGCACAGGGTTCTTGATCTCCCATTTGATGAGTCTTTGCTGTTTCACTCCCAAGTGGAGGGCATCCTGAAGAATATCCAGGAGTTCAAAAATACCATAAAGGGGATCTTGTTTGTGACTATGCTGAGCAGCAGCTGGTATCCCCAGCAGCAGGAACTAAAGGAATCCAGGGCATAGGCTGAAAACAAGCCTTACAATTTTAAGCCTACATGGGGGCTTACACTTGTCTCTTTCTGGAACACTGCTGCTGGCTTCCCTTGCACCGCTCCTTTGCCCTGGTCCCCATCCAGATTGCAGCTGTGGGACCTGGGGCTGAACTGCACTCTGTCATTTGTTCTACAGGCTTGTTCATCGCCCTTCTCACCATAGCTGACGCGCCACCACCTCTCTTCACTCAACCGGCCCCTGGACTGCCTTCAGAGTTGGGGAGCCCATAACAAGGAGAGTTCTCAGTTTTAAGCAGCTCTCAAAGCTGCACAAAGTGCACAGCCACTCCTCCCCCAGGAGCACAAACTTTAGAGACACTTAACAGTGCTCCCCTGCCAGCATTTCACCCCCCAGTTGTACTAGATGGCAGCAGGTAGGCATTGATCCTGATGACCAGAAGCCACATCAAGGGATAAAAACATGTTAAAGTAGAAGACAAAGTGAAAAACTACAAAAGTGGCCATGTTTGCAGTTTCTCTAGCCCCAGCACTACTGAAAGTGGGTCAGAAGACACACAACCTTGCTGGGAATATTGGGTGTTCCAGTGTTTAGCTTTGCAGAGCCAGCCAGCAGCACATTAACTCAGCTCTGCAAAACAGTTACTACATCCTATCCCTGTGAAGCTGACATCACTTTGGAGGCTAGTTCAGCTCTGTAAAACCGCCAAATTGCAAGCTGGCTCAGGACTTGTATGCATGCTTTCCCCCCGGGAACTGATGAGAACCAGGGACTTAGCACAGTTAAAAATGCATGATATGTAGACTTGGCAGTTTTCGATTAATATCGATTTCCGTCAATTACCGTTGAGTTTTAGAACTTTTATGATTTCGACAGATAAAATTAAATGTTGATTGACCTTGCTAAATTGTTTTCATGCCCATGGCAAACTTAAATAGCAGTCACTCAGCATCCACTTAGCTTTGCTATAGCTTGACTATTACATCAATTGTTTTGTTTGAATAGCATTCACTGAGTCTTTTTGCACCTACTTTACAGGTGTTGCATACCTGTGTGCTTTCCCGTGCGAGCTTCACAGCTCGTAATTGCACCATTAACATTCCGTTCATTAAGTGTGTTGGCTCAGAGAAGCATAGTAAGAAAGAGAGAAACATAGACTTTCTGACGGCAGATAAGGACCGCTTGGCCCACCTAGTCTGCCCATTTCCCTACCTACAGGATAAGCTGCAGATCCTAGTTAACCAACAGCCTATTTCTTCTTACCCACACAAGAATTGCCTTATGTCTGTCCCATGTATTTTTGAATTCTCCCACAGTTTTAGACCCCACAGCCTCCTCAGGAAGGCTGTTTCATGCATCCACCACCTTTCTCCGTGAAAAATACTTCCTCACATTGCCCCTGAACCACCCCCCTCTATCTTTAAATTGTGTTCCCTTGTTCTTGCACATCTCTTTTTATGAAAGATGCTACCCTCTTGGACTTTGTTGATTCCACTGAGGTACTTAAAAGTTTCTGTCATGTCCCTCCCTCCTTTCCTCAAGGGTATACATATTAAGCTCCTTTAGTCTCTCCTTGTATGGCTTCTGTTGCAGACCTTGTACCACTTTAGTTGCCCTCCTCTGGACTGCCTCCATCCTGTCTATGTCCTTGTGGAGATGGGGTCTCCAGAACTGGACGCAGTACTCCAGATGGGGTCTCACCAACTGTTTGTACAGAGGGATAACAGCTTCCTGTTTTCTGCTGGTGTTGCCTCTCCCTGTACATCCCAGTATACCCCCAGCCCTCCCTACTGCCTTCTCACATTGCTTGCTAACCTTGAGGTCATCTGATATGATTACCCCCAGGTCCCTTTCCATTTTTGTTGTTGTTACTACCTCCCCTCCATTGTGTAATCTTCCCTTGGGTGTTTGTTTCACAGGTGCATTATCTTGCACTTCTTTGCATTGCATCCAAGCTGCCATACTTCTGACCATTCCTCCAACCTTGCCAAGTCCCTTCTCATCCTTTCCACACATCCTTGTGTATCAACCCTGTTGCAGATCTTTGTGTCATCTGCAAAGATGCACACTTTTCCTTCCAGTCCCTCTGCAATGTCACTTATAAAGACATTAAAAAGGACTGGACCCAGTACTGAACCCTGCGGTACCCCAATAGTAACCCCTCTTTCCTCAGAATGGACTCCATTTACAATTACATCCATTTATAGTGTCAACCTTACAAGATGGGTCGAAAAAGAAAGTGTGCAGATGAGTACTGCTCTGAGTTCCTAGGACTAGAATTGAAAATAGTTAAAAAGACTGATATGAGAGAAACTATAGACATCTTGCATTATAAGATTTGTAAAACTGAAGTTGCTGGACAAACCAACCGCATCTTCAAGTATCTTAGTAGCAAGACCCACCTAAAACTTAAGCTGAGTCAGGACATGATTTCTCAGCCCTCAGTGGAATCCATTATGAGGCGTATGCAGCAGAAAAAAGAAGAGGCTGCCGACTTTCCACATGATCTGGTGCGGGCGTGACGTTTCGAGGCTATTTCGATGAACCCTGCCAGGCGCTCCAGCTAAGTAATGTGTGTCCTGAGGAAATATGCACCAGCAGCTTGAACATGCCCAAAAAGACGGCAACTGAAAGAAAAATATCTTCCTGCACCACAAATCTACACTGATCGAACTGCTATCTGGTGAGCAATTCTCCATTGTTGTTGAAGAAGCCCCTGAGCTGGCAGGTCTACCAGCTATTAATGTTCTGGGTGTTTTTTCTCCGCTAAAAATGGAGCCATAAACTGTCTGCTATTGAAGTCTATAGTTGTTTTGCAGTGCAATGCAGGAGTAATCTGGAACTTCCTCCACATGATGATAGACTATTCCTTGTTTTGGTCAGTTCGTATTTCAGTCAAAACTGATTTGGCAATGTACATGCAGAGACTGACAAAGACCTTAAAGACATTTACCCCCATTTGCTGCACATACCGTGCATTGCACATCTATTGCACGTTGCTATTGACCATGCTGTTAAAACAGGCGCATTTGCTGATGTTAATGAAATCGTGGTTCACTTCCCAGCACTACGTAAAAGTGACGATAAACAAAGGTGAGCCTTCTTTAGAGTGTGCACTAACAGTGGTGTTCCACTTTCCAGTATGAAAGTCCCTCCCAGAGTTGTCCCATGCCAATGGTTTCCTTGGTTAGAAGCAGCACAGTTCATTCATGCCCACTGGAACAGTGTGTGACTTTTAATTAATGAGGAGGTAGAGCCACAGACAAAAAAAAAGCATTCAAATTATGTTGGCTTGTCATGGATGATTTGAGTCAAAGAGAACTGTACTGCAAGCTAATATTTTTGTGCAGTTTCCTGGGTAAAATTTATGTGGTACATGTACAAATGGAGTCAAAAGCACCTCTGATTCACAAAATTGACAGGCTCCTTAACTGTGATTTAAACATGGCAAGTGATGTAAAAACATAATTAAAGGAGGTTCATGTAAAATCATTTGTACCATCCTGCTTGTTATCCATGTGTTGTGTGTCTGTGTCCTTGTCCCCGTGTCAGTGTCATTTTTCATCACGCAGTAGTGCGTGGGTAAAGAGTTTTGCACAACTGGGTGACTGGAGGGGGGAAACTGAATTGCATAGATATGAGGATATCTAACAATTGAATATTGCACAGAAACTGAAATGTACTTGCCTTTTTTAAGTGCTGCACAAAGAATTTATGTACATGTACCATCCTGCATGTTACCCGTTTGTTGTGTGTGTGTGTCTCTGTCCGTGTCTCCGTGTCCGTCATTTTTCAAGATGATTTTGTAATGTCATTTTACATCGATAACTGATGAATTAAAAGGTAGTTTGATAACAATTTATTTGACTGCTACAATAAGTATCAATATTAATTGAAAAAATAAATAGAGAATAAATGTTGATTTTGGCAAAAAATAAAAATCAAAAACTGCCAAGCCTAATGATATGCTAGCCACTGCATATCTGATCCCTGGATTTCTGCACAAGATGGAGACATGTAATAGAGCAGATTTGTCTGGGAGACACAAGGAGAAAGACCCGTGAGTACAGTCAGCAGTCAGCCACAGGGTTGGAAGAAAGCTGCTTATTTATTTAAAGATTGGAAAGACGCACACTGAGCCGAGGCTCATTTTTAGATGCGACCCAGGGGAGCGGGGAAAGGAGGTACAAGTACAGTACAGTAATACAGAAATACGATACATAAGTGCTTGAAGACAGGTAGGTAATAGATGATACAGGCAGGTATAAAACTGTACATGACGACATTTTGTATAACAACAACATGTATGCAAAATAGCAGTGGAAGGTTACAAGTAGATTAGAAAATGGTACATAACATATGCATATCAACAACACATTGAGCAACATAACAGCGAAGGGTATTGCTGAGGCATGTGTAGGCAGTAGGGCACATGGGAAACTTGGGCAGATGCTAACTTCAGAAAAAGTAGAGGACTTGGTACAGGTAACCGGTAGCCTGTGACATGGGCGAATGCGATTGAGCAAAAACATAAACAGCGACTCAGTCGCGGCACATGTCATGGGGGCTATGGATGAGGTAGGGCGACCGAATGGGGGTGGGTTCACGCATATAGTGACAGGATGTCGCTACATGTGCACGGGAGGGAGAGAGCGGGCTCAGCGAGTGGCGGGAGGGGAGGTAGGGTTTTTGAGGGGTGGTGCCATGGTGAGCTGCCAAGCTGGCCCCATGGAGTGGGTTCAGGGCTTGGGTGGACAGGGTGCTAGGTTTGGTTTGGTGCAGGTACATTTTGTTCGTCTGGCCTGAATTTATTTTCTTCTGATTTTCCTGTAAAATTTGAAGTCTCGACGCTCTTTTGCTGCCTTCTTGCTTGTGGGGCACATCACCATTATGACATTGAACCCCAGTAACCAGTGATGGTTAGGCAAAGGTACTACCTAGAGGCTAGTCAGGCTGTGGGCACGAGCATAGAGTAGGAGGGGAGAGGTAGAGGATTCATTTAAAGAGACTTAGGGAAGCCATCATGCACAGTGAGGCAGGCAGGGAATTCCACCTCTGGGGAAGTGGAAAGAGAAGGCAGCTTTTCCAGAGTTAAGAGTGAGGGTGAGGTAGGGCAAAGGATTGTGGGTCATGAGAACGAAGACTACAGGAGGTGTGAGCAGCGGGTGATAGGAGGTAGGCTAGGTAGGAGGGGAGCAAGCTGAGCCAGTATTTAGCAGAGAGAATGGAGGTGTGGAGGTTTCAGTGGAAATTAAGAGAAGGGAGTGACAGCGAGGAGTAAAGGGTGCAATGATGGGTTCTGGGGGGGCATTCAAGGTGAAACAACAGAAGGCATTGAAGAAAACATCCAGTCTGGAGAGGGTAGATGTGGAGGTGGATCTGTACATGGTGTCAGCATAGTCGAAAAGTGGTAGAATGTTTTTTGTAAGGAGTGTCCGGCGAACAGAGAGGGAGAGGGCATTTTTATTTCTATAGAGGGCCCCGTGTTTAGGGCAGAGCATGGAGTGAATATGGTTGACATGAGTGGCGAAATCCAGGTGACTGTCCAACCAGACTTCGAGGTATTTGTAGGCCGGGACTATGTCCAGGGTTTTGCCACTGAGTGTCGGGAAGGCAGAGGGTGAGAGGAGTTTGGCTAGTTTATGTGTGGAGGGGAAGTTCATGGAGACAGTTTTTGTGGTGCTGAACTTCAGCTGATTTGCCTCAAACCAGTTAAGGACATGGGTGAAACTGATCTGCAGCTGGGAGGTCACCCTTGAGGCAGAGGGGCTGGAGTTATAAAGAATAGTGCCATCAGCATAGAGGTGTATGTGGGAGGAGGAGCAAACGAGGGGGAGGTCGTTGAGAAATGTTGAAAGAGGATGTGGTCGAGGACTGACTCTTGCGGTACTCCAGCCAGTATCGGGGGGGGGGGGGAGTACATCTCCAGACTGGATGCATTGAGAATGGCCAGAGAGGTAGGAGCCAAACCATTTGACTGAGAGGGGGGAGAGGCCTGCATGTTCGACTTTGGTAAGAAGGATGGGATGGGAGACGGAGTCAAATGCTTTGGTCAGATCTATAAATATGGCTGTGGTGGGGTGGCCATGGTCCATACCAGTGAGAATGGCGTCAATAACCCTAAGTAGGGAGGAGATGGTTGAGTGTTTTTTCCTGAAGCCCAACTGATAAGGGGATAGGAAATTAGTGGTGGTGAGGACAACAGATTCTTATAGTTTAACTAGAGCAGGGAGGAAGGAGATAGGGCAGTAATTACCAGGTTGGGAGTGGTCACCGCCTTTGTGCAGAGGAATCACTTTAGCCTCTTTCCAGGCCTGTACCAAGGGAGAAAGAGGGTTGAGTAGGTGGGACAAGGGATGGATGATGGCTGGGGCTGAGACCTTTAGCATGAGTGGATCGAGACCACCAGGGCTGGATTTGCATGGATCAAGGGATCGGAGAGACCTGAGGACCTCCTGGGCTATAACAGGGTAGAGTTAACATGTGTGGGGGGCAGGAGAGGATGGCAGTGCCATGGAAGGGGATGCCATGGAGTCAGGGGTAAGTGTGGTGTGCTGGGATAGAGGGAAGGGCACAAGTTGTTAAAATGTATTTAAGGTAGAGGCAGTGATATGATGGTCTGATACTAGGTTGTTGTTGATTTGTAGGGAGGGGAGGGGAAGAGAGGGTTTTCCACAATTTATGGGGAGAGTTTAGATTTGCTTGCAACGTGTTCTTAAAGTAATTGGATTTAGCTGCCCAGATAGTTTAGTGCAAGCATCTCTCAGGGTACGATAGGTGAGAGGTTGTTGAGGGAGCATAAGGCTTTAAAGTGAGCCCCAGCACGGTGATGGGAGTTGCCAAGTTTGATTAGATCAGCAGATATCCAGGGGTGTTGGAAGTTTCTCAGTCTCCTGTGGTGTAGGGGAGCATGATTATTCCAGATGTTGTTTAGTATGTGGCAGAAAAGGGAGAGAGCCGTGTTTTACGTCATCTGGGGGGCATGGTAGGGGCACCAGTCAGAGGATGCTAGATCATGCAGGAGTGTGGCGGTGTTTAAGGAGTGAGCAGAGTGGATCCAGCGATAGGTGGGGGAGAGTGAGGCAAATGGAGTTTACAAGTGCAGTATGTCATGAGGTGGTTGCTGAAAATGTTGGGGAGTGTACCAACTGATGTGATCTGATGCGGGTGAGAAACGAGGATCCAGTCTTGGAGGGTGTGGTTTTGGGAGTGGTGGTTTAGTCTGGTGGGTTCACTGATCATTTTGTGTAGTTTAGTGTCTCAGTTTGCTGGGTGGTGGGTTTAAGGGTAGCGGAGGCCCAATTTATGTTAAAGTCATCAAGAAAAATTAGTTCGCCAGAGCTGGCGGTGGCAGAAACAACTGAGGTGGTGCTGACCACAGTGGAGGGAGGGGCTTTGGAGGAAGAGGAGTAGAGTACTCCAGTGTGGATGGGGAGAGAGGGGGGCAGAAGCAGTTTAACAAGGAGGAGCTCATGGGACTTAGGGACTGCCTTATTAATAACAAGTGAGACTGGCACGTTTTGGCAGTGGTAGATTGCTACACTGCCACCTCTCTTAGAGTGGTCTTGGCTAAGGAGAAGGTAGCCAGGTAGGGAGAGTAGGGGGTCAGAGACTCTGTGTGATAGCCACAACTTGGTAATGCAGAGTATGTTTGGGGAATGCTGTCATACCCAGACTCTCAGGAGTTCTATCTTAGGGAGTAAGCTCCTAGCATTGAGATAGTAAATGGTGAGGCCTTTCATGGGTGCGGGCGACTGAGGGATCGGGCCAGGGTTAGGCTGGATATCTCCAGCTAGAAGAAGGAGTAGATAGAAGAAAAAGAAGAGTCTGTTTGAGGGTTTATGCAGTTTTAAACTACTGTGGTGAGAGTGTAGGTGAGAGGGAGGGCAAGGGAGGTGGAGCCTATGAATAAGCTCAAGTCCGAGCAAGTGAAGCTGCTGGATGTTTAAAGAATCTTTACATAGAAACATAGAATTTGACACGCTTGGCCCACCCAGTCTGCCCATTTCCCTACCTAATGGATAAGCTGCAGATCCTAGTTAACCAGCAGCCTACTTCTTCCTACCCCCACCCCCTAGAATTGCCTTATGACTGTCCCATGCATGTTTGAATTCCACCACTGTTTTTGACTCCACAACCTCCTCCGGAAGGTCGTTCCATGCATCCACAACCCTCTCTGTGAAAAAATAGTTCCTTAAATTACCTCTGAGCCGACCCCCGATTTCTGTTTCCTCCAGGAACACCACCAAAGATCCTACCCTGATCTTTGTGGACGATCAGGACTTGTCATGACAGAGGGTCTGAATTGTCTGAGACTCTGAGTGATTGCCTCCTCCAGGGGGCAAGTGAAGGCAAGTGCCTCATGGGGTGAAGAGGACATCAGAGACCAGCACAGCCTGTACCCCTCATCACCCAGAGGCACGTTGAGTCTGCTGCGCCTGTACCATCACCTTCATCTGCAACCCTGATGGAGAAATCCTGACAGTCAGCCTGCTAAATCTGCTAAGGTCATGAGTACTGGGTCAATACCCTCCAATTCTTTTGCTAGTCAGGAACAAATAAGAGTAATTGCTGGGCATTTCTGCACGATTACTATGCAAGCCCAGGTACAGAATGTCAACAGCCAGGAGCAACTAGCATTTGTGTTGAATAATTTGTTTGGGATCCCCAGCCAATAAACCTTCATTTGATGCCGCACCATGGTTGAGCATCAGGTCTGCAACTGTCCACTGTGTCTCCACAATTAATGAACTGCATTGGGCGCTTCTAAGGCACTTTGGGATACTAAGGTTCATACTAAGGTTGTTGAAGAGCAAGGAGGCCAATGGCCCATGTAGGTCTTGTGCTATTATAAGGTGTAATAGGAGAGAACATACCTTGAATTAATCAAATTATAAAGACGGGATTTAAATAAGCTTTTAGTTTCGCTTATGACTACCTCAAGGGGCAGTCTGTTCCAGGATCCAACGGTTCTAAGAGTAAAGAATTTTCCACTTATATAATGAAATGGTTTCCCTGCAAGCTGTAAGTGGTGCCCTCTAGTATTGTGAGTATCATTCTTAAATTCAAGACCAAGCACTGTCATGAGATATGGGTCCTGGATTAAGTCAAACAGGAACAGAAGGTGCCCCCCAATACAACGGGTAGCAAGGGTCATAAGATTAAGAGAACAAAGTCTGTTTTCATAAGGTTCATGTTGAAGACCATATATATGTTTTGTGAATTTTCTTTGCACCTTTTCCAATAAGCTGCAGTCATTTTTCCTATATGGGCACCAAAGATGTGATGCATATGTCACTGGCTCAGTACGTAGCACACTCGCCTCTGAGGCCGGGAGATCAGAGAGCTGTGGGTTCAGTTCCCACATCTGGCACTTGGGTTAATATCCCAGTACTGACACTGTAGTGCAGCATGAGAGGGGTGCTGCACTTCTGAGGTGCTGTCTTTCGGATGAGACGTTAAACCGAGGTCCCATCTGCCTGAATTGGTGGTAGTTCAGGTGGATGTTAAAGGTCTCATGGCACTTATCGAAAAGAGTAGGGGAATTTCCCCGGTGTCCTGGCCAAATTTCCCTCATTCACTAAAAATACCACCAAGAGCTTAATCTGGTTCAAGGTCAGTTGGCATTCATCTGTATCCCCCTCCCCCGGGTCGTGCCTGAAAATAGGCAGGATTTGTCTAGTGCACTTACCCGGTAAACAAAAACTAAATAAATATTCCAAATGCAGCCTAGCATATGCCCTGAAGAGTGGAATCCATAACCTTTGGGTCCCTGGACTTAATATTACATAAAATAGACCATACTACTTTGTTTTATTAACTACCTCGTGTATGTGTTTAGAAAGGGACAAGTCATGAGATATAATTATGCCTAAATCTTTTCTATCTGTAGTGGAGTTCAATAAAGCTCCTGCGAGTGTGTATGAGTAAAATGGATTCCGTGGTCCTAGATACATAACTTTGTATTTGGATGTATTAAGCTTCATCCCCAAATGTTAACCCAGGTAGATATTGTATCTAAATCTTTTTGTATAGTTGAAACTTGAAATTGATTAGTACAGGGGCCCCCAGTTTAGATATTGTCTGCATATTTAATGGTTGATGAATGGCATTTAGTAGTCATATCAGCAATAAATGCTTGAAAAAGGCAAGGCCCCAAGACAGACCTCTGTGGGATGCCACTAGAAACATTCCCTGATTTTGAAAGGAAACAATTGATTTGCACTCTTTGTGTTCTGTCATGTAGCCAGTTGTTATTAGATGTTTATTACTGTCAAGATTATGAAGTTTAGTGATAAGTGTCCAGTGTGACATGACATTGAATGCCTTACTAAAATCTATAAATATAATATCACAGAATGTTCTATTGTCACGTAAAGAACTGAAGTGCTTGTAAAAACACATCAAATTAGTAAGGCAACCTTTGCCACTCTTAAACCCATGTTGCTTGGGGTCATGACTATTAAGATTTGGGGAGTGATGTCCTTAATAAGGCCTTCAAGAATCTTACATACAGATGATGTCAAACTTATCGGTCTGTAATTTTCCCAATTATTTTTTGGGCCTTTTTTATGGATGGATAGGGACAACGTTAGCTTTTTTCCATTCATGTGGGACAAAGTTCATAGATATGCAGCTTTCAAAAAGAAATCTGGTCAAGAAGTTTGGTCAGGGACCAAATTACACAATTGCTGCCCCAGTTGTCGGAGGTCACAACCAATTGATGATTGCTTGGGACCGTCCATTGTGGTCTTTCTCAACTTTGTGTCATGGCTACCCTGCTTGATTAGACATCTTTGTGGGGAGCACCTCTTTGACCACATTCAGTTGCTGAAAGAGGAGGTGTTTTCACTCCTTTAAAAGCATGCAGTGAATGCATAGTATTTGCTGCAAGTCAGCAGGGGGCACATGTTCAGATACTCCTGGTCACAAGGAGGACAGGGGGGCTGGCACCCTCTCCTAGATCTGGATGATCAGAACCACCATACCAAATACCTGAAATGCAGGACAATAATGATGGGTCAGGTAATTCCCCTATTTGAAATATGGGGCTGATTATGTACCCTGGACCTGACGGATGCATGCTTTAACATCATGGTCAGGCATTCCTACCACTGGTTCCTTTGACTCCCTACACATCCCATGACCAAGGCTATCTCCTGGTGGCTGGCTCTGTAGCACCTTTTAGATGGAGTAACCTTTTTCCATCCAAGCACGTCGCTGGTTCTGACCATGGATGCCCCATCTGAGTTGGGGAGCACATTTGGGGGACTTGTGGGTACAAGGGCTATGGGCTTCTTTGGCTATTTTGTGGTGTCTGGCTCTGGAACATCTGTCAGAGGGGAGTATGTTTTGTCCATGCAAGCCCAGTGCTTGTCCTAACCGTGGATGCCTCCCTACTGGGGTGGGGAACACATCTGTGGAAATTGTGGGCATTTAGGCTGGATCTCCCAGGAGCGGAAGCAGCGTATCAGTGTGTTTGAGTTGACAGTGATCTGTCTGGCATTGCAGACATTTTCCTCGATAGTGGCTGGCCATCTGATCCATATTTACATGGACAACACCATGGCTGTGTTTAAGTGACCAAGCAGAAGGGAGCCTCTTCCTCCAAACCATGTGAGTAAGCTCTGGAGATGTGGTCGCTGATGTCCAGTCTAAGTGTCTCACTGTTTGCCACCTACTTTGCTGGTATGGACAACAAGCTGGCGAACAGCCTCAGCACCCTAGGAGACGTGTCCCATGAGTGGTCTCTCTATATCAGAAAGTTGTATGCAATCTCTTTCATGGTCTAGGGACACCCTATCCTGACTTGTTGGCATTTTGAGAGAATCGCAAGCTGCCACTCTTCTGTGCCCATCTCCTATGTCAGAGCACAGTTGTGATAGGGTCGTTGGCCTGAAATGGGCCGCAAATTCCCGTATACCTTCCCGTCTTTTTTTCCTGGTGCACAGAGTGTTCCTTGAAGGAGCTTAAATGATTCTAATAGCTCTAGCATTGCCTGACTCATGTTGGAATCAGGGTCTTCACTGCCAGACATACCATCCAGTTCCTGCCCAGGCCAGTCTAAGGAGAGCATTCAGCACATGGATCTAAAGTCCCTACATCTAATGGACGGGTTCTTCAGAGGCTAGAGTTTGCAACCCTTAGCATCTCAGAGGAGGGTCTCATGGTGGGTGGTTCTCACAAGTTCTGCATTCGAGGAATCTATGCTTTTAAGTGGAAGAGGTTCTTGGTATGGTGCCAGGAGTATGGCCTGGCATCCATAGAATTTCCAGTTGGTTCCATACTGAACTACCTTTGGACTGTCCACCATGGGCTTCTGCACAACTTCTTTTAATGTACATTTGGCTGCCATCTTATCCTACTAATGTACATCTGAGCTAGTGGGTGGATGCTTTTGCAAGGGCCATGATTATATGTTCCCATCTTTTTTTCATGCCTCTTCCTGCATGGGACCTGATCTTGGTTCTGGCAACATGTGAACTTGGCATTTTGTCCTGTAAGGGAGGTTTCCTGGTTGCTATCACCTCAGCCAGAGAGAGCAGCAAGCTGCAAGCCATCTTGATCAACCCAGCTTATATGGTTTTCCTGAAGTACAAGGTCACCAATAGGAAATTCCCACCCAGGGTGGTTTCCAAATTCCATCTGAACCAATCCTTTGAGTTGTCAGTGTATTTTCCCAGGCCACAGTACTTGCCCTGGTGAGGAAAGGCTACATTGACTGGACATGAAATATGCCCTTCTGTTCTACCATCAGATAACGGAGGAATTGTGGGGCACCACTTCTCAGTTGTTTGTGATCCATGCTGAACAGTTTCAAGGCTATCCTCCTACCAAGCAAACCATTGCTTGATTGATCATGTCTTGTATAGAACGATGTTACATGCTGGCCTCACATACACTACCTAAGGGCATCTGTGTCCATTTGACCTGGTATATTGCCATACGACATCCCAGTCAGTGAGATCTGCATAGCTTTCGTCTGGGCATCTACACACACTTTCATGACTCATTACTGCCTAGACCTTCAGTCCAGAAGGGTTTATGCTTTTGGATTTTCCATCCTAAAGCCTCTCTTCAGTTGAGCTGAGTATTTAGCCCCCTCTAGTCTGGATATTGCTAGTAGTCTATATAAGCATGGCAATGTTGACGGAATCAAGGTAGTTGTAACTCAGATTTACTCACCTGTTACTGTTGTTTCAGTACTAGTATTCTTTTTTTTTTCTTTCTTTTTTTCTTATAGTTGTTTCTCGTGAGGCTTTTGTAAGCAGCTCCAGCCCACCCCCTCAGGGGGCACAATTCTGTCTCCAGTGGCCCATCTTCGATGGAGGCCATGGAGCCTGCCAGACCCATTTTTCTGTATTCTTCCCTCCCCTTGTTGTGATTGCACTTATGCACAAGCATGCTGGAATCCCGCAACACCCTTCCTTCATGCCACCCTCCATCCTACACTGCCCCCAGGCCTTCACCTGGTGGCAGTCATGCGGCGGGAGTGACAGCATCTCTCCCAAGGGGAGGAGAGCAGTCTTGAGGCAGCTCAGTCCAGCTCCTACCCACCTCAACTGACCCCCGATGACCCAGGCCTGTTCTCGATCCTGGGTTGCTGGTGTGCCGCGAGGTGTGACATCCAGCGCCTTAACTCTCAGCGTCACTGGGCTGGCAATACTGGAATTCTTTCTACAGTCACTCACCTGCCCTCCTCCTGGTTACTGGCTCTCATTGGTTACCTATTGGCATGGCTGCACATTTTCTGCAGTTCATATTGAAAAATCTGAGGCACGAAGGGGTGAGGGCACGAGAGAGAAAGAAAAGAAGAGCTGAGTCTCTAGCTAACTGGCTTTTTGAAGACTCGGATACTGCACAAGTCTGACTGTAGAAGGACTACTAATATAGCACAATTACAGATGAGTAAGGTTACCTTCAACTTAATTTATAGACAACTAGTGTGAACAGTTAAAATCTCCAATTTCATGGTTGGATAATACAGTTGTATAAATCAGTAAACAGGATTAGAAAAATTGACTAAACAGGTAGGGTCAGATTGTCCCTATCTTGATTAGTAGGGCACTTTGAGAGAGGAGACAGCTTAGCTATTTCAACCAGTCTCTCTCAGATCTGCTAAATTGCCCCTGAGTTCATAAACCAGCTTTCCCATGGGCAGAATTTCAAGAGTCGTGCTAAGCCAGTGAGCCAATGTGGGTTATGTTTCCTTATATTTTATAAAAGGGGTGGGAAGTATTACAGCATTCCCAGTTCGTATTTGCACCCCCCCCCATTTCTGAATAAGTCTCTTTCTGTTTTGTTGTCTAACTGTTCTTTAAACTCAGCTCTGTATTTGTCGGCAGATAAGGATTGTTTGGCCCACCTAGTCTGCCCATTTTCCTACCTAACAGATAAGCTGCAGATCTTAGTTAACCAACAGCTTACTTCCTCCAACCCCCCATTAGGACTGCCTTATGACATCGTCGGAGGCAGTCAGTGACTCAGCTCCTGATGCCCCTACTGCTGTTTATATGGGCTCCAACATGGATGAAAATGAAGCAGCTAGTCGGTGTGCTCAGTTCTCATAGAAGTAGCAACTTATGCACGTAGGGTTATTAGCATCAGAAACCACTGCTAAAGGGGGAGGGGCATACAGAGCTGGTTTTAAAGACTGGGGAATTAGACAACAAAGAAGGCAAGAGATGCAGAACAAAACGGGGCATGCACCTATGAATTGGGAATCCTTCGGTGCTTCCATTCCCATTTCAGGACCAGGGCATCTGAACGACATATAAAACTGTTGCTGAGGCTACTATTTATGGGGATAAAAAATTAATAGTAAAACTGGAAATTAAAGTAAATTATATTCAGACAGATGACTTACTGTAGTTCAGGTGTTCATATCATTCTTGAATGTTTTCTTTTTGTGGCAATGAGGGATGTAGTATTCACCTGTCAATAACAACCTGATGGAAATCAGAAACAATACAGTATTAATAACAGCTTATTTGTCTTAGGAACAGCTATTTGGTAGCAAGGGCAATCATTTTCATTGCTTCATCTGGGCAGCAATCAGCAGTGAATCAAAGTCTGAGATGCCCTATAGTTCCTTTTTTTTATTTATTCTCTTCCCTTGTTGAAATAGTTGTCTATTTTTAAAGTAACATCAGGAAAGGGACAGTAGAGGCTTTTCTCTGAGATGCTGGTAAATAACCAGATGGCCACTGATGTTAAGTTGGAATGGAAACATCTTCATCTTGCACTTTTAATTTGTGAGATCGCCTACTGATGAAGGGGCATACATTTGCATACAGGCACTTCAGTGGGGAAAAAAAAAACAAGTGTTATGTGCCATAATTAAGAATTCATGATAATTGGGTCATCAGAGCAACCACTTGGTAAAGATTATTGCAATTTCAGGAAGAAACAGTTGTTTTAGTTTTGCAGAAAACTAAAAAAAAAAGAAAAGATTATTTTTTGTTTTCTGGGTTTTTTTTCTCCTCTCCATTTTTTATGCCTCAGCCTCCTTCCTTCCTATCCTGTGGCATCCTTCTGCTCCCCCATACGTGCCACTAGATCACTTGGAGAGCCAGGCCTTCTGCCATCGCTGTCCTCTTCATCCTCGTGACAGGACCCATTGGGGAGGAGACCTTGAATTAGGTTCTGGGGGAAGCCGTCCAAAAGATGGTAAATAATGTAGAGTTGCTGCTGGTGGGGGGACTTCAGTCTGCTGGATTTAGATTGCAGCATCCCAGCTGCAGCTAGGAGCAGGGACATCCGGGACTTCTTACAAGGGGCGTTCCTCAGGCAGCTAGCTAGGGAGCCCACTCATGGGCAGGCAGTACTGGACCTTGTACTAACAGGGACAGCGTTGCAGACATCAGGGTGGGTAGCCATCTGAGTACCAGTGATCACTGTGCTGTGTGGTTCAGTATAAGTACTGGGGTGGAATTGAACCACAGAAAGATGAGGGTCCTGGACTTCAGGAGTGCCAGTTTTAGAAAGATGGGGGAATGCTTCAGAAATGCCCTGGTGGGGGTGGGGAGAGACTTGGGAGAAGTGGAGGAACTTTGGGTGAAAAAAAAAGGGGGCATAGAGAAGGCAATAAACCTGTGTCAGGCAAGTTAGCAAAGGAAAAAGAAAAAAGAGACCACTTTGGTTCTCTAAGGAGGCGGCTGGGAAGGTAAGGGCAAAAGGCTTAGCATTCAGAAGGTATAAGAAGACACAGAAAGAGGAGAATAGGGAGCTGTAGCTGGGGAAACGGGGAAGCAGGGAAATCAGTTGGGAGCGCAAAGGCGCAAATGGAGGAGAAAATAGAGCAGGAAGTAAAGAAAGGAGACAAGACATTTTTTAGGTGTGTAAGGGATGAGAGAAGGTCCAGGGGAGGGATTGTAAGACTAAGAGGGGAAGGGGGGATTGTGTGGAGGGGGACCAAGAAAAGACAGACATCTTGCACAAATACTTTTATTCAGTTTACAGAAGAAGGAGAAGTCAAGGGGCAACAGAGGGTTGATGAGCATCAAGGGAAGGGTGGTGGACACTAATCTGTTTACAGAGGAGAGAGTCCTGAAGGAACTCTCAAATCTGAAAGTGGATAAGGCAATGGGATCAGACAGGGTCCATCCTAGGATACTGAAGGAATCCAGGGAGGTGCTGGTTGCACCTCTGATGGTACTGTGTAACCTCACACTGGAGATGGGGGTGTTCTGGTGGACTGTAGGAGGGCAGATGTAGTCCCACTTCACAAAAGTGGTAGTAGGGAGGAGGCTGGAAACTACAGGCCAGTCAGCCTGACTTCAGTGGTGGGGAAATTATTGGAATCACTTCTGAAACAAAGGATAGTGGAATACCTTGAATCCAGTGGCTTACAGGATCAGAGAAAACATGGATTTACAGGGGGGAGGTCTTGTCAAACTAATCTAATAGATTTCTTTGACTGGGTGACCAGGGAATTGGATCAGTGTGTGGCATGGTGGATGTGGCCTACCTTGATTTCAGCAAGGCCTTTGACACTGTTCCACATAGGAGAGTAGTAAGCAAGCTAGGCAGCCTAGAAGTGGGTCCAAAGGTGGTAAACTGGGTAAGAAATTGTCTAGGGGATAGGAGACAGAGGGTGGTGGTAAATGGAGTTCACTCCGAGGAAGAGAGGGTTACCAGCAGGGTACCACACTGATCTGTACTATGTCCAGTCCTCTTTAATGTATTTATTAGCAACATTACAGAGGGGCTGGATGGAAATGTCTGCCTGTTTGCAGGTGATGCTAAAATCTGCAACAGAGGAGACACTCCGAGGGGGATGAGTGGGGATCTGAAAAAGTTAAATGAGTGGTCAAAGGTATGGCAACTGGGCTTCAGTGCAAAATCTTGCACTTGGGACACAGAAACACAGAAGCAGAGTACAAACTGAGGGGAGAGTCATTGACGACCACCAAACAGGAGAGAGACCTGGGAGTTATCATATCTGGTGACCTAAAGGTGGCTAGACAGTGTGACAAGGCAGTCAGGAGACCTAGCGGGATGCTGGGGTGCATAGGGAAGAGCATCACCAGTAGAAAGAGAGAGGTGGTGTTACCTTTGTATAGGACATAAGTGAGACCTCTCCTTGAGTACTGTGTCCACTTCTGGAGACCTCATCTCTGGAAGGACATAGAAAGAGTGGAGGTGGTCCACAGGAGGGTAACCAAAATGGTACAGGGCCTGCATCAAAAGCCCTATGAAGAAGGACTGAAAAACCTCAATATGTACACTCTGGAGGAAAGGAGGGAGCGGGAGGTATGATAGAAACTTTCAAGTACCTCACAGTTGTAAATAAGGTTCAAGCGCATTTTTCAGAAAAAAAAAGATGTTCAAGGACAAGGAGTCACGCTATGAAGCTGAAGAAAGGTATACTCAGGGGAGATGTGAGGAAGTACTTCTTCACGGAGAGAGTAGGGAATGCCTGGAACAACCTCCCAGCAGAGGTGATGGGGGCAAAAACTGTAACAGGGTTCAAGAATGCATGGGATAGGTATAAGAAAACCTTAGTGATAAGACGGGGGGGGGAGAGATAAGCGCGAGATCAAGTAGGGTCTGTAGTGATGCAGTAGGTAGGGAAAAAATGGGCAGACTAGGTGGGCCAAGCGGTCCTTCTCTGTCATCAAATTCTATTTTTGTATGTTTCAGTTGTCAGCTTGGGGCATCCATCAAAACAGTGTGTACTGGGTTGAGGGAAGTGTTCTGTCTACATGACTCCCCTCACTGTGAGTCAACTGAGGGTAGTCCCATAGCAGTAGATGCTGCCCTCCCTGGTGGTATCACACATCCTCTGAGACTGCATTCCTTTTGTCCTGACTGGGCTCTTGGGCTCACATAGGGACGAAGTCATATTGAGATGTTTGTTTTTCTACCGGCCTGTCAGAGCAGCAGTAGTGCTACCACTTGTGATGCTTGCGACTGTGGTTCGGGAATGAACCTGGAATGTTGGGAGATAACCGGGGAAATGAGAATTGAGCATCCCAGTGGGTGGTGTTCTCTTCTGGGGAGGAGGGGCTGCATCACCTCACTCTGTCACTTTCACCAGTAGGAGTACAGGTGATGGTGCAGTAGATGAGGCATAGGGGAAGGAGAGATGTTGTGGAGCACATGGCGGGACACGTACTTCCACTGGGACATTCATCCTGACATTGATGTCCCTATGGGGAAGGAAATCAGTAGCTGGGGGGAATTAAAGGGTAAATACCCTCCATCTATGCTCCATGACAGCAAGTACAATGAGAAGGCAGTATATCTGCCCCACTGGACAGAGAGACAAAAGTACTTGTTAATAAAAAGAAAAGTTATTTTTCTTCCTGTCCCCCGGCCTGTCGATTGGAGCTGCCATGGTTACACCATACCTCTAGCAAGGGATGGTGGGGTGAGTGACTGCCTTCACAGCTGATTTTGATGTTATCCATTAGAGGGTGAGCAAATGCCAGGAGGCCCTTCACTGAGAGCCAAGCATCTCACCTCTACCACACTCCCGATATCCAGTTGACCTCTGTGTGGGATTCCAAGCTTTGGACACAATCTCCAGGCTCCCAAGTGGCAGCTCAGTGCTGCAGCATCACTGGGCCAGCTCAGATGTTGCTTTTAAAATGGTTTTATTGGAAGATCTTTTGTTTTCTTTAATCATTTTCAGTATGATTATTTTTTTCTGTTTCATTTGCTGTTCTGACTTGAGTTAAATCTTCTCAAATTAGCACCAAAGATGCAATTGTGTAACTTCATCTTTCTTGCTACATAAGTTTTTGTGGTTTTTTTTTTACTTTACTTTTGAGGTGTAGATTTAAGATATCGATCTTGTAAACCACTCTCATGGAAATCCAGATTTTCCATCACAAAATACAAGAGAATATAAGTTAAATGTTAACAAAGAGAATTCATCCATAAGCATATACTTAGCATCTTTCAAGTTGAATAAGCGGGAACCCAGAACCATCAGACTGGATTGAAAGTAAAACTCTGTGACCACCTCCACCTCTTGCGCGGTTCTCCCAATCATCGGATCATTAATTTTCATTGAAGATATTTTGCAGATGGATGCACACCACATTTCATTGTTTTTTCGATTCAGTGTACCACCCTGTTTTGGTAATGAGGCTGTTTTCCATTCTAGCTCAGTTTCAGTATCACTTGCACATGTAATAAAAGTGTTTTGTAGGTGTGCACCTGTTTCTCTCCAGTTTCATTAAAATTTGCTCCAGAAGGCTCCCTCCAACAGTTATGGCCTCCTTGTGGGTGAACCCTTCTGGTGGGGTCAGACAGTGCATGAAGTGCAACAAACGCATGCCAGCTGCTATGCAAACCGAACATGCCCACCCCTCAAGTGTTAATTTGTACTGCATGACTATGTCACATGTCTGATCCTGTTTCTGAAGGCGCATCCTCAGATAAGTGATCTTCCTGGACTAAAAGTCTTCATTCATTCACACTAATGGGACTACGCCAGAGTCGCTAGGACCCAGCGAGAGCCAAAAATCTTCAGGAGGGCTGACGCCGAGGTAGGACCACGCATACTCGGCACCGCGAGGCTGGCTCACACCTATATGGACTGTCTCAGCGTAAACCCTCCAACTGCCTCATTTCCTTTTCTCCCGCCATTGAGTCTACTTCAGTGACGATGACGCTCACCCACTCTGAGTCAAATATCTCGTCTATACGACAGCAGCTTTTGGTCGTTCAGTTGATTAATTTTAAATGCTTTTCTTGTTTATTGTTTAAAAAAAAAAAAAAAAACGAAGATGAAGAAAGAAGATTTCTCTCAGCCCTGCCCATCGACAGAGTCGGCCACGGACGGTCTCGGTGACAGTAGGGATTCTTCTTCAGAAGGCTGCTTCAGCAGCGGGGCTGAGTCCGGTCTGCCGCCCTCTCTGGAGAGGGGGGACCTGACTTGTTTTACAGCCTGGACATGAACTCCTCGTCCCAACTGAACCCTGGTTGAAGCCATGTCTTTTCAGTTTCTCCTTAGGACATGGGTTCTGATTTGGCTCTGCAGACCTTTGATGTAGACCCAGGGGGCTTTTGCGTCTTGAGTTCTCCAGGTTCAAGAACATTATGCCCTCTGCCCACCCTCCTTGACATCTTGTCACACACAGTGTGGGAAAGGTCAGCTCTGATTCCTTTGATGCCCCTCCCAGAGAAGGACACTTTTTAGCTCACAACCCTCTGCAGATACTATGGTTGTCAGAGCAGAGAATGACGAGGCTGTTCTCCCTCAGGGGTCCACTATCAATAGGGAATCTTCCAGGATTGACATCTTGGGGAAATGAGCAGTTGCTGCTGCAAAAGCTCTGTGGAGGCCTGTCACAGAGTGACCCCTGTCTCCTGTTTAAACCCCAAGAAAGATATACTGAAGGCTGAGATGTATGCCCTACGAATGTCAGATGATTACAAAAAGAGCATAGGTGTTTGTAATATCTGCAGTATAGCTAACGTGCCAGATTTATATGCTGGCTGTATTTCCTTACTGGGAAATGAAGTGGCACTTAGGCACTGGAGTAATGTCCATTAGGGAGGTGTCAGGTGGAATATATAAAATGGATGTGCCAAGAAAAGTGACAGGGAGAGTCTCTGCCACAGCAGATGGACCACACCTTTCTTTTAAAAAAAAAAAAAAAAAAACAACCTTACTGTTGCAGCAGTTCTTTTCTTTCTATATACTGTCCTTTCCACTACACTCTAGTCTGGAAGGTTGGCCACCTCCGGGCGAATCCCCATCCCCCTCCTCTATTCTGTACCCCACTAATTTTCTTATTTTCTCTTTTCAAGAAAGGTCCAGTATAGGGAGGTCAATGTATAGTGACTTCGAGTCATGGTAGCAGGTTAGCCAAAAAAGATATGTCTGAATAAATATGTGTAATGCAGGTAGCGCTAGATGTTTAAAACACAAATGCCCCTTTGTTATATAAACATTTCTGCTGCCCCGCTTTTAAAAATAAAGAGAAAATGCCTCGCAATGAGGAGAGAGAGAGAGAGAGAGAGAGAGAGGTGGTGTTGAAATGGGATCACGTTTGCTCCTTGAAATCTCTCTCTCGCTGTTCTGTCAGCTGGGCAGAGCAGGCGGCTGTCAGGATGCTGATGAACTGGGTCAGCCGCCCAAGACAGAAGAAAGTAAATAAAGAAATTAATTATTGATTGGAGCAGGATAGGCTCTGTTTGTGCTTCAGAGCCTGGGTGTGCTCCATGGCACTTATGTAACCCCTAGATGGCGCTATCCCAGGGGCTACTACCCCTGCCTGATTTGCCACTAACAGGTTGAGGGGCCTGGATCCAATGGCGGGTGCCTCCACCCAGAGGTCAGGGTTTGAAATAGTTAAACTTACTTGGTCACAGCCCTCTGGGACACTGCAACCCCCCTTTCTTCCCACTAGTGGCCCACACAATATATCAGAATTACCTTCACAGTATACACTTACCCCCAGGACTAGTTCCGCACTGGGACCTCCTGTGAAATAAGATACAGTGCAACAATCACAGTACAGTACTTTAACATGAACCAAATACCTCCAGGCAGTATAACTTTGCGAAACAAGCAGCTCTGATTTATTTAGGGGGATATAACAAGGACAGGGGAAATCAGGTTAATTAGCTTATCACTTTACTATCTACCTATGGCTCTGTGCATAGGCCTATCCTACCAGTTACTGTCCCTGGGTACCCAAGCCCCAGTGGCTAGTCCAAACCGTGGCAGTTGGTAGGGCCCTTTCACACAGTGAAAAGAAAAATTAGTTTAAACAGTCAGCAGTACAGTGATTCCATTTGGATTTAATGTGGCAATTCAACAGGAGGCGACCCTGAATTAGTACTCACGACCTCCAAACAAGATAGGGTCCTTCAGCGTCCTGCAGGGCTACTCTTGAGCTCCACGAGACTCTTCACACATTTATATGGTAAAAAAAGAGTACTATACCAGGCAGGCTGCTTCTCTATCCCGATCGCAATTACTGCACAATACCCGGAGAACACACAGCAGATTCAGTTCCTGACAGACTGAGTGCAATTTTCAGCAATTCCTCCAGTCTTCTACAGGGTGAGCCTGGTTTCTACTCTTCAGATATCCTTTGATTCTCTTCACAGGACAGATTCAGTCCTAACAAGCTGCAGACCGAACTCTGGACCTTACACATGTTTTTGACTAAAACTGTGCACTGAAGGAGCACAGGGTTCCTTTCCTTCACTGCCAAAGCTCAACTGAAACTCCCAACAGACAAAACCGGCACTTCCTTTGAGTTCCTCCCAGTTCTTGACTGGATTGGCTGTCACTCACAATAGACTGCTGCTGTTGGTCCAAAAAGTGCTAAGCCTAAACTACATCTCCCAGAGTCACTGCCCATACAATCCTCTGTGGCTGGCTCAGATTATGAGTCCAAGTTCTGATTCGTCCAAGGCACCATTTTAGAGCTAGCTTACCCCACACTGATTGTTCCAGTTCAGCAGTTCAAAACCAGAATGGGGAACTAGGCAGACACAGTTCTGACTGCAAAGAAAGCAGGTTAGACAAACTGTAATTTAATTATTACTGTAAATGATTTCTGGCAAACAGTTACATCTTTCAGATAGGTTCCCTTTGCACTCCTAGTGACTGCAAAAATGGAGTGAATTGGCAGCAGCTCGAGTGGTACTCAAACAGAGAAGCACACAGTCCCCCCATACAAACTAATTATGTCTGCAAGCAGACGGCTCTTAAAGAGACAGTACCAGAGGCTCTAAAAACACTCACTGATAAATGGCTTAAATGCCAAACACCATTCAGGCTTGGAGCATTCAAGCAAGCTCCTGGAAGTCTTTTGGGAACCCCCATTTGCAGGGGGGTTACACTTAGATACACTGCCTTTTGCAATAAGAAAAAGGGGGACAGACCATCATCTTGCGGAGCGGGGGCCGAATCCTGTTTCAATTAAGGATTCCCACCTGGCGCTCCAGTGCTAGAAAGCGAGCGGCAGGCTGTCATTAGGTAAAGACAGCTGCCCGCCTCTAAAACAAAAAAGAAAAGAGCCGCATTAGAAGAGAGAGAGAGAGCTGGTGCTAAAAGTAAAATAGGAGCATGCATGCTCCTAACTCTCTAACTCTCTATCTCTCTCACTCTCTATCTCTGTCTCTCTGATGCCCCTGAGTGCAGAATAGTCCCGCTGCAAATGCAGCTTAGCGCTGGATCCATTGCTGCAGAATGTAGCTGTTTTTTAAAAGTCCTGTTCCCCTAGTCGCAAGGTGCAACTCAGGAATGAAAGCATGATCGGAGCAGGATGCTCCAGACTGCTGTGCAGGGCAGCACACGTTTAAAAAGTATTTATGGACTAGAGGGACACTAAGGGCATGAGGCAATAAGCCTCGTAGTGTCCCATAAATACAGAAAATAGTATACAGGTGATTTTGGCAGCTCAGAGATGGTGTAATCTGAGTCTGCCTTAAAAAAAAATAAGTAATGGGATTCAGGTCTCTTGAGCTGGCAGGAGGAGGGAGATAAGGAGTGCACTCTTAATCTACCCTTCCCCTTGCCAACTCAGAGATGCCTGAGGAGCAAAACTATACAGAATAAAAATTGTTGTATCTGTTACTCTGGAGCTGCAGAAGAGGGACTACTATAGGAATGGCAGCCCACAATCAGAATGTTTTTATTCAAAATGGTGGCTGATGAGGTCAGCAGAGTAGGAAGGGCCTCATCCTGTAATGAGGTCTCTCATGATAAAAAGATGTTTAAGGGTGCTTAGCCACCTATTGTGTATAATATGATATGTTGAATATAAAAGTCAGTCATTCTTGCTGTACTATGAATGCTATCTGATATCCAGGATGTTTAGTGAAGGTGATTATCATGGAAAAAAGGTTTAATTGTCCAGTCACATGACATCTGATACCACTTAGACGAAGGTATAAAAGCTTCCACTAGGGACAGAAATTTTAGATAGGGAGTCAGTTGGAGACTGACTGTGAGAGGTGTAAGACTTGGTGAGAGTGGGCTTACACTACCACCACTTTGAGCAGGTTGAGCAAAACCTGGCAATCCTGCTGCTGCAGCAGTGATTTTATTTATTCATTGAAAATACTAACCTTCTTCATTTTTTTAAATATTTAATTTCTCATCTTTATGTGAACAATAAAATGATGACTGCTATCCTGGCATTTTTTGCACCAAATTGTCTGCTTGTGTCAATTGCTTTGAAAATCTCACACCCCGCTACAAGGCCTACGACTCTGCCTCCAGGGCAGCTACTGCTGGGATCTGCGTCAGGCGACTCTCCTGACTTAGAACATCAGGATTTTCTAATGATTCTCACCTGTTGGGTACTCGGGTAGCTGCCTTCAAAACAGCCGGACTGACTCCTTCTGCCCCTCAAAGGGGCTGGAACCATCATCGGTTTTGCAACAAGCAGTCCTTCGAGGTGGGGACCAAGGGGCCTTAATGGAGTTCAAACCAATCAGCCACAAAGAAAACGCAGCTCAAGGCACAGGGCCCGAAACTGCCAAGTGCCACTCTCTGAGACATTAGTCCGGGTTCCATCTCAACTGCCTGAGGTGGAACTTTACTCTGCGGTGAGAGGTTGTCTGACTCACTTTCAGCCTATGGCTGTCTGTAACAATAGACAAATGAGTCCTCCGGATTTTCTGGAAGGGGTACTCCCTCAACATATAGGAAACTCCCCCGACTATCCCCCCCAAAGCGGCAGCACAGCCTCCCCTCTTCACAGTCAGCCCTTCTCACTTCAGAGATTCAGGGCCTTCTTCATGGTCCTCTGGTCCCTAAGAGAACAGACGGCATGCACCCTATTCTCAACCTCAGAAACTGAATAGGTCTTTGTTCAGGGCAGGATGGTGGTCTCCATAGAGACTCTCCTACCACTTCTCCAGTGGCACAACTGGTTTGCATCCCTGGACATACAGGACGCCTCCATGAAGGTACTGCCGACCCTGCAAAAGTCACAGCTTCAAGCCTCTCAGCTTCATAGGCCCCCCCCAGCCACCTCCTAGCGAGGGCCTTCCTCCTGGGTTCAGAGGGACCAACTTTGTCTGGATGGCTTTCTTCCTCACAGAGAATAACCTTGTACAAGCCCAATCCATGTAGCGGATGCTGGGCCTTGGGGCCTCTGCCATTTTCATAAGTGCCTCTGGCCGGTTCCACATGAGGACCACACAGTGGATGCTCAGCACACGGTGGTCTCTGACCACGCACCCACAGTCCTTCCACATAAAGGTGACGGAACCCCTGACAAGATCAGTTGCATGGTGGACACAGGAAGACAGGCTTCTACAAGGTCTACCCTTTGCCCCACTGGCATCTCAGTTCACTGTCACCATGGATGCATCTCTGATCAGTGGGGGAGCTCACTGTCATGACCTCTGCACTCAGAGAGTCTGGAGCCAGGAGTAGTCTCATTTTCACATAAATGTCTTAGAGATGAGAGCTGTCCTATATGCTTCCAAGCCCTGAAGGATGTCCTCTACCACAAGTTGTTCTCCTTCAGATGGACAATAAGGTCATGATGTATTATATCAACAAGCAGGGTGAAGCACACTCCTACCCTCCTTGCAGGGAGGCCATGAAGGGGTGGGAGTGATGTCTTGAGCACAATACCTTAATTCAGGCAGTCTGCCTACCAGGAATTCAGAACAACCTAGTGAATCACATCAGCAGGGCAGAGGTGGGTTCCCAGGAATGGTTGCTCGCTCCAGCGGCATGCAATCACTATTCAACGAGCGGGACAGTCCAGACCTGGACCTTTTTTGCATCTCCACTCAATGCAAACTGCCTCTTTCTGCTCCAGAAATCCAGAACCTCACATTTTCTGTCAGGATACAGTCAGACTGCGGTGGAAAAGATGCGTTTTGTACACATTTCCTCCTCTTCCTTTAGTTCAGAGGGTGCTGCTCAAGCTGAAGGCACAGGGGGGGCAGAATGACCCTCATTGCCCCGCATTGGCCTCATCAGATATGGTTTCCATTAATCAGCAGGTTGTCAAAAGTCCCTCCGAGGAAGCTTTCTCTTCAGACGGACCTCCTGACACAGGGACTCCCGGTCCATCCCAACCTGCGCTCCCTTAATCTCCATGCCTGGCTCCTGAGGAGATAGAAGTGGGTAGGTCTGCGGTCTGTCAAAGGATCTCGGAAATTCTCTTAATGTAAGCCTTCAACTAGGAAACTTGCACAGCTAACTGGAAGCGATTTTTCCATTTGGTATGCAAAAAAAGTCCACGCTGGACACATTTTGTTGCCCACCGAATAAAGAGATGGTGTACCTCTTAGACCTGTCAAATGCAAATGTTTGATCTCGAGGTGGAGCACAAAATTACACTGAATGAAGAGGTGAGGAAAGAACTGGAGACGCAAAGATCCAGGCTAAGTAGGGTGCTTGACGACAGAATTGAAGGTGCCCTCCACTACTTGAGACATTGGTACCATGAGGCAGGGAATCAGGCGGGGAGGTTGTTGGCATGGCAACTGCACAAAGAGGCAGTGGGGCAGGTGGACCTAAAGATTAGGCAGAACCAGAGGTCCACAGCTTATGCCTCTGACCCCCTGAAACTCTCTAAACATTTCCAAGATTTCTATAAAGCCCTTTACTCCAGAGATAGGATAGAAAACTTCACTGTGAAACTGTGCACATTCTTTAATAAAATGAGAATTCCAAAACTTACTGAGGTACAGAGGGAAGGGCTGGAGACTCATATAACTCAAGGGGAGATAACACATATGATAAAAAATCTTAAGGGGGGGAGGCGCCGGGGCCCGCTGGCCTCCCAACGGAACTGTGTAAAGCCTTCATGAAAGAGCTCTCCCTACACCACGGGGAGGTATGCAGGGCCATTCAGGAGGGAGAGGGAACTCCACCCTCCTGAAGTTACACCCAAATATCAGTTATCCACAAAACAGGGAAAGATCCCACTCTGTGTGGATCATACCGTCCTATATCTCTGCTCAATCTTGACCAGAAAATATTCACCTTGGTTCTGGCTGGGAGACTTCAGGAGGTGATGGGGTCCCTGGTTCACCTGGACCAGACTAGATTCATCAAAGGAAGGTTAATACATGATAATATACACCGGCTCCTCAACTTGATTACCTGGCAACAAAAGAAAAAAGAGCCTACATTAGCAATCTTCATGGACGTCGAAAGGCATTTGACTGGGTGGACTGGGGGTTCCTCCACAGGACCCTGGAGGCAATGGGACTCGGGAGTAGGTTCCTAGATAGCATCAGGTCACTGTATGCATCACCTCACCCCAGACTGGTTCTAAATCACCTCGCAGCTGGGATAAGTAACCGTCCTAGCACTAGTCTTGGCCCCCTTTTCCTTGTCCCCCCTCTGATTCTCCTTCCCTTTCATAGCCCCACAGTCCCTCTTACTCTCCCTCCAAATAGCACTTTGTTTATTTTCTTAAATGTAATGTATACCAGTATGTAATTGTAATCGCCAATCCAACAGTGTGTTGATGACCTTGTCTATTCTTTGTACGTTTCCTCCTTAGATGTAATTGTAACTATATGTATAATCACTGTATCACTGTTTTCACACTCTGTAACCCTCCTCCCCCCCCCCGGTTGCACCGGAAGATGAGCAACTTGTTGTTCAGTGTTCCTTCCTGGTGAAACATTTCAGTAAATAAAATAAAATATGCCGCCCCACAGGCCACGGTCCAGGTTAAAGGTGTTTCCTCCCTCAGATTCCATCTGCAGAGAGGGACAAGGCAGGGATGCCCACATTCCCCTCTTCTCTTTGCCTTGTGCATGGAACCACTAGTGATTGCCATTAGAAATAACAAAACCATTAGGGGTATACATATTGAAGGCACCACGCACAAAGTGTCTCTGTATGCAGATAACACTCTATTCTTCCTCACATCTCCACAGACCTCACTGCCCACTCAGCTAGAGGCCCTTGAGGAATATGGGTGCATATCTGGGTACTGGATTAACCTAGATAAGTCAGAAGCCATCACTATGGGCGGGGATAAAAGGAAAGGAAAGATAGGTTACCGTAGTTCCCATTTAAATGGGCCTCCAATAATGTAGTAAGGTACCTCGAAGTGAAGATATCTCTACAGAGGAACTCTCTGTTCAACTTGAACTTTACTAAGGTGTGGACAGACATCCAAGCAGATATGAATAGATGGGATACATTGCCCCCCCTAATGCTAGGAGGGAGAGTGGCCACTTACAAAATGAATATCCTACCGCGGTTGCTCTTCTTATTTCAGGCCCTGCCCATAGCCATCCCAGCAATATTTTGGAAGATGGTCAATAAATCCATAATGCGCTCCATATGGAAAGAAGGAAGGCACAGGGCCTCAGCAAAAATGCTTACAATTCCTATGGAGAGAGGAGGTTGGCCATGATGGATCTGAAAAGGTACTACTATGCAGCACAATTGGCACCAGTGGTGACTTGGATTAAGCAAGACGGCGACTCCGGGTGGAGGGAGATTGAGGCAATACAGACTGGTAGCACCCCCCTATTTGCGTTACCCAATTCCACCTTCACTGCAAAGGTATGAAAGGAGGTGAACAACCCCCTGGACCAGATTGTCACTGAGAGTCTTGGCCAAGGCCAGGGCCCTCACAGGTACACCCAACGAGGTGGGCCCTCTCACCTCCATAATAGGGGACCCAGAGTTTCTGCTGGCAACAACGGACCCAGTGTTCCATAGATGGAACCAATGCAAACTAATAAACTACAGGTCCCTGATCCGAAACAAAAACATTGTTACATTTGGGGAGCTCAGAACAAAACATGGTCTCCTGGCCACGGACTTCCATAAGTTTCTCCAGATCACTCTGAAGTGGACAGAGGCCTGACCCTGCTGGAGAACTACTTATATTGTTTGGCTAAAATTAGAGAACCAAAAGGTAAAGTGTCCAGGGTGTATAAGGCCCTGCTAGACCCAGATGACAACGTGTTGGAGGACCTCTGAGGTAGATGGGAGGTGGAAGCCAGAGTTGAAATTCCTAACGAAAGCTGGACCAGAATGTGGGAAAAGGGCTGGAGAGTATCAGCTTCTCCAGGGTGGAGAGAATGCAAATAGAAATTTATGACCCATTTTTTTCACACCCTCTCAATCACTAGACACTTCGCGGCAGGCACCATGGCCTTATGTTGGAGGGGTTGTGGGCAACTGGAAACTTATCACCACACATTCTGAGCATGCCCAGCTGTGAACAATTACTGGGGCAATATACAGATAGAGGTCTTGGAATTATGCGGAATTCTGATTCCCGACGCCTGGTCTTAGGCCTGGAGGTTCTTGAGTTGAGGGATTCTAAGGCTCAGAACTCCTCAGGATTCTATGCCTAGCAGCTTTAAAGGAGATTATGGCAGGCTGGCTTAGGGTCAATCCTCTGGAGTGTGAATCTTGGATCCAGAGGGTGGAGAACATAGAATGGATGGAGAGTCTTATAGCGAAGCTGAGGCTCCAGACCAATAAACATAGAGACATATGGAATAAATGGCTCATTAGCTGGGGCCAGGAGGGAGAAGAGGACAGGCAAGACAATGGCCTAGAAGGACAGGAAAGTCTCACATAAGTATGACGAGGGTTAGAAGAATAGAATAAGATAAAATCATATACCAATGTTTAGTTTAGTAGGGTTTTAGAGTACTTAGATTATAGTTAAATAAGGACGACTACACAGCCTGTTTGGATTGAGGCTAGTGGCAGCTGGTTTGAGTGCACTCATTAAAACAGAGCAGTGAAGAGAAGGCGGAACTCAGAACAAGATGGCCCATTTTTTTACTCTCATGCCCCATTGGGAGATACCATGAAACTGAATGATGATATACTAAGGAAATAACAGGAATAGATGCTTAGTTTAATTGCTGTTTTTTGTTCACACACCCATAATGTATGTCTGTTGTCACTCTAAAGATGATGAAACTATGTAAGGCACAAGTGATTGCCTTTTGTTATGTTTTCTTTCTACAATAAAAATGAGCTTAATAAAAAAGACCTGTCAAATGCAGGACTGCAATACTCTACAGTGAGGGTACACCTCTGCGCCTTTCCGCCTACCACGAGCCAGTGCAGAACATGTCGCTGGCTCAGTTAGCACTAGTCAAGAGATTCCTCAATGGTATCCTACACACTAGACCCTTGGTCAGGAAACCGGTGGCCACGTGGGATATCAACCTCGTGCTAGATATGCTCACCTGTAAACCTTTGGGCCTCCAGCCACTTGTGACTTGAAGTTTCTGACCTGGAAGACTGCCTTCTTGGTGGTCATTACTTCCATTCGCAGAGTTTCTGAAATTCATGCATTGGTCACAGACCTTCATTATACTGTCTTTCACAAGGAGAAGGTGGTACTTCGTGCTCACCCTAAATTCCTGCTCAAGGTAGTTCGGAATGTCACCTTAACCAACCCCTAGTTCTTCCCACTTATTTTACCAACTTCCAGAATGAAGGGGAATGCACCCTTCACTCTCTGGATGTCAAGAGGGTTCTATGATTCTACATCGACAGAACTAAAGAGATTCACAATCCAGGCATCTTTTTGTATCATTCAGCATGGCCCGGCTGGGTCAGCCTGTTGCCATTGGATTCATTTCTGCATGGTTGGTGGCATGTCTTTGTCACTGCTACTCGATGGCGCAGGCCAAGTTGGAAGGCCAGGTTTATGCCCACTCTACCAAAGTCGTTGCAGCATCCCTGGCAGAAATTCGTAATGTACCCATTGCAGATATTTACAAAGTGGCTACTTGGAGCTCAGTGCATACCTTTGTGAAGCACCACGCTCTTGATGTCCATGCCAGACAACACACTTCCTTTGGCAGGATGATCCTTAATAGACTTCTGTCCTAAATCAGCTCTGTCTCCTGCCACCCAACTCGAGTGGGGGGGGAGGATTGTTTTTTAGCTCTGTACTCTCCCATTAGTGTGAATGAATGGTAAAGACTTTTAGTCTAGAAAGATATGGAAATTATGTACCTACCATAATTCTTGATCTTCTTGGCTGAAGTCTTTACCATTCATTCTCACTCCCACCCACCATCCCCTATGCTCACTCATCCTGCTTCTGGTCTTCACTCCCTTGTTGGCTTGGGCTGTGAGGCCGCTGTTGAGTAGACCCTACTTACACTGGTCAACCAGGCCATCTCATGCCTGCATTAGGTTAGGTATTTCCCAGGTTAGTTTATGCTGCACCTCCTCGGTCAAAAAGGAACTGAGGCGGTTGGAGGGTCGACGCCAAGTTAGCCCATACAGGCATGAGCCAGCCTTGTGGTGCTGCACAAGCGCCATCTTACCTCGGCGCTGGCCCTCCTGAAGATTTTTGGCTCCCACTGGGTCCTAGCACCACCGGTGTAGTCCCATTAGTGTGAATGAATGGTGAAGACTTTGTCCAAGAAGGTCAAGAACTATGGTAGGTACGTAATTTCCATTTTCTTATCGTATCTGCCTCAACCTTCTCTGGATTTGTGAAAATGTAGGCATTCCCTCCTGTACTGATCCTCAGTCCTGCTGTTATCAGAAACACACATGGCAGATTAAGGTTGAGAAGTCATTCTTTAAGACTCTCTCACTCATTGTACCTTATCCCAGTCTAGTAGGATAGCTTGAGATAAACATGAATAACCACCTATCCATCCTGATAAGGTCCTTCAATCTGTGCGTTAATGCCAGGGCACAATCGTGATAGGAGTTGGTCTGGACCTTCCTTGAGTTCACTTGATATACATGAACGACAAAACCTTCAGGAAGAGGGGAATCCCACTGTAATACTTGCAGCAGCCAGCACTCATAAAAACCTGACTGAGTCCTTATACTCAAAACCCACTGGGAGTCTAACCAACCTCAAATTTCTCACTCACAAAGAGTTTTCCACTAATGCTAGGCAACGCTTTAGTATGTTTTCCAGCACCCAAATCTTTAAGATGTGGCCATCATCGCTTTTTGTGCCGGGTCCATGGTATTTCCCACTTTTGCTATGAGTCCGGTCTCTACTTGCTCCACATTCACCATGCATCTGGAGAACTCATCAGATTTCTTTTGTAAGCCTTGAATCAACTTGCACATTTTCTGAAGTTAATTTTTGATGTCTGCCAACTCCAAATTAGGTGGTTGCTCTATTGGCAGTGGGTCCTGCTTCATAGCGCTTTCACACCCCATCTTGTGTTTTTTTTTATATGTATTTTTATTGTGTATTAGTTCACGCATTGAACAGTGCAGTTTACTTCAGCATTGTACAGTACTTTAACATACACATCATGAAGTTCAGTACATACTATTATATGATCCATTTTGTTATTCTGGTCACATTTCTACCCCTATCTTGTTTGAAAAAGTCTTCAGATGTAGTAGTAAGTAGTAATAGTAAAATATTTTTATTCATATAACATTTCATGTGAATAGGGATTAACTCTATTGAGCAACACTCATTTTCAACGAGGTCCACAGTATTGTAAACAAGATTCTAAGACACAAATTGCTCCATACACATTCTTAAATCACTTAAAATAAAATCATAAGATAATAGCAAAGTATGTAACAATAAGTTCACCCTTATCTTCTACTGTAGGCAGGGCCCCTGGTGTTCTGCGGCAGAATTTTCTGATTTCTGCGGCAGGGCTCCTTGACTTCTGCGGCAGCATTTTCTGATTTCTGCGGCATGATTTATTCATTTCTCTGGCAGAATGCAGTCCTGTCATTGGCTAAATATGATGTGATGTCATCTTATGCTGAGCATAGAGGAGGGGCTTCAGGATAAACGAGGTGGGAAAGAAAGCCTGACACTATGGAAAAACAGTATATTTATGTGAAAATTCCGTAAAAACAATGAATTCTGTGGCACTATATATATTCTGCGGCATGATGCAAATTCTGTGGTAAATTCTGCAACCGCAGAATCGCAGAATTCCAGGGGCCTTGACTGTAGGTTACAATCATTTAATAATAATTATAGGGCAAGCAACATTATTTAGTAATATGCTCTTCCTTAACCTCAACTAAGCTAAAACAACTTTTACTCCTCTGCCTCTGGTCCTGTCCTGCCAAATAAGTTCTAATTATGAAGGTACACAACATTGCCTTGAATTACACAACTCTTTTCTTAGCCAGGATTTTATTCCTTTCCAAGATTTAGTCACACCTCCCATTCGCAAATATGAGGATATCTTATTCCAGCCTTGTATTCCCCTGTAGTACACAGACTGGCAGCCAATCTCTAGGCTACATCTATGTATTTCCAGATCTGGTACTTTAACAGTTCTTGATTAATCTAATTTAGACCTATAGACCAAGTTATCCAAGATGGAGAGTCTGGACAACAGACCCTTACATATGAAGGCCAGCAGGTGTTCCTGACTTCAGATAGTGGTTGTGAGACCCAATGAGTCCCTTTCTTAAAGCAGTTGAATACTACACAAAAAATTCATATTTTTTTACAGCAGAAATGATATAATTTAGCTGCTAAAATTAAATAAAATTAAATACCTGAAGTGGGAGCTTAAGGAGATGCATTTATCCTATTCCATGGGAGGCTTCATCCCCCTGGTGGAAGCCCTGTGTAGAACCCTCCTCTCTAATTGGGGGATAGCTCATTTCTCCAGCTGCCTATTGCTCTCCTGTCCATAAAGGTTTACATGTTCAAAATGTTATTTCATGGTAGACACTTGTGCAGCAATTACAAGCCTGCACTTACAGGGTTAAACAGTTTTGCATGAACAAGTTACCTCTAAAGTAAGGAAGGTGTAAATGCATGCAACTCCCAGCTCTTGCAGAGCATACATGTTGCAAGCAAGAGATGTTGCAGCCATCGAAGTCTGTTCTCAGGAAGAATGTCAGTTATAGAACATCCTGTGCTGTTTAGAAAAAACAAGTTAATAAGTGGCCTTGTTAGAAAATGGGTTGCAAAGACTAAGGCAGATTAGCCACAGCTTCTAAATAGGGGGTGGAGCTTCAGTGACAGAAAAGTTTTGTTTGATGTTTAGTCTCATCCCCTTGGATCATGTCTGCAGTATGGAGAAGGGAGAAGAACAGGCAAGGAGTGGGAGAGGTCTGTGGGGAGGTCTCTGCTCAGGTGAGACATCCTGATGGCTTTTGGGCCTAGAATCAGTCTCAGAGTGCAGCATAGATTTACCAAGTGAACAGACAGAAGTATCTGGTCTACCTCTGCAACTAGAGCAAGAAAGAAGTCCTGATGGACCTTCTGGTCAGACACTACTGCTAAGGCAATGCCAAACAGGGCTCCAGAACTCGGTCAAGATGCCTAGTCCTGGGAACTTCACAACTGATGTTCAGAATGTGGTTAACATGAAAATTAAGGAGTAGAGAATTCCATAAACTTTATTTTTTTATTTTTTTAGTTAGTACTTTTTTCCCTGGCATCTAGTCTGCCTTACCTCTCGTCCAGACATCCTCTTGGTCTCCGGCTACCGTCCCAAGGACTCCTCCACTCCAAATCAGGCCTCGTGGCTTGCCCCCCATGGCGGGGAGGTGGCGAGCCCACCCCCTTTGCTCTACGACCAGGACTGGATCCAGTACTGCTGCACACCCTCGGAACCGAGCGAGTCCCCCTTGAGGACAGCCATCATGCCGCCACAACTGGTGCCCAGTTTTTCCCTGTTCTCCCCTTGCTGGGTGTGTGAGGCGTGCAATGACGCCAGTGGACAGGAGCGCATGCTACTGCACGCACTCCTTTCCGCCGTTGGCCCCAGCACGTCCCCCAAAGACTGCTTGTGCACTGCAATGCCTCCAGCTGTCACCAGAAGGCACCAGCACACCAGCAGCGCACCCCCCTCCCCAGAGAAGAAGAGCAGTCCTACAGACGCTCAATCCTTCTCCTTCCCTGCCAACCGCCGATGACCCAGGCTTGTTCCCAAACCCGGGTCGCCGACGTGATGCAAGGTATGGCGTCCAGCGCCTCAGCCCTCAGCGCCACCAGGCTGGCCATATAAACTTTATTACATTGTAAGTCTTTAGAGAAAGGTATATCATAAATAGATCTGCGAATACTATGCCTATATGGTATACAGTTACAGTAACCATGCCCATGGGTAATGCTCAAGATATATTACCAATGTAGGAAGGCTTGTCAAGAATGATTACGACTAATGGTAAAGGGTCTCCTTACAGCTTACCTCTGCAGGGCAGTGTATCTGACCATAGCTCAACAACTGGCTATTCAAGGCAGCACACTGGAATAACAGAAGGGTCAAGAGCTCACTCTGAATACATTTCACAAACTAGGATTCTTCCATACTCTACAAAAGTCCATGCTGGTTCAAGCTCAGAAGCTTACTCTCATTGGTGCAGAACTAGATTAAACCTTAGCCAAGCTACTCTTGCCCCATAGCGAGACTCAGACTTAATGTCCTTGGCGGGATCCTTCCAGATGGGTCGGCTGTTTCAACTCCTGGTCCTAATGGTCCCTTGGGCTCAGCCTCACTCAAGGCCAGTTCAGTAGTATCTCAAGGAATGGTGATCTCGGAATAAGGATCGCAGATCGTAAAGTAGCAGTTATCCCTAAGCCAGAGAAAGCTTTATTTTAGTTGCAGATGGAACAGAACCTCAGAGCTAATGTTTGTAGAACTCTATGCCACACCAAATTCAGGACTTACCCACCCTGTCTGTTTTTGTGAGTTTCTCAGTTGAAGACCTCAATGTTCTGGTAGTTTCCAGAAAATATGCTACCAAAAAAGTCAATGACTTAAAAGGGAAAATGTTTTCTATTTCATGCAGTACGCTTGCCCTCTCCCCTGCCACATGCCCATTTTCCTTGATACTAGACTACCTGTTGCCTCTGGTTTCTTCAGGACTGAAAACTACTTCCCTAAAAGCATATCTGTCAGCCATTTTGGCATCCAGGTCCAGAGAACAGCCACCTTTGAAGACCTCTGCACTTATTTTCGAAGTTACCCTTTATATTTGCCTCATCAGGACCCTGGAGCCTTAACATGTTTTTTTTTTTTGTTTGTTTGTTTTTTAATTGTTGAATCCTTGTGTTGAACTGTTGGACTCTTGGTGTCTACAGTTTTTTGTTTTGGAAAACATTTTTGGTTACTGTTAACTCCACCATGAGAACATGAGTGTTAGGCATTTTGCTTTGACCTTTACTATCCATGTGGATAAGGACGTCCTTGGACTACATCCAAGGTTCACACCTAAGGTTATTTTGGAGTTTTATGTTAACAGATTTGTGTCACTCCAGATTTTTTTCCTCAGGCCACATGCCAACAGGGAAGACAATGCAATCCTTCACCTTCTGGATGTTTAAAAGGCATTATGCTTTTTATCTCAGTAGGAAAGAACTTATCTGATGTTCACTTGATCAGAGTGTTCATCTACCCTGATTTTGATTCGCATATGTCATGTGTCCCATCAAGTCCATGTCAACAGGAGGCTAAGCACCCAACAAATCAGCCCTGTTCAGAGGACCAGTCCTCCTTCACAGCCCAGGATCCAAAGCACAGAAACTGCGATTGGCATGTCTTGAGCCAGTGCTCACTGCAGAGGGCTGCCAGCCCCAAAGCGTAGAAACCAATTCCAAGCAAAATGTTATTGTTCAATTCAAAAAAATTTATTTTGCTGCGTAGCAAGAGGAAGGTCTGCAGCAAACAGTGCTCCTTCCTGACCACCCAGTACTTCGACTCTTCGCGAGTCTTCATCAGGGGTGTGGTCAGGTAAGGGGAGACATGACTTAAATTCAGTGTGCTCATTAATATTCATGAGTACATTGTTACTAGCTCAAAAAGATCCATTTACAACAAAACTAATGAACTTTGTACATTCTTTTATTGTTGCAAACTTTTAAAGTAGAAAAAGAGCTTAATATAAAACAAAATATATTTACATTTCAAGTTGCTTAGTTTAGCGCTATATTTTTTTTTTGCTGTTAGATTTTTTATTATTATTTACAATTTCTTTTACAGTAATGGTAGCACTTGTTCTAAACAAAAGTCTAGTAAAGAGTTGTTGGTTACATATACAACTCAACATAGGAGCAAAAAAGAGCAATGTTACATTTGACCTGTACTTACCCCGATATATACGGTTCTTATCTTAAAGTGATGGAGAGGCAAGGCTTCCATGCTCCACATTTATACCTCAAAAACACTCTTATATGCTTCGGGTATTTAGCGCTATACTTTTCAAATTTTATATCAAACAATTTATTCAGTTGTTTTAAATCCCAGAATCGATGTGGCTGCTTACCGCACATGCCAAACTATTTATTGTGTAAGGGAAAAGAAAGGTAGAAAAATAGAGCTAAAGAGATTCTAAAGTCCCTGGATCCCAAATGCTGTGGGACAGCAACCATTTTTTTTTCCTTATTGCAAGGCAACTAGAAAAGCATTGTCTTTTTCGTGTTGATAAAATATCAAATACCAAACACAAGGGACATTCCAGTAAGGCAGCCATTGGTCCGGAGATAAGAGGGTTCTCAGCATATGAGAGAGAAATAGGCCTAAAGGGAGAGAAAAAGGAACAGAACATTAATAATTACAAACTCAATACACAACTATTTATTTTTTATGTTTAAGAAAAGATTTTAGGTCCCATCTGTCATTTAATCCATGTGGTTTTACACAATCCAGTTTATAGGTCCACATACTTTCCTTTTCTAATGAAATGGGTCTATCCCCACCATTTTTTAAGGGGTGGTACCCATTCTATTCCTGTAAATCTAATATCTTCCAGTTTAGAATGATGATGTAAACTAAAGTGTATTCCTACAAGTGTGTCATGTCTGTTATTGATAATAGAGCGTATGTGCTCTTGTATCCGTTGTTTCAATGGACGAACAGTTTTACCCACATACAACAAGTTACAAGTTACAACTACACCACAAAGCATAAACTACGTAGCTAGTGTCACAGGTGATTAACTGTCTGATTTCTGCTTTTGAGTTCAGACAGTTGGGGATGTTGAAAAGTCTTGCCTGGGACCCCATGTTTGTAAATACTGCATCTAGCACATTTAAAGAACCCACTGGTTCTGCAAGGTAGCCATATATTTCTTGTTTCACTAATAAGTGCAATAAGTCTACTATGGACTAGTTTATCTCTGAAATTCTGGGCTCTACTAAAGGAGACCCTTGGACATGCACCCACTGCCTGACCAACCATTCCATCACTTAATAGTATAGGTCAATTCTGATGAATAGTATTCACAATCCTACCAGCTTTGTGATTGAATTTAGTGATAAATGTACATGGTTGTGGCTGGCATGTTGGTTTATTAGCCAGTAGTGCTGTTCTGTCTAACATAAAAGATTTTGCTTTTTGTTATTGTAACAAATCCAGGTTATATCCCCTATCTCTGAAGCGCCCTATTAGTTCTTCAGCCTGTTGTTCAAACAATAAGTCAGAGCTACAATTCCTCCTGATTCTCAACAGTTGGCTGTATGGTATAGAGTTCTTGAGATGTTGGGGATGTGCACTTTTTGCATGTAGTACCAAATTTGTTGCAGTAGGTTTTCTGTAACATTTTGTATTGATAACGTTGAGTCATTAACTGTAAGTGTTAAGTCTAAGAAATGCAGTATTGCGCAGCTAGTTTCATAAGTAAATTTAAGGTTGAGGTTATTCTCAATCAACCATCTGATGAAATCTGGCACTGCCATGGTGTCTCCTTGCCATATATAAAGCACATCATTGATAAAGTAAAACCAGTACCTGATGTGTGCTCTGTATGGATTATAATTGAAAACCACTGTTCTTTCTTAGTGTCCGAGAAATAAATTTGCATAACTCGGTGCCATGGCTGCACCCATGGCAGTGCCACATTTCTGTAGAAAAAAAAAACTGATCCTTCAAACCTGAAATAATTATGACTTAAAATAAATTCTATTGCAGTCAAAATAAATTCACTGGGCAATTTCTCTGTTAATGACAACTCATCTAGAAAGTACTGCACAGCTGATATTTTATTTATTTATTTTTATTTAGTTTTTGTTGACTGGGTAAGTGCACTAGACAAATCCTGCCTATTTTCAGGCATGACCTGGGGATACAGATGAATGCCAACTGACCTTGAACCAAATTAAGCTGTTGGTAGTATTTTGAGTGAATGAGGGAAATTTGGCCAGGACACCAGGGAAATTCCCTACCGTGAGGAGGAGCCTTTGCTGCTGGCTGCAAGATGGCCAGTGTGCATGAACCCCGGAAGAGATGGACGCCGAAGTACAGGGGTGGGCGCCTCCTGTGCTTGTTACTCCAGAGGCCGTTGATGAGGAACCAGTTGTTGCTGAACAAAGTGCTGCTACTATTATTGAGGTTTCTGCTATGGATGACTCGTCTGAAATTACTAACAAGGTGTTTACCGTCTTTTGTTGATGGTTCTTTATGCTCCACCTTGGAAGAACAGCTCGACTTTACTGGTGCAGATGCAGCAGTTAGACTCAGAATTGCGGCATTAGATCAGACAGCTAAGGAGTCTGACTTTCAGTGCATCGCCGTAAGAGGAAAGCCCCTCACTGACGCTGATGGTCCGAGAATCCTGCATGCACTTCCGCATTAGCGGTCGAGCACAGGAGGCTGGCAGTTTTCCGGAGTGCGCTTCGGTGTGCCTACAGCCTACGCCAGTTTTGGAACTGAAACAACCTTTACTGGGCAATATGAAGCAAAGCTCTGGAAAGAAAGCGGGCAAATCTTCCAAACATCAGTCAGAGATGACAGTGCAGCAGAATAAGGATTCGGAGGTATTTTTCTTTCCGGCTACCAAAAGCCCCGGGTAGAGTAAGCGAGGTGGGGTTTTGTCTAAAGGGACAAAGGCTTCATCTATGAACCCAGCTTTTTTTAATGACACTAAGACATCTTGGTCACCGGATAATGCTTTAGAAAGCGCCGGTTGGGAGAAAGGGGAAGGGGGTGTTTGGACTCCGGACTCCCAAGACCCCTCTTATTTAAAAATGTTGCAAAAGGCAGCTACTGCTGTTCCATCTGACACTTCTTTGCACTCCAACGAACCCCAGGGTGTGGATTTAGATTGTGAACATTTGAATACTACTACTAATGACTCATGTACTGTTCCTAATGGGGGGGAATCTTCCTTTACACCCATGTTACCTACAGTTCATAATGCTGTTAGTTTGTTACAAAATTACATAACTACTGTTTTGCCTCTTGGATCCACAACTTCTTTACACTCTACACCTAACCCAGTCTTGAAAGACCCTGTTAAAGCCCACTTAGATCATCCAGTTGGTTTTAAACTGGCTGACTTATTTAATTCCAAAGGAGAACCGGCTCCCAGGCGAAATGCAGTTCGTTTGCTTTATAAGGGTGGGTTAGAGGAACCCCCGGACCGGTATATATTGCCAAAACACTGCTTAAAGGGTCGATGAAATTTTTCTTCGAAATTTTGCCTTAATTGGTATCGGTAATTCCAATTATGATATTAGCTTCAAACAGGTCTCTGGTTTAGATAGATTTTGGGCTCAGTACGCGACACTTCAGACTTCTCCTAGTTGGTCACCTTTTCAGGCTATCCCATTGACTAAACCTGCTGTTAGGAATATTACAATTATTTTTAAGAATGAAGGGGTTCATGTGGAGGACATTCTATTTTGGTTGAATAAAAGGTGTGAGGTGCTCAATAGGCCCACTCCCATGTTAGATAGCGAACAAATTTGGGACGGTAGCTGGAGAGTCAGAGTTAAATTGTTTTCAACCAATACTGGACCTAAACATCTACCTAGTTTTTTTTTATTTAGGTAAAGACAAAGGGCTTATTTATTATGCTGGTCAACCTAAATCATGCTTTTAGTGCGTTCACGCTCACCTAAGTTCTGCCTGTGACACTATGAAGTGTAGCCATTGTTTTGAATTTGGCCACCTTCGAGTGCCTGCTCTAACCCTTTTAAATGTAATTTATGTGATGGCATCGGCCATGCTTATGGTCGTTGTCCATGGGCATCCCATAACAGAGATGACTGTCCTCACATGATGGCTTAATTACAATCGCACAGCAAATACAAGCAAAGAAATCTGCTGCTCGAGATTTGGAAAAGATGCAATAGCTGTAGTACAAAATGAACCTTTAGAGCCGAGTCATGAGATTCCTGATTTGCCCTCTAAAATAGTTACCCTTGCAGACGGAGTTCCTCCTACTGTTCCGGATACTCCATTAGAGTTTGCTGTAAGTAATAGGCCAGATATTGAGATGCCCCCCTCCCCCCCCCCCTTACAACTAGCTTCTGATTTAGATTCCTCTGAATTTACTCGGGTTACTCATAAGAGGACTAGGAAAGGTCAGGCAGTAGTCAGTCGAGGTAAGGACACGGTAGCTTGTACCTGGCAGTCTACTAATAAATTTGCCTTACTAGCCACTGATCTCTCTGATAAAGACTCTGGAGGGGATGATACAGACACCTCCTCCATTCGGTCCTGTCCTGATGCAGAAGGTAGTACAGATTTGGATCCTATAGCCAAACGAACCCGACAAAGTCAAAGGAGTAAATCTCCCATTGGCACTTAAATGGCCTTTTTGTCTATTTGTTCCCTTAATGTAAATAGTATCAAAGGTCAAAAGAGATTAGGGGGTGTTTTTTTGACAATCAAAGATTTTAAGGTGTGATATTGTCTGTTTAGTGGATACCAGGCTTAAAACCCATAAAGAGTTGCAACAGGCTTCAAAGGCCTGGACTAGTGGGCCTACCTTTTGGTCATCAGGCCCCGATACTTGTGATGGCATTGGTATTTTATTTTCAAATCCTGATTTTCATGTCTCTAGATTAGTGGATATTTCACCAGGGAGAGCATTATTGTTAGATTTTACGTATTTTCTGGAGCGTTTTCGTCTTATTGTGGTTTATGCCCCACAATCTAAAGCTCAAAGGGTCTCTCTTTTTAATTTAGTTAGACCCTTTTTGCATACTTCTAGATTACTCCTTTGGGTAGGTGATTTTAATTGTGGTTTGCAACAAGAGGACAGAGGGTTAAAAACTTCCAAAATGTTTTGTGATTCTGTTGCCTTGAAAGATATTGTAACCACAGCTCAGCTTATAGATGCCTATAGGTCTTGTCATGCTAAAGGAGGTTTTACATTTTTTAAAGGACCCTTGCGAACTCGTATAGACTTTTTGTTTTTGTCCAAAATTTTACGTATTCATTCTGCCACACTGTCGGGTAGAGTTTTCAGATCATGCTGCCCTGTGTGCATCATTTCTTGGGAGTCGGCTCCACGTTGTAAAAAAAACGTTGGCGTTAATGACTCCTTTGGAGGATCCTCAAATGTGAAATTGTGGCACAAAGAATGGGCAGCTAGGTTATCAGTTGTGGATTTCTATGATACAGTTGCTGCCTGGTGGGAAGATTCAAATCTCGATGGAAACAGATTTTTCAGAAAAAGGTTGCTGCTTCTCAAAATAAGAAATATTTGAAGTATCTATCCCTGAGGCAGCAATTACAGCATTTGATTTCTCTAGCTGATACCACTCGACATGATTATAGCAATCAAATTGCTGTTATCTGTGCTCAGATGAGGAAATTGCAATATGATAGGGCTAGTTCATTAGGCAAGAAGCTAGATTTGGAACTAAAACAGATAAAGGGGATTAGATCCCTTTAAGGCATGTAAAATTTGTGTAAATTCCAAGTTAATTCTAGTGTCTGAGGTCTCCTCTGGTAATTTGGTTACTAACACCTGAATCTCTGGTTAATATTGTTGAACAGCATGTTTTTAACATGTTGGGTAGTAAGCCAGAATGTGAGTCTGCCAAGACTTTTTTGGAGTCTTTGCATCTCCCTCAACTCTCCCGTCAAGAGCAGGAGATGTTGCAGGCTGATATTACAGAAGTTGAAGTTATACAGGCTATTGATAAACTGTGTTCACAATCCGCTCCTGGTTCTGATGGCCTTACTGTGAGATTTTTTAAAACCTTTTCGTCTAATTTGGCTCCGGCCTTAACTTTATTATACAATGAGATATTGACCTCTGGTGTTTTGCCCAATACAATGAAGGAAGCTCTTCTAATCTTGATTTTTAAAAAGGGTGATGCTACTGATTTAAATAATTGGAGACCACTTAGTCTATTAAATGTAGATTATAAAATATTAGCTAAAATTCTGCTAACTAGATTGCTTAAAGTTGCATTTCATTTAAGTCCCTTTCAGACATGTGGTGTTCCAGGCAGGTACCAACACGATAATTTAGTCCTACTGCGTGAATTATTTGTGCTGGGGGATAGGAAAATTGTGTCTGGATGGGTCCTGGGTATAGATCAAGAAAAAGCCTTTGACAGAGTCCTTCATGAATTTTTATTCTCTGTTTTTCGAGCTTTTGGATTTCCAGTCAAGTTCCTTTTCTGGATTCAGACTTTATATAAGGATGCCCTTATTATCCCTAATGTTAATGGTTGGTTAGGGAATCCAGTTCTACTTGTTCGTGGGGTCAGGCAGGGATGCCCCTTAAGCCCGATTCTATATGACTTTTATATAGACACTTTGATATGGGCTATACTGCTTTGCCCTCATATTGTAGGATTGAAGGGAATTCCCTCTTTACCTACGATCAAATTGATAGCTTATGCTGATGATTTGGTTATGGTTGTAGATAAAAATTCCAAGGAAGAAGCCCTGGTTCAGGTCCTTCGGACCTTTTCATCAGTTTCTGGTTCAAAAATTAATTTTGATAAAAGTGTGGGTATACCACTAAGTCACACCTCTCTCCCGATAAATGGCACTTATGCGGGGATTCCTATTAAAATTGAGTCTTTTAAATATTTAGGGATTTTTTTGGGGGTCAGGTGACATGCCATCTTATAACTGGCTTATTGCCTTAAAAAAGGCTGAGGGTTTGATTGCTAGATGGAAATCTGCTTTGATTGGGAAGAAAAAGAGAGTAGTCCTGCTTAAAAACTTAGTTATTCCAATTTTTTTGTATCTTAGTTATGTATTTCCACCTCCTCTTGTGCTTTTTACCAAATTATATGGAGTGTTTTTTCAGGGGTTTTGGGGGTCTTGGCTCAACCCAATTAAACGAAATTTCACGTATAGACCTATTCGAGAGGGTGGGGTAAACATGATCCATCCTATCGCTTTTTTATAGTTTATTTTTAGTTATAATTTTAGTAAGGCTATAAAACCTGGGGAAGCTATTTGAAAACCGTACTTCATGTTACGGTTTTATCTCTTAGTTAATTGGAACCCTGAACAAAAAAATTTATTTCCGTTCCTTAGCCATTCCAGTCTTTGGAAAAGAAGGATATAAATGGCCTTATCTTGGGGTTTCTCCCCACAAGATTTTTGTATTTTATCTAGGAAGATGATTTATGATAAGATCTGGAGGGGTGAGGCTCAGGAAGCTGTTATTTTTCCTAGCTGTCCTTTAAATCGTTTTTCTTGGATTCTCCAACAGCTTTGCAATCCACGTCTACCCTCGTATGTTTGGGATATGGTGTAGTTAAGTAATTACGGAAGGTTGGGAGTTAAAAGTAACCATAAGCATAAAGCTTTAAATGCTCGTTTTTGCCCCATAGAGTTTTGCAACGAAGTTTTGGAAACTCAACAACACTTGTTTCTTGACTGCCCATTTTCTGGAGAACTATGGTCCAGTTTAGCTGATTTATGGTCTGAATCTTTATTTCATCAGTTAACATATGATCAGATTATGTTTTGTACTGATGATATTTTAAACACTAAATATCATATTGATACTTTGTATATTATTTTTGTTGTTATTAGATATTACATATGGCAAGCTAGATGTATGTTAGTTTTACATCAAAAAGTGATATCTAAACAAGAAATAATTAGTAATATCTGTCATGCTTTGGATTTAGTTAAATTACGTGATTTCCGAACCTCTTCAGGTTCTCGTTTTCAACTATTGTGGCAAAATTGTACCTTTTCATTTACAGATTGTTGATGTCCTGCATCTGTTATTATTTGTCTGTTTTGTTTCATGACATTAGTTTATGCTTTGTATAGAATGTTGTTTAATTTTTGTAATGAAGCCCAACTTCCTAAATAAAATTCCCCCTACTCTTTTCGATAAGTGCCATGGGATCTTTAACACCCACCTGAACTACCACCAATCCAGGCAGAGGGGAGCTCGGTTTAATGTCTCATCCGAAAGATGGCACCTCAGAAGTGCAGCACCCCTCTCATGCTGCACTACAGTGTCAGTACTGGGATATTAACCCAAGTGCCAGACGTGGGAACTGAACCCACAGCCCTCTGATCTCCCGGCCTCAGAGGTGAGTGTGCTACCTACTGAGCCACTGACACTGCACTGATATCCCTTGGTTGTGCTGGATCAAAGTGTATAAAGATTCTACATCTATCCCCACCCAGCACATATCATCTTCCCATGTAAATTCCTGTAATTTTTTTCAGTAGATCTTTTGTGTCCTTGATATAGGAATCCAAATTTAAAACACTATGCTGAAGAAAAAAATCAACAAATTTTCCCAAATTCTGTGTCAAGCCACCTGTGCCTGATACAGTCGGTCACCCTGGTGGATTATTCCTATCTTTGTGTACCTTGGTGAGGATGTAGAAGCCTGGTATGATGGGGTATTCACTCCACTTATATTGAAATTCATTCTCTGTGATGTCCCCTTTTTGTAATCATTGGGACAATGAGCTATGCCACTCCTGTCTGAACACCATGGTGGGGTCAAAACTTAGTTGACCATAATTGAGTTCATTATCAAGAAGGGAAAATACTATAGTTCTGTAATCGTATCTGTCCAGAAAACAATGTTGCCCCCTTTGTCTGCTGGTTTAACAACAGTGGAGTCATTTTTTGATAAATCCTCCACAGTGAGACATTTTTGTCTAGGTAAATAATATTTTGGGGGCAACATTGTCATTCAGAACTTCCTTAACCTGCTGGCATACAATTTTCTCAAAAGTCCCGATAGCATTATTGTAAATATTTGGGCAAAAGGTAGAATTTGGTTTAAACCGATTCTTAATTTTTGTAAATGCACCCCCCCCCCGAAGTAATCGTGCCTCTACCTCTTGGGTTTAGGGAGGTCAAAAGGTCAGTATGCTCAGGATTCTCTTGTAACAAAGACTCTAAAACATCTAAGTCAGTTATAAATGCCTCAGTGATGTTCTGAGCTTCAAAATCAATATCAGAAGTTAGCAGATCTAATGAAAAGTCATTTATTGATGCAGTACCTGAGAGCCCACTAGCCCCCATTGGATTTGGTGATACTGCTGTGGGAGCCATTATAGCGTCCAGCAATATTCATTTATTTTATTTGAATTTTGATGACTGGGTTGGCCCTCTGAGACAGTCATGTCCCCTTTTCAGTGATGACCCAGGGAATAAAGACATTCCATAAAAAGAGAGTTGATGCCCTGTACAATTGGTAGCTAGAGACAGATATGTAAAATATATGTACAAATGGAAGCATGAGACAAATATATAAGTGCAAAGTTATAATACAGATAGTAAATCAAAGGATTCAATAGCAGATCATCTATTCCTTCAAATCCATAGAAGTCCATTGCTGGTAATCCTTTGCTGGGTCATGGACCAGGGTACAAGAGCACAGTATGCTTAGCCATGTAACAATTACAGAATATACATTCACATAATACAATGTATTATATATGTACAGGTGTAAGAGCAGAGAAAGGTGAGGTCAGGAGAGGGGGAATGTATGGAGAAGATCGAATAACCAGAAATGATGGGTGAGGGAAGGAGGGGGAGGTGACACAGGATGATAGGAGGGGATTAGGTGCAGTTACCACAACAGACTGGAGGGGGAAAGAAGATTTCCTTGAAGCATCTCTTAAACTGGGGAAGAGACATACACAAAAATAAACTGTGGGAGGGTATTCCATTTTTGAGGTGCTGCGGATGTGAAGGACCACTTGCCTATGGCTAGGCGAGCTTTGGGTAAGCGTAGTAAAGGGAGGTGGGAGTATCTGAGGATCCTGGGAAAGGATTTCAGTGTGAGCAGGTCAGAGAGGATGGGCGGGGAAGGAAGGTGGATGAGTTTAAAGACAGTGCATATACAGGGAAGTCCATTTTGGGCTTAAAAGATGGCCAGCTAGGGACTTGAGTACCTCGCAGTGGTGCCATGGCATCAAAGCGAGTGACTCTGTGATAAGCCTGTTTAAGTTTGGCCAGAATAGATGTCTTGACAGAGTGAATTATTGATGCACTTATAAAATAGACCTGGGAGAAGGGTAGCCGAGGCGATAGACTTCCTAGCTTGAGAAGTAAGGTGGGGGGCAGTATGGTATAGGAGGCTGAGGTTCTGATTGGTAGTCTCAATAACATTGTTTGCGTGTGTGTCAAAGGATAGATGCTCGTCAAGTGTCATGCCCAGGTATTTGATGGAACCCACCCCTTCTAGAGGCACACCAGATGATGTATTGACAACCAGAGGAGGCTGGGGGGGTTAATTCGAAGGAAGTATGACAGAACAACATGGTTTTAGTTTTCTTTGTGTTCAACACTAACAGGTTCTTCTTGAACCAGGCTTCCAGTTGCTTAAAGTCTTTTTCTAGGTCAGATTTAATAGAGGAGATATCTCTGCCAGATCGGTATAGTATGGCATCATCTGCATAGAGCTGGATCGCTGCCAACCCCCCAACAGTTTAGCGGCAATTCATTGCTGCAGATACAGAATAGTACATGCCCGAGAATTGATCCTTGGGGAACCCTATCCATAATGGGGAGAAGGAAGAGTAGGCACTGGCCCATTTGACACACTGAAATTGGTTTGATAAGTAGTTAGAGATCCAAGAAAGAGAGTTGGAATTGAGGCCAAGGCAATGGAGCTTGGAGATGAGGAGTGGACGGTTAACAAGGTCGAAGGCCTTCGTGAGGCCTATGAAGATGACCCCCATGGCACAACCCTGATCCATGGCCTGAAAGATGTTTGAGTTGACCCTCAGAAGAGCAGATTCGGTCCTGTGCGATTTCCAGAAACCATGTTGATGCATGGTAAGGGCGTTGGTCTGTTCAAGGAAAGAGTATAGCTGATTGTATAAGATTCTTTCCTGAATTTTTGCAATAGAACACAGGATAGATATAGGTCTGTAGTTCTCAATGAGGTTAGTCGGGCCATTTTTGTGTACGGGGGCAATAGTTGCCATTTTCCATTTGCCCGGGATGGATTGTGTGTGGAAGGATCTGTTGATCAGCTGGGTAATCAGGTGAGGCAGCACCTGTGCACCTATCTTAAGGAACTTTGGCGGCAGGGTGTCAAATCTAGAAGAGCTATCGGAGTTGAGACCCTTAAAGAGTTTAAGGACTTCTTTGTGCGAGGTGAGTTTTATATGGAAGAGGCCGGCGTAGGGCTTCAGGGTGAGAGACTTGCATTGTGGGGTGGGTAGCAGATAGATCTACCTTATATACATCAAAGTCAGTGAAGAAGAGGTTTATTCTGGTGGCGATCTCGGAGGGCGAAGATAGTACGGAGCCTTTCGAGATCATATTTTGGGGGATAATCCACTCGTTTCCCTTAAGTAGAGCATTGATTTGAGTCCAGAGGTGTTTGGGGTTGGCAAGGTGCGTTACTTGCAGGGATTGTAGGCAGTTCCGCTTTGATTTGTTAGCTTTAGCTTTACAGGTGTTTCACAGCTGCCGATAGGATTGCCAGTCTTATTGGAGCCCAGATCTTTTGCAGGATCTCCATGCTTTGTCTCTGGAGCGCATTGGGAGCCTTAGTTCCTGGGAAAGCCAGGGGGAGTGGATTCCCTTGGCTCTTCTTAATTTGAAAGGGGCACGGTGGTCAAGAATGGAGGTGAAGGTGTTGATTAGGTATTCTAGTGCCTGATTTCTGTCAGGAAGAGAGGTAATAGGGGTCTAATCAGTGGAAGCGAGACTCTGGAGGAACGCTGCAGCTTTAAAGTTTGTTAGGTCTCTGGACTTGATAATTTTGGGGGGAGGGTGGGGAAGTTGTTCTTCCAGATACAGTACTTGGGGGAGTGATCACTTAGCACATAAGGGAGGACTCCCGCTGCCTTGATGTAGGTCTTGTTCTTAGTAAGTATCCAGTCGAGTGTGATTGCCTGACTTCATGTCTAGTTGGTTGGTCAAGTAATTGCTCTAGCTTGGCATCAGATATAACTGATTGATATTGGGCTCTATTGGATCCTGTCCAGTTGAGGTTGAAGTCACCGCAGAGTATGGTATCTCTGTGAGGGAGGGTGTTAAGGCTGGTGAAGAGTTCAACAAAAGAGGAGGATGTAAGTTTATGGGGTAGGTAGAGACATCCTATGGTCAACTGTTTAACTTGGCCGAGGGTAGTTGAGAAGAAGAGGTGATCAGTGTCCAGGTTAACACTTAGGCTCGCTAGCTCACAGACTGCCAGCCCTACCCTAGTATAGATCAGTACCCCCATCCTCTCTTGCTGGACCAGTCCCGGCGATAGGAGGAGAAGCCAGGGAGAGTCAATTTTATGGGATTGGATGGAGGGCTTTAACCAGGACTCTGTTAAGCAAAAGACATCCAGCTTATAATTTTGGGCCCAGATTTCTAGTTCCACCATTTTACATTTGACACTTTGTATGTTCATTTGGGCTATCTTGAACCCTTTTATATCCGACCAGGTAGGACAGTGGGTTAAGAGGTTAGGCTTAACCCTCTTACAGGGTGCAGGGTTCAATTCAAGTGTCTCCTGATAGCAGGAGTAAGCATAACTGGGACCAGATAGTGGGTGGTCTTATAAACGGAGACTTTTATATATTATTGGTCCAGTGTACAAGCATAGTTCTTTTGTTATGCAGGGTGAAGGCTAGAAATCCTAGGTGGGGGGGTGGGCACATTTGAGACTTGAGGTAGGTAGTGATGATGGCATGTCAGAGAGAATCTATAGGTGAGGGGTAGTGTAGATGTCCTAGCCATATTGGACACATTAGGCCAGAAAGGAGCAAAGTATGAGTACACCTTTGGTCAGAGGAAGGGACATTTTTGTTTGTTTATAGTGGTCTATTGGGAAAGGGACGGAGAATGCAAAAACGGGTATAATCAGCCTGCTGGGTTGCCAGTGAATGTAAGTTGAGTTAACACAGTTAGCTGGGAAGAAGAACAAGCAACAAGAGCTTTTGATTGAGCGGCTTAGTTTTTGCTTTTGATCAAGCCCAACAATGTGAATGTTGATTCACTTTATAAAGCCCAGCAACTCGGATATTGGATCAGATAGTTATCGATGCTCTCTAGTGGCAGAGTTGTATAATGTGCAGATGGAGGAGTGGGCTGATAGGAAAGATTCTGTGCGGTATGGCTACCTAGGTAGGGGGCCCTCGCGCACTGAGAATTTATGGTTCTTTACACTGGGAAGTCCCAGTTAGATCAAGCAGTGCTCCACTCAGGTCTTCCAGGTTAGGGAGAGCTCAGCAGCTGGCACACTTAGACTTGGTGAAACAAATAAATTAAATTACGGTACCTACCTAGTCTTAGCACTATCAGGGATTTACGAGGGCAAAATCAATGTTCTCTCTTCATGGTGATTGTGTCCCGTCCACCCATTGTAAAGTTCTGGTTAAGTTTGTCACGAACCCACTCTTGGGGGCCAGGTCCACTGAGCTCACAGTTCCCACACCTAAGTGCAATCCATGATGGGGGGAACAGGAATACCCTCCATGTGTCCATCTAGAGTGCTCACTGAGTTCACAACTGGACACTCACCACAAAGTCCCACAGCTTCTTCTTTAAAATCTAAGTAAGAGTAAAATACAGTCTCAAGTCTGTAGCCAGGTAAGAACTCTCCTCTGTTGCTATACTGGGGGGGGGGGCTCGGGGGTTACGAGCTCTTCAGGATTTGCCCTCATAAATCCCTGATTGTGTCTTCTTCCACAGGTGGTACAGTGACCTAGTTCTCCCTTATAGACCCCTCCTGAGACCTGTGCATCTCCCTTACTTACGGCACCCAGATTTTCCCTTCCAGGATCATATCTTTGGTAGTGATGGTGACACCTTGCATTAACCAGGTTGGTCTCAGATTTGAGTAAACCTTCCACCTTTACACACACACATCACTCACAGGCAGTTTTAAAAGCAAAGTGCTTTTACTAAATTACTTAAATAATCATACAAAACTTACAAACAAAATATTTCAGAAATCTGGTTACAGAATAACAAAACAAAGTTGTAAAAATATAAATACAAAATACACTGTAACATTTTAACTGTCTAGTTTCTACCTGGTTCATGGATGATCAAAGTCCAGAAAATAAATGAGTTTGCAAAGACCGAGTTCTCTCTTGCAGTCACTGGTTCTTACTCTGACTCTGTGGTAGTCTTGCTTTTTTTGTGCATCAGGAACAAGTGTCCAAAGTGCAGTGCACTGAGCTTCTGTTTGGAGGGGTTTATATAGGTATGTCACTTCCAGTCTGGTTAGCTGGTGGCCTTATCGTTTTAGGCCAGCAGGGGTCTCTCTTGCTGTTTCCCAGTTTTTAAGTGAACCATATTATTCATTAGTTAGATTCTGTTACAGTTCCAATATCCTGTGCTAATAAAATGTAAATAGACTGGTGGTAACCTTGCTGACACCTCCTGCCTAAAACCCATTTCTCTTTGAGTTTAAAGTTTTATGACATGATGTTTCTCCAATCTCCTGAGATTTTATTACCTCTGTTTCCCTTTAATAAGCTTACAAGGAACTTCCAATCCTCTTTGAAATGGGATTTTAGTTTGCTAGTTAAGCCAGGCTTTCCCAGACACTTTTAAAACACATCCTCTGCATGTAACCCCTTTAAAAAAAAAACATGGACATCTCCCTTGTCTTGGCCTGGTTGGGAATTTTAAAGGAATGTTCTGACATAAGTACGTAACTCGCATATTGTGGTAGCTGCCCTCAACCACAGTTATTCTAGTTGTGTTTAAATTAAAAATTGTAGCCCATACCTTAGAAATTTTGCTCGTAACTTTTATTTGAGGAAGGTGTCCAATCAATCCTAAGTGCTCCAGTCCTGCCGCCATGCACCCGCGCTCAAGCATGTAATGATGTGTGACCAGGGAGAGCGTGGGGACATGCCCCATTGCAGTGAATGGGGCTTCTTTTTCCTGCCATTTGTATGGACACCGCTTGACTAACAAGGACACTCTTTTGTAGGTTCTTCAGCCCCCTAGATGTGGCTCAAAGACAGTTTTCAAAGTAATGTACTCTGGGGGCCCTTTTAAGAATCATAGACTTCACAATGCTTAAAAGTTTATCAGCCTTTTATTGACTTCCCTTACGTTTCACTCTGTGCCAGAGCTTGTTCACGGGGTTCATTTTCTTCTTTTAATCTAGTTCAAAGTATACATAAATGTTATCTTTCCATTCTTAGTTTTCCTTTTTTACAAAGTTTAATTTATACATTTATTCTGTACCAACACATACCAATCCTAAGGTTGTCATCATCATGTTTTCTGTCCTGCTTTTTATTCTTAGTTTATATAACAGTCTGTATTCATACTGTTTGAGATATTTGTTTCTGTAATTTTGAAAAAAGAAGAATGCAAGACATTTACGGTTGCTGTGACTGAAATGTTTGCTGGCAAGTTATTCTAATTCTATGCTGCCTAACAGGCTTGCCACTTTTTAGCTGCACATTGCCATACCTTTGTTTAAGCTGCTTAAGGTGGAGACTTTCCGGCATTTGCCCTTTATTGTTGAGACATAAAGTGATTCATACATTTTTTACTTTGCCAATTCATTTAGTTTTGCTTAGTATACAACTCAGTTTACTTTTTACATTCTTAAATGCTTTGCAAAGTTTTAAGGACTTACCTCCACCTTGCTTTTTATCTCCAAATCCTTTAAATTCATTACTGTGCAGTGAAAGGCACTTGCTGCTTCTCCTGTGGGCCTGTGCACTGTTGCCTCTTGCCCGTTTTTATGCTAACCTCGGTCACCCTAGTTATGACATCATAACCAGGTGCCAAATGTTTTCGCACATGTGAGCATGTGCGGTCCATTGCTATGCAACAGTAAACTATCGCATGGTTTGGCGATAGGTTAGGGCACAAAAACAGGCTTGTTCATTTGCCTGGCTTCATTTCAGTTAGTACTGTTTTATGTGTGATGTTACTTTGCAGGGTCCTGTGGTGTTTATCTGTGGGGGCTGGTGCAGTGAGACAAGGACAAGGTTTTGGCTCTCTATGTGTCCTTTATGTGCTCATGAGTGGGAGGTCAATGGTAATAGGACTTTAAGGCTGAAAAAACAATTTGGTGGAGAAACAACCCACCTAGACACGTACAAACAGAATCTAAAAATGGAAATGGGAGTCAAATCTAGATATAATCCGCCAGCAGGGTGAAATCATGGGATAGTCATTTTGTAAGATTACAGAAAAAAAAATCATGAACTTATTTTCACAATGAGGCAGTGTATTCCCCACACACAATAGACTAATACAAAAGGACAAAGTAGCATTGAAACACCTAAAAAAAAGATAACAACATAGTGATAAAGAGTGCGGATAAAGGAGGAGGCATAGTATTACAAGACAGAAACCAGTACAAACAAATGTGTCCAACAATATTAGAAAATAGAGAAAATTATGTCACACTACCTGAAAATCAACAGAAAAAAATCAAACAACAAATAGACATAGTCTTGGAAGAGCACTCAGCTATGGGTTGGATAGAACCATGGGAAGCAGAAATATTAACCAAGAACTATCCCAGAATTCCAACATTTTATGCCATACCCCAATCCATAAAAATCCCACATGTCCACCCAGCAGACCGATAGTCTCCGGAAATGACTCCATAGTCGAACCACTTTCTAGATGCATTAACTTCCATTTGCAGCCACTAGTTGAGAAAACCAAATCATATGTAAAAGACACGACCAACATGATTTTAAAAATACATAGCATCTCAGACATAGGACTCAAAGAAAACAGCCTACTAGTCACACTAGACGTAGCAGACTTATATATGTCTATACCACACCAAGAAGGGATCCAATGTATAGGCAATTTACTGGACACCAGACCAATAAGGAGTAAACCAAAAACCCAGATTATCTAAGAAATGGCAGAAATAATACTCACAAAGAACTATTTTGAATTTGACGGAATATACTATGAACAGTGTAAAGGTACGGCCATGGGCTCCACCATGGCCCCAGCCTACGCCAATGCCTACATGGACAACTTTGAGAGACACCACATACACAATAGAGGAGACACCAAGATACACACCTGGCTATGATACATTGACAACATTTTTTTTGATATGGGAAGGTAGCCCAGAAGAACTTATAAATGTCCATAAGGAACTAAATAGGAAGGATGCCAACCTCAAATTCACTACGAATGTACAAAGAGATGAAATACCATATTTAGATCTAGTAATCAAAAAGGAAAACAATAGACTAGAGACCTCATTATACAGAAAGGAAACGAGACAGGAACACGGTACTCCATGGAAGTAGCTTCCATGAGGGAAAACTGAAAAATAGCATATCTTACTCCCAACTGACTAGAGTCAAGAGAACCTATAGCACAGAAAGGAACTTAAAGAAAGAGACCAACAACATGATAAACAGATTTAGGAACAGAGGATATCCAGAACACACCCTACAAACAGCAGAGAGACAGAGCAGAAGGACAGGTCAGATTTGTTGAAAGCAAAGAAACCACGGGAAAGTAATCAGAGAGTGGTACTAACCACAAAATTCCGGAAATTAGAAAAATAGTAAATAAACACTGGCATCCAGTCCAAATTGATAAACACATCCCGGAATTACAAACGAGACCCATCATAGCAGCCAAAAAAGTTAAAAACTTAAAAGATCAACTAGTCAGATCACAGTACAAACGGCCAGAACCACAACAAATTCAACTAACACTGGGCCCACTGGCACCAGGAATGGTGCCATGTGTGAAATGCTCAGTGTGCAACCACACCTCTAAAAAACAGATATTCATACACCCACACACAGGACAAAGACACCAGATAAAACAACACATAGACTGCACATCAGAAGGAGCAATATACGTCATACAGTGCCCCTGTGATATGCTATATGTCGGACAAACAAGCAGAATGCTCAAAACAAGGATACAAGAGCATAAGAGGGACATAAGAAGAAAGGATGAAACCTCTCCAGTAGCAACACACTTTACACAAGCTGGCCACAATGGAGCCTCCTTGAGATTTTGGGGATTAGAAAAAGTATTTCTCCCAGAAAGAGGTGGAGATTTTAGGGGCATGTTACTAAGCGCCGAAATATGCTGGATATTCAATATGAAAACACTGGAACAAAATATTGGCATGAATGTAGAAACCAATTGGGGAGCATGCAGCTAAGCAAGGATAACAAAATACAGACAAGGCATCCAGAGCAACGACATTAACACAACACAGAGCAATAGCATCAGCACAACACAAGACTTTTTTTGAGCACACTATAACATGCAATGTACAGAAGGATATGGAAACTGGTAAATAGCATCATGAGTTAGAAATACAGAATATACACACAAAAGATGCTCTAAGGATTTAACCTCATGAAATGTAAAATTGAAAATAAGTGCATTTTTAAGTAGGAAATATAGGGATGTTTACTACATGTAAAAAATATGGGACGAGAAACAAATATCACGTATGTGGTGCATAAATGTATTTAACAGTGAAATAAACTGCCATGTTCAACTGTATCAACAAAAATGTATTAAAGTGAAAGCGTGTTAAGCGTGTGTAAACTGATTTTATCATAACATAATGTTATACACAACAATGTCGAGAGATGTTAAAATGCATAGAAAATGAATATTTTAAGACAAAGAAAGAGGCAAAAAAACAAGAATTCATATTCACGGTATGCCAACAAGGAAGAAATAGAACTTTACTGTCCCAAGTCTCCAAATTTCTCTGTCAAATCAGAATCTAACCAGAGAACAAACCCAGACTCAGTACAAAAAGATACTAATTGGTGCAACTGAAATGACCTAGAGTCCATTCATAGTACTAAGGAATCACACCTTGGTAAAAGAAATCTAAAGTAACACAAAGTGCACAACCAAAGAAGGTACACATGGAAGGTCAAATCACGATTGACCTCCCATCCATAAATACATAAGGACATGTGGAAATCTGAAACCTGATCCCCATAGCATTAACCCCCATAGACAGGCACCCCAGGACCTCATAAAGCAACATTACACACTAAACAGATTAACACCAACTGAAATGAAGCCAGGCAAATGAACACACCTATTTTTTGCCCCTACCAATTGCACAACTCATGTGAGAGTATATTGCTGCTTAGTGTTTAGTCACTATTAAAGAAACTAGATGCACAAACTGACATGATCTGAAGTCCATTCATAGCACTAAGACATCTGGAAGGTCAAATCACCATTGACCTCCCACCCATGAGCACATAAAGGACACATAGAGATCTAAAACCTGATCCTTCTCTCACTGCACCAGCCCCCACAGATAAACACCACAGGACCCTGCAAAGCAACGTCACACATAAAACAGACAGTACTAACTGAAATGAAGCCAGGCAAATGAATTTTTTGTGCCCTAACCTATCGCCCAACCACGCGTTGGTGTACTGTTGTATAGCAATGGACTGCACATGCTCACATGTGCGAAAACACTCGCACCTGGTTATGATGTCATAACTAGGATGACCGAGGTTAGCACAAAAACAGGCAAGAGACAACAGTGCACAGGCCCGCAGGAGAAGCAGCAAGTGTCTTTCACTGCACAGTAACGAATTTAAAGGATTTGGAGATAAAAAGCAAGGTGGAGGTAAGTCCTTAAAACTTTACAAAGTATTTAAGACTGTAAAAAGTAAACTGAGTTGTATACTAAGCAAGTTCCATGAATTGGCAAAGTAAAAAAATGTATGAATCGCTTTATGTCTCAACAGTAAAGGGCAAATGCCGGAAAGTCTCCACCTTTAGCAGCTTAAAAACCAAAACAAAGGTATGGCAATGCACAGTTAAAAAGTGGCAAGCCTGTTAGGCAGCTTATAATTAGAATAATTTGCCAGCAAACATTTCAGTCACAGCAACCGTAAAGTTCTTGCATTCTTCTTTTTTAAATTACAGAAGCAAATACCTCAAACAGGATTATACAGACTGTTATATAAACTAAGAATAAAAAGCAGGACAGAAAACATGATGATGACAACCTTAGAATTGGTATGTGTTGGTACAGAATAAATGTATAAATTAAACTTTGTAAAAAATAAAAACTGAGAATGGAACGATAACATTTATGTATACTTTTAACTAGATTAAAAGAAGAAAATGAACCCCGTGAACAAGTTCTGGCACAGAGTGAAACGTAGGGGAAATCAATAAACGGTTGAAAAATTTGTAAGCGTTGTGAAGTCTATGATTCTTAAAAGGGCCCCCAGAACACATTACTTTGAAAATGGTCATTGAGCCTCATCTGGGGGGGGGCTGAAGAACCTACAAAAGAGTGTCTATTTCCTACACACACTGTAAATTCAGGAAAACCATCCACCCCTGGTGTTTTAGATCTGGCCATTTGTCGAATTGTGTCTTTAATTTCAGTATCAGAAATTTCCCGAGTAAGGGCTTCTGCCTCCATTAAATTTAGTTTAGGCCCTACAAATGTTTCAAAATATGCCAGTACCTCCTGTGACGGTGAACATTCCAAAGCGCATAGTTTAGTATAGAATTTAAGAAAACCTCTATAATTTTTGATTGTTCTGTTACCATCTAGCCTTTTTCTGTTATTATTGAAGTTATTTCCATCTTTTCTTTGTCCAAAACCTGTAGCTTATTTGCAAGAGTCCTACCTAACAATTTCCTGTTTGTCTTCCGGTTTTAATTGTGCCATGATTCCCAACTTCTTTCTATATTAAAATATTCTGTGGATTCAGTCAACCTCCTAAGATCTTTTAGTTGTTCACTTTAGCAATATCCCCCCCCTTACTGCTTGTTCTATCTTCTGTAATTTAGCCTCTACTGCTTTCTGCTTTTCCAGGTTTTGTTCCTCCATGAGGCTTCTGATATTATAACACCCAGTACTGTTGTCTTAAAGGCATCCCAGCAGTCTATTATATTTTCAGCTGTGACCACATTTTTAGCCACGAAATAACATATATTCTGCAATATTTTTTCCAAAAAGGATTTATCTTGCAGAAGATTATTTAAATGCCACACCCCTTTTCCCTTAACATTATTGACATCTAAAAAAAGATCAAAAGAAACTGAACTGTGATCAGAAATTAATCTGGGTTCAATGCTGCATGTAATGCCCAAACTTTCTATCAATAAATCTCTAGAGATGAAAATGTAATCCAACCTTGAATGCATTCCATGTCTTGGGGAAATACATATAAGCCCTTGCCTCTCCATGTGTATCTGTCCAAACATCCACTAAATTATTTAAATCCAGGAAATTATTCATTAGTTTGGATTAATATTTATCCTAACTGGTTCCTTTTGAGGTTTTATCCAACTGTTAAGAATACAATTTAAATATCCCCCTAATATACATTAATCCTCATTCCAAGAATACAAAAGTTTACTTAACTCTGCCAGGAAACTGCTATAAACTTTAAAGGGCCCATAAAGTGAACCGAATATAATGATTCTATGGTTTACCCTTGTTTTCACCAATACAGTTCTCCCCTGCTTATCAGATACTGAATCAAGAATTTCTCCCCTGAAGCTTTTGTCAAACATAATCGCTACCCTAGCAGTCTCCTTTGAAATTCCAGAGGAGAAGTATAGATAAAGGGCTGGAAGGGGACTGGAATCAGTCTTATTTCAGGGAAATGACTGATTTTTGCTGATTTTATTACTGTTGTTATTGTTTCTTTTCCAGCTTAGTGTAGATTTCAGTTGGTACCAGGTTGCTTTTCAGGCTTTATTTGGAAAGGTACCTGTCTGGAGGATTTTGCGGTACAGCTGAGTGTTTCTAGTTTTTTTTTTGCTGCTGTAGCCGATTATCTCTGGAGGGACCCAACCCCCCCAGCGCATCACTTCCTTTATACTGTTAGCCTGTGACATCATACTGTACCAGCTGACTGCATACACACACACTGTTAGCCATCTTATTTCAGTACACAACACAGCCACACACCACACCCTGACATAAATTGAGTAGAGACTTTACTGTGAGCTACTGAATAGGTTTAGTCACGAAGTAAATTATGGTACTGCTTGATAGCCAGGGGTGCAAGGAAGATGTGCATAAAAGAAGGAACCAATCTTAAAGGGTCTGTGATCACCAAATGTGTCTGGACTCCCTCTGGGATCAAGGTACTGTGTCTTTTGAACTGTGTAGGAAAATACTGGATCTTTGGGATGAAATCGAGGTACTGTGGTTCTGTGATTTTGGGGTTGGTTAAATGAAATCAAGGTAATGTGATTCTAGAACTGTTACTGGGGTATATGTCCATAACTCTGGGAATCTGTGGCAGATTAATGTGGGATCAAGAAACTGTAACTCTGGGGTCTTGGGGCTGAGTAAGTAGAATCAAGGTACAGGGAATCTAGTACTGTGAGAAGGGAAATCTGGGAATTTGAAACTGATTGGGTGATAACTAACTCTTATACCATTGTAATAATAAAGAGGGCTAGGGCAGCATTGCAGAAGGAAAATGGAGCAGGACAGGGAAGGACATACTAGAGGGGGATATGGCAACTTGTGGGGTGGTTGAGGACAGCAGAAAGGTAGGTGGGCCAGGGGGCAGCAGGACACCTGGAGGGCCAACACGGGTAGAATAGCTGTGGGCAGGGAGCATGGTGGGCACAGAGGAGAGAATGCATAGGGGAAAATGAGTGGGGAAGTCTTTGGAAAGTACAAGGAAGGGTGATGCACCAGGGGGAGGGACAGTGGCAGCATAAGGGGAGGGGGATCGGTGGCAGGAGGGGAGTAGTGGATACGGAAGAGGGAGGACCATGGGGTGTAATAACTGTTGAGCAGCCATATTCATGGGCACCCTGTAGAAGCTGGGGGAGTGCCCAGTTTGTCAAAGGCTGGAGGATGGGATTTCAAGGTTAAAGAGGGACATGTCTTGGACAGAAAGAGAAGAGGAAATGGGAAGCACCAACTGTAACCGGGTAAACAGAAGAAGGGAAAGGGGTAGGGACTGGAGATGGAGATGGAGAGAACAATCCACACTGGGGACAAGGAGGGGAGCTACAAGTACAGGAGATGGGGGCCAAAAGGAACGGGGGCCAGAGTTACTACACATAGGCATACAATAGGCTCAAACAGGTATTGGCCAGTGATGGGAATGACGGATGGGGAGAAGGTGCTGTGTAAGAACAGTCCAGGGTAATAGAGGGAAATGGGACCGGGGTGAGACGGGAAAAGAACCTAATGTGTGTCAAGATAGAATGAGCACAGGAGGGAGTACTGACAAGGGTAGTATAACAGGAGCAGAAGGGGGGACAGTGTGCAGGAGGAAGAAAGAGTTGTTACAGGAAGGGGAAGGAAAGGGAGGATGGGGGTGACAAGGGAGAAAGTGGTGGTCTCTTAGTGTTAGGCGACTCAATACTGAGAGGGGTCAGGTGGGGTAGCAAGGGAGAGAGGCATAGTCAGGTCTGGGTGGAAGCCATTCCAGGAATGAGGGTGGAAAGGGTGGGACAATCTGTACTAAAATATGCCAGAAAGGGCAGGAAAAAACACATCTAATTCTGCACCTGGGGACGAATGACTTGGCTGATGGGATGGTAGATGACGTGAGAGGAGGTTTGAGGATTTAGGTTCAGTTTGCAAGGGAGCAGGAAGATCAGTTACCTTCTTGGAGGTACTTCCAGTCCCAAGGGCAAGTACGGTAAGAAAACTGAAGATTCAGGAGTTTAATGAATGGCTGGTAACCTGGTATCAGGAAAAAGGGCTTGGGCTGGTAGGAGAGTGGGGGTGACCTGGGAGGACAGCAGTCTATACGCTAAAGATAGACTGCACTTAAACGAGAAGGGGAAGAAAGTACTGAAGCGAAAGCTTGGGGAGCATATTGAGGAGAACTTAAACTAGGAGGGGGGTGGCATACGTGATCGAAGTGATTAGGGGCCTCAGTATGGGAAACCATATGGGCTTACCCCTCATAACAGTGTGAAAAGGCGAGAGGCAAACAATACAGGGAGGGCAATAAAGAGGAAGGGGGGAGAAAGAAAGGAGATGGAGGGTGGTATCTTTAAATGCTAGAAGTCTGGGGAATAAAAACACAGAACTAACAGGTTCTCATGGTGGGGGGGTGGACATGGCAGCCATCACCGAGACATGGGCCACCCAAAACCATGATTGGGACCTGGCAGTTCCAGGTTACAGACTATTCCACAAGGATAAAGTTAAGGGGAAAGGAGGGGGGTAGCGCTGTACGTGAGGAAGGGGCTAAAGTGTGTTAGGGAAGAGGGGGAGGAGGAGGAGGGAGATATAGAGGCTCTATGGATGCAAATCCAAGATCCAAAAAATAGGGCACTACGGTTGAGTCAGAAGAGACAGGGTATTGGCGGAACAGATCCGGAGGAACTGTGGGAAGGGTAGGGTGGCAATAGTAGGTGACTTCAACCTGCCGGGAGTGGAGTGGGGGACACCCGCCACCAAATGTAGAAGGGAACAGATAATGCTAGACACCTTCCAGGATAACTTCCTGATGCAGCTGGTCAGTGAACCAACTAGGGAAATGAATACCCTTGACCATGTACTGTCTAACGGGGAGTAGGTGAAGGATCTGAGAGTGGAGGAACCACTGGTGGGGAGTGACCACCAGACAGTATGGTTCTAGTTGCAGCTGAGCAGGGAGAGGGGGGCATCTGGCACAAAGGTGCTAGAATTTAGAAAGGCTGACTTCAAAAAGATGGGTGAAGTGGTGCAAGGGTTCCTAGACAGAATTCAGCTTAATATGGACACAAATCAGAGGTGGGAACTCATTAAGATAGGGATAGTGGCGGCAACAAATTCCTGCAGCAAGGCCCAAAGTAAAAAGCCTAGAGTGAAGAAACCTAGCTGGTGAGAAGGAAAAGAGTAGCCTGTAAGAGATGCAGGAGAACTTGGGGAGGGTGGGAACGGACAGGGAGGAGTACCCGAAGGAAGCAAAGGAAGTGACTAGGGAAGTAAGAGCAGCAAAGGTGACAAGGGGGCTCAGTCTGGTGAAGGGAATTAAAGAGGGGAAAAAACTTCTTCAGGTACATCAAGAAGGAAAAGGAGTTGTAAGGACCAAATAGTAAGGATTAAGAAGGAGTGGGACTGGGTGGAACAAGGGGCCAAAAAGGCAGAAGCGCTTAACGACTACTTTTCTTTTGAAATCACAATTTTTTATTAACTTTTTAAAACAAAAACAGAAAAAAAGAGCCAGAAAAACAAACATGATACTGTTCTTAGCATTATACATTCCAGCATTACCCAAAAGGAATCACCTAGACATATTAACTAAGCAAAACACAGAATTAAAGGCAATGAAGGAAAATAAAAACATACAATTTGAATTGATGTCTGTTCAGTCCCATACAATTAAATCAATTAAACATAGAATATGCAGTATAGATAGGAACTCTCAATGTTGTGTAGGTCCGGGAGATTTCATAATCAACCTATATGTAATACCAACATTTGAGGGAATATCACCTGAAAATAATCCAGTATCAAGAAAAAGATAATAACTAACAGTAACAAAGAAAATTAAAAATTAGCTAAAATAGTGAGTATATCCATACGGAAATTCTGAGAGGTGTGTGGTTAGCACCACTCATCTATACATTGAACACATAATGCATGGCAGTTCCCTATGAAGGGGAAGTTGGGGGGGCATGGGAAAATAGAAGAACCCCAGCATCTAACCCATGGAAATAACCCGTGGGTCCAAGGAATACTTGCTAACCAAACTGGAAACAGGAAATAGAGGGCTAAGTATATTTTGCCAGGATTTCAAGGATATCTGTATTATCCCTTTCTGCCTGAAAGTGGAAGAAAGGTAGCCAGCGGGCAATAAATTTATCTTTACATAGCTGTAATTTGGCTGTGTAATCTCCTCATCTCCAGTATATGAAGGCACAATGAATACCAAGAGTCAGCTGTGGGTGCTTCTTGTGTCAGCCATTTCTGAGTAATGGTCTTAAGGGCAGAAGCAACCACGATATTATAAAGATATTTTTGCACCCTTAGTTTGATCCCATGAGGGGTAGCCCCAGTAACCAATTTTGTGGCTCCACCGGGAGCTGTGTTTCAGAAATATTTGCTACTGTGTGGATAATTTGATTCCAGAAATTCTGCAGTTTAGGGCATGCCCAAAATATGAGTGTAAGTTCCTTTCTGATTGCAGCTCCTCCAGCAAAGGTCAGAGGAGTGATGCCCAAAGTGTTTGGTGATTTCAAGAGTGCAGAAAAACCGCAGCACTACCCGTCATCTAAACTCCTTCCTGAAATTAGACGCTGTTGTTGAATGAATGCCTTTCCAAATCTGATCCCACTCTGCTTCCTGCAATTCACAGCCCGCTTCTAGTTGCCAAGCTGTATTTAAGTTGAAAAAAGAGTTGTGATCCTTGAAACTATTCCTTGCAGCCTGGCTGGGCGGCCAAATGCACAAAAAATCCACGAGTGGGTTAATACTTTCTGTGGGTTTAGTCTTCCTGTCTTTTTCCTACTAAGAAGTACCTGATCTGTAAATATCTGCAAACATCCCGTGGAAGTAACTCAAATTCCACTGCTAATTGATGGAATGAATTAATTGTTTCACCAAAATAAAATTGTCCTACCCGGGACAGGCCTTTAATAGCTCATCTACCAAATCCCAGGTCCGTGGTAAGAGGGTTAAAATTGAAACAGGCCCTGATGGGTGTAGAGGGTCCTACCCTCAGATCCACTCTAAATTTCTTGCATACTGTTAACCAGGTATCTCGGACAACCTCTGACCAAGGATTGCTCAGCCTTAAGTTATTGAGGTCAGGTTCATCCATGAAAATTAAATCCACTATGGTACCTAAAAAGGAGTGGGGCTTCTCAATTTCAACCCAAAGAGGGTGCTCCATTGTGAACATTAGGGGAAGCAAGGCCTGCAGTTGTGCTGCCCAGAAATATTTGCGCAGATCAGGGAGTCCCAGTTCCCCCTGCACCTTAGCTCTTAACAGAGCTTGCCAACATACCTTAGGTGGCCTTCCTGCCCAGATAAATTTAGATATAGAGGACTTTAGGGCTTTCCAAAAGGAGTCAGCTGGTTTTAGAGGTAGGGAGAGGAACAGGAAGAGAAAACAGGGAAGAACGTTCATTCTAATGCATTCAACCCGTCTCAGCAAGGAAAGAGGGAGCTCATTCCAACGAGTAAGGTCAGACTGAACCCCCTGTAACAGTTTTAAGTGGTTGATCTGATATAATTTACTTGCTTCCTGGGGGATCCAGATGCCTAAATAGCTAATCCCCTCCCTTGCCCATTTAAATTGACCTACTGCTGGTAGGTTTCCTGATGGGAGTGGTCCCAAGGGCAAAAGCTCTGATTTGGTGTCATTTACCTTAAAACCTGCTGCTTTTCCAAAGTCCTTACACATAGACTCTAAGAGAGGGGCTTGACCCACAGGGGCCATGACATACAATAGGGTATCATCAGCATAAAATGATATTCTAAGTTCTGTTACGCCCACCCTGATGCCCTGAAAAGTGTCTGATTGCCTAATAAGGGGTTCCATGCTGAGGGTAAACAAGAGGGGAGAGAGCAGGCAGCCTTGCTTAGTCCCTCTCTCTGTCCTGAATCTGGCTGAAAGGACCCCATTCACCCTTATTTGGGCTCACGGCTCCCTATATAAATTCCCAATCCATCTTCTAAATTTGTCTCCAAAGTCAAATTTCTTTAGAGTAAGGTCTAGGAAAACCTAGTCTAAGTGATCGAACGCTTTCTCAGCGTCCAGGGAAATGACTGCATGTAAGGTCTGCGATGGGAAGGATTTGGAGGCGGAAAGCGTATTAAGCAGGAGACTGATATTATCCTGAATATGCCTCCCCAGGACAAAACCCGTTTGGTCCATATGAACTAGGGAAGGGATCAGTCTTTGAAGGCGTAGCCCAATCATTTTGGCAAAGATATTTTCATCTTGATTTATTAAAGATATGGGTCGACAGCTTGGGCATTCTAAAGGGTCTTTGCCTGGTTTAGGGATTAATGTGATCGTAGCAGCTCCCCAGGCATAGCACCCTCCCCGTGCGCCTTGTTAGAGACTCTAGTTAATAAAAGGGCCAGATCTGTGGCAAAATGCTTAAACAATTCCGCAGTGAACCCATCAGGTCCTGGGGCCTTTCCTTTGTTAAGGGTTTTAATTCGCACTTCCCCTTCCATAATGACTGCCTCCAGCCCCTCTCTCTGAGCTTCAGAAAGAGAGGGCAACTCCACCCTTTGAAGGAAATCAGTCACCATCTGAGCATGGTTTGACCCTCTCTCCTTAGTGTATAAGTGGGCATAAAACACCAGAAACTAATTTGCAATTTGAGTGGGGTTGGAAGGGATTTTCCCTGGCTCCGACCACTTCCTAACTCTAGGGATATTTCTGTCAGCTTCCTGCTTCCTTAAGCAGAGGGCCAGCAATCTGCCCGCCCTCTCCCCGGACTCATAATATTTTTGCCTGGTATATCTTAAAGTATTTTCTGTCTGCCTCAGCATCAGTTTATTATATCTAGCCCTGGCTTCCTGTAATGTAGGGAGTAAGGACCTATCCCTTTGTCTCTTATGTTCCCTTTCCAAATCTCTCATTTCTTCCAAAATACTGTCAGTTTGTTGCTGTACTGTTTATTTCTGTGGGAGGAATAACTGATAATGTGACCACGCAAAATCGCCTTTAGGCCATCCCATATGAATTTGAGGGAAGAGTCCCCCTCAAGGTTTTCGTTCAGGTAATGTTTAATTGTTTCTCTAAGGGAGCTCACAAAAACCTTGTCATGGAGTAAACCAGGGTCAAATCTCCAACTGCCTCTCCCCGACCTCTGCTTGTATCATGGCATGATCATAAAATGTGACTGGGTGTATGTCCATCTCATAAAAGGAGTGGGCCCGTGCCATCTGGGTATAAAATCTGTCGATTCTGGAGTAAGAGTTGGTCACAGGGGAGTAGAACGTGTAGTCTCAGTTTTCCGGATTATGCAGGCACCAAGAGTCAACCAAACCAGCCTCAGAAATCAGTGTTCTGAGCAATTCGAAACTCGTTATCTCCCCTCCTCGACGAGCTGGGTTCTTATCCATAGCCAAGTTCTCCACACAGCTCCAATCCCCCACCAAAGTAACCCGGCCAGTGGGGAGGGCTGAGGTGATGAGAAAAAGATATCTAAAGAATTTCCCCATTGGGGGGTGGGAGCATATATAGAGATTATATGAAGAGAGTGCCCTCTGAATTCCCCAGAGAGGAGAATCAGACAGCTCGAGCCCTCTGCCTGTACCCCATTATTCCTGAAGCGAAGTCCCATCCTCACCAAAATGGCCACCCCTGATTTTGAGGATCCTGGATGTGAGTCAGAGAAAACTGCTCCCACCCAGGATCTCCTCAATTTAAGATGCTCTATCTGAGAGAGCTTCGTTTCCTGTATACAAGCTATATCACACTGTACTCTTCCAAGTTCTTGCAATATCCTGGCTCTCTTAATAATGTTGTTTATACCCTTGACATTAATTGAACAAATCTTAAGAGACACAGTTAAATTGTTGTGTAGTCAAACCATAGGGCCCCCTCCCCCACAAGCATGCTGTTTGGTTGCAACCATCCCTGGATGTATATAATATGTGTACCTATATATGAAAGAAAGAAAAAGATAGAAAAACAAACCAGAACATGTAGACCAACAGGACTCAAATAACGAGTCATAACAAGAAGGAAGGGGAACAGTCAAATCAGTGTATATCGTCTTACACAGTGGCAGTGAGGAGCTCCTATCGGGTCTACCGAGGCTTGCTATGCAAGCAAGCTTCTAAGGTGAAAAGACACTACTTTGCAGTGTCACAATTAGTGCTTAAGGTTTAATATTCCAGCCTCCGTGCGAAAGTATAAGTCTTCTCCTTAAAATGAACACTCTGGGAAATCTGGTGTCTGAAGCAGAGAGCCCCAGGTGCAACTACCTGAAGTGGGTGGCCTTAACTTAAATTTACTGTAATCTGGAGTCCAGGTTGGGGTGTAGGGTAAGCCCCAGTCTGGGTCTCTAATGTGCTTATCGACCACCCAGAAATGCGAAACTTTCTCAGTCGCCAAGCAGTTAAAATAAATCAAATCAACCAAAGCCATGTGATAGGATGAACTGTCCTACGCCATCAGTACAGTCTATATTTACAGCAGCATACCTATAAAGTTTTAAGTGACACATTCAAAACTCAATAATTCCTGCTTAGTTATTAGATAATGATTGTTGATACTACCCATTGAGCTCTGAAGCCTAAAACTGCAACAGAGGTTAAATTAAAGTGAAGTACTACGCGTATGGTTAAGAAACCCAATAAATAGCGTGGAGAAAATAAATTATTCTGTGTTGATCTCTGTAACTTAATCCCCTGTCAAGAAGAAAACATAAAAGTACTTGCATAGTTCCTTACAGGGATCTGGTAGGTCCCCTTTTAAGTCACTGAGTCTAACATTTCTATATGCGCCACAGGGGGAACAAAATAAAGCCTGACACAGTTGGGTGTGTTCCCACTATAAACACACTGGCAAGAAACAAGCTGTTAGCGAAGAGAGTCCCCTGTTTAGCGTTAGCCCAATGGTCCAGATTCAATGTGAAAACAAGGATTCCTCAACACTGGGGCAGCTGATCAAGAGCATCCAAACCACAACTTACAAAGCAACCCTCTTCTCCATACTTCTCTACGGGAGCTCAATCAGTGCAATAGAGTGCTCCATCTTAATAAAGGTAACCATTTCAATATGTTTCAGGTTATTTTTTTGGTTGAATCAACTTAGCCAGGTCAGCATGTAAGGGAAACGGTGCTTCTGATCTTCTCTTGGTCTGACGTCTTCCTCATGGGGCAGTAGACCACAGCAAATCTTCTATCTCCTGTTCTGCCTGATCCTCCTTTGTATCCAAGATCAGAATTCCCAAGGCGTCCAGGAAAGGGGTGGCTGCGAGGAGTGAATCATAGTGTTTAACTCCCTCTTTTTCCTGAACCCATGGCCTTCCAGGATACCGAAGATAAGCTTTAAGGCCTTTTTCTCTAAGAGATTTTACCACCAGAAGTATTTTCTTCCATTTGGCCAGCATGAGGAGTGGGTAGTCTTGGTCAACATAGATCTTTGTCCATTCAGGTTAAGGTCTTTCTTTGCCCATGCTTGTCTCAAGATCTTCTCCTTAGTGGTGTACCGGAGAAATTTAATAAGAATAGACCTTGGGGGTGCACCTTGTTTTGGTTTGGGGGCAACCATGTGATGGGCTCTTTCTGTTTCCAGGGCAAAGTCCTCCTCTAAGGTTAACTCCTTATGGAGCCAGCAGTCCAGGCAGTCTTCCATATTATCTTGTTCTTCTCCCTCTGGAATACCAAAAACTTGTATGTTGTTGCGACGAGCTCTAGCTTCAACATCCTCCGCATGGAGGGTCGGGTCTCTCTCCCTCTTGTGTAAGTAGGCCAAAGATCATCCAAACGCCATATGTTCATTCTGGAGTACCTCCACATGGCTCTCAACAGTACTGGTGCATGCTTCCAGCTTCTTAAAGTCTTTTTGTAGTCCTGTATTTTTTGAGTCTATCCTGTGCAGTATTTTTAGCATACGCTGACTGTCAGCTTTAGTAAAATTGGAGGTAGTATTAGACCCTGAGCTGTCCAATTCGTCTGCGTATCCGATGAGTGCTGAGGATCTGGACGGAGTTGGGCTAACAGGCCCGCTGATCATCTAACGCCAAAGGTCTCCTCCTTGCATCTAAATTCATTTATATTTTTTGTTCATACCTGGCTCAGGTATGTTAGGATCGCTTTTTAACAGTGTACAAAACTCTCGATGGTGACTGATTTGCGAAAAATAGCACCCAAAGTCACAGAGCTCCACTTCAGGATGCCATTCGGTTGTGTGACATCACCTATGTGCTGTTAATGACTGCTTCTGCTCAGTTTTTAATAAGTAGAAAGGAGGGGAAATACGTAAAGTTGGGGGGAGGATAGGATCAGAGGGGGGGAGGGGTGACGGATGGGGAAATCACAGAAGGTAGAGTGCTAGAGGGTTTAAGGGCCCTGAGGGTGGACAAGGCACCGGGACCGGATGGCATACACCCCAGGATACTGAAGGAGTTGGCAGAGGTTCTGGCAGGCCCATTGGTAGGCCTATTTAATGCCTCTCTGGACTCGGGATGTGTACCTAAGGATTGGAGGATGGCTCACATGGTTCCACTCCTTAAAAGTGATCCCAAAGGCGAACCAGGGAACTATAGACCAGTGAGTCTCACATCCATAGTGGGGGAAACTGATGGAAACAATCGTAAAGGAGAAACTGGTGACCCTGCTGGAGGTAGGTGGGGTGCAGGACAGTCAGCAATAGCATGGCTTCATCAAGGGCAGATCCTGCCAGACCAACCTAGTAGACTACTATGACTGGATGACTAGGGAAATGGACAGAGGGTGTGCAGGGATGTCCTGTACCTGGTCTTCAGTAAGGCATTTGACTCAGTGCCACATGGGAGATTAGCATGTAAGCTAAGGGCCACAGAAGCAGAGGCAAAATTGGTGGGATGGGTGGAGAACTGGCTGCAGGGAAGGCAGCAGAGGGTGGTGATGGGAGAAGAATGATCATCTCCAAGGGCAGTGACAAGAGGGGTCCCACAGGGGTCAGTGATGGGGCTGGTGTTATTTGGGGTATTTATTGCAGACATCTTGGTAAGCATAAATAGCAAGCTCAGTCTATTTACGGAAGACACCAAGATAGGAGAAGTGGTGGATGAGCAAGGGGGGTGGCAGGGATTGCAGGAAGATCCAACAAGGCTGGAGACATGGTCTGACACCTGGCAACTTGGTTTCAATGCCAAAAAAGGCAAGGTGCTGCATTTCAGAGCAAAGAATCCAAAGAGGAGCTACCATCTGGGGGGGGGGGACAGTTAGCTGTGACTGAGGAGGAGAAAGATCTGGGGGTGCTCATTATGGTAACAATGAATAACTCAGCACAGTGTAGGAAAGCAGCAGCAGTGGCCAACAAGATGCTGGGTTGTATTGCAAGGGGTCTAACCTCTAGGAGGAGGGAAGTGATTCTGCCATTATACAGATTGTTAGTCAGACCCCACCTGGAGTACTGCATTCAGTTTTGGTGCCCTTACCTAAAGAGAAACATTAGATTGCTGGAAGGGCTGCAGTGCAGAACAACAAAGATGATCCAGGGTCTGGGGGAGTTACCATATGAGGTTAGACTGAGGATGTTGAACATATACTCTGGAGGAGAGGAGGGACGGGGGGATATGATTGAGACCTTTAAGTACATGAAAGGAATAAATAGGACAGGCACGGAGAGACTGTTCAAGGGAAGGGTGGGAGAGACACTCTGGGTCATGACATGAGATTGGAGGGTGGAAGGTTTAGGAGGAAAATAAGGAGGCATTTCTTTACAGTAAGTGTGGTAGCAGAGTGGAATGCACTACCGGCACAGGTGGTCTCATGTAAAACAGTGGGATGCTTCAAGAGGGGCTGGGATTGGCAGAAGGGAGGGTCATGGGTAGAGTGGGAGGGGCAGCTACAGAGTTAGGGGCGCTAGCTGCAAAATTGAGCAGACTCGATAGACCAAATTACCTGTTTCTGCTGGCAGTTTTATATGTTCGTATGTTCCTTTTTAACTTATCCCATTCTTTTTCGTTGAGAAAGGTTTACTGAAGTATGGTCACACTGGATTTCAGTTTCTTCATTCTAGACAAAATTCTTGTTCTCTTAACCGGAGAGTTGATACCATTCACATTCCAAGTACTACGCCTAAGCACCCCCGTCATAACAAACAAAAAACATCAAACGTTTTATAACCACCTTTGTAACCCTACCTCTAACTGCCTGATTCCTTTTAATTTCTATTTTTTACCCTAGTCCCCCCATCTATGCCTAAGACAATTGTATGGCATATCCCTCCCTATCTCTTGGTAACAAAAACGGGATCAAGAGGCTAGTCTCCCCGCCCCTTAATTCTTTAACTTTCAGCATAAATGTTCCACCACCATCCCCACCCCTCAACATTGGCATCGCATTCTTTCTTGCTGGGCTTTGAACTTTCTCTGCTCCAGCTCCAATTTCCTCAGCTCAAATTGTATCCTGATCCCTTCCAGCTCTGTGGTGGCCTTCCCCCGGCACTGTGGCTCTGGGTTCCCTCTGGTCTCACTGCCCTCCTTCCTGGGACTGGAGACTGCGATGTCCCTTCGTACCCCCACGCCGAAGGTCTGGTCCCTTTTAGTCACTTGCTGTGACTCGAGGTTTGGGGCAACTGCTTGCTCATCGGCTGCCATGAGGTTCTTTTTGGTTCGCCCCTTGTACTAGACCCCTCTTTCCTGACACAACTGCCTTAGGTGGTCTGCAGTGTATTCGTTGTAGTCGGATGCCATCTTTTTTCTTAACTACTGCTGCACTCACACCGAAAAACAAACAAAAACCAGGGTAGGGAACTTTATTCTGTAACCAAATTAAAATTTTTCCAAATCTCTGCCCTGTTTATGTGTGTATTGTTTTCAGTTTATTAATCTGATACACTGACCTTGAATCAAACCTCTATGCCTGTTCCACCAATGTCTCCCGGATCTCACCACTATGCCACCAGATCTGTCATGAACCCATTCCTGGGGGCCAGGTCCACTGAGCTCACAGTGCCCACCCCTAAGTGCAATCCATGACAGGAATACCCTTCACATGTCTGTCTAGAGTTCTCGCTGAATTCACAACTAAACACTTGCCACGAGGTCCCAGGGTGTCCTCTTTAAAATCTGGGTATGGGTAAAATATAGTCTTAAGTCTGTAGCCAGGTAAGAACTGTCCTCTGTTGCTGTACTTGGGGGCCCAGGCATTACGAGCTCTGCTGGGTTTGCCCTCATAAATCCTTGACTGTGTCTTCTCCCACGGTGGTACAGCAACCTAGTTCTCCCTTACAGACCTCTCTCGAGACCTGTGTTTCTCCCCTACTTAAGACACCCAGATTTTCCCTTCCAGGATCCTATCTTTGGTAGTAATGGTGACACCTTGCATTAACCAGGTTGGTCTCAGATTTGAATAAACCTTCCACCTTTACACACACAAATCACTCACAGACAGTTTTAAAAGCAAAGTGCTTTTACTAAATTACTTAAATAATTATCGTACAAAATTTGCAAACAAAAGATTTTAGAAATCTGGTTATAGAATAACAACAAAGTTGGAAAAATATAAATTTTCAAAACGCGCTATAAAATTTAACTGTCTAGTTTCTGAGTTTGCAAAGACCTAGTTCTCTCTTGCATTGACTGGTCCTTAGCCTGTCTCTGTGGCAGTCTTGCTTCTCTTGTGCATCAGGAACAAGTGGCCAAAATGTAATGCACTGAGCATCTGTTTGGAGGGGTTTATATAGGTATGGCACTTCCAGTCTGTGGTTAGCTGGTATCCTTAATTGTTTTAGACCAGCAGGGGTCTCTCTTGCTCTTTCCCAACTTTTAAGTGCACCATAGTATTCATTAGTTAGATTCTGTTACAGATCCAATATCCTGCCGGCTAATAAAATATAAGTAGACTGGTGGTAACCTTGCTGACACCTCCTGCCTAAAACCCATTTCTCTTTGAGTTTAAAGTTTTATGATGGGATGTTTCTCCCATTTCTTGAGATTTTATTACCTCTGTTTTCCTTTAATAAGCTTACAAGGAACTTCCAGTCCTGTTTTGAAATGAGATTTAAATTTCCTGGTTAAGCCAGGCTTTCCCAGACGCTTTGAAAACACATCCTCTGCATGTAACCCCTTAAAAAAAAAAAGGAACATCTTCCTTATCCTGGCCTGGTTGGGAATTTTAAACATAACCAAAATCACAGAGAAATATAACAGCAATAAGTGTAAAATATTTTCAGCAGTGGCCAACTCACCACAAAGTTCACCACAGATACCTTGTTGATTGGAAAGAAAAAATAATTTTAACTTAAGTTTTCAGAAGAACTTAGAGAGGTCAATGAAGATCTAAAAAGTTATTTATAGAAGGTGTCAGAATAAAGCTTTCAGTAAGTAGCCACATCTTTTCTGAAATTTAAAACAATGGAATAAATTGTTTGATGTAAAGTTTGAAAAGTATAGAGCTAAATTAAGCATCTTGAGATGTAAATATATTTTGTTTTATATTAAGTTCTTTTTTTTACTTTAAGAATTTGCAATAATGAAATAATGTATCAAGTTCATTCATTTTGTAGTACAAGGATCTTCTTTAGCTAGTTACAATGTACTTATGAATATCAGTGAACACACTGAATGTAAGTCATGTCTCCCCCTTACCTGACCACACCCCTGAGAAAGAGTCGCAAGGAGTCAAACCACTGGGTTGGTCAGGAAGGAGCACTGTTTGCTGCAGACCTTCCTCTTGCTCATGGGTGTAGGCAGGCATACTCCAAGCACTCCATGGTGTGCAATTTTATTTAAGGGGGGTAGCAAATAGGCTCTGAAATGCTTCCTTTTTCCATGAAAACTAACAAAGAAAATACTGAACCTTTCTGTAATTTTATTAATAGGAGTCGAAACTAGAAGGACTGATCACTAATACTTTATTTGCATCCCAAGGACAATACAACTTTACAGGCTCTGGGCCAGTATGTGGGTGTCTGAAGGAACAAAGCATGGCATTTGTATTTACCCATGCATGGCAACAACCATTGTCATGAGATAAAAAAGTTGTATTTATTGTGCTAAATGAGGCAACAAACATGGTCCTGGTGTGCATTTGTACATTGTCTGGCTACACCCGGTGGGGGTAGCTCACCCTAACAAGGGGGTAGCAGTGAGTCCACTTGGTGTGCAGATCTGAAATCCCTGGCTACACCCCTGCTCTTGCTATGCAACAAAATAAATTTCTTTGAATTGAACAGTAACTTTTTGCTTGGAATTACAGGTCTCGAGTGACACTGCATCATTTTGGTTGACTACTTCACAACCCTCATAGAACAGTTGTCCATGGCTCTGGACATTCCATTGTAGGAGGCCCAGAAGAAGGAGACCTACTCGCTGATGGGCATTTTTGAGCAGGACTCCTCACCAAGGGTAGACTTTCCTATCTCCCTACCATTCTGGACCCAGTGCTCAGTGTATGGCAGCAGCCAGCCTCCTACCTGGCCCTGCCATGTCATATAGAGTGCAGGTATGTGGTTCTCCTGGGTTGATTGTCCAACTTCTCAGAACACAGAACAGAGGAGAGACACCAAAATGGTGACTGATATAAAAGACAGAACCTATGAGGAGAGATTGAGGGCCCAGCATCTATACTCACTTCAATATAGGCATATTAGGGGGAGATATGTGCTGTGTTTATGACACCTTTGCAAATCACGACCTGTGGCAATGTACAGGCTTACAAACAAGACCAGAATCAGTAGCTATAAGAGGCCATGATAAACTGATAAAGGGAGAACATTACAAAAAAACCTCAGAGGAACCTGGTTCATGCAACAGGTAGTGGGGAACATGGAACATTCTTCCAGTGGCAGTGGTGGAAAGTAATAACGTGGAACTTAAGAGGTCAGTGGATGAGCACATGGGGGATCATGTGTACTCGACCCATTTTTTTTTTCTTTCTTCTTCTGTTTCTCACCGTCCCACCCGGCTCCTATCTTTCTGGCCCTCCCAGCCACATTACTCCAGCGTCCACTGGTCACACCTCTGGCACTAACGAAGTACCAGCTGGCCAAGTACAGGGCCTGTGGAGAGGCCGGCTGTCATCCTGCTGGGTGGAGGTGTGCAATGATGCCAGTGGTCGAGCCGTGCAAGCTTCCGCATGCGGCACACCGGGCATCTGCCCTGCTCCACCCCCTCTGTGTGCGTCCATTGTGCTGTCCCCCAGCCACCACTAGGGGTCAGGCAAGCAGTGGACTCCATCCCCACCCTTCCCCGGGAGAGGAGAGCTGTCCTCCAGACACTCGATCCTCTTCCTCTCTGGCCGTCCTCCAGTGGCCCGCTCGCACCGCAAACATGGGTCGCCAGTGTGGTGGGAGGTAAGGCATGACGCCTCAGCCCCCAGCACCACTGGGCCGGTTACTCGACCCATTTTTAATTTAAGGACCAGGTTAACAATGGTTTATGCTATATACCTGTATAAATTCCTATGAATCCATTATCAGAGGGGCTAGTGTTCTGCAATTGGAAGGTGCCAGGTGAGTCGGGCAAGGCGGTGGAGGCAGTTCCTCCAGTGACCAGTTTGCTGGGGCTGCCAACAAGAGCAGAAAGTGATAGTTTGAGTGACTCCATTCACTCTCCATCCCAAACCCTTTTGCAGCTCCCAGTTGGGGGATGACTCACCCACTTCCTGCCACAGTGGTTCGCTATTACTTCAGACAAGTGGGTTCTGGAAGTTGTGGAACTGGGGTTGTTCCAAGCATGCAAGACTGCCCCTTTATCTGTCCCATGTACCGCTGGAGGACACGCTTTCACTGGAGTCTCTCCCTGCAATGTGGAGTGAAGTTCTGCCCGTCACAGAGTGGCATACAGTTGAACTGTCCAAGAAAGCTGGACTCATCAGGGGTTCATAGCACGGTACATTCTTGTACTCAAATGGATGGGGCTGGCACCCAATTCTTGATCTGCAAGTGTCCAGCAAGTTAATTGACAGTGGGAAGCTTCACATGGTGACCTTGCACCAGATCATTCCATCCCTGGAGCCAGACTTGGGTCTGTTCCTTGGATCTTCAGGATGCCTACTTCCACATCCTATTTGTAAGTCACAGAGATGGTTCCTCCACTTTTAGATGGGCAGAACCCAGTATCAGTTCAGTGCCATGCCATTCGGACTTTCCTTGGCTCACAGAATATTCACCAACTGCCTGTCAGTCATGGCGGCCTATCTTGGGTGTAGGGCCGTCAATGTATTTCTGTACCTTGATGACTGGCTTATTATGGGGAGCTTACTGTGTGCTGTGGAGCAGTCCAGAGATCTGGCTATCCAGACATTCTGGGATCTTTGCCTTATGGTTAATCTGTCCATGTTTGAACTCCTCCCGATGCAAGTGATTCTGCTAATTGAAGCCGAGTTGGACTACCTCCAACCCAGAGCTCGTCTTCCCAAGGACAGGATGGAATACCGGTCCTACTTTGGCTGATCATTTCAGATTTGGCAATTATGCCTGGCCTGGGATTTCCTCCAATTTCTGGGCTTCATGACCTTGATTACAGCTGTGGTGCATTAGGCCTGCTGGCACATGTGACCCATTCAGTGGGAATTGTGGCACCAGTGGTCTAAGTCACACTCGGCCCTGAACTGTCTGGTCAGGGTGGCAGCCTTTGCTGGAAACCATCTGATGATGTCCATCCCTCCTCAGATCACTTGGAGGGAATCCTATTCCTTTGTGCAGAGACTTTGGTCATATTGATGTTGGACGCATCAGTGGTGGGCTTGGGTGTGCATCGGATGGACCACAGAGCACAGAGGTCTGGTCTCCAAGCAATACTCAACTTCAGATAAACCTGTTTGAAATCTATTTCTATTGCCTAACATTAGCAGAACTTGCACCTGTGGTTCCGAGATTGGGTATTCCAGGTAAGTACAGACAACACAACCACCATGTCTTACCTGGACAAAAAAGGCAGTACACACTCCCTTCCCCTGTGTTAGAAGAAGCTCCAGACGTGTACTATGGCCCCCCTGTATGCAGACCTGTTTGTGGTCCGTGGCAAGCGGGGGTGGGGTGAACAACCTGCTTGCAGACTCTCTTATTCAGAAGTGGTCGCTGGACCTGGAGGTGGTGTTCCAGGTGTCCCCTGTACAAGTTGTTGGTTCACCCACACCTTGAGTACTCTGTGCATTTCTGGAGACCTCACCTTAGAAAGCCATTGGCAGGGTGGAGGCTGTTTAGAGAAGAAAAACCAAGATAATAAAGGGGCAGCAAGGGAAGCCCTACGAAGAAAGGCTGAAGAGCCTTAACATGTACTCTTTAGAGGACAGGAGAGCCACTACTGTGTGCAGTTCTGGAGCTCTCACCTTAGAAAAAACATTGACAGGGTGGAAACTGTGCAGAGGACAGCAACCATGATGATACACAGGCAGTAAGGAAAGCCCTACGAGGAAAAGCTGAAGGGCCTCAACATGTATTCTTTAGAGAACATCCTCAACATATACTCTTTAGAGAACAAGAGAACTGGGGGAGGAGAGTGCGGGGGGCTTTTCTGGTTGCCCAGAAAGGTAGGAAAAGAAGACCCTCTAAAGCAAAATTCATTTAAATTTTTTATTGATATAGTTTAGATTTTCTGACCTGCAACATTCGCCAGCATTTTGCCAGTGAACCCGGCTTCTTCAAGTCTGCTGTATCTGAAATGGTTAATCTGATCCCCCAGTTCTTTTGGGAATATTAGTGGGATGTTTGTAGGAACTGGACTCCTTGCACTCTTGTTATCTTACAGGTCATGGAGCCACTAGGGCAGTGCTTGATATAGCTTTTTTGACTGAGCACTAATATGTTTGCAAGAGGGAACATAATGAAGTTGCTGAGGAGGAGTTTCAAGAGGGAAGTGAGAAAGCATTTCATCATAGAAAGGGTGGTGGATAAATGGAACAGGTTGCCTAGGGAAGTTGTGGGGCAGAGACAGTGACGGGATTCAAACATGTGTGGGACAGGCACATGGGTATCATTAAAAGGAAAAATCACATGGTGATGGTGGGGAGAAGCCGGGGTCATTTTCTGCTGACAAAATTTAAAGTAAGTTTCTATTTGTTCTCAGTATGGGAAAAACCGTCAGTGGATCTGTACGCTTCCTGGGAAAACAAGTGGTGGTTGAAGCTGGCCCATCAGTACAGCGGTAGTGCTACTGCTTGCGCATCAAACAACCCGGGATTTGGACTGATCTCTAGTAGTTGGGGGCTGGCAGGGGGAGAGGATGGTCATGTTCCCCAGAAGATGCTCTCCTCCTCCGGAGTGAGAGGACTGTGCATACCGCATCACTGTCATCACCTGAGTGATCACAGGTGGTTGTGCAAGCTGAGCTGCAAAGTTATGGTGTCTCCTGACTGTGATGCAAGCATGCTTGCATCACTGGAAGTCCATGCCCCCAAGGGGAAGGGAGAAAAATGAGAAATATTGCTGCTGTAATGTGTTGTCCTCCCACAGGCTGTGCACCATCTACTGGACTGCCTTGCCTACCACAACCAACTTAAACTCTCCCTGAGGTTTGGTGAACTTTGGGGGCTCCACCCAGGGGGTAAACTGTATGGTGCTGTACCAGACAGGTAAAAATAAGTCCCAGAAACAGTGGGTGACAATGCTGTGGACGACACTGCAGATGGGAGCTAGCTGAGCAGAGATGGGAGGAAAAAAAAGGAAACTGTGACTGTTTTGCATCTATCCCCTGCAACAGGGCACACACTGCTGGAGATGGGGTGTTTTCTCTGTCCTGAACTTAGGGCCTCCTATATGCATTCCTTCCATTTCCTTTGATCTTCAAGGCGTAGAGGGATAGAGAATCACCAGTTCTGATTATGCCAGACTAGCCACGCCATTTCTGGTATTAGAATCTACTCAGTTTCAGCAGCAGGCCTCTGTGGCTGCTTCCACTATTGCCAGACCCACTGATGAGGTCCATTGGGATGATGAAGCATCCAGACCTGCAGTCCTTACACCTAGCCACTTGGTTCCTGAGCAACTAGAGTTCCAGGCCCTTGAACTTTCCAAAGATGTCCACTGGATGTTGGAGGCATATCAGAAGGAATCAACTCACAAGACCTACATTTGCAAGTGGATGAGGTCCATATGTTGGCACAAAGAGTGGGGACTTTGGCCCCTCTCCTGCCCTAGCTCACACATACTTGGCTATGTCTGATCCCTGTCTCAAACAGGGTTGTGAGCTATGTTCCAGAAAACAACAAACAGGTGCCAGCACTCCAGAACCAGGAGTTTAAGATTCTAAACTCCAATGAAGGAGGTCCACTCAATTTAAATGCTCAAAATGGTCAATTTATTCAAGGAAACTTCCCCAATGCAAGACAAGGACGAGGTCCATCTTAACCAGACTGCCCTGGCGCTTTGTCAGAGGGCAGAGGTTTGGTTTTGGACTGCCCCTTAAATACCAGATGAATCAGTGACATCATTATTACATCATAATTCATTGCATCATTATTTTCACTTGTTGCAAGAACATATCAGATCACTAGTACTCAAGGGCTATTTAAAAAAAATAAAACTAAATAAACATTAAAATACTTTATAGATTAATCAGTAATTACAGTGATATCATTGTGAAACGTTTTTATAAATCCATCATGTGTTTGAAAAAAGGAAAAGGAAAAGGATTGATTTACATCACTGCATTATTAGCCAAAGGAAAAGTAACAGCACAAATTATTTCTCATTTATAAGGTCCCAGTTCATAAGTCAAATGGAGCACATTTATAACGTTAGCTTCTTGTTTGTGTTATTTATCTTAAATGACCATCTGGCCACCATGTCAGCATGTTGTGCTTGAGGACGGAATCCCAATGGTGGCACAGTACAAAGGGGTCAGTTGCTTCTTTCAAGGGTTGGACCACCTATCCCCTCTGGTGCAGGAAACACCTCTTCCATGGGACTTACACTGGTGCTGTTGTGGCTAATGCATTGACCATTCAAGCTTATGGAGAAATGTGATCGCGCACATCTGTAATGGAAAACAGCATTTTTGGCCACCATATCCTCAGCCAGATCTGTGAGTAAGCCCCAAGTACTGTGCAGTGCAGGGTTTTATTTAACTCTAAACATTGATTAGCGTTTTGCTCATAAAAGTGCTAAAACATTGTGAAAATGCATAGCACTTGCCTCACTGTGTTTAATAAACCTAACACTCCTAGAAAACCTATATAAGTACTTTCTGTACAGTTAGTATTGTCCCAAGAAAAAAACTACTAATCAATTATTTAAAACCCTGCAGTGTTAACATATCTGTTTCCCATGAAGACAGTGTCCTGTGCCTCCATGTGAAATTCTTGTCCATGTTAGTCTTTGAGTTTCACCTTAAGCAGGCACTTGCTCTTCTGACCTTCTTCCCAAAGTCCTGCACTTCGGAGGCCGAGTGAATGCTCCATACCCTAGATGGTCACAGGGCTCTGCTCTTTCTTTTTTTTAACTTACGTTTTATTCATTTTGACACGATGAAACAAAGCAGCATTTCTGGTTAGGAAACATTTTACAATCATGACAAGATTTGATGCATTATACAGGACATTCATGCATTATACAGGACATTCATATCTCCCAGCTATGCCCCAGTGAGAGGAGAATTCTGGATTTAAACTCATAACAAAATATTAACTAGATATGCTGTGAATTGGCAGCCCAAGAGTGCATGGCAAAGCTCCAAAGAAGTTATAGTCCCATCACGTTGTCCAGAATTGCCTGCCCTTAAAAGGGTATGGTGCCATGCATATCACAAGTGTTTTGAAACATTTCTAGAGGAAAGCATTTGGAGACTACAGCTGCTGTCTTAACACTGAACAAAATCTACATTTGCAAACGGGGGCTACAATTCCCTCATTTTAAAAAGCCCTATGGATAATACTGTTAAACTAGTCATATTGGTTCATCAGGAGGAAAACCTTCAATAACAGTGCAAGTAAAATATCAAAGTTCAAATATAGTAGGGGACCCCCAGCCCATAAATTCTAATAGTCATATTCCAAAAGCGGCGTAAACATGTACATATTAAACTCAATCAGGGCCTAAGAGCTTCTCTCCAGTATCTGGAATCAAGTTTTAACAGTAAACAATTCCAAAAATATTTAAGACTGTATTCGCCCCAGCCAATCTCACCCACATATATCTATATTAACTGCAGAATATTTTGTGATAGTCTTTTGAAAATAGAATATGTAGGACCTTAGTAATCCCACCACATCATTGATTTGAGGAGAAAAGAAAGGCAGGTACTCCTCTGCAAAAGGACATTAATAGGCAAGAGAAACAGTACCCACATGTCATTCAGCCCTCATCCTGCTCATCAGGGCTATCTTGCTCCCCTGCCTGAACATGATGTGTAGTCTGAAGTTTCGTTGCCCATACTCCTGTATCCGACGGGTCCATAAAAACATAAACCTTGTCCTGATAGACTGTCCGAAGTTTCACTGGAAATAAAAATGCATGTGGGACCAATAAGTCTCTAAGGTTGCTCCGGACCCTGTCGAATTTCTACCACTGTTGTCGAGTGGCAAAGGAGATATCGTGGGAATAGAAGAACAGGGTTACCTTCATAGAGCAAAGGATGATGGCGTCTCGCTAGTTGCAGCAACTGGTCCTGCATAGTCATTGAACCCAGCACAGCCATTACTATGTGAGGGACATCACCATCTTGCCTTCTTCATAGTCTGATCCTGTATGTTTTGAGTATGGGCCATTCTACAGGTCCAGGATGGTCCTTTAATTGGTCGTTCAGCCACGCTTTGAGGAACATTGGCAGATGGTCCCCCTCTTCTCCCTCGGGGATTCCCAAAAAGTGCACATTAGCAGAACAGGTTTGATGTTCTATGATTTCCAGCCTACTTTGAATAAGTTTAGAGTCTTTAGCGAATTGAGCTGCAGTGGTACTACACTGGTCCGACTGTTTCTTAACATCATCTATCTCTAATTTCAGAGCGTCCTTGGTATTTTCCATAGTCGTCATTCGAGAGGTAAGGGAGTCTAATTTGTTATTCATGGCCGAGACCGATGCCAGGAGCAGTTTCATCTTGGTGCCCAGCAATTGAAGGGTCTCTTCCTGCACTGTTTCTGCTGCTCCATCATGCAAAGCCATTCGTGTGCTGGGCCCAGATGTCCTGGACTGGGACTGCTGTTTTTTCCTATCTGTTGCTCCTTGGTTGCCCATTATGGTCAGTGGAGCATTCTCTGTCCTCAGGATCCAAGTTTTCAGTTGAAAAATAAAAATTTTGAGCTATAATATTGCAATTTCTACGAGATTCAGTGCAGAGCTCTGCAGTTAACCTTCCTCCATGCTCGGGCTCTATTGCACCCCCTATCGCAGGGCTCTGCACTTCTACCAAGAGTGTAGTGTACAAGAGAATTTTATGGTAAGGCCCACCACCTGTTTGTTATATATGTTAAAGCCACTTTAGGCAGACTGGCAGCCAAACAAATGATTTCCTAATAGTTAACTTCCTGCATTGCACTGTTTTTTAGGTTTACTGGGGAGGATCCGCCTGTGGGGTTGAAGGCTCACTTCACCTGGTGTACTGCTGCTTTTGTTGCTGCTTCTGCCAGACACATTCCCATTTCTGAAGTATTTTCCATTACTCCATGAACTTCCACAGTTGTCATGATGCTGCTTTTGAAACCTCAGTCATCCAGTCTGTTTTCACCCAGTTAAGTGTGCATGCCTTACCTCCTCCTCTTGAGGACTTCTAGGAGTCTGCAAAAGTTGGATTGTGAACTGAATCTAGGTAGTTAGAAACAGAGGTTACTTGCTTGTAATCATAGTTCTAACCCCAGGAATCACTCATTATGATTAAAAAAAATGCACTCCTAAACAAACATGTCTCAAAACCAAAGTTCAAAATGGTCACTCTGGCTATGATAATACTCACACTGCAAAAAAGGGACTGGCTGGTATCCTTGGATCTCAAGGATGCCTACTTTCACATTTCAGTAAGGCCAAGGCTCAGAAAATACTTAAGGTTCAGGCTCCCTTCAGGTCACTACCAATTCTCAGCCATGCCTTTTGGCCTGAGTTCAGTCCCCAGGGCATTCACAAAGTGTCTGGCTGTGGTAGTGGCCCACCTAAGAAGACTGGGAGTGTCAGTATTCCCTTATTTGGATGACTGGCTAGTCGTGGGTCAGTCCCCACAGCATGCCAAGGACTCTCTGGCCCTCACAAGGTACACCCTAGAGTGACTAGGATTCCTGATAAACATACAGAAGTCAAACATGGAGCCAGTACAGCTACTGGACTTCACTGGTGCAGAACTGGACACCTGCCAGGGAAGGGCCTTCCTCCCACAGGACAGGGTGCACAGCATCTTGCAGTTAGCAGGGTCATGGCAGGTGAACAGACCAAGGACTGCAAGAGAGTTTTTGTAACTGCTGGGCCACATGGCAGCATCCACAGAAGTGTTCCTAGGGTCCAGGACATACAGTTTCACTTAAGAGCTCACTGTTCCCAGAAAAGAGATTCCCTAACCAAACGGGTACCAACCTCAGACCCTGTCCTGCAGGCCCTGCAGTGGTGGCTGGATCCAGAGAATCTCAGGGAAGGAATTCCCTTTCAAAAGGAGCATCCCTCAGTGGTACTCACCACGGATGCCTCTCTATTGGGATGAAGGGAACACGTGTTAGACGTAACCACCAGCGGAACATGGTCACCCCAGGAATCTTAACTGCATATAAATCTCCTAGAGCTCAGGGCAGTATACCTGGATCTGCAGACCTTTGCTTCTCACTTAAAAGGAAAGGTGGTGCAGGTCAGAACAGACAATACCACCACCATGTGCAACATAAACAAGCAAGGGGGAACCAGATCCACCCCACTCTGCACAGAGGCAGTGAGAGTGTGGAGCCTAGCACACTCACTGCAAGTGTCTTTGTCAGCTGTTCACCTTCCACAAAAGGACAATGTCCTGGCAGACTTTCTCAGCAGAATCAGTCAGCACCATCATGAATGGTCTTTCAGTGCATAAGTACTCCAGTCAGTGTTCTGAAGGTAGGGCACACCAGAGATAGATCTCTTCGCTTCCACAGACGATCTTCAGCTGCCACAGTTCTGCTACAGGCCTCCCAACAGGGGCACAATTCCGGTAGATGCCTTAACACTTGACTGGGCAGGCCGATTCCTGTATGCCTTCCCTCCTTATCCCCTCTTGCTCAGGACACTGATGAAAGTTGGGTCACAGCCAGCAACAGTGATCCTGGTGGCCCCAGATTGGGCAAGGCAGCCATGGTACTCACTACTACTGACCTTATCTGCCTCACAGCCAATAAACCTGGCCCAGAGGCACAATCTCTTGACATCCTCTCAGGGCAGGATCCTGTATCCCAGTCTCAGAGCCCTACGTCTGAAGGCTTGGCTCTTGAAGACTTAGAGTTTGCAAACTTGAATCTCTCTGAAGAGGTCCTGACTGTGCTCAGGGGTTCCAGGAAGCCATCTACCAAGAAAACTTACTCCTCAAAATGGAAAAAAAATTCCATCTGGTGCAAGGGAAGAGATGTGGATCCTCCCGGGACCAGTTTCTCTGTTCTGCTGGACTATCTGACTCACCTACACTCCCTGGGCCTCAGGCCTTCAACATAACTGATATCTGGAAATATGTAAACTTGTCGGTCATCTTCGTGTAGTGGGCTGGCACTCCTCCAGTGAGTACGTATTTAGGTTCCTCAGCCTGTCCTCATATGGCTGCCCTGCTGAACCAGAATTATCTTTGTTACCTTTCTTTGCACTGCCTCTAGATGATTTACATACTTTTCAGATGGGGGCTCCAATATGGCACACAATGGTACAGGTGAGGTCACACCATGGATCTGTACAGCAGCAGGATCCCCTCCTTCCTTTTGCTTGCAAACCCTCTAGCTATGCACCCCAACATCCCATTTGCCTTGACTGCTACCTTTTTGAATTGCACAGACTGCTTAAGGTTGTTAGATATGGGTACCCCCAGAACCTTTCCCCCCTCTGTCACCATGTCTTTACCCCACCCCACTCACCCCACCCCCAGTATTCCACTGTCGGGTCTTGCAACCAGTGTGCATGCCCTTGTACTTTTTCACACTGAATTCCGGCTGCCAGAAACCAGACCACCTTTAAGCTTTGCTAGGTCCTCTGTAAGGTCCCTGACCCCACTCTTTGGTGTCCACCTTCCCACAAAGTTTGGTGTCATCCACAAAGAAGCAAATCTTGTCTCTAACACCCTCCCCTGTGTCATTAATAAACGCATTAAACAACACAGGTCTGAGCACCAATCCCTGTGGGACCACGCTGGTGACCTCTCTAGATCCTGATGGCTCCCTTCTAACACTACCCTGTAGGTCATCCCACTGAGTCAGTTTGCCTGCCAGTCATCAGTTTGTTACCCACCTCTGAGTCCTCCAACTTTTTGATTAAGCTCCTGTGGGAAACTGAATCAAAGGCTTTACTGAAATCCATGTACAGTATAACTGCCTGCCCCTTGTCCACAGCTTTTGTTACCCAGTCAAAGAAATCCATTAAGTTGGTCTGGAATGACCTCCCCACCATGAACCCATGCTGACTCTCATCTTTTTTTTGTTCTTGCTGACCGGGAAAGGAGGGTTAGACAATTCTACCTATTTTCAACCTCGTCCCAGGAAGGGGGATACAGATGGATGCCAACTGACATTGAACCAGATTAAGCTGTTGGTGGTATTTTTAGTGAATGGGGGAAATTTGGCCAGGACACTAGGGAAATTCCCCAGCTCTTTTCGAAAAGTGCTGTGGGATCTTTAACATCCACCTGAACTACCACCAGAACAGTCAGGTGGGACCTCGGTTTAACGTCTCATTCGAAAGATGTTTGGAGTCCATTCACCTCGAGGAATGCAACCAACTGTTCTTTCAGGGTGGTCTCCATTAGCTTGCCCACTATAGATGTCAAGCTGACAGGCCTGTAGTTCCTTGGATCATCCCTAGTCCCACTCTTATGCAGCAATGCCACATGTGTTATTCTCCACTCCAGTGGCCCCTCTGCTGTATCTAGCAAACTGTTAAAAAGGCCTGTGAGTGGTCATGCTAGCTCTGCTGCCAGTTTGTTCAATACCCTGGAGTGCATACCATCTGAACCTGGGAACTTGTCCACCTTACGGGCTCTGAGTCCTTTCATTACCCAGTCCACTGTGACCCTGTACTCAAACATACATGCATCTCCACCCTTCTCCTGCCCATCTTCCCTTGTAGCACTGGCCCGTCTTTCTCTTTAGTAAAGACAGAGCAGAAGTACTTGTTTAGAACCTCTGTTTTTTCCTTACTTCAATCCACCCACCCTTCCTCCTTTTTAAATTTAACAATGCCCTCTTTTGTGGCCCTTTTTTCTCTAATTTATCTGAAGAAAGCCTTGTCCCTTTCCTTGATCCTATCTGCAGTCTCCAGTTCCTTCCCTACCTTTGCCTGCCTATTGTCCCAGCCTCCCTCACCTTCTCCATATAGGTTATCCTATCCTCCTTCTGGGTCTTTCTGTACTTCCTATACATTGTCCCTTTTTTCCCTTAACAGCCATGTCCACCTCCCCATCAATCCTAAGTGGCTTTCTGGATTTCCCTTTCTTTCCCCTCTGCTTATGACAGGTTCTGTGGCTACTGTGATCCTGTTCTTGATTGTGGTCCATTTCTGGTCCATGTTCAGATCTTCCCTGAGGTTAGCTGGTCTTTCTTTCAGTATCCTGCCCATCCTACTTAAGTCAGCCTTCCTAAAATCCAGTACTGTACATGTGTTTTCATGTTTAGCATGTCCTTCCCCAAATCTATGTGGAACCACACTGTCTGACAGTCCCTTCTTCCCAGTGAATCCCTCACTGTAATCTCCCTGGCATGATCGCTGTTAGTACCACGTCTAGGACAGCTCCTTCATGAGTGGGTTCACTAAGTTTCCCTTCCCCTAACCCCCAGGATTGGTTGAAAATGTCTTTCATCCAGCCCTCTTTCTGGTTAAATAAATAGAGTATATAAATAAATAAATATTTGTGGAATCTGGCCTAGTAAACCAGTTACGAGATTAATTTAACAACTTTTAATTTAATCGTATTGGGAATGGCACACAGTCGCTTTAAATCCTATAGACAATTTGATGCATAAAGTCACATTGCTGAATCTCAAATTGCTAGGCAACTAGCACAAATCCCTAAGTGGTGCAAAAATGGTGTAATCTCAGCACATTTGTTTCTACTCTTTCTATAGGAGATATCTTTTAGGATGTAATTAGAGCCACAGAAGACCTCCCATCTGTATGGAGCTCAGTGGGATGGAACCAGGAAGCCTGATTTTCCACTTGCTGCCTTCCTAATGTTGTCTTAATTCTCCTCCCCGTTGTTACCAAATTTCACCCACATCTGCCATTTTCTCACTTGAGTGGCCAATGCTTCTGTATAATGAAAGCCTTCTTACTCAGAGCAACAGATAAATTACTAGAGTAATTTGAGTGTTTCAGTTTTTGCATCAAGTGACAGGAGCAACATAAATTTCTCCCATAGCCTTGCTGCTGGCCCTGTGGAACTGCTGCCACATGATGGTTCGATGAGCAAAGATACAGTTCATCATTCTGTTTATTAGCCATAATTAAGAATAAAAAACTTCAGTATATATCATTGTAATTGATATGCAAATGAATGCTAGTGACTGGCCATAAACTAAAGTACCTTTTTTCCCTGGTTGTAATGTATTATAAGAATTAAATCATCAAATTAGCAAAGCTGCAGTCACTGACAGCTCCAACAAAGACACATTTGTCCTATGCTGTTGGAGAATATTCATTTAAATCTCGATGAATGGTGTAGCAGTAGTGCATTGTGCGACCACCTGGGAAACGGATTCAGGTGTGAACCCTAAAATACCATACTGTGACTGGCTGGGGGACCCGGTGCATTGCAGAGGTGAAGGGCATGGCTCCTGGGGAGGAGGGTCATGCCTGCTCTCCCCTGGTGGCTGACCAAGAGAGTGGTATTTATTTCAGCTGAGAAGGCAGCAGCAGCTCACCTGCTGTCAAAGCCAGGGGTAGGGAGCAGCCATGGTGACCAGCATTCAGTAGCATTCTTGGAGGACTACAGACCAGCATCAGTAGCATGGTGCAGTAGCTACACTATTTGGGTTAGCTGGTACGGCTGCAGTGTTTCTTTTTTTAATTCATTTAATTTGGGAAGCTCTGTCCCATACAACCCCATTTTTTATTTCATTTTCAAACAATTAAAAAAAAATAATCTGGCACTAACTGTAACTAGCACAAATAGCACGGTTTACCATGCTATTAACATTAGTCCATAGTCTTCCACCTGTACCAAATGATTGATGTGAGGGATGGAGTGGGGGGATGGGGAAAATAGAAACAAGGATTTACTTTCTGTGACTCCTGATGTTGGCAACAGTTCATAAAGGCTTATGTTTTGATGTAAAAATATAGATTGTCAGAAAAAATGTGTATGCGTTCTAGTTTAATCTCATCTAATTTCCATGAAAAAAGAATATGACAGTAGTCTGTTGTAAAATATCTTCTTTTGTACTGGAGCTCCTCTTGTACATGTAAAGAGCTTAAAGAACAAATTTGGAATCCTGGGACAATCATCTGCTGCCTATCAAACCCAAGCACAGCACTCTGAGACAGAATACAGACATCATCTCTGTGTATCCCTGTCTGCTGTCACAAGGCAACACATTCATAGACCATGAGGGAATTACTGTTGTATATGAGATGTTTTAATTATGCTAACAGTGTAAAATGAATTGTTACCTAGTTTTCTAGAATGCACTTTCTCAAAGCGACATGCTCTGACTGGCCAGCCACAAGGGTTCATGTCAAGTTGCCCTAATAATATCACCCTCTGCCATTTCACTGGTCTACTTAGATACTACTAATGCTAAGGGCTTGTCCACAGAAACTTGCACCAAATATGCATCAAAATAACTAGCCTGATAGTGCAACAACTAGGGAGCAGCTTGTCATTCTGACAGTGCAGGTTCATGATCCGTGCTTGGAACATTGATGAGATCTGGTGCGAGGATCTATGCACCCCAATGAGGGACATGTGGAAATGGAATTCCCTACCTCCTCCTTCCGTTAGTGGCCCAGAGAGATAGCAGCAACAGAAACAGTCAACATTTAGGGAATAGACTTCATGGAGTAGACTGTGCTGTTAAACACTGCCCCTTCAAACTTCCGTTCCAGGGGTGAGGGGTGGGTGCTGTGGGGATGAGGCTTGGCTGATGATGCTCCCTCTGTCCCCACCTTCCCAGCTGGGCAGCCCACAATAACTGGCACCCATGTCATGTCCTCCGGCCGGTCACCTGATCTGAGATATCCCCACCACTGGTGCTGGAAGGGTATTCCTTAGCAGAGGGGACAAGATCCAAGGGAGTTCATGGTGGGAGTCAGACATTGTCAGAACCAGATGTTGACCCTCCAGCAAAAGAAGCAAGAGATGTCCAGATATGTGAGTGAGAGCTGGGCACACCCCAGAATAAGGAAAGGAATTTGTTTTTATATAGTGCTTTTTATACAAACTGTATCTCAAACTGTATTTCAGTCCAGGAGAGGGAGAGAATGTTGCTGCTGTTTCAGGCATGTGGAATGGTTTAAGTAGCCAGAGATTGATTAGAGAAAAATGATAAAGATATAAAGTTGCTCAGGGTCACACATTAAGTGGCAGTTGTGGGATTCAAGGATGGGGATTCAAACAGCAGGATCAGGGAAGTGATCCTCCCACTATATAGGTCCCTAATCAGACCCCACCTGGAATACTGTGTCCAGTTCTGGAGCCCTCACCTTAGGAAGGACAGGGATAGGTTGGAGACTGTACAGAGAATGGCAACCAACATGGTTCAGGGCCTCCAGGGGTTCTCTTACAAACAATTACAAGACATTGAACATGTACTCTCTAGAGACTAGAAGGGAGAGGGGTGATATGATTGAAACATTCAGATTCATGAGGGGCATTAACAAAATAACCTACTCAGAAATTTTTAACAGAATAGAAGGCTCAGCCAGCAGGGGACATGATTGGAAGCTGTTGGGGGGGCTTCAGAAGGGATTTGAGGACGTATTACTGCACAGAAAGAGTACTTGAACTGTGGAACAGACTGCCTGCAGAGGTGGTGGGCAGTAAAACTGTGGTGGCTTTCAAGAGAGGGTGGGACAGAGTAAGAGCTCAACAAGGTACAGCGGGTGGGGGGGGGCTAGGTCCTGGGACCCATAGAAGGCCTTGGTAACCCTTGTGCAGATTAGATGGACTTATGGTCTCCTTCTGCCAATATCTTCTGTGTTTCTGTGTCTCTATGGGTCTCCAGGTTCACACCTCAGCTCTCTAACTAGTAAGACGCACTGCATCCCTAAGAGCATAACAGATGAGCATAAAAAGTGTGACAGAATTTATGTAAAATATAACATCTGAATCAATACTAAAATGATTCACTGAAAATGTCCATAAATTACAAGAAAGTTGATTATTTTTGTACTTATGTTTTATTAGATTATGTAACAAACATTACACATTAGCGTCAGCAGGCAGGCAAATACAATTAATGCCCATTATACAATAGGCTATAGCATCATTTTAACAGTAGTACAGAAATAAGGCACCCTTGTTCTTTGGTACAGCATCTGGGGGTTTGCATATCATGTTACAATTTATAAACCCAAAATTTGTTTAATCAATCTTTACAGAATTTAAATGAATCCATCAATAGCCATTGCTGCCGTGAGCAGGGATAGCAGGGATAACAAATACAGGCAACAAACAACGTTCGCCCTCTTATAGGGTTAAGCATCCCACTCCCAAAACATAGAGAGATTTAATCATTCTACATCCTCTTACACAACTCCAGACATACAGGCAAAACATCAGTCTTATCTTAGTCTTCAAACCCAAACCCATGCTTATTAAATGGTTGTTTTACTTCTGCTCAGCATAAGCTGCATGGAATGATATTAAAAAGGTATATTAGCTTCTTTTTTAAACTAAATAAACAGCAATTTTAACTTTAAACAGTGGCTTTGTAGTGGGCATATGGAGTCCCATAATGACATACCTCATTAGCGGTAAAGGCAATTATCTCCTGCACCACATAGTGCCTTTCTGTCTCCGCTCCCATTTTAATCTCAAGTTTTAACAAATATTTTAATTCTAACATGCACATTCTGGGGTATTATCATAGTTGTTCCAAACATTTAAAGCCTTCCCACTTCTCCCTCTTTAACCCACAGAAAACGTATATTTAAACATAAGCTTTTCTAACTCTTCAGTCCCCTTCCGAATCTGAGGTTGCCTCTTAGGTAACAAATTGTTTTTCAGTTTTATCCAGGAGTTTGGCTGCTTCCAACACATCTGAAAATTGGTAAGTCTTACCGCCATAATGATCTTCAGGCTGGCTGGCATTAAAAGCACGTGGTGTACCCCCAAGTTCCGAAGGTGTGCGCATACCCCATCAAAGCTCTTGCGCCACATCTTTGTGGCATAAATTAAGTCTGGGAAGAAATGGACTTTGTGGTCTTGCCAGGTAATCGGACTTATTGACTTCGCCTGCTGCAAAATAGTGTCCCGCTCTGTAGACGTTCTCAGCTCCACCATAACCGTACGTGGCATCTGATCCCCAGTTGTTGCTATCTGGCGGCCGCCACAGGGTGTGATCCTATAGGACCTGAGGATCAGAAAGTCACTGTCGAGTTGCAACAAATCCTTTAGCCATTGTTGTAAAAAGGTAGGGAGGTGATCCCCCTTCAACACGCTCTGGGAGGCCAAGTACGTAAGCAATAATACCCGACAGGGTGGGCGGTATTGGGCAATACCGGACTGCTCAGGGGCGTAATGAGGCCCGACACCACAGGCGGAGGGCCTTATAGCCCCTGGAAGGTCCGATATTGCCCATACCGCCCACCCTGGAGGGTATTATTGCGCTTAGAAAATGGGCTACCGGTGGACATTTTAATAAAATAATAAAATAACAGAGGAAATTACTGTGAAAAATATATATAAGCACTAACAACATTTTCTTTTAGGTAAAGTAGTCCCTGGTTTCTGTGCTGTCCCATCTTATGTTGCACCCCTCCCCACAGAGCTATCCTCTTGTACATATGCCCCCCAATTTCCAGAAGAAGATACAGTTTCTAAAGCGTTTTGAGTTTTAAATAAATAAAATGTTTTACCAGTTTTCTTGTTGTTCTTCTTTCTGAGGTCGTAAATTGAGACTGTTAAGATTGGGAGCATTACCGTCGTGACTGTGAGCGAGGCGTGAGACAGACATCCAGGTTACTGTTTTTAACCCCCTTTACTGAACAGCGATAGAAAGTACAGGGATTTCTATTTTTTTCTTTCCGCAGCAGTCAATTCTTCAGACCTTTCAAGTGTCCGATTTATTACAGATGCTGGTATCCCTTTTTTGGCCCCTCCATTTCAACTCCTGCTCCGTTTACTGCTGCTGCCGTCCTCTCTGCATGTTATGGTAAACAACACAGACCGAGTTGATAGCAGGTGGCAAGCTGGTCATGAGAGACATAAGAGCTGCCGCTACAGTCTTGCAGGTATTTTTTTTTTAGGTTTGGGCTCACATTGTTTAAATAAACAGCTGGAATCTGAATGCGGGTTACATTTATTAAAGGAAGCCAGTGCCAGTGGAGTTGTGGGAAGTGGGTCATGCTTTGTTTTGGATTCAGTCCTCAAAGAGTGTATGGAGCTGAAGCGAATAGTAAAAGCAGTGCAGTTGATTAGTGTAGTGCAGCCTAAGGTATGCACCACAGCTGTTCCTTTTTTTTTTTTATAGAAAGTTTTTCTTTGTTAACTTACATTGGGTGACTACTGCCATGAGTGCCGTTGTTGTGGGGGGGGTGAACACTTGCTCGCTAAGCGAGAGAAAAAAATGGCGGCAGTTTGAAATTGTGTACCCAGCACTTCAGCCAATGAGGAAGCAGGGTGCTGGGCACACAGATACTTTGCTGGCTATCAGGCAGGCTTAGGCTGGGGCTTTTTATTTGGTGGGCATCTATTGTCTGATAGATGCCCACCTAAATAAGTGTCTCAGCCAATCAGAAGACAGAATGGTCTTTGCCCATTTTCTAGTCTGACATAATTAGCATGACCTGTGTTCTCAACATTCTCTAGGCACTTCCGGAGTAACCCATTCTCCTTAGCGAGTCCCAAAGCCACCTCAAGTGCCTCGTCTGCATCCTTCTTCGCCCCTTGTGTTTCATCCGCCAGAGCTCCCACTTTTAAATTAACCTGCTTCAGTTCGGTGTTATAATCCTCTAGTTTTTTATCAAGGCTTTGAATGGCCTTCAGTAGCACTGCATGTATCGGCTGTGGACTAGGTTGCTCATCAGAAGCTTGATGGGGATCTTTGCTACCTCCCGATTTGGACTCTTTCAATCGGGCCCCTTCCACGTTGGAGCTTATTTAATTGCCACGAACCATTTCTGCTGACTGCAGCTTCTCCCCGATACAATTTTAGTATCAGTCGAAAGCATGTAAACTCTGCTATAATCTAGTTATTGTTATAAGACTGATAATCTCATCTAAATATAGATTATCGTTTTCCTGTGTCTGTTAGAGGAGCTGCCCAAGAAAGATGTTCTCAGCTTGGCTGCTGGCCATGCCCCCAGAAAGTTGATTATTACTGCCATCTGAAATTTTGGTTTCTCATATGCCATTTATTAATTTATTTTATTTTCCTCTTAGTTTTGCCCCTTTTTTAACCTTTGTTTTACCAGGAGAGACACACTATTCTGAAAGCTTGTTTGCAGGTGCAACCTGGGAGCACCAGGAAGTTAAGTGACTTGCTCAGGGTCACACACAGTATGCAAGTGAGGGCTGTGGGATTCAAACCCAGGTCTTCAGGTTTGCAGCTCAGAGCCTTAAACCACTATACTATACTGCCTCTTCTACCCAGAAAATCGGGTTGCTGTGGCTGTACCCATCTTCCCAATCTGAGGGTGGGTGTGCACCTGCCTCCACAGCCGATGCCAGTGCCACTCTTTAGTTGGCCAAGGGGGGGGCTAGATTCCACTCCTTGATTCTTTAGTGGAGGGGTGCCACTTTTTGCTTGGCCAGCTGGTGGGATGCTGCTCCTTTGTTGGCCATTGCAAGGGATTCCATTCCGCGGTTGACCAGCAAAGGGTGGGGTGGCACTCCTTAGTTGGTTAGTGGGAGGGGGATGTTGCTTCTTGGTCAGCCAGTGGGGAGATAACGCTCCTTGGTCTGGGGGGGGCTGCCATTCCTTGGTCTGCCAGTGGGAGGCTGACACTCTATGGTCAACCACTGGTGGGGCGGATCACCGCTCCCCTGGTTGGCCAACATAGAGGATGTTGCTCCTTGGCCTGCCAATATGGGGGGATGTTGCTCCTTGGTTGGCCAGTTGGGAGGGGGGAGTGACACTCCTTGGTCGACCAGTCAGGGGGGTCACTCCTTGTTTGATCAGTGGGGGGAAGGATGCTGCTCCTTTGTAGGCCAGTGGGGGGGGATGCAGTTTGGCTAGCATCCCCCTGCTTGCAAGTTGAGTACCCCACTTCCCTGACACGTTTGGCAACACAACATTTCAGTTATTATAAATCATTTAAGGTCCACTGGCCAAGCAGACTGTAGGATTTGAGACATGACTCCTGTATCTTGTCCTGTGTAGAGTTGGGCTTGTGTGCGGACTTTGGACTTTTTCATCCTCCACCTTTAAAAGGGGGATTCAAATAATTTGACAAATAGTTTTCAATAAACACAATTAACAGGCACATTTCAGTGACCCTGTTTACATAGATGAGAGAAAATTAATGTATTGTAGCTAATTAGTATGGCTCAAAAGTTACATTGGGCAGGATGTTTTGTTAAACATATTGTCAACAAACCCTTAAACAGCTGCTGACACCATTTTACATGTCAGGCAGGCAACTCATTCCGGGAAGTTGCCTGCCCAATCAACTAAATGAACTGTTTAAAACTTTTTTTTCCAAAGTTAAATACTTCAATTTTAACTCATAATGCCTGGCTCATACCGTCCATGTACAAGCTGAGCAGCCATTCCAGCACTGGAGCCCCGCTCCAAAAAAAGGCTTTTTGATGGTGTGAGGTATGAAATGGGGCTTCAGGCACTCTATGTAGGGAGTAATAGGATGAGAATAGGATCAGGGAGGGGGCTGTCAAATTGTACTAACATTATCTTTGCTGGCAGTTCTGCATGTAGGGGGCTATAGCTATTAGCCCCAAACATGTAGAATGGCCAACAAAGATAATGTTAGTACAGTTTGATAGCCCACTCCCGCAATCCTATTCCCATCTTATTACTCCCTACATAGAGCACCTACAGCCTTGTTCCATACCTCATGTAAAAAAAAAAAAGCTGTTTTTTGGGATGAGGCCGCAGTGCCGGGATGGCGCTTAGCTCATACATGGAAGGTATGAGACAGGCATTAATAGTTAAAATTTAAGTATTTAACTTTGGGGGAAAAAGTCTCAAAACCAATTTGTTTAGTTAATCGGGCAGGCAACTTGTCGGAATGAGTTGTCTGCCTGAATCATGTTAGCAGCTTTTTAAAGAGCTAGTGTACCGCCTGGCATAGTCATTTTCAGAAGTAGCCAACTATCACTTCTTCTATCTGAAATAGTTTTCTCTTTTCTGTTTTGCTATTTAGAAGATATTCTACTTGACAGTATTAGGTGAGATGTGTGGAACAACACTGTACCTGGTGGCTGACATAGTTCTGTTCCTCCGTACATATCAGCATTGTGACCTCACTGACTGTGACATGACTACTAAGCAAGAAGTGCCAATCAGCTGCTGGTTTGATTGGTAACTTGTGACATGTTACCACTCGGGCAGCAGGACTTTGTGATGTAACAGTAAGGTGACATGCTGAGTGGGAGGAATAGAACTAGACATGTCTGCTTCTTAATAACGCACTACTTTTCACATCACACCCAATACTATTAGGTGGAAAACCATCTAATGAGCACACAGAGAAACACTTTAGAAATAAAATAAGGCACGACTTATAAGCAATAAGTAACATTTCTGTCTGATGGTACAGGGATTGCATCACAAGTCCTATGAGGACAGGCTGAAGGACTTGAATGTGTACTCCCTGGAGGAGAGGAGGGAGTGAGGGGATATGATAGAGACATGCAAGCACAGGTACCTTACAGGGAGGAACAGGGTGCAAGAATACACTATTTTCCAGCAAAAAAGATGTTCCCAGACTAGAGGGCATGGGATGAAGTTGGAGGGAGGGCGACTCAGAGGAAACGTGAATAAGAATTTCTTCACAGAAAGGGTGGTGGACAAGTGGAACATCTGCCAGAGGAAGTGGTGGGGACTGAAACAATCACGGGATTTAAGAATGCATGGGACAGACGTAAGGAAATTCTGGAGGTCGGGGTAAGGGGCAACAGGCAACAGACAACAGACTGCTAGAAAAACATAAAGGGAATTTACAAGCTCAAATGGGAAGACCGGGTGGGCCATAGGCCCTTGTCTGCCAACAGTTTTTATCTATCTATGTATCTGCCTGTCAGTTTTTGGCGCTACTAGCTCCTTAACTCCCCCCCACCAAAAAAAAACACACCAGTTAATGCTGACTGGCAAAGGGATCGCTTTACCTTAATCATGCCTCTCTTTACCCCTTGCATGCTCTCTCTCTCAGCACTTAATTCATCCTGAACTTTCCTTACCCTCCCTGTGCTCTCCTAGTGGTTGATGCAAGTGTTCATGGCTCTCCTAGTTATCAGTTAAATACAAGTGCACTGCTTTGGGATACAGCGTAGGCACTATGTGAAACCAAATTTCTTTCCTCAACCACTTTGCAGTGTCAGTGGCTCAGTAGGTAGCACACTTGCCTCTGAGGCCGGGATATCAGAGGACTGTGGGTTCAGTTCCCACTTCTGGCACTTGGGTTAATATCCCAATACTGACACTGTAGTGCAGCATGAGAGGGGTGCTGCACTTCTGAGGTGCCGTCTTTCGGATGAGACGTTAAACCGAGGTCCCATCTGCCTGGATTGGTGGTAGTTCAGGTGGATGATAAAGATCCCATGGCACTTATCGAAAAGAGTGGGGGAATTTCCCCTGGTGTCCTGGCCAAATTTCCTTCATTCACTAAAAAAAAAAATACCACCAACAGCTTAATCTGGTTCAGTTCAGTTGCTTACCATCTGTATCCCCCCCTCCCCCCAGTCGCCCCTGAAAAAGGGACTTCTAGGCTCAGTGGGTTTACCGGGTCAACAAAATTCAACAAAAACAAACAAACAAAAACAAACTTTGCCAGTTGGATGCGCTAAAGAATGACATTTCCACCAACATGAATGTGACTTGGTGCTTGCAACAATTGCATCAGGCTGATGCTCTGTAATATGGAATGATTTCAAAGGAATGCGTTCTGCACTGGCCTGGTTACAACACTTCTGGTGCTGCACAGAGGTATAGCTGGGGGGGGGAATTTTCACATAAGGCACCCCCTCCATGAAGTTGTATACATAAGCAAAAGACCACGAGAGAAATGTGGGTTGTGCAGTAATAAACACACCCTATGGGTGCATTCAGCTACGAGGCAAAGCTGAGGGGCTTTAACAACCCGTAGAGAAGGTTTATTAAAACACCAGTGCACAACCTCTCGAATGGTCTGTTTTGCTTATAACATGGGACATTGACTGGTCAAAAAAAGTTGATGTTTAAGCAGGAAAGAGAACTCTTTAGTTGTTATGGTGGCTGTATTGTGCTGCAGGAGAAAAGTGTTCCTCTGAAAGTAAAACATAAATGTTACCTGCCACTGTGATGTTCCACTAAGCATTTTATAACTGCTAAATAGTTTGTTACTGGATCTCTGAGAAAGGTCAATAGTTTGAAAAACAGTTTAGTTGAGTAGCAATGACAGTGTGCATATCCCTTACGCTAGTCACACTTGCATAACTCCCTTTGGGTCCTTTAAGTGCAGTCAGTCTCTTGCAACTCAGGTTGATTGTTAAGCGCACACATACCTGTGAGGGGAACAGATGTTTATGGCTGTAAGTACTAAGAGACAATTGTCAATGCCGAATGTTCGTCATGTGGCACTGGTGTCATTTTGGGGGTTACGAGCTGGCATTGACACATTTCAACACGGGTTCATAAACTGATTGTTTTAATATTTTTACACCACATTTTCAACATAGCCGTCTTATTACACCACCTGATGAAGAAAGGAAGGTACAATTTCAATCTCCTGTCCGAAAGGTAATTTCACGCAGTGGCTGCAAAATCACCTTTCAGGATGCAAAAAAACAATTTGGCCAGGATCTGAAAAATGTCAGCTGTCACATTCATGAGGTGCAGTGAAGAAATGGCTATGTTGAAAATTTGGGGTAAAAATATTGATCAGTACCAAAGGTACAAGCCTGCATTTGCTAATTTAAGTGCAGGCTGGTAACTTTGTTGTTTGTTGATATTTTCACAATTTTCTTTTTTTTTAGCTGTTTACTTTCTCCCTCTCCCTGGCCCTGGCCAGCCTTTCTCATCCAGCCACCATCCCTAGCCTCTGTTCCCTTCAGGCCGTCACCCTTATATCCCCCCATGGCTTACCCCCCATGGTGGGGTGACAACGGGGAGCCCTCTACTCACCCGCCCCAGGCAGGATGCAGCTCAGGTTGTTGCCTGCGGGAACGGAGTGCCAGGGGACAGCCATCAAGCCACCACGACCAGCCTCCAGGGTCTTTCCATTTTCTCCCCTGCTGGAGCTTCGGCATGCAGTGACACTGGCAACGGGCACATATCCGTGCACATCCCCACCAGGCATCTGCCAAGCTCCTGCCCCCTTGTTTATTGGCAGTGCTGCACTGACCCCCAGCCTCCACCAGAGGTCAGATGTGCACCGACCAAAGGCACCCCCCCCCCGGAGGTGGAGAGCAGTCCATCAGATGCTTGAGCCACCTCCTTCCCTGCAACCCCAGCAACTCGTGCTTGTTCACGAATGCGGGTTGCCGGCGTGGTGAGAGGTGCAGTGACCAGTGCCTCAGTCCTCAGTGCCACTGGCCTGGCTACACCAAATTTTCATTGTAGCATTCTTGTGACCCCACCTCCTGAAGAGTGACACTGTCATTTTGTTCAGTCGTCCTGAAAGGCGATTTTGCAGAACGACCGCGCCATTCTGCACCACAGGTGTGAAAACATGTTTCATGCAGGATATGAAAAATGACAGCCGTTCTGTTCATAAGGAGGTGTGAAATAATGGGAATGTTAAAAATCTGGAGTGAAAATATAAAAAATTGGTGAACTTAGGAGAGTGCATAGAAGCTGCATAATGCACGCTCATAATGCAGTCATTTTTTGGAATTTTTTCACTAAATTTGCAACATGGGCTTTTTGGGACTCCACCTCATGAACAGTGGCACTGTTGTTTCATTAATTGGTCCCAAAAGGTGATTTTCACAGCAACCATGAAATCACCTTTTGGGACAAGTAACAAATGACAGTGACAGTGTTCAAGAGGTGTGTCCCAGAACCCTATGTTGAAAATGTGAGCCAAAATTCCCAAAAATGGCTGAGATATTAACCTAAGTTGAAACCCCATTGACTCCCATTATTTGGCTTACCTTGAAATCTTCAGTTTGCCAGTCGGCTTTGAAGAGTGCAGACGTGTCCCTGTCCACAGAAGATCGCTGCTTCCAACCTCCCCAGAGTGAAAGTATGGGTAAAGTCTTGAGGGAGGAGTGTAAGTGGAGGGTCGGGATGGGGAGGGATGGTGAGACAACAAGGGACTGTTTTCTTTTTGGCAGGTTTAAAAAAATACATTGGGGACAGCTTTTTTTTTTTTTTTTAACAGGGAACAATGTTGTTTACATTTCTGGACACTGGGAGTGGGCTCCCCAGTGTCCAAGGGGACAGGGAACGGAGGGTGCGGGGAGGACAGCAGCAGTGGGAGGGAGCGGGAGGGATTGATTTGCTGCGGGGGGCTCGAACAGGAATGGATGGAGCTGGAAGGACAGCAGCAGTGGGAGGGAGCAGGAGGGATTGATTTGCTGCAGTCAGGTAGGTTGAAATGTACTGAAACAGCGCTACACATAGAGCGAGCTATTACAAGAGAGAGACACGCTTGCGTTCACATGTCCGCTCAAGCAGACTTGTACTCATGCAAGCTCGTTAAGTGACAGCAACTACACGCCATCACTGTAAGAGGCGGTGGCAGTGTGAACACGCAACCAGGAAGTAAATGTAATCCCTTGCATGGCTGTTTATACATCAAAGGACCGAGCCGCGCCACTATTGGTTCGGCTCTGTCTTTTGAAAACCATGCCAACTTCGTCCCCAAAACAAAAAGTGAGTAATCGGCAGCCTGCCTACTGATTCGCCTGACACAGACCTGCCCCTTGAACAGAGCTCTCCAGTGGATGCACCCCCTCACATCCCTGTATAGCAACTCTCATATCAGCATGTTCGTCTCCGCTTGCTCGCACAATGAACGTAAAAAGAGGGACTGAAATAATACCAATAGAGAAAAACTGAGTTTTTATGTGCATTAGCTGTGTGTCTACTGTAGTGTTTTTGTCTGTGTCCTGAGGGTTGGCTGTCAGATTAGGGTGCTGAAAAAGTAACTCAGAGTGGGCATTTGCTCTTATCCCACTGTCATGTTGTACAACTTAACCAATGAAACCATAGGATTTTTAGACTCCATTTTATAAATAGCTTTGCTGTGTATCCCCTCTCCCCAGTGTAGGGTATCTTTGAGTGTTGACTTTTGGCCCTTAAAGGGAAGGTCCCCTCAGCCGTGTAATTTGTAGGCACGAACAATAAATACCTCTTTTTGCACCCTTCTCATTTCATCAGGAGTATCTCAAGAGCCTCAAGTTATCTCAGGAGTGGATAGACAGGTTGACCTCATCTTTCAGGTCACTAGGCCCTCTGATGCCGGAGCAATACCAGTTGAGCTGTGTAACCAGTATTGTAGGTAGGGAGAAATGGGCAGACTGGATGGGCCAAGCTGTCCTTATCTGCCATCAAATTCTAGGTTTCTATGTTTCTATCAGTGGAAACCATAGAAGCATGGTACATGGAGTCCAACAGGAACAAGTTCAGGGCATCTTCCCTGGTTCCTCTCCTTCGATGTCTACCTCAAAGGACAATGAATGATCTTTACACCTGGCCTCAGTGTGGAGTATATTCTGAATAGCAGTTTGTAGGGGAGATGTTGCAAACATTGAGAACCCCCTGCTGTATACCATTTGTGATCCTGTCATCCTGCCATTGGGATTCCAAGGGGTTTCCAATACAGATGCTAGTACCATTTCACCCTGGCAGAGTACCATGGAGGAGACAATTAGATCACTTTGGAAGCATCCCTTCACCACCCTTCCAAGATCCAGTTCGCAGCTTAGGAACTACCTAGAATCATCTAACCTGTTGAATCCCCTACAATCAGGCTTCAGACCACAGTACAGCATCATCTCAGCATTGGTAAAGGTAACAGATGACTGGCAGCGTGAGCTGGATAAAAAGAAATTCATTTGTGCAGTTTTCCTAGACCTAAGTAAAGCCTTCGACACAGTCGACCATAGCTTGCTCCTGTCTTCTCTTCAGAATATCGGAATGGACCCCCTGGCATTGAAATGGTTCTCTAACTACCTCACTGGCTGATTGCAACAGGTGAAAGTGGAAGGGGAACTATCTCTGCTAAAACCACTTCTGAGAGGTGTACCACAGGGGTCTATACTGGGCCCCCTGCTTTTCGCAATTTACATCAACAGAATTGATGCTAGTATCAAAGATGCTAACATCCACCTCTTCGCTGACAATACTGTGCTTTATGTCAGCAGACCTACTCTTGGATCAGCCTGTAGTGATCTACAGCAGGAATTCAGTCAATTGCAGCTACGTCTCTTAAAACCAGAAATTACTTTTAAATGGCAAAAAGACTAAGGCAATGCTTTTTTCACCCCTTTCTCATGCAAAAAATCCATCTTCTAATGGGACGCTTCCTCAGATTACTACCCTACTTGGTGAACATTTGGAATTTGTAGACAAATTTAAATATCTAGGGGTCTGGATCGACCACAAACTTTCATTCATTGATCATGCTGAGAAGCTGTTGAAAAAAACTCAGAAAGAGACTTGGTCTCGTTTACAGGATTGAGCGCTTTCTCACCAAGGATGCAAATAAGAGATTGGTGCAAACCATGTTCCTCTCCCTGATTGACTACGCAGACTTTCTATATAGTCACGGTCCTACTACCACACTAACTAAACTGGACACACTCTTATCACCGAGCCTTGAGGTATATCACGGATCTCCCTTACTCAGCTCACCACTGCGCTCTATATACAGCTGTGAGTTGGACTTCCCTAAGCTTTAGACGACAGAGAAATGCTGCCGTGTGGACCTATAGTGCCATCACTCAGAGGTTACCCCTCTTATATCTCAGACTGTCTACCATTGAGAGTCATATCTAAGTATGGGCTGAGAAGTGCTCAGTATATTTCTCTGACTGTGCCCAAGGTCAGATCACGGTTTGGCCGGTCTGCCATAAGCTGTAGGCTACCATTGCTGTGGAATAAGTTGCAAGAAACTCTGAAACTGTTCCGCCGATCGATCTAGCAGCATTCAAATCAGATTCTGATCGCTCCTTCAAGGAAGCCTGTAACTGCTTCCATTGACAGCAGCCATTTCTCCAGTTGTTGATGTCCTCCCTCGTACCATGTATCATAACTGTGCCATTATTGTCCCCTCACCATTCTCCCCTCTCCAATTCTGCCCTCTCCATTCTTTTTTCTTCAACTCGTACCTTCCAAGGGTAATTGCTGACCACTTACTTTCCTTCCTCCCCCTTACCCTTCCTGCCCTTCTCAGTACACCGCCCTATCTTATTATATTAGTGTTGGCATGAGAATGTTGCCATCCTTTAGGATAACTAATCCTCAACTAGCATGTATCCTTCCTTGGTTACCGCTGCTCAGTGTCGGGGTCTATATGTAAATATATAAGTAGCTGTTATGTGGTGGTGCTATTACTATGTTCTCAGATTCTTTATTTCTTGATTGTCATTATATTGTTAATTGTCCTGACCCCAGTTCAACTCTTGTTGACTGGTACTGCTGTAACCATGATGTTCTTTACTGTCTTATTGTTCTATGTCCAGGTCCATCTTGAAAATTAGCTTGCTCAATGATGTTCGCCTGGTTAAATAAAGATATCGATTGATTGATTGATCACGCTGATACTAGAAATGTTTATTGAATTATTTCATACATCTATCCAGAAAAATATTTTTTACAAGGTATGATAATAACAGTCGATAAATTTTGGTTACTATGTACAAAGCAGCAACTACGGTGTAACAATGTTACTGTCCATTTAGTGGTAATGATTAAAAACTCTTGTTATGATGTTCTGAAAGACCAAAAATAGAACAGACAGGTTTAGTGATACACTCATTATTCTAAAAAAAGTGCTCACTATAATTATTTTTCAGCCAACTTACACATTTCTTCATTTCGATAGTGGGCAATGTGTGCTAGCATGATGTGGAAAGCTTCAGAGCTGGTTTTCCCAAAACATGCTCTCTCCACATAAAGGAATCTAGATAGGATGCCACCATGTCTGTTCTTGTGCCATTCATTTGTTTAAACTGTTTTTTTGCTCTAGCTCAATAACTCTCTACTGTATTAGTATGTACACCATTTAATGGGTTGACAAAGTTAATTGAATGGTTAACAGTTTTGTGTATGTAGTTTTTGTTTGGGATACCTTCTATTCGGTGGTATGCAGCCCATTGATCGCTGTGTATAATTGTTCCTGCTTTGATATTTTTTTCAATTATAGGCAGAAGTGTTGCTGCATCCTTCCGGTCAACAAACTGGAGTACTCCAACTAATTTTTCTACATCGTACATTCCAAAGACCCATTTGTCAGGGGTGTGTGCATTCCTGCCTCTGTTGTACTTAGCTTTCACCATTACTGACTCATTGATTTCAACTGTTTTTCCTACGCCTCCCAGTTCTTCCCTTACTTTTAGCATTTCCCAGGTACAGATGTCACGTAGGAACTGATACCAGTCTTTACTGTTTTGTTACTTAATTGTAAATGCTCACATGTGAGTGTCACTGACATCTTTGAACACCAATATAGTGTAAGCATCACCAGCTTTGCCAGAGGTATTCTCGATTTGGTGAAATATGTTCTTGTCAGTAAATTTGTTTTTGAGCTACACTGCCTGGTGGTACATTTCCAGAGTACTCCTAGGCTGCCGGCAGAAGAATCTTTTCTTATTAACATGGGAGAACCACATTTTATGCCGCTCTTCTTCCTATTTAATACTCCTTTTTCCTGCAGAAATTTTACTACTCGATCAACTGGTGAACAGATAGCTGATGAGAAAATTGTAACTGGATCCATGTTGTGAATTGACTTGGCATTGTCTGACAGGAAACACAGTTTTATTTTTTGTTTATTCTTGGAGATTTGGCTCGAGGTGAATGTTCTGAGGTTGGAGTGAGACATTGGCAGGCACAGAATGGCCCTTTTTTTTAATGTTTGTTTCTAACTTATTACATTTGAGTGTGATCCATATACTATTCTTTTTTAAAAACAGATGGGGGGGGTGCGGGGGCACAGCCCCCTGATTAAAGGTAGCATCCATTAATTTTATGGTAATATGATTATGCCTACAATGATTGATGTCAGCTTGTTTTTTTGTCAGTTTTGGTATTTTGTTTCTATTTTTCTGTTGTTGGTAGTTGTGCAATGTGAAGGAAAGGGGGATGGGGGGGGGCACAGCCCCAATAGCAAACAGTTGCCGCCACGTGGCTCTAGTTGTCACCATTAGCTCACTTGATGAGTTGTCTTCCCCTTCCGAGTTGCATAGCATTATGCAGACATGTTACAAAGACAACGGGGCGACGATGTAGCGCCACGTAACATCTGGTGGTCCGACTTCGCCCACTATCGCCTCAGAGGCTTTGGTCTCAGAACTTTGCAGGACAGCCATATGATCTTCCCTAGCACTACAAGCTTGATACTCAGCTGATGCAACTTATGGGCACAAAGTGCTGCAGGTAGCAGTCAGAAAGTAGAACTCTTACTGAAAGAGATACAGCAGTATTCTCCCCCACCTCAATTTGATGGGTACTGCTTATTAGAACCCATTTGTCATGACTTCTCAGTGACAATGTGGAGTGCCACAGAAAGAGGAAATTCCATCAGACTTACTGAAATTTATTTTTCTAATAGCCCAAACTTTGTCAGTAGGACCGCAGCCAAGGGTTGGTGTTAAACTCTCATGTAGAATATTGTCAATGTGAGCATTCTGCAAAATGTAAACATGTTGAAATTTTTTTCTCGTAGATAATTTTGTCAGGCAAATAGTTCATTGCCCTAGTGCCGTGTAGGTTTGATTATTTGAGTCTTGCAGTTTGGAGAGTTAATGTTGAAGCCATGTATTTAATTACATCCTGTCTGTCCTGAGTTGATGACTGCTTTGTCCATGACTTGTGTCAAAAGTGTCCTGGCTCTGCTACAGAATTGAACCAGGCAAGGTCATCTTAATTGTTCTGCAAAGATACGGTGCTTTTTCTCTTCTTTTATGTCATTCGTGATATTTAGCTGCATATTATAGTTATGTCATTATTAGGGTTAATATCTTTATTATTATTATTATGGTTATACTGCATAGCAAGTGTGGACTGATTAGTTAGAAGCTGCGTAACACTTGTGCTACCAACATTCTATGCTGATATCACAACTTTGAGCTGTGCAAGTGTCCTCGGAAAGAGTGCATCTAACCCATGTTAGACTTCTCAGTGATGTTAGAGCTAACAGAAAAAGATATTACAATACATCTGATAGAATTTCTTCTTTTAGCAGGATTCCCTGTTTTGCTCACCATCATAGCCTTGTCCTTCTCTGATGGTACTATCACTATGCTTACTTCAACTAGATCAGATAAGCCCTCTCAGCCAATTGAAGTGCTCCTTTCTCCTGCACGTGAGACATTCCTATTTTGTAAAGAGTGTCTCATGCATGGCTGTCCTGGAAATATGCTTATTTGGGGAACATTTTTAAATTATTAATATATAATGTTCAAATTTATCTTATTGTATAGCGTTACTTGTACTTGGTTTGACTACTGATGTTTTGAGCCCTGTAAATTCATACTTGCTGCTGTATACCCAATATGCTTGTCTGCCATTGTATTGTTCTCCGGACGTGGAGCCTTCATAAACAAGCTCTGAGCTCAAAGGCTGTATCCGAAAATTAAAATAAATAAATAAACCTTGAATAATACTATACTAATACTGCCACTGAGACCACTCTTACAACTGCAAGAGTGGTCCCAGTAGCAATATTAACATACATTATAACATCAGTGGGGGTGGGGATCAAGCAGTGGGAGCAAGCACAATGGGCTTAGACTGTCCTGCAACAAATAAACTTGTAAGCTATGGTGTGCATGGCATGTGCAGTTCTACATCTATGGCCCTGCTATCAGCCAAAAAGAAGCATGCAAGAGTGATTTCCAAAGGAAGGGAGAACAGGGTTCAAAGAATTATTGTTATAAATGTATTTAAAATTTTGCCCACTAAGTCCAGCTCAGCGGCACCGGTGGAGTGTGATGCTCTACCCTGTTGGAGCCCTGGGTCTGCACTGTCGCCAAAATCCCTACCCAAGTGAGTGGAGCTCTGGGTATACTGCAGAGGCAACATTCCCACGCTCCAGGAGGGAGGATGTTGTCTTTCTGCTGCACTGCTGCCTCCTATGCATAGAAGGATGGCCGTGACATTGTGGGTGACCACTTGACATTCCCCACCCCCCAAGCTAATGATAAGGGAGGACAAATATTATTGTTTCATATATGATGGGTCTGGTTCACTGAGGGGCAAAAAACACCACCAGACATCTAAGTAAAGACTGCCTCCCCCATTCCCATCTCGCCAGGCCTGGTGCCACCTCTTACTTTCCCTGATCCCAGGCAAATGTATGCTTCATTTCTAGGCCAGTTTCCTGCCATCCAGCCTGGGCTCTGTCATAGGGGAGAGTTCCACAGGATTCACTGGGTGGTTCAGTAGTCTAGACAGGAAGGTAGTGGTTCAAGCCAGTGCCTTGACAGCACTAACAGAAGCAGGAGGGACTTGAGGAGGAAGTAGAGGTAGGCACCAGTAAGGAAACTAGAAATTTTAGATCTTAAAAAGAAGAATCACCCACTAGGATAGCTCCATGAGATGCAGCATCTCATTTTCATGGAGGTCTCAGAGAAACAGCACACAACCAGTAAATAGGTAGCTACATACATGTTTGAATTCCATATATATGCAAACTGCAAGTTTGTAAATTTAAATGTAAGGATCTGGAGAAAGAGTAAGGTGCTTCTGTGAGTCCCAGGGTTTCCAGATTCCTTGGTGGTGCAGCTGGTAGCACAGTGGAATGGTGGTCTGGGTTCAGATCCCAGCTAAGGCATTTATTTATGTCTCTCTTCTGTTTCTTTGGGTTCCTTATATGTGCATACTGCACCCTTGTAAATAAAAATGACGGAACAAGACTTCAGACTGTGTAAAAAAAAAAAAATACATTTTACATTAAACATGTACAACAGAGAGTTGTCCTTAACCAATTAATAACAAGGACAGTGCTCATTTGTATCTGTGCAAGCACACGGCATTCAGTTGTATATATATAAATACACATTACCACCAGCTTTGTACCTCTCCTGTGCACTATTGCAGTAAGTGTGTGTGTGTGTGTGTGTGTGTGTGTGTGTGTGTGTGTGAATAAGAAGCAAGATCTCAGCTTGTTTGGAAAATTTGATTAACCCTACCAGTGTTCCCCAGCTGTTCTTATGCAGAAATCTAACATTTCAGACCTTAACCATAACATACAGATGTGTGGTTCCAGTTGTTTTGTTTTCTGTGAAATGGATGACTAAAAAGGAAACCTCACAACTGCCATACAGTACATATAATTGAATAAAGTCTTCAATCGTCCAAAAAAAAACAAAAAGCACCTCTTGAAAGCCCCTGAGGAGGCAAAGAGAGCAAAGGTTCATCTCTTTGTTTCAGGCTCTTCTGATGACTACTTTTACTGACTTGTAGCCTTGTCAGATGAGATCGTCTCCATTATATTTTATGAGACCATAACAACAGTGATGCACGTTAAGGGGTTGTAACTGTAGTTTATATTTATTTCACCATCCGTGCCAGCAGGCAAACAGCCACTTAAGGCATAACCTTCAGAGGACTGCAGCGGAATTTTTTTCTTTATACTGTAGAAGTATATTTTGGGGATGCCAGCCTGTCAGATTTCATTGCTGTTGTTGTACAGGGTTTGAAATTTTCAGTGGCTGAAGCTGACAAGAGGTCAGTCAGAGAAAAATGGTGCAAAATATGACTAGAATGCAGTCTAGCCATTGTGGAAAAATTCACAAACGGCGACCACCTACTTGTTTCAGGAATGGATTTTCCAACAGAAGCCTGGGCAAAAAGTCAAAATGTGTTCTGAAATTGAGATACCTTGAAACATAGAACATAATAACAGGCTGGGAAAAAAAAAAAAAAACATGTCCTGCAGTAAGAAAGATAGGAAAATCATTCTTTTTATACATAGAATACAAACCCCATCCTATGAAGGAACAGTACCTCTGCAAAAAGAAGAATCACAGGTGGCATGGACTCTGCCCAATTTTGTATCAAAGCTAGGGAAATGCAATCGTCATTTCAAGAGTTTCTGGTTTCAAAAATTCCAAATTGAAGAAGTCATTAAAGAGTTCCTGACGTCACAAGGGGGAAGGCTGAAACACAGAATTCTGAAACACATTTCTAGCATATCTCTGGTGTTGCGGACATTGCACTGGCGGCTGGTAATGTGGCGCATCTTCTTTAAAATGGCATTGCTGACATACAGATCCGTATATGATCTGGGCCCAGGCTACCTGACAGAGCTCCTATATAAATATTCAGGTCTGTTCAGTTGCCACACTGTTATTTTGGAACGCTGTACCGCGACATCTGAGGGAGTCTCCTTCAGTGGAGCAGTTCAAGAGGGGTCTAAAACATCATTTGTTTTTGCTGGCTTTAACTTCTTAATTTCTTCTGGGTCAGGGGGTGATGGTGCAATATTTTGTTCATATATTTTAGTCTAGCTTTTTTGATAAATGGTGTGCCATGGAATTAAGTTCAGAAAAAATGTAGAAGTTATGTTGCTATATATGTATGATTTGTAAGGTACCCTGAGGCTGTAGGATAGTGTGCCAGACAACTCAATTACTTCCTTGTATTTTACATATTCTCAGTACTTGGCTTCCCAGTTTTCATAATACCTCTGCATATTATTATTATTGAATTCTGATAATCGGGTAGGCCCACTGAGATAGACAGTCCCTTTTTTAGCGGTGACCCGGAATTAGTTACAAACAGTAGGTGAATAAAATACACAACATTTACAGAATGCATATCAAATAATATATATAAAAGGTACAATGGTATTAGTTACATACATTAAGTTGCACAATATTTACAGAGAGTATAAAGCAGCAAGCAATAATACTTATCTGGTACACCAAGGAGCAGTAGGTCCTTATTAACATGAAAACAGGATCCCTGTCCCATGGACTTAAGCTGCTCTGGTTGCTTGTCTCATCTGACATCATAATCCACAGCAACACACTGTGATGTCAGATGTAGACAAGCAGCCAGAGCAGCTTACACCTAGGGGACAGTGACCCTGTTTTCATGATCATTAATTTATTATTTATTAAATTTTGTTAACCGGATAGGCACACTGAGCCCCAGAGGTCCCTTTTTCAAGGGCGACTCGGGGTTAGTTACATAGAGCTAAGCAAGCACAAGCAAGTAATACATAGTAGGACATTGCATACAGAAGGGCTGCGACATTGTACAGTAACCAGTCAAACAATCACAACAACAGTGGCATCAGTTAGATTTAGGGCAGATGGAACAATAAAATACAAAAGCAAAACAGAATGAGGCTGAAGGTACAGGGCTAATGGTACAGGGTTACAATGGTAATGACAGGTTTTCATTAGGGAGGGCAACTATTGACAGATCAAGTACACACGGTCTACGGTGGCAGCTAGATGCCAGTAGTGGCAGGTAACCCATGTCCTGGCAACAGAAGGCATGATTCAGCTAGCCTTCTGGACAGACACAGGAGCTGAGGTTCAGGAAGTGAGTACGTAGCCCCTTTTGGAAAATTGCCAGGGAGGGGGCTTGTTGGAGGTGACAGGGGAGCTTGTTCCATAGCGTAGGGGCTATGTGGGCAAAGGATTTATTGCCAGCTGGAGGTCTGGACCTGGGGTATGCAAGGAGAGCTTTACCCAAATTGCGGAGGGACCTGCTGGGCTGATTTGGGGCAAGTAGCCTAATTAGCCCTCTGGGGGCATCATCCGAGAGGAGCTTATATGTCCAACTTAGCAGGGGGTGCTGGAGCCTGAGGTTCAGGGTGGGCCATTTGAGTGCGACTAGGGCTTCACAGTGGTGGGTCCTTGAATGGACTTTTGTGGCGAATCGTGCTATCTTGTGGTACAATGTCTGTAGTCTGCCAAGGTCGAGTTTTCCAATGCTGAGTAGGGTTGGGGCCGCATAGGTAAGAGTAGGTAGGAGAATACTGTGATTGACTGCCAGCCTTGTCTCAGGTATCATATTGGCACTAAGGCGATATAGCAGCCCGAGTTTTTGGTGGATGCTTTTTGTCACCATATCTACGTGAGGCTTTAGCATGAGTCCCTGGTGTAGTGTAAGACCCAGGTATGTGAAGGTTTGGACCACTTCGATAGTTGTGCCCACTGAGGTGACCAATGGTAGAAGATGTGCCCTGGTGGAACCCAGGGATTTTGGACCAAACAGGAGCACTTTGCTCTTGTTAGCGTTGAGGACCAGATGATTCTCTACCAGCCACGCTTCAGACTAGGTGAAGTCAGCCTGGAGTAGGGGTCCAAGGTTATTCTGACACGTAGCAGTTCTGTAGAGTACTGCGTTGTCAGTGTACTGCACCACAGAGTTACTCCCACAGTGGTGGCAGAGGTCATTGATGAACAGAGAGAACAGAAATGGGCCCAGGATGGAGCCTTGAGGCACCCCCTTGTATAGAGGTAGGGAGTTGGATGTTGCTTCTCTCCGCTTGACCTGCTGGAAGCGGTCAGTCAGGTAGTCGCGGAACCAGTTCAGGGTGTGTTGGTCCAGGCCAAATGTGCTCAACTTGGTTAGCAGGAGTGGGTGATCTACCATGTCAAACGCCTTGGTCAGGTCTATAAAGACTGTCCCCATGGGGGTGCCCTTATCCAGGGCAGCTAGGACGTCAGAGGTGAACCTGATGAGGGTGATGTTGGTCCCGTGCTTTTTATGGAAACCATGTTGCGAGGGGACATAGTATTAAAGAAACATGGAAAGCTAAGTACAGGAAGTGTATCAAACATAATATGAACTGTGTCTTAAAGTGCTTTTAGAAATTTTCCCTTGAAACATCTGGACCCCTTTAAACTCCTTGCAAAATAATGTGTATTTGTTGCTTTGACACTGACTTTCTACCTAATAAATGTATTTAGCATCACCTTAAATCAAATTAATTTTTGAACTGGCGTGTGTGAAATACAAACTGATTGACAACCAGTGTATATAAAGGACAGTTACTTACTGTGTCTTCCTCACAGATTGCAACTTTTTGGTCTTGGAGCCAGAGGTAGAAAAAGCCCATGGGAGAAAGCTTCTGGAGTGGGTTAATGCCACTGCATACCACCACGGCACAAGAGCACATGCATGGCACTGTACCTAGGCATCAACTACCCCAACCTTCTCAGTTCCTTTTTTTTACCATTGCCCAAAAAGCCAAAAAAAAAAAAACAAGAGTGAGAGAAATAAACAAAAAATGAAAAGTTTCCAACTGAAGTCACCAGGAGAGGGACCATGTCTATGCCCCAGAGACACACTAATAACAGGGGTTGACCATCCTACCCTGTCTACTTTCTTTTTTAAACAATCACAGGGAAAATAGTATTAGTCCTAGAAATAAGCTATCCAAAATACCTCTGGGAGAGAGAAAAATTGAACCCTATTGATATGTTTTGAATACACAAAAATGCCATTTGCTGCCATGGTCTTGGCAGTACAGAGGAGCAGAGGTGGTATAAGCATTGACCTCAGACTACAAATTCAAACCAACTGTAACAACTCTGCCAAGCTATAGTAGGGTAGAGAACTCTGAAGAAACCTGCTGGAGAAATGAGAAAAAAGTTAGCTAAGGGTCTCCTTGACTTTGTAGTTTCAGACATGAGGAAGAGGAGGAAAAGATATGCTTCTGCAGCTTGGGTTCTGGGATTGTAACTCCACAACCCACAAAAATGAAGAAAAAAAAAGCTCTGGGAAAATAACAATCAGGAGTGATTTATTTCCTCAGTACTCAAAACAATTCCTAAGGAGCTAGAGAAGCTCAGCCAGGCAAGTCATATCTCTTGTCCGAGTATGCTTGACTTCGGGACAAAAGTATAGCTACCTGAGCAGAAAAATGGGAGCAGTCTTCTCCAACTGAAGACAAGGGGATGGAGGTAGGCATAGGGGTGTTCTATGGAGAAGATATTATTGAGTATCTGTAATAGACATCTGTCTTATTTGCTTAAATTTTTTTGTTTTATAAAAACTATACCATTCCTTGTGCCCAAGTTTCCCCTATAAAAAAGGACCTGGTCCCAGTAAGGCTACCCATTTACCAAAATAAATTAATGAATAATCAATCAATCAGTCTGTTGTTATGGTAAGTAACTTTCCTGTCTTCTAAGACTCAGTCTTCTCCATACAGCCTCACTGTTGGTCGAGTAACAACCAATATCTGCCATGATGAGGGCAGGTGACAGGTAGACAAGAGGTGTGATCATGTGAAAACATCAACCAACTGGTATACCTGAGCCATGAAAACACTCTATACATAGGGGGAAAAAATGCCCATTGGGGGTAAAACTATGGGTTCTAGGACTTCCAGAGAGGCCCTCCTCCTTACATTTAGAATATTGACATGACACAATAGGCCTTGAGGGACAAGGGAGACATCTTCAGAGAAGAATGAAAATGGGCTACGTCTGACCCAAAAAGGCTCGGCAACTTGTGGGAAGCATTTAGAAGTTTACCTCTTGCTAGCAAGCCTAAAGCTACTAGACCAAGCCATGCATGTCAACAAATTCAGACTTCTGTGGCAGTTGAATGAGCTGCTACTTCAGATGCATAGTACACCAACGTTATGGGGGTAGATGAAGTATCTGTTCATACAAGCACTCCCAGATGCTAAGCTGGAAGTTATCAAAATGCTTTTGGTAGCTTGTGATGTGCTAACACCTGAGTACATCTTTTGGCATAAAGCATCAGTCCTTTTGAATTCCAGGGAAGGGGGCATGTCCCTGGATGAGTGAAGAGAACTAATTCCTGATGGAGTGTGTGATTTTGGGATCCCTACCTTGGGCTGAGTGATTAAAATGGGGTCTCCAGCAGGGATGAGGTACTGGTGCTTAATCTGCTGGGACTGCCGGTGAGGAGAAAGGCCAGTGCCAAACTGCCAAAATAGCCTTCTTGAAGACCTGTATTATTGAGGGTACCATCGCCTTGCCAAGAAAAGGCAAGTTCAGAAATAAGAGTTCAGCACGCCTAGGATTTTGTACTGAGCCACTGAAGGCCCCTTATCATCTCCTCCACAAAATGCTGAATTAATAAATCCTCATCTATGAAAAGGGGAATGTATGAGGAGGCTTCTGAGGACGACAGACTGGTGGGCCCAAACTCCAAAAGGGAAGATGGAGGCTGAAGTGTGGGCTGAACCCAGGGATCTGTGTCCTGAAAGCACTCCCCAGCCACCTTTCACGAAACAGAAAACTGATGATCACTTAAGTCAGGCATTCTTAGCCTATATGTTGCATGCGTCAGTTGCGGTGTAGCCAGAGGAGTTGATCCCAGTACTGGGAATTGCTGCAGTGATGCTACTGTTACGGTTGCCACTGGAACAGAACTGACATATATTCGCCATTTAAGAGGACCTGTAAGAGGGGAGAACTCACCAGACAAGAGGTAAAATGGCTCAATGGCTGTCTTGCTCTCTGTCTTAAAAGCCTACCTTTAGCCTGAACCACAGATGTAAGTAAATGAGACACATTGTGGTGCATCTGGTTTGCAGCTGGTGTGCACGGTGATGCCAAGATACATGATGCCATTGAGTTCAAACATTTGACTGTGTGCCACAGCACTGGAGACAACAGCATCATGTGTTGTATTGTTGAACTCAGTGCCAAAGCAGCTAACAGTGCCAAACAAATGTTACTACAGGGAATACATGAAGGATGGCATCAAAAAACATGGTGCCATGCACCCCATCAAGGATGGTGCCCAAGTGGCTGTTAGCACAAATTGTGGCACCGATTATGGCACCTCAAGGGTGGTGTTGAAATAAGTGTAAAAAGGTCACTCACCAAGCAGAGCAATGGTGGTGACAACACCTTAAAAAGCGACAGTCCTCCAAGGAATCTATGGCAGAGATAACTACCAAAGGGACCTTTACCTTGGCACCATGGGCCACCCAGAAGGAGTTGAGGTGTTATGCATATCAGGAGATGCTGCTTTGACTTGGCCCCTAGATTGGGTTGGGATGGTCCTTTAAGTCTGTGATAAGCATGGAAGGCCTCGTTCACCTCCACAGGTGAGGATGAATGGGAGAAGACGCTGACATGGGTTTGATGGCTTCTTTTGATGTCAGGAAGGCATTCTTTGGTGTTGACTTCTTTTGTCTTCCTTGGTTGGGCTGAAATGCTTCAGGATCCTGGTATGGAGATGTAAGGAGAATACCAAGGTGCACTGCCCAAGCACGGAGGGTATGCAGGATTAACTGACAGGTAGGGCAAGACGGCACATTGTATAAACATCGGTGAAATTTTTTTTTTTGTGCAAATCCTTACCTTCACTTTTCCTGCCACAAGGGCAAAGACTAAATGGCTCTGGCTTTTTTTTTTTGGCATGGTGGAAACAGTTGAATAGATGTCAAAGCATACACAGTCAAATACTGAAGCTCACAGAGCCACACGCTCAACCGCAGGAAAACAGGAACAGAGGTGATTGGGGTGTGTATGTACAGTGCCATGCGCATGCTGTTAAGTGGTGGCATTGTACATTGGTGTCACCCACTCCAAAAGCTTTCTCTCATAGGGTACTATTGCTTCCAGCTCTACAAACAAAGAGTGAGGCTCTATGGAGAAGACCAATGCTAGAAAGATGTGTTGTGTTACAAGACCTCCGACTCCACTGCCCCCTCTGCCCACTCTGCCCCACCGATGAGGGATTGCTAGAGGTTCCCAGGGTCCGTCTTCAGACATCAGATGCTAGGGCTTTTTCTTTTGTAGCCCTGACGCTGTGGAACTCTCTTCCTCATCGGATTAGAGAGTGCCTGTCCACCGAGACTTTTAAGTCCTTATTAAAAACCTATTTATTTGGCCTGGCTTTTGGGGACAATGTTTAGTTTTATTATTGCTGCCATTTTAGTTTATATTTCTTTTTTGATTTAATGTTGGTTTTATACTGTATATGCGCGTTGGCTTTTGAAAAGCACTTTATAAATAAAATCTGATTGATTGATTGATATGTGACATTTAGTACAGATATAACATACAGGAGAGACAGTTTGCAAGAACAGTTTGTAGGAGCCATAAAAAAAATGTAGGGAGAGCACAGATGTCCAAACTGTTGGGTTTCTTTGACTGTCAGTGCACCACACCTATAACACCTCAACCTTGGTGCAGAGCATCATGGGCAGCAGTATGCAAATCCTTTTGCAGGGAAGGCTGACAAGTCTTCACTAGAACAAAAATTGCCAGAAATCAGACTTTTACATAAGTTACGGTTATATTTGATGAAGCATTCTGATCATTAGTAATAAAAGAAAATCTGTAGTTTTTAAAACAATTCATATCTTTCTCCCACTTCCAAGTTTTCAAAACTATCAAGATATATAAAGCTTGAAATGCAGAAATGAGTGTCAGAGTGTCACTTGATAATGCAGCAGGAGGAACAGATAGTGCTGCTCACCCTGAACCAGCACGGGGAGCCATCAGATTTGGGTGTTTAATGTTCAAGTGCAGTTCTACAAATGGGACTAAGAAGAAGAAGAAGAAACCCAAACAGCCCAATTTCCTTTTCGGGCATCCCCTTTTAACAACCCCTTTCCATAATTTTAAATTTAACATTTCATAATAACGTTTTCATTTATAGTAAAAGAGAAAGTGTTAGCATAATCAGAAAGACGGAGCATTAGAACCACCATAAGGTCCTTTCTTGTACAACTCAGTGATGTACCTTGTGCCAGCTCATAGGACCTTCATTAAGGTTCTTGCCAGTGCATCAAAGAGGGGCATGCTAATAACCCCACTGCCATTTTTCATTGTTTTGTTTTACCTTTCTGTTTTTGCCCCCAATCCAGTGTTGGGTCTCCTCAACCCACTTTAGCTTAGCACCCTGAGCATTACTTGCCAATGCAGAACCCTTTCAGTTGGCAAGGGCCTGAAGATTACTAGTCTGACATTGGGGGGTAGGGCAGGGCAGAATCTTTAACTACTAGTGCCTTCATGGTGATCAGTTTTCTCTACCTTTTTGTCCTAGTCCACTTCCCCAAACTAAAGGCTATGGTAACAGTAGGAAATATCTTGTTCATCCAGGTCCCTTTGTCAGATGGACTTAATAGGATGTATACCATAATAGTTTTTTTCCCCCCATATAGATTTTTATCAGCTTTTTTCTCCCCGTTCCCATGCCCCGTGTGTGTGCACGTAAGTGGAGACAAGCGCACCACATATGGCCCCCTCCCACCCACGTTACCAATGGACCTCCACCCAATGGAGCGGAACTATGAGGGGAGTCGACAACCACCCTGGGAGAGGGAGCTGCCTTTTGCTGCTCCCTCCCTCCCCATGCCAGCTCTCTGGCGGACCAAGGTTGTTCCCAAACCCTGGTCACCAGCGTGGTGCAAGGTAAGGCATCCAGCGCCTCAGCCCTCAGCACCACCGGGTCAGCATACTATAATAGCTTTATAGAGTGTGTTACCTGGCAAACAAAGAGAATAGTGCAGATCAGGACCTTAAGGTGCTACCTTCTAAAAGACTCGAAAGCCAGCTGTAAGCAAAAGGAGAGAGAGCACACACAGCACAGTATTCTGATATAATCATAAATTTCCTTACCTAAAATGGAAACATCATCACGCAGTGAAGCAAAATCTCAGCTCCCAGATAACCAACACCCCTGATGGTTCTCATTAGTCATACACAACTGCGGGGGTGGCTGCTCAAGGGTCAGAGCAACACAAAATGTTGAGGTAGCCTTTCATCTGAAGCTCAGTTTTATCCACACTGTAGTGATTTTTCCCTTTCTGATCATACATTTATGATTATTAGTGTACTGTGCTGTGGTCATCGTCTCTTCTTTTTATTTACAGTCTTTTACACTGGGACTTTCCTAGCTGAAAAATGCCGTATTCGTTATCTGTTGGTCAGTGGGCAGGTCAGTTGTGGAGACCATTAAATGCCTTTTAGAGCTCTGTACCAAATGCTTTTTTTCAAATCTTAAGGTCAGCTTCTATTATTTCCCCAACAGTACTTCTGCTTTTGTTCTTTGAAGATTGCAAGACACTGGGTGTTAATTTGATCTATAACAAACAGAAGCATAAGGCTAATTTGTTTCAAGCTGTGTCCCTTAGTCCCTGGAGGCGGAGGTCTGATCTCCCCTGTCGTGAGGGCTCCATGGGAAGCAACACAGCACAGAAATTCTTCTTGCTGGGTTTTCCTTACGATGAAAGTAAAAAAAAAAAATCAATAAGTCTGTCATGGGTTTGGATGATAAGCTGGAGAAAATTACTACACCATCCAATATAGAATCTTGGGTTAGTGCAAATAAAAAAAAAAGTCTTGGTGGTAAGCAATCAGACCTCAGTGCTTGAACAAAAGATCCATCACTCTAGAGCAACAGTTCTCAAACTTTGTCATAGTGAGCCTCCCCTAAGCCATGGAAAAGATCTTGAGCCTCCCCCAAAATACTTAAATATTTTCGGGCCTCCCCATAGAAAAAATAGCCTACTTTTCATAGTACATCAGGAATAAATTGAAACCTCTTTGCATAGCTGGCACTCATGTTATTAAGCTTCTTGTAACACTCCCCACACACACATACAGGACAACCTACTTGCTCAATATTTTGACTCTTGAACCATTGTTACCCTACTCCACATACCTTCATGGGTCAGACTGCTTTTTCTGTTTCCTCTATCTGGAATAATTTCTGCTCTACCTCTGTCTCTCCCTCTCCCCGGCTCTTAAGCAACTTCTCAGGAAACATTTTGCTCCCTCCTGCTCTTATTCCTAGTACCTATATGGTTAACTCTTGTATTTGGACAGTTCTGCTGCCAGTCTAATTGATCCTCGCATTATTAGTTCATTGTTCTTAATTTGTTCGTACTTTCATTCATTTTGTATTGCTTGAATGTTTTGCAGTTACATTTTGAATTGTATTCTCTCACTACCCTTCCCTGGGTACACCTGAAATAAGCCATGGCTCAGTGTACAGTACCTTTCCTGATCACAGACTTGTGAATAAAATACATAAATTCACCTACTATTATCCTCTTTCAGTTTGCCTTATCCCTTCACACAAAATCTATAAAGTTCAAAATTGAAATATAATACTTTTTCAAGACTTGCTTGAGCCTCCCTTGGAACACGTTGGGGCCTCCCCAGGGAGGCTGGCCTCACCATTTGAGAACCCCTGCTCTAGAGAAACTATGGATATGCTACTCCTAGAAAGTTCAGAATCTTAGAAAGAGGTTGCAGCTGCTTGAAAATCAAAAGTGCTCCTATTACAGAGTGGTGCCAGAGAAGGTCAGTGAGCCAGAACTGATTCCATTTGTCACATCTCACAACTGGACAAACTGGAAAACCCAAGCCAAGTAAAAGTAATATACAGCCTGGTGTTCTGCTTGGCTGCTCATTTTGATGCCATATGAGAGAGTCTTCTAACTGAATGTCAGAGCAGGGAGGGCTAGAATGTTCACTGTGCATGCACCCCATGGTGTAGTATCTTATATTGGGTGACGCTGACATCCTGCTAACTGCAGGGAGGGACCGGTGTTGGCTGAGTGAACAGACTAAAGAGTTGGAGTTACAGGGAATACCTGGGATAAACAGTCCTCCCAAATGTCAGTTACTGCTCAAGGGCCATTTCCATCCTGCCTCGGTAAGATGGATATTGAATCCCCCTGAACTGTTTCTTCTATGGGTGGGACTGTGGGAAGGGGTGTGTACTGCAGGATTAAACTGAAGAACAAGAGTGAGAAGGTAACCTTGAAGCCAGAGGGGAAGGCAGGTGTCAGTGTGGCTCAGTTGGTAGCACATCCGCCTCTGGACCAGAAGGTCGTGGGTTCTCGTCCCACACCAGGATGGACTTGCACCTAAAAATCACTGGCATCCAAATGCAGTATTAGGGGGGTGCTGTACTGCTGGGGTGTGTCGTCCTTCGTATGAGACGTTAAACCGAGGTCCCTTCTGCCCATCCTGGTGTTGTCCTGGTGGGTGTCCAGGTGAAAGTAAAAGAACCCCAGGGTACTCTTCGTAAAGAGCAGGGAACATTCCCGGTGTCCTGGCGAACATTCCCCTTCCCATAAACCAGTTCATGCGATTATCCAGGCTGTGTGTGGATGATGATGTACGATATAGCCGCCACCGCACATTCAGTCACTTCACTAGCAGTCTAGCATTGCTTGTAAAGCGCTTTGGGATACTGTGTATGAAAAGCGCTATATAAATGCTGATTTTTCTTCTGTTGTAGGAGCATAAAAGAAATAAAAAAATACAGTCCTTTTATACAGATAGGAAACCCCTATCATAACACAAAATCAGTCAATGCAGAGAAGGGTCTTCAGCATGATGAGAAACAGTGATCTACTTTTAAAACAGTACAAGACATTTAGTTTATTATTCAACTTGGGGGATGTCACATTGTCTGCCTTCAAGAGATGCCAAGCCCGTGACACAGTGAATGGATGGCTTCCAGGATGTGTTCTTAACACAGAATGTGATGGAGCCCACAAGGAAGGGGCATGTCCTGGACGTGGTTCTGGCAGATGGGGATGTGGTAAGGGACCTGGTTGTAGAGGATCCCCTGACTGGGAGCGACCACAATACTGTCTGATTTCAAATAAGCATGGGGGGGGCGGAGATCTAGGACACTGGCAGTGGACTTCAGGGGGGCAGACTTTGTGAGCATGGGAAATATTCTCAATGATCACTTGAAGGGGATTACATCAATGACAAATGTGGAAAAGAGATGGGAGGTCATAAAACGGGGACTTCATGAGGCAGTCAGGACCTGCACTAAGGTGAAACTTAAGGGAGCAAGGTCACATAAACCATGCTGATGGTCCAGTGAGGTTCAGGTAATGGTCAGAGAAATGAAGGTAGCCTACAAAAAATATAAAACAACAAGAGGGGATAGGGATAAGGAAATGTACCATCTCGCATCTAGAAAAGTCACCCAGATGGTGAGGGGGGCAAAGTCCAGTAAAGAGCAGACGCTGGCACAGGGGATACATGGAGGGGAAAAGGGGTTCTTACGGTACATTGGGGAGCAGAGAAAAACTAAGGGCCATCTCAGCAGATTGAGATCAGAAGGAGGGTGGGTGGAAGAGGCGAGGGACCAGGCAGAGGTATTAAACGAGTACTTCACCTCTGTGTTCACTAGGGAGGGAGATGAAATATCTACAAAGCAAGGCATGATGGGGATAGAAGTGGCAGTGAGTGGGATCAGGGGAGCAACAGAAATGCAGCAAGAGGGAGAGGTACCCCAGGAGTGTCACATCAGGATAAGGATAAAAAGGCTAGTAAGGTGGAGGGGACGGATGATGCTATCTCCACCGAAAGGGTGTGGTTAGCCCTCAAGGCCCTAAAGAAAGACAAATCTCCTGGGCAGGATGGCATTCATCCGAGAGTACTATGGGAATTGGTGGACATACTGGCTGCACCCCTGGTGGAGCACTTCAACAGGTCGCTTGAGACAGGGAGGGTACCTAGGGATTGGCGAGAGGCACATGTGGTGCCAATCCATAAAGGGGGTGGAGGGAAGTACCAGGTAACTATAGACCCATTAGTTTGACCTTGATGGTGGGAAAATTAATGGAGAATATACTAAAGGAACGATTGGGGGTGTACTTGGAGGAGGTGGGGGTCTAGATAGTCGGCAACATGGGTTTGTGCCAGGTAGATCATGTCAAACCAATCTTGTGGAGTTCTATGAATGGGTAACATCAGAACTGGACAGGGGAAAGCCTGTGGATGTATTATTCTTGGACTTCAGCAAGGTGTTTGACTCTGTCCCCCACAATGGTCTGGTGGAGAAACTGATGGGGTTGGGAGTAGGCCCTTTGATGGTCAGATGGATTGAAAACTGGCTAGCTGGACGCACCCAGAGAGTAGTGGTCGGTGGGGAGCTCTCAAACCCTAGAGAGGTTAGTAGTGGGGTACCGCAGGGCTCGGTCCTGGGTCGATACTGTTTAATGCATACATATCGGACATCAGGGAGGGTATAAGGTGTGAAATGAGTCTCTTCGCTGATGACTCCAAGCTGGGAGCAGTAGTTGAGGGGGAAGAGGGGAGGTTGGCCCTGCAAGGGGACCTGGACACCCTGGAAAGCTGGGCTCACACATGGAAATTAAATTTCAATGTCACCAAGTGCAAGATGTTACATCTTGGGCAGGGAAACCCTAAACACAGGTACACCTTGGGAGGGGAGGCGCTAGAGGCCTCAACAGGGGAAAAAGACCTAGGGGTCGTGGTGGATGCATGTATGTATGTATGAATAAGTCTGAGCAGTGCAGGAAAGTGGCTAGCAAGGCAAACAGGATGTTGGGATGCATCGTAAGGGGGATCACCTCTAGGAGCAGGGAAGTGATTTTGCCACTGTACAATGGACTGGTTAGACCACACCTTAAGTACTGTGTACAGTACTGGAGACCACATTTGAAGAGGGACATACAGCTCCTGGAGAGGTACAAAGGAGGGCAACTAAGATGATACGAAGACTAGGGGATTTGACGTATGAGGACAGACTTGAGGAGCTCTGCCTGTTTCATTGGAGGAGAGGAGACACGGGGGGGACATGATTGAGGTCTTCGAGTACCTCAAGGAAATAAATAGGGTAAACATGGAGGGGATCTTTAGACTAAAGCAGGGAGGTATCACCAGAGGGCATGGTTTGAAGGTGGAAGGGTGAGGGGGGAAAAGAGGAGGAGGTTTTTCACTGAGAGGGTGTTGGACCCTTGGAATGCACTGCCTGGCGAGCCGGTTCAGAGATCCACAGTGGAGGACTTCAAGAGAGGGTGGGGCAGACACAGAAAGTGGATGTATCGGATGATGGCCTGGCCCAGGGGGGTGGGGATGGATGATAGGGGTTTCTGGAACACAAGAGGGGGGAGGGCCTCAGTACCCAACTAGGGATCTGAGGTTCAAGCAGACTCGATAGACCGTAAGGCCTAATCTGCTGGCAATTAGTATGTTAGTATAAATGCCATTGGATGGGCCTGCAGTGCACTTATGGTGTCCAGTCTTTTTTTTTTTTTTTGAGTGGCATGCATGACAAGGCTTACTTTTTATAATTCCAGTGGAGGGAATAATGTATGTACAGAACCTACACCAGACGATTCTAATGGCTTTGCCTTAGATTTTATTATTTTCTGCTAATAAGTTAATTCTGTCCTGGACAATCCAACAAGCAGCAGGTCCTCCACTGAATTTGAGGTGTTGCATCTCACTTGGGCTATCTTGTGTAAATAAATTTATAATGGGTAAATAAATTCTAAAAACATCATTTTCATTTCTGTTCTTACATAAAACTCATTGTACCTGGTAACGTCTGCATTTATTAAAGTCATTTACATGTTCTTTTCTATTTGAACAGAGAAGTGGACCGGGACTCTGATGGTCGCATCAGCTACAACGATTTTGAATTTGTCATGAGTTATGGAGGAGATGAAATCTAAGATATCTTAACATCATGGTACTGCGATGACACCTTCAGCTTCTGAGACATGGCATCCCAGTCTACAACTACAGTACTACTTTATTAGACAATGACTAGTGTTCTGTAAAATGCATCAAATCATGTGAAACTTCTGGTCTGTTGGGCCATTACATCCAGAATAACAAACACAAAGCATGAAAATATTTCTGTGTGAATTATCGTGCCTTTTGGAATGATCGTTGGAAAAGAAGGCTACTCAAAGTGCGGCACTTTGGGAATGCTACTCTGTCCCAGATCACAACATGTGTCCTTGCAGCGGTGGGGTGTGTAACTTGACATAATGTCAGAGAGCCATCTTCAACCAATAGATAACACTTTTGTTTCAATATTCCAGCATTGAGTTCTGGGTTTAAAACAGCAGTGCAATAAAAAAAATTTTTATATTTTTTTTTCCGAAAAGTTAATTTCAGCTGCAATTAGCATACTTGTCAAATCTACTGTCATAGATACCTCCTATACTGCACACCATGTTTTTTTTTAATTTTCTTGATTCTCACCTTTGCCATGTCAACAATGCTGTTTCTTTGCCAAATGTGGTAGCCACCTTTTTTTAAGAAAAAACTAAATCCAGACATTTATAAAATGTTCAAATTACAGTAAACCTAGAAAATTTGACCACCAAAATTAAGCTGGAAGATGCCTTTAATCTTTAGTAGTGAAAAAAAAAGGGAAGGGTCAAAATGTTGGCTCAGTCTTGCTGCACTGCTGCTTTAAGTAAGAGGCATCCTTGGGATACGCAGTGACCTAACTCAGAATATGCATTTATCTTAATGAGTGAGGGGGAAGGACAATAACTCACAAGTTACAGACCCACAAGCAAGTTATGTACTGTAAAGTAAATCCTGCCACCTCACAGCTGTTGCGGGGTGTCATATTCTGAATCCAGCCATTGTATGTGCAGTTTATGCACTGTATTTTCAATTGTGATTTTTTTCCTAATTAGTTATTTTTATGATTAAAATTATAACAATATTCTTACAAATTGGGTTGCTTATTTCTTAACATTCCAGGGACTCCTATAACTGTAAGAGGGGGTCTTGTGCACATAGTTCTAAAATTTTTAAGTTTTAGTTTAGTTGGCAATGTCCATTCCCACAATAGGGAATCTCACCAAGTGTAATATTTTGATTTTAATTCAAATTTAATTTTTTTAAACAGAGGTCTTTGACGTTATTATAATATGTTAATTTGTAGAAGTGGTCCTGGCCATGATGCAACATAGTACCTCAAGTTACTGCATGACAAAACAAGCATGTGTCAATACGACGATTCCACCTGCATGAATATTATGTAGAAGCCGGAGGGGGTCCCAGGCGTGAGGACCAGGGTCAGAGGGTGCGGGGTGCGGCAGGAAAGAAAGTCTTGACATGCAAGTGAGCTTTATTAAACTGAAAATGCCTACCTATGTATCAACATTTACATTTCATTATTCTAATAAAACTCAATGAAAATTAAATCCTAAATAAGGGCAACAATTGCAGGGGATGAAGAACAGGAAAGAAAGAGGCCCACAATGATCTAAAAACATAGAATTTGACGGCAGATAAGGACCGCTTGGCCCACCCAGTCTGCCCATTTCCCTACCTAATGGATAAGCTGCAGATCCTAGTTAACCAACAGCCTACTTTTTCCTACCCCCACACCCTAGAATTGCCTTATGACTGTCCCATGCATTCTTGAATTCCACCACTGTTTTTGACTCCACAACCTCCTCCTCCGGAAGGCTGTTCCATGCATCCACAACCCTCTCTGTGAAAAAATACTTCCTTACATTACCTCTGAGCCACCCCCCATCTTCAAATTGTTCCCCTTATTCTTGCACACCTCTTTTTCTGAAAGATGCTATCCTCTTGGACTTTGTTGATTCCCTTGAGGTACTTGAAAGTTTCTGTCATGTCCCCCTCTCCTGCTTTCCTCGAGGCTATACATATTAAGCTCCTTAAGTCTCTCTTCATATGTCTTCGGTGCAGACCCTGCACCATTTTAGTTGCCCTGCTCTGGACTGCCTCCATCCTGTTTATGTCTTTGCAGAGACTGGGTCTCCAGAACTGCACGCAGTACTCCAGATGGGATCTCACCAGCTGTCTGTACAGAGGAATAATAACTTCCTGTTTTCTACTGGTGATGCCTCTCCCTATGCATCCCAGTATCCCCCCAGCCCCCCTTAATGCCCTCTCACATTGCTTGCCCACCTTTAGGTCATCTGATATGACTACCTTCAGGTCCCTTTCCATTTTTGTTGTTGTTAGTATCTCACCCCACATTGTGTACTCTTCTCCAGAGTTTTTTTTCCCCAGGTGCATTACCTTGCACTTCTTAGCATTGAATCTAAGCTGCCATACATTTGACCGTTCTTCCAACATTGCCAAGTCCCTTCTCATCCTTTCCACCCCACCTTGTGTATCAACTCAGTTGCAGATCTTTGTCGTCTGCAAAGAGACATACTTTTCCTTCCAGTCCCTCTGCAATGTCGCTTATAAAGACATTGAAGAGGACCAGTCCTAGTACTGAACCCTGCGGTACCCCACTAGTAACCCCCCTTTCTTCAGAGTTGACTCTGTTTACTATTACCCTCTGTGTCCTGTTCTCCAGCCAATTCTTTACCCAGGCTACCATCTTGGGACCCACTTCCAGGCTGGCTAACTTGTATATTAATCTGTTGTGTGGGACTGTGTTAAATGCCGTGCTAAAGTCTAAGTAGGCCATGTCCACAGCCCCTCCCTGATCTATTACTTTGGTCACCCAGTCAAAGAGAACTGTTAATTTAATGGCACTAAAAATCATTGCTGCCATAATGTAAAAATAATTTGGAACTCTCTTGTATATTGACATCACAAGATTAGGGATTTCAATACAGCGAATCCAGCATAAAATAATACTAGAGGTCTTTCTCTGGAAAGTATTCCGTAACGAGGGGGAGGGAGAAAGGACGGGTGAATGAAACAAGTGGGCAGCACTAGTATTTGCTCACATTTGAGCAATATTTGAGAGCTAAAGAGAGTCCTGGTGAAAATAAGAAGTAATTCAAAAAACGAAATGTTCAGTGCAGTTAACATTGGAGGAAAAAGAAAAACCAGATAAAATATTACCAGGAATTTTATTAATAAGGGATTCACAAACATGCAACTTAGTGAACTTTATTAGAAAATGCATACTTATGTATCACCATTTACATTTCATTATATTTATAAAGGCTCACGAAAAATAAATCCAAAATGTTGATAATTGCAGGGGGTGAAAAAAGGAAAAGGATCCAATGGTGTTCCAATGGAACTATCAGTTTAGTGGTACTCGCCTAAAAATCATTGCTATCAAAATATAAAAATATTTTCGAACCTCCTCATATATTGACCTGGGGTATAATGTAATTAATCAATCTGCTGGCCGAAGGACTAGTCTGACAGAATATTGCCTTAGTATGGGGGTACCATAAGTTTACAATATGCAGCACTTTTGAATTTCATTTGAAATTACATACTGGCCCACCCATCTGACCTCCAACTAGCACCCGGAAAAAAGCACACTACATTCCTGTTGAAACTTACTCACTTTAAATAATGCAGGCAGAGTCAGTGAACTTGGAGGGGAGGGGCTGCAGGGATTGCATTTTATCGGTAGCAGCTTTTAGCACGACAAATTTGCAGTTTGAAGAATGATTCATTACTGCCTGTAGGCCCCCCTCATATTCACCAACTCTGCCTGCATTTTTCAAAGTAAGTGAGTTTCAATAGGGATGGAGTATGCTTTTTTTGAGGTACCGGTTGGTCAGGTGGCCAGTAAGTAACTTCAAACGAAATTATGTAAACTTTATATGGTACCCCTACTAAGGTGATGTGCTTTTTTTTGTCAGACTAGTCCTTCAGCCTGGCAGACCGTAGATCTTACTCTTATTGCAGTGGCCCATCCTCTGACTGACTGACCTCACCTACCGGCTCCTTGCACCCCCAAAAATGATCACGATCACAGCACTGTGGCGCTCAGTCTGCCCGGATACCTTACCTGGCTGCTGGCTTGCACTGATGAACAAAGATCTGACTGAAGGGAGGCAACAGCAGGTCCACCACCATGGAGTTGAACTGAAAAGGCAAGTGCAGGACCCGTGCAAGCTTACTGGGCAGGAGCGAGCAAATCAGGAAACAATCACTAACCAAAAGTCTGATTAGCAAAGAGGAATGGGCTATGCGTGGCCCTACTTTTATACCTCCTTGCTAGCCTGGCTTCTTGCAATCCCATTTTTTCAGACTTAAATTGCGGCAAACGTGGGAGTGCCAGTGCAGGGCACATCAAACAAGTCCCCAAGTAAAGGTGTAAATTGGGACGGAGCTGGAATTGGAATTTGTATTAGAGTCATTATCAGCACTTGATACTTCTTCCCAGAAAGAGAGCAAGGCAAGGCTTTTGTTTTGTGTGTGGCAGGGCAGGGTGCGGCAGATTTAAAGCCTCAAAAGAACAGTTTCTCACGAGGCACTTAACAAGCACTGACTTAGTGACTTGACACTTCTTCACTAGACAGCAAGCACCTCTTCTGGGTGTGTGTGACTGGCAGGGCACAGCAGATTCAAAGTGTTTCTCAGGCTAGTTTTCTGCAGTAATTCTGAAAGGGCAGTCTCCTCCGGGACAAAAAAGTGACGTGGCCGTAGCCCCGCCACCCTCACGGTTCCTGTAGCACCATACAAGACCTTTCAACAAACAGCAGAAGCCGGGCGGGGATTTCAGAGGAGTGAGGATCGTGGACAGCGAGTGCGGCGGGAGCAGCCAATAGGTAATGGGAGTGACAGTGCAGTGGGCAGCAAGAGAAACCTGTAGCCATAGCTCTGACCATGCGCATTGGTGTCAACTGTAATGCACATGGCCAGAATTATGTCTACAGAAAGAAATGAAACACTGTCTCATTGGAGCGGTTCATTTCTTTCAACTAGAGAACATGCCACGTCATCGAGCAGAACTACTGTCATTACCAGAGTGCTTGGTCATTGGTGTACACTGCCAAGCCCATTGCAGTTTCAGCTGTAATTGGCTCGGCAGGGACACACCTCTAAAATGCCATTAGTACCAAGATGTTCCTTGTGCAAGTACAAGTGAACATAATGAATTAACCACCATTGAAAGTGCCTTGTTTACTGCAGGAACTCTACTGCAGTGTGCTACAGTTTTGCAATGCCTTCTGTCCGGCACTGCTGTTATGTACAGTTCTCATGTCTCGTGGTTATAAGAGTTTCTTTTCAAGTCCCTTGTGTGTCAGAACTGTTCAGCATTGCTTCTCAGTTCTCTTACCCAAAGTACCTTAGAAGACACTGTTAGAACCATGAGAGAGACAGTAACTGCATATGTAATCATTTAACTATTTCTGTTTGATTCCACTTTTCTATTTTGAGTGCAGTAGAGGCCACTGTGATGTCATCTGCATACCTCATGATTGTCCCTCAGTACGGGGTACACCTTTCAACTTATAACTTAGAATTGTTCTGTCCCACATAAAACAGGTGCTGCCCATAGAGTGAAGGTTCTGTAAGCTCATACTTATTGTACACAAAAATGCATAATACTCTTTGATGCTAAAGAAAAATTTAAACTTTGCACAAATAAAAGCACTAGTTTCCACACTGTTCTGAACTTATATCTTCATGCTTGTTAACGTGTCTCACATTTTTCCCACATTATCAGTGTCAATGTCCCATATTCCACTGATAATTTATTTATTTATTTAGATTTTGGTAACCAGGTAAGCCCACTGAGACCAGAGATCCCTTTTTCAGGAGCGACACAGGATTAGTTACAGAGAGTACATATCTTGGCAACTTTACACAGTAGTCTTAGAAAAATAAATTTGAAGATTCAGTGTGTTCTTACATAGTAGAATAGTATAGGATGACATTAGATAAAGTACATAACAAGGAGTGTGATACATAGGAGCAACAGTAGAGCAAGCGTTAGCTGAATACTGAATTCTAGGGTACATAGATGGGTAGTAACATACATAAGTTTATGGTTTGTACATAGTCCACAATAGGGTAACATGGTTTGGCACAGAGAACAGAGGTGCCACTTTAGGTAATAGAAGTTTAAGGCAGTTTCAAGGCACCTTAGCAGTGCACGTAGGGGAGTTATAGGGAAAGCAGTTGAAGTAGTCACCAGAGGTCGCGGGGGGAGATCATTGACCCAGGGCTAACGGTTACAGCCACAGAGGCTCAGCTCCAGGAGATGCACTTTGAGGCCCAATTTAAACGCTAGGAGAGAAGACTTGTTGACTAGAGTTTCAGGGAGGGCATTCCATAAGAGGGGGACAGCATAAAGGAAAGAGCGCTTGCCTTGGTTGGTGTGAACCCGGGGGATGGCAAGGTGGCATCTAGCTGAGGATCGAAGGGTGCGGTGCTGGATCTTGGGGGTGAGTAGATCACACAAGTGAGGAGGAGGGCCAAGGGCGGTGAATTTGAAAGCCAGGCAGGCAGGGGAGTAGGTCAACTTGTGTCGGACTGAGGGCCAGTTTAGGTCCGCTAGGGCCTCGCAGTGATGCCTCCTGGGGAGAGAGTAGCAAAGTGAGCCACTTTATGGTAGAGTGTGGTGAGCTTGTTGAGCTCAGTCTCTCGGAGAGACTGCAGTAATGGGGCTCCATAAAGGATTGAAGGGAGGAGATTGCAGTTTGCGATTGCACGACGAGCCTCGCCAGAGGGGGAATTTCCCAAGCAGTAGAGGAGGCCCATCTTCTGGTGGACGGTTCAGGTTAGGGAGTTGATGTGTGATTTATAGGTCAGTTCTTAGTCGAGGAGGACCCCTAGATACTTGAACTGATCCAGGACCTCGACCCTCTTCCCTAAGGAGGAGGTGAGCTGGAGTAGATTGCTTCTGTCAGTGCCGAACCGTCTGGTCCCGAACAGGACGGTCTTGGTTTTGTCGTCATTCAGTTTTAAAGAATTTGCAGAGAACCAGGCCTCAAGGTCAGAGAGACAAGCCTGCAGCTTGGTAGAGATGACATTAGGGTGAGGGTCGCTGAAGTAGACAACCGTGTCATCTGCATAGAGAATGAGGTTACTAGGTCTGCGGTCTCCTTTGATGTCATTTATGAAGAGTGAGAATAGTAAAGGGCCCAGGATCGAGCCCTGGGGTACCCCAGAGACCACAGGTCTTTCACAAGATTGTGAGCCCCTCCAACAGACTTTCTGGGTTCTGTTGGACAGGTAGCTCTTGAACCAGGAGGGGCATGTGCATCCAGGCCCTAGTTGCCAGAGCTTAGAGGAGGAGTTCGTGGTTTACCGTGTCAAAGGCCTTGGATAGGTCAATGAATAGGGCACCGTTGGGAAACCTTGGTCCATGGCCTTGAGGATGTCAGATGTGAGCGGATTAAGGCGGTGTCAGTGCCATGGCCTTTCCTGAACCCATGTTGTACATTGGAAGTAGTAGGTGCTGTTCAAGTTAGTCCTGCAGCTGATTGTGTACGAGCTCTCCTGTACTTTACCAAGGGGCTGAGGAGGAGATTGGCGGTAGTTACCCACGAGGTCCCGGGGACCTTTTTTATGGACTGGGACAATAGTCGAGACCTTCCATTTGAGTGGGATAGTACCTTCGAGGAGTGACCTGTTGATCAGTAGGGTGACAGGATAGACAATGCTGTGGTGGCTGCTCTCAGCAGTCTAGGTTCGAGAAGGTCATGCCCAGGGGAGGAGTTGGGATTTATTTTGAGGAGCAGTGGAAGTACAGCAGACGGTTTGACTAGTTTCAGATGGAATTGGGGCTGTGGGAGGATTCGGTCCCTAGCAATGTAAGGAGGGGACCAGGGGGAAGCTGTGGGTGGGGATCCTGAAGGATTAGAGAAGAAGTTCGAGAAGGCTTCGGCAACTGCCGAAGGGTCGCTGGTCAGGGAGTTACCAACCAGAAGTGAGTCATTAGGTGAGCTTGTGGTACCCTTGAGGAGGGAGTTAATGTGACCCCAGAATTTCTTAGGGTTACTGAGTTGACCTGTTTGAAGGTCCCTTAGATACTGTGATTTAGCCAGTTTAGAGGTTTTCTTGTAAAGGTTCCTCAGCTCCCTGTACTTCTCCCATTCAAGTGTGCTGCCAGAGAATTTATATAGTCCCCAGGCCCTGTCTCGGAGTATCATGGTTCACTTAAGGTTAGGGCTCAGCCATTTGTGGCACTTTCCCTGAACCCTTAGTTTCTTTCTTGGAGCGTGTAGGTTGGCAAGGGACAGGAATGAGTTGGAGAAGTAGTCGAGTGCCTCGTCGAGCGAGGGGAGAGAGAGAGATGATGGGGTTCCAGTCGACAGTCCCCAGGGCTGAGCAGAAGTCTGCAGGGACAAATCTGCTAAAATTCCTGGCTTCTATGACTCGAGCAGGAGTTTTAGGAGGTTTATTGGACCAGATACAGAAAGTTGGAGAGTGGTCACTCAGGGAGTCAGACATGATCCTAGCAGTGAGTATACGGTCGGGGCAGGAGACTAGAGCCCAGTCAATCAGGGAGTGGTTTCCAGTTTTAGCATTGGGCCTGGTAGGGAGGTCAATGACTTGGGTGAGAGAGGAATCAAGTATTAGGTTCTTTGTCGCGGGAGACCCTAGGGCCAGCCAATTTATATTGAAGTCACCGAGAAGGATGACCTTCCCTAAGGGATGCTCCATGAGGGTGTTGATTAGGGGTTCTAGGGAAGCGACAGCCGAGTGAGGTGGGAGGTAGGCGCAACCTATGTAAAGGGGCTTAGTGTCACAAAGGAGCACTTTAAGGATCAAGATCTCACTGTGCAAGTCACGGGAGGCAGGGTGGTCGACCTGCGAGGCATTCAAGGTGGAGCTGAGGTAAATGAGAACCCCACCTCCTCTTTTTTTCCCTACTCTGTCCTTTCTGAAAACCTGGTAGCCAGCTAGGTCCACTTCGTGTGGGAGGATCTGGGGTTTGAGCCATGTTTCGGTGACAGCCAGTGCATCAGGTTTGTACAGTGCTGTCCAGGCCTCCAGGTCATGAATTTTATGTCTTAGGCTACTGATGTTCATATGCACCAACTTGAGTCCCCTAGTGTTTGCCCAGAGGTGGTTGGTAGGGTCGGTTAGGGTGAGATTAGGGGAGTATGGACCTGGGTTTGGTTTAATGTCCCCCCATAGCGCCAGCTTGAGCTTGGCATAGCAGCCAGTATCCTTAGGGGGAATGAACAGAGGCCTCCATAGGGCGTGGACCCTGGGGAAGGGAGACCGATAATTATAGCGTCCCTTCAGGAAGGGGCTGGCAGGGGTGATTGGAGTAATTGGGCGGAGCCTCAGGTGGGCGCATGTGGTGTGGTAGGAAAGTAGGTCATTGCTAGACCCCTTTGGGAGTGGTCTGCGTGAGCCTTGGTAAGGGTTATTTGACCCGTACACCCATAACGTGGGGGGTCCTGGGGGGTACGTGGAGTAGGAGCCCAGCTCAAAGGAGGGGCAGCCACAGAGGAAGGGAAGGGTGGTATAGGGTGTGGGTAAGGGCTTTGCAGGAGCTACCCATGTCGATAAGTAAGCCATGGTGTAGATCTTAGGGGAATCTTGGGGCTACAGGAGTAGTAAGAACCTAGGGAGAGAGGGGAGGTAGGCTGTTAGGCTGTTTAGAGAGAAGGGCTTCAGAACCAGTTGCTTACAGGTGACTGTTCTTAGTAAGTAGTGCTGGTTAGATTGTAATGCTTTTGGCTGAAAATGGAGCCTTACTGGGCAGTTTAAAAATTTAACTGCAGGATTAAGCACACGAGGTAGGCAGGGACCAGTGTAGGTTTTTTTCTTTTCTCTCTCTCTCTCTCTCTCTGAAGAGTCACCAAGAAGTGCTGCAGTGACAAGGTGACAGTGAGGAGGGTCAGGAGGGGAAGGGATGGATGAGTCAGGTATAGCGGCCCCTAGTGTTAGCAACTGATAAGCTGCAGATGGGAGAATTGGCTGATAGGTTTTTGCACATCACATGACAAAGCCTATAAGACTAGGAGCTCACCAAGGGCGGTGGTGCGGGTGGCGGGGCCAAACACCATGCTGGCAACAGCACAGACTCTTACCTGTCTTCGAGTACTTCCTCGACCAGCGCCTGGCTTCGGGAGGGCTTCTGGCTTGTGCAGCCTCGCAACCCGACTGTGGAGGAGAGAAAGAAGGGATTAAGTACAGGAGAGAGGAGGGAGGAGGGCGTCAGAGGCAGAACAGAGTAGCGTAAACTACAATTTAGAAAGCCAATTCAGGGCAAGATGACAGGGCTGTTAAGGCTATGGATGCTGTGTGGAGCAAGAGTAATTTGGCAAGGTTTTGCAGGTCAGATCGGAGCAAAAGCTGCACTGTTAGCGATCTGAGGCAGTTCCTTAAATCAGCACAGATTAACTGTGCAGAGCGAGGTGTTTGGGGGCAAAATGCATTTTAGTACAAGGTACAAAGCAAAATGCTGCATTTCATTAACTTAAGGTGTTTTCCAATTAAGGCACCAGGTCAAAAGAAGCAAATACAATACTATGGGAAAACTCAGAAACAGTAAAAAAAAAAAACAGTCTAAACATCCACGCCAACTTCTTCAGGCAGGGGTCCTTAATTAGCTTTGAAATTTTTTTTTTTTTTTCAAACTAAGAAATGGCGCCAAAGGTCCTTTGTCCCAAACACCACACTGGCAGCAGCGAGCAGCGAGACTCCTTTACCTGTCTTCGGGGGGGGTGCTTCCTTGACCAGCGCCTGGCTTCAGGGCGGGCTTCTGGCTTGTACAGCCCTCGCGACCCGACTGTGGAGGAGAGAAGAAGAGGGGATTAAGTACAGGAGAGGAATGGAGGAGCATCAGAGGCAGACAGGTAGGTAAACTACAATTTAGAAAGCCAATTCAGGGCAAGATGACACGGGCTGTTAAGGCTATGGATGCTGTGTGGAGCAAGAGTAATTTGGCAAGGTTTTATAGGTCAGATCGGAGCAAAAGCTGCACTGTTAGCGATCTGAGGCAGTTCCTTAAATCAGCACAGATTAACTGTGCAGAGCGAGGTGTTTGGGGCCAAAATATGCGTTTTAGTACAAGGTACAAAGCAAAATGCTGCGTTTCATTAACTTAAGGTGTTTTCCAATTAAGGCACCAGGTCAAAAGAAGCAAATACAATACTATGGGAAAACTCAGAAACAGTAAAAAAAAACAAAAAAAAACAGTCTAAACATCCACGCCGACTTCTTCAGGCAGGGGTCCTTAATTAGCTTTGAAAATATATATATGTTTTTTCAAACTAAGAAATGGCGCCAAAGATCCTTTGTCCCAAACACCACGCTGGCAGCAATGACAGCGAGACTCCTTTACCTGTCTTCGGGCGCTTCTCGACCAGCGCCTGGCTTCAGGAGGGCTTCTGGATTGTACAGCCCTGACCTGACTGTCTTCGGGCCTCCTCGACCAGCGCTTGGCTTCAGGGAGAGCTTCTGGCTTGTACAGCCCTCGCGACCCGACTCAAAAGGTTCGTCTCGCTGCATTGCACAAGCTGCTGTCCCATTGGTTAAGAGTTCTTTTGTGTCCTATCCAAATTAGAAATGAAAATAAATGCTGCTGATGCACCCAACTTCGAGATTAATGAGTTATCTTCATTTACAATTTATCAGTAGTAACTAAAATAAATCACGTATTTGTAAGGTGATTCTCACCTACATTGTAGTAATACCGTACTTAAAAGTGAGTTTGTGCCAAGGTAGGATCCCAACCTTGAAGCAAAGTCATGTTACTGTTTCATGGTTGTCTTTTTTGTTATGTTAATGAGCTCTGCTGTTTACCTGTCTGACTGTACCATGTACTTACAGGAAAGATCTGCAATCTCACTTGGCTGGTTTACACAGAGGAAAATGAGACAAGGTGTAGGTGATCCCTTTGGTTACCAGTGAATATGTCTGGGATAAGCAAACTAGACCACAAACATATGGGTTTATAATGGCCACTGCATGTATGAAAATTCTCTCTTACAATGCAAATGGGTTAAGTACCCCTGTTCAGAGGTCTCAGATTACGTCAAAACACAAAAAGAAAGGGTTGACATTATCTTCAAGAGACACACTGGAATAATCAGAGACATGAGAAATAAAAAAAAAAAAAAAAAGGTGCCTACTTACAAATATTTTACTTTTCATACAAGAAGGGAAAAAGGAAAGGGGTAGTGACCCTAATCTCCAGTAACCTCCCATTGACTGTAGCAGTTTATTTCAGCTGCGAGTTTAGGTACACCCTTGTGATGGGCAGTATACAGGATACAAAGGTCACTTTACAGATTTATATGCCTCACTATGCATAGTTTATAGTTTTTGGACCACTTTTCTTAGGTTATTAATAGATAAAGCAGACAGTATTTTGATAGCATGGGGACTTAAAACTTATGTTAAATGACTTACTGGATAGTATATCCCAGAGCACTCTATTCTAGTGTTGGACTTCTGTCTACTCTTCTGTCCACCCTTCAGTGCTTTCCAACCTTCATTTTTCAGGGGTTTCTCCTTTTGTTCTCTTTAAGTAAGGGGGGGTTATAGAGATAGAGTTTGTCTGCAGAAAAGGACTGCTTAGCCCACCCAGTCTGCCCAGATGTTTCCTGCCTAATCAGTCTCCTCAGACCCTAACTAATCTCCACGACCTTCCCTCTTCCTTGCCTATTTACTAATATTCCCTTATGCCTGTCCCATGCATGCTTGAAGCACCCCACTGTTTTTGCCCTCACCATTTCCATTGGCAGTCTCGTCCAGGCATCTACCACCCTTTCAGTGAAGAAGAACTTCCTCACATTCCTCTTAAACTGTCCCCTCTCCAGCTTCATCACATGCCTCCAGTCCTGGTGCTCTTTCTCATTTAAAAGAGAATCCCCTCCTGTACCCTTGTCAGCCCTTTGAGGTACTTGTAGGTCTCTGACATGTACCTTTTCGCTTTCCTCTCTTCCAGGATGTACATGTTGAGATCCCTTAGTCTTTCCTCGTAGATCTTTTGGTGCAACCCCTGCACCATTTTAGTTGCTGTCCTCTGGACTGCCTCCACCCTGTCTGTGTCCTGATGAGTGGCCTCGAAAACTGGACAGAGTACTCCAGGTGGTATCTCACCAGCAAGTGTTAGAGTGCAACACTACCTCCTTCGTCCTGCTGGATACTCCTCCCCATGGATCAGTAGCCCTACCCACTGCTTTGTCGCACTGCCCTGCCATTTTGAGGTCATCAGTTATTATAATCCCAAGGTCCATTTTCTGCTTAGTGACTGTGTCAGTACCTCCCCCATCCTATACTCAGCTCCTTGGTTCCTTTGTCCTAGGATCAGGATTTTGCACTTTCTGGCATTGAACTGCAACTGCCATGCTTTTGACTACTCCTTAAGTTTCCCATGATCCCTGTGCATTCTCTACACCCTTTCCTGAGTGTCCACCCTATTACAGATTTTGGCATCATCTGAGATGTCACTTATGAAGACATTAAAAAGGATCTGTCCCAGTACTAAGCCTTACGGCAGCCCCGCCTGTAACTCTCATCATTTGAGTGAGTGCCGTTAACCACCACCATCTGTCACCTGTCCGTTAACCACTTTCTAACCCATTTCACCACTTTGGATCCCACTCCTGGGGTGCTTAACTTCTTTATCAAGTCTCCTTTACTGCACATTGTCGAAGGCCTTGCTAATGTCCAGACAGGCCACTTCCATTGCCCTCCCCTGATACATTTCCCTGGTCACTCAAACAGATTTGTCTGGTATGACCTCCCAGCCCCCCAGTGAATCAGTGCTGCCTGGGGTCTTGCAGCCCATTGGATTCAAGATACTCTACCAGTCTTTCCTTTAGTAGAGTTACATTAATTTCCCCACCGCTAAAGTGAGACAACTCCCCCCCCCTTAGTTGCTAGCTTCCTCCCTGCTGCCTCTCTTATGTGGAGGGATCACATCTGCTGATCTTCTTCAAGGATGTCTCTTGAAACAGGTCACACCTTAGAGGTTACAGCCATCAGGCACCAGGACCACACAGAAACATTTTTGCTTAGCAGTCTAACTGGGGCCACCCATGGCAATGTCCTCATGCCGACAGCATACCTATATAGCTGTGGGTGGCTCCATGCCCTCCTCAGTTCTTTGTCCACTGTCGCCCATCGTATTTTGGACTTCATGGAGCACCGTTGCTTCAGTTGACTGCCATTTTCAAGAATATTCCATTTTTTTTTCTCACCCTAGTTCTTCAATCACTTTTTCCTGAAATTGAGTCCCGTTTTCCTTTCATTTTTGGCAAGTGGATCAGGCAGTCTTTTCCATCGCTGCAACTGTGGACAGAAGATCTATGATAAGGACTACCACTAGGCTAGTGTCCTCTGCCTTAACACCAACCATGATGTTCAGGCCTGCAAGATCTGCTGCGGTTTCAATCAGGCTACCCGGCTGCATCACCAGAAAGAGTTAAAGTCCTTCTTACAGAGCAGAAGGTTGCCGTCTTGGAAAAGGAGCTTCAGGCTAGGACCACCTCTGCTTTCCTGGCTCCTTCCTTGAGCTTTCATACCACCAAGTCAGGGACAAGTTGTTGGGGAAGTACTACGACCAGGAGAAAGACCGGTCTTCCTGGGAATGTTCTTGGTCACTGCGCCCAGCGCTGGCCGTTACGGGGTTGTCTTCCAGACCAGTGGTGACCCCTGCTGCTGCCCACACCCTCTCTATGTGGTTGGCCTTGGCAGCTTTTCCTGCCAGAGCTCCTCAGCCCAACCTTTGATTCGTTGTTGGCAGGCCTACCTCTTCACCTGCTGATGATTCCCACTGCCTCCCCCACCCTGTCTGCCACGGGAGGGGGGGGACTCTGGCAATATGGTCCTTCGATTCCTCTTCTGCCAGTGCTGGCCCACTGTCACCAGTATTTTCATTACCCTCGCAGATGCATCCACCCCTGCTGAATGCCCCTCCACCTCCTCAGGGGCCATAGAGAATACCACTTGCCTGCTGGTGGTGGGTGATGGTCATGCATCGGGCTTTAGGCCTGTTCATCCTATGTCCCTGACCATTCCTTCAACATCAGGGATACAGATTCCTCAGCTGGTCCCTCAGCCTGCCCCCATCTCATCACTGCTTCAGCCCTCCCTGCCAAAGCCAGGGCCTCAATGCCCCTGTGGCTGCCACAGGGCTCTGTGTCAGTGCCGGTGGCCATCAATGTCCAGGCCCTCCTTTCCTCGGTGTGGTACTTCATGCAGAGAGTTTCCCCACCTCAGACCCCATCACTGGTGGGGTCTTCTTGGCCAGTGTCTCTGCCATCCCACCAAGCATTGTCACGATCACCCCTTTCACAGTCCTCTATTTCTTCAGTGCATATCTCTGAGCCAGGGGATGACAATGATTATTGCCCTGATTTCTTGCTACCCGAAAAGGAGGATGAGGGTGCTAGGGCCGGGACCCCCTCCAGCACCTCTACTGTCTCCTCAGCGGGGGAGGACTTCTCCAGATACACCTCATAGTTCCCCCCCGGATGTCCCCTCCTTCATAGCAGTGATGCAACAGCTGCAGTCAGCCATGGGGTTTAATGCTGCAGAGTAGGATATTACTCGGATGAATCTGGCAGATTACCTGGACCTGCCAGATTCTCCTCCCCTCATTATTCCTTGTGTGATCAGTGCATATGAGGATGCCACCATGGCTGCTTAGTACAGACCTAACTTGATCCCCCCCATGCCCAGAAAGATGGACAAGCTATACCAGGCCCCCTCTGGGAAGCCCTTTTTCACGGGGCCCACAGGTGGACTCTGTGGTGATCAATGTGGCTCATGATAGTTCTAAGAGGCCCCAGCACCTCAGTTCTCTTCCCCTAGATGAGGAATTCCAGAAGTTTGACCTTGTGGGCAAGAGGGTATTTGCCTCCTCCACTTTTGTCATTAGGATTATCAATCACATTGGCCATATGCTGAAATTCTAGAATGACCTCAGGAAAGGGGCCAGGTCTGCAGTCCAGTCCCTTCCAGAGGGCCCTGAAAGACAGGAGATGCTCAAGACCCTCCAGACAGGGGCAGATATGGGCAAGCACTTCTTACGGGCTGCCTGTGATGCCCTAGATGCCTCCACCAAGACCCCCATGGTGGGAGTTTGCCTGAGGAGGTACTCCTAGCTCAGGGTGTCCAGTTTTGCCTCTGACATCCAACAGTCTATCCTGAATGCTCCCTTCAGGTGCTACAAGCTCTTTGGGGTGGATGTGCAGGATATTCTCAATGACCTACAGTCCTCAGGAAGAACTCTGCGATCTGGTCACTCTCTCTACCACACCCACCAGAAGAGTGGGCAGAAGGTGCCCTTCCAGTGTGCCACCCATCATCCCAGGTCTGGCACCAGACACCCCAGCAAACACAGAAGTGCCACAGCCCTGCTTACCCCCCTCCTCCACCATAGGAAAGTCCTCTAGGGGTGGAGGGGTGGGCCCAGCCATGGGATCAGCCTCAGCCAAACTCCTTGTCCAACCCCTTCCATCTGGTACCCCAGGATATGGTGGGGGGGGGAGTCATTTCTCCCTCCATCTGGATGGGTGGCAGGAGATTACAGCCGACACCTGGGTGCTACAACTCGTAGAACAAGGACATTCTCTAGAATTTCTGGAGATGCCTTCAGAGCTCCCTCCAAGGACTTCCATTTACCCTTCAGACTATGTATCTGTGTTACTGGAGGAGATCCAGACGCTGCTGCGAAAAAGGGCCATAGAACCCGTCCCCAAGATTCAACACAACATGGGATTCTATTCACACTTCTTCCTCATTCCCAACTCCACAGGGGACATGAGGCCCATCCTAGACTTGCGAAACCTGAACTACTACATCCAGTACAAAAAGTTCAGGATGGGTACCCTCCCAGGTCTGTTCCCCTTGCTCTGGGAGGGAGACTGGATCTGCTGCCAAGATACGCAGGACATATACCTGCACATCAAGGTCTCCCATCCCCACAGGAAGTACCTCAGGTTCCTGTTTCAAGGGGAGCACTACCAGTTCAGAGTCCTCCCTTTGGGCTTGCCTTTGATGTCTTGGATCTTCACCAAATGCCTAGCTGTAGTGGCAGCGGCCCTCAGGAGGGAGGGGCTTTACGTCTTTCCCTATCTGGATGACTGGTTGTTCAAAGTGTGATCCAAAGAGCAACTGTCCTTGACCCTGGCGTGTACCTTGCAATTATTCAGCCAGTTTCTCCAAGTCAGTATTAACTCTCAGCCAGCTTCTCCAGTACATAGGAGCTATACTGGACATGGGTCAGGGTTCCGACTTTCTGCCCCCAGACAGGGCAGCGCCTGATAGTGCAGACACAGGAAATCTATCACTGCCGGTATGTCATAGCCATGAGATACCTTAGATTGCTGGGCCTGATAGCTGCAGCCATTGCCACGGTTCCACTGGCAAGGCTTCTCATGCACATCCCTCAATGGACTTTGAGGGTACAGTGGGATCAGCGGATCAAAAATCTGGAGCAGATAGTCCTTGTTTCTTTATTAATCAAGAAGGTTCTCCTGTGGTGGATGGAACCCAGACATTTGCTTAAAAGGGTTCCTTTCCTCATACCCTCCTCTCATCACATCCTCACCACGGATGCCTTGGGGATGGGCTAGGGCGCTCATCTGGCTCCTTACTAGACTCTGGGGATGTGGTTTCCACTCGAGGCTTCACTTCACATCAATGACCTCAAGATGAGAACTGTCCTCTACAGCCTGCAAGTCTTCCAGTGTCACCTGTCCCTGGGTCCTCTGCTAGTGCAGGTGGATGGTATCAGTGTGGTACACTACATCAACAAGCAAGGGGGAACCCACTCTTTCCTCCTGTGCAGAGAGGTGATTAGGGTTTGGTATTGGGCTGTGGAGTACGGCCTCGAACTATCGACCGTCCATGTTCCAGGTGTCCAAAATGTCCTGGCAGACAAGCTAAGCAGGTCCCTGTCCAGAATGCATAAATGGAAACTGCACTTCAGTGGCAGAAGACCTGTACGACAGGTGGGGTTGCCCAGAGTTGGACCTTTTTGCATCTCCACTCAACGCAAAATTGCCGCTTTTTGATTTGCTCGATCCAGGACCTGGAGTTTTCTGGCGAGATGCCTTGTCCCTCTCTTGGAAAAGGAGGTTCTTTTACACCTTCCCTCCCATTCCACTGATTCAGAGAGTGCTATTCAATCTCAAGATGGAGGGCGCCACCCTGATTCTGGTGGCTCCTTTTTAGTCTCAGTAGATTTGGTTTCCAGTGTTGCGATAGTTATCAGTGGAGCCTCTGGTGCCCCTTCCCCTGTGCCTTGGCTTGCTGTCACAGGATCGGGGGACCCTTCTCCATCAAACTTCCAGTCTCTTCACCTGCATGCCTGGCTCCTGAAGTCATAGCCATTGCCAGGTTTGGTGTGTCTCCTAAAGTGGCTGACGTCCTGGTGGCCGCCAGAAAGTATTCCACCAGGGTGGCTTATTCCATGAAATGTAGGTGCTTTGCTTTGTGGACAGCTTCCCATCATCTGGACCCCTTCACCTGCCCAGTGAACCAGATTCTCGAGTACTTGCTGTACTTGTCAGATGCTGGCCTGAAGTATTCTTCACTGACGGTGCACTTGTCCACCATATTAGCTGTCCATGTGCCCACTGAGTGTTGTATGGTAGCCCAGTTGGACATGGCCCGTTCCTTTCTGAGAGGCATCCTGCACTTAAAGTCTCCCATCCATAACCCAGTCCTGGCCTGGGACTTGAATTTTGTTTTGGAGAAACTACTTTGGCTCCTCTTGAGCCTGCCACGACTTGTGAGCTACGCTTTCTGTTGTAGAAAGTGTTATTTCTAGTTGCCCTTACCTCTGCTCATAGGATTTCCAAGCTTCAGGTGCTCATGTGTAAGCAGCCCTTTTGATTTTCCACAAATATCAAGTGTCTGCATACCAGTCCTACGTTTCTGCCAAAGGTGGTGTCTGAATTCACTCTGAATCAGACTGTCCACCTACCTGTTTATTATCCGGAGCATGTCAGTCCAGAGGGAGCATTGTTCTATACTTAGGATGTACATAGAATACTCAGATATTATGTTCATTCCACGAAGGCCTGCAGAAAGTCCTCACAGCTGTTTGTTTCTTTCACCCCTGGGAAAGAGGGCATACCAGTTTCTAAACAGTGTCAGTCCAAATGGTTGGCCAACTGTATTATTTTCTGTTATAGAAAGTATGGTACGGAACTTCTTGGGGCTGTTAAGGGCCATTCTTCCAGAGGCATGGCCACTTCTGTTGCCTGTTTCAATGGAGTCTCGGCAGCGGAGATCTGTGCTGCTGCCACTTGGAGTACTTTCTTGCAGCAGGTCATGCCATCCCATCCACCTTCCCCCTCGCTTCTGAGTTCGTCCTCTCCTGTCCTCTTCTTTTCCAGGATGGTGTGCCTTCTGCCTTACATGCTTCTTCTGGCGGGTCTGACTTGCTCTCCCTCGGTTCCCTCGGGAGTGCAGTCTTGGTGGATGGTCTCCAGTGGGGAACTGTGGAGGGCATGGGGCCATGACTATCTAGGGAGGACGTTGGCATGATGACGTCGCTGTGGGTGGCCCCAGTTAGACTGCTAGCAAAAATGTTTACATGTGGTCCTGGTGCCTGATGACTTGAGTTTTTAAGGTGTGACATGCTGCAAGAGATTCTCTTGAAGATCTATTGTTACGGTCAGTTCTTACATAACTGTTCTTTCTCCAGTCCTCCAGAACAATACCTGTTTCCAGTGAACTGTTGATTAAGGCCATCAGTTGGGCAGCTAACACCCCTCTGAGTTCCTTTAGTAACTTGGGTGTATCCTATCTGGTGCCATAATCTTGTCCATCTTCAAAGCTAAGAGTTCCTTCAGTACTCTTGCCCCCTAAAGATGGACTTGTAGGGGGTGTGGCTAGCCGCTAGATATGGCAGACGTGTGCTAGTTAGCTCCTCCGGGCATTGAGTTTTAATTTGCCTTCAAAGCTGCTTTTTGTCTACAAAATTTATAGTCCTATACTGCTTATTTCTCCTAATGTCCATTGTGATGGGTAAACAGAAATATTGCCAGAGGAAACTTCATTTTGATGCTGCTAACTCGGCGCGAGCTGGAAAATCGGGTGAGGCCGCTCCAAAGCCACATGCGCTGAGTTCAGAGAGCGTGGGAGTCAAAGAAGGACTGGAGATGGAGGCCCTCTCTAAGTCGCTGGTGGGAGTCCCCTCCACACTGCTGCAAATGCAAGAAATGAAGTCGTGTTTCACTAATTTAGCTGCTCAGCTTACCTACCTTCAGGGAGTTGTGACTGGGCTCTCGGAGACGACCACAGAACATTCGACCTAGATCACTGAATTGGAGCAGAGGGTGAGCAACCTGGAAGACTCACTAGCAGCAATCTCAGCTGAAAGAAATGGGCTTAAGACCTCACTGGAGGAACTGCTGGTGAGGGTCGACAATCAAGAGAATCGGTCGCAGAGATCCAATCTCCGCATAATTGGCTTGCCTGGGGGGGACAGAGGGTTGGGACGTAGTTCAAGGCCTCCAAAAGTGATTGGTGCAACAGCTTGGCCTCCCAGAACATTTTGAGCGGTTTGAAATTGAACGAGTGCACCGAATTGTGCGTCCGCCTAAGCTGGGTGAACAGGCGAGACATTGCCTAATTAAATATCTCCGCTTTATGGACAAGGAGAAGATGCTTCAGACAGCCAAACAGGCAGGGCCAATCCTGTTTGGAAACAGCAAGGTGTTTGTTTACCAGGACTACAGTAAGGACTTGCAAGCCCAAAAACAGCAATTTTCACAGATAAAGGGAAAGCTGCATACCCTTGGGTGGTCCTTCAGCTTTCAATACCCTGCATGCTTGCAGATAGACCACCTGGGGCAAGCTTCACCTTATTTCATTTGCCCCAAAGCTGCTGAAAAGTGGGTTGCTGAGGAGGAGACCAGGAGGGATGGAGTGCAAGCTGAAGAAATCTGATCTAAGCTAAGTATTGCACCTATTCATTTGAAATTTGCACGCTGGTGCTCTCTGGTGCTTTTATGTCCACAGCACTCAGATTCGATGTGAGTTTGTCTCTGCGGACTATTGAATTTAGCCTTGTCTGGGAAACTCATTTGCTGATTGATCAGTGGGCTGTATTCGGTGGGCTAGTACATCTAAGCTTAGAATTTATGCTCGAGTTGGGCCTCCCGACCGTGTCTGGGGACATGGGAATCGGCAGGTAGGTTCAGTGTTTCCATGAGGAGGAGTCCAATATTTACACTCGCCTGAGGAACTGCTTACTGCAACTACGATGAGGTTACTGGACCCTAACTTTATGCTGTCCAGAAATCTTGCAATTTAGCTGTCTTTTAGCAGCACCCTTTCATTTATTTGAGTTTTTGCTTTATCTTTAGCCTGTTACAGCTTTGATTATATATAACCTTAGTCTGTATAATGCCCCATGTTAAAATGTTAACTAATGAAACTACCATCTTTCTGCCAATTGTTAGCAGTGGGGATCTGGGCGGGCTTCTTTTTGCCTGTTGGCAATGTGGGGGAGGTTTGAAGGTCTCCATTTGCAGGACTCCTCCCGTGGGATGGGTAATGGAGACAGTGTATGCAAAACAAGGGTATGGTGGGTAATGGATCAATGTTCTTATTGGAACTTCTTCAGCCCCCCCAAGAGGCTCTGAATACAACTGTACAAAATGGGGAGAGGGGGCCCTTGACAAATTCAAAAACAAGTTCTCTGTGATGTAATTTATTTTTTATTGTGTACAGTCCCCTACGTTTCACCCACAAAATGGGCTTGTTCACGGGGATATAGACTTGTAGATACTGTTTTCTCTATTTTTCTTAGTAAAAAATGCAGGCTGTTACTGTAGTAGTAATAGGTTTTTTTTCTAAAAAAGCCAAAGATACACAATAAAAAAGAAATTACATCACAGAGAACTTGTTTTTGAATTTGTCAAGGGCCCCCCCTCCCCATTTTGTACAGTTACATGGGTAATGGAGAGTGGGGGGATGGAGGGCGGTAACGATGGATAACAAGACACTGTACATTTGGGGCTGTGTATCTGGGGGAATGGGGGTGAGTGGGTATAATGGCAATGGTGGAATAGTGGGACGTTTAAGGCTTACCCTGGAGAGTTAAACCCTTCTGTTTCAAACTCTCTATATGAGTTGGCTCCAGCACCCCCTAGGATCTATTTCTGTTGCTATATGGGCGAGTTGTGTAGGGTGGGGGGTCTCTTGGGGTTTTGTTGGTACTATAAGTTAAAAAATCTGGTTCAAGGTGAACATTTATCTGTACTTGGTTGAGTACTGTCTTTTATGAGTAAACACAATGACAACTGAGGTTAAGGTGGTCACGTGGAACATAAATGGCCTAAAGACGATTCTCAAATGTCGGAAGGTCCTGGCAGAGGTGCACAGGATGAAGGGGCAAATAATGCTACTGCAGGAAACCCATTTCTCTGCCGCTGAGGCCCGAAAGACCACTGCCTTTATGGGGGAATGTGGATATCCTCCACATATTCATCTAAGGCTAGAGGTGCATCAGTTTGGCTCCCCCAGTGTTGCCAAGCCAAATAGTGGACACACTGGTGGACAGCGCAGGATGCTATGCGCTGGCAAAAGTACGAATGCCTGGGGGTAGCAATCTTCTGATCGGATCCATCTACGCCCCTAATGTGGAACATCCAGGGGTTTTTCAATGGTTGGTGCTAAATATGTCTCGATGGGAGGGGTCATGAGTTGTTGGGGTGACTTCAATTCTATACTCGACACTGTACTAGATCATTCAAAGGCAACCATAGTCCCAGTATCTCAGAATGCCAAGGCCTTGGAACAAATTCAAGGGGATCTGCAACTGGTAGATGCATGGCGCCACTATCCTCAAGCAGGCAGGGATTATAGTTTTTTCTCCCATGCTCACGAATAGATAGGCTCCTGCTATCTTCCACACTGCTGATGGGGATAGGGGAGGTGAAGTATCTCCCTATCTTGGTGTCTGACCATGCCCTCCACTATATCTCCCTCAAAGTCTCTGGTTCCACTAGTGCCCTTCGGAGTTGGAGGTTAGATCCGCTTCTTTTGAAAGACCGTAGATATCTTGAACAGATGAAGGGGAGCATACAGGAGTTTCTGTTTCATAATATCAGAGGTGATACATCTCATGGGACCCGATGGGAAGCTTTGAAGGCCTTCATCAGGGGCCAGACCATCCCCTATGCCTCACATCGAAAACGGGAGGAGAAGGAGCAGGTTCTGACCTCCCTTCGGATAAAGATCTCAACATGCGAGGTGGCTCACAAAACCAAGCCCACCAAAGCGTTGTACAATATCATTCAATACTAAAATATCAGTATAATGCATTAAATAGCTCTCAACTGGAGCGATCGATATTATTGGCTAACGCATGTGCTTATTTTGATGGGGACCGGGGGGGGGAGGGGGTAAGATGCTCACATGGCAGATTAAATGTAGAGAGGCCGAAAGGGTGGTGGGAGGGATCAGTGATTCTCTTGGGGGGTTTGATACAAGACACTGCAGGTATCGATAAAGCCTTTGTAGCTTTATATACTTCAGAGTGTCAACCCACCTGAGATGATCTGGCATCTTTCTTCAGTCAAGCCCCCTTAAATACTCTAGCAGAAGATGACTCTAAAGGACTGGATGCTCCCCTGTCCAAACAAGAAGTGCAGAGTGCAATAAAGGCCTTGGGCGGGGGGCCTCTGGTCCAGATGACTTACCCATTGACTTTTTCAAAACATTCAGCCCCCTTCTATTAGACCCTTTGTTTGATATGCTGGCTGAGGGAGTATCTCAGGGAGAGCTGCCCCCTTCACATGGTCTGCAGTAATTACAGTTTTGCTAAGCTTGGTAAGGACTTGACCAAATGTGCTTCATATCAGCCCATCTCTTTACTAACAGCGGACTATAAGATCATAGCCAAAGTAATGGCCACCCAGCTGGAGCCTGTGCTGCCACTGCTGGTTCATCAGGATCAAATGGGATTTGTAAATGGTAAATGGGGTAAGCACAGTATTAGGCCAGCCTTGAACGTACTTTACAGAGGGGGTGGGCAAAAAACTCTCATGGGGCAGTAGTGGTGGGGTTGGATACAAAAAAGGCTTTCGACCATGTTGAGTGTAGCTACCTCTTTGAGACTTTGAGCAGAGTTGTGTTGAGCCCGGGCTTCTGTCATTGGATACGGTCATTGTACACTCATCCTTCGGCCCAAGTGGTGGTAAATGGCTGCTTAGCTAGTCCATTTATCTTGGAGCGAGGCACCTGTCAGGGGTGCCCCCTGTCCCCATTATTATACGTTCTGTCTTTGGAACAGTTGGTGGCGGCCTTGCGGGCACAAGCAGGCATCAGAGGCTTTGTGTGTGGGGGGTGCTCAGAGCATAAGATCTCGATGTATGCAGATGACCAGCTCCTGTATCTACAAAACCCTGCATGGGACCTTCCAGCTGTTCATAAGTTGATGAGGGAATTCGGGGCCCTGTCCGGTCATAAAGTTAATAGGACAAAAAAGTGAGTTGCTCCCCATGGGCACCTGGGATAGGGCTTAATTAATAGCCAACCTGGGTGGGGGGGAACTGCAGTTAATGTCACAGATAAAATACTTGGGTGTCCAGCTCTCGGCTTCAATTGGGCGCCTCTATGCTCTCAACTATAAGCCTTTCCTTGCTAGACTGTCAGAGGATTGTGAGCAGTGGATGGCACTCCCCCTCTCCTTGTTGGGTAGGGTGTGCATCATAAAGATGACCATTCTCCCACAATGTCTATACCTATATAAATCCCTCCCCATCAGAGTGCCGCAGTACCACTTTAGGTGCCTTCATGCCCTATTACATAGGTTTATGTGGAAGGGTGGCAATGCAAGAATTCGAAGGGCGACACTTTTCCAGACACCTGGAAAGGGAGGAGTGGGCCTACCCAACTTCAGGGCTTATTACTGGGTGGCCCAGCTGGCGTTCTTGCCGCAAAGCCTTAGTGGGGAGACCTATGCCTGGTTGGGGTTGGAGGAGGAGATGTTGGATGGTAACTTTAGGAATGATTTATTGAGTGGTGATTTGACCTCTCTGACTGATCTTTCGGTTAGAAACCCTTCACCAACACCACACTGAGGATCTGGATCCGGGCCCATCGTCACTTTGGCTGGAAGGGGGGTGCCTCTCCTTATGTGAGTTTGGTCTTTGCATTGAGAAAGAGGGGAACATGTCCTCTTCCACTCATACAATGATTATGGTAATCGAAAAGGCAGGGTCTAGTTACTGTGGAGCAGTTGTATGATGGGGGACTCATTTGCAGCTTTCAAACCCTTTGTATACGTTGGGGTCTCCACCCCCGAGACTTCTTCATGTATCTCCATATTTGTCAGTTGTTCGGGACAACCCTATCAGTTGCGGAGGGGTGGACGTCACCCTCACCTTTTGAAGAGGAACTTTATGGACCGCAACCAGGTCGTAAACCACCCTCGGACTTTTACCGTACTATCCAGGGAGGGAACTCGGATATGTCAGATGTGGGTAGACTACGGTGGAGTGAGGATCTCTTGCTACCAGTTGACTCCTACACATGGAAATTGGCCTGCTCTCACTTTGTGGGTTGCTCATATACTAATAAGCTTAGACAAATACAACTGTATTTTCTGCACCAAACTTATATAACTCCAGTTAGACTGCATGCTATGGACAATTCTAAGTCAAAAGTCTGTCCTAAATGCGAAACAGAAACAGGAGACTTCCTCTACATGACCTTGACATGTGCAAAAATAGCCCCTTCTGGCATGGCATACATAAAATCATGTCTCAGGTCATGGGGTATTCTCCTTCAAAGTCCCCTCTTGAGCTACTACTGGGAGCAGATCCGTTACACCCTGACCGGAGTAATAGCAGTCCACTATGGAACATAGCCTTAATCAACGCTAGAAGGACCATAGCTCAGATGTGGCTGTCCCCCCCCCCCACAGTGAGTAGATGGATTAACAACTTGCTCTCTTGCATGGCCCTTGAGAAAGCGCAGATGGGTGCTGCGGGCCTTTCACATAAGTTCCAGGTGATTTGGCAACCTCTGGTTGAAGCAGTGGAGGGAGGATGGTTACCAAGGTAGAAAGTGGAGGTTCTGTCCTCCTTTCCACTCTCTGCTTCTTCTACCACATGTGGCTAGTTTGGAACATACTGGTGGGTGCCATAGCACTTCCTTGACCTCTGCCTCTATCGGGGACTGTGTCTGCTCATAGTGACCATATATATACCATTAGCGGAATTCCACATCCTACAACATCAACTATTGGAAAAAAGCTTCTTCTAAATGCAAAAAAAACAAAAGCAATGTTTTTCTCCACCCAAAATCCGACAAGTCCCACCTCACTAATCAGTCTCCCCCAGCTATCCACTATTCTTGGCAAAAGCCTTAAATATGTAGAAAAATTCAAGTATTTGGGGGTTTGGATAGATAGCAGACTTGACTACATCGATCACATTGAAGAACTTCTAAAAAAAACTTCGACAGAGGCTTGGTCTCTTTTACAGAATAAGGCACTTCCTAACCAGAGACTCCAAGATGAGATTGGTCCAGGCCTCATTTCTCTCAGTGCTTGATTATGCAGATTTCCTTTACAGTCGCTGCCCTATTTTCTACCTACACAAATTGGACACTCTATACCACAGAGCACTGAGGTTTATAACAGATCTACCATTCAATACTCACCACTGCTCTCTCTATGCTGCAGTCGGTTGGACATCTCTACACCTCAGAAGAAACAGAAATGCTGCAGTTTGGACGTATAGAGCGCTGACTAAAATGCTCCCAAATTATATCCTCGACTGCTTCACTCAGGCCACAGCTAGTACCTATGCCCTAAGAAGCCTTAATTTCATTATGCTCAAAGTGCCTAAATTCAACACCCAGCATGGGAGATCTGCTATCAGCTATGTACTAGCTACATCATGGAATATGATACAGAAGACCCTGAAGCTGAATAACTTTATATCATTAGCATCCTTTAAGCATCTATACCTAAGTCTCTTCCAAGAAAAACGCAATTGCTTCCTCTAGTACTAGTATATTCAAATTCCTAACCTTCCCCTCCTTACGCAGCCAACATCAGGTGGCAATACACCTTCCAATTAATTCAACCCCACAGACTCCGTACATCCTGACTATAGTCTTCTCCCATTACTTCCTGGCACATACCGTAGTCCTCATCCCTACCATACATCACCTGGGGCTAGCCCCAGCCCCTGTTCGGGTCACTCCTACACTTTCCTACCAAGACATCTAACACAGTCTAGAGTCATCATCTTCCAGTCATTCTATCACCGCGTCTCCTTTGTCCACTATGATTTACCCCTGAACATTGAAATATTGGCTGCTTTAATTAGGAGATTTACTAAGATCATTCCAATGTTGATATGTATATATTAGATTAGATAGTGTGCATCCATGTGTTCCTATTTGTCTTGTTATGTTTAGGCAACATTGTTTTTGTATACTGTATCTAAGTTTTTTAATATAACTGTATGTGTACCAACTATTGAACCTTGACCTTATCGGGTCCATCTTGCAAATGAGCTGTGCTCAATGATGTTCGCCTGAATAAATAAAGATTTGATTGATTGATTGATTGATTGATATATTTTGCACTGTACGGCCCATTGTTTACTCTCGACCTAGTATCATTTGATTGCTGCTGGCTGAGCATGTAACTTGGTATTAATGTTACTTTTGTTCAATACGCTTCACTTGTAATACAATTATGTATGTTTCTCTTCCAGTGGCAGTCTACATCCATCTGGTATATAGTTCATTACAGTGGGTAATTGTGTAACCTGTAGGACAGCCTGACCCAATATCCATGCGACGTTGTATATGCCTAAGTATCTGATTCTTGTACATTGTCAGAATGTCACTTTGTCTTTTGTATACCTTGAACCATACAATAAACTATTTTTGAAAAAAAAAGAAAGAAAAAAAAAAGATGGACTTGTGTACAACCTCCCCCCCCCCCCCCATTCCTGCTACTCCCTGGTGGGCCGTCCTCCCCTTCCTCCACTGTGAAGACTAACCAGAAGTACCTCTTCTGGGTAGGTTTTTCTTGGTCCTCTTCTGTACAGTCTTCCCCTGCCACTGCCACCCTCCTAATCCTCACTGTCCCTCTTGTTGCTTTCTTCTTCTTCTCATGTATCTGAAGAAAGTCTTATTCACTTTAACTACCCCTTTGGCTATCCTTTCCTCTATCTGCACCTTTGCTCCCTCACTGTCTTTCCTGCTTCCCTCTGATTTACTTGGTATACTGCCCTGTCCTCCTCCCTCTGTGTTTCCTTATACATCTTGAATGCCACCATTTTTTTCCTTCACCACATTGGCCACTTCCCTAGAAACATAGAGAACCATAACAGTCTCTTTTTTTCTTCTGCTTTTACTCACTTCCTTCATGCAGAGGCTGGTTGCCTTAATTATGCTCTCCCTTATTTTTCTCCACTGTGCCTCTACCACTCCCTCACAATCCCACCCCATGAAGCAGTTTCTGAAGCAGTCCCCCATCTCTTTAAAATCTGCCCTCCTAAAGTCCAGAACCCTTGGCTTCATGTGGGTTGCCTTTACTACTGTCTTTTTGTTAAACCACATTGTACAATGATCAGTGGTACATAGGGGACTGCCCACTGTGATATCTGCATTGCTGTCCCTATTTGTAAGCACCATGTCCAGCACTACCCCGTCCCTAATGGGTTATTTGACTAGCTTACTGAGAAAAGCCCCTTATAGGGAGCCAAGGATGGCCCTGCTCCTTGCAAAGCCACAGTTGGAACTAGCTCCATTTCACATCAGGCAGAGTGAAGTCACCAACTACCAGCACCTCATCCTTACCATTCTGATGATGGCTTCCCCAAGTGCCTTATCCAACACCTGTCCCTGTGCTGGAGGTCTGTACACCACCCCGATACAGGTAGAAGCCCTGAAGCCTATCATCAGGATGACCCACAGCACTTCCAGTCCATCCATTTCCTCCTGGTGCCACCATACCTCCATGGCCTTGATTACCCCCCCTTACATATAGTACAACCCCTCCACCCCTCTTCCTTGCCCTGTCTGTCTTGAACATAGAGTAGCCTGGTATGGCCATCCAGTCATGGTGATCAGTGCACCACAACTCCATTATGGCCACTAAATCCAGGCTATCCTCTACCATGACAGCTTCCAGATCCAGAGTTTTATTTCTGACTCCTTGTATTGGCAGACATGGCTCTCCATATGTTACTCCTTCCCTCCCTACTTCTCTGCTCTCCCTCTTCCTGCCTGTGTTGTTCTCTGAAGCTTCCTCTGACTCACCTCTTCCCTTTTTACCTTCTCCTTTCCCTGTCTCCTTTATTCCTTTGTTACTGCTTTCCTTATTTGTACCCCTCTTGTCCCCACTCCTGACTTCCTGCATCCCTGCCCTAGGAGGAGTTTACTCCTCTTGGGCCCTTCCTCCCCACTGCTCCATCACCTGAGGGAGAAGTTGTTGTCTTCCTTGATTTTACAGTCTCCCAACAGCTAGTTTAAATGCCCATCCAAGTAGCATTTGAACCTACCACTAAGAACTGTGGTCCCCTTCCTGGAAAGGTGCAGACCATCTTCCCTATAAACTCCTACATTCTCTGAGGTTGACCCCCATCCCCAATTTAGCTGAAGCCCTCTTCCATGTACCATGCCATCAACCAGCTGTTAAATTCCCCGGTGCAGAGTGCCCTTTCCTCTTCCCTGCCCGTACACAGGTGGCACCTTGGCAAAAGCCACCATGTACCATCTGCTTGAGGCCCCTTCTCAGCTCCCCGAAACACCCAGCACTATTCCTACCCTGTCCCTTGCCTGGTCATTTGTCCCCAAGTGGACAATAAAGTCTAGCTCCTTCCCATCTCTTGCGGCCCTAGTGATCCTCTGGATATGCTGTCCATTCCTTGAAGGCAAAGGACCTCTCAGGTAGTTAACCTCCCTCTCCCTTTCTCCCCCACCAGCAGCTGCTTCCTCCTTGACTGGGGGCCTCTTTCTCCCCTTCTGAGGACCCCTACTTCCTTTTTCCTACTGCTGTGGGTGCCTCCTCTTGGCTACCCTATCTCATCAGTATGGTGAAGGACTTCAGCAGTGGTACAGTCTGAGAAGTGTGTACCCTTCCCACCACCCCCACCCTCCTGGAGCCCACCAAGGTCTAACTACTCTGCCTCTGCCTCGGTATCCTCTGGAGGAGTGATGGCAAACATAGTGGCCCTTGGGTGGGCAGAAGGTCCTCTGCACCCCTGCCAGTTCGGCCCATTGTTCAGCAACCTCTGTCTTCAACCTAGAGAAGTGAGTACAAATGGTGTTGTACTAACAGTCTCCAGAATGTGTCCGAAAGACTGTGGCCCTACACCTGTTGCACTGCACCACTCCCCATGATCTTTTCTTCCTTTACAGTTTGCCTATTTAGACTTTTGTTTTGTGTTGTTTATTTAAAACCTGGTAAGACCTTGGGCCAAAGACCTGTTTACAAGGGCGACCAGAACATGTAACAAATGTACAACACATATATGTAACAAATAAAACAACCATAAATATACAGTTTCACAGGGAATTATATCTATCCAGAACAGCATTTACACTGATAGTTTGCAAATGTCTGAAACTCATAACAGTGTTATGAGTTCTGGATAAATATAAAGAGTTGTAAAAAGATGGCAGTTTAGAAAGCATTTCTTTTTTGACCAACTGAAGTTCTCATCCTGGGAACAGTAAATTGAAAATTAAAAGATGACCATGTAGAAATAATGCTGATGTTTTTTTTTAAATATTATGAAACGATGCAGGGACTTCTATGTACTCTATTACCTCCTTTCTATTCCTGTTGCATTCCAACCTCTCTCTTTCACCTGCCTGAAACTTATTTGTTATCCCACCCTAGACAGGGTGTCTCTTCCCTTTTCTAATCTACCTACCTGTACTTAACTTGCCCTGGGTGTCTACTACCCTTACTCACTTGCCTGATCTTTATTACCCTATCCCTTCACTTGCCTGAAACTTAGTTGTTACCCTACCCTATATGGGGGTATCTTGTTTTCACTTTTCTAACCCACCTTCCTGTACCTAACTTGCCCTGGATATCCACTACCCTTACTTACTTCCCTGATCTTTATTTAGTACCCTACCCTTTTGCTTTCCTGAAACTCATTTGTTACCCTACCCTAGACAGGGTGTCTCTTGTTTTCACTTTTTTAACCCTCTTACCAGTACCTACTTTACCCTACCAACCTGTAGCTATCTTCTCACCAAAGGAATACTCAGTATTCCTAACTCTTATGCAATATGCCTTTAAGCCAGATCTGCCCGTAGATGGAACATTATGCTAATGATGGAATCATTGGCTTGTGCCACTTTTTCAAATGCTGTCACCTATCAACTGCCTACATTCTAACCCTCATATTTCTCTCTCCGCCTGTCAAGACTAGACGCTCAGAGATCTTCTCCGTGTCATCTCGCTGTGAAGCTTTAAGAAAATACATATAAATATTATTTTATTTTCATTTGCCACCCTTATCTTTTGTTTGTAGTAAACTGTTAGCTTTATTTTACTTATATTGCTTATTTTTCTCGGTTTCTCCCGGTTCGGGATAACCGGTGGGGAACCGAGGCTTTTTTAGCCTTAACAGAGTTTTTCTGACTAAAACTCCTTTATTTTGTAGTCAATCGTTTTATTAAAACTATTTTTTGTAACCACTAATATCGGTTACTGAACCGCTAATCCGGTTCCTTTCTCCTTTGGTTCCCAGCTCCAGTCGATTCCCCGATCGGTTCCTGTACCAACCGCAACCAATAGTTTTGTTTTAAAAAGTTTAAATTTACTCACAGTTGTGATTTTTTTGGTTCTTTTGCAAAAATGTCTGCAAAACCTAAGAAAAAGACCGGTGAACCCAGTTTCAAAAATTGTGCAGAGTGTGGAGAGGTTTTTGCCAAGACAGATAAACACACTTCTTGTGTTGTGTGTCTTGGCTATGATCATTTAAAAACTGATTGTGAAATATGTAAGACCTTTACAGAAAAAAACACATGAAAAATGTTTGGAAAGGCTTAAAAAGAAATTGCCTCCACTTAAGGGTCCCTCAGGTTCTAACCAGCCAACACCCTCAGTGGTTGTGGGTGAAACCACAGAAGCCACAATTTCTACCCCTGATATGAGTGCAAAGGCCATCACAAAAAGGCCTGCTGAACTGGCTAGCTCTGCGGTTCCTGTGAAAAAGACTAAGAAAATAAAGTACACAGAACCCCCTGCTGGTCAGCCTATGGGGACTTCTGTTGTGGCTGTAAACATGCCTACTCCACTGGAGATTGCACAGGCATTTAGGGTCTTGCAAGCCTTGCAAGGTCTGCTGCCTGCTGGACAGCAGTCTACAGTTCAGACCTCTGTTGAGTCAACCCAGTCCTCCCAGCGTAAGGCCTGGGAAGATTATGGGGAATATGAAGAAGAGGAGCCTATGGAGTCTGAAGTCTCTGCTGAGCAAGAGTTTGGCTCTCCTCTCAGGTCATCAGAGGATTATTCATCCCATTTTTTCCTTTGTTAGAAAAATGGTGGATGTTCTGGATATCTCTACCACTGAGGTGATAGAAGATGAGGAGGAGACAGAGTACTTGGAAATGATGGGGTTAACACCCACCAAAAAGTTACTGCTTCCCATAAATAAGTTTCTTAAAACGGATGCGATAAAGTTCCTCCAGACACCTGGGTCTGTCCCTCCTTTGGATAAAAGGTTGGACAAGAAGTATCAGGTAGACAGGGAATGGGCTGAACTTTTATTCTCCCACCCTGACCAACAGGGGGTGGTACAAACTGTAGTCTATGACAAGGCAAAAGTACCTCTTGCTTCTCATCCACCAGAGAAGGATTATAGAAAAATAGACAGTATGGCCAAAAAGGGCTATTTATCAGCTTCTTTGGTCATAAGACAGGCTAATTTCCAAGCTTATGCGGCCCAGTACCAAAAATCCCTCTGGCAATCTGTCATGGCTATGGCGGAAAATGCTTCTTCCAGTCTTTCAGCAGACCTTGCTGAGACTACCAGATTTTGGCTTAGAAGCTGCCAAATATCAATTTCAGATGGCAGTAGACACCAACAACACTGCTGCCAGGTGGATGGTCAATACAGTTGCCCAGAGAAGGTTCGCCTGGTTAAAAGCCACAAATCTTACTCAAGACACTCAGAATAAGGCTCTGGATTTCTCAGTTGAGGGTAATTCCCTCTTTGGAACTCACACAGAAGCCTATATGAAGAAAGTGGACAAGTACAAGGCTACTTATAGAAGCAACTCTGCCAAAGAAAAGGCTTCCCATCCACAAGACCATATGGAAAGGGAGGCAGGGGCAGACAGTTTAATTCCAGGCCTTTTTATCAGGCCATGGCTATACCCCAAGTGCAACAGTCCCCTCAGCAAGGGTACTTCTGGGGCAGGGCAGAAGGGGTTCCAGGCGTGGTTCCCACTCCTAGCCCCAGGCAAAGCAGGACCTCTGATTTGTCCTCCCAGGCCACCTCCCCACTCTCAGTGAGGGACAGACTGACTCACTAATTCCAGGCTTAGAAACAGATCACCACAGACAAGTGGGTCCTGGAAATAGTGAGTCAGGGTTTATCCCTAAGCTTCAAATCCCTTCCCTCTCTAAGAACCAGAGTGTTCAAACCAGCTTCCAATGCGGAAAGAAAGCTGTTGGAAAAGGAGGTTCGAAACCTATTGTTGGCAAATGCAGTGGAACCTGTGACTCCACAACAAAAGGGAAAGGGGTTTTATTCAAGATACTTCCTCTCAACAAAGAACAATGGGGAGTGGCGGCCTATCCTAGACCTAAGGGTGCTAAATAGGCACTTACTAAAGCCAAGGTTCAAATTGGTAACCTTATCACTGGTTCTGCCAGCTCTCCAAAAAGGAGATTGGCTGGCATCCCTGGACCTAAAAGATGCTTACTTCCACATCCCTATAAGGGAGTATCACAGAAAGTACCTCAGGTTCAGACTCCCTTCAGGTCATTACCAGTTTTCAGCCATGCAATTTGGTCTCACTTCAGTTCCAAGAGTGTTCACAAAGTGCCTGGCAGTGGTTGTGGCACACCTGCAAAGGCAAGGTATCACAGTGTTCCCCTATCTGGATGACTGGTTGGTGGTGGGAAAATATCCACAACAGGTAGAGGAACATCTGCAGCTCACCCAAGGACTATGGAGTCTCTGGGTTTCCTGGTAAATCTTAAAAAGTCAGTCCTTCTTCCTGCACAAGTGCTGCAGTTCATAAGAGCAGAACTAAATACCCAGTAGGGCAGGGCTTACCTACCTCTGGACAGGGTAAAAAGTATTATGCAGATGGCAGGCTCCTTCAGCCTGAACAAACCAAAAACTGCAAGACAGTTTCTAAAGTTACTGGGCCACATGGCAGCCACCACTGGCATAGTCCTGGATTCCAGGTTCCAGATGAAAGACATACAATTCCACCTAAGGGCTCACTGGTGTCAAAGAAAGGAATCTCTCTCAAAGCTAGTCCCAGTAACAAAAACATTACTCCTGGTCCTGCAGTGGTGGAAAGAGGAAGCCAACCTCAGAGAAGGGGTTCCTTTTCAAAAAGAGCCTCCGTCAGTGATTCTCACAACAGATGCATCACTACTAGGGTGGGGTGCCACCTAGAGGATCACACTATTCATGGCACTTCTTGGTCCAGTGCAGAGTTGCTCCAGCACACAAACCTGCTGGAGCTCAGGGTGGTGTTCCTGGCACTCCAAGCCTTCACACCACTAGTTCAGGGAAAGAACAGACAATACCACCACTATGTATTACATAAACAAGCAGAGAGGAACAAGGTTGGATCCTCTCTGCACAGAGGCTATGCAAATTTGGACTCTGGCCTACTCCCTAGAAGTTTGTCTTCAGGCCATCCATCTGCCAGGCAAGGACAGTACCCTAGCAGATGCCCTGAGTCAGATCAACCAGGCCCATCATGAATGGACCTTGAACAGACAGGTGGTGGAAGTGATTTTCAAGAGGTGGAGCGCCCTAGAGACATCTCTTTGCATCCCACGAAAGTCACCACCTGCCACAGTATTGTTGCAGACCCCCAGCTCGGGGAATGGTACCCCTGGATACTCTGATTCTGGACTGGTGAGGGAGGTACCTGTATGCGTCCCCCCCCATTCCCTCTGGTGTTCAGGGTGCTACTCAAGCTCAGAGCCCAACCAATCTTGATAGCCCCAGATTGGGCCAGACAGCCATGGTACTCTCTGCTGCTCTCCATGTCTGTGGCCGGACCAGTACACCTTCCTTGGAGGCACAACCTGCTAACCTCCAGTCAGAGGAGACCCCTGTACCTGAACCTCAAGTCACTCAGACTCAAAGCATGGCTCTTGAGGACCTAGAGTATGCAGGCCTGTATATCTCTAAAAGTGTTCTGGATATTTTAAGGGGGTACAGGAAACCTTCCACCAAGAAAACCTACGCCTCTGAATGGAAAAGGTTTTCTGTCTGGTGCTCCACCAGGAATATGGTGCCAGCTCAGGCAGGGGTTCCAGCTGTGCTGGACTACCTTACTCATTTGCATCCACTGAGCCTGCAGCCCACTACTTTAAAAGTTCATTTAGCTTCGGTGTCTGCTTACACTTCAGCTGGGAAGAATGCCTCTATTTTTTTTTTTCCAATTGTTCAACAGATGAGACACGCTAAGCTGAAAGCTTGTTTGCAGGTGCAACCTGGGAGCACAGGGAAGTTAAGTGACTTTCTTATGGTCATACAGTATGCAAGTGGGGGCTGTGGGATTCAAACCCAGGTCTCCAGATTTGCAGCTCAGAGCCTTAAACCACTGCACTATACTTCCTCCAAATGGCATCAAATTCTATCTTTAAAAGGTCTGGCCCACCTGCACCCTCTCACAGGGAACTGGTGCCAGCCTGGGATCTAAATGTATGTATTGCCAAACTCATGGGTCCTCCTTTTGAACCCATGTCTTCAGCTCCTTTGAAATATGTCACATGGAAAACAGTTTTCCTAATGGCAATCACTTCTGCCAGAAGGCTCAGTGAGCTCCAGGCTCTCTGCATTGAGCAGGACTACATTTCATTCCACAGGGACAAAGTGGTCCTGCGAACTAACAGAAAACTCCTACCAAAGGTGGTCTCGGACTTTCATTTGAATCAGTCCGTCGCCTTACCTGTTTTCTTTACTGAGCATTCAAGCTCTGGGGAGCATAGACTGCACAGTGTCGATATCAAGAGAGCTCTTAGCTACTACATGACGGTCACCAAGGCCCATAGACAGGACAGGAAACAACTGTTCCTAACTTAAGGGGATGTGGGAAAAGGAAATCCAGCATCTAAGAGGTCCATTTCTCTCTGGATAGTCCAGTGTATTCAGTTTTGCTATTCAAAAGCTGGGAAGGAGGCCCCAGCAGGGCTGAGAGCCCATTCCACAAGGGGTACAGCTGCTACTATAGTAGCTTCCAGGCATGTTCCTTTGGTGGACATCTGTAAAGCAGCTTCCTGGAGAACAGTGCACACCTCTACCAAGCAGTATAGCCTGGATGCACAGGCTAGGGGTGATTCCAGGTTTGGCACAGCTGTCCTGCAGAGTCTATTTCCAAAGTAGGTTCTGCACCTACCTCCAAAGGTACTGCTTCTTAGTCTGCATAAGAGTTAGGAATATTGGAGTATTCCTGGGGTGAGAAGAAAAAATTACCACAGTAATCTTGTTTCTTCCAGGGGATACTCCAATATTCATAACTCTCCCACCCTGCCTCCCCTACTAGAACTAGTGGCCTCTGCACTCCATGCTGTATTATCAGGGGTATGTGTGCCACACTCCGGCTGTTATATTTGGAACTGTGTTTTCAATGGTTTTACCCTCTTCCGGTGATTCTGACATTGGGGGGTGTTTTGTTAAATTTCTTCCTCCTGTTGGAGGTTTCTGGGTGTTTTATTATTATTATTATAGATCATTATTAAATTCCTCTCAGGCCCTGTCTTGTCAGGCGTCCACGAAATCTGAGGGTTAGAATGTAGGCAGTTGATAGGTGGCAGCATTTGAAAAAGTGGCATGAGCCAATGATTTCATCATTAGTATACTGTTCCATCTCCAGGCAGATCTGGCTTAAAGGCATGCTGCATAAATGTTATGAGTAGTGGCGTATCCCCTGGAAGAAACAAGATTACTGTGGTAAGTAATTCTTTCTTCCCTGTTGCTGGGTGCTCCAGTACACTGTAATCTCTAATATGTTTTTTCCTACATTGCTCTAATGTCTCCACTGCAAAATCTTCTGTGGACTATGTACGTATGCCTGCAAATGCCTTAAGATAGATGCTCCATTCCTGCTCTGTCCCACTCGTGCTATATAGGCTGGGTGAGTGCTCAAATTTATCCACAAGTCAGAGCTTCCTGGTTAGCCCTGCCAGCAAGCCAAAATCAATCTGCAGTCAGAAATGTGGCTGCAGATGGCCTGTTGGCATTGAGGGTTGAGGTGCTGGACACCACACCTTGTGCCACACTGGCAACCCGGTCTCGGGAGTGAGCTCAGATTGCCGCTGATCAGCAGGGGAGAGAGAGGATCAAGCATCCAATGGACTGCTCTCCTCTTTTGGAGAGCAAGGGATAGTTGTCCCACTCCTTGGCTGCCTCCTGGTGGAGGTCAGGTGGCAGTGCTAGGAGTACGGAGGCACAAGAACATGGTGATGTGGCACATGTGCACATACAGCTACGAGTGGGAGGAATGAAGAAAAATGGAAAAAGATGGTGTCTGCAGGCTCCGAGACCCTGCCTGCCAACCAGTGTCCCGCCCTGTCACTGAACCACCAGAGACCCTGACTGGATTGATGTACTGTGTGGGGGGAAGGCGGTCCGCCTCTTCCTGGCCCCGCCATGTGGAGGAATCCATGGCGGTACAAGGGGGTTTGGTGGTGCCAAGGGAGCAGTGGATGGCCACAGGTGGCAAGGCAGAGGGAGTTAACTGCCTCCAGATGCCAGAGGGGAGATAAATCGAATATGAAGAAAAAAAAAAAAGAAATGTGGCTCAGTCACACCTCCATTTGTCAACTAGCTGAGACCCCAGGCCAGACAGTTATCATCCCTTCTCCAAACTATGGGGCAAGACACAGTTCTTTAATATGGTCCTTAAATGTGGGCTGATATGGCTGGTCTCAGATTTACCCTACAGTCAATAATAAGTGCACCAATTTAAACATGTTTCTCCACAACTTACCTCCACCTGAGTTGGAAGAAAAAAAAAAGCCTCTTTCAGTCCTGTGACTAAAACAGGCAGACTCAGTATTTGCAGCGTTGCTACTGATGGGCTTATTCTTTGTTGGCCCATTTTCTTTCACCAAGAGCTCAGTCTACAATGGAGTTTTTTCTGTAGTATTTCCATTATTCTGTGAAGTAAACACTGGAGCAGCTGAGATTGCGCTCCAGTTTTTGAACTACTGCTTTTATCCAGAAAGAGACTTTTGTCCCACTAGGTACACCTTGGTGTTTGGGCATGCAAACTCATTTTACATGCCTGAGATACTGTCCAGTACATGGCACAGAAATTGTACCTGGTAGCTCTCAGGGCAGCTGCTCAAAGCTTCTGCTTCATCACTTTTCTTCAAGGAATGATTCCTCTGTCCAGGGTTTACCAACTGTAGCCCTGACTCAGGTCATTATAACTATATGTTATATAGGCACCAGCAAGGCAGGACCACATAGCAAAAATTTCTAGGTGGTTCTGATGCTGACAGCTTATAGTTCTATGGTGTGGCTCAATAGAGAGAAGTTTCTCACAGATCTAATGTTACAGTGGGTAACTATTCCTTCTTTCTTTCCTTGATAATAGACCTGAGGAAGATAGGGCATCACAAGGTATCCATAACCATTACAGGACATAGTACACAGTATCGTACATGCGCTGATGCTGGCGCCCTGATTAAAAAGTTTGCTTCTGAAGCTGGCTCAGTGGTGCTGAGGGTTGAGACACTGGACATCACACCTCGCGCCATGCAGGTGACCTGGATTCGGGCTGTAGCTTGAGGCATCAGGGGTCGGCTGGGGGGAAGGGTAAGGAGCCGATTGAGCTGCCGGCTGGTAGCTGTCTTTCTCAGGAGAGATCCAAGTGTCACCTCTGCACTTGGCTGCCTCCTGGCAGAGGCTGGGCAGTGATGCCACACATGAGCCCTGGTGCTAGGCCGGGGGAGGGCAGAAGGAGCTGTCACCAGAGCCATGGTGTGCATGGGCACCTCCACACGCATGCGCTGCCACGTTCTGGGGCCTTGAGGTAATGGGGAGAAAATATGGGAACGTGGGGGTTGCAGCAGGATGAAGCCTCTGGACCAGCTCTCTTGGGTCCGCTGGGACACGCAGAGAATTACAAGATCCCAAACGACCCTCGGAATCCAGTAGATTGACTGACGCAAGGCAGTGGCCTGCTGAGAAGGATAAAACTCAGGAAGAAAAAAAAAGTTTGCTTCTGTGGGGTTCTAACATTGTAACTATAAGAACAAAGAATGGTGCTCTGTGGAGAAGATATTCTTGAAGATCTACAATTACTGTATGCAACTTCTCTTTCCTCCCATTCACAATGGGATAACATCACTTGTAGCAGCTTAAGCTGCCCTTGTCTCTTAGTAGATGGTCAGTGGCTGTCTTCTATCAATTGTTAGTGGGTGATGCCTTCTGTCACTGATCCTGCTGGCCACCTTCTCTGACTGTGTCTAATACTTAGACACCACTGTGGTACACAGTCCGTGCTTTTTGTATTAAGGGCCGGATATTCAAAAGGGTTGCGCTATGCGCGTAGGTTTATAGCGCCAAGTCCAAATCGCCATTCTGCGATATGCAGCGGGAGGCAGTTGCGCTACCAAAAACATGCTGAGCAACAGCGCAATGCAAATGAAGGCATGCGCAACCGAAGGGGGTGGATCCATGCATAAAGCGCACAATGCGATATTTAAAGGCTTGCGCAATGCTCAACAGCGGACTAGCCGGAAGGTGCGTCACGGCGGAAATGAGCCAAAATAAAAAGGCTCAAGGAAGAGGCACAAGAACGCTACAGGGAAACCACATGAGGCAGGGAGACAGAGAAGGCCAGAGTGGCAAACAGTGCAGGCCAGGGAGTGCACAGGAGAGAAGAGGGACAAGGGAAGGTGTGTGGGACCACAGACTGCAGAGGCCAGTAGGTGTACCTGGTGCAGTGGAGGTAGCACTCAGGACAGCGGGGGTAACAGAGCAACAACAGCCAGGGGGGGAACACAAGCCAGGGACATGGACAGTGCCAGCTTCCACATGGAAGCTGTAATGAGGGGGGTGAGAAGGCATGCTGCAGGGAGACGTGGCCGTGGAAGGGCCTGTCGTCGGTACGCCCCCAACAGGCAGTACCGTGCCCGCATCAGCTTTGAGCTGTATTCGGATGTTGAGATTGTGGGCCAGTACCGCCTGAACAGGGCAATACTGAGGCGGCTCTGTGAGCTGTGCAGTGATGTGATGCAAGCACCCTCACGACGGAGTCACGCTCTGTCACTGGAGACAAAGGTAACAGCCTGCATGTGCCTGCTCGCCACGGGTACCTTCCAGATGCCAACAGGGGACACCACAGGCATAACACAGTCGGCCACGTCACGCATCCTCACCCAATTCCTCAGCGCACTGCTGCCACATGCTGTGGAGTACATCCATTTCCCCAGCACCGCGGCAGAGCATACAGCAAACATGCAGGAGTTCCACAGGGTAGCATGTATGCCGGGCATGCTAGGGGCAATAGACTGCACCCATGTGGCTATTCGCACACCACCTGGCCCTGATGGGGCCACATACTGAAACCGGAAGGGTTTCTCCAGTGTCAACTGCCAGGTGGTGTGTGATGCCAGTGGGCGCATCATCAATGTCTGTGCCACACACCCTGGCGGAGCACATGATTCATTCATATGGTACCAGTCTGCACTGTGCCATCGATTCGAGAGTGGGGACATCCCCACAGGACATCTACTGGATGAGTATGCATGTAGGAGTGGCAAAGTTGGGGCAAGGGTGGGAAAGCCACAGGTGCCATGGCAGTGGTACACAAGGCTAGGGACAATATGGACCTGAACATGATACTTATCTCCACTATCTCCACACAGGTGACAGCGGATACCCACTCCGTCCCTGGCTGCTCACACCGTACCGGCGCCCCATGATCCCATCGCAGCAACGCTACAATGAGACACATGCCGCCACACGCAACATCATCGAGCGGGTGTTTGGGATGCTGAAGGCATGCTTCCAATGCCTAGACACCTCCGGTGGTGCCCTACAGTACAGCCCCACAAAGGCCTGTGGGATATTCCTGGCCTGTTGTATCCTGCACAACATGGCCAAAGACTGTGGGATAGCTGTACAGGTCGAGGAGGGTGACAGCGATGAGGACGCCAGTGGTGATGATGGGGATGAGCAGCCCCCCCTTGGACGGCGTGACCCCCGACTGATCCAGCAGGCCCAGCTGCACCAGGACACCATCACGGAGGAGCATTTCGCACGACACAGGTAAGTCATGGGGCCATGTGCAACCAACACTGTCTAGGCGCAACCCACAGGCACACAGGGTAACACACCAGGGGTGCATGGTGGCAAGGGGAGTGGAAGGGTCCAGGCGCACAAACACACCATCAGGGAGGGGTGGATAGTTACACGCTATATGGAGACACACACACACACACCAGGCACAAAGCGTACATGGGCAGGTGCACAGCAGAGCAGGAACAGACATGTCAAACACACAGATCCACGGACCACCACCACCACCTGTACTGTCCAATGCGTGTGTCAGATGCTGGGCACCCTTGCACCTTGGTGTACAGTACAATGCAGGCATCATCATGCTGCGCACCTGTGGACAGCAGTCGGGTGGGTGTGCAGGTGGGTCCGTGTGACGGCGTGTTGGGCAGGGCACCCACCAGTGCACTGCCCACCATGACACACATTGCACACAGGGCAGCACCAGACAGGGCCCGCACTGGGAGACAGGTCAGTCATGTGGCACTGTGCCACGGCCACCTCAGATGCGTGGGTGGCCCCGCAGTGACCCAGCAGCACTGGCAGGCTGAGCATGGGCCACATAGGGTGGCACCAATGTACCACCAGGGGTCCCACTGCGTGAGCACGACCTTGTCCGCTCAGGGGTCTGCAGCATGCCGAACATACCTGCACCAGGGGTGCTCGGGATGCCCACAGCAGAACCCGGCGTCGACAGGCTGGGTGTCGCACGACGCCAGGAATGGGGAGTGGAGAGCATACTGTGTGGGGTGTGTGGTACAGGGGCACCTGACTGTGTGCCCAGTGCGGCCACAACAGCGACCAATGCCTGGGTCTGCCTGTCAATGGCGGCAGTCACATCCATCTGCATTTGGACCATCTCTGCAAGGATCATTGCATTGTCCCTGCTGTGCCGCTCCACAGCCACGCACAGTGCCTCCATGGACTTTGCAACCCGCATCTGCTGCTGTACTGATGCCCGCAGCAGGCGGGTGTGCTCATCAAATGGGTCGTCTGCCACATCGGCAGTCTGTCCCCCAGGGTATGGAAGGTCCTAATGCTCAACACCCCTTGAGGGTGGGCGCTGTTCACCAGGACCAGGTATGGGCAAGTCATCAGGCGGTATGCATGCGCCACCGCTGAACCCTGTACCCCCAGACCCGGTGGGTGACTGCTGCAGCTGCCCCTCCAACTGCTGTGCCCCAGGGACCAGTCGTTCCACTGCTGTGTCCGCAACAGTGCCAGAGACCTGCACAGCCACCGGTGCTGACAGGCACAGCCTGGGACTGTGCTGACATACTGGCACACACGTTGGAGCCAGCTAGGTCCAGGGGCACGTACTGTCCTGCTGTGTGTCCGTTATGTGACACACACGTGTCACTGCCCATTGCGGTCCTTGCATCATCAATGGTGCAGGTGCGTGCAACAGCCACAGCCACAGCGTGCTGGCATGCTTGCATGCCAGACTGCTGAGACACAGGATGGGCACCCCCCACACCTGACTCACCGACATCGGAGATGGCAGCCAGGTGTGCACACTGGTGCTCTGCATGCCGGCTGGCAGCAGAGGTGGCTGGACCCTCCTCCAACTCTGGCTGGATGTCCACACTGCATGGGCCCACCACCACTGTCCCCTGCAGATGCACAGGATCTGTAACAGAAAGTGAGTACATGTTAGTGCATGGGATCAACCTCCCCCCCCCACCACCACCATGTCATACCATGCAGTGATGGGCTTCCACCTGTCTGGAAGCCACCTCCTGGAACGCCCTCGATTGCACTGCGCTGCATGGATGCAGCCAGACGGTCCTCCGCTGGGGTCAGCTGCACCACCTCTGGCTGGCCCCCACCTGTGGCAGCGCGTGCCGCCCTGAGGGCTGCCACCTTCTCTTTCACCCGTCTCCTGTCGGTCCCCATCTTTTTCTTACATTCCTGCACGGAGCGCTGGTAGCTTCCATGCAGGTTTACGGCACGAGCTACCACCTCCCATGCAGCAGCACGGGCCTGAGGGGTGCCCCGCTGTCCACTAAGTAGTGGCTCCACATCCAAGTAGGCCCGGAAGAGTGCCTCTGTCTCGGACTGTGTGAAGTTGGGCCTCCTCTTCCACCCACCATCACCCTCCTCACCCAGTCCTTGATCGGCCATGTCACAGTCTGTATGGGTGGAAGTGGACACCTGTCACTGTGCAGTTTACAGCATTATCCCATGACCATTGTCCAGAACATCACACAGCATGCAACTCACCTCTCACCTGCAGTAACCGAATATGGCCACCGCAGATCACTGTCGCACATTTATAGCGCAATGCATGCAAATTGGGAGTGGAGCAACTTTAATGAGATGCAAATTGCGCCACTCGCCCTTTGAGCACCTGATCAGATGATTTGCATATGACGGCTGAATATCGCTGTGCGCTTTGCTCTGATTGAGCCAGCTGAGCCAATGGCACATTTCTGTGACTGCGTGGTACGCACTGCACATGCCCAGGTAGCTTACGCGGGTGTCTGCCGCACTGATGGCGTGCTGTGCGATCAACAATTCAGGACACGGCCACCATTGTGCCAGTGGTGCTAGCGCTGGTCACCACATGGTGCTGTGGCACAACTGCGCAATAGTCACTGTGGCACTGGCACAGGTGACCAATCGTGCTGGGCGATAGCAGATGTCCGATGGCGCTGTGCGTGGCCTTATACAGACCCCATGACCTTGTGCCCGACCTTTGCCCCTGGCGCTGTACATCTAGGCGTGTCTACGGCTCTCGCGCTGTTCAGTAACAGCGCGATATGAACGATAAGGCGCTATCACGAACAGCACGATAGGGACTGATGGAGTTGTATTGCGCAACATTTCCACGTGGGGTTGCCGCACTGCGGAGCGCCATATTGCCTGCTATACACCTGCAGGGATGGCACGCAGGAGAGCTCCACAGTGGAGTGCATTGAAGGTGGCCAACCTGGTGGCTGTGTTGGAGCCTCACCATGGGTCACTGTTTGGGGGAGAACCCCTGAACATGGCCCGCACCCATGTGTGGCAGCAGGTGGCCACCGATCTGGAGCAGGCCACTGGGCGGCGGAGGACACCAGAGCAGTGCAGGCACCGGTACAGTGACCTGCGCAGGAGGGAGCAGGCACTGCTGGCGTGCCTCAGGTCACATGCCAGGAGGGGCGTTGTGCCTAGGCCAGGTGGGTGTGCCGTCTATGCACCTGTATTGTCCGCATGGGTAACGCTGTGTAATATGACCAGCGCGTGGGGGAGGGTTGGTCTATGGTTTGCTGTGACGGTGTTTGCAGGTGTGTGATGTATGGGTCTGGCTGTGTGGGCAGGCACACTCAATGGGGCAGGGGGCTGTCTGCTTTGGGATCTCACTGATGTGTTTCTCAACATTTGTCTCCCACAGGCATGGAGGAGCAGAGGCGGGCCTGGGATGAGGCAAGGAGTGGTGGTGCAGAGGTGGCTGGCAGAGGTGGCAGAAGTGTTGGGCCACAGCAGCCGCAGCAGCAGCAGCAGCGGCTTGATGAGGGTGAGTGTCATTACATCATGGATGCTATTGCATGCTGTGGGGGGGGCACGGCCACCATCCATGGACAACACTACCATGCACGCAACAAGTGACAGTCATCACTGTCCAGTGGCACTGCATGTCTGTGAGTGCATCACTGGTGGTCCATGCATGCACTGGGCACGTGGCTGTGGCACTAGCATCCCACCACGTAGCCACGTCACTGGACAGGCTTGGTTGTGCTGTGCTGGTCATGGGCGGTGTGTGTGTGTGCAGTGGTACACATGGCTGTTGCTGCCTGGTTGGGCATGTCTTGTGCACGGTCACTGTGGGTGGGTGCAGTCCATCACAGGAGCGGGGCACTTGGCTGTATGCCATGCATGATGGGTGGGCTTCAGGGATATGGACAGTCACAGCCATTGACTCTGATCCTTTGTCCTAGGTATCCAGATCCTGCACCGCATTGATAGGTCACTGCAGCGGCTGACACGGGTGACAATGGATTCGCTCACCATCCTGCTGGACATTCAACAACATGGAGTGAGGCGCAGGAGGAGGCCCCGGGCCCAGCACCAGGTGGCAGGAGGGCAGGCTGGCAGGCAGTAGCTGCCCATCACCTCACCCCACCTTCCCTCTCCTAGTTGTTCACCCCTGCCCCTTACCCACCCTTACCTTGTACCCATACCCCCACCTCTGTTTTGTATATTTGTACATAGTTATAGTTGTTGTTATTCTTATTCTTGTTTATTGGAATTATATATTTTGATATGAATACTGTGGTGGTCTCTGATTTGCAGCTGGCTATAGCTGCTCAGTTGCAGTGGTGTGCATGGCATCTGGGGTGGTATAGTCATGGGTATGTGTGTGTGTGTGTGTGTGTGTGTGTGTGTGGGGAGGTGTCTCTGGTGTGGGTGTGGCTTTCAGTCGGTATTGCCGTGCTGCCACCCACTGCTGGGTGCTCATGGTGGGTCTGGCTTGTATGGTTCTGTGGTACGAGGTTGCAGTGTGCGGGGGATGCGTGGGGATTCCTGCAGTGATGGTCACTGCTCATGGGTGGTGTCTTGGGGTCACAGTGCAGGGGTGTGCTGTGCACAAAGGGGGGGCTGATGTACACTGGGGTGGTCCCCACACATGTGTGATCTCAGCTTGCCAGTGGGTGTGCTGGAAACACGGCCCAGATGTGCTTTGTTTGCTTGTCCCCATGGGCCGGTGGATATTCCGTCCCTCCCCCAGTTATGCTGTGCTTGGGGTGTGGGGGTACATTGTTAGTTCTGCAGTGTGTCCCTGTGCCCATCTGTGGCATAAGTGGTGGGCCTCTGCCTACCTCCCTGGTTGTGCAGTTCCATTGCTCTGCTGCTGGGGGTCTCTCTGCTTGCGCTATGGTGCCTCTGGACTGCTCAGCTGGGCTGCCTTTGTTGCGCTATGGCGCATCATATCTGCTCAGCTTCCCCTTCCTGGTTACGCTATGGCGCAGGTTGTACGATATTCAGACGTTGGCTGGTTGCGCAATTTGTCTTGCTGCATGTTTGAATATCGCGTCTGTTGCGCATGTGCGCAATTGACTTGTGCTTGCTCCTGCTGTTGCGCACTTTTTGGGCGCAGTTTGAATATCCGGCCCTAAGTGTCATCAAGTTTAGTAGTTTACTGTTCTGTTTGTTCTTATTGTTACTGTTTTCTCAATCTTCACAATTTGTTTGTTTGTAAAATTGTATTCATATTCATAATAAAATGAACAAGAATATAGGATGAACTCCACTGAGTTAAAAACTTATTTCCAAGGAGGTCCAAACCAGGCATTCAGTTACAAACTTTAAGACATACAATCACAATTTACATATCTTTATTACTGATAGGGTATCGCAGATGTCACCAGCATGTGTAAAATGTACATGGGGTAAAGCGCAACATAAGAGTACAGGTCTGTAGGGACAAATGACTGAGCTCTCAAGTTATATTTTCAATCAGGGGTCTTTCATTGTTTGATGGGTACCCTGGTAAATAATATCATGGAATGTAACTGGGATTAACCACCCGATTAAGAGAAAGCATAATCTTACTTACTTTAAGAAAAAAGCCACAAGTGCGCTACATCATGAAACACACTTACTAGAATTAGGGTACACTAAATTACAACGGGACTGAGTGGAGCAAGTGGCAGCTGCCTCATTCGCAAGCAACTCATGTGGAGTGGAAGTCTCTGCCATTAAAGATTGTGGAATGCAAACATGGCCTCAGTAGGAGATAAGTCCTAATAAAGGTCAGTTACTTTAATAATGTTATTAATATTTTAAACATTCATCCCTGAAGTGGCCTTTCCTGGAAGGGAGGCTAAACTATTCTCAGCCGCACATACAAAATCCTTACTGGATTGCTACCTAACCTCACTGGGATAGTGAGAAAAAAAATGCACTCCAGAAATCTTTGTTCCTCTGAGCAGCCTCTTCTAGAGGCTGTTAAAACCAGGACCCTATCTGGCTAGTGGTCCTTCTCTAGCAAGGCCACTCAGCCGTGGAATGGCCTTCCAGTCCCCCTACAACAATGTCTACCCACCTCAAATCCAGTCTTCCCCTTCCCTATTTGATGTAATACATATATATTTGTTCTGTAAAATTCCATTCTCTTCTTGCCTATTTAATGAAATACTTGCATCATTTGTTTATTTTTTTAATCATGTTTGTAATTAACTACAGTTGTATTGTTTTCTCTATGTATCCACTGCTGCATCTATGGTCCATGGCTCTGTAATTCAACGGTGTCATTAATGTAACCAGTTCCTGAAAAAAAAACCTGAAAAAGAGACATTTGTCTCAGTGTGCTCACTCAGTTAACAAAATTCAGTAAATGAATAAATTTACTCTCTGCGTTTTGATGACCCCACATTTTTCCAGGACCTTTATTGCTATTCACTCAGGTATCAGGTCCTGCTATTTGAGGTGGAAACTTTAATATGATGGTAGAGTACCTACGTGATAGGTCGTCCACGAAACCCTATCAACTGAGTATAGCTGTATTAATATATGTAAAAGAAGCATGTCTGGGACTGTTAGAAATGTGGAGACTGCATCATCGATAAGAAAGAGATTATTCTTTTTTCTCACCTGTTTATCTGTCACATACAGTACTAGAATAGGCTTAATGTATGTTACAATGGACTCAAGTGGCCACATTTAAGATACATGTTTTCTTTCCATCAGTATATCAGATCATCCACCTTAAAAATTTAGCTGGGACACTCAGGTAGAGCAAAGCAGTAGTATATGCAGTATTACTTAATTGGACAAGGTTCATACGGCAGTTATAGGCAAACATAAAAGAGTATATTATATTTAATAAAGGTACAGTAACATTCTTGGGCATTCTTTGAGACTCCTTAAAAATATTTATTAGAAAGAGAGCAACTGCCTACATGGAGAAGCTCAGAAAAGACAATATTTATTTATTTTATTTTTTTTCAAAAGTTTCACCAGGAAAGACATACTGATCTGAAAAACAGCTCGCTTCCAGATGTATCCTGGAGGGAAGGAGAAAGAGAACTATAGGAACAAAACAGAACAATAAATTATACAATAGAACATAAAATATAATACAGGGATACAAATTAAACAGTACAAAATGAGGTTCATCAGACAGGTAAAAATTATAAGCTAAAATGTTTTACAAGGAGGGTGAGGGATCTGTCCCAATATTCAGATAATGGTGGTGATAGAGCAACAGTTATTGTTCTGGGGAGATCTCCTAAGGGAATCCCTAGTAATTAAATTTATGGACAAGTGACACAGCTATAAAAGGAGCATAATGAAATCTCTTCACAGAATGCTGAAAGGGCTTTAAATTATCAGAAAGCAAAATATTATAATTACAGTAAAAATGTGGTTAACTATTAGAATTCTAACTAAAGAAGAAGGAGCTGCAGAGACATATTACTGAAATCAATACACCTAACGGGGGTAAAGTTACAAATCCAAAAGATCTTAATGCAGTGTTTGCGTCCTAGTTTTATGAGCTTTGCGCTAAGGGGGGGGGATTCTACTTTGCCTACTAATGAACAAAGTGTATTAGCAGATCCTATGACTTTGTATTATATTGTCATGTTTTGTTTGGAATTGTAATTGGAAACAGCTGATGTTGATCCTACTGTAGTCACTGATGCTCTTGTATTGTATTGTAATGCACTTGGTAACCTAGACTACTGCTTATGATACCCATTGAAAATGAGCCTCGGCTCAACTGGGGTTTGACCACGTTCATATCATGTGATGATGATTGTGAATAAAATTTTACTTACTAAAACAGCAAGTATTGCAAGCCATGGGCTCCCCTACATCAGTAAAGGGACTTTATATGTTGCATGCGTGCATATGAAGTTTGTTTGCAAGTTGACTATCAAGCTGGATTACGGATACCTTGTTTTTAAAGGTTCAAAGCCATTTTAGAAGTTGCATGGCCTTTGGGGCAGTTGCTAAGGTGCCTGTTGCTCCATGTTAAACCTTAAGTGCACCAACGCCAGCCAACCTGCAGCAACATCTATGGGCCTGCAATGTTTCAATGCTGGGTACCCAGGGATTTCTGTGCAGAAGCTCCTTATCTTGTTAAACATGCTGGTAGCATGGTAGCAACCTCCACTACAGGAGGGGAATACATTCCTGTTGATAACAAACTTACATAGGAAGAGGTAAGATCAGCTGTGCCTAAAGGAAGGAACCTGAGAGCCACCATTAACACCTGCAACAGCCCGGTGGTGGTGTGAGGTAGTCTCCATCTGGGGCCTTTCAGAAGTCTTTACCTTTATCTGTGCTCAGTAGAGGGAGTGTATTAAAAATGTCAGTTCTGCCAAGTTTCTTTATCTGTTCCAGGTATCACCTCTGCCTATCCCTAAAAAGTGTTTTCATCAGACCAGGGCATCTTTGGCTCTTGTTTGTGGAACAAAAATACCCCAGGAATTTTAATAAATGCATATTTCTATATTGCCACGCACTCTACTGTCACAGTAGGTGACGTTGGATTTGCAGTTAGCACTGGAAGAACGTTTTGTTTTTTCTCCTTTACAGTCCATGTACACTGCCACAGGAGACAGCTTTTGGAACTATGACATGTCCTTTGGACTGAATTATTATGTAATGACCCTCAAATGATGCAACTGTGGGTGAAAAAATGTTTAGTACGTCTCAATATGATATGTAGTCACCTGTATCCTATACTTGGAACCAAGCATCAATTTCATATGTACTTTGTATATTTTAAATTTAATAAAAATAACATTAAAAAAAGACCCACAAGAATTAAGCTCGATTCCCTGGCATAAAAAGATCCCCAAGAATAAAGCTAGATTCCCTGGAATAAAGAGACCCCCAAGAATTAAGCTTGATTCCTTGACATAGCCTTATACCAGAGGTGGTAATGGCATACCACATTTACAACTATATTATTGGGCAGCATAGCTGGCCTCTCTAAAATGCTGTTTTGAATCTCTCATCTCATATATGGCAGCATGTATAGAAAAAAGGGATGACTGCAAGGCAACACCATGACTTCAACTTGGTAAACACAAATATAGGGAAAGACAGTACTTCAGATAAGGTGCATATATCCCCTATTTATGCTTCTAATATTGGCATTTATTTATCTTATTTGGAGCACTTCACATATCAAATCCATAGTGCAACTGGGCTGTAGGAGCCCTGATTGGCTCTATGTGCACTCCATCCCTTGTTTCGATTCCCCCACCCAACAGCACATTGTGCGAGGTGTTCCTCAACCTCGCTGCCCAGTTTGCAGATTTTGTTTATACCTTACTGTTGTTCTCTGCATCACTGTTTTGCTCCTGTGCTTGGACTGGGCTGAGTAAGAAAAAATAGTGTTCTCCTAGTCATACACAGTCTTGCTGTGTTGTCATCGTGCTCTCACTGCTGATGACACATCAGTCAAGTTGTTTCCAGAGAGCTGAAACAAGTGGAGTGGTGAAATGAAGTGTGTGAGAACAGGAGGTGAGCAGTGATTCATTTTCTACAGACAGCACAGCAGCACACCACCAACAGTAAGGACTGGGAAGGCATCATTTTGTTGGGGTAGTTTACATTGTACGGCACGCAGGGTAAATCCAGTATGGTGGCCGAGATTTCTGGATGAGATTTTGTGAGCAGTTTATTTATTTATTTATTATTATTTTATTGGTTAGAATGTACTAATCTGTTTTTCTAAACATTAAACGGGGATGTAGGAGACAGAGCGCCCAGCTCTAAAAAAAAAATTAATATTCGTTACACTTTGTGAAACTCAATTCTCGGCTGGAAATCTCCCTACCATATAGGATTTAGCCTGCGTGTCTTAAATAATTTTTGTTGAAGACCTGTAGTAAGTTGGAGAAGATGTAGGTGGTTTTGGGTGTCACTTGTGTGAGGGTTGGAGCTGTGGGACCATCTACAGTGTTAGCTGCCTCAGCCCTGCCTGATTATGGAGCTGACAGTGGTATCTCTCCCACCTTCTGCCTCACAAAGTTATGACAAAGTTTTTAAAAGTAAGCAATTAGTGCCCAAATCAGGGAAAAACATATTTTAAAATGGTAATATCAATATACAGTATGCTCAAGGAGCTCACTGTTAAAGTATGTAACTACAGTAAAAAGCATTTTGGAAGTGAACTTGACTGCAGCATAATCATGTTAAGTTGGGAGGTATTGCTGGGGAAAGGGGATTGCTTAGGGTCTTTTGGCTGGGAGATAGCACAGGTAAGCTACAATGCCTCAGTGGGGGCTCCATGCTGGGAGACAGCACAGGTAAGCTGCAATGCCTGAGTGGGGGCCCCATGCTGGGAGACAGCACAGGTAAGCAACAATGCCTGAGTGGGGGCTCCATGCTGGGAGACAGCACAGGTAAGCTGCAATGCCTGAGTGGGGGCCCCATGCTGGGAGACAGCACAGGTAAGCAACAATGCCTGAGTGGGGGCTCCATGCTGGGAGACAGCACAGGTAAGCTGCAATGCCTGAGTGGGGTCTCCATGCTGGGAGACAGCACAGGGAGACTGCAGTTCCAGGCGGGGGGGTCTCCATGCTGGGAGACCGCACAGGCAGAAGTGAATGAGTGATCATGCGTACATGTCCACATGTGCATGCGTGTGTGTGTATCATGAAAGACAACTGACACATATTAATTATTATTGCAGTTTATTTAATTACAAAATACATAAAAAGGTGCTCTTCAATGGAAGGATTTTGTCATTTGTATGTATCCAAATTTGGTTTTACTCGCCTCACTTTGAAAAGGAAGAGAATATTCACTCTGGAAAATCTTATCTGCAGCACTGGGAAAATGTAACCCAACTGTGTTGCATCTTTTTAAATTGTTGCATAAAGTATATAAATATATGGGAACACTGGCACCTATATGAGACAAGCCTTTTTTTTTTTAAACTCTGATTCGTTGAAAATAAGTCAGGCAGGTACAGTGCATTGCATCATAGTTCAGTATACAGATTAGTCCATTTCCCATCTTTACATTTTTAAAATAACTTGTTTTTCTTTTTCATTCATAAACATGCTATATAAATTGTCTGCTGTTTCAGTTACCTAGCAACTGGACAAAACTAAATTTGTCTTAACAACATACTAAAAGTACTTTTAGTATAGCTAAAGTGTGAAATATAGTCTCTTGTTATAGTTTGTACCTTTTAGTATTGTAGGTCATGGGTGGTGAGCACTTTTTCTGCAGGAGTCATTTCCTGAATGTTCCCCTTAACTATCTGCAAATTGAGGAGAGTGAGAAGGGACATGATTGAGACCCATAAGTACCTCACAGGGGTGAACAAGGTGCAGGCTGAGTGTCTCTTTCAGAAGAGGAACAGCACCAGAACACAAGGGCATGCAATGAAGTGGAGGGGGAGGGATTTTAAGAGGGATGTAAGGAGGTGGTGGATGCCTGGACCAGCCTACCAGAAGAGGTGGCGGGGGCAAAAACAGTCTGGAGCTTCAAGCATGCATGGGACAGGCACACGGGCATAGCAGGTAGAGGAAAGGGAGGCACGAGGGACACTGGTGACCAAATAGGATCTGAATTATGAGAATAGGCAGGGAAAAATAGGGCATAATGAAAGGGCCTACCAATCCATTTCTTTCACCAAATTCTATGATTCTATGAAATTATTTCTGTGGAAACTGTCCCTATAAACCCATTTTGTTCACTTGTAGGCTGCTTAGCTCATAAAACATTACCATTATTCAAGTCAGTCAACACCTTGTATTTGCTTACATAAGCCATATCATAACCTCAAGAGCGCTCACATAAACTATTTTAATCAGTTGGGTTCCAGTACCAGTGATCTTAATACTGTTATCCGGGGACATAAAATACAACCCTGGCCCTGAAACCCATATAGGCGACAACCACAACTGCTGGTCCAGTGGAAAAGGTCTGCAAATTATGTACCTAAACATATGCAGCCTTACTTCTAAAATGGCAGAACTGGAGTCACAAATAGAATTGCACAAGACTCATATCTGTGCTATCAGCGAGAGCTGGCTCAAACCTAACATCCTAGATCATGAGGTGGCACTGAAAAACTACATAACTTTTAGAAAGGATAGACCTCAAAAGAAGGGTGGGGGTGTCATGTTTTATGTAGACAAAAAATCTCGGATAGACCTCAAAAGAAGAGTGGGGGTGTCATGTTTTATGTAGACAAAAAATCTAAATGCTGAAATTGTCAACCCCAGTCATCCAACACTGCCTGTGAATGGTTAATCATACAACTAAAGTCAGGCACAAAAAAAAACTTTATTTATGCTGCATCTATAACCCACCAACAGCTGGTTGGGAGGGGCTTAAAGACATATTAGTCTTTCTATCACAACTAGGTAATGCTGAGATTATTGTGCTTGGTGATCTGAACCTGGACCGGACCAGTAGCACTACCTTCTACAGGGATTTACTGAATAATAACAGATTTAGTCAAATCATCTGTGGCCACACCAGGCTAAACAAAAATCATCCAAGCACTCACTGTTAGATTGGGTAATGGTCAGTAGACTGGACAGAATCAGGGATGCTGGGTCCCTATCGGATTCCATCAGTGACCATGCTACAGTTTTCTGTGTGTGGTCAAATGTGGTTGTTCAGGGACCTGGATCTACTGCCTAATAGTTCAGTGACTGCTCTAAACTGGTCCTTCCTGAATTTCTAAAAGACCTGCGCAACATTGATTGGTCTTACCTAGAGTCCATACTAGACATTAATCATGCTCTGGATTTCTTCATCATTGAATTCTCTGCAGTAGTACACAAACGTGCCTCTAACTAGAAGGAGGTTCAAGGGTTTAAAATCTAGATGGTTAACGAAAGATATATATAAGATAGGGCCTGGAACAAATTTAAAAGCACCAACTTGGCATCAGACAGGGAGCATTACAAAATGCTACAACAAAAAGAAGAAATACACTGGGCATCTCCCACATATCAGGGTCGGCACCAACACAAGTCAGTACCAGTACTCACGGTGCAAAGTTGGCACACAGCAACATCCCAAAGACTGATTCATAAGCTGAAGTCCGAACACTCCACACTAGTATCCAAGTGGCCAATTCCTTCAAACTTTACATTTCCAGGCCAGCAAGGCACTTCCTGCAATTGCTAGGCCATATGGAAGCTTCCACAGCAACTGTGTCAGGGGCCAGGTTCCAGATGAGAGACATTCAATTTCATTTAAGAGATCACTGGCTCCAGAGTAGGGATGCTCTCTCAAAGCTAGTTCCACTAACAGTCACTTTTCCCCAAGCCCTTCAGTGAAGGCAGGAAAAGGGCAATCTCAGGCAAGGAGTACCTTTCTTGCAGCAGGTTCCCTCTGGTACTCACGACAGATGCATCCGACCAAGGGTGGAGAGCACATCTGGGGGATCACATTGCACATGGGAAAAGCAGGAATCCCTCCTGCACATCAACTATTTGGAGCTCAGATCAGTTCTGGCTCTTCAGTCATTTCACAATCTGATAAAAGGAAAGGTGGTCCAGGTCAGAACAGACAACACAACCACCATGTACTGTATAAACAAGCAAGGGGGCACAAGGTCAACTCCCCTCTGCACAGCGGCGATAAGAATCAGGGCATTTGATTACTCTCTGAATGTTTCCCTCTCAGCTGTCCACCTTCCAGCCAAGGACAATGTCTTGGTGGATGCCCTCAGCAGAATAAATCAGTACCATCACGAAGTGGTCACTGAACAAGCAAGTCTTGGAGACCATTTTCAGGAGGTGGGGCACCCCAGAGGTGGATCTGTTTGCAGCTCCAGACAACCACCAACTCCCACAGTATTGCTGCAGACCCCCCATCAAGGGCACAATTCCTCTGGATGCACGTCTGCTGGACTGGACGGGGAGGTTCCTGTATGCCTTCGCTTCTTTTCCTCTCTTACTGGAAGTGTTGAACAAACTCAGGCTTCAACCAGCCTCAATGATCCTCATTGCCCCAGACAGCCTTGATACTCCATGATCCTATCATCTCAGTAGCCAAGCCAATCAGTCTCCCCAGGAGGTACAATGTGTTGTCATCCTCACAGGGCAGGATCATGTATCCCAATCTGTGATCCCTCAGACTCAAAGCATGGCTCTTGAAGACTTGGAGTATGCAGACTTACATATTTCAGGAGTCATGGATGTACTGAGAGTCTCCAGGAAGCCTTCTACCAAGAAAACCTATGCTTCCAAATGAAAGAAATTTTCGATTTGGTGTCAGGGTAAGGGATTAGACCATACCCAAGCCAATCTCTCTACAGTTCTGGACTATATGACCCATTTGCATTCCACAGGTTTAAGTATTTCCACCTTGAGTGTGCACCTGGCAGCTGTTTCAGTTTATTTATCAGCAGGTAAGGCATCTTCTTTGGCTTCAAAGTCAGCATTCAAGAAGTTTTTTAAGGGATTATTGCATTTACACCCACCACACAGGGAGCCTGTTCCCATGTGGGATTTGAATATTTGTATTGCCCAGCTAATGCAGCCTCCCTCTTAGTCCATATCTACTGCAGACCTCAAATATGTGACTTGGAAAACAGTGATCCTGGTAGCCATTCCTCTGCTAGAAGGATCAGTGAGCTCCAGGCACTGTCCACAGAGCCTGGGTACATTGCTGTCCATAGAGACAAAATAGTTCTGAGAACTAACAGGAGATTTTTGCCTAAGGTGGTAGAGTTCCACCTCAACCCGTCTATTACTTTGCCAGTCTTCTTCACAGAGCATTCGACCTCAGGTGAGCATAGGCTGCACAGCCTGGATGTGAAAAGGTCAGTCAGCTACTATCTTGACCACACGAAAGGTCATAGACAGGATCAAACCCAGTTCTTCCTCACTTATGGAGAGGTGGGAAAAGGAAAACCTGCCACAAAATGATCCATTGCACGATGGGTTGTGGCCTGTATGCAGTTTTGCTATAACAAGGTGGGCAAGCAACCACCTGCAGGCCTCAGGGCCCATTCAACTAGGGGTACTGAAGCTTCTCTAGCAGCTGCTAGAGATATCCCCCTAGTGGACATTTTCAAAACTGCAACTTGGAAAAGAGTCCACACATTCACCAAACATTATTGTTTGGATGTCCAGGCCAGAGGTGATGCCAGGTTTGGCACAGCAATCCTGCAGAGCCTGTTTCCTAAATAGGTTATAAGTCCACCTCCAAATGCAATGCTTGGTAATCTGCATAAGTCAGAATACAGTAAGATTTCCTGGGGTTTGAAGAAAAAATTACCATAGTAATCTCGTTTCTTCTAAGGGAATCTTACTGTATTCCGAGCTCTGTCCCTTCCTCCCCTACTCGAAACCTATGGTCATTGCACTACAGCTGTGGTAGAGATGTTGCAGACCACAGGGGTATATTATGTTCTGGTTTTGGGCATCTGTGACTTGAGTTTTAGTGATGCCACTTTAAAGTTTTTTCAAAGAGGGGGTAAATCCCTTATTCATACCCTATTGTTTGTTGAGGAGGATTGTTATTGTTATTATTATTATTATCATTTTAGTAATGGGAAACTGCTTAGTGCAGGCTTCGTAAGAATCTAATGGTCTAGAACTGTTTTCCAGGGACAGTGATTTGAAAACCGAGCTTAAGCCTAGCATTCCATCATTTACATAGGTTCTATTAACCATTTAAGCTCCAGGGCAGTCCTATGGTGACACCATACTGCATAAGTCAGAATACAGTAAGATTCTCTTAGAAGAAACAAGATTACTATGGTGAGTAATGTTTTCTTCAAATTTCCTCCTCTGATACCCAGTTTTACTTGTTCATTTCCTTGAAATTTTCAGTTGACTCCTTATTTATGAATGGACTTCCTTGTGACAGAGTGTGTTGGGAATGCTATTTCTTTTGTTTGAGCTGCTTTTTATGTTTACTTGCGCTCAAGCACAAGAAGCATTTCGTCACAGCTTAGGAGAGAAGCTGGGTTTTGGAGGTGTGGCACTGTGGGGGCCAATGGCCCCAGTGCCTTTTGAAAGCTTGGCCCACTTTCCCCAATGTGGTGGCATGCTGCTGCTGACACTAATTCAGCCAGCGTGCCACCACCTTGAAACATTTTCGCTGCTGCAATCAGGGGCCGCCTCATCATTGCAGCATCAGCCATTCCGCTGCAATGAAGGAGCGACCTGTCATTGCAGGGCGGTACCTTGCCATCCACATGCCCCCTACCCAGTTCATTTGCTGACAGGGGAGCCCACTCCCTGTTGGCATACTGTAACCCTTCCCCGATTTGTTGTGTGCTGAGGGGGTGCCCAATCCCCCTCTGCATCATGCGCCCCCCAACAGTCTTTCTTTGCCAACGGGGGGCCCAATCCCCATCAGCTTTATTCCCCCCTCTTCCCAGTTCAATTTCCCAATGGAGGAGCCCACTCCCTGTTGGCCAGTTTTGTTGGTCCAATGTGTTGTGTGCCGAGGGGGGTGCCCAATCCCCCTTGGCTCTCCCCCCCATATGGGCCAGCGGGGTGCCCAATCCCCATCGGCTACAGCCCCCCAAAACACTCAGGTGGCATGCTGGAGTCCACCCCAGTGTGCCAAATGTCCCTAAAAAAAAAAGTCCTGCAATGTTTTTTTGTTTTTTTTTTAAACCTGTAAAACAGAAAACGGTCCCTGGTTGAGTTTGGTGGCCCCTCACCTAACCTGCACCCACCCTCTTCACACGCTGCCTCCCCACACCCCACTCACCCCATACTTACCTCCGGAGCCCAGTGTGATGATCTTCGGTGGGCCAGGAACACATCTGCACATTTCAAAGCTGACAGCGAACTGAAGAAATGCCGGTAAGCTGTATAATGGCATAAATAGGGTTTTTTCAACTTCGGTGCATATCTCAGGCATTTTTGGGAATTTTGGCACCATGTTTTCAACATGGGGTTATTGGGACCCCTCCTCATGAATTCAGCCACTGTCATGGCGTTTTTCGGTCCTGAAAGGTGATTTTGCAGTCACTGCGCAGAGTCACCTTTCGGGACTGATTAATGAAATGAAAGTGCCAGTGTTCATGAGGTGGGCTCTCAAAAAGCCTATGTTGCAAATTTGGTGGACAAAATCAAAAAAATGACTGTTTTACGAGCGTCGTTACTTGATTTCCTCGCATGCTCATACCTTCATGAATTTGTAGTATTTTCACGCCAGATTTTCAACATTGGCATTTTTCCATACCTCCTTATGAACAGTACAGCTGTCATTTTTCACATCCTGACCAAAATGTGTTTTTGCACTTCCGGCACAGAATAACGCGGTCGCTGTGGGAAATCAGTGTTTGGGACACATTACGAAAACCATAGTGACACTGTTCATGGGCAGAGGACCTAAAATGTCTATGTTGAAAATTTGGTGACAAAACTCCATAAAATGACTGTGTTAGATTCGATCGAATGGTAGTGGTCTGTGAGGACGTTCAGCGGTGAGCTCCTCGGTGGCCCTCCACTCTCAAACAGTACCGCAATCTATTTTTCTTTTTTAGAACAATTAATAACGAAATCCAATATCATACCATGATACTGACCATATTTACATACATCTCAAACAGAATGTCTCATTTTTAAGATCAATTTAACATCATTTTTCCTTACAAACGGGCAATGTCTCAAGCACCGGTAGAAAGTACTGTTTCATCCAGAACACACAGTTGAGAGGTCCAGGATGGTCCTCAAGGAATTCATCATGAATAATTACTTGTTCAAGGTACAACACTCACCAGTTCATTTAAATATCTCTATATTTAGACCAAATGGATCAACACACCTTGAATCCAGAAACAATTGACAATCTAATAGAAATGCAGGCTGAAATTAATCCTATGAAACGATCTTTACCTCTCTCTGACAGCGACAGTGGCTCAGATAACAGGGCAGCAGCACAGCCAAAAAGTTAGCCTCCTCTTCTCCACTAACAGTAATTCACTTTGATTGATTGATGTCTGAAATATCCAGCATGAAACTTACGTTAAACAAAATGTATGTAGATTTGAGAGAGGTTAAGCAAGAAATATCAGCACATACTATTTGGATTAATGATGCTGAGGCCAGAATCAGCAGCTTAGAAGACAGTACAGTTACAGAACAGAAGGAAAGGATTAGTGACAGTCAGAAGCTTCTTAAGCTGGAGAATAAATTGGTAAATTTGGAGAATAGAAATAGGAGGAATAATATTAGAATTTTGGGTTTGAAAGAAGGTTTGGAAGGTACAGATACTATTGCATTTGCCAACAAACTACTTCTCAATGTTGCTGACCCACCCGGTGACACTAAATTCTATGCAATCAAAAGAGCACATAGATCACTGAAACCCAAACCTATCCCTGGAGAGAGGCCTTGATCCTTTGTGCTTAAATTCCTAAATTTTCAGCATAAGACACGTGCAAAGAATGATAAGAGACAAGACCAGCATAACATATGAAGGCTGCAAACTAAAAATGTTTAATGATTTGGCACCTGAGACTATCCAGAAGTGTGATGCCTTTCTCCTAATTAAAAAAGACTCAGAAAGGCAGGACTAAAATACAGTTTATTCTTTCCCACTCTGTTAAAGATCTGGACTCCAGAAGGTGTCAAAGAATACGACGGAATCACTGCTGCCAAAACTGGGTTAAAAACTGACTTCCCTACCATTTTTAAAAACTTTGATTTTCAACCATAGTTACTGCATAGAAGTCACACAGATTTCACTGGTAGCATAAATGCTTAGTAATGTTAGATACCCCTAGTGGTTTGTTGTCAGTAGACAAGTTGTTTCATTGGTTCATATTGGTTACCAAGAAATTCGCTGGGGCTGCCGAATATATTCTGATTATATAAATAAATAACATGGAGGGGAGGTGATGTACCCCTTATCATACCTTGCCTGTGCCACGTAATCACCACACTTTACATTTAGGTATCTATTTTCATTGTTCAATATAGTTTGTCACTGCCTGTTCAATGGCTTTCGAGATAAGACAAAAATTATATATTTAGCAAGAAGCACAATATCAGGATGTGCTGATGCTGGCTTTGCTCTGATTTAGCTAGGGCAAAACAAATGGGTGAACCCTCTGCGAATCCATTTAGGTGTTCTCGAAGGAAGAGGAATACGGATTGGGTAGAAATAGTGGCTGTAACCCAGCCTCACCAGGGCTAAAATAATACGTCTTGAGCGACTTGCGAGCAGAATTAGGCATTGGCTACAATCAAACCAAATATGTTTTTATCACTGTTGTGCTTGTAACGAACCCATATGATCAGGTTTTTTGACAAACACCAACAAATGCTGGTCTTAACTAGTGATATGCCGTGGTGGTTGCTGGTGGGGGCAGGGTGAGATGAAGGCCTTATTCTTTAAATCTATCAATCTAGAAAAGGTAATGACAGTGGAATTGCTCAGCAGCCACCTTCGATCTGTACAACAAAATAAGAAATTCACCATCTTTTTTTTTTTACCTGTTGAAATTCAAATCTTTTAAAGATTCTTCAGTGACTCGTGAAGCCTTGAGCTCGTGAAGCTCTTTGTGTGTGTGCACACACAGCGATCCTGAGACGTCCTTGACCTCTCACCCTTAAACTGCATGGTGGGATCTTATGATGCCACACAGACGCCCTTTCGCATGGCATGACTTTGAAAGATTTTTCTTTTTTATTCACCTTCAGTCACAGTATATCTTCTAATTGGGCTTTTTAATATATGGCAACAATTTCATTCTACGAGGGAGTCTAAGACTGACAATAAAAATGCAGAGATCGTCTTTGGTTATGGAGGGTAAGAATATTAATTGACTTCACCCTATTTCCCTTTTGGCATGTAAATTAACAGACTAGCTGTTCTGCTGATTCTTGAATATCTTAACTACTTGATGTCTAAACCCTAAATATTTGTTTTTATTATAATGAATGATTCAGAAGTGCTATCGCCTTAGACAGATTAAATTGGACAAGCTGTTTTTACAGTTGCATATTGATGCTATGTTAAATATAAGATAGACATGTAGAATCATATATTGCCATACGTATGCAGTTGTTCTTTCATTTTAAAAGGTTTCAAGTTTTTACTTATTGTTACATTTATTGGGGTACCTTTGAGATAGTTAGCATATTCTTTGTGGTGTTTTTTATCAGTAAGTGGAAGTTCATTTTTAATTTATTGTTCCACGTAGTTAGGAGGTTTTTTTCTTTTTTAAGTCTATAATTTGTGAACATTCGAGGGTGTGAGGGTGCACCCGGTTCACAATGCCATTTGAGAATGCTCTGGCAGATGTTTACGTTGTTAATGATATTCCTAGAACTTAGTTTACTACTCCTCTTTGATATTACGCAGATCCCTAATACTCTATGTGATGTTCACTCTAAGAATACTTATTCTTTAAATCACCTTTTACACACTGATTTTGTTAGAATTATTGTTACATTTTACGTTTATACTGTTTTAAATATAAGTATGCTATCTTTCTTTCTTTACTCAATATTTCCTTTTATCTTCCTTAAGGGAGATGTAGTGGTAGTAGCATGGCACATATTTAGCCTACACAGTTTAATGATAACTATTTCAACAAATTTAATGATTTTTTATAGTAATCTAAGACTTGATGGCTACATTGGATAAAATTAAACTAATCTCATGGAATGTCAGGGGACTAAATCACAAAATTAAGAGATATTCAGTTCTAAGACGCTTAAATAAACTAGGGGTGACAGTAGGTTTTTTACAAGAAACACATCTTAAGAAAGACCATTACCTTTTGATGAGGAGGGAATTAGTTGGTCAAGTGTTTGGAGCAGGGAATAGTTCAAAGAAAGCTGGTGTGTTAATTATTTTTAAAAAGGGTATTCTAATGGAACCGAGTGTTACCATAGAGGATCCAATGGGACACTACCTCATACTCAATGGTAGGATAGGGGAAGAATATTACACTTTTGTTAATATTTTTGGACCCACCTCGCTGACACATGAACGGTTTAACACTGTTCTTTCAAAGGCTGAGGGCCTTTTAGACGGTACTATCCTGATGGCTGGACACATTAACAGTATACTTGACCCTATATTATATAGATCTACCTTCAGGCCTCAAAGAGACAGGACAGATAAAGATTTGGGGGATTTAATAGACAACTTACAGCTTATTGATGCATGGAGGGTTTTACATCCAAATGTAAAATAATTCACATACTGGTCACTGTGCAATCAGTCAGGTTCAAGGATAGACCACATCTATGTACCAAAAGACTTCCTAAATAGAGCTCTTCTAGTAAAGATAGAAAGTCTTGTCATTTCAGATCCTTGTCCAGTATCAATATTTTTTGAGACTTCTAACAAAGCATGTCGAACGTGTAGTTGGAAATTCAACAATTTTCTGTTGGATAACTCACTCTTACTACAGAAAATAAGGAAAGCAATAAAAGAATCTGAGGAATTTAATAATTCACTAGACACCTCATGGGGTACTAATTGGGTTTGCCTGAAATGCTATTTAAGAGGTCTTTTAATAAATGAAGCTTGAACTCTTAAAAAACAAAGCCTAAATAAACAAAAAGAAACTTAAACAACAATCAAAAAAATAGAAGAGAAGCTACTAACTAATAAAGATGATAATACATGGCAAGAATGGTCAAAATTAAAGATGGACTATAATGAATCCATTAAGGGGGAAAGCAATATTTGCTATTAGGAAAGCAAAAATAAATTATGTCACCGCAGGCCCTAAGGCTGCAAAAATATTAGCCGTCAGACTACGTCAAAATAGTGGACCTACAAACATAACAGCAGTTAGACCAAAGAGGGACAGACTTCTTATTTCAGGACATAAACAGATTAATAAGGAATTCCTAGATTTCTATGAGAAACTTTATGCAAAGGAGGATACTGTCACAAAAAATACATTAAAGTCATTCTGTTCTGATATTCAGATTCCAGCTGTTCCAGAAATGTCCAAAGCTAGTCTTGGGGACCGCATAAGGGTTGAAGAAATACTTTTGGCTATAAAGCAAGCAAAGAAAAATGAAGCACCTGGTCCGGATGGATATTCACAAAATTTCTACAGTGAATTTAGTGATGAACTGGCCCCAGTACTAGCAGAGGTTTTTAATGAGGCCTTTGAGACAGCTCACATATCCAGAGAAATGATTAAAGGTCTTATAACACTTATTCATAAACAGGGAAAAGATCCCTTATAGTGTGGGAATTCTAGAGCTATTTCATTAATTAAGTCAGACATTAAAAGTTTAGCAAAGATTATTTCTAACAGGCTAGAATCAGTTATACATGTGCTCATAACCAAGCAACAGGCTGGATTTATGAGAGGAAGATTTTCTGCAGATAATATGAGGGAAATTATTCCATGTGATATTGTCAGCTAACAAAAATACAATTCCCTGCGGTTTGCTTTCTCTGGATGCGGAGAAAGCCTTTGATCGCGTATCTTGGGATGACATATTTAACATTCTCGCGCTTTATGCCTTTCCTGAAAATTTCATAAAATGGGTGGGCCTGCTATACCAAAATTCAAGCTCTGCTATGGTAACTAATGGGATGATTTCACCTTACTTTGAAATATCAAGGGGGAACAAGGCAAGGATGACCATTATCACCACCACTCTTATTTAATCTCACACTAGATCCTTTAATAAGGACATTTTCAGTAGTAAAATAAATTCAAGGCATACAGGTAGACCAAAAAGAACATTTAATTTCTGCATTTGCAGATGATATACTACTCATGATTTCTAATCCAGCCCAATCTATTCCAACTGTTTTGCAAGATCTTACTTCAAGAGGGTTCCTTCAGTAGGTCATCACAAATAGGACTGATGTTACCTGACATCTGGCTGCATGGCAGACTTTTCTAGCAATCCCTGACAGGGGGACCGCCCACCCGATGTCACATGACCGAAGTCAGCATGATGGTATATAGTGGGCGGTCCCCCGCCCCACCCTCCAGTTCTTTCCCGCCGTCGCCTCGTACTAGTCACTTCGCAGACTCCATTCAGCGTCCATCGGAAAGTGTTTTTCACGCGGTTTTCTACAAACTTGCTATTTTTTCTTTTAGTTTAAATAATTACATGCCTTCTCCAAAGAAGAAGTGCTCTGAGTATGGCACTCAGATACCGCACAAAGACAAGCATTCCAAGTGCGTCATCTGCCTGGGCCCGGACCATCCAGTCTTCTCCTGCCCCGACTGTCAGTCCTTCAATCAGGCTACCAAAAACCAGAGACAGCAGGTGTTGGAAGCCCATCTTCTCAAGGCCCATCTCCTTTTGCTTGAGAAGAAGATGGACAAGCTTAGGGACACGTCAGACAAAGCTTCCCCTAAAAAGCATAAGGAGAAGACGAGGGAGTGGGCTCACTCCGCGGACGACGTCAGGCCCTCTACCAGCAAGGCCCAGCCACCGTCGAAGCACTCCGGTAAGGAGAAACTTCCTGCAGATAAGTTGGCCACCGGCTCCTCTGGCGACCGCACTGCACTGGCCAGTAAGTCGACCTCTGGCTCTTACGCAGACCGCCTGGTGGCCGTTAGGTCGACTCCCCCAGCTGGGGGCAGTCACCTGTCCTCAGTCATTAAGTCAGCCGGGGATTCTCTCACCGACCGCTCAACCACACCCGCTAAGTCGGCCGTCCCCAATGACCACATGGGCTCGGTTCCCCCGTCAGGGCCTACTGGCACTACAACCGACATCCGACGGGACCGAAGGGAGACAGACCCGCTCCCTCCTGTTCTTCCCTCACCCGTGTCCTCTCATTCCACTACGGACATGTCCAGTGAGGCCGATGGGGATGCTGGTGAACCAGCCGATTTTGGGGGTTCTTTCCCGCGCTCCCCCGCTGGGGACCAGGGTCAGGAGGCTCCTTCTCAGCCAGATGGCCTTCTCTGGAGGCCCCTCCTCAGCCCGTGGGTGGACTACCGGCACCTCCAATGCCACCAGTCACTACGACAGTTCTGATGCCAGACCGTTGGCGCCCCCAACACCACCAGTAACCACAACAGTCCCGACGCCGGGACCGCTGGTGCCTCCAACGCCGCCAGTCCCTACAACAGTCCCGATGCCGGGACCAGTGGTCAGGCCTATTCCGTCGGCCCTGATGCTGGACCCAACTCTTACAACTGAGACTCCTTGTCCGGTGCTGACGCCGGCCCCTCTGACCCCAGATTCTATTCTGGTGCCGGATCGGGTGGCGCTGGTGCCGACGTCGGTCCCTATAACATGACGCCAGATCCTAATTTAATCTACACTACAGCGAGTCCGATGTGGGTTCCCCCAACATCAGGGCTGATGACGGAGTATTATAACTGTCCCCCATTACCCACATGGGTATCCTGGGGATCCTTACCCGGAGGTTCCAACTCCTGGATGGAGTCCAATGGGACAGTTTTACCAGAGGTATCATCCCTATACCCATTACATGGGTCCGCCTAGGTATTACCCTCCTCCAGTCGCTGTTCCCTCTCCACCTCCTCCTCCCCCCCACCCAGCCTCAACCAACTCCACCTCCACCCCCTCTGGCTATGCCGGATTTCAAGTCCTTCCTACAGTCTTGGTGGCAGGGAGCGAGGTCGGAGTTGGTTTTGGACCTAGAAGCAAGACTCCCACCTCCGCCGCTTCATAGGTCCCCTTCCCAGAGCAGTTCAGGTCCAATTGTCCACCTCTCAGGGAAGTCTTGACTGGACGTTCCTCTTTCTTGTTTTGGATGTCGACCAGTGGAGGAGTCCGACGATAGTTCTGATGGGAGAGAGGATTCTTCGGAGGAGGAAATTGTGGAGGAACATGAGCCAAGAAGTAAGACCTCACCAAAATCACTGCCTGAGGATCCTTCCTTCTCAGATCTCTTGAGGGACCTCAGAGATTATTTCAATTGGGAGTCAGAGGAACAGGACCCAATGAGACAGTGACTCGCGGAACACCTCGATTTGGAGTCCCTGTCTCCCATTCCAGTTCCTCCGTGGATGGCCCCCCACCAAGACCTCACAACCACCATCTGGCAGATGCCTCACTCTATCCCGGCTGTCCCCAAGCGGGTGGACAGGCTTTACCGGGCGCCTAAGGATGCTCTTTTTTTGAAGACCCATCCGAAGGCAGACTCCATGGTTATTTCAGTGGCTCATGATCGCTCTGCTACACCCAAGCACTTGAGCACCACTCCTCCAGATAAGGAGTCAAGGCAGATGGACCAGTTTGGCAAGAAAGTCTATTCTTCGGCCACATGTGCGCTCCGCTCTCTCAGTTATGTGGCCCATATGATGTCCCACCAAAAAGCGACTATGGCCAGGTTGGAGGCAAAGGTCCAGTCTATGGATCCTTCACCTCTCAAGGAGGAACTCGCCAAGGATCTCCACCTCTCCAGGATCTCTGTGTAGGCATGCTTTATGGGCCACTTACGATTCAGTCGATTCCATGGCCCGTACCTTGGTGACTGCCATGGCCCTGAGACGGCACTCCTGGCTTCACCTCTCTGGCCTCGCTAACGAGGTTCAGTCGGCAATTCAGGATGCTCCTTTTCGGGGCTTGGTCCTTTTCAGTGGTGACACCAAAGACATAATTACAGAACGACAGGACAAAAGTGTTGCCCTTAGATCTGTTCAGTCTATGTACCGATCGGGTGCTCCTCAGTGACGACAACAGCAACCCTTTCGGAAGAGGACCTGGAGGCAGGGGAAATCTGCTCAGATGCGTTGTCAAGGTAAGCAGAAGGCCACGGGCACGGTTACCCCCCTGCTTCCAAGAATCTGTGACGGTCAGGGGGTCCTCCCCCTGACCGACCTGCCACTTCTTGACTCCCCAGCCCCACTGCCTCCTCAGCCTCTCGGCGAGGAGCAGGTGGAGGGGAGGTTCACTCTCCACATGCAGGAGTGGAGGGTGATTATCTCTGACGAGTGGGTCCTGCAAATAGTGGCCTTGGGTCACACTATAGAGTTACTGGAAATTCCTCCAGGAAATCCTCCGGTGAAGTCCTCATACTCTCGGGATCAGGCTATCATAGTTCAAGAGGAAATAAAATTTGCTCTTTCTAAAACAGGCGATCGAGTGAGTCCCTCCAGGGCAAACAGGAAAAGGCTTCTACTCCCATTTTTTCCTGGTTCCAAAAAAGACTGGGGACTTCCGACCCGTTCTAGATCTCAGTCAGTTGAATCATTTTATTTTTTTATTTATTTTTTTATTTTATTTAAACAGCAGTTTGGAAAACCTTTGAGCCATAGGCTCATTTACAAAGGTACATTGTCACAGTAAGACAAATGAAAATACACAGTATAACAGTACAACACATAAGTATAACAGTAACTTAAGACATAGATACAAACAAGCTGGTACAGGTAGGATTGATGCAAACAATACCAGAGTTATGTTGTCCCTAGCAGCTTAGTAATAAGCTTTGTCATAAATATTAAGTATGGTTTTGACTAGTGGCAATTACAGCATCGGGTGTTAATAAGGTGGTTACGTAATGAAGTTTTGAAGCACGATATAGTTGGAGCTTCGGAGATGGAGGGGCAGTGTGTTGATCCAGGAGGGGGCCTAAAGCTGAAGGCTCTTTGGCGTGAGAGGTCCTAGCTCTAGGGATAACAAGAGAGTTTTCCCAGAGGTCCGAATATGAACTAGTGGGACAGAGCGTATGGTGGTGGTCAATCCTGGTGAGGATAGCCCAAGGAGGGTCTTTTTTGTAAGGGTACAGGTCAGATATTTGAGGCGCTCGTCAAGATCAGTACCAGCGCTTTAGCGTACAGTAGACAGGTGTGTGTCAGCCTAGGTGCTCCAGTAATTAACCTGCAGGCCTTATTCAGAGTAGTGGAATTTTATGGGTGCAGTCTGATCAGCAGCACCATACACCGGCAGTCCATAGTCCACTAGGGACAGGATAGAGGAGGTGACTGCGAAGTCGAAGAGCCTCCGGGGAGGCAGTGTTTATACCAATGTAAGATGCCCAATTGGATAATTAGTGGCAGTGGCTAGGGCAGCTATGTGTCCATGGAAGGAGAGGAGGGTCAAAATGGATCCCTAGGTATTTATAGGAGCAAACTTGTTCGAGTGGGAAAGAGGACCCAGAGTGAATGAGGAGTTTGAAGTTGCAGGACTTGTTTTGGGGATGAGTGAAGAACATGGTTTTGGTTTTTTTAAGATTTATCACCAATCTATGTTCCTTGAACCAGCCCTCAGCTTCAGTGAAGGACTTCTGCAGCGAGTCCTGGAGGGCAATAGGGTTACGACTTGAGGCAAAGATGACTGCATCATCAGCGTACAATAGAATGTTCCCCGAGCAAGAGCGTGGAAGGGTGTTAAGGTAAAGGGAGAATAGTAAGGGGCCCAGAATGGAGCCCTGGGGAACCCCAGAAAAGATGGGACAGATGTCTGAGTAGGTCCCATTAATTTTTACACGCTGTGAGCGGTCAGATAGATAACTGGTGCACCAGGAGATAGGCCCAGCAGCAAAACCAGAGACTAGGGCATCAAGAAGGAGGGGGAGACAGTGTGAAAGCTTTCGAGAGGTCAATGAAGACAGCACCAGTCAGAGAACCAGTGTCTAAGGAGGAGTGGAGAAAGTTGGAGAACTCTGGAGGGCTGTGTTGGTACTGTGGCCCGCTCGGAAGCCATGCTGCTCAGGACAAAGGACATTGTAGGTGGAGAGGTAGTCAGAGATTTGAGAGGCCACCACTTTTCCAAGGCCTTGAGAGAGGAGAGAGAATGGAGATCGGTCGATAGTTTCAGCCACAGTCCTATCACCACCTTTAAAGATGGGGGTGACAGTGGCGACTTTCCAGGCAGTTGGAACCTTCCCCAGGCAAAGAGAGTGGTTGATGAGGCATGTGATCGGGGTAAGGACTGTGTCTAAGACCAGCCGTAGGATACACGGATCCAGGGTGTCACTGCCTGTACTATTACTCTTGAGGGCAGTGACAAGGTGCGGCCTAAGTTCTTGGGCAGAAACATGGCGGAGGAGAAAATAAGGGTGAGAAAGATTTACGGCAGGTGCTGGGGAGGAGGGTCAAAAAAATTTGTAGGGAGGATAGGGCTAAGGTCAGTGAATGAGGTGTTGAGGTGGTTGGCTATGAGGGCTGGGTCTGAGGAGATCACACCATTAATGTTGATCTGGGTGGGTGGGGGAGTGTGCAGTCCCATTTAACTGTTTAATGTTATCCCAGAAGGTTCTGAGGTTCCCCCATGAGGCAGTGAGTGAGGACCGATAGTGCTCAGACTTGGCCTTTCTGATGGCCTGAGTGCACTTGTTTCGGGCGGCAGCATATAACCGCCTGTCATTGGGCTGGCCAGTCTCAATGGCATGGTGCCATAGGTTGTCCCTATGTTTGAGCTGGTGGATCAAAGCTGGGGTTACCAAGGGGGCATTCTGCCTTTTAGAACGGTGGGTCAACATTGGGGCAAAGATATCACAGGCACTATTAAAAGTTTGGGTAAAGAAGGAGAGAGCTGTGTCAATGTCAGGAGTTGCCTGTATAGGAGACCAGTCAATTTGGGACAGAAGTTCCTTAAGTTTTATCAGTCCACCAGGTATTAGACGCCGCCGGCATGTGGACTGTGATATGGGTTTGGGGACTGAGGATGACCAGTGGAATAGAATGGGGGAGTGATCACTGAGAGAGTCTGGGAGGACTTGTACATTGGGGATCCGATTAGGGGTTGGTGAGTACCACATCAAGCAGGGTACTGGAGCCTCTCTTGGGGTTAGTCCTGGTAGGGTGGGTAACTAGTTGCGTTAGGTCTATTGCAGAAAAGGAGTCTCGGGTAGAGGAGGAGGAGGGGCTGAGCCAGTTGACATTTAAGTCACCCACCAGAATTTGATCAGCGGAAGGAGGTAGAGAGGTAAGGTATTCTGTAAGAGAGGCAATGGCCTGTGTTTGGTCCCTGGGGGGCATGTATGCAGTAGTCAGATAAAGGGGTCCCTTTAAAGGGTCAGGGGTTAGTTTCAGCGTAAGCGCCTGGGCCCTGGAGTCAGGATGGAGGCGGGCAGGGCTAAATGCGGGGAGATTCCTTGACATAAATAGCGCAGCCACCGCCCGTCCTCCCAACACGGTCGGACCGGAAAGGGTGAAACCAGGAAGGGAGACTAGAGAGTCAGGGAGGATTTCGACAGCCAAGTCTCAACCAGGGTGATGACATCAGGGTTAATTGATGTGACCAGGCATTGTAGTGAGTCAAACTTTTAGGAGGCTACAGATATTCATGGAGACCATGCATAGGCCTGTGGTGCGGTTGAGGGCTCCTGGGAACGGACCAGGGTTTGATGAATGTTTCCGACAGGAGTAGTAGCATGACTAAGACCCTGGCTGGGAGATGGTGAGAGGTTTTCCACGATTGACATGAGGAGGGGAGGGAGGCTAAGGGGCAGGGGTGGGCAGGGAGGTACAGGAAGGAAAGCAAGAATAAGAAGACACCCAGATGTGCCTGAGGTGAAGAGAAAGCTAGGGGAGGCAGGGAGGATGGGGACACACAGAGGTCCCAAGGGGCAGGAGAGCAGGTTCAGGAGCAAGGGAGGGGGTGCCAGGGCACAGTCGGACTAGCAGATGGGTAAGTGGGTAAGTGCACTGCTAGTAGGGATAGACACAGGCAGAGCATGAGGCAGGGCCAATACATTGTGGTGAGCAAGATCCCAGGGAAGTAGTGCTGTACAGGTAGGAGGAAGCAGTGAGGGAGCATAGGTCCTTCTAGTGGCCAGCAGGTATAACCTGCAAATGGGAAAGTGGGGAGATAGGTTCTGGGCAACAGGACGTGATGTCACTGGATGTGATGTCACGGGGTGGATCCTTAAATTGACAGCCGCCACTGGGTGGGAGGGTGGTTGGGGTGGGTGGGGCAGACGGCGCAAAGCGCCGTTGGGCTAGCACCCCTCTGCAGGCGTCCAGACGAAGAGAAGAGGCTCTCTTTACCTTGAAAGTTATCAGGCTGGAGATTCGGCTTCCTCAGCTACTCAGGTGAGCTGCTTGTGTTGCTCAGTTGCTTTGATTGTCCCGAGTGCCTAGCTTGGGGAGCTGCCTCGAAAGTTATCAGGCTGGAGATTCGCTTCCTCAGCTACTCAGGTGAGCTGCTTGTGTTGCTTCAGTTGCTTGATTGTCCCGAGTGCCTAGCTTGGGGGAGCTGCCTCGAAAGTTATCAGGCTGGAGATTCGGCTTCCTCAGCTACTCAGGTGAGCTGCTTGTGTTGCTTCAGTTGCTTGATTGTCCCGAGTGTCGAGGACAAGAAGTTTCGCATGCTGACACTACAGAGCCTTCTGCCACTCCTGTTGGAGAATCACTGGCTCTGCGCCCTGGATATGCAGGATGCCTACCTGCATATCCCTATTTTTCCCAACCACCGTCGATTCCTGCATTTCGTGTTCCAGGGGGAGCACTTCCAGTTCCGAGCACTCCCCTTTGGCCTGTCTTCAGCACCTCGGGTTTTAACCAAGTCCCTAGCAGGGGTTGCGGTGTTTTTATGCTGCAGGGGGATTGCAGTGTTTCCCTACCTGGACGATTGGCTACTAGCGGCCCCTTCCAGGGATGCATTGTTGGAGGCTCTGTCGTTTACCCTGGACCTTTTCAATCGACTTGGGATCACTGTCAACGTGCCCAACTCATACCTCATCCCCAGAGACTGCAGTTTATTGGGGTGGTCCTCGACACGGTCCAGTGCAGAGCTTTCCTTCCTCGGACAAAGTGGAGACTCTGGTCCACCAGGCCGCCAAAGTGGCATCTTGCCGGACCATCCCGGCCAGGAAGGTCCTTCGCCTGTTAGGTCTCATGGCAGCCTCCATTTGTACCGTTCCCCTAGCCAGGCACCACATCAGGATCACTCAGTGGTCCCTGAGGGTGCAATGGGACCAGCTTTTGGACGATCTGGACCATCCGGTCCTCATCTCTTCAGCGGTCTGGAAGGGATCTTCTATGGTGGATGAATCCACACAACCTTTCCTTGGGTCTCCAGTTTTGAAGACCAGCACCCGTAGAACATGGGGTGGGGTGCGCATCTGGGGGAAACATCAAGCCCAGGGACTTTGGTCCAGCTTGGAGCTTTCTCTTCACATCAATGTTCTAGAGCTCAGGGCGGTACTGTATGCCTTACAGCCCTTTCAACCCCTGCTGCCCCAGGGAACACTGTTGATCCAAATGGACAATAAGTCGGTGGCTTGGTATATCAACAAACAAGGAGGAACCCGGTCATACCCTCTTTGCAGGGAAGTGACCAGGGTGTGGAACTGGGCAGTCCTGCATCACTTGTCCTTAGTGGCCATGCACATACCGGGAGTTCTAAATGTCCTGGCGGACAGTCTCAGTAGATCGCGGACCCCTGCTCACGAGTGGAAACTTCATCAGGAAGTGGCGGAATCCACCTTCCAAAATTGGGGGTGGCTGGAACTTGACCTATTCGCCTCTCAATTCAACACAAAACTTCCCAAGTTTTGCTCGCTGGTTCCAGAGCCAGGTGCTTTCTGGAGCGACGCATTATATCTATTCTGGACAGGGAAATTTTTATACGCCTTCCCTCCATTTCCCATTCTGCAGAGGGTCCTCCTCAAACTACAGATGGAGAAGGCCAAGATGATTCTCATCGCTCCTCTTTTGCTGAGACAGATTTGGTTCCCGCTGCTTCAGTAGCTATCCAGGGAACCACCAGTTCCACTTCCATTGACACACAACCTCCTTACTCAGGATCAAAGTCGTCTGTTTCATCTGGGACTCACGACCCTGCATCTGCATGCATGGCTCCTGCAGACGTAGCCATCTCTCGCTTTGTGGTATCTTCCCGAGTGGCACAGGTCCTTGTCGAAGCCAGAAAACCTTCCACCCGTTCCACTTATGCATTGAAGTGGAAGCAGTTTTCCATTTGGATGACCACGAAGGGCTGGAACCCTTTTTCTTGCTCGGCCCCACAGGTCATGGAATACCTCCTTCACTTATCGGACTCAGGTCTAGCCTATTCATCTCTGAAAGTACACCTCTCGTCTATCTTGGTGTATCACAAGCTGGTGGATGGTAAACCCGTGGTTCAGCTGGATATCTCAAAGACCTTTTTGAAAGGGATTCTTCATCTGAAACCCCCCATCCGCAGCCCAACACCACCATGGGACCTGAATTTCATCCTGAAAAAGCTCACCTTGCCTCCTTTCGAGCCAGCAATGAGCTGTGACCTATGCTTTCTATCCTGAAAGGTGTTGTTTCTAGTTGCCATCACTTCAGCTCGAAGAATTTTGAAGATTCATGCGTTGGTTTGTAAGGAGCCTTACCTTATTTTTCACCGGGACAGGGCGGTTCTCAGATCCTATCCCAGGTTCCTTCCAAAGATGGTGTCGGAAGCTACTCTGAACCAGTCAGTAGAGCTTCCAGTGTATTATCCAGCTCCTGCTAACAGGGGTGAGGCACTCCTCCATATGATGGATGTGCACCAGATTCTCTGGTGTTACACGCACCGGACCAAAGACTTTCGCTCTTGCGATCAATTGTTTGTCTCCTTCGCACATCGAACTCAAGGCAAACCGGTTTAAAAGCAGGGCCTTTCCAAATCGTTGGGCAACTGCATCAGATACTGTTATCAAAAGTATGATAAACCCCTCCCGGGCTCTGTCAAGGGTCATTCTACTAGGGGCATGGCTGCTTCTGCAGCCTTCCTTCGTAATGTTTCCACAGCAGATATTTGTGCTGCTGCTACTTGGAGTTCTGTCCATACCTTTACCAAGCATTATAGTTTGGACATTGCTTCTAGGCGGAGGGCTGGCTTTGGCCTAGCTGTTCTGCAGGGTCTGTTGTCCTAGGCTGAGTCCTTTTCGGACTTAAGTCTTTTCTGTGGATTTTGTTTTGCCCCTTCCCTAGTTTCTCTTGGTCTCTTCTTAGAGGGACTGCTTGGGACTCAGTCCCATTTGTGATGACCTGCTGAAGGAGCTCTCTCAAAGTAAGATAGTACAGTTATGTAGGAACTTACCGTAACAGTAGATCTTCGAGAGAGGTTCCTTCAGTAGGTCATATTTTTCCCTCCCTCCTTCCCCTCATTTTAATTTTTACAGGGTCTCCAATCCTGTTCGCTCCTGCTGTTAGGCCTCTTCCTGGCTCCAGTGGGAGAACTGGAGGGCGGGCATGGGGACCACCCACTATATACCGTCACACTGATGTCAGTCACGTGACATCAGGTGGGCGGTCCCCCCATCAGGGATTGCTAGAAAAGTCTGCCGTGCAGCCCGACGTCAGACGACGTCAGTCCTATTTGTGGTGACCTACTGAAGGAACCTCTCTCAAAGATCTACTGTTACGGTAAGTTCCTATGTAACTGTACTTTTATTGATTCATTTGGGGAATTTTCAGGATATAAATTAAACATTAATAAGACAAACTTCCTTCCTGTTAACAGACTGTGTCAGAAAGAAATGATCCTCTCTGAAGGACTGATTTGGGGAACTAATTATATAGATTACTTAGGACTCAAGATATGTAGTACTATACATAAGACAGTAACTAAAGACTTGAATTTTACTAAACTAAGGGTTGTAGAAGATCTTGCTAAATGGAATAAATTGCCTCTAGGCCTATGGGGAAGGTTAGATTCTGTCAAAATGAAACTTTTGCCTCATTTATTATATGTATTCATGATGTTTCCATGTTGTTTGACCAATAAATGGTTACATTTTATTACTTTTACGGTAACACAATGTATTTGGGCACACAAAAGACATAGAATATCATATACTAGGATGTGTAGATCCAAAACTAATGGAGGTCTTAAAGCCCCTGATTTTTCTGTATACTACTTAGCTGGAAGGACATCTCAACTGGTGAAATGGAACTACGTTGAGTTAGCACAGCTATATAATCCAGAATGGGTTGATATAGAGGAAGAGATAATGGGAGAACAAAGCCTGTCTCTCAGTGCGCTATTATGTGCTAAACCACTGACGTCCTACAAAAACAAGATTATTTTAGATTCTCTAAGACAACTGAGACAGATTAGCAATCTTCTAAAACTAGAATTAAACCAAGTCAGAACTCAACCTATTTGGAGAAACCCCAACTTTACACAGAATGGCGCCCTTCTTCAGAATGAAGTTTGGAAGCAAAAAGGAATTATCTCGGTTAGAGATATTTTACATAATGACAATATTTTATTGTATGAAGACATAGCAAATAAATTTGACTGTCCCTGATCCAACAAAATAGTGTATTTAAATGTTACAAAAGCAGTGCAGAATCAGATAGACCGGTCTACACCTTTAAATGACAACACCAGCATATTCTTGGGTTGTCTTAAAAAAAACAACTTCAATATCTTTTATGTATGGACTATTAATAGAACTAATCAGGGGTTCAGCCACTGAAACTATTAGATGGTGGTCTCATACATCAGGAATGCCTACAGAGGACTGGGAATGGGATAGAATTTGGACCCTTCCATTTCAAGTATTTGGTTCAGTTGATCCAATTTAAAACCATAGATAATTTATATTACACCCCATACCAAAGATTTAAAATGAACCTAACTAACTCTCCCACTTGTCACAAATGTGGAAAGGAACAAGGCACACTGATACACATTTATGGGACTGTCCCATGGTGAAGCCTGTATGGACAGCAGTAATAAATCTATTTGAAGGACATCCTATGATTGCAGAACATATTCATGCACATACTTGTATCCTAGGACATTTTGATAGAGGTACTCATTGGTCATATGAACAAAGAGAAACATTATTACTATTAGGAGTTTCAGTGAGACATGCTGTATTGAAACATTGGCTAGAAGTCATGGCTCCAACAGTTCAAGAGTGGATAAATACCCTAATAGAAATTCTAAAAACAGAGAAGCTAGCACTATCCCTAAGAGATCAATCAGCCATGTTTATCAAGAAATGGTATACTTTATCTAGTGTGTTGTTTGGGACAGTATAATTATATATGTCTTAATAACTTTAACATGGGTCTTAGATCTCCTGTCATTTCAATCTAGGCAGAAATATAATATTGAATGTGTGCTTAAGGAAACTGGACTACACACCTCTCCCTTTTAAATCTCTTACTCTTTCCTTCTATTCTTATTCCCTTTTGGGGTCCCCCCCCCTTCCTCTTACCTTTACTTGCAGTTGATAAGAGATACTTTATAGTGATTACATTATAATATATTTATCATAACTTATTGTTATTTATTTATGACATTGGATACTCATAAATTACTTGTTATACCTATCAACAACTATTAATAACTGATAAGGTATTACAACTTATTTCACTATATTTATTAGTGTATATGCTTTCATAACTTGTACTGTTACTGGACTTATGTTTATTTAAATACCGATAAAAATATATTGACAAAAGCAAATGTCTGTTACACGTGTGTGTTGCGCAGTTTCCACATGTGCTCGGAAGTGCACAAATTTGTAATATTTTCACTCTAGATTTTCAACATTGGCATTTTGCCACACCTCCTTATGAACAGTACAGCTGTCATTTTTAATATCCTGCCCGAAATATGCGTTTGCACATCTGGTGCACAATGGCGTGGTCGCTGTGGGAAATTAATGTTTCGGACAGATTAAGAAAATCATATTGACTGTGTTCATGAACAGAGGTCACAACATGCCTATGTTGAAAATTTGGTGAAATAATTCCACTAAATGACTGCGGTACAAGCATGGGTTGCGCAGTTTGATGTGCCTTGCACTCTTCAGCCCCAGACTTCACTCCATTCTCCTGTACTGCACCCATTTCAGCGTATGTCCTTATGAAATGGGGTGACTGTCAAGCCGAACACCCCAAGGCACACCTCAACACTCGTCATTGTCTACAGGATAGGGTGAAGCGAAATGCCATGAGCATTATGGGCAACGACCCACAGGCACACCCCAATGCCTTTCCATCTCTGTAGGGTGGAGGTGGGATTGGCGTGAGTTCAGTACTTCACTGCCACTCCTATTCTGCATCTGTCTAACTCTTCCACGTTCAGTGCTAATTTCAGCAAGCAAACATTCGGTATTGACAGATGCTTGTTTCTATTGTGGTTGATTATTAGCATTATAGGAGGTTTCTGCTACAGGTGTTTTTCTAATCATTTTTTCCTTTACAGCATAGTCTTTTGGCTCTGTATTATCCAGTACATATGATTTTTTGTCTTTGTTGCCTTTATCTGTAGGTATACATACAGAGTATCTTTAATTAGAACTGTTTTTTAACAAAAAGCAAAGTATTATTTCATTTGACCTTTTGCCCTCCCATCTAGGCAGTGTTTTATTCTGATGACTGACTATCGCAGTGTAAGAATTTACTGGGGAGGGGCTAGCCATGCTCTGTAACGCTCGGCCTGTTTTACAACTTTTTCTTTGGATTATCATGGATCTTATTAAAGAAATCATTTTACTAGACTACTAGTGTGGAGTGTTTGTACTTCAGCTTATGGATCAGTCTTTGGGATGCTGCTGTGTGCCGACTTTGCACTGTGATTACAGAATGCTACGTAACACATGCAAAAAAACAATAAATCTAGCAAAACAAAATCACCTCAGGGAACAGCAGACCACTAACCTATCTGACCCTAAGAGTTTCTGGAAATGCCTAAATAACCTAGCCATTGAGCAACTTTAGCCAAGTCTTGAACTAAACAGCAAGAACATAATAGACCCACTGGCAATCGCCATCACCTTTAATGACTACTTTGTGACTTTGAGAAGCACTGCTCTTCTCTAAACGCTAGCCCCCCATTTCGGCACACTCCTTAGAACCATCCATTACTAATCGACCACTAGTGTATTTTAAAGCAGTCACTAGTGCACAAGTATTCAAACTACTAAAGGACATTAAAACGAACAAATCTGCCAGAGCTGATGATCTACACCCCAAGTTCCTTCGCCTAGCTGCCCCAGCCATAGCCTATCCAGTAGCAAAATTGATCAACCTCTCTCAAATTTCTGCAAGTACCTGACCTGTAGATGTGTCCTCAGGTAGTACCACTATTCAAAAAGGGTAACACAAAACTAGTCGAGAACTACAGACCCATCTCCATTCTGTCAGTGCTGTCCAAAATCCAGAAGAGGGTTGTTCATACCCAAATGACAGACTACCTGGAGCAGCATCAGTTGATGAGCAATAAACAGCATGGTTTCCGTCGCAACCGTGGAACTGACTCTGGACTGGTGGGTTTTGTGGACACTGTCTACAGAGCTATGGACAAAGGGTTGATGACAGGGGCAGTGTTCGTGGATCTCACAAAAGCATTTGACCTGGTCTATCACAATCTATTAATTACTAAACTACAAAAACTGGGCTTCACACCACCTGTAGCTGGTTGGCTCATCAACTACCTACACAACAGGAAATATTGGGTAAAAACGGGATCAGCATTGTTAGATACAGGGATAGTCACAAGAGGGGTGCCACAGGGATCCATACTTGGACCTCTGCTTTTTTCACTTTTTATAAACGATGCCCCTCTAGTGTGCACCAGCACGTTTAGCTATGCTGATGGTGCTGTACTTTTCACACAGGAAAACGAGATAGCCACCATCAATAAAAACCTAAACACTGACTTAGGCTCACTACACAGGTGGTTTGAGGAGGAAAGGATGATCATAAATGTCACTAAAACACAATCATGCTCCTGGGGCCCGTCTCAAAAACCGGAGCAAATGCTGATAAGTTACTAGTAGCAACCTACAAGGGTGAACCCCTTGAGACATTTATTATTTTTAAATATCTAAGTGTTTTTTAAACTTGAACCTGACTTTTGGTAACCACATTAAAAACTTTGCAAACAAAATCCATCAAAAACTCAGGCAACTCTACCGTATAAACAGATTCCCGACACATGATGCAAGGCTTATTATTACAAGACACCACTTACTCTCCCGACTGGGCTACGGGTCCTTGGTAGTTGACGCAGCACCAAAGGTAAACCTAGATACCAAAAAGTGCTTTATTATAAAATTTCTAAGTTTTAGCATGACAACAGAGCACACCTCTGCTCCATTCTTCAAGGCTTAGGATGGCCTACATTCGAAATGAAGTCCAAGGTAACTCTTATGAACTTCAGTTTCAAACTCTTAGATAAGCAACATCCTGCTAGACTGGCATGCCTGCTTAAACTGGTCGCACCAAACTTCAACTCCAGATCCACTCAAAATCTTAGCTTATCAGTACCGCAAATGACTACAAGCATGGGACAGAAATCTTTCACCTTCCAAGTTCCTTCTATGTGGAACACCATTCCTTTCCCTAATCAGAACTCTGACTAATTTTGTCTCTTTATCTAAAAATCTGAAGAATCATGCCCTAACCTTGAATGACTGCACTTGCATTGGCTAATGTCCTTCATCTTGTACTACTGCTTCTCTCTGTCTCTCTCTCTCTCTCTCTCCACCCAGTTCTACTTATTACAGCAGCATTACCATGATCAAACACTGTATTTTATACTTGCACTTATTGTGTCTCAACTGGTTGCATAATCCTGCCTAATCATGTAATGTATGATCCCCTGGATTTGGTCCCCTGCCTAATCATGTAATGTATGGTCCCCTGGATTTGGGCGAGGAGGCGCACACAAAACTGAAGAAGGAGCTGCTACAGCTGGTGGGTGTGCTGAGAGGGAGAAGGGATCTGGAGAGAGGGAATCTGGAGCAACAGGGAAGTACTTTTCTTGTTATTTCTCTCTTTACAGAGAGGAACCAGCAGCGTGGTGGCCCTGTACCACATTTTACTGTAACTGTTTTGTTTCACTTTTTTTCCCCTTCTATTGAGGATTTGGGGGCTGGGATTCCCCTGCTTTTCGTCCAGCAGGGGTAAGCCTTGGAGTGGAACAAGGGGTTAAGGGAGACCCGATAGGAGGCCTGGTGCAGGATTGGAGGTCTCGGTAAGAGGCATGGACAGGGCTGATACTCTCTTGCAAGAGTTGCACTGGGCCCTAATCCCACCCATGCCCACCCCTCCCACCCTGACTGCTGCACATTTATAGGGGTGCTACCCCACGATTGGTGGATGGGACTGCTAGGTGCAGGCCATGTTTAGTCCCTGTCCAGCAGGTACAGCTGCAGGGTGGGCATAATACATAGATTTTAAAATGGATATCTCACCTTAGACCTACAATGGTAACCTCTATAGACAGGAGCAGACATGGAGAGTTGGCGGCGTTCGGTCATAGGGAAGTGCTATTGGTGGGTATTGAGGGATTTTCTGAGGGGCACACTAAAGGAATGGTAACATCACAGGTACAGATAATGCACCAACTGTTTGGTCTGAGCATTTAGGACTAAAGTGCAGAATGGGAAGAAGGGTGGTCGACAAGTGAGGGAAGCTCGGGGTGGGCCGACAGGACACTTGAGGACACATGACTGAGCCAGCTAGTGGGGAGGCTGCAGTCATGATATAGATACACGTGGGCCATGCTAGATGTGGGTCAGGAGCCAGCACAGTGAGGGCAAGTGCATTTGGCATGGATAGGAGTAGTCCAATGTGGGGGCAGGGTCTCAGGGAGAGAGGCAGGACTAATCTATGGGTAGGGAGATGGGGGATAGATAGCCAGTCAGGTCAGGGGATGGGAATGGTTGTATGCTGCCACGGATGTGGTGCAGCCATATTCCTGGGAGTGGCATGGAGGGCAGGAGGCTGCATGGTGTGCTGGCAGATAGGTCGGCTTTGGGAAGATATTGGGTGGCTGAACAGGGAGCTGGAGGCATGGAGGGGTCAGGATAGGGTGGAATGCGAATGCGAATGGAATCCAATAAATCATCCAATACGGACCACAGCAGGCTAACAAAAGGGAATGTGGAGGTGGACCACACAATGGTGTGCTGTCAACGGCAGGAACAGAAGACTGTAGGGGGAACTGGAAGAGGAATAAGGTGGCATCAGTATCAGATGAGGGTTATAGGCATCAGGGGGAGGATACAGGGAACAATTGGGTAAAATGGATTACCAGTAGTTTTTCAGTTTTAGCTTGACTGAAGGAGCAGAAAAAGGATGTCTGTGTAACTCCTGGGTTGGTAAAGGACAGGGGTGTTACAGGAGAAAGAGAAGGCAGCACTGAGTTGGCAGGCACTAGAGGGGACCCAAGCAGCCATAGTGGCAAGGGGCAACAGGCAGTTGGGGAGGCAGTAGCATCAGTGGGTAAAAGGGAGCAGGGTGATGTTGGGAAGGGGGTAACGGAAGGCAGACTAGGGGTTGATGGAACAAGGGTGAGGAGGGGAACTCAAGTAGAGGAGACTCACAACTCTAGGAAGGCACAGGGGAGGAGTAGTGGGGGGAGGCAGGGTGGAGGATAGTGAAAATAGGGAAGGAGAGGAGGAGGAGCACAAGGGGAATGGCTCAGGAGCAGGAGCCAGTACAACAGCCAGGGCTGGCGGGGGGGGTGAGGATAGGGCACACAATAGGGGAGACAAAGGGGTGGCAGAAATGTGGGGATGGGTGGAGGGATCAGGTTGGGGGCAGGATAATATCCAGCAACAAGAGGGAGATCACGTTAGAAGGAAGAGGGTCATAATTCTGAGAGACTCAATACTTAGGGGTATAAGGTGGGGGGAAGGGGTGCCAGAAAAAGCAACATCTGAGTGGAGTGCATCTCTGGCATGACAGCAGGATGGGTGGGTCAACATATTGGTAGATGTATAAGGAAGGTAGGTGGAAGACCGCAATTCATTGTGCACCTGGGAACAAATGATCTGAAAGGGAGAAGAATAGAGGAGGTTCAGGATAGCTTCAGGAAAGTGGGGAACCTATGCAGTGAGGGCGGAGGGACAGTAGTGTTCTCAGAAGTCCTGCCAGTGCCGCGAGCAAGTACAGACAGGAAGAGCAGAATCACGGACTTCAACAAGTGGCTGGGGGAATGGTGTGAATCCATGGGGTATGGATTGGTGTGTGAGTGGAATAATACTTGGGAGAACACAGATCTATATGCAGGGGATAGGCTACACCTCAGTAAGGAAGTTTCACAGGTGCTAAAGCACAGACTGGGGGGACTTTATCAGAGAAAGGTATAATTTAAACTAGCTGGGGGGGGGTAACGTAGGTGGATTGATGCAGGAGAGGGGGGGTCCAGGGGACCTTCCCCCCACAGCCAGGTTAAGATCAAATTTGACTAGAATTGGGGGTGGAGGGAGGTAGGGAGGTAGAAGGGAGAGGCTCAGGGTGGAGTGTGGCATCACTTAATGCTAGGAGGCTGGGAAACAAGATGGCTGAGTCGCAGGCATTGCTGGTAGAAAGGGAGGTAGACATAGCTGACATTACCGAGACGTGGGCATCCCAAAACCACAACTGGGACTTAGCCATCCCAGGATTCCTATTCGGGAGGGACAGAGAAAAAGGGAAGGTGGGGGTGTAGCCGTGTACGTAAGTGAAGGGATTGGATGTAGTAGGGAGGAGGGGGAAGAGGGCAGACAAGAAGTTCTTTGGCTGCAACTCCATGCCCTGAAGGGGGCCAAGGTCTGACTGGGGGTTGTTTATAGGCCCCTACCCAGAAAGAGGACACAGACAGGAAACTAGGGGAGCAGATAAGGAGGCTCAGTGGCAAAGGGAGCTCGGTGGTGGTGGGGGACTTTAATCTACCGGGGTGGATTGGAGCATCCCAGTTACCACATGCACCAGGGAGCAGATCCTCCTGGAAGCATTCCAGGATGGCCTTCTGACCCAAAGGGTAATGGAGCCAATAAGCGAGGACAACATTCTTGACCTGATGCTAGAGGATGGTGAGTATGTTAGGGATGTTCGGGTGGAGGAACTGCTAGCGGGTTGTGATCACCACACATTGTGGTTCTCAATCGAGCTGGGTAGAGAAACAGTCTCTGCAAAAACAAAGGTCCTGGACTTCAGAAGGGCAGACTTTGGCAGGATGGGTTACATACTAAGAAGGCATATAGCTAGCATCCACCTAGACATGGACGTAGAGCAAAAGTGGGCAATCATCAAGCTAGGACTGACTGAATCCACTAAAGCTTGTGTTAAGAGCCAGAGTAAGAAATCCAAAACCAACCAACCAACCAAGCTGGATGAATAGGGAGGTAGCGGAGAAGGTGAGGGATAAGAGAAATGCATTCCAAACCTACAAGAGACCCAGTAGGGCAGAAAACAGGGAGGATTATGTGAGGAAATCCAGAGAAGTGAGCAGAATAGTAAGGAATACAAAATCACACATGCCCCCACAATGCAAAGCATCATGGGCTGCATATGCAAATCACCACAGAATATTATGCTGGTTCAACTTTAAGCAGAAATGTATGGTGCTGAAAGGCCTCTCACACAGTTTGCAAAGGGTGCCAACAGAAGACATAGACCCATGTTTCGTCCTACCAGGACACATCAGTATGCCTCGTCTGACACCCCAGTGTAATGCTTGGGTGGTAGTGGTTGCTTTGAATAATATGGGATTTGGAACCTACATGGAGGTGGGGTATTGCATTAAAGCAGATGGTTCTGGAAAGTGGTCCTCCATTATGCCCAAAACAGTGGTTATCATTATCTGTTTGCCATCCCTAGAATATTGGGAATATTAAATGGATGCATGGCATTTATCAAGCAGACAAACCAAGCACATCTTGAGAGCAAGCACATCTTGAGAGCACAGCATGTCTTGATGTGCAAGTGCTAAAGGACACTGCAGTTGAAGTAACATAGTAATTTAAGGTGAGAAAGGACTTGGGATACATCAGATGTGCCCCTAAAGACTGCAGTGGGGTTTCTAAAGATGACCACACTAGCTCTCTGATAGACCTAAAGGTATTGCCAGCCAGCAGGTTGGAGATATCACACTAGATGGAATGGAAGAACAGCCTGAACTCGTGAGACTTTCTTAAAAAAAACACCTGCCAGGACCAGGTAGCAGAGCTTAGTGACTTCTGTCCTCTTTTGCATATGCTATAGGTAATAGAAGCTTATTTTCCTTTATCTAATCAAATAATAGTCCACATGATGTCTTGTCAAGGGAGGCCATTTGGCCTAGTGGTCACAGTCCAGATCTGCTGATTTAGAGATATGGTTTGATTCCCACAACTAACGTGTAACACACTGCATGCTATTGCTCAGTGTTGGGCAAGTTACTTTTTCTGTTACTTTCGGAAACTTGTTCCAGAAAGCTCTGTGCAGTCACTAGCAAGGATGGAGAAGTACTGGAAAATGTAATACACCTCACAGTTACAATTACTTATGTCTTTTTATACAAAAGAAATATGTAACTGTAACTGATTACATTTATTTGAAAGTAACTAGCAACTAACCTATTACTTTCAAAAAATGTAATCTTTTATAGTTATTTATTATTTTTGTAATGTTTTCTGTATAAAAAGAAATAAGTAACTATAATTATAAGGTGTATTACTTTTTCTAGTACTTATCCATCCCTGCTAGTGACTGCACAGAGCTTCCTGGAACAAGTTTCTAAACGTGATAGAAAGTAATAGAAAAAGTAACTTACCCAACACTGTGTTTCTGCTGTTTTGCATCTTCCTGAGTGGCTAAACGGCAGCAATATTGCCTCCCCCCCAACCCGACTTGTGTGTTGTGATATATTTTGTATGAACAGTGCTATCTTTACTAGCCATTTTTCAGTATAGTTCAATTTCATTCTCTTTTGCATTTTCATAATGCAAATCTAGTATCTGCTCAGCGGTTAATGAGCATTCATTACATAAACTGTAGCAAACGCTTTACATTCTAGGAGAAGAAGAGAGAATATTGCTGCCATTATGCGCACGCATACAGGAAGGTTAGGTTATTTGCTCAGGGTCACATAGTAAGTAGTTAGAAACACTAATAACTTGTAGTTGTGCTGCTGATCCACTCATTACTGTCAATCCCAGACTTCTTGGTACAAGTGGACAAACACAGAAGGCTGAATCTTGGAATTGCCTGCCACTCACCTGAAATGTAGAAAACAGCAAGTAAGCACTCTAAGGACTCTCTGGAGATGCAGAATAAATTTATTTAGAGCAAAAAAGGATGCTGAAAAGCGGCCCCAGCCTGATGAAGACCCTTTGGTCGAAGTGCTGGCTCTGCTATTTGGAGTCCTTTTTGCTCTAAATAAATTTATTTAGCATTTCCAGATAGTCCTTTGAGTGCTTTCCTGCTGTTTTCTTCAGGTTGTTTGAGATTAGCATCTTGGGATGTACCAGCTGTGTACACTCCACTGTACACTGCCTTTTGTATTAAACGCTCACCTGAAATGGCAGGTTGCTATTTGTCGCCCTTTTCTATAACCAGTTTGTGCTCGGGACCCTTCGAGACAAGGCATGTCAGATACTGGACACCGCGTCTCAGGTCGTCGTTGAGAGTACAGCTGGGATACCCGTGGCTGTGGTGGGATATCTGCCAGGTGTTCAACTGATGCGGTGGACTGTCCAGTGTGTGTGGCATGTGGCACGAGGGTGGCCAACAACACCCATGACAGTCACAGACCTCATCATCCCGGATGAATTCACTGTGACTGGTGATGGTGCACGGTTCCTGCTGTTTGACAGCTGTAGGGAGCGGGACCGCCTGCTGTTCCTTTATATTCCGGTAGGCAGCTAGAACCATTTCCTGGTCCTAGAAACTGTGAAATCTGAACATTTTCTGGTGGGGTGGCCATTCTGGTAGGGGTCTCAGGGCAACAGATCTGTGCGCCCACTCGAGTTTGAATCTACCACCCTTCGGCTTCAGGCCCAACAATGTCAGCAGGGTTGTGGAGCAGAATTCTAAAGCATTTATTCCTTCTTTACCCTCCAGCAGACCCCTTGAGTTGAAGATCCAAATGCCGGTGATAATTCTCTTGGTAATTAAACAATTCTTTGAATTCAACTAGCTCTTTTTCTAACACCGAGGAATTGGATCCAGCATGTCCTCCAAACAGATTTGTCCTTCGGCTTCAGTAATCCTTGTGGCTTGTGCAGCTAACTTGCAAATTGGCATCCAGCTTTTTCTCAAGCTTATCCAGTCTTGAGTCCAAAGCAACCATTAACTGATCGGTGACCTCTTGGCCCAGGGTTGCCATCTCCGCAGCTGAGAGAGAGCTTGGACCTGGTGTTTCAGTCTGCTGGGCTGCCAGCTGCTTCTTCGTGTTTTTGGCAGCAGCTCTCTGCAGTTTCCCCATACTTTGGGCTAGATGCTCATCTATGGTTGCTCCTGATACCAGCCTTAACAAAAATATGCACTGTTGGAAGGATGTTGTGGATTTTTATAGGATTTATAGTTGGTGAGTAGGAGCTGTGGGAAAACACATCTTCACTCTGTGCAGCTCATGAGCGCCCCAAGTTATGCATATTGGCAGAAAAAAACACACAAGGAATACTGGGTTTGGGGGGGTGAAGTTAACAGAGACAAGGAAAGGCAGAGATCTGTGTGTTATTACTGGTGACAGCCTCCAAGTCGCCACACAATGCAGTAGGGCATACAGCAAGGCAAACAGAATGTTGGGCTGTATAGGCAGAGACTTTGACAGTAGAAGGGGCGTTGATCCTGCCCCTGTACAAGACCATGGTGAGGCCTCATCTTGAATAATGTGTCCTATTCTGGAACCTAAAAAAAAGACTGGGCCACACTGAAGGCAGTACAGAGGAGGACCACCAGAATGATCCATGGACAGCAAGGCTGGACATACAAGGAAAAGCTTGGGGTTGTGGACCTCAGTATGTACTCACTGGAGTCCTGGAAGGAGAGGGCTGATATGATAATGACATACAAGTTTTTAAACCATACAAATAAAGTGGCTAGTAAAGACCGTTTCACCAGGAATGAGACCACAGTTACGAGAGGGCATTGATTAATTATTGATTAATATATTTTGATTTGTTAACTGGGTGGGAGCACTGGACCGAGGGTCCTTTTTCAGGCTCGACCCAAGCAAATTATGCAGTACAAAAAACATATACAACATTCAACAGAAACATTCATTTACAGTTACAAGTACATAAATCAAGCAAATATTATTTTAGTCACTTTTTAAAAACTTGCAGAGAACAGTTAATATGTAAAAATTCCAGTAAGCTATTCCAGAATTGAGGAGAAGCTACAGTAAAAGCACATGGACTAGCTCTAGTTTTACAGGATCCAACATTAAGAGCAACCCCCAGTTGATGGCCGCAAACTAAGCAACATATACCTGATTGAAAGAAGATCAGAGAATGGGGAAAGGGTAGAGTGAAAAATATTCTAAACAGCCAAACAAATATTGTGTATGTTGCAGTGAGGATAACCAACCAAGCTGTGAGTATAAATAACAGTCATGAGTACGAAAAGGAGCTAATAAAACAAAACAGCAAATTGTTGTTACAGACAACAGAAAGAGTTTGTACCTCCTTGGAACCCAATTAAAAAAAAAAGGCTAGATACATAATAAAAATGAGGTAGAAGAGAACCAACAGCAATGGCTTTGCATGACTCAAAGAGAAAACACTTTTCAACTTATAAAGGGCTACAATTTTTTGATTAACATTATGACAAACAAGCTTAATATGGTCAGAAAAAGTATGCAAAGGATTCAAAATAACTCCCAAGTATTTAAACTAGGATACTTGCTCAGTTAAATTACCTTGTCATAAAGCTCAAGAGCAGGGCGATTATTTAGCATGAAACATGATCCAAAAATCATAGATTTAGTTTTCTTTGAGTCAAGAATAAGTAAATTCTTAGAAAACCAATTACGAACAGAGAAAAAATAAGTCTGAAGATTTTTAGCCAACTAGGAAAATTCCTTTACTGAAGGAAAAAAATAAGGTTATCAGCGTAAAGTAATGGATGACAAGTCATAATTAGAGATGGAAGAGCATTAACAAGCAAAGTAAACATAAGTGGCCCTAAAATTGATCCATGAGGTACACCCCTATCAATTTTACTTATACGAGACATCACATTAGAAACCCCAACAAACTGGGAACGATCCATTAAATAATCTTCAATTCCCAGAAACAATGTGAGATGAAAAACCTAACTCTGTGATCAATAAGATTGAAGGCCTTGGTCAGGTCCGTGAACATGGTCCCAGTGAGGAAACCATTATCCATACCACTCAGGACCAAATTCATGAACCTGACTATTGCAGTCCCAGTTCCAAAATCCTTTTGAAATCCATACTGCTGTGGAGAAAGAATATTATGTTTTTTCCAAATAGTTACTAAGTTGGCTATAATTTTTTTTTACATTTTACTAATAGAATTCAGGATTGAAGTAGGATGAAAATCTTCAGCAAGAACAGCATGTATTTTTTTAGGGACAGGCACAATCCTAGCACACTTCTAAGCTGTAGGAAATTGCTGAGAAATAAGTAATAAATATTACACACAAAGGAGAGGCACTATAAGGAGCAGTTAATTTAAGAAAATGACTATCCAACCCTGCCCCACAATCAGAATTGTCAGGAACAGAGGAAAGTAATTTAAGAACCTCACTAGTAGTGACTTGCTAAAATAAAAAATAGGCCAATTATGGGAAAAGTTGGCCTCAGAAGAGGAGAGGGGGTGCACAAGAACAGTAATCAGACTATGATCAGAAAACTTTGAATGAAGGGAAATAGCTATTTCAAAAGAATCTGTAATCTCATTATCACTGACCTTCAGAAATCTAAGTGTTCCTTTGTGTTTAACGTTAATCAAGGAATTGACATTGTCCGAAAAACGATGAGACTCAGGCCAGTCAGTTTACAACTTCTTTTTGTAACATTCCGTTTTGGCAGAACTGATAATGAATTTAACTCTATTTCTAATCTGTCAATACTGGGACAACAAATTAACCGAAGGAGAGGACTTAAAAGCAGCCTAAGCCAGTTTCCTTTGTTTTATCATTTTCTTTTATATTTTCAGAATTCCAGTTATTAGGAGAACCTCTGACTCTCCATGTGTGCATAGGAAATGTTTTTTTTCCTGAATGGGGAGAAGTTGGTTACGGAAAACATCCAAGGCCAAATCAACATTAGGTATCAGGTCAAGATAAGAGCAATCAATAAGAGATAACTCCAAGACCAAGTCAGGGATGACAACATTTTTAAAGTTACGTGACTGGACAAATCGAGAGGGAATTCTAGGTGGCTAAGAAGATAAAACATCATACTGTATGTGGCAAAAATGATCACTAACCGAATCATCAAGCACTCCAGCAATCAAAATTTTATTATCCAGATTAGTGACGATCCAGTTCAATAATGAGTGATTAAAGCTGCTAGAATTTAACCTAGTGGGATCTTTAAATAATTGAACAAGATGGTAGGTTTGTAACAATAATTCATTATCATTCTTACTATTAGAAAGTCAGTTTAAATTGACATCACCCATAGTAACAAAATTGTAAAGTTTAATAAGAGATTCGGCAGAGGCCAGAAATTTTCTAAGATCAGAAAAACCGCATTGAGGGAGTTATACAAGTACTCATAAATAATATTTTTTCAGCCACCCAGAAGAAGGCAAAGCAGAAGCCAGTCAAAAACAGTATTACTATTAAAACTACTGGAGATCACATTAACTTTTTAATGTTCTTTAAAATATATAATAACCCCACCACCTTTTTCTCCTCCTAAATAATCTTGTCTAATGAAATTATGTTCCAGTAAAATACACAAACTATCAGGTACAGAAGGCTTCAACCAGGATTCAGCAATGCCAATAACATTCAGGTGGTAAATACTGGTAAGAGTTTTTAATTCGGCCATTTTAGGTACAAGACTGTGAGCATTTAAATGGAGAATTTTCAGACCATTTTGTTTATACCAGAGATGGTTAAGACCAGGATTAGTTTCGATATCACCAGCCAAAAAAAGCAAACAAAAACTAAAGCAAAAAATAAACTTAATTCTACTAAAAATCCATTGACAATAAATAGCATAACAACGCAATAACAGAAATACACAAACCCCCACAACAAAATGCTTGGTAACCATTAAACAATAAAACAACTTACATTTTAGTGAATGAGATTTGAAAAGAAAATTGGAGATGGTAAAATCAGATAATTCAGGTTGGCTGCAAACTGGTACAATAGTTAAAAAAGACAGGAGCAGGATTCACACAAAACAAATACAGCAAATAAAAAAAATACCCTGCCAAAAATAACTTTAAAACCCTCCATTCTGAAACAAGATAATGCAAATAATAAAAAGTAATCTGAAAGTAACTACCACTTACCCTCAGGTCATTCAACAAATACTAATAATTCTGGAAATAATTACTACTTAAAAAGCTAGACTAAGACTCAACTCAGACCACACCTCCCACAGACGCTGCCACCAACAGGGGAAGAGAGGTAAGAGAAGAGAAGTAACAGGCTAAACAAAAGAAAAGCCACCCACCCAACAAAGACTACAGCAATAAAAACCTAACTAAACAAATCCATCACTTGAAGACAATTTTATAATCAATAAACCAACCTGGCTAATACTGTCACCATTAACCATCTGGAAACTGGAGGGAGGAAGGTTTAAAGGGGATGTCAGGAAGTTTTTCTTCACTGAAAGTGTGGTGGAGCAGTGGAATAAGCTGCCTAAGGAGAGGTGGTGGAGGCAGAGACTTTAACATATTCAAGGTTGGGTTGGACAAATTTATGGGGTTGGTGAGGACAAAAGGGCAGCAGAGTTGAGATGCTAGCCCTATAAAGTGGTAGGCCTGGTGTATAATACATATATAATAATAGTGTTAAAAGACAGGCTACATGGGCTGCAAGTCTTTTTCTGTCATTACCTTCTATGTATCTATGTACCTGATCTAAATATGAAAGCAGAGATTTACAGTAGTTTGCATATCAAGTAATCATGGGCATACAAAGAGTAATTCACCGGCGATTGTCTGGGAGATTGGGGCTTTTCTATCGAATAATAATACATAGTAATCATGTGCTCCCAGGTACATTACTATCTGTGATATGAAAATAATACAAAGGGATATCACGTATCATGAAAAATAAGGTTCAATTCCTCTATCTTAAAAAATGATTTGGATGATAATCTGGGGCCTATTATAGAAACATAGAAGTTGATGGCAGATAAGGACCACAAGGCCCATCCAGTCTAATAATTTTTTTCTACCTTATGAATGTAGCATAGGCCTTTACTCTGTCAATGGCCTATTTATTCATACTCATCTGTATTGTTCCCTTATGCCTATCCCATGCCTGTTTGAAGCCCTGCACTGTATTCATTCTACCACTTCCTGAGGTAGGCCATTCCACGCATCTACCACCCTTTCTGTGAAAAATGGCTTCCTCACATTACCCCTTAATTGGCCTCCCTCTAATCTCATGCTGTGTCCTCTTGTCCTGCTATTTTTCTTACATTTAAACATGTTAGGCTCTTTTACCTTGTTAATGCCCTTAAGATGTTTGAATGTTTCGATCATATCACCTCTCTCCCTCCTTTGCTCTAGGGTATACATATTGAGCTCCATTAATCCGTCCTCATATGTTTTCTGATGCAGTCCCTGCACCATTTTGGTTGCCCTTCTCTGAACTGCCTCCATTTTGTTAATGTCCTTGTGCAGGTGCGGTCTCCAGTACTGCATGCAGTACTCCAGATGGGGCCTAACCAGTGTCTTGTAAAGAGGGATTATTGCCTCCTGCTTACGGCTTGTGATGCCCTTACCAATACACTCCAACATCCCTCTAGCCTTACTTACTGCTTTAGTGGTTTGCTTGGATGATTTCAGGTCATCTGTGATTATGATGCCCAAGTCTCTCGCTTCCCTTGTGATTGCCAGCAACTCCCCTCCCAACCTATAGGTAGTGTCAGGGTTTCTCTTCCCCATGTGCATGATTTTGCACTTCTTTGCGTTAAAACCCAGTTGCTACTCTTCAGACCATTTTGCCAGTTTTTCCAGATCTCTTCTCATTCTGCCCACCCCATCTGGATCATCTACTCTGTTGCAGATCTTGGTTTCATCTGCAAACAGGCAAACCTTACCATTACCCTATTATTTTAATGAAGCCTATTTTTGACTTTGTTCATATAGAATGGTATCGAAAAAACTATTGGGCCCATTATGGGGATGAGCGAGTAAAATACTGGCACTTTCTGAAAGTCGTGAGTTATGAAAGAAAGGCAGTCTGCATCGATATGGAATTGATACTGCAGTGCAATTAAATTCAGTGCAATATACAGTAAGGGAAGATTTGCAATCCTATCTTGGAAGGAAATTTTATTATTTATTTTGTATGTGGAACCTTTTAAAGATTGAATAACTAACAAAACTACCTTTGAATAAATAAAATGGTTAAAACCATATAGCTGGAAGATAATTTAAGCAAAATAAGATGGCCTTTTATCCTAACAAAAAGTTTTCCTAAAATATTTGGGGGGCATTGCTGAGCCAGTGATGGCTGGACATGTTTTAAGGACCTCTGCAATCTTACATGGCTTGTAATCCATTAACCACATTTTAAAACTCTTGAAGTCTGTAAAGGTGCAATATTTTTGAAGTGTGATTGTGTATGGATACAGCATCTTCAGGGTAGGACATCACTTGAGCGAATCAATTTAAGCAATGGCATTATAGTGAAATCAATTACAGCAATAAAAATTGCAGTGCATGGGAGCCACCGTGGCATATTAGTGAAAGTAAAATACAGCGACAGGAAAATGCAGCACATTACAATTTCAGCTATAACAATTAAGCTACTTACCTCAATGTCCATGGCATCGTGGAGTTAGAATCCTGAAATAGGGGCTTGGAGGGCATAGCCCCTCGTCCTGCAATTAGTAAGCAATTAGTGAGGTTATAAATAGGTGTGGCAAACTGTGGCAGGGTAAACCGGAGCCATGTCTTTTGAGTTCCTGAGGAGTCAGGGAGGTATGCCCAAGTTGGTGTATGGGGGCTTCTTATATCGGAAGGATAAGGAGATTGGAGAGAAAATCTATTGGCGTTGTGGTGACTGTCACAAGTACCGGTGCCCTGCAGGAGTTCATACAGTTGCAGATCATGTGGTAGATGTACCCCGTGACCACAACCATGTGGCCACTGCTGCTGCCATCAGAGCTCGGCATGTAATCGCCGATATGCGAGAGAGGGCCAGGAGCAGTAGAGAGAGTACTGCATAGGTTGTGCTGGAGAGTGCAGCCTCAGCGAGTGATGCCATTGCAGGATCCTTGCCAGACGTCTGTCTGATGCAGTGGATGGTCCAGCAAATTCGACAATCTGAACAGGCTTGTCCAGTGATGCCTGTAAGTGCCAGCGGTCCGATAATGTCACTGGAATATATGACAACACTCAGCGGTGAGAGGTTTCTATTTTGAGATAGTGGGACTGCTGCTGATAGAATACTGCTATTTGCTTCTGACCGGAGTCTGAATCATACCTCTCAACCTTTTTTCTCCCAAATGTGGAACATTGCCTGTCAAAATGTGGAACAAATGGGCAAAATGTGGAACACTTAATCAAATCTTTACTTAAGAAGCTCAAAACACTGTTAACATGTTGCATTTATGTTCAGAAAGTCTGTTATTAATTGAATAATATATTTTTTGCATCATTTACTATAGATTTTTGCTATGAAATGTTGACTTTGAATGTGGAACAAGTCCTCACAATGTGGAACAGGGAGCTTTTGTGAAGTAAAATGAGGAACGTTCCTTGTAATGTGGTACAGTTGAGAGGTATGGTCTGAATTACCTGTCATCCTGCTCACAGTGGTTCATGGACAGCACTTTTCGGTCATGTCCCACTGTATTTAATCAACTGTACACCATTCATAGGTGTAGAAATGGCAGTGTTGTTATCCCTGCCATCTATGTCTTGATGACATCACGGAGTGTCTCAAGTTATGATGCTGTCATGCAGCGAGTAAAGGTGTGGGCCGTAACAATGCAGCCATCTTCCGTGATGATGGATTTTGAGAAGGCAGCAATGAGGGCTGTGCGTACTGCTTTCCCTAATGTTGCTGTGAGGGGATGCTTTTTCCACTTCATGCAGGCTGTTTGGAAGCATATTCAAATGTTTCCTGAGGTACTGCGGAGGTATGTGTCAGAACCTGACTTTGCGTTACATATCCGTGCACTGTTGTCATTGGCATTCATCCCTGTGTGTGATGTGGAGCACGCTTTTGATGAGTTGCGGGACAGTGCATTTTATGAGGAGAATGAAGATAGCTTGATGCAGTTGCTGAATTACTTTGAGGATACATGGGTCGGACATCCCATGACCCGTTTGCGATTCCGGCCGAGTACTCGGTGATATACCGCTCGAGATTGGACTGCAGGGAAGGGAGGGGGTTTTGGTCTGTTTCAAGACCGAACTGGGCCTCACGAGTGTACCAGTTGAGGATGCCAAGTCATTTGAGTGTACCATAATAGCAGGTATAGGCTGTAGGATAGCCCTCATCTATCATCCACCCGGAGATGAGAAGCGATTCCTTCAGGAAGTAATGGACTTTGTGATCGATATGGCATTTGAGTCACCCAGGCTGATGTTCCTGGGTGACTTCAACTCCTGGATCGATGATGAACTCTCACAATTTGGACAACACTTCCTCCAGTTGATGACATCACTGGGCCTTACACGAATCATTACCGTTGCTACTCACAAACATGGTCACTCTCTTGACCTGGTTTTCCTCCTGGGGATCGAAGCCTTCGATTTGGGGGTGGAACCTGTCGAATGATCCTATCACTACACTGTGGGGTTCAGTTTTTTCACCCCCCCTTCATAGGCCTACCCCTGTGGAGATGGTCAGATACCGCCCTTTATGGGATGTGAGCCCTGAAGGCCTGGCGGCGGTACTTGACCTATTGGAGTTTCCTGTGGCAAGCGGGAATCCAGAGGCTTTGGTTTTGGTCTATAACAAGGTCATTGCCACAGCCCAGGATTCTATCGCTCATGTCCGTGTTTGTCCTCTCTCCCTTTGCCCTCAGTCCACTTGGTTTGACGGGACCTTGAGGGAGTTGTGGTGACTAGGATGAAAGTTAGAGCATTGCTGGCGGAAATCCGCCCTGGAGGCCAACCATCTTAGATTGTTAGGACATTATCAAGTCTACCAATCAACAATCTCCCGAAAGAAGGCAGAGTTCCTGTCCGGGGAGATTGCTGCCACTCAGAACTGACTTGCTCAGCTCTTTTGAACTGTGGACAGGCTGTGCAACCCAGCCTGCCTGCTGTCTTGAAGAACCTTTTCACAGCCGGAATGTGATAAGCTCGCTCGGTTCTTTGCAGATAAGGTGGCTGACATCAGGGCAGAGATCTGATCAACACACTCTATGGGGATGCTATTGATCGGTGCTCGGCCACTATCCCTCATTTCTCCTGGAGTACCTTTGACTGGCCAGAGTTGGCAGATGTCATGCAGATTGTCCAGGGTATGCACCCTATGTGCTGTAGTTTGAATCCAGGCCCAACTTCCCTGATCTTGGGTTGTGTGACATCATTGGCCCAGTCCTGACACAGATAGTCTGGTGCTCCCTTGATTTGGGGGAGTTTTCTAGCTCCCTGAAGGAGGCGGTGGTGACACCCCTCTTGAAGAAAGCTTCTCTGGACCCAGACTGCCTTGCTAACTACAGATCTATCTCTAACCTCCTCTTTGTGGGGATGGTGATTGAGAAGGTAGTGGCTGTACAGCTGGAGAACCATTTGACCATCCATAACCTCTATGAACCTCTCCAATTCAGTTTTCAAAAGAGACACAGTATTGAGACTGTGCTGGTTCAGAAGCTCAATGATCTCCTGATGGCAAGAGATCGGAAAAGCCGTTCCATCTTGGTGCTCCTTGATCTCTCTTCAGCTTTTGACACCGTGGACCATGGGGTGCTGCTTGAGCACCTGAGGTTCATCTGTGGCCTAACTAGTGCTGTCCTCAGGTGATTTAAGTTCTTTCTCACTGGCAGAACTCAGAGGGTGGTTGTCGGGGTTTTATTTCTCCGACCCCCTCTCTCTGTCATGTGGGGTCCCTCAGGGCTCAGTGCTGTCCTCCATATTGTTCGTGGTGTATATGCTGCCCCTCTGAGACATTGTAAGACAGTATGGGCTGAGATTTCACTGCTATGCCGGTGATACCCAGCTCTACCTATCATTTGCACCCAACCAGGATAGTGCACTCTCAGTATTTAATAACTGCCTCGCTGAAATCCCGGATTGTATGAATTCCAGCTGGCTGAAGTTGAACTCGGGAAAGACTGAGGTGATGGTTGTGGATCCGGGTTGCTGGATGGGGGGGGTCAGGGGCTGGTAAGCCTATGGGGCTTTTCTTGGGGGAATCCCAGCTCCTTACCTCTGAACTGGTGCGGGATCTAGGGGTGATGCTTCACGATGGGCTGACACTGCAATCTCAGGTGTCGGCAGTCGTTAAGTCATCCTTTTACCACCTAAGGAACATCACTAGGATCAAGCACCTGGTTCCGTTCAGTGACCTTTCCACACTGATCCACACCTTTGTGACCTCATGCCTTGATTATTGCAACTCCCTTTACTTAGGGCTACCAGGGGTTGATATCTGCCACCTGCAGCTGGTGCAGAACGCTGTAGCCTGGTTGTTGACGGGGATTCCCCGGACATGTCACATCACACCAGTGTTGCGCGAACTGCACTGGCTGCTGATTCAGTGGCGGATCACTTTCAAAGTCGGACTACTGACTTACAAAGCCCTTATGGACTTGGCCTGGACTACTGAAAAGGCTTCTGTCCCCTTACTGCCCTGAGCGATTGTTCCGCTGGGCTGATGAGGGGTTGCTAGAGATTCCAAGGGTATTTTTAAAATCTTCAGGGGCCCGTGCATTTATGTATGCAGCCCCAGCCCTTTGGAATTCTCTACCTCATCAACTTCGGGAGTGTGCGATCGTGGAGGGCTTTAAACAGGTGTTAAAAACTTACTTATGGCACCAAGCCTATCCTAGTTATTAATACTGAATATTGGCTTTTTATTGAATATCCGTGTTACACAGCCATTTTATTCTTTCTGTTTTACTAATTTTATGTAAAGCCCCATGACAAACTTGAAAGGCACTTAATAAATAAAGCTATTATTATTATTATTAAAGAAGCAGGGGTTCTTCTTCTTGTTTCTACTCTTGTGCCAGCCAGACTGAAGATAAAATTTTGAGCAACAAAGTATTTTCCAAAGATCCTGATTGGGACAGAGCCTTCTTTGAAGCCAATGTACAACTTCCACTGATATGGGGTCCGATTTTTGGCATAACTGAATACCACCCAGTTCAAACAAGTTAATGCTTTCTTTTTCAGCTCAGGAGCATAACAGCCAGCATTTTATGTTCATTTTAACAAATGTATTAACTCTAACTTGGAAGGTTTTGGATACATAGCCTGGATGGAGGGGAGAAAAATATAGTAATAACAATATCTCACTGTTTGCTTGTTTAAGTTTGGGTTAATAATGGCTTGTGCTTTCCTTTTTGTTAGGATGAATAAACTTAGTGCTCTCAAACTGTTTTTTTTTTCATTAAATTTAATTACTACTTCAAGATTGTTCTGAATTTGATGTTCTTAAGAATCCCCCTAAAACAATTTAAAAAATCTCTTTTCAAACAACATGAAGTCTTGCTATATTATGACTATTGCAGTTTGCCCCAGCCTTAGAACTGCTCCGGAGGTGAAAGAGTTAACTTCCATGCAGAGCATGGAGCTTAGATCGCGAGCTCGGTTCAGAAGCTCTGTTTGGCTGGTTTCAAGCCGAAACGGCCAGATTCTTTACTCCGCCTCACTGAACAGTCGCCTCCGAGAGTCCTCCTGTTGCTCGTTCATTTCTTCGGTTTAAAGCGCTATTTCTCGGTTTAATTTAACCACGATTTCATTATTTTAACACTAAAACCGATCGGTTCAGGCTCTGTCTATAGTAATCGTAAGTAATAGATAGGGTTTTTCTGTGTGGAACTTGTAAAGTATTATAAGGTCGGTTGAACCAATCGAGTTGTATTTAAATATAAGTTTAAAGCCTTTTAAGGCTTTTAGAGTCGAGTTCCGTTCTTATCGGTTCTAAAAACGGATTTCATTACGGTTTTTCCAGGACCTGACACGTTTGGAACCGAGAAGGTGTCTTGCCTGGCACTGCCATCAAAAGGGCAAGTTGGTTGGTTGAGCTGGCATCATGTCTGAGAAGCCAAAAGAAAAACGGGGCCACAGGTTTCAACACTGTAGTGTCTGTGGGGAAGCCTTTGCCAAGGCTGACCCACACATATGTGTCTATTGTCTGGGGTTTGACCACCTCAATTCAGACTGCCAGATTTGTAAAATTTCCCTGCAGCCACCCTGGACAAGAGAGTGGGCAGGCTCAGAGAACGAGAGGCCAAAAGTCCGCTGACCAGATGGCCAGCCGGTTCAGTGCCAACCGAACTGAGGGAGTGCCCTCTGACCAGGGCGAGACTTCCTCGGCAACGGAAAGCTGGCTCTGAGGAGCCAGTTCCAGCAAAGAATCAAAAATCAGCAGGTTTGAGTCCAAAATTCCTTCTCCAACTGCTGCTGAGATAACCAGGGCAATACAGATTGTCCAGTCCCTGTCCCGGTTCCTCGAACCGCCACTGTCTAGGCAAAGGATCGGTTCGGTCGGTTCCAGTGGTTCAGGATTATGATATGAAGAGTTCTATGAACCAGAGGAGGGGAAGAGGATTATGATCAGTGTGAATGTGACTTTGAAAGTCTGGATGTGCCCATTGAACGGACATCTCCCAGACAGACCTTCAGATGAGTCTCCCCTAGGCTTTCTGAGTCCCCTTCTCATTTTTGTTTTATAAAAGTTGCTGAGACCCTCCAGCTTCCTTAGAGGAGGCTTTGGATGAGCAAGAGGAGCCTGACTATGTGGAGATGATGGATATCCCAGAGTCCAGGAGGTTGTCCATCCTTTACATAAATCTTTTAGAAAACAAACAATAAAAATTTTAAAAGCTCCTAATTCTGTGCCTCCTGTGGATAAAAAGGATGGACAGGAGGTACACTTTGTCAGGTCCTGATACAGATTTTCTTTCACAGCAATGCAGACATGTTGGGGTAGTTCAGGCTGCAGCCTGTGATAAAGCTAATATTCCACTGGCTTCACATCTTCCTGACAAGGATTCCAGGAAGATTGATGCCATGGCCAAAAAACAATACATGGCAGCATCCTTGGGACTCAGACAAGCTAACTATATGGCCTATGTTGCAAGATACCAGAAATCTAGATGGGATACTGTCATGGCCTTAGCCAAACAGGTCCGTGGCCAGCTCGCAAAGGAGCTGGAACAGGTGGCTCTTGATGGTATTGAGGCATCTAAGTGCAATTCCATGCTGCAGTGGATTCTAACGATGTATCCTCTAGAGTCATGGCTACATCTGTGGCTTTTCGGAGATTGGCCTGGCTCAGGTGTACTACTTTGTCACAGGATACCCAGTCTAAGGCTATGGATTTTCCTGTGGTGGGAAATTCTCTGTTTGGGGAGCAGACAGAGAATTATATGAAGAAAATGGATGAATATAGAACCACTTACAGGAGTGCACAAGCCAAGGAACAGCAAGCCACTCCTCAGAGGCAGCCCCCCAGGGGTAGGGGTAGCCTTTCACAGGCCTTTTACCAGACTCAAGCCCCTCCTCTTCAGCCTATGTACAGAGGGGTTCTTCAGAGGGAGAGGCAGATGGGGTTCAAGCAGGCCTGCTCCCACCCTCAGCCTAAAGCCCCTGCAAACAGGCACCCTGATGGGATGCCCAGGGTTGGCTCTCCACTCCTGTAGGGGCAGGTTGACTCACTCTGTCCAGGACTGGCAGTCTTTAACTTCAGACAGGTGGGTCCTGGAAGTAGTAGCCAGGGTCTGTTCTCAGCTTCAAGAAATTTCCAAAGATGAGAGCCAGATCTTTTCCACCTCAAACCCTTTAGAGACTCTGGCTTTGGAAACAGAAGTCTCAACCCTCCTGGCTCTCAGAGCTGTAGAAAGGTTTCTCCCTTCACCAGGGCAAGGGTCTGTAATCCAGGTACTTCCTTACCCAAAAGACAGGAGAGTGGCGGCCTATCCTGGATCTAAGATATCTAAACAAGCACCTTTTAAAGCCAAAGTTCAAAATGGTGACACTGGGAATGATTTTACCCTCCCTAAGGCCAGGGGACTGGCTAGCCTCCCTGGACCTCAAAGATGCCTACTTCCATGTTCTTATCAGAAGCTCCCATCGAAAGTACCTCAGATTCGAACTGCCCTCAGGCCATTATCAGTTCAGGTCGCTCACCTAAGAAGGCAAAAGATTGCCATTTTTCCCTACCTGGACGACTGGCTCATTGTGGGTCAGTCTCCAGACCAGGTCAAATCACACCTGCTAGTTACCCAGCAGCTGCTTACCTCTCTGGGATTTCTTCTCAATCTTCCAAAGTCAGTTTTGGAACCTGTCCAGGTACTCACCTTTATAGGCGCAGAACTGGATACAAAGCAGGCCAGAGCCTTCCTTCCCTTGGAAAGGTAAGGACCTTAGTGGCCCTGGCCGCCTCCTTCACTCTGCAGGTCTCTCGACCAGCAAGGCATTTCCTGCAGCTCCTAGGGCACATGGCTGCCTCCACAGCTGTGGTGCAAGGAGCAAGATTTCAGATGAGGGACATTCAGTTCCATTTGAGAGCTTTCTGGTCTCAAAGAAGAGATCTTCTATCCAAATTAATCCCAGTGACTCGAACCCTGATCCAGGTCCATCAGTGGTGGCAGGATCAGAGCAATCTGAGACAGGGGGTGCCTTTCATCCCTCTGTCCCATTCCTTGACCCTTACTACAGATGCATCTCTCTTGGGATGGGAGCTCACATGGCGACCTCTCCGCCCAGGGATTATGGTCCTCAGGAATCTCTGCTCCACATCAATCTGTTGGAACTCAGAGCTGTTTTCTAGCACTTCAGGTTTTCTCTGCATCTGTTCAGAACAAGGTGGTACAGGTCAGAACAGACAACACTACTACAATGTGGTACATCATCGAACAAGGGCACTCGGTCTTCGGCCTTGTGCACCGAGGCAATGTTTGTGGTCTCTGGCTTACCCTGAACACTTCCTCATAGCAGTTCACTCCCAGGCAGGACAATGTCCTGCAGATGCCCTCAGCAGGATTTCCCAGGGCCATCACGAATGGTCACTGGATCCCCTAGTACTGGATAGTGTTTGCCAGATGGGGCACGCCTCAGATAGATCTTTCGCAGCCCCAGACAATTATCAACTTCCACTGTTTTGTTGCAGGCCCCCAGTGTTGGGCTCAGTTCCCTTGGATGCCTTTCTCCTCGATTGGGAAGGGAAGTTTCTTTATGCCTTTCCCCCTTCCCTCTCCTGTTCAAAGTACTAGTCAAAATCAGGTCTCAGCCTTGCAAAATGATCCTGATTGCTCCAGACTGGGCCAGGCAGCCCTGGTACCCACTCCTTCTGTCCTTAGAAGTCCATCTTCCCTGTCTCTCCCAGGAATCACAATCTGTTAACCTGTGCTCAGGGAGAGTTTGGTATCAGATCTCAAATCCCTCAACCTCAAGGCTTGGCTCTTGAGCAGTTAGAGTTGCTGATTTGCAACTTTCAAAGTGTTCTCAAGTCCTGAAGGCTGCTAGGAAACCTTCCACCAGGCTACCTATAACTCCAAGTGGAAAAGGTTTTCCATATGGTGTTCTGGGAAGCATGTTTCCCAGAATCTGCTGATCTACCCACTGTATTGGACTACATGGTCCATCTTAATTCTTTGGGACTGAGACCAGCCACCCTGAAAGTGCACTTGGCTGCTGTCTCTGCCTTCATTTCAGCAGGGAAGCCCTCTTCTCTTTCTGCTCATCCTGTATTTTCCAAGTTTTTTAAAGGATTGCTTCTCACCAATCCTCCATTCAGGGACCCTGCCCCAGCTTGGGATCTTAATGTATGCATTGCTCAGCTAATGCAACCTCTTTGAGCCTCTGTCTTTGGCAGAGCTTAAGTATTTGACTTGGAAAACTGTATTTCTGGTAGCCATCACTTCTGCCAGGCGTATAAGTGAGTTACAGGCTTTATCAGTAGAAACTGACTTTATTTCCTTTCACAGGGATAAAGTGGTCCTCAGGACTAACAGGAAGTTTTGCCTAAGGTGGTTTCAGATTTCCACCTTAACCAATCTATTTCACTTCCAGTGTTCTTCACTGACCATTCCTCCTCTGGTGAGAGGAGGCTGCACAGCTTAGATGTGAAGAGGCCCTAAGTTACTACATAAGAGCGTACCAAGGGTCACAGGTTTGACTCCTCCAACTGTTTCTCACTTATGGTGAGGTTGAGAAAGGAGACCTGCCACTAAGAGATCCATTGCCAGGTGGATCGTTTCTTGTATCCAATTTTGCTATCAAAAGCTGGGTGAGTTCCCCTCAGGCCTGAGGGCTCACTCTACCAGAGGTACAGCTGCATCTCTAGCTGCTGTTAGAGACATCCCTATCTTGGAGATATGTCAGGCAGCTACTTGGAAGACAGTACACACTTTCACCAAGCATTACTCCCTGGATATTCAGGCCAGGAGGGATGCTCGGTTTGGCACAGCCGTGCTTCAGAGCCTATTCCCTAAGTAGGTTCTGTCCCTTCTCCATGGAGGGACTGCTGTGTAGTCTGCAATAGTCATAATATAGCAAGACTTCATGTTGTTTGAAGAAAAAATTACTCACCTTAGTAATGTTGTTTCTTCTAATGGAGTCTTGCTATATTATGACCTCCCACCCAGCCTGCCCCTCTCAGAACTCCTACTTTGGGGTATGGGGTGGGTAGTCCTCTGTTGGCATTTATTGATGCCCTCTTTCATGTTTGGGTGTTGTGTTTATTTAGTTATTCTATCTTAATTTTCTGGTCCACTGACTTGAGTCTTTGTGTTGGGACCAGCAAAAATGTGTTAATATATTAGTGGCCAGTTGGTTAGTGTAGGTTACAGCTTCCACACAGAACCTTAGTGAGTTTTTGCTCATAAAGATCTGACGGTTTCGGTTTGAAACCAGCCAAACAGAGCTTCTGAACCGAGCTCGCGCTCTAAGCTCCATGCTCTGCATGGAAGTTAACTCTTTCACCTCCGGAGCAGTTCTAAGGCTGGGGCAAACTGCAATAGTCATAATATAGCAAGACTCCATTAGAAGAAACAACATTACTAAGGTGAGTAATTTTTTCTTTTCCTCTATTTACTTGGGCTGAATTACTGTTACTATGTACTGTATAATCAGAATACATAGATACATAGATACATAGACAGTGTCGGCAGATAAGGGCCTATGGCCCACCCAGTCTGCCTATTTGAGCATGTAAGTTCAGTTTATGTTTCCTAGAAGTCTATTGCCCCTTACCCCTGACCTCCAGAATTCCTTTATGTCTATCCCATGCATTCTTAAATCCTGTGATTGTTTCAGCCCCCACCACTTTCTCTGGCAGGGTGTTCCACTTGCCCACCACCCGTTCTGTGAAGAAATTCTTCCTCATGTTTCCTCTGAATCGTCCTCCTTCCAACTTCATCCCATGCCCTCTAGTCCTGGAACATCTTTTCACTTAAAAATAGTGTATTCCTGCACCCTGTTCCTCCCTGTAAGATACTTGTATGCCTCTATCATATACCCTCTCTCCCTTCTCTCCTCCAGGGAGTACATATTCAGTTCCTTCAACCTGTCCTCATAGGACTTGTGATGCAATCCATGTACCATCTTTGTTGCCCTCCTCTGAACCTTCTCTACCCTGTCTATGTCCTTACATAGGTAAGGTCTCCAGAACTGTACACTGTGCTTCAGGTGGGGCCTCTCTAGTGTCTTGTATAGTGGAATTATGACCTCCCTTTTCCTGCTGGTGATGCCCCTGCCTATGCATCCCAGCATCCTATTTGCTTTACCTGCTGTCTTGTCACGCTGTTTCCCTACCTTGAGGTCATCAGAGATGATAACCCCAAGATCCCTTTCCTGCTTGGTGCATGCTATATCCTCACCCCCCAACTGATATATTGTGCCAGGGTTTTTGTGCCCCATATGCATTATCTTGCACTTCTTTGCGTTGAATTTCAACTGCCAAACCCCTGACCATTCTTCAAGTTTCTGCAGGTCCCTTCTCATTCTGTCTACTCCCTCTGGTGTGTCTACTCTGTTACAGAGCTTTGTGTCATCAGTGAACAGTGAACTTCTGCCTTCTAGGTCCTGCGCAATGTCACTGATGAAGATGTTGAATAGGACCGGTCCCAGCACTGATCCCTGTGGTACCCCACTGGTCATTCTTCCCTCTGTGGACTGACAGCCATTTACCACCACCTTCTGTGTCCTGCCGCCCAGCCTGTTACCTACCCACTACACTACTGTCCTGCCCACACCCATATTCCCCAGTTTGTGTAATAGTCTTCTATGTGGCACAGTGTCAAAGGTCTTGCTGAAGTCCAGATAGGCCATGTCCACTGCCTTCCCCTGATCCACCTCCCTAGTCACCCAGTCAAAAAATTCAACGAGGTTGGTCTGACGTGACCTCCGCCTGGTGAAACCATGCTGCCTTGGGTCCTGTAGTCCATTGACAACCAGATGTTCCATAAATCTCTCCTTCAGTAGTGCTTCCATGATCTTCCCCACTACAGAGGTGAGGCTGACTGGTCTATAGTTCCCCATTTACTCTTTGTTCCCACTTTTGTATAAGGGGACCACATCTGCTGTCCTCCAGACTTTGGGTACCTCCCCTGTTTCCAGTGATTGGCTAAACAGGATAGCCAGAGGTTCAGCTAACACCTCTCTTAGTTCTTTAAGGACCCTGGGGTGCACCCCATCTGGCCCCATTGCTTTATCAACTCTTATTACTTCCAGTTCCTTCAGGACCCTTTCTCGTGTAAAGGGACTTATGTCCATTTCTGCACCATTCTCACCCTTGTACTCCTTCAGACCCATTACCCTCCTCTTCCTCAGTAAAGACTGAGCAGAAATACCTGTTCAATATGTCAGCTTTACTGTTGTCATCCTCCACGTGGCCTCCATTCTCCCCCTTCAGTCTCACTATCCTTCCCTTTGCCTTTCTTTTTTCACTTATGTACCTGTAAAAGGTTTTGTCCCCTCTACCCACTGATTTTGCTATGTGTTCTTCTGTCTGAGCTTTGGCTTCCCTTACTGACCTCCTTGCCTCCCTTTGCTTCTCCTGGTACTTCTCCCTATCCCCTTCTGCCTGTGTCTTTTTGTATTGCCAAAAATGCAGTCTTTTTGGCTTTCACTTTCTTTGCTACCTCTTTGGAAAACCATAATGGTCTCCTCTTCCTTTTCCTCTTGCTAACCTGCTTAATGCATAATCCTGTTGCTCTTGTAATCCCCATTTTAAATACTGCCCACTGTTCCTCAACCCCTGATTCCTGCTCCATTCCCCCTTAACGCCTCTTTCAAGTATCTCCCCATTTTCCCTAAGTCTGCCCCCCTAAAATCCCGGATATGTGTTTTTGTGTGGTTTAGTTCTGCTCTTTCTGTGATTTCAAACCACAATGACTGGTGGTCACTGTTCCCTAGGTGCTCCCCCACTGTTACCCCCATCACAGTGCCCCTGTTTGTGAGCACAAGGTCCAGTATTGCCTTCTGCCGAGTTGGTTCCATGACCAGTTGCTTGAGGAAAGCACCCTGAAGGGGAGTGCAGGATAAATCTGCTCCTGGTTGATGCTGCTGCTGGGATGCTCCAGTCCACGTCTGGAATATTGAAGTCTCCAACTAGTACTACATCACCCTTGTCTGCCATCCTTTGGATGGCTAACAGCAGCTCCCTATATGTTTCTTCCTCCTGGGCTGGTGGTCTATAGACCACACCTGTGGGGATGGCTGGCCCCATTTTCCTTTCCAGCTTAACCCACAGTATCACTCCCCAATTTTGTTCCTCCTGGATCTCTGTGGCCCTTATGTCATTTTTCACATACAGTGCCACTCCTTTTCCCTTCCTATCTGCCCTGTCTCTTCTGAATATGTTGTAGCCAGGTATGGCCATCTCCCAGTTGTGGTTATCATTACACCAGGTTTCAGTGATGGCCACAATGTCCAGGTCTGACTGCACCATGACAGTCTCTAGATCTTCCATCTTGTTGCTAAGGCTCCTGGCATTAGCACACATGGCTTTCCATGATTTGATCTTCCTAGACTGTTTTGCTGTTCCACTCCAGCCCCTTCCTTGGTTGTCCTTTATCCCTGGTTCTATTTGCTGTCTGCCCTTCTGCTGAATTTTTCCTTTTTTCTGCCTATCCACCTCTTGGGCACTAATCTCCATCTTTTGCACACTGCTTTGTAGAGATAGCCACTCCTCCGGTTCACTGGTTCCACTGCTAGCTGTGGGGGGTGAGGCAAGGTACCCTCCTTGCTGGCTCCACCCTTTTACTAGTTTAAATGCTTGTCAATGTAGCATTTAAACTTATCATTGAATGTTTGGATTCCCCTCCAGGATGGATGCAGGCCATCAGGCTTGAAAAAATCTCCATCCCTCCAGGTCGGCCCCCAGTCACCAAAGAATCCAAACCCTTCGTCACAGCACCAGTTCTTCAACCATGAGTTAAAGTTCCTGATGCATGCACCCCTATGCTCTCCCTTGCCTCTCACAGGTAGTACTTCTGAAAAAGTGACAGAAGTAGCTACTTGCTTGAGACCCCTCCCCAATTTCCTAAACTCTTCCTGATTTCTTATGACGTAATAGATGTAATTCCTTTTGTTATCTATGAATAAAAATATGGTTAAAAAAAGACTTGACTTTCTGTTTGTTTGTGCATGCTCATCTTCAGCTTTTGCAGACTCTCTGATAGTTCATGCCAATGGGGTGTTGTACCCATTTGTTAGTTCTGGCTTGAGCCAGCTTTCTTTGATTTTTATAGTTTGTTGTGGTTTTTGGAGGGAAATCCTGGAAATTCTTGGGCAACTGGATCCCCATGGAGTGCCGTCACTGTGTGTTGTAGTTAGTGAAGTGGGATCCTAGGAAGCAGGAGAGTTAGTGATTTTATGGTTTTTGGGAAGGGGGACCCCAAGTAGTGGAACTCTGGAGGAATGCAGTAGGAGTGCAGTAGGAATGCAGTAGCCACCTGATGCAGTGAGATTCAGAATTTATTTCTTCAGCCACCTGCTGCAGGTAAGGAAGGGGGATCCTGGAGTAGAACAGTGAAACAGTCTAGGGAGGCCAAATCATGGAAAGCCATGTGTGCCAGTGCCAGGAGCCTTAGCAACAAGATGGAAGATCTGGAGACTGTCATGGTGCAGTCAGACCTGGACATTGTGGCCATCACTGAAATCTGGTGTAATGATAACCACGACTGGGAGATGGCCATACCTGGCTACAACATATTCAGAAGAGACAGGGCAGGTAGGAAGAGAGGAGGAGTGGCACTGTATGTGAAAAATGACATAAGGGCAACAGAGATCCAGGAGGAACAAAATGGGGGAGAGATACTGTGGGTTAAGCTGGAAAGGAAAATGGGGTCAGCCATCCCCACAGGTGTGGTCTATAGACCACCAGCCCAGAAGGAAGAAACAGGTAGGGAGCTGATGTTAGCCATCCAAAGGATGGCAGACAAGGGTTAGGTAGTACTAGTTGGAGACTTCAATATTCCAGATGTGGACTGGAGCATCCAAGCAACAGCATCAACTAGGAGCAGATTTATCCTGGACTCCCTTCAGGGTGCTTTCCTCAAGCAACTGGTCATGGAGCCAACTCGGCAGAAGGCAATACTGGACCTTGTGCTCACAAACAGGGACAGTGTGATGGGGGTAACAGTGGGGGAGCACCTGGGGAACAGTGACCACCAGTCATTGTGGTTTGAAATCACAGAAACAGCAGAACCAAACCACACAAAAACACGTATCCTGGATTTTAGGGGGCAGACTTTGGGAAAATGGGGAGATACTTGAATGAGGGATTAAGGGGAATGGGGCAGGAATCAGGGGTTGAGGAACAGTGGGCAGTATTTAAAATGGGGATTACAAGAGCAACAGAATTATGCATTAAGCAGGTTAGCAAGAGGAAAAGGAAGAGGAGGAGACCATTATGGTTTTCCAAAGAGGTAGCAAAGAAAGTGAAAGCCAAAAAGATTGCATTCAGGCAATACAAAAGACACAGGCAGAAAAGGGGGGGAGAAGTACCAGGAGAAGCAAAAGGAGGTCAGTAAGGGAAGCCAAAGCTCAGACAGAAGAACACATTTCAAAATCAGTGGGTAGAGGGGACAAAACCTTTTACAGGTACATAAGTGAAAAAAGAAAGGCAAAGGAAGGGATAGTGAGACTGAAGGGGGAGGATGGGGGCCGCGTGGAGGATGACGACAGTAAAGCTGACATATTGAACAGGTATTGCTGCTCAGTCTTTACTGAGGAAGAGGAAGGTAATGGGTCTGAAGGGAGTACAAGGGGTGAGAATGGTGCAGAAATGGACACAAGTCCCTTTACACGAGAAAGGGTCCTGAAGGAACTGGAAGTAATAAGAGTTGATAAAGCAATGGGGCCAGATAGGGTACACCCCAGGGTCCTTAAAGAACTAAGAGAGGTGGTGGCTGAACCTCTGGCTATCCTGTTTAGCCAATCACTGGAAACAGGGGAGGTACCCAAAGACTGGAGGACAGCAGATGTAGTCTCCTTATACAAAAGTGGGAACAAAGAGGAAGTGAGGAACTACAGACCAGTCAGCCTCACCTCAGTAGTGGGGAAGATCATGGAAGCATTACTGAAGGAGAAATTGGTGGAACATCTGGTTGTCAATGGACTACAGGACCCAAGGCAGCATGGTTTCACCAGGGGGAGGTCATGTCAGACCAACCTCCATTGAATTTTTGACTGGGTGACTAGGGAGGTGGATCGGGGAGGGCAGTGGACATGGCCTATCTGGACTTCAGCAAGGCCTTTGACACTGTGCCACATAGAAGACTATTACACAAACTGGGGAATATGGGTGTGGGCAGGACAGTAGTGTTGTGGGTAGGTAACAGGCTGGGCGGCAGGACACAGAGGGTGGTGGTAAATGGCTGTCAGTCCACAGAGGGAAGAGTGACCAGTGGGGTACCACAGGGATCAGTGCTGGGACCGGTCTTATTCAACATCTTCATCAGTGACATTGCGCAGGACCTAGAAGGCAGAATTTCACTGTTCCCTGATGACACAAAGCTCTGTAACAGAGTAGACACACCAGAGGGTGTAGACAGAATGAGAAGGGACCTGCAGAAACTTGAAGAATGGTCAGGGGTTTGGCAGTTGAAATTCAATGCAAAGAAGTTCAAGATAATGCATATAGGGCACAAAAACCCTGGCACAATATATCAGTTGGGGGGTGAGGATATAGCATGCACCAAGCAGGAAAGGGATCTTGGGGTTATCATCTCTAATGACCTCAAGGTAGGGAAACAGTGAGACAAGGCAGCAGGTAAAGCAAATAGGATGCTGGGATGCATAGGCAGGGGCATCACCAGCAGGAAAAGGGAGGTCATAATTCCACTATACAAGACACTAGTGAGGCCCCACCTGGAGTACAGTGTACAGTTCTGGAGACCTTACCTACGTAAGGACATAGACAGGGTAGAGAAGGTTCAGAGGAAGGCAACAAAGATGGTGCATGGATTGCATCACAAGTCCTATGAGGACAGGTTGAAGGAACTGAATATGTACTCCCTGGAGGAGAGGAGGGGAGAGAGGGATATGATTGAGACATACAAGTATCTTACAGGGAGGAACAGGGTGCAGGAATACACTATTTTTAAGCGAAAAAGATGTTCCAGGACTAGAGGGCATGGGATGAAGTTGGAAGGAGGATGATTCAGAGGAAACATGAGGAAGAATTTCTTCACAGAATGGGTGGTGGACAAGTGGAACACCCTGCCAGAGGAAGTGGTGGGGGCTGAAACAATCACGAGATTTAAGAATGCATGGGATAGACATAAAGGAATTCTGGAGGTCAGGGGTAAGGGGCAACAGACTTCTAGGAAAACATAAACTGAATTTACAAGCTCAAATGGGCAGACTGGGTGGGTCATAGGCCCTTATCTGCTGACACAGTCTATTTATCTATATATGTAACCTCGGCATCAGGACTCCCAAGGAACAGATTTGCTGCCAGATGCGGTTGAGGCATGGGGATCCCAGGTATCAAACCCCTAAGGAATTCATTCGCCGCTTGATGAGAGAGAGAGAGAGAGAGATGTATTGTGAGTATTGTCATTAGTAGACTGGTAACAACCAGAGGAGGGGTGAAGATGCATGCTGAATAATTTGTAGAAGTGCAGTGGTAGGTGTGCTTCCTGGAGGACCACTGCAGCCATGAGGTTTGGGCCACAACCTCAAATGGTGAACACTGCAATACAACCAAGTACTGCCAATGACTGAACAGCAGTTGATAAAAGAGATTACTAAGGCACACAATGACAGCACCAAAAGTTGCAATTTATTGTAAAAAAATGGTGTCTTGGGATCCCTTAACCTCTGTCTTCATTTTGTTACAGTAAATTTGTGTTTTTTGTATTTTCACTATGTACCTTACCCATTTTTTGTTAATTGTTGTTCAGTTATCTGGAGTACACCGCTGGATTTCCACTGTTTTGACTATTGTGCAGACTAGTGTGCGGAGGTTAAAATTTACATTGTATATTGATTTTACCCCTTGACTTGACTACCCCCTTCCCCAAGTATTGGGACCCTCAATTAGTTGTTCAGTCACCCATTGCAGCTAAGGGAGGGATTCCCAGGCATCAAAATCCGCTTGATCTCATTCATAGATACAATTTTAGCCTGTATTCTTGTATCTTAGGCGATTTTACAACAGATATGTCATTTGTTGACAAATCTGTACTAACACTCACAGGGGTTACAGCCACACAAGTGATACTCAAGCATTGCGCAGATTCAGCTACTCCAACTTTTAAAGAATGGAAAGCCCAACTTAGGCTTAACTTAAACCTATTTCGTATCATATCCTACTTTCATGACAAACAGGCTTCATATGCAAAGCGTTGGAAGGTACTTGGGGATTTAGTCCCCAGCCTTTGATGTCTTGCAGATCATTGCCAATTTTCGAATGCAGTCCTTTCAGTCCATATAGATTTCAAATCTTAGTCCTGTTGGTTTTTCAGTAAACCAAATTTATTTTATTTTCAGCTACCTTACAGATAGTGTTTTTCTTTTTGGTCCTATCTCGATAAGAGGGTAGCTTCTATCTTCTTGTTTTTGGATCACAAATTAAACATAATATGTTGGTTTGATTTCTTCCTTTTCTGTAGATGGTATCCTGTATTTAAATGAAATGCTCCCAGGGGTGGGTGGTGTAGTTGGTGGGCTGGGGGGGTCGGTGGTATTTTAGACTGGGGTAGTTTAGAGAAGGAGTTATTTTTATTTTTATTTTTTGTTTACATGACTTATATTAGGCTGTATCTGTCAAACTCGCTGTGACATGTATTGGAGTTCACTGTTGTGTTTGTAATAATTTTCACACTTGGAAAATTTAATAAAGAAAAGAGTTTAACAAAAAAAAGAACCTCCTTGACAAAGCCCCAGAGGGGGTGAAATGTCAAATGTTTTCACCTACATTGCTGTTACTTTTCTGATCTGGTGTCTTTTGTATGCCTTTATAGAGTATAATCAGGAAAATTGGTCCCATCCCCTCTATGTACTTCTGGTGAGTCCTGTGGCTGTATTCCCTTTCTAACCCCGATGAGTTCTTCAACTGCCCATTACGGCTGAGGAAGAAGGATCCCAGGCATACAGTTCAACCTTTTGTCACTGAAATGAGGGACATACACACTCAGAATGAGAAACAATGTGGCCAGGACACCGGAACTCAAAATGAGGGACACATCATCAAACATGAAGCTGCATGCTCACAACACTGTGGAAATCAAAGTTTTTATCTCCTTAAAGTTTAAATTTGCTTTAGCATCATATAATGTTAAGACTTTATGCTTTAGAGTTTGAGTTTACAGCATCTCCACTATGTAGGGAGTATCTTTTCAATGTGGGTTGGAAGACTTCTGTGGGGTAAAATAAGGGACATCCCTCATAATGAGGGATAGTTAAGAGGTATGATCCCAGGCATTGGGACCCCTGGTCATTTCTTTTCCTATTCAAAGCCCAATGTCTTGCTCCTGGTCTCCCTAATCAGAGGGGAACCTTTTCAAATGCTGCCTGAGTGATGATAGGACAGCTCCTGGTCCCTCCCACTGGGGAAAGTATTTGCAAAAGCTGCTGGAGTGGTGGGACAACTCCCGGTCCCTCTTTTTAGAGGGGGGCACTTGCAACAGCCAACAGAGTGGAGGAATGGCTCCTGATTCCCTCAGCTTGATGCCTTTCAGTACCTTTGGTACTTTGATTTACTGATGTTTGTACCATACCAGATGTGGCTGTAAATGGATCATTGATCAAGGCCTCTATCTGGATAAATAAATAGCATAGAAATAAAGGTGACATTAAGCTGCTCAGGGTGGTGGACTTCCCTGATCATAAAGGCACACTTCAGGAGGACCGGAACAAGCTGGGTGACTGCCTGAGACTTAGATTTGATGTAGCAAAATGCAAGGTGCTACACTTAGAGAGAAGAAACAGATGTAGAACCTACACACTGTGTGGAGCTTTTCTTGCAGCAGTGGAAGAGGAAAAAGACATGGGGGTCATAATAGATGGGTTTAAAGCTTAACAAGCAGTGCCCAGCTGCTGTCAAAACAGCTGGAAGAATGCTGGGGAGTATCCAAAGGGAGATGACCAGCAGAGCAGGGGAAGTAATTTTACCACTCTACAAGGCCCTGGTCAGGCCCCCACCAGGAGTATTGTGGATAGTTCTGGGCTCCCCAGTGCAAAAAGGACACTGGTGCATTAGAGAGTAAGCAGTAAGACACTATGGGGTGTGCATCGTGCTGAGATTACTGCATGCCCAAGGGTGTAGTAAGGCACAATGCCACAGGCCAAGTGTGTTCAGTCCCTGGAAGTGCGGTTATCTCAGCGCAGTGCACACCCCCAGAGGTTCTTATTGTGCTTATAAAATAGGCTTTTATTTTTAAAAGCAGTTTTCATTATTAGAATACACATTTTAACATGCAAAAGTTGTAACTAATTATTTCAAGTAATCCTTCCACTTAGTGGGACTACATTTAAAATTTACAGCTTTGCATTAGGTCTTTTGACCTAATGGAGATTTCATAGTTGTAGTTTTTTGTGTTATCTATAGTCTGTATGTTACTCTATTAATTCAACTAGACAGCACAACAAGGATTATAGTTTTAGTAGTTTTTTTTTTTTTTAGAGCAAGTGAAAGTGATGGGAACTGTTTGTGCATCAGCTCTACCACTGGAATTGGTGGCTCTGGTCGGGACGTTTTTTCTTTTGTGTACTTGATGAGAGACAAAAACTGCTCATATGTGGCTTGGCTGCTCCGATCAGCATCTGGAATAACTGCTAGCAAAGTTATGGTTCAATCAGCATTTATCACATACTTCTGTGGTGCTTCCTTTTTTTGCTGAGTGTCTTAAAACCAACAGAGTGGTCTGGAGTAAATATGGGCTGGCAAACACAGTGGCAGGCAGCAACATTTCAAAGGGCAAACGGGCTGAAGGTATTAGTTGATAACTTTCAAAAGAACTTGCATTACTGTGTGTGTCTCTCTTTCAAAAAAAGATATGGGTATGTGAGCGCAGCTACAGCGGGTTTGTGATCCTGTATGCGAGTGGAGAGACAGGTGGAAGGTTTGGGTTGGCGGCTCTAACAACACAAAAGTAAAACAAAATGACTAATCAAAGGAAAAATGGGTAGAAGATCTGCTGAAGCTCCGGCTGTGTTTGTTAATTTTGTTAAGAGAAAAAGGGGAAACATGGGTTGACACTGGTCTCTGTTTTGTAGTTTTCAGTTTGTTTCTTTAGCGAGTAAAGAAGCATGGCTGCCAAGTACTTCTATACTTGTGTAGGGATCCGAGATTAGGCTAAATACCAGGGTGGCCGTGAATAGTGCTACATTAAGGCCAATAAAGACTTAAGGATTTTTGTGCCCATTTTATAATCAAGGGTATGAACTGAATAAAAGCTATGATGAGAGACAGTAGGCCCTCAACATGTTCACCCAGGAGAAAAGGAGGCTGATAGGGGACATAACCCCAATCTCCTGCATACCAAAGGGTTTCAGCATGGTTGAACAGATGGAGATGCTTGACTTGTGTGCTCCAGTAGGATGAGTAGCTATACAGTAGAGCTTAAAGGTGGTACATCCAGGTGCAACATCAGGAGGCACTACTTATCACAGAGGGTGGTAAACCAGCGGACTAACCTACCAGTGGAGACAGTGGACAAGAAGTCAGTACATGCAATCAAGGTAACTCTGGACAAATGTGTGCTTACTAAGGGATTTACAGGGTATCTTGGGTAGTAGGGTGGATGAGAAATACCTATAAATTAGTACAAGTTTAAACAGCATACTTGTTGGTGCCAGCTTATGAAGCAAGGGGGCAGACTTGATGGACCTAGAGTTGCTTCCAACCTTAAATGACTATGTTACTATGTAAGGGCTCAATCCTCAAAGGGATCTGCATCCACTGAAGGGATGTCTATGCACACTGAAGGTGTGCAGAGGTCCTGCTCTACCCATGCTGAGACCTCCGTGCATCCCCAGCCCTAGCTGTGTACCTCCTCTACACCTGATCCCCAGCCATGCGCACTGCTATGTGCTTGGCTGGGTTGACAGGCAAGGGGGCGTTGGCATGCCTGTGCTTAGCCCTGGTGCACTAACTGGTGAGGTGGAGGTCCTGCAGAGGGAGCAGAGGATACACAGCCTGAGGGGCTGCCGTAGCACTTATGCACCCCCCTTTCTGGCCACTGGACTCTCTCTGGGGCCTGATCAGCCCTCACACTACCAGGTCCAGCCCTCTGTGTAATAGACTGGAAGTGCTGTGTGATCTACAGACACCTGCTGGTCACACTGGGGTGGACTGATGTTTTCCCTATGGGGATATGGCATTCTGTGGATTGCTGCCATGGACTGCTATATGCCATGATTCCCCACTCCATGTGGTATGGGGGATCCACCACAGTGTCGACTCCGGCATCCAGTTGGAAGCCAAGTGTCCTGCATGGCACTGTCCCTGGTGCCACCCTCTGCTCCTGCACTTGACTCTACACACCTAGGGTGCAGCACAATGGGACTGTGGATGCCATCTATCACAAACTGGCATTGAGGTGCACAGTGGCATGGCCAGAATACATTCAGTTCGAGCATGTCCCAGCCACCTTTGTGGATCAAGCCCTATGTCACTACATTATCTGTTATCACCAAAGAATTGTAAACTCCCTCATGACAGTGACTGCTACCATTACTGGCTTGCAAAGGGGACTCTGTGTAAACTGAAAACAACACAGAATAAAAAAATGCTGAAAACAGCCTTTACAGGCCTAACATCCACAAATCTTTTCTTGTCCAGTTCAGTGGATTTTGGACTACAGTACCTTCTACCTCTGTCAGACTCTGGCCTTCAGTACTCTTCAATGAAGGTACTGTACATTGTGCAGCCATTTCTGCCTCTCAGGCTGTCTTAGATGGCAAGACTGTGGCACAGTTGGAGGTGCCTTGCAGGTTCCTAAAGGGTCTCCTGCATCCGCATCCCCCAGTTTGTCACCAGGTTCCAGTCTAGGACTTTAATCTGGTTTTGAAATCCCTTACTCAGGCTCTTTTCGAACCCATGGCCACCTATGAGCTTAATATTTTCTCATGGGAAATGCTTTTTCTTGTGGTGTGCAACTCAGCTAGGAGGGTCTCTGAGCTGTTGGCGTTGATATTGAAGCCTCCATACCTTTTTTTTTTCACCAGGTTCGGGTCTCACTTCATACCAATTCTTGGTTTCTTCCCAAGGTGGTGTCTGCAATTATCCTAAATCAGACTATTCAGCTTCCTATGTTTTTTCCCTTTCCACAGAATGCTGGGGAACTTATCTTGCAGGCTTTGGATCTTCACAAGATGTTACGCTTCTGTCTGGATCACACGAAGGACTGTTGGAAGTCCTCACAGCTGTTTGTTTCATGTGACCCCAGGATTGTGGGCACCCCTGTTTCTAAACAATGCCTTTGAAAATGGTTGACATTCTCCATTTCTTTCTGTTACCAGAAACTTGGTAAACAGCTTTCTGGCCCTGCCTGTGGACGTGCCACTCATGGTATAGCAACTTCCATAGCTTGCTTTCATTCTGTTTTGACAGCCAACTTACCTTCTGCCATCAGTACATACTTTCACTAAACATTACAGTTTGGATCTGGTAACATGTAGATGGACTGGCTTCGGTCTTGCTGTCCTGCAAGGCCTACTGTCTTAGGAAGCTAAGTGTCCTCCCTGCCTAGCCTTCCTCTCACTCTGTAGTGCTGAACTGCTTGGGAATCATTCAATATGTATGGCTCTCTGGCGAGAGATGCCCTTGAAGAGGAAAATGTAGTTACATACCAGTAATGGCACATCTTCAAGAGAATGCCCTCCACAGAGGCTCATGTTTCCTACCCACCTACACCTTCTGAATTTTTGAGTGGAAAACCATTGAAGACCTGCTGACTGCCACACATTTAGTCTTCTCCTTTTCTGTGCACTTCAATGGGGTCTCTTTGTCCCCATCACTTCTGTTATCCTGGTTGGGGTTTTGGTCTCCCATTCCTGTAAGACTTGTACAACTCTGAGTTTTGTCTCCAGTGGGAAAATGAGGAGGTACATGCTTCCCACTTTATGTAGGCGCTGTGACGTGCATCGTCATGAGCAGCATCAGCCAGGCAAACATTTCCGAGTGGTCCTGATGTCGACGGATAACAGTTGAATATGTGCATCGTTATGGAGGAGATTTTCTCGAGGATCTAGTGTTACTGGTAAGTAACTAAACTTTTTATGTCCCTGGATACTCATGTGGAGACATTCTTTTCCTTGGGTACAGTACAACAGGGCCATTTCTTAGTAATGTTCACTCTTTCTCGAAACATTAAACCCCAGGGGTACAGCCTAGGAAGCATGAATTAACTGGATTGGCTGCAATGAAGGGCTTGTCCTACTCATGAATTCTGTTGTTCCACCCTTCCTAATTCTGGAGATTTTGTACTACTAGTCACTCAGAGAGTGTGGCTCTATGGTGAAGACTGTCTCTAGAAGGATATGAAAGTTACTTACTGTAACTCATGTTATTTTAGAGCATCTTCTGCAGAGAGTCACACTTGCCCACCCACCATCCCCCGGACTCACAGGTCTTTACTGTATGTGTATGATTCTCTGCCACTTTTATTCACCTCGAGGTAGGGGCACTACTGGGTCACAAGAAGACATTTAGATTATCTCCATGCTACGTTATTTTAGTGTTTTAAAATTGTTTTATTTCAAATATTTTAATTATTTTTAAACTTTTAAGTAGTTTTTCATACCTCCATTCCTTGGTAAAAAAAAAAAAGGTACTGAGGTGGTTTGGACCAGCACATCCATTTATACTGTTGGTGCATGTGGCACCGTATGTTAGTGCTGTGTGAATGCATATAGTATGTGTCTGCCCCAAGAATTCTAACTCCTGTGAGGTCCTAGTGCCTCCAGAGCTAAGACCCAAGAAAGTCGCTTTATGGAGAAGGTAACTTATAAGATCAGGAATTACAGTAAGTAAGCTGGATCAACTGCAGGATAGCTTTCGGAAACAGGGCGTAGCTACAAAAGTTGGCAAAGAACAGAGACTTTGCTGCACCTTCTGCCCATCATACCACCAGCCTTGGTGAACTACACGGGGTCGAGAGGGAGATCTCCAGATAACTTTCTCTCCTTCCCCTCACACTAATTGCCTTGCTGAGGCCACCAGGACCCTCCTAGAACTGCACCTCCTCCCTTACAAATGGACCAGTTAGAGGGTGGCTTTCTGAAATAGGGTGGAGCACAAAAGTGCACCAAGAGCAAAGACCTTGCTGCACTTTTTGCCCACCATGCCACATTACACTTGCTTGTTTGCAAAGAACCAGCTTTCCTGGCATAATGTTCTAGTTCTGATAGAACATCTGAAGTAGCAGCCCACTGAGTTCTGGAATATTGAGATTTGCTGTACATTTCTGTCATTATTGCACTCACTGATTGGGTATAGCTAAGTGGAAAGCACAATACTGAAATAGGCTACAGTGTTTGTATAAATGTGCTCAAGGTATCATAGCTAATTATTATAACTAAGTATTATAACAAAAAAATACTATAACAAAAAATCTGCCAATAGGTGAAACACCCTATCTAGGGTAGGGGTAAAAAAAGGTTCCAAATAAGCAAACCAGAAACATGCAGGGTAGAAAATAGATATGCTGGGAGTGGTGCAGTGCAGTGGCTGTGGGGCCGGGTGCAAGCTTTCAGGGAAACTTTCTGGAGGCTGAGGTGCTACCCCATCTGCATGCACTTCTCTGTCTCAGGGCAGAGGTTGCTAGACTCCAGGTCAAGTTAGCTAGGATTTGGGCAGCCTTCTCCCCTACCCAGGGACCACTAAGTTTGCCACGGCTGCCTCAAAGAGTGCCAAGGAGGAGGAGGAGTGACTGGACTGTGGTGCGCTTGAGAAAGGTGAGGGTGGAGGGGCAAAGGCACATCCCCCTATGGTATAACTACACAATTCCTATGCCATCCTGGCGGAGAGGGACTGTCCCAGGGAGGTACCCATAGTAGTGACCAAATAGGATGTGGGGGACCTCCATAATGGAGTCCCCAGGGAGTGTGGCAGAGGACCCCGTAGGATGAGGAAGTAACTCCTGGGGGGGCTCCATTGTGAGGAGGATAGATTTGGGGGTGGGGAGAGAGGGAGGTTAAGTGCCTGCCCGGCACCTCAGCTTGGAGGGATGGGAAACAGATCCTGGGAATTGCTAGTGCAGCAGGACAGGAGGGAGAGCTGGATGTCATTGTCCACCTAGGGACTAATGATCTGGCCGGGAATTAGATTAGGCTAGTGCAGGAGGAGTTCACGGAGTTGGGGAGGAGTCTTAGGCAGGTAGCACACTCAGTGACCTTTCCGGAGGTACTACCTGTCTACGACAGGGGTGGATAGGGTAATGCATACCAGGAGCTTCAGTCAATGGTTGAAGGAGTAGTGCAGAGGGGAGGGTTTGGCTACATTGGAGACTGGGGTACCACCTGGAGGGATAAAGACCTATACAAGGGAGATGGCCTACATCCACCCAAGAGGGGAATAAAAGTCCTTAGTAGGTGGATTAAATGTTACATAGGCAAACATTTAAACTAGCAGAAGGGCAGAAGGAAGCAGGGAGATGTAGACTTCCCCTTCCCCACTAGCTGAAGTAGTCAGTAGGAGAACCATAAGGTTAGCAAATCCCCAAGGGTATCTGATAACAAGAAAAACAAAATGTTAGTTATGAATAGGGATAGATATGAGGGCAGAGTGGGTAAGGGAGGAAGGCGAAAGGGAAAAGGGGAGGATTGGCAAGCAGGGTGGTAGCAGTATGTGGAAGGCCTTGTGTGCAGACGCTAGATGTCTGGGGAATAAGATCCCTGACCTAGTTGCCATTATGACCGAGGCTGATCTAGATATTGTTGCCATTACTGAGTCATGGTGCAATGAGAATCATGATTGGGATATAGCCATGCAAGGATATACGCAGTTCAGGAAGGACAAGGTGGGGGCGGAGTTGCTCTTTACCTAAGGGATAGCATAACAGCAACAGAAATGCAGAGAACACAGGGAGGGACGGAAATTCTGTGGGTCACCCTAGAAAAGGGGAATGGAGCCACTATTCACAGTGCAATGATCTACAGACCTCCAGTACAGGGGGAGGAGATGGACAAGGTTCTGGCTGAAGTCATCCAAAAGATGGTTAATAATGGTGAGGTACTGCTGGTGGGGCACTTCAGTATGCCTGATGTAGAGTGGAGCATCCCAGCTGCAGCTTCAGGTAGGAGCAGGGACATTCTGGACTCCCTGCTGGGGGCATTCCTCAGGCAACTAGTAGAGGAGCACATTCTTGAGGGAGCAGTACTGGACCTTGCGCTAACCAATGGGGACAGTATTGCAGATGTCATGGTGGGTGGCCACCTGGGGAGCAGTGATCACCATACAGTGTGGTTCAATATAAGAAGTGTGTCAGAAGTGAACCACACAAAGGCAAGGGTCCTGGATTTCAAGAAGACCAATTATACAATGATGGGAGAATGCCTCAGGGATGCCTTGGCAGAGTGGGAGGACTTGGGAGGAGTGGAGGAACATGGGCAAAGCTAAAAGGGGCCATAGTGAAGGCAATAAGCCTCTGTGTCAGGCAGGTAAGCAAAAGGAAAAGGAGACCACTATGGTTCTCAAGAGAGTTGGCTGGGAAGGTAAGGACAAAAAAGCTAGCATTCAGGAGGTATAAGGAGACACAGAGGGAGAAAGATAGTAGTGTATCAAGAGAAGCAGAGGGAGGCAGGGAAAGCAGTCAGAAGCGCAACTTGCAAATGGAGGAGAAGATAGCACAGGCAGTAAAGAAAGGGCACAAGACAAAGGAGAAAGACCAGGGGAGGGATTGTAAGATTAAGGAGAGAAGGGGGGATTGTGTGGAAGGGAACAAGGAGAAATCAGACATCCTAAACAATTGTTTTTGTTCGGTTTTCTCAGATGAAAGGGAGGGTGAGGAACCACAGATCTGTTTCAGGGGCATCAAAGGAAGGGGTGGGGACACTGGTCAATTTACAGAGGAGAGAGTCCTGAAAGAACTTGGAAATCTTAAGGTGGACAAGTCAATGGGGCCGGACAGCATACATCCAAGGTTTTTGAGGGAGCTCACAGAGGTGCTGACTGCACCTCTTACAGTCCTATTCAACCGCTCACTAGAACCGGGAGTGGTCCCGGAGGACTGTAGGAGGGTAGATGTAGTACCACTTCACAAAAGTGGGAGCATGGAGGAGACTGATAATTACAGGCCAGTCAGCCTGACTTTGGTGGTGGGAAAATTAATGAAATCGGTACTGAAAGAAAGGATTGTGTAATATCTTGAATCCAGTGGCTTACAACTGTAAGCACCCTTTGGGAGCTTACCAGTTAATTTTGGTTGTTAGTGCAGTTAGGCTGGTTGCTAGGTGTAGCTAGGCAGGAACAGCTGGTGGTGCCTGTGAGTCTGGATGTGGATCTGCTTGCTGCCAGCGGGGGCCCTTCCTTGTGAGGGCATAAAAGGGAAGGTTTTGGTGCCATTTTTAGGACCCACGGGGGGGACACCAGAAGAGAGGAGGCAGAGAGGCATCAGTCTGCAAGTTCTGCCGGAGGGCCATGGCAGGGCCAGGGTGGGTTGCTCGCCACCTCAGCTCTCCATCCTTGAAGGCTCAGGAAGTGCAAAGTGATGATTCAGGTTGGCAGAAAATGGGGAGCAATGGAGCAACTCCGAGGGGCCTGTCAGTGCAGTGGGAGCCGGAGTCCAGGGAGTTGACAGAAAATGGGAGGCCCACCAAGTGAACTTCAGCACCTTGGTAGGGTAAGCACCAGTGGGGCCTAAAGCCCAAAGAAATTTTGCTTGTGTGTGAGTTCAGCTGTGGGTCAGATGGTTTACTGTGGGCAGGCCTGCTATGGCAATAGGGGCCTGGGGTGCGGCTCGGAGATGGCAGCCCAAGCAGTTGAGGGTGTAACAGTGGCAGAGTTACCCCTACTCCCCAGGCTGGAGACTGCTGCAGAGTTGGGACTCACTGTGTGAGCCGCTTGTGGAGGCGGGTTAATCCATTTGAGGGAGTGATGTTTGGGACCCCAGTAGGGTGGCAGTCCATTGGGTAATCTGGTGTGGCACTGGCTGAGGTCCCCCTGATGAGTCAGTTCAGAGGTTGGAATCAACTGCAGAAGTGGAGTGTGCCGGGAGTTACTGGGATCAAGGCCAGGGCTGCCCAAAACCACCTGAAATAAGGTCCAGCTGCTGGCTGAGGCCTCAGCGATTGAATTTCTGAAAGGGTTCTAATGTGGCATGTACGGAATTAAGTCCTTGAAGTAAAAGAAGTGTATGCACCATGTGTATTAGCCCCCAGGTGGAGAAAGGGTGAGACCAGGCAGATGGGAATGAACTGGAAAGAGTAAAAGGGTTTGGGACAGTAGAAATGTCTCGTGCTGTTGTAAGCCCAGAGTAAAGGTATTGGAATGAAACTGACAGAAGAGAAGAGAACTTAATGTGAAAAAGGAATGTAACTGCCTTGGAGATAAAGCTAAGGAATGAGAAATGAGACAACAGAGTGTATCAGTGCTAAGCTACCTCACCTGCTGGCCTCTTCTACCCCAAAACTGCTGCCAGGAATTTGGCCCTCATGGCTTAAGGGAGATCTGCATGAAATAATTAGTCTGTTAGCTCAAGAGACTGTTGCAGATTTTCCAGTTATGCCTGTGAAGGAAACCCACCGTATGCAATGCCCCCATGCTCCATGGAGTGGTTGTTACTGTTTCAAAAGTTAGTTAAATCATTTTGCATTTTGATTCTGGAGTGGGCAGTGAATGTATTCCAAAGAATGTGCCTGCTTGTCTGCTAACCAACAACATTGCCCCTACAGGTGGAAGAGATCTATCCTACGCTGGTGCCTGCTTCCCTATTTTTGTGACTCCCAGTCACTTCCATCAGTGAACCAGGTAATGAGCTATTTCTGTTTCTAATTCCTTGGACTGTGGTTCCTTAGGTTGTGAAGTGCCCCCTCCCACCAAGTTACCATTCGGATACCCCTAGACATTGGGGGGGCTTTACACAAGATCCAAGGCAGCATGAATTCACTAGGGGGAGGTCATGTCAAGCTAATCTTACAGATTTCTTTGAATGGGTGACCAGGGAAGTAGATCAGGGTGGAGTGGTGGATATGGCCTACCTAGATTTCAGTAAGGCCTTCGACACTTTTCCTCATAGGAGTCTCATAAACAAGTTGGGCAGCCTAGGAGTGGGACTAAAAGTGGTAAACTGGGTAAGAAACTGGTTGGAGGATAGGCGACAGAGGGTAGTGGTAAATGGAGTTCACCCTGGCAGTGGCTCCAACAAACACCACCAATCACAGCACCCTCGGATGAAAGTAAAGGTAACCTGACCTTTTAAATCTTCCTTCTGTTGGAAGGTACTAAGCCTTTGTCAGCTCCACCTCCCCAGTTACACTCTTAATCTCCTGGAAGAGCTGTGGAGGAAACATGTAGTCCCTGGAACAGAAGAGGGAGAGGGGCAACATGATTGAGAGTTTTAAATATATCCGGGGTATAAATAAGGTTAACGTTCAGGAGCTTTTCCAATTGAAAGAGAATGGGAGAATGAGAGGGCATGACATGAGGCTGAAGGGAGTGAGGTTCAGGAGTAATACAAGGAAGTTCTTCTTTACAGAGAGGGTGGTGAACCCATGGAATAACCTACCCAAGGAGGTAGTGGGGGCCAAAATGGTAAGCAAGTTCAAAAACGCATGGGATAGAGACAAAGGAAGCATACGGAAAGGCAAAGGAGTGGAAGGGGACTAGCACCAGGTAGGTTCTTGGGCAGACTAGATGGACCTTGCAGTCCCTTTCTGTCATCACTTTCTATGTTTCTATGAAGGAGAGTGACTAGTGGGGTGCCACAAGGATGAGTACCACAAGATTCTACCTTGGGTCCATTACTCCTCTTCTTACATATCAACAATCTCCATCGGTGCCCGACCCATTGCATGCCAACCCTTTATGCAGATTATTTGGTACTCAAGCAAGCTCAAATGATTAGTGCTATAGACAGTATGCTCACCACTGATTTATAGGTAGTGCAAAACTGACTAACACAAAACAAACTTCCATTAAATGTCACCAAAACTCAATCTATACTACTCAGCTCTCCTCCCAAACTCAGGAGTTGTCACTCCCCTCTATCAATCTTTTACATTGATGGTACCATTCTTGATCCATATTGTCCTTTGTTTACTTTCGTGTTACCTTGAATGCCTCCCTTGACTTCTCCCTTCATGTGACTAAGACTTTAAGGTAAGGTAAACCTTTTTATTTCCAAGTATGTATAAAAATATTGTTTTGTTACATACACAATTAAAAAACACACCAAACATCTTGACAGCATATTACACAAATTTAACTATAACATCTTTGATATCTTAATTCTAACAACTTTAAATACTGGTTCTGTCTATACATTAGTCCACTTAACCGTATAAATATCCAATGACTCTAAAAACTCCATTTAATTTTCTGTGCTATTCTATATGCAAAGTTTGCCAGTGCAAATACATTTCTTGTTTTCTTGCAATTCAACGTACCAGGTCATAATGTTGCACGCATAATAGCGTACGACATTATGGCAAACACGGACCTGTGCGCTCTCTGAGTTGGACCCCCCGGAGTTGAGAATCTTTAGTGGGGGGAGGGTCTGGGGGGTGCAGACCCCTGTAATAGGTTGGAGGAGGCATAATTGGGGGAGGCAGTGTTGCGCAGTGGTTTAAGGCTCTGAGCTGCAAATCTGGTGACATCCAGCAGACCAGACCTGGGTTTGAATCCCACAGCTTCCACTTGCATACTGTGTGACCCTGAGCAAGTCACTTAACTTCCCTGTGGTCCTAGGTCGCTCCTGTAAAAAAGCTTTCAGCTTAGTGTGCTACTCCTGGTTAAACAACTGAATAATAAAAAATAATAATGGGGTGTGTGGGGGCAGAGCCCCCCACAGAACAAAAACTGGCAGAAATTGCACAACACACTTACGCCTTGCGGCATTCTGCCTTGAAACATAATGACCCCGTGCCGCAATTCAATACCTCTTTAATTTGTTCATTCTTGTCCACATCAGCTCTGTCAGCCATAGGGATGGAGATGGTGCATGCTGGTGCAGAAACCCCTTGTGATGGGTCGGAGAGCCTGCTCTCTCACTAGGAGTTGCAGATGCACACTGCGAAACATCAAGCAGTGCCAAATGGGCTGTAGCCAATGTCTGGGGATGTGGGTAGAGGGAGGAATGAAAATGGGGGAGGAGACTGCCTGCTGTCTCCATCTGGGTCTCCAGCACATCTGGGCCCCACACCATGAAGCCCTCTGCTCCCATGGATCCATGGTACCAGAGGGAGGAAAGACCTTCTCCAGAATCCCCACTGCAGGAGGTAAGCTGTGGGATGATGGCAAGGAAGTGGTTATTGGCAGGTGGGGTTGGGTGGTTGCTGGCTAAAGAAGGGAACTGAAATGCAAAGCAGTTGGGAGAAAAAGCTATATAGAATAACAAAAAAAAAGAAAGAAAAAAAAAAACACTTTGGTAATCCTCTGTGTTTTCCATTAGGTATTCTATAACTGTCTAGTTCCTTTACTGAAAGGCTGCGCCATATTGACCATGTAAACATTAGGTGACCAGATATTCAAATGGTCTGCATGAGCAATTGGGTTACACACACAAATGTTGAAACAGTTTGTGGTGGTGTAGTGTGGGAAAAAATGTAATTCTATAAGCAGCACCAGATATTACTACTGTTGTAAATTCTGATGATTGATGATATTCCTAGAACCTCAGAACAAGTGTTTTTATTGCTGTAAGTGATAACCCTGCATGCAAAAACATCATGACACACAATGCCGCAACGAAAATCTCGAAAACAAATGAAAGGTCGGTGAAAACACTGACTGGCACAAATCCTGACACAACACAAAAACCAACAGAAAAACATGAGGAATTTTTGTTTTGTGGGTGGCTCCGCCGCCCACACACCCTGACGTGGGGGGCTTTGCCCTCCCTGAAATTAATATAATCAACTCCGAGGGGGTGTGGACTTCAGGGACAGGGAGAAACTTGGGAAGGGGGAAATTTCTTTATAAAAAAACAAACAAAATGAAGGTCCAATACCAGGAGATGGGGAACCAAACCATAGTCCCCAGGTCCCCTCCGCTCCGGGTGTTAGTGTCTTAGCCACTCCACCATGGGTGTGGCTCGACCAGGCACCATACCTACAGCTACTTCATCCCTTCCTCATCTGTACACACAGCAACAGGGGTAGCGGTAATTCCATAATGCTATTATACCCCTGTCACTGTAAATCCGTTCAAGATTCTTGCCACAATATTATTGCGGCAATATTATTACAGCGATATCTTAAGGGGACACGGTTTTTATTCTCCCAGAACAGTGTTTTCAGTTATTTTTATTATTATTCTTTCCTCCAGTTTTCTCATTGCTCCCTGCCCCCACCCTACCGATCAGGATCTTTACCGCTGCACCTTTCCTCCAGCTGGGCATGTGGGCTTCCCAGCTGACACCAGTTCCATCCTTGTTTACCCCAGTGGAGGTGGCTGCAAATGCCAGGTGTCCTGTGCCATCCCATTCCCCCCTCGAGAGCCAAGCACTTCACCTCTGTGACACACTTAGCTCCAAATCCACCCCAGTGTGGGATATTGAGGAACCCTGGTCTTCCATGTACCACGCCGCTGGTATTTTCAGTCTCTGGCCGCAAGGAGTGAGCTTTCACTGTGGCAAGGCTTTTATGTATACCTGCACTAACAGGAGACCCAGAGCAGCCTGCCTACTGCTTTCTAGAGAAAGCCCATAAAAAAACTAAGTATAGCTATCATTGTCTGTGTGTATTTAAAGTTGTTACTGTTTAAATTTTGAAATGACTGAAAATAAGAAATATGGTAACCATGTCAGTCCAGTCAACAATGTAGAGAAAACAAACATGTTGCTGGTGATACCTTCTATTGGACTAACAAAATTATTTCTGAGACTAGCTTTCGAGAGATAATACTCTCTTCTTCAGATCAGTGTGAGAAAGCCCAGAAAACTCTGATCTGAAGAAGAGAGTATTATCTCTCGAAAGCTAGTCTCAGAAATAATTTTGTTAGTCCAATAAAATGTATCACCAGCAACATATTTATTTATTTATTTTTTCTCAACATGAAATGACTGAACTATCCCAATTCCATTTTCAACACAAACGGCTCAAAACAGGTCTCTGTTGATCCAGCCCACCTTCATGGTTACACAAACAAATAAAAAAATATATAAAAGTAGCTACAAAGATATATATATATATTATAGTGGCGCAATAGCACCACTATAGTTAGGGTTGAGTAGGAACATTAATGTTAAACCCCAAATTTTGCACGTTAATAACTTTGCAACCATTGAACAGATTTGCACAAAATTTGGAATGCATGGTCTTGTATGGTAGATCTCTTGATCTGCCAAGTTGTGTTTTTAGTCGGTCTTACGGTTTTTATGCAGCAAAGCACTGCAAAATGTGTTTTTCACCACTTTTGGCACGTTTTATGCCAATCGCGTTGCGACCACACCATTTGGTCTTTTGGTCTGAACATTTCTGGGTAGAAAGAGTGTGGGTCAAAGAACAATCCAGCATTGGTTTGGTGAAAAAATATCAATCCATTCCAAAGTTATTTAATTTTTAATTTTGGGGTTTTGAGCATGCTTAGTTCACTCCAAGATTTATATGTATGTTTTGCGAAAGGGGATTAGGCTCACAGTCAAGGATTTTGTCAGCTCACGAATGGGGATTTAAAAAATCCTCACCCGTCAGGAAAAATTCCTTGTCTGCTAGCTGCCATCTTGTTTTCATATTTTCCCCCAAACAAAATGTCATGGCTTCCTCCACGAGTGACTTCTTATTGTAATAAAGCATAGATTTTGTTCAGGGTGATGCCCTCTACAAACATATACCTTTGGTTTGCTTCATTTTAGCCAAAAAAATTGCCATATCAAATTTTGAAATGTTTTGTCCGCAACTCGCTTCCGAGCCCGTTTCGCGAGCTGACAAATCCCAGTCTGTGAGCCAATCCCCTTTTGTAAGGCAGCAAAATCCTTGACCGTCACTTAGGGACCAGATGGCCATTCTCACGACGAGGATTGACTCACAGTCAAGGATTTTGCTGCCTTGCGAAAGGGGGATCGGCTCGCTGACTGGGATTTTGTCAGCTTGCGAAAGGGATTTAGTTTTGAATCCCTTTTGAGGCTGACAAAATCCTTGTCACGAGGTGACAAAATCCCCATCCTTGAGCAATCCCCTTTTGTGAGGTAGCAAAATCCTTGACCGTCACTTAGGGCCCGGATGGCCCTTCTCTGGACAAGGATTGACTGACGGTCAAGGATTTTACTTCCTCATAAAAGGGGATCCGCTTGCAGATTGGGATTTTGTCAGCTTGTGAAAGAAAGGGAATTGTTTTTTTGAATCCCTTTTCGTGAACTGCCAAATCCCCATCTGTGAGCTGACAAAATAATTTCCGTCCGCGAGCAATCCCCTTTCACAAGACAGCAAAATCCTTGACCGTCACTTAGGGACCACATGGCCAAAATATGACAGTCAAGGATTTCTCATGGGCAGTGATTTTGACAGTTTGTGAACGGGAATTGACTTCTCGGTCGGGATTTTGCTACCTCATGAACTAGGAATTTTTAAACTTTTAAAAACTTTGACATTGCACTGTAAATTAACGGTTTGGTCTTTTGATTTGAAATTTGCAGGGTATAAATGAGGTGTTCCAGAGATGTGAATTATGCTATTTAGGTGCTGAAAAATTAATCAGTTCCATAGATATGCCATCACAAAGTTGAGATTTTTCCCATAGGATAACATTGTGGTGCTCATAGCGACTTTCGGCGCCCGTATCTTGAAAACGAAGTGAGATACGGATTTTTCACTACTCACGGCTTAGATCACCTCAAAGACAAGTTTGGAAACCATAGATTACACCTGCAGTAGAATTTTGTTCCTAGGGTATACGGTTACTGAGATATTGGCAAATTAGTGTTACAAGGGTTCCTTTTCAGGCCTATTGGGCTACTGTATGGCTTCGTAGTTATGCATAAGTGGGAGCGCAGGGCCCAGAGTGCCTGCACTTCCACAGGTGCATATCATTATGCACAAATGGATAGTTTGGTGGGAGGGCAGGGCCCAGAGAGCCCAGGCTCCCATCAACACATACCAGTTACAAGGTACATTACACTCTAAATAAACGGTTTTGTCTTTTGGCTTGAAATTTGCAGGGTATAAAGGGAGTGTCCCAGAGATGTGACTTATGCTCTTTGGGTGTAAAATAATTTATCGGTTCTATAAATATGCAATTTCGAAGTTGAGATGTTTCCCATAGGATAACATTGCGGTGCCCACAGCACTTTTTGGTGCCCGTATCTTGGAAACTATCTCACGTGGAGGTCTCGCTGTCATGATTACAATGACACTTGAACTTTTTTCATAGCTGCTATGGTTGCTGAGATACTGACAAGTTAGTGTTACAAGTGTTCCTTGCCCTATATAGCTGCTGTATGGCTCCGTAGTTATGTGTAAGTCCCTGTGCTCCCACACATGCATATCATTATGCACAAATGGTCAGTTTGGTGGGAGGGCCCCACACTCCCACCAACACACGCTATTTACTAGTTATATTACACTTTTTCAAAAAGTAAGGAAATTCATTGCAAAAAACTCTGTTAATGCATAAGTTAGGGTTAAAGTGACAAAAGTGGGGAAATGAGATGTTAGGGTTGAGTCCCTAACCCCCCACCTCACCACCCATCCTCCACAGACTGACAGACACCGGGGTGTGACATGGGCTTGTGAGGCCTAACTCTCACCCCAGTCTCCTTTACTGTAACATGTCAAACTCTTTACACATGGAATGGAGTAAGAGTTGGGCCTCACAATGCCATGTCACACCCCAGCATCTGTCAGTCTGTGGAGGATGGGGGTGGGGTGGTGGGGGGTTAGGGGCTGAACCCTAATGTCTCACTTCCCCACTTTTGTTACTTTAACCCTAACTGATGCATTAATGAAGTGTTTTGCAATGAATATATATATATATATATATATATATATATTTATTTATTTATGGCAAAAAACTCCATTTAATGTATCAGTTAGGGTTGTTCCACAGAGACAAAAGCAAGGAAATTCAGTGTTAGAGTTTGAAAGCCCCTTGCACCCCCCCAGTCCCCCTCCCACTGACATCGGGGTGTGCATTGGGGTCGTCGCCCTAACTCTCACCCATCACATGTGTAAACAAGCTGAGGTATAGGAGAATGGGGTAGAGTTAGGATCGACGACCCCAATGAACACCCGCTCGGGTTGGGGGTGGGCTGGGGTGCAAGGGGCTTTCAACCCCTAACACCAGATTTCTGCTTTTGTTGCTGTGGAACAACCCTAACTGATGCATTAAACAGAGTTTTTTGCCATAAATTACCCTTCTTTTTGAGAATGAGGACTATAAATAGTGAATGGAATATGTTGGTGGGAGAGCGGGCCCTTTGGGCCCCGCGCTCCCACCACATGACTTTTTGTGACATAGTAACGGTAACTGCAACACAAATGCAAGTGCTAATGGTTACGCATATGGTGACACAAATGTAAAAGGTAAAGCAAACGTTAATAGAAACACAAGCACAAAGTGAACAGTGATGCAAATGGAGATGCAAGTGTATACAGAAATGCAACTGGTAATGCGTACGGTCACGGTACCGCTATTGGAAATGTAAATGGTAATGGTAACAGCAACAATAATGCCAAAGGAAACATAAACGTAAACGCAAGCATGTACGGAAATGCAAACTGTAACATGCATGGTCACGGTACCACAATTGGAAATGCAAATGGTAATGGTAACAGCAACAATAACACCAAAGGAAACAGAAACGCAAATTCAATCGAGTATGCAAACACAAACAGTAACACGTGTGGTCACAGAACCGCAATTGTAAACGCAAATGGCAACGGTAACAGCAAAAATAACGGCAAAGAAAACAGAAACACAAATGCGAGTGCATATGGAAAAGCAAACCGTAATGCGCACAGGTACAGGAATGCAATAATTAACGTAAATGGTAACACTAACAACAACGATGACTCAAAACGAAAGACAAACGTAAACAAAAGGGCGACCGCAAATGCAAATGGTAATGTGCACAGCGATGCAAAGCAAAACACAAACACAAACAGTAGTGGAACCAAATGATAACAATGCTATAAATGCAAGCAAAGCATAAACGGAAACGCAAAAGGTAAGTACATGGAAGTTAAGACACGGAATGCTAACGCAAATGGGTATGGAAATGCAAATGGAAACGCTACATGTAACAGTAACTGGAGCGCACACCCTGGTTTTCCCCAACAGCTGCATAGAGAAACACAGTGACTACAAAGAATGTATGCACAATAATGGGCCTCGGACCAGAAAATGAGGTCTTGGAATATTAAATTGCTTATATCTCAGGAACCGTATGACATAGAAAGAAAATTAAAATGTCACATGATTCATGACTTTCCTGGCTAGGGTTGCACGAAAAATCCCTTTCTTGCACATTTTCCGAAATACGGGCCCTAAAATGTGCGGTGGTCACCGCAATGTCAGTCTATGGAAAAAAGTGTCAACTTCGGAGTACCATAACTTTGCATCCCTGCAATATTTTTTCACCAAACCACCAAAAGGCACATGTGTGGGATGTTGGCTTTCTTTCCTCCAAATTTCAGTCTAAAAAACCAAACCGTTCTTTTGCAGCAGGGTGGCAAACAATTCCTGTCATTTTGGCCATAGTGTTGCAAAGTAGTGTCGTGATTTGTGACACTTTCGCAAAATAAAATCATGAAAGTGTGGCAGGTGAGACACTACTTTTCCCAAAAATTTCAAAAACATATTTCTGGGGTATTTAACCCCAAAATAAAGACATGCCTAGCATCCTCAGGGCTCGACTAGGTAAACACAAAAGAATTGTGTCCCTAGATGGTCCCCATTTTAAATGCCAAGCATTTCTGTGATCAGTAACTGAAAAAAAAATGGCTGACTCACAACACTACAGGGGTCATTTGCGACACTAAAAACTGCATTTGTGACACTGTAGAACTTTTTGTTAACTTTTCCCATTGACTATAACTCTGCAGCCGTATATCTGACTGGTACGAAAGTTGGCAGCTCCCTAGATCTATGGTTACGCCCCATGCCTGCCAAATTTCAGACAAATCCGTTGAACGGTGGCAAAGTTATTAAGGTGCAAAATTTCACCATTTAACCTTAAATGGGGTACTCAACCCTAACTTTGGTAGCACTACCGTGCTACCATAATATATATATAGATAGATATAGATAGATGGATGGGTGGATAGATAGATAGATAGATAGATAGATAGATAGATAGATAGATAGATAGATAGATAAAACAATAAAATTGCATGTCCAATTTTCTATGATGATGGCCAGGCATGCAAACCCTTACCTATAAGTCATGCCTAGTTATGTAACAGTCCATAAAAATGTTATTTTGGCTGCTTGGAAACATGCTGGCTTCCAACATTTGTATTAATTTTCCCAGCACATAATGGTATGGTATTATGGCCTGCTTAGTTAAAATGTTTAAAAAAACAGTTAACAGTATGTATTAATATGATAAGTACTGAATATATCTTGTTTTACATCACAAGTCAATTTTCAACTCAGCTTTATGTGACAGGCGGATTTAAAAATTACTGAGACTAAAATGGGTTCCGCCGCCTACATTATTAACATGATTTGTATTTTTAATGTGCTTCTAAAAGGAATCATAGAAATATTCTTAAATGCATAGTACAAATGGCACAAATCACTTTACTTAGCGGAAATGGAAGATCAACTGTTCGTGATAAAACCCACATCATTCCTTTGTGCCTACAGCAGTCATGTGTTCTATTACCTGCCTCACTCCATGCAATGTGTTCTGTATCAGAGGAGCACAGGTTAACTTTTTTGTATTGGCAGATAATGTTTGTTTGATTAATTATGTACTTTTCTCTTCTTTATACTTGCTGCCCTTACTCCAGTGATGTTGTCTTACAGGAGTGAAAGTATTGGTCAATACCAGGGGATCGATGATTGGCGCATCTGGCTAATGCACGGCATCATCGCTACCTAGTTTATTTGGAAAATCATTAAAGGAACAGGACCATCCAGCTGGGAATACAAATACCAACTGTAGGTTGAGTTGAGGTTTGTCTGCAACCAAGTAAAACCATTGTTTAATTCTGAAAGCTGCACTAACCTGCCGACTCAGGTGTCGGTGAGGGCTATTCCCACAGACAAAGCCCCTTCTGCTGCAGTTCTTTGCAGGCTCCATAAATACAGACAAGGGGTCTCTTCTTTCATTGTGGCATACCTACTGGACAGCAGGCAATTACTAGTGACATGAGTAATGCAGTGCTAGTGCACGGGGGTCTGCTCGTTGCTACACACAGCGTGGTTTCCTTGTGGGAGGCCAGCACATGACCCCACTGTTTGGAATGACCTTCCACGCTCCCTCTGCCTAAATAGTTCACCTTCTTCTTCTTTTTTGTTTTAATCATACTTTAAAGGGACATAAACCTTGGAAAACAAAAGGAAGGATGGCACAGTGGTAGTGACACTTTAAATGTTTGTTATTTAAAGTAGTAATTACCTCTGCTCTTGAAAGAATGCACATCCACAAATTGTCTTTGTGAAAAACAGCACGCTTCATTTGTGCAAAAGTGTGACAAAAGGCAGGCAGCAATTTGCAAAGCAGTTACAAAACACACAAACGCACATACTGTTTGAAAAAACAATCTAACATTTTGCGTCAAGTTCTTCGGCTGGCTGTTACCAGTGTATATACCCCTTGTTACTAAATAAGGGAGCTCCAATGCTTCACTGGGCACCCAGCCATAGTGAGGTGTAGGTCCACTGCTGTTGCACGTAGTTAGCTAGCATTGGTGCATTTTCAGAATTAAACAATGGCTTTACCTGGTTGCAAACAAACCCCAACTAAACCTAAAGTAAGCATTTGTATTCCTGGCAAGATGGCCTAGGCCCTAGTCCCTTTAATGATTTTCCAAATAACAAACTAGACAGTGATGGTACTGCCAGGACAAGGCCCAGATTATGCATGGTTTATCCAGTCTAGTAAGCTCTCCCTCAGTGCCAAAATGTGGTGCTGCAGTAGCCATGAGTTCCTCCACTAGCTGCATTCCAGTCTTTCTTGGCCTCAACTGTTGCCATGTGTAGCTGCCGTGGCAGGTCCAGTCAGACCTCTCTTGACCTCCATATGTAGCAGACAATTGTATTCTGTATATTTACAGAGGCAGCTTCAGCCTGTGAAGCCTGACTCCATCAGACAACACACCACGTCCTGGCATCCAGACCCTAGAGTGCTATGATGACCAGTACTGAGCAGTGGTACTGGCTGGGCAGCTTCTCAGACACAGAGCTTTCTCACACAGGGGATCTGGACTGGAGTGCAGCAAGTCTCTGTGCCAGGAAAGTGTCTGCAGTGCAGCTTCACTTGCTTCCACCTCTCCTGCGATTCTGATTCAGTACTTCCAGACCACGCAGTGCAAGCATGCAAGTACCTCCTTCTCACAGCTGGAGGACATCTGCTTGCTCTGACAGATGCATGGTCTATCTCTTTCTAAGCTATCCCATGCAGTTCACTGAAGTCAAACTTCTTTAGTAGCCAAACACCGACTGATTAGATTCTGGAACAGCCTCTGCTGTTCACCGGAGAATCCAGCTCCTGATTGCTCCATAGAGCTGTCTGTCACTCTAGGCAGTTCCGGAGGTCTGTTACTGGATCAAAGATTGGCCACAAATTCACGCATGTATTAATGAGGTCCACCTCAAGTCCATAAACCTCTTGTTGCTCAATCTGCAGGCTCTGGAGCTTGATTGCCTCTTGTAATGACCCCTGACCTCGTTGTTATAGATCCTGGGGGTCACTGGCAGGAAAGATGGCTTCTTATTTTGTAATCCTTAGGGACACTTAGTCCAAAGTCTTTGTCTTGAAGGGCTCCTGAACTCATCGTGTTTCTCAGATGGTTGTGCACAGTCACACTTAATGTTTCAGTCCAGTCAGGGCTGCAGTTTGGGAATGTCCCTGCTCATCATAAGTGCCAGTGAGTTCCTTTTGGCATCAGCAGGTGTCACTTTGATGTGCAGCAGGAGCTGCAGTACCAGAATTTATTTATTTTATTGATTTAGTTTTTGTGGACCAGGAAAATAGAGCTAGGCAATTCTGCCTATTTTCAGCCTTGTCCTCAAGGGAGGAAATACAGATACAAACTGACATACTGAACCAGATTAAGCTGTTGGTGGTATTTTAGTGAATGGGTGAAATTTGGCCATGACACCGGGGAAATTACCCTACTCTTTTCAAGAAGTGCCATTGGATCTTTGACATCCACCTGAACTACCACCAGAGCAGGCAGATTTTTTTTCCCAATTGTTTAACCAGGTGAGACACACTAAGCTGAAAGCTTGTTTACAGGTGCTACCTGGAAGCACAGAGAAGTTAAGTGACTTGCTCAGGGTCACACAGTATGCAAGTGGGGCTGTGGGATTCAAACCCAGGTCTCCAGATGTGCAGCTCAGAACCTTAAACCACTGTGCTATACTGCCTCCCAATATTTAATGTCTCGTCTGAAAGACGGCACCTCCAGAGTGCAGCACTCCGCTCATGCTGCACCACAGTGTCAGTATTGGGATTTAACTCAAGTGCCTGGTGTGGGGGTAGGACCCACAGCCTTCTGATCTTCCAGCCTCAGAGGCGAGTATGCAAGCCACTGAATTGACCACCTAGTGTACAGAAAGTAACATTCTGTAAATGAAATAAATAAAGTGACCCTTGCCTCCTGGTACAGCATGGGGGCATCATCACTTTAAGACTGCAGATCCTTATTCCCATAATGTATATCTACGAAAATAACTGGAAATCCTCCAGGTTAGGTAGCACAACTGAAGAAAGGTTCGGTACGGGTTGGGGGGGCATTAGAGCACCCAAGGAGACCCCAGTCGAGCTCTTTCAACGCGATGCCATACTTTCCACCCCAACATACTGCTGCGATTGCCGCTGGAGCTGCCACAACTAAGCCCGCATCTCAAGAGAGCAGCTCAGACTGTCCTAAAACCATGCAGCCAGTTGTTATAGCCATTGGGGGACAAAAGTGGAATCATGCTGCATCAGCTATATAGTATCCAGGAAGTCCATCTAGAAGTGGAGACCTCTGTTTTGTCATTTAAGTGTAACCCCCCTGCAAATGGGGGTTCCCAAAAGACTTCCAGGAGCTTGCTTGAATGCTCCAAGCCTGAATGGTGTTTGGCATTTAAGCCATTTATCAGTGAGTGTTTTTAGAGCCTCTGGTACTGTCTCTTTAAGAGCTGTCTGCTTGCAGACATAATTAGTTTGTATGGGGGACTGTGTGCTTCTCTGAGTACCACTCGAGCTGCTGCCAATTCACTTCATTTTTGCAGTCACTAGAGTGCAAAGGAACCTATCTGAAAGATGTAACTGTTTGCCAGAAATTATTTAGAGTAATAATGAAATTACAGTTTGTCTAACCTGCTTTCTTTGCAGTCAGAACTGTGTCTGCTAGTTCCCCATTCTAGTTTTGAACTGCTGAACTGGACCAATCAGTGTGGGGTAAGCTAGCTCTAAAATGATGCCTTGGACGAATCAGAACTTGGACTCATAATCTGAGCCAGCCACAAGAGGATTGTATGGGCAGTGACTCTGGGAGATGTAGTTTAGACTTCAGTGCCTTTTGGACCAACAGCAGCAGTCTATTGTGAGTGACAGCCAATCCAGTCAAGAACTGGAGGAACTCAAAGGAAGTGCCGGTTTCGTCAGTTGGAGTTCAGTTGAGCTTTGGAGTGAAGAAGGAAGGAGCCCTGTGCTTTTTCAGTGTGCAGTTTTAGTCAAAAAACGTGTAAGGCCCAGAGTTCGGGTCTGCAGCTTGTGTAACAGCTTGTTAGGACTGAATCCGTCCTGTGAAAAGAATCAAAGGATCTCTGAAGAGTAGAAACCAGGCTCACCCTGTAGAAGACTGGAAGAATTGCTGAAAATTGCACTCGGTCTGTCAGGAACTGAATCTGCTGTGTGTTCTCCGGTATTGTGCAGTAATTGCGATCGGATACAGATGCAGCCTGCCTGGTATAGTACTTTCTTTTATATGGATGTGTGAAGAGGTTTGTGTACCTCAAGTGAGCCCTGCTGACATTGAAGGACCCTATCTTATTTGGAGGTCGTGAGTACTAATTCAGGGTTGCTCCTGTTGAATTGCCACATTAAATCCAAATGGAATTACTGTACTGCTGACTGTTTAATTCTCCTTTTCTCTGTGTAAGGGCCCCTACCAGCTGCCACGGTTTGGACTAGCCACTAGGGCTTGGGTACCAGGGACAGTAACTGATAGGGATAGGCCTGTGCACAGAGCCATAGGTAGATTATTAGAGTGATAAGCTAATTAACCTGATTTCCCTGTCCTTGTTATATCCCCTAAATAAATCAGAGCTGCTTGTTTCAGCAAAGTTATACTGCCTGAGGTATTTGTCTATGTTAAAGTACTGTACTGTGATTGTTGCACTGTATCTCATTTCACAGGAGGTCCCAGTGCCGGAACCAGACCTGGGGGTAAGTGTATACCGTGAAGGTAATTCTGATATATTGTGTGGGCCACTAGTGGGAAGAAAGGGGGGTTGCAGTGTCCCAGAGGGCTGTGACCAAGTTAGTTTAACTATTGCAAACCCTGACCTCTGGGTGGAGGCACCCGCCATTGGATCCAGGCCCTCAACCTGTTAGTGGCAAATCAGGCAGGGTAGTAGCCCTGGGATAGCGCCATCTAGGGGTTACATCTTGGAGGCTCACCGCTGGGATTGTGTGTCCTCTAGTGGCCATATTTACGAACCACTGTTAAGAAAAAATGGGTACCCGACAGAAGTGGCTGTGCACCGCTGGTGGAGTGGTGTACTGGGGAGGAGATCGACCCCAAATGCTATGCTTATCCTGGACATCCCTCTGGGTATCAATACGGACACTGTGCAGGAGTACTTTCCAAGGTGGAAGGTTTACAAAACCCTGTGGTGGTGGGTCGGCATGCTAATCTGCTCACCCACACTTTCCTGGCCCTAGTAGAGTTTAAGGATCCCATAGATAGCTCCAAAGTGCCACAGACCATTACCCCAGAGGAGCCCTCACTGCTTGGAGAGTGATAACTAAGGACAGTAAAGACCTGGGGAATCAGCCCCACCACTATCTGAAACTTTTGAGGAGAAATTTGCTGAATGGTTGCTGGGAGAGGGAAAACTGTGGAGGACTTGAAGAAACTATTCTTGCCACCTGGGGTGTTCCTCCCCAACACCCTCTCCTGCTCCAGTGCCCGTAATGGTGGCTGAACCAATGCAGACTCCTATTTCTGCACCTGCCATTAGTCACGACTCTTACCGAAGGTTGAGGATCTTCTCTGGCACCCTCCCCACCCCCCAAGGGGAGGATGACTGGGAGACCTGGATAGACTATGTTGCCTCCCAAGTGCTAGAATGGCAATGCTCGGAAGGTGAAAAGCGAAAGAGGGTTAGTGAGAGCCTCCGAGGTCCTGCCCTGGCTACCATCCGTGCTAAACGGGCCAGTAACCCTGAAGCGACTGCACAGGCCTATCTTGAGGCCTTGGAGAATGTGTATGGGAGCCCAGATTCTGATGAGGACCTATGGTGGAGAGTAAGAGATGCACAACAGTACCAAGGGAGTTGTTGTCTGTGTATGTATCTCGGCTGGAAAATTGTTGCAAGAATGCCTCAGAAAAGGTAGTTTGCCAGCGATTGAACTGGACCGAACCAGGCTGGACAGGATCCTAAGTCTGCCCCCTTCTCAGAACTGCTGTTGCTTCAGTTACACCTGGCAGATCGACTGGAATCCCACCCTCCTATGATGAGTTAATGAGAGAAATTCGAGGAGTTGAGAAAAGACGACCTCGGGAGGGACCTGCACCAATAGCTGCGGCTACGACCCGAGTGACTGAGGGTGACCCATCAAGTGAAGTTCAGGGGCAGAGGTTGGCAGTCAATGAGTGCTCTGACAAGGAAAAAGATATGTCACAATGGGGCGAACTGTTGAGAGAGATCCGGGAATTCAAAAACAGTCCCTTTATGAAGGCCACGCCTGCAAGTACGGGCCCTGACCTATATCCGACTGCATCTGCTATGGGGGTGGGGGTACCCACCCATGTATCTCCTGCTGATAACAGCTCCGAACTCGATTCCTTGACCATGGAAGTGGAGAAACTGACGAGATGTCTCCAAATGCTTATCACGCCGCAGACAGAGATGGCACCAAGGTTTCCAGTTAGTAATACCCCCGCCCTGGCTCCCAGTGTGGCGCCTCGGCCAGCTCAAACTCCAGAAAGTATGTTTTGCTATAATTGTGGGAAAGATGGGCACATGAAAAGGGAATGCCAGTCCCCAAAAGACACTGACAAAGTTGCATATAGGCTACAAGGAGAGCTTCGGAGAAGAAATCAGTGGTTAAGAGGTGCACGACATGATCCCAGTGAGGGCACCAAAAATGCTAATTCACGTCCTTTTGTGGCAAGGTCAGTTGCCCAGGCCCCCACTACCGCCTCCAGACTGGTCCAGAATAGTGGGTCCCTCCATGGAGACCACTGTAAAGGTGAACGGAGTGTCTACAAGAGCTATATTAGACAGTGGCTCCCAAGTGACAATTATGTTCCAAGATTGGTATCAGAAGCATTTGTCAGACGTACCTTACAACCATTAGAAGGACTGCATGTATAGGGGTTAAGTGAGAAGGCCTACCCTATTCGGGTATATCCGAATTTGGCTGTCTTTCCCCACCTCCGTGGCTGGAGTGGCCGAACAAGTAGAGACCCTAGCCTTAGTGTGTCCCCCACTGGACTGTATGATGGTGTCCCTTTGTTGATTGGAACAAATGCTCATATGTTGGAAGGCTGGCACAGTTGTGTTATGAAAAACGGGGTCAAAGACTAGTAGAGCTTAAGAGTTCCGGCTTTAATTAAGAAGGCCTATGAGGCACAGAGATGCTGAAAAACAGAACCAGAGGAACCGGTGGAATTGTATGGAAGAAGGATCCTGAGTCTCTGATCCTGGCGCAAATGCCCAGTGTACCTTACAGGGAGAGGTCCATATCAGAAAGGATGTTAAGAATAAAATATTAATGTTGGATGCACCAGGCGATGGAAAATTGCCAGAGGGACTGCTGGTCAAGCCTAGTATTTTGCCCGCTAGAGCCCATGCTTATGCCAGAAGGGTAATGGTCCAAGTTCATAATGTGTCTGAAAGAGACATTCGAGTAAACAGAGGTTGCATCCTGGCTAATGTGCATTGTGCAGACACTGCAGTGCTACCCAGCAGCAAGAGTTCAAGGAAGAATGACAGAGTAACGCCTGACTTGTTTGATTTCGGCGACTTCGCTGCCAGCTGAATGGAAAGTGAAGATCAGTGAGAAGCTTGCCCAGAGAGACCAGGTGTTTTCTTAAAGGAATGGGATGTAGATGCGGCAAGGAGCTGGGCACTATATCCGGCTGCATGACGAAAGACCATTTCGTGAGAAGGTCTCGACGCCTGCAGCCTGCTGACATAGATGATGTGAGACGGCATCTGCAAGAGATGTTAGCTGCTGGTGTAATACAAGAATCCAGAAGCCCTTATGCTTCCCCATTGTGGTAGTGAGGAAAAGAATGGAACAGTAAGGATGTGTGTGGATTATCGCACCTTAAACCGGCGGACTATCCCTGATCAGTACACAATGCCCGCATTCAGGATGCTTTGGACTGCCTAAACGGGAGCAAGTGGTTCTCTGTGCTGATCTCCGCAGTGGGTACTATCAGATCCCGATGGCCCCAGAGGACCGTGAAAGACAGCCTTTATCTGTCCGCTGGCTTATGAATTCATGAGGATGCCTCAAGGATTTCAGGTGCCCAGCCACTTTTCAACGATTGATGGAGCGTGCAGTGGGGACATGAACTTACTAGAGTGCCTGGTATACCTAGATGATGTTATTGTGTTTGGCAGCTCACTGGAGGAACATGAGAGCAGATTATTTAAGGTATTGGACCGACTGGAGGACTTTGGCCTTAAACTGTCCATTGATAAGTGTCAATTTTTCAAACATCAGTAAAGTATGTGGGACACATAGTATCCACCGAGGAATAGAGACCGACCCAAGTAAAGTTGAGGCCTTGACCACCTGGCCACAGCCCAAAATCTAAAAGAACTGCAAAGATTCCTGGGATTCTGTGGTTATTATCGGACTTCATCAAGGACTATTCAAGAGTGATCCGCCTTTACTTAACCTTACTCAAGGGTATCCCAACCCACAAAAAATACAAAAGTCAGCATCCCTCAAGACTGAAAGAGTGTATTTTCATCCGAGTGAAGTATTTGGGGCCGCTGGACTCCTGATTGTGAGACTGCTTTGCATGAGATCATATCAACTTACCCATGCTCCAGTGCTGGCCTATGCCGATCCAAGAAAACCTTACGTCCTGCACACTGATGCTAGCTTGCAAGGGTTGGGGGCTGTGTTGTACCAAGAGCACGAGAATGGCCTGAGACCAGTGGCCTTTGCCAGTAGAAGCCTGACCCCATCCGAAAAGAACTATCCTGTACATAAGTTAGAGTTCCTAGCTTTGAAGTGGGCTATTGTTGACCAATTCCATGGTACTTGTATGGGGCTAAAATACTAGTAAAACTGACAATAATCCTTTGACCTATGTGCAGACCTCAGCTAAGTTGGATGCCACTGGCCATAGGTGGCTTTCTGCATTATCTACATATGACTATGCTCTCGAATACCGAGCAGGTCTGAACCACATAGATGCTGATGCTCTCTCCGGAGGCCTGTTCCCCAGAATGATTGGGTCCGACTGGCAGAACCTGACATTCGGGCACTCTGCCGGAAGTTTGACAGGGAGGAACAAATGTCCACGGACGAGTGGACTGCATGGTGGATTGCTTGGGAGCTCTGAGAATTGCATACCTGCTGTATTGCCACTTTTCTGCAATAGACATTGGTGCACTGCCTCAGCTGGACAATGACAGTATTCGTGGCTCAATCCCGCGATCCCATGATCAAAGCAGCTTTAGAAGCCCTCTATGCAGGAAAAGATGTGTCCAAATTACGCTCCACTGATTTGAGAACTGCACTGTTATACAAAGAAGGTCCTAAGTTGAAACTGATCAATAAACTGTTATACAGAGAAACAGTAGACAGAGGGGACAAGTAGACAAACAACAACTAGTGCTGCCCTGCCTTTCAAGACTCAGTATTGAGGTCCTTGCACAACCCATGGGGCACCTTGGTATAGACAGAACACTTGACTTGGTGAGATCCAGATTCTATTGGCCTAAGATGGGGGCTGATGTGAGCAACACATTCGGAACTTGTAGTCGCTGCTTACAGAGAAAGCTTTGCCCCAGAGGGCTGCCCCTTGTTAACATAACCACCAGTGCACCCATGGAGCTGGTCTGTATTGATTTTCTAAGTTTGAGTCAGATCAAAGAAATATCAGTAATGTGCTGGTGGTCACTGACCATTTCACGAGATATGCCCAAGCTTTCCCACCAAAGACCAGAAAGCATCCACTGTAGCCCAAGTACTTGTAAAAACTTTTTGTTCACTATGGGGCTCCACAAAGAATCCATTCTGATCAAGGGAGAGACTTTGAGAGTCGCTGATCAAAGAGATGCTTTCTCTGTGGGGAGTGCGAAGTCCAGAACCTCTCCTTACCACCCCAGGGGACCCACAGCCTGAACGTTTCAACACGCACTTTGCTAGATATGCTAGGCAACCCTGCACCCAAAGGACAAGCCTAGATGGAGCCAACAAATTAGCACCCTGGTACATGCTTATAACTGCACCAAAAGTGATGCCACTGGATTCTCCCCTACCGCCTGATGTTTGGAAGAAGCTCGACTACCAGTAGATGTGTGTTTTGGGGTCTCTCCTGATGGGGTTCAAGCTGACAACTATTTACAGTATGTGCAAAGTTAAAGGCCCAGCTAACTCATGGTACTAACTGGCTCAAACCATGGCTGCCAAAAGAAATCTGGCCAACAAAGAAAGGTATGATAAAAGGTGAAAGCACAGGAACTCCAGGAGGGAGATCGGTATTGCTAAGAAATCTGGGACTGCATGGCAAGCACAAGATTGCTGACAGATGGCACCATCTCCCTCACATTGTAGTGGGCAAACTAGATGATCTGCCAGTGTACAAAGTAAGGCCTGAGAATAATTCAAAAGATGTAAAACAATGCATAGAAATCATTTACTGCCCATTGGACAAATCTTAATTGAGTCTGAGCCCTAGAAGATGCCCCTCTGGACCAGTGACTAGAGCTGCTGCTAAGAAAGATCAAGAAAGTCTGCACCTACAGAAGCAAAGTTAAAGTGTTCCCTCCACAAGTCCCAGTTGAGCATGACTGTCAGTCCATATCGGAAGAAAGTGAGAGTGACTTTGAATACTATCCTTCTTACTGAACTGAGTCAATTGTTTGAGGGCAATCCCTAGTCAATACTGGAGACAAAGCTGGGCCTTCTGGACTGTCTAAGCCCCAGCTTCATCCCTGGAGCCAATGCTCCCAGAAAGTGAAGTGCAAAAGCATCAGATCAGATGAAATGGAATCATTGTGCATGGTTGAACTGTTTGAGCTTTCGGAGGAAAATGATAGATTAGGGCAGACTGGTGATACACCGAACAGAAGAGTATTTTGAGGTGCTGACAGTCACTGCCAGTGTCCAAAGCTCTCCATGCGAGCCAAATGTTGTGGACTCAGAAACTGTAACTCCTGGAGCTGAAAGTGCCCCAAGTTCTAGCTCTCTCACCCCCATGGAGACTCCCCTGACAAGTGAGGACAATGCTGAAAATGAGGCTCAGAGTGCAGAGACTATAACAGTTCCCCTAGAAAGACTGGTCGAGCTGTAAAGCCTGTGGTGCACCTCAGTTATGATTCACTTGGGAGGCCTGTGGACTTGCCTCTCAATGTTGTCCATAAAGAGTGTATGTGTCCCGAGCTCATTGCCCAAACTGAGCATCAGTGCTAACTCAAGTTACTTGTGTTGCCCTCTAGTATGGTGCCTTGCCCCATCCAGCCCCAAGGTAACTGATAGGAAGGGCCCCCTCTTCAGGTTTCATGTACAAGAGGTAATAACTTGAGTTATGGTACAATGTGTATGTAATACTGTGTAAAGAGGACGATGCAAATGTTTCAGAAATGTGTTCTTGGTAAAATGATATATTGACTGATGATCACAGTGCAGCCTAATGCAAATGTATATGGTTGCAGTTGAAACTTATGGGTACTTCTGCTTGACGCCGGACGCCAAGCTTTCCCAGGCCAGGAAGGGTGTAACCCCCGCAAATGGGGGTTCCCAAAAGACTTCCAGGAGCTTGCTTGAATGCTCCAAGCCTGAATGGTGTTTGGCATTTAAGCCATTTATCAGTGAGTGTTTTAGAGCCTCTGGTACTGTCTCTTTAAGAGCTGTCTGCTTGCAGACATAATTAGTTTGTATGGGGGACTGTGTGCTTCTCTGAGTACCACTCGAGCTGCTGCCAATTCACTTCTTTTTGCAGTCACTAGGAGTGCAAAGGAACCTATCTGAAAGATGTAACTGTTTGCCAGAAATTATTTAGAGTAATAATGAAATTACAGTTTGTCTAACCTGCTTTCTTTGCAGTCAGAACTGTGTCTGCTAGTTCCCCATTCTAGTTTTGAACTGCTGAACTGGACCAATCAGTGTGGGGTAAGCTAGCTCTAAATGATGCCTTGACGAATCAGAACTTGACTCATAATCTGAGCCAGCCACAAGAGGATTGTATGGGCAGTGACTCTGGGAGATGTAGTTTAGACTTCAGTGCCTTTTGGACCAACAGCAGCAGTCTATTGTGGTGACAGCCAATCCAGTCAAGAACTGGGAGGAACTCAAAGGAAGTGCCCGTTTCGTCAGTTGGAGTTCAGTTGAGCTTGGCAGTGAAGAAGGAAGGAGCCCTGTGCTTTTCAGTGTGCAGTTTTAGTCAAAAACGTGTGTAAGGCCCAGAGTTCGGTCTGCAGCTTGGTAACAGCTTGTTAGGACTGAATCCGTCCTGTGAAAAGAATCAAAGGATCTCTGAAGAGTAGAAACCAGGCTCACCCTGTAGAAGACTGGAAGAATTGCTGGAAAATTGCTCGGTCTGTCAGGAACTGAATCTGCTGTGTGTTCTCCCGGTATTGTGCAGTAATTGCGATCGGGATACAGATGCAGCCTGCCTGGTATAGTACTTTCTTTTATATGGATGTGTGAAGAGGTTTGTGTACCTCAAGTGAGCCCTGCTGACATTGAAGGACCCTATCTTATTTGGAGGTCGTGAGTACTAATTCAGGGTTGCTCCCTGTTGAATGCCACATTAAATCCAAATGGAATTACTGTACTGCTGACTGTTTAATTCTCCTTTCTCTGTGTGAAAGGGCCCCTACCAGCTGCCACGGTTTGGACTAGCCACTAGGGCTTGGGTACCCAGGGACAGTAACTGATAGGGATGAGGCCTGCACAGAGCCATAAATAGAGTAATGAGTGATAAGCTAATTAACCTAGTTTCCCCTGTCCTTGTTATATCCCCTAAATAAATCAGAGCTGCTTGTTTCAGCAAAGTTATACTGCCTGAGGTATTTGTCTGCGTTAAAGTACTGTACTGCGGATTGTTGCACTGTATCTCATTTCACAGGAGGTCCCAGTGCCGAACCAGACCTGGGGGTGTGTATACCGTGAAGGTAATTCTGATATATTGTGTGGGCCACTAGTGGGAAGAAAGGGGGTTGCAGTGTCCCAGAGGGCTGTGCCAAGTTAGTTTAACTATTGCAACCCTGACCTCTGGGTGGAGGCACCCGCCATTGATCCAGGCCCTCAACCTGTTAGTGGCAAATCAGGCAGGGGTAGTAGCCCCTGGGATAGCGCCATCTAGGGGTTACATAAGCTAAATTTTTTTTTTCATTTTATATATATCATTAACAGTAGTTCTCCACTGGTCTAAGGCAACTGATTGAGCGGCCAACCATTTCCTTGTGATATACTTCCTAGCTGCGAAGAGCATGATTCCAAGAAGATGTTTAACATGTCTGTCTATTCTTTTCTGTTTTTTTTTGCTCCTTCCTGGGCCCCGCGTCCCCACTCCTTTGGGCTCTCACATGCTGGTGCCCCTCCGCTTGGCAGACCCTACCCCTGCTGCTGCACCTGTCTCAGCTTCCCCTGAGGCTCTGCAGACACTCCCCATTGGTGGTTTGGCTTATCCCTGTCTGGGGGTCCTCCCCAGCAGGGCAGGGATGGGGGAAGAAAGCATCTATTACACCAGGGATGTTGGTTGGGGGCCAGGTGCGGTATGCTGGGTGGTCGACGGTAGGAGGAGTCCTATTAAAGGCCATTATCCTGCATTGTGGGTGGCCATTTTCTGCTATTTGGGGCCCCACCCACCTCTCACGTGTGTGGCTGTGGCAACATCCTGGGGGCAGGGACGCTTGGCTGCATGTGGTCACCCATGCAGCCTAGAACATCTCCACAAGCCACCACCAGGAGCTGCTCCAAGAGTGATCCACACCAACCCACCCACTGGGAGGGAAGGCATCCAGAGAACACCCTTAAATCTCTCCCTGCCGGCCTCCACTCCTGACGCATGGGCTCAAGATGTGAACCCGGGTTGCCAGCGTGCCAGAGCCATGCCCCATCGCTCAGTCAGCACCATGGAGCCGGGTATGTCTATCTTTTAAGCCCCTAGGGTATATATGAAATAGGTACATTTGTGGTGTCAGCTGAACAGGGACATGCAAAACGTCCATAATGGTTCCATCCACCACCACTTCCTACTGTAGGAGGTACTTCAAAAGTAGTGCTTACATCCCCTTCCCCAAAGATCTGAGTGTAATGCCTCTGCAGTCCACCCCAGATCCCACTGGCCAAAGGTGGGTGAGTTGGGACTGAGATCCAGTCTTGAGTCTCCCACGCGGTGGAACAGTGCAGTGCAATACCAGACCTGATTTTATTAAACATATATTGGGTTATAATAACTGGGGAGTGTTTTTTTCCCACAGGGAAACCCTGTTATAGTTCGCGCAAACACGTGCTGGGTTTTCCTCCCTACACACGTGCTGGTTGTTCTTCCTGAGGAGGTCGTAGAGTCAAAAACAGTGGGAGAATTCAAGAATGCATGGGACAGACATAAGGCAATTCTAGTGGGGGGTAGGAGGAAGTAGGCTGTTGGTTAACTAGGATCTGCAGCTTCTCCGTTAGGTAGGGAAATGGGCAGACTAGGTGGGCCAAGCGGTCCTTATCTGCTGTCAAATTCTATGTTTCTGTGTTTCCCTTCTTTGCACATATGCTTCATTGCCTTGGAGCCAATGACTCTTTCAATCTGACCACAGCTAGTTCTCTTGCACAGCAGCAGCAGTCAGTACTACTGTAAAATCAGATCCAAAAGTACCCGCACTCCTGAGCCACAAACATACACTCTCTCCAGTAAAGAATTGAGAAATATGAGCTTTACTGCCAAAATCAAAAGTGTGCTCAGACTTTTACTGCACGCCACTCTGCCCTGGCACTTTGGGTCATAACCCTTCTTCAGGGAGCTACTGTAAAATCACCTACCCATTCTTCACAATCCTGTCACAGAACTGACTTTTTTCTTCATCCTTTACACAATCTAATACCTCTTTCTGCCCCTCCTGTCCATCCAGCCACAGATCACATGCTCCAGATCACTATGGAAACGCAGTTGCTAAGGTTACAGTGTTTCTTTTTCTTTCTGGAATACAACTGCAGACCAAAGATTTTTAAAAACTTGGTGCAAATGTCAAACGCTCTTTCAACAAACTCCATAGGCTCTTCACTGTGTCAGATTTATTCATTTCAATGCAACTACTTGGGAACAAATTCTCCCCAACAGTTATGTAAAATAAGGCCTAATGTGGTGTGTAAAACTCAAATTTTACACACACCCTCAGTGTGGGGTGCTTAGCTAAACCCTTTGAGCTTCACCCTTGGGGTTGATGTAGCATCCCACATGTCGCGTGTGTGTAAAATTCTTGTTATACACACAACCCCATGCATTATTCTATATATAATTACTAGTTAAGTGTAAATAATACACTAAAATCGAGTTCTTTCAAACTCTATAATACAGGAGTGTGTATTATGAGCCATGTAGTATGTACTTTGTCACAGTTGTCCCTCACCTGCACTAGATAAACCATAGCACTGCTGTGGAACTCATTTTCACTTTTGCAATAAACTAAACACTGCACCTTTGGTTTCAAACACAGTAGTTATAAAAAATGAATGATGAGCTGTACAACTACTTTTTTTTTTGCACCCCCTTGGTTTGAGCTGCTTTACAAACCACTGGAGCTTTGCTATCGTGATTTATGTAGCAGCACACACCTTGAATGTGTAAATATAAAATTCGTAATGCACTGCTGCTCATATATTATTCTCTATACAGTATTTGGTTACCCTTTGTTGTGCATGGATTTTATTTTCCTAACTAAAAAGTTCTTGTATCACTGTTCAAAGGTGATAGAATGCTGCTGCAACCTTCTGTGGTACAACAGCTTTGCAGTTAGAACAGAAACTCGTGTCACCTGCATTTTTACTTCAGTTATCCCAACACACACAAAACGCAGTTCCTCCCCGAACACAAAGTCTTCTGTTTTATTTTACTGTAACCCCCTTGCAATTGAGGGTTCCTAGAAATGCCAGTCTGGGTTACCTTAGCCTGTTTTGTTCTGTCCTTTTCCCACTGTCTCTCGGGCTTCTCCTGACTTGGCTTCTAATTTTTCTGGCTTCCCAGGTCCTGTTTGCCCTCGTGTGTGCCTCAGCTTACAGTTAAATGAAAATCCAGCCCCTCGGGGCTTAAACTGCTGGCCACGAGCTCCCACTGCAAAAGTGCTGCCTCCAGGGCAGCGGGAGTCGCGTTGGTGCGCAAAGCGCCTTTGATGTGGAGCCACTTGTTTTGCGGTCACCTCGGGGACTGTGCCGTGGGTCCCGGGATCCCTTCCACCTATTTGGGACCCGGTGACCACGGACAGCCTGCTGGGGGACCGCTCAGATGGGAATTAAAGGAGTTCTGACCGGGGCTCATTTGAGTATGCCTGTGCAGGGCCCCGGTCATCTGAATAATGCATAACAGTGTGTCTGGCTGCCTCCAGGGTAGCTATGTTCAGCTCCAGCCAAAAAGTAAAGAATTACAATGTTTTACATAATGGAACTGTTGCTGCTTGTTGGGAATATACTGTGCATGTGGGGAAAAGTGTTTAAAGTTAAAATGAGTACTGTTTCCCTGGCAATTCCAGTATCTGGGACTCTGTGTGTCAGCCTGTCAGCTGCTGCAAGGGGAGCTTGCATAAGTGCAATAGCGACAGGAAAAGTAAAAGAGCCATGTTTTTTATCTGTGCAGCGACTGCAAGTACAGCCTTTAAGCTATAGAACTGTGGGGCATTTGAGGCAAATAATTACTTCTTTCTGGCTGCACCAGGACATTATTCAGGACTGTACCTAATCTGCTATAAGGGACAGTGGGTTAAGCAGCCATTGCCAGCAGTACAGCCAATTGGAATTGCAGCAATAGATTTATTTATTTTATAGCCAGGACTTGTGGGACATTCACTGCATCTCATGGGTAAGCACCCAAGTGCTTATGGGGGCTTACAGGGACATCATTTTAGGAGCAAATTCCACAAAGCAATTGTGCCTCGAGTGTTCTGATTGACAGGTCCTTCAGCAACTTGGAGACATGTCACCCCATCCCTGCTACCAATCAGGAGTCAAGTTAGGAGCTCTATAAAGAGACAATGTTGCCAGTTTGTCTGGAGATTGAGAGGGAGATTCAGAGATACAGAGCTGAGAGAGCATCAGAGCAGGCTGCAGCCTGCTGGGAGCCCCCCGTGGGGGAGGGGCTCAGGCTCCAGCCATGCCATCAGGCCTGGGCCACTTAATTCAAGCCCTTTCAGTCTTCAGAGGACATTTGTTATTTTCTTCAGTTAACAGTTAACTAGTTACAATAGTTGGGCTTTCTGCAACAGCTAGTCTGGAGGTTGCCAGTGCTGTCCTCCAGAGGCTAGCCTTCCCTCCCACGCTGGGGAAAGATGTGGACCGAAGAATCAGATGTCCAGCAGCGGTGAGAGCGCTGACTAGACCAGATGACATCATGCAGTGGTGAGAGCGCTGACCAAGTACCTCAGCGGTGAGAGAGCTGAAGAAGTCCTGAGGATGCCTTCGATTGCAGATGAGACCCGTGGAGGACCTGACTGAGTACCCTCATACCCCCAGGTGCGAGGGAGAAGCTAAGCAAGTAATCTTGGGGCCCCACCGCCCCATTAAGAAAATGTGTGCTGTTAAGTGTGAAGTATTGAAGTCATCAGTCTGGGCTACTAACCCCATAAGAGACTGCCTAGTTCAAGTAATGGATGCATCTTGTCTGTGGCCCAAATGGCTAAGTTGCAGGTGCAACAAGATGCTGGGCTTAGTGAATCATATAAATGTGTAGCTATGGGTTAGAGTCCTGCCATCGTGGAGCTGTCTGCCAAGACGCGCTTGCCACTTCATGGGGCAGGAGGCCCTAGAGCATACAATGTATAGATGTGCTGGATAAGACTCTCTGAATAATGTTCTTGGTATATAGAATGTACTGTATGTGACTGCCTGTGACTAAAGTATGGGATGCTTGATAAAAGTGTTGTTGCCAACTTACTCTGGATGGATGCCTTTTGGTATATAAAGTACTGGATGTGACCATATTTGAATTGCATATAGGATGCTTGACAAAAGTATCACCCTTATTGCATTGGATGGGACTTTCAAGTATTGTGCTGAATGTTCTGGACGTAAGATCCACATAGTTTGTTCTGGAATGTTCAGAATTCTGTGAGTGCAGGGCAATCCCTGATTTGTCTGCAAGTGCAGGGCAATCCCGGCCACATCTGCTAAAGTGTAGGGCAATCCCTGCTGTGGTTGTAAATAGTAGTCTGTAACTCGTTAAGGATCTGTCTCCAAGTTGCCACCACCCTCAAATTAATAGCCAGCCACCTCGACCAGCTGCAACTCCATCAGGCCTGCAACATCTTGGACTGTGGTATCTGTTTAACCAGTATGGTATGAGATTGCGGGGTTTCTGCTGTATCTGGGACTGGTACCAGTGTGGGTATTATTAATAATTATGTTTAACATCTGATTTATCAGCAGCTAGATAGCCAGGGCTCTGGATGTCTTAAGTCGAATGGTAAAATGTGATTTATGTCTGCTTGTTAATATGTAGCCACCCAGCTGGAGGGTTCACCAGCAAAATCCCAAATGATCTCTGTACATGTGTAAATACAGTAAGATAACCTCTACTCCTCCCGTTTCCCTTTCCTAGCTCCTTTATTACCCCCAAAATAAATATCTTGTTGTTGTTTGAAATCCTGTGTGAGCATATTATTAGAGAGAGCCTTTAATTCAAAATGTTGAAATGTGGGGAGCTGTGTATTGGGGCATGTCTGGGGAGGGTAACTGGTCATCATGGGTGGTGTAGCAGCTCAGGGGGCTACACCCAGCACCATCTCACCCACGTAAAGCACCCTGAGTAGAGGCACTGTGCAAAGGTTTTTAAAAATGTTAAAAGTTAAGCAGACCCAACCCCTTAGCCTATGTCAGGGTAGTAGGCAGGGGTGTAACACTGGGGGGTGGCACCGCCCAGGGGTTACATTACCATTTACGGAAAAACAAGCAAAGCCAGAAACTCACCACTCACTTAGGTGAGTGTTTCACAGCAGAGTGTGGGTAGGTTCCTGTTCGTTAGACAAAAACGTAAAAGATTTCTTGAGAGGCAAAGCAGTTTTATTTTTAATTTTATGTTTCAAACCATATACAGTGCTATACAAAATAACACATGAGCAACCATACATGACTTGGCTGTGTTTCCATCTCAGGGTTCTGATGGCATCATAGACCTCTCCATCTTCACACTCAAGGTCAATATGATGTCATCAGAATCCCTTGGTGGAAACACAGCCTTGTGCATGATTGCCCATGTATTCTTCTCTAAGTAAAGTGCAAGACACAGTAATTATAATCCTATTGCTTAGTTTTTCATTATCAGTCATGCATAAGATTCAGTTTAGAAAGTGTTAATACCATGTTTCCTCAGAGCACACCTACTGTGAGGTGGAAATGGTGGAAACACACAGGAAGACAATTTCAGCAAAGAACCTGAAAGTACAACTCCTTTTTTAAGAAGAAGCAATTAGGAAGCATTGTTGCTGTGTGGACAGTTGGCGAGGGTAACAAATTAAAATGAAAAAGAACATTTCCTTCATAGATGAATAAAAGTATTAAATGTAAAAATGTAAAATCTTGTGGGCAAGAGACTCCTCCTCCTCCCCTGTATCCCTGGTGATTTTTGTTTTCTTTTCCACCACTAATTTACATTGGCCTAATTGTTTTCCTTTGCTGTTAGCAAATGTGCTCTGGGCACTTAGAACATGCTGTACAACATATGGAGGTGGGCTCCCAGAATTCTAAAGCTTTAATTTTCAACAAAACAAAACGAAAACAAAGCTAGGCAAACCCTCGATGCTTCTCTGTGACTGAGTTCTCCAGCATATCTGTTCAGTGGTCTAGTAGCCAGATTTGAGCACTTATTACTGTACAGGAATTAGGTGTAGCATTTGGCTCAATGGTTGGGAAGGGGCAGAGCAATCATTTTGGTTTAGTGACTCCAGATGGACTTCATCAGTATTAGGAAGGTTTTGCCAAAAGCAAGTGGTTTTACTTCATGTTAACCAGAGTAGGGGCAGTAGCACACAGGGCAAAGGGTTAGCAATACCTGTGCATAAATAACTATATTACACACAAACACACAGGCAGAACAACATTGGGGGGAGTGGACTGAGAGCAGGAGCTGTGGGGTAGTCGTGACTCGGAGGGTGCTCTGAATCTACAGTCAGTGCTTCAGTTCTAGGAAGGTGCAGGTGCTGGAAGCTGAACTCGAGGCGGCCAGGTCAGAAATCCATTACCTGAAAGCCAGGGTCAGTGAACAGCAATGGAGACTGCATGCCCCATTGCTAGTGGGACAAAAGACTGAATCAGGGCAAATGGACCACAGTTGTGAAAGAGGAAAGGAAGAGATGGGTTGGTGGTGTACCAGCATTGCAGGATGTACCCACCTCCAACAAGTTTCAGACACTGTTGGAGGGATGCCCCCTCACCCAGATTCCCACCAGAAACGGGTAGGGAAAAGGAGGCTACAGACACTTTGCACAAGCAATAAAAGGGTTGGCACTCCATCTGGGAAGGAAAAGGGCATTGGTAATAGAGGACTTGATTGTCAGGTGCACAGATGGGATGGTGCTTTCCTCACTGGAAATCGAGAGGGAGGTCCACAGTTTCCCAGGGGAAATGGTAGACACCCTCCAAAGGAAGGTGCTGGAACTCACCGTGACAGATATGAACATAGAAAGAAGCCGGTAAAATAATGCCATTAGGTCTATTGAGTCTGCTTGTATTGCAGGATCCCCAGCATCAGCTAATGAAGCTGTTCTCCCCCAATCGGCTGTTCCCATCAATCCCCCCCTTGACTCTTATTTTCTCCTGAACTCTGTCCCAGTCTCTTTTGAAGCTGCCTACCATTTTCAATGAAACCACCTCCTCAGGAAGCCATTCCAACCTGCCACCACCATCTCCATGTAGAAATGCCTCATAGCCTCTCTCCTAACCTGGCGCCAGCCTCCTCCCTCTCTTCCTTTGCCCCCCCCCCACCCACTCATCCCCTTTCTACTGACACACTCATTTTGTGGCCTCTGGCCACCGTCCCCCTCGCTGTTTTCACCCGCGACTGACAACGGCATCTTACCTGCTGGCTTCTTCCTGACTTACTCCTACCAAGTATACTGTTTCACCGTGAATTCTGATAGAAACTAGATTGTGTTGTCTATTTCAACTTTTTTGACTGAATTTATGTAGAAGTGATCCATATGTTAAGTTTTGTAACCATTGTTTACGTTTGTGTGTATGTTACCCCCCTTCCTCTGACATGGAACCTTTGTAAATGAGCAGTTCCTGCTCAAAGGTACCGGTACTTGTAATCCTAGAGTTTAATAAATAAAAAGATAAATAACCCCCCCAACTTGAGACTGTATCCTCTTGTGTTTCAGTTTTCACTGAGCTTGAAGAAACCCTCCATATCCACCCTATTTATTCCTTTCAAATAGTTGAAGGTCTCAATAATCCCCCCCCTCCAGGGAGTACATGTTCATAGCCTCCACCCTCTCCTCATATGCTCTACCCTGCTGGCCCTTGATCATCTTAGTTGCATCTTTGGACCATATCTAGCAGGTTTATGTCCTTTTTAAGGTATGGGCACCAGTGCTGCATGCTGTACTCTAGCTGTCGCCTCACTAATGACCTATACAAGGACAGTATTACCTCCTCCCACCTACTGCTGATCCCCCTGGCAATGCAGCCCAGCATTTTATTTGTCTTTGCTGCTATTTTCCTACATTGCATGAAATGCTTCAGGTCTATAGTGGTCATCACTCCCAAGTCTTTCTCCTCCTCTTTGGATGCTAATACCCAACCCCACTGTACTCAGTCCTTAGGTTCTAAGCTCTAATCTGCATAACCTTGCATTTCTTTGCAATGAAGCCAAGATGCTAAATCCTGGACCACCTCTTTAGCTTTTCCAGATCTTCCCTTATGTCCTGTACACCTTCTGCTCTGTCCACCCTCCCACAGAGCTTGGTGTCATCCATGAATAAGCAAATTTTGCCCTTAATGCCATCCCAAATGTCATTGACTAAAAAGTACTAGTCCGAGCACTGAACCCTGTGGGATCCCACTGGTGACCTCCCTGGTGCTTGAGAGCTCACCTCCTACTACCATGCTCTGGGTCATGCCCCTCAGTCATTCACCCACCTGGTCAACTTCTCACCAACCCCTAAATCTGCCAACTTCCTGATCAACCTCTTGTGGGGTACAGAGTCAAAGCCTTGCTAAAGTCCAGGTAAAGGATATCCACCGCTTGGCCCCTGTCTACTGTTTCACTGACCCAATCAAAGAAGTCAGTCAGATTTGTTTGGCATGATCTCCCTCCCATAAACCAGTGTTGCCATTCTTCCTCAAGGCCATTCTCTTTCAGATACTCTATTAACCTTACCTTAAGTATGATCTCCATGAGCTTGCACACAATTGAGGGCAGACTGACCAGTCTGTATTTCCCCAGGTTGTCCTTGGGACTGCTCTTATGGAGGGGCACTACATGTGCTATTCTCCAGTCCTGCAGTACCTCACCTGACTGCAGAGAACTGCTGAACAGGTCAGCCAAGGGACATGGAAGCTCCTCTGACAGCTTCCTCAGCAACCATGGGTATACACCATCCTGGACTGGAGATTTATCTACCCTTAATGCTACCAGCCCTTTCCTCACCCTATCCTCCTCTATCAAATCAGCCATGCCGTCTCCCCCCATCTCCTCTCCTTCCTTCTCTCTCTGGTGGGGACTGAACAGAAGTACTCGTTCAGTACTTCTACACTGCCCTCATTCTCATCTACCCACAAATTCCCTTTCCTGAGCCTAACGGTCCTATCTTTCTTGTCCCTTTTCTCACTAATGTGTCAAAAAAGGCCTTTTCCCCATTTGTAACTTCTTCTACTAGCTGCAGCCTGCAGTTCCTTCTGAGCTTTAGCCTGCCGGACTACTTTATCTGCTACACTAGCCCTCTTCAGGTAGGCCTCACTGCCTTCCTCCCTGGTATCTGGTTAAGACATTGCTGCCATAATATCACTGCAATAATATAGTGGCTAGAATCTTGGCAGCGTTTACAGTGACAGGTATAACAGCGTTATGGAGCTTCGGCTACCCCTGTCGCTGCATGCGTAGATAGAGAAGGGAAAGGAGTAGTGGGGATGGAATAAAGGAGTAGTAGGTGCGGAACCTGGTTGAGTCGCTCCCGTGATGGAGTGGCTAAGGCACTCGCACCTGGAGCGGAGGAGATTTGGGGACCAGGGTTTTGTTCCCCATCTCCTTGAAATGGACTTCTGGTTTTTTTTTATGTTTATTTTTTTTTCATTTTAGTCTTTGGTAACCGGGTAAGGCCCACTAGGCACAAGTGCCTGTTTTCAGGGGTGACCTGGGAACACTGGGTGGTTAAGTGACTTGCTCAGGGTCACAGAGTATGCAAGTGGAGGTTGTGAGAATCAAACTCGGGTCTAGTCTGCTGGATCTACCAAGCTCATTCACACCTCATTCCTCTAACCTCTAGGCTATACTACCACCTTACAAAGACATTTCCCCCCTCCCGAGTTTCTTCCCAACCCCAAGGTCCACACCCCCTTGGAGCTGATTATATTACTGTAATTCCAGGTGTGTGGGGGCAAAACAAAAGACTCCTGCGATTTTTTTGTAAGTTTATGTGTTGTGTCAGCATTTGTGCTGGTCAGTGTTTTCACCTACATTGTATGTGGTTTTAGAGGTTTCAGTTGTGACATTGTATGCCACAGTGTTTTTGTACATGAAATTATGACCTAGAACCTCCTACCTCTAGGTCCTCTTGAACTTCTTGTAGGCTGACCTCTTATTCCTTACTGCTTGGGTGACCTCTGTGCTAAACCAGCTGGGTGCTTTGACCCTCATGTTTTTCCCTTTGAGATGAGGGAGACCAGATATGATAGTGCATGAAGGCAAAAATTATCTGGCCAGGAGAGATGTACAGGAGGTGCAAGAATGCTTCTACAGCTTAGGCAGGACTCTCAGGGACAGGGCAGGAGCTGTGACCTTCTCTGAGGTTCTACCGCAGCCATGCTTTAGTTGCAGGGAGCAGCTTAAAACAGAGCAGTTTAATGCATGGCTGAAGGGCTGGTATCAGGGAGAGGGTTTTTAGTTTTTAAGAGATTGGGGCTACATGCCCACACCTGGTGGGGATGGAAGCTGTACAAGGGGCATGGCCTGCACCCCAGTGGGAAGGGTGCTACGGTGCTGGGGAGTAGATTTGCACAACACCTAGAAAGGACTTGTAACTAGGAGATATGGGAAGCAACATAGTTGAGGTAAGGCAAATCCACACAACTGAGAGGGGGCCAGGAGGGCCTTCCTCGAGCACTAGGACAGGCAGAAAGAAAAAGCCCAGAAGGGGGAGGGAGGGGGTGATACTGTGAAGCAAATAGTATGCAAAGGAGAGAAGGAAGGAATATAGTGGCAGGAGATAGACATGGACCAGTGGAACACAGTAGTGGTAGGAGGGTACAAGGAAACAGAAGGAGTCGAGGGCACTTCTCAGAGAGAAGCCAAGCATCAGACAGGACACAACATGTATGGAAAGTGATGTGTGGTAATGCCAGGTGCTGGGGAAATAAAGTCTGTGACCTTCAGGCAGTAATAGTTGAGGTAAATTTGGATGTGGTTGCTGTAATGGAGACATGGGCAGCTCAGCACTGCACGTGGGAACTGCAGGCACCAGGGTATACATTGTTTAGGAGAGATAGAGGAAAAGGGAAAGGGACTTCATGTTCACTGCCACCACGTGGTTTTTGCCAACAAGAACCAGGAAACCTGTTTTTACCTCCTTCTCATGCAAGGTCAGGAAGGTCAACACAATAATTTTTCTGCCTTAACTGTCAACCTTGCGGTCTTCAGTCTGTGGAACACCTCCCTCACGTGCCTGACGTGATCCTGCCATGTTGGCTGTAAATGGCAATGTCATCCATGTAAGCCAGTGCATATTCCCCTGCCCCAGCCAGGATGCATTCTTCATCCCAAATGGCATTACTCTGAATTCAAATAAGCCATTTGGGGTAATGAAAGCAAACCTCTTCCTGACTGTGGGGGTTAACAGCAGCTGCCAGTAGCCCTTCGTCAGGTCTGTGGTGGTCAGGAACTGGGCTCCCCCAGCCATTCCAAGGTCTCATCCATTCTGGGCATGGGGTAGCCATCAGACTCCGTACAGCTGTTGAGCCTCTGGTAGTCAACACAGAATTGTGTGGTACCATCCTTCTTGGGGTTCAGGACCACAGGTGAAGCCCAGGGGCTACTGAACTCCAGGATCACTCCAAGGACCAGCATCTCCCTGAGTTCCTCCAGCATGGTATACTTAACCCCCTCAGCGGAACTTGGGCCCTAGTGTCCATGTGGTGTTCAACCATTGTGGTGTATCCCAGATTCCCTGTGAACATGTCCCCAAATTCTCACAGCATCGCCCCCCCATCACCTCAGCCCGGACTGGTGACAGCAGCCCTGAGAGTGTGAGGTTATTCATTGAGAATTCCTCCCGGGCTTCCCCAAGGAGGTCCACCAGGGACTCAGCCTTGCTCCCCTCCTCTGGCGTGCTGCACATGGTGAGGATCATTTCTTCCCTATCATAGTAGGGCTTCATCATGTTCGCATGATATACCCTCTGCCTGTGCCTTCTGTGAGGCAGCCCTACTATATAGGTAACATCACTCAGCTTTCTGATTAAGGAGAATGGGCCTCACATGCTGCCTGCAATTTATTGTGTCAGACTGGGACAAGTACCATCACTTGCTGTCCGACTTCATACTCCCAGGATCTGGCCCCATGGTCGAACAAGGCTTTCTGTTGCTGTTATGCAGTGGCTAAGTGCTCCTGGGCAAGCTCCATGAGCTCCTTAAGCCTGGCCCTGAAATTTAGGATGTACTGCACAACAGACTCCCCTTGGGCAGCATGGTTACCTTCCCATTCATCCCAGACTAAATCTAGGGCCCCCCTTACCCTGTGACCAAACAGGAGCTCGAAGAGTGAGAACCCTGTGGACTCCTGTGGGACTTCCCTGTAGGCAAACAGGAGGTGGGGCAAATATTTGTCTCACTCCCTTTTTTGCTGGTCAGCAAATGCCCTGAGCATAGTTTTAAGGGTCCCATTTAACTGTTCAACCAGGCCATTTGTCTCGAGGTGATAGGGCGAAGCACAGAGCTGTTTCACCCCGCACTTCTTCCACAAACTGGTCATTAAGGACAACATAAAATTTGCCCCCTGGTCTGATAAAATCTTCTCAATCAATCAATCAATCAATCACTCAATCAGTCAACGTTTTATTTATCAGCACTCTTCCAGTAGATCAGAGTGCTTTACAGTCTTAACAGTAATTGAAGAGTAGTTACAATTCTAGCCATACAGATAAAATAACACTATAATACATCTAATCTTAATTAACTATAAATGTAAAATTCATAATACAGTGTTCCATTAAATTTAACTCTCCTCAGGGAACGCCTGGCTGAATAGATAGGTTTTCAATTCAGTTTTAAAGCTGTCAGTGGTCTGACACTGTCTAATCCTATGAGATAGAGCATTCCACAGGGTCATGGCTGCAAAAGCAAAAGTATATGCCCCGGAGGTCTTTAAAAGGACCTTGGGAACCTCTAGCAATCCCTCATCAGCAGAGCAGAATCCCATTCGGCTAAAGATTCCCAGGAGCTCATCTGCCACCTTTTATGCCTCAGTGGAGGACATGGCCACTGCCTTGGGGTACCTGGTTGCGTAATCCACCACAACCAGTATGCATCATTTGTCTGTGTGACTTGGGGTACTTAGGGGCCACACTATGTCCATGGCTACCCTCTTAAAGGGTTCATTGATAATAGGCAGGGGCACCAAAGCTGCCTTAGCCTTGTCCCCGACCTTTCCAACCCGCTGGCACTGTGGACAAGTCCGACAATAATTTGCCATGTCTGTGTACATGCTTGGCCAAAAGAAATTGTTGGCAAGTTATATTTTTTGTGCAGTTAATACCCAGGTGGCCTGAAAATTAAATGTCATGGGCCAGGGCCAGAAGCTGCTTTTGGTAGTCCCGGGGAACTGCCAGCTGCTGGAGTGCCTCTCCCTCTAGCCTCCTTTGTGGTGTACACTCCCTGTACAGCAGCCCATTTTCCCAATCAACTGACTTTTTACTCCCTTGAGAGGCCTCAGCACTATCTGCTATCTCTCTCAGTTTTTGAAGGGTAGATTCAGCTCACTGTGCCCTGCCCAGCTCCTCCCATCTGACCCTCCCCAGTTCCCCTTCAGGAGGAAAGCTGCCCTGGTGGCAACCTCCTCTGCTTGCAGCTGGGGCTCAGGGCTGCTACTCCTAGCTAGCCCCTCATCCACACTAGCCATTTCCTCAGCTGCTAAGGGATGGGTATGCACAGGCTGTGTCGCCCCCTCCTCACCTTCAGAAGCTTGTCCTTTTTCCTGGCTATGGGTAGTAACACATACTAGATTCTCTCTGTGGTCAAAATCATTCCCCATGATCACATCCACAGGGAGATCAGATACAACTCCCACCTCCTGTGCCCCATGGCCACCCTCCCAGCTCAAGAAGACCCGAGCCATTGCCACTTGGACCACTGGACCTGTGACTCCCCAAATCTTGGAGAATTGCCCTGGCAGAATTTGCTCTGCCTGGATCACATCTTGCCTTACCATGGAGATGGAGGCACCAGTGTCCCTCAATTCCTGTGTTACTGTCCCATTGACTAGAATAGGGTGCATATACTTGGTGGAGTTTGGTGGTACTACAGTGTGTGCACAGTTTACCAACTGCAGTGTATTGTCTTGATCACCATCTCCCCCAGGCTTTTGCTCTTTACTCCTGTTTCTAGAGCAGACATAGGATAGATGCCCCACTTTTTGGCAAATCCAGCATTCCTTTGCCCCCGGCTCCTTGTTCCCTTTAGAACCGGTGAGTTCTACTTTGGGCTTGGGTGCAAGCTGGTTCCCTTTAGGCTGCCCTCCCTGGGTCCCCTTAAAACCATGTGCTGCCCCACCCCCATAGTTCTTATGTTGCGAATGTGGTCTGCTGGCCACATACAAATCAACACCTTCAGCTGCCTCCTTTTCGGAGTTGCAAGCCCGGTCCAGCAGCCAAATCAGGTACAATTTTAAGAAACTGTTCTCTTATGATTAAATCTTTAATTTGGTCTACAGTCCTTGCCTTAGCCCCATCCACCCAGTGGTCTAAATAAGCACACATTTGGATATGCAGTTTACATAGCTGTCTCCTGGTCCTTTTCTTAACTCTCTAAATTTCCATCTATAGGCCTCAGGAGTCCATTCAAAATGTTTTTTTAACTTTATCATAGTCCATGCAATAATTATCATCCATTCAAGCAAATGCATGCAAGGTACAGCCGGTAAGTAATGGGGTCAGGTGGATCTTCCACAAAGTCTTATCTACTTTAAATTGCCCACAAACCAACCAGACCAGTGCTGTTGAGGGCTGAGGCAATGGACGCCTTACCTCACGCTACGCCGGTGACCCGGGTTCGGGAAAGACCTTGGGTCACTGGGGAGCTGGCGTGGGGGGGAGGAACGGAGTGGGATCGAGCAGCCTGCAAGGCAGCTCTCCCCTCCCGGGGTGGTTGCCCGAACCCCCGTAGTTCCACTGTCACCGGGTGGAGGTCCAGTGGGAAGTGTAGGAGGGTGAGGGCAGCAGCAATAGCAAGGGGTGTGGCAGAAGGGGCTGAGCTGGTTCCCGGCGTGCCCATGCGCCTCCACGCACATGTACGTACGTGTCTGCCGGGGTCCCAGGTCTGGGAGAAAAATGGGGTAAAACACCAAAAATATATATAGGAAAAAAAATAGCCCTCAAAGCCTCTCAAATGATTTTAAAAACAAATCCAGATCATCTCCCTCTTGGTATTGTGGGAACATTTTAGAATTAATTGTGGCTCCGCGGGTTGAATCCCCTTCGCCATTACTTACAGTTTGCCGTGATGTTTGCTGGCTCAGTTTTTCTGTCTTGATCTTGTATGGTCATTCTCTCACTTGCTGTGCTTGTTCCTTCTCTTTTTCCTCTTGCATCATGATCTCATGCTGGCAAATCTTCGCCCTTTCCTCTCGCATAAGGATCTCATGCTGGCGAATCTTTTCTCTTTCCTCAGCCTCCAGCCTTGCTCTCTCCTCCTGCATCTGGATTTCATGCTGCCGGGCCCTCTCTCTTTCCTCAGCCTCCAGCCTTGCCCTCTGCAGTTCGGCTTCCCTCAGTGCAAGCTCTGCTTTGGGATCTCAAGCTGAGGTTGATTGGGCTGCACAGCTTCCCCAACTTGTGCCACAATGGGACCTCAGTCTCGTTACCTGGGTAACTGTCCTCCATGACCACCTGCTGACCAGGTATTGGGCCATGCTCATTTGAGACCATCTGCCCCTCTTGCAGCCGGTCATGCACCAACAGGGCTTCTGTGAGTGCACTCTTTGTCATGCCCTCATGGACAATCCCCCTCTTTGTGCACAGCTCAAGAAGCTGCTGAACATGAAATTTGACATAGCCTGAGGAGCTCATATTCTCTAGCTACGCTGCACTGAACTGTCTAGAAATAAAAAAAAAAACAGTAGCAAACATTGCAACCATTTGAAATCCTGTTTCCTGACTGTTAAGGTATATTTCTGCTGGCATTCCATCACCAGTGTGCTATGTCTCTCTCTCTCTCTCTCTCTTTTTCTCAGAGTTCGTACCTCACAGGAAAGCACACCATCCACTGCTCTCACTGGACTGGTACCAGTTGCCACACAGATCCCACTGCTACCACCAATGTAACGGTAATATTCCACCCACCAGGGACTTCACATTCACTGCCACCATGTGTTTTTTACCAATAGGAACCATGAAACCTATTTTTTACCTCCTCCTTGATCAAGGTCAGGAAGGTCAGCACAATAACTGTGGGTAGAGTGCCCCTTCGGAGATGGACTGCAAACAGAGTCCAACAGAAACAGTAAAATTGCCCTTTTAACTAAAACAAGTAGTCGCCAATTCTGTAAAAATAGAAGTTTTACTAAAATACTACAAGTATTTACAACAGGATTTATATACAGTCAGACAAAAGGATTACAGTTTACTAGAAATTAAAATATATGGAAATTATACAAGACAGATTGCAAATAGAAGAAATCTGAGCTGTTCTCACTTTAACCCATGTCTTTACCTGCTGCTGCTGCCTGAAGAAAACACTGGTCCCTAAGCTGTCTTTTCTTACCAGACTTCTAGCGGCAGGGCTCTGGCATTATCAGATGTTCCAAGCCTAAGAGGCAGAGAGACTGCTTACAGCCCCTCAATATATTTCTTACTCCATATAGGGAGGGGTCTCATTCACTTTGAGTAACTGTTCTATGTTGTCCCAGCCCTCTTTGAGAGAGTATATGTGTGTGTGTGTGTGTGTGTGTGTGTGTGTTGCGCGTGTGTCCATCCACCCTTCAGCACCTCCTTGCTAACATTATGATGTCCACCTGGGTCCTTTGTTCAACATGGGAACATCTACAGGAAGGACTCTTCACTGGGTTTATTGCTTTATTGCCTCCTCCCTAGCTTTTCCTGTTAACTTTCCCAGGAGAACATCAGACCATCCACCCTGGCTGGCATAAGCTATCATATACTACTTGATCATGTGATCTAGTAACCATCTTGTAAATGAAACAGATACATATTTAGAAAAGAATAAATGAATCATAGGAATACATGGCTTTGGTCCCCTTTTCTGTCACAGGCAGGCTGGTGATATATGTACAGGAGGGTATCCTTGCCTCTGAAATCCAGGAAACAGGCAGGGCTAAAGGGACTGAGACTAAATTTGCACAGGCAATAGTGGGGGGGGGCATAATTGGGATCGGAGTAGTGTACAGGGCACCAGCACAAAAAGGAAGAGATACTATGAGTTGACAGATGAAATAAAGATGATGGTGTAACTCAGGGAGGTATTAATACAGTATTAGGAAATTTAAAGTTGTCAGATGTACTGTATACTGGAAACACCAATAGCAAGTGCAAGGAGTCTGGCCTTGGTGGAAAGGATGCAGGAGACATTCCTGAACCAGAGGGTCATGGATCCCACTAGGTAAGGGGGCCATATTAGATCTGCTGACAAACAGGGACAGCATAGGGAGGTAATGATGCGGTAACCCCTGGGTTCAAACAGTTACAGAACCACATGGGCTAAGATCAGGCTTAAAGTTGAGAGGCTTCACTCCAGGACTAAGGTCCTTGACTTTAGAAGAGCAAATGTTTGGGAGAATGAGGGAGGTATTGGAGGTATAAACTATGGACAGCAGAGGCAACATTAAGAACAGCCAGAAAATAGTATCTGATTAGAAGTGGAGTACTAGAGGTAACAAATCTCTGTGTAGAAATGGTGAGGAAGGGTAGTAGGGGAAATAAAGCACTATGATTCTCAAACAGTGCTGCAGCGGTAGTAAGGGAAAAAAGGAAGGCATTTGTTAGGTATAAAAGGAGTCAAATGGAGGAAAAGAAGGAAGGGGGTGGGGGCGTACCAGGAAAAAAATGAAGGTAGTAAACAGGAGAGTTACACAGGCAATGAGCCTCGGCTCAGTATGCCTTTTCCAGTTATCAAACATTTAAATAAATAAATAAATAAACAGGCAAAGGCGGAAGCAAAACTAGGATAATGGGAAGGGGTTAAGGAGGGTGATGAGCATTTTTTTTTTTTGCTGTAAATGAGAGTAGCACAAAAGAGTGGTAAACTAGAAGGGGGAGGAAAAGGCAGAGGATTAGAATGGTTAAGGGAATCTACTGAACAATTATTTCTGGTCAGTATTTACGGTGGAGGACAGGGGCACCCTGCCAGACTGCAGCATGGCAGCCAGCATGGGATCAGCAGCAGATTTCAACAAGCAGCCCATAACGGAGGCGAGACTGTTGAAGGGACTTCAAGCACTGAAAGTAAATAAATTCAGTGGTCCCAGATGAGTTGCATCCAGGGGTGTTCAGGGAGATGGTGCTGGTCCTGGCAGGTCCTCTAATGGATCTCTTGAACTGTTCTTTGGAGACAGGAGATGTGCCAGAGGATTGGATGACAGCCAATGTGGTCTCCCTACTTATAAGTGGGAGTCAGAAGCACCCAAGAAACTATAGACCAGTCAGTCTGTTGTCTATAGTGGACAGTGTCAAGCTAGCCCACCAGGATACCTGGAAATTTCCAGGTGGGCCCCCTCACTTAGGCTCTTATGCACCTTTCAAACTCTAAAAATGCTAACACTTAACTATTTTATATTTAAATAGGGTGTTCTAACAACTGCAGGAAAATAAAAAGTGCAAAAATAGAGTCTCTGTACCAAACTGAAGTGCAAAGCTGATATGAATACAACTCCTCCCCGAGCCCCTTTAATTATTTTCCAGATGGGGCCCCTGCACCCCAGTCCAGCCCGGAAAGTTGGGGAAACTACTGAAGCCTATAGGCTCTTTTACATGGAGCCTACCTGGTACTGTTGCAGTTGGAATTGTCTCCCTCCGCTCTGTCTGCAACACTCACTGTTTTGTTTACATACTGCAGCTATGCAGCATTCCTGCTGGGCTTCCTATGTTTTGGGGGCATTTCTGTCAGAGGGGTAGGTTCCATGTAAAAGAGAGGTAGAGCCACTGGTGCAGGTGAAGCAGTGTGTTTACATGCTTGCAAAAAATGCCTGTATCAGTGCAAACTTGTCCGTATTCCCAACAAACCAGGGAACGCTCTTTGCTTCAATGAAGCACAACAGAGTGACTTACAACACTCTGCCAGCTGTTTACACTGCTGGATTTGCAGTGGTGACACCACTAACACTGGTGCAGATCCAGTAGTGTAAAAGCACCTTATAATGAAGTAAAGGATAGTGGAGTTCCTGGAGGCCAATGTTTTGCCAAATGAACCTGACTGAACCCTTTCATTGGGTGACAAAGGCCATGGAGGCAGGTCAGGCAGTTGATGTCTTGTACCTAGATTTCATTAAAGCCTTCGGCTCAGTCCAACAGGAGTGATTGATAAGGAAGCTGGGTGACTTGGGGTGGGGGACAAGATTACACTGTGGGTGAAAAATTGGCTGAGTTGGAGGACCCAGCAGGTGGTTCTAAATGGGGGACCCTCAGGGAAAAGGGAAGTCATGAGTGGAATGCCCCAGGTATCAGTTCTTGGACCGGTTCTCTTCAACATTTTTATTTGACATTTAGAAAATGGGTTGGGAATTTCCCTGTCTCTGATTGGCTGAGTCCCTTTCCTAGGAGTACATTAACTTATTCACACCACATGAGCTCTTTGAGATTTCCACCACTTGTGCCCTGTATACACTTAGCACTGCATCCTGGGCCTTTCTAAGTAAAATCAAGCCATAATCAGCATGCCACAAACAAATGTGAATACCTCTTGAACCGTAAGTGCTACACACAAAGAACGAGTGGCAAAGTTGTTCTGCACACCATTACCTTTCCAATGGTGCTATGCAATCAATTGTAATCAATTTGTTTTTTATTTTATACTACCTGAAATACCAAACAACTGTGTTATTTTTTTCAGATTTATTAAAGGTGCTGAGGTGAGGCTTGAGAGACAAATGTCAGCCATGCACACCATACCTTAAACAAATGTGAATAACTCCTAAAGTATACATGAGAGATACAAAATATCAGTAGCAAAATTGTTCAGCACAAAATTACCTTTCAAATGGTGCTATGCAATCAATTTGAAGCAGTTTGGTTTGTTTAATATTTAGATAAAAACTGCTGACTTCCTCAGACGTTTCCTGGCCTGAGTGAAAGTCAGTTGATTATGTCTACAGGCATTATTGACCTGAGTGGCTATGCTTTCAGATACCACCTACTGGTATATCTAGGCCTGAATGAGTTAATGTGTCAATAGAGACTGGGAAAAAATAGAACCAGTGCAGGCCTGCCTCACTACTAACTAATATCACTGTGCCCACTTTGAAAATTTAAAAAAGTGAACAGCTGCCATTTTTACGCTTGCTTTTTTCCTGCTCCTCCCTCCTTTGCCCAACTTGCTCTCAACGCTTACCACTCGCTGCCAGACAAAACTCACACAAACCGGGATTGTTAAAAAAACAACGTGACTTCTCTCTGCTTGCTGTGTTCACAGCAGTCATTCCCACTGTCGCATCAGCCTTCTGATTGTGCTTGCTACTGTCCTAAGTGAAAACATTCTTCCGATCACTCCATACGTCTGTCCTGCTGTCACAGCTTGAAAAATCTGATATTTATTTGAAAAAAAAACAAAACAGGGAAGTCTTTCCTCGCATGGAGCTGCTTATTCTTTTTGCCACTCTACCCCTTTTTAACATAGTAATAAAACATTTCAACTGTGTGGCTACATCTCCTCTTGACCACCAATGAAACAATTGGGTGAGGAGGGGAACCTGGGTTTCCCTCGTGCAGCCTACCCTACCTAATCATACCATTATATCAACAGGAAGTCCATCACTGGTGTTTCCTCTGTGTCTACAAGACATATCAGGAAGGGCAACTACTGGGAATTTAATTTGTTTTAAACCTTAGTTTCATGGTAATCCTTATAGTGGGTGAGCCAAAATATGAGCATGTGGTATGTGTTTATCAACCAGCAGCAGGTAACTGATCCAGCCACAGCTGCTATGAAAATTCTAAAAATATATTTGCCTCTTGGATTTTGGAGATTTGGCGGCACCAGATCAAAGAGTAAGTGGACTGCCCCCAAACATGTTTGTAACTCTAATATCTGCTTTGCCTACTCCACAAAGGTCCTGAAAGGAGCTATAATCAGGCATGGCTCGAACACAAGGCATGATCTGCCCTCATTCCACAGTGCTGCTAGGATTTGTCTGTGTGGGTTAGTTTAAATTTCTGGATGGTCACTGGTGTTTGAAAGTAGCTCCTCACCACCTTCCATCATAATTCTTGCCTCAAGTTACTGGCTGTTGTTTTATGGGTGCCTACCCAGATTTTTAGACATTTAAAATCTCATAGATTCATTTGCAGTGTATCTGCCCAGGTATGCTGTATGCATTCTGCTGATTATTTAGGACGTAACTTGGACATATACTCCACCAGATCTGAAATGTGTTTTTTACTATTGGGATGAATGGAGCAGATAGTTAAGGAGGGGGTTGAGGGGGGTTCACTATCTTTGACCTCACTGCTTCTTCATTGGCAAAATCTCTAATCTGGAAGTATCAAAAAAGATCCATGCCTAGCAGCTGAAACTCTTCCTGGAAGTCTTAAAAACCATTTGTGATATTCCCATGGAAGAGTTGGCCTAGAAACTCCAAGCTTTCTTTCCTCCATCTGTGAAAGGAAGGGCCCTCGCTTGGGAAAAATCTTGATAGTCCCCTACTGGGACGGCAGCATAAATACTAACAAGACTGTGATATGATTTTTGCACTTCCAACCATGTTTAGATTGTGCTCTTTGTCCACAGGTTGGTAAATGCGTGTGTGTTTGCCTTTTCTAGCCCAGAGTAGGCAATGCATGGAGGGCTGCATGTCTGAGGATGCACTGCTCTCTTTGTGACCAGCCTATGTATATGTCTTGCACCATGTATTCAATAGTAGTGGCTTGCTCCTTTGGTAGTATAGCATTCAGTCTGGTAGGCCAATACCTCTTTGAATCCTCAGAGTAATGATCAAGGTGCATATTTAGCTGGGCTCTCCTATAAGATTTTTGAAAAAAGTTAGCATACAGCAGCTCCCTCCACAAATGTTTTGATAGGTATATCAGTACAGTGTTCAGTGAGAGCAGGAACCATGGCAGGAGATTCAATTGAATGATCTCTACCAAGTAGGAATGTAGGGAGACTCTCCCATCTTTTAAGATCTGCTTGTACCTATGTTACTAGAGGCCATATGTTGTTTTTATATACGTCTTCACCTGTGGTCGAGATATTGACTCCTAGGTACTTAAGATGTCATGATATCTACTTTAGGTGGAATGATTACTTCAGTTCTGGTATCAAATGACCATAAAACCATAGAATTTCAGTTTTGTTGCCATTCATTTGAAAGCCAGACTCTGTACTAAATTAAAACATTTATTTGGTAGGGATATGACTTTAGGAGGCCATGTAGAAAAAAAACAGGGTATCATCTGCGTATAGGGACACCTTTCTTTCCTCTTCCTCCACTCAAATTCTGTGTATATCCTTGTTATCTCTAATCTGTTGAGACAATGGCTCATTGCTCAGGACAAAATGTCTAGTTCATCTGCCTATTGTAAAGCTTTCAAATATTACACTGGTCACTCTGAGTCTCCCATGTGGTCCAGAGCCCAGCTCCTTTACCCACCCACAGAATTGGTTGATGAAACCAAACTCACATAAGAGGGCATACAGAAATTTCAATTTGAGCCTGTCAAAGGCCTTCTCTGCATCCACCATGATGGCCAACTATTGTCTTGGTGGCTGTTGTTTTTAAGAAACATTGAACATTGTCCCTCAGGTGTCCTTCAGGGGTGAAACCTATCTGATTAGGGTGACTTAGTAAAGCTATGGATTTTTGCAATCTATCCACTAGTATCTTTGTGAAGAGCTTCATGTCATGGTTAAGAAGCAAGAGAGAGAACTGTAATTGCTGCACTGTTGGGCATCTTTACCCTCTTCGGGTATTACAGATATCTAGGCTTATGTCCAGGTGTTGGGCATGGTAGATAGGTTGTCACAACAACCAAAAATTTTGAGCAGGGCCAGTCTAAGGTCCTCTGCAATGTTTTTGTAAACCTCAGTAACAAAGCCATCTAGGCCTGGTGTCTTTCCATTTTTGAGATGTCCACTGGCTTGGGCTAGTTCCAGCCTTGTTACCGAACCATCTAGCATGGCTTTGCCATCAGCTGTTATGTTAGGAAGTATCACCTCAGTTAAGAAGATGTCGATTGTGACTATTCTCCCAGTTTCTGGATTGTCTGTGTACAATTTAACATGAAATGTGTGGAAAAGGGAAACAATTCCTGTTAGGTTTTGGACCATTGTTTTTGAAGTGGTCCCATTTATGAGTTCTATAACTATTGTGTTGTCTGCCTGTTTTGGAACCATAGAGAATAGTTTACTAGCTCTTTTTCCCCTGCTCATAATATTTTTGATTGGTGTACCTAGGTTTCCCCATTGCCTGATTGCTCAACAACTTCTTTACTTCTTCCCTTGTCGTTTTTAACTCTCTAAAGGTGAGTTTACACAGCCACTCCACTCTCGATTTTGGACTGCATCTGTGCTGCCCTGAACTCCTGTTCCAACTCTACTCTCTGTTTACACTGTCCCCCCTCTGCACTGATGCAAGTTGCACTAGAAAGAGGAAGTGCGTGGGACAAATGCCACCGTCTCAAGCTAGAGGAAGAAGTCCAGCTTAGCTGTGTACCATAATGAGCAGCGCAGCCTGTCCATATGAATGCTTAAGTCGCTCACTCTGGAACATGTCCCCACTCCTGCTCCAGATCAGGAAGAGAATGAGAGGATAGCTTATCATGCTACAGTAAATGTCTGCATGGCTGTCTTTGCACCACCGCAACCTGTGTGCTCGGGTTGCTGCGGTGCAAAGGCAGCTGTGTAAACATGCCTTGAATGTGCTTTTTACTTCCTCTCTCTTTATGTAACAGTTCTAAGTCAATTATTTTGGTCCTTTATTTTTTCTCCCCATAGAGTATGAAATTATTTTTGCCCCCTTATTACTACCTTCAGTCCATCCCATATATATTTTTAAGCTACTATTTGATTTGTGTTGATGTCTAAGTAGTCTTTTGTTGCTTTTTAAACTTTAGGTTGACATTCTTTTTCATTTAGCAAGGTTACATTGTGAAGCAAGAAGGATTGGGTTTCTTTGGGCCTTAGGCAGAGTGTAATGGCAGTTGAAGCATGGTGGAACATGGGAAAGATAACATGTATGCCATTCTTTTCTACTTTATGTCTCATTTTGTAGATAATATAGATTCTATTGATGTGAAAATATCAGTCATTGGGATATGAGTATAAAGAATAATCTTTTTCTCCCTGATGTTGCTGTCACCAAACATCTGTGAGATCTGCCTTCATCATTATTAGAATTCTGGGAGGATCTGTCTCATACAGGAGTGGCCAAGGTGATGAACAGCTGCATGCTATTCTGCTGAGGAGAAGCAGGGTGCTGTAATGCTTGCCTTTTACCTAGAACAACTATGCCATTGTTGCCTGAATTTAGAGAAGAAGTCTGGTAAAAGAGAACTGCTGTTTTTGACAGAAGAGAACTTTGGTTTCAGAGCAAGAAACAGCAGTCTAGAACTACAGATTTTTTTACTGATAAATCACTTCTATCTCAGCAGGAGTTAGTACCAGTTTGGATTAAGCAAACAGATACTTTATTAGAAGAAGGGGGTCTCATTTAAGTAAAAAAAAAGAAGAAAGTCAGTGTGTGTTTCTCTGAGGAAGGGCGGTGTATCAGCTTAATTTACTGAGCCAGAGCAGAGGGTGAATCTAATCGGGGTGTGGCTTAGCAGTTTAGGAGTACAAAAGCAGCTGTCTCTGATTACAGCTTCCTGCTGTTTTTGACAGAAGAGAACTTCAGTTTCAGAGCAAGAAACAGCAGTTTAGAACTACAGATTTTTTACTGATAAATCACTTCTATCTCAGCAGGAGTTAGCACCTGTTTGGATTACGCAAACAGATACTTTATTAGAAGAAGGGGGTCTCATTTAAGAAAAAAAAAGAAGAAAGTCACTGTGTGTTTCTCTGAGGAAGGGGGCTATATCAGCTTAATTTACCAAGTCAGAGCAGAGGGTGAATCTAATTGGGGTGTGGCTTAGCAGCTTAGGAGTACAAAAGCAGCTGTCTCCAATTATAGTACAGCTTCCTGTTGTTTTTGACAAAAGAGAACTTTGGTTTCAGAACAAGAAACAGCAGTCTAGAACTACAGATTTTTTACTAATTGCCGTCCTTCCCACCCCTCCACCCTCCCACCCAAAGCCAGTTCTACTTTTATAGCCAGTGGATTTGACTGACAACAGGAACTTCCTGTTTGGCAGTAGGAAGGGAAGGATCACTGAGACACATTAGTTTCATCAACCTTGAAGAAACCTAAAAAAGAACTCTTTCTCCCCCTCTGGCTGCTGGAGGTCTGAATCCAAGCACGGAAGAAGGAGGCAGTTGAAGACTACAGGAAGTTCCTGTCCCAGAACAGAAAGGGAGAGAGTTGTAAGGGCACATAGGCAGTAGGAAAGTAAATGTACTGTAAAAATACATAGAGGAAGGAGACAGTAAGCATAAAAAGCAACAGGAGAGGGGGCACAAAATAAGTCAAGATGGAAGTGGTGCAGTGCAACGGCTGTGGGGCAGCAGTGTTCCAGGAGACATTCTGGAGGCTGCGATGCTGCCCTGTTTGCAGGCACCTCTCTGGTCTAAGGGAGGAGATTGCCCATCTCCAGACTGACATGGCTAGGATTTGTGAAACCTCTTCCACCACCCAGGGACCACCAGGGCCACCACCATTACCTCAGAAATTGCCAAGAAGAGGAGCGGTTGGATCGAGGGAGGCTCAGGAGGGAGGGAGGGAGGGAGAGGGTGGTGAACAGAGGTGCATCCTCCAGTTCCACCTCTCCACATTTCATATGCTGTTCTGGTAAAGAGTGGTTCCTCTATGGAGGCACCTGCAGTGGAGACCAAGGAGGATGCTGGAAACCTCCACAAAGGAGACCCACAGGAGGGTGGCATGAGACCCCACGAGGGAAGGAAACAACTCCTGGTGGGGGACTCAATCATTAGGGGTTAGAAGTGGGGGAGGAAGGGGATAGGGAGGTTAGGTGCCTGCCTGGTGCCATGGCATGGAGGGACAGGAAGCGAATCCTCAGGATTGCAGGAGCAGCTACACAAGGGAGGAAGCTTGATGTCATTGTCCACCTAGGGACAAATGACCTGGCTGTGAATGGGATTAGAGCAGTGCAAGAGGAGTTTGTGGAGTTGGGGAGGGGCCTTAGACAAGTAGCATGTATGGTAAACTTCTCGGAGGTGCTGCCTGTCTATGGCAAGGATGATGCTAGGGTGTTCCACACCATGGGTTTCAATGAATGGTGGAAAAACTGGTGTGGAGCTCAGGGTTTTGACTTCACTGGGGACTGTGGAGCCACCTAGAGGGATGCAGTCTGATACTGGCACGATGGTCTGCATCTGTCCGGGGGGAACCAGGATCCTAGATGACAGGTTTAAATGCTTCATTGGCAAGCATTTAAACTAGCCAAGGGAGGAGGCACTGCAAAGGAGCAGGGAAATCCCAGCCTCCTCCCACAAAACACAGTAGTTAGAGAGGTAAACACCAAGGTAGAGAAGTCAGTAGAGAGCAGGACAGGGATAAATGCAGAAAAAGGTGGTAAGGGCAGGGATGGGGCTAAAAGGGGTAAGGCCATAAAAAATAAATGGAAGGTGATGAGTACCAATGCCCGCAGTCTGTGAAACAATCTCTCTGAACTAGTGGCCTTGATGGAAGAGGGATGCCTGGATATTGTGGCAGTCACTGAAACATGGTACACAGAGAACCATGACTGGGATGTCAACATACCAGGATACACAGTCTACAGGAGGGACATGGTGGGTAAAAGAGGAGGAGGAGTAGCTCTCTATATAAGGGAAGGGATTAAAGCAACAGAACTAAAGAGGAAACAGGAAGTTGATGAGTCACTGTGGGTCACCCTGTAGACAGGAAATGGCACCACAATCCGCATGGGGGTTGTGTACAGACCCCCAACTTAAGGGGAGGAAATCAACAAGGAAATGATAGAAGGCATCCTTAAAATGGCAGAAAAAGGGGAGCTATTGTTGGTGGGGACCTGAATACGCCAGATGTTAACTGGAGTACCTTTGCTACAGGCACATCCAAGAGCAGGGTCAATCTTGATGCCCTACAGGGGGCATGCCTCAGACAGCTAGTGTTGGAACCCACTCGGGAGGAAGCAATCTTAGACCTGGTACTCTCAAATGGGGAAGGAGAAAGGATCTCAGATTTAGAAGTGGGTAGCCATCTGGGAACAAGTGACCACCAAACAGTGTGGTTCACAATAAACACAGCCATAGAGTCAAGCAATACAAAAATAAGGGTATTGGACTTTAGGAAGGCTGACTTTGGGAAAATGACAGCGTGCCTCAGAAAAGCACTAGCAAACAGGCAAGAAGGAGGGGTGGAGGAACTATGGAGAATAATCAAACAGCCATCTTTGGGCAACAAGCCTTTGTGTGAAACAAATCAACAAAAACAAAACGAAGGAAAAAACCACTATGGTTCTCAAAAGAGGTGGTAGAGATGATTAAGGAGAAAAGGATAGCATTCAGGAAATATAAGGAAACACAGAAGGAGCAGGACAGATAACTTTATCAGTTAAAGCAGAAGGAGGCAGAGAAGGCAGTCAGAATAGCAAAGGCACAAACTGAGGAAAAGATAGCCAACTCTGTTAAGAAGGGGGACAAAACCTTTTAAAGGTACATTAGGGAGTGAAGAAAGACCAAGGGAGGGATACAGAGACTTAATAAAGGGGAGGGAATGTGGGCAGAGGATGACAGTGAAAAAGCAGAGATGCTGAACAAATATTTCTGCTCGTTATTGACAACGGAAGAGAAGGGGGAGGTACCTGAACCAAACAAGGGAGGAACTCTGAATAGGGGGGTCAATACCAGTCCATTCACAGAAGAAAGGGTTTTGAAAGAACTCTTGACACTGAGGGTGGACAAAGCAATGGGGCCTGATGGGATTCACCCAAGAATTCTAAAAGAACTAAGGGTAGAACTAGTAACATCACTGACATAGAAACATAGAATTTGACAGCAGATAAGGACCACTTGGCCCACCTAGTCTGCCCATTTCCTACCCTAACAGATAAGCTGCAGATCCTAGTTAACAACATTACTTCCTCTTACCCTCCACTAGGACTGCCTTATGCCTGTCCCATGCATTCTTGAAGTCCCCACTGTTCTTGACTCCACGACCTCCTCAGGAGGCTGTTCCATGCATCCACAACCCTCTCAGTGAAAAATACTTCCTCACATTACCCTGAGCCGTCCCTTCTATCTTTTAAATTGTGCCCCTTGTTCTTGCACATCTCTTTTCTGGAAGATGCTACTCCTCTTGGACTTTGTTAATTCCTTGAGGTACTTGAAAGTTTCTATCCGTCCCTCTCTCCCTTCTTTCCTCAAGAGTATACATTTAAGCTCCTTTAGTCTTTCTTAAGTATGTCTTCTGGTGCAGACCCTGCCATTTAGGTTGCCCTCCTCTGGACAGCCTCCCTCTGTCTATGTCTTTGTGGAGATGGGGTCTCCAGAACTGCACACAGTACTCCAGATGGGGTCTCACCAACTGTCTGTACAGAGGGATAACAACTTCCTGTTTTCTACTATTGATGCCTCTTCCTATGCATCCCAGTATCCCCTCAGCCTTCCTTGCTGCCTTCTCACATTCCTTGCCCACATTTAGGTCATCTGATATAATTACCCCCAGGTCCCTTTCTGTTTTTACTGTTGTCAGTATCTCACCCCCCACTGTGTATGCTTCCCCTGGGCTTTTGTTTCCCATGTGCATTACCTTGCATTTCTTTGCATTGAATCTGAGCTGCCATACATTTGACCATTCCTCCAACCTTGCCAAGTCCCTTCTCATCCTTTCCACTCCATCTTGTATATCAACCCTGTTGCAGATCTTTGTGACATCTGCAAAGAGACATACTTTTCCTTCCAGTTCCTCTGCAATGTCACTTATAAAGACATTAAAAGGACCGGTCCCAGTACTGAACCCTCGACACCCGCTAGTAACCCTCCTTTCTTCACTGTGTACTCCATTTACTACTACCCTTTGCGTCCTGTTGTCTAGCCAATTTTTTATCCAGGCTACCACCTTGGGGCCCACTCCAAGGCTGGCTATCTTCTATATTAATCTTTTGTGTGGGACTGTATCAAATGCCTTGCTAAAATCTAGGTAGGCCATGTCCACAGCCCCTCCCTGGTCTACTACTTTGGTCACCCAGTCAAAGAAATCTATTATATTTGTCTGACACGACCTTCCCATCATGAATCCATGCTGCCTTGGGTCCTGTGTGCCACTGGCCTCTAGGTACTCAACAATTCTTTCCTTCAGAAGTGATTCCATCATTTTCCCTATCACTGAGGTCAAACTAACTGGTCTGTAGTTTTCTGCCTCTGTCCTGCTCCCACTTTTGTGAAGAGGAATCACATCTGCCCTCCTCCAGTCCTCGGGTACCATCCCATCCTCCCATGATTTGTTAAAGAGAGTAGTCAGCGGTGTCACTAGTTCTACCCTCAGTTCTTTTAGAATTCTTGGGTGAATCCGTCAGGCCCCATTGCTTTGTCCACCTTCAATTTTATTAGTTCTTTTCAGAACCCTTTTCTTCTGTAAATGGACTGGTATCAACCCCGTCTTCAGAGTGTTTCTCTTTGTTTGGTTTAGGTAACTCCACCTCCTCTTCCTTTGTGAATACTGAGCAGAAATATTCATTCAGTATCCCTGCTTTTTCACTGTCACCCTCTACCCACATTCCCTCCCCTTTATTACGCTTCAGTATCCCTCCTTTGGTCTTTCTTCGCTCCCTAATGTACCTGTAAAAGGTCTTATCCCCCTTCTTAACAGAATTGTCTATCCTTTCCTCGGTTTGGGCCTTTGCTATTCTGACTGCCTTCCCAGCCTCTTTCTGCTTTAACTGATAAAGTTCTCTGTCCTGCTCCTTCTGTGTTTCCTTATATTTCCTGAATGCTGTCCTTTTCTCCTTAACCTTCCCAGCCACCTCTTTTGAACCATAGCATTTTCCTTCGTTGTGTTTTATTGATTTGCTTTACACAAAGGCTTGTTGCCTCTGTGATGGCTGTTTTGATCACTCACCATTGTTCCTCCACCCCTCCTTCTTGCCTGTTTGCTAGTGCTTTTCTGAGGCACTCTCTCATTTTGCCAAAGTCAGCCCTCCTAAAGTCTAGTACTCTTGCTTTGGTATGGCTTGATTGTATGGCTGTGTTTATCGTGAAAAACACTGTTTGGTGGTCGCTTGTTCCCAGATGGCTACCCACTTCTAAATTGGAGATTCTTTCTCCATCCCCATTTGAAAGTACCAGGTCTAAGATTGCTCCCTCCTGAGTGGGTTTCAATACTAGCTGTCTGAGGCATGCCCCCTGTAGGGCATCAAGAATGACCCTGCTCTTGGATGTGCCTGCAGCAAAGGTGCTCCAGTTAACATCTGGCATATTCAGGTCCCCCATCAACAATATCTCCCTTTTTTCTGCCATTCTAAGAAAGCCTTCTATCATTTCCTTGTCCATTCCTTCCCCCTGAGATGGGGGTCTGTATACAACCCCCATGCAGATTGTGGTGCCATTTCCTGTCTCCAGGGTGACCCAAAGTGTCTCATCTGCTCCTGTTTACTCTTTAGTTCTGTTGTTTTGATCCCTTCCTTTACATAGAGAGCTACTCCTCCTCCTCTTTTACCCTCCCGGTCCCTCCTGTAGATTGTGTATCCTGGTATGTTGACATCCCAGTCATGGTTCTCTGTGTACCATGTTTCTGTGACTGCCACAATAGCCAGGCAACCCTCTTCCATCAAGGCCACTAGTTCAGGGAGCTTGTTACACAGACTACGGGCATTGGTACTCATCACCCTCCACTTTTTGATAGCCTTACCCCTTTTAGCCCCATTTCTGTCCTTACTGCCTTTGCCATTTTTGTACATTCAAATCTGTTCTGCTCCCTAATAACTTCTGTACTTTGGTGTTTACCTCACTAATCACCATGTTTTGTGGGAGGAGGCTCGGATTTCCCTGCTCCTTTTCAGTACCTCCCCCCTTGGCTAGTTTAAAGGCTTGCCAATGAAGCATTTAAATCTCTCACCTAGGATCCTGGTTCCCCCTTGGACAGATGCAGACCATCGCACCAGTATAAGTCTGCATCCCTCCAGGTGGCTCCCCAGTCCCCAGTGAAGCCCAAACCCTGAGCTCCACACCAGTTTTTCAACCACTCATTGAATTCCCTGGTGAGAAGTGCACTAGCATCTCCCTTGTCATAGACAGGCAGCACCTCCGAGAAGGTTACCGTATGCGCTACTTGTCTAAGGCCCCTTCCCAACTCTACAGACTCCTCTTGCATGCTCAGATCAATTCCTAGCCAGGTCATTTGTCCCTAGGTGGACAATGACATCCAGCTCCCTCCCTCGTGTAGCTCCTCCCACGATCCTGAAGTTAGCTTCCTGTCCCCAAGCCATGGGCAAGGAAGGCACCTACCTCCTCTCCCCTTCCTCCCCATTTCTACCCCCTAATGATCGAGTCCCCACCAGGAGTTGTTTCCTTCCTGTGAGGTCCCATGCCACCCTTCTGTGGGTCTCCTTTGTGAAGGTTCCCAGCATCCTCCTTCATCTCCACTGCAGGTGCCTCCATAGAGGAACCACTATCCACCAGAAGAACGAATGAATTGTGCAGAGGTACAGCTGGAGGGCTGTAACTCTGTTCCACCACCCTCTCCCTCCTTGAGCCCACCCTAGTCCAGCCTCTCCTCTTTCTTGGCAACCTCTGAGGTAGTGGCATTCGCCCTGGTGGTCCCTGGGTGGGGGAGGAGGTTTCATGAATACTAGCAAGGTCAGCCTGGAGACGGGCAACCTCCTCTCTCAGACCAGAGAGGTGCCTGCAAATAGGGCAGCATCACAGCCTCCAGAATGTCTCCCGGAACACTGCTGCCCCACAGCCATTGCACTGCACCACTCCTATCATGTCTTATTTTGTGTCCTCTCTACTGTTTCTCTGGATGCTTATTCTCTCCTCTCCTTACAGCTCTCACCCTTCCTCTTCTGGGACAGCAACTTCCTATCTTCTTCAGTAGCCTCCTTCTTCCTTGCTCAATATCAGACCACCAGCAGCTGGGGGAGTGAGCTACTTTTTTTACTTTAGGGTTGACAAAACCAATGTTTCTCTATGATCCTTTCCTTCCTACTGCCAAACAGGACTACTCTCTTTAACAAATCATGGGAAGATGGGGTGGTACCTGAGGACTGGAGAAGGGCAAATATGATTCCACTTCACAAAAGTGGGAGCAGGGCAGAGGCAGGAAACTACAGACCAATTAGTTTGACTTCAGTGGTAGGGAAAATGATGGAATCACTTCTGAAGGAAAGAATTATTGAGTTCCTAGAGGGCAGTGGTGCACAGAACCCAAGGCAGCATGGTTTCACAGCAGGAAAGTCATGTCAGATGAACCTAATAGATTTCTTTGACTGGGTGACCAAAGTAGTAGACCAGGAAGGGGCTGTGGTATGGCCTACCTAGTTTTTAGCAAGGCATTTGACACAGTCTCACACAAAAGATTAATATACAAGTTAGCCAGCCTTGGAGTGGGTCCCAAGGTGGTAGCCTGGATAAAAAACTGTCTGGACAACAGGATGCAAAGGGTAATAGTAAACAGAGTCCACAGTGAAGAAAGGAGGGTAACTAGTGGGGTACCGCAGGGTTCGGTACTGGGACTGGTCCCCTTTAATGTCTTTATAAGTGACATTGGAGAGCACCTGGAGGGAAAGGTATGTCTCTTTTCAGATGACACAAAGATCTGCAACAGGGTTGATACACAAGGTGGGGTTGAAAGAATGAAAAGGGACTTGGCAAGGTTGGAGGAATGGTCAAATATGTGGCAGCTCAGATTCAATGCAAGGAAGTGCAAGATAATGCATCTGGGAAACAAAAACCCAGGAGAAGAGTACACAATGGGGGTGAGTTAATAACAACAACAAAAATCGAATAGACCTAGGAGTAATTATATCAGATGACCTAAAGGTGGGCAAGCAATGTGAGAAGGCAGTAAGGAGGGCTAGGAGGATATTGGGATGCTTAGGGAGAGGCATCAACAGTAGAAAACAGGAAGTTGTTATTCCTCTGTACAGACAGTTAGTGAGACTCCATCTGGAGTACTGCATGCAATTCTGGAGACCCCATCTCTGCAAAGACATAGACAGAGTGGAGGCTGTTCAGAGGAGGGCAACCAAGATGGCGCAGGGTCTGCACCAGAAGACATACAAGGAGAGACTAAAGCAGCTTTATATGTATACCCTTTTCTAAATTTCTTTTTCATTAAATGGTTTTTGTTACACTAATGTCAAGAGCACATTTCATACATTTCGTTATATTGTCACATGTCTTAAGTTCTTTGTGTATTATTGACAGTTTTTTGTAATTCACCATGAGGTTTAAATGTTTGATATAAAGTCTTATGCATTCTTTTGGTCAGAGACCATATGGAAGGTAAAGTTCCAACTCTTTTCTATTTTAGCTCATACCTTGTTTACCCCTTAAGTTTTGTTTACACCTTCATTTCTAATATAACCAAATGAGTTATTTTCCTCTTCTCGGTTAACCCCTCCTTTAATTACATTTTCTTCCCCTCAGATCTTTGGTAGTTGTTCGATCATCCCCCCTGTTACCTTCCCCACCAACTCTACCAAACTTAAGGACAGGAGTGTGGATCCACCTCAGTATGATAGAGAACTCACTTCTGCCATCTCATCATGTATGTCAGAGCTTTACCCTGAATTTTAGCATTAAGATTTTCAATTTCATATCATTCAGACATGGTGGATCTCCATTCTACTACTGTTGGAATTATACTGGTCATCCATCTATGAGTAATTGACTTTTTGGCCGCCAAAAGACTGGGAGGCAAAAGAGTTTTTTCCCATGGAGGGGAATGGTCTGGAAAGATCCCTAGCAGAACCTGTTCAGCTGTCAATTCTATCCCTTGTTCTATTAATTTGGTTAATTCTATTTGTAAGGATAGCCAAAAGGACATCAAACAAGGGCACTCCCAGAATGTGTGTCCCAGTGTCACCCTCAGACATCCACACTTTAGCCAGTATACTCCATATTCTTCTGGAAGGAATTTGATCAGGACTGCTGGGGCTCTAAGAAAGCAGGAACGACACTCACAGCTGATCCCCTCCATTCCTCCATGGTTATTTCTAGTTGGAGAGCTTTGTTCCATTCCTGTAATATGGATTCAGTTGATTCCTTTCATTCGTTTCTCAATTCCCTATATATTGTGCCTATTAAATGCTTACCAAGTTCCCCCTTATGACTTCCAAAAATAATTTGAGTAATTCTGGAGTTGGATTTTGAATTTTGGGTTGAATTATTCGATTTCTGAGTATATGGTTCCTGACCTGGAAATAACGGAATAAATCTGATCTGCTAAGGCCATAATGGGACTGTAATTTTTCAAAGGAGTATCCCCTGAGGGGACAAAAAGTGGAAAAGAAGTGAAAAGCCTAATCTTCTCCATTCCCAGAATGTGGAGTCCATATATATGGGTGTAAATTAATTATCTTCTGATAATAATTTAATATATTCCTGTATAATACTTAGTGGTCCAGTTTGCCTCAAGCGTCTCCAACATTTATAAATTTGAGCTGTAATAACTGTTAGGGTAACAAGTAACAGAGACCTTACAGCAGAAGAGAGAATAGTTTTTTTGATATCAAATAAATCATTAAGATGAAATTCAATATCCTTCCAAGGGGTCGAATAGGATTCTGTCATCCAGATCAGGACTATCCTAAGGAAAGATGCCCTAGAGTATAATTTAAAGTCTGGAAGGTTAAATACCCCTGAGCCAGAGACAATTTAAGAACTGATAGTCGTATCCTAGGATGTCCTTTAACCCAAATGAACATGGAAATTAACTTTTCCCATGATTTAAAATAGTAAGTTGCTGTTAAATAGGGTATATTCTGAATTAGATAAAGTAATCTAGGTAGTATATTCATTCGCATTATTTCTATCCGTTGGTGGAAGGGGGTAAGAAAGGTGAACCATCTTTCCAGGTCATTTTGGATTATAGTCGTGAGGGGTTCATAATTTCAGATCTCCAATATTTCTGGGTTAAGAGGAATGTTAATTCCTAAGTATTTTATTTTGGTAATGTGCCATTTAAATGTGTATTCTTTTTTCAATCTCTGGGTGGAAATAAAGTTAAAGGCCAGAATCTCTGTTTTTGTAGTATTTAACTTAAATCCTGCAAGTTTCTTAAATTGTTTCAATATTTGCCAAGCTGCCAGATTTGATTGAGATGGGGACAACAGGGTCAATATGTATACTCTTGAGGAAAGGAGGGGGGGTACATGATAGAAACTTTCAAGTATCTCAAGGGAATTAAAGTATACCAGGGTAGTATCTTTCAGAAGAAGAGATGTGCAAGAACAAGGGGGCACAATTTGAAGATAATGGGGGGATGGCTCAGAGGTAATGTTAGAAAGTATTTTTTCACAGAGGGGGTTGTGGATGCATGGAGCAGCCTTCCTAAGGAGGTTGTGGAGTCAGGAACAGTGGGAGAATTCAAGAATGCATGGGACAGGCGTAAAGCAATTCTAGTGGGGGGGGGTAGGAGGAAGTAAGCTGTTGATTAACTAGAATCTGCAGCTTATCCATCAGGTAGGGAAATGGGCAGACTAGGTGGGCCAAGAGGTCCTTATCTGCCATCAAACTCTATGTTTCTATGTAACTGGCGGTAGCGGCTTACAACGCAGCACTCTTCCGGGCCAGCTTGTGGTGCAGAAAGTAAACACAGTACTGAATTCTTGCTGTAATCAGTATTGCAACAGGTGCTTGGAGTCCAAGCAGTGGCGGAGCCTGCCGCCACTGCAGATCATGCACGGCAGCCCTGCGGAGGGCTGAGCAGCAGAAAGGACTGCTGAAAGAACTTGTGCTTTGTGGAGAAAGAGGAAGGAGCCCTTTTCCTACATCGTTTTTTTCTCCCGTCCACTACACTTTTCGTACATTGTGTGCTAAATATCTTGCTTGTGATATTTGTGATATTTGACTGAAGCATAAAGCAAGAATAGTTTTTACATATTTTAAACAGGAAAAGAAGTTTTGTGGTCTTTCCTTTTACTGTTGCTAAACCCAGAAAACAGTGTCTTTTCCTTTAAGTTAATTTTAGACTTTAAGTAGTGTTTTAAAGGAAGAAGCAGATAAGTCTGTTTTTCAAACTATTAACTTAGTCATAGCAACCAATCAGGAGCCACTATTGGTCAGTTGACCCTGAGACAGGGCTAGAAGTACGCCTGGTGGCAATTCTAAATTAGATGTGCCATTCTCCAAAACAAGACTCACAGTGCAGTGCAGATTAGGAGACTCTTCTGAAATTTCTGTTGACTGTTAGGAGCAGAGATCCTTCTATTGATGTTCTGTGTCATTTGGCTGCGTTCTAACTAAACTTAAGCAACAGTAAGTTTGTAATCTTTCTTTTTCATGAATCAGTAACAGAGTAATCCTTGTGGTGGATAGTATTCCCTGCTCTACAGCCAATTGCACTTACATTGTTAGCGACAGGTAAATAAGAGGTAAAAAAATACTATTTCTGTGTTTAGATAGCAATTTCCTTTCTTTCCTGTGTTTCATTTTACCTAGTGTCTCTGGCGAGAGAAATTGAAAAGGCCAGAAAAGAACAGCAGTAGCAATTTTTTTCCAGAAGCAAAGTCTTGAGGGAGTAGTACTTGCAAGAAACTGTTACCTGCGTCCCATGTGGCTAAAGCCTGCAAATTCCTCAGGCTGTAGGCCTAGTGTACCCAGACTGCATTGGATTATACCACAAGGTCATTCAACACAGAGAGACTATTTAGTTGAAATCCCTGAAGTTTCTGAAATTTTGTGCTGGGACACAGGGTTGCATCTTTTATATATTTTGGTTCTGAAATACAAGTATATATTACTACTGGCACTACCTCAAGCAATTTCTGGCTAAATAGAACCTGACTGAACTTTAAGGAGCATGTTTGAGCTAACTATTTAACTGTTCTATACAAGTGTTATATTTTATATTCGCTTGCACAGAAGTTTGACTCCACTACATTTTGACCTGCATTATATTCCTGACATGTGTATTTTTGTATTTATTGCTTGAAATCCATAGTATGTTTCTAGAACCCCATCAACATTGCATTATAAAATGGTGCTTACAAGGAATCCGGCATCTTTGATAGAACAGTAGGGGGTAAGCAGTTCTGAGAGAAGGGAGAAAGACAAGATCTGTAGGAATAAAATCAATGCTGAAAATGAAACAAATGAGATTGAGACAAATGAGATTGAGTCAAGTAGTAAAGTTAGGCAGCCAAATAAGAAAAAGACCAAAATGCAGATATTTAAGACACAGAACAAACTAGCATGAAAAAATCAAAAGGCACCTGTAAATAAAAATCTGCAGGATATAAATAAGTGATAGAAGTAATAAGCAGACTACAGTTAATGAACATTTTTTGAAAACATATTCTGACTGTAACTGAGAAAGCCGACCTAATACAAAATACAATCACATCACTGAGTCCTGTTGAGTCTCTCAGGCTTTCATCTACTCCTAAGATTTTTAACACAGCATCACAAAACATGGACTCTAGGGGCCTTTGTGATCCTGATAGAGTAACCAGTCCAGAAAGTCTTAGTAGCTGGATGACAGTGATTGAATTATATGAGACAAACGAATATGGGTCCAGAGAATCACAGTATTCCCTCAAAAATAACACAGAGTCCATGCTAAGGGGGTCTGAGGATAGGCTATCATTCTCCCCGGAGGTCTATACTCCATAAACCATTTCTGCACAGTATTCTTCATAGGCCCAACAAGCCAGCTTAAATGAGATTATGGAAGAGTTAGACATCGCTGTCTCTGGCCTAAAAAAGCTCAATGCAACTAGAAATAGAGCTGGGCAATGCTGCACTCTGGAGGATATTCAAAATTATCCTATAGCCTTAAGCAAAGATGTTAAAAAATTTATTAAAAACCCTTTGCCGACTGCTTCCGGTGACATCACCGAACAATGTAGGCACAAGGGCAAAAATCTCTCCCACACCCCCCTGACTAAAAAGCTAAAATTAAATTATTACCTGTGAGGCAATACTCGTCTGAAGTTAAATACTGTAATCAGAAAGCATGGTGACTAGGAATAGACTCAAATCGGAGTTGGGTGGAGGGCTCAGGCAACAAAACTGAATTTGTCCTCCAAGCCCCTAACACGCAGTGAGGAGGCCTCTAAGCCCACAGAGGCAATGGAATCAGTGAGGAAGAGTGACTCAAAGGAGGTGGGGCAGGATTTTACTATTACCTCCCGCCAGCTTTGCTGGGAGCTGCGTCATCTCAGCAACACCCTGGACTCCATCAAAGCAGATATAAAGGAGAATAAATCCAACATCTCAAAACAGGGTAAACAGCTAGAAGAGTTAACTGAACACTTTACCACTTGCTCTGAAACAGTTGATATGCACAACAGGGCTATCATCCAGCTTCATGATTGTACGCAGCTCATTGTGGGCAAAATGGAAGACCTCGAAAATAGATCCCGCAGGATCAATCTTAGGATCCATGGCCTACCAGAAAATACAGAGATGGGAAACATGCCAGTATACATTGAGAGTTTGATTAGAGAACTTCTGGATATTGGCAAAGACCTTCCCCTGAATGGTATTCATGCTCACAGGGTCCTTTCCGTACCCCCCAAAGATCCTAAAGTGCAACCGCACTCCATCATCGTCACTTTTCTAGATTATAGGACAAAATAAATGGTTCTGAAAAAAGCATGGGCCAATAAGGAAATAATATTTAGGGACACCAAGTTATTTTTGGAGCCAGACTACTCCCCAATGACTATGGCATGACAGAAACTCTGGTATCTCATTGTCAGAGCCCTGCGAGGGAAAAGTCTGAAAGCAAGGGTTGACTTCCCTGCACGCCTCAGAATTACCTCAGATGCAGGCACTAAAATTTTCAACACGAGTGAGGAAGCGAAGAAATATCTCACCTCTCTAGACCGCCATATAGATGACCTGGTTCCACCCACGGCAATTAAGCAGGTAGAAAAAAGACAATGGCAAATGATAGGAGGAGGGCCAGGGGGGAGTCAAAGAGCAGGCCCTGCAGCAAAGATTGGTAATTTCAACATGTGGGGTCATTTGCTAGACCGAGTTAAAAGCCCTCCGAGGTGAAGGCTGATAATGTTCTCTACGATCTCAAAAGTTGGACTTACTTAAAACTGGTATGGACTTTTAAAGATCTTATTGGCAGGAAAGTCCCCCATGGATCAGCTGGGAAGAACCCCAGACAACTAGTTCCCCCAACCCCACGGTGAATCCTTAATTATGGACCCTTATTTTAAAAGACTTATTGTACAATATTTGCTATAAAAAGAAACATTCTTGGTTATGAAGGTTTAAGCTGTATAAGATGTACAGCCTTGAGGAAAGGAGGGAGAGGAGGGTCATGATAGAAACTTTCAAATACCTCAAGGGAATCAACAAAGTCCAGGAGGGTAGCATTTTTCGGAAAAAGAGATGTGCAAGAACAAGGGGGCACAATTTGAAGATAGAGGGGGGATGGCTCAGAGGTAATGTGAGGAAGGATTTCTTCACAGAGAGGGTTGTAGATGCATAGAACAGCCTTCCTGAAGAGGTCATAGAGTCAAAAACAGTGGGGGAATTCAGGAATGCATGGGACAGGCATATGGCAGTTCTAGTGTGGGGTAGGAGGAAGTAGGCTGTTGGTTAACTAGGATCTGCAGCTTATTAGTTAGGTATGGACATTAGCAGACTAGGTGGGCCATGTGGTCCTTATCTGCTGTCAAATTATATGTTTCTATGTTTAACATTACAATTTGGAGGTTCCGTTCGCTGTAGACTGGGGGGGTGGATGAGGATAAAACATAGAAGGGGAGAAATTCTTAGTTAACGTTTGGATTGCTTGCCTTGCGGGTGAGGAAGAGGGGAAGATGGGGGAGCCCTTATTGGTCTGTCTGCTCCTGTCCCATCTATTTTTCTAGATACAAGTTGGGGGGAGGGTAAGAGATGTCTGCATCGGGAAGCTGGACTCCACAAATGCAGCTTGTACCAGGCAGACTCTGGTACTCACAGCCAGTTGCTGGGTGTACCCCAGCATTACTCACCAGACTTTGATTCCTGTTAAGTGGTGGGCACTTCGTGGCACCTTGGAAGGGCAAGAGGAATTTAGTTAAACAGAGGTTTGACTCCCACGTTTGGGAACAGTTAGGTAGTGGGTTAATTCCTGCCAAGGTTGACACTGATTTTTTTCTTTATAATTGTTGATGTTGTGTTGGCTTTTACCCATTCCCAAGACTAGGTTAGGCCTGGAGCACTATGTTTCCTTGCCTGGGGGTCGTGGATGCTACTGCAATGGAGGGGTTAAATATTGTTACTTATAATGTTCGTGGGATTACCAACCCGGTTAACACTCTAGAATTTTACAGGAGTTGGAAAAATTGAATACTCAAATTGCGCTCCTACAAGAGACCTACCTCATGGAGACGGAGCACAAAAAAATTATGTCGCAGGTGGGTGGGCACAGTTTATGCCTCCTCTTATTTACAACACCTGAACAGAAGAGGAACTGCAATTTTGATTCATAGATCTTGCTCCTTCCAAGTACAGAGTGTCACTTCTGATCCTGAGGTAAGGTTCATTAAGTTGACGGGTTTGTATGGTGATACCCCCTGCATGATAGCGAGCATATATGCCCCTAATGGTGACAAGGAGGCTGCACATTTCTTCAAATATATTCTCCCTAATTTAATAGAGGCAGATGACAGACTTTGTATCTTAAGTGGAGTTTTCAACATGATCCTTTCAGCTTCCTTGGAAAAATGGGGTGGAGCAAGCATGTTTAGTCAGAGTCATGCTGGTTCCACATTGAACAGATTACTATACAACTGGAGCCTGCTAGATACTGGGAGGTGGAAGAATGGACAAAAGCAGGATTACTCCCACTACTCTGACAGACACGACTGCTACACAAGGATAGATATGTTGTTTCTGTGGGAGGACTGGGTCGATACAGCAGGTAAATGTTGTATTCTCCCCTGCTCAATTTCGGATCATGCACCTGTCCAGGTTTCTCTTGCCCTAACCCCAACAGTCAGAAATTCACACTGGCGTTTTAATGTAGGTCTCCTCAACAACCCAGATTTTAAAACTTAAATAAAGGATACCATTACAGATTACTTGACAAACAACCCTATAGGGTTGTTGACTCATGCGATACGGTGGGATGCACTTAAAACAGTTCTTAGAGAAGCTATTATTGGCTTTGCAGCCTGAGAAAAAAGGAAAAGAGATAGTAAAATTAGGGAGATAAAAGACGAAATTGCTGACCTAGAATTCCAGCATAAAATTTCTCTGAACCTAGAAACAAGACGGCAGCTTAAAGAGTCTCAACAGAGACTAGATAAAATTTTAACTTCACTCCTAGAGGGTTCATATAGATGTATACGTCAGTCATATTTCAGGGGGGGAACCGTGCAGGGAAGCTGTTGGCAAGCACGCTCTGTATTCAGCAGGTGAACAGACTGGTGTTAAATTAAGAATCTAGTAGATAACCAAGACACTAGTCATCCAGAGAAGATAACTGCCTCCTTTGCCACTTTTTATAGACAATGATATACTCAGGAACCCATCAGAGATTTTGATCAGGCAGTTAACAAATTTTTTCAAGGGCTTCAATTCAGGGTCCTTGACCAAAACTCCAAGGACCTTATGGAGGCACAGATCACACAAACCGAGCTACAAGAGCAAATTAAAGCACTTAAGAGTGGGAGATCTCTGGGGCTGGATGGGTTCACATCCGAGTTTTACAAGGAGTTAGGGGACACCCTTGCGCCAGTTTTGCTGGAGGTCTACAGGGAGGTTATGGAAGGAAAATAAATTCCTATATCCTGGCATACAGCCCAAATCACAGCATTACACAAAGAAGGTAAAAAACACTTCTGAATATGGGTCTTACAGAACGATATTCCTATTAAATGTCGACTTAAAAATATTTGCAGGCCCTCTGGCTGAAAGACTACAAGGGGTAATCTCTCAGGTGATCCATAAGGATCAAACTGGGTTCATTTCAGGTGGATACCTGTCAGATAATCTCAGAAAGTTGCTAAATATCATCTCAGAAAAATCAGTCAGACCTTCAATTGGCGATATCCATGGACGCTGAAAAAACATTTGACAGGGTTAATTAGCAATTTCTAAAACTGTCCATGGAAAACATGAATTTCGGCCCTACAATTTTACAAACTATTACCCAACTATATACCAAATCAGAGGCCTTAGTTAAGGTTAATGGGATCAGTTCCAGCCCCTTCCCATTTCCAGGGGAATGAGGCAGGAGTGTCCCCTGTCACCACTACTGTTTGCATTAAGCCTGGAACCCCTGATTGCCAAGGTCCACAAGGCCTGCAATAGGGGGAATCACAGTGGAGGGATTAGAACAAAAGCTGTCCCTATACGCAGATGATTCTATTTTCTAACTCTCTGCCCTAGAGACATCCCCAAACTTGCTGGTGACCATCTTGCATTCCCTTTGGGAGATCTCAGGTTATAAAATAAGCTCTCTTAAATCAGAAGCTGTGGTGCTGAGTGGGCTCCCCTCTGGGGAATTTAAAAAGCAGTTTTCCTTTGTGTGGGCTACGGACAACCAGGTAAGATACTTGGGTATTCAAATCACGATAGAGCCTTCAAAGTTGTTCTCTGCCAACTATGATAGGCTTTAGAAGAAGGTAAAGCAGGACATGGCTAGATGGCAACTCCTGCCTCTCTCCTTGGTGGGTCAGGTAGAAGTGATAAAAATGAACATAGTACCTCACCTGCTCTTCCTGTTTCAATGCCTGCCCCTCTGGATTCTGAATGGATTCTGGAACAAGATGAATTCAGACCTGGCTAGGTTCATATGGAATCATAAGAAACCTCGGATAGCTAGATCCATCCTACAACAGATGAAAGAAGAGGGTGGGTTGGGCCTCCCCGATCTATCATTTTATTATTTGGCAGCCCAAACAGCTGGCTTGATGACGTGGGCCAAACACAGATTATTGTCTCAGTGGTATGCTTTGGAAGACGCAGCACTGGGTGACAGGCCGCTGTTTTCCTTGGTCCTAGCCGATACCCCTTCTGGCTACAAGAAACAGATACAAAACAAGTTGGTAAAACATAAGCTAGACATTTTAGGTAAGATTCTCAAGCTATTGGGCACCTTGACCGGACTGGGTCCCCTCACCTTAATTCGCTGTGAGCCTGGCTTTTTTCCACCAGCTCTGGATTTAGGATATGCTAGGTGGGCATCTATAGGGGTCACCAGGTTCTTCCAATTCTTGGAAGGGGGCTATTGTATTACTTTCCAAAGAGCAAAAGAGAAATTTCACTGGGTGAACTCAGAGTTTCTGCGTTATTTGCAAGTGAGGCACTTTATTAATTCACATGACCACATTTGGAGACTGTCCGGCCCAGACTCTAGCTGGGAGAATTTCATTTATGGTATTGTAACAGTGGCAAGCCATACCAAATTTATATGTTGCATATATCAAATGTTGCTTCAATGGGGGCGGAGATCAGCTAGGATCACTTAGGAGAGCTTGGGAGAGGAAGGCTGGTATTATAATCACAGACGCAGACTGGACACACAGGTTAAAGTGGGGATGGAAGGCTACCTCAGCTCCAATATGGAGGGAGTTGTTCTGGAAAGTGTTGGTACACTTTTTCCACACACCCACAGTGACCAAGCACTACAAAACATCTGCAGATGATAAGCGCTGGAGGCTCTGCGGGGGGAGTGACAATCACTGGCATATTTTTTGGAGTTGCCCAGTACTGACACCCTTCTGGAAAGAGATTCAAAAGGCAGTGAGGGGTATAACCAGAGTGATGGTTCCTCTAACTTTGAAGATTGGGTTTTGGGCCTGTCCACCATGACACATCAAAAAGCAGAAACCAGGAAAGTTTTATTAGTGTTAATCGTGGTGGCTTTGAAGTGTGTCATGGGGAAGTGGTTGGTACGTGACCCACCGAATCTGAGAGAGTGGGTCCAAAGGATGAAAGAGGTGATTCTGATGGAATCAATTAGAGCGAAGCTCCATCTTCCTTGGGGCAAACATGTGAACAGATGGCGGGGATAGGAGGATTGGCTGATGAACTGGAAACCACTTAGTGAAGATGGTTCACGGGATTAACTTCATGGTGAAGAGATAGGAATCAGAATTTGTAAGAATTGGAGAGTCAGACTTCACAAAAACACTTGAAACTAGGGAGAGTGAGCAGTTCCTGAATGATATGAAGATGGTCTTGTGGGGGAGGGAGGGGTTGCACAGCATAACCGGAGGCCATGTTGGAGAGGCCCAGGCTTAGGAGTTACAGATGAAGTACTCCTTGGCTTAAACTGCTTTCTTCTGGTTGCTCAGCTTCTGCTAGCGAGAACATATCGAACTGTACTAGCTAAGACCACAAATGACAAGAAGTGTCCTATAATGGTATTACAACTTGTGATACAAGGCTAAGATAGACTTCTTCCTCCTGTTGTCTCTGCCTTGATAAGGACTGTCGAAGTCTGGAATTATATCTGAATAGTAAAATATAGTAATTTATCACTGAAATGGATTTATTAGACATACTTGTCAAGGGATGTACCTCTTAAGAGACTATATCAGAATGAAATAATAAAGCTGAGTTTAAAAAAAAAAACTTTGCCACACATATAATGATTCTGGATCAGATACTTGGTTTTCAAAATGAAATGGAATCCATCAAGCAGAACATAGCAATAAATAGCTGTAGGCTTGAAAACATTTTACTTAAATTAGATAGAATTGCACCAACCCCTCCCCTCCCCTCCCCATTCTCCCTCCATATTGGAGGAAGGTTGTGACCAACTGAGACCGGAGTTTTCTGCAATAGAAATTCCCAAAATACCAGAAAAGCTTAGACAAAAAAACAAAACAAACAAAAAAAAAACACAACAAAGAGAAAAAGTAGGAAGAAAACCAGCAATAATACTGGTAATGAGAAGAGTAAACCCAGAAAAAGGATGTAACATAGTGAATAAACCCTATAATTCCTGCAATAACTCTAGTAAAATTCCCCTAATAAATCTGACACCAGAAGCTCATTTAAGATCCCATAACACTTACAGTCAGGAATCAAACTCCAGATCTTTGGATCAGAGAGAGAGAGAAGAGAGGATGAAAACACACAGGGGGCTATTAAGCAACCTCCACCTCATAATAGCAAAAAAGGCACTAAGCAATAACACAAATGAGAACTGCGTCATCAGAGAGACATTTGGCACCTTGGAAGGTGAACTCAAGACAATTAGGCAGGAAATTAGAAATCGGACAGGCCTAGGGCCTATGTGTAAATACAACCCCAAGGAGGTACCTTCAGTCCAGACAAACTTTGATAATGGAAATGAAAATGAAAATGATAGGACAGATATAAGTAAATGTGCAATTCTAACATTATATGGATTCATACAGGAATCCCACAGATCTATAAGTTTTAATAGAAACAAGATTGTGCACCTCTTAAGGGCAGCTGCTGGGATTCATTTAGAAAACAAAAACTTTGCTCAGGTTTGGAGAGGCAAAGATGAATGTGGTTTTGGATGTGTTTTTCTATTTTGTGCATTGCCTCAGCTGGCCAATAATATATGGCTTAGCAATGCAGAACTAGGTAAGATAGGTTGTCATCTAGAATATATTAACAGAAATGCTCTAAACAACAAGAGTATAGACCAACAGACTACTCACACGCAAATCAGCATTTTTGGTTTTAGAAGAACTCCAAGGGAGAACGAAAATAAGCTAAAGAATGCTCTCCAGAATTTATTTACTTATTTTCTAAAAATCCCTACAAGAGAGATTAAAATACTGAGAGCAATAAGGAGATTTTATGACAGTCCTTATGCACAGATAGACTTACTTTTAAAAAGTAGAGACATGGCAGTTCTGTTAATGCAGAAAACAGCGGTACTAGATGAAATGAGCATCTATGTAATAGAAAGTGCAGATCTTGATAGTGTAAGTAGTTCTGAACCCTTCTCCAAAATAGTAGCTATTTCTGGCCCTTCCAGGTCTTCAAGGGAAAATACATGTAAACTAGATTTTTATTTTGAAAGATCTGTTTCAGTGTACACTGAACATGGTTTTAAGTTCAACTACCACATTTACTCCAAGGTGTATAGGTCAAAGCATTGAGGATGACAAATCGTTGTGTACAATTAATTCAGAAGAGCTTTATACTAAAGTAATGGCACCTATAAATATTCTGGACAAGGTAGGCATCTATGTGGTAGATTGGGAGGCCTGGGGCCTCAATAATCTTTGCACTGAGCAAACCACAGAGAGCACAGTCCAGCATAATACATCTGGGGATATAATGGACGTGGAACAGTCAGTTACTTTCAGTATACCAATCAACAATAGATTATCTGGCTTGCCTAATGCAGAGGCATGACTTACGAATGATACAATTTTGCTTGATGATTCAAATCAAGGAAAAATAATAAACACAATTGGGCATTATTATCATGGAATATTTCTGGCATACTTAATAAGTCTGTAGACAATGACTGGAAGAACTTTATTCAACTGCACCACATCATTTGTCTCCAAGAAACCTGGCACCTTCAAAATTCAGATGTTTCCCTGAATAGGTACACATGCTTCCAGGTGCCAAGAAATACGAAAATCAAAGGGGGTAGATTGCCAGGGGGTCTAATGACATATAAAATTGAGGATAAATCATCTATCTTATTTTTATTTATTTAGCTTTTGTTGACCGGGTAAGTGCACTAGACAAATCCTGCCTATTTTCAGGCACGCGACCGGAGAAAGGATACGGATGAATGTAACTGACCTTGAACCAGATCAAGCTGTTGGTGGTATTTTTAGTGAATGAGGAAATTTGGCCAGGACACTGGGAAATTCTCTACTCTTTCGATAAGTGCCATGGGATCTTTAACATCCACCTGAACTACCACCAATCCAGGCAGATGGGACCTCGGTTTAACATCTCATCCGAAAGACGGCACCGCAGAAGTGCAGCACCCCTCTCATGCTGCACTACAGTGTCAGTACTGGGATATTAACCCAAGTACCAGATGTGGGAACTGAACCCACAGCCCTCTGATCTCCCGGCCTCAGAGGCGAGTGTGCTACCTACTGAGCCACTGACACTGCTATCTTGCGGATAGCTAGCACTACATACACACAATCACTTATGCTAGAGACCCCTGAGGTCACTTGCTGCCTTATAAATGTTTATCTTCCTCCAAGTAGCTCCAGATATTATTACAATCTAATATGGGTGGAACTGGAAACTTTTTTAGACTTTAGTTGGGCAACTACAGGATGTAGTAACATCTTACTTTGAGGAGATTTTAACTCATGATTAAGCAAATATGATGGCTACATGGACAGTGATATTCATGAGTGGATTTACAATAATACTGAAAAATTCCACTAGACTCTCCACGGACACTAAATGAAATGCTAGTGTGAAAAAAAAACTAGTAGATATACTACATGTATGAAACTTAGCCCCATTAAATGGGAGAATATTGGGAGATCAGCCAGGGAATTTTACATGCAATAACTCTATTGGTGCGTCAACATTAGATTTCCTTTTCTGGAATGGTAATATGGAAATCTGTCTTTCTCTGACTGTTTCTACCAGAGCTGAGAGTGATCACTCTCCTCTGACTTTGAAGTGGGGTTATATTTCAGAAAGAAACAAAACAGAAATGAGAAACTTTGAAATCTGCAATTGTAATAAAATTAAGTGGAAACAAAGCCACACAGAGGTAATTCCTAGATCTGTGGAACAGGCTGTCAGTAATATGAAAGCTACAGTATACCCCCAGATGCTATCACCTTGGAGCAAATAAATAATAGTCTGCAGTCAAGCTTGCAATCCATCCAGGAAAAACTAACAGTACAAAACTGGAGGCATGGAGACTTGGTTTGATAAAGAGTGCTCACAGCAGAAACATGCTCTAAGAAGGTTGACCAGAAAAGCAAAAAAACTAAGAGAGAGAAACATGTATAAAGAGCTGAAAGTAGTTAGGAATCGATAACATTTATTTTTAGTAGATAAGCATATAATTTACCAGAATAAGAAATGGGAAAATATGCTCACTGTAATCCAGAACAACCACCAACAGTCAGTCTGGCTGCTTACTGCACAAGGTACAAGTAACAGTGAAAATCAATTAGACTCCTTTGTCCCAGTTGAGCAATGGGTAACTCATTTTACTAGCCTATTTTATGATCCTAGTATAATACATACTTGGTCTGGTAAAACAAATGGAGTCAACTTTTGACCTATGGCAGGGCAAGAAGTTTACCTTGCCATAGCTAATTTAAAGAAAAACAAAGCACCTGGTCCAGACCAAATTCCAGCAGAAGTCTTCCTTGGTGCTAAATCATTATGGGCTACAATTCTACTTCCCTTTTTTAATTTATGTATTTTACACAGGAAATACCCAGACTCTTGGAAAGGTGCAATAATTGTATCTATTTTTAAAAAAGGGGACAAGGCCGACCCTAAAATGTATCCGCCTATCTCCCCACTGTATATCAGTTGCAATTTTTTTTTCAAAAGTTGTCCTAGAAAGACTTATGGAGCAACTAAATAATTTAGGTAATCTTTCAGAGCTGCAGGCAGGTTTCCGAAAAGGATTTAGTACTGCAGATAATTGTTTCATACTCTCTCATCTCTAGAGAAATATGTTTTTTTTAAGAAAGCAACAAATTTATGTTGCTTTCATTTATTTTAGCACAGCATTTGACAACATATCGAGGGATTTGTTATGGAACATTATGTTACAGAAGGGGTTCTAGCCAGAACTAATTAGTATTATTACAGATCTATATATGAACACCCTTTGGCCCAAATTAGAACTGGAACTCTAGGGCAACTTTCGGCAAAAATTTGTGCAAACAAAGGGTTATGACAATGTTGCATTATGGCTCCTGTCCTTTTCTGCATCAACATAGACAACTTACTGGACTAACTGTTGGATACTCAATCGGATTCACCACTAATTGGCATTAGGCATTGTCCAGTACTTGCCTATACCGATGATCTTGCAATTATAGCCTTATCCCAGTCTGGTCTCCAAAAAAAGCTGGACATATTAAATAATTTTGCCCAGACCCATGGTTTGCAGATTAATGAAAAGAAGAGCCAATTGATGATATTTGGATCAAGAGACTGAGCCAAAGTCTGGCATGTAGGTAACAAGAAAATAGTGACAGTTGGCTCATATGTTTATTTAGGTTTGACTTTTGCAAGCAATGGACAGTGGCATCTGCATAAAAAAGCCCTAGTGCCAAAATTAAAACAATCAGCTGGTGCCTTGCAGAAATTTAAATTTAAATAATGGGGTAATTCCATTAGGGCCCTATTAAAAGCCTCTCAGGCTAAATATATTCCCTAGGTGCTATAGCTTAGTGAAATCTGGGAATACGATCATATAAAAATGTTGGAAGTTCCCCTAAACAAACTGCTTCATTCAGCACTTGATCTAAGTAATTCTGTCCCTATATCTTTGATTAGGGCAGGATTAGGTTGTTTAGTGCTCAAAGCTGTTGCAGTCATCAGATTTGTGTGTTTCTGGATCAAGATCACTGGAATGGAACATGTTAGACTCCAGTATGTCTGTTTAAAGGAAAAAGAAAGTTGGAAAAATAAGGGATTCAAACAATCCAAATGGCTGACATATCTTCAAGAAATAATGTGTTGCTTTAATCTACAGTACTTTCAAAAGTATGTAGATAGCGGTATTAAAATTAGTCTAAAATACAAACAGTACTGTACTAATAAAATTCAGAATTTCTTTAAGATTTTAGATTGTGAGCTAATAACATCTTTAAAAAATTGCTCCATGGTTAGTTAAAAATGGAGGCAGTATAGCGCAGTGGTTTAAGGCTCTGAGCTGCAAACCTGGAGACCTGGGTTTGAATCCCACAGCCCCCACTTGTATAGTGTGTGACCCTGAGCAAGTCACTTAACTTCCTTGTGCTCCCAGGTCACACCTGTAAACAAGTTTTCAGCTTAGTGTGTCACTCCTGCTTAAAAAAAAAAAATTATGTTAGGCATTTTTATTGACCTTACAGTCTGACCTAGGTGTATACTGTGTGATCCTGAGCAAGTCAGTTAACTTCCTTGTTCTCCCAGGTTGCATCTGGAAACAAGCTTTGACTTAGTGTGCTACTCCTGGTTAAGCAATGTTCCCTTTCCCTTTCCCTTACATGGACATCCTTACTGACCCTGAATTGAGAACAAACTATACCAGATACAGAATGGAGCACTTTGCTAGCAATGTACTCAAAGTAAAATATAACAAATGGTTTGATCCAAAGTCAACCTGGTGTAATTGTAACAATAAGGAGGTAGACTATATCACACGTCATCTTCTTCTGTGCCTGGTACAATAAACCTGGAACCTATTGGTTATTTCCGGTGTGGTCTGCAATCAATACAAATGACAAAAGTATCCTGCTTGAGCTTGTGCTCACTTCACAGGATGAGTTAATAATTAGACAGGTAGCAGGATACTTTAGAGCAGTGGTACTCTGTCATACAAGACTTGGGAGCCACGTGTTACTTCCCATCGCTATGGAGCCACAACTCATATACACGGCATCCAGATGCGTCTAAATGAAACATGCACACAAAACATATAAAGTTCAGAACATTTTATTGTTACCGATTACACATGTATGCAATTAAATAAACATAACATCACAAATAGCAGTGTTACACATTTTAAATAGAATGTAATACCAGTCTATTAGATACATACATAAAAAATTAAACACCACACCAGTAACTCCACCCCAGAATCCACACACCCAGTGATCAGAACAAAAGCCATGTAGCACAGAATTTATAAAATATTAAAGACCATACCGCCACACCAGTGCCCCCACCCAGAATCCACACTTAGCAAACAAGAACAAAAGCCATGTACTGTAGCACCAAATTTATAAAATATAAAACAGAACACCACCACACCAGTGAACCCCCCCTTATCCATACACACCAATGCTGAGAGTACCTGCTTCCAGCCCCTTGTCTGTTACTGAAAGTGTTGGAAAGTGTTGTCAGCGAAACTGCAGAGAGAAACATAAAGTAGATTTGTCAGCCCCAGATATTAAGTGAAATAAAATGATGCTTCATGTTATAGAAAAAAAGCTTTTATACCTGCAGTTGTACCTGCAATTCGATTTCCCTTGTTCTCCTTCTCACAATCACGATCAGTCCAAATTAGATCTCCCATGCGTAGGAACCGTGAGTGCAGCGCGAGTCAAGGGAGGGCACAACACAGCAACAATAGCACATAGCAGTCTCAGCAACAAATAAAATGTGATCTCTCCAGTGCTGCTATTTATTCCATGCCATGCCATTCCAAATTTAATAACTAAAAAAAACATGTTTGGCACGTTCAGATTACTATTTAGTTGTCTTCACATATCCATGTGGTCTACCCCACAGTCACAGCCGTAGCTCATTTAGTTTATTAAAAACTCATATTGGTTCTGTTGCTAGGCACCCCCTCGATTAACACACCTAGTGGACAGAGGTCTTTATAATGCCCCAGCTCACTTGGGATAACAGTTTACACCTCATCCTTAGCTTCAATTAGCTGGCTGTCCAGATACAATGAAATGAACAGCACCTAAGCAGTTTGCTGTTAATTTCACTGAATAGACACAATGAGTGAAACTCCTTGGCTAAATGACCCATGAAGAAAGCATTCAATAGTCTTTTTTTAATAGTGTGCATGATTAATCAGGTGGCACGTAAAGAGCTGCATATATGAGGCAGTATTAGAGAATTAAAGGAGTCGCACGAGAAGTGTAAAAAAGTTGCTTGTGGCTCGCAAGCCGCCGTGTGAGTAACACTGCTTTAGAGCAGTTTCAGTTATAAAAAGGAAAGTTGATTGTATTAGGGCTAAGATGTGAGTGCTATAAAGACTTAATAACAAATGTACAAAACTACCTTACGGAGAATGAATTGTGTGTTTATACAAAAACTATTATTGTGGCTCTATGATTGTAATTTTAATTACAAGTTGTATTTTAAATATTTATGATTCTATTTTTGTAAAGGTCTATGACCAACAATAAAAGCTTTTGAGGAATACAGGAGTGCCCATTAAGTTACACAGCTGCCATGAGCAGTGTGCCCTGATTGAGTTTTGGCAGGATGGAGGACATCGGAAATCTTCATTGGGGGCATATGAATGAATTAAGCTTGCAAGCTTTCCTGCATGAGATAGGACCACTACCACTGCCATACACTCCTGTCTGCTTTTTACCATATGATTAACAGAAGAAGACTTATTTGGATGAGAATAGCTACGCCTGTCTTCTTAGATGTAGAATGAGGTGATGCTACTACTTGTCCGACCCATTCTCTCCTTAGTTTCAAATGTTCATTTGAGAATTGTATTTGTATTTATTTATTTCACCAGGAAAAGGCTCCATTGAGCAAACTCATTTACAAGGAGTTCCTGGGTAGAACAGCATAAAAAGTAAAATAGCAGTTATTTACAACAGGATACAGTTAGGTTCAAGGTACAAAACAATTGCGTACAGGGGTACAATAAGAGAAAAATATAAAACATAGGCGGAAAAAGACCAAGGGAGAAATATAATATGAGCAACACCACTTACAGAAAAAAAACATTGTATAGGATAGTAACATGAAGACAGAGTTTAACCAAAATGTAGGCACATTTATTTAGCCACACAAGCAGTCCAATTCATATGGGCAGGGAAAGCCATCAGAAGAGCATACACAAAGTTATCAGGTGTAAAGAGCATGGGTGGGCTAAAGCTACCGAACTTCTACCATTACTACAGTTAAACCTCGATTATCCAGATAACTCGCTTGTACAGACTTCTGTCTCGGTCCTGGCCAAATACCAAAAAATGCCCTAGAATGTTTTTTTTCTGTTCACGGTTTGCGGTTGGCGATTAGCTGTGATTAGCAGTAATGCATGAACAAAGAAACTCTCGCTCTCTGACAACCTGAGTGGGTGTGACATAAATAGAAACATAGAAATTGTCAGCAGATAAGAACCCCGCGCTAGGCCCATCAAGTCTGCCCGTAGGCCCTATACATTGTATGTGGTCATTGACCCTATGTGATCATTGACTTTTCATCACTCCCTCCCCCCCATCTAATGTTGAGAAGATTTGGACAGAGTTTTCGCCCCCCCAATATGACAGACAGATGCTGATCCAATACACCTCATAACACTAAACTGGCTGCTTGCATTGGCGTCAAAAAAAGAAATACAGTTAAACCTCGATTCTCCGGACCTCAATTATCCGGATAACTTGCTCATATGGACTTAAGTCTCGATCCCAGCCAAATACCAAAAGATGCCCTAGAATGTTTTTTCTGTTCATGGTGTGTGGTTGGTGATTAGCTGTGATTAACACTAACGCAAGAACAAAGAAACATTCACTCTCTGACAGCCTGAGCAGGTGTGACATAAATCTAATAATGGAAAGATCTGGACAGCATTTTTGCCCCCCAACATGACAGACAGTTGTTGATCCAGTACAACTCATAACACTAAACCAGCTGCTTGCATTGGCATCAAAAAAGAAATACAGCGGGGCAAAACAAATAAAACTGACTGATTTTTTTTTTTTTAAAACAGAGTGAAGATTTAAATTTTTTTATACCTGTGTAAATTAAGTAACCTTTTAGCTGCTCTTAACTAAGCTTTTAACTGTGTATTAAAAATTATTATGTGGTGCTTTGCAATAAAATTTGTTCCATGTTTTAACCGCATTCTACAGTCTTGGTTCTGTATTTTATAATTGGTGTTTTCGATTAACCAGACAATCGATTATCCGGACAGAATTGTTGTCATTGAGAGGTCCGGATAACCGAGTTTTGACTGTATCTAGAAGCCAATGGGGTAAATAGTTTCAGTGGTATGAACCCGATCATGACCAACAGTCTCATATCGATAAACACAAAGAACCGCTCTCAGTATGGCTGAGCACTAGTAGAATAAGCATTTGTTAATGCTGGATGTTTGCCACTGATATAGAAGCCCTGGGGTACTAGATGCATTGTGGTGCACTTTGTAGTTTATGTATTACCAAAGCTAGGAGCCTGCATTTATAAATTTCAATGCAGACTCATAACTTTGTTGTTTTGTAATATTATTACCCCAAGTTGTCAACATAGCCTTCTTATGACCCCATCTCATGAACAAGTGCAGAGAAAATTTTCATCTACTGCCTGAAAGGTGATTTTGCACAGCGACTGCGAAATCACCTTTTAGGACACAAAAACACATTTTGGCCAGGAATTGAAAAGTGACAGCTGTCATATTCATGAGGTGCTGTAAAGAAATGGTTGTTTTGAAAATTTGGGTAAAAATATTGAAAATTATCAAAGTTACAAGTCTGCATTCTCAAAATTTAACGTAGGCTCATAACTTTGTTGTTTTTTAGAAACATAGAAATATAGAAGTTGATGGCAGAAGGAGACTGCTAGGTCCATCTAGTCTGCCCATTTGTTTTAGACCTATTTTTACACTCTAGTTGCCCTTTGTAGTCAGGGCTCCCTTGTGTCTATCCCATGCATTCTTGAATCCCCCCACAATGTTGACCCCCCACAACCTCTTGGGGCAGGCTGTCCCAGGCGTCCACCACTCTTTCTGTGAAGAAAAATCTCCTGGTGTTGGTAGAGAACCTCTCTTCTTGCAGCCTGAGGTCATATCCCCTAGTCCTGGAGCCCTTCTTGAAGTGAAAAAGTTCCTGTGCCTGTACCTTGTTAATGCCTTTTATGTACTTGAATGCTTCAATCATGTCCTCTCTCTCTCTCTCTCTCTTCTCTGCTACAGGGAGTACATATTCAGTTCCCCAAGTCTTTCCTCTTACGACATGTACTGCAGACCCTGAATCATTTGTGTCTCCTTTCTCTGTACTGTTTCCACCTGGTCAATGTCCTTCCTGAGGTGAGGTCTCCAGAATTGGACTCTGTATTCCAGGTGAGGCCTGACCTGCGATCTATACAGTGGTAGTACCACCTCTCTCCTCCTGCTTGTGATTCCTCTCCCAATGCAGCCCAGCATTCTGTTGGCCTTCGATGTTGCCTTCTCACACTGCTTATTAACCTTTAAGTCATCTGAGATTATGATTCCCAAATCTCGTTCCTGATTTGAGGCCACCAGTCTTTTGCTTCCTAGGTAATATGCCTTTCTTGGATTTTTCTTTCCTCAGTGCATGACCTTGCACTTTTTGGTGTTAAATCTCAGCTGCCACACTCCAGACCATTCTTCTAGTTTCTTGAGGTCAGCTTCCATCTTGCCCAATCCTTCTGAGGTGTTCCTCCGTTACATATCTTGGTGTCGTCTGTGAACAGACCCACCTTGCCTTCCAGTCTGTCACTGATGTCTGCTATAAAAACATTGAAGAGCAGCGGCCCCAGCACTGAGCCCTGGGGCACCCCGCTGATCACCCTGCCTTCTGTCGATTGCATTCCATTAACCTGTACCCTCTGGGTTCTGCCTTGCAGCCGGTTTTGTACCTATCTGACTACTTCTGAACCCACCCCTGTGTGGTCAAGCTTCTTTACCAGCCTTCTGTGTGGAACTGAGTTGAAGGCCTTATTGAAGTTTAGGTAGACCACATCTACTGCCCCACCATGGTCCACTATTTTTGTAGCTTAGTCAAAAAACTTGAGATTTGTCTGACATGACCTACCTGCTGTGAAACTGTGCTGTTTAGGGTCTTGCTGGCTGCTAGTTTTGAGGAATGCTATGATCCTCTGTTTGAGTAGTGTCTCCATTAGCATCCCAACTATAGATGTGAGGCTCACTGGTCTGTAATTACTAGCCTCTTCGCAACTGCCCAATTTGTGAAGTGGAATCACTATTGCCTTTTTCCAGTCTTCAGGTACCACACTGCTCTTCAAGGATTTTGTGAATAGAAGTGCCAGAGGGGCTGCTAATTCTGCCCCCAGTTCCTTAAGGATTCTGGTGTGCATCTCATCTGGTCCCATGGCTTTGTCTGCTTTTAATTTATTTAGTGCCTCCCGTACTTCAGCTTCTGTAAAGGGACTCGTGTCTACCCCTGGTCCTGGGGTGTTGTGTTTTTTCAGGGCTGGGCCATCCCCTGCGTCCTTTTTGGTAAACACTGAGCAGAAGTATTTGTTGAGGATTTCGGCTTTTTCTGGGTCATGTTTGGTGCATTTTCCTTCCTCAGTAGCAATCTTTACTATCCCCTTTTGCCTTCCTACATTCCTTAATGAATCTAAAAATAATTTGTCTCCTCTCTTTGCCCCTTCTGCTGTCTTTTCCTCTGTCTGGACTTTTGCCTTTATAATTTGTTTGTTAGACTCTCATTTTTTCCTTGTATGACTCCCAGTCTTTCTCAGTTTTGGTTTCCTGGTATATGCTGTACACCTTCTTTTTTTCTTTGACTGCGGAAGCCACTTCCTTGGAAAACCACAGAGGATTTCTTTTTCTTTTTGCTTTGCTGAAACATCTGGCACATTGATCTGTGTCAGTCTTTATTGCTCTCGAGTCTCCCCCACATGACCTCCACCTCCTCAACCTCTATTTCCATTAACTGGCTACTTATGTTCATCATATTTTGAAAGTCAGCCTTTCTGAAATCTAGCACCTTTATCTTTGAGTGGCTGGTGTCCTGCGTTATGTTTACCTTAAAGCTTACCATGCGATGGTCGCTGTTGCCCATATGGCATCCCACTTCAGTGTCCTTCATCCTTTCTGAGTTTGTGAGGACAGGATCGAGAATGGTATCTCTCCTTGTTGGGGTTTTAACAAGTTGACACAGTCCCGCACCTTGTAGTGACAATAAGAAGTTCCTACATCTTGTTGTTGCTGCCGTTATTGTGCTCCAGTTAATACCTGGTAGGTTGAAGTCCCCCACCAGTATTACTTTGCCTTTATCAGACATTTTGTGGATTTCCTCTATTAGGTCTTTGTCTCCTTTATCTCCTTGATTTGGGGGCCTGTACACAACACTGATTCTGAAAGGTTTTCCCTTGCCTATGTCTACTGTTAGCCACAGTAACTCAAAGTCCCCAGGTTGCCCTTTTACTTCTGTGGCTTTTATTACCTCCCAAATGCAAATGACTATGCCCCCCCCTCTTTTTTTGCTCTGCCTATCTTTTTAATATTTTAATATTTTTATGCCAAATTTCCAACATAACCCTCTTATGACCCTGCCTAATGAATAAGGGCAGAAAAAAGTACTTTTGCAGAGCGACCAAAAAAAATCACCTTTTGGGACAGATTTGCCTAATTTCACTGCAGTTTTTAATGTGGTGGGGTCCCAAAAGAGGCATGTTGAAAATTTGGGGCACAAATATGCAAAAATGGCCAAGTTATGCCACTAAGTTCAAAACTCCATTGAAATACAATGAACCGCATATCTGATTTCCTCAGTTCGTGGTCTGGCTTTGAACAGTGAAGATGTCTCTGCAGTCCACAGAGTACTGCAGTGTTGTACCTCAAGTGGGCAAGACAGGGCTGGGGGGTGCTGAGTGAGAGGGTTGGGTGGGGAGACTAATGGCACAACAGACATCGATGGACAGTTTTCTTTTTTACAGGGCAAAAAAAAATGATGAGGGATAGTTTTCATTTTTTCCGATGGCAACAGTGATACTGGAGGATTGGGCACCCCCATTGTCAGTGTTGTTTGTGGGAAGTATGGGCTGGTCGGTGCTGAGAGAGCAGAGGGACAGTTACAGGGGTGGCAGCAATATCAACAACAGTGACACTGGGGGACTGGGCACCCCCAGTGTCAGTGTTATGTTGTGTGGGATGGGGTGGGTGGGACAGTTACAGGGGCAGCAGTAACATGAACAAGCTTTCTGGTGCTTCAGTCCCATTTAGAGATGTGACCGTGCATTGGGTGCGGCATGATAGACCCATGCGGACCACAGGGGTTTCACTTTCGAGGTGGCGACACTGAAGGATTGGGCACCCCCAGTGTCAGTGTTATGTTTGGGGGGGGGTTGCTGAAAGGGAGGATCGGGTGCAGGGGACAGTTATGGGGGCACTAATAACAGACATCAATGGATGGTTTTCTCTGTTACAGCTGGCGTGAGCCCTGTATGTTTGAAATTACAACAGGATACAGTTAGGCTCAAGGTACAAAAAAATTGCATACAGGGGTACAATCAGAGAAAAATATAATAAATACAGTAGGTGGAAAAAGACCACGGGAGAAATATAACCATACATTATACTCAATATGAGCAACACCACTTATAGAAAAAAACATTGTATAGGATAGTAACATGATGACAGAGTTTAACCAAAATGTCAACACATTTACAGTATTTAGCCACATGAGCAGCCCAATTCATATGGACAGGGAAAGCCATCAGAAGAGCATACACAAAGTTATCAGGTGTAAAGAGTATGGGTGGGCTAAAGCTACCGAACTTCTACCATTACTATCTAGAAGTCAACGGGGGTAAATAGTTTCAGTGGTATGAACCCGATCATGACCAATAGTCTCATATCTATAAACACGAAGAACAGCTCTCAGTATGGCTGAGCACTAGAAGAAGCATTTGTTAATGCTGGATGTTTGCCACTGGTATAGAAGCCCTGGGGTACTAGATGTGTTGCGGTGCACTTTGTAGTTTATGTATTATCAAAGCTAGGAGCCTGCATTTGTAAATTTCAATGCAGGCTCATAACTTTGTTGTTTTGTAATATTGTTGCCCCAAGTTGTCAACATAGCCTTCTTAGGACCCCACCTCATGAACAAGTGCAGAGAAAATATTCAACTACTGCCTGAAAGGTGATTTCATGCAGCGACTGCAAAATCACCTTTTAGGACACAAAAACACATTTTGGCCAGGATTTGCAAAATGACAGCTGTCACATTCATGAGGTGCTGTAAAGAAATGGCTATGTTGAAAATGTTGGTAAATATATTGAAAAGTACTGAAATTGCGAGCCATTTGTTCTCAAAATTCAATGTAAGCTCATAACTTTGTTGTTTTTTAATATTTGTACACCAAATGTTAAACATAGCCTTCTTATGATCCTGCCTCATGAACAAGGGCAGAGAAAGGTGATTTTGCACAGCAACCGTGAAATCACCTTTTGGGACAGATTTGCCTAATTTTACTGTAGTTGTTCATGAGGTGGGGTCCTAAAAATGGTATGTTGAAAATTTGGGATAAAAATATGCAAAAATGGCCAAGCTATGGCACTAAGCTCAAAACCCCATTGAGCTGCAGAGGGACGCACAGGCTGCATCATCGCACTGCGAGCTGAGGTCCTGGGAGGGGAGTTGGAACGGCCACATCGGCAGCAGATACGGAGGACTTTTTCCACGGGGACTGACTCTGAAAGAGTCGGGGACGGCCACATCAGTGGTCGGGAGGACTGATTGGGCTGTTGCCTGCTGCTCGGCCTATCACAGTTCAGAGCACTAATTTTTAAACTTGCAGCTGGGTTTTTAAGGAGTGCGCCCAGCTGCCACCATCAGACAGCTGCAGAGGGATGCGCAGGCCGCATCAGTGGGCTGTGAGCTGAGGTCCTGGGATGGGAGTTGGAACGGCAGCATCGACGGCGGATATGGAGGAATATTTCCACGGGGACTGACTCAGAAAGAGTCGGGGATGGCCACATCAGTGGTCAGGAGGACTGATTGGGCTGGCGCCTGCTGCTCGGCCTATCACAGGCCAGGTCGCCAGTTTTTTAAGCTTGCGGCTGGGCTTTTAAAGAGCGTACCCAGCCACCACCGTCAGAGAGTATTTTGTCCCACCTACCCACCCCAGCCCCGACCTCTATTAAAGGAGCACAGGAGGTGGAGCCAGGTGGGAGGAAGGTCATTGAGTGGCTGGGGGGATTATAGAGTTTTCAGGGGACTGGGGAGAGGGGATTCTGGAGGGTGCTGAAGACGTCAGCCGTGACTCTCTTCCTGAAGCTGTTACTTGTGACTCTGTGACCCTTTACTCTGATGACTCTTTACCCTGTAACTGTGAAACTGTGGGAGGCTATAACTGTTCATTCTAGGGGCAGGTTCTGGGAGGGGCTGAAGCTGTGAAACTGTGACTCTGTGACTTGTTACTCTGATGTCTCTTTACCCTGAAGCTGTGAAACTGTGGGAGACTATAACTGTTCTTTCTAGGGCCTGGATTTGTGAGGGGCTGTGGTCCTGTTATTAATTTTACACTGTCTATGGGAGAGTGGTTTAATGACTGTGTTTATCATTGTAAAATGGGATCTGTAGCCCTGTTATTCATTTTTGGATCTAGGGCGGTGTCTTAAATCTCACTGGAATTATACTCCCCCATGTATGGCTGCCTGGAATGGGATGCGAGGGGCACATCTGAGGTACTGAACCTGGCTATGGCAGAGAGTCCATATGGGCTTCGAGTGGGACCCAGTAGGTGGCCTCCCTTCATCAGAGCAGGCATCTTTGGCAGAGTTGTAGGGTGTATTGGCTGTGGGGTGGCGATAGTACTAAACTGAGCATGGAGGGAGGGTGGTTGCCCAGTCTGTAAGCAGCTATTGCAGATCAGGGGAGAGTTAAACTGGGTAAAAATGAGGTTAGAGGGGTTGGGTGAGATAAATGTGTCTGGGTGGGACTGTAGGGGGCAGGTGGGCAGCGATAAGAGGGAGATCAGGGCATGTCTTGTCAGACTGGAGGAGTGTACGTATGGAGCGTGGATTCAAGGTGAGGGGTGCATCTGCCAGAAAGACTACCAGTAGAGTTACCAGTACACAGGGTAGCAGGATGGAGGGTGACAGGAAGGTCAACAGTAGCAGACAGAGGGACATCAGGAGGTTGGCATTGAGTGCTACAATAAATTTGAGCCATTACTTAAGCTTGGGGGAGAAGTGACAGGGCAGAGGGATTAAGAAGGGGTCAGTGGGAGCACTTGGGGTGGTCAGGGGGGCTAAGTAAGGGAACTCCAAACAAGCCAGCTATCGGAGGGGCAATTTAAGTGGCAAGCAGGGGTGGGGAAACCAGCAGAGGGTAAAGGTGGAGAAGAGGGCACACCTGGAGAAAAGGGGGGGCAATGGAGTCGAGAGGAGGATCCTTGCAAGGGAGGATCATACCAGAGAGGGTCTAGGGTGAGGGGAAACCTGCAGGGAGGCATGGAGAGGAAATTGAGGATCGAGGATGAGGCCAGAGGGGAGGCGACATGGGTGCACTGTTGGGGGGAGGGGCTAGGGATGCAGGAGTCAGGGGTAGGTCTCAGTGGAAGGTGCAGCTGGTGGAGGGGGTGGGGAGGAGGCTAGGGAAGGGGAGTCGGAGGACACGGGCATAATAAGTGGCAAGAGGGGTAGGGTAACAAGAGGTTCTCTCACAGGGAGTGCAGAGGTCAACGAGGGGGATGGGGACTCGGGGAAGGAGGTGGATCGGGGGTGCAGAAAGGAGAGCAGACAAAGGAAGAGGGGGCACTAAGGTACTCCTCCTGGGGGATTCCATTATTAGGGTTATTCATTGGGAGGGGCAGAGGGAGAGAAAATCCAGTCAGGTTAAAGTGGTGGGTATTTCCAGTCTGACGGTACATAGGGCAAAGTTCCTGGTGTATGAGCTGGCAAGGGACTGTGGAGGGTCACTGGATTTCCTGGTGCATCTGGGTACAAATGATATTGAGGGAAACAGTGTACTTGAAATTCAGGCAAGGTTCTGTGAGCTGGCCAGAGTCTGCCATGACAATGGATGCCCAGTCTTCTTCTCAGAAATACTGCCAGTACCAAGGGCCACTGTGGAGAACAAACAGAAGATTGGGGAGGTAAATGTATGGCTCAGGCAGTGGGGGAAAGCATGGGGGATTGGGGTGCTGGGTGACTGGGGGGGGTCTGGGCTGATAAGGGACTGTATGCCTGGGATAGGCTTCACGTAAATATGGTAGGGAAGGAAATGCTAAAACAGGGGATGATGAATTTCATTCAGGCAGATGAGGTTTAAACTTATGAAGGGGGGACCAGTGAGGCAGATCCAACCACAGATGGCACAGGTAGACCGGCTTTCAATCCCTAGCGGGGGCTCGGATGTTTTCAGAGAGGAGGAAGGTTCCATTGGGGGGATGGGGGGAAGTATAAAAGGTCCAGGGAGGATAAGGTAAAGAGGAGTAGGGTCAAGGGTTGGAGGCTGGTGTTAGTAAATGCCAAAAGCCTAGGGAAAAAGATGCCAGAGTTCCAGGCCATGCTGGCTGAGGGAAGGGTGGATGTGGCAGCAGTCATGGAAACTTGGGCCACCCCTGACCACGATTGGGACCTTAAGTTGAATGGGTACACTGTGCTTAGAAAGGATAGAAAGGTGCACAGAGGGGGTGGAGTAGCTATGTTAATTAGGGATTTCATCAGGATTATTAAGGTGAAGGAGGCGGAAGGCAATGTGGAAGCTCTATGGGTCACCTTGCAACCCCCCGCGGGGGAAAGATCAAGATGGGGGTGGTATATAGGCCCCCAGGTATGGCAGAGGATCAGGAGGAGAGGCTGCTGGCTAACGTAAAGGACCAGTGTGGGCTGGAGGGGAAGGGGGTGGTGCTGATGGGGGACCTTAATATGCCAGCTACTGATTGGGGAACTATGATGTCCACTGTGCGCAGGGAGCAGAGGCTGCTGGATGGCTTCCTGGAAGTGTTCCTCACTCAACAGGTGATAGAGCCAAAGAGGGAGGGTCGGGTCTTGGACGTGGTTTTTGTGGAGGTGGCTCTAGTACGGGACCTGGTTGTGGGGGACCCCCTGGCTGGGAGTGACCATGACAGAGTCTGGTTTTGGCTAAGTTTGGGGGGGAGGGGAGAGTTTCAGGATGATGACAGTGGATTTTAGGGGGGCTTATTTTATGAGCATGGGGGAAATGCTAAGAGAGCACTTGCGGGCAACATCACCAGGGTTGGATGTAGTGTAGGTGGGAGATCATAAAAAGAGGGATACAGGAGGCCACTAGATCCTGTGCAAGAGTGAAGTGAAAGGGGGCTAGGTTGCGAAAACCATGCTGGTGGTCCAAGGAGGTCCAGGAGGCAGTTAGGGAGAAGAGGGCTGCATACAGTAGGTACAAAAGAATGAGAGATGGGATGGAGTGGGAGAACTACTGTCTTGCAGCCAGACGAGTCACTAGGATGGTGAGGGGAGCAAAGGCCGGGAAAGAGCAGAGGCTCACACATACTGGGGGGGAGGTTTTCTTTAGATACATCGGAGAGCAGAGGAAGATAGAGGAGCAGCTTGGGAGGTTGAGGACACCTGGGGGGTGGGTGGAAGGGGCTGGGGAACAGGCGGAGGTACTAAATGAGTACTTTGCCTTGGTTTTCAATAGGGAGGAGGCTGGGAGTCTTACAAAAAGGGAATTGCGAGATTCAGAGGGGGCAGTAGGCATGAGTTCTGAGGCACCTGCTGCCAAACAAGCCATTGCGGGGGTAACCCAGGGGTAGGGAGCTAGGTTGGAATTGATGTAGGATGGAGAGTGACTGATGTGGCTATCCTTGTAGGTCTGGCGTGGGAGGCCCTTAAGTCCCTAAAAAAAGGACAAATCTCCAGGGCCAGATGTCATACATCCCAGAGTTCTGTGTGAGTTGGCAGATATTCTGGCTGAATCTCTGGTGGATCTCTTTAACATGTCGCTAGAAACAGCATGGGTGCCCAGGAATTGGAGGTAGGCTCATGTTGTGCCCATCCATAAAGGGGGATTGAGAGAAGTGCCGGGAAACTACAAACCTGTCAGCTTGACGTCTGTGGTGGGGAAGATTATGGAGACAATACTTAAGGAGAGACTGGGGGAGTTCTTGGAGGAGATGGGATATGTGGATAGTCAGCAGCATGGGTTTGTCCCAGGTAGATTGTGTCAGACTAATCTTGTAGAGTTTTACAAGTGGGTAACATCAGCACTCGACAGGGGGAGACCAGTGGATGCACTGTATCTGGCCTTCAGTAAGGCGTTTGATTCAGTCCCTCACTATGGTATACTGGAGAAGCTGAAGGGAAGGGGGATAGGGCCATTGATGATCAGGTGGATGGGAAATTGGCTTGCTGGGCACACACAGAGGGTAGTGGTCGGCAGAGAGGTCTCGTCTCCTAGGGAGGTCATTAGTGGGGTCCCAGATGGCTCAGTTCTGGGGCCGCTCCTGTTTAATGCCTACATCCCTCTAGATCAGACTAACACTACTTTCACCTATTCCTGGGTAATTATATATCAATATCAGTATCTGATGTACATGCAAAGCGTATTAATCTTAAATACAAAATAAGTGTATCTCCAGATGATATTTCAGGTAATTTTTTATATTTACTGGCTGATAGTTTGTCTCTGCCGCTAAAATTACTTTTTGAACATTGCCTGAACCATAATTATGTACCTGAATCATGGAAATCAGCATACGTGATTCCTATTTATAAAAAAGGCCCTAGGTATGATTGGGAAAACTATAGACCTATAAGCCTTACATCGCCCATGGGAAAAGTACTAGAAAGTATAATAAAAGATCTGATTTCTTTATCTCTTGAGAATATTGATAAGGAACAACATGGTTTCAAAAAGGGAAGAGGATGCCTGACCAATTTACTTTATTTTTATGAAAATTTAAGTATGCAGTTGGATAACAAAACTCCATATGATGTTATTTACATAGATTTCAGTAAGACCTTTGATCTTCACCCTCACTGGGCATTATTACATAAACTAAAACACTTTAATATTAACCCTAATTTGATAGTATGGATATCAAATTGGTTAGATAAACAATCTCAGCAAGTATTGATTAAATGGTAAGCTCTCTAGAAAGGGTCTTGTCAGAAGTGGGGTTCCACAAGGATCTGTATTGGGCCCTTGTCTTTTCCAATTATTCATAGCTGATGTTACAAAATATTGTTTTTCCAATACAGTCAAATATGCTGACGATATTAAAATAGGTGGACCATGTTTAAACTGTGAGCAAATTGCCCAACTTCAAAATGATTTGGATAACATAACTCTGTGGATTTCTAAATGGGGGATGAAAGTAAATCATAATAAGTGCAGAGTTCTGCATTTTGGAGCAAGAAATCCCAGGCATGTATATTCATTGGATAATCAGACGTCAATCAGTACAGAAACAGAGAAGGACCTGGGAGTACTGATATCGGATGATTTTCTCCCCAATTTACAGATAAATGAGGTAATTTTAAGAGTAAATCGGATTATTTGGGCAATTAAACGTAATATTAAAGATCATATGCAAAGGTCTAAATACTACTGCTCCTGCATGCTATAGCATTGCAAAATGTCTGTGGAATGCAGTGTGCCACAATTTTTCCATTAAAAGCTATGTTTTATTTGATTTCGTTACCGTTATTTGTTCTGCTCGTTCCCAGCGATTGTACTTGACTTGTTCAGATGCAGGGTGATGCAAACGCTCATTTGCATACAGCGGGGTGATGTCATTAGGTGTGTGCCCCATTCGACGGCCGTGCTAGTCCGGTGTTTCCCACCATATTGATTTTTCATTCAGTAATTCAATCGCTGCATATATTTTTATTTCTACACTGGTATCAGGTACTTTTAAATGTTAGCAGCTGGATTTTGTTATACTAACATAGTTTTATTAAGCTTGTTTGGCTGCTTCAAATCAGGGAAGTGATCACTGTGTTTTCGCCCATTACTGTAGCTTGGCTGTCAAATTGACAGTTGTAATAGTAACCCACGATGTCTGTATGTAATTTGTCAGTGATGAGTGTACTTCTTTTTTTATGAATGTCTGCCTATCTTTTTATATGTCTCTTCACCTGTTGTGGCAAATGTTGTATTGGTATTTCATTCATACTGCTTCCCGCGTTATGATTTCGAGCTTCTCATAATGGGATCCTGGAACCCTGACATGATTCTATCTGTACAGTCGTACTGGGTGTTCACAGCAGAAAAAAGGAATCGGTCTGCATTTAATTCACTACTGATTGCAACCCATGATGTTTCCATGTTTCTTTACTGTAGAGAAAAATGCTGTGAAGCGCCACTACTAAAAAGGACCTGGCAGTAATTTTGCATAACCAGCACACATAACTGCAGAACAATTGAGCAATATATTTTAAATCTTCATAAATGCTATAAACATATCTGTATTTGTTTGTGCACTTGTGACAAAGGAACTGTCAGCTTAGTTTGCGTACTGCCCCTTCCCGTTATTTTTCTGTATGATTCTGCATGGATAGTGGTCTGTAGTGACTAAAATGCACTGAAATACTTCTTTTACTTGCAAAATTAGGCACTGTTTAGCGTTCCATCTTGCAAAGTGACACCTGCCTGCAGCAATCACTGGAGCATATGTTAATTTTTTTATTTTATTTATTTATTTATTAAATTCTAGGATTACAAATACCTTTGAGCAGAAACTGCTCGTTTACAAAGGTTCCACATCAGAGGATGAGGGGCACCATACATACAAAGGTAGTAAAAGAATGCACAATAAACCAAAAATATACAGTTACAACACACTTTGAGATAATATGCATACAGCGAGCAGCTTGAGGTAGGCAACCGGCTAAGGTAACAATAAGAGATAGAGGCATAAGAAGCAAATAAGAATGTAGATGTGAGACAGGGTGGGGGGGAGAGTAGGCAGGCTAATGGGCCGCTGTCAGTAGGTGGGGGGAAACGTCTTGTACCAGTGGAGAAGGGAAGCAGGAAAGGAGTCACAAAGAAGGCCCGGTACCAGACAGACTATAACTAGGGAAAGCAATTAAGCAATAATGCCCAACAGGGTGTGTGTTGTGCTGGGATAATGTCACGCTGCAGGTGGTTGGGCACGAGGCCGCAGGCCGAGTGCATCCAGTACCTGAGGCGTGATGTTATCCCAAATAACGCACAGCCTGGAGGGCATTATTGCTATTATACAATGGCTTGTTGTTATATATAAAATAAAAAAAATATTTTAAAGAATGTTTTTATTAGTGTGAACAAATATTTCTGTTTCTTAAGAGGAGATGCAAAAAAAAGAGATGCAAGCTCCATAATGCCATCTACACTGGTTCACAGTGAGGCTGAGACTAGACCCGTGATGTTGTGCTGGGATAACATCACGGGTCCAGCTCCAGACTGACCAATCAGAATCCAGGAAATTTTCATGCCATTGTATAATATTATATTCTGTGACTGTATTTCTTTTTTTTTATCTATTGTCCTCTGCTCTTTCATTTTCTTTCCTTGTGTCACACTATAAGGCTGATGTGTAAGTCTGACTGTATGTCTTCTGTCATATATGGATACCAGTCTGTGTTTCAAACCGCGTTGTCTAGTTATGTCCACCCTTCCCCCCCAAACATCCAATTCACCATGCTGGTGTGATTCACGCAGTGATCACCTTCTGTGTTTGTTCCTAACCTGGTTTCAGCATGTTCTAATAATTAGTTTTGTACAACTATTGTCAACCTCATAACACTTGTACCACTTTATGCAGTGTCATTTGTAATGTGCTACTGTACATGTATCATGATACCAGTAACGGTGATGCACTGTATGTTCCTGTGATATTACACTTTCTGTCAGTGACGTTACAAGTAATTTGGACATCTATTCCTGTTATGTCACAAAGCAATGCAGTTTGTCACAATGATCCAATTATAACTATATGTCAATTTATTTATTTTTTTACAATATCACAAATGACATAAAATACCACTGACATCTTAATCTGGTTCAATTTTAGTTTGTTACCGTCTGTCCCCCCCCCTCCCCCCGGGTCGCCCTTGAAAAAGACACTTATAGTCTCAATGGGCCTAACATGTCAACAAAAATTCAATAAATAAATAATATAATAAATTCCTCAGTCAATTCCACATGTGTCACTTATTGCAAGCAAGTTATGCGATTCTATAAATCTGTGTGACAGATTGTATTACTTAGTCGTGCGGTAGGCATTCTAATGACATGATTGTGCTGCATTCCACAGTACAGTCATATCTTGCCACAATCCATAAGAACATGTAGTTACCAGAAATGAGAGGCAAATTTATGCATATTGGAGCTAAGAATCCCAGGACAGAGTTTTACCTGGGTGGAGTCCGAGTATCTGCTTCAGAGGGGGGAGAAGGACCTGGTAGTGATGGTCACTATTGACCTGAATCACTCCACACAGTGCAAGAAAGCAGCAAAGGCAAACAAGATGCTGGGATGCATAGCTAGGGGGATCAGAAGTAGGAGAGATGAGGTTATACTGCCCTAGTACAGGTCACTGGTAAGGCCGCATCTGGAGTATGGAGTTCAGTCCAGGTGCCCACACCTCAAAAAGGACATTAACCTGATGTAGAAAGTACAGCAGGGCAAGACATCTGAGGAGAGGTAGAGGGCACTGAACATGTACTCTCTGGAAGACAGGGGTGAGAGAGAGAGAGAGAGGAGAGACATGATTGCAACATTCAAGTACTTCAAAGGAGTAAATAAGGTGGCTAAGGAGAGTAAATTTAAGCTGAGTGGCAACCATATCAGAGAGTGGCACAGTCTGAAGATGGAGGGTAGGAGGTTTAGGAGGGAGGTCAGGGAGCACTTTTTCACAGAGCGGGTGGTGGGCACTTGGAATGTGCTGCCAGAAGAGGTAATCTTGTTGAAGACAGTGGGCGGCTTTAAGAGGGGCTTGGATAGGCATAGGGGGAATGTAAGAATCATTGGTAGGGAGGATGGGAGGAGTGGGGAGGGAAGGCAGGGAGATTAGCTCAAGCTGTGGACACTGCAATATGAGCAGACTTGATAGATCAAATGTCCTTCTTCTGCTGGCTTCTTTGTATGTTCGTATTGGACTGCGAAGTGAGGAACTGAGGAGGCAAGTGTAATATATATACAGTGGTACAGAGTAAAATTGCTATTGTCAAGAATTCTGTATTGGTGACCCATGTTGTCCTACACAAATATGTAACAAAACTGGTCCTACGATCCATTACAATACTCAAACACTGTACCAGTGAACAAATACTTCCTAATATTTCCCACAAACTTTCCCCCTACACCTTCACTTCGTGCCCCTTACTTCTTCCATGTACCTTCCATGACAACCTGTGACAGATGGTCATGTATCAAGATAAATATATCATGATTCCCTGTGACTGTACATTTCACCACCACACCCACATCCAGTGTGCTAAACACATCCATTTTTGGTCCAGGTACTACAGTGTAAATCATAGTGCACCGTGTGCACCACTAGTCTATTGGCTACTAGTAAGAGCACACAGTATTTTGCATGTAATAACAGTTCCGATGACTGTCTCTTGCATGGCATCCTACTTGTTTACCTCATGGACTAACAGTGCTTATATACTAACAGGTTCCAGCATCTTATATGACTTTGTTAATTCATGATTAACATTCCGCATTTACATTTCTCTTTGTAATATCACTGAATCTTTTATGCTATTATTTTTCTGTTCCTCCATGTTTTCAAATCAGTGTAGCAATGAAACACTATTGCGACGTGGGATGCTACAATGGTAAAGACTATAAACGCAGTTTTTACCGATTCCCAAAATATCCCAAACGATGAAAGCAGTGGGCACAGGCAGTGAAGCGTGCTGGATGGCAGCCTACGGACCATACTGTTATCTGTGCTGATCATTTCACTGATGATCAGTTTGCTATTTCACAAACTCTTTTGGATATTACCGGTTTCATCCCTGGTCAACGAAGACTTAAATTGGATGCTTGCCCATCAGTTTTTGCTCATAACTCCATAAAGCCATCACAAACCAGCACTGCTGTTCAAAAAAGAAGACTAGAGGTATATTTCTCATATGTATTTTATTACCTATGTATCATGTAATTCCATACAGTATTGCAATATTTCAATGTCTCAATATTTCTTTCAATAGGTTCTTGGACGTCTTGACTTGCTGCCTTGTCAGTCCTTCACTGCAAGTACCCATACACAATCCATCAACTTTGAACAACATGAAAATGCAGCAAATGCATCTTCTGGATCCTGTGAAATGCCAGATGTTGTTGCACCACAGTCACCACCACCAGCAATTTCTGACACCGATGTTACTGGTCATCTGACAGACTCAGGATGTCAGACCGCACATATTGTGAGTATTACTGTCCCTAAATAAGCACTACAAGTTGCAAGGTTACATGCATTGTATGCATGAATAAAACATTGATTTGGGTATCAAATTGGTTTTGCTATTGGTCAGGTTGGGGACTCAAAAGTCTCACCTCCTGCTTCCTATGTGTCACAGTGAAATATCAGAGTGGCAAATGTCATGCTCATATAGTAACATGCTGACATACTAAAATGACTGTAGAAGAGGCCTAACAGTCTTTGGGGTCTGCTCTCTTTTCAGTTTCCACATTAAGGGCTGATTTTGGTGTCCTTCCATTTTCTCTTGTGTTATGCTGTCCCCAGTTGCACATGTCCCACCCGAATTGGACATGGTCATTCCCCCCCAGTACCTGTCCCATCCCCTCTTAAACCTGGCCACAGTTTCTGCCTCTACCAGCTCCCTGAGCAGTGCATTGAATTGGCTCCACCACCCTTTCAGTGAAATAACACATCCTCCTCTTCCCTCTGAGCCTGCCCCATTGTAGCTTACACCTGTTTCCTGTCATTGTCGTCTCCTCTCCCTTTGGACAATCCTGGCTGTGCACCCTTTATTGATCCCCTTTGTAATCAATAAGACATGACAGTGTTTTCACAGAATTGATTTTTAAAATTTTAAAATCTCTTCCATGCACACACCTGGAGTGTCTTACTGCTCATTGTTAAGTCACAGTACCTGCCTGCAAGCCATCCCATCTCTCCTATTCTCTGTCCAAGTCCCGACTCTCTCCATTGATCCTCTCCTGTCTCTGTAGTCTGTCTCCCGATTTCCCTGTCCCTCTCTCCTCCTGGGCTGGCATCTGGGTCTCATTAGCGATTACTAGTCCTTGAGTTATCCAGAGCCAGGCATCTTCTAATCTGTTCTTCTCAGTCCATCCTCCTCCTCCCAGCGCCAGCTGCGGTGCTGGGATGTTAGCAATAGAAGAACAATGGCGGCATTTGTAAATGTCAACGTTCTACGCTTCATGATGTTAGCCTTTTTATTGATGTTCTTTTTTGTAACCCATGCAGGGAACTTATTCCATGCATGGTAAGCTTGGTCTGTGATTGGCTGGTTTAGCCTACCCATTTTATAAATGTACGTAAAGACCTCTGTCATGTTCCCTCTGTCCACCCTCTCATTCAGGGTGTACACGTAGAGATCCTTGAGGCTCTCCTGATAGGTTCTCCACCCTAGGCCTTGGATCACTTTGGTTGATCTCCTTTGGACCCTCTCTAATGGTGTAACATCCCTTTGTAGATGTGGTCTCCAAAACGTAACACATTACTCAAGGTGCTGGCCTAACCAAGCTGTTGTACAGGGGTAGGATCACTTCTGCCTTTCTGAAGATAATCCCCCTGGCGATTCATCCCAGAATCCTATTTTACCTTGACGCTGCCCTCCTACGGGTCTCTGGCTATTTCATTTTGATATCTACCACTATCCCTATGTCCCTCTCACCTTCTGTAACTTGAATTCTGTCTCCTTCCAGGGTATACCCCTGGCCGTGATTTGTGACTCCCAGGTGCAGAACCTTGCACTTCCCCTCATTGAATGTTGCTTTCCGTTTTCCTGACCAATTTTCCAGCACCTCCACTTGCTGAAATCCAGAAAGAGAACATCCACTGGCCTACCCTGGTGTAGGACCATCATCACCAAGTCATACCAATCCACAAGGTTCATCTGACATGATCTTACCGGGACAAAGCCATGCTGCCTATTGTCCAAATACCAGTTTGCACCAGCAACCCCCTATCCTATCCTTGAGGACACCCTCCATCACCTTGATGACCACTCCCTTTCCCGAGTCTCATGAGGGACCCTCATCTGCACCGCTCCCATCCCTTCCTCCTGTTTGACCATGCTCCACCAGAAAAACATAGCCCTTCCAGTAGCACAAACAGTAAAAGAAGGTGACAAGAATTTCCATAGCTACATTAGTGAAATGAGGAAATCCAGAGTGGGTATTGCTAAGATCAAAGGGGATAAGGGGGCATGTGAGATTGAGGACCATGTCAAAGCATCCATCCTAAATAGATGCCTCTGCTCAGTATTTACTGAAGAAGAACAGCTCTGCACCATGGACACGGGGGTAGTACTCCCTTCACCAAACAAGAGAAAACCTGAAGCAACCTATAGGCTGGGAAGGTGGTTGATGGCAGTCATAAGGGAAGAAAAAGAATTGTGCATCATCATCACCGATGACCTGAAATCATCCAAGCAGACCACTAAAGCAGTAGGTTAGGATAGATGGATGTTGGGGTAGATTAGTAAGGGTAGCACAAGTTGGAAGAAGGAGGTAATAATCCCTCTTTACAAGACACTGGTTTGGCCACATCTGGAGTACTATGTGCAGTACTGGAGTCCACACCTTCACAAGGACATTAACCAAATTGAGGCATTCCAGAGAATGTCAACCAAAATGGTGCAGGGACTGCATCAGAAAACTCACGAGGACAGATTAATGGAGCTCAATATGTATACCATAAAGCAAAGGAGGGAGAGGTGAAATGATCGAATCATTCAAACACTTCAAGGGCATTAACAAGGTGAAGGAGTCTAACATGTTTCAATATAAGAAAAATAGCAGGACAACAGGACACAGCATGAGATTAGAGGGAAGCCGATTAAGGGGTAATGTGCGGAAGCTGTTTTTCACAGAAAGGGTGCTGGATGCATGGAACGGCCTACCTCAGGAAGTGGTGGATATGAATAAAGTTCAGGGCTTCAGATAGGCATGGGATAGGCATAAGGGAGCAATACAGATGAGTATGAATAGATAGGCCATTGACAGAGCAAAGGCCGATAGCACATTTATAAGGTAGAAAAGGAAATGGACAGACTGGATGGGGCTTGCAGTCCTTATCTGCCATCAACTTCTATGTTTCTATGTTTGTGGATGCAGCAAATGTGACCAGCGACAACACAGTGGCAAACGGATTAGCACAAACTAATATATGTACATCTCATTTTGGGAGTACATCATGTCCATGAACATGATTTCTCATTTCTTTCAGGAAACTCAAAACAAGGCAACACAGACTGCAAAGTACATGCCCCATGGTCTGGGGAAAACTAAGTTCTCAAGAGGTACGTAGACGCTGAACCTTGGTATAAGCACTGGTGTGCAAGTGTACATACCAGAGAAGAAAACAGTTGTTGATGCTGCTACACAGTATTGTGCTCCCCATGAAAGTGAGGAATATGTCAATGACAGTACCATCATGTATGGAGACACTGACGAGGAAGACTCTGAGGAAGACTTCAAATATGATTCTGATGATGATCCAGAATGGACAGTTGAAGATTTCATAAACACTGACTCTGATTCAGACAAGGAAGACATTGTTAACAATAAAACCGATACATAAGTGTTCAGTGCACCCTTGATACAGTTTCTTGGAGCTCTTAGCAAAAACAATAATACATTCCACGGCACTACATGTTAACTGGAGAACTACATAACATGTGGTCTGCAGCATTATAGTTTTGAACCCTGTATACACTGTTTTATGTTTTGTATTGGAAAAGGGAAATCATAATGTGCCTTTATTCACTGTGTGCAATTTCCCTATCCCTTTCATAGATGTTCCAAACTTCATTCGGATGTACCTTCCGAGAACCAGCAAACATTTGTGATTTTTGAGAGTATGTTAGTTGCCCTTCTACAGACATGCTTCTAATGTTTTGGACATTGTAAAATTGTGCTGCAGCGACTTTTTGGCACTATGGCAGTGCTGGAGCAGGTGTGTGTAAACGGTCATCGGAGGAGATGGGAGACACAGCCCAAACTTGGCCAGCTGCCAGCAGGAAATCTGATGATGGCCTGTGGAATATTTTTCAGTGGTGGAAGCCCAGTACGCATGCTGAATTTCTTCAAGCATATTAATATGCCGCATATATCATTGCGAACATTTCACCTAATGCAAACGACCTATTTGATACCTTCCACTCGTACAGTGTGGAAACAGCACCAGGATAGCATGTTTAATGAGTTACGTGGAAGGCCAATCAAACTTGGAGGGGATGCCCAGTGCTGTTCCCCTGGGCATACTGCCAAATTTGGGTCATATTCCCTAATGGACCTTGTTCGTTCAAAAATAATTGACGTCAAGCTTGTTCAGGTAATCAGTCAAAATTGTTTTTATCTGACTGTGTTTGTACTGTTCATTCTATTTTTCCATCATCTTCCATTCTTACAGGTAGGATTTCTTGGTCAGTTAAAATTAATGTTATTCCTTTTATACCATCACACAGAGCAATGAGGTTTCCAGCTCAAATGCTATGGAGCTTGAAGGATTAAAAAGGAGCATTAATACTGTGAAGTCTGCTGGCTGAAAAATCCAAAGTCTTACCACGGATAGACATGTCAGTGTGAAAAAATACATGCGCCAGCAGAAGCCTGGCATTACTCACTGGTTTGATGTCTGGCATGTGGCAAAAGGGGATTATGTCTACCGACTTAAGTAGATAAACACAGAATGGCAACTGAACACGTCTATATTTTAATCTTTTCTATGTCTGATTTGACCATCAAACAGGAATCAAGAAAAAACTTGAGGAGAAATCTAGATGAGCAAACTGTAGAGTGCTTGGCAGATGGGCAAAGCTTATTTCCAACCACTTGTATTGGTGCGCCAACTCAAGCGGCGGAAATGGTGACCTTGTTGCTGTTAAATGGAAATCCATTTCTAATCATGTGGTCAACATTCATGTGCATGACAACAGTGAGTATCCAAACTGCCTTCATGGTCCACTGGAGGAATGTGAGTGGATTGAGAAAGGTTTGTCGTTATCTTTTATTAGATATTTTGCCATATAAGCTTGTTGAAATGCAGCGTAACTGTCATAACATTACTGCTTTTATGGCATGCCAATACTTTTACACTACTTTACCTGCCATTGCTAGTCGGTCCCCGGAGGTCGACTCCAGGCCCAGGGTGTCATTAATGGGTCCTGGCAGTTCGTGGTATGTGTTTGCTCTTGGTTTTTATCCCGCTACCGTGCCACTGCAATAGGTGCAACAGCCGTCTCCACCTCTGCGGGGTCAGCAAAGCATCCTTAGTGTGTGCCAAACCTCTCCAGTTGTGCTGGCAAATGCAGCCCAAACACCACCACCCTCCCTGAGGAAGGAAAGCAGTCCTCTGGATGCTCAGTTGTTACCTCCCCCAGACAAGCCATAAATGACCCGACTGTTTTTGTAAGTCAAACCACTGGTATGTCATGAGCTGTGGCGTTTGGTTCCTCATCTCTGAGGACCATGGGATTGGATATCACTGCGTAATCATAGGTGACTGCTCTCTTGCTTATGTTTGTTTTAATTTTTCTCATGTGCAGTTTGAAGGAATACATGTGCAACATTTATGTTGCACAGTAACAATTGTACACTGTAAACATGGATGCACACCTGAAGTGGCACACTGCCATTTGTGTCTGCTCATTGTAGATAGTAGAGCACACAAAGAAATGGAGGTTTTTGCCTACAACAACCTACTAATGAAGGACATTAGATGACTATCTCCTGCAGAGCAGACATCATCTTTAGAATCCTTCCACAAGGTTCTGCTTTTCTTTGCTCCAAAACTTACGCATTTCTTCTGTGACAGTATGGAGGCACGGTAGGTTGACATCACATACGTAGGATATGCATATGCATATGCATACTGTTCTTATTTGATGGTATCATAACTGTATAGAGACAGATAAATGTGGTGACTGAAATCATTCAAAAGTAGTTGATAACATCGCTGCTATTGTCTTCATTGACACATCACATGGTGTACTGAACCGCTTATTTGAAGCAGCATATTACACATGAATATTAGCCAATTGCAATATCTGCTGAGAATGGGTGAAAATATGCAGCAACCTCCATGTGGTGGGTGAGGTTTCCACAGAAGTAGCTGAACTGCCTCTTTCTATTTTTTGTTATTAATCAGGAAAATGATTGGAGATATGGCCTGATGCTGACTGACTGTGCACAGCCAGACTGCATGGATAACATTTATTCTTTGTTACAGACTGCTTATATCAGCAATGTATTTTAATGAGAATTCAAGCCGGCCTCAAAGAATTAAAAATGATGGACAGAAGCAGTGGACAGTGTCATTTCCTAAATCCAGAGGAAGAGCAGCGACAGTGAAGGAAGTAAAAATGCCAATCACATATGGTAAGTGCCATACTTTTACAGTGATACAGTCATGGCGCATTTAAGACAATGTGGCACAGGAGGTGGCGTCCTGTAACACAGCACTGCAATTCAAAAGGGGATGTTTCGGACTGGTGATGCGGAGACTTGAGGCACCTGATCCCACACCTCGAGCCACACTGGTGACCCCTGTTTGGGAATGAGCATAGGTCACCAGTGGTAGTCAGGGTGTGAGGAGAAGGATCATACATCCTATGGACTGATCTCCTTTTCGGGAATTGTGGGTTTTCACCTGTCTGTGCCGACCTTGTCCCTAGCATGGGCTGTGTGGTCTGGGGGAACAACAGAGACAGTACAAAAGACAAGCAATTTCATTAATGTGTGTGTGTGTGTGTGTGTGTGTAACAATGACAACCATCTCTAATGAAGGCAGAGGAACTATGTTATTAGAAAACCACATTTTTAACATTATTAAAACAATTAACTTTTAAAAAGAGAATATATTTTTCAAACAACGGTAATATAGTGGCCCATTTTCTAAGCGCAATAACACCCTCCAGGGTGTGCGGTATTGTGCCCTGTGCGGTATAAGGCACTGTGCAGTCTGGTATAGTGCAATACCACACACCCAGTCAGGTATTATTGCTTACACAATGAAATGTCTCCATATACATTTACATTGTATTTCTTCTGTCATACACAGCATATGTGAAACAGTTAACAACTGAGGTTTTCAAGATGCGTGAGGAACATCCCAGTTATCACATGGCGATAGAGGCCATGCCACAACGTTCCATACCTCCTCCACTTTCGTCACGATTTGAGAAACAAGATAAGGAACTGCTTGTTGAACGACATCGCACACGCTTCAACAAGCCTGGAAATTAAGGTTAGTATTGATGTATGAATCATAACGAGGGCATAGTTCCATTTATCAGTAAGGTTACACCCATGTGTATCACCAATCAGAACATGTCGTGGTGTTGGAGGACCATGTTGTATCATTCTGTAGTCATTAACTCTACAGCTGTACACAGTAAAAATGAATGTAATATGGTCCACTTGCCATACCCGAAACTGTTTTGCACTCCGGGCATCGAACTTTCCAGCGTTTCGGTGCCATGTGAGTTAACACGGCACCAGCTGATGAAATGAAAGTGACATCATGCGCAACACTGCTTACAAAAGTGGGAAAAGTGGCATGGGTCATGGTGTGTTTCGGTGCTATTTCTTCTTGGTGTAGTATTTGAGTATGCTGCCTTGAGGCTGGACGGGCTCTCCACTGAGCAGCAGACATTGTCAAGAGTGTGAATGCATGTGGCAGTTGCTTAACTGTGTCCTACCATGTCTACAATGCATGAGTCCCACCATGTACTCAGTTAGCCTCCATTGTGAAATATGGGACCCAGTACCCTCACACACTCTAATTTCTAATTCAGCATAACAGTGCATTGTGTCTTGAGTTGTGTATAATTATGGTACTTCATGACATTGGCAGTATACTGACATACAGACCATACAAACAAATGGTGCAGTACTGTTATATAGTATCTGGTTAGGGCTTATTATGAATAGAAAGCCGTGGCTTTCAAAATCTTGTTGTAGGACAGTTCAAAGGTCAAAAAAGCTGTTGAACTATCGGTCTGACGTCTCATCAATAGTACAACAACTTTTTTACCTTGCCCTGCCACCTGATTGGCTCACTCAATGCTCTGAGGAGAAAAAACATTGTGTAACATGGCGGCGCGATTAAGTGAGCACCGGTCGGGGGACCCTTCTCGTTTTGACACGGAGAGCCTCATAAGGCTCCATGTGACAAAAGTGAATCGCGGTTATTTTATTTTTACACCAAGTGGTGATGAGCTAGCGGTACGGGGTGACGCAGAACTGAGTCAGAGAGGGACAAGCGTGAGGGAGCCAGAACGGTAGCAGCACGAGTCGACATAACCAAGGTAACCGTAAACTTTGGGGGGAAAAAAATGAAAAAAAGACAAGCCAGGAACAACATACTATATAAAATAGTGGATGGTTAACCATCCACAACTATGGCTGTGTTTCCATCTCAGTTGTTGAAGACATCATGGATAGTCTCCATGATGTCATCAACAACCTCAATGGAAACACAGCCTTGTTGTGGATGGTCACCCATCCACTATTCTATATATAGTGTATAGTGGATTGTTGTTCTGTATAGAATTCCATACCTTTCAAAATGCTGTCGTACCACAGTTCCAAAGTGATGGAATGCTGTTCTACCCTACTGTGGTACAACAGCGTTCTGAAACTGCTAGAGACTGCATGAGTCAGTTTAATTTTGAAAGCAAAATAACTCACAAAACACATTTTTCAAACAGTACTATACACTATAACAAATACTGGATGAGAAACTCCATGCACAACCTATGTGTTTTGCCACCTCGTGGTTCTGATTCCCATGGACCTCTCGAGCTTTGCTCCCGAGGTCAGAGGGAATCAGAATCACTCTGTGGCAGAACACACTGGTTCTGCATAGTTTACCATCCAGTAGTCTCTATGTTTGTGAGTAACAGTCTCACACATTTTGCATTCACAGTTTTGGAAACCATTACACACCTCATGCCTGCACCTGTGAACAGCAGTTGTTTGACATCACCAGTGCAAGAATATTGAAACCCATGCAGCATCACTGTAGTTTTCACAGTGTCTATATTTGTCATCCACAGGTGCAGATAAACTACAAGCAGCAACAGAAGACTGATCAGCATCACATTCCAAATACTGTATGACAGTGCACGACAGCAGCATGAAATGAAAAAGCATATCACAGCACCAGAAAATACATCTTCCTGTGAGTGTGTGACATGTGTAATGGACAATAGGTTGTCATGTGTGTGTCTTCATCCAAGATTATTCCTTGCAAATGATTGTTGAACATTACATGGACATTGTTCAGCAACGTAAACTATATTTCAAATCCAATGAAATAATTCACAATCACCAATGGTACTGAATGTGTTATTTTTTTATTGTTAGTGAAAAAAAGAAGTTCAGATACTTTTACTTGTTGAACTGTTACTTGTGACATTTTAAAATTAGAAATAAACAGTTGAGCATCAGTTGTAAAAGCAAAATCAAGTTTCAGCGTTGCTTCAGTAGTTACTTGCTGCCCTAGGATGAAAGAAAAGAACAATACTAGAGACATAATCAGCAGTGCACTGATAATGTGCTTATATGTATACATGGTTATATATCTATATATGCAATGGTGGTGAGGATAACATTTGTCAAATACCAGCAATATGTTTGTGTGTGGAAAACTACATTGAGAATATTGCATTTATCCTCACTGTATGTCATCTTTCCAAACAGTAGGTGTACCACAGACAGATACTGCAGTTCAATGTTGCAACACATGACGTACTGATTGACTGAAGCAAGCAGCAGGAACTACCAACTACAGACCATCACATACACTTGCACTACATTCACTTTCAACCCTGTTCTTTCTGACAGCAGAACAGATTACCACAGGAAGAAGCAGCACCCACACCACCCATTGTGAATCCCATGGTCACTGGATACATCACGACCAAGGCTCTTACTACCTACACATGGGCTGCCAATGAACTCTCCTACTCTGCCACATGGGCAAGAACCACCTGCTTCACTTCACTTCACCCCAAACCACTGCTCACCGGACCGTACTATCTGATAGCGTCATGACTGCCGATTGCCAAGCGAGCAGTGGAATTCATTTGACCGCTCGCACACAGTGAAGCTGATATGGCAATGCTATGAAATAGTATGCTCTGGTCAGCAGTTTATTTCACTGAAGTGGAGCAGGTAGTTGCTGTTGTTGTTGCCGAGTACTGTTTATGTCTGTGTTGCTCTGGAGGGAGAAAGTTACAGTTGATGATGTGGAATGCCAGATAAATAAAACTATTCTGCTGCGTGAAAGATGTGTTTGACACTGACTGTTGTGGGACTACAAGCAATTGGCTTGCGATGATTGCTACAGCAAATCAGTACCTACTGTTTGACTATGGTTACATGCATTATCTGCCTATGGTGGATCTACTGTGTGGATAAATAACCTACAGTGAGGATGAATGGGATATCACAAGTGCGAACAATATTTCTGTTTTTCCAGCCATTGTTTAACCAGGAGACAGACACTAAGGTGACAGCTTGTTGACAGGTGCAACCTGTTAGCACAGGGAAGTTAATTGACTTGATGGGGGTCACATGGTATGCAGGTATGGGATGTGGTATTAAACCCATGTCTTCACATCTCAGTTTCAGAGCATCACATCAGTGCACCACTGCTTCCATTTGCCAATTGTTATCCTCATGATCATAGCATACTGGCATATCTATACATCTATCTATCTATCTATATATATATATATATAGATAGATAGATAGATAGATAGATAGATAGATAGATATATCTATAAATATATAAATATATATACATACACTTTGTAACCAGTCTTACAAAATTATTCCATGACAAATGTTTGCTGACATTTATGACATTGTCATGACAGTTGAAACTGTTCAACGGTTTATTCAGTGATGCTCAAAGTTGATAGTTGATAGGGGGATAGTTGGTGGGAAGGAGGAAAATATACTTCACCAAGAGGGTGGTGGAACCGTGGAATGCTCTGCCCGGGGAGTTGGTGCAGGCCTCTACAACGGAGGGGTTCAAGAGAGGGTGGGATAGGTATAGGCAAGGGGGTAAAGCAGGGATGGCTCCCATGGTGGGGGCCGGGTTCAGGGATGAAAATTGGGAAAGGAACCAGGGTGATGTCGACGGTACCCACTAAAGGTACTGAAGCACAAGCAGACTTGATAGACCATGAGGCCTACTCTGCTGGCGTCTAGTATGTTAGTATGTAAATACAGTGAACCACATACCTGATTTCCTCAGTTCCCAGTCCAGCTTTGAAGAGTGAAGACGTCTCTGCTGTAGACCTACTATACCTTCCGTCCCTAATGTGGACTACCATTTTCTGTTATACAACATAAGGTATAACACTACTTACTGATGTTTGTTCTGATGTACTGACGGACTACCATTCAGCAGAAGATATATTTGTGGGCTTAGCATGCCACCTACTGTTATTAGTTATTACTACAATGTTTAGCATATATTACGGTGATTAGTATACTTAGTTGTTTAGCATGTATTTGTGGTCCTAGAGCGCCACCAACAGCCATTAGGCACACTGCCATCATCAGCATATTTTGTGACTTGTTTCATTGTTCTAACAGATAGCCTAGTCATCGAAATAGTTATCACTGTGCAAGTGCAACATACAATGGTCTTGGGTGCGAGATGTCCATCCTATGTACCATTAGAAATGTTTTGCCTAGTGTCTATGCTACTCACATGAGCCCATTACCAGGTAATGGGCCCCCCCTTATCTTTAGTATATAACTGTGGATAAGAGCTGTTTGAGTTAGTTCTGTTTATGATGAATATGACACCTGGTGTTCGACTGTTTCGGACTCCCAGCAGGTATAATTGCTGTGATCTTATTCATGTTTATGGTATTAAACCTTTATTCTACACACCTGCCTCCTGAATTGTGATTTGCCATCAAGTTTAGATCCTTCCAATCCAACAAATGGCAACCGTGCCACATGACCTGATTGGTCAGATCCAACACAATTGAGAAAAAGGTGTTATGGGAAGGGGAATGGGCACAGGAATCACGAAGGTGTTCGAACCTACACCCACCCATTCAACCAACACAGACTATTTTTCAGGCCCTCCATGCCTGAATGTGACAGAAATAATGAAGGTGTTCGAGCCTACACCCTGCATTCAACAGCAACACTGGTCTGGGGGACTCTGTACCATAAATGTGTAACTGTCTAGTTGTGAAATACGAGCTGGATTGATACGCTTTGGATTTCAGGCTAGTGCAGGACAAGGCGGAACTTCCACAATGGCCATTAGCGCTGAGCTCAAGTTAGATGTCTCAGACTTTTTAACCTCCCATGGAGGGTGGGGCGATTTTGCTTTGTACACAAAGCCTCACACACACCCGCCAATACAGTATGTATGTTTGTACGCTGTATTTGGAGACCAAACCTACAGTCAAAAAGCATGACCAAAAAGGAGGGATGGTTGCCGCCCTGTACACTGCCCTGCAGGCAGTTGAAATGGAGGTCCTGGCTTTGAAAAAAGAGCTGGGCTCTAAATCCCGAGAAATGGGTGAGCAGCGGAAAGAGTTGGAAGAGGAAATTGAAGTCTCAGAAAAGAGACATGGAATGAAATGCATTGTACTGAACAAGACAGAGAGAAAGAAATTGTTAGGCTGAGAGAGGACTGTGATAAGTTGCAGCAGGATAAGAAACAAGTATTACAGCTGAATGATGAGTTGACTGAGTTGAATTAAGCGTTGTGGAGTAAGAATGATGAGTTGTATGATGAAATGCAGAAATGTCAAGTAGCACTGAACAGGTAGATCAAGGAAAATTGCAAGGTGTGCGCTGCGTATAGAGTTTTGCAATACCATGTTAGCAAGGGACAGTACAAAAGCAGAGTAAATCATTCTAGGGGTAGAGAAAAACTGGCAAGATTATGTCAGCAGTTGGCAATCCTAAAACGTAATGTGAAAACTTTGCCATATGCCCTGCCCATCGACTTAGCGTCATTGATGGATGACAAAGGCAATGACAGAGATTTCCAAGATGGTGGACCCTAGGAAGCCAGAGGGTGTAGGTGCCCTGCAGTCCGCACATGCCATCCAAACCATTGTGGACAAAGTAGACTGTATGGCTGCTGGTGACAATTTGAGTTGCCATTTGGAGAAGTCTCAAAATCAGTGTGAAATGCTCAGTCTTCCACCCGCGCATAGAGTGAAGGTTTTGAAACAAACTGTGGATCCCACATTATGGGCCAAGATGCCGGAAGCAGTGTGTCATAACGCTGGGGCCTGGTTTGACGTAATCACAGCCAGTTTTCTGCCAGCACACAATCCCAATCTGGTCGGCAAGATGCTAGCTCATCCGGTGAAGCAATACGCCAAAGATACCTTGGCCCAGTGTGACAGTTGCATGTGGCTTGCCTATCAATCAGGCAAGGAGTTGGCTGAGGAGGCTGCAGAGTGAGACTCAATTGAGTACAAAAGCCAGTTCATGAAAAACCTGTTGCCAGGACTTTGCGAGAAGGTTGAGGCATTGGTGTTCCCAAAAAAGGAACGCTTCCGCACCATCATGGATAAAGTGGAATGCGTGTACCAAATCAATGTGAGTAAACAAGCTGCAGCCTCAAAGGCCAAAGTGGCCACAGTGAGAACAGCAAATGGGCAAATCCTCCTATCAAAACAAAGGAGGAACTGGTAAAGGTCGACCAGGCGTAGTGTCAGCAGTACTACCAGCAGAAGAAAGAGAAAGTGAACAGCGGACAAAAACAGCAGTCCAACCCTTCATACAAAGAGTTGGCAGAGGAAAACAACCAGCTCCAGGAGTTTAAGGCCAAAGTCCAGTCACTTTCTTTAGCACTTCCACACAAGCCCATAGCAACTATCCCATCTGCACCTCCACTGCAGGATGAGCCTGATGGGGGAAGAACACTCAAAGTCTATTTGGAGTGCACCAAAATGTTAGGTGAAGTAGACCCCCACCCCTGTCAGAACAAGAAGGATCAGACTAATGATGTCAGGCCCCAGTCCACATCATCACCACCCTGTTGACTGATGATTCTGTCTGTCCTTGCATAGAAGCACTGGTTGGGGGCTACCAGCTTGACCTACTTCTAGATACGGGTGCCACAGTTTCAGTACTGCATCAAGATGATCCGCAGCTATCTCATTGATCCATGGGCAAATCCACTTCAGCCCAGAGTTTTGAGGAGATCATAGTTGCAACATACCAGTCCAAACCCATACCAGTCATTATTGGTACTTTGGAAGTGACACACCACTTTGATCTCATGGTCTTACGTCACCACCAGAGTATCCTAGGAATTGATTTTCTCGCATGCCATGGGTGCGTCCTGGATTTAGCCAACAGGCTTTTACTTCAGATACCTGGCCAATATCGCATGCTTCTGTTTTCTGCCTTGCATGTGGTAGCAGCAGTCAAAAATCAATGATGTGGAATATGTCATCATCCTTATGTTCCAACATCATGAGCTTTTTCCCCAAGTAAAGCCAGTACTGGAAATGTATAGTAATGCCTTTGCCTAACACAAACATGATTGAGGGGGGATGGACACCCTCATACAAGTCACTGTTGATGAACCACCTTGCTAGAGGCAATACCCGTTTCCAGCAGAAGCAGAACCCTCTTTGAGGGCCACTACTGACTCCCTTTTAAAACAAGGGGTCATTAGGTCCTGTGTGTCCACAGTCAACTCTCCCATATGGCCTGTAAAGAAATTCAACAACAGTTGGAGGCTCACCATTGATTACAGAAGTCACTCCTGGTTGTGCCTCAACCGTGGCCTCAGCCCTGAATGTGCTCAAACTTCTGAAGCCTGAACACAAGTGGTTCAACATATTGGACATTTCCAATGGTTTCTGGTCACTCCCATTGGCCTCAGAGAGCCAATACAGATTTGTCTTTACCTTTGAAGGACATCAGTACACATGGAACTGCCTCCCACAGGGATCCCACAACAGTCCCTCTCTATTCCACATTCACATGAGGGATGCCATACATGACTTCACTACACCAGAATGCCCTCTATAATATGTGGATGATCTTCTTTTGGCCACCACCAGCCTGGAGAAGCACTTAGAGCTCCTAGATGAGCTCTTGACAATCCTACAGAGGGCATGTCTCAAACTCAACCCTGCAAAGGTACAGTTCTGCCAACCAGAAGTCTCTTTTCTGGGCCTGTGCATAACTGGAGAGGGCAGGAGCCCCACCTTGAATAAAGTTAAAGGTATCCAGGATCTCCTACCCATCAGTGTGGCTACCCTGAGAAATTTCCTGAGAATGGTCAACTATTCAGGTACTTCATTTACAATTTTGCCCAAAAGGACACACCCCTGTTTAAGTTGCCAAAGAAAGATGCCCCATGGCAGTGGGGACCAGAACACTCAGCTGCTGTCACTCCTCTGAAAAAGGCTTTGGCCTGTGCTCCAGTATTGGTCAGTCCTAACCTAGAACTTCCATTCCATTTGAAAACTGCCACCTCTGAGGTAAGCATGTCAGCAGTTCTGGCACAACAGGTGAAAAGCACGCTGAGGCCTATTGCCAATGCTTTGTAAATGCTCTCCCTGGTGGAGCAGAAGTACTCTCTGTGTGAGAGAAACCTCCTGGCAACCTTTTGGGCTGTCAAACACTTCACCTACATAATAGGGCTCTGCCCTATTATAGTGTACACCTACCATACCCCTACCAACTTCCTGTTGACAGACAGGATCAAGGACGGCAATGTGTCTAACACCAGTCTCACCGATTTGTCTCTCCTTCTACAGGATAGAGACATCACTGTACTTCCTGCCAAAATACCCTCCATTTTGACACATGGTCTCCTATATCAAGGAGATCCACATGTGTGTGGCTTAGAGCCACCCTCCCTGCCAGAACCAGGCCCATTTCTCTTTGTAACAGAGAGCAACCTAAAAGATCCTACACTACACTGCATCTTTACTACTACCATGAAGGAGAACAAATTGCAGGCTTTGGTGTTTTGGCCTTTCTTCCAGCAGTTGACACCTGTGAGGTGTCCAGGAAGTGCATTGTTAAATCATCACAGTATGCAGAACTTGCTGCAGTTGCCTTGGCCCTGGAAATCATCCATGGTCAAAGAGAAGAAGATACCATACTCTTCTCTGATTCTTCCTGGGTGTGCAATTCCATGACAGAATTCCTTCCTTTCTGGAAGGCCCATAATTTTGCATCTTCAGAGGGAACTTCTGTGAAATACAAAGGCCTGTTCATTTGCATTATCAGCCTTGCTGAGCAATTCATTTTTAGATGGTACATCCACAAAGTTGAGACCCATTCCCAAACTGAACTTTTCCATGAATACAACAATTTATCCAGACACCTTAGCCAAAGATGGTGCTTGAGGGGGGAGATATGGATAATGCCCCCTCCCACTGCAGCACACACAGTTGCTACCAATAAGAAGACCAAAGTGACCCCCCTGGTTATGACTGCAATCCAACTGGGAGATCCAGAGATAAAAGAGATATATGAAGGTATATGAAGAGGGAAGGGTGACCAGTGGAGTGCCACAAGGATCAGTGCTGGGTCCAGTCCTCTTCAGAATCTTCATCAGTGACATTACAGAAGACCTAGAAAGAAGAATGTCCATGTTCACTGATGACACAAAGCTCTGTAACAGGGTGGACATGCCAGAGGGTGTGGATAGAATGAGGAGAGATCTGCAAAAGCATGAGGATTGGTCAAGGGTATGGCAGCTGAGATTTAACTCAAAGAAATGCAAGATAATGCACATGGGGCACAAAAACCCTGGAACAACATATCAGTTGTGGGGAGGATTTAGAATACTTCAAGCAGGAAAGGGACCTGAGGGTTATCATCTCTGATGACCTCAAGGTAGGGAGTCAATGCAACAAGCTGGCAGGTAAAGCAAGCAGGATGTTGGGATGTATAGGCAAGGGTATCACCAGCAGGAAAAGAGTGGTCACAATGCCACTGTACAGGACATTAGTGCGACCACACCTCTAGTATAGTGTCCAGTTCTGGAGGCCATACCTACGTAAAGACATAGACAGGGTGGTGGCAGTTCAGAGGAGGGCAACCAAGATGGTGCAAGGATTACAACACAAAACCTACAAGCACAGGCTCAAAAACTTGAATATGTACTCCCTGAAGGAGTGGAGGGAGAAGGGGGGACATGATTGAGACATATAAGTTCCTAACGGGGAGGAACATGGTACAGGAAAACACAATTTTTCATCATAAAAGGGGTTCAAGGGACAGGAAATGAAAATAGAAGGAGGGAGCTTCAGAAGGAATGCGAGGAAGTATTTTTTCACGGACAGGGTGCTAGACAAATGAAACACCCTACTGGAGGAGGCGGTGGGGGCTGAAACAATTACAGGATTTAAGAATGTATGGGATAGGCATAAGAGGATCCTGGTAGTTGGGGGGGAAGGGACAACCCAGTTCTAGAATAGTTTGAAGAAGCAAAGCTACAAGCGCACATTGGCAGACTAGGTGAACCAAAAGCCCTTATCTGCCATCAACATCCATGTTCGGGTATCTATGTATCTATGATTATCTCTCCGAGGAAACAGAAAAATAAATATCTGTGAACAATCCATTCAAAAGACATTCTGACAACTTCTGTCTTTTCCAGGATCAGAAATTGGTCCTGTATCACTCAGGTGATCAAATACTGTGGGTGATACCTCAAGCACTCCAATCAAAATTCAGCCATCAGGTCCTTGACACCCTTACAGGTGGATACCAAGTGGTGGATAAGACCCTTCAAAGACTGAAGACAAAGGGCTGGTGGCCTAGAATGACAACAGATATCCAACACTATGTGGACAATTGCATTACCTGTGCACAGAACAACCCTATCCCTGGCAAGAAAAATGCCAAACTGCTTTCTCAGAGACAATCAGGCCCCTGGAATACAATTCAATTGATTTCATCAGACCTTTGTGTCATCTGCAAAGAGACATACTTTTCCTTCCAGTCCCTCTGCAATGTCGCTTATAAAGACATTGAAGAGGACCGGTAAAGATCTGCAACAGAGTTGAGAAGGGACTTGCCAAGGTTAGAGGAATGGTCAAATGTATGGCAGCTTAGATTCAACGCTAAGAAATGCAAGGTAATGCACCTGGGAAACAAAAACCCAGGGGAAGAGTACACAGGGGGGTGAGATACAACAACAAAAATGGAAAGAGACCTGGGGGTAGTCATATCAGATGACCTAAAGGTGGGCAAGCAATGTGAGAGGGCAGCAAGGAGGGCTGGGGGGATACTGGGATGCACAGGGAGAGGCATCACCAGTAGAAAACAGGAAGTTATTATTCCTCTGTACAGACAGCTGGTCAGACCCCATCTGGAGTACTGCATGCAGTTCTGGAGAACTAATCTCTGCAAAGACATAGACAGGATGGAAGCTGTCCAGAGGAGGGCAACTAAAATGGTGCAGGGTCTGCACCGGAAGACATATGAAGACAGACTAAAGGAGCTTAATATGTATACCCTCGAGGAAAGGAGGGAGAGGGGGGACATGATAGAAACTTTCAAGTACCTCAAGGGAATCAACAAAGTCCAAGAGGGTAGCATCTTTCAAAAAAAGAGGTGTGCAAGAACAAGGGGGCACAATTTGAAGATGGGGACGGCTCAGAGGTAATTTAAGGAAGTATTTTTTCACAGAGAGGGTTGTAGATGCATGGAACAGCCTTCCGGAGGAGGTTGTGGAGTCAAAAACAGTGGTGGAATTCAAGCATGCATGGGACAGTCATAAGGCCATTCTATGGGGTGGGGGGTAGGAAGAAGTAGGCTGCTGGTTAACTAGGATCTGCAGCTTATCCAGTAGGTAGGGAAATGGGCAGACTGGGTGGGCCAAGTGGTCCTTATCTGCCGTCAAATTCTATATTTCTATGTTTCTATGTTTGCCCACTATGAGTAGAAGTAACAAGTATACACTTGTGATCACTGACCTTTTTTTCAAAATGGGTAGAAGCCTTCCCATGCAAAGCTGCTATGACAAAAGCCACTGCCAGGATCCTGGTGGAACAGGTATTCACCAGGTAGGGCCTACCTCTTAAGGTGGATTCTGACAAAAGGGACTACTTTCACAAGAGAACTAATTCAGGCATGTTTGAAGTTATTGAAAGTTAGCCAAACGTTTCACATAGCATACCATCCTCAGTCATCAGAACAGGTGAAGAGAGCCTACAGACACATAAAACTACTGTTAAGTAAATTTTCAGACTTAAATGGTAAAAGTTGGGATACTTTGTTGTCCTTACTCCTAATGGCAATCAGAGCTACTCCTGCTGCATCAACCCAGTGTACACCCTTTGAGGTGATGACTGGGAGACAAATGAGATTACCAGAACACCTCTGGATTGATCTCAATGCTCCCAATGCAGACAGAGTGTTGGTAGACACTTATGTAACACAACTGAAAGACAATCTCTTCCAGTCCTACCTTTTTGCCATCAAAAACCTGGGCCAAGCCCAACAACAGCCCAAAATGTACTTTGATAAAATCATCAAAGAAGTCGACTGGCAAGTAGGAGACCAAGTCACGGTACTAAAATTTTCCACACCCACACATCCATTTGAAAGTAAAGGCCAGTATGACATCATCAACAAATCTAGCCCTGCAGTGTACCAAGTGCGTATCACAGAATGCAAGAAACCCATAGAGAAATGGTAACATGCTTACCAGCTGAAGTTGTACAAAGGTGATTAAATGTTCTCTAAACGCTCTTTTCCCTGGCTGGGGGAGGGAGAACTGTACATTTATCTTTCTGTTTTCTTTCATTTCAGAAAAATGCTGTTTTTGCTGTTTATCTTGCCATACATGCTGGCAAGCTTGCCAAAAGATAAAGAGTACCAGGCACATCTCTGTGCCTTTCTCCATGCCATGAATCCTTCAGATCTGGCCTACTCACCCTTTAGCCCCATCACACCTTCTCCAGGCACAGGGGTAAACATCACCATCCCATCTACCCATGTGACTGTCCATGAAGGAAGAGATACCTACATGAACACCATGGTGGTGGCACCAGACCACTCCACTCTACAAATGGAATGGAAAACTGATGACCTTGCTGGACAGTAACTTCCAGTAGCCTGCCTTGCAAAAGGGACTTTCCAAGGTTGGCACAATGCACATATTTGCTCCAATGGAACTTGGTGCATCTGCCAAGTTACCCCTCAAAACACTGGCCTTTACAACCTTACAGCAAAGATCAATAAAGACGTTTGCACATGTTTTCACACCACCAACATGTGCAAACTTTGTTTTAACCACACAATCGCAACAGCTATACTTTTCCTTACAGTCATCCCAGTATCAAAAGACAAACCTCTACAATGCCCCACTGTGGGGCCAGGCCAACAGTTTTCAGCCCTGTCCTGGGAATCGCAAGGAGGCCCCTAGAGGAGGAGTGGAGGAAGCGGACCGAGGCAACGGGTGAGAGAAGGTCAGACAAGTAACCAGGGCCAAGTCCATGTGGGGCCTTAAAGGTGAGCAGCCCACTTTAGAGAGGATCCTCCACTTGATTGGCAGCCAGTGCAGTTCATGCAGCACCGGGGTGATGTGGCAGTATTTCAACTGCCCCATCAACAACCTAGTGGCTGCATTCTGCACTAGCTGCAGCCTGTTAAGGGTGCCTCCTGAGACCATGAGGTAGAGTGCATTACAATAGTCAAGCCTTGATGTCATGAAGGTGTGCATCAAGGTGGGGAAGTCCAGGGGCAGAACTAGGAGCTTGATCCTGGTGATATTCCTAAGATGATAAAAGCTGGTCCGGACAATGGATGACACCTGAGCTTCAAATGTCAATCTGCTGTTAAAGGTCACACCAAGATCTCGCACCCTAGAGGAGGCCTTCAAAAGCACAGATCCCAGGAATAAGCCTGTTTCTGCACTTGAGGCCATCCTATCACATCTTCTGTTCGACTTCTCAACCAGTACCCCCATCTTATCTGGGTTCAGTCATAACCAGCTGGATGCCATCCAGTCATTGATTTCGGCAAGACATGCATTTAGCACTTCCACCACATTCAGTGTCCCAGGGGCAAAGGAAACATACAGCTGGGTATCATCCACATAGAAATGAAAACCCAAATTGTACTTCCTAATGAGTTCTCCTGGGGCAGCATATACACAGCACACAACAATGGTGACAAGACTGAACCCTGAGGAACTCCACAAAACAGGAGGCTAGGGAAGGAGGAGGAATTCCCCCATCACTACTCGTTGCCTCCTATTCATGAGACAGAACTCAAACCAGTAGATGACAGTGCTGGTGAGTCCACAGAATTCTCTCAGGTGATTGAGTAACACATCATGGTCAACCATGTCAAAAGCTGAAAAGAGGTCAAGGAGAATGACTTTTATCCCCTCTCATCGATCTCTAGCACTGAGGAGGTCATTATGCACCCGAACTAATGTGGTTTCCATGCTATGCCTCACACAAAACCCCAGCTGGAGAGGCTCTTACAAATCAAAGGCCACAAGGTGTTCCTCAAGCTGAAGCACCACAATCTTCTCAGCAACCTTCCCTAAAAATGGGAGGTTGGAGATTGGACAGTAATTCGACATGACATCAGGGTCTAAAGATGGTTTCTTCAGAAGTGCTCTAACCAGTGACTCCTTCAAGGCATCTGGGAAGATCCGCTCTTAGAGAGAGCACCAGAAAATCAAGGCAAATACCGGGGATAACGGTGTCAACACATCTCATTAAGAAATGCATCAGCACCGGGTCCAGTTTACAGTATGTGTGCTTCAGCCTGAGAACAACCTGAGTGACCTCAGCTACCTCCACTGGTTTAAACTCCCCCCCAACCAGGCATAGTGCTCTCCAGATGCCCAAGGTGACCACTGTTGGCCATGTTATGGTTCACTAGTGGTATGCCCAGCTGGATGGTGGACACCCTGTCCGAGAAGAAGAAGCAAGCAAACTCTTCCCATAAAGCATTGGAAAAGGCTTTTTTCAGCTGTAGACAGGCTGGGTTTAATAGCCTGTCCACAGTCTGAAAGAGCATGGTTGGTCAATTCTTCCCAGCAGCAATCTCCCTGGACAGGAACTCTGCCTTCTTGTAGGTGATTGCCCTCTGATACTCACCATAATGGGAGCGCAGAGCCAGTCTGTCCACCTCCAACCTGGACCTCCTCCAGCAGTGCTCTAACCTCCCATCCAAAATCTTCATCACCTTGAGCTTCCCATCGAACCATGGGGACCTCAAGTGAGAGGATTTGGGTCATACATGGACTGATGCAAGAGAATCGAGTGCTGCCGACATCACCCTATTATAGGTGGTGATGGCCTCATCTGTACCCCCTATGCAAGCACTACCCACACTAGATAGATTGGCTACCACCAGAAATCCTTCCAGGGTTGAACCCCTCAAAGGGCGGTAGCTTACTATCTATGCAGGGGAAGGGATCTCGGGGGGGCCCTAAACAAGAACTCCACCGTGCAATGACTGGACCAAATGACCTGATCAGTCTTCAGGTTGGTAACGTCAAATCCCAGTGAGAAAACATGGTCTAATGTGTGGCCACCCTGGTGGGTCATGGAAGAAACTTCCTGCAACAGGCTCAGAGATGACATCGTTTGGAGGAGGTTATAGCCTAGCCTAGAAGATTTGTCATCGGCCCAAACATTGAAGTCCCCCAGAATTAAACAGCTGGGGGACTCCAATGTTTCACCAACAATGATGAAATTGGCTGTCTCCTGCAGGAATTCACCTGTTGCCCCAGATGCTGCCCTAGAAGACGCATGACACCTCACCAGCAAAATGACAAATGCTTCCATCACCTGCCCACTCCAGCTCACGAAGTGGCGACTTCCTCAAGTTTGTGTGACCTACAACTCAGATAATAATGTGTTGTAACCAGCTATGAGACCTTCACCTACGGACCCTTAGTGTGCGATGTCACTATGCCCAACTTCTGTTTTGTACTACATGAGCACTCTGTCATTGGCCATATGGTTATCACCTAGTTCCCACCCCAGAACATGATTACATTGATAGTGACCCTGAGTATCTGAATGCTATAGCACAGTTTACCAGTTTTTAATGTGCATATCGACCCATTCACCCTGAATCTTAAATCCTTGTTAAAAAGAAAGAATACACCTCTCATTCATACTAGTAATAATATTATTAAGGCAGGTAATTTTCTGAATGCTCTATTTCATGATTGTGATCTCAGCGCCACATTATCCAACACATGGTTGGAACTCACATTCAAAGGGTTTGTTGTTATTCAAGTTTTCTTAATTGTTTTTCTTATTGTTACGGTATGGTGTTTAAGATGCACGCTCATGCAACATTGTGCTCAGTTAAAATTTCTCTATAAAACTCACTCAGCCCACATGTAACCTGCCATACTTACCCGATTAGTGTTGCCTCTGTACTTAGGCAACAAAGGGTGGAATATGTAGACCTACCAGATCTGCTGTCCCTAATGTGGACTACCATTTTCTATTATACAACATAAGCTATAACACTACTTACAGATGTTTGTTATGATGTACTGGCAGACTACCATTCAGCAGAAGATATGTTTGTGACCTTAGCACGCTACCTACTGTTATTAGTTATTTCTACAATGCTTAGCATATATTACGGTGATTAGTATACTTAGTTATGTTTACAAAGTATTTGTGGTCTTAGAGCACCACCTATAGCCATTAGACACACTGCTATCATCAGCATATTTGTGACTTGTTTCATTGTTCTAACACATATCCTAGTCAGCAAAATAGTTATCACTGTGCAAGTGCAACATATAATGGCCTTAGGTGCAAGATGCCCATCCTATGTACCAATAAAAATGTTTTGCCTAGTGTCTATGCTACACACACGAGCCTGTTACCAAGTAATGGGACCCTCTTATCTTTAGTATATAACTTTGTGTATGACCACTGCTCTTCGAGTTAGTTCTGCTTATGAATATTATGACACCTGGTGTTTGACTCTTCCAGACTCCCAGTAGGTACACCTGGTGTTCGACTCTTCCAGACTCCTAGTAGGTACAACTGCTGTCCTCTTATTCATGTTTATGGTAATAAACCTTTATTCTACACACCTGCCTCCTGCGTTGTGATTTGCCATCAGGTTTAGATCCTGCCAGTCTAACACTGTGGTCCACAGAGGATTGCAGCATTGTACCTTCGGTGGGTAAGTATGGGCTGGAGGGTGCTGAGTGGGAGGGTAAGATGGGGGGACTAACGGTGCAACAGACATCAATGAATGGTTTTCTTTCTCACAGCATAAAAACAAATGATGAGGGATGGTTTTCATTATTTCAGATGGTGACAGGGACACTGGGGGATTGGCCGCCCCCATTTTCAATGTTATGTTTGTGGGAGTGGGTGCTGAGAGAGAGAGAGAGTTGGGTGGGCCAGACAGTTACAGGGGTGGCAGCAATATCAATGAGCTTTCTGGCACTTCAGCACCATTTAAATATGTAACCATGCATTGGGTGTGGCCCAATAGACCGGCGGAGACTGTGAGAGTTTCAGTTTCAAGGTGGTGACACTAAGGGATTGGGCACCCCCAGTGTCAGTGTTACGTTTGTTGGAGGTAGGGTGGGGTGGTGGGTGCTGAAAGAGAGGGTCAGGTGGGCAGGACAGTAACAGGGGCAGCAGCAACATGAATGAGCCTTCTGGTGCTTTAGTGCCATTTAGAGATGTGACCTCACATTGGGTGCAGCGCAATAGACCAGCATGGACCATGGGGGTTTCACTTTCAACGTGGTGACACTTGGGGATTGGACACCCCCAGTGTCAGTGTTATGTTTGTGGGGGGCGGTCGTCTGAGAGGGAGGACCGGGTGCAGGGGACAGTTACAGGGGCACCGGTAACAGACATCAATGGACGGTTTTCTCTGTTACAGCTGGCATGAGCCCCTGGATGTTTAAAATTCCAGGCTGATCATGACAGATCAGCTCTGCCTACTGGGCAGTGTAGATCAAAGGAAAGAGCCGATCCATGATTGGGTTGGCTTTTTCTTTTCAAGTACACAACGTCTCCACCCAGCAAGCCAAAACTCTATCATGATCATGGCTGATGATTGGGGTAGCACTGTCACACACCTAAAACACTACTCTGCATTGGACAGACAGTGTCACACCTCTCAGAAGCAAACTACCACAGCAAGATGTTCGCTGTGCACATATGTGCATGGCAAACATAAAAACACTATCCAAGCAACCTATAACTAAGAACAGGCACCACCAATAAGAAAATGAATATACTAGGAAACACTAAAATTTCAAAAAAGTAGTCTTTATTACAAATAAAAGTAAAAGAAATTTACAGACAGGCAGAGGAAAAGCTGTCTGATCACTGTAAAGCACCACCATGGACAGTGTACAGTCATGGCAAGAACTTAGCTGATTTAGTAACTCACAGCTATTATGAGGCTCCACAAAAGAAAAATGAAAAACAAAACTGGCTGCCCTCCTTCCCCGATGGGAATTTTTTTTTGTGTCCGTTGTAAGTTTTGTAAAAACATAAGAAAAGGTGCTCATTTTTGCAACTCTGTGACTAGAAACACCTTTGAAGTGAGGCAGTTTATAAACTGTGACACAGAGAATGTGGTTTATATGGCCCAGTGTGCCTGTCAATCTGTGCTTGTAGGAAAAACCAATAGAAAATTGAAAATTCATACAGGAAAACACCTTAGAAGTATAGCGAGTAATGATAAGGAATATGCACTGGCAAATCATAGGACTAGTATGGATGATTCTCATAAATTTGCTTTTATGGGACTACAAAAGGTTGTGTAAGGAGCTGGGGAGAAAATTTAGAAAAGAAATGATTGCAACGGTAATCATACTGGACATATAAAATGGGGACACACAAGAAAGAGATGGGTCTAAACAAAAAATTTGTACTATCTCCCTTTCTAGGGTAGCGATTACATGCAGAAATTTATGTATGGAAAATCTTTGCAATGTAAGCAATAAGACATGACGGGGTGTGCACTAGACATTTCTAGCTCATGGCCAGGGACATAGTGAGACTTGAGGCTACAGGCCGAGTGCCTTCTGCTCCCAGCCTTATGCTAGAAGTGTCTAGCGCACAGCCCCAGAGTGTCTTATTGCACTTATAAAATAAGCATCTTGGCAGTTGATGTATGTAAAGTTTACAATTATTAGGATTCTATAATAAATGCCGGCCCCGTGGCACTGAGGGTTGAGGTGCTGGACACCACACCTCATGCCATGCCGGTGACCCGAGTTCAGGAATGGATTCGTGTTGCTCAGGGGTCAGAAGGGGTGGGGAAAGATTGAGCATCTGTAGACAGTTCTCCTTCCCCAGGGGAGGAGGGGGTTAGCCCAGCACACTATTGCCTGACACCCTTCGGTGGCTGGTTGTCAGCACAGGCATACTCCCAGAATGGGGAGGGCCCATGTTGAGGGCGTAAGGCTGCCTCCATGGAGGCAGAGCCCAGCCGCTCTGCCCATTGCATGATTGTGGGCCTGGGGAAAAACAGGAAAAATGGAGCTGGCAGGCTCCATTATAGCCCGCCTACCTCCATGCAGGGATTGGAGAGACAAGTCCGCAAAAAGAAAAGTATTAAAAGAAAAAAAAGGATTCTATAATAAAACAGTTACATTTTTGCCTTTATGCTAAATAAAATAGTTCTTCCACCGAACTGTTTTTTTTTTTTTTTTTTCACTCGAGGACTGTTTTCCTACTGTGGCTCCTGTAGTCTTTTTTTTGGTGGTTGCTATGGCCTACACCCCCCACACACAATCTCCAATTGCTGGATGCCCGTTATATGTTTTAGTAGCCAATATTTCTTATATTTAATTTAAGTTTACAACTGGACAGGCAGAAGAAGTGAATGTATGTTCGGACTGACGGGGCACTAACTGAGAAGAGAGCGTGTGTGGTGTGAGACCGGCAGCTACAGTGCCGAAGTGTAAGTCCAGAGTTCTGGAGATGCTGGTATTTTATTATTTTTTTAAACTTAAACTAAGCCTGGATGGGGGTAAGAGATTGTGGGTTCACAGCCATTGACGGTAAATGAGACCGCTAGTGAGGAAGTGGGCACTGGGAAAGTGTCGAGCTGTAGCAGTACTAGTGGAGACAAAATGTGGCAACAGAAGTGTTTGAGTAACATTTTCAGAAGTAATAATAAAAAAAATTTAATCTGTATCTCCAGTTTCTTTACATTTCGGGTGCCGTTTCATGTGGAGGGCCATATATGACAAGTGTTTGCGGTTTTTATGTGACGGAGTGAGTGAGTGGGCAGGCGGTTGCTGGATCGTATCAAGTATGTGTTTTTTTTTTTTTAGTTATGTGGTCCGTTCAGGATGAAATGATAAAAGTGGGAGTAAGGAGGAGAAATAGTGATGTACCAGCCAGTCGGTGAGGAGCATCTCGAGCGAGAGATCGTGGCAGGTCTAAGCGAGCAGGCGATCAAGTGGGCAAGCATGAGGGCACGAGGATTTCAGAAATGGGGACTGCATCCAGCTTGCCAGCACTTGATATTAGTCATGTGCTAGGCACTTTCAGCTCACAGCTAACAACCAATCAGGGGCTTCAAAACTCTGAGTCCAATTTATAAATTTAGCATATTGTATTTTAAAACAAATAACTAGAATATCAGAACTAGAATCCAATGTCTTTTCATTTCTGTTTGTATTATTCTTTCCTGTGTAAACCCATTATAGAGTGTGGTGCATGCGCTATGAAAACCTTTGCTGAAATCTTCTGTGATTATGAACCACCTAATGTAGCATTTCATCCACGAGTAGAAGACTTACTCAAGATTGTGCTTTGGAACCTTTTTTTCTGAATGTTTTCCCTTTTTTTGAATGTTTTCCTGGCTCTGAACATGGTGCTGCATAAGGATTCAGTGTTAGTTTTCTGTGCCCAGGTGGGATTTGAACTATAATTCTGTCAAATATTGGTCTGTGGGGTGGTTCTGTATTTGGCATATACTAGCTTTTGCATATTACTGCTGTGCCAGCCTTGTTTCAATCTAAAATCAGTACTATATAGTGCAAATTTAATAAGGTAAGGTGCAGCGAGCTGCCCCAGACATCCCCCCCACCATAAAACGTGGATGTTATACAAAACCCCCAACACTGAGCAGATGAAGGAGAGATTATTCACTTTAAAGGAATAAACATGAGATCCCTCCGCATTATGAATAGGACCCACCTTTTCCATCTGTTTCTTCCGTTTTTCTCCTGTTGCAAAATTATGTAGGTTAGTATTTCCCTAGTACATAATGAATTAACCAGAGTAAGCCCATCCTCAGTAGTAGGGTGAAATCACTTTTTAAAGTTATTTGCTGTATGTATGTACATTTTAACTTACACATTGCTATTTCACATACTGGTTTAAAGCAGTTACCTGTTAATTAATTACTTAATTGGTTTTCTCCCCCACCCTCTGCTGGTGACCCTCTGCGCCTACCAACTAAAGCCCATCATCGCCAAAATCAATTCAGTTTCAAGTCAGTTACTCTCAAACAGGTCAAAGATCTTTTAATCGCTCTGGACAAATTGAAAAGAGCTGGGACCAATCAGCTTGAACCTTTTTTCCTAAAATTGGGCTACAACACTCTGTCCCCACCTATTACCCACCTCTTCAATCTGTCCCTCGTTCAAGGCGCACTTCCCTCTGATTGGAAAATAGCACGTTATTCCCCTTTTCAAATCTGGTGATCCAAGTGATCTTAATAATTATAGGCCAATCTCTTTGCTACCCAGCTCATCCAAACTGCTAGAAAAACTGGTCAACTGCCAACTTAGAGATCACCTCGAATCCGCAAACCTACTAAACCCCCTCCAGTCTGGATTTAGGTCTAAACATAGCACAGAGTCAGCTCTGGTAAAAGTCACCAATGATTGGCAAACCTCCCTTGATGTCAAAAATTATGCCTGTGCTCTCTTTTTAGATTTGAGCAAGGCTTTTGACACTGTTGACCATCAAATACTGTTAACAATGCTACATAACCTTGGGTTGGACAACATTGCTATAAAATGGTTCTCCTGCTACCTTACTGGCAGACAGCAGAGGTTAAAAGGTTATGGCACATTCTTTCCTCTAAAACCATTTCAGAGAGGAGCACCTCAGGGGTCCATCCTGGGGCACTATTATTTGTGATTAATATCAATGACATTGACTTTAATATTAACACTGCAAGCATCCACCTCTTTGCGGATGACACCGTGCTTTACATTGCTAGGCCCTCCTTACATCTTGCCTGCCTTGAATTGCAGCATGAATTTGACCTTCTCCAACAACATCTGCTTCAACTGAAACTACTTCTCAATGCCAAAAAACCCAAAGTTATGCTTCTCTCCCCCCTTACACCAAAGAGCCAACTCCCCACTCCTCGAATACTAACCCACAGATCATCACAATTCTGGGTGAACCACTCGAACTAGTAGAGAAGTTCAAATATCTAGGTTTCTGGCTGGACTGTAAACTTTCCTTTGTTACCCATATCGATAAACTAGCTAAAAATCTACGCCAAAGACTTGGACTCTTCTACCACATCAAGCACCTACTTACTTATGAAGCCAAAGTCAGATTGGTCCAGTCAGCCTTCCTCCCCCAATTGACTATGTGGATTTCCTCTACAGCCAATGCCCTAAAGCAATTCTCATTATTCTAGACACACTCTGTCACATGGCCTTGAGATTTATCTTAAATGCACCTTTCAACACCCACTACTGTTCCCTTTATCTACAGATTAATTGGCCCTCTCTCAATATTAGGAGGTGGCCCAATGTGTCCTTCTGGGCATATAAAGCCATCACTCTGAAGCTTCCCCTTACATCTGCAACCTATTTAAATGCTCCCCTTGCAGGTATTCCCTCAGAAAACTTTCCTGTATTACATTTGACTCCCCTAAGATACAGTAAGAACCCATTTTGTATCTGCACCCATGGGATATGCACTACCCACTCTGTGGAACTCCCTACAAAAAACACTAAAACTTACACATACTGTTGGGATGTGTCCCTTTAGGTCTCTGCTTAAACTCACTTTGCAGACAAAGGACAGGTGCACTTGCTTTGCAAAATAATGGGCCCATCTCCTAAAGAGGCTCTCTTGCACTTATTGATTCCACCATTTTCTACCCTCCCCCTTCCCCATACTGTCTCTTGCTCTCTTTTAACCCCTTCCCCATAATCTTATACCTCATTACAGCAACTCTTCCTGTTCTCCCAGACTTGTTAGTGTTAGTCTCCTTTCTGTAATTATTTTGAGCTGTACCTCCACATTACCTGTCTTATATCCCTTGTACAGTTAGCATTGTTTTTTGTATCTGCCGCCCTTTTTCTATGTATGGAACCTAAGTAAGCTGTACTTGCACATTACTTGTTTTGTACCACTGATTTTGTTACCACTGTTGTTGAATTTGCCATTGTGATTATTAATTCTATGTACTCCTATGTATGTTAGTCCTTCCAGGACCACCTCGCAAATGAGTTGCCTCAATGGTGTTATCCTGGTAAAAATAAAATTGAATTGAATTGAAAAAGAGAGATGGGTATTGCTACAGTTCACACTTTGAAAAGCACTTGTTCCAGCAAAATGTTAGAGGCAGAGGGTTGCAGTGCACACTACCACACACAATGTCTTTAAATTGCTTTTACTTATTTTTGTAATAGATTATTTTTTTTGGAATTTTGGTATGTTCTAGTGCAGGAGTTCTCACACTTTGTCATAGTGAGCCTCCCCCAAGCTTTGGAAAAGATCTTGAGCCTCCCCCTAATATAAAAATAATTTTGGGCCTCCCCATAGTTAGAACAACTATCATACTTTGCAAATTATAGGAAGACTACAACGAAGTGCATGTGAGTAGTTGAGTTTATTTTCATTTTATTGACGCTATTGTTCTCCCTCTCTATAAACCCCCCCTCCCCAGGTCAGCCTACTCACTCCACACTTCTGAGTTTTGGCCCTATTTATCCCTCATTGTAATACCTCCATGAGTCAGACTGTTTTCTATGTCAGTTTTACCCTGCCCTTAAACACCTTCTCGGGGACCATTTTGCTCCCTCCTGGCCTTGCTCCTAGTATCGCTCTGCTTAGCCTTTGTATTTGTGCTTTTCTATAGCCAGTATAATGGGTCAATTGTTATCTTGTTCCTATTCATTTGTATTATTTTGCATTTTGTTTTGCACAGTTTCCAAGAATTGTATTTCCTCTATTCAGCTTCCCCCCATGTCATACCAGGAAACAAGTGTTTGTTGAGTGTGTTTTCCTGGTAACCATTTTGTACATAAATTAGCATGCCATTATTCACTTTCAGTTTGCTGCATCCTTTTACACAAAGCATCCAAAACTTGACATTTAAATATATAGTACATTTTAAGACTTGCTTGAGCCACCCCTGAAACAGGTTGGGGCCTCCCCGGGGAGGCTAGCCTCACTATTTGAGAAACCGTGTTCTAGTGTATTCCATTTCTTACTGGTGGTGCCTGAGCTTAGTCACAGGTTGCTTGGATAGTGTTTTTATGTTCGCCACGTGCGTGTGTGCACAGCAAACATCTTGCTATGCTTGGATCATGTCTATAAGCCCTTGTGGTTGGATATCGAAAGAGATGTATTCAAAGCAGAAAATACAGATCTAAAGGCTCTGATACACTGCTCCTGGAAGAAAGTTCCCAAGATAGTCAAAGATACCCCTATAGGAACCTCAGTCAGAGTACACCTGCAACTGTGCAGGTCATTACAGATTCAGCCCCAAAGGGATTTAGGACAACCTATCCTCAGAAGCCCCAATTTCAGAATTGGGAGAACTTGATAAATCAGACCCATGGAGGCTATGGAATAGGAAAGGGAAGGAAAGTGGAAATTGTTTAACCAGGAAAGGCACACTAAGCCAAAGCTTGTTTCCAGGTGTGACCTGGGAGCACAAGGAAGTTAAGTGACATGCTCAAGTTCACACAGTATGCAGGTGGGAGCTGTGGGATTCAAACCCTGGTTTGCAGCTCAGAGCTCTAAACCACAGTACTATACTGCCTCAATATTCTAGTGGTAGAGCACATAACCTTAAATGATAAACTCCTACCTTACCAATCATTAAAAACAAGGCTGGAAATAATGGGAAATACTGCATTCCCATTCATGCAGCTCACACACACTATTGCACAACACATGGGAACCACTCCTTGGAATAATGTACATAGTGCAGCTATAAACCCTTGCTAATGGGGCTCACAAACAGCCCAAATGCTATATTGAAACTCTATGCTATCATCTCTCAAAAACGATATCCTCTAGGAGTGGAGATTGGTAGATATTGGACATATGTCAGAGGAAAGTACGGACATTTGGACCAATTTGTATAAATCTATAAATTGTCTTATGCAGTGCAAAATTCTGCATAATATGTACTTCATACCAAGTAAGCTGCATAAAATGGGAGACTAGAACAAGAGAATCCCATAAGGTGTGGAGAACAAGGTGGTAACCTTTACCATATATTGGGGGAGTGTCCAAAGGCTAAAACTCTCTGGGACACAATAAAAGACAGGCTTGATCCCCAACTGAGTCTAGAAACAGCTTTCATGCATGAAATCTGTCTAATAGGGCAATATGGCACAACTCCTTTATCTCAGAAATACCATATACCATATTGCTAAAAAGGTGATTTTGAGGCATTGGCTAGACAACAAAGTTCCAGCTTACTCAGAATGGCACAACAAAATCCTTGCTGTCTTGCACGAACAATAATAGGTCTGGCACATATCGGAAGAAACGGGAAAAGCTTCACACCTGATTATCCCTTGACACAGAGCCTACAGTAAAATACTTACAGTGTCATGACTGAGTGGAAGTAGTAATAAGATAAGAATAGCCTAAAGTGTTATGAGAGCAGTTATGAACAACAAATTATGCCTGATTTTACATTAGCAAATGACATTGTCATGTCATTAATGGTCTGTAGATCAATTTTTTTTGCCAACTAACAATTTATAATGGAATACTATCATGGTGGAACAAGTATTGCTTCTGTCTTCATGTATGTCATGTATGTAAAATTGGCTGTTGTATATAACTGAAAACTGGTCAATAAAATATACTGAATTACAAAAAATACATTATTGTAGGTAGGAGAAGACTTCCATTAAAAGGCTGTAATCCTTGCTCTTTTAAGACGAGAGGACACAATACATGGTTGGTATATTTTGTGAAAGCCCAACGCCTGGTGAGAAGTTGGCATATACTTTAAATCTAGACAAGGGACAATGCCCTCCACTTAATAAAGCCAGTTTAATAAGGAGTGTTCCATGTACTCTGCCATGAACTGCCATGCTAGCCATCACCAGTGGTATGTTCAAGAAGACCCCGATGTACTCAATGGTTGTTGAGGGGTCTGTCCTTTGGTTGTCCCGGTGTCCACCTGAAGTTGCATCCCTTTCCCATGGTTCATCCCACACTCATTGTTCATTCTGTCTGCCCTGGGTTTCAAAAGGTGTTTTATAAGTTGTACAAGCTACATAGACTGAGCATTCAGAATTACCAATACTGCAAAATAAAAAAAAGTATGAATTGTAAACAACAGAAACACAATGTAGAAACAATACCAACCAACTGTTGGAATTGTACACCTAAATTCGCCTGGGCCTAATTTGCAGCCTTTGTAGTTAAGAGGACTGCCATTGTCTTTGAGGTGAGAATGTCAAAAGGTATTCAACTTTCCCCTTGTACACAAGCACTGGTACACTCCAAGGAAAGAGCTGGCAAAAGTCTTTTCCACTCTTATGGTATTGTGGGAGGAAAAGAGTTCTATGCTGAAGTAGGGGACATTTCTCCCTAGTACTAACTAGAGGAGTTGTGTAGTTGAGTCCTTCCCTCCTCTGTGTTCTCTGCTTAAAAGAAATGTCAGTGATATCCACAGACTAGACCAGTGTGCTACTGTCTTTCTCAGAGTGTCTCTCTCCAGAGTGGAGTTTGTTTAGTTAGGCTAACTGTATGATCTGACCGTCAGACTCCCACTAATAAAAAGGTTATCCTCTTAATTGTAGGGACAGGCCTGGGCTCTCTGGTGCTTCTTCTTTCTTCTTTACTTCAAAAGTTTTACCAGGAAAGACATACTGAACTTAACAGCTCATTTCCAGATGTGTCCGGGGGGGGTAGAGTAGAGCAATGAATAACAAACAGAATAATAATTACTTAACAGGAAGAATAAAAATTAAGCATCATATTCTAAGCTACAATTAGTAGGCAGATTATACAAATTTATATAATTTGTGCAAGGTATGGCAGAGAATGCAATTCAGAGGGTATCAAGGAGATACATGAAAAGTACAAAGTGCAGTTTATGTAAGGGATGAGGCAGAAAAGCTGTCTAGTCGGTTTCAAAGGAAAATAGAATTCAAAAGTGAAGAGGCAGTGAGTAGTGGAACAGGGACAGATATCAGGTAGCATTGCAGGAGTGGGAAGTGAAACCGTAGAGAAGAGCAGAGAGTGAGCGTTGGGAGGAGGCAGAGCAGATAGTTAGAGGAATAGAATTCCATAGTTCAGGGAAGTGGTAGAAGAAAGCAGCCTGGACAGCTAAGGATTTCCTTGAAAGAAGGGCAAGGGAGTGATAGCCAGGGTTGTAAAGGGAGTGAGAGGAGGATGGCGGGAGGAAAAGGAGAGAGGTAAGGTAGGAGGGGACAGAGCCTATCCAGAATTTAGAGATGAAGCAGGTACAATGAGCAAGGCATCTGGCTTCAATGGAGGGAAGGGAGAGGGCAGAATATAGAAAGCAATGGTGGGTGCGGGATGGACAGTCCAAAGCAAAGCGACAGAAGGAGTTAAAGAGGGAATCCAGTCTGGCTAGGGTGGACTTAGGAGCAGCACTGTAGACAACATCACCGTAGTCGAAGATAAGGAGAATCATTTTTTGGACTAGGGCTCAGCAAGCAAGGAAAAGAGTGCATCCTCTATTTCTGTACAACGAACCGAGTTTAGAGTGAAGTTTTGCACTGAAAAATAGAGGTGCTGATCAAGCCAGACCCTGAAGTACTTAAATGAGGGAACGGCATCGATAGTGGTCCCATTTAAGGTGTGGATGTAGGAGAGGGTGGTAAGCATAGTGAGCCTCTGCTTAGTGCCAAAGGTCATAGAAATGATTTTTTTGGCATTGAGGGATAGCTGATTTGACCAGAACAAATGCTGAATGTTGTTGAAGTCCAGCTGGAGCCTGGCTGTCAGATCGGTGGGGGAGGAAGCAGAAGCAAAGAGTACGGTATCATCTGTGTACATATGGATGGACACATACCTCTCAACCTCCTGCCACATAAATCAGGGACACTGCTTAAAAAAATCAGGGACAGAGGATTAAAATCAGGGACACATCTTCAAAATTAGAGATATCCACCCAGAAAGCTGGTAGAATATGGGGCTTAGTGCAAAATGCATTTTCTAAAGCAGAACAAGTCTGTAACTTTAATGCTTGACATTATTTTGTGCTTACAATCCCCACTGTTTAGCCATGGAAACACAAAATTTAGGAGGGACAGAGTAAAATTTTGAGGCAAAATCAGGGATGTCCCTGAAAATCAGGGACAGTTGAGATATTTGGATGGATGCAGAGGAGCAGGCAGCGGGGAGGTCATTCAGGAAGACCAAAAAAAGTATTTGGCCAAGGACAGACCCTTGGAGGACACCAGTGCTCACAGGAAGTGGGGTGAGGGGATAAGGAATCTCCATTTCTAACAGACCAAGTCCTATCCTCAAGATAGGAGCAGAACCAATAAGTAACAGAGTCAGAGAACCCTGCTGCTGTGAGTTTGTCAAGGGGTACAGGGTGGGATACGGTGTTGAAGGCTTTGGCCAAGTCGACAAAGATGGTGGAGATGATAAGGCTCTGATCCCTTGCCTGAGAGAATGGAGTCAGTAAGCTGGAGAAGGGAGGAGGACGTGGAGTGGGATTTACAAAAGCTAGACTGGAAAGGGGTGAAAAAGGAGGAAGAATTAAGAAATGGGGAGAGATGAGACAGCACGAGGTGTTCTTGTAGTTTAGCTAAAGTGGGGAGAAAGGAGATAGGGTGGTAGGTACCAGGACAGGAATAGTCCCCCCCTTTGGGAAGTAGTAGTAGTAAAATAGTTTATTTATATAGGATTCATATGAATTAGAATTGACTCGACTGAGTTACACTCATTTACAAAGAGGTCCACAGCATTTTTAAAACAAAATTGTTCCAAACACATTTAAGAATCACTTTTTACAATAAAAAAGTCATAAAATGATGACAAGATATAATATATAATAACTACACGGGGAAGGGGGTTGACAGTGGCCTGTTTCCAAGCATCTGGGACAGAGGCAAAAGATAAAGAGAGGTTGAGAAGGAGGAGATTAGTAGAGCAATGGCAGGGGTGGAGAGATGGAGGAGTTTGGGGCTGAGCCCGTCAGAAGAGAGCCTTAAGGGTGTCATCAGGAATGATAGGAGAGAAGGAGAAAGGGAGCGCCAGGGTGGCAGAATGGGGGGAGGGGTAAGGGGAAGGGAGGAGAGATGGGAGGAGGCACAGGAGGTGAAGAATGAGCTGAAAGTGGATGCAACAGAGAGGGGGCAGAAATGGTGATATCACCCACCTTAAAGGGACTGGGGAGGAGGACTGAGTTGGGGGGAGAAGAGGGAATGGATGACCTTCCAGAACTTGGAGGGGTGGTTAATGTTGTTCTGGAAGGTGGATTCAAAGTACTATGTCTTGGCAAGCTTAGTGGCTCTGGTACAGGCATTGTGAAGGGCTCGGTACTTGAGTAAGTTAGCAGGGGAGCCAGAGGACTTATGAGCCTTCCAGGCAAGATGACGTGCATGTAGGTAGGCCAGTACTGCTGCTGAGATCTGGGGAGGTGGCAACCATGGACCCTGGTTTTCCTAAAAGGAGATATGCAAATCCCAGATAGCCAGGAATTTGATATTAAAATAATTGAGGGCAGAACTGATGGTAATGGCAGAAGATATGGATGACCATTCGGCAGCTACCAAGTCAGCATGGAGGGAGGTCTAATCCAGCGACCGGAAGGACCATATCTGGAGAAGTTTGTGAGGGACTTTGGGACAGTGTACTTTGTGCATACAATAGACCATATGGTGGTCACTAAGAGCATCAAAGAGGGTGCCAGCCTCTGTGATGCGGTGGGTGTGAGAGGTAAGAATCCGGTCCAGTAGGGAGGGATTGAGGGATTTGTGATTGTGATGGGTTGGGTTGTAGATCAGTTGAGGTAGATTAAGGGACTTAAATGTTTTGGCAGAAATTAGTTTTGGGGTGGGCCAGTTTTTATTAAAGTCCACAAGAATGAGTAATTTACCAGATGAGGCATGTGTGGAGATAGTGGTAAGGAGCTCTGCGAATGATGAGGGGGACAGGTCAGGGCAGCAACAGACACCAACCACCAAAGATAGAGACAGAGAAAGGGAGGGAGAGTTTGAGGAGGAGAAGTTCATATGTGAAGGGGGAGGTGACAGAGAGTACAAGGATGAACTGGATGGTGGAGGAGAGGTAGATGGCAACATCATCACCCTTCTTAGCATGATCCTGGCAGGTGAGAGAGTATCCAGGAATGGCAACTGCGGCATCAGGGATCCTGGGGGATAGCCAAGACTTCGAATTTAGTAATACTTCAGGCTGAAGATTAACCACAAGTGGTTCCAGCAGGTCTATCTTTTGGAGGAGGCTTCGGACATTGATGTGTGCCACTCTCAACCCTTTGAGGAGACAGGTGAGAGGGGAGTGACCAGGGTCAGGATTATGCTCAATATCATCTGCTACTAACAGCAGCAGCAAGAAAAGGAGGGCTTAGTAGAGACAGAGATGTGTTTATGTGGCGGTTGAGGGGAAGAGGGGTGGGGGAGGAGCAGGAGGGAGGAGGGAGGAAAGATCTAAGAGTTTCCACTAATTGTGGGTCAATTTGGAGACAGGCAATGGCACCACAATCCACACAGGGGTTGTACACAGACCCACATCTCAGGGGGAGGAACTGGACAAGGAAATGATAGAAAGTATCCTTAGAATGGCAGAAAAAGGAGAGATATTGCTAATGGGGGATCTGAATATGCCAGATGTTAACTGGAGTGCATTTGCAGCAGCCACTTCTAGGAGTGGGGTCATTTTAGATGCCCTACAGGTGGCATGTCTTAGAGAACTAGTATCGGAACCCACTCGAGAGGGAGCAATCTTAGACCTGGTACTTTCAAACGGAGATGGCGAGAGGATCACAGCTTTAGAAGTGGGTAGCCATCTGGGAACTAGTGACTATCAAACAGTATGGTTCACGATAAACACAGCAGTAGAATCAAGCCATACAAAGGCATTGGTACTGGACTTCAGGAGGGCAGATTTTGCCAAAATGGGTGAGTGCCTAAGGAATACACTAGCAAATGGGCAGGAAGGAGGGGTGGAAGAACAATGGGGAATAATCAAAATTGCCATCACAGAGGCAACAAGCCTTTGTGTGAAGCAAATAAACAAAACGATGTAAGAAACCACTATGGTTCTCAAAGGAGGTGGCAGGGAAGGTTAGGGAGAAAAAGACAGCATTCAGAAAGTACACGGAATCACAGAAGGAGCAGGACAGAGAATTGTATCAGTTAAAGCAAAAGGAAGCAGGAAAGGCAGTCATAACAGCAAAGGCCCAAACAGAAGAAAAGATAGTCAACTCAGTTAAGATAGGGGATAAAACCTTTAATAGGTACATCAGGGAGCGAAGGAAGACCAAGGGAGGGATAGCGAGGCTTAATAAAGGGAAGGGGGGGTAGGCTGAGGGTGACTGTGACAAGGCAGAGATACTAAACAAATACTTTTGCTCAGTGTTCACAAATGAAGAGGGGGAGGTACCTAAACCAAACAATAGAAACACGCTGGATACGGGGGTTGATACCAGCCCTTTCACAGAAGAAAGGGTTCTGAAAGAACTCTTAAAACTGAAGGTGGACAAAGCAATGGGGCCTGATGGGATTCAACCCAGAATTCTAAAAGAACTAAGGGTAGAACTAGTGACACCACTGACTACCCTCTTTAATGAATCATGGGAGGATGGGGTAGTACCTGAAGACTGAAGGAGGGCAGATGTGATTCCACTTCACAAAAGTGGGAACAGGGCAGAAGCAGGAAACTACAGACCTGTTAGTTTAACCTCAGTGATTGGGAAAATGATGGAATCATTTCTGAAGGAAAGAATTGTTGAGTACCTAGAGACCAGAGGAGAGCAGAACCCAAGGCAGCATGGATTCACAGTGGGAAGGTCATGTCAGATGAATCTAATAGATTTCTTTGACTGGGTGACCAAAGTAGTAGATCAGGGAGTGGCTGTAGACATGGCCTACCTAGACTTTAACAAGGCATTTGACACAGTCCCACACAAAAGATTAATATACAAGTTGGCCAGCCTGGGAGTGGGTCCCAAGATGGTAGCCTAGGTAAAAAATTGGCTGGAGAACAGGACACAGAGGGTAATAGTAAATGGAGTCCATTCTGAAGAAAGGGGTTACAAGTGGGGTACATGAGTTCAGTATTAGGACCAGTCCTCTTTAATGTCTTTATAAGAGACATTGCAGAGGGACTGGAAGGAAAAGTATGTCTTTGCAGATGACACAAAGATCTGCAACAGAGTTGACACAATGTTGGGGTGGAAAGGATGAGAAGGGACTTGGCAAGGTTGGAGGAGTGGTCAAATGTATGGCAGCTTAGATTCAGTGCTAAGAAGTGCAAGTAACTCACCTGGGAAACAAAACCCAGGGAAGAGTACACAATGGGGGTGAGATACTAACAACAACAAAAATGGAAAGGGACCTGGGGTAGTCATATCAGATGACCTAAAGGTGAGCAAGCAATGTGAGAGGGCAGTAAGCAGGGCTGGTGTGATACTGGGATGCATAGAGAGAGAGGCATCACCAGTAGAAAACAGGAAGTTGTTATCCTTTTGTACAGACAGCTGGTGAGACCCCATCTGGAGTACTGCGTACAGTTCTGGAGACCCAATCTCCGCAAAGACATAGACAGGATGGAGGCAGTCCAGAGGAGGGCAACTAAAATGGTGCAGGGTCTGCAACAGAAGACATATCATGAGAGACTTAAGGATCTTAATATGTATAGCCTCGTGGAGAGGAGGGAGAGGGGGGACATGATTGAAATTTTCAAGTACCTCAAGGGATCAACAAAGTCCAAGAGGGTAGCATCTTTCAGAAAAAGAGGTGTGCAAGAACAAGGGGGCACAACGTGAAGCTAGAGGGGGGGACGGCTCAGAGGTAATGTGAGGAAGTATTTTTTCACGGAGAGGGTTGTGGGATGCATTGAACAGCCTTCCTGAGGAGGTTGTGGAATCAAAAACAGTGGTGGAATTTAAGAATGCATGGGACAGACATAAGGCAATTCTCAGGGATGGAGGTTGGAAGAAGTAGGCTGTTGGTTAGCTAGGATCTGCAACTTATCCATTAGGTAGGGAAATGGGCAGACTGGGTGGGCCAAGTGATCCTTATCTGCCGTCAAATTCTCTGTTTCTATGTTCAAAGTAGAGGCAAGAGGAAGGGAGGAGGGAACAACCTGGGAGCCGGGGGGGTGGGAGAGAGAGAGGAGGAAGACAGGAGGAGGGGAGGGTGAGAGAAGGGGAGGAGGGTGGTAGAAGAAGCGGGGAGGAGAAGGAAAGCTAGTAGGGGAAAAGGAAGCTAGGGTAAACATGAGGGGAAGGAGGGACAGGGTAATAAGCAACATACTAGAAAGATGGAAAGCCGTGGGAACAGTGCTTGCAAAAGAATAGGAGTGAGGGAAGAGAGCTTAAGCTGTGACAGAGAGCTGGAGTGAAGCACACTACAAGGAAGAGGATTCTCTTATTGCTTCTCCTTTCCCACTGTTGCCCCATCTCAACAAGGTTACAAAAGTGCCTCTTTCCTACAAGTCTATGCCACTTCTGATTAAACCTAGGCTTTATCTCCAGGACTTTTTCTCTCCTTCTGTGTAGGATTATTTGCAGTGTTCTCAGGCTCTACCCCAGACTGTAAATGGGGGTATCGATGCCAATACGATCTCTGTACCACTTACTGGTGAGACTCGACCTGTAGTATTGTGCCCAGTTCTGGGACCTCAGAAGCACATAGACAGGGTGGAGACAGTCCAGAGGAGGGCAACTAAAATGGTGCAGGGGTTACAACAAAAGCCCAATAAGGAGAGACTGAGGGATCTAAACATGTACACCCTGGAAGAGAGGAGAGTGAGAGGAGGCATGATAGAGACTTACAAGTACCTCACGGGGTGAACAAGGTGCAGGAGGGATGTCTCTTTCAAATGAGAAAGTGCACCAGGACCAGAAGGCATGCAATGAAGCTGGAAGGGTGGAAGTTTAAGAGGGATGTGAGGAAGTACTACTTCACTGAAAGAGTGGTGGATGCCTGGAACAGACTGAAATAGACGTGGTGGAGGAGAAAACAATAAGGGGCTTCAAGCATGCCTGGGATAGACATAGAAGAATATTAGTAAATAGGCAGGGAGGAGGGAGGGTTGCCGGAGACTTGTTAGGATCTGCGGAGACAGACTAGGCAGGGACCATCTGGGAAGACTGTGTGGGTCAGGTGATCCTTTTCTGCCAACATATTCTATGTTTCTGTGATATCAAGGGGCATCCAGCTCCATAAGTAAACTACTGCACCAGCACTACATCCTAAGTGGCCTAGCAAGCTTTGTGGATGGGAGGGGAGACAAAGTAAGGGGAAGGCCCAACATTTCAGCATATTCAGGGTGGGAGCCTTTGCTATGCAACAGTTCTCTGGCACTCAGACCAGTGTTTTAATCATATCTGTAAAAAAATGTCTGTGAACTCGGGGCATACCATCACACTTCCATGTGATTTATGACTCACAGGCCCCAGACATTTTCATCCTGGTTTAGCTAGCATTATTCAGTTCTGAAGTCTCACTACCATCTATCCCTTCAACTTGTTTATGCTGTGGCCACCCCCACTCCTCTAGCCCCCAGCTAACCCCTGCCTTCTCCTCACAGGTATAGATGGTGCTTCCTGGGAAAACTCCATCAAGAAATAAGAAAACTCGACAATGTCAGCCCTGACAGCTTGCTTTAAAAACAGGAACCCACAACATCCAAAAGCAAGAAATGGGAGGGTTGTGGGGGGGGGGAGGGTCCAGACTGACCAGTGTTTCTACAATAATGCTTTGATAGCACAATTACCAGTGATCTTTGGGCTCCCTCAGACTGACTCCTCTTTCCCTCCTAATTCTCTCGGAAAGTCTCCTGGCTGTTATGACTAATTTCTGTTATAGAGGGGAGGCTACTAAAAGAGGAGACATCACTCTTCAAATATCAAGGGCCCAGGCATTTCCTACTATATTTCCTGAACCTACATTTGTGGGCTTAATTTTCTGTGCTAGTATGTATTACAAAACTGCTATTATCTATCTTGCTAGCGCAACCACTCACCTTTCCCTAAAACTCATAATAATAATAACTTGTTACTAAGCTTATTCTCCACACCCTTGACTATATCGATGTTGTATACAGTATATAGCACAGCCCCCGAATCATCCCTCTTCAAACTCGACCCTCTTTACAATGTTTTCTGCTGCTTTGCCTCAAACCTCCCCTTCCAAACCCATCACTGCTCCCTGTACTCCGCTCTCACACTCCTCTCCCTTGCCACCTGCCATTTCACTCACTGTGCTGTGTTTATTGGAAAGTATTGGTCTGCTGCCCCCCCCCCAACGATCTGCCCTCCTCTCTTCTTCCCCATCATCGGGTTGTAGTCTCAGATTGCACGATAGTCACTCCTTCCATCTCCCACTTCCGCACTCCCAAGTTGGCAAGGCCACCTTCTACAGACTACCAGCTCTGTGGAATCAACTCCCCCAATCCCTCCGCCTTGCTCCAACTCAGACCGCACTAAAATATCAGCTGAAATGTTTCCCCCACCTCCCTGCAGCTGCTCCCCCAGCCCACCTTGATAACACCCACCACCCCCTCACCCCCCAGCCCTGTCCCCCCTCATCTGCTCCCCCTACTCTTTTCCCTCTCCACCTCACATTCCTCACTTACCACACATATGACCAGTCTCATCGGCTACTAACACCCCCTATACTGTCTCACTATCTCCCCTCTCTGCTCCTCCTTTATAATGTTTGCTGTAGCTTATTTCATCGCTTGGCACTGGCACATGTGTAATGTGTTCCCTGAACCACTCATTACTCCATAGCACACTTATCATTCACTTCTGAACTGTCTATTGCACTGTTTGTAACTCAGATTGTGTATAAGTATATATGGACTCTATTGTCTCCTGTTTTGGGACCACCTGTGTTAATGTATTTGTCTCATTTTGGTACTGTTGCAATGTTGCTATTAAACTTTGTATATTCTACTCCCCTTTCCCCCAGGTCGCACCTGGAAACGAACCTTGGCTCAGCATGCCTTTCCCGGTTACCAAAAATGTTAAATAAATAAATAATAATTCAGCATATTTGTTAAAATCTGATAAAAACACAGTGGTCTTTCTCTTTACCTGCCTATCTCTATGACCTCTCCTAATAACCTCTTCTCTCCCTCCTGGTCATGCCCCTAGCCTCTCCTCTGTGGTGATTACTTGGTCTTACCTGGGGTTGGCCATATCTGCATCTCAGAAATCAGTACTCAAGCCTTAGTCTTTCATGATTGGGATTTTTGTTTACCTCTAAAGGATTGCTCCTTGTGTATATATTTTTGTTTATTTTCTTTTTTATTACTGTATGTATATCATATCATTAATGCAATATACCATACATATATAATTGTTCTAATTCTTAGTACTTAGTAGTTTTACTTGCTGTTATGTATCTTGCACAGTTTTGTTTTTGCTCATGTACTTCCTTTTGTCTTCGCTTACCCCAGGACACACCTGGGAATGAGCCCCAGCTCAGTGTGCTTTTTCTGGTTACCAGTTTTCAAATAAAAAAAATAAGCCAGTCAAACCTGCAAATACACATTAGCAGAAGGTAATGGGAGGTGGTGTTTCCACTGTATTGGTCACTGGTGAGACCCCATCTAAGTAAGAGCATAGACACAGTGGAGGTGGTCCACAGGAAGGCAACTAAAACGGTGCAGGGGTTGTATCAAAAGCCCTATGAGGAGAGACTGAGGGATCTCGACATGTATATCGTGGAATAGAGAAGAGCAAGAGGGGACATTATAGAGCCCTACAAGTACCTCACAGGGGTGAACACGGTGCAGGAGAGGAATCTTTTCAAATGAGAAAGAGCATGAGGTGCAGAGAGCATGCAAAGAAGCTGTGGGAGGGGGTTAAGAGTGATATAAGGAAGTATTACTTCATTGAAAGAGTGGCGGACACCTGACACAGACTGCAAGCGGAAGTAGTGGAGATGAAAACAGTAGGGGGATTAAAGCATACATGGAATAGACATAGGAGAATATTAGTACACAGGCAGAGAGGAGGGAGGGTGCTGGAGACCAGTTAGGGTCTGCAGAAACAGACTAGGCAGGGACAATCTAGGAAGACTGGGTGGGCAGTGCTGGATTTACATAATACTGGGCCCTTTGCCTAACATTTAGCATGGCCTTCCAGTGACTAAGGTACAATGCAAATGTGACTGCCATTGTTAGCGGGGCAAACAGGGTTTGTACCTGTTAGCATGCTGGATTGCAACTTGGCATGACATAGTACCAGTTCCATGGTGCTGTGCCATGAACCAGGATCCAGAGATTTGGTGCAAGTACCACAATGTTCCCCCATCAGTTCAGTTGTCACTTGCAGTCCAACTTCTGGGCTGCTGAGATTGGCTTCTTTGGTCTAGTGGTACTCTCCTGGTGGTTTAGTGTCCCCCATCCCCAGTACAGTCCCTGGTATCAAATGAACCCCCCCCCCTTTCTAGACCAGTTCTCCTATGTGTTACCTACTGTCTGGTCCCTAACAGATCTCTATGTCCCACTGGCTTCTGAGAGATCAGGCGCAGAATGCCAACACCCAAACCACCTGGATATATTGGTTCTAGAGGCAGGGGGTGACTGAAACCCTCTGTGCCCCTCACTGTGAGGGCCCTGCAAGTCATTTGCATGATGACCCCTGTCCCTTTCCCCACAGAGTTGCAGTGTCACTAGCAAATGCATGTGCAGAAAAAGGCTTACAGTCCCATTCTGCATAGCACAACAGGGTCACTAGTGAGGAACTGGTGCTAAATGTCACTCCGACCACTTTGGGACAGTCCCATGTGACTATCTATTGGGCCCCCTGTCTTTGAAATGGGCCCCCAGTAAATCTTGGGCCCTAAGCACAGGCATAGTTTGCCTATATGTAAATCTGGCCATGTGGGTGGGACAAGCAGTCTTTTTCTGCTGACAAATTCTGTTTCATGACAAATTCTATATGTCCACGCATTTTATTCAAGTGTTTTCTGCCAGTTGCTTTCTGCTTGTAAGGGGTGGTCAGTTATTTTCTGCCATTGAGGAGATGCCAGGTATCTTCCACCATTGATCTCAGGGCCTGCTGCTTCAGATTTTCTCCACTGCCGTCCAGGCCATTTTGTGCAGGTACCATTATAGGATGGCAGTGTCTGGTATCGGTAGTTCAATCCCAAGATTTCATGTGGATGAGGCCAAAACTAAAATGTTTTGGAATTCTATGATGCCCTCTTTTATCTCATTTACCACTCTGGCCAGAAAAGGCATATGAACCATCATGACCTTTTCTTTCATCTGCCCCAGGACAACTCACATCTCTCTCCTTTGTTTGCATGAACTTTGTGTAGTGTTTATTACGTGATGATGTGAATAACATGGTCTTGTTTTTTTTGTAATTAAGAAGTAATTTGGATTGTTCCTTAATTACAAAAAAACCAAGACCATGTTATTCACATTGTCACGTAACAAACACCATACTCACCAACTTCACATTCTTAACAGTCAGAATTCTCCCCTTGAAATGGTCCAACACTAGACAGCACCCTATCATTCAGCCAACATCTTGACTCAGTTGCAAAGTCATGCAATGCAAAACTGGGACTACTGTACAGACATCGTCAATGTCTTACTGCTGAAGCACTAAAAATTGCAGTAAACAGCTCAGTGCTCTCAGTGATAGACTACAGTCTAACAGTCTATGGGGCTGCCTCCCAATCCTCACTAAAACGTATCAGAGCAGCGCCTAACAAAGCATGTCGTCTAGTCCTAGGCATACCCCACCTCACCCACACCTGTGAGCTATACTCTCAGACAGGGTGGCTCAACCTTGATTGCCGCATTCAGTATCAAGTTTGCCTTCTCACCAAGAAATCTACTCTTGGACTTACCAGTCCAGGACTGCAAAGCCTCCTTAACTGGCCTAACACCACGAGATGCATCAGGGGGTAAACAATTCAACCTTAAGCGTCCCCTTCTGCCGAACCACGCACGGGCAATGGTTCTATGAGTACCAGGCACTGCTATGGCTCAAAGCGCTTGACATAGGCATTACAAAAGAAGTAAAGCTAGGACTTCTTAAATCTAAACTCTATTTGGCCCCAGCCTCAAACAGCAACTGTGATTGTGGGACCGAATCCCCCTCCCATCTCCTCTCCTCTCATCAGTCTTCCACCTTCCTACTTGTCCTCTAATCTTGCTCCTCTCCCCTCCCTACTTTCTGTTCTACCTCCCTGGATCGCCTCCTCCTTTCCCTCTCATTTCCTCCCTTTCTCCCCTCCACCCCTGCTGTTCTGCATCCCAGTGACACTCCTATTTCCCTCACTCCCTCTCCTCTCCCTCCCCTGTGTACCTCCTCCTTGTTTTCTTCCCTTGTTTCCTCCACTTCTTCCCACCTCCACCCCTCTCTGCCCCAGCTTTCTCCATGCTCTCCCATCCTCCCACCCCTCTCTGCCCATAATCACTCCTTTGCTCCCTCCCTCCGCCCTCTCACCCCTCTCTCTCCTCCTCTCCCCATTTTCTCATTTCCCCAACCCTCCCCATCTCCCTCAATTTTTCTTATTATCCTTCACCTCATTTTTATTTTTGTTCACCTCCCTCCCATCCTGGTAAGTCACTCCCCCTCCCATAGGCTTCAGGGTCTCTGCCTTGCCACTTCTCACCCTTGTAACATGGGCTTCCCTGCTGTCTATTCTTATTAGCACTTCAGACAATAGAACTGATGCTTTAACATGTTCTGGCAACCTAGATAAGTGTTTTCATAGCTTACCTAATTTTAGTTCTGACGCTTACTGTGTTTTCTGAAACATCCTATATTGCTAACTGCCTTATTTTCTTAACTGGGCCAAGTGACCTTGTCCTGGTTATACTACTGTGTGATACCCTGACCCCAGAGCAACTGTCTGTATCTGCAAAAGTGCATAACTTTATCAACTGAACCTGTTCTAGCATTTTCTGCTCAGTATTTTGTACTCCTCGTTTGATAATTTTACTGGTTGTAACATTGCTTTACTGTAAACTGAAAATTTGATGATTGTGTATATGTAACCTCTGTATTTTGAATTTGTACATATGTGATTTCTATGATGTGGAATCTTTGTAAAAGAGCCTTTGGCTCAAAGGTACTTTTCTAGATAATAAATAAATAAAAAAAATAAAGATATATGGCAACCTGCATATGTAAGGTCTTTGTGGCCCAAGCTGTGCGAAGAACTGTTTGCTTACTTTGGAACAAGACAAATTTAGTAAGGATTGACCGTGATCTGGTTCTGGAGCATGAAGGTTTCGGCCTCTGTGCTCTATGCATGGCAATGTCTTAATAAGGAGGCAGTTTCAGGATGTCTGTAAGCAGTTACTGCAGAAATTCTATCATCAAAGGGGCTTTCTTCTCTACCCCTTCAGGAACTCCATGTAGCCATATTTTTTCCTCCTGACCCTACTTTGCACATGATCTGGTTTCTAAATGAGTTCCCCTTCCCTGTTTGGAAGATGCAGCAGGGGTATTCTGTCCTGTATGGCTGAGCTGTCCATCAGCTCACTCATCAGCTCTTCCAAATCAGTGGTGCACCTTTCAATTTTTTTTAAGCCTTTCAGCATTTTTAACATATTTGGCTCAGTCTTGATTAGTGTGGCAGCTGTATTTCTAAATTCATTAAAAGATCCAGATGAATCTCTGCTTGATGTTTGTTGCTTGGGTCTGTGCGCTCTGCTTCTCCATCGATGGAGTAGGCTGGTGACAGGTGCCTACCTTGTGGAGACCTACTGAGACTTCTATTTTCTTCTGTAATCATATTGCATTTTTGAACAGGATTCCTTGTTCTGCTCATATACGTGCTCATTTTTAGTTTTTCTCCTGATCCAGAATATTCTGTTTTTCCTTTGGAGGTCTTAAGAATGCAATTAGCAAAGAACAAAGCTTCAGGGTTAACTCATCCACTCCCCAGCAGCTCTCTGAGAGCTCCACCCCTTCTGCTCTCTAGACCCTTAAAGAGCTGCTGACGCTGCAAACAAAACCTTGAAAAATATAATAATTAGGTACAATTTAGCTTGCATTCTGTATATATTCTATCAATTTCTCCTTATGATTATTTATTACTGAGGAAATGTGCATGAATACTTGATGTTTATCCTTTAGAGTTCATCTGCCTCTACAGCTTACTCCCTACTTTTAGTCATAATCATGTGTTGTGACATCATAATCTGTTGCTATGGGAATAACTATGATGTCACAAGCAATGCATTATGACATCAGGTAGGGAGAATGCAGCAGAAATATGTAAACTTTTCAGGAGCAAATATCATGTTTTCACATACATGACCTCAGTAATAAATAATGGGGAGGAAAAATACAGCACTAATGTGAAATACAGGCTGGACATTGTTTAAATATTATATTTTGTTACAATTCTCCCGAAGGCTGATTTTTTTTAAAAAGAGAAAAAGCAACTTAAATCCTTTTTTGTAGGAAACATGTAACACATCAACACCAAATTATGTATCCATACATGATAAGTAGATAGTGAAGTACACCTAGAAATATTTAAATAAGCCCAAAGCTGATTGGCTAGCTAAGTATATACATCCACACTGGAGACATTCACAGATGTCTTCTCAGAGGTGCTGCCTGTCAAAAGCATGGGGGAGGCAAGGGCAATTGGCACCATGCAGTTTAATAAATGGTTGAAAAAATGGTGCGGAGCACAGGGGTTTGGCTTCATTGGGGACTGGGGTTCCACCTGGAGGGACACCAGCCTATACTGACAGGATGGTCTGCATCTGTCCAGGAAGGGAACAAGTCTTTTGAGCAATCAGTTTAAATGCTTCATTGGCAAGCTTTTAAACTAGTCGAAGAGGGAGGCACTGACAAGCAGCAGGAAAATCCCAGCCTCTTCCTACAAAACAGGGTACTAAATGAGAAAAAGACTGAGGTAGAACGGTCAGTGGGGATGCTGCAACAGAAGGTAAAGCCATCAAAATGGAAAGCAATGAGTACTAATGCCGTAGTCTGGGTAACAAGCTTCCTGAATTAGTGGCCTTGATGGAGGAGGAACATCTGGATATCGTGGCAATCACAGAAACATGGTACACACAAAACCATGACTGGGACATAAACATACCAGGATACACTGTCTACAGGAGGGACAGGGAGGAGGTAAAGAGGAGGAGGAGTAGTTCTTTACATAAGGAAAGAATAAAAGCAACAGAACAAAAGGGTAAACAGGTAGGAGAAGAAGCACTGTGGGTAAATTTGAGACAGGCAATGGCACCATACAATACGCATAGGGTTAGATACAGACTCTTCTCAGGGGGAGGAAATGGACAGGGAAATGATAGAAAGTATACTAGAATGGCAGAAAAGGGAGATATTGCTGATGGGTGATCTGAATATGCCAGATGTTAACTGGAGTGCAGTTGCAGCTGCCACTTAAGAGTGCAGTTATTCTAGATGCCCTACAGGGGGCATGCCTTAGACAACTAGTACTGGAGCCCACTCGAGAGGGAGCAATATTAGACTTGATTCTCTCAAATGGAGATGGAGAGAGGATTACAGATGTAGAAGTGGGTAGCCATCTGGGAACTAGCGACCATCGAACAGTATGGTTCACAATAAACACAGCAATAGAGTCAAGCCATACAAAGACAAAAGTACTGGACTTTAGGAGGGCTGACTTTGCCAAAATGGGTGAGTGCCTAAGGAATGCACTAGCAAATGGGCAGGAAGGAGGGTGGAAGAACAATGGGAATAATAAAACTGCCATCACAGAGGTAACGAGCCTTGTGTGGAACAAATAAACAAACAGACGATGTAAGAAACCACTATGGTTCTCAAAGGAAGTGGCAGTGAAGGTTCAAGAGAAAGAAAGCATTCAGGAAGTACAAGAAATCGCAGAAGGAGCAGGACAGAGAACTGTATCAGTTAAAGCAAAAGGAGGCTGGGAAGGCAGTCAGAACAGCAAAGGCCCAAACCGAGGAAAAGATAGCCAACTCAGTTAAGAAAGGGATAAAACCTTTTATAGGTACATCAGAGAGCGAAGGAGAAACCAAGGAGGGATAGTGAGGCTTAATAAAGGGGAGGGAGGGTGGGCAGAGGGAGACTGTGAAAAGGCAGAGATACTAAACAAATATTTTTGCTCAGTATTTACAAAGGAAGAGGGGAGGTACATAAAACAAACAGTAGTAACACGCTGGATACAGAAGTTGATACCGCCCATTTACAGAAGAAAGGGTTCTGAAAGAACTCTTAAAACTGAAGGTGGACAAAGCAATGGGGCCTGATGGGATTCATCCCAGAATTCTAAAAGAACTAAGGGTAGAACTAGTGACACCACTGACTACCCTTTTAACAAATCATGGAGGATGGGTGGTACCGAGGACTGGAGGAGGGCAGATGTGATTCCCTTCACAAAAGTGGGAGCAAGGCAGAAGCAGGAAACTATAGACCTGTTAGTTTAACCTCAGTGATAGGGAAAATGATGGAATCACTTCAAAGGAAAGAACTGTCGAGTATCTAGAGGCCAGAGGGCTACAGGACCCTAGGCAGCATGGATTCTGGCGGAAGGTCATGCCAGGCAGATCTGATAGATTTCTTTGACTGGGTGACCAAGTAGTAGATCAGGGAGGGCTGTGGACATGGCCTACCTAGACTTTAGCAAGGCATTTGACACAGTCCCACACAAAAGATTAATATACAAGTTAGCCAGCCTGGGAGTGGGTCCCAAGATGACAGCCTGGGTAAAGAATTGGCTGGAGAATAGGACACAGAGAGTAATAGTAAATGGAGTCCACTCAGAAGAAAGGAGGGTTACTAGTGGGGCACCGCAGGGTTCAGTATTAGGACCGGTCCTCTTCAATGTCTTTATAAGCGACATTGCAGAAGGACTGGAAGGAAAAGTATGTCTCTTTGCAGATGACACTAAGATCTGCAACAGAGTTGATGACAGGGTGGGGTGGAAAGGATGAGAAGGGACTTGACAAGGTTAGAGGAATGGTCAAATGTATGGCAGCTTAGATTCAATGCTAAGAAGTGCAAGGTAATGCACCTGGAAACAAAACCCAGAGGAAGAGTACACAATGGGGGTAAGATACTAACAACAACAAAATGGAGAGGGACCTGGGGTAGTCATATCAGATGACCTAAAGATGGGCAAGCAATGTGAGAGGGCAGCAAGGAGGGCTGGGGATACTGGGATGCATAGGAGAGGCATCACCAGTAGAAAACAGGAAGTTATTATCCTCTGTACAGACAGCTGGTGAGACCCCATCTGGAGTACTGTGTGCAGTTCTGGAGACCCAATCTCCCAAGAAGACATAGACAGGATGGAAGCTGTCCAGAGGAGGGCAACTAAAATGGTGCAGGGTCTGCACTGGAAGACATATGAAGAGACTTAAGGAGCTTAATATGTATAGCCTCGAGGAAAGGAGGAGAGGGGACATGATAGAAACTTTCAAGTACCTCAAGGAATCAACAAAGTCCAAGAGGGTAGCATCTTTCAAAAAGAGTGTGCAAGAACAAGAGGCACAATTTGAAGATGAGGCGGGCTCAGAGGTAATTTACAAAGTATTTTTCACAGAGAGGGTTGTGGATGCATGGAACTGCCTTCAGAGGAGGTTGTGGAGTCAAAATCAGTGGTGGAATTCAAGCATGCATGGGATAGTCATAAGGCAGTTCTGGGGGTGGGGGTGGGAAGAAGTAGGCTGCTGGTTAACTAGGATCTGCAGCTTATCCAGTAGGTAGGGAAATGAGCAGACTGGGTGAGCCAAGCGGTCCTTATCTGCTGTCAAATTCTATGTTTCTATGTCTCTCGGAGTGACTGTGAGTGAGTTGCCGCCAACTGCAGAAGTCTACCGGAGTTAAGGGGGGGGGGTTCTGCTGCCACCTACAGATGTTTACTGGAGTGAATGAGCTAAGTTGCTTTACACTCTGTGATGTCACTGGAAGTACTTCAGTATTTTTTTTAAGTTTTTTTTTTTTCAGTTTGTTACAGATAGGGTTTTCAATGCATGAACATAACCGTTCTTGGAATTTTTGTAACCAGCCAGATTGCTTTATGCTAACAACCCTTTATTATGCTTCAGGATGGTTTTGTATTACACGAAAGGCCAAGGGTTTTAAAAAACTAATTTTTAGTTTCTACAAGCATCTGAAAAAGCTGCAAGGGAGGTGATGAAATATTCCGTATTAATTTGCTGGCCTTATCTTCTGGAGACTAACACACTGATACACATTTGATAGGGCTTGGCTTCAGAATTCATATGTTGATGCTTGTGGTTCTGCCTTTTGGGACCGCAGAGAGGAACCACCATCTGCTATTTGAAGAGGTGAGGGAATTTTGGCCCTATTAATGTGTGATAACCACACTGCACAATGAATTCTTGATTAAGTGAGTAATGAGATTAATTAAATGTTGTTTTTTTTTTTGAAAGGCTCTTCACGCCCATATAATGCATGCAAAATTGAAGTCATGACGACGAGTATTTCCTGCTGTGTCCTCACTGAGGCTTTACTTTTGTCTCACTGCCCTTATGGAAATGAGCAACAAAAAAAACCTTTCCAAGCAGAATAAAGCCTCATTAATCAAGTATGGCAGATACTGGTGAGGGACCCTGCTCTCTGCAATACCTGCTGCTTATAAGTGAAGAGCAGAAATCGGAGGTGTGATGATCAATTTTTCCTTCACAGGGTTCTACAACCAAGCTTTAAAGGGGAAAGTAGGTGTGCAGGGTCATGTATAGTCTAGCTAGATACCTGGTTGAGACAATAATGATAGTACACTGAGGCATTGTTCCAAGAGCATAAAACGCACGCCTAAGCTTTGTCTTTCTCAGCCTGTACTTGATCAGATGTGCTACAAACCTAACTAAAAGGTTACATCTTGCCTGTTTTTGTGAAGCCTTGTGAACATGGCTTGCACAAGGCATTGAAAGCCCATAATGTCTTGCACTGGGTTAGAGCCTTTAAAGTAAGCGTGTGATTTGGAAAGAGGCACAAAAAAACAAACAACTTGGGTATTTTATTTCTCCTAGCATTGTTTTATGGATTCCATGTACTACCTTTCCTTCAAACTACTTCTTCGGTATGCTCACCCCAAGATTTCTAAACATCTATCACTTATAGCAGTACTGCCCATGAAAAGCTCTTTTAAACAATGTATTGGGTTTATTAGTAGGTGACTGCAGTTCAGAGAAAACCATGTCTAAATCTTTTGTATCTTAAGTCAATGGAGAAGCATTTCATGGAACCCTGAGACAAAAAGTGATGTCACTGCTTGGGCAAGCTGTGCTTGACAACATTCAGCTTTCCCAGCAGTGGCATCCCTTTCTGTGCCAAGGTTCTATGAGATGGTTGTATGTCTTGATTTAGGATGGAACAAATTTAGACAATGTTATCTCTGGACTGCTGATGCCTATAGGTAAGCACAATGCCTCATTTGAAAGTGCTTGTCGTGGACTTTTAGAGTATGAGTGACCTTGTACACCTAGAGTACACTGTGCTTTAGAAAAAATGCATCTACCAGTGGCCACTTTCTAGACTGGGGTTTATTTACGACCCCTGAAATCCCATACCGGAGCAAGTAGGTGGCTGAGCACTACGCAGAGATGAGGCACTTGACTCACAGGGAGGGAGGGAGGAAGGATGCAGGTTGCCCAACAGTTTATGCAGCCCCAGCTTTTTTATTTTACAGTAATCTGCATAATTGTTACTGGCCTATCATTCATGCAGGGAAACCTGTAAGTTACATATAAAGTGTAGATTACCATTATGAATGATACGGAGAAAAGATCATAAGGACAGATGGACAGCATAGGGTATAGGTAGGGCTTGGTAGACTTGATGGGGTGCAGGGCCTTTTTCTGCAGACAGCTTCTATGTTTCTATGAATGTGATTGCCTGTGCACATCACATGGCCTTGCAGAAAGCTTTACCGCACAACTGGGTTTCAATTAAATTAGCAGTTTTTTTTAATTTATTAAACAATTTGTCTCCCCCAGCATTTTACTAAAATTACTTTCTGTCCATTTAGATGTTTTTCTGCCTAGAAAAGTTGTGTTTTAGAAATTCAGGAATATATTCCGTGGTGTATCATAACTGATCTGGCCCCAGTTCCCAGTTGGTTGAAGACGCTCAGCTTTGCTTTGTTGCCATATAACACACCTTGGTCATGCAGTGATAATCTGTCTTACTACACATCCTGTCATGCATGTCACAAACGCACTCAGCAGGTCAGGCCCTCTGCTCCCACAGTGCCAACCTCAGAGTGTAATAGTGTTAACAGGTAACAGATAGGGTAAGCCTCCTGTCTGCTTTTGGGTCCAAATCACCTTTAGTCTTAAGTTCTGGGGGATTCATACTGTGAACCTTATGCTAGCATACCCAATGAACAGGCTCAGATACGTACCCTCTTCGGGGATTGCGGTACAATCTTACAACAGGGGCACCCAGCCAGGCTTCCAAAATGAACTCTTAAACTCTGTAAGAGACCTTAGGTATATTTTTACCTTTTCCCAGTTTAGTGACACCATCAAGCTGGTTGAACAGTTGTCAGACTTAACCATCTATACGTCACATGCAAAAAGAACTGGCAGACATCCAGGCAGTCTTCTGAATAAAAGATTCTTTACTAAAAGATGATAAAAATATGAAAAATGTAAACACAGAACACTATATCAAAGAGCATCACAATCACATAAAAGAAAAACAAGGAAAACTACAGAACAAACTCCTACCAACAAGTTAGATCTTTTCTATCTAATGTATTGCCTCTGTAAGTGCAGTTAAATTAAATCAGATAGCTGTGTCTTTCTAGAGTCCCAAGATGGTATATCTCTCAAGCAGTTCAGACACAGGTATTAATAATATTAATACTATAATAATAATAACTTTATTTAATAACGTTATTTAATTAAGTTAACTCTGTCTCTCCACACCCCTTTTGTGAGTCATCTAGCTCCTCCTTTTAGAATATAAAAAAAAAATACAAACATGATGTCCTATTAGGAGGTATATTAAATACGGTGACATCAGCAAAAACTAATTTCCCAAATTATGAGTCTTTGATCCAGCAGTTCCTTTGAGGTTTACAACCCTGCAATCCATCACCTAGGTGCGATATAGCCAACAGCCGGCTGCGCGCCCTCCACCTGCCCACCACAGAGCCCAACAAGCTGGGTAAGCTAGCAGACCATTTTGGGGAATAACCTTGGGGCTCTGATTGGCTGAAGTCACATTGAGAACTCTGCTGATTGGCTGCTGCCATACGGCTTTTTCGGGGATTGGCCGCTTGGAATGATCACTGTCCCCTAATGGACTTTTACTTGACACATTATTAATTGAATTACCCATATTGGTAAGGATCAATTCCAGGATATTTGATCCCCTGGTACTGCTATGGACCAGCTATTCCAGTCCCATCTGTTCATAGATATCCAGGTATTGTTTAGTCACATTACCATTAGCCTGTAATAGATTCCAGTCTATATTGGGCAGATTAAAATCACCAGCCAAAATTACTCTATCTGATGAGTCTAAGTTATTAATTATATCAAGTATTTTAGTGTCATCTGATAGGGTTGTAGAGGGTGCTCTATACAGTAACCCCAATATGATTTTTGGCCCTTTTGGGGGGAATAGCCTAACCCACAAAAACTCCAGGTCAGACATATCCCACAATATCTGATCACATTTAATACTTTCGTGAACAAAAATTGCAATACCTCCCCCTTTCCTATATGTTCTAGATTTTGAGAACACTTTATACCCAGGGACACTTTTTTCCCACATATTTTCTTTGTCCCACCAGGTTTCTGTAATCAAAGCCAAGTGTATGTTCTGCGAATGCAGTAAAAGGCAAAATTCATTGTATTTTCCCACAAGGCTCCTAGCATTTATGAGTACAGCCTTCCACTCAAACAAATTTGTTAGGGGAGAACTTGTGTCTTGAACATTTTGAGATTCTTTTATCAGTTTTCCCCTCCCCCTTTGACCCAGTTTAAATGAAACTGAATGGCTTTGTTTACTCTTTTGCCAAATATCCTAGTACCTGAGTAACTTAAATGAAGACCATCAGGTTTAAAAAGCACCTTTCTGTTAAAGGTCATGGAACTGTCCATAAATCCAAAATGTTCAGTTTTACAAAACTCTCTTAACTATAGGTTGCTCTCAGAGATAAACCCATTTTTATAGAACTGATAGCCACATGTTGGTAAAATACTAGAGATAATTATTTCCCCATTTTTTTCTACAATCTTTTTTGTTATAATTTTGTAATTTGCCTGAATATGTTCCATACTAGTTCTACATACATCATTAATTCCCAAATGTAGGCTAACAAGGGGATTTACTGAATTTTCAAAGAGCCCTTCCAAAATATTTGAAACATCCTGAAGTCTAGCTCCTAGCAAAGTACTAACCGTAGTATATTCCTTGCATCAACAGCAAACTACAGAATCTAACCCCCTAATAATAGAATTGCAGATCACCACGATATCCCTATTAGCATAATCTGGACTTTGGGTGGACTCGGTAGTTGTTTGTCTGAGCATCTCCTTATTTAAGGGAAATACTCCTGGATCTGTTTGTAATTCAAATATTTCCTGTGTTTCTACGTTATCTCCTGGGAGACACTCAAATCTGTTAGTTGAAGGGGTGAACTCAATAATTCATCCTTTAGGTTCCCCTCAGAGGTACTCAATTGTGTAAAGGTACCATTATTATCTGCATTGATATTTCCCTCAAGAATCTGGCCTTGGTTATTTTCAGGAACACTATGGCTTAAGTTACACACCATTTCATCTATATAGCTTTCTAACAATCCAATGTCCTTCTGGGTTTTTAACCTTAGAGTTACTTGCTTAATCTCCTCTTGAAGGGTGATAACTAAAAGGCATTTTTCGCATGTAAACTCTTCAGTTATAACATCCTCTGGAAACATTTTGCATTGTGTGCATGATTTCTTCCCCTTCCCCCGTTTAGCCTTTACTTTAGCCATTTGTTACCTTCAGTTAGCTTTGTACCACGTTCTACAAGATTTAGATATACTACAATTCTGTACACTGCTCCACTGACCTCCACTGCGGACATGGCAGACACGCGACATGCGTGTCTCTGCGTGCCTCTCCATGCGCGATACCGCTCCACTCGCTCGCTCCGCCGAGATCGTGGCGCTATTTATGTGTAGGCACTGAAGTACCCCTGAAGCCACCGCTCCAAAATGTTTTAAAAAATTCAATAAATGAGTTAAATACTAAAATTTAGCCAGTATCCTACTGCTAGTACTGCTAAATAACCCACAAGATAGAGGTCAAAATAGAGTGCTGCTAAATAGAACTGTAGTCCAGTAACTTAAGGACTGAAACTACCAGTTCTCTCTTCCTGGTTAAATATCTGTCAGGGCTCCCACTGTTGGTTAAAGGTCTAAACAAAATAAAATAAAACCACATTAAACATTAAGCAGAGCTGACAAACTTTATCCACACAATAGTATATAGCTCAGGGGTTTATGTAGTGACTCGTATATTTGCTCCACTCGCCAATCGCGGCATTATTTATGTGTAGGCAACTGGAAGTGCACCTGAAGCCACTCGCTCCAAAAAGTTTCAAAAAGCTCAATAAATTAGTTAAATGCTAAAATTTAGCCAGTTTCCTAATGCTAGTACTGCTAAATAACCCACAAGATAGAGGTCAAAATAGAGTGCTGCTAAATAGACTGCAGTCCAGTAACTTATGCACTGAAACTGCCAGTTCTCTCTTCCTGGTTAAATATCTGTCAGGGCTCCCACTGTTGGTTAAAGGTCTAAATAAAATAAAATAAAATAAAACCACATTAAACATTAAGCAGAGCTGACAGACTTTATTGTCACAATAGTATATAGCTCAGGGGTTTATACTTAGTAGCTTCCGTATAATCGCTCTGCTACTTCCAATTCGCGTTTATTTGTAGGCAACCGGAAGTGCCCTTGAAGCCACTTGCTCCAAAAGTTTAAAAAAACTCAATAAATGAGTTAAATACTAAAATTTAGCCAGTATCCTACTGCTAGTACTGCTAAATAACCCACAAGATAGAGGTCAAAATAGAGCACTGCTAAATAGAACTGTAGTCCAGTAACTTATGGACTGAAACTACCAGTTCTCTCTTCCTGGTTAAATATCTGCCAGGGCTCCCACTGTTGGTTAAAGGTCTAAATAAAATAAAATAAAATCACATTAAACATTAAGCAGAGCTGACAGGCTTTATCCACACAATAGTATATAGCTCAGGGGTTTATGTAGTGACTCGTATATTCGCTCCGCTCGCCAATTGCAGCGCTATTTATGTAGCAACCGGAAGTGCCCCTGAAGCCACTTGCTCCAAAAAGTTTTTAGAAACTCAATAAATGAGTTAAATACTAAAATTTAGCCAGTATCCTACTGCTAGTACTCCTAAATAACCCACAAGATAGAGGTCAAAATAGAGTGCTGCTAAATAGAACTGTAGTCCAGTAACTTATGGACTGAAACTACCAGTTCTCTCTTCCTGGTTAAATATTTGCCAGGGCTCCCACTGTTGGCTAAAGGTCTAAATAAAATAAAATAAAACCACACATTATGATATCGGAATCCTGGCGTATGCCCTTGACCCCAGACAAAGCTATCAACATACCAGGATACAGCACCTTCCGGTGTGATAGATCATGTGGGGGGGGTCGTAATCTATGTTAAGAGCACAATCTCTGTCACAGTCGTTGATTGCACCTCTAAGGCTAAAGAATTTGAATGCCTGGCACTAAAACTAACACTTTCCAATGATAAGGTACTCCTTATTGCTGCATGCTATCAACTTCCTTCTGGTGGCACAGCCCTCCTACCTCATCTCCAAAGCTTGATCGACACGGCAAACACCAAGTGCATTCTAATGGGGGACCTCATTCAAAACTGGAATGATGAGAGCTCCAAGAAGCTCAAGGACCTCTGTGATGCATGTGGGCTGGCACAAATAACCTCTGTAGCCACCAGACCCAACAGAAAAAACCCTGAGCAAAGCACCCTTCTGGACCTCATGTTAGTTAACAAACCTCATAACATTTCGCACACCGGGGTGTTTTTCAATGACATAAGTGATCATTGTGCCATTGCCTGCATCAGGCACTCTCCCCAAATAAAGTTAGCCCCTAAATTTAAGCTGAAAATGTGCTTGAAAAGGTTCTGCCAGAACACCTTCCTGAATGACCTGGGCAACATCACATGGCAGGACTTTTACCTAGCCCTTTCCCTCAATAAGGCATTTAATATCTTTTAACCTTCTAAAGGGTATAATAGACAAACACACCCCTCTAAGGCTGACCAAGTCTAAGAAAAGACCACCTGGCTGGTTCTCTCCTTCCCTGAAGAAAGCTCTCAAGGACAGAGACTTCTGGTGGAAAAGAGCTAGGAAATCTCACTCGGAAGCCGACTGGCTTACCTTTCCTGCCTCTAGGAACACCTGCACCAAACTAATTAGGTCTGAAAAAGCTAGATATTTCCAAACAGCCCTGGAAGACAACAAAAACAATACTGCCAAGTTATGGAGCATCCTCAAAGAGGTTGAAGGCCATGCCACCAATGCCTCCCTTCCATCCAAAATAGTGTCCGGTGACACTACCTTTATGGACAGAGCTGATAAATTAGAACAACTTAATGAACACTTTGCCACTGCAGGGCTGGCCTTCGACACCTCTCCAATCAGTAAGCTCAGCCTGCATGGGGACAACGATGATGACTCTAGCTCCAACATTAACACTAACTAGAGCTATTCCTCCTCCTTCAGCTTCCATCCTGTAAACTTCAAGCAAGTAGAGGATCTCCTATGGTCATTGGATACAAAAAAGAGTGCTAGTGCCGACAATATCGAACCTTTCTTCCTAAAAATAGGCCATTACTACCTGACCGTCCCCATTGTCCATTTATTCAACACCTCCCTGATGCAAGGTGCGCTACCCGTGTTGTAGAAAACTGCACACATCATCCCTTTGTTCAAGTCTGGGGATCCAAGTGACATGAATAACTATCAGCCAATCTCCATACTATCCACTCTTTCAAAACTACTGGAAAAAATTGTTAGCACCCAAATCAGGGAGCATCTGGATTCGCAGAAACTGCTAAATGCTGCTCAGTCGGGCTTTAGAGCCAAACATAGCACAGTCTCTGCCCTTGCTAAAGTAACCACTGACTGGCAAATTGCCTTAGACGCTAAGATGTATGTGTTTGCTCTCTTCCTTGACCTTAGTAAGGCTTTCGATACTGTGGATCACAACATTATGCTTAATGCTTTGAGTAACATTGATTTAGATAGTACTGCCATTAAATGGTTCACCAGCTACCTTACTAACAGATTTCAACAAGTTAAAGCCTTAGGAGAATTGTCTCCACTAAAAACACTACCTCGAGTTGTCCCCCAAGGCTCCATTTTGGGCCCAATCCTATTTGCAATCTATATCAATAACCTTGACTCACAACTGCGCACAGCTAATGTGCACTTATTTGTGGACAATACTGTCCTCTACATCTCTAACTCTTCTTTGGATATGGCCTATGAGGACTTACAGTGAGACTTTATCTCTCTCCAATATAATCTTATTAAGCATAAACTCTACTTAAAGCCAAAAAGACCAAAGCCATGATCTTCTCACCAAAGGCAGCCTCAGGACCAACATGCAACCTCAAGATCCTAACTTTATTGGGTGAACCCCTTGAAACCATAGATAACTTTAAATACCTAGGGTTCTGGCTGGACAACATGCTTAACTTTCTCTGCCACCTGAATGAGGTCACGAAAAAACTAAGACAGTGCTTAGGCATATTCTACCGCATTAGGCACCTTCTCACCAAAGAAGCTAGAAAGATGCTAGTGCAATCCACATTCCTGCCCCTACTGGATTACGCTGACTTCCTCTACAACAATTGTTCCTCTTCAGTGCTCTGTAAACTCGACACTCTTTACCACCGGGCCTTGAAGTACATCCTCAATCTGACTTCTTGCACCCATCATTGCCTGCTGTACCGAGAGATGGGATGGTCCTCACTTCCTACAAGGAGGAAAAGAAATGCTCTCCTCTGGTTCTATAGAGCACTGTCTGATAAGCTCCTGCATACGTCTCGAGCTTCTTCGAGCATGCCAAGGGGTCATATGGTTTGAAATGCTTCTCCATACTCTGCTTCCAGATACCCAGAGGGAAAACATTCCATGGCTCGGCTGCAATTAATTTCTCCTTCCCTTCCCTATGGAATACCATGCAAAGATTTCTAAAACTCTCAACCCTCCCCAGTCGATTCACCTTCAAAGCACTAATAGCTGAGTACCTGAAGGAAACCTGCAACTGTTTTAGGTGACCATGCTCCCCTTAGTCTCTGATGTCCCCCTCGAATCTTCTGACACTTAGTTACATTCAGCTCCCTTCTCCCCACAAGGGGGAACCCAGCACTTGTATCCTCTCTTCTCACCTCTCGACCTCTCTGCCCTACCTCCCCTGTCACATTTACCCCTCTCTCTACCCCTACCCCTCTTACCCCCTCTCTACCCCTCCCCCTCCCAAGTCCTATAATAGAATACCCACCATCCTACATATATTAGTGAATGTACTGGTCTATATATGCTAGTGAGTGCCCAGGGTCTAAGCTTCTTACCTTCTCTGCTTATTTGTCTAGTATTCTCTTAATTGCATTTAACTGTTATCTCCGAATATATTGGCCTGATTGATCTCTCACATGCACAATGTTTTGTTTTTGTGTTTTTTTTTCTAATTGCTTGTAACTGTGATATTTCTGAATATTTTGGCCTGATTAATCTCTCATATGTACAATGTTTTGTTTTTGTCTACTTATTCCTGCATGTGATTTGTTTGATGTCCAGGACCACCTTGAAAATGAGCTTGCTCAATGGCGTTTATGCCTGGTTAAATAAAGTTTGATTGACTGATTGATTAAATGATGTCCTGTCCTATAATAAAATGTATATTTAGTTTCCCAACTTCAAAGCAGCAACAGGTCATAAAAAAGCCATAAAATGCAATTTCTCAAGGAAGTTAATTACATTACAGAGATCTCCTGGCCAGTTACACATCCTGTAGCTTCACTGAAACCTTGGTTGGGGGGTCACTCATGGAAGCCCAGGCTGTCTTATGTGAGACAATCACATACTATATTTTATATTACAGAAATCATAGAATAATTATACCCAGCTGGCCAAGCATCACACTCCTCCCCACCTAGACTGAATTTGGGGGCTCTATCCCCTACATGGGATGAGCTCCCTAAGTCAGTTCACTCCTCATATAGATGTGACAGGCCATCTGCATTCTGATTGGTCGCTCCAGTCCTATGTAAGATCGTCATGTCATACCCTTGCAAGGCAAGACTCCATCTTAATAGTACACCATTAGTTTTTCCCATTTGTGTCAGCCAAACTGGGGGTTGTGGTCAGTTTGTACCTCAAAATGCTGCCCATATAAGTACGGCTCTAACTTCTTTAAGGCCCACACTATGGCAAGACACTTTTTCATGGTAGAGTAAGTCTGCTCCCTGGGAAGTAACTTTTCACTCAGGTACACTACAGGGTGATCTTTCCCTGGGTTGGATGTCTGACTCAGCACTGCACCAATACCCACGTCTGAGGTGTCAGTCTGGACTATGAAGGGTCTGCTATAGTCAGGGACTTGTCAATACAGGAGCACTGCACAGTGCCTCCTTCAGTCTGGTAAAGGCTTTTTCACAGGCTGGTTCCCAGGTAATTTTCTTAAGCACCTTTTTCTTTACCAGGTCAGATAGGGGAGCAGCCAGGGCACTGTAATTGGGTACAAATTTCCTATAGCACCCTGCTGTCCCTAGAAAACTCCTGACCTGCTTCTGTGTTTCTGGTCTAGGCCATGCCTTGATCAAATGTATTTTTACTTGGTTGGGATGGAGCTGTCCCTGGCCTACAACATGCCCGAGGTATGCCACTTCAGCCATGGCCACCTGGCACTTCTCAGCTTTGACAGTAAGCCCGGCCCTCTGTATCCTGCCCAGCACTTCCCTAAGGTGGGACAGGTGTTCCTCCCAGATGGCACTAAAGATGGCAATGTCATCCAGGTATGCCATGGCATACTCCTCAGCACCATTTAACACCTGGTTCACCAACCTTTGGAAAGTGGCCAGGGTGTTCTTCATTACGAAAGGCATTACTTTAAATTCAGATAAGCCAATCAGAGTGATGAAGGCCAACATCTCCCTAGCTCTGTCAATTAACTCTACCTGCCAATACCCCTTTGTCAGGTCAATAGTCATAAGGTATGTCGCCCCTCCCAGCTTGTCCAGGAGTTCATCCGTCCAAGGCATTGGGTGGGCATCTGACTTTGTGACTGCATTCAGTCCATGATAGTCCACACAGAAATGAGTAAAGATATCTGGCTTGGGCACAAGGACTACGGGTGAGGCCCAGGGCCTGTGAGATCTCTGGATTACCCTAAATCCAGCATTTCCTCCACCTCCCTCCTAATGTCCTTTTGGACAGCCTCTGACACCTGATATGCTGTCCGCCATATGGGCGTCTGTGTCCCTGTCTCCACATTGTGCGTCACTGAGAGGGTTAATCCAGGTTTGGTGCTAAACAGTGGGTCAAAGTCTGCTAAAACCTCCCTTACTTTCTGAGTCTTGTCCAGGGCCAGCTGGGGAGACAATTTAACTGCCTCCACAGAGGACTCCCACTTGCTTTCTTCCAGCAAGTCCAGTAGGGGGTCTCCTTCATCCATCCCCTCCCCAGGACTACACACTGCAAACACCATGTCAGCCCTATTAGCATATGGCTTCATCATGTTGACATGGCACATTCTTTCTGTATGTCTTCTGTCAGGTAACTCTGTGATATAGTTCATGTCATTTACCTGTCTGACTACTTTGTATGGTCCTTCCCACTCAGCCTGCAGCTTGTCTTTCCAGACCAGAATAAGGACCATGACTTCCTGACCCACCGTGTATGAGCGAGCTCTGGCTCTGTGGTCGTACCACACTTTTCTGTTTCTGTTGGGCAGCTGTCAGGTTGCTTTGGGCTGTCCCCATAAGCTCCTTCAGTATTTCCCTAAACCTAAGGACATACTCCACTACTGGAGTTCCCTGGGTGGCATGCTTGCCTTCCCAGTCCTCCTGGATCAAGTCTAGGGGCCCACGTACCCAGTGTCCATATAAGAGCTCGAAGGGGGAAAATCCTGTTGACTCTTGGGGCACCTCCCTGTATGCAAACAACAGGTGGGGAAGGTATTTCTCCCAGTCCCTCCCATGCTGTTCAGCAAACGCTTGGAGCATTGACTTCAGGGTACCATTAAATCTTTCCACAAGCCCATTGGCTTGTGGGTGATAAGGTGTCGTGCAACTCTGCACCACCCCACATATCTCCCACAAACATTTCATCAGGTCTGACATGAAGGAACCCCCTCGATCGGTGATAACCTCCTGCGGAAACCCAGCACGGGAGAAAATCCCAAGTAAGGCATCTGCCACTTTGTCTGTCCTCAGTGAGGATAGGGCAACTGCCTCTGGATACCGGGTGGCATAATCCACCACAGTCAGATGAACCTCTTCCTGGAGGAGGTGGCGGTATATAAAGACCCCACAATAACCATTCCCACCCTCTGGAATGGCTCCTCCACTATGGGCAATGGAATTAGGGTGGCTTGGGTTTTCTTACCTGCTTTCCCTATTTCTTGGCACTGGTGACAAGACCTGCAATACTCCTTCACCTGCTGGGTGAAGTTGGGCCAATAGAAATTCTGGGCCAACCGCTGCATAGTGCGCGCGATTTCCATGACAAGACAAGGGAATATCATGTTCAATTTTGAGCAACTGCTCACGATACCCCTGGGGAACGACAAGCTGCCTGCCTATCACCCCTCCCTCTCTTAGCATCATGAGTATACATCAGTCCATTTTCCCAATAAACCTTATGTTTACTGTCACCTCCCTCTGCTCCATCAGAGTCTGCCCAGACCCTCAGCTTCTCTAGACTAGGATCACTTTTCTGAGCAGTTGCAAACTCCTTACACATTCCCAAGGCATGGGACAGGTCCCCTTCAGTCTCTAAACTAGGGTCCCTAGCACTAGCGTCAGGGAACTCAGGATCACTGTCACCCTAACCCTCTGACAATGGGTCACCCCTCCTTCTTTGGAGTAACCCTCCGTAGCTGGGTGGTTAACTGCTACTGGGGAAATTTCTACCCCCTTTTCATTAGTCTCCATATCAGGAGACACAGGCTGGGGAACCAGCCTCTCAGTGGTTTCCACAATGGCTTCTGTGGGGTCCAGGGAACCGCAATTTTCCCTTGCCACTTGGCTCTGCGTAGCTACACACACCATCCCATTTGAGATTGTTGCCAAGGATGACATCAGCTGCTAAAGTTCTGGCTACAGCCACCTGTTGCACAGTTCCCCTTGTTTCACCCCAGTCTAGGAGAACACTAGCAAGTGGCAATGTTTTCTCCTCCCCAGTGAAGTCTTGTACAGTTACAAATTTATTGGGTATAAGCTGACCAGGCTCTACCAGATCCCCCTTTACCAATGTCAGGGATGACCCTGTGTCCCTTAACCCTTGTGTCTGTACACCAAAACTGCTCTAACAAGATAGCATTTTCCATTTTATCTTCAGAGTTGGCTTCAATTCCTTCCCACCAATGTTTTAAACACTGGCGTTGTTTTGTGGCTAGCTCCTCATAGCTCATGTCAGGGCTTCTCCTGAGCTTATGGAATTTAGCTCTGTATGCTTCTGCAGTTAAATCAAACTTTTTAAAAGTGCAGCTGTAAGTCTGCTGTAATCATTACTGTTCTCATTCTCCATTTGACCCAATGCATCCCGAGCTTTCCTGGTAAGTAGCAAGGATAGTTGGAAGCTCCAGGACCTTCTAGGAATATTTGCCTGTATACAAACTTTTTCAGAGGAATTTAAAAAGGCATCCATATCCTCCCCCTTTTTAAATTCAGCTATCAATTTGGAATTTAGTTTGTAACCCAGTCCTGTAGTTCCAGTTAAACCCAAGCCACTTACCTGCTCTGGTGCTGGTGGTTGGAGTCATAACTTCTCCAGTTCATGTTGCCTCTGGCGCTCACACTCTTCACGGTCTGCCTCTTGCCATTCATGGTCAGCTCCTCACTGTTCTCACTCCTTCTTATCCTCTGTGGCTTGCTGTTCTCACTCCCTCTTCTCCTCTACAGCTCACTGCTCTCGCTTGCCTTCTCTCTGGAACTCCAGCTCCATCCTGCGCAACTCAATCTGTAGCCCAATTGCTTCTGGATCCAGAATGCTGGTGACCTTCCCCTGCTGCTCTGGTCCTTGACTTGCACTAGTCCTGCTGTCCTCCCCAGCAGATCTGGACACTGTACTGGCCGTTAGCCCCTCCACACCCAAGGTTTGGTCCTTTACAGCCACAGACTGTGACTCGACACTCTGGGCATCAGCAGCCATCAGAACGTCCATGAGGTTCTGCTTGGTGGCTCTTCACTCATGCAGGACTCCTCTCTCCTTGCACAACTGCTTCAGGTAGTCAGCAGTGTGCTCACTGTAGTTAGAAGCCAACTTCTTCCCAAACTACAGCTACTCTAACTAGCACTTTGAAAAAAAATAAAACAGGTAGGAACTTGACTGAAAGCAAAATATTATAGTTCTGTTTCCTTTTTAAAAATAAATCACTGCCTTATTTTGCAAGTGAGCTGTACAGTATTAAGCTGACACACTGAACAGTTAAAGCTGGTGTTACCAATTTTTAATGCACCGCTGCTAACCAAATCAGTCACAAACACACTCAGCAGGTCAGGCCCTCTGCTCCCACAGTGCCAACCTCAGAGTGCAATAGTGTTAACAGGTAACAGACAGGGTAATATTCCTGTCTGCTTTTGGGTCTGAATCACCTTTAGTCTCAAGTTCTGGGGGGATTCAAACTGTGAACCTTATGCTAGCATACTCAACTAACAGGCTCAGATACGTACCCTCTTCGGGGATTGTGGTACAATCTTACACCAGGGGCACCCAGCCAGGCTTCCAAAATGAACCCTTACAACTCTGTAAGAGACCTTAGGTATATTCTTAATTTTTCCCAGTTTAGTAACACCATCAAGCTGGTTGAATAATTGTCAGACTTAACCATCTATATGTCACATGCAAAAAGAACTGGTAGACACCCAGGCAGTCTTTTGAATAAAATATTCTTTACTAAAAGATGATACAAATATGAAAAATGTAAACACAGAACACTATATCAAAGAGCATTACAAACACATAGAAAAACAAGGACAACTACAGAACAAACTCCTATCAACATACAGTTAGATCTTCTCTATCTAATGTATTACCTCTGTAAGTGCAGTTAAATTAAATCAGATCTGTGTCTTTCTAGAGTCCCAAGATGGTATATCTCTCAGACAGTTCAGACACAAGTATTAAGTTATCTCAGTCTCTCCACACCCCTTCTGTGAGTCATCTAGCTCCTCCTTTTAGAATATAAAAAAAAACATGATGTCCTATCAGGAGGTATACTAAATAAGGTGACATCAGCAAAAACTCATTTCCCAAATTATGAGTCTTTGATCCACCAGTTCCTTTGAGGTTTACAACCCTGCAATCCATCACCTAGGTGTGATATAGACAACAGGAATCAGCTAAATGATGTCCTGTCCTGTAATAAAATGTATATTTAGTTTCCCAACTTCAAAGCAGCAACAGGTCATAAAAAGGCCATAAAATGCAATTTCTCAAGGAAGTTAATTACATTACAGAGATCTCCTGGTCAGTTACATATCCTGTAGCTTCACTGAAACATGGTGGGGGGGCACCCATGGAAGCCCAGGCTGTCTTATGTGAGACAATCACATACTATATTTTTGTATTACAAAAATCATAGAATAATCATAACCAGCTGGCCAAGCATCACAATGGGTAGCTCCATAGTGCCAATATTCAGGGCAGAACCAAGGAATTACAGTATGTTGAGATATGCATATTGTATCACTTCAATCAGGCATCTTTCACCCCTTTACAATAGTTATATATTTGATTATATTTAAAAATAAGAACTACTGGCCTGCCGGCCAGTATAGCTTTAGCACTGCCACTTGCAGGGCTGATGTCCCAAGTTAAGAAGTGAGCACAGGGCATTGGAGGATGAGCCAGAGGGAGGAGGATCCACTGTTCTTCGGTCTGTTGTCCTCTTCCTCCAGAGAAGGAGGGCTGTGGTGCCCAGCACAAGCCTGGCCTATAGCTGTGGCTGGGGGGGGTGCAGATTGGGATCACTGATTGGTGCAGAGGACTTGTGGCCATTGACACAAGGTGTGTGAAAGCATGCATAGCGCATCATGATAGCAGTGCACATCCAGTCATCCAAGGAAAGGGAGGAAAAATGGAAAAAGGCCAGCTGGCTGGATGATTCTGGCCTCCCACGGGCCCCATTCCCAGTGATCCAAGTACTACCACTGCCAAATGGATCCTGTATGCAGCGGGGGTTGGGGAAATGTGATGATCCACCAGGGGAGGCAAGCTCTGGAGGAACCTGTAGTGATACAAGGTAAGTCCTGAGGGAAGCCGGCATGATGGGGTTGGGTAGGCCAATAAGATGGGGGCTGGACTGTGCAGGGCAGACAAACAGAGCAACAAAAAAAATACATGAACATTTGCCTAGTCAGTCTGACATCAATACCAGTGAAACAGCTAGAGGCAATCGTAAGAAACAGAACTGCTTGAAAACTTACAGGAAAATAGTTTAGACTCAGTGGGCCTGTATAGACTATAAGTAGGATCATACCAAACAAATCTCATTGCATTATTTAAAAATAGAACCAAGCAAATGGATGTGTCAAAAACCTCTAGAAGAAGGAGGGACAATGAACTGGCACCTTTTCTGAATATAGACCAATGGGTGTTGTCTTAAGATTACTGTGACATACAGGCCCAGATATTCAAACTGCACCCAAAAAGTGCACAACAGCAGGAGCAAGCGCAAGTCCACTGTGCCCATGCGCAAGAAGCGCGATATTCAAAAACTGCGCAGGTCAAGATGCGCCTACGGCTAATGACTGAATATCGCACCACCTGCACCATAGCGTAACTAGGGAGGTGAAGCTAAGCATATCTGATACACCATAGCGCAGCAAATGATGTTCAGCTGAGCAGTCCAGATGCGCCATAGCACAACCAGGGATGCCCCCAGCAGCAGGACAGCAATGCAACAGCACAACCAGGGATGCAGGGGCCCACCACCCATGCCACAGATGGGCAGAGGAACATACAGCAGAACAGACATCGTCCCCCAACACCCCATGCACTGCACAACTGGGGGAGGGCTGGAATAACCACTGGCCCATGGAGACCAGCAACCAACCCACAGCCGGGTCATGGTGCCCCATCACACCCCCTGGCAAACTGTGACCAGCACACAAGGATGACCGACCACCCCATACCACACCATCCCACAAATGCAGAGCACACCCTGCACCATGATCCCCATACACCCTGCCCAGGAGTAGCACCCAACAGTGCAGGACACCCCATGCATGCCACCACCCCCACTATGACAATGCAACCCTGTGCACCATGGAGCCATGCAAGGCAGCCCCACCATGGACACCCTGCAGCAGGCAGCAGCAGACAGTGATGCAACAGATGCATACACAGTGCCACCCTGCACGTCCCCCCCGAGGTACAGCTGAGAGACTGACCATGCGTCAGCACATGAGGTATCCCACATGCAACAGGGCATGCCCCGGACCCCACCTCCAGCGGTATAGCACCCTGCACACCCTCCCAAGGACACATCCCATCCCAGCACTGGCCACAACAGCCACCACTGACATGCCAGCAGACCATGCATATCACAGACATGCAAGGGTGTCAGCTGCACGGCCATGGACGGTCTGACAGGGGTGCCATGCACACAGTGCAGGCCCCATGGACCACTGCACACAGGCATCCAGTGCACAGAGTACAACACACAAACCACAGACAGTGACTGATCCCCCTGCCCACACCATAGGCGGTTCACTTCTGCACACACACACACACACATGCACCACCCCGACGCCATGCACACCACTGCAGCTGAGCACCTGTAGCCCACTGCAAATCAGAGACCACCACAGTTGTTATAACAAAATGTATGTATCAAAAAATAACAACTCTCAAACATATGTACAAATATATACAAGGGGGGGAAGGGCCACAAACCAGGTGAGGGCGGGCATGGGGCAGGGATGTACAAATGGGAGAGGGAAGAAGGGGTGTGAGGGTGGGTCCAGGGGGTTATGGGTGTCAGGGGGTCATAGAGGGCCTATTCTGTGCCCCGCTCTCCACTCCTGTGGCGCCTCCGGGTTCTTCTCCTCCAGACTCCACGCCGCTCCATGCGCTCCAACACTGCCAGGGACACCCGGGTCAGCTGCAGAAGCTCTTCTATGCCCCGTTCCAGGGCCATCCAGCATTGTCCACCTAGGACAAGGGAGCAGAGTCAATATGTGTGACTGTCCATCCCCCTGCAGCAAACCCATTGTGCATGGCATACAGCCATGTGCCATGCTCCTGTGATGGTGTGTGACCACCCACAGCGACCGCGTCCACAAGATCTGCCTACCCAGGCAGCCACAGCCATGTGGACCACTGCACACACCAACCGCCCATGTCCTGCACAGTACCACCATGGCCGTACAGTGACTTGGCTATGCGGTGTGAAGGCAGTGGCACAGCCATGTGCCCGGTGCACGCATGGACCACCACTGATGCACTCCCAGACATGCAGTGCCACTGGACAGTGCTGACTGTAACAAGTTGCGTGCATGGCAGTGGTGTCAATGGATGGTGGCCATGCCCGCTGCCACCCAATTATACAGCATGCAATAGTAATCATGGATGTAAGGCACTCACCATCATCAGGGTGGTCCATGCGCCGCTGATCACCATCACCCCTCCTGGCTTGCTGCTCCTCCAGGCGGCACCTCCGGTCTATGGCCTGCTGGCATTCTGCGGGCCCTAAGGTGCAAAACATGGAGAGAGGAACATCAGTACAATCCTGTAGCAATCTCCCCACCCCCATGTGTGTGCAATCCCACACAGCCAGACCCACCCACCCACACCCTGATAACACCACCACAGCCAACACCGGATGGCCCCCCCCATGTGCCGGACACATGCAACGTGATACCCATATGGACAATAAAAGTGTATGGATGTTGCACCTACCTAGCCATGGCACCGTGCCCCTCCTGGCACGTGCCCGCAGGTGGGTAAGCAGGTCCGGGTCCCTCCACCTCAGGTCCCCATATCAGTGGCGGCACTGCAGTGCCACCCACCCCATACCGGTGGCCTCCTCCAGGGCGTCGGCCCCCTCCAGCCACACCTGACTCCTGGCCCTGTCCAGGGGTGCCTCCCCAAATAAAGGCCCAACATGTGGCTCCACAATGGCAACAAGGTTTGCCAGCTCCACCTGGCTCCACTGCACAGCATGCCTCCGCGCCATCTCTGCTGCTCAGTTCAGTCAAAATGGTGCTCTGCAGTGCAGTTCTGCCTCGCGCAGATGCTGCGCGGTACAGCGCTGCCATTCCCTATCGCACTGTCACCGAACAGCGCAATAGTGGTGCACCCATGCCTGACGTATGGCGTCTAGGGGGCAAAGACCAGGCACAGGGTCAAGGGTCTCTGGCGCACGGACAGCCACAGCGCGACTGAAACCCGTGTAGCGTGTAGCGCGATTGGGTGCCTGTGTGCCACCTCCTGTAGTGGCCTACCATGCTGTTGCCCCAGTGTGCCTACGATGCCCCAGTGCCACAGCACCATATAGGTGAACAGCACTGTAGCGCCACTGGCACAATGGTGGCCGTGCCCTGCATTGGCTCCCGTGCACAGCACATCAGCAGTGCAGCAGGCATCTGTGTCATCAAACTGGGCATGCGCAGTTAAGTGTGTACTGCGCATGTCACAGAACTGCACCCTTGGCTCAGCACGTTCAACACAATTGCACAAAGCGCAACAGCGCGATATTCAGCCGGCATATGCAAATCAGCTGATCAGCCATTCAATGGCGTAGTCACTGCATTTGCATCCACTTAAAGATGCGCCTCACCTCATTTGCATGGGTTGCACTATAAAAGTGCGACATTGGGCTGCACTGGCCACAGTCGGTTACTGCAGTCTATTGTGGTGAGTTGCATGCTGTTTGGGAGTGTGGACTGTGGATTTTGGGACATGCATGGGACTGCACAGTCACAGGTAACACCTGTCATTCTCACAGGCTGAATCATGACCGAGCATGTTGTGGAGGAAGAGGAACAGAGTCGTGGGAGGAAGAGGAGGCCAAATTTCACTAAGGCCAAGAAGGATGCCCTGTTCGAGGCCTACCTAGACTGGGCGCCACTTCTCAGCGGACGCCAGGGAACACCACAGGCCCGTGCTGCTGCATGGGAAGAGGTGGCGCATGCTGTAAACCTGCATGGAAGCCACCAGTGCTCCATGCAGAAGTGCAAGAAGATGGACACAGACAGGCGGAGGATTAAGGAGAAGGTGGCTACCATCAGGGCAGCATGGTCTGCGACAGGTGGGGGACAGCCGGAGGTTCTACGCCTGACCCCGCAGGATGAGCGGGTTGCTGGCAGCATGCAGCGTTGCACCATTGAGGGTGTTCCAGGTGGTGGATTCCAGATGGGTGGTAGCCCATCACGGCATGGTAGGTTATGGTCTGTCTATTGGGGGGGGGACAGGGTAGGTCACATGCAGTAATGCAACTTTGTTTTCCCTTACAGCTCCTAAGAGTCTGCATGGGTCAGCGGTGGTGGGCTTCTCCACTGAGGCTGGTCACATGGAGATGGAGGAGGGCCCATACACCTCCACAGGAATATGCGGCTCAGGGCGACAGTGGGCCCACCTGGATGTCCAGACTGATGTTGGTGGAGCAGGTGTGGAGGAGGCCCTGTCCGTGTCCCAGCGTGCCAGCGTCCATGGATGCCAGCATACTGAGACTCAGGCTGGTGCCGGATCCGTCACCGATGATGATGTCGCTAACGTCATAGGCAGTGACACGTGTGTGCCACAGGATGGCCACAGCAGGTTACATCGCAGCCATGGCTGTGGGTGGTGCCGCTGTGGAGGCCTGCATGTCATCACAGTCCCAGTCTGTGCCTGTCAGCACCGGTGGGGCAGCACTGGTGTGTGTACAGGACAGTGGCTCTGTTGTGGACACTGCGGCGGCACCATTGAGCCCTGGGGAATGGCAGCCGGAGGGGCAGCATCAACAGTCGGCCAGTGGGCATGGGGGTACAGTGTCAGGGGGCGGCGTCAGTGCACCACCTGTGGACATGCCTAGGCCTGGCCCTGGTGTGCAGTGCCCATCCTCAAGGGGTGATGAACATCAGGGCCACGAACACCCTGAGGGACAGCATGCCAATCAGGCAGATGACCTCTTGGATGAGCACAGCCGCATACTGCAAGCATCAGTCAATCAGCAGATGCGGCTTGTGATGGCGGTGGATGCACTGAGTGCGGCTCTGCACCAGGTAGAGGAGCGTCGCAGCAGAGACACCGCTTTGCTCCTGGCAGGGATGGACTAGATGTGGGAGGATGTGACCACTGCCATTGACAGGCTGACCCAGACAATCACAGCTGCCATGGCCACAGTGGGCAAACAGTTATTTGCCCATGCGTCGCAGACACTGCACAGTGCAATGTCCACCCCCCCATTCCCGGCGCCATGCGACACCATCCTTGTCGACACCGGGTTCAGCTGTGGGTATCCCGAGCATGCCTGGCACAGACATGTTCGGTATGCTGCAGACCCCTGTGTGAGCACGGTCGCTTTCATGTAGTGGAACCCCTGGGGGACCGTCGGTGCCACCCCATGAGGCCAGTGGTCAGCCTGTCACTGTTGGCGGGTCTCGGCGGGGCCGCCCACGCATCTGTGGTGGCCATGGCACTGTGGCATGTAACTGACCTGTCTCCCAGTGCGGCTACTGTCTGATGCTGCCCTGTGTGCATTGTGTCATTCAGCGGGCAATGCACGGGTGGGTACCCGGCCCTGCATGCACACACACAGTCCATCTGCACACCCTCCCAGCTGCTGTCCACAGTTGCATGTGCATGATGATGCCTGCATTGCACTGTACGCCACTGTGCAATGGTGCCCAGCTTGTGACACATGCACAATGACAGGCAGTAGGCGTGGTGGTCTGTGGACATGTGTGTGGCTAGCGGTGGCGTTCTGGGTCAGCGTGCCTCCTACCCTTTGTGCATGTCTGGTGAGTTGTGTGTGTGTGTGTTTGTGTGTCTGACCACGTGCCATGTTAGACCTCGCCCATCCCTGGCAGTGTGTGTGGTTCCATGCCTGGTCACTTCCCTTGATGGCATACACCCCTGGTGTGTGTCCATGCGTGTTTGTGGGTTGTGCCTTTGCCACTGGTGGTTGCACATGGCCCCATGACTTACCTGGGTTGGCTGAAGTGCTCCTCTGTGATGGTGTCCAGGTGCAGCTGTGCCAGCCGGAGCAGTCGGGGGTCCCATCGCCCAAGGGGGGGGCTGCCCATCACCATTGTCACCGGCGTCCTCATCGTCCCCATCACTGTCCCCCTCTTCGACCTGTACGGCTATCCTACATTCGTTGGCCATGTTGTGCAGAATGCAACAGGCCAGGAATAGCCCACAGGCCTTTGTGGGGCTGTACTGTAGGGCACTGCCGGAGGTGTCCAGGCAACGGGAACGTGCCTTCAGCATACCGAACACCCGCTCGATGACATTACGTGTGGTGGCATGTGCCTCATTGTAGCGTTGCTGTGATGGGGTCGCGGGCTGCTGGTATGGTGTGAGCAGCCAGGTACAGAGTGGGTATCCACTGTCACCTGTGTGTAGAGGGTGGAGGTTAGTTTGGTGATCAGCATCACCCTGCCCTGAGCCATGTAGGCCACTACCCATGTCACCTCTGACCATGCCCCTCCCAAGCCCTACGTTTGTCCATGTGGTTTGCATACTTGCCCACTAAGTGGCCAGTGGGGATGTCCCCACTCTCAAATCTGTGGCACAGCGCTGACTAGTGCCAGATGAAGGCATTGTGTGCTCCCCCAGGGTGCGTGGCACAGACATTGATTATGTGCCCCTGCAGCGCACACCACCTGGCAGTTTGATGCTAGCCTAGCTCTCCACCACATATGCCCCCTGGGGCCAGGTAGCGGATGGCCACATGGTGCAGTCTATTGCCCCTAGCATGCCAGGCATACGTGCTACCCTGTGGAACTCCTATATGTTTGCTGTGCACTCCGCCGGTGTGCTGGAGAAATGGATGTACTCTGCAGCATGTGGCAGCAGTGTGCTGAGGAATTGGGTGAGGTGGCGTGATGCGCCAACTGGGTTATGCCTGTGGTGTCCCCTGTTGGTCTCTGGAAGGTACCCGTGGCGAGCAAGCATGCAAGCTGTCACTTTAGTCTCCACTGACAGAGCATGGCTCCGTCGTGTGGGTGCCTACATCACATCACTGCACAGCTCACAGAGCCACCTCAGAATTGCCCGATTCAGGCGGTACCGGCCCATGATCTCAGTATCAAGCTGTACAGCTCGAAGCTGGTGCGGGCTCGGTACTGTCTGTTGGGGGCATACTGCCGACGGGCCCTTCCACGGCCGCGCCCCCCTGCTGCCTGCCTTCTCACTCCCCTCATTATTGCCTTCATCTGGATGGTGGCACTGGCCATGTCCCTGGCTTGTGTTCACCCCCCCTGGCAGCTGTTTCTGTGTTCCCCCCGCTGTCCTGGCTGCTACTCCCCTTGCACCAGGAACACCTAAATGTGGTGGCCTCTGTGCTGTGTGGCACTTCCCCCTTCTGCACTGGCTGTGTCTCCCCACACCTTCCCTGGGCCTCTCTGTTCAGGGTGCCCTTTCCCTGGCCTGCCCTGTGTGTCCCTCCTGCCCTCTTTGTGCAGCTATGATTCAGCCTCATGTGCCTTCCCTGTAGCGTTCTTGCGCCTCTCTCTTGTTCCTTTTTATTTTGGCTCATTTCCACTGTCGCACAACTTCTGCTTGCTCCCCTATTGCGCATGGCGAATGTTGTTGAATATCGCACTGCGCCATTTATGGATGGTTCCTCCCTCTTCAGTTGCGCATACATTCATTATCATTGCGCTATTGCTCAGCATGCTTTGGGGGGGCGCAACTACCTCCCGCTGAATATCGCAAAATGGCACATTTTTGGACTTGTGCTGGCGCAACCCTATTACGCATGGCGCAACCCTTTTGAATATCTGGGCCACAGTGTAAGACAGGCTGAGCAGGTGCTAGAGAGATCTGCGAGCGATCCTGAGGAGTGTGGACCTGTTTGTTCCAGTGCTAAGGGTGCAAAGTGCACCATTCCAGGCCCTATGTTTGTTTTGCAAAGTGAGCCACCCATGATTGAGATTGGAGAGGAGAAAGAGCAGCATCAGGGAACTAGGCTACATAAGAAACATCGCTGATGAGTTCCACACAGAGCAACATCCTAAGCTTGGTCTGCACTGCTGGTGAGGGTCTCCTAGCAGGTACTAATGCTTTGTGTTTGGCTGCTACCACCAGGAGTGCTGTGAAGCCAAGATGCAAGGATCTGTCTGGGATTTCTTCAGTCTGTCAGTGTGGAGGTTTGGCTGTATCTTCATGAGAGTCAGAGGACAGTCTGAAGGGGGAGAATGTATTCCATGTTTGAAGCCTAGCCAGTCCAGAGGTACAGTGACAGGTCGAAGTAACAGAGGCCTATGGCACCCAAAGAAGCTACTGGATTGGTAACTGTGAGCACAGATGGGGTTTGCCTGCTTCAGGGTATTGTTTGGAATACTGAGTTTGTTTGTAAGTAGGACACTGGACCAGATTAAATACCTAATTTGCAGAGATTTGATGCCATGTTAGTAATTGCAAGCCTTTGGAGGGAACTGTTAAAAAAGAGTGGCTTGAACACTGAGTGGCAGTTCAAACCACGCCTATGTGAGCAACTAAACAGGGCCCAGTACATTGGGAGTTTTGAGCTATCCTACCTTTCTCTTTGCAGAGGCTGAGGGTGTTAAATAAAGCTGTGTTTTGCTGTTTAAAAATCTGCTGTCGTTATTGACTGCCATTTTACTGTGCATGCCAGTTACAAGACAATTACAATTTGTGTGTGTGGTCAGTTTGGGAAGTGACCACATTAAGGAGTTGGGTAGGTACAGCATCCTGGAGTTGTACTAAATAGTCATCTGGCCCACTTTAATCTTCCTCTGAATGGAGGCACCTTGCAATGTTGTTTACCTTGAGTACAAATCCCCCTTACTATTACTGAAAAAAGAACCCAGGAGCCACTGTCAATATCTATGCAGCCTAGCGGTGGTGGTGGTGGTGGTGTAAGGTAGTAAGGCCTCACTCCCTGAGTTTATTGGGAGGGACGCCCACCCCACTAGGGCCTCACATGTATATCACAGTATATGCATATTTGTGTTAAGTGATATATACTTAAACACCGCTGTACTCTATACATCCAAATAGGCATCCTACCTCTGCTGGAAAGATAGTCCTACAGTACATATAGTACAATCCGCTCTTTAAAATAATCAATAAAAAAAGACCAGAGACTTTACAAAATCTCTTACACTCAAAGAACAGTCACTATGATTTACATTCTGACACAGCAATGTACTGTACTCACTTTATCCAAGCTAGAAACAAACAACAGCAAAAGAGCCTTATCCTACCAGGGTTCTTGGCCATGGCATAAACTATTACCTTCCATACAAAATGCACCAAGCTATACACAATTTAAGGGTGGTGTAATAAATCATCATATGTAAAATGTCATATGCAGCTGCACTTCAAATTGTTATCTGTTGTTTTTTGCTCCCTGGCAAATTCAGGTGTGTCTTTTTGTTAGGTAACTATTCGGGCTGTGCGAACCTCCCTAAGTTCGACCATGCACATTTCAAATGCCAAACCAGGTAAAGTTCGCCAAAGCCTCTGATTGGCATGCTAGTTCTCACTGGTTCGACCATTAAAAATCATTGGTAAATGAGGGTAAAATCAAATAACATAATGTATTGGGCCAGTAAAGCGCCCAAAACAGCAGGAAGATGCAATGGCTCACATTGAAGGCTTGTACCCGTTCAATCAGCGGCAAACAGTGACAAGGCTAGTCTATAGAATACTGGCCAATAATGCTCCAACTAAAATGATCTGTATAAGGCCTATAAGGATGATAAGGAAGAATGCAGCAAACTGAAGTCTTAGCGTTTAGTTAAGAATCCAAATTAAATTTATTTTGGAGGTATCTCAGAGTTGTATTACGACACCAACCTCCAAATTCTATTAATCAGCTGTATATTCAGCTGTGGTCTGTGTTTTTAATGAAAGCACCAGCCTGCTGCAACTGTACGGGTGCATTCACAACTTTGACAAGAGTATTTTAGCAAGTAGCATTAGTGGGGTGGGGTGTTAGGGCTCCAAGTGAGACAGAGCTAAGTGCACTAGGTTTTATTCGTTTTTAGTTTGTTTCCTAAGTTTTTCGGTAACATTCAGTTCCACAAGTGTTAGCAATAGTCTCTACCCATGGCTTTTAGCACCGCATTTTGATGGTGCCATGTTATGATATCTGCTTCACATGTCACTGCAGTTGCTACGTTTAGTTTTTGACCTGCTCTACAGAGGACAGTGGCTGTTCCATTTGTGCAGGACTAGAGACTAACTGCGAGAGCCTGCTGCTGGTAATTCCATGTTCATAGGGTAGCCAACCCAGTGAACTTGCAAAGGTGGCCACTTGGAGCAGGATTGATTCAATGTGGCTAATGTGTTTGCCTGGACCAGCCCACTTTGGGTGAAAACAATTGAAGGTTTCAGTGGAAAATCTGATGTGACTGCCGGGTGGCAGCTGGGAGTCATGTGCTGAATATCTGAGGCTTTCCACAGCCGCCGAACACACTTGGATTATGAGCAATTGGAGACTCTTGAATTTCGGAACTGGCACCTGTGGAGGAATGAATCAATCGCTTCAGATTCCAGCAGAAGCTGTGGGTGGTGCGAGAACCCACAGGTTCATTTTACTCTACTTTTCTGTACACTTGTAGCAATTATGCTGTAAGCTGCAGTGAGAGAGCAACCAAAAGCCTTTCTTCAGCTTTGTGTTTTAAATTCATTTTTCCTCTGGTGAGAGCACAGGCAAATATCTCATATCAATATGGAGCTGGTATTATATGAGTTTGAACTCTGATATCAGCATTTTCACTTTGCTAGTGCTTTTACCACTAGCAATTTTAAGCACCAAATACTATCAAAATAATCAGTTCGAAAATCTAAGGGAAGCCAACCAGTCTTCTGATAGAGAATACAATGGTGGACATCTCTCTTTGCATCTAGTATAAACCTACATTGCCCGACTGTATACTGTTCTTAATCTAGACAATCCACTGTCCATAGTCATAGCATAGTTGGGCAATTCATAATCTATGACAGAAAGTGTTAGACTCTGAGCAACTAACTTACAAGGTTCCTGATTACAGTTCTTTTTTGTTTCTGTATAACAGACCCAACCTTATAATGTTTTTTACTATGTGGCCTATGTGTTTGGCATATAATAGTGTACTGTCTAGACACTGAGATATTTGAAAAACTGTATATGCCCTAGTACCTCATCAGTGATTGTTTTAATTTCCAGTTCATCACATCTTCCAATCTTTTTGGAACTAAGAAAACACCATTAATTTGGTCTTTTTAATGTTTAGTAATAGTTAAGTCTTTAAAAAAACAATCTTGAACTCGTACAAAGTCCTCCTGAAGTGGTCCAGTAAGATCAGCCACATTCTTGCCACTGGTCGCCAGGACTACATCATCAGCATAAATAATGAAGTTGTAGACCTGTCAAACAGAAGGCAATCTATTGAGAAACAGACTGAAAAGCAGTGGTCCTAATATGGACCCCTGTGGAACTCCAATATTGACAGGTTTTAGTGTTGACACAACATTGCCTAGTTTTACTTTTTGCATTTTATTCATCAAATAGTCTTGAAAACAATTACACATTTTTTTACCAGACCAAGTGCAGATAATCTTTACACATTACTCGTGTCTGTGATTCTTTGTCCACTTGAAAGAAGTCCCAAACTGCTAACGTCACCAGTTTGTTTTTTCCTGCTGGCACTCTCTGCTGTTGACTTCAAGGTGGGCTACCATGGTCTTCTTCCATATCCCACTCCTCCTCCCTCCACCTGTTCTTTATGGTCAGGGAATGAGTCTTCTTTTGCCTCTGCCATTTGTCCTTCTAGACCTGGTTTACAATTTGTCATTTCTGCATCTTTCTTTGCTGTTTTTTAGATGTTTGTTTTTTCCTTGTCTTTTTGGGGCTTTGTTTTTATCTAGTACGTGCAGCTGCCCCCAAGTCCAGTTCCCACCTGTTCTGCCTCCTCCTTCTCCCCAGAACTGCTGCTGCTATCACTTTTATGAGGTACATAATCATAATCTGTGCCTCTGTCCCCAGCTTTTCAAAATCACTTTGCTCCTCCTTCACTGCCTCTGTCACTACCGCTGCACCCCTCTCTTTTCCTTTTTCCTTCTTCTGCACAATGACTGCTTGGGTTGTAGCCCTTGCAATGCCACTGCAAGTAGTTCCTACAACATGTAATACTTTATAGACTCATCCGCTACTGTCTTCTACCCTTCTAGTTCCCACTGAGACAGAGGGTCTCTGACCAACCCCCTCTGCTTTGTTTTCCCTTTTAGGCTACCGGATGATCCCACCCTGTCACCATCTGCTTATCCTCACTGTTGCTTCATTTCCTAAAGCTTTTTACCTCCAAACTACTTGTTCTTATTTTAAATTTTTGTTGATTGTATTTTTTATTGTCTTTAATTTAGCAACTTGAGAACATGAAGACCGGGAGAAGAAAAGTTGTCTGAATTTTTTGATTTTTTTCAGAATGCCACAAAATGTCAAATAGCTGTGCCACGGCTTGGCAACAGCATGCTGCCTGCTCAATCACACTTACTGCCTCTGCTCAGATTACACAACACTAGCACAAGTGTGGAAAGGAGGACATACACAATGCTACAGGAACCTCAGGAAATTTGGAACACGACAGACGACTGAAGGAAATATGTATTTTATTTTTAATTTTTTTAAAATGTGGATGCCACAGAAGTGGCAGCTAGCAGCGGAAGGGCACTGGCAGATTACGGTCTGGCACCCACTTGTTGCCTGGTGTCCAGTTCATGCTGCAGCAGCACAGCTGAGGATAACACAGGGACAGACTGCTACAGGAGCAACTTCATCAGCTTGGCGGAAGGTGAAGACTGGCAGAAGATAAAAAAATTATGTAGATTGGAGAAATTGCATGGGATTTGCAGACTTGTTCCCTCCTGCTGTTAATACTGAGTGACAGAGTGGAAGTATTAAAAATGAATGTGATGGCTACCTCACGTTCCTGTTTCAAGCCCTGCCAATGAAAATACCCAGAACATTCTGGGTTTGCCTCAGAAAACTTACTATAAGATTTATCTGGCAGGGCACAGACTTAGAGTGGGCTTAAATGCATTATACCTACCTAAAGAGAAAGGGGGTTGGGGTCATCCACATTTTGAATTTTATTATCTGACAGCCAAAGCAGCCCATGTGGTCACCATAGTTAAGTAGAGGCTTGACTTAGGGTAGCACAGTTTGGAGAACATGGCCTGCTACCGGCCCCTCTCTTCACACTCCCTATGGCCAAACTAACACCCTTTTTATTAAGGGAAATCCATAATCAATGGACTAGCCATTTGTTATGGGTGGTTAGCAGGATCTGTAGACTCACGCACACCCCCAATGAAATTGACCCACTAAAATTTTTTATAGGGGGCCTGAATTTTTCCCCCAAGTACAGAGCACCCAGCTTCAAACACTGGAATAGATTATCCCTTACCCAGCATGCCTAGTTGGTGAGTGGTAGGAATATAGTCTCATTTGACCACTTAAAGGAGGCCTATGGTATTCTGAATAGGGACTTTGCCCACTTACAACTTTGCCACTACCTGACCTCCCAGCACCACATAGACCAGGTCTCAAGACCTCTCACAAGATGGGAATACTTCCTCTATTGGTCCCCCAAGCTTAATGTACAAGGGAAATATATATTTGTATTCTGTAAATTGCTGTTATATCTTTATAGTCTATAAACAGCTGTTAACCTCTGCCTTCCCAGGACTGACGGAACTCTGGGAGAAGTGGCAGACAGAAATGGGAGACACTTTTTCAGATCAGGAATGGAAGAAAATCCTAAAAGAAGGGTGAAGGGTGACATCTTCCTCCCATGGAGGGAGTATACAGTATGTGCTCATTCACACTGACTGACAGCTCAGCGTGAGCTGTCATTCCATGGATACATACTGTACAGAGTACACATTCATTGACAGCTCAGTCAGCTGCCAGCCATGGTGGAGAGAGAGAGGAGGGCTGTGCTGGTTGCCAGCTTGGGTTCAGGATGGGGGAGTGGGTGGTGGGACATTACCTGCCAGGGTGGGGGGTGCACTAGACCACCAGGGAATAGATATTAATTCACTTACTGGGGATTGTAGATAGGGAGGGGGGTCACTAGACCACTAGGGAAATGTTTATCTTGACTATACAGGGGATCAGATGGGGGGGTTACACTGGACGCCAGGGAATGTGATGTCAATGTCAGGTGGGTGATTGGGTGGGGGGAGGGACCTATCACCACCAGAGAAGCCTTTTTATATATCATGTGAGTGACCAGGTGGAGGGAGGGATCGCTAGCCACCAGGGAAGTTTTTTTTATGTATCGGGCGAGTGATCAGGTGGGGGGAGGGACCACTAGCCACCAGGGAATATTATTTCTATTTCAGGCAGGGCTTCAGGTGGGGGGATGACTGGGCACCGGGGAAATCTTATGTTTTTGATATTGGGTGGTGAACACCCAATCAAAGGGTCCTCCCAGGACTCTGCCACCTTGTTCAGCCCTCCACTCAGCCAAGGTCTACACGGAGTTCCTTGCTAGCCCCCATCTCTGTACCCCACTGCAGGATCTCTCTGGGCCAATGCTCCTTTTAATACAGGGCCACCTTTAGCTGAATGAAATGCAATTTGCTATCACCCTGGAACAGTGACTAGGCCCATTTAAAACCCTACTCTGTGCTGAAATCCTCTCCCACTCCAACTGTGATTGTGCTTAGTCCTTCTCCCCCTTGCATGTGACTATAACCTTTTGATTTCTGTACATTGTTATTGTACATGCTGGACTAATAATGATTTGACACAGGTTGGTCCATTCCACCCTTGAACTGTAACTTGTCTTCTCTATATGCCTCTAACTGTATATACTGTTTCTAAACTTGCAATGTATGTATTCTGGTGTGTTCTCTGTATATTTATTATTGTATGTCTTTTAATTTCTTGTAATGTATGTGTATCTGATGTGGAGCATCAGATTGCAAAGGAGTCTTTGACTCAAAGGTTGTAATTCCGATTCCTTCAATAAATAAATTAAATAAATAAATAAGAACAGCGACTGGGGGAGGGCACTGGACCACCAGAGAATGCCTGTGTTTATATTGGGCCAGTGATTGGCAAAGGGGGGGACCACTAGACCACCAGGGATTATCTATATTGTATATCGAGCCAGTGATTGGCAAATGGCAGTGGGGGTGGACTACTGGCCACCAGGGAGATTACTTTTTCCTCAATGGGCCGGCAATCGGCGGGGGGAGGAACCACTAACCACCAGGGAAGATTTAAATAAATTTTATATCTTGGAGTGGGCCAGAGATTGGCAAGGGGGGGACCACTTGACACTGTGGAAAATATTGATTTATAACCAAGCTGGTGAGGGAGGGGCAGGGTGCACCACAGTACTTCCGCCAACCACTACGGTTGGGGAGGATTAAAGCAAGGTCTTGATCGGCAGTATTTGCTCCATGCAAGGGGATCCACAAAAGGCTCTTGCATGGAGCAAATACTTTGTGAATGGGACAGTGCTAACATGCAGGTCCCCTCTCCTTCATTTGCATTGTGGCCCCCTCCACACTTTGCCCTGGCACAAACATGGTTTGAGAGCACAAACTGGGCTTTTCTAAATACCAAACTGGTGCAAAATCAGTTTGTGCTGGAGCAAAGTTTTGTGACTCTGGCCCCAGATTTTATTAATAATGATGCAGCTACATGCTGCTAAAGTGCATCCAAGATACACATAAACTATGCATATAGGTTGTGTGCAAAAATCACAAAAAATCAAAACAACAAACTTTGCAGATGCACCTTGTCTGTACCGCTCCTGTCATGAACCCTAGCCCTTCGAGGGTGGACCCTCTTCCTCAGGGAGCATGGCTGGCATACTGACAGTGGCCACTTCAAGAGAAGATCCCCTCAGACTTTTATTCTGTTTACCTGTGTAGTCTGTAGGCATGAACAAAGACTGCCTCTATTGCACCCTCCTAATTTCATCAGGATTCAAATGTAAATAAAGATACCTACAGTAAGTCTGGTGTGAAAACCCATCTGACTCCATTCCAAAGGTCACAACTCATGACCAGACTCATGTAAGGCACCCTGGAATTATATGATGTTTTAGTGCTAAAGCCTGCAGTAGGTATACTGTGTAAGTCAGTGTTGTTGCTATCCTCTGCAGTCCCTATGTTCTTGTCTTATGCTGGCTATGAAACTTTCCAAAGCATAGCAAGTACCCTACTGTTTTCTGTAGTTTAAAGTGTATCTGAGTTACAAAAAGGTGCTTTTAGAGAATACAGGGACTTCACAAGACATATAAGACTTGACAACTGAAAGGCGCCTTATAAATAAAAATTATTATTATTATTATTATTATTATAAAAGAACTGAATGAGAGTATAGCTTCTGCTGGCTTGTACAGGTATGTATCATCAACTCCCATGATGCCTTGCATGAGTAGGGTAATGACCTTTTGCAATGCAGACAAACTGGTTTTCACACCAGGGCAAAACAGAGTGAAGCAACTTCTTTTATATTTAAATTAGGATGAAATCAGCTGGCCTGCCGGCGCAGCGGTTGGATTTCCACTTGCGACGCCAGTGACCCGGGTTCGGGAACTAGCCCAGGAGCTGGAGGGCCAGCCGGGAGGGGAGGACTTGAGCATCCCAAGGACCATCGTCCTCTCTGGGGACGGGGGGGGGACCAGAGCTCGGTGCTTGTCTGACCCCGGCTGGAGACCTGAGGTACAGCAAGCCCGATGCTCCAACAGAGGGGGCGACGTGCCAGACGTCAGCATTTCAGCGCCTTGACGTCTGGGGACCTGGCACGTTGAGAGAACATCAGGAAAAAAAACCTTGCAGCCTCCCAGTAGACGGAGCACCAGGCCCCGACCTTCAGTGCCCCTACCTGCCCGGAGACAGCGTGCTAACGAAGCACAGAGAAAGCATCGGGGTGTAAGGGCTCCCACCCAGTACCCACCTGGGGGGTATAGCCACGGCTCCATGGGGCACGGACTGCACCAGTCAACAGGTAGGTGAGCGAGGGTTGATAAGGCCATAGGTGTCTCCCGAAGAGGGGAGAGCTGCGAGGAGGGGGAGAATAAAGAGAAAGTTAAAAAAAAAAATTAGGATGAAATCAGGGGGATGGAAGAGAAGGAATGATTGTTCATGCCTACAAACTACACAGATATACAAAAAAATAGGTTGGAGTGACTTTTACTTTAAGAACGAGTCAGCATAGATGACACAAGTCATACAGTGTTAGGCTAGTAGCCCTTGATTCATCGAGCCATTTGAACCAACTGGTTCAGTCAAGCAAAACACAATGTCAACACTTCAGCATGAAAGTGCCACAGGAAATCAAAACGGATTTTCTGGCTTATGGTGCTGCTGTGACAGTGCTACTAGAAGGCAAGTGCTAACAGCCTGTAGCAATGAGGTGTGCTGGCTAAAGTGAATAACTTAAAACTAGCGGAGTGAGTTTGCCACAGTGATCAGTAAAACATAACCAGACCTGATGACAAATATTAGCTAAATAAATCATACGGTTTCACGATTGACTGAAATGCACTGTAAACATCATCATGATGGTAAAGAAGCAATATTGCAACCCTTCAAACAACACATTCTAAGCAACTCATCACTTCAACAAAATCATGGAGGTAGAACAACTTTGTTTCTTCCTGCTACTCACATTCGAGGCACCTATCTCAACACATAGATGGCTTCACCCTGCGTAATATGCTGGGGGGATGACAAAAGATACTGATCAGTTCTTGCACATTATTCTCAAAGTGTCAATCTGCTGGCTGTATAATATGATTGGAGTCTAATACTTTGCTTCTACAAAAGCTAATAATACCTAGATTTATATATGCTCTACAAATTACCCATTCATGGATATCTTTTCAAGGTATACTATAAAAATAGCCTATTTAAGATGTTACTAGATTAGGGTTTCTAATTGTGTTGTGATGAAATAAACCTTTTTTCCTCTTTTTGTAAAGGAGTAGTTTTGGAAATATTTCTATATGCTAGCTGACACCTACTCACTGCCCACTACTCAGATCACACTGCACTAGAACAGCTCAGGAAGACACAATCCTATAGGAGGAATCTCAAAAAACTGGGACTGTGAAGACTGGGAAAAGAATATATTTTTAAGGGATGTGCAAAAAGTGCCAAGTTGCATGGCTACACACTGCCCTATCTTCAGGCTTCAGTGGTCTCTGCTCTACTATGCAAACAGAAAAAGAGTCCTTATTCTTCTAGTTTACAAAAGATTTGGTACTTATTCTTCTAGTTTACAAAAGATCCAGTCTTTATTCTTCTAGTTTACAAAAGAACCAAATAAGGACATGGGCACTGCCAGGCAAAGACATATTTGCTTGCTGCTCACTGCCCTGTAATTCCCTAATCACAGGCTTCAAGGACCTTACTCGGTCTGTCTGTGTATGCCCTGCTAGTTCTGCAGTGCAGTCACTAAAAAGAATGTCTGTCTAGTCTGGCAAAAAAACTGTGTGCTGATTTTAAGCAGTTGGTCACTGGTAGACTGCCACCTTGTGCCCCATCTGCCCACTGGCCAAGCATACTCCAGTCCCTCCCCTCCGAGTACCCTCTAGGCAAGCCCCTGGTCCCAGAGGCCTATTACATCCCCCTTCAGCAGCCCCGCTGTTCTGCATGTTATATTTGCCTTTTTTTGGTAAGCTATTGCCTTGTTTTAAAGAATTTCCCTACCTAGCTAAACTATTGCCTTTTTTTTTTGAAGAATTTCCCTATCTAGCTAGCTTTGCTGAGAGCCCTGCTTGAGCAACCTATCAGTCCAACAACAAGTGCGCAAGTGAGCTTTCTCACTGCCCCAGCTGAGTCTAGCACCAGAAGGAGGCTGTTCATCTGGTCTGCACCTTTCAGACCAAGACAAACCAGCTGAACCAATGGTCTGCCTATTTGCCCCATAAGTTGCCCAAGCCTGAAGAATCGAGGTGCAGTTCTAGTAAATATGATACCTTTTTAGGTTAATGAAAAGTTTAAAATACAAGTGTTCAGTGCTTAATGCCTTCACTCATTACCTTCCCCTAGCTGCCTCAGCAGTCCTCCTGTTCGCTCAGATCCTCTGATGCATCACACTTCCCTGTTCCCAAATACTCCACCTTGATAGGTGAACAGGCCTCCTCTATCTCTGCCTGATGTTTTGGAACTCTCTTTCACTAGGTCTGCAGTCTTCCCTCACATGGGCTCTTTAAAGATGCACTCTGGAAACACTTAATGGAATTGTCCACTTGCTCCTAGTAGCATCCAAACATTCTTCTTGATTATGTGCTCTCCCTCGTCATACCTGTCAATAGGTAATTATTTGCCTAGTATTCCCTACCCAGTAAAACCATAAAAATACAGTGTTACACAGTGACACTGCCTGAGGAAGAGATGTGGCACCTTGAAGCACTGGGGTCATGCTCATTCCTTGTAGCTGTTTTCATGCCATAGGTCTAGTCACTGTTAGAAAAGACACTTGACTAAATTTATAAATTTTAATGCATGATTGCAGACTTGCTTGAGTGGGCCTCTTTGCTGATTCTAATGTTACACAATGTAAGCTCAAACTCCTTTCATAGGGGATCAATTCTAAACACAGAACGGGGATATGCAGGCAATGCAAGTTCAACTGTAGAGATCTAAACAAGCTTTGTAGTGCTGATTAACATCAAACAGGGGATGAACCAAAAGTGTTAAGAAGCTATTCTCCCTGGTATTGTAATTCTGTGTAATGTATTAAACTGTGCAAATGTAGGTGCCTGTTCTGTTATGATGTATTACACTTGTTCTAGGCTGTGGCTTAAAAAAAGACCTGCATCTCAGTCTCTCTGACCCAGTTACTAGTAAATAAAATATCTGAATGGGATAACACCATCAGAACAAACAGCTCTTCCCGATGCTCAAGGATGGAAGAAAAGGGAACCTGATGGCACTGAAAGAGGAAGAGTTACTTCACTGAACAACTGGTGGACACCGTAGATAGACTTCCACAGCAGGTGGGATCAGCGAACGCTTACTGCAAAACAGCACACTCAGTCATTGCTGTGCTACCTCCTGATTAGGGTTTTAGTCATAAAACAGAAGCCTGCTTCCTGTACACTCAGTGTGGTAATTTGTGCTGCCAACTAATGGCAGAGGTCAGCAGCACAAATTAGCATATTTAGTGCATAGGAAGTTGACTCCTGTGTGTGAGATGGCCGTGGTTGTCCCTGGCTGTTGGAAGTTGCGCTGGCATTATATTTAATGGAGTTTACTAACATGCAGATAACTAAAAATGTTCCTTTATGGCTAAAATCCCTAATCAGGTCTTTGTGCAGCACCCCACACAATAACGGCTGAGTGTGCCATTTTCATTTAATGACCTGCAAGGAGAACTGCACTGAACCCGTAAGTCATTTTTTTCAGTAGAAGCTGTTCATAGAATCATAGAATCTTGATGGCAGAAAAAAACTCTCAGGTCCATCTAGTCTGCCTCTTCCACCCCTTTATTTATTCCACCCCCTTCCAGTGGCCCCTTCCCTTGTTTTCAAGTACTGGTTCCAATTCTGTTTTTATTCCATCTATGCATGCTTTTTAGTAACCTCCATGGAATGGTAACTGAGGTGAGCTACCCAACTGCTAGTCCTTATTTGTAGTTATAAAATGGGTTGGGAGTTTTCTGTATTCTGATTGGCTAAGAGGTACCTTTGACCATGTCCTTATCAGGACATATTGTAGCAACCGGTACCTCTTTAGCCAACCCAGACACACCACAAGCAAAAATCCATGCCTGCCATAAATCTTTTTCCAATTCTGCCTAAAGCTGTTCATCCCTGTAATGCAGCAACTCCCTGTCTGACTACTTACTGAGACTCCATAGCTGATGTGGAGCTCCCCCACCTCTGCCATGTCCCACAACATGCTGACTCTTACTCTACGGATCATACTACTGAAACCACAGGACAAAATATTTTTCCATCAATATAATAAAAACTCTCACCTCTTCTACTCAAAAGTCATCCCTGCTCCAGTCAGCGTTCACCACTTGCCATCAGTACACACCTTTTGAATCTTCAGCATCCTGCTCCGGCTCCTCACCTCATATAAATTTTATCAACCGTTCACAAAATAAACGACAGCATATCTAGCTGTACCAAGCAGCCGAAACCATGATCAAGAATGCCACATCATAAAACCCCTAAATACGGCACCTAAATGCGATATCAGAAAACCCCTGGTAAGGGACATGGTTGCTCCCACTCCTCTAATAAAAATAGCTGCTCTTTACTTGCTTCTGCACTGGCTGAACACACCCGCTCCTCTACCGGCTCTTTAAGATGTGATTTTGTTTTTAATAACATTCCGGACAGTTTCGACATAAGGGCAGACTGAGCAGCCAACCTGCCTCCACTGCTGACAGACACGCTCACTCCAACGCCTCTCACTGAAACATTTACTCGCTTTCCAACTACCTCACTAGACTATCTCCATTGGCTTTTTCACAGCAGAATTTAAAAAAAAATACAAAAGACAGTGTGTGTGTGTGTGTGTGTGTGTGTGTGTGTGTGTGTCACCCTGTACTGGCCATCACAACTTACCAATAGAGGGACTATTTTTACTGTTTCACTATTAAACCTCACTTTTTTAAATGTTTTCCTTTTCTTTTTTGTTTTCTTTTTTTTATTTTTAAATAGTTACATAACTACCCATTTTATAAGCGTAATAAGACACTCCAAGGTGTGGGTTATGGCCTGATAAGAGCACACCCCAGGTGCAAAAGGCACTCGGTGCTCATGACGCACCTGGGGCATGCTCTTATTAGGCCATAACCCACACCTCGGAGTGTCTTATTGCTGGCATATAATTAATTTATGTTTTTTCTATGGAATTCTATATATATGAATGTACCAGTGTCAGCAAGGGCCCATAGAGAACAAGACTTGGTTTCATTTTTTTTTTTTATAAAGGGCTTGACCTTTTGACCTGAAGACAGCTGTTTTTGCCTTGCCAGGTTTTGTCAAAGAAGTAGTCCACCCAAAATTTGCAAAAACATATGATGTGCAGAGTGATTTGCTTTGTGTGTGAAGTCCTAGTGTGTCCTTCCCTCTGTCTGCTTTTAGGAGTTTTTCCTAAATTAGCCTGCTAGCTTTATGGTAGTTTTACAACCCCTGCGGATCTCCATCTGAGATAACTTTATTGCATTCCTTGTTCCCACAATGCATCCAGTCTCATGTGATAGTGATGTAGCAGAGACCCAAGATTCAGCACACACATGCCAAACAAACTAAATATCTTGAAAACTTACAAGCTGCACAAAAATGACCAGTAGCAAAGTTGTTCAGGACAGAAAGACCTTTACGATAAGGGTGGTCACTAAGCTGAACTCTGTATAGATTTTTAAATATAGTCATCTCTACTGTTGTGAACTGACTGTAAAGCAGTGCTTTCTGCTGAATTTATGGTCTCTGCTACATCACTGTCACATGAGACAGGATGTATTATAGGAACAAGGAATTCATTTAAGTTGTTTCAGATGGAGATCCCAAGGGGTCATAAAACCACCATAAAGCTAGCAAGCTAATTTAGGAAAAACTCCTAATAGCAGACAGAGGGAAGGACACACAAATCAAAACACTCTGCACAATATATTTTTTTTTCAAATTTTGGGTAGACTACTCCTTTAACAGAGGTGAAATAAAGTGTTCAAGAGATAGCCCTTTTTAACTTTAAAAAGCAGGATGCTGTGTTCTAAGGTATTGCCTTTGATGAGATGAAAGGAAAAAAAAACAGGAAATCTCCTTCTAACTGGCCTGTGTGAGGTAACAGAAAAAAATGCATCCTTCTGGCAAACTTATATAAAAATCTAACAGTCCTGTGTTAGATTGTAATGGCAGGTGACATGAAAAGTTCCCACACTGATGTTTTTTTAAGTGCCAGAACTTGTGGTGAAAATGCAAGAGTGACACCCGGTGGCCTAAAGAGAAAGGCCAGCCTATATCTCTCTATATAAAACTCCAGCTCAGGGCATTTACATGCACTTCATCTGGCCTTCACCTGACACACAGCAAACAAAACTGCTGAAACCCATTGAGGCTACAAGGACTAAAAGAAACTGAAACCTTTCATCTTTTTCTGGACTGAAATTCACTACAGATATAAGGTAGACTTACAGTAGCTAACCTGTTTTAATTTGTTTTTTCTGTATACTTTTCCATTTGTTTCTTATACTGTAACTTAAATTAGTATACGTCCTCTTTAAGTTGTAACGGCATCTATTTAATTATTTTAGTAAAAACTTCTATTTTTCTAAAGAAATTCTGCCTGCGTGAGATTCCTTATATTGTATGTGTGACTGTAGATGGTTTATAAATAATCTGTGACAACTATTTCTTGCTTAAAGCAACCACCATAAACAACCAAACTGAGAAAGGTCTGTAAGGAATCTGGAAGGATAGGGAAAATACCAGAATTTCATATGAGGCTGCAGGGATTTTGAGCCAGGCTGTTGCATGTCCTGTAGGGAGAAGGCCAAATCAGGCTTTTACACTGCTACCCCGAAGAGAGTGTGATACCTAGGTCTTCCTCCTGTGTGTAATAGCCAAGGAAAGGTTCATATTTGTCCACAAGACTCGAGACTGGTATTGTGTCCTTATCTGGAGCTGGAGGGATGCCTGGGATCCTTGTGGCAGAGGTGCAGCAGTGACCTTGGCAAGCATTCAGAAAGGACGAGGAGGGTATCCCTGCCCCCCCATCACGGATTGCACTTAAGGGTGGGCTCTGTGAGCTCAGTGGCCTGACCCCAAGGAGTGGGTTCATGACAGTAAGTACCATTTCTGAACTGCATGATGTCCCTTTTAACCACAGAGTTCTGTAGTATAATACAGATGCATTGTGACAACAATGTAAGCTTTTAGCAAAGACATTATTGGAGTTCTAAAATAAGTCTTACCACCAGTGTATAAATCAGAATTAGAAAATGAGCAAGTTAAATACTGTATTCTTATTGGCTGTTGCTATTCTATTGGTATATGTTTATGTATCAATACCTCCTGTAAAGAAAAAGGTCCAACATGTGACCTGTAATGTGGACAAATCACATACAGAATTCATGAGCCACTTCACTCATTCCCGATTTCCATCACAACCATGGCTGCCACCTTTGCTCTTGCATAAAAAACTTCAACTAGGCCCCTCCAAAAATTCCCTTAAATTAAAAAAAAAATACATAACTGAATGTTCTACTCATGCTCCTTTTACTTATAAACATAAACACATTTTAAAAAAATCAAACACTATTCAGATTTTTTATTTCTGCTGTTTCTTTGAGGACCATGAAAAATCCTCCTAATAGCCAAAACAATGTGCTAGAGCAATCTTTGCTGCTAACCCTGCCCCAGCTAAAATTGAGCCTGCAGTTCCACATGATGCCTGTGTGACTATATGCCAGTGGAATTTTGCAGATTTTTGAAATTATACATCCTTGCTTCAGTGGGGGGTTGGGGGAGTGAGCATTATATTAGAGGAATACTGCAGAATATTGCATTCTTATGTTCCATGGTAAACAAACAAACTTTCTACTGCATGTGTAGAAAGAAAATTACTGACTATAAACTATCTGTGGAGGGACTATTCAACATTTTCTGAGCAATATTTCATTGTATTATTGTTTGTTTCTTTTTTATGTTTTAGAGTTTTCTTTTTTTTTTAATTTGCCCAACCCATTTTAAATGCAATAAGAGCCTTCAGGGTGTGGGGTATTGGTAGATACCCGCAATTTCAGGGGCTGTGGGCCATCCCAGTGGCATTGGCGGTTGAGGCACTGATCACTACACTTTGTGCCGCACCAGTGACCGGGGTTCGGGAATGTGCCCAGGCTACTGGGGGTCAGGAGGGGAGAGAGAGAGGATCAAGCATCTGGAGGATTGCTCTCCTCTCTTGGAGGGGCAGGTTGCCATCCCGCTCATCGATCGCCCTCCGACGTCAGCCAGGGGGAGATGTGAGCTGGGAGGCATGTCACCGATGTACTTCATTGGTGGGGAGGGAAGCGGGAGTAAAACTGGAGGAAAAAGGATCTGGCAGGCTCCATGATGGCTGCACCAGTGCCCTGTTCTGCCCTCCAACATCTGGATTTCATTCCGGGGTGGGGGAAAGCTGGCACACCTTCACCCCAGTCCTGCCATGGAGTGAGACCCATGGGGGATTTAGGGGGTGTCAGATGGGGGAACGGTGCAGATGGAGACCAAGTTGACCGGGGCCACCTGCCAGGCTCCACAGGAGGATAAAAATATAATAGAAAAAATATTTCAGGGGCTGTAAGGCCACTTCCTGCAGGGCCAGGCCTCATCTCACTCCTGGACATGTGGGTATCCACCAATACCCAACACCCTGTCTGGTCTTAAAGCTTACATATGTACTGTGATAACTAAAAAGCCAGTATGAAATGGAACAACAACAGAATTACAACCAGTATTTTAAAAAATAGCTTCTACTGGGAAAAGTGACTTGCAGGTTCAGCACACTTCTCCTTTAAAGGAGAACCAATCCCTCATATCTTGTAATGTTTATTTGTTTCCATGTCAACAAACAACTCTTGTCCTGTAGCTGTTAGGGATATATGTGTTTGCTTTCGCTTGTTTTTATTGCTCATGCTAGTCACCTGTAAATGTCCTGGGGGGTCTCCATTTCACGTTTGTGTAAATCTCATTGTCCATGAGAGCTACATTAGCATATGAGAATATGATGTCACATTGCCCATTTCTACCATGCATCTCCAGAGACCTCTGTTGGTCAGTCTCGGTATTGCAAGCATCCTTTTTCTTTAACAAGTTGGGACTCATAGCAGAAACTGGATACCAAAGTAAAATAAAATTGATATGACCCATAATTACACTCATGAATTACTTATAGTCATTCAGGCCCTATAAAATAAGTATAGAAAAGTGTCATCACGCTCCCACATTCTGACAGGTGCTGTGGAGCTGTGCCAGACCTGTCACCTCACCAGCAGGCAGTAAAAGTCAAACAACATCTTCACAAACTGGGGACTGCACCTCTGACTATTAAACATTTAAGTTAACTATGTAATTTACCCAGAATTCATTGCTGCTGTATGTAAAATATTGACAGATCCCTTGCATGACATCATTCTGGGAGTGTTGCCGCACACAGAAAACTAGAGAGCAGGTAGGAATAAACACATACAAAAAATGACTGTGACAGATTTTTTTTTTTTTTACAAAACAAATCACAGCTTCCACATCTAAAGTATGGGTAGCAATGGCATACTATTTGAAACAGGCATTTGCAGAATATGACTAAATCACTTTATAACCCATAATAGCCCCATCCACATCTCAGGGCTGTCAAAAATCATATTTATAAAACAAATATATGGGAAGTCTGTTTCCTAATAATGTTTATCCTTAAGCTGGTATTTATTGATATCGTGGGGAGCCACAATTGCCCATTTTGATTTTCAATATTCAAAATAACAGTAAGCAGAGTGAAAGCAATTCTGGTCTTTAATAAGGAATGATTGTAAAACAATCTGCTTTACCTGTTGTACACAACAGTATGGGGATACATTTTTTGAGTTAAAGCACTGCATCATGGGTATGTAAATAACATATTGTCTTACATCACCTGACACATTTGAAAACTGCAGTTCAGAGCCAGCTGGTAGTTTGAGAATGGACAGTCCCTGCCCAGGTTTTTGTTTAGCAAAACATGTTGCAGCAACGGTGTAAAATACCACATTTACCTTCAGTTAGCTTTGCAAACTGTCGGATTTGTAATGCAAGTTTTTTTTCCTTTACATTGCATTCAATTTATGTGTTTCCAGAGAGTTTTTTAAGGATATTTGGACTTTCAGTATAGAGATACATGGTATAAATGGGCAATGTGACATCATGTTCTCATTAATTTTTATTTATTTATTTATTAAGATTTCAGAATACACCTTTGAGCCAAGGCTCATTTACAAAGGTTCCACGTTGGAAACAGACAAGTAAGGTACAAACAAAAAAAAACAGGATACATAAAATAACAAAAACATGGTATAATGTAGGTAGAAGGTAGGTAGAATTTTATTTTTATACAGGTAATACATGTCATTTGGATAAACAGTACTGAGCAGCCAAAGGCTTTGTCCGACAATGTACCTAGCATTTTCATAGCAGAATATAATACACTAAAATGCAGGAAGGCAATGCTAGAGCAGCAAGAGCAGAGGCAAGAGATAGGCTGATAGTCAGGAGCAAAATGACAGTAGGGTAGAGGAGAGGGGAGAGCAGCTCAGAGAGCATTGTCAGAGGGAAAGTGAGGGTAGAAATGTAGCAAAGGAAAGGGGGGCTAAAGATATGGCAGTGGGCAGGGGGAAGGAAATGGGGGGGAAAGGGGAGCCACTCGGCTGTATGTCGTGCCTCGTGATGCCCGCAAGGCATGATGTTCCGCCACACTCTCAGTCATGCCTCATTGCTTTATTCTAGGACTACAATACAAAACACACATGTATATATCTATATCTACATCTATATTTCTCACTTGTCATGGCTGGAAATCGTGGCTGTTTATGCATGTTCTGTTATCACGTTTCACTTGACAAGCCTTTCCGAACAGCATGTCATATAAAGCATGCGCCAAGGCATAAACTGCATTGTACATGCTGTAAGCATATCTGAAATCATGAATGCAGGGCCAGCCTTAGCTAGGTGCAAACTGTGCCCCTGCACCTTGGGGGCCCATACTTTTTTCTTCAAGCAAAACAAATAATTTAAAACACTTAAAAATGCCTACATTTTTTTGGAGATAAAAATGTTTACCAGCAAATGAAAGTGGAAGACAACTGGCTCTGTTACTGTTACAAAAAGTGGGGGCAGCTTTGCTGCAGTGGAAAATATTAGGTTAAGTAAGTATTAATGGCCATACTTTACAACTCCCAGGTTGACTACTTTCACAAACAAAGGGCTATACTGACAAGAGAACTTGTCTGAAACCTGGACATGTAGCTGATATAATGAATGATATGACAAAATATGTTCCAAAGTATGTGAGCACTCAAAATGGCTGAAAAATCTGACCAGCACAGAGCAAAACCAGATTTCCTGATAGGGACCCTGAAAACCTGATCACCAGGTAAAAAAAACTGACAGGTGACTATCTTACTAGTGCCCCATGGTAATCCTCTCTATTCTGTCTCACTCACACCTCCAGAAAAGTTAAGTTTTTTAACTTATTTGCAAATCAGAGTATTGGAGGTGTGTGTCATGTGATGATGGTGGATCTGTTCAACATCTTGTTGAATATGGAATATGTGCCCAGAGATTGGAGGGAGGCTCACGTGGTATCTCTCGACAGAAGTGGGCCCAAGGATGAACCAGGGAACTACAGACCGGTAAGCTTCACCGCAGTTGTGGGGAGACTGATGGAATCTATCCTCGAAGAAAGACTGGTGTAGTTTCTTGTGGATAATGATCTGCAAGATGACAGACAGCATGGGTTCATTGCTGGCAGATCCTGTCAGACAAACTTGGTTGATTTTTTTGACTGGGTCACAAGGGTACTGGACAAAGGCCATGCGGTAGATGTAGTCTACCTGGATTTCAGCAAGGCCTTCAATTCAGTGCCAAATGGAAGGTTAACCTGCAAGTTGAGGAGTCTTGCTATAGGGTGGAAGCTAGCCCAACGGGTAGAAAACTGACTGAGGGACAGGCAACATAGGGTAGTTGTGGGGGAGAAGCATTGGAGCCCAGGGCAGTGACAAGTGGTGTCCCACAGGGATCAGTAATGGGACCAGTCCTGTTTAACATTTTCATCGCAGACATAGCAGTTGGGATCAAGAATAAGATCAGCCTCTTTGCCGATGACACCAAGATCTGTGCTGAGGTGGATGGGAAGGAGGGTGGCAAATTACTGCAGGAGAACTTGGCAAGACTTGAGGAGTGGTCGCACACCTGGCAGCTTGGGTTCAACACCAAGGAGTGCAAGGTGATGCATTTCGGAGCCAAAAACCCAGGATACAGCTACTGGATGGAAGGTATGAAACTATCCACATCCAATGAGGAGAAGGATCTGGGGGTGCTGGTGACCGGGGAATTAAACTACTCGGCCCAGTGTAGGAAGGCAGCGGCTAAAGCAACAGGATACTAGGGTGCATAGCAAGGGGGATTACATCCAGATGTAGCAAGTCATATTGCCCCTGTACAGGTCCCTGGTGAGGCCGCACTTGGAGTACTGCGTGCAGTTCTGGTGCCCGTACTTGAAAAGGGATATCAAACTACTGAAGGCAGTGCAGTGAAGAACAACAAAGATGATCCAGGGACTGAGGGATAGAACTTATGAGGAAAGACTAAAAGAGCTCAACATGTATACCCTGGAGGATAGAAGAGAGAGAGGGGACATGATTGAGACCTTCAAGTACCTGAAGGGGATGAACAGAGTAGGCTTCCAGGGTGGGTTCACTCTCCAGAATGGAAGAGATACCAGAGGGCACTCCCTGAAGTTAAAGGGGGACAGATTCAGGAGGGAAAGGAGGAGGCACTACTTCACTGAAAGAGTGGTAATGGTGGAATGCACTGCCTGTGCAACTCATATCAGTGCAGATTGTGGGGTGCTTCAAGAGGGGGTGGAATAAATTCAAGGGGAAAGTACATACCAGAGGGGCAGTTGGGGGAGGGAAGAGTTAATAGGAGGAAGGGGCAGGTGCAGTATAATGGGCTGAAGTGCTGCACACTTGAACAGACTAGATAGACCACATGGCCTGTATCTGCTGGCAATTTCGTATGTTCATATGTCTCTGTCCTTACAGAAATGAATATGGTAGTAGTACCGTACTTACTTAGGTTCTTGCTCCAGGCTCAGTCAGATTCATTTACAATGGTGAAGTCAAATAATTCAGTGCAGTTCCGGTTCCGCCTCCAATGGTGATGGTAGCCTAAGACAAGTGCTTCGATCCCCCTTCCAAGAAAATCCTCCCTCTTACATCTAGAATCCTCAAAATAATACGACTACAACATGCACAAGAGGAGGAACAAAGGTCCTACATCTATAAAATGAAAGAAAATGGACGATGTCATGGAAGATGATCCCAGATCAGAGTCCGAGATCTCAGAGCCCGAATCGGTTCGGCCGCAAAACGCACCATAGTCTGCTAGGGCTACCCAGCTGGAGTATCGCACACCAAAGAACAGAACAAAAACAATTAAACTAGATATGATATACCACGAACTACGTGCATTCAGAGCGGACATTAAACAGCTGTACTCAGAAATACAGAGATGTGCAGCAATTGGAACAGTGAGCAGACGATTTGGAGTGCCAAATTACAGCAACAGAGAATCGAGTAGATGACTTGGAAAATGCAATGCAACAAATACAAGAACAACAAGGCCTCTTAGAACCACGCCAAGAAGATGCTGAGAATAGAGCATGCCGTAAAAATATTCATCTTTATTGCATCCCGGAGGGAAGTGAGGGCTCTAAAATAAAATAATTTGTATCTGGCCTACTCTGCTCAGCTTTAGACCTCCCTGAGGACAATCAATTCGATTTTGAGAGAGTACATAGAGCTTTGGCTCCAAAACCCTCCACAGTGACTGCTGCACCCAGATCCATAATTGCCAGACTCAAGAAATACGCAGTGAAAGAATATATATTGCTATTGCCGACAGCTTGGCGCAAACAAAAGATCTTCTTTGGACAAACCAGATTCTATGTGGATCATGATTATGCACCTCAGACAATGAAACAGCAAAGGGCCTACCTCCCGTTGCTCCCTACAATGAAAAACCAGGGCATCAAGTTTCAGACCCCTTATCCAGCAAAGCTCGTTGTCTTCATGCCTGAGGGAAGGATGGAGTTCTCCAATGCTGAGAAGGCCCATGAGCTACTAACGGCGGAGGGTCTGATGTTCCCAGAAAGGCCGCAGCCTGGTGTATCCCACTCCACACAGCCGTCGCGCTGGCAAACAGCACAATCAAAACCAACTGCGAGAGAAGAAAAAAGAAACCAGATAAATATAAGAGACCCTAGACAGCAGTTGGCAAAGTTTGTTTGGGACACCACTGCTATTCCTGAGAAAGAAGCCTGAAATTTTTTTAAGGTACTTTTTGGTGACATCATTCGCGTTTCATCGCGGTAGACCTGAGGGCTGGAGGTGAGGAGCCAGGCGATGAGGAACTAATTCAGATACCTCCGAACTAGGCCTGGTGGCTGCCCTTGACTCTAGCTCCCTAGTGTTTAGCCCTCTAAAATCTGGGTGACATTTTGACACTTGTCAGGGTTATGCGGACGACCTTGTTCTCTCTGCAATGCTTTTCCCTTAGCCCGTCCTTCCCCAACAGACCCTGGGAAACAACATAATTGAGCCCCAAAGCGGGCATTCCATGCTTCCTGGCAAACGCTTTGCAAAAATTGATACCACGCAGATTTGAGAGGAGGCACAAATTAAGGTTACCACCTGGAACTGGCTGAATCCTGCCTCTCTCCCTATGGGAAACACATATGGCTGAATTATGCCCATATCTATGCTTACTTATCAGACATATCAACTAACTGTCCTGGGCAAAAGAGTCCTTGAAAACAGACCAGGAGTACTGTTAAAGACTGGGACTAGAATATGAAGACCCGAAGTATATCGATTTTCTTTAGGGACAATCCATGCAGGAAGGGGATTGGTGTTTGAGAGCTGGACTTTGTACAATATCCCTATGGGACGACCATCAATTTACTTTTATAAATTGAGGCATCGTGTTTACCATTTTTTTGATTTGTTATTACATATTTTGTCCCTCTTTTTATTTGTGTGCCTTAACAGCTCACGGAGGCCCCGAGGCAAAATATGCCCCGATCTTAACCCTCCCTCTGGGTTTAAGTCTTATTGCACCAATACACACCCAGTACTTAAAGGGAAACAGGTAATAGTTTCCCCTACCTTGGAAGCTTATACATTTTTTATTTTTATATTATTTGTAAGAAATATGGCAAAAGAGATAACTGCTTTTGATCAGTCTGTGAAAGCCCTAATAATATTGACCATACTAAAGGTTTTTTTTTCTAGGGTTAATGAGGTTCTTAATGTTGAATCATGCCCTGTTGGCATGCAAGTTATGGTTTAAGATTCGACAATATGCAACACAGCTTATTAAGGTGTCAGGCAAGAGGCCTAATACTTCTATCCTGCTCAGAAATAAATTGTTAGGGGCCAATTGAAGTGATAAAAAAACAACTTCTGGGAGATTTAGAGCTAGGCCCTATACACATCAGAATAGTCAGGATTGTGGATCCCTGTTAGGGCTGGAGAGACAAAGAAGGGGAGTTCCTGTTCAGAAAAAGATTACTTTCATTATAAATAATTATGGCTAACTCTGCTCTTATTATGTCCTTTAATGCAAATGGCATTCACAATCAGGTAAAACATAGACGATTACTACGTTATTTTAAACAAAGTAAGCCGGATATGATTATGCTTCAAGAGACTCGTCTTTCTCAATTGGATCGTTCAAAATTAAGGGCGTGGGGGTTTGATAAAGTGGTGGCCTCAGCCCATGCCTCTGGATGGAGGCGAGGTACTGCAGTCCTAATTCCACATGGTACGCAGTTCCAAATGCAAAAACAGATCATAGACACAGATGGAAACTATGTAATTGTTGTGGGTTAACTTTATTTGAGGCAGATCACGTTAGCCTCTCTCTACCTTCCCCCGGCGAGTAAAGAGACGGTGGCGCAAAGATTCCTGGATACCTTATTGCCAGCCATTCAAGGCATGTGTGTTATTGGAGGGGATTTAAATATCACCCTGAATATTAAGTTAGATTCATCCAATCCCACTAAACATCGGCGATCAGCTATCCCGAAATATTTATGACAAACCCTCCTGGAATTGGGGCTCATAGATACTTGGGGCCACTTCTCCCCTTTAGTAAGGGCTTTTACACATTACTCACCCAAAACTAATACCTCAGCATGACTAGATTATTTTCTAACCTCGATTGAACACCTTGAGTATGTTAGGGACATATATATAGGGACATCCCTTTTATCAGATCACACTCCTGTTTTCTTAAAAATAGATGTGAAGAGACCTAAAAAACAAAACTTTTAGAGGTTTAATATAACCCACTTACAGGATCCAGAATTCATTCAGCTGGTTAAGTCCCGTATACCGATTATCCAGGCAGATAATGCTTCTCCTGATACAGCAGCTACTATTAAATGGGACACTCTCAAAACAGTGCTCAGGGGTGATATTATCAAATACACTTCTTTGAAAAAAAAAAGAGGCAGAGAAAAAAGAGAACGGGAATTACAAGAGGCTATGTCTAGGCTACAAGCTAAGTTATGGCAGGGTGATAACTCTGTCAAACCTGAGATGTTAATAATTAAGCAAAAACTTCAAAAAAATAACTGACCAAAAATTAGAGCAACAACTGCTATATTTGAAACTAAATTCAGTGGAAGGGGGGCCCCAGGGAGCCAGGAACTTGGTGAGACGTCTTCGAGGGTCCAGAGGCAGGACTACGGTTGCCAAACTCCGGCATCCACAAACTAATCATTGTCCCATCCCACTGCCATCAGACAAGCTATGGCTGATTTTTACAAACTTTTATATACTGAAGATATTTCCCCGAGCCCACATCAACTGGCCACATACCTCCGGAGCACTAAATTACCACGTCTAAATGTTCACCAGGCTGAGTCCCTGATACGTTCTATTACTGACCAAGAGATTATAGCTACCCTTAAGTTGACCAAGACACAAAAGGCCCCGGGACCAAATGGATACCTGAATGAATTTCTTAAACAGTTTCAGAAATTACTTATACCCATTCTGTTACTGGCTTTCAGAGAAATACAGAAGGGAGGTCCTCCCCCCCCCCCATCCTGGTGATATGCTGAAATTACAGCTATTCCAATACCTGGAAAAGACCCAACCCTGGCCGCTTCCTATCATCCCATATCTACATTAAACTGTGACTATAAAGTTTTTATGTCTACTCTGGTTCACAGATTAGACAGATTTCTACCTCAGCTAATTGAGAGATCATGGGATTTATTATGAAGCCAAGCCCATGACGCAGTAATATGAAAGGTTCTACTATTAGTTGAATATACCACTAAAGAAAAATTCCTTTAATTTTACTCAGCTTGACTGTGAAAGCCTTTGATAGGGTGTCATGGCCCTTCTTATGGGCTACCCTTAAAGAATTTAATTTCCCTGAAAAGTTTATATCCCAAATCCATGCCATGTACCACTCCCCAGTGGCCTATCTGAAACTAGACGGCTCAATTTCTTCACCATTTACTTTATACAGAGGTACATGACAAGGGTGCCGCCTATCCCCACTTCCTTTTGCACTTTATTTGGAACCCCTAGCTGCCAAATTAAGGGAAAACGGTAACATTCTGGGGATCCCACTAGGAGGCAAAATGTTTAAATTATCCCTTTTTGCAGACAACTTTTTGTTGACCCTGACTTCCCCAGAGACATCTGTCCCAGCGGTATGGGAACAACTTCAGCTTTTTAGCACCTTATCTGGCTATAAAATAAATTGTTCAAAAACCAAAGTACTTAATTTTTCCTTCTCCCCTTCCAGACAAATGAAACTAGAATTTCCCTTCTGCTGGCACAGACTTGAGAAGAGGTACCCAGGGATAAAAATCCCAACCAAGCTAATACACCTTGAAATGGTGAATACGGAACCAATTACTCAGCAAATCACTTCGGATATGTCTAGGTGGAAACAATCCAACAAAATATTTTTCCTAGTTTGTTATTTTTCCTACAAACGTTGCCAACTGTTCCCTCGGACTTTTATTTTCAATCCTGGGATAAGCTCATCTCTAGGTTTATCTGGGGAGGAAAACCTCCAAGGATAAAATATACATATTACAACTTCCTAGGACACAGGGAGGGCTAAATTTACCTAACCTGAAAGAATATTCCAGAGCAACTCAAGCCCATACAGCCCTATAACTTATTAATCCCTCTTATAAGGCACACTGGAAAACAATAGAGATAACCTTAAATGGATTGGAATCTTTACCAACGTACCTACTGGGAGACCTCACCAGGTGCCATCCCCCAACCCGGTTTCTGAAAATGACTGCAGAATTTAAAAAAAACTGGCTTTATGTGACTCGGTATAGGTTAACCTCTTGGGAGAAATACTTTTTAAATGCCTTAGCTTCTAATAAAGATCTTTTCCCTTCCTTGCTGGAGACAGATCTACTAAGATGGGAGCATTATTCCATCAGATATGTATTCCAACTGGTGGGCCCTTCGGGAATTCATCCATTCACATATTTACAATCCTCATATGGATTATACCAGAGAGAGCTCCCAACTTATGGGACACTACATGCTGCTCTGTTTGAGATGGTTGACTCTTTAACTGGAATAGCAAAAGCCCCGTCCAAAAAGGTACAATTGATTATCCAGGCCATAGAACGATGGTGGGCAACATGGGATTGTATGAGGGCCAGAAGTGCGGCCCTCCAATGATCTGGAGGGCCGCATAAGCACACATGAATTGTACAGGTCCATATTCACAACCAAATTATGCAAATTAGACAATTTAATCATGCAAAAAACTTTAATGTCACTAATCATTAAAATGTTAAAACATTATTAAATAATGTTTACTTAGTTTTACTTAGTGTACTATTCTGCCTTCTTCCCCAATTTTTTTTTTTTCCTTAAGCCTGGACTTGCAGCAATTGGTGAACTGGGTGCAGACAAAGTCTGTCTGCTGCTCCTTGTCAGAAATGTGTCCATTTTTGTTTTATAGAACTTCAGTGATGCAGTGTGTCATCCTGAGCTTGTGGCAGTGACAGTGGCGGCTGAAGTTAAACTAGTGAACACTCACCTATATACATGAAATTAGAATGAGGGGGATGACAAATGATTGATTGAACCTGGACTACCAATTTTCAAGTATGCACTGACCTAGCAATCAAATGAAGCCAAATAAAACTTATAATTTACTCCCTGTCCCCCCTGTATGCACAGCATAGAAGGTAGATCACAGGAACACATTATTAGTAATATATATCGGGCAATACGCCCTATGTCTGCACAGACACATGACCAAGTGAGAGCTAGATGGGCAAGGGACCTTAAATTAGAACTAGACCCAGATAGATGGTTACAATCCACCTACTTTTATTCTAGGTGTAACCTCCTTGCAAATGGGGGTTCCTAAAGCTTCTCTGGAGCTTGGATAAATGCCCCGCCTGGTTGGCAGGCCCAAGCGGTTGCTTAATGGGAAGCCAGTGAGCGCTTTTAAAAGGCCTCCGATACTGTCTCTTTAAGGGCTGCTTTGGGATTGCAGTCATGATTGATCAGGGAGGGGTTTGAGTGTTGCTATGCTTGAGTCCTGCCTGGCTGCTGATTTCTGCCCGCTTTCTGCCATCGTTAGTGGTGCAGAGGAGTTCTACAAGAGGATGTGAATGTTGGCTTTAAATACTGGGAAATAGTAATGATAATGCAGCTATTCTAACCTGCCTTCTTTTGCAGCAAAGACTGTTTCTGACTGTCTCCTCCATTTTGGTCCAGAACTGCTGAATTGGACCAATCAGTACCTGGGGACCCTACAGAGTCGGTTGACCAATAGAGGAACTGTTTGTAATTGGGAAAGGCATTATGGGCTATGGCACTCTTTCGCACCACTGAGAGCAGGAGGAAATGACTGGCATGTGCAGCCAGCCAATGAGAGCGGGTCACGCCAGAACTGAGAGGAGAGCCCCTTGCTGTTGGGGGTTAGATGCGTTGTGGCTGGTGAGGAGTGAGGAGCTTCTGTGCTTCTGCGCTGGGAAGTGTTCGCACAGGAAGCGCGTGAAGGCCTAAGTTCGGCCGTTTTCTCTTCGAGTGAGTTCGCTCTGAAATCCGTCAGTGGGCGGTCAGAGGAGGCTGTGCCCTGTACAGCTACCCACCAGGCTCGACCTGTAGGAGGACTGGAGAAAATTGCTGAATTGCGCTCGGTCCGAAGGAAAGTGGAAGCTGCGTGCAGTATCTCAGTGGCTGTGAGTTTGTGAGACATTGGAAGCAGCTGCCTGGTGTGAGTACCCCTCTGTTGCTGTTTACCATATAAATGTGTGAAAGGCTGGTGAGTCAGGCTCCATCCTGGTAGCAGTGAAGGAATCGTTATTTGCTGGGGTTGTGAGTACTAATTCAGGGTAGCTCCCTGCAGCGTGTTTACGCAGTGGTTTCAGTGCACTGTTGTATTGCTGACTGCCTAATTAAACTTTCTTCCTACTTTGACCTGCTCAGGACTGTTATGTTTGTCTGTGCTAAGGGCCCCAACCAGCTGCCACGTGTGAACTAGCTGTTAGGGCTTGGGTACCCCGGGACCATAAACTGTAGGGTTAGGCCTGTGCACAGAGCCCTAGGTAGATAAGTATAGTGATAAGCTAATCAACTTGATTCCCCCTGTCCTTGTTATTTTCCTCCTGAATAAATCTGATTGCTTTTTGTACAGCTACATCCTGGCTATTGTGTACATTAATGGTGAACTGCTGCTTGGTGATTGCAACATAACTGTGCCTTACTTTACAGGGGGTCCCCGAGGGGAGCTGGAATATATTATCCGTGGGGTAAGTGTACTGGTGAACAGAATTGTTGGTACCCAGTGTGAGTCATTAGTGGGACGAAAGGGGGGTTGCAGTAGCCCAGAGGGCTGTAACCGAGGTAGTCTTGACTGTGCTAACCCCGACCTCTGGGTGGAGGCACCCGTCAACGGATCTGGGCCCCTCAACCTGCCTCTGTGGGGGATATACAGGGGTAGTAGCCCTAAGGGTAGTGCCCCCTCGGGGTTACAAATTGGAGGCACCGCTGGGATTAGCGTCCCCTAGTGGCTCAGTGAGGAGATACCCCAAAAATGGAAAAAATGGAAGGGGATATGTTGGAAAAAATTAAACTGGGACCCATCAAAACCATGGTACACAAACTAATGGGTTGGGGTGAAGCAGAAGAGCTAGATTCCCAGAAGATTGCATTATTGTTAGATGTGCCCTTGGGTACCTCAGCTGCTGATATTGTCTCTGTTGCAGAACGAGTAAAGTGTTTGGGTAAGGTTGAAGTGAAAGGGCATATGGCTGATTTGCTTGACCAGACATTGCAGGTGCTACTCCTATGCAGTGTGGCCATCGACCCTGAGAAGGTACCTCCTGTACTTTACCCAGAGGGTGCATCCCAGGGGTGGAGGCTAATCCATATCCAGTGGGTCAGTCACTCCTGGGGGGTCTCCTCAAATGAACAGTTTTAAAGATAAATTGCTTAAATTGTTAGCTGTGGAGGGGAGGACTACCCAGGAGTTGCTACAAGCCTTGGATCTGTCCAGTGATACTACCCCTCGGGGTTCCCCGGGCACATCCCCTTGCCCGCCCAAGAGTTCAGTGTTGGCTTCTTTGCCCCTGGCAGTCCCCTCTATACAGCTAGATTCCTACCGTAAATTAAAACTTTTCTCTGGCATGGTACCAGTGCCTTCCGGGGAAGATGACCTGGAAGCCTGGATGGACTCTGCCACCCCTTTGGTTCAGGAGTGGCAATGCTCTGAGGGGGAGAAAAGGAAAAGGCTGATGGAGAGTTTGCGGGTTCCTGCCTTAGAAGCCATTCGGTTCTTCCGGGCCACCCATCCGGAAGCCACCACTGCAGAGTATCTCTCTGCTTTGGAAGGAATTTTTGGGTGTACAGAGACTGGTGAAGATTTATTATGGAAATTCAGGTCTGCTAAGCAATGGCGAAATGAATAACTGTCCGCTTTTGTTACTAGAGTGGAGAGGGCCTTGCAGAAGGCGTATAGAAAAGGGGGAATCACTGCTACAGCCCTGAATCAGGTTCGGTTAGAACATGTTTTAAAGTCTGCCAGATTCTCTAGTGTAACACTGCTGAAACTCAAGTTGCATGATCGACGGGCCACCCCGCCTGAATATTGTCAATTGATGAGGGAAATTCGGGAAGTGGAGACTGATGAAGAGGGGTGGGAACCCTGTGTGGGGGCAGTGAACCCTAGTGGGACCCCTGAGTCTAATACCCCTGAGGAGACTGGCTCGCCTTGAGGGTCCGAGGGGTCCCCAGATTTCCCAGGTACTGTGGGGATGCGGGTTGTTTCCTCTGACCCCTACGTGGAGGGTGAGTTGAGGGCTGAGATCAGGAATTTACGGGAATTAGTGAGGGACTTAAAGCAGTCTACTGTGTACCCTACTGGGCCCGGGGCCCCTGAGTCATGTAGAGCCCCGAACTGTAGCCCTAGAGAGCTTCCTCCCTCCCCTCAGGACCCCCCCCTCAGAATAGTGATCCCCGGGACCCTAAGTTTTGTTATCACTGTGGGGAAGATGGGCATTTCCAGCCTGACTGTCAGAGGCCGGAGAATTTAAAGAAAGTTAACAGCAGACTGATCGCTTGACACCGCCAGACCCAGTCTCGGGCCCCCAAGAAAAGTTTTGTGACTCAGGCCCATGCCTGCCAGGCTACCAGTGTTGCTACCCCCAACTGGTCTGATGTGGTCGGGCCGTCTATGGAGACCCGGGTGCGGGTAAATGGAATTCCCACTCGAGCTGTACTGGACAGTGGCTCCCAGGTGACTATCATGTTTCAGGACTGGTACCAAGCGCACTTATCTGAAGTGCCTCTGCAGCCTCTAACTGGTCTACATGTATGGGGGTTGAGCGACAAGGCCTGTCCGTATTTGGGGTACATCCGCGTCTGGTCATCTTTCCCTGCAACTGTGAATGAAATAGATGAGCAAGTGGAAACTTTAGTTTTAGTTTGCCCACCCACTGGACTGTACGATGGGGTGCCCTTGTTGATTGGGACAAATGCACACATGTTTGGACGACTGGCCCAATTGTGCTCAGAGAAGCGAGAGCATTCCAGACTGGCGAGCTTTGAGCGTATCTGCTGTGATTCAAAAGGTCAGGGCCACTCAGAAGATGGGTAGTTTGGAGGAACCCGAGAGGCCCTGTGAGGTGGTGTGGAAAAAGGATCCGGCCCCCGTGGTACTTGCCCCAAATGCACAATGTGTTTTGCATGGAGAGGTACGATTAAAGACCGATGTCAAGAATAAGTTGTTGATGCTGGATGTGCCTGTGGAAGGAGGATTACCTGAGGGGTTGTTACTCAAACCCAGCATTCTGCTGGCGAGGGCCCATGCTTATGTTAAGAGGGTGATGGTTCAAGTGCACAATGTGTCTGATAAAGAGATTCGAATAAGAAGAGGGTGTACCCTGGCTAGCGTTCATTGTGCGGATACTGCTGTATTACCAAATAGAAAGAGTTCCCGGACGGGTGATAGAGTTACTCCTGATCTGTTTGACTTCGGTGATTCCCCGTTGCCCGCCGACTGGAAACGAAGGATCAGTGAGAGGCTTGCCAAGAGGGACCAGGTTTTTTCCCTGAAGGAGTGGGATGTAGGATGTGTACAAGGGGCTGAGCATCACATTCAACTGCATGACGAAAGACCTTTCAGAGAGAGATCTCAATGTCTGGCTCCTGCTGACATAGATGATGTAAGGCGGCATCTGCAAGAAATGTTGGCAGCTGGCGTAATCCAAGAGTCTAGGAGCCCTTATGCCTCTCCCATCGTAGTAGTAAGGAAAAAGAATGGGGCAGTTTGGATGTGTGTAGACTATCGTACTTTGAATAGGCGGACCATTCCGGATCAATATACCATGCCACGCATACAAGACGCCTTGGATTGTTTGAATGGTAGTAAGTGGTTCTCTGTATTGGACCTTCGGAGTGGATACTACCAGATCCCGATGGCCCCAGACGACCGGGAGAAGACTGCTTTCATTTGTTCCTTAGGCTTCTATGAGTTTATTCGGATGCCTCAAGGAATTTCAGGTGCTCCAGCCACTTTCCAGCACTTGATGGAACGAGCTGTGGGGGACATGAATCTACTCGAGTGTTTGGTCTATCTAGATGACGTCATAGTGTTTGGCCGATCATTGGAAGAACACGAGCAACGATTATTTAAAGTCCTGGATCGGTTGGAGGATTTTGGCCTTAAATTGTCTATTGACAAGTGTCAATTCTTCCAGACTTCCGTAAAATATGTGGGCCACATAGTGTCCACTGAGGGCATAGAGACTGACCCTGGCAAGGTGGAGGCATTGACCACTTGGCCTCAACCCAGGAATTTAAAAGAGCTGCAACAATTCCTGGGGTTTTGTGGTTACTATAGGCGGTTTGTCAGAGACTATTCACAGTGATTCGCCCTCCTTAATCTCCTCAGGGTATCCGCCACTCACAAAAATATAAGAAGGGTGTGTACACTGACCTGGAAAAGAAGTACTTTCGCCAAATGATATGTTCGGGGATCGATGGACTGCTGAGTGTGAGGAAGCTCCATGACATCATATATCAACTTACTCACGCTCAGTACTGGCCTATGCTGACCCAGTCAAGCCCTACACTCTTCATACTGATGCCAGTCTACAAGGATTGGGGGCTGTGTTATATCAGGAGCACTTGAATGGGCTGAGACCTGTAGCGTTTGCCAGTAGAAGCCTGACGCCTTCAGAGAAAAATTACCCCATGCACAAACTAGAGTTTTTGGCTCTAAAGTGGGCCATTGTTGATCAGTTTCATGACTATTTGTATGGTGCCAAGATATTAGTAAAGACTGATAACCCTCTGACCTATGTACAGACCTCTGCCAAATTGGATGTTACTGGGCATAGGTGGCTCTCTGCCTTGGCCACTTATGATTATGCTGTAGAATACTGGGTGGGCCTAAACCATATAGATGCGGATGCTCTCTCTCGGAGGCCTGCGTCCCAGACTGAATGGGTCCGGTTGTCTGAACCTGACATAAGAGCCCTCTGCCAGAAATTTGACAAAGAGGAACAGGCATCTCCTGATATGGTGGACTGTGTGGTAGATTGTCTGGGGCCGTCAGAAAACTGTATACCTGCTGCTTACTGTCATTTCTCTGCCTTGGACACCAGCTTCCTGCCGCAACTCAACAATGATGATCTCCAACAAGCTCAATCCTGTGATCCTATGATAAGAACGGCTGTAGAGGTTTTGTGGGCAGGAAGGGATGTATCCAAACTATGTTCCACTGACATACAAACTGCTTTGTTGTATAAGAGGGCCCAAGTTAAAGCTGATCGACCAACTACTATATAGAGAGTGTGAATAAGGAGGTTCGGGTACACCGACAACAACTGGTGCTGCCAGTGGTTTTAGAAACTAGATTCTCCGGTCATTGCATAATCAAATGGGGCACCTGGGCATAGATCGAACCCTTGACTTGGTACGGACTCGATTCTATTGGCCGAAGATGAGTGCGGACGTGGAACAGTATGTCAAGACCTGTGGTCGTTGTTTGCAAAGGAAAGCGTTGCCCCAGAGAGCTGCTCCACTGGTCAACATTACTACTAGTGCTCCTATGGAACTGGTCTGTATTGATTTCTTGAGTTTAGAGCCTGATCTGAAAAGTGTTAGCAACATATTGGTGGTCACTGATCATTTCACCCGATACGCACTGGCTTTTCTGACCAAGGATCATAAAGCAACTACGGTGGCTAAAATACTTGTTGAGAATTTTTCCGGCCACTATGGGGCTCCACAGCGGATTCATTCCAATCAGGGAAGGGACTTTGAGAGTCGCTTGATTAAAGAGATGTTATCTTTGTGGAGGGTACGAAAATCACGAACCACCCCCTATCATCCGCAGGGAGACCCTCAGCCTGAAAGGTTTAATCGTACATTGCTTGACATGCTGGGCACCTTACAATCAAAAGATAAATCGAGATGGAGCCAACAGATCAGCACTTTAGTTCATGCCTACAATTGTACTAAAAGTGATGCCACAGGGTTTTCCCCCTCTATCGACTGATGTTTGGAAGAGAGGCTAGATTGCCAGTGGATGTATGTTTTAGGGTTTCCCCTGATGGGGTGTGAGCAGAAAACCATCTACAGTACATACAGAAATTAAAGGCCCAATTAAATCATGCCTACCAACTGGCCCAGACCATGGCTGCTAAACGAAATCTGGCTAACAAGGAGAGATATGACAAAAAAGTGAAAACAGTAGAGTTGAGAGAAGGGGATAGAGTGTTGTTGAGAAATCTGGGACTGCATGGCAAACATAAAATTGCCGACAGATGGCATCACCTCCCTCATATTGTTGTTGGACAGCTGGCAGACCTACCTGTGTATAAAGTGCGGCCTGAAAACAATTTGAAAGATGTGAAAACCATACACAGAAATCATCTGTTGCCAATTGGGCAGATCTTGATTGAAGCTGACCTTTCCTCTACCTCTCCTTCCAGGCCCATGTCTAGATCTGTTACTAAGAAAGGAACCAAGCCCGTGGAGCCTTCAACAAGTCCACCAAGGGAGCCTTGCCCAATCCCCCCCTGCAGAAGGAGATGGTCAACACTCAGTGTCAGAAGACAGCGAAGATGATGTTGAATACTATCCCTCTTATGAACTAAGTCAATTGTTTCGGGGCAATCCCCTTTTTAACTCAGGAATTGAAGCTGGCCCATCTGTGTTGATTGAGCCCTCTATTTTGTCCCCGGAGGAAATGCCTCCAGAAGATGAATGGGGTAGCAGACAAACTCAAGGGGCTGAGTCCTTAGGCTTGGCTGAACTGTCTGGCCTGGCTGAGTTATCTGACTTCTCAGAGGAAGAGAGTGAGACGGGAACCAGGCAGCGATATGTCAGAATCAGAAGGATATTTGGAATGCCCTGATGGTTCCCCTTTAGTACCTAAACAGCCCCTGGATGAGCCCAGTGGGGTGGGTTCGGGGATAGAAGGTCAAGCCCCTAACAGTACTATGCGTATCGAGCCTGATCCCCTTGAAGGGATTCCTGTTGCTAATTTCCCTGACATGGAAGTGGAGTCAGGGCCTGGTTCAGAATCCCTTGAGACCCCTAGACGATCCGGCTGACAAATACGGCCAGTGATAAAGTTGAGCTATGAATCGCTTGGCCAGCCAGTGGACCTGCCCTTAAATGTGGTTCACAAGGGGGTATATGTGTCCCCACATTCCCTGCCTAAGTTAGCCTTGGGGGATAACTCCAGATTGTTAGTATTACCCTTTGAGTGTAGTGCTCCTGTTCAAGGTGACGCACCAGTGACTAGAAAGGAGGGGCTCTCCCAGTCCCGGTGCCATAAGCAGGAATTAGTAACCTGATTTGAAAAAAAAGGGAACCAGAGTTATGTGTACAATGTGTATGAACCATAATATACTGTAAATGTAATATTTCTGTAGGTGATTCAAAATGTGATATAGTGTTAATTGGGATGTTCGCCTAAATGACCTCAGGGGTAGTTGCTTGACGCGGACGTCAGCTTTTCTAGGCCAGGGAGGGTGTAACCCCCTTGCAAATGGGGGTTCCTAAAGCTTCCCCGGAGCTTGGATAAATGCTCCCTGCCTGGTTGGTGTTCGGCGTTTAAGCCGTTTAAATGGGAAGCCAGTGAGCACTTTAAAAGGCCTCCGTATACTGTCTCTTTAAGAGCTGCTTGGGATTGCAGTCATGATTGATCAGGGAGGGGGTTTGAGTGTTGCTATGCTCGAGTCCCGCCTGGGCTGCTGATTTCTGCTCCGTTTCTGCCATCGCTAGTGGTGCAGAGGGAGTTCTACAAGAGGATGTGAATGTTGGCTTTAAATACTGGGAAATAGTAATGATAATGCAGCTATTCTAACCTGCCTTCTCTTGCAGCAAAGACTGTTTCGATTATCTCCTCCATTTTGGTCCAGAACTGCTGAATTGGACCAATCAGTATCTGGGGACCCTACAGAGTCGGTTGACCAATAGAGGAACTGTTTGTAATTGGGAAAGGCATTATGGGCTATGGCACTCTTTCGCACCACTGAGAGCAGGAGGAAATGACTGGCATGTGCAGCCAGCCAATGAGAGCGGGTCGCACCCAAACTGAGAGGAGAGTCCCTTGCTGTTGGGGGTTAGATGCGTTGTGGCTGGTGAGGAGTGAGGAGCTTCTGTGCTTCTGCGCTGGGAAGTGTTCGCGCGTGAAGGCCTAAGTTCGGCCGTTTTCTCTGCGAGCGAGTTTGCTCTGAAATCCGTCGGTGGGCAGTCAGAGGAGGCTGTGCCCTGTACAGCTACCCACCAGGCTCGACCTGTAGGAGGACTGGAGAAAATTGCTGAATTGCGCTCAGTCTGAAGGAAAAGTGGAAGCTGCCGTTGCAGTATCTCAGTGGCTGTGAGTTTGTGGGAGCATTGGAAGCAGCTGCCTGGTGTGGTACCCCTCTGTTGCTGTTTACCATATAAATGTGTGAGAAGGCTGGTGAAAGTCAGGCTCCATCCTGGTAGCGGTGAAGGAATCGTTATTTGCTGGGGTTGTGAGTACTAATTCAGGGTAGCTCCCTGCAGCGTGTTTACGCAGTGGTTTCAGTGCACTGTTGTATTGCTGACTGCCTAATTAAACTTTCTTCCTACTTTGACCTGCTCAGGACTGTTATGTTTGTCTGTGCTAAGGGCCCCAACCAGCTGCCACGTGTGAACTAGCCGTTAGGGCTTGGGTACCCCGGGACCATAAACTGTAGGGTTAGGCCTGTGCACAGAGCCCTAGGTAGATAAGTATAATGATAAGCTAATCAACTTGATTCCCCCTGTCCTTGTTATTTTCCCCCTGAATAAATCCAATTGCTTTTTGTACAGCTACATCCTGGCTATTGTGTACATTAATGGTGAACTGCTGCTTGGTGATTGCAACATAACTGTGCCTTACTTTACAGGGAGTCCCCGAGGGGAGCTGGAATATATTATCCGTGGGGTAAGTGTACTGGTGAACAGAATTATTGGTACCCAGTGTGAGTCACTAGGTGGAGACGAAAGGGGTTGCAGTAGCCCAGAGGGCTGTAACCCGAGTAGTCTTAACTGTGCTAACCCGACCTCTGGGTGGAGGGCACCCGTCAGCGGATCTGGGCCCCTCAACCTGCCTCTGTGGGGGCAGACAGGGGTAGTAGCCCTAAGGTATCAAGTTGGCATAAGGAATCTGCCGCCGCTCTTATTGGAGGGAATTTGCCTGGAAGACCAGGGTTAGATTCTTTAGAACTCCAGATATCCAGGTAAAATTGGGGGCACCAGATGGAAGTCTTTTCTGGAGAGGATGTGGATATTCTTCTGCAGGCCAAGAACATATATTATGGACTTGTACCCTCCTGTCTGAATATTGGAGGGATATCATAGTGGAACTTAACAACATTTTTGGCACCCCTGATCTATTTACCCCAGGATTTATCCTGACAGCAGCGCCACCACAGGATATACAGATCAACTGGTCTCAATATAAACCTGTCACACTTTTAATCTTAATAGCTGAAAAAGTTATTACCCGACTATGGCTCACTAAAACGGCCCTGGATAAAGCCTCTTGGAGAAACCTCACCTATGACATATATAACTTGGAACGTCTCTCATATAAGATAAACAACAGGATAAACACCTTTAATACTAGATGGTGACTACTCGTTGCATGTCAATTAGAGACCTAACCGGATTTTGTACCATGAAACAAAACGATGAATAGCTTATGATTTTCAAGTTAATCGTAGTTGGGATAGTATATTATCTTGGAGTCTTTGCTGTTAAGAGGAGGAGACCCAGACCAAAAGGGACGTTGATCTGGAAAACATGGAAGGGGGAAGCTAGGGAGCAATATTTATTTAAGACTACAGTCCATGAAACTTTATTCTGGTCTATTTACCAAACAGAGAAAGATAGCAGAATGCTACTACAGGGATATGTTAAACAGTCCTATGTGTATAAATTAAATACCAGTAAATTAATTTCCTGTATATGCTGTAACAAGGAACCTCAACAACTAATATGTTGCATAAAATGTAATTATGTATGTGATATTCTATCTCAAAATAAAATAAAAAGCTATATTTAAAAAATAATAATAATTCAGCACAGTCAATGGCACTAATTAAAATATGCTGGTTAAATTAGAGACCTGGTACTGTTTTATTAATTCAGGACAGGAGGGAGGGTTAGTTAGGTGTAAATGTTGGATGGGGGGGCCCACAGGGAATGGAGTGGTGGGGCTGCACAGGGGGCCCAAATGGTTCAGGCCAGCCCTGCATGAACGTCATAAATGGTGACATCAAGTTTATTCAGATATTCTTTTCCGGTGCACATTTGGCTGTTTGCTTTTACTGTGTTCCCTACCAGTGTTTCATCATCAGTATCTTTGGACCATCTGCAGCCAAAAATGTGCTCCCAGAACCCCTCAATAAAAACATCATTTGGACTCTTCAATGGGTGAATACTGTACAGAAACTCTGTGAATCCTGCGATCTCCCCTTTATGGACTGCAAATCCAATAGTGCCATTTACGATTCCCATAAATTCCTTCCTGGAAAACAGGGGGGATATATCCTAATACAGCTCTCATGGACAATGAGATTTAAACAGCCATGAAATGGAGACCCCCAGGATAGTTACAGGGGACTAGCATGAGCAATGAAAACAAGCTAAAGCAAACATGTATATCCCTAACAGCTACAGGAGAAAAGTTGTCTGTTGACATGGAAACAAACTTTACAAGATTTGAGAGTGTAGTTCTCCTTTAAAGATCAGAATCAATGGGTGTTTTAAAGAAAAAGACAGAGTATTCCCACTGAGTTAGTAAGAGTGAGGAACTTGATGAACCACAGCCTTTCTTTCCTAAAGTTTTATGTATTCATGTACGTACATACATACTGTATATGTATATATGTATGTATGTACAATGTACTGTATGTATGAACTGTATATGTAGCTATATACTGTATGCATGTATGTATGTGTGTATATATGTATGTAGGTACTGTATATGTATGTATGTATGTAATATAAGCATGTACTTGTAAGCCCCCCTTCTCTGTCTAGGGGTATATGGTGATGGTTAAGTTGGTGGGGTAAGGGGAGTGCATTACAGCCCAGAAAACGCAGTCTAAAATTAGAGTCCACATACCTAGTCAGCCTGGCTTACTAGACCTGATGGGATGCCCTGGACCTTCAGAGTGCAGAGATGGTATACAGGAGGAATGAAGAACACTGACTCTTCACCGTCCTAGCCTTGCCAGCTTTGCCCGTAGGCCTTAGTGGAGTGTCTTCACCAGGCAGGCCTCTCGACTTCCTAGGTGGTTCTCTGGCTCCCGCTGTTCTGGATGCCACTAGGAACACAATGGAAACATGCTGTGGAGGCAACTTGCAGCAAAACAATTTCTCCAAACACAAGAGACCAACACCAAAATTGCCAAAAACAGGGGATCCCATTTAATGAACAGTTAATATAACAGGAACCATTACTCCACGGAGTGGAAAAGCACAAACAGGTTGCTCAGGACTGTGTGGTCACATTAGAAGCTCACAAGTCACTTTGGACCACAGAGATCCCATCAAAAGCTGAACAGTATTCTGGACCCAGGGGACATGTTAGAAGCTAGCACAGTATTCTGGACCGAGGGGTCCCATTTTTTTCATAAAGTCCAAGGCAGCTGCCCACAATATGAGGCAGCCCACAGTCCAATACAGTCAACAAACCTGAGGCCAAATTGGACCCCCACACCGCAGGCAGCATTGTCTGTCTCCCTCCTTCATACTTCCATCAAGGAAAGTGGACCTCCAGGGGATGGCTGACCCAAATACAACCCCCCTCACCATATGCTCCTCACTTTCTGAACACTCCTGGAGCATGCACCTCTGAGGGACAACTGCCCGACCCACAGCTACCCCTAAAGCATGCTCTTCCAATTTGGGCACAGTTCCCAGAACTCACAATCCAGGCAGAGGGGCATCAAATAGCAGGGACTGCCCACTTCCCCAGGCCCCAAGCTGGACCCCCTCACCTCATGTCTTCTACCAGCAGGCAGAAACTGTCTTCAGTCCATTGGGGACTACTTGGACTTTTACACCAATACACTGAGCTCCATGTGAAGTGGCAGCTGGCACTTCCTTTTCTCCGACTGCTGAAAAAAATTTAAAAAAACATGGTCGCTTGACCAAGCGGGTGAATGCCCTCTCCGATGTCTCCTCGATCTCCCTCGGTATCTCTGCTGTACAGACTGCCATCTCATACAGGCTCTGATCTATCCTTCCCTCCCCCTCTGGTCTGTCTTCTCCCCCATTACTCTCAGACCTCTCCTCTGTGATCATCCCTCCAATGTCTGTACCTATTTTTAGCCTTTTTCAAGACAGTACACGTATTGTTACCCCCCCCATACCTACTGTACCTCTCGTGACAGCCAACACTCTTTTTAGTACCAGGATGCTGTATTTACTATATGTTAACAGCACCATACCTAAGCTAAATTATATCTGTTTCATGGGGAATTTTTATAAATATGCCTGGTATTGTGGACTTCTATCTACCTCCTATTCTCCTCTGTTCCTGCTCCTTCCTTTTGGTCCGCCCCCACTCCCTCCACTGTGAAGACTGAGAAGTACCTGTTTAGGACTGCAGCTTTTCGTGATTTCCTTCTGCATAGTCTCCCCCTTACGCCCTTCTAATCCTCACTATCCCTCCCCTTACTCTCCTCTTCTCACTTTCATATCTAAAAAAGTCTTCTCCCCTTTTATGGCCCTGTAACACTGCTTTTTGCACTCTTTGTACGCTAGCATTATCACTGTTACTGTGTTTTTTATTACATTATTTTTCTCCCTCTCCCTACTACCTTTTCACCCATGATACCTCTGGAGGTAAGCTTTCTTCAACTCAAAGGCCTTTGGCTGGTAAAACCTTTCTAAATAAATTATATATACAAATAAATTAGCAGAGTAAAATGTGTTGTTTTACCTGTCTACACAGCTAGTAGTAGAATAATATTAAATTCATGATATTGTACAAGTAGCTTTCATTGTTATTTTACTTGAAGCTATTGTAACCATGGCCTGGGTCTCCATGGTCCACAGAGTGTCATGGGCACCTGTGCCCACACACCCAGCAGTAGCGATATCAGGTGGTCCATCTGGCAGCCGTACTGGGGCCCTTGGGACACAATGTGCCTTTTAATACCAAGGGGGCCAGCCTGGGTTCTTTAACTGTTCTTAATAGGTAAAAGGGAAAAAACATATTTACTTATTAGCATGGCACCTCTTCCTAGGACATGTTGATGGGGAGTGTTCCAGAGCAATTGAACACTAAAGCCACTGGGCAAGGGAGCAATAACTTTGGGCAGTATATAGGCTTGGCCTAGGTGGAACCCTGGGGTAACACAAGCAACAGCATAAGGAAAAGTTTAAAGTCTACTGCAAACAGTTCAAATACCTTTAAAACAGTCTCTGACCCCTTTTACCACCAGTAACTTCCATGATACTGAGAACAACACTTTAAACGTTGCTGCACTAAAAGAATTTCACCCCAGGAAGCCCTGCCCTGTGTAAACTATGAGTACTTGGTGTGCTTCTAAGAACTCTGAGTCAGCTGACCACTGACTGAGTATCCTACGGGTGGAGCAAGTTACTTGGGTTGCACCACAGCAGGAAGTTGTTGTTCAGCTGGATGCAGGGCAGAGAAGCTGCAGCATTGCCCCAGAACCACTGATATTTAATGCCAAGTAACTCTCCTTAAAAAATCCCTAGAAATCGTGGAGGAGGCTGTTCTGCACCAGTGCCCCCAAGGGGTGAATTTCCCCTACACGAACAGATTCCTGAGGGACAATCTAGCTTTGAAAGAGATAAAAGAAAAAAACTGGATACTATCTGGTAGCACATCAAAGTGAACTGACATAGAGACCTAAAACAAGCAGGTAACACAAACTGTAACACGTAACTGTGAAGGCTGAGCAACTGTGATACTTGACACATCATGCGCTGTTCTCTAAAAAAATAGGGAAAAGTCAGCAAGTGAATGCCTAAAGGTGACCTGTGTGCAGTTTTAGACAAACTGAGGAAGAAGAGCAGGGTTGGGAGGGAAGGTGTGCAGATCAAGGACCCCCAGTGAGTACTGTCTGTCCTTGGGCAGCTGTAAATTATGGCAATATGCTCCTAAGCCCTCAAGTACTGGGCACTCTAACCTTAAAAAAAAAATTACCCTGGTGTGGTCGAAAGAAATGATTACACTAGCCTGTATGTGTTTACTTGAAATTCTGCTGTGAGAGAGCATTCCTGGGTAGTAAGAGGACCCCGTAAGTCCTGTGAAAGAGCCCTAAATTTACTGCAAGGATTAATTTGATTTTGACATGAAGTTACCTTAGCCTCCTGGGTTGCCTGTAGCACCAACCTCAACTACAGCACTTTGAAACTGATGGGTGTGACAGGGCACAGTAGGACCCTGTCCTAGTAGTTATGGAGAAAGTGTTTAAATGCAGGGATCTGTTCTGTTCTTTCCTTTCCTGTCTCTTTTCTGTCTGGTTACGCAACCAAATTTTCCTGTGAGACCTTGGATTTGATCACTCCAACAGTCTTACAATTATCTGCCTCTCACTGTCTCTCAGTCCTCTCTAGCTGCTTGTTTTTTTTCTCCCTTGTATATCTGCACTGAAGATTAAGACCTGTTCTAGTTTGCTGGAGGTTCTTCACCCAGGAGGATTTCCACTTGAAAATGTTACTTCCTTCAGGTACCTTGGGATCCTCTTGGACCAGTTCCTAGATTTTAATCTTCACATTCAGTCCTCGTGCAAAGCTGTAAACTCGAAACTAGGAGTAGCTTACAAAATGAGCTACATGCTTACACTCTCAGCCAAATTAGCAATTGCTCGAGGTATTCTGCTCCCAACCCTTACTTATGGTGCCTCTATTCTTACCTCTGCCCATAAAACCTCCCTACTAAAATGGGGCATAACTTATAACATTGTATGCCAATTTGCCTCTTCATCACCTCGACTCAAACATCACTGCCTTCTTTATAAGGATCTGAATTGGCTCTTACCCTCTGCCAGTAGAGAATACTACCTTGGATAACTAATGGACTCGATCATCCGGGAAAAAAACTCATTACAGCTGGCAGTGCTGCTGGTTCTTCAACCATCCTCCCATGGCCTACGATCAGCTGACAAACCCTTGGTCTATGTTCCAAGATGTCGGATGACTAAAGGTACAGGAGCCTTCCAATTCTCTGCTCCCAGGCTATGGAATGCTCTTCCACTCAACCTCCGACTGTCTCAGTCTCACTTTGGATTTAAAAGTGAATATCGTTGTTATCTATCCTTAGCTGATGCTTGTACATGCTTTGTCCCAACCTGAAGCTCCTGAGACTTACCAGTAATGTCACCCCTGCTCTAATCCAGCTCCAAGACTGTCTCCTCTTCCCCTCCCCATACTTTTCCTTCTCTTTGTAAATAACTTTTTGACTACTAGCTCTCTTCCTTCTTGAACCGTTTTGCTGACCATCCACTGTTGTTTTGCTAATTACCACCCCTGACCTTCCTTCTGTCAGTCTTTCTTGTTATGTTTGACTATTCTTCACATTTCTCTCTATATAACCTTACTATCTTATTAACCGTTTCACTCCATAGGTCGGGTCCATGGTTTCTTCACTTATTATATATCTTACTGCCATTATCTGTATAATGCTTGCCATTATTTGTTGTTGTTTCTACCCATTGTATTTTTGTAGCACTGCTGTACTGTTCCTCTATTTGTATTATTGTACCCATGTTGCTGTTGTTCAACTGTTCTCCTTTTGTTGTACTGTCCCGGGTTGTGCCTGAAAATAGTCATTTTATGGCTAGTGCACCTACCCAGTTAACAAAAACTAAATAAAAAATAAAATAAAATAAAAATATATGCAAATTATTAGGTGAAAATGTAACTAATATTGGGATCCTTTTGTTTAGAAAATATATAGTGTTACTGTTGAAATGTATATAATTAAGCAATATACCATGACAGGGAGTGGGTAGATTGGTTGATTTACCACGCCTGGTGTGGTTTGGTCACGAGGCACAGCAGGTGACTTCCACACAAAAGTGGTAAATCCACACATATACCCACTCCCTGTCATGGTATATTGCTATTATACAATGTTCAATTTGTTTTTTTGTTTTTATAGTGATATAAAACTTTTACAGTGGGTATACTGGAGGATTTATGATGGTCATTTGATGTGTTTTGACCAATGATATTACAGGATTTTTATACCTAATTGTATAATTATAGTTTGAGATGACTGCAAAAAGCTATTGTAAACTCAAGAGGTTACCTGAGTGCAAGTGTTAAACCTTTTGAGGAGAGCTGTGGAAAAGGGGCCTCAATTCTGGGACATTGTGTTCTAGCTGTACATGCCTGATACTTACAAGAAACAGGATGCTTGCTAAGAATGGGGGTTGGAAGGACTTATAAGAGAGCTGAGCTGCAACTGCTTGAGAGAGAAAAAGGGACACAGAGATTGAAGAAAAACTTAAATGGACTTTTCTATTTTCTTGGCTTTTGTAAATAGTTATACTGAACAAGTTTATTTTTTATGTTACTGCTAGTGTAAATAAGTATTTTTGGTGAATTCTGCAACTGCTTCTGGTTTTCCTGTGCTTCCTGACCTGTGCCTCGATGACAATGGGACAACATCTCCTGTCAAGAATACATTCTCAATATTTGGAGAGTGACATAACCAAACCTGAACTGCTAACATCTGAATTCTAAGTGGATCTTGCATATTACACTGGTGTAATAGCGATGGAATACCATATTCATGAGACTAACATCACTGAATATCTAGTTGAACTTTCATCTTTGTATTGCATAATCAATTATTTCAGAATCAATGTCGTTTGTTCACCCCTAACTGGTTTACAGTCCTGCACTGACCTAAAGAAGCTCTACACCTCTTGGAGGTCACTGCAGGTTTGAAAAGTCAAGTAAGTAGTTTGATGTTTGTCCCCCATGAAAATAAACTGATGCCATCTAAACCCCTAGACCTGGGAGATGGGGGAGGCATAGATGTGGGGGTTTTGTCTGGGATTGGTAGGTGCTTTCTGGGGTTGGAATGTACTGTGGCAGTCAGGGTGAAAAAAAAAAGCAAAAATCAAGTGATTTTAATTAGTGTGTAGAAAGGCTACAAGATGGTGCCGGCTTGTTATTTGTGTTTGTGTAGAATTCTGATATTTTCTGCTCCACGATGGAGTTGCTTTCCACCCTCAAGGAGAGCATATTTGAATGCGTTATCTAACAGTATAATGTATTCAGTAATTCTGCCTGTGATTTGATGATCTGATCTACCAGTGCTGCAAAACGTGAGTCTGTCATGGCTATGCAAAATTTAAATGTCATCCACCCTGTTGTGCTTGTCTGAGCTGAATGCTGTGTTGATGAAGGAAGTGTGGCTGGGAACTCTGGCTGCCAAGTGTGGACCGGCAGCCTTACTGGGTGTGATTGTGAAGAAGAGAAGAACCCAGAGACAGTTCTACTAATTTTATTCACTATTGCGTTGTCTAAGAAACTGAATTTTTCTTTAAACGTAACCAATTATGTATCTCTCTGGTGTTGTCCGTCACACAATCACTTGTATGGTTTATCCGGTGACTCCCTCTATTGATGGATCAGCCTAACTATAAGTACAATTTAAACTTGAAAAGAAAAGTTAACTTGGATTTCTTTAAAACTTGTAAACAGCATGAACAGCTAGAAGAACTGAGTGAATGAAGTAAAAAAGCATGTAACTGACTGAGTGATACTGGATGTGTTATGGCAATTTGTAAAGCACGGGCAGGCACTGGGGGTTAGAGACTGATGTGTGGGAGCTGAACTTAATCAAATGCCTAAAAGTATTCCAGAAAGACAGGCAAACGCAGTTGATTTAGTCTGAAAAATCAACGTTCTTCTACTGCTACCTCAGTAATGTGTTATTTGCAAATTAATTAAATAACTAATGCCCAAGTGGGGTAATGGATACATCGCACACCAAAAGGGATTTAAAGCCCTTGAAAAAAGGCCTAACAGCACAGAGTCCTGATAATGAAGACAACATGGCTAGCAGAAGAGGTGGACATGACCTTACAGTTTAATGTATCCAATAATTCTGCCTGTGATTTTATGTTCTGGCCTGCCTGTGCTGCACAGCGTGAGTCTCTCATGGCAAAATCTGTATGCTGTCCACCCTGTTGCACTTGTTTAGACTGGACACGGTGTTGATGAAGGAGGTGTGGCTATTGCAATTGCAGTTTGTCACTGAACTAGTTGTCATTGTCATTTCTGCGTTCTACTGTCTTACTAGCAGCCAGCTGCTGGAACTTGTTCTCAATCGGTCAGCATTACAGTTATGCAACTTTGGTGTATCCGATTGTTTGACAAGCTTCCCCCGCTCTGTCACTGTCTTTATTATAACATTTACTGTAACATTTGTCATTTGACTTGGAACCTTTGTAATACAGCAGACTCTCCGCCTATTTTATACCCTGCCCCTGGTTTTCTGTTTCCTAGGTGCATGATTTTGCACTGTTTCGCATTGAAACCCAGCTGCCATACTCTTGACCACTCCTCCAGTTTCATCGGGTCTCTACTCATTCTGTCCTCTCCCTACAGAGTAGCTACCATATTGCAGATTTTGGTATGATCTGCAAAGAGGCATACCTTCCCTTCCAGGTCTTTTGCAATGTCACTTATAAAGACACTGAAGAGGACTGGTCCCAATACTGAGCCCTGAGATACACCACTGGTCACTTTCACTAAGCAATACAATTCTAGACCCAGTTGGTGTATGCCCTGCTCTGATTTTTGCCAGAGCCAAGAAGATACCTCAGCTTTTTTAACTTGTGGCAGATGCCAAAAAGGAGTTAGTACTTTCTCCCTCAAATTATGAAGCCTGCTTGGACCAGACTAACTAGTACGGAGTCAAATGGATCTGAATCAGAGGACCTTTCAAAGTGGCTCATAAAGCCAGTAGATCCAACGCCTTCAGTCTGTCCCACAACTATTAACCCCTCTAGACTTTCTGTGGATTCTGGGGTACGCACCTAGTCATCCAGTAAAGAATCTGAAGCACCACTACCATGCTCCCCCCAGAAAAAAAGTACATGACTAGTACCTGCCATCACAGTACAGGCAGAGCACACCCTTGGGCCTCCATCTGCATACAGAGACTGAACCAGCAAAACATTTTAGTAGAGAATTCAAGCAAAGCCCATTATCTCCTCTGGTACCAGACCCTCCTAAAACATCAGACCATAAGGAAACTTTATTGATTCTGTCAGATTTAATATTCCCTCTACCAGCCAACAAGGAGCAGTACCTTATGTACTTCAGCAGTAACTCCCTCAAGAGGAGGAAGCAGGCCTGGTGGTGCTGAGGGTTGAAGAATGAGATGCCACACCTCGCCCCATGCTGGTGACCCAGATTCGGGAACAGACTCGGGTCATCGTGGGTCAGCTGGGGAGAGAGAGGATCGAGCATCTGAGAGACTGCTCTCCTCTCCCAGGGTGGGTAGCAGGATTCGCCCGCTCGCCAGTGGCCCCAATGGAGATTGGGAGCACTGTAGATGGTGGTGCCAGCATTAGGGTGGAATGGCGGCAAGCGTTGGTACGCATCGTGTGTGAATGTCATTGCATATCCACACTGCAGGGCACACAAGTGGAAAAAACCCCAGCATCTAGGAGGAAGACAGCAGTCTCTGGGGAGCATCACATATGTCCACCGCCAGTCCCTGTCTGATTGACTCTCTTGGGTCCTCCCCCCCTCTCTCTCACAGGGCAGGTGGAGGGGGGAGACTCTGACCTCAATTCCTCGTCTGACTGGGGATTCAGGCAGGGCGGTAGCAGGTGGCTCGAGTGGGTCTCGCCTGATGGGGCCCTGAAATTGCTGAGTGATAAAAAGAATTAACAAAAAAAAAAAGAGGCGGACGCAGATCCTCCAGAAGTGTCATGACACCCTACATCAATGCCAATTGGGGCTGAAAAGGCTGTGTAGAAGTACAACCTCCTGCAAGGCCTCCCATGCAGCCATGGGTGGGAGAAGACCAGGCCTCTCAAAGGTCTGCCTCTGGCAGAGAATAAATACCATGGACTGAAAAGTGGTTAAACCAAATGCAGTTAATATCACCCACACCAGCAATATTGAAAATATCTGTTGAAAAGCTAACTGTATCAGAAACAAGCAATACTCAACCACTCCGAGGTAGAGGAGGGGACTAGAGTTAAAATGAAAGTCCTTCTCAGTGCAGAAAAGAAGTGCTCAATTGCATGAATATCAGACCAAAAGGCAGATGCTTCCTGGTAAAGCCCCTCTCTCTGGGACCCTGGTGACAAGATACCACCCTGGTCTCAAGCAGAGAGTATGATCAGACATAGAATAAGAGACAAGTACTCTCACTACACCTATCCAGACCTGATGGAATGATTATGGGATAAAACTGAAGCAAACAGATTCATATGGTTATAGTAAGCTACTCTGCACAAACTGTATGGATTGGAAGAGCACTCTGACCCACTGCACTGGAGGAGGCCAGAAACTGATTGCATTTCCTTGTGCCTACTATGTACGAAGGACTGACAGTTATGAAATATTGGGTACAGCATGTGAATCCTGAAGGAAGAGAATGAAAATATTTCACTGATACCTGAGACTACTAAGTATACACTTGCACCAAGCCAGATCCGAATTATTACTACTGAAGGCCTGAAGGACCAAAAGGGGTAGACCCTTGGGAGGAGTGCTTTAAGGGATACTGTCAACCCCCCTTAAGCCTCATAATCTCTCTAATTTAAAAAAAAATGGTATGGCATGGTTGGTCACATTCTGCAAAGCTTGGTGATGTAGCTAGTAGTTTGATTTTGATTAACATTTTTCTTTTTAAAAGTGAAAAACATACTGCCCAGCATTCTAGTGTTACCACACAAACACATGTTTGTTTACAGTCTTTGATCAACTCCCACTGCATCTTTCCTGGAATGGGGAACACCCCAACACAGTCTAGTCACTCTTAGTGCAGCGCAGAAAGAGGAGACTATTGCATCATGAGTGGCTGCACAGTTTAGAGGTGTCTCTAGTGTTCAGGAAGTAATTAATAGAAGCATCTGAAACAAGAGTATAATGACACCATAATAACTGGCTTCCCCTTTTTCCCATAGGGAAACTGTGGTGTAATTTGCTGCTATAAAGGAGTGTTTATAAAGGCAAACATGCGCATGGTTTCCCTTGTTGTATGCATGCTCATGCAGCAGCGCCACCACTCAAAACCGCTCACCGCTTCCATCTCTCCCGAAACAGCACCGCCAGAAGAACTTGGTGGTAAGTTCTTTTATTTTTTCCCCATACACAGTGAAAACCTCGAAAACCTCACAAACCAGGACAAAAAAAGGAATGTTTTAAAATATGCCGATTCAAATCGGCACCGGACAAAAATGAAGCCACAACGCGGATGCACCGGAAGCTCTTTATTTTATATACAATAATTGCTGAGGCGAAAAAGGGAAACCCAGCAATTTACATAAATTAAAATATGGGTCGGGATGTGTAAACTCAAAGTTTACACACACCCTCAGGGTTAGATGCTAGTCATAAACCCCTCGGGTGTGTGTAAACTTCTCGTTACACACTCCGACCCATACTTTATCCTCTATATTATCATGCATTTCAGTTCTGCTAAGAAAGGAAGCAGATAAAGCAACCAGCAACATCAATGTATTTTAGAGAAGATAAGCAATCACAAAATGTGGGTTTTCAGCTAGAAATAATATGAAGCAAAAAGGTCTGACCGTGTCCCTGCAAAGACCTTGTGCACTCCACTGATGCCCCACTGTTTGCTGTCACCTATGAACCTCATCTGCAATGAAGATACAGATGTCTGTAGACTTTTTGAACAACTGCTATGTTCATCAGACTGGGTGAGACCTCTTTTTCTTCTAACTAGATGATAGCCTAACAGGCTATTTGTTTTGTATTTAAATTAAAATGCAGCCTCTGAACTTTGCTGGCAAAAATGAATGTGCCTAGTGGGACGCGTTTGACAATGTGCTTTTCAGATGGATAATTAAAGTTTCAGATCTCTAATTTTTGAAACAGTAATTGTTTATTATGCTGTTTTAAATGTCAACTGCTGTTTGAACATGAAACCAGTTAAACTCTAACCAGTAATATTCTATATGTGAATTGCAATTGCATATGTTTACCCACAGGAAGGGTACAACCAGAGTAAAAGCAGCCTTAGTGCCTTATTTGGGGCATCAGGGGAAAGTATGCAACATCTATATGGGATCATGTGTAATGGGAAAAACTAAAAGTACAATGTGCTCTAAATATGTTGCAATGGCAATGTACCAATATTGGTAATAGCTATTGGGGTGTGTGGCTAGTGAATTTATGGTATTGTTTGCCACGTGCAGACCTGATGTGCCACCCTAGGTCACTTGGGTACAGGATCTGGGGGATCAGGAGGGTGGGCTCTCAGGGGGCTCCAGAGTGAGTGCTTCCCAAGGACTGTTGAGGGATCCCTAGTGCTTTTGCATGATGTATTTGCATGCTACTATGTGGTGCTTGTGCTGTAGCCGTATTTCTTTGTGCACCACTGGGGAAGGTAGTGCATAGCCTTTTTTAGTGTTGAGCCAAAGGGGAAGGTTAGCCTTGTGAGGTTCAAGGCATTGCTGAGGATGTTGATGTCTCAAAGAGGGGTGTATGTACCCCATGGACCCCTGTTCCTAATAGGCCTGCCTGACCACTGTAAAAATAGGAATACTTGATGTGCCTCCAAGAGCTCTGAATCGGTCGGCTATTGATTGAGGGGTTTGGGGCACAGCAAGCTACTTTGTTTATTGTTTATTGTGAATTGTTCAGAAAGACCTTTGAGTCAGGGACTCATTTACAAAGGTTCCATGTCATACATCTCAAATGGAGATGGAGGGAGGATCACAGATGTAGAAGTGGGTAGCCATCTGGGAACTAGCGACCATCGAACAGTATGGTTCACAATAAACACAGCAATAGAGTCAAGCCATACAAAGGCAAAAGTATTGGACTTTAGGGGGGCTGGCTTTGCCAAAATGGGTGAGTGCCTAAGGAATGCACTAGCAAATGGGCAGGAAGGAGGGGTGGAAGAACAATGGGGAATAATAAAAACTGCCATCACAGAGGTAACAAGCCTTTGTGTGAAGCAAATAAACAAAACAAAACGATGTAAGAAACCACTATGGTTCTCAAATGGCAGTGAAGGTTCAGGAGAAAAAGAAAACATTCGGGAAGTACAAGGAATCACAGAAGGAGCAGGACAGAGAACTGTATCAGTTAAAGCAAAAGGAAGCTGGGAAGACAGTCAGAACAGCAAAGGCCCAAACCGAGGAAAAGACAGCCAACTCAGTTAAGAAGGGTGATAAACCTTTATAGGTACATCAGGTAGCAAGGAAGACCAAGGGAGGGATAGTGAGGCTTAATAAAGGGAGGGAGGGTGGGCAGAGGGTGACTGTGAAAAGGCAGAGACACTAAACAAATATTTTTGCTCAGTATTTACAAATGAAGAGGGGAGGTACCTAAAACAAACAGTAGAAACACTCTGGATGCAGAAGTTGATACCAGCCCATTTACAGAAGAAAGGGTCCTGAAAGAATTCTTAAAACTGAAGGTGGACAAAGCAATGGGGCCTGACGGGATTCATCCCAGAATTCTAAAAAGAACTAAGGCTAGAACTAGTGACACCACTGACTACCCTCTTTAACAAATCATGGGAGGATGGGGTGGTACCTGAGGACTGGAGGAGGGCAGATGTGATTCCCCTTCACAAAAGTGGGAGCAAGGCAGAAGCAGGAAACTACAGACCTGTTAGTTTAACCTCAGTGATAGGGAAAATGATGGAATCACTTCTGAAGGAAAGAATTGTCGAGTATCTAGAGGCCAGAGGGGCACAGGACCCAAGGCAGCATGGATTCACAGCGGGAAGGTCATGCCAGACGAATCTGATAGATTTCTTTGACTGGGTGACCAAAGTAGTAGATCAGGGAGGGGCTGTGGACATGGCCTACCTAGACTTTAGCAAGGCATTTGACACAGTCCCACACAAAAGGTTAATATACAAGTTAGCCAGCCTGGGAGTGGGTCCCAAGATGACAGCCTGGGTAAAGAATTGGCTGGAGAATAGGACACAGAGAGTAATAGTAAATGGAGTCCACTCAGAAGAAAGGGGGTTACTAGTGGGGTACCATGAGGTTCAGATAGGACTGTCCTCTTCAATGTCTTTATGTTTACATTGCAGAGGGACTGGAAGGAAAAGTATGTCTCTTTGCAGATGACACAAAGATCTGCAACAGAGTTGATGCACAAGGTGGGTGGAAAGGATAAGAAGGACTTGGCAAGGTTAGAGGAATGGTCAAATGTATGGCAGCTTAGATTCAATGCTAAGAAGTGCAGGTAATGCACCTGGGAAACAAAACCCAGGGAAGAGTACACAATGGGGGTGAGATACTAACAACAACAAAAATGGAAAGGGACCTGGGGGTAGTCGTATCAGATGACCTAAAGGTGGGCAAGCAATGTGAGAGGGCAGCAAGGAGGGCTGGGGGGGATACTGGGATGCATAGGGAGAGGCATCACCAGTAGAAAACAGGAAGTTATTATCCCTCTGTACAGACAGCTGGTGAGACCCCATCTGGAGTACTGCATGCAGTTCTGGAGACCCAATCTCCGCAAAGACATAGACAGGATGGAAGCTTCAGAGGAGGGCAACTAAAATGGTGCAGGGTCTGCACTGGAAGACATATGAAGAGAGACTTAAGGAGCTTAATATGTATAGCCTCGAGGAAAGGAGGGAGAGGGGGGACATGATAGAAACTTTCAAGTACCTCAAGGGAATCAACAAAGTCCAAGAGGGTAGCATCTTTCAAAAAAAGAGGTGTGCAAGAACAACGGGGCACAATTTGAAGATGGGGGGGCGGCTCAGAGGTAATTTAAGGAAGTATTTTTTCACAGAGAGGGTTGTGGATGCATAGAACGGCCTTCCGGAGGAGGTTGTGGAGTCAAAATCAGTGGTGGAATTCAAGCATGCATGGGACAGTTGTAAGGCAATTCTAGGGGTTGGGGGTAGGAAGAAGTAAGCTGCTGGTTAACTAGGATCTGCAGCTTATCCATTAGGTAGGGAAATGGGCAGACTGGGTGGGCCAAGCGGTCCTTATCTGCTGTCAAATTCTATGTTTCTATGTTTCTATGACAGTACAAACATTTGATAATACAGAGTAGGCAGTAATAAACAACGAAGGATTACATTATATTTCATGACAAGTGATACAGGGTAGAGCAGGGAAGGGAACTAGGTCAGTATAGAGGAGGAGATACAGTAAAGCACAGTCATATAGTTGCAGATCAGACTGCAACTGGCTGATAGTCGGTGGAGGGTTAGGGAAGTAGTTCACCGTAACTGGGGGAATAGTTAAGGGAGTTAGTAGGACAGCAAAGAGGCAGGATAGTGTCAGGAGCAGTCACATACGTTAGAGTCTTGGAGGAGTTCCCTCAGTCTAGTTTTGAAGGGACCAAGCCTTGTTTTGTTTGCTATTCAGATATAGAGAGAGTTAGTCAGATTAGGGACTTGGAAGCTGAAAGTCCTTTGAAGTTGGGAGGTATGAGGCCGGGGAACCCATAGTAGCTGCTTGTTCGAGTTTTGCGAGGATCTGGTAGGGTCTGCTGGACGAATAATAGAGGAGAGAGAAGGAGGGGCCCTAGGAGGATCTTCTTAGTTATTAGGCAAGTATGATACCTAATTCTGTTATCTAGGTTAAGCCATTTTGAGTCGTTGTAAAGTGTGCAGGTGTGGGTGAGGCGATCACAGCCTAGAATGAGGCGGCAGGCTTTGTTGAGTACGAGATGGAGACTGTTTAGTGCTGAGTTGGGGGCAGCACAGTATATGGTAATACCGTAGTCAAGGAGGGCAAGGACGGAGGAGTTGACAGTGCGTTGTAGGGCTTCCGGGGTAAGGCAATGTTTGTATCTATATAGCACACCTAATCTCGAGTTTAGGGACGAGGCAAGGAGGAGAATGTGTTGTTTATAGTTGAGGACTGGGTCCAGAGTGATCCCTAGGTATTTAAAGTAGTCAAGTTGCTCAAGGGGGGGGTGTGGTTGATAGTGAGAAAAGGGGGCAGTGGTTCTTGCGAGGATTCTGTGGTTGGGAGAAGATCATGACTTTAGTTTTCTTGTAGTTGATAGTTAGCCGTTGGGTGGAGAACCAGTGTTCAGCTTCGTGGAAAATATGTTGGAGTGAACGGTGAAGATTAAGAGGGTTGGAGTTGGAGGCGAAAAGAACTGCATCATCCGCATAGAGGAGCAGGTTGCCGGAGACGGCTGACGGGAGGTAGTTTAGGAATAGGCTGAAAAGTAAGGGACCTAGAATAGACCCCTGTGGTACTCCAGAACAGACTGGGTGGCAGGGGGACAGGACCGTGCCTACCTTTACCTGTTATGTTCTACCCGACAGGTAGCTGGCGAACCAATTTATGGTATCTTTGGAGAAGCCATTGGAGGCGAGTGTGTTAAGCAGAAGGGCGTGGTTGTTAGTGTCAAAAGCTTTTGAGAGATCCACGAAGATGGCATCTGTGAGGTGACCACGATCCAAGGTGGAGTGGACATGCTAGGTGAAAGCGAGGAGGGCAGTGGTGGTACTATGACCCTTATGGAAACCATGTTGTTGGTCACAGAGAAGTTTGTATTTAGTTAGGTGGTCAGTGATTTGGTCAGCGACAATGCGTTCTAAGGCTTTGGGGGAGAGAATGGATATTGGACGTAGTTGTTTGTGGAGGTGCGGTCCCCATTTTTAAAGATAGGGGTGATGTTAGCAAGTTTCCACTGGGAGAGAAATGTCCCTTGACAAAGGGAGCAATTTAGGATATGAGTGAGAGGGAGGAGGACTTCCAGGAGAGTAAGGCGAAGAAGCTTCAGGTCCAGGGGGCCACTGTGATTTGTCAAGTGGCTAAGAGCTTTGTCTAGGTAGGGTTTGGCATCCACAGGGGATAGGATGCGGACGGCTGAAGGGAGCAGGGGAGGGGTGTGGGCCCGGTTCGGCAGAGTATCGAAGAAGTTGGGGGGAGGATATGGTTGAGATTAGTGAAAGCGGAGTTTAGGGCTGAGGCTATGCGGATGGGATCCGTGATGCTGTCACCACCTATTTCTAGTTGGTCTGGGGGATGGTTTGGGGATTTGTAGCAGAGTTCCTTAATATTGTTCCAGAATTTCCATCCATCTCCCCAGATGGAAGTTAAGGATGCTTTGTAATAGTTTGCTTTGGCGGTGCGGAGGGACCACATGTATTTGTTATGAGCCTCCTTAAAGCGTTGCATGTCAGCTGGCTATTTGGTTTCATTGGCAATATGCCAGAGGGATTCATGCTATTTCATTAGGACCAGGAGGTGATCAGAAAACCAGGATACCTGGTAGCCTTTGGACATCGTCTTGGTAAGGGGGGGAACTTATCACAGATCTTATTAAAAATGGAGGTAAATAGATCAAACGCTTGATCGGGATCAGGGGTGGTAACGAGGGGTGTCCAGTCCCAGCATCTAAGGAAGGCCTTGAGTTGGGCAAGTTTACCAGGACCAAGGGTGCATTGTAGGGTGATTTTGGGGGGACGCTTGGGTGCCCTACAGGACCAAGCGCAGATCACAGGAGAGTGATCGCTTAGGGCATTGGGGAGGACTTGGGTGTTGGTAATTCTGTGCGGGTGGTTTGTGAAGACCAGATCCAAGAGGGTAGATGTCCCGGTGCGGGGATTTATTCTGGTGGGTGAGGTGACAACCTGAGTGAGGTTGAGCGCTGAGGCATCATTGGTATAAGGAGGAGCTTTTGAGGACAACCAGTTAATGTTGAAGTCCCCCATGACTATTTTTTTCATTTATGTGGTAGAAGAGTCACGATATAGTTCAGTATTGTATGGAAGGCAAGTTTGTGTTCGGTTGGGGGAAGTAGACAATGGTGAGTAGGAGGGGGGCAGTAGAACTGCCAGTAGATATTTTTAGAGTTCGAGTCTGTGCTCTTGATGCTAGTGGAGGGGTAGGGAGGAGTTGGCCTGACAGCGGGACCTTAAGGCATGCAGCACAGCCATCGCCTCATTTGCCCATTCTATCTGAGCGATAGAGGATGTAACCGGGGAGGTTTACAGCAGAGTCAGGTACAGAGGGGGAGAGCTAGGTTCACTCGATCCGATGATGTCAGGGTGGTGCTGGAGTACCCACCCCTGAAAGGAGACCCACTTTTTTTGCAGGCTACAGATGTTGAGTGAGGTGATTCGCAACCCATTTGAAGTGGTAGTTGGGGGGCAGTCGTTGGCCCAGGGTTGGGATGGACATTTTCCATGAGAATTAGTAGTAGAACAAGAGCTCTGAGGCGGTAGTTTCTTGCTTGTCAGGAGGAGGGAGGGGCAGGGGTTGGGTGGGCAGTAGTGGGAGAGCGACTGGGGGTAGGCTGGGGAGGGCAGGGCTGCAACTAGTCCAGTGCCCATGCTGCTGGCTACTGGTAGTGAGGAGGATGGTAGGGAGTTGTACAGTTACAGTATTTTTGTGGTGAGCAAAGCGGGCAGCGGGGTACCTGCCGGCCATTTCTGCAGCTCACCGCTCATGGGTAAACAGGTGAAGGGAGGGCAGGAGGGAGGGTGCCAGTCAGTTTGACCACATGAGAGGTTCTACTTTGCCTGGGGAGAGAGGGAGGGATAGTAGCATAGAGATATATAAGGCTGTGGACAGTAGCATGTTTGACTGTGAGGGTGTCATTATTGCTTTAAGAGGCAGGGAAGCTAGAGGGAAAAAGGCTATGGCTTGGGCAGATTGTGAGTGTGATCGAAGGAGATGGTATGACCTCTAGTGGTGAAAGAAAATAACCTGCAGGTGGAAAAGTTGGGTGATTGGTTAAAAATGGTGTGGGAGGGCTTTGTTGGGCAATATAATGAAGAGCCGACCAAGGGTGGTGGAGGGGGCAGTGGGGAGCCGATGCTCTGTGTCGGCGGGGCAAACACACACAGCGATTAACAGCAGCAAAATGTGGATGCTTGTACCTTCAGCAGCAGCCGGCACGTTGTGTTCGGGGGCAGGGAGGGTAACAGCAAGGACCCTCACGACCTCCTGGGAAGCTACTGGAAGAGAAAGTGGGAGAGAAGAAAAGAGGTGATTTAAATTGGACAGGTCACGAGGGGAGGGTCAGAAATAACCTCGATAGGGGAGAGCTATCGCAGTTGGTTCCACAGTGAGAGAGAAACCGGGTAAACTTAAGCAAATTACATGCAGCCTAAAGGAGTGCTATATCACAGATAGGCAGTCAAATTAAATGCATTAAAATTAAGGTAACCTACGAACATACAAACATATGAATATACAAAATTTGCCAGCAGATAAAGGCCTAGAGGTCTATCAAGTCTGCTCGAATGTGCAGCTAGCACCCCTTATTCTGCAGCTGCCCCTCGCTCCACCCTTCCCCTTCATTAACCCTCCCCCTTGTCCTGTCCCATCCTCGCTTGAAGCAGTCCACTGTTCTACTGCATACCACTTCAGCAGGTAACACATTCCACCCAGCCACCACCCTCTCTGTAAAAAAGTGTCTCCTCATCTCCCTCCTGAACCTTCCTCACTCCAGTCTCATATCATGGTCCCTAGTGGCCCTCACCTCCCTTACTTTGAACAGCCCCTCTGTACCCATCTTGTTTATTCCTTTCATGTATTTAAAGGTTTCAGTCATGTCACCCCTGTCTCTCCTCTCCTCCAGTGAGTACATGTTCAACTCCTTCAACCTCCTCTCATATGATAAGTCCCCCAGCCCCTTGATCATCTTTATCGCTCTGCGCTGCACCCCCTCCAGTAACTTAATGTCCCTCTTCAAATACGGACACCAGTACTGCACGCAGTACTCCAGGTGTGGTCTAACTAATGACCTATATAGTGGCAGAATCACCTCCTCCCTCCTCGAGGATATACCCCTTGCAATACAACCCAGCATTTTGTTGGCCTTTGCAGCTGCCTTCCTACATTGTGCCGAGTTGTTCATTGACCCTGTAATGAGCACACCCAGATCCTTCTCCTCCTCTGTCTGGGCTAGCTGCACTCCCCCCTAGCTGGTAACTCCTCCTTGGGTTCTTCATCCCAAAATGCAGCACCTTGCACTTTTTGGCATTAAAGCCCAGTTGCCAGGTGTCTGACCAGGTTTCAAGCTTTGCCAGATCATCCTGCAACCCCTGCCATCCTCCTAGGTCATCCACCACTGCGCCTACCTTGGTATCATCAGCAAACAGACTGATCTTGCTCTTGATGTCCCATGACATGTCTGCAATGAATGTCCCAAACAACACTGGTCCCAACACCGAGCCCTGTGGAACACTGCTCGTCACTGTCCTTGGGTGTGAGAGCTCCCCATAAAGGCAGTCTATGCAGTCAATTTAAATAAGGAACTTAAAGTAAAAAAACTATCTCCACTTCTGCAGCGACTGTAAATTGAATTAAAGGCATGGGCTGGCCTTGAGTCTGAGTCCTTATTTGAAAATTAAAAAAGGCGCCAAAAAACAGCACACACAGCGATGAACAGCAGCAAAGTGTGGATGCATGTACCTTCAGCAGCAGCCAGCATGTTGTGTTTGGGGGCAGGGGAGGGCAACAGCAAGGACCCTCATGACCTCCTGGAAAGCTGCTTCAGCAGCAGCCTGCATGTTGTGTTCAGGGGCGGGGGAGGACAACAGCAAGGACCCTTATGACCTCCTGGGAAGCTGCTTCAGCAGCAGCCGGCTCATTGTGTTCGGGGGCGGGGAGGGCAACAGCAAGGACCCTCACAACCTCCTAGCCCAGGAAGCTGTAGTTCAGATGAATCTGGGACAGGCATTGCAGCATCTCCCCAGAGTCACTGATAGTTCTTGCTGAGTAACATTCTGGAAAAATCCTTGGGAATCATGGCAGTAGCCGTTCAAAGTCTCTGCTGGAGTCCAGTGTGGCCCATCATCTGAAAATAAGAAGACACAGGGAAGAGACTGGGTGGGCCAGAAAGTCCTTATCTGTCAATAAAATCCATGAATCTATGAAGAGTCTGTTCCAGGTACAAGGCCCTTTAAACTGATACTAACTCCTGGACATAGTAAACTCACTCACCCAATGCTCCTGACAATGTTCTCTTTTTATTTTTTAAAGTTCAAAGGTGTCAGCACTGTATGTCCAGCCAACGTTTTGAGGGGGAAATCTCCTCTTCCTCAAGGGAAAACAGTTACTAAAAACAGAAGATAATACATGTTTTTTGTTGCAATATTATTTTTAACAAAAGATAATAACCTTACTACATGTCCTGGCCCAATAGCCTTGTTTAATTCATATCCTATCCTTATGGACTAACTTAATTCAAACTCTTTTTTTTTTTTTTTGTTAAAGTGCCTTCTTCAACTCTTTCACCTACAACTGTCATTATATTAAGATTCACAGTTAATATCCATGTACACGCCCCTTCTTGTCAATGTTTTATCTATTTATACCATTCCTGTTGACATTTAGAAATGGAGGGGGGGATAGGGCAAAATGCTACCTGGGCCATTGCCAAGCATATTTTCATTCATGTATGTTTTTCTTTCCTTAGTTCATTTTCTTTAAAACAAACAACATTTTACATCTTCCAACAAGTGCTCAAAATCCTCTTGTTTCAACATTTCTATAAATATTCAGATATTTACAACTACTACTAGTCAATTAGCATGTACAATTTACTTTTGACTTGATCACCTTTTTTATTTTATTTGAATAAACTTTATATCAAACAAAATAACTCAACAAACATGTCTCTATCTTCTTGTCACAGTGTGTCTGCTTTGTTGGCATAAAAGTAAAAGCGTTCTCTTTTTCATTTTCCAACCTGCAAATATACAGTAGGATCACATTTACTGAACACATCTTCATTCTCCCCTTTCTTCCTTTTCTGTAAATACTTCTTACAGCCGGACTCCCTCTGTAATCTGTTGTTATTTATTTTTTTTTTTTTTTAACTTTGTTGTAACCTTGTTGTTATGTTTCCTGTGACGGACATATGACCAGACGGATATATTAATTTCATTTTGCTAATGTATTTTGTTAGTGTAAGTATGCTTCTAACCCCATGTATTCTTCTATATTCCTAACTCTTTGCAGTCTTCATCCTAAGTAGAACTGCCCAGAGCAAATGGAACTTTATGCAAATGATGGAACTATCATTGTCTCATAACACATATTCAAACTGCTGCCCTTATCTGCTGCAACGTTCCGTCAACATCTCAGATTTCTTACTTTGCCTGACAAGTCAAGACACCCAGGAGACTTCCCCTTAGGTCATTTTGTGGCTCATTGCGAAGTATAAGCATCTTATACTTTATTATTCTTACTGCTGCCTTTGTTTACTGTTAAATTCTTTCATATGTTTAGTTTAGTTTAGTTTTTAGACTAAATTGTGTTATTTGTCTTGGTTCCTCATGGTTTGGAATAACTGCTGAGGAACCAAGGAGTTTCTTAGCCTTTGCATAACTTTTTCTGCTATTTAGATTATTATTTGACTGTTAAAAATGTATTTTAATAATTGTTTTTGAAACCACTGATCCGGTTTCTTTCAACCGCTAACCCAGTTGCTGTGAACCGCTAACCCGGTTCCGAGTTTTAAAACTTGCGGTTCATTTTCGGAACCTGATCGGTTCCGGAACCGACCACAAAAAAAAAAAACCTTTAGTTTATCTCTTTTGCAGTTGTGTTTTTTTCTCCTGGAAATGGAGCTGTCTGCAAAACCAAAGAAAAAGACTGGTCCCTCAGGTTTTAAAAATTGTCTGAAGTGTGGTGGACGTTTTTGCCAGAGCAGACAAGCATGAACACTGTGTAGTCTGCCTGGGAACTAATTATCTTTCTACAGACTGTGAAATTTGTAAATCTTTTCCACAAAAAAACAGCGGAAAAAAGATTGGAAAGGATGCAAAAGAGACTTGGCAAGGATGTTTCAGGCTCTGACCAGCCAACACCCTCCAAATCTGTGGGTGAAACTGCTGTCTCTTCTTTACACACCCCTGAAAAGGGTGATACAGGCACCTTAAAAAGAATAGGTGGTCCAGCTGACTCTCTCGCCCCCTCCAAGAAAACCAAAAAGACAAAGCATGTCAAACCCCAGGCTGATAAACCTAGAGGGGTTTCTTCTGTGCTTCATAGCCTGCCAGGAGATTGCCCAGGCCATGAAGGTCATTCAGGCAATACAGAGTTTTATACCTGTCCCTGCCCTCCCTCCTCCAAGGGTTCCAGAACAAACTCCTTCCTCTGAACTCCCCTCCCAGGAGATGGAAAATGAGGATTATGACGAACCAGAAGGTGATGATGGTGAGCCCATTGAACCGGAGATCTCACCAGAGCAAGAATTTGGCTCTCCTCCCAGACCAGAAGATTTTTCTTCTAATTTTTCCTTCGTAAGGAAAATAATTGTTGCTCTTGACCTAGCTACTGCAGAGGTCATAGAAGATGAGGAGGAGGAGGCTGACTATCTGGAGATGAGAGGGCTAACACCCACAAAGAAAATTCTCCTGTCAATAAATAAATTCTTTAAAAAAGGTTTATTTAAAATCTTGCAGAATCCACATTCTGTTCTGCCTCTGGATAAAAAGGCAGATAAGAAATGCTATCTGGACAGATAAGGGGCTGAATTTCTTTACTCTCACCCTGATCATCAGGGTATAGTCCAGCAGGCAGCCTGTGAGAAGGTGAGGGTTCCTCTATCCTCTCATCCACCTGAGAAGGATTCTAGGAAGATAGACAGCATGTCTAAGAAAGGGTATTTAGCTGCCTCCCTAGGGATGAAACAGGCTAGTTACCAGGCCTATGCTGCACAGTACCAAAAAACACTGTGACAATCAGTTCTGGCAATGTCAGAGAAGGCTCCTTCCCCTCTCTCTGAAGACCTAGCAGAAACAGCAAGGTTTGGACTGGAAGCATCTAAGTACCAGTTCCAAATGGCGGCAGATGCAAATGACAATGCTGCTAAGTGGATGGCTCTGACTGTAGCCCTGAGAAGGCTGGCATGGCTGAGGGCTACTAACTTTACTGGATTTACTGGATTAATAGGGACAAAAGAAGGCACAAGGCCCGTCGTGATTGTTCCCCACAAAAGTGGCTCATTTAAATTTAAGGAATTTAACCATATATCCAAATGGGATTTGAAAGTGTCAGAATTGGATATGCTTATTAACTCCTGTGGCAGTGTGTTCCAGCTTTTGGCTGCTCTTATAGTAAAAAAGTTATCATGTTTGTTAGTGTTAGCCCAATCCAGTACGAGCTGCTGGTTATGAAGTCTGCCTACCATGCGCTTGTTAGCTAACATAAGTCCACATTGTTTCATTAAAATATGTGTTTTAAGTAGCTTAAAAATCAGAAGACTGTCCCTCCTATGTCTCCTTAAGGTAAGTGGATAGAGCCTGGTTTCCCTGAGATGTACTTCATAAGGGTATGTCTTCAGTCATGGGATCATTTTAGTTAACCATCTCCGGACCTGCTCCAAACGTTTTATGTCACCCTTTAAATAAGGACTCCAGTATGGAGTACCATAGTCCACATGAGGTTGGACATAGGCCCTATAAAGTGGTACTAAACAGTGCTCAGATTTACTAATAAATGTCCTTTTAATTTGTTTTAAAATAATATTAGCTGTTCCTGCTACTTTATTACAATGGCCAATTGGTGTCAGTTTGTTGTTAATTAGATTCAAACGTAGCAATCCCTCATTTAGATGTTTATTTATGGTACACTTATCACATACATAATCAAGAATAAGGCTGGGTAATACTTTAACCAATTGGTACATATGACACAGTGTACATTGAATACCCATATCACCCTCCAGCGTTATAATGGTACTAGATGTAGAATCTGATATATATCCACATGTCAAATTAGGGGTGGCAATTTCATTATTCATCTTTGCAGTTTGTTTAGTGTAGCAGTAACTACAGAAGGAAGGACTGAATAGATTTAAACCTGCACTTAAAATCAGATGAGAATAGGACCTATGTACTTACCCCACCTTAACCGCAAATGCCAAACACGCAAAACACACTTGAGGACACGCATGTCTTTGCGCGCGTCTTTGTGCATTCACCCTGCCCGGGCTCGCCCTGCTCACCACAGGTCATATTGATATAGCCTGAAGTGACTCGGAAGTGCTGTCCAAGGTTGCGTTAGACGCCCATTTTAGAAGTACCAAAATTAGGATAAAAACTTAAAAAGAACCACTCATGCGTGGTTCCTACACATATAAAAGGAGTTTAAAGTTGCATAAAACAAATAAGGCAGTGTAAGGGATGCGCAGTAGTTTCCCAGATATCAGTAAAGAAACTACAGTCCCTCTTCCTGGTCACAAGGTACACAGGTCTCAGTCTGCAGATTTAGTAGTCACAATAAAGTATTAAATAGGCTCAAATACACTCTGTTAGCACTGTTTCAGCTCCTGGGATAGCAGAAAACCATTTAACCCCAGAAAATGTGCACACTTGACACAGGATACCCAGGCTAAGGCCATGGATTTTCCTGTTGAGGATCACTCTCTCTTCGGTAAACACACTATGAAAAAGGTGGACGAGTACAAGGTCACCTACAAAAGTAACTACTCCAAAGAAAGGCCTTCTCCTTCATATAGGCCTTATGGGAGGGGAGGTGGAGGAAGGACATCCTATGGTAGGTCCTTCTATCAGGCATAGGCTGTCCCACAGCTGCAGCCTTACCCACAGCAGACTGGGTAATATAGGGCCAAAGGTAGAAGGGGCTCCAGAAGAGTCTCCCAATCTACCCAGGTTCAGTCACAACCAAAACAAAATCCCCTGACTCAGTTGTCAAGGCTGCCTCCCTAGCACCAGTAGGGGGGAGACTGGTTCATTTTTTCCAGGCCTGGCAGGCCATTAACACAGACAAGTGGGTTTTGGAATTAGTGAGTCAGGGTTTGTCCCTGAGTTTCAAGTCTCTCCCTCCTCTGAAATCAAAGCTGTTCAAACCAGCTTCTCTTCAGGAAAGAAAGCTTTTGGAAAAGGAGGTTCGAACCTTGCTCCACATAAAAACTGTGGAGCCTGTATCAAGGCTTCAGAGAGGAAGAGGGTTTTACTCTCAGTACTTCCTCACCAAAAAGAAAAATGGGGAGTGGCGGCCTATTCTAGACCTCAGACTACTGAACAAGTATCTAGTAAGACCAAGGTTCAAAATGGTCACCTTGTCCCTAATCTTGCCAGTCATTCAAAAAGGAGATTGGCTGGCATCTCTGGATTTGAAGGATGCCTATTTTCACATCCCAATAAGGGAATCTCACAGGAAGTACCTCAGGTTCAGACTTCCTTCAGGCCACTACAAATTCTCAGTCCTTCCCTTCGGCCTCACCTCAGCACCCAGGGTGTTCACAAAATGTCTGGCAGTGGTAGTGGCATGTCTAAGAAGACTAGGAATTTCAGTTTTTCCTTACCTCAGTGACTGGCTAGTCATGGGAAAGTCATCACAACAGGTGGAAGATCACCTGGTAACAATGCAAAATCTGTTACAGTCTCCGAGGTTCCTGATAAATGAGGAAAAAATCCTTTCTCAATCCAATACAGGTCCTGCACTTTATTGGAGCAGAACTGGACACTTTGCAAGGAACAGCCTTCCTTCCCAAGGACAGGATCCAAGGCATCCTGCAACTGATTGACTCATTGAGGTTGGGAAAGCCATGTCCAGCAAGGCAATACTTGCAGATCTTGGGACATATGGCTGCAGCAACAGGAATTGTCTTGGGAACAAGATATCGAATGAGGGATATTCAGTTTCATCTCAGAGCACACTGGTGCCAAAGGAAAGACAAAATGTCAAAACCAATTCCAGTAACAAAAACTGTGCTTAAGTCTCTACAGTGGTGGAAGGAAGCACATAATCTAAGAGAAGGAGTTACCTTTCAGAGGGAAACCCCATTAATTATTCTTACAACAGGCGCCTCTCTGTTAGGCTGGGGTGCTCACTTGGGAGAGCACACTACCCATAACACATGGTCAAGTGCAGAGTCACTCCTCCACATAAACTTGTTGGAGCTCTGAGCAGTATTTCTAGCTTTAAAAGTCTTCTCTCATCTGGTACAGGGCAAAGTGGTACAGGTCAGAACAGACAACACCATCACAATGTACTACATAAACAAACAAGGGGGAACAAGGTCAGACCCTCTGTGCACAGAGGCCATGAACATATGGGATTTGGCCTACTCACTAAAGGCTTCCCTGCAGGCCATTCATGTACTAGGCAAAGACAATACCCTGCAGATGTTCTAAGCAGAATCAACCAGGCAAATCACGAATGGTCTATAAACAGATAGGTACTGTACTCAGTGTTCAGAAGGTGGAGCACTTCAGAAGTGGATCTCTTTGTCTCCCAAGAGAACCACTTACTGCCCCTATTCTGTTGCAGATCACCAGCCAGGGACACAATTCCACTGGATGCCCTGGCCTATACACCTTCCCTCCTTTTCCTCTCATCTTCAGGGTCCTGATCAAGCACAGGTGACAACCTGCATCTATGATCCTAATAGCACCAGACTGGGCCAGACAGCCATGGTACCCCTTACTATTGTCCATGTCGGTATCCAAACCGATACATCTTCCCAGGAGGCACAATCTCTTGACCTCTCACCAAGGGAAAATCTTGTACCTGAACCTCAGGTCTCTCAGACTCAAGGCTTGGTTCTTGAGGACTTAGACTATTCAAATCGAAATCTCTGTCAAGCTGTTCTGGATATCCTGAAAGGATACAGGAAGCCTCCCACTAAGAAAATCTGTTCTACAAAATGGAAAAGGTTCTCTATTTGGTGTGATGCCAAAGTGATGTCACCTGTCCTGCCACAAATCCCAGTGCTATTAGAATACCTTATAGACTTGCATTCTCAGGGGTTAAAATACACATCCCTAAAAGTACATCTGGCATTAATTTCAGCTTACATTTCTGCTGGGAAAAGTGTTTCCATAGCAGCTAATCCCATTTTCAAAAAGTTCTTCAAAGGATTGTGCCATATGCCCCTCCTATTAAGGAACCATTGCTGGTGTGGGACCTGAACATATGCATTGCTCAGCTCATGAAACCTCCTTTTGAGTCCATGTCTTCAGCTCATCTTCAATATGTCAGATGGAAAACTGTGTTTCTGGTTGTTATCACTTCTGCCAGAAGGATACGTGAACTACAAGCACTATTGTGTGGAGAAGGACTACCTCTCATTTCACAATGATAAAGTAGTGCTTCGAACTAACAGGAGATTTCTTCCTAAGGTGGTTTCTGATTTCCACCTAAATCAATCCATAACACTGCCAGTCTTCTTTACTGAACATGCCAGCTCAGGTGAGCACAGACTCCATAATCTAGACATGAAAAGGGCATTAAGTTATGGTGTGACCCACACCAGGAATCATAGAAGTGAGAAGCAACAGCTTTTTCTCACTTATGGGGATGTGGGGAGAGGCACCCCAGCTTCCAAGAGATCAATATCTCACTGGGTATTCCAATGCATTCAGTTTTGCTATTCAAAAGTTGGAAAACAGGTCCCAGCAGGCTTGAGGGCCCATTCAACTAGGGCCACAGCTGCTTCTATTGTAGCCATAAGAGATATTCCCTCAGTGAAGATCTGTAAAGCAGCTACTTGGAGAACAGTACGCACTTTTACTAAACATTACAGTTTGGACATACAGTCCAGGAGTGATGCCAGGTTTGGCACAGCAGTCCTACACAGCCTCTTTCTGAAATAGGTTCTCTGCCCACCTCCAAAGGTACTGCTTTGAAGTCTGCAGAGAGTTAGGAATATAGAAGAATACATGGGGTTAGAAGAAAAATAAATACTCACCTTAGTAATCTTGTTTCTTCCAAAGTATTCTTCTATATTCATAACTCTCCCTCCCTGCCTCCCCTTCCAGAACCAGAGCCTCTGCATTCCTACCTGAGTCTTTTTGGTTTGTTAGTCCCAAACACAGACATACATGTTTTTAATCCTGGTGGGAATTGATTCTCTCTTTCTTTTTCTAGGTGTTTATGGCACTTCAGAAAGAGGTCTTGTTAATATTATTATTATTGTTAATGTTATATAGATTTTATGCTGTCTTAGACAGTTTGGATAGTTACACTATATAGATGTAGTTAGGTACTATAGTATGGGTTGCCTTGTAGGCTCCCTCAAAATCTGAGACATTGATGGAACATTGCAGCAGACAAGGGCAGCAGTTTGAATATGTGTCATGAGCCAATGTTTGTTCCATCATTTGCATAAGGTTCCATTTGCTCCAGGCAGTTCTACTTAGGAGGCAGACTGCAGAGAGTTATGAATATAGAAGAATACATTGGAAGAAACAAGATTACTAAGGTGAGTAATTTTTTCTTCTGTCATAAGTGGGCACAAAACATGGCTTCCAAAGTCACATAACCAAACAGGTCTTATGGGAAACATTGGCCAAAGCTGCTCAGAGGAATGTTTCCTTAGGAACATTCAGTCACAGATTCTGTAAGGCAGATGTGAGCGTGCCATTTTGAATGCCTCAGTCAGCCTGAAAGGCAGAGGCATGGGGTTGAACGCCTTGGACATCCTGGAATACAAAATCATAAAACTCAGCTGAAGATGTCTGAGTGTGTAGAAGCTAACTGGCCTGGATGATGCCATCTCTCCATATACGCACCCATTTGGGAAGGGGGCAGTGGTAAACTGTCACTCATAGAAGCGTAACCTCCTCCCACTGAAAAGCAGAATAAATCAGCAAGCTAAGACTCAGCTCGCTCTCTTGGACCCAATAACATCTGAAAACCCAGAGTCCTGCAGCTAGAGATCTGGTGAGAAGTACAGCTTAGGGAACAGTGTTTCTTCAGATTTCTGCAGGTAAATAGATTGTAGAGTGAAATAACTCAGATTCGCCTATCTGTTAACTGTCTGGTTTAACCACATTTATGTTAATTTCTAGTAAACTGCAATACTTTTGTCTGACTATATACAGTATATATATATATATCTATATATTTATATATATTATATATATATAATATATACATTATGTTGTAAATACTTGTGAAGAATCTATTTTTGATAGAACAAGTGATTGCGATTTCCAATGGCTTAAGTCCTTAGCAGAGAGCGTCCCTGATCAGCCTTAACCTTAATAAAACTTTAAAACAAGATAACAGCGAGGAAATAAGGCAGGGCAGCCATTAGAAAGAGCAGTGGCAGACATCCAGAGGTTTTGTGTAAAAATCACGATGGAGGATGAAGACCGATCAGCTGAAGAGTGGTCGGACAGTGATCTGTCCCAGGCCTTGGCAACTGCATCACAATCTGACTGGAGTGGAGCTGCCAGGAAGGCAAATAGCAACCAGAATGGGAAGCAGCCCCCTACAGACCAACTTAACGGAAAGATGGACACAATGATCGCTGATCGCCGTGCTAAAGGACTTACAGAAACAAATCCAATGCACTACAGCAGTGTTACGCATGTACATTACAAAATTAGAAACCAGGGCCACAGACCATGAGGAGCAGTTAACCAAAACTGATTCTAGAGTGGATACCCTGGATGCAGCATTGCTGCAGCTGAATAACAAGGTGCAAAAAATGGAGGAACAAATTGCAGATGCGGAGAGCCGCAATTGTCAAAATAATCTAAGACTTCATGGAATACCAGAAGGGGAGGAGGGAGTGGCAATGGTCTCCTTTCTGCAGCAGTTCCTCAGGGTGGGCTTGGATTTCCTACCATCCTGCACATTAGAAATCTAGAGGGCTCATCAAGCCCTGGGCCTACACCCCACTGCACTAAACGCCAGGCCATGATCAAGTGTGGCAAAATTCCTCTGATACAACAAAAAATAGGACATTTTGATGGCAGCATGGAGGAAAAAAGTAGTCATGCATCACAACCAATGCATTTTCTTTGACAGCGATTACCCCACAACGATCCAGGCAAGGAGAAAGGCTTACATTCTCCTATTTAAAATGCTGAGCACAAACAACTTTAAATTCTCCACCCTATACCAAGCAAAATTAACAGTACAGTTCACTGAAGGGGACTCAGACCTTTAACACAGCTACAGAGGCCAAGGAAGCACTGAAGGGAAGAGAATTTCTGGTCGACAGAGAAGAAGGAATAGGGACACCAGTACCTGAATCACTGGCAACAAAGATCTTGAAGCAAGCATGGATGATGATCCAGGCCAAAAACAGGCGAGAGATGATGCAACAGATAAAAAAGCACCATAAATAATGAACTACTAACCAAAGGGGTAGGTTAAACATAGATGATGGCTGGTTGGGGGGGGGGTTCTATTAGGGGGAAGACTGACTATCAACCCGAAGATCAGGCTAAAGTTAGCAGGACATGGGAAGGAGGGGGGAAAGGGAAATGAGTTGGGAGGAGCGGTTGTCCTCTGAGATAGGGAAATATTACACCTGAATTATGAAACATAAGCTCAGTGCTTAACACAGAAATGAGTGGTTTGAATTAGGGTCCTTACCCCTGTGTTTCTCCTGTTCAATCTTTTCTCTTTAACTTTCTCTTGTGCATACAGAGTGACAATATAGCAACAAAAATGGGAAAAATCTGTTACCCCGGCAGGTGCACAGTCAATTAGAGTCCCTCTACAGGACTCTGGGATGGGAAACTACCCTCCCAATAAACATATATAATTACATCCCTCTCATGGTCTCAACTATACCATGGCATGAAGCGAGCAAATGGTGAACTGAGACTCCCTAATTGGCCTGGATTAGTGCTTCATGACACTGAATATAGTGACTCATACTGAAGGCAGGGATTGTCTCCTGAAATCAAGGAGCTTTACTCCTGCTGGGGGGGGACCTGGTGAGATAACTCACTAAAGGGATCATGACATAGGGGACTGTATGGTATTATATTAACATTAATAAAACTGAACACAGTTTAAGGGGCTGGCAGAGAGCTGAGGGAGGGACAGTCCTGTATCAGACTTTGATAAAGGTTTACACTCAGGAGTAAGGGGGGGGAGGGGTTATTAGGAATTGAAACTGGTGAAAGAGGGTACAAAGGGTACATGCTGTCTTCTACGGCAATGGCTCAGAGAAATAAGGGAGCTCCTGCCCTCCTGCCTCCATGCTCATTAGGTGCAGCTCAGCAGGGGCAGGGCTGATTCAACCCCTCCGACTCAGGGCTGATGGATACTGCGTTGGATGGGGGGGGATGCCCACTGTTTGTTTTGGTTGGAATGGTGCTGGACTGAGGGATCCTTTAAACAAATGTCTTGGTGGGGTTAGAGGTAGAATCCATAAGAGTAATACTCTGTCTAGGATGCCAATCCCTCTGGCAGCTGGCACTAAAGCTTAGCGCCAGGCACTTCAAGGCTATCGATAAATCACCTCCGCCGGAAACAGCCCTCCTAAAAACCCTGGATAATTGGCTACAAGTATAAGAAGTGACAGAAGGAGGGGGAACAACTATGTTTGACTTGTGAAGTCCACACCTCAATACCCACCCCATATAGCTCACAAAGCTATAGAGGCCACCCCAACAGGAGTGATTGCCTCTTGCATGGACCAGCCCACACCCCAGAGAGCCTGAATCCAGGGCTCCTACTTGGAAGCCCAGTTTGCCACTTAGTTTTAGATGCCGGGCTGGCACACAGTTGACATCTTTAACAGTTATATTGCAGTTCAAAATTTAATTGTCATGTTATGTTAGTATTGTTGCATGCGCTGGTAATAATGATAACGGGCAGCAACCAATAAGGGCAGAGAATACAGAGACAAGGAAAGCTCAACGCTATGGTTTATCTTAGTGGATGATATACACTGGTACTCACTGAACGTCAGTGGTCTGAGCAAGACTATTAAAAGAACCCAAACCTTAGCCAAGATAAAGAAGAAGCGCCCTGATCTGGTCTTTCTCCAGGGGGGCCCATCTGGATGCCCCTGAACACACAAAGCTAGTGAGGAAAAGATTTAGGCAGGTCTATAGCTCAGAGATGCCCAAGGTGAAATGCAGAGGGGTCGCTATATTAATCCCAAACCAGACAGCATTTCAGGAGCAGAAGGTGGTGAAAGATAAAGAGGGCAGGATGATACTAGTGCAAGGACTTCTACAGGGTGTAGAGGTGACTTTGGCCTCCGTATGGCTTCAAGACACCAGAAATACAAAAGCTGATGGACCTTGTGCTTACAAATGTTTCTGGCATGTTATTGCTGGCAGGGGGTTTTAACCTTTTTACATCCTCTGTGTGAAAGTCATCTAACCCACACTCACCTAGGCAGCCATCAGCTCACAAGCAGTGTGTGAGAATACTCAAAGACTTAGGGTAGAGAGACATATGGAGAGAACTTCCCAGCAGGGTTAAGAACTACATGCATTACTCGGCAGTGCATGACATATACACAAGAACAGATTACAGCTTCACACAGTCAGAGTATATGCACAGAATTACCAGGTGCCAGCTGGGGGATATCCTTCTCTCAGATCACTCCCCAGTCCACACATTCCTCAAGCACTCATAGTTCAGGCCTAGGACTCAATGGAGGTTAAATGCCCATCAGAAGAATTTCGTACATTTCTTAAAGAACAGATCAAGAAGATAGTAACATCAGACCCAGTGGGACAACAGAAGGAGGCTGTGATGTGGGATACACTAAAGACAGTACTCAGAGAACATGTAATAGCATACTCAGCTAGTAAAAACAAACAGAGGCAACAACAGTTACATGACAAGTTAGAGACATTCCACTTCTTGCAAGAGGCACATAAGCAGGGGGACCAGACAGTTAAACCACAGATGGTGAGGGTCAAAGGTGAGATAGAGGCAATCTACTGCCACAAAACAGAGGTGGCTCTCTCGTCTTAGACAAAAATATTATGAGGTGGGCCCTACAGCCACTAGAGTGTTAGCACATCAACTGAGACACCAAAAACATAGAGCCTCAGTAGCAGCAGTTAAGAACCCAGACACAGGGAATGTTGAGATGGAGACAGCAAAGATAGCAGAGGCCTTCCAAAGTTACTATTCTAAGTTATACACCCCTGAAGGGACCCACAACCCGGTTACTACAGAGGAGTTCCTTAAGTCCCTAAAATTGAAAACTCTCCAGCCAGAAATGGCAGAGAAGCTCACTGCACCAGTCACCATGCAAGAATTAGGAAATGTAGTATGCCTAGCCAAAACCCAGAAAGTCCCAGGCCTGGACGACTACATTGCAGAAATATACAAGATACAAAAAGAGCAACTGCTTCCCCCACTATTACGGGCATGTAATGAGGTGATGGGGGGAATCCCTAAAACATGGCAATATGCCACTATTTTGGTGATCCCGAGACCAGGTAAGAATCCGGCTGAGAGTGCAGCCTACAGTCCCATTTCAGTGTTGAATGCTGACTATAAGTTCTTTACAGCAACAATAGCACGCCAAATGGAAACTATTCCCTTCCCTCATCCACTCAGATCAGACGGGGTTTATTAGAGGTAGGCAAACAGGAGACAACATCAGAAGGGCACTGCACATACTGCACCCCATTAACACACACCAGACACTTTCAGTAGTCCTCAGTCTGGATGCAGAAAAGGCCTTTGATAGGGTCTCTTTGCCCTATCTATATGCTGCTCTGTTAAGAATGGGTTTTACAAAGGAATTGGTAAAGATCCTCCAAAATATATACACTGACCCTAGAGTATCCATTAATGGGAACATCTTGTGTCACTTCCCACTGAGAAGGGGCACATGACAGGGATCAAAAACCAGAGACGCACAAAAAACACAGGGTGCTCTGTGACGAAAGAATTAACTATCTGCACAGTCACGCCGGGGCTTACCTCAGTTCAGTGTAATAAAATTCCTTCATTTCTTCACCATGTGGTGCATATGAATGAACACAGGACTGAAAGACACAAGAACTAGCATCTGACATTTCACCAAGTCACTGGCTTTCACGTTCATTCATATGCACTATGTAGTGAAGAAATAAAGGAATTTTACTACACTGAACTGTGGTAAGCCCCTTTTGTAGTGTGCTAGGTGTGCCGTGACTGTGCAGATAGTACATGACAGGGATGCCCGCTGTCACCCCTTCTAGTTGCACTCTATCTAGAGCCTTTAGCCCAGGCAATTAGACAGAATCCACATCATAAGGGAGTATGGATTGGAGAAACAGAACACAGGACAGCACTTTATGCTGATGATATTCTGCTCTACACAGAAGACCCGGAAGAATCCATCATCAAAGTTTTCAGAATTCTCACAAAATATAGTGAAATATTGGCATACAAGCTGAATACTAATAAAACAGAAGCCCTGGCCCTTTACTATTCTCTGAGCCCAGTGCTAAGAGGGACTTTCCCCTTCCGTTGGGACTTCCAAGACCTTAAATACCTAGGCGTCAGATTACCATGTAGTCTAAACAGACTTTATGAAGTCAATTGCTCACCACTGGTACGTCAGCTTGAAGAGAACTTCCAAAGATGGAAGACACTCCTACTAACACTGATCCATAGAACAGACTTGGTGAAGATGTGATAATTCCAAGATTCCTATATATATTTCAGAATATCCCTCTCCAAATAACAAAAGAAGACTGGAAGAAGTGGAACTTAGCAATATCTAGGTACATTGAGGGAGGTCAAAAACCCAGAGTAAAGCTCCCCACCCTTATGCTCCTGAGAAACAGGGGGTGCCTGGACCTATCAGACCTGAAACTATAACATGCTGCGGCCCAACTGCGGGTACTCTTATTGGTATTCATAGGTCTCAACACTGCAATAGCTAGGCATGGAGAAAGAACTTCTTCCCTTCCCAGAGATGATAAAGTTCATGTTTGGGAAACAAGAGGAGCTAGGAGGGAGGGACAAGGTGAACTCCTGGCTACAGCTGGTGAGAAATTTGGGATCAGATGGTTTCTGAAATGCAGATCTGCCTCAGATAGCCTGGATATGCCCACTGGCCTGCCATCTGGACTTTGCGCCTGCCACCCTGGACACAACATTTAAAGACTGGCAACACTTAAGTATTATGCATGTCCATCAACTGGGTCTAGGAGAGCAGGGTAAGTCCTTTCTAGAGCTACAACAGTATAGCCTAGCCCGCAGGGAGTTCTTTTGGTATTTACAGATTAGGCACTTCTTTATGGCACTCCCTCTGAGGCTAGAGAACTGGGGGGAGAGGGCAGCAATAATAGAAGCCTTAATACTGCACAGGGACTCCTGCAACCCCACACACTTGATATCCAGTAGATACAAAGGCAACAAAGCCCGTCAACTCACATACCATCGTCACACTGAATACAGAGCCTGGAGGTGGGAGAAGGAGGTAGGCAAACATATACATAAAGCAGATTGGGAGAGGGGCTGCATCAAGGTAGGCAGAGTCACCTCAACGCACATATGGAGGGAATATGCCTGGAAGCACTTAATTAGATTCTTTCGGACATCAGTTATCACAGCCAAATATGGGTCTCATGCCTCATCTGAATGTTGGAGAAATTGTGGAGAAAGTAGGGCGGGACACACACATATTATGTGGTCATGCCCAAGATTAAAGACGGTCTATCAGGAGATTGAGCATGCGATAGCAGAGTTGTTACATACCCCAATACTCTTAACAGCACAGTTATATATTCTTCACATTTACCCCAGAGAAATGAAAGACAGGCTTATTAAATACCTAACAGGAATAATGGTAATAGCAGCCAAGAAATGCATCACCAAGAAATGGCTGACCCCTCAACAAGTTACTGTCCAGCAGTGAAGGAAGTTAAGGAATTTAATCAGTTGTCACCACCTGTACGTAGTTATTGAATAGTATATCTGTATTATTGTATACAATCCTCTCTGACTGAAACCTAATATCCTGTACATACTGTTATCCTTCTCTGTAATTAGTTTCCTCCTGGTTATTGCTGTATTTGCCATCTATATTGCTGTAATGCCTTGATATAGCTGTACTTGCTTTGTATATGCGTTGTTTGTCTTCCCGGGTTGACCCTGAAAAAGGGACAGCAATTGTCTCAGCGGTCTTACCCAGTTACCAAAATTTCAAATTAAAAATAAATAAATAAATAAATATAAATAAAATTTATACGATGGAAAAAAATCACTTTTGGGTTAAATGACAGAGTGGAAACACATAGATCAAGGTGGAGAGCATGGGTGCTGTATGTGGTGCAGCACGACTCCACTTTTGTCCCCTAGCACTCGGGAACCAGGAGCAGGAGCTCCAGGAAGTCATAAGATACAAGAACAGAGGGAGGTGAAGGGACAGAGTCAGGGTACCTCAGAATACAAGGCTAAGGGAGAAAAGTAGATTAAAAGAGACCTAGTAAACTTCTGATGTGAACAAAGCACAAAGCAAGGTAAAGACACTAAAAAAATCCAAGAGGGGACCACCAAGCTGTGTAGGGAGAAGGCCCCAGTGGATGAACATTGTCAATATAGCTGTAATTGCTTTGAAAGGCATGTGATGTAGGAATATTCCCAGACAAATGTAATGAAGAATTCCTAGCAAAGTGCACTGTTTTACGTATGTATATGTGTTTTTTGAAAGTTCAATAAAAAGATATTTACCAAAAAAAAAGAACAAGTGACTGCCTGTTTATTTACTAAAGTAATTTGGTTGTTTCTGTTGGACTCTGTTTTGCAGTCCATCTCTGAAGGGGCAATCTACCCACAGTTATTGTATTGACCTTCCTGACCCCGTGCAAAGGTGGAGGTAAAAAGCAGGTTTCCTGGTTCCTGTTGGTAAAAACCTGGTGGTGGTGGTGAACTAGAAATTCCTGGTGTGGGGGTTTTCATCACACATGTTTATCACCAAAAATGCCATTTTATCTTTTCCATCTGCTTTAACATGAAGGCTCATTTATCAGTCACACACTCACCCTGAATAGTTAGGGTGTCTCACTGCGCCTTGCCTGCCAACTGATAAGGATGCTGACTGTTGTGGACTTACTGTTTAAATTCTATTTCAGAATCGCACTTCCAGTTCGAGTAGATGTCATGATACTGCCATCACGAACATGGCAATGTCATTACCATGGTGACATTGCGGTGAACATTCACCCGTGCAGACCTCCTAGGCAGTGCAATACTGCCCTCCACCTGACGGAAAACACCATCAATTTTCTTAAGTAACTTATTCGTTGTAATCCTGGAATTTATTTGGTTAAAAAAATGATCACTGGATGAACTATCTCTGCAATCCACAGCAGAATGTAAAACCCTTATAGATCTGACTAGAACAGATAGTCACTTACAAAATGGGATACAGTACTATCATGTACAGATAACTAGACAAATGAAACTGCACAACAGAAAACAACGTGCAGATGGAGGGGAAGGAAGGAATGTACTGGAACTAAAAGATTTTGAAAGGGTAACAATGGAGAAAATTATATTCACTACTTGAATATACACATGACCATGCTTCTATACTTACTCAAAATGACTAGTGAAGACATAATGAGGAGTGCAAGACATGACCAGACAACAGTGATCTACTCATCCGAGGGTCGTGAAAAGAATATAAATAAAATGTTAACAGCCTCAAATACATACATTACATTGTACATACTCTGCATCATATTATCAACAAGTATATTGTCCAATCAAACTACTGACAGTCAAGCCATATCCTCTTTTAATCCATGCTTCTTCTCTGTGACTTCAAATTGATCAATCCAGTAGGTTTTCTTGTACAGTAGCTGCTTTCTGTCTCCTCCCCTATGGAGAGGTGGCAGGTGTTCTAGTCCAAAAAAAAGTCAAACCGAGTATTGGGTAGTGTGCTTCCATAAAGTGTCTTGCCACTGGAGATCTTTCTTCAGACCTCCTGATGTTGCTTTTATGTTCCATAAAGTGTTTTTGAAGTCCTCTGCTTGTCTGGCCTATATAGACCAGACTGCAAGGGCATTGAACCAAGTACACAACATATTGTGTTTGGCACATGAAGAAATCTCAGATTTCAATAGTTTCATTTTTTGCTACATTTCTGATCATTTTCACCCTGTAAGTGCTAGAGCAGGTGCTGCAATGTCCACAGGGGTAAATGACACCAATGTCAGGTCCCACATTTCTTTCTTGTTCTACCTTCTTCTGTTGAGTGTGTAAGACCCTGTCTCTAATGTTTCTAGCCCGTTTGGCCACCACTAAAGGTTTGTTACTGAAAACAGTCTCACCACTGGGTACTGCTTTTAAGACATCCCAGTGCTTATGTATATCCCTTTTGATCTCATGAAATTTGTCTGTATATGTAGTAACATACAACATTTGCTTTAATACGTCCCTCTGTGTTCTTTATTTCATTGTGTCTGACCAATCTGTGCTCCTGTATTGCTATTCTGCTTCTCATACCAACCTTTTGGGATAGCCTCTATCCCAAAACCTTTGTTTCAGTTCATTACATGTATGCTTAAAATCCTCTTCCTTTGAAAAATTTCTTCTGGTCCTTATTAATTGTCCTTATAGATTATGATATTTTTTGTAGTGTGTGATGTTCGCTGTCTGCCCTCAATAAGCTGTTTCTGTCTATTAACTTATAATAAAATCCTAGTGTGCAGTTTGTTGTCATGTTTATAGATTTCCAAATCTAGAAAAGCTATCTTCTCTGCACTCTGTTCCAAGCTAAATGTTATATGTTCAGTGCAATTATTAATGCACTGATGAAATTCCTGTAGTTTTTCTGTGCTTCCTTTCCATAGTACTATGCAATCATCTATGTACTGTATCTGCTCCGATATAGTATCTTTCCACAAAATTCATTATACATTGGGTTATTTATACATTTGTTCTCAAATCCTGACATGTAAAGCCACGAGTAACAGGGGTCCATGTAGACCCAATCACTGTGCCCTATGTCTGGGAAAACGAATTCCCTCTCGAATTTAAAGTAATTAAATTTTAGGACCAGGTTTTTCAGTTCCAAGAGGAACTGATTTTTCTCACCTTCCCTGTGTTCTTTATATTTAAGAAACTCTTTTAAATTTTCTGATCTTCTTCATGTGGAATTGAAGTACTGTATACATGTTATTAACTTCAAAAGTTGCTAAAATTATATCTTCCCAGCTGTGGTTGTTGTCATTAATACTTTCTAGGATACCGGGCATGTGTCCAGTGTCCTTGATGTACCCTTCCTGGATTCTTACTAGATCTTTTATATGAAAATCCACATATGCTGACATAGGCTCTAAAACAGAACATATACCCCCTATAATGGGTCTTCCCGATGGTGTAGTAAGAATTTTTTGAAATTTAAGTATAGTGTAGAATACCATTGTCTTCTCATTAAGTAATGCTTTACTTTCCAAGTTCCCTATGATGGCTTTCTTAAAACCTTTATTTAAGCACCTCGTAACTAATTCAGTCACCTCAGGAGTAAGAGTGTATGTCACTCTTTGTAACTAAGAATCCTACCACACCACTGGGGAGACCTATTTTGGCAGGTATAGATTCCATTTTGGAGCCTTTGCAGTGTATGTAGATTTTCATTTAAAAGATCTGTGATCTGAGATCAGGGATAGGGGGGCTTTTGGAGACTCACCCTCAAAAAAGGTCTCATGATGTCATCTGATCCCTCTGTCCTGTGATCCTATAACAGCAAGGAAGGTATAGAAGGTCAAATCCTGTGCTGGCAAGGACATTAACCTAGAGCAAATGGCCAGTATGGGAATGGTGGAATAACAGAAAAGCTAGCACTGAGGTCCAGAACTCCACAGGCAGGGACAGACTTGTATCAGCTGGTGAGCCACTGTTGTCTGTGACCATTTGGTACTGACTCCTACTCCCTATGGTGGCACTTTGGGGGTATAGAGCAGACCACTGAGGTAGATGAAAAACTACCATTAGGTGTGACTGTGTTTCTGTGAGGGTATATCTCTCCTTGGTCCCTTACTGCCAGGCAGCACTGCTCATCACTTTGCTCTGCAGGACTGGGCATAATCTAATCCCCTAGTTCTGCTTGTAGCTACAAGTGTGGCACCACAATGTCACTGCTAGTTCCCAAAATGTCACCTTTAACGTAAATGGGGCATTGTACAGTAACACTAATGAGCCAGAGAAACAGTGTTTTATGTTTAAACTGATTGAAGCTGCTAGAACCAGGTAACAAGAAATGTAACTGTCATGTTCCCTCTCAGGGGAATGATAAATTTGAATCCCTGACTCCCAGAATACCCTCAGGTGAGATGTGTAGAGTGTCTGGAAGTGGATATTATGTTCCTTCATTGCCGACAGTATGCCTGTCTCATTTAAGAACCTTGGCGAGGCGGATCCTGGTCAAAATACAGTGTGGTTGCATTTGTAAGAAATGTCTTTAGTTTGTCATGCTATTTTTAATATCTATTCCTTGTCTTTATAATTCCTGAATTTAATGACAATCGAGTGTGGCTTTGCATTAGGGTCTGCTGGTCGCAACAACAAGACCTGATGTACCTGCTCGATTCAGAAATCCACTGTGGCCAGGAGAGAGAGCACATCTTTCAAAAGATCTTCTAAAAAGTCAGTAATTCTGCCCATTTGAACCTTCAGGTAGCCCATACAGCCAAATATATTAGTGGGATCAGCCTTCAAGGTCCTGGCACTTATCCGAAACGCTGTGTTCTGCCCTACCAGGAATACAACTGCTCTGTATAGTTGGAATGTGCCATTCTCATCCAAGCCCACTCTTTCTTCAGCTAAATCCATATGTTTTTGAACAGCTTGCAACTGCAAGTTTAGCCTGCTGAACTCAGTCCAGTTTTTGTCATGGAAGCCTTTGATCTCTCTTAACAGGACTTCAAATCGTGTTCTAGGTAGTTTGTCCAGTTCTACATTCGTGTCATTTTCTAGGCCTGATGCACTTGCAAGGAAGTGGGTTCTGCTATGATCATCTCTACTTGGACTATATCTGTGTCGTCTACAGATGCAGCTTTGTTCACAGAATGTGATTGTGTTGTCTTCTCCTTCCTTACCTAAAGCCATTTTTGCTCAGATTTTGACAACTATCACTGATTAGGAGAGTTTATTACGTTGGTCAAATGGAGCTCAAGATCTAGATGCTCTTCTCTAGTGTGATGTGAATGGAAGTCTTTTATTTTATTTGAAATTGATTTACCAGGTAGGAGCACTGGACCAAGGTCCTTCTTCAGGCTCAACCAAGTTCAAAGGCACTTAAAACTTCTTAATACAGAATAGATATAACAATTAACATACAAAATTAATCTCCAATCACAATTAACAAAGCTCAAATAAATGCTGACAAAAACACAGTTTGAAAATTATAAGAGAACTGGTGTGCAGAGACAGTCCTTTCCCTTCCTGGTTGTTCTTCCTACTGCTTCCTGACTGGTCTCCCTTGTACCTCCTGGAAGCAGAATTACTTCATTTACTGCCTTTCTCACATCCCTAGAGACCTATAATTTTTTGGTTTTTTTTATAATTTACATTTTATACCACTTTCTTCTCCAGTGCTGCCCCCATCTTATGGCCACCTTCCAGCCCTGTATCCAGTCATCCCCAGCACCTGCCCCATGGTACAACCACTAGGCATGTCCCCCCAGGCATGGCTCACCCAGCTGGCTACTCTGGCCGAGGCATGGTCCTCTCAGTGAAGGACCTTCTGAGATTGATTGCTAGTTAGTTGGGCCAGGGCCTGAGTGTACACCATCATCCTGCTCTCACTGAGGTTTTTCCATGCTGTCCCCCCCCCATGACATTGGCATGCTAGGGAGTCTGCACATATCTATACAGAAGCCTGGCTGCACAGCTCCAGGGATCCTCTGCCCTCCCATAGCATTCCTCCATTGCACTATCATCTGCTGTCATCTAGGTGGCAGTTTTGTGGTGGAGGCAGTGACCCTCCATTCCCAGAGAAGGGGATGCTCAACCCTCCTTCCCCCACCAGTCTATGTTGACCCGGGCTCACTCCTGAATCCTGGTTCACACATAGTAGCAGTATGGTTGGGCCAATGGGCTGGCCTACCCTAATGTTTTTTCATGCCTCTTGTTCTTCCTGACCTATCCCAGATAGAACTTGTTGACCTCAAGAACCTCCCTTTTGATAGTCTGTCATTTTGCCCCCAGTTCCTACCATCTGGTCTACCCCTTGCATCCTGATCTTAAGGATCACATCCATCTTCCCTAAAATCAGCTTTTCTGAGACCAGAGCCATTGTTTTGAATTTCTGGTGCCTGCTCCTAAGGGGAGTTGTGAACCACACAAGAGTTGCGGTCACTTGCTCTGAGGGGAGTTTCAACAGTTACAAATTCTATAAGTTCCTGGTTCAAGAGTACCAGGTCCTGGATATGCCCATCCCTAGTCAGTTCACTCACATGTTGGGAGAGGAAACCATCCTGGAAGGAGTCTATTAGGGCCTGGCTTTTGGCCCTTCTCAATCCTGGTATTGAGATCACTAGTCAGAATTATGTCCCTTTGTGCAACTGCCCACCTTACCTCTCTCTCTCTCTAGACATTTAGGCCCTTCTTCAGATTGGTTAGCTGGCCAGTACACTACTCCAAGCCTGATATTCCTTCCCCTTTCCAATACCAGCTGTACCCAGATTGATTCCACCTCTACTTTCCTCTCTCTATTACTTTTTAGTTAAGGACTGAGATACCCTTCCTAATATACAGTGCCAACAGTACCCGCTCCCTGCCACTCTATTCTTTCTGTAAATGGCACTTTCTGAGATTGCAAGGTCCCAGTTCTGGTTAGGAGCTGCCCACATTTCAGTGCCTGCTATTACGTCTAGCTGTCTCTCATCTACCATTGCCTGGATGTTCTCCATCTTTTTCTCCACTCTCCAAACACTTATGCTACCCACCTTCCAACAGATTGTTTGGCTTTCTTCTCCCTACTTTATCTCCCTATTACCCCAGAGATACCCCGTGCTTATTTATTGCATTCCCATTATCCTCATGAGTCCCTGTTTAATTCCTCTAGTGAAGGGAGGGGGTTCCTGCTGGACCTCCCTTTGCTGACACAGCACCCTGGTTAACCCCAGCTGCAGCCTCCCCCTATCAGTTTAATGGCTGGTGATATAAACAACATACTTTTATGCAAATGCCTTAGTCCCATCTGTAGTAGGATGTAGGCAAATTCTCTTGAACAGCCTCCTGTCCCTCCAGAACTGTCCCCAGTCCCCCACAAAGCCAAACCCTTCTTCCTTGCAACACTCCTCCAGCCAGGCATGAAAGCAAGTGATCAGGAGAAGTCTGGCCTTGCCCTTGAACCACACTTAGCAGGACCTCAGAAAATATTACTGAGGCTGCCGCCAATCTTACTTTGCTGCCCTGCTCCCTTATGCTGTCCTTGACTTCTCCTAGTGGTCATCTCCCAGACCATTCGTCCATAGGTGGACTACCCCATTAGGCCCCTCTCCATCACCCACACTCCTTACAATCCTTTCTGTAAGGTGTGTATGCCTCCCTGCTGATGCCCTCAGATTACACCTGACTATTCTGTCCTCCTGGCCCTCTCTACACACCACCCTCTGTTTGCTTAAGACTGTGCCCCCTCTTATTATGGATGCCACTCATCTTAACAATACCTTCCTTATCCACCTTATTTATCCCTTTTAAGTACTTGAAGGTCCCAATCATGTCCCCCCTCTCATTTCTTTCCTTCTTGGAGTACATGTTTGGTGCTCTCAACCTCTCCTCGTATGCCTTACTCTACTGACCCACTATCATTTTTGTAGCCCTCCTCTGGACCTTCTGCAGCTTTTTACTGCCATTTATGATGTGTGGGCACCAGTACTAAGCTCCATACTCTAGATGTGGCCTCCCAATGAAAATTTTATTTGAGTCAAGCAAAGAGTTTGGGGGGATTTTATCTAAGAACTATACATTACAAGGGAGAGAGAAAGATAGCTGACCAATTCCCTCAGGGAGAGGCACACTGAATCAAGTGGGTAGCTTGGACTCCTGTTCTGCAAAAAGTTTTGTAATTTAATAATTGGTAAGCCACCTTTGTCACCCTCCATTGGACTGGTTTCTATAATTGTGGATGAGAACTACCTAAGGTGCCACCTTGAGTTCTGTTTGTTTTCTTGCAGACACATTACAGGATCTTGTTCCCAGAGGCTGGGCTTGGAGTTTGAAGTTCAGGAGAGTTGTAGTCAGCGGATTTGGCAGGGGCAGTAGTCAGAACTCAGCAGCCAGGAGCTGGAAGGAGATGGAAAGAATAAAGCTGCTGAGAATTGAGAGAGCAAGAGTATTTTTGGACATCCGTAGAACATGTTAACACAATTCCCAACTCGAACTGTTTCCCACCAGCAGCGGATAACTGTCATTAAGATTTTTGTCTTAGTTTGAGCAGACTGAGTGCGTATAGGAAAACTCTCTTCCCTGTTTTGCCTATAACCTGATATGAGAAAAGATCACGAGAGATATCTACAACAGTGGAGACAGTGGAGTGGACTAGAGTAAAGAACAAAGCACTGCCTGCTACAGACAGAGATGTGCTCTGTAATTCTGTACTGTGAACCAAGAACCATGAGACAGGTGGAAAAGCTGGGCAACAGAGAAAGCAGAGGCCACAAGAACTATAAATATATAGTGACTATTCTGTATACTTTCATACAGCCTTTGTTGATGGTGTGCATTGTTTGGTTCCATTGCAGGTTTTCTAGCCCGAATTCTGAAGTGTGTCAGGGACTGAAGGAACCTAACATTTATTAATAGCATTTTCTGAGAGCCACATGTAATTTAAAACAGTTGGACTTTTAGTCTCAAGACTATCCAGACAGACAGTACAGTATTTTAGACTCTGTTTAGGTTTTGTTTGTTTTCAATAGTTTTAAAATAGATCTTAGTTAGATCTCAGCCACTGAGTCACTGAATCAGATTGGGCTCAGTTTATTTTAGGCTTGGGTTCCTTTTATTTTGTCAATCAGGCAGTTTTGTAGTTTTGCAGTTTTTACTTTTTAAAACTCCTGTGCTCAGCATAGCCCATGTGACTCATTTACCCAATTAAACAGCATGTATCAGACATAAATTTCACTACTGCAAAACCATTTGGGGAACATCAACGTTTGAGTCAATACAGCTGTGATGGTTATGGGCAAGATCTCTCTCTTAAAAGAAAGTCAGTGAATTTACCTCAATTTTCTGCCCTAAGTCTGACAAACACTTTGTTGCCGACAAGTATATTGAGAGAGCAAGAGTATTTTTGGACATCCATAGAACATGTTAACTCAATTCCCATCTCAAACTGTTTCCCGCCAGCAGCGGATAACTAGAATTAAGATTTTTGTCTCAGTTTGAGTAGACTGAGTGCGTATAGGAAAACTCTCTTCCCTGCTTTGCCTATAACCTGATATGATTATAGAATTAATTCTAAAGGTGAAACATTTGAACCAATTCTCTCTTATTCTGAGCCTTGAGCTTGTTCAGCAGTGACAAAATAAATAAGATTAGTAACATTAATTTGTTTTATCATTGCAGTACCATCACTGTTTGCAAAATAATCTGGTGTTCCAGGTATCGTTTTGCCCACTCCTTTATTTTAGGAGCCCTGTGTACACCGAGGTTTTTATGCTTTTTGTGATTATTCCAGAATTATAAAAATACTGTTTAGGAAAAAAAGGAAACCAGTACAGAGTTACTATAGGATGAACACAGAAATAATAATTTCAAACTGGCTAATAGCACCCTGGGAGTTCTCAGGCCATAAATACATCAACTAAGGAAAGACTATAATGCGCATGTGTAGGGCTACTTAACTGAAGGGTTGATTTTCATGATTTTGTTTTTTATTATACTACTTGGTGTGTTCTCTGTGCTTCTTTTTAGTGGACTTCCTGTTACTTTGTTGAAGACTGAGAAGCTGTACTGAGGCCAAGCTTTGGATCTTGATTCTGAAGAGGATATCTCTCTACAATTTCAATAGTAAAGTGAGGAGCTCTGAGTACACCGAAGAGAAAGGACCTGTCAAGTATAAGAGCACAAGATTTCCTTTGCTTTTAATATTATTTTTGGGGGTTCTTTTTGATCTTTTTCAATGATATAGAACTTCAACCTGAGGCTCTGAGCAAGCATTGCCTGATAGTCTGCATGGACATTCTGCACTATAAAGACTAGCTATTTACTAAATTTACACAAGGGTCTTTCAGTTATGTGTGTGTGTTAATCATAGTAACTTGCAGTTTAGTAGTATTCAGTATATATAGATATTATCAGTTTAGATGATGTATAGATTGAATGCTCCCTTTAACTACGTACTACAGGAACAGTTGTGCCTGATATTCTGATAGGTTATTTTATTTTCATTGTATCTGAGTTGCATATAACATTAATATTTCATATTTTAACCATTATATTGCATTTGTATGTTAGACCTCAGTAATTGTAACTTATTTATGTTATTGACAGTCTTTTGGATTGTTCTTTAGTAAAACAGAGATTTCTAACCAAAAATTATTGAAAAGTAAGGTTTTAAAGGGGGTTATAAAGGCAGAAAATATTTGTAATCTTCATTTTTGCATAATTATTAAAATGAACACTAAAAGTGGTAAAATTACAAAACAGCCAGTTCCTGCTAGGGTGGAAAGCAAAAATAAAAATAAAGAAAATAACAGAAAAAAATGGGAAAAATAATTGTGTTTTTGCTGGTGATTTCAGCATAATACCATCAACTCTGCTAGTAAAGAAAAAGGAGATTAAAACACAGAAACCTTTAAATAAGACAACAAAAAATAAGAACCTCCTTTCCTAGTTACCAAATTAAAACTATGCAAAATAATTATCAGACTCCATGGGGAAGAAAAGGGAGAAATGAAATTCAAACTAATAGGAAGTAGAAATTTAAGCTACAAAGTCCCTATAGAAAGCAATTAAAAAAAAGAAGAAATAATCTGACTGAACAAACAACAAGGGTCCTAGTGATAAAGGAAAACATGATGTAATCACAAACGTTTTCTTTCTTATCAAAGAAACCAAGGTTAACTCACCACAATCAAGGGGTGAAACCCTTTCACAGGATAGTAAACAAGGACTTGCACACCCCCAATATAGCTTTAGCAATAAGTGAGAATAACTCAGAATGCCAGGAGATAAAAAAAAAAGCAGAATGAAAATGTTCGGCCCTTTAAACATATCAGAGACTTCATGTGACTCTCTTACTAAGTCACAAGAGCCAGATTGTTGTTTGAACAAAACTACTACCTCTTTAAATTCTTTTTTTTTGAACATGTGTATAAACAAGTAGAACAAATGGTAATAGACTCAAATCTACTAAATCATTTACCATGTAATCTGTCAAATTACTTGCGTAAAGATTTGGCACATCCTTTCATGCCCAATGTAGTCCTGCTTGAGGCTATAACTAATGTCAAAAATAAAATGGAACAGTTTAAAATGGAAGTTTTTGATAAAATAAATGACCTACAGTCTCAAAGAGCTCTGGAGGCACAGTAATAATAATAATAGACAAAAGATGCACTAGTTGGGAATAAAAATAAAAAAATAGTGAAAATGTCAAAACCAAAAAGAAAAACATACCGCAGAGCAAGTTAACGATTATGGTACAAAACAGCGAATTCAGGAAAAAACAAATTAACAAGAGCAATCAGTTAAGAATGGAGGACTTGGTTCAACTAACAGGTCATGAGGTATCATTAACAACAAGCTGTAAGAAGCCAGCACTGCAAAAAGAGGCAGGGCTACATCAGTCTCAACAAACAGGTGAATCCCCTAAATGTAAAAAAAAAAAATGATCTACAAAGACTTCCACAAGCCGGAGAAGAACTGTTGCTCAACTTAGGAATGAAGAACTTGGAACAACTGTCCAGGTACGAACAAACAGGAAATAAACAAACTCTTCTGAAAATTTAGAAAACTTAAACTGCAAACTTTCAGGAAATGAAACAGTATTGTGGTTAGTGAGTATCTACACCCTGGAAAATTAGGCAAGTTAGACATCAGGCAGAATTACAGGTACATAATTTGAATAATACATAATATGGTGTGTTTAACAAGAATGTTACACACACACAAGGTGTTGGTTGCTACATAAACCCAAAGAGCAAAGCTCAAGGGGTTTATTTAAACATCCAACACCAAGGGTGTGTGTAAAATTCAAGTTTTACACACCACCCCGTGTTTTATTTTATATATGTAACATACAGATACATGTATGTACGGGTTCGGGGAAGGATGAGGTTACCTGGCACAAGGGACCTAGGTTTGGCTACTCTGCACAGGGGCACCCAAGTAAATCCAACCACAGGAAGCACTAACTGTAATGTCCAGAACCAGGATTGGGATTTTTCAGTGTGGCTTTATTTATTAACTAACTGAACATAAACAAAGCACTGCATGGTCCCCCAAAGGGCTACATTACTGTTTGTGCAGATTAGAGATTAAACACAGTGGTCCATTTGAGGAATGAACACATTACTACAATTGTCTGGCTTTGGACCCACCAGGCACTCAGCCTGGACTTTGCATGCGCATTGGATACATAGCCCGACTGGCCCAGCTCCCCTGCCGGCCACTCGACTGATGGTCCACTTGAAGAATGAACCCAAACTTTACTTGAAAGACATCCCATCAAACAAGGAGACTCCCAAACTGTGGCTCCTACACCACTTGAAGTCTGTGACTCCTAGAGAGATTTGTTTTCGCTTCCAATCGAAATTCCACCAAACAAGGAGACCCCATCCAACAAGGAGTAATTTTCCCATCCTGTGGCTCCCACACCACTTAGAATCTGTGACTCCTAGAGAGATTTTCAAGTTACACCCATCGCCTGGGTACCCACCCCATCACTGGCCAAGTGCATGAGGCAAGTAGCAAAAACACAGAAGAAATCTGTAGAGGTGGACCTGGTTACTAAAGATGGGGTGTTTTCCCACCTCCAGCTCCCACAGCCCATACCTGGCCATTTCTCTGGACACACAGAAAACTTTAGACTTTAAAATGTAGATTGAACGGTGGATGACCTGAAGCACCCCCTCTACAGCGAACTTTAAATCCATTTAAAACTGTAAACAGTTGACTGCTCTATTTGTTTGTCCGTGTTGACATAGTCCTCCCAAATAGCAGTCCACATTTATTTCCCAACTGAAGAAAACAAGATGTTTGCCCCTTCAAATACAGCCAAACACTCACCCATTCATTGCAGGTGCCCCACAGGCGAAGTACTGTAACCTTTGCTGTTATACATGAACAGACTGAAATTAAATCAGACAGCTTCCTTCCCAGGGTGGGAGAAGGGGATTGCCCCTGGAACCCACAGAGAACTTTTCCTACCTCCCCCCCAGAGGGAGGGGGGCACTGAGACCGGGGGAGCGGTCTCCACCACTTTAAAAAAGGTAAAATACAGGAACACTTCCTTTTTTCTTAGTGAGAGATCAAACTGCAGACTAATGCTTCCTTCTTGCTTAAGGACAAATGGAAGACTGCTTTGAATTTCCCAAAGTTCTAAACTTCACTCCTTGAGCTGGAGATTCCAAAGTGGCTCATGCAGCTGCGACAGTTCTATAATGATGTCATCTCTCAAGTCTCAGCTGTGACTGAGGACAGTGTGAAACTCATTTAACTGGAGTTTCACAAGCTGCCTTCCCTGCCTACCACTAGGTCTTACTGGGATTCTAGTAACCCCGGGTAACAAAGGGGTTACATATAGCTTCCAGAGTCACTTTTTCTTGCCACATCAATTATATAAAATAGCTTTTGATGCCTGTTAGAAGAGAGTGTAGCGCAAGTCCCACTCTGGCTCAGGGTTTTCTCATGGGAAGAGCAGCGCGTGTTCGCAGTCATAATCAGCTGGTTATAATAGCAAATTACAACTGGCTTTTCTTATGTGAAAAAACACAGCCCAGTTATTATAGTATCTGAACTGTAATTAGAAACTCAGAAGAATCTGAACAACCTGTGTATGCTATGGTATTGAGCTTAATCTTTGTGAAATAAGTATGGTTTTGAAAAAAGAGATTGATGCAGTTGTGAATAGATTTAGATGCTCCAGCCACATGGCATACTACTGACAAATCAGTCCTTATAATACTGACAAATTAGTCTTTAATACAGATCTCAAGATTTTACAGTATGCCCTGCTATTGTTCAAATGAGACTTCTTGGAAAAATCTATGAATAATGTGCCAGAATATATGCAAGTAGAGGCAAGTGTAATTCTATCTTTTGAACTGAAAAAAATAGAAAATGAAAATGATCAAAAGTGATCAGCAAGCATACATTTTCTGCTGTCAAATGTACTCAATGTGAATTTTGATCAAAAGGACTTCAACAAAATTTATAGAATTTTCCCACACTCAGTATCTAACCAAAATGACATTTACTCAAAAAAACAAACAAACAAACAAATAAAGAACTAGCCTAAACAATACTAGAAAAAGCCCCTCCATTGATCACTTGGCTACCCTTATTGAAACAGCTTACTAAATTCAAATGTGTCTTACTGTAATCAGAATTGACTGAATATTTCTCAATTAACTACTAGCTACATAAATATACAAAATTTAATTACAGAAGACACATTTGTTTCTTGGAATATAGCCAGGAATTCTTCTAAATGTGTTGATACAGAATGGTCTCTTTTTATTAAAAAATTCGCAATCATCTGCCTGCAAGAAACTTGGGCTAATAATGCTATCAGTCTTAATGGATACAAAGTTTTTTTGGTGCCAGCAGTAAAATCAAACAAATCTGATAGACACGCAGGTGGTATTGTAACATTTGTGAGACTAAGACCCGAAATTAAACTCCCATATGAACCAGAATTGCATCCAAACAGTGATTAGATGGGACTGACAGGTTTTTGATTTGCTAAATGTGTATGTGCCACCCAAAAATTCATAGGATTGGTATGATTAATAGTATTTGTAAGAGTCAGATAGCATTAGCCTTTGTGACACAACACTTCTCAGTGGGGCTAGTCAGTATTCTCTTTTGCTAGTAAGTAATCATCCAAAGACATTTTAAATATATTCATAGATTTGCTAGAAACCATGCATTCTGGTAAACAGTTTCAGATGGCCACTACCCTCTGGTTAAACCATACTCCTCTGCTATTAGTTTACCTTTAAACCGTAGTTTGTGCTGTCTAGTTTCTTTGTTCAGAAATTCACAGTCTGTGGTAGTAGTGTAGGTAGGGAGAAATGGGCAGACTAGATGGCCCAAGTGGTCCCTATCTGCTGTCAAATTCTGGGCTAGCTTTTCGAAGCTCTCGTAACTCCCACAGCTGTGGGAAAAAACTGGCACAAGTGGGTCTCCAGTAGCAGAGGCACATTTTTTGCTGCAGTTACAGTATTTTCAGAAATGGAGCCAGTTTTCGACCAGCTCTTTGATTTATGGCAGCTTGCGGCCATTTTTTCAGTGCAGCTGCAGGGAAAATTTGTGCCTGGTGCGACCAACCATAGCATCCCCTGCAGCTGCACCGACTGAAAATATCAAACTCTGTAGCTGCAGAGATTTCGGATCATAGCTGCAGTTGTGGTGAGGGACTTAGTCTCACATTTCATTTTAAAAATCTGTCCTTCTGTTTCTAAATCCGTTCCACTCCAAATGAATACATTCCCACTCCATTTTAAAAATCTGGCCCTCTATGTTTCTAAGTTCCTTCCTCTCCAAATGAATACATTCCCACAAGTTCAACTCCTTGTGTGCCTTATAAACTACTGTAAGCATAGATCACCTTTTAACCTTGTATACTGTAGGTGTAAATATTCAACTCAATCAATCTCTGTTCATATGATACATCAGTTATACCTGAAACCTGCCTAGTGGCTCTTCTCTGCACACTGTCTAATACTACTCCTATCATGGGGTGCCCAAAACAGCCCTCTGTACTTGAAGTGAGGCCTAACAAATGCATTTTACAAAGGCATGATCACCTCACTGTCCTTGCTCTTACTACTACGACTAATACATCCTAGTATCTTATTTCCCTTTTTGGTAACTTCTCCGCAATGTTAACTGAATGTAAATTTATTTGTTATTTGTATACCAAGATCTTTTTCTTCTTCAGTTTTTTGTAGTTCTCTATCATTTAACCCTTTTATTCCCAGGGCCAAAATGCATTACTTTACATTTATCTATGTTAAAGGAAAGTTTATTCAGTTAGAATCATAGAATCTTGTCAGCAGAAAAGGACCCAGTGGCCCATCAAGTCTGCCTCTGCCCCCGCTTTAGTCATATCCCTTGCCACTAACCCTTCCCTTCCCCCCCCACTTCTCAGCCCCATATGTCTGTCCCATGCCTTCTTGAATCCCTCCACCATATCAACCCCCACCACTCCTCTGGCAGTCTGTTCCTGGCCTCCACCACCCTCTCCATGAAGAAATGTCCTCTCACATTTCTTCTGTATCTTCCACCCTCTAATCTTAGGCTATGCTCTTTTGTTATAGCCCCCTCCTCCCTTTTAAGTAAGCTACCCTCCTTTACTTTATTGATCCCTTTTATGTATTTAAAAGTTTCAGTCGTGCCCCCCCCTGTCTCCAGTGTGTACAGGTCCAACTCCTTACACCTCTGCTCCTGTTTATTTCGCCCATTCTCCCAGTCAAGTAACTTCTTGTTGGCATTTTTTTATTTCCGTGTTTTCAACAACTGTCCTTAACTTTGTATCATCAGCAAATTTACATAACCAAGTGTTTGAAGAACACTCCATAGATGAGACATGTATATTAAATAATGTGGATCCCAGCACTGAACCCTGAGACACCCCACTGGAAACAGCATCCCATTTAGGAGAATTGTCCCAAATACAAACTCTCTGCTTCCTATCTTTTAACCACGATGAAATCCAAACAAAATGTTTTTATTTAATTTCATATCAATTAATTCATTAATTAATTTCAGATGGGGAACTGTATCAAAGGCCTTAGAGTAGTCCAAATAGACCACATCCACTGGTAATCTGAAATTCAGAGCCCTACTTACTAGCTCAAAAAATTGGAATAGGATAGTCTGACATGATCTTTTTGCTCTGAACCCATGTTGTGCTGGGTTACATAATCCTTCAGTTTTTTTATATGCTTACATATTTCCTCCTTAGTAATGCCCTCCAGTATTTTACCAACCATAGACATTATACTAACTGGTCTATACTTACCATAGTTGGCCTTTATTCCCTTTTTAAAGATAGGAATAACATCAGCCTCCTTCCATATGGACATGCCTTACTTTCTTCTAGGGAGCATCTGACTATTATTGTAATGAGTCCAGCTATCTTATCAGCTAATTCTTTCAAGAGTCTCTGATGCAAACTTTCCAGACCTGGTGATTTACTTGGTTTTAGCTTGATAAATTTCCTTTTAACTTCTGATTCTGAGATAATTACATTGTTGGTTCACTATTTACACCCCTTAACTCCCTGATGTTATCATTAGGATATAGGACACACTCAGAAAGAAATCATTAAAAATATCTGTCATGTTTTTTACATTTGATATTGGACTATTGGCTTTGGTTAATGGGCCTACTTGCGGTTGTCTTTTTTTAAGACTATTTACATAATTATAGAAGGATTTGTTGTCGTCTAACATTTTTTGTCCAACTTGAGCTCCTCATCCCTCTTTGCTATTTTAATGTGTTTGTTACATTTCCTCACTTTATCTTTGTATAACTGCTATGCTTCTGATGCTTCTTTGTTTTTTAGCATCCTTATATGCCTTCTTTTTCCTTCTAATTAATCTTCATATTTTCCTGGTACATTTATAGGGATTTTACCTCGTTAATTGTATTTTGATCAACAGCTGATTTCCCAAAACATCAACGGCCACAGGTGAGAGCTGCTGAAAGGTTATGGGGGAAGAACACCGATTGATATTGCACAACTAGACTGCATTTGAGTGACTGCCTTGCTTGTCCTGATATATTTATTACAAACTGCACTTTACCTGTTGTTGGAAGGTGCTCAGCAGTTCATACAGCTGGCTAAGGGGGTCCGGCGGTGGACCAATGGAGAGCCGTTCTACAGAGAGGTGGGGCTTCCAAATGCCATAAAGCCTCACGCTGCCCAGTGAAATATACCAACAGCTGATTTCCTGAAACATCAACAGCTACAGGTGAGAGCTGCTGAAAGGTCATGGGGAAGAACACCGATTGATATTGCATAATTAGACTGCACTTGAGTGATTGCCTTGCTTGTCCTGTTATATTTATTACAAACTGCACTTTACCTGTTGTTGGGAGGCTCTCAGCCATTCATACGGCTGGTTGAGGGGGTCCGGCAGTGGACCAATGGAGAGCTGTTCCATGGAGAGGCAGGGCTTCCAAACGCCATAAAACCTCATGCTGCCAGGCGCAAGCACTGTGGTGTGAGTGGCCTGAATGAACCAAGTGCCACTCGGTGAGAAAAAAGTTGTTTTTTTGGACAAAGTTGGATTAATGTCCACTTTTTAGAACAGGTGCATTTTGGGAATAGTAATATTAAAGTTAGTAAGTAAAAATATATTAATAGTAGAGGTGTATAAACAAGTTACTAGGTACAATGAAATTGATTTACATATTGAGTGGGTGGTTATTACTGGGTCTTCATATTGCACATGCAAATGGTTTGAATTTCAAACAAAATGGGGGAAATGATAATAAAAAATTTATAGAAGTTCTAAGCTGTCTCCAGATAGCAAAAAGTTCAATAACCAGGAGACAAAATTCTTTAACTAATGAGAGGAAATTGTCGAATAAATGTTTAATTACCAATATACCTGTATAATGATAAATCGGTCAGGAATAGAAGGTATGTTTATGTTTTCAATGTTGATACAAAGTGGAGATGTAGAGACAAACCCAGGCCCAAAAAAATCAGGGATATTAGTGATATATGAAAACATCAGAAACTTAGTGAATAAAGTTGATGAATACAGGGTCTGGGTTGAAGAAGAAAAAGCCAATTTGTTAGCAGTTACAGAAACCTGGCTCCACCAGGGAGTGACTAAAGAAGAAATTCAAATAAAAGGATACAATTTAGTAAGACTAGACAGAGAGAAGAGGGGAGGGGGGGTTATGCTGTATATTAAAAACACCTTAGGCTCCTATACAAATATCTTAGCACAAAGTATAGAAGGAATGGATTGTTTAATGATAGAACTGTTATTCATAAAAATCATAGCGGGTGTAATTTATGCCCCCAAAAAAACAAGAGTTAAACATTTAAAAAAATTAACAAATGTCTTAATAGATAAATTGAAAGATAAAAAAGCAATTTAACAGGACATTTTAATGCGGACTGGTTTCAGGAAAGAGGAGAAAAATTAAATAGTAGCTTTGCTGCATTAGGGTTGGTGCAAATTATTAAAACCCCCACTAGATGTTCAAAAGACAAAGATCAGGGTTCAGTACTCGACTTGATTTTTGTTTCCCAAGATTTAAGAATAATTACCTGGGAAGTTATGCCACTAAATTTAGGAGACCATAACCCAGTAAAATGTAATGTGGAATTAAAATTACCAGTAGATAAAACCAATGATACTTACTGGATCAGAGACCAAAGGAAATTTAATGTAGAAGCTTTTAGAAATAGTTTAGAATTAATACATTGGGATAGAGGTCTGCTAATACCTGATTTAGAACTTGCAATACAAGAATTTAATAATTCAGTAATAGATAAACATGCACCTAAAGTATTAAAGAAGAGAAATAATAAAGATGCTAGATGGCTAACAGACAGGTTAAAGAAGTATTTAAGAATAAGAAATTGAGTATGGAAAAAGCAAGGAAAACAAAAACAAAAGAAGACTGGGACAAGTTCAGGCAGTGGAGGATTAAATGTAAGAAGGAAGGAAGGAAGGAAGCCAAGACAGCAAAAAATATGTACTACAGGGAAAATATAGACAAAGCAAATGATCCAAAGACATTTTGGAAACATGTATCTGAATTGCAAAATCCAGTTAAAATAAAAAATATAATCTGAATTGTACAAGATAATATGATAGAAGAAAACCCTGTAAAAGTAGTTAACCTACTTAATGAATATTTTACAGATCTGCCTGATTTAAATGTTTCCAAATTTCCAATACAGTCATCAGAAATATCTACAAAATTAACAGAAAGTAATGGGCAAGAAATTGGGAAATAATTAGCAATACAACATGAATATGGATTTAATTTTAGGGAAGTAACAGTAGGGGAAATAAAAAGAGAATTGTTAAAATTGAACATAGTAAAAGCTGGAGGAGTCTGGACACGATATTTAAAAATAGGAGTGGACATTCTATCACCCATGATCTCTTACTTGGTAAATCGGAGTCTAAAAAGTGGAACTGTTCCAGAAGTCTGGAAAACAGGCAAAATTATCCCAATCTTTAAAGGGGGAAACAGTACTAACCCCTCAAACTATAGACCGATAATTCTACTCCCTGTGTTATCAAAATTATTAGAAAAACAAGTGCATAAACAGTTTTACCTGTGCTTGGAGCAAAAAGGGTTATTGATGAGTCAACAGCAAGGATTTAGGGAAGGGAGGTCCACAGACAGCGCTCTAATAGACTTTAACAATTTGGTGGCTAACTCATTAAATATGGGTAGGAAGACAGGAGTGGTGTTTGTGGACCTAAGTAAAGCTTTTGACTCAGTTGATCATAATAAATTATTAGCCAGGTTAGGTAAAATGGGAGTTCAGGGGGTGGAGCTACAGTGGTTTCAATCATATCTTTCAGATAGAATGCATTGTGTTTCAAATGGGAATACTTTTTTGGATCTGATACAAATAGAAAGAGGTGTTCCTCAGGGTTCAGTGTTGGGCCCAATATTGTTTAATGTGTTCATGAACGACCTACCATCTGCAATCTTATATAGCGAGGTGAGACTCTATGCGGATGATACCATGATAGTCTCTTCAGCCAATACTGAAGAACAATTTAAAGAAATATTGCAGTACAACTTGTTAGCATTAGAGAAATGGTTTAGAGAGATGGGTCTGGTGTTGAATGCCAAAAAAAACACAGTGCATGATATTTGGGTTGGGAGAAAAACAAAAGAAGATAATAGACATACAATTAAGGTTGGCACATGGTGGGTTAATCATGAACACAAGACAATATAAATATTTGGGAGTTTTGATAGATTCAAAATTAACCTATAAAGAACATATCTTTCAACAGGTTAAAAAAGTAAACCAGCATTTGGGGGCCTTAAGAAGAGTAGCAGGGTGTCTCAGTATAGAAGCTAGAGAGAAACTTGTCACCCAAATGATTTTTCCCATTTTGGAATATGGATCCTTTTTATATATGTTTTCCACTCAGACAGCATTGCAGAGTGATGGGCATACCTATTATAGACTGGGGAAATTTATAAAGAAAAGTAAACAAGGAATTCATCATTATACCTTATTTGAAAAACTGAATTGGTTACAACCTGGATAAAAAAGAAAATACTTATGGTTATTATGGTGTCAAAAATTGATATTTCATTAAAAAGACCATCCATTGAAACACCTGATAACAATTATACCCCCTGAATTTAAAATAGAAAGATTCAGGAGAAATAAGTTAACAATTACAAATGAAAGAATTTATAATAAAACAGGAAGACTTACATTACAAAACATTTTATTCAGATATTGGAAAGAGTTACCATATGAATTAAGAAATGTGCAGAATCCCACCACTTTTAAAAAGTTACTGTTTAAGCACCTTAGTTTAAAATGTACATATTTTAATTAATGTTAATGTCTGTGTTAATGTTGTATGTTTGTTTTATGGAATTCTGAAAGTTTTATGTATGGAACACAGTTCTTTGTTGTAAATGGGGGTCATTCCCTAACAAATGTACCCTGTATAAAAATAAAATGTTATGAAATGAAATGAAATATGAAATCTCTCAGGTATATATAATTTGTTTTACAATGCTTTAATTTTGAATGTAGTTTATTCCACAAATGTTTTATCTTTAAGCTCACTTGCCCAATTCCAGTTTTTCAGGAAATTCCTCATTTCATTTTAATTTGTTTTGTTGTAGCACTTGACTTTTGTTGCTCCTATTTGAGGTACTCAGATGTTTTTTTATGTAGAATTGCACTATATTGTGGTCACTTCTACCAAGTGGATCTCTTACTGGTCAGCTTGCTATCCCATCCTCTGTTACTCAGTATTAAATCCAGGATGTTGTCTCCCCTTGTACCTGTCTTCACATATCGCTACATATTTAGTGTCTCGGTTACCTGAATAAAGTATTTGTCAAGCAGTTTCTCCTGTGCCTTTGCTTCAATCAATATTTAGTAAATTCAAATGTCCTAACATTGTTAGTCTATTTCTCAGTCCTAGTCCTTCCAGAACCTCCACAACTTTTTTATGTCTACTGTTAGTAGGGAAGGGGATCTATAACAGACTCCTGTTAAAATATTTTCTCTATTTCCTTAATTAATTTTAATCCATAGTTGTTCAACATCTACCCCATTGTCTTTGGATACAGCTATTTGAAAGACCTTTATGTTGTTTTATGTATATATATATATATATATATATATATATATATATATATATATATAATGCCATGCCAACTTTTTTTCTCTCCTGTCATTAGGAAAAGGGTGATAACACCTCAGTATAATTTCCCCACTCCTCATGTTGCCACCATGTTTCCATTATTGTGCAAATCTGGATTTATTTTATGAAGTAACAGTGTTCATCTATTTTTTTCCTAGACGTCTTGCATTTATTAATGAAACCTTCAAAGTGATGGAGTCACTTCTGAAGGAAAGAATAGTTGAGTACCTAGAGGCCAGTAGAGCACAGGACCCAAGGCAGCATGGGTTCACAGCAGGAAGGTCATGTCAGATGAATCTAATAGATTTCTTTGACTGGGTGACCAAAGTAGTAGACCAGGGAGGGGCTGTGGACATGGCCTACCTAGACTTTAGCAAGGCATTTGACACAGTCCCACACAAAAGATTAATAGTTAAATTAACCAGCCTTGGAGTGGGTCCCAGGGTGGTAGCCTGGATAAAACATTGGCTGGACAACAGGACACAGAAGGTAATTGTAAATGGAGTCCACTCTGAAGAAAGGGGGTTACTAGTGGGGTACTGCCAGGGTTCAGTATTGGGTCCAGTCCTTTTTAATGTCTTCATCAGTGACATTACAGAGGGACGCTGGAAAAATATGCCTTTTGCAGATGACACAAAGATCTGCAACAGGGTTGATACACAAGGAGGTGTGGAAAGGATGAAAAGGGACTTGGCAAGGTTGGAGGAATGGTCAGAAGTATGGCAGCTAGGATTCAATGCAAAGAAGTGCAAAATAATGCACCTGGGAAACAAGAACCAGGGGAAGAATTCACAATGGGTGGGGAGGTAGTAACAACAACAAAAAAGGAAAGGGACCCTGGGGTAATCATATCAGATGACCTTAAGGTTAGCAAGCAATGTGAGAAGGCAGTAGGGAGGGCTGGGGGTATACTGGGATGTATAGGGAGAGGCATCATCAGCAGAAAACAGGAAGTTGTTATCCCTCTGTACAGACAGTTGGTGAGACCCCATTTAGAGTACTGTGTCCAATTCTGGAGACCCCATCTCTGCAAGGACATAGACAGGATAGAGGTAGTCCAGAGGAGGGCAACTAAAATGGTGCAGGGTCTGCAAGAGAAGCCGTATGAGGAGAGACTAAAGGAGCTTAATATGTATACCCTTGAGGAAAGAAGGAAGAGGGGGGACATGATAGAAACTTTTAAGTACTTCAGTGGAATCAACAAAGTCCAAGAGGGTAGCATCTTTCAGAAAAAGAGACTTGCAAGAACAAAGGGACACAATTTAAAGATAGAAGGAGGGCAGTTCAGGGGCAATGTGAGGAAGTATTATTTCACAGAGACGATAGTGGATGCATGGAACAGCCTTCCTGAGGAGGTTGTGGGGTCTAAAACTGTGGGAGAATTCAAGAATGCATGGGACAGACATAAGGCAATTCTTGTGGGGGGTAGGAAGAAATAGGCTGTTGGTTAACTAGGATCAGCGGCCTATCCTGTAGGTAGGGAAATGGGCAGACTAGATGGGCCTAGTGGTCCTTATCTGCTGTCAAAGTCTATGTTTCTATGTTCAAGTTCTCTATACCCCTATTCTTAATCTATTTGTCCTTTAATTCATCTCTTTGGCTGGCTGTGTATCTCCTGCCACATTTGCCCTTGCTTTTAGTTTAAAAGATTCTTTACTGTACCATTTATTCTTTCAGCTAGTACCATTGTCTCTTATCTATTCAAATGCAAGCCATAATTGGCAAAGAGTGTCCTAGCCCTTTCAAATTTATTCCAGTTTCTGTGAAAATAGAAGCATTCCTGCATGTACCATCTCCTTTGCCACTCACTTAGCTTTCTTATTCCCTTGGTTGCATCTGGAAATGAGCCTCAGCTCAGTATACCTTTCCTGGTTACCAATTTTCAAATCAATAAACAAAAATAAATATTTCACTAATTTTGATTCATCCTGCTTTTGGCACTGGTATGATTTTAGAATTATTAACAGCATAGTTCTTTTGTTTTAGTATAGAGCCTAATTCTTCAAAAATCTCTCTGAATGTCAATTTCACAGCTTTTCCCAATATGGTTCATCCCCACATGAACTACCACAACTGGTTCATTTGTTGCTGTTTAACATGGCCTCGAGATTTGTTGTAATATCTCATATTTCTGCCACTGAAAGACTACTGATAGTTGTGGTCTCCTTTCCGTTTTCTATATATTATTTTATCCGTATACTTTTTTCTCCATTTTGCGTAGGCATGTTCTCTTGAACCCTTGTCCTCTGGTTTTCTGTCTCATTAATAGACTCAAATTTGTTTTCTAACTTCCAACCTCCATTGCTGTTTGTGGATCTTTCAAGACCTCACAGGTATTTCTAATAGATAATAGCCCTACATCACTCTCTGTTCTTTTTTTCTAGTCCTTCCCCTAATTAAGCACCATTCATTTCCTGGTTGCATGAGATAACAGCTAAGAAAATAACAGTGATCAGCTCAACGGTGACTACAAATTGCTGAAAAGCAAAATAGCAATTAACACAATAGCACCTGACAGAAATACCAACCAACATTCACTTTATCTATATGGGCAATTTGCTAAGGCAACTCACCCACCAGCCTCTTACACAGAGGTTGAAGGGATAGAGACAAAAAAACTTATTTTTGTTTGTGTTTGTGTTGTTTTTTTTTGTTGTTCACCACACAAGGATTCACACAAGGATATTCTGGGTATTAGGGCTGTCACATGCTTGAAATCACAGAAGCACAAATAACATGGGCTGCCACCTCTCCTACTCAGCTCCACTCTGAGTACTGAGGCTGAGTACTCATAGCATATCTACTGGAAGCAGAGTCCTAGTAGTGCTATGTGCTTTTTCTTGGAAATGTACTAAAACTTTAAAATGTATCACTGACCTCATTATGTCCCCTGCACTGGTTGTCTCAGCCCTAGTAAAGGTCTACACATTAAAATGAGTTTTGCAAAACACTGTGGAGTTCTTCACATTTTGATAAATCCAGTTAGTTAACGTTAAATAAAGGTATGCAGGAGATGACTGTAAATATCCATCTGCATGCAATTTATTGATAGGAGACTTCAATGCAAGAATAGCAGCTTTGACAATATAGCATTCCTAGAGTTGTATATAGGTGATTTAAATGCACCTAACTGAAAAAGTACAGACTCTTTCAAAAATGACTGTGGAAATAGACTGATAGACATTATTATGGAACATTTCCTTTTAGTTGTTAACAGGAGACTCCCATGAGCTCAGCCCTGAAAAAAAATTATATTTTTAATAATTTAAAGATTAAAATGAGACCCCAACCCCCCACTTACTGTATGGGGTAATAAAAGACTAAAAATGGAGGAGTTAGTTCTTAGTAAAGTCAATGTAATACTGTACAGTGAAGAAAGTAGTGAAAAACTTCTCTCAGTTAATTTGGTGCAAGATCCTAAGCTGTCTTATGAAATTTTTGAACATGTATTCAGTTGTGTGTATTCCATATTATATGTGAAGAAAAGTATAGCCAGAATCAATTCTCACACACATGGTTTAATCAGACCTGTAAGTTAGCTAAGGAATAATTAACACAATTTGTTAGCTGGGCTAAGATACGATTTTGAAAAGTTGTTTTTAATGCAGCAGTTCTATGAAAAACAAATGTGCGCTTTTTTGACAGTTTATTCCCTGTGCTCTGCTAAGCATATACTTAGTACTCTTTCCCACTGGCATTGTACTATCACCAAGTAATTTGCTCAGTTATCTTCTGCTTTATTTTACATTTCTGCCACCAAGCATGCTGCACTGGAACCCCCTCTGCTGCAAACTGCACATGTGTATGACATGCAGGGACATCAGGAATGGTCAGCAGAGGGTCCCACTGCTGTAGTCAAAAGACACAATGTGACTTGAAGGAAAAGTGCAGCTTAAAATTAGTCAGCTGCCATATTTATTGTGGCACCACAACAATTCAAATAAATTGCAAATATCTAAAAAAACTAAAGATGACTGAAAAAAAATATTTACAGATATGGAAACTGGAAGTTTGGTCGCATGCTTACAGACAAAAAGCAGCATTTTGATATATAACTTCCTGATTTAGTAGTACTGCTGCTTTAATATACTCAATAAACAGAGGAAACACTATGTACTGCTGTTGAAAAATGGAAAAACAAAATTATCAGAAGGAACTTTGGAATGAATGTTTAATGCAATTAACATGAAAGACAAAATTATTTTTGGTCCTTGGTAGATAAAGACACTTGTACATTCCAGTCATCTTTGTTTATTTATACCCTGGCAGACACTTTGATAAAACATTACAAAAATTTTTTTTCAAATGTGGAAATAGTAAGGCCAACAACAGTGGGAAATCCTAGAACTTTAGACTATTCCAGTGACCCATTGGTCTTTTCCATGTGTGAGGTGAAGAAGGCTATCATTGCTTTTGTCTCAGACAAGGCTCCTGGACCAGGTGCATTTCTGTGTGAGACATACAAAAAGAAATTAAACTTATAGGTACCAATATTAAAAACTTTTTAACAACTTATTGAAGTATAGCTTTATCCCTACTTCATGAAGAAAGAATATAATAGTACCTCTTCATAAAAAGGATCATTCTATGATCCAATAACTTTTGTCCAATCAATTTATTGGACTGTATGTCAAAATATTTTTCCAAAATATTTTTAGGAAGACTAATTTCATGGCTTGATGCACATAAAATATTGGATCAAGCTCAGTCTGTATCTAGAGCAAGTTTTTCCACTATGGTCAACATCTTCGTGTTACTTCACTATGTCAAAAAATGTTGCATTTTGCAACATATGAAATTATATTGCATTTTTGTGGATTTCTCTGCCACATTCAGTTCATTAAACAGAAATGTACTTTGAGAGACTATGATAAAAATGGGCATCGATCACACTTTGTTAATACAGTACCCTATTTTTCAACTGTACGAGAGCAATACAACTGTGGTCAGGTATGATAACCAGGGTAACCTGTTGACTCTGTTTCGGATAGGGGAGTGAACAAGGATGCCTCCTTGCCCCCACTTTAATTAACATTTATGTCTACTCTCTATTACATTGAGATACATACACTTTTTTTGACTCTGAGAATAAATAATAAACCATATCCTATATTAGTGTATACAGATGACATGGTCATCATATCTCTTTCCCCTAAGGGATTGACAAAAAAGTATTATTGCTTTTACAACTGCTTGTGATGCACTTGAGTTGAAAACAGATGAAAATTGTCACATATGGTATAAGAATCATATTCTTTCTTTTTAGATAAGGAAAAAAATGCAAATGGTTAATGACTATATTTATTTGGAAGTCAATGTCACACATAATGGAAAATGGTACCAACTTATGAAGCATCAGGCTGATAAAGCACCTCATATTGTCAAAGTACTTCTGAAATTTAATTACACATATAAAAGTAACTCAATACGTCCAGCCCTTATAGCTGGTGATATGAAGGTGAATCTTATTTCACTGTAGGCAGCAGAGGCGGGGGGGGGGAATTAAAATAATATTCCTTAGAGGCCAATATAAAGGCCTTGTTAAAGGTACCTATGTCCACTGCAACACTTACAATAAGAGAGGAACTTGGTAAAATTTGGTCTTCATTCTCAAACCAAACTCCGTCTCCTCTCATATTGGCTCTGTTTAATTAATAACTCTATAATACTTTGCCCCTTTCCTGTGTTCAGGAAAACATATCTTGAAGAGATTTGGACTCCTTATAAATCTGGTCAAAGCCAATGTTACGTAATTTAAATGACCGTAATTTAAACCAAATTTGGATTGCTCGTACTAGAAATATCGAGACTTCTCCATTATATCTCACAGTTAAATACAATATAAGGCACAGAAGGAGGACATGCACATTTTTAAACAGTTGAGATCTGCCCCCTGGTTCAGGTAAAGTAAGATCTCTCATGATTAAAAACATTACTTACTTTGTCGTATACATCCAGAGTCAAGAAGGGCTATCACAATAATCAGAGTTGAATTATTTTCATTGAAATAGTTAATAAAGAATAACAAGACTTCAACTCTAGAATCTGAGATTAACCAGATTTATCCATGTAATTTGGGCCATATAAAATCCTTATATCACATTCATACCCAATGTCCACTTTGTGAAATTTGGAGAAAGTGTTATATTGGTACTCATTTAAATACATACTGTAATAACTTATGTGATGTACTGTTCATGCTTCTGCATCCCATGACAACATCTGACACAGAAGAGGTAGCCAGATATTTTAAGGCGGTCATTAAAAAGAGAAAGACATTGGTATTACATTGTTCTCTCTCCCAGGAAAGTAGACAAGGCTTTTTTTCCTTTTTATAAGCCTCTTCTTGTATAGAAATTATCTATTCAGTATAGATACACCTTCTAGGGTTCCAAGTACCGTGACTCTGATGAACAGATTTAAATTTCTTCTGATTGATAGGCATCTGCTAATGTCCTCTCTTCCTTCCAGCCCTAGGAACAAGAAAAAAAAAACTGTATTATAAACCAGGCTAGGGAATTTCCCCCATGGACGGGTATTTGAAATTTTACTTGTATCACTAGAAGAAAAAGTTTTGTATGGATGCTATTATCTTTGCACTGTACACTGCTTTTTTAAATTTTGTATGCATGTGTAACCATTTTTGTAAAACTGTTGTAATAACATATATATATTTATTTACATGGTCAAAACAAGGAAAGTCTACTAGTACAACTACTACATAGATTACAGTTTTGGGCTCAATGGAGGGCTGAGCATCCCATAGACTTTCTGCCATACTGCAACTTGAATTGTTCCTTGAGACCTATTCTGAGGCCAACTGAGCATAACACCAACATCTTAAATCCCATGGACAGCTCTCTTCCCTCAGAAAAGGGGGTCTGTGCACCCCCACTATGCAGATGCCACCTGGAGGTTCTAAATGGCAGTCCAGTGCCCTATTCCCAAGGCAGAAGGCATCCAAGGGACACCTGAACCTTGCCTCATCAGTTGGCCCCAGACATGCCGGGCTCGGGATGTGAACCCGGGTCATCTGGATGGCATACGGTAACTCTACTACTGCGTTAGTTGGCCATTTAAAAAGTATTTCTGCATGATTAATGAAACCTAACATAAAAGATTAAATGTTCTGATGATCAATAACTGATTTTATGTTAAACTGTGTACTTAATCTGAAAATATGCATTCTTTACTTTGCTCCACAAAACTTACATGGAGAAGTGTATAGAATAAAATAATTAGACATACAAGTATAAATACCAGGGAGGTTTAGGACAGATGTTTTTTTTTAACCCAGATACTGGACATGTCTGACATTTGGGTCTTGTGATTGGTGGTTGAGACGTTCACTGCCTCTGATGAAAATTGCATGACCTACCCCATACTGGGCCCGTATATATTGTCAGCAGTGTATAAAAAGTTAAACTATTTGCAGTGCAACATGCCATCAGGCTCTTCATCAGGCTCTTCTGCCAAGAGCAATCACCAGTCTATCTACTGACCCATGCAACCATGACGACTTCGGCAGCTAACATGCCTTGCCTTGAAACCAAACTCTGGCAAGGATAAGAGACATTTATCCAAGAACTCAGAAAGTTCATGCCATGGGCGTACACATTATACTTACTTTCAGAAACTGATAAAGAACTGTCTGAATGGAAAAGGAAGACTTCTTGACATAAATTGATGCAGAAACCCAGGATGACACCCACCTAACTTGGTGCATAAATCCAGGACAGAGATGACCAACAAGGATATCCAGGAACAAGCCAGAAAGGAGGAACACTTCTTGATCGATTGTGTCAACTTGAATCACCAATCTACAGTCAAAAAGACATTGGTAAGTATGGTCTCTCTCTTTTTTTTTTTAAATAAAATCTTTGTGATCAAAGGGATATTAGCCTGTCAAAAAGATTGACAGTTGCTGGCCTGGTGGTGCAGAGGGTTGAGGCACAGGATGCCACACCTCACTTCACGCCAGCGACCCAGGTTGGGGAATGACCTTGGATCATCAGGGTGCCAGCAGGGGGAGCAGGATCAAGCGGTGGCTCTCCTCGCCCGGGGGGGGTCAACCTCCCTCAGTCCCACAGTTACTGGGTGGAGGCCTGGTGGTGGTACAGGTGGGTGTCAGGTGACCAGTAGGGTGGGGCATCCTGCAGTGCATGGCCTGCTCATGCTTCCACACATGTGTGCTCACACCAAGGGCACGAGGGTGGGGGGAAGCACCATAAATAAATAATAATAATAAAAAGACTGACGGTTAAAAATCAATGCAATAAGAGTCAGTAAATAGTCAAAGGCTTTGTTGGTAAAATAATATGTTGGCTAAATAATATGTTTAGCAAAGTAAGGTTTCATTAAATTTAAAATATAATACTAGTATCTTAAACTATAGATGGTCACGTTTTTTCTCATTCAATTTTATTGAATGTTAGTCATCTGTTAACAACAAAATCAATTATCATTTGCCAAAAAATTAGTCTACATTTCAACTATTTTAAAAATATAAACATACTGATCCAAGAAAAATATTTTCTAAGAGATAAATCAACATAATACAAAACAGAAATACATTTCTGATGTGCAGAGTTCCTTAACAGATTAAAGGAAAGATCAAAGAATAAGGAATGGAATTCATTTACCAGTACTTATAATTTTCCTTTTTATTTTAGGTGCCCCCATGCTCGAAGAGTTATAATAAAGAAAAAGGCAGGAAAAGACAAATATGAGAGATGAAAAGAAATGTTATTATAAATCAGTGGAAACTATATTATGTATAGTAACCAGAGTTCCTATACATGTCTACAACAGCAGAATAAAGAGAGCCCACCTACAGGACCTCACTGTGAGTGACACATGGAGCACACAGGAGTCACTGGAATACATCAACCTCCTGAAGTGCAGGGTGTCACAAGCCCACTCACCAGGTCAGCCCTCTACTCCCAGAGTGCCAACCTCTGAGCATAGTATTGTGAACAGTTAACAGTTCAGGGTAACCCTCCTGTCTGTTTTGTGGGTTCAAGTTACCTTTGTCCCAGGTTCTGGAGGGATTCAAACTGATAACCTCTTGTTAGCATACCCAATTGTCAGGCTCAGATAATTCTGTCTTCAGGGGGCCAGATATCTTTGCCTATGGGCACCTAACCAGGTATTACAAAATGAACCCTTAGAACTCTATGCAAGACCTAGAGAACTCTTACCTGTTTCCCAGTTTGGTGCCACAATAAGCTCATGCACAGTGTCAACTATAACCATCTAAGCTTCACTTATAAAAAAAGAAGTGTCAAAGCACACCAGACAGTTTCTGTTTTTAAAATATATATCTTTACTTTAAAATAGGTAAAAATAGGAAAACAGTAAATACAGAACAAGATATCCCAATATATACAATCTTAAAAACAAAACAGGTTTAAAAGTGCAAATTCCTACAACCCATACACTCAGACTGATCTTACCTAATGTATCCTTACTTTCTTAACCTTTCAGTGCTTTGATGTTCCTCTTTCTCAGTCAGAAATGAATATCTATGTCTGACTCTAAGGTCTGCTCAGTATACTTAAAAGCAGTCTTGAGCCAGCCTTCTCTCTGAAGTCACCTAACTCCACCTTGGTACATTAAAATTTATATTTTATAACACAGGATGTCCTAATCAGAAATTTTTAAAAAGTAGGTGACATCAGTGAATCTCCTCTCTTCATGTGACTTCCCAAACCAGGCTGTGATCTGCTTCACACATACATCAAAGTCTCTTTGATGTAATTAACTGGCTTCCTCTGAAGATACCCCTAACACACGCATATTGGACTTCCCACACCAGTCTGTGATCTGCTTCACACAGACATCAAAGTCTCTTTGATGTAATTAACTGGCTTCCTTTGAAGAGACCCCAAACAAATGCATATGCCCCTTTCTTCATGACACCTACTGCAAATCAAAGGATTTCCCCGAGGACATCATAAATGGATATATTAGTTCCTGGCTTCAAAGCAAACTACAAGTTAATTGCATCCCAGATATCTGTAGTTTAACCTACGTCCTGTCCTTTGACCTTATACCGGGGGTTGATGTGTCATTTCAGCAAGACAGTAGTTTCTCCTGACAGACACTCCCCTACATATTTTATATTGCACAAAAAATATCAGTGTAATCAGAACCAGCTGTCCACGTGCTACACAGGGCAGTGCTGCTAGCAATGCAATCATTCTGCTTCCAGCTACATGGTCAGTCTTTTCAAATTAGAACAGAAAACACCACAACAATGTATTAGATAAACAAGCAAAGAGGGATCCTCAAAACCGTGTACAGAAGCATACTGGCCTGCTGGCACAGCGGTAGCGAAACTGCTTGTGATGCCGATGACCTAGGGTCAGAAACGAAGCTGGGCATCAGAGGGCTGGCATGGGGAAGGAGGACTGAGCATCCCATAGACTACTCTCCTCCTCTGCTCTTCTGCCAAGAGCAATCACCAGTCCATCTACTGATCCATGCAACCATGACAACTTCAGAAGCTAACATGCTTTGCCTTGAAACCAAACTCTGGCAAGGATTAGCGATATTTATCCAAGAACTCTGTGTTCTGACACAGAAAGCTCATGCCACAGGCATACAATTATATTCACTTTCAGGAACTGATAAAGAACTGTCTGAATGGAACCAGAAGGCTTCTTGACATAAATTGATGCAGAAACCCAGGATGACACCCACCCAGCTTGGTGCATAAATCCAGGACAGAGACAGACTAACAAGGATATCTAGGAATAAGCCAGAAAGGAGGAACACTTCTTGATCGATTGTGTCAACTTGAATCACCAATCTACGGTCAAAAAGACATTGGCAAGTATGGTCTCTCTTTTTAATTTTTTTATAAAACCTTTGTGATCAAAGGGACATTAGCCTGTCAAAAAGACTGACAGTTGCTGGCCTGGTGGCACTGAGGGTTGAGGCACTGGATGCCACACCTCACATCACGCCAGTGACCTGGGTTCGGGAATGACCTTGGATCATCAGGGTGCCTGTAAGGGGTTGGGAGCAGGATTGAACAGTGGCTCTCCTCTCCCAGTGGGTCACCCTCCCGCAGTCCCACCATCACCGGGTGGAGGCCCAGTGGTGGTGCAGACGGGCGTCAGGTGACCGTTAGGGTGGGGCATCCTGCACTGCACATGCCTCCACACGCATGCATTCATGCCAAGGACACGAGGGCGGGGGGAAAACACCATGAATAAATAATATAAAAAAAAAAGACTGTCAGTTAAAAATTTATGTAATAAGAGTCAGTAAATAATCAAAGGCATTGTTGGTAAAATAATATGTTTGCTAAATAATATGTTTAGTGGAGTAAGGTTTCATTAGATTTAAAATATAATGCTAGTATCTTGAACTATGGATGGTCAAGTTTTTTTTCTCATTCAATTTTATTGAATGTTAATCATCTGGTAACAAAATCAATTATCATTTTCCAAACAATTAGTCTACATTTCAACTATCTTAAAAATATAAAAATACTGATCCAAGAAAAACATTTTCTAAGAGATAAATCAACATAACACAAAACAGAAATACAGTTCTGATGTGTAGAGTTCCTTAACAGATTAAAGGAAAGATCATAGAATAAGGAATGGAGTTCATTTATCAGTACTTATAATTTGCTTTTTTATTTTAGGTACCTCCTTTCTCGAAGAGTAATAAGAAAAAAAAAGGCAAGAAAAGATAAATATGAGAGATGAAAAAGATTATATTATAAATCTATGGAAACTATATTATGTATAGTAACCAGAGCCCCTATACATGTCTATAACAGCAGAATAAAGAATGCCCACCAACAGGACCTCACAGTCAGTGACACATGGAGCACACAGGAGTCACTGGAATACATCAACCTCCTGGAGTGCAGGGCAGTGCTGCTAGCAATGCAGTACTTCTCCTCCCAGATACAGGGTCAGTCTTGTCAAATTAGAACAGAAAACACCATAACAATGTATTAGATAAACAAGCAGGGAGGGACAAGATCCTCAAAACCGTGTACAGACGCATACTGGCCTGCTGGCACAGCGGTAGTATTACTGCTCATGATGCTAATGACCAGGGTTCAGAAACGAGCCTGGGCATTGGACGGCTGGCATGGGGAAGGAGGACAGAGCATCCCATGGTCTGCTCTACTCCTCCGGGGGGGCGGGGGATTCTCCCAGTGCACGCCCAATGTCTCGTGGAAACCAGGGGTCCAGCAGCTGGCGCTAGCACATACTAGAGGCAGGGCGGACATCAGTATTCATGACCCTGACATCTTTGCATATCCCACCTCCCAGGCCAGAAAACAGAGAAAACCCTCCACCACACAGGATGCTGTCTGACTGCTCATCGCAGGTTCTGCACCGCCAAACAACTACCCAAACTCCACCGGGGGTTTAAGGGGTGAGGCCCCAGTGGCCCTCCCCATGGGGGGTCATCTGTGGGGAAACACACAGGGCACAGTTAAGTCCCAGGGATGGCGGGTGATGGGCTGGGTAAGCAATCAGACTGAAGGGGGCCAGTGGAGACGTGGGGGAGAAAAGCAAATGTGTACAGAAGCAATGAGGATCTGGAACCTGGCATGCACCTTAGAAGCAAACTTTTATGCAGTGCACTTGCCAGGCAAAGACAATGTCCTGGCATATTCCTTAAGCAGAATCAGTCAGGGAAATCACAAATGGGACTTAAACTGACAGGTTCTGGCCACAGTGTTCAGAAGGTAGGGCACTCCCAAAACAGACCTGTTCACTTCTTGGGAAAACAGTCAGCTTCCACAGTTTTGTTGCTGTTCACCAGCCAAAGGGACAGTCCCACAGGATGCCTTGGTCTTGGATGGCACAGGGAGGTTCCTGTATGCCTTCCCACCATTTCCACTCATCCAGAAAGTCTTCCTGAAGCTCAGAAGGAAATCTGCAACAATGATCCTAATAGCTCCAGACTGGGCCAGACAGACCTAGTATTCAGTTTTACTAGGCCTGTCCATCAGCCTGCCACTAAGTCACAATCTGCTGACCCTATCTCAGGGCAGGATAGCAGTCCTAAATCCCAAAACACTACGCCTGAGGGCATGGATCTTGAGGAGTTAGAATACTCCTGATTAACTCTCTCACAGGAAGTCCTAAAGGTGCTTAGACCTTCAAAGAAACCAGCAACAAGGAAAACATACTCCTCTAAATGGAACAGATGTTCATATTAGTGTGCCCCCAGAAGAATAATCCCAGTAGAAGCAGGATTGCCTACAGTCTTGGAATACCTTGTACACCTGCAGTCTTTAGGCCTAAGGCATTCAACACTAAAGGTGCACTTAGCATCAGTGTCAGCCTACATACCAGCAGGCAAGGGAAAGTCACTAGCCTCTTAACATAGTTTCAAAAGTTTTTTTTAGGCCTCAGCCATTTGCACCCACCAGTAAGGGATCCAGTCCTTCCATGGGATCTAAATGTCTGCCTTGTCCAGCTTTTGGAGGTTCCTTTCGTGCCTATAGACACTGCTAACCTTCCATGTCACATGGAAAACCATATTCCTGAATGCCATGACCTCTGCTAGGAGGGTGATTGAACTGCAAGCCCTCTGCTCAGTGCCAAATTACACAATTTTCCATAGAGATATGGCAATTCTTACAACTAACAGAAAATTCCTACCTAAGGTAGTGTCTGAGTTCCACTTGAACAGCCATTCCCTGTATTCTGATCCCAGTCGGACGGACCACTATCTTGTTCATATTTAATTTCTAATTTGATAGTATACTAAAATCAATAATATCAGATATGGCTCTAAGGGATGTCTAAGAATTATTACTGTGCAATAAAATGTCATCAGCATACTAACATACTAAAATGCCAGCAGAATAGGCCTAATGGTCTTTCGTGTCTGCTTGTTTGGTCAGCCCCCACCCTGGGTGCTGGCCTTGCTGCCCCCCTCGCCTTCTCTGGCTTCTCCCTTCCCAGTTCTGTATATTCTTCTGCATTGGATTTTGCTTCCAGAACCCTTCCCCTGTACCTGTCCCACCCCCTCTTGAACCCTTCCACCATCTCTGCCTCCACCAGCCCCCTGGGCAGTGCATTCCATGGCTCCACCACCCTCTCAGTGAAGTAGCACATCCTCCTCCTTCCTCCTCTGAATCTTCCCCCCTCCAGCTTCCACCCACGCCCTCTAGTTTCCCCCTCCTCCTTCCCTCGAAGCACCCTGACTGCTCCTCCCCTGTTTACCCCCTTCATGTACATGAAGACCTCTATCATGTCCCCCCAGTCCCTTCTCTCTTCCAGTGTGTACATATTTACCTCTTCAAGCCTCTCCCCATAGGTCCTGTCCCCCAGGCCCCAAATCATTTTGGTTGCCCTCCTTTGGACCTTCTCCAGGAGTTTAATGTCCCTCTTTAAGTGTGGCCTCCAAAACTGCATGCAGTACTCGAGGTGCGGCCTCACCAAGCAGTTATACAGAGGGAGTATCACTTCCCTCCTTCTGGAGGTGATCCCCCTAGCAATGCATCCCAGCCTCCTGTTGGCCTTGGTTGCTGCCCTCCTACAAGTTTCCGAGTTGTTCATCTTGACATCCACCACCACCCCCAGGTCCGTCTCAGCCATAGAGACTTGTAGCATTTCCTCCACCAGGGTGTACACTTGGTCCGGGTTTCTGGCCCCCAAGTGCAGTACCTTGCATTTCCCTGCATTGAACCTCAGTTTCCACTTTCTAGACCATATTGTATAAACAGTAGTACGGTATATACTCTTCTTCCCCCACAAATATGCCTTTCACTGGTGATCACTGCTTTAGTTTTAAGAGCTAGGGGTTCTAAAAATAAATTGAATAGTACTGGGAATAATGGGAATCCCTGCCTAGTAATGTACCTCTTTTTAATGAAAAAGGATTAGGTAATAAGCTATTAAATCTAATTCTAGCAGCAGTGAGTTCTCTGTAGAGAAGTTTAATCCAGTCAGTGTAAGCGGGGACAGTCATACTTCTCTAATGCAAGAAATTGAAAATGCCTTGATACTTTATCGAAGGCTTTCTCTTCAACCAGGGAAGACAGGACTGCTCGAGATTTGGATTCACTTGTAGAAATCCATATCATGGTAAACTTTCCTTAAATGATCTGAGGGTAATCTCCCATGCATAAAACTTACTTGTTCTGACCCCATTGAAACTACAGTGCAATTTTTTCAACTCTAGTGGCTAATATATTTGCTATAATTCTGACATCTAAGTTAAGCAAAACCCTTACAATTGTTAATTTGAACAATTGTGAATCCTGTTTAATAACCCTAATGTATTATTTTGTGTGTTTGTTTTAAAATGCTGCTCTTTTGCCCTAATTTAGAGTCCCTTGTTAATGCTGCCCTTCTCCCTTCCGCCCTTCACCTTGTAACTACTGTAGTTGTGATTTCTGTAATCCAGTAACATCATTTGAGCTTCGCCCCCAGCTAAGCTTTCCATGCAGAACTTCTACTCAACTGATATCACTGAGTTCCAGAACTAAGTAATTAAAAAATTTATATTGGGCAGCAAAAAGACTGCAGTGAAAAGGAAACCATAGGACTACTTCAAGCACACAAAACAATACACTGGGGATATCAAACAGCCTTTACAAAGGTAGCTGGTCAAAACCGCATATCATTTACAGCACATCATTTAATAGTTTATGCCTTGCCTTGCCATTAACCACAGAGACATAACAGCAGGAACATAAACAGCGTGGGATACAATAGACCATGGGTCCAGCATAGCGCTTTTGCAGTGATTAGTGTGACTTGGGATTGGCATAATTAAGTTCTGAGGGGTGCGGGAGCAAAGCCCCCCACATAACATGTGAGGAACCTATGTTACGTGAGGAGTTTTAAAGTGAGGAGTATGAAATTCCTATGTGGGTTGTGGGTTTAAGTCTGTGGATTGCAGATTGTGGGATTGTGTACAGGTGGAGGGAGTGATGAGAGACCTTTTTTTTGTGGTAGTGTGCAGGTGTGGGATATGTGCTTATATGGGGGTGGTCATGTGGTTTTGTGGGGTTGAATCTGGTGTTGCTGGTGGCGATTCTGTGATGGAACATGCTAATTTGTGGTATGCATGATGTCTACCTATATACTGTATTGCTGTGCAATAGTATTATTTAGTTGTAGCCTTATGCATTCTGTGCCAGTACTGCACCTCGATATATTTTGTTTCTGCTTTATTTGGTGGTTGGTGGTGTTTCAATAAATGTGTCCTGTGACATGTAGTCTCCTGTGTGTTTTGTAGCTATTCCGTACCATACCTGTTTTGGTGAGACGTTATGTTTGCAGGTGCTATATTTTCAGCAATGTTATTACTTGCTCTATTATTGTTTAGCACTTTTCAACTAGAACCCTTCACAAATGCCATAATTAACCATAATATTTAAAAATATAGGGGGCTATGCACCAAGGGGTGGAAAGTATGAGCCAAATGCACGTACCCTGCCTGCATAACTCCGTGGCCCTGGATGGTCACAAGGTGCGTGGTATTCACCTGTCCGTGGTACCACTCCCGCGGCATGCAAGGACTGCGCAGGGTGGCAGGGGCAGAGTAGCGAACCCAGGTGGATGTCCAATTGGATGCCTGTCCTGGCTCCCAAAGTGGTTACCTTTGCACCTGGGCGCGGATCCATGTGCATGAATAGCTTCTACTGGCACCAAGGTCGACACAGCCATGCCCCTTTGTCCAGCAGTCCTGTAAGAAGACCCCCCTCTCGACACACAGCAAAGCCCCATCCCCATCAGGGTTTAGCAATCCCACAACACATCTGTGCCCTGTCCCTGTAACTGCAGAACCCCCCCGACACATTGGTCCACCGACCCGGTACTGCAGACACCTACACATGTATGCCCCATCCCTATATATCTGTACACACTCCCCCCGCCCAGTACAGCACATCCTGACCATCCCCGACCTCTGATCCTGGCATCCCCACCCCAATTGGTGGTCATTGGCTCCTCCCACCCCCGGCGGCACCATCATCACCCCCCAGCCCAGTACTTGACAATTCAAACCCGCCGTCCCAGACCCTCCTCATCTGCTCCCTTGTTGATGTTCAGTGGTCCCCCCCACCCCCTGCAGCACCAACAACACCACCCAGTCCTTGTCAGTCAGTGCCACAGGCATGGACAGCAGCAGCACATCCCTCCTCACCTCATCATCGCCGCCATCCAACTGATGCTGGGTGCACGCTACTATATGAAGGCAGCGCATTCCCAGCGCCAGTTGGATGGCAGTTGGCTGAGGAGATGTGAGGAGGAATGTGCTATTGGCTATCCATGCCCATGGCACTGACTGGCAGGTACAGGATTTGGGGGTTGTTAATGGGGAGAGCAGGCCACGCCCACTGGCCATCAGTATAGACACTGAGGTTTCGGGGTTGGTGTGTGTACCGGGCTCCACTGTGTGTGTGTGTGGGGGGCCATACATGTACTACACCAGGGTCCGGGATGCCATGTGCAAGGGGGGGGTTCTGAATGTACAGCACCGGGGTCGGGGACGCCATATGGGGGGCTGCATGAATAATTATAGGGATGGGGATGACATGTGTTGGAGGGGTACACTGTGGCACTACGGGGACGGTGCTGACATGTGTTGCAGAAGGATGCTGTGGCAATACGGGGATGGGGCTGACGTGTTGAGGGGTATGCTCCGGCACTACAGGGACAGGGCTGACATGTTTTGCGGGGGATGATGTGACAATATGGGGACAGGGCTGACATGTGTTGGGGAGTATGCTGTGGCACTATGGGGATGGGGCTGACATGTGTTGGAGGGTATTGGACCTAACAGGGACGGGGCAGACATGTGAGGGGGAGGCTGGCACTTGGGCCTGGGGTGGGGTTCTGGTTGTGTAGGGGGGGTGTTCCTACTGCTGGGGCCTGTGAGGGTGTTCAGTTTTGTGTGGGGAGACTGCCATGCCATTGCTGGGGCCATGCGGGGGTCCTGTGTGCGCAGGGCCGGGTGCATACAGCGGTTACAGCAGGGTCCCCCCTGGTGTAAGTGGTGGCCTCCTCTGCCACCTGGTACATAGCACTATGTGCCTTAGTGAATGGCGTGTAGTGCAGGAATGCCCCAGCATGCCCACCTGCCTGCCCCAGCACGTTGCTGGCAGTGCAGCCATTGGATCCAGCATGTAATGGAATTGTGTGCCATTCATGATTGCCAGTGGGGGGCCACGGGACACCATTCCATTTCATACATGCATATCCTTGCCTACACGCCTGGTTTCCGTGGTGCATACGCATCGTGCATAGGGCTCTATAAACAGGGTTTATGTTCCTTATATATTTGGAAGTTCTGTCTTTTCAAGGTAAGGCAAGGCAATTTTTTTTTTCATCCTGTTTTCCCCTCCCATGTGGAGAGGACATGCTGGGCCCTTCCCAGCTCTGCCTCACCTATCTCACCATCCTGCATCTCCCCAGGGACTTACATGAGAGCTGGAGCACCCTCACAGAATTACCCCCATGGCAAGGTCAAAAGAGGAAGGTTGTTCTCCCCCCTAAAGCACAATCCAATTTCGGACCCAGAGTCCTTGCCATGCAGCAGATGGGGCTCAGTGGGCAGACTTCATTAATGCCTGTCCTGCCACCATTTTCCACCATTTTGTAGCATCCCCATGCTGGGGTGCTTGTCAACATGCATAAGTAGAGGCAAACACAAGACCTGCACTACCCACGGGCTTCTACCTGGTAGCAGTTATTCAGCTGTGCGTGCTGTCCTCTCTCCCCAGAAGAGGAAAGTAGCCCATTGGGCACTTGATCTTCTCCTTCCCCAGCCAACTCCCAGCAACTCATGCTTGTTTCTTAATATGGGTCACTGGTGTGGTGCGAGATAAGGTGCTTAAAGCATCTCAGCCCTCTGCGGCAAACAGCCAGCCTAGCAAGGCAAATTTTATGTGATATATTGACCTATCCACTTGGCTCAGGGCATGTTCCTTAAGATCACAGACAAAATACACAGGAATAAATAACAGATCTTACATAAATTACAGTCCTTCTTCCATTTGTAGTACAAGCTGTGCTCTTTTTTTTTTTTTTTCAGTTAATGCTATTTTCTTCCCCACCATGTTGCAGGCTTAGCTATCCATCGACCCCCCCAGCCCCATCGCCCAGTCCCAGGGACTTACCGCTATCCCCGTGCTTCCCCCCATTGTGGGGGTTGACAGCTAGCACCTTACCACTGACAAATGGATCCGGTTCTGGGAGAGGGCGCTGTAGTGGTGCAGAGCCTGCGAGGGGTCAGTGTCATCCCATGCTGCACCCAGCCATTTTCTCTTTTCTGCCCTGGAGCAACAGATATGCAATGCCATCCAGACATACCCATGCATGCTACCATATGTGGGATGTCAACAGCTGCCATCCCCCCATGCCCCCAAGTTGCCATCCCTGGCTGCCTGCCTCTGAGCCTCTGCTAGAGGTCAGGCGAGTGCTGGGATCTACAGCCCTCCCCTCCTCCCTCCCTCCCCAGATGAGGAGAGCAGTCCACTGGATGCTCAATCTTCCTCTCCCAGGCCAACCCCCAATGACCCGAGTCTGTCCCTGAACCTGGGTTGTTGGTGTGGCAGCAGGTGAGGCATGGGTGCCTCTGCCCTCGTCACCACCAGACCAGCACAATCTGTACTAATTGTAACATTCAGGCGAGGCAATTTGAAAGAGGTAGATCTTCAGCAAAGTCTTAAAATGCTGCAAATAAGCAGCAGAGTAAATCACTTGGGGCAAAGTATTTCATAGGGCAGGAGCAGCCACCAACAAGGCCCTATTCCCAGACAATTAATCATTGCAGGGGAACAGCCAGAAAATCTACTCTGCAGAACGTACATAGCTCCCTGGGAATAGGATGTAAGGATGTCCTGGAAGTAGTTGAGCCCAGTTAGTTCATGGCATTAAAAAAGTTAATAAACAAACCTTGAAGGTGATACACCAGCCTACCGGGTCATAATGTCGCACGCCATTGTGCGTGCATTTGCTACGCGGCTAACCTGGTACAGCCGCCGGATGCTAGTGCTACTGGTGAAATACCACGCATACTGCTGTATGCGGTATTGTACCAGTAGCGCTTTCCCAGGCAGAGGATAAGACCTCTGCTGGGAGCAGGTTTCATCGAGCAGCTGCCGTTGATCACAGGACTGAGCCACAGCAGTAGGAACCCAGGCGCTGCGTCTGGGACGGGGTTTGATTCCCGGTCCCAGAAACTTTTATTTTTTTCAACTTGTGTGCCCCCCGAGTTGAACCCTCCCGGAGTTGAGAATCTTTAGTGGGGGTTCAGGGGCACAGCCCTCGACAGGTGGGGGGCAGAGCCTCCACAGAAGATTTATGCCTCATGGCAGAAATCGCGCTTTATTGGCAGGGTGATTTTGCCATGAGGCATAATGTCTTGCAACATTATGAACCTGTGCCATGCACCAGTGTACCAGCAGCCAGTGCAGGCCCTATAACACAAGCATGATATGACCTCTAATGTTTGTTGTTGTAATCAGCCTGGCTACAATATTCTGTACTAGCTTCAAGTAGCCCACCAAAGCCCCAGGAAGACCCATGTACAGATATAGGTGGGCAAGCCAGGAATTTTTCACTTAGAGCCAAGCCAGAGCCGAGCTAGGGGTCTGGCTTGACTCTACGAGCCAAAACATGAGCCGAGCCCTAGCTACTGCAGGCTGTTCTCTACATAGCAGTTGCACATTTCCAATACTACACTAACTGCTCAGGCTGACAAAAATGCTTACTTTGACCATAACTGGCTTGGCTTGATCTTGGCTCTCAACTGCTTATAGAGGTTGATCCGAGCCAGACACTAAGCTTGAGTCTGCTCTGGCTTGCCCACCTGTATGTAGAGATGATTGTAATAATCCAAGCAGCAACTCACTTAAACATACATCAGAGTTACCAGATCCTCCCCTGCTAAATATGGCTTCAAGCTGCAGATGTTCTTCAGATGGAGAAAGTGGCACCTCACTGCTGCTGACTCCTGGATCTCCACAGACAAACTGCAATCGAGGGTGAGCCGCAGGTTTTTAGCCGCATCCATAACTCATTGCACAATACTATCATACAAGGGTCCTGTGGTATTTCTGCTGGTCATTGTCAATGTGCAAGAATGCTAGCCGATCACAAGCAACTCAGCCTTGTCAGAGCTGAGTCTTAGCCCGCTTGGAGCCATCCTGGCCTTTACATCAGACAAGCATCAGTTAATTACAGAGTCTATCCTGCCAGGTGCACAAGTCAGGCACAACTGAATATCATGTGCATACAGTGAAACAGTAAGCCTACTGTCTAAAGACCTCACCCAAGAGCAGCAAGTAGATGGCAGCCTTATTAAGCGTGTAAGTGAATCTCCTGTGTAATCCCAGAGTAAACTCTATAACCAAGGTTGTTAAAATCAAAACCTTTAGGACTCGTCAGACCACAACTGTAACTGAATTCACACCTGGCCCTCATTCTTTACAATTAAATCAGCTCTCTTTTTGTACTTGTCCTTTAAGGAAATGTACTTGTCTCAGATGGAGGGATATAGGATTTTTACAGCCCTGTCTATAACAAGAGCTTTGTAAACATTTGGAGGAACTCCATCAGGCCTGGAAATGTTACGCTTTAAGGGAACGGATACCCTTTTTATCCTTTGTTTTTCCACTTACTGATGACTTGCCCGCATCTGGCCCGCCCCTCAGCCCCATCACCTGCCATCCTTATGTACCTACCCCAGTGGAAAGGGTCCCCAGGGAGCACAAATTCTCTGATAGGGTGAGGATCTGGTGTCGAGGTGACTAGTTAGCAGTGCAGAGCCATGAGGGGCCAGACAGCATCTTGCTGGTCAGGGTTTATTTATTAATTTTATTTATTTCAGTTTGGGATTAATACCTTTGAGTCAAGGACTCATTTTCAAAGGTTCCAAGTCAGTGTTGAACAAACATTACAAAAATACAAGGTTTACAGAGAAAAAAAAGAGAAAAAACATTGACGCATATACACAGGCAGTAATGGTAAAATTGTAACTTATACACATCAAATTAGTAAATGGGGGTTGGGGGGATCAGCTGAAGGTGGCATCGTCTGAGGTGGGAGAGAGGTGGAGCTTTCAACCAAGTGAGGTCATCATCAGGTAATTGGGGGTAGGGGAGTGGGTTAAGAAAAAAAGTGGTATATAGCTGAAAGATGTAGAGGGGAGTAGGTAAATGGAAAACTGGGGATGAGGTACTATCACATTAGTGCAGGCAGATACAATTCATTTTAGAGTCAAGGAGAGATTTGAGCACAGCTTTGAAGGTACTAATCTTGGTAGTATCAGTGAGGACAGCAGGTAGTTCATTGTACCATTTCTGACCTTGATACAGGATGGAGTTCTGGGCAAGTTTTGTCCTTTTGAAGGGAATCACCATCTTGTCAGCGACTTCACTATGGGTAGATTTCGTTGGGATGGCCAGCTTAAAGTGTCTGCCCAGAGTGGGGGATGTCAGTCCAAGCAGTACTTTTTTTAGAAGTAGGCAGGTTTGGTATTGCCCTCTAAGATGGAGTGGGAGCCACCCAGTTTCAGTGTACAGCGAGCAGGTGTGGGTGTCGAGGGTAGCCCCCAAAGTAAGATGACAGGCCTTATTGAGGAGTGTGTTGATCCTGCTAAGAGCAGTTTTTGTGCCCACCCCATATATAGGCAACCCATTAGTCAATGGTAGACAGTATTGAGCTACTGGTGGCTAGTTTGAGTGCATCCGGTGTCATTGAATGTCTGTGACGATAAAGTACACCAAGTTTTATATTTGCAGTCTTGATGACAGAGTCAATGTGGTTTGAAAAGGTGAGCATGTCATCAATGTTAATGCTGAGATATTTGAAGTTAGATACTTGGTCTAGGATTTCTCCCTTTTGGTTATGAATTCGCTGGGGCAGGTATTTCTTTTTGCTTTGGGAGGTGGTGAAGAGCACACTCTTTGTTTTTTTGATGTTTAGTAGTAGCTTGTTTTCCATAAACCAAGATTCAAGTTAATGGAAGCTGCTTTGGAGTTCAGTTGTGATGGATTGTCGGTCTTTGCCAGCCACTGAGATCACTGCATCATCAGCATAGAGAACTGTGCTTGCTGAGCAAGCCATTGGGGAGGAGTTGATGAAGAGGCTAAAGATTAGAGGACCGAGGATTGACCCCTGCGGAACCCCGAGGTGCACCTCCTTAGCAGCAGATAGGGTATCACCAATTTTGATTCATTGAGATCTGTTAGAGAGGTAGCTGCCAAACCATAGCACCGTATCTGGGGATAGACCTGTAGACAGAAGGCAACTTAGGAGGTGGTTGTGATTAACAGAGTCAAAGCCTTCGTGAGGTCGATGAAGTCTGATCCAACTGCCTGACCACTATCCAAGGCATTATATAGTTGGGATGAATAATCAACTAGAGCAGTGAATGTGGAGTGCTTTTTACAGAAGTCGTGCTGTTGCGGGCAGAGTAGGTTATGGTTATCAAGGTATTCAGTAAGCTACTCTGAGACCATTCTTTTGAGTACTTTCGAAAGGAGAGAAAGGATGGATATAGGTCAGTAGTTGGATGTTTGGGTTTTATTCCCCGCTTTAAAGACAGGCATTACGTTAGTTTTTTTTTTTTTTTTTTAATTTTATTTATTTATTTAGCTTTTGTTGACCGGGTAAGTGCACTAGACAAATCCTGCCTATTTTCAGGCACGACCTGGGGGAGGGGGATATAGATGAATGCCAACTGATCTTGAACCAGATTAAGCTGTTGGTGGTATTTTTAGTGAATGAGGGATATTTGGCCAGGACACCGGGGAAATTCCCCTACTCTTTTCGATAAGTGCCATGGGATCTTTAACATCCACCCGAACTACCACCAATCCAGGCAGATGGGACCTCGGTTTAACATCTCATCCGAAAGACGGCACCTCAGAAATGCAGCACCCCTCTCATGCTGCATTACAGTGTCAGTACTGGGATATTAACCCAAGTGCCAGATGTGGGAACTGAACCCATAGCCCTCTGATCTCCCGGCCTCAGAGACGAGTGTGCTACCTACTGAGCCACTGACACTGACACTTATTTATTGATATCTCAGATTACAAACACATTTGAACCAGTGGTTCTTTTACAAAGGTTCCATGTCAAGAAAGTACAAACAGCTGACAAAATGACAAGAATAATTTTAACATTACAATATTATAACAGGTATGGTATCTTGTAAGGCACAGCTAATGAGGTCATGAACAGGTAATACAGCAGTCAGTAAGTGACTTTGTCAAATTAACTTGTAAAGGGGGAGAGTAGTAATGAGAAAAGTTAGAAAAGAATAGGGGGAGAATAGGAAAAATGTCAGAAAGGGTGATGGGGAGGAGGTCAGAGGGGGATAGGTGTAAGGTGGGGGAAGTAGGGTATCATGTAAGGCACAACTCAAAGGGTGCACAAACTGGTAATAGAGTGGTCAGTAAGTGGCTTTGTCAAATTAACTTGTAGAGGGGAGGATAGTTTAGGTGGAAGAATATCAGAAAGGGCTGAAAGGGGAGGGGGACAGAGGGGGATAGGTGTGGGGTATGAGAGGAGGTGGTAAGGGACGACAAACGGTAAAATTCAGAGCGAGACTAGGTTAGGGAGAGGGGAGGTGGGGGGAAGAGGCATAGGAAAGGGAGTAGGTGGGAGTTAATACCACCAATCAAGGACAAAAGGTGAATGTAGGATAGCTAGGTAGTGTGTGTGTGTGTGTGTGGAAGAAGGAGGTTATAGGGATGGAGGTAAATAAGGACCATACTTTCTGCCGTTGTGAGGGATGCTGACCTGCAATGGTGTGCAAGTGTGCTACTGGTGTCCAGCAGGGCCCCTCTCCCAACAGTTACCCCCACTGCTCTACCACCAGGATTCCGTCAGCTGGCAGGTAGACAGTGGAGGATGTAATCCCCCTCTCTGAAAGAAGAGAACTCTCAAGGGGATGCTCAGCTTGCCTTCCCCTGACCAACCCCCAAGTGACTGCACCTGGGTCACTGGAGTAGCAAGAAAAAGTTTTACTACAGTGATACCTGGCCAGCAAGAATAGCCTTTCTAAACTCAGTAGCAGATAAATCCTTGGACAGCATTATCCTTTGAGCCAGATCAGTTCTGGTTAAATTTACGTAATCGAAGATTTTTCTTTGTGTCTTAAACTACATCATTTTGAGAGGAGGAATGATGAAATTAATATTTTCATAAAATTATAAAGAAAGTATCCATAATTCCTCTACAATTGGTTGCTCTTTGTGTGGAGTTAATCTTTTGAATGACCAGTATTGTTCTTGAGGAATTTTTTTTTTGTCTTAAAACTAATGATTTTTCAAACTCTTCCATCAACTTTCTCTTCACCAGGCTCACAGGATGGCACCGCCCTCTCCACCACCAACCTTTTTATGGACTAACCAGTTATTTACCACTTGGTTAGACCCACAGTCATGATGGGTGGCCTACCATGTTGGTCATGCATGGGTCAGCACATACTGTAGGCAGACCAGGGTTTTTTCCTATGGCTCCTGGTTTTCACCCCGAGGATGCCAGCATGCAGTGACAATGCATGTGTGCTTGGCATCTGCCAGCTGCCTGACTCTCCATGTGCTCCTGCTGTGCTGTCACCTGATCTACACTAGGTGGCAGTCAAGTAGTGGGACACAGCATCCCCTCCCCACTATAGAGGACTGTCTGAGATGTTTGATCCTCCCTCACGCGGTCGACCCCCGAGCGACCAGAATCCCTTCCCAAACCTAGGTCACTGCCAGCATAGCAAGTGGTAGCACTACCACTGCACTACTGGGCAGGTTTCAACATTTTCTTCTTAGTCTATTTATAGAACTCTCTCTGTACATATAGCGAGATCTGCCTGTTCTTCCAACATTTTACTGCAATTTTGTTTTGTAATTGTAACATTGTAACACCGCATTGTGGTGACAGAAGGGTTTAATGCCCATCTTGTCACCTCTTAAGCTGCACAACAATGACTAGATCTAATTTTAAGCACAGACATAACTCCAAGCTTATCAGCCAGAATGCTACTCCTTCTACACTCCCGCTCTGCAACCCTCAATTCCATTCCCCCTCAGGAATCTGTCTAGTCCTGGTTTAAAAACCTGAACAGTGCTAGCTGCCCCAACCCCATCAGACAGCATTCCTTTCTTTTTTTAATTCATCTTTTTTGCAAGAAAAGTTATCATTACAAGAGAAACATATTGACATGAAGGCCTGCATGCAAAATTCACCTCTTCTAGAAATTAAGAAACAGTACCTCTAAGAATAAATATGTTAGGAGAAAGTCAATTTTCACTCTTGGGTTAGAAAGTTACTTGTAGTTATAAATAGAAATAAAGTTAATGCCTTCCTAAACTGCTAGTTCATTAAGCAAACTAGATATTGTTACTCTAAATGTAGAAAAAAACAGTAGGTCTAGAACATATCTAAGAATATAAACATAATAACAACATATCCAGGCTTCTTTTGCATCTCTGTATAAACCTTTGTGCAAAGATTTTTTATTTACTCTTTTTTCCACATATCCTGTACTGGGTCCATAGATGGGTTTTGAAGACGTGTGTAAGACCATGAGGCTTCTCATCGTGAACTCTCTGTTTTGTGACCTTTTGTCAGCATACCTATTAATCTCTGTACTCTGAAATGAGGGACATGAACCTTTGAAATGAGGGATAATGAGGGACACCACACCCTGAAATGAGGGACACCATGAGGGACATCAGAATGTCAACAGTTTAATGATTTAACACACTGTTTGAGAGCATAGCAGAGCCCTTGCTTGGACCTGAAGCTATTGCAGACCTCAGACCGGGTGAGGGCTATAATTATCAGATAAGATTTTATTTTACCTTGAAACAAGAGGCACTCTGCTGCAGCTTTCTCAAGCCTCCCCAATCCATTACACAGGCCAGAGCACCAATTAAAGGAAAACTGCACCCTCATATCTTCTAAACGTTGTTTCCATGTCAACAGACAACTCTTTTCATGTAGCTGTTAAAGATGTATGCAACTGCTTTAGTTAGTTTTCACACTTCATACTAGGCCCTGTCACTATCCTGGGAGGGTCCATTTCATGGTTGTTGAAATATCATTGTCCCTGAGAGCTGCATTAGCATATGAGAACATGATGTCAGATCAATCATTTATATCATGTATCTCTATGCTAAAATAACAAATACCTGGAAACTTATAAACCGAATGGAGTTTAAAGGGGGGAAAACTTGCATTACAACTCAGATAGCCTGTAAAACACATTGAAGGTAAATGTGGTATTTCACACCTTCTTGCAGCTTGGTTCTTTTAAAACTACTTAAACAGACAGGCATACTGGGGAATTTAAAGGTTGATTACGCATCACATTCTCACATGCTAATGCAGCTCTCAGGAACAATGAGATTTCAACAGCCACGAAATGGACCCTGACAGGGCCTAGTTTGAAGTGTGAAAACTAACTGAAGCAGTTGCATAAATCTTTAATAGCTACATGAAAAGAGTTGTCTGTTGACATGGAAGCAAATGACATTTAGAAGATATGAGGGTGCAGTTTTCCTTTAAGTGGTTACTCTTCTCTCCTTTGCAAGTCAGCAGTCAGCATCAGCAATCCTAAGGGTCTCAGTACCAGTCCTAACACAAGCCACTAAGTCAGTCAGGCAGACAGGCTCGCTCACCTTGTTTCCCTCAATCTGTAAACCCTTTGATGCACAGGCAGCAGACTTTAAGTGCAGAAGACAGCCCCCCCAAACAACCAGCAGGGCTACACAATAAGTAAAAAGTGACTGACGGTTCTAATCCGAACCTACCTCACAGAGTGAGCCAGTGGCACTGACTCGATCCAGCAGGCAAGCAAATTAGCAAACCACCAAACACCAACTCCAGTAGTCCTTACTGTTTCTCCACCTCTAACCGCTCCTGCACTCCATCTTGTTTGATTCGTCCAACTTCTGACATCCCAAGGAGGTTGCCTGCAAGCTCATGCAAGCCAGGCCACAACTACACCCACAACAGAACTTTGGCTCAACTGAATTGGCTCTGGGGCTCAGCCTAGCTCCTCTGGACTGGCAGCGTCACGACCACGAATCCTCCAACCAATATCCAGCTATTATTTTAGCTCTGGACTGTAGCTTGGCAGGGCCAGGCTGCCAGAGGTTACAAACAGATCTCTCCATCCTCCCATCTCCACAGCACATGCTGCCATGCTGCGACCACCAAATTCAAGCCATGCCCTTTCATTGGCTCGGAGTCGGCTGATGTGACAGAGGAAAGGAGGAGCGGACTCGGACTGGACCAATTAATTTGCTAATTTTAATTTTTTTATTTTAAACCTTTGTTTACCGGGTAGGTACAATGAGCCAAGGCCTGTTTTCATGTACGACCCGGGACTATATATATATATATATATATATATATAGTCAAGATGTTTACAATAAATTAACAAAACTCACACTACAATACATTAGAACAAGTATTAGACATACATCACAAAATTACAATACAACAGTCATTAAAACAATATAAAAATAAAACACTCAATGAAAACAATAACAATGCAATTTGCCAAGAAAATAATTTCTTAGCTTAATTTTAAAAGTTTGGTGGGTAACATTCCCATATAAAACAATAGGAAGCTCATTCCACTTTTTAGCAGCAGAATAGGAAAAAGAACCATCACCCATTTTGGTCTTGGACTTAGGAACATTTAATCTGATGATTTGAACGAAGTTCCCTTGAATTCCTTTTAACCCGTAATAATGAATATAATGGAGAATTTGTACCTTGACGGAGAATATTGTCAGTTACAGAACATAAAAGTTCACGGGGTAAAGTTCACAGTGGTGGGTCTGTGTGGTGGTTGCTTGTGTTTGTCTGTGTCTGTAGCTTAGTTTTTGTGGATTTACATGTTTTTCTGCTTGTGGTAACTATACCATTCTTGCTCACTACATCCGTGAAAGTCTCCTGGACTGGATCTCTGCAAAAAAATCATCATCAGGTATCTTTATTTTCATTTTAAAATCAACTTTTTGGAAGCTATCTCAAGCAAAACATAAGTGAAGCAACTACATCTGACAACCTTGGTGACTCTGGGTCCTGCTGGAATCCACACTTTCGTCTGACCTGCTCCATGATCTGTATGTGGGCTTTTAGCAACCTGTTTGAATGACAAAGAAGCATATAGACAAGGGATTTCACATCCTGCATAGTGCAGGCACAGTTAATCACCTTCAGGAATTTTAACATTTCAGTGACTCTGGACCTCAGCTGTTGATCGTTCTTTGGCTTTTGACTTATCCACCAGGTACCTATCTGCAAGCGACTGGGTGCAACTGACAAGCTACAACAAGGATAAATGGGCATATCATCCTCTATTACTAACAACCTCCTTGCTCTGGGTCCCTAGAGCCTGCACTGGTCCAAGCCGATAAGCCCTAGAAGAGTAATTCTATTGGACTACTTAGCACAGCAACTGTCTCTTAAACTCCTACTCCTCCTCCTCCTCTTGATATCAGGAAGTGTCCACTCAAATCCTGGCCCTGTCTCCTACAGTACAACAAAGCCTGCCAAATGGGGGCCTCAAAGTTGCTACCTTAAACATCTGCAGTCTCCTCCCAAAACTGGCCTCCCTTCAAATCTTTGCCAGCCAGCACAACCCGGATATCCTTGCCATCGTCGAAACTTGGCTGACACCTAATACTCCGGATCATGCCATCTCTATACAAGGCTACAAGATATTCAGGCTGGATAGGACCTCGAAAAGGGGTGGGTGTGCAATCTACATAAAGGACTACCTCACCTGTCTCCTGGTTCTTACCCCACCACAGAAACCTCAGTGCAACTCCTCCCTATCAAGATACTACTTGGTGCCCAAAACAAAGTCCTCACGATTGCTGCTGTCTATATCCCACCAAAAGATCCTGATTCCGCCTACAGGCTGTCCTCGAGTTCGTAAGTACACAACCTTCTGACATCGAACTCCTTTCCTTGGGGACTTTAATATAAATTGGCTTGCTCCTGGTGGGTCAAACAAAGATGCTATCCTAGCAGCAAATTTAACACAAGTGGTAAACTCCCTACCAGGAAAACTACAAATCAGGGACCAGCACCCTCATTGACTGGATCCTTACCAGCCACCCTACCCAGATAACTAATGTAAGTGTTCTCCTGACTCGCTTCAGTGATCACTCTCCAATAATATGTACCTGGACAAATAAGTTTGGTAGTCGCCTCCAAAACCATCTATAGCAGAGTCCTACCTTATGGCAACCTTATTCATCTCAAGACCTGTCTTAGGCAGATAGACTGGTCCTTGATTTACAAAACTCAAGATGTTGACCTAGCCCTTGATTACTTTATTTCTACTTTCAACACTGCCTATGACACCTATGCACCAGTAAAAAAGTGCAAAATCAAAGCACTCACAAATCCCTGGCTCATGGCAAAGCTATTAGCACAACTCAAAAGTAGGGATCACCTCTGGGCCACTGCAAGAGCTACTGGCACTCTGTCGGACATTCAAAAGTATAAACAGGCTCGTAACCACTGTACTAAACAGATCCGCTTGATGAGGAGCTCCTACTTCAAGAATGCCCTCTCCAACTCCTGGGGTGAAGGGAAATCCTTCTGGGACAACATAAAGAATATCATGGGTCAGCAGTCCAAATCCTCTCCTACAATAATGAATGTGGATGGAACCACTACATTAGACCCAGAGATCATTGAAACACCCTAAATGATACCTTCACGGACCTTAGTGGTGTCCTCTCATCTGATTTCTTCACTGATGCTGACCTCCAATTTCTACTTCTACTACTGCCTCTCCAACCAAACCACCCTTCCATTTCAAACTAGTAAAGGCACATGAAGTCTATAAATATGTAAAGAAGGCCATTTCTAAGCCTCCGAGCAAGCAGCGACACTATTGACCTTAAACTTCTGTCCTCACTCTGAGGAAGTACTGCTCCCTCACAAAAATTTTAATCTCTCCCTCTGCTACAGCCAATTCCCTAGGAAATGGAAAGCTGCAGTTGTCATTCTGTGCACAAAAAGTGGTGATAAGTCACTGCCTGGTAACTATCGCCTCATATCAATACCACCCTCTAAGGCCCTTGAACGCTTGGTATGGACCAACTTTCAGACTACCTGGAAAGCACAACATCCTATGCACTCAGCAGCATGGATTTAGGAAAAGGCACAGCACATTGACTGCCCTACTTGAATTCTCAGGAGCAATCCACAATGCCATGGACAAAGGGAAACCTAATTGGAGCAGTCAACATTGACTTAACCAAGCATTTGATACAGTTCACCATGGCCTACTTATCAAACAACTACTATCCTAGGGCTCTCGTGAGGGTCCTGGTGACTGGGTAAAATTACCTTGCTCAGTGCTCTCAATCTGTAAAATAGCTGGAGTTCTCTCAGACTCAAAACTGTTCGCCTCAGGAGTTCCCCAGGATCCATCCTGGGCCCCTCCTTTTCAGCCTTTTCCTAAACTCCTCCCAAATCCTGCCCTGAACAAATAATCCTCTATGCCGACGATGCTGTGATTCTTGCCACTCATAAAGATCCGAACCTCTTATGCCTCAACCTTCAGCATGCTTTTTCCAAAGTTCAGATGTGGTTCCTTGAACATAAGCTGGTTCTAAACCACAAAAAAACTAAATCCATGCTCTTCTAACTCAAGAAACAAGAAACGGCAAGTCCCACTCACCATTAATACATACCTAGGAAATACCCTTGAACAAGTGCCAATTTTCAAATATCTTGAATCAACTTTGATCAAGGCCTAACCTTGCAACTCACATTGATAGTACAGCAAAAACTACGAATCAGCTTAATTGGGATTCTGTATTGGAACCGATAGCTTCTTACCCATTCTGCACTGAGGATTGCCATCCAATCCTCTATCATCTCAGTCGTTGATTATGGCTTAGTTATATACGGATCTGCCACTACTACAGCACTTAGTCGCATTACAACATCCCTAAATAAGGCCTGTCGGTTGCTCACTGGTGCACACCGACATACCCACACATGTGAACTCTATGCTGACTCAGGTTGGTTGCAGCTCTCAAACCGGATAAAGTACCTTACCTGCCTGATGGTGAAAAAATCCACTCTGGGCCTCACTCCACCCTGTATCCAAGACCTGTTATGCCCGGCGCTAGCACCTGTTTTACCAGAAGATCAGAACACCAGCCTCTCCAAGTCCCCCGATCCGGACTTCTCAGGGACAAAGATCATTTGCCTATCGTGCCCCAGCTGGCTAAATGCCCTCAGCACTCATATTACTGCCTCCACCTCTCTAGGTATTTTCAAATCAAGGCTTTTCTCTCACCTTGCCACCTCCAGCTCCTGTGACTGCCCTGATTAAACCTCCTATTTTCTCACTACCCACCCTGTCCTGCTATTTGACAAAGACATGTTTGGGAAACCTTTTCTCCTGCTATTGTCTGCTCCCACACCTTTCACTTACCCTCTGTTCTGGACTTTTTCCTATTTGTTTCTCCTAATCTGGCATGACCTCTTTCTTGTAATAATAATGTGATTATTGATATCTCATGTCCTTTGCACAAATGGTTTGATATGTATTTGTATATGTTTTCTGTTTTGACACAACACAGATTGTTGTGTTATCTATGTAACCTTTTGTACTGTACCTAATTGACGTGGAACCTTTGTAAAAGAGCCTCTGGCTCAAAGGTAGTAATTCCTAGAACAATAAACTAATAAACTAATAAACTATATAGACAATTTAGCCTAGGTCGAAGCCAGGCAGATAGTCTATACAGTTCACAATGGTGTGTAGAATAAGGCAACTTAAGAGTAAATCTACAAATGCCATGAAACACATTAATAAGAAGGCATAACTCTCTATTAGACAAATTTGAGAAAAGAAATGAATTATAATTTAACTGTGGATGTAATACACCCTTGGCTATTGCATGCCTAGCTGGTAAGGTCAGCAACGATTGAAACTTAAATATGACACCCAATCTCTGATTTATTTGACGAGAAATGAAATTTACATGATTGGAAAAAGTTAAATGTTGGTCCAACAGGACTCCAAGATATTTAAATTGTTTTACCTGCTCCATCTTATTTCCCAATGAGTCAGTGATTGATAAATTATGAGCTCTATTGAGTCTAATTCTAGATTCAAAAAGCATACATTTTGTTTTTGAGTTGTTGAGTGCCAAATAATTCCCTTGTAACCAGCTACTGAGTACAGCAAAGTCCTTATTTAAGGACTCATTTATAAGTTCCACTGAAACAGAACTTTTATACAGAATAATATCATCTGCATAAATCAGATAATAGGTGTCTTTCAATAAAGATGGAACAATATCTACAAACACAGTAAACAAAAGTGGGCCCAGAATGGACCCCTGGAGCACCCCTGTAATAGAAATCTACTAGAAGAAAAGGCTCCATTTATTCCTACTTTAAGTGGTCATTTGGACAGATAGCTGTGAAACCAATTAACCTGCAGTCTCCACTAAACCATAGTTTCGGAGCGTTCTGATCAGCAGGGGATGACTTACTAAATCAAAGGCCTTGGACAGGTCCATGAACACAGCACCAGTGAGCAAACCTTCGTCCATAGCTATACTGGTGTGGTTCGTGAACCTGGCCAAGGCCGTCCCCGTCCCGTGGAATTTTCGAAACCCATGCTGATCAGGTGTCCTAAAACCATTATCCTGTAAGTAAGCAGAAAATTGCTCATTCACAAGTCTTTCAAACATCTTACCCAAAGGTGGCAAAAGGGAAATAGGACGATAATTGTCCATATCCATTCTGTCACCAGATTTATAAATAGGTTTGATTACTGTTTGCTTCCATTCATTTGGGAAGCATCCAGTAAGCAAAGACAAATTGAAAATAGAAGTAAGTTGATAAGTAATATGTTCAGAAATCAATTTTAAGAACCTGGTCTCAAGTTCACACACACTTGAACCAATTGCCAATTGTTTCAAGAGATTATAAACCCGATGTGGTTCAATAGCTGAAAAATAGAAAGAACCAGGTTCAGAAGTATCACAGGACTGTCCATCTACACACATACCCTGATTAGAAGCCTGTGTATATTTGGACAAATCAAAACATTTATCCAAAAAAGATTCACAGATTACCTGAGCATCATATGGCCATCCTTAATAAAAGCCTCAGTAGTTTCTTTCCTAGATGGATTGATTAAAGTGTTTACCGAAGACCAAAACCTTTTTGGGTTATTTAAACTAGAAGTTTGTAAATTCTGAAAATAACTAGATTTACTTTGTCTAACTTTTATTTTACATTCATTTCCAAGCTTCCTATAGCTATTAAAATCTCTCACTGATTTAGTTACCTTATAAAACTTCCAAGCAGCATCTCTCAATTTCATTAAGTGCAACAAGGGGGCAGTAATCCATTTATTCAAGAAACCTCTAACTCTCCTAATCACTTTGGGAAAATGTTTATTTTGTAACTCCAAAAGAGTGGATGTAAAATGATCAACAGCAATATTCACTTCAGGAATTGCATCCAGAAAAGTCCAATCAAGCTTTTGTAGGTCAGCAAGAAGGTCTCCGCTCACCTCATTAACAAACCTACAGTATGAAATGAACCTAGGAAGAAAATATGTGGACTGCCTTATGCGGTATGGGCTGCATGCCCATTGGCTCTCGTTTCTGCACCTATGGGCGTAGGCCCTACCGGCAGTCTGTGTCGGGCGGGCGGCGGGTGGATGCTACGCCCGCCGCCAGCTGACGGGCGGAGCGGGGTGGTGGGGCTTCGTGGTGGGTGGGTGGGGGGCCACTAGATCACCAGGGTAGGTGGTCCTGGGGATGGACTCTTTCCTGCTGCAATCGGGCTTTGAGGTCCACTGGACCACCAGGATATGTTCTTGGGGGTGGTTGGACTCTTTGCTACCGTGATCGGGCTGGTGGGGGTGGGTTTTATTTTTCACTTTTGCCCGCGATCGGGCCAGTCGGGGGTGGGGTGTTTTACACATATGCCCAATCGGGCCAGTCGGGTTACTATATGCCTTCCTGATTGGGCTGCAGGGGGCACAGGAGTTGAGGCCACCCACAGGTGGCAGCTGCTGTGTTGTGCCCTGCAATGTGCAGCTCACCTGTGGGTGGCCTCGACTTACCTCCTTTTTGGCTCAAAGTTGTGCAGGCGCAGATTGGGGGTTGCGCCTGCACAACTCTGCACAGCCCGCTGAATATCGGGCTATGCAGTTTATGAATGGTTCCTCCCCCTCCGGTTCAGCATGCCTTCATTAGCATTGTGCTGTTGCTCAGCTTGACTTGGGGGGCGCAACTGCCTCCTGCTGAATATGGCAGAATGGTGCAATTTCGGACTTGTGCAGGCGCAATCCTATTGTGCATGGTGCAACCCTTTTGAATATCCAGCCCCATATCTTATTCTATACATTTTATCAAAGAGAACAGTAGTTCCTCATCATGGATATTCATTGGTACTCTGCAAATCATATTTCTTATTTCTTTTATATAAATTTAATTAATTCCAACCATTTGGTACTTATGAAATTTAAACAAACTTTAATCACAAAGTTTAAAGGTAATCTACCTTTGTTTATTTTTGTAGTTTAATTGTCCCCCACTTCATCTGCCTTACAGCCACTATTGGAGCACTCCTGAAAACTGGAGAGTGAAGACGCAGAGGATTGGGTATGGCTATCCATACAGAACAAGGCTGTGTCTGAATCTCAAGGTTGCCATGGCAACCAGAGACCTCAAGAGTGCAGCTCGAGAGCTCCTCTGATTGCCTTGGCAACCCTGAGACTCAGACTAAGCCTTGTCTGTGTATGGAGAACCATACACAATCTTTTATAGTGTATGGCACTCAATTACACAAACATTCTACCATGATAGTTTAAAATAGCTTTGTGAGTCTTACTTTACTGTCTTGTAAAGATGTCCGTTCGCAGAGGCAAGTGTGTTAGCAGAACAGAAAGGGGGAATGGATACAAAAGGAATAGCTGCCTCAGAGTCACCAAACTTGCTATTTTTTTATAAATCCTGATAACTGTGAGGCAATACCAAGCCTGAGTGGAAGAGCAATGTTAAAAAAAAAGCAGCTGTTATGATCACCAACACTGTCTTATATGTGCATGCGTCAGTGAGCAGAGACGCAGATTTAAAAAGGCAGTCACATGGGACTGTTTGATTCTGCTGTGCTCCAGTAGTGACGCATTCAGTGCAGTACAATAACATGATGACGTAGCTACTGCAGCACAACAAGGACATTTTAGTAATGGAGTTCCATTGGTAACTGTGTTCTACTATACATTATAATGTAATTAATGACATACAGATTCCACTGTTAGTATGCCTATACCTGCTACTTTTTTTTTTAAACAATGCTTCCACATGTTTCTAAATCTTATCAGCCAGTAGTATTTTATTCATTTTCCAAAATTCCTCAAGTTTATTTGAAATATCTTCTGATTTCCTTCCAATTAATCCTGTGTCTCACAGATCTGACAGCTCTGTGGCGCTAAAAAAACAACATTAAAATGCTCTGATCACTTCAATTCATTTTTGTTTCCATTCAAGACAATCTCCAGAACACTTGCTTCCTTGAAAAGCACTGGGACACATTTATATCCCCATCTAGTCTGTACTTCTCAAACCAAAAACTGTGGACAATTTCAGAAGAACCCATATTAGTTCAGCCATTTTGTTAGCATTTTCTTACATTATTCATTCATTGCTCCTAACTGTGCATGTATTTTACAGCATACCTATGTTTCTGTTTCACTTACCCATTAAAAAATCTCTCCTTCTGATGGTGCTCCTTCAAGTGTTCCAAAGGGCTGAATGATTGTTAACAATGCCGTTTATACTTGGCTGCAGCTGGACCGGGATACTTGCGATGATGTCATCGTGTCCGACGTCATCCCACATGGTGACATCGTGATACATGACACCCACGATGCATCCTGGCTTGCTAGTGACAACACAATAGAGGGGCTCCACAGCTCTTAAAGGGACAAAGTCCCAATTGTTGTGCCAGCAGATATTACCGATTCCTACATTTATCCAGTATAATACTCTAGATAATGAATTGCATATACCATATCATGCTGTCCTGGTTATACATTACATGTTATATTCAGTTGTTTGTTTACTTCCTCAGCATTTATATTATTATACCTCACTATGTATAGTAGCCAAATATAAAGCTATTATAATCTTTCACCTCAACAATTGCATCTTTTTCTCAGTCACTCTAAATCATTTAACCTTTACGATCTGTGACTCATATATTCCTATACAGACTATTAGTTACCAGGGTTATGGCAGCTTGGAGTGTCAGACATCACCCATCTCAAATGTCCATATATTTTTTTTTGGGTAGGGTGAATATTTCAAAGTAGATTTCTTAAATTAATGGTTGCCAATTTATTTCTTCATTCAACCTATATTTCTGTATTAGTGTATGAAATTTCCAGATCCAAAATGCTTCTCTTGTTAATAATTGCTTTTCATACTTGTCTCCTCTATATTTTTTCTCAACTTTTTCAAGACCAAAACACCTCAAGGTTGATATACTGTGTCCCACACTATTAAAATGGACTGCTACTGATGATGTCTGTTCCCCTTCTTTTTTTTTTTAAACTCAGCTTTATTTCAAGAAAGTTCAGAATATCATAAGGTTAACGTCTCACAGGAACACATATAGCAGAAATCATTGAAACCTTATACATCTGTGAAGTGAACTTACAGCCTGCTAGACATAAAACTGCACCATGATATTTATGCAGACCTTATAAAAATCCTTCATTCGTTCTTCTTCATTTAGTGTGTGACTTCCACAGAAGTTTCCATAACTCATTCCTAGTTAAGCAGAACAAACCAAGAAAGAAGAGCTTGAAAACAGTGGTGACACAACTCTGACACTGTCACTGCCTACGTATCCCCATCAAGACTATGACATGGACTATGACTGGTGGTGTACCAGGAGTAGGATAGTTCTCCTAACTATGGTGATTACCTAAAAGGGACATCAAATCTCTCTAGTGGGATCTAGCTAGCTCTCATGGCTGGTTTCCCCTGGAGTTCCACCTTACCCAAAGTTTGGAATGTTTTTCTAAGGTAAGCCTTAGCCTGGCTGTTAACTCCTCCATCCTTTTTATATTGTCAAGCCTTCTTACCCAAGTTTCGAAGGAGGGTGGTGTTGTTTGCAACCAATTTGTGGTAACTTCTTTTAGAGCCTCTATGCAAAAGCTCTGCAAAAGTCTATATTGTTTGTGATCCCCAACGTCTTTAGTTCTGACCCCTAGGACAAGGATTTTAAAATCTTCAGCAAAGGGACTGTCCCAAAGTCTATGCAGCTTAGTATGAATCTAGGGCCAAAAGTTCACTATCTTTGGGCAGGACCAGAAGATATGATAGGGGACCTGTGGAGGCACAGAAAACATGATATTGAGACTTGGTCTGTCAACAACCCCTCTAGCATAGATCAGAGTTCCTTACAGTGAAGTGCATGGTTAGTGTGGGGTGTGGGAAAACCAGGACACACATTTCCAACTGAATTCTCTCCAACCAGGAGACACTGTCACCCTCCAACCCTTATCCCATGCCATCTTTTATTTCTCTTCTATAATTGTGATGCCAGCCTTTCTTTCCCATTGCTCCCTCAGTTTATTAAATTACAGATGGTTATCTACCAGCAGGTCTGAGTAAGCCCCAGGTACAGATCCCCAGTGACCTCTTAACATAGTATCCCAATATATGAAATTTTCCAGAGGTGACAAATCTCTGTCAATCTGTGAGTCAAGATTATACCTCTGTAAATATTATCCAGAGGTATCTGTGGAAATCACTTGGCAACAGACCGAATCTCTCCTTTAACTCTCTAAAAGGCATCATAGACTTGTTAATTAGTGACTTATATCTGGCCAGGGACAACCTATTTCACCTCATGAACCCAGGGGCAGTATGAGGTGGTAGGAAGTTAGGGTCGCCACTGATGCTTATGAGAGGGATTACTTCATTTGGAGTATCCCTCTGGGGTATTAATAAGTAGGGATTGGAACAGAAAGAGGACGTGAAACCAGATATTTATTTTTATTGTGGCTACTCTGCCCCTAGGGAAAGGGGAAGTAACCCCCCATCTGGCTACATCTGCTTTGACTTCAGTCCAGAGTGTGTTGTAATTTAGCTTGAATAACTGATTTAAACTGAGTGTGATTTTGACCCCCAAGTACCTTACCATATTCTTTGTTGCCCATTTAAATGGAAAGTGTCCATGACCCTGTCTAGGATAAGAGCCCCCCAATCGTAAGGCCTCTGACTTCTCAAGATTTATCTTGTAGCCTAATATTTTTCCATACAGCCTTAATTCCTCTAGGCATGCAGGCATCAAGGTTTGTGGAGAAATGAGAAAAAACAGGGCATCATCTGCATAGAGGAAGATCTTGTGATTTCTGTCACTGCAGTTATCCCTTTAATATTTCATTGTTTCTAACAGCTATCGCCAGTGGCTCTATCCAAAGTGTGAAGAGCAGGAGGAAGAGAGGGCAGCCCCAATGAGTGGCTTGGACCAAATGGAACCTATCCATCAAGATCCCATTTACTTGGACTGTGGCCTGCAGAGATGCATATAGAGTTTTGATGATACCTCAAAATTTGGAACCCAACCCCATCTCTTCCAGGACTCTGTGCATGAACCGCCAATCCACCCCATCAAACACCTTCTTGGCATCCATGAAGATGGCCAGTGCCGGGGCCTGTTATTTCTGCTGCCATGAGATGAGGTTGAGAGGTCTTCTGACATTATCATGTATCAGTCTCCCCATAATAAAACCTGCTTGGTCTGGGTGAACCAGGGTACCCACACAGTCCTGCAATCTAAGTGCCAAAATTGAGGTGTACACTTTTATGTCCACATTTAAGACAGAAATAGGTCTATGTGAGTCACACAGTGTGGGTTCCTTACCTGGTTTGGGGATACCTGAAATCTAGGCATTCTGCCAAGATGGGGGTGCCCACTCCCCCACCTTTTTAATTTTTTGTAGAATTCAGGTACTAGCCCATCTGGATCAGGTGCCTTCCCTGCTTTAAGCCCCTTTAGTGCAGTCTGCACCTCCTCCTATGATACTAGAGCATCTAAAGCAGTTCCTGTGTGAGCTTTTTAACCTTAACCCTTCTAATAAAGGCATCTAGTTTCTCTGTATAGTTCAGGCACTTCTCTTATGAGTAAAGAGTTCCACAGAACTCTGCAAATTCTTTTGCTATGTTATAGGGTTGGGTTATCTACTTGGTAGAATTAGTCCCCATTCTAATAGTAAGTATTAGCCAACCCGTGGATTCTTTCTGGAGCTGCCAGGCTAATATTTTCCCTTCCCTGCTATCTGCCTCATAATATCTTTGGCATGAGTTTCGCAACACCACCTCAATCCTATTGTCTAGCAATTTGTTTAGTTTGTCTCTGCACTTTGAGGTTTTTTTCTTCACCTCTTCATTTAAGACAATTTTATGTTCTGCCTCCAGGTTGAAAAGCTGGGCCTCCAGTTCCCTGTACTCCAGCTGCCTGGGTTTCTTAGCCTTGGAAGCAAAACTAATTGTCTTTCCAGTTACTACCGCCTTAAAACCATCCCACCAGGTTTCTGCCTTGTAGTCCTGTGGTGGGTTGGATTCTATGTATTCCCTCAGATATTTCTCCACCAGCTCCATGTACTCTGTGTTGTTAATCAAGGAGACATTCAGTCTCCAAGAGGAGCTCTTGGGGGAGGGGGTCAGAGACAATTCCATTATCACCATGGAATGGTCAGAAATAGTTCTGGGGATGATTTAGGAGTGTTCCAATGTGTGAAGGGACTCTAACAAGAGAAAACAGAGATCGAACCTGGAGTAGGCCTGGTGGGGCACAGACCAACAGGTTTAGTCCCTGACCCTTGGACTGGCAAATCTCCATACCGCCGCCAGTCACCAGTCCCAGCTCCCTTGCAATGCCCATCGATCACTTAGTCGCCTGACCCCCATCCTAGACCAGTCTAAATTGGGGTCTAAAATGGCATTAAAGTCTTCATCTATAATGAAATATCCCCAGGATTGGGAATAGCTGTCAAACTTCACCCTTTTTATGAACTTCCCCTTTTCTCTGTCTGCATTTTTATTTATTTATTTATTAGAGTCTAGGATTACATTTGGGGCGTAAATATTTAGGTCCGTGCAGGGAAAGGATCTATAAGTCCCCTTGAGGATCAAAAAGCTGCCCTCCACATCTGACACTCCTCCACTTCTATCGGACAGTCCTTGTGAAGTAAGACTGCCATGCTCCCCCCTTCTGTGTGGGTGCTCCAGAGATGAAGAGTGGAAACTCTACCCATCTATGCCCTTTTTAACTTGACAGTTTTTTGCAGTGTTAGATGGGTTTCCTTGCTGGTCCACTGGTGCAGCAGTAGGGCTTCTGTTTGTGATGCCAACACCCCAGGTTTGGAAACAGACCCGAGGAGTCGGGCGTCAGGGGGGGCCAGTGGGGGTAGGGAGGATTGAATATCCCGGAAACTGCTCTCCACCTCTGTGGGGAGGGTGGGTTAGTGTTCAGCATGTGGTCGACCCCTGGCGGAAGCTGGAGGAAGCAGTGACTGACGCTGTGTAGTTTAGGAGGTGTGCTAGACATTGCACTTTGTGCATTATGTCATTGTATGCTGCACCTCCCAGGTGCTACTGGATTAGTAAAAATGTCATCCCTGCTGATGATGCCCTGCTTCCTGGTCCCTTGTGCCCAAGATGTGACCCCTGGCTGACAACCGAGCAATCAGTCTCCATCAGGATCGGCCCGACTCTACGCCCCACCCTGGGGGTAAGCCAGGGAGCACTGCTGGTGGCTGTTGGGCTGCTGGTAATGTCAACCAGTCTCCATCGGGGCCACGCCTACTCAGCAGCCCCAGCCTGGGGGGCAAGCCAGAGATGGATCAACAGCAAGAGGTAAGTCCCAGGGAGTGAGTGGGGCTTGGACAGGTCGGGGGCTGAGCTGTAAGGGTACCGGCATAGAAAGAATAGAAAATGTAAGCATTTTTTCAAAAAGATGGATTTCCTGCAGAAAGCTTATTTCAGCTTTCACCTGATTTAATTCATTTAACACCCTCATCCTTTTTATTGGGCTGTCAATCCCTCTAACACTGTACATTACTATAGTATCCACCACCATCTAGCCATTATCTAAAACTTTAGGAAAATACCTTTCTGTAGCAGTGTCACAACAACCAAATCTTGTAAAATAACATCTTAACATGACAACTTGCCCATTGCAGGGATGTGGTCTTGTCAAGGTTCAGTTGCCACCCTGTTCACCTGCCTGTTGTTGTAAGGCTAGCATGGTGGGGCTCTGCACCTGGAAACCCTTCAGCTGACCTGTACTTCTGAGCTGCCTTACTCCATCTTCTTCTGCCTGGCTGCTTCATAGCTTTGTTTTCTTCTGTCACCCAAAAAGACATGACAAGCCTGTCCTCTTTTAACCAATATCCCAGATAAAAAAAGAGAAGAAAAAATTAGAACTTCTTTTCCATTAGTCAGAGTCCCCAGGTATTACCAGGAAGAGGTAAGCCAGTTCCCCAGCTGGGAAGTTCCCTCTGAGATCATAGGATCAGTTCAAGAATGCAGTGCCATTCAAAACAGCATATCTGCTACTTAACCATGCCCTTTGCAGCCTACCACTGCAACCCGAAAGCTGCCCCCCCCAAGGAGGTCTGGGCTAGCAGTCAAAGCCTGTAACAGGGAGTCTTTATCCTAACCTGATATTTTCCCACTAAGTTCTCACCCAGGCTGCAGGCGGATGGACTAGGCTTTATTATGATAGTGGCCACCTCCCACTACCCAAGCAGCAAACAAAGGGTGCCAATGTCTGAGTAATGACCTATGCTCCTGTAGACTCCTTGCATTTTTTAATCCAGTGTCAGGTTTGCCTGTCACATCCATCATGCAGCCTGAGGAGGATGAGCCTGTTTTCGATCTCAAGGGATCAGGGTTAGCAAGGCGTCTGGCAGGCCACAGTTGCAACCCGCTGCCGCCAAGAGGCTAACCGAACCCCCAACCCTCACTTTATGTGCTGTTGAGACACTGCAGTATCTGTTCGTTATACTCAAACACTCTTCCATTCTTTCACATAACTTGAGCAGCTCCAGCAGCACTTACCTGCCCATCACGGATGTTTCATTGGTGTGCAGTTCAGCGCTAAGAATCCTGCCTGCACTCCCATAACGACTCTGCAGCATGAGCATCCTATCCCATGGCAAGCGGTGAGGGGTGGGTGACAAAGTAAGCAGCATTTTAGCCTGAACCTCCACCATTCACTCATCACTTGCACAGAGGAGTCACCACTGCTTAGTGTGGGTTAAATTCACTGCCCTGCAGGATCTAATGCCCAGGATAAGTGCTAAGAAAGGAGCCAACCATGTCACTTTCCCAGGTTCAGGGGGACACTGTAAGTGGAGGATTCCCGATCCCGGCCCTAGTTATGATGGAGTCCCCCCCCCACATGTCCACCTAGGCCCCCCTGCCATTTTAGACATGCCCAATTTGTCACCCGCTAACATCCAAGTATTTTGTGATGCCAATGCAGCCTTAATTAACATGAAATAAAAGAGTGACTACAGTTCATTTTTGTCTGCAGTTCGTCTGACGGGCACAGCACCCACGGAACCGTGAATGAGGCTTCTGGCTGCTATGGCATTGCAATCCAAAAGTCAATAGCAGAATCATGCCAAAAGCTGATCCCTACAACAAGCTCCAAATACCAGGTAGGTCAGTCAGCCTTCAATGTACTATTTAAGGGTCTGGGTGTCCCTGTGATGTGCTGGGTATGCTGGTAGCCTGTGATGTCTCTTTGGCTCTGGTGCTTGATGCCGAGGAACGGCTCATCTTCCGGGGTTGAGTGACTTTCCTCCACAGGGCTGTCATAGGTAGCTGTTCCAAAGATAAGGTGTCTGGGGCCAGATATTCAAAACTTTGCCCCGAGGCTAAATTAGCACTGCCCGGTGTGCTAAATTAGCCCGGAACCAATAGCCCGCTATATTCAGAAGGGATAGGCCCAGTGCTAAACCTGCTGAATATAGCATGCTAAGGAAGCTGGGCAAACTGGGCTGGGAGTGCAGTGCAAAAATAGCCCGGGAAATAAGACAGCTTTGAATATAGCAACCAGGAAATGCAAACCACAACAGCATCCCTGTTCACAGTGAAGTGAAGGATGGTAGAGGTGAACTATGTGGCCAATGTGTGTGCTAGCAAAGGAGTGGATTCATTAAAGCTGCAAGCACCAGCACATGTGAAATTACATTGTGCAGAAATGTACAATGTTTCTGAAACATTTGCAAGGTGCAAACACATTTGCGCAGGTTTTGCACGGAGCTAAGCCATTTGCCAGGTGCTATCATGTTTGCCTGGGGCAAAATTTTGCTATATTCAAAAGTGACATGCAAATGAGCCTACTTAGGCACTCTGTGGGCAAACATCCAGAATAGCATCTCATGATCTCCTGATTTGCATGCAGTTTGCCCAGAGCTATTGCAGGGTCATACAGCTCCACCTGTAGGTCAGTCTGGCATTGCATGGTGGTAGCTGCAGGCTACATTTGTACAGAACCACATAGAATAATGTGCCCCAGGGGACTACAAAGCACAGGTGGTGGTGCTGCATGCAATTGTCAAACTGTAGTTCTTTCTACAATGCACACCAGACACTACAGTAGCAAGGGGGTCAGTAGTGTGAAGGACACAGCAATGCCTATGGCGTGTAGGGCATCAATTACCACTGCACTGTACATAGTGACAGGCCCAACTTGCAAGCATGTACTGACAGTGGATATTACTGTTATGCTGTTGTGCGACCCACAGACACTGCACCACTGGCATGGGATACTCACAGTGACATATACATGGCTGGCTGTGTGTGCTGTGGTGCCTGTACAGATGTGCGGAATGTGACTGGGAGGGCAAAGACAGGCACAGTGGTGTTGGGGTATTCCCAACACTAGACCATTTGCACTGTGTGGCTTGTCCCAGCCTTGTGGCCGCACCCAGTCTGTGGTGCAGCCTGGCCACCTGTACACCCTTCCCTCAACACCCTCCATGCACACAGTGCTGCATGTGTGTGCTGGCTTCTGTTGGTGTCCACCAAAGGGTGGTCTGCAGGTGTGTGCTGTATGGCTGCACTGCCATGGTGTCCACTGGGAGCCGGGTCACCACTTACTGCCTGGCATGGCTGGGACTGGTGACAGATGATGGCATCATAGGGATGCCATCCACGAGTAGCATGTTTTTTCTGTCAGGTTTATTTCTATGTTTAATACTTACTGGTTAGGGTCACACAAAAGTCGTGCAAAGCTGCGCAAAGCCACAAAGTCAAGCAAAGCTGGTTTGCCCAGAGTTAAGACTACCCTTTCCTGGGTGGTAATTTACACTGCGTAAAGTGTTGCCCTAAGTCGCACAAAAACACTTTGCACAGTGCTATTCGCTGAATATAGCATTGTGCCTGTATTCATGTACACGCCCCCTCAGTTTGCCCCTTGCATACATTATACTTTTGCTTGGCGCTAATGCAGTTTGCCCGCACTATTTGATCTTTAGAATATAGTGGACCTGCACAAAACCCGGCACTAACCCTGTGTAAACTGTTTTTGCCCAATGCAAAGTTTTGGATATCTGGCCCCTGGAAGGGTGTACCAGTCAGATAGTACTCTGATCCTCTGTAAAGGGTGTTCGACCTCTGCCAGTGTTCTAAAAAACTGGGTGCCCTCTGGTAGAAGATTTTAAACTGTGCCAGAGCAAGCAGGTGCATTTGATGTTTTTTGTTTGTAGATATTTTTAATAACCAACAGGGCCCTGCATTTCTGCTGGGAAGGGAGGGGGTGAAATCATGATAAAAAAACAGATGCCTGTCACCAAATTTTCTCTCTCTTTTACTCCTTGCCAGGGACAGCAGTTTTTTTTGTTTTGTTCAGTAATCGAGGAACTTCGTTATCATAGACCTTGGGACAGTGTTTGGGTTGAAACAGATGGCTGAATCATGCTTATCTACTGTTGCACAAGTTTCTATGAGCTCAGCTTCAGGGTCGGAAGTTCGCTGAGCGAGTGCTTGCAGGCTTTTGTTCATCTCTTCTGCCACCTTCTCTAGTTTTTCCACTGTTTTGCTGAATCTGCAGTTTGGTAAATAGATGCTTGGATGTTATCGTCAAGCTTGGTTTTATTGTTCAGCTAAAATGCCATTACAATACAGTAAAAACAAATACAACTATTAAATACAAATGTACAGTGTAAAAGAATAAGATATCACCATCATACACACTGTAGATGCCTACAGTATTTTAATTTTCCAGCCATCGCAAGCTAATTTATAGGCTGGGGGCCAGATATTCAAAGCATTGCCCCTGGCCGAGATTAGCACTGCCCGGCGTGCAAACTTAGCCTGGAGCAAAATGCAAGCCATATTCAAAAGGAATAGCCCGGGGCAAAACCAGCTGAATATAGCAAGCAAAGGAAGCCTGGGCAAACAGGGCCAGGAGTGCAGGCAAAAACAGCCCGGGAATAACACCTCACTGAATATGTCAAATAAGACTGCACTGAATAGAGCACCCAAGGCAGGCAGTGCAAACACCAACAGGTATACAATGCAGATGGAGCTGCCAGGCCCTGGACCACAGGCAAAGGAGCACAGGCTGGAAAGGGACCCTAAGAACAGACACCAGTGCAGAACCCAGACACCAATACACACCCAGCCAGGGGAAAGGCCAGAGTGTGGCAGGACCCATGAGCAGAACCAAAGTACAGAACAACCCTGCAGTACATGGCAGGCACACAATAAAGACACAGGACACAGTGCAAGTATGAAAAAGGTATATATAATACAAGAGACGCAGGGAACAGAAACAGGTATGCAACAGGCGAACAACACAATCAAACCAAACAGCAATGTAACGTAAAATGACTAGAAATGCAAAAGGAAACCTACACAAAACATTATATACACATGAACAGGACCTACAACTATGACTACAACTACAACTATTACTATAACTAACACTACAACTACCTCCACCACAGAACCTACAACAAATTATGCTACCACTACAGCTACACACTAAACTACAACGGTGACTAAACTACAACTAACAAGTGAACAACAGCAACAAAGGTAAGTACAAAGATAAACATATGTACAGCGGTGGAGGAAATCAGCCAAGCAAAGTGACAGGTGGGATAGGGATATGAACACAAACAATGAGGGATAAGAGTGGCAACAGAAAGCAAAGTCCAGGTGGGGGGGGTGCAGGGTAAACAAAGGTGCACTGCCGCAGGTTCTGGTTATGAGCTCGCAGGTTCTGGCAGACGTGCCTCAAGAACAGTGGCCACCCTCCAGGTCTCAGCAATGAGCACTGCCTGCTGCTCTATAACTGTGTGTTGCTGGCGTGCGATTCTCCACAGGAGGTCCTCGCTGCCCTCGGACTCCTCTGGCCGTGTAGCCCACAGTGAGGATCAGAGTGGACCTACAAGAGGAAGCGGGAGCATGTGAGTATGGTAAACCAGTCAGGAGGCTAACTGCAGCCACAGGTGGCCAGACAGGGATAGACAGCATGTCCCGACAGCCATGCCCATGTGGTGCCAAGGAACACAATGGTAGGCACAACTGACCGTCGCCCACAGGGAAGGCTTGGAAGATACAGGCAACAACTCAAAAACCCACACACATGGAGACGCAGGCCCCGACAACACCAAGGCAAGGACAGCACCACCCACCCCAGCACTGCAGACAGTGAGCAAGTGCAGACACACAGGCAGACCCCCGAATGGTGGTGGGTGTGGGCCACACAACAACACACACATGGGAGACCAATATCAGGACATGCTGCATACAGTCGGAAAGCAATGTACCAGACAGCAGTGTGCAACAGCGAACAACAGGGGTGCAAGGGCAGCGCACTGCAGGCATGGTGTGCATCAACTGGCCAACCCATGCCAGGGCATAACCAACCTGCAGGATCTGCAAGCCCACAGGGAACACACCAGCAGGGGAGGACCAACAGACGCTGCCACACATGGCCCATGTACATCAATGTGCATGGTGTCCTACAGCCAGGACAACCATATGGCAGGTGACCAGCCAAACATAGCCAATGGTGAATGTGAACAGCATGGCAATGCCAACCATGCATGCTGACACTGGCACATACCGCCCCCATCACAGGGCATGGCATCCAGACATCCAGATACTGCCAGCACCAATAAACGTAACACAGCAGAAAGCAGCAGCAGCAATAGCATGATTATCATGGTGGCCAAACCCCCAGCTCAGTCAATGACAGCCCAGTGATGGAACAACACATTACAGAGGCACAGCACAAATGAAGACTGAGATGTACTCATGCAATAGGCCCCTGGCCTCAGGGCTACTCTCCTGGGCCCGTTGCTGCATGGCCAGCACCCTGGGGTGGCCTCAGGTAGGCACCTGGGACCACTCTGGGCCCTGTCTCCCTGTGTTGGGCTGCACGGTCCACTCTACAGTGGACAGGGGAAAAAGCACCGTTACTACAATGCACAGCAAGAACCGCGATCACAACAGCTAGATACACACCCACCACTAAGACACCGTGCACGCAGGGCAGCCCAGGGAGAGTGATAGCATGCAGGGGACACCCACACAGTGGACCCCATGACAAATTGACCATGCACCATGCACACAGGGCATGTAGGCATGTGGGCCCAGTGTTGCAACCGTGCAGGGTACATGGGTACAGCGACTGGAGGCACACACACCTGCGTAGGCAGTCCAGTACCCATGCATCGGCACCCCCTCACAACACCGGTGAAGGCTGCAGGATGGGCCTGTAGCATGCCACACTGCCCACAATGCCCATGCATGCAATGCCACCACCATGACGGCCACCTGGCACTGTGCCCCCCACGTGCCCCACATGCTGCGCCACATGCAACCCACCCCCCTGCACACCTGCACCCCTGTGCACACACACACACACACACACACACGCAGACCATGACACACGCTGTGGATGTGTGCAACCTGCTCGGGCACTCACCTGGAACCGGCACAGTGCCTTCATGCACCATGCATCTGAATGCCTCTAGCTGGCTCCTCTGGTGGCGGCGCATGTCTGTGTACCTGTGTTGGCACTTCTCAGCATCCCTCTGGATGCCCTTCCACTCTGTGAGTTGCCTGGCGATGGACGGCCACACCTGCCACTGTGGGAGGTCACCCTCTCTAACCTCCCCAAACAGCCGTCTGTGCCACTGCTGTACAAGTTGCACAAGGTTGGCGGTCTCCACCTCTCTCCAACGCCTGTCCCTGTGCACCACATCTCACTGTCTTCCACTTCCTGGCATTGCCCACGCAGCACAGATACCCTGCCACCTGTTGCACAACACAGCTATTCCCACACCCAGGACCCTCCAGCAATCAGTGCTGTAGCGCCGCGCTAGCACATGATGTAACACAGTGCTACCTGGGGTGGGCTCACCTGTCGAATCACGTGACCCCGTCATGACCACTGGAACTGCATCAACACATCATGAGCGTCGGTTATAGGGTAGTGCGCACTATGCCGCACTATACCTGGATGCTAGTGTGGCCCTGGGGCCTCATGGTCATGCATAGTGGTCACGCTATGCCATATAGCACTGCGCTACTGGGACAGCATGGCGCGGTCCTCCCCATAGCCTGGCGCTGACATTTGCACACTGCTAAGCCATTGGCCCGGCGCTAATCAGGCCCATATTCAACTGGCATATGCAAATGAGGGTACTTGTGCATGCATGGTGCAAACGCTGTGATTAGCATATCATTAACTGATGATTTGCATGCATAACAGGCTGGATTGCCCAGCTGGGCTATAAAAGGGCAATCAGTGCTCCACTAGTGTTGTGTTGTGGGAACGCAGCATACAGCAGATACTGCAGTAGAACAGATGACACTGAAGAAGCCATGCAACAGGAGGCAGAGCAGCGAGAAGCAGGTCTGTATAGCTGCTGGAAAACTGTTGGAATGGCATTGGCACAACACAGGGTCGGGGCATATGCACTGCGTACCTGCAGTCCACAGCTGTACTGGCTGGGGCAGGTCCACCAGCCACAGGACCAGAGGCAAGCATGGTGCTGCGCAATGGTGCACATAGCCATACGGCCAGCAGTCCAGCAGACCAGCCTGTGCACCGTGCTCCTGCGTCAGTCTGCACCATGTGGGACTGCCTGCACACTGTGGGTGCCAGGTGGGGGAGGCCCCAACACGGAGTGCAGGTGTGCACTGCAACAGTGGCTCACTGCCATGGGGTCCAAGGCCCCTCAGTTGTCTCCCTGGATGTGGGACATGGAGGGTCACAAACACTCCGACAGTGGTACACGGCTACAGCCCAGGGGTCACAGGGTCCTGGCAGTGTGCTGTTGACAGCACCGTGTGGCCTGTGCCTGGTAGCCTGCCATTGCATGTGTGCCATTCTCTGTGTCCACGCCCTGTGTGCAGTGCTCATGTCCCCTAGGGGGCTTGGTACAATGCCAGGTGGCAGCCGCTGGGGTGGCCCCGTCCTGGGGTACACATGTCAGCCATGTGCGATAGCGGTGCCCTTGTGGGTTCAGTGTGTGCCATCCAGACACTGACAGACATGCAGTGGCACAGTGCACACAGGGGTGGCTGCAGCACACTGTGACTGTGTGCGCACCGTACACGCACATGCTGGCCAGTGCCACATCCATGCAACCTGTGCCACTCTAGGTGGTGGCATGCACATGCTGTTGCACATGCACAACGCAACACAGGCACACCACAGCTGGTGACACATGCCCCTTTCCATTTCTGGTATAGGTAGTGCAGCACAGCCTGAATGGATTCATGCCTATCGCTTTTCCCAGGGGGAACTGAAGACCCTGGTGCATGGGGTTAAGGAGAGGGAGCAGGTGCTGTGGCAGCACAGGGCCACGGATGTGGTGGTGCGCCAGGCATGGGAAGAGGTGACTGCAGGGGTAAACGCAGTCGGCGGTCGTGGCAGGACAACTGAAGCAGTGCATACGTGCTGGAGTGACCTGCTGTGCTGGGCGAAGGAGAAGGAGGCACAGCGGCTATGTGACAGGATGCATACCAGTGGTGGCCCACAAAACAGCACAGCAGCAGGAGGAGGACCCACTCTTGGCCATGGTGGTATCCACACTGCACCCGGTGGCCATCGCTGGTGTACCGGGTGGTGGGTGTTAGACACCTCTCACACCACCCAGGACAGGTTTGTATCTGCATGTGTGTACCCTGCATGGTGTGGCGGCACAGGTGCAGGGTGTTGGTGTTGGCACCGAGCCTGGGGTGCACTGTGGGGCTGCATTGCTGTGCACACTATGCACAAGGGATGAGTATGCATCTGCACTGTGGGGTGGTTGGGTGCATGTGACCACAAGATATAGCTGTGGGGATGGTGTGTGGGGTGTGCATGTCTACAGTGGGTGGCACGTGTCCTAGGGTGTGCATGTTCAGGTGGCGGTGGTGGCGGTAGGGCACACTGTGCATGTACAGGTGACTGACCCTGTCCCGTTTTCCTCCACAGTGGTGTGTGCAGGGCCAGCAGCAAACCAGGACCAGGCCAGGATGGCTGCTCCGGGACCGGAGAAAGAGGAGGAGGAGGACAACCTGCCATCAACATCTGGCCTGGATGGCGGACAAGGACTCCTAGGACTGCACCATATGTGGCACTCTCTTAGAGAGGAGTTACAGCTAACAGGGGAGGGGGGCCCCACTGCTGGTGGGGAACTGGACTACAGTGCCAACTTGGAGGATGCCCAGGTGGAGGATCTGGGTGGGCAGGTGATCCTCCTGATGGTGACCAGTGACATTGAAATGGATATGTCAGAGGGTTCTTACCTCCTGCCCATGGATGGGCCTGTGGAGGGAGGTACAGGGGTGGGGCTGGGCGCAGGCCATGGAACAGGTGTCAGGGGGGTGGTCGACCTTGCTGGCATGGGTGCAGCCATGCAGCCGATGGTTGGCCATGTGGGGGATGTGTGTGCACCGCTGGACATGCGATGTCCCCCATGGATTGTGGGGCGGGGCCTTCTGGGACCACAGCACACCGCCAGTGGACTACAGCTGCAGGACATTCCACCTGTGCACTGACGTCCTGACCCTGCTGAGCTGCAGGTACCGGTGCCAGCCACAGTAGAGGGGGCTGCACTCCTGGAGCAGGATGGCCCAGGGGCCTGCCCACTGCTCCAGGCTGCACTGATGTCCCAAATCCAGACCTGTATGCGCTCTATAACAAGCCCCACTTTGAAGGCATTTTGTCGAGGTGCTAGGGACTTCCACAGTGGTGTCAAATAAATCTACTATTTGGTTGTTAAAAAGCTCTTTTGAACTGTTCTTTCTCCATATAGAGTGCATACAGGTCTGGATTTGTAATTTATGTCAAGGGTTTGTCACCCTAATGTATGCAATCCCCTCGTAGCTTTTGAGTGCAGCAATTTGCCTGCTGGATTGCACTGATGTCCCAGCAGGAGGCTTGGGTGGACCTGCATGGTCTGCGGAGGGAGCTCAGGCATGAGCTATTGCTGATGCATGAGTCCGTGTCCCTGGGTTTTGCCCACGTGGAACAGTGGGTCGAAGACAAGGTGGGGCGTATGGTTGCTGCGCTGGACCGCGGCTTTGCCGGGCTCATGGCTGCAGTGGTCAACCTCAGCACTGTGCTGTGCAGGGTGCATGGGGGTCGCCAGGATGTGCACGGAGGTTAGGGTGACCATGGCACAGGGGCCCACAGGTGGGCCACCCGTAGCTGCAGGGCTGCCACTGGCTCCAGCACCAATGCATCGGGCACTTCTACAGGCACCCAGTGCCGCTGTGGCCATCCGTCCCCCCTGTCAGGTTCCGCTAGTCAACGGGGGCACAGGCAGTCTGCCTTGCCTGCCTCACCATGGTCCTCCCCCAATGTGTCCTCAGCACAGAGCACCCCTTGTTCTGTGACCCACACCCGTGGTTTGCGCTGTGTGTGTGGTGGTAGTCACCAGTGATGGCCACGGCTGACCTGCACCTGTGCACGGTCGCCACCACTGTGGGCACATTGGCACACCCACACCCTTGTACACACATGCACACACGCTGACACGCACACCCCCACACTCCATCACATGCACTGCCTCACTTGTATGGACATGGTGGCCCTCCTCACACTGCCACCACACATCGGGCATCACCCATTCCACCGTACCATGGCTGTGTGTCCACCTCCCGTGTAACTTGCACACCCCACGCATCGCACCGCACACACACATGCGTCTTGTTCCACTTTGTTGTGCTCCTGCTGTGATTGGTGTTGTAACTGTTGTGGTTGTCTGTTCATATTAAAACATTCACCATTGTACTATTTCATGTTGCTGTGCAATCTGTACTCACCCTCTGGCCTGTGATAGTGTCCTGATGATGTCGGCTCTGTGCTCTATGGCTCTGCAGGCCATGCGAGGATCCTTCCTCTTGAGTTGCTCCACTATTCCCCTGACCGCTGGCTCTGGGTCACTGTCGGCCTGTTCCTCAGGTTCAGGTACCTGTATCCCACAGTTCACTGCCATGTTGTGCAACATACAACAGGCTAGGAAGATATGGCATACCCTCTGAGGCCTATACTGTAGGGCACCGCCTGATGCATCTAGGCAGTGGAAGTGCATCTTCAGTATGCCAAACACCCTCTCTATGATGTTCCTGGTGCCAACGTATGCCTTGTTATACTGCTGTTTGGCCACTGTGGCTGGCCTGGGTGCCAGTGTCAGCAGCCAGGGTCACAGGTGATAGGCACTGTCCCCTGTCGAGAGATATGCACCTGTTAGTGTTGTACTGCTGTCTGCCTGTTGCTGTCATGCATCCCTGTGTTGCCGTCCCACATCCCTTCCCTGGCCTCCCATGCCTGTCCCCATCCATGCTGTGGTGTGTGTGCCTTGTCAGCTGCTACTCACCGACTAGGTGCCCACTGGGTATCCTGCCCTCCTCAAATGCCTGGCATAGCTGGGACTGGTGTCAGATGAAGGCATCGTGGGCACTGCCAGGGTACTGTGCATAGACATTGCTGATGTGCCCAGCCACATCGCACACCATCACTGCTGTCACCTTCTCCTCTACTGTCATGGCATGGCTGCTTCTGGTGTTGGGGTGCAGCTGCTCATGCAGGAGTTCACATAGCTGCCTCAACATTCCCCTGTTCATCTTGTACTGGCCAGTGATGTGCTCATCTGGCAGGGTCTCGAAGGAGACCCTGGGCCGGTACCACCTGTTTGCAGCATACCGTCTCCTTGGCCTGCGTTGCGGCCCATGTTGGGCCTGCTCCCTCTCCTCATCCTTCTCCACTACAGCTAGCATGAATAGCAGCATCACTGCTAATGGTACAGCACTTATTCCCACTTCCTGTTGTGGTCTCTCCTCCTAGGTGATTTGCCCTGGGTTAAGATCAGCCTTTTATAGGCGGTAGCTAGCACTTCACTGCGTGTTGCGCTGTGTCCTAGCGCAGCGCTATGGCTTTGAATATCGTGTTGCACATGTGTGCAGGCCCCACCCTTTGCCCTTGCATACATTATCGGTTTGCCTGGCGCTTACCGCGGTTAGCGTGGCACAAACTGGTCCTTTGAATACGGGCGTTCGGCGCTTCAATCATTACTGGTTTCCGCTATATGCATTTGAATATCTGGCCCTTTGCTCTCTTACTTGTGCCTGAAAGTTAAAAGTAATGTAAATTTTAGAAATTTCATACATTAATATAACTATAAAACATACTTGTATCTCTGTACAGGTATATATTAATCAATGTCAGAAACACATGGTAATTCATAAAACTACACAAGTCCATAGTCAAGAACCGACTTACTTGCTAAGTAAAAAAAAACATAGATTAAGAGATTCCATTTGCACTTAAAGATCCATAACTTTGTACATAGAGATTATGGGTCTCCATCTACACCCTGGAGTCCAACCATTTTTATGAATGGGAGTTATGAGGCTCCAATTACACTCAGGAGTCCATCAATTTAAAAATGAGGATTGCAAAACTCCGTTTTTTTCTCCAAGGTCCACCGATTTATAGAGGAAAATTAAGAGGCTCTGTTTGTGCTAGAAAAATCACTTTGTGTAGAAATCACATATACAGTAACAGTCCTTGCTCTATGTATGCTGTTGCCTGGTATCACTTATTTACTTAAATGCCTGGTAACTTCATGAAGGCTAAGTAAGCAGTCAGAGATGGGGACTGCATCGTAGTTCAACCAACAACCATATTAATTTCCAGCACACTAATTCGATATAGATGGAAAAACTAAACCCATATAGAGAACCATAACAATATCAGTACCTCTTAAAATGGAGTCATCTTGCAGAGTCATTTAACAATCATGGACAGCTGCAATCATAGCTTTCACGCCTTCACCAAGGTTCTTGGAAGGAAAATTGCTGCAGTGTTTAGAGAGGACCGACAATTAACAGTTCATCACTTTAGGCAATGAGTACTAATTACATACTAACATACTAAAATGCCAGCAGAATAGGCCTAATGGTCTTTCGTGTCTGCTCGTTTGGTCACCCCCACCCTGGGTGCTGACCTTGCTGTCCCCCTCGCCTTCTCTGGCTTCTCCCTTCCCAGTTCCGGATATTCTTGCTGCATTGGATTTTGCTTCCTGAACCCTTCTCCTGTACCTGTCCCACCCCCTCTTGAACCCCTCCACTGTCTCTGCCCCCACCAGCCCCCCTAGGTAGTGCATTCCATGGCTCCACCACCCTCTCAGTGAAGTAGCACCTCCTCCTTTCTCCCCTGAATCTTCCCCCCTCCAGCTTCCACCCATGCCCTCTAGTGGCCCCTTCCTCCTTCCTTCGAAGCACCCTGACTGTTCCTCCCCTATTTACCCTCTTCATGTACCTGAAGACCTCTATCATGTCCCCACGGTCCCTTCTCTCTTCCAATGTGTACATATTTAGCTCTTCGAGCCTCTCCTCATAGGTCCTGTCCACCAAGCCCCAAATCATTTTGGCTCCTCTGGACCCTCTCCAGGAGGTTAATGTCGCTCTTTAGTGTGGCCTCCCGAGCTGCACGCAGTACTCCAGGTGCGGCCTCACCAAGCAGTTATACAGAGGGAGTATCACTTCCTCCTTCTGGAGGTGATCCTCTAGCGTGGCATCCCAGCATCCTGTTGGCCTTGGCTGCTGCCCTCCTACAAGTCTCAGAGTTGTTCATCTTGACATCCACCACCACCCCAGGTCCCTCTCAGCCATTGGGGACTTGTAGTATTTCCCCACCAGGGTGTACACTTCAGCTGGGTTTCACAGCCTGGGTGGGTACCTTGCATTTCCTGCATTGAACCTCAGCTTCCACTTTCTAGACCATCTTTCCAGAGCCTCCAGGTCCCCTGCAGGGCCACCCTCCCTCTCCCCATCCACCACCGCCCCCAGTTTCAGTCATCTGCAAAGAGACTCATCTCACTCCTGATTCCTGTCCTTATGTCAGATCAATGAGGCGTTGAACAGAAGGGGCCCAAGGACTGATCCCTGTGGGACCCCACAAGACCTCCTTAGGGATGAGACTATCCCACTAACTACGACCCTCTGGGTCCGGTCCTGGAGCCAATTGCCTATCCATCTGATCATCTGGTTTCCACCCCATTTCTCTAGCTTATCCAACAGGCCCACGTGAGAACAGAGTCAAATGCCTTGCTGAAGTCTAGAAGAGGACATCCAGTGGTCTACCCAGGTCCAAGGCACTTGTCACCCAGTCATAGAACTCCACCAGGTTTGTCTGACATGATTTCCCAGGATGAATCCATGCTGTCTATTCCAGGCACCCTGACTTATCCAGGTCCCCCTAGCCTCTCCTTGACAATGCCCTCCATCACCTTGCCCACCACGATGTCAGGCTGACAGGCCTGTAGTTCCTCGCCAGCCCCTTGATCCCCCTTGTGGATAGGCACCACATGCGCCACCTTCCAGTCTGGGGCACCCACCTGTCCTCAGAGAGTGGTGAAAAGCTCTGCCAGGGTTTTGCCAGGACATCTGCAAGTTCCTTCAGCACTCTGGGATGTAATTTATCTGGCCCCGGTGCTTTCTCCGTCTTAAGGGAGCTGAGGGCTTCCCTCATTCTCTCTGCTGTGATTTCCACTTCTGGTACCTCTTCTCCCTGCTTAGCCCTCCCCCCACCTGCCAGTGATGCCCCCTCTCCCAGACCTGCCGATCGGTAAGGGTTCCCCCCCTCCTCATTAGCTCTGTCTCCTCCCATGTATGATGCAGCATCCCATTTCCCTGGTGAAACTGAGGTGAAGTACTCATTTAGTACCTCAGCCTGCTCCCGGGTCTTGTGCCCATCTCTCCCTGATTTAATCCTGCTAATCTGCCCCTTCACCCTTCGTCTTTCCCATGTATCTAAAGAACCCTTTTTCCTCTCCTAATTTCCTGGCCAGGTTCTGCGCTTCCTTTGCCTTAGCCGCCCTCACCACTCTAGTGGCCCTTCTAGCCATCAGCTCGTGATCCCTTGATCCCTTTCACCCTTGAGCACTTGAATTTCTTATAGGCTGCTTTCTTTCCCTGCACCACCTCCTGACCTCCTGGTCCACCAGCAGGAGTTTTGGGCCCTACTGCATTTTCGTCTTACTCTTGCACAGGTGCTTGTAGCATTCTGCACCCTCTCTGATGATTTCCACCTACTATCAGCGTCCATGTCTGACCCAATCCCATCCAAATGCTCAGCAAGGATCCTTCCCATTTCCTTGAAATCCGCCCCCCCTGAAGTCAGTTACTTCGTCTTTGTGCAGCCTTCTACCCTCCTAGGTCCAGGCAGAACCAGACCGTGGCATGGTCACTCCCCGCCAATGGGTCCCTACTCAGGCCCCAATCTGGTCACTGTCCTGGGACCACATCCAGTACTGTGCCTCCCTGGTCGGTTCCCTCACCTGCTGAGTTAGGAGCGGTCTTGAAAGACATCCAACAACCCCTGTTCCCTGGTCACAGAGGATGTCATAGTCTCCCAGTCTGTTCCTGGCATGTTTAAGTCCCCTAACATCACCACCTTCCTCTGCCCAGTCTGCAGTGTCTCCTAACATCTGCCACCAGACTGTCCTCCAGCTCCTCCGCCAGGGCAGGGGGTCTATACACCACTCCTATTTTTACTCTCTTGCCCCCCCTTGTTATCAAGGTGACCCAAATCGCCTCCACGGTTCCCTCCGCCTCCTCTACTCCCCCATGCCAATGCAGTTTTGGCTATCATTACTGCCCCTCCCTTCCTTCCCTTCCCCCCTGTCCTTCCTGAACATAGTGTAACCCTCCAGGTTCAGGTCCCAGTCATGTCTTGCAGTGGCCCAAGTCTCAGTGACCGCTGCCACATCCACTGCTTCCTCAGTTAACATCACCTAGATCTCAGGCATTTTATTGCCCAAGCTCCTGGCATTTAGCAGGACTACCTTCCACCCTTTCCCTATAGTTCCATTTCCCCTGCTTGTGTTCCCATGGGGATTCTGTTTTCTCCTGGTCTGCACTTTGCCAGTTGGCCTTTTCCTGCAATCCTCCTGGTCCCCAGGGGGGTGGAGACAGAGTCCCTCCTTTATCGGCACCCCCTTGACAGCCTTTTCTCCCATCCCACCCCCCTTCACAAGTTTAAACTCCACTTTTCACCAATTACAAAAGTTCCAGCTCCACAATAGTGGTTGATGGAGTGACTCTTAAATATTCAAGCCCTGTTACTTTTTTACTTTTTTTAAATTTTACTTAAGCTCAGTATGTCGATATCAGTATATCAGTATGACAGATTAAAGAAATAAATCTGTACCTCAAAAGGGGGGAACTTAGCCCCTTAGCAATTCTCCTCTAGTCGCTACTCAGCGTTTTTATGAAAATTTTGCAGCTGGAGGATTGCCACGAGTAAACAAAAACTTGGCTTACTAATACTGACCACCAATTCATAGCCCAATTCCTCAGACTGAGCTGGTGGCCTGTATACAACTCCCACATTGAGCATCCTTCCCTTACTGTCCTGTATGGAGGCCTAAAGTGCCTCCACATTTCTCTCAGTGCCCTCTTCCTCACTACATTCAATCCTCTCCCTAATGAACAGAGTGCCCCCCCCACCAAACAATCTATTCCTCCTATAGATTGTGTATCCCGGGAGCTGCAGTTCCCAGTCATGGCTTTCAGTGGCTCAGGTTTCTGTCACTGCTGCTATGTTCACCCCCCACCACCACCACCAACAGAGCTTGCAGATCTGGCAACTTATTTCTCAAGCTTCTGCAATTTACCAAGACCACCCTCCACCCCGTCCCCCTTTCCCTACCTGAGCTTTCATTTTCTACCCATGCACTTACTGGGGGGAGAGGCTCCTTGCCTCCCATCAGTTGGTCCACTCTAAGGTGCTCTGGTGACTGCCTCATCCCAACAAGCCCCCCTCCACTACCAGTTTAACTTCTACCTGTTGCTTATATACTCCCCCAGTTTATTTTTCAGGACCTTCCTTCCTGTAGTGTTCAGGTGTATCCTACTAGGACAGGGTGACCCCTGTCATAGTGGACACACCCTGGGATAAATTGAAACCCCTTCCCCAAACAGTTTATATGTTTTGTATAATGTCCAACATGCTGCTTGGCTGGCTAAAATAAAACTAAGAGTGCAGTTACAAAATGAGAGGGCTGTCTTAATATAAGAATAACAAAAACTTGTTTCTGCTTTTTCTGTATGTTAGCAGCCCCCTTCTAAGATATATTTTGCAGCAGACAGCAAGCGATAATATGACCCTGCAGGAGAGTTTAAGAGAGCACAGAATGTTCTGACCTCAGCTCTGACCTTTAACAATGTTGTAAACAAGTTATGTAATGTTCTCCAGGTGCCACACAGCTGTTCTCTGTGGTGCAACAGTGGCCCCTAGTGGCTAGTTTTATGTTATGTCTGCTGTTAATCAAAAGGCAGGGGAAATTGTTTTTCCAGCTTCTAGTGAGTTTATAAAAAGCCCTACCTCAGTGCTGAGAGAGGAGAGATAGGGTGGTCAGTTGAATACTGACTGAGAAAGGTGGAAAACCTCCTGGTAGTGTGTGCTTTCACACTGTTTGATTCATGCTAGGCTGAAGAAAAGCCTTGCAAACTGTTGAAGCTAAGCAGTTGTCTGACTTACCATTTTGCTTTCTGTATATTTTACTTGATAAAAATAAAATGACAAACACACTTGTGCACTTTTTATGCACCCGATTTGTGGTCTGCCTGAAATTGTGTTATTCTATACTCATGCCCAGTGACACCTACCCCTAACAAAGAGGTCCTTATTATCCCAGGTATTGCACCAATTTCACACTAATCCAAACCCCATGGCTGGGCACTAAATTCTCAGCCAGTTATTGAATTTGCTAATGCTTGATGTCAAGGGTAACTAGACATATACTGTCCTTTTTCTATATCTCCTAAGTTAATTTCTTCAAGGATTTGTATACTATGCATGGAGTCTCTGATGTAACTTTCAATTTGTGGGACTAAAAAATTAGTGTGAAATTCCACATATATCAAAAGTGGTTTCAAATCAATACTGCGAAAGGAAAAACGTTGCTGTCATATATCAGCGCTGTGAAAATAAATTAATAAAATTCACAAGGAAGAATTTGCAAGGGGCTTTAGCAAAATTCATTAGATTAAATCCCCCCTGAAATGAATTCTGCATTGAAAATGGGAAGTTTTTAGAAAAGTCCTGTGAAAACATTCATCCAAAATTTGTTTATTTGACCACATGCTTTTTCGGATGTGCGGTCTTGACTGGATACAGTTGAAAGTCTATCCATTAAGAAACCTATACCTGAAATAATTGGGTGACCCAGTGGGTTGGTACTGTCTTTATGCATTTTGGGGAGTGTGTAGAAAACAGGAACAAGGGTGTGGTATTAACAATGGCTGTTCTCTGTCAATCAGAGATCTGTCCTTCTTCAAATGCCAGATCCAATAGCCTTCATATGACCAGTCATAACTAATGTGTGGGGTCCTCGTTCAGTTTACAGTAAGAGTGAAAATACCACCAACAGCTTAATCTGGTTCAAGATCAGTTGGCACTCATCTGTGTGTGGGGGGTTAAGGGGGAGGGGCAGCTGCAAGTGGGGTGCTAGCTACACACTCGAGCAGACTTGATAGACCATGTGGCCTGTTTCTGCTGGCAAGTTGTAGTAAGTAAGTAAGTAAGTGTTTTTGTAACTGCCTCAGGCATTCTTTCTGATATGGTGTGTTGTCTTGTATCACTGTCATGCCCCCCCCATAGGAGTTCTTGATAATGATCTGATCATCATTTTCCAATAATCTAAGTGCAGTAAATTGTCTTGAAGACAGGTTGTAAGCTTTTATTCTATTTGTTGTTCTGTGTTCCTTTATCATACTATATACATCCTTCTAAACTAACTGAATACATGTTTCAGTGCTGGTCAGAACTGGTCCAAGTGGTAGGTGTGATACGTGGACAGCCAGTTGTGAGTACACTATGATTTTGTGTAATATAAAAATGCGTTATGGACTGTCTCTCATGAAAGATGCTGAGACAGCATGTGAGTTGACACACACACACCCAGGTTTTAGATACAAGGTGTTGTCTGGAAGGCCAGAAGCTAATTACAGACTAGAACAGACCTTAATCAAGAATCTCCTGTTTTTCTAAGTTAAATATAGCTTTAACTGCTAAGAGGGAAATCAGTATCCATTTTATGACATTTTGAGGAGGAAACTAGGTTTGGCACACTGGTGCAAAATCATAAATCCTTTGATGTCTGTGTGAGAGAGGATACTGTTTATAGATAAAAGGAAATTTACAGACTTGATTGGGGAAGTCACATGGGGAAATGAGTTTCTGCTGATGTAACCTTAATTATCTTGCCTGCTAAAATGATAAAATATCCTGGGTGTATGATTTTTCATAAACAGAGGATTTTTCATAAACAGAGGAGGAACTAGGTGACCTCACACAAAGGAGCTGGCAAAGACAGTTTTTTTAAACAGATTCTGTTTTCCTTCAGAGACACTTTGATCTACCCTCTGACAAAGAAACATCTTTGAGCACTTTAAGCAAGTATAGAGGTAGACAGAGACAAAATCTAAGTACTGTAGTAGGAATTGCACTGCTAAAACCTTGTTCTTTTAAAAGATTGCATGGTTCTTGTGATATGGTTCTGTATTTTATGTTTTACATATTTTTATCTATTTTAGTAAAACTCTATTTTTAGAGCCTACTTGGTCTGTCTTTGAATTTCTTTTCTTTAACAAGTGAAGTATATATGGTTAAAGCAGACACTGTGCATAAGCTCGAATGGTGATACCAAACTGGAAAAAGGTAAGAGTAATCTGAGGTCTTTTATTAGAGTTTTTAAGGGCTCATTTCTGTACACCTGGTTAGGTGGCCATAGGCAAAGATATCTGGTCCCCTGAAGACAGAATTATCTAAGCCTGTGCATTGGGTACGCTAGCAAGAGGTTCACAGTTTGAATCCCTCCAGAACTGACACCAAAGGTTGATTCGAACCCACAAAACAGACAGGAGGGTTACCCTGTTTCTGTTAACTGTTCACAAGACTGCACTCGGAGGTTGGCACTTTGGGAGTAGAGGGCTGACCTGCTGAGTGGGTTTGTGACAGATTGGTTGGCAGCGTGTGCAGATATTTTGCATATGCTTTCTTTATTGTTCAATGTGTCAGCTTGAGACCATCAGCTCACTTGCAAAGAAAGAAAAAGGCAGTGATTTATTTTTTTTAAAAAGGAGACAGAACTATATCACTTCGCGTACAGTCAAATTCCTACCCATTCTATTTTTTTTCCTAAAGTGCAAGTCAGAGTAGCAGTAGTTAGGGAAGATGGCTTCCAACTACAGCAGGCACACTGTAGACTACTTAAAGCAGTTGTGCGGGGACAGAGGAGTCCTGTTTGAGGTGAAAGCCAGCAAACAGAACCCAGTGGATACCCTGATGGTAGCAGATACCCAGAGCACTGAGTCACAGACCGTGACTGAAAAGGACCAAACCTCGAGTGTGGCAGGGCTAGCAGCCAGTGCAGTGTCCAGATCCGATGAGGAGGGCAACAGGGCACAGCAGGGGAAGGTCATCAGTATCCTGGATCCAGATGTATTCAGGCTGCAAATTGAGCTGCACAGGATGGAGCTGGAGTTCCAGGAGAAGAGAGAATGAAAGAGATGAGAGGCAGAGCAGGAACAGCGGGAGGCAGACCGTGAGAAGCGTGAGTGCCAGCGAGCTGCAGAGGAGAAGAGAGAACGAGAAAGCCATGAGGCAGAGCAAGAATGCCAAGAGGCAGAGCAAGAACAGAGGGACATTGACTGTGAGGAGCAGGAGCGCCAGAGACAACATGAACTGGAGAAGCTACGACTCCAACCAGTGGCACCAGAGCAGGTAAGTGGCTTGGGTTTACCTGGGACTGCAGGACTGAGTTACAAATTGAACTCCAAACTGATAGCCGAATTTAAAGAGGGGGAGGATAGGGATGCCTTTTTAAATTCTTTTGAAAAAGTTTGTATTCAGGCTAAAATTCCCAGAGAGTCCTGAGCTCCAGCTATCCCCGCTACTTACTGGGTGCTCGGGATGCATTGGGTCAAATGGACAATGAGGATAGTGATGATTACAACAAACTTAAAGTTGCACTGTTAAAAAAATTTGAATTAATGGCTGAATCATACAGAGCAAAATTCCATAAGCTCAGGAGAAGCCCTGACATGAGCTACAAGGAGCTAGCCATAAAATAACGTCAGTTTTTAAAATGTTGGTGGGAAGGAATTGAGGCAAACGCTGTTGAAAAAATTGAAAATGTGATTTTGTTAGAACAGTTTTATTGGGCATGCCCAGCAGAGCTAAAAACCTGACTGGAGGACCAAGATCCAAAACAGTGCAAGAGGCTGCTGAACTCTCGGACTGCTATGCCAAGAGCAGACCTGCTCTAAGAGTGAATGGGGCAGGTGTGGCAGTGCAGAAAGGGAAAAGCACGCCTTCAGGGCAGCTAAAACCCTCACTGCCTCCACCAAAACCAGTTAGCCCTAGGTTTCAGAGAAAAGATTTATCTGAAAAGAGAAGTGAATGTTGGTTATGTAAAGAAACTGGGCATATTGCCAGACAGTGTCCCAAAAGAATGAGCAATAATACGCAGAATGGTACTAGAAAAGAAGTGGGTTGTTTGTGTGTCCTTGGAGGCATGCCTGTGAACATTAGGGAATACGTGCACCAATGTCATGGTGAATGGTGTACAGACGCAAGGGTTAAGGGACACAGGGGCATTCCTGACATTGGTAAAAAGGGATCTAGTAGAGCCTAGTCAGCTTATACCCAATAACTACGTCACTGTACAGGATTTTACTGGTGAAGAGAAAACATTGCCACTGACTAGCGTTCTCCTAGACTGGGGTGAAATGGGGGAACTGTGCAACAGGTGGCAGTAGCCAAAACGTTAGCAGTGGATGTGATCCTGGGCAACAATCTTAAACAGGGGATGGTATGTGCAGTTACCCATAGCCAAGTGGCAAGGGAAAATTGTAGTTCCCTGAACCCCACAGAAGCCTTTGTAGAAACCACTGAGAGGCTGGTTCCCCAGACTGTGACTCCAGATGGGGAGACTAATGAAAAGGGGGTAGAAATTTCCCCAGTAGCAAGTAAACACACAGCTACAGAGGGCTACTCTGAAGAGGGAAGGGTGACCCATTGTCAGAGGGTTGGGATTGACAGTGATCCTGAGTGCCCTGATGCTAGTGCTAGGGACCCTAGTTTAGCGACTGAAGGGGACCTGTCCCATGCCTTGGGAATGTGTGAGGGGTTTGCAGCTGCTCAAAGACATGACCCTAGTTTAGAGAAGCTGAGGGCTTGGGCAGACTCAGACGGTGCACAGGGAGGTGACGGTAGACATAAGGTTTATTGGGAAAATGGACTTATGTATACTCAGGCTGTGCAGACAGGGGGAGGGATGCTAGGCAGGCAGCTTGTCGTTGCCCAGGGGTATCGTGAGCAGTTGCTCAAGATTGCCCATGATATTCCCTTGTCTGGTCATCTGGGAATGGCGCGCACTATGCAGCGGTTAGCCCAGAATGTCTACTGGCCTAACTTCACCCAGCAGGTGAAGGAGTATTGCAGGTCTTGTCACCAGTGCCAAGAAATAGGGAAGACAGGCAAAAAAAACCAAACCACCCTGATTCCATTGCCTATAGTGGAGGAGCCATTATAGAGGGTGGGAATGGATATTGTGGGATCTTTAAATACCCCCAGCTCCTCAGGGAAGAGATTCATCCTGACTGTGGTGGATTATGCCACCCGGTACCCAGAGGCAGTCACCCTATCCTCACTGAGGACAGACAAAGTGGCAGATGCCTTACTTGGGATTTTCTCCCGTGTTGGGTTTCTGCAGGAGGTGATCACCAGTCGAGGGGGTTCCTTCATGTCAGACCTGATGAAATGTTTATGGGAAAAGTGTGGTGTGGTGCAGAGATGCATGAATCAGATCACCCATGTCAATGGGCTTGTGGAAAGATTCAATGGTACCGTGAAGTCAATGCTCCGGGCGTTTGCTGACCTGCATGGGAGGGACTGGGAGAAATACCTTCCCCACCTGTTGTTTGCATACAGGGTGTAGGCGTTATGTTATAGTTATTAAATTATAAATTAAAAATGAGACGAATGGAGACGAGACTGATGGCGGAAGAATTTAATGATTACAATAATAATCACAGCGAGAGGTTACAAATGGTACATTCTTCAAAATAACAGTATGTGCAGGCTTGCTTATATAGTTAAAGACAGCATAATCATTTTCTATGGTTTTCTATGATTGGTTTAAAACAAGCACAAACATCAACTTATAAGGTAATACTTTTTCTTTGGTATATGTATGAGCACATCCTTGGTCAGCACAAGTACAGATGGTATATTCTATTATCATATATGGCTAGTAACAGCTGTCACCACCAGTAACCAAGGTTCAGGGAAGAAATAGGTTTGGACTTAGGAATGTGCATACAAGCATTTTGGCCTGTCCACATAAGGACAAACACTAGAGATAGTCAAGAGGGCAATTTGACACTATCCTGTGTTACTGCTTGCAGTCACGTGAGGCCAAATGTTTTTATTACTTCATCTACAATGCTATAAGGCACTTAATATTGCAACTGTGGCTTAGTTTGTCTTATGGCTTCACAAGCTTTATATAATCCAATTATATAGGCCAACATTAGTTACACAGACACATAATATTTCAGACCAAATGAGGTTAGGCTGCAATATAGGGACAAACTTCTTTATCCCTTGTTACAAGCCCCCTAGGCCCTTATATTGCCCAAATATTAGTTGTGTAACAATGCAGGCCTCGAGCATGTACATCTCATCATGATTTACTTAATAGTAAGTCTTAAGCGACACAGGCCTATAATTACCAAGAACACTAAGACCACTTGCAAAACAAATACAGCTTTAAAAGACAGGATCCCTAAGGGCACCCCTGCATAGCTATAAATCAAGTGCTCATTATCACTCTCACTGAGCAATTCATTTACAACTGCTTGTGCCTTATGGGCAGTATTTTGGATTTGTATTAAATGAGTATCTTTGTGGTTTAGAAGTGACTGCATGCTAAGGGACAGAGGAGGTATAACAGCTTCAAATGATGGTGCATACTTGTTAATATCATACTCCTGGTGTGGGATGTCGAATGTCACATTATATCTCTTATCCCCTGAGTTGGTAATAGGGTGCAACATTTTGTCACCAATATATACATTATATTTGGGAATAATACAAAAGTTTGGATTGTTAATGGTACACACTTGTCCTTCATAAAATAATATGGGTATATTTGTAACAATACAGTACTGGTTAGTACCATTATAGGTTACAACTATTTGTGGGGTATACCATCACTTTAACTGGACAGGGCACCAGGCAGTATTATTTTCGGTTTGGCCTATGGGAATTTCCCCACAGATTGCTTGCGTTTGTGACATGACGTCACACTGGCATATCCATTGATTATTTATTTTTCACAGCAATGTAAGTTTGGTGTCACCCAAGACCCATCATTGCTACGCACCAGGATCTCTGGGGCTAGACTCGATATGCATATCAATAGGTGTTGATGTGAGTCCACTTCTGGCCCCTTTGTCACATTTGGGCATTCAGTTGGTTTTACAGTTAAACGTATGGCATCTGAAATTGTAAAACGAATGAGTTGTTTGCACTAGCATAGTTACAAACACTACTGTTACCCCAAAGACAGTAGGATAGAGTTAACATAGACACCCATTGTCCTTTGCGTGGCTTTGTTTATAACAAGATACCCATTCCCTTTCTGCCCAGTCCATGTAACTTTGCTGTGATCCAGTCTTGAGCTCTGAGGCACAGCCAGACCAGCTATTAAATATGTCCACACACCAATTTGTAGATATAAACGTACAGTTATTTTTGGTCTAGGTGGCTTTCCCATGCCCATGTCGTGTAGGTGTTTGTATCAACAGGGTCCCAGTTCCAACTGACTAACAGAGTAATGGACTGCTCATACTCACACGTGACATTAGTCTGTTCCACATTGATGTATAGGCTGAGGATTATAGAAAATCATATGGCTGCCACCTAGCCGGTGATAATGATGCCTTGTGTCTTCATGGCTATAAACATCAAGTGTAGTATTTCATTTTTAACCAGCTTTGTTTGACACTTTTTTACACCAATCAACATGTACCCAGAATTCTTTTTTCCTATACCTCTCAGCTTCTTCCGTATGCCCAGTTTTTTTGGCATATTCCCTTTTTAATCTATGTTTTAGCCATTTGGAGTCTAACATTAGTAGATACTGCTCTTGTTGATGTCGGGTTGCAGCTGACATAGCCCCCCCAGCTGCGGTCATTCCTCGTGTGCTTACAGGTGCCATTTTAATGGTTACTGTCCCACCCCTTTTTCTAGTAAGGAGCTCGTCTAACTCATCTTGTTTTTCCTGTAACTCCTGGATCTTGCTTGCAGCATCCTGGAGCTCAGTGTACAGGCGCCTAGTCTCACTAGCATGCTCTTGTGACTGTTGTTCTAACTTAATTTATAGGAGGGCATTATTTTTGTCTAACAGACACAAATCCCCCTGTTCTTTTATTAACTGCGTTTTAAGGTTAACACACTGTTGTTCTAATTCTTGATGTTGACCTATTGGGACACTATCTTTATACTTTGATATTAATTCTTCTAGTTGTTGTTGCAATTTAGCATTTTGATCCCTTTCATCCCTCAACTGCACCACTTCTTTATTTTGGCGACACACAATAGTCTGATTATACTGCCACAGCCTTTGCAATGCATTTGCAATTTTTTTTTTCTTTTTTTACTCCCTCATTAAGGAGGGACACTTGCTGAGTAAAATACAATTGTGCCTGCTGATCATCTGGCACCAGCTCGTATGCTCCCCCTTTTAGGTGTTTTCCTAAAACTACCTATTATTGTTTCCATACTCATTCTTCTTATCTTTTTGCTGCGTTAGTTTTACAGCTGGGCTCACCTGCACTGGTGCCCGTGGTTCGTTCATGTTTATTGCCCTTGTGAGGTCTGGCTTAAAGTCCCAGTACCTTCACTTACCTACTCTTCCCCATGAGTTCCTACAGAGTTAAATATTACTTTTTATTTTAAGCAATTTGAGAAGCATACAAAGCATATATCACCTGATTGTCAAGTGGCTGTGACTGTCTGTGTGTACCGTCTTCTCTCGCTTCAAGCCAGCAGCACCACGTCTCCGAGCATCATCACCCTGCTATAGGGGGCTCACAGGCTAACTGACCCGCAGTTAGGTGGCCTCCTCAGCATACAGCACCAGCGATCCGAGTCACGGCACCAAATGTAGGCATTGTGTTATAGTTATTAAATTATAAATTAAAAATGAGACGAACGGAGACAAGACTGATGGCAGAAGAATTTAACGATTGCAATAATAATCACAGCGAGAGGTTACAAATGGTACATTCTTCAAAATAACAGTATGTGCAGGCTTGCTTATATAGTAAAAGACAGCATAATCATTTTCTATGGTTTTCTATGATTGGTTTAAAACAAGCACAAACATCAACTTATAAGGTAATACTTTTTCTTTGGTATATGTATGAGCTCATCCTTGGTCAGCACAAGTATAGATGGTGTACATTCTATTATCATATATGGCTAGTAACAGCTGTCACCACCAGTAACCAAGGTTCAGGGGGAAGAAATAGGTTTGGACTTAGGAATGTGCATACAAGCATTTTGGCCTGTCCACATAAGGACAAACACTAGAGATAGTCAAGAGGGCAATTTGGACACTATCCTGTGTTCCTGCTTACAGTCACGTAGGCCAAATGTTTGTTATTACTTACATCTACAATGTTATAAGGCACTTTAATATTGCAACTGTGGCTTAGTTTGTCTTATGGCTTCACAAGCTTTATATAATCCAATTATATAGGCTAACATTAGTTACACAGACACATAATATTTCAGACCAAAATGAGGTTAGGCTGCAATATAGGGACAAACTTCTTTATCCCTTGTTACACAGGAAGGTGCCCCAAGAGTCAACAGGATTTTCCCCCTTCGAACTCTTACATGGATGCTGGGTACGTGGGCCCCTAGACTTGATCCAGGAGGACTGGGAAGACAAGCACGCCACCCAGGGAACTCCCATTGTGGATTTCATCCTTAAGTTTAGGGAAAAGCTGAAGAGCTTATGGGGACAGCCCAGAGCAACCTGGCAGCTGCCCAACAGAAACAAAAAGTGTGGTACGACCGCAGAGCCAGAGCTCACTCGTACATGGTGGATCAGGAAGTCATGGTCCTTATTCCAGTCCGGAAAGACAAGCTGCAGGCTGAGTGGGCAGGACTGTACAAAGTGGTTAGGAAGGTAAATGATGGGAACTATATTGTAGAGTTACCTGACTGAAGACAGGCAGAAAGGATGTACCATGTCAATATGATGAAGCCATATGCAAATAGGGCTGACATGGTGTTTGCAGTGTGTAGTCCTGGGAAGGGGACGGACGAAGGAGACACCCTTCTGGATTTGCTGGAAGAAAGTAAGCAGGAGTCCTCTGTGGAGGCAGAAAAATTGTCTCCCCAGCTGGCCCCAGACCAGATCCAGAAAGTAAGGGAGGTTTTAGCAGACTTTGCCCCATTGTTTAGCACCAAGCCTGGACTAACCCCCTTAGTGACACATGATGTGGAGACAGGGACACAGATGCCCATACGGCGGACAGCATATTGGGTGTCAGAGGCTGTCCAAAAGGACATTAGGAGGGAAGTGGAGGAGATGCTGAATTTAGGGGTAATCCAGAGATCCCACAGCCTCTGGGTCTCACCCATAGTCTTTGTGCCTAAGCCAGATGGCTCTAGTCATTTCTGTGTGGACTATCGTGGACTGAATGCAGTCCCGAAGTCAGATGCCCACCCGATGCCCCAGATGGATGAACTCCTGGACAAGCTGGGAGGGGTGACCTACCTTACGACCATTAACCTGACCATGGGGTATTGGCAGGTAGAGTTGACAGACAGAGCTAGGGAGAGGTCAGCCTTCATCACTCCGATAGGCTTATTTGAGTTTAAAGCAATGCCTTTTGGAATGAAAAATGCCCCAGCCACTTTCCAAAGGTTGGTGAACCAGGTGTTAAATGGTGTTGAGGAGTACGCCGTGGCGTACCTGGATGACACTGCCATCTTTAGTACCAGGTGGGAGGAACACATTTCTCACCTTAGGAAAGTGTTGGGCAAGATACAGAGGGCCGGGCTCTCTGTCAAAGCCGAGAAGTGCCAGGTGACCATGGGAGAGGTGGCATACCTCAGCCATGTGGTAGGCCAGAGACAGCTCCATCCTAACCAAATAAAGATAGAGGTAATCCAGGCATGGCCCAGACCAAAAGTGCAGAAGCAGGTCAGGAATTTTCTAGGGACAGCAGGGTGCTACAAAAAAATCTGTACCCAATTACAGTGCCCTGGTTGCTCCCCTATCTGAAAAGGATGCCCAAGAAAATTACCTGGGGTCCAGCCTGTGAAGAAGCCTTTTCCAAACTAAAGGAGGCATTGTGCAGTGCTCCTGTTTTGACAAGTACTGACTATAGCAAACCCTTTATAGTTCAGACTGACACCTCAGACATGGGTATTGGGGCAGTACTGAGTCAGACATCCAGCCAAGGGACAGACACCCAGTAGTGTACCTGAATAGGAAGTTACTTCCCAGGGAGCAGACATACTCCACTGTGGAAAAAGAGTGTCTTGCCATAGTGTGGGCCCTAAAGAAATTAGAGCCATAATTATATGGGCAGCATTTTGTGGTGCAGACTGACCACAACCCCCTGGTTTGGCTGACGCAGATGGGAAAGAACAATGGCAGATTGCTAAGATGGAGTCTTGCTTTGCAAGGGTATGATATGACAATTGTACATAGAGCTGGAGCCAGAAACCAGAACTCAGATGGTCTGTCTCATGTATATGAGGAGTGAACTGATTTGGGAAGCTCAATCCATGCTGGGGATAGACCTCCCAAATTCAGTCTAGGTGGGGAGGATTGTGACATGTGGAGAGCCAGTTCTGAGTACACTATGATTTTTTGTAATATAAAAATGTGTTATGGACTGTCTCTCATGAGAGATACTGAGACAGCATGTGAGTTGACACACACACACACAGGTTTTAGATACAAGGTGTTACCTGGCAGGCCAGAAGCTAATTGTAGACTAGAACAGGCCTTAATCAAGAATCTCCTGTTTTTCTAAGTTAAATATAGCTTTTACTACTAAGAGGGAAATTAGTATCCATTTTATGATGTTTCGAGGAGGAAACCAGGTTTGGCACACTGGTGTGAAATCATAAATGCTTTGGTGTCTGTATGAGAAAGGATACTGCTTATAGATGAAAGGAAATGTACATACTTGATTGGGGAAGTCACATGAGGAAAGGAGTTTCTGCTGATGTAACCTTAATTATCTTACCTTCTAAAATGATAAAATATCCTGGGTGTATGATTATTCATAAACAGAGGAGGAGCTAGGTGACCTCACACAAAGGGGTTGGCAAAGACAGTTTTTTAAACAGATTCTGTTTTCCTTCAGAGACACTTTGATCTCCCCTCTGACAAAGAAACATCTTTGAGCACTTTAAGCAAGTATACAGGTAGAGAGAGACAAAATCTAAGTACTGTAGTAGGAATTTCATTGTTAAAACCTTGTTCTTTTAAAAGATTATATGGTTCTTGTGATACGGTTCTGCATTTTATGTTTTACATACTTTTATCTGTTTTAGTAAAACTCTATTTTTAGAGCCCACTTGGTCTGTCTTTGAATTTCTTTTCTTTAACAAGTGAAGTATATATGGTTAAAGCAGACACCGTGCATAAGCTTGCATGGCGATACAAAACTGGAAAAAGGTAAGAGTAATCTGAGATCTTTTATTAGAGTTTTTAAGGGTTCATTTTTGTACACCTGGTTAGGTGCCCATAGGCAAAGATATCTGGCCCCCGAAGACAGAATTATCTGAGCCTGTGCATTGGGTACGCTAGCAAGAGGTTCACAGTTTGAATCCCTCCAGAACTGAGACCAAAGGTTGATTCGAAGCCACAAAACAGACAGAAGGGTTACCCTGTTTCTGTTAATTGTTCACAAGACTGTGCTCAGAGGTTGGCACTTTGGGAGCAGAGGGCTGACCAGCTGAGTGGGTTTGTGACAGTAGGTACTGTGACTTGATATTCAGAATTGTCACTAATTCCATTTATTTTTTATGAGTGTCATTGTTGTCATTATCTTTCTCTAAGTTGTCAAAAAAAACACCTCAGTCTAATTTTTCTAAAAAACTTCTGGAGGTATATCTGAAGAGTGACTGGATTAAGTCTTGTATGAGGACTGAATGAAAGCCCTTTGGTAAGAACTTCCTGTTCTCTTCTGTTAGTACACTTTTTGATAAACTGTAAATTATCTACTGTTGCTGCAAAGAGTCATTGTTGACTAAGGTGTGGTTTCCTTTTCTTTTTGTCTGCTCTCTAAGGTGTCAGCATGGCTCAGTTGGTAGCACATCCACCTCTGGACTAGAAGGTTGTGGGTTCTGATCCCACACTGGAATTAGTCTCATAATTAAATGCTCGCACCCAAATGCAGTATAAGGGGGGTGCTGAACTGTCGGGGTGTGTCATCCTTCAGATGAGACGTTACACCAATGTCCCTTCTACTCATCCTGGTGCTGTCCTGGTGGGTGTCCAGCTGGAAGTAAAAGAGCCCAAGGCACTCTTTGCAAAGAGTAGCAGACATTCCCGGTGTCCTGGCCAATATTCCCCTTCCCATAAAACTGGTTCATGCAACTGTTCATGTCTGTGTGTGGGTGTTGATGTGTGATATGGCTGCCACTACACATTCAGTTACTTCAATACCAGTCTAGCATTGCTTGTAAAGCGCTTTGGGATACAATGTGTATGAAAAGTGCTATACAAATGCTGATTGTTCTTCTTCTTCTTCCTCTACCTGTTCCTGTTTCTCCTAAGCTTGTCCTGATGTTGAAGTTCCTGGTGTACTGTATCCTTTTTCCTTCCCTTCCCCTGATGCCTTTGTCTGTTTCATTTGGCTTTCTCTATGGCCTTTCCCCCACCTCCTCTGAAATCTGGTTCTCCCACCTCTTCAAAAAAAAAAAAAACTGATACTGTGGGTTTGGGTGTCTGTCACTACTAGATGTGTAAAGACTGCTGTCCGAATCTTGGTTGTAGGTTTTCCTAAAGAGTGCCCTCCACGTATATGGTTTATACTTTGCCCAAGTGTACCTTATCTTCCTGATAATCTACCGCATCCTTTCTTAATTTCTTAATTTTTATGTGGTTTGAGTTCATCTTTCAAATCCTGTAGGCCTTTATTAATCCTTTCCAGGGTATTTTGTATCTCTGGTGCCTCAGTTTTCCCTTCTATATGACTTACAGCATCTCTAAGTTTATTACTGTCACATGTTAAAGATTCTATTATGGCCAGCATGGAGTCTTGCAATGCCTTATTATTTCATTCTATTGATTTTCTAAGATGCTGTCTATATTCTCTAAGTGTGGTTCTAATGTTACTCGTAATCCTCTGGGGCCATATTTTTCTTTAATGTACTCCACTAGGGTTATCGAGTGCCATTCTAGTTTACATTCTTTTACTCTAAACCGTTCTAGTCTGTTTAAAATTGTTTTTGTGGTGTTAGTGCTGGAAAATTGTTGTTTTGATTTCTTGTTTTGTATGATTATTTCCTTATCCTTACCAAGGTTACAACCACAAAATTATAGACAATCAGATCCAGAAGGAACCAAGAATACCAAGAAAGAATTTATTGGAATATACACTGGTAGCAAAGAAAAAGTTGCCTTCTACGGCATTGTACATAGACACATAGACAACACTGGTCGACAAAGACCACTGGTCCATCCAGTCTGCTCAGTTTTATCTTAGTCTACCCCATGAACTTTCATCTTGACAGGGTTTTCACCTTCATCTCTCTGCTCCTTCCCTGCCTTACTGCTACTCCTAAATAACTACTAAGCCCTTTACTCTGTCTCAGCTGTACTTGAAACCATTAATGTTTTTTTCACCCATCGCCTCTGCTGGTAGGCTGTTCCATGGCTTAGCCACTGTCTTCCCAAAGTAAAACTTCCTTGCATGCCTCCTGAATATCCCCGCCCCCCCCGGTCAGGTTATATTTATGTCCCCTTGTTTACGACCCACCATTTCTGGTAAATAGTTCCTGTAGTTTACCTTGTTTAACCCTTTCAGGAATGTGCAGGTCTCCATCATGTTGCCCCTCTCCCTTCTGACCTCCAGTGAGTGTATGTTCAGTTCTCTAAGCTGATCCTCCTATGATATGTCCTTCTGGCCCTGAATCATTTTGGTTACCCTACAGTGCACTGTCTCCAGCTGGTCTCATCTTTTCTCAAGTGAGGACTCCAGAACTGGGTCAGTATTCCAGATTGGGTCTCACCAGTGATCTACAGAAGCAGTATTACCTCTTTCTTCCTACTATCAAACCCCTTCCAGTACACCCAAACATTCTGACTGCCTTGCTGTAGCCTTGTTACTTTAGCTAGTTTGTTTTAGGGAGTTGCTTATAATGACTCCCCCAGGTCCCGTTCCTCTGATGTCATGACCAGCTTAACCCCTCCCATCCAATATTCTGTCCTGGGTTCTTGCTCCCTATGTACATCACCCTGCACATTTTAGCTGAATTTCAACAGCCAGACCTTGAACCAGCTCTCTAACCTTTGCAGGTCCCTTTGCAAATCCCTTACCCCTTATTCACTGTCTACCCAGCCGCAGAACTTAGTGTCATCTGCAAAGAGACACATCTTGCCCTGTATTCCTTCTCCTACACTACTGAGCAACATTTTGAAAAGGACTGGTCCCAGGACTGCAGAAATTTACTAGCGTTAGAGTCAGAAAAGGGTTACCAGCTCTGAAGGTAAACAAGGCCCCATAACTGGTTGAGATGCATCTGTTAGTACTAAGAGAACTGGAACTGATGTTAGCTGAACCCCTGGTGGAGCTGCTCAATAGCTTTATGCAGCAAGGGGTAGCTCCCAAGGACTGCAGGATGGTGGATGTAATTCCATTGCAAAAGGAAGAGAACAAGGGGCAGCCTGGAAACTACAGCCCCATCAGCCTTACTTCTGTGGTAAGGAACGGATGACACTAGTCAAAGAGAACCCACTGGAATACCTGGAGAAAAAACAGGCTTTAGGGTAGTAAGCATCATGCATTCTGGGCAGAAAAGACTTGTCAGACCAACCTGCTAGTATTGTTTGACTGAGTAACCAGGGAAATTGAAAAGGGGCGTGCAGTAGACTTACTCTACTTCGACTTCAGCATGGCATTCAATCAGTGTCACACCAAAGGCTGCTAAAAGTATGGGGGATCTGGGAACAGCTAAGGAAATAGTAAGGTGGGTAGGGAGTTGGCTGGAGGAGAAGAAGCAGATAGGTGTGGTAAATGGGGGTCAGATCAGTGGAAAGAGAGGTCACCAGTGGAGTACCACAGGGATCTGTTCTGGGCCCAGTCCTCTTCAATATGTTCAACTACATAGGAAAGGAAATCCAGGGCAGGTTGTGTCTAGTCATGAATGACACTAAACTCTGTGGAAGGGCTGACAATGTGGAGGGGATAAGGGAACTGCAGAAAGACATGCAAAGGCTGGAAAACTGATCCAATGTCTAGCAATTGAAATTCAGTGCCAAGAAGTGCAAAGTGATACACTTAGGGAACAAAACCCCCAGAATAGAGTACTGAATGGGAGGGTTAAGCTGGACACAACATCAGAGGAAAGGGACTTAGGAGTCATCATTAGGGACTCCCTTAAACAAACCAGCCAATGTAACAAGGCCTGCAGCTAGGCTAACAGGATGATAGGGTGTATCGAGAGAGGGTTCGACAGTACAAAAAGCAGGAGATACTGTTACCACTGTATAAGCCACTGGGGAGTCCACTCCTGGAGTAATGTGCCCAGTTCTGGAGTCCCCAGCTAAAAAAGCACAGAGACAGGCTAGCAAAGGTACAATGCAGGGTGACCAAGATGATTCAGGGCCAGGAGGGCAGATACTGTGAGGATCAGCTAAAAGCACCGAACACATATTCACCAGACAAGAGAGGAGCGATATGAAAGAAACCTTCAAGTTTCTGATATGAATTAACAAGGTGAACCATAAGAAGCAATTTTTCAGGAACAGAGAAGCTATGACATGGTGTCACGAGTGGAGGTTAATGGGGAAGGGGAGGTTTAAAAAGGATATGAGGAAGTACTATCTTACTGAAAGAGTGGTAGAGCTGTAGAATGAACTGCTGGCAGAGGTGGTGGGTGCCAAAATCATAAATTGCTTCAAACATATGTAGACTACCTAACTGCTGCACTGCACTAACTACTGAGCCACCTGGTTCTTTTATTTCTTTTACACATATTATTGCATATGGTATTATTTTTAGCATAATATAACAGTGCACTGTCTACAACAGGGCATTGTTACATACATACATAGATACAGAGACAGTGTCGGCAGATAAGGGCCTATGGCCCACCCAGTCTGCCCATTTAAGTTCCTAAGTTCAGTTTATGTTTTCCAAGAAGTCTGTTGCCCCTTACCCCTGACCTCCAGAATTCCTTTATGTCTATCCCATGCATTCTTAAATCCCATGATTGTTTCAGCCCCCACCACTTCCTCTGGCAGGGTGTTCCACTTGTCCACCACCCGTTCTGTGAAAAATTCTTCCTCACGCTTCCTCTGAATCATCCTCCCTCCAACTTCATCCCATGCCTCTAGTCCTGGAACATCTTTTGCTTAAAAATAGTGCATTCCTGCACCCTGTTCCTCCCTGTAAGATACTTGTATGTCTATCATATCCCCTCTCTCCCTCCTCTCCTCCAGGGAGTACATGTTCAGTGCCTTCAACCTGTCCTCATAGGACTTATGATGCAATCCATGCACCATCTTTGTTGCCCTCCTCTGAACCTTCTCTACCCTATGTCCTTACGTAGGTAAGGTCTCCAGAACTGCATAGTGTACTCCAGGTGCGGGCCTCACTAGTGTCTTGTATAGTGGAATTATGACCTCTCTTTTCCTGCTGGTGATGCCCCTGCCTATGCATCCCAGCATCCTATTTGCTTTACGTGCTGCCTTGTCACACTGTTTCCCCTGCCTTGAGGTCATCAGAGATGATTATCCCAAGATCCCTTTCCTGCTTGGTGCATGCTATATCCTCACCCCCCAACCGATATATTGTGCCAGGGTTTTTGTGCCCCATATGCATTATCTTGCACTTCCTTGCATTGAATTTCAACTGCCAAACCCCTGACCATTCTTCAAGTTTCTGCAGGTCTCTTCTCATTCTGTCTACACCCTCTGGTGTGTCTACTCTGTTACAGAGCTTTGTGTCATCAGCGAACAGTGAAATTCTGCCTTCTAGGTCCTGCGCAATGTCACTGATGAAGATATTGAATAGTACCGGGTCCCAGCACTGATCCCTGTGGTACCCCACTGGTCACTCTTCCCTCTGTGGAGTGACAGCCATTTACCACCACCCTCTGTGTCCTGCTGCCCAGCCAGTTACCTATCCACCACACTACTGTCCTGCCCACACCCATATTCCCCAGTTTGTGCAATAGTCTTCTATGTGGCACAGTGTCAAAGGCCTTGCTGTACTACTGTACCTTTTTCACCATAGTCAGCTTCTGCTATACTAAGTCCTTTGTTACAGTAAGGTTATTAAAAGGCAAAACTAACTGTATTTTTGCAGCCCAAACTGGCTTGAACCAGCATGCTGTGGTCAGTGGGCCCAGCCTACAAGGTGGAGTATAAAGAAACACCAAGAGTACACCTACCAATGAGAACATATGTGAGCTCATGTAGTTTACTTTATTTGGTAGCAAACCGTTATTTTTGTGATATGGAAGGAACTGTTTGTGGGGTATAAGAACAAACTGCAAATGTCACCAAACTGATTCCGAATGCTGTATGATTGTGTAGATGTTGGTGGGTCCTGAGACTCCCCAGCAGATAACTCTTGCTTGTATCTTGTGCCATCTGGTAGTAATAAATTGTTTATTGTCTATGACACCCTTGGTCTTGTATTGTGATTCTGCCAGCACATCACAAATTCTGCCAACATTGGCAACCATGGCACAGGCATGTTTTTGGAACCAACACCAAAAGGTCTGCAGGTATTGGGGCTGGATAACCAGAGGTGTCCGGTACCTCTGCCCCCACTCAATTTGCAGTTCAGTACACAGTGCCACTGCTGCCAGAACATACAGCTGTTTGACCACAGAGCAAGAGGTGAGCAGATAAGCCTCGATCTCCAGTTACTACAATTCGATAAGAAGGGAATCCCACTCACAAATATATGGCCATGAAATCTGAGCTCACAGTAGAAGTCTTAAACTTTCTGTGCCCTGGCACAGGAGGTTACAGGTCATCTGAATAATGTCCTGGTTTGTTTGACAGTTGTTGCCTTGTTTGTCAAGCTTCACAAGCTAAGGTGTCTGCTTTGAAGAGTGAAACACAACAGGCTTTACAGGTGGATGCCCTGCTGCCTGAAGCGAATGAGTCACTGAAATGTAAGAGTGCACAGTGGTCTCAGAGCTTGCCTCAGCACTTGTGTGAATGCTGGTGTGAGTTTGACACTGAAGCAGTTTTTCAGGAACATGATATGCAGACAAAAGCCAGTACTGAGGTTGATCATTCTGAAAGTAACTGGCAGATACAGAAGTTGCAGGAGCAAGGTGCAGCATTTAGTCATCATTTACAAAATGCCCCATCTTCCAATATTCTGCAAAGTGCAGCATTTAGGTGGTCATATACAAAATGCCCCATCATCCGATAATCTGCAAAGTGCATCCAATGCGAAGCAGTGCTCCCTTCCAGCAGTTGTGTTTGTCATTGACAAAGGTTAGGAGTGTAGGAATGGAATTACAGCATGCCATATGACCTTCTACCTAATCTAACTTTCTCTATCTACTCATGGGCTGGCCAGCCATCCTCTGTCTCCTTTCATACTCTAAATGATTTCCAATCCCTAGTCTGACTAACCAGGGGAAAAGCAATCTTTTTGCTTTCCTGTCTATTTTTTCTTTCCGCCATGCACACACCACATATATAGCTAAGTGTTATGTCACAGTCTGCTATGCAACAGTTTGATTGTGGAGAAAGCTTGCTAGCACACTCCCTATTTTTTCTTATCATTTAATAAAAGGCAGTACCACTGAGAGAACAAATGCAAATTGCCTTCTGATTTCCCCCGATTATTTAGCTGATTTGTCTGGCACTATAAAGACATCACTCACCCCACTTGATGCCTGTTACCTGACATCTTACTCCAAGGGATTACTCCTAGACCCTCCTGATCCCCCAGTCAGCACAGGTTCTGTACAGCAAACTCTTACCAATCATGTTTACTGCTCAGCCCCTTATCCCAATGAACGCAGGTACTGTACAGCAAAATCTTTCCAATCAACTGCAGAGAAGGGGCCATGTTCTTATTCTAACTCTTGTGTGTCAGCTGTGGTGGAGGAGGTTCATATTTTAAGACATTAGGATATAGTGGACACCCCTTATAATGGACAAAACCTGCTTGCACAAACATGTCTGTTATAAGAGGGTTCCACTGTACTATGAACTGAATTATACGCTGTTTGAATTCTGCTGTCCTACAGTGTGTTATGTGAATTTGAACTGTTAATTGTTGTTTTTTTCTCTCTGAGCATAACAGTGATGTTTTATGAATATTCAAGGTTAAAGCACTGCATATTCTGAAACTGTTATCTTAGCTACTGATAAAAGCAAGCAGCAGAGTGAAAGAGGGAGAAATGTTTATAGTCATTCATGGGGGGGATGAAATCTATATTTCAAACACCATGAAGTCTTGCTATATTATAACAATAGCAGTCAGCCACTGCAGCTGAACTGCCCCGGAGAGGAAGGAGTTAACTCCAGAAGATCTGGAGTTCTACAGCGCGAGGGCGCTGTGCCCAAAGCTCTATCTGGCAGTTTCAAATGAAACTGTCAGATTCTTTACTCCGCTTCACTGAACAGTCGCTCCGGAGATCAGCTCCTTCAGCTCGGTTCATTCTCGGTTCAAGAGAGTAGTTTCGGTTCATTTGAACCGGCAAAAGTCATTATTTTTACCGCATTTCGGTTCTAAAGCTCTATCTGGTAACCGTAGTACAAATATTCAAGTCTGTGTGGAAAATTAATTATCGGTTCGGTTTTGAACCGATCGCTAATTTTTCTGCCTTTTAAAACTGTACTGTGGGTTTTAGAGTGCGGTTCCGGTTCTTATCGGTTCTAAAAACCGAAATTATTACGTTTTTCAAATACCCGTGACACGGTTAGGAACCGATAAGGGTGTCCTCCTGGCACTGCCATCAAAAGGGCAAGTTTTTTTGGTTAGGGCTGGCATTATGTCTGAGAAACCCAAAAGAAAACCGGGCCCACTGGTTTCAACACTGTGATGTCTGTGGGGACGCCTTTGCCAAGGCTGACCCACCACCACTGTGTCTATTGTCTGAGGGCTGACCACCTCCTGTCAGACTGCCAGGTGTGTAAAAATTTCCCTGCAGCCACCCTGGAGAAGAGATTGGGCGGCTCAGGGGAGCGAGGCCAAAAGTCCGCTGACCCGGATGGCCAGCCCGGTTCAGTACCCACTGGACCAGAGGGAGTGCCCTCTGACCAGGGCGAGACTTCCTCGGGCAAAAGGAAGACTGGTTCAGAGGAACCAGTCCCAAGTAAAAGACAAAGAAATCAGGAGGTTTGGAGTCCAATTGTGTCTCCAACTGCTGCAGAGATAGCTAAAGCCATTCAGATTGTCCAGTCACTGTCTCAGGGATCTGAAGAACCACCAACAGTTGGTAAAGGTTGGTTCGTTCAGTCCCAGTGGTTCAGGATTTTGAAGTTGAGGATTTTATGAACCACAGGAGGAGGAGGAATTTGATCAATATATGTGTGGCTGGGAGGGTCTGGGCGTGCCCATTGAACGGACATTTCTCCAGACAGACCTTTAGAATCTCCCCTATTCTGTCTGAGTCCCTTCTTTCTTTATTTTTTTACAAAAGGTTGCAGAAACCCTCCAGCTTCCTTTAGAGGAGGCTGTGGATGAGCAAGAGGAGCCTGATTATGTGGAAATGATGGATATTCCAGAGTCTAGGAGGTTGTCTATTCCTTTGCATAAGTCATTTAGGAAGCAAACAACAAGATTTTAAAAATCCTCATTCTGTCCCTCCTGTAGATAAAAAATGGACAGAAGGTATACTTTGTCAGGCTCGGATACAGACTTCCTTATTGAGCAGTGTAGTCATGTAGGTGTGGTACAAGCTGCAGCCTGTGACAAGGCTAATATTCCTCTGGCCTCATCCTCCTGACAAGGATTCTAGGAAGATTGATGCCATGGCGAAGAAACAGTATATGGCAGCTTCTTTGGGACTCAGGCAGGCAAATTATATGGCTTATGTGGCTAGATATCAGAAATCTAGGTGGGACACAGTATTGCAGTTAGCCAAGCAGGCCCATGGCCAGCTGGCTAGTGAGTTGGAACAGGTGGCTGCTGATGGCATTGAAGCCTCTAAGTTCAATTTCATACTGCTGTTGATGTTAATGATGTTTCCTCTAGGGTCATGGCCACTTCTGTAGCTTTCCGTGAGGTTGGCATGGCTCAGATGCACTAATCTGTCCCAAGATACTCAGTCAAGGCTATGGATTTTCCTGTAGTGGGAAATTCTCTGTTTGAGGAGCAAACAGAAAACTATATGAAAAAGATGGATGAATACAGAACTACCTACAAAAGTGCCCAGGCTAAGAGAAGCATGCCATGCACAAGGCATGCTCCCAGAAATGAGGGCAGACCCTTTTCAGGCCTTTTTACCAATTTCAAGCCTCCTCTGCTGTCTACTGAAGGTTTCTTCAGAGGCAGGTGAGGCGTGGCGCAAGTAGACCGTCTCCCTCCCTCAGCCTAAGGCTGCTGCAAGCAGGCACCCTGATGGGGTGCCCAGGGCCGATTCTCCTGTACCAGTGGGGGCAGGTTGGCCTATTTCAGCCAGAGCTGGCTGTCCCTAACTTCGGACAGATGGGTTCTGGAGGTAATAGGCCAGGGTCTGGTTCTCAGCTTCAAATATTTTCCAAAGCTGAAGCCAGGCATTTCCCTGCAAATCCTTCAGAAGCCCTTGCTTTGGAAGCAGAGGTTTCTTCTCTTCTGGTCTGCAAAGCAGTGGAAAGGGTTCCTCCTTGCCATCAGGGCAAGGGGCTTTATTCAAGATACTTTCTTACCCCAAAAAAGACAGGAGAATGGCGGCCCATTCTGGATTTAAGATACTTGAACAAGCATCTGTTGAAACCAAAGTTCAAAATGTTAACTCTGGCAATGATATTGCCTTCCCTAAGGCCAGGGGACTGGCTAGCTTCCCTGGACCTCAAGGATGCCTATTTTCATGTTCTGATCAGGCCTTCCCACCGAAAGTACCTCAGGTTCGAACTGCCCTCAGGCCACTACCAGTTCAGGGCAATGCCCTTCGGCCTTACCTCTGTGCCAAGGGTATTCACAAAATGTCTAGCTGTAGTAGTGGCTCATTTAAGAAGGCAAGGGGTTGCTGTGTTTCCCTACCTGGACGACTGGCTCATTGTGGGTCAGTCTCAGGTCAGGTAATCCCACTTGCAAGTCACCCAGCAACTTCTCACTTCTCTGGGATTCCTGCTAAACTTACCAAAGTCAGTTCTGGAACCAGTTCAGGCCCTAACTTTCATAGGCGCAGAATTGAACACGAGGTTAGCCAGGGCCTTTCTTCCCTCGGAAAGGGTGGACAGACTCATCGCCCTGGCATCCTCCTTTACCCTGCGGGTCTCTCGACCAGCAAGGCATTTTCTGCAACTCCTCGGGCACATGGCTGCTTCCACAGCTGTTGTGCAGGGAGCAAGATTCCAGATGAGGGACATTCAGTTCCATTTGAGGGCCTATTGGTCTCAGAGGAAAGACCCCCTTACCAAATTGGTCCCAGTTACTCAAACCCTGATCCTGGCCTTACACTGGTGGCAGGATCAAAGCAATCTGAAACAAGGGTTCCTTCATTCCATTTCTCCCTCCTCACCCTCACCACGGATGCCTCCCTGTTAGGGTGGGGGCTCACTGGGCGACCTTACCACTCAGGGAGTGTGGTCTCCTCAGGAATCTCTGCTCCACATCAATCTTCTGGAACTCAAAGCTGTCTTTTTAGCTCTTTGGGTCTTTTCAGATTCTGTCCAGAACAAAGTGGTTCAAGTCAGGACAGACAATACCACCACAATGTGGTACATCAACAAGCAAGGGCACTCGGTCTTCAGCCTTGTGCACGAAGCAATGAAGTTGTGGTCTCTGGCTTATTCCTGAACACCTCCTGATAGCGGTTCATCTCCCAGGAAGGACAATGTGCTGGCGGACGCCCTCAGCAGAATTTCTCAGGGCCATCACGAATGGGCTCTGAATCCACAAGTACTGGGGTCTGTCTTTTGCCAGTTGGGGCACTCCTCAGATAGATCTTTGCAGCCCCAGACAACCAACTTCCTCTTTTGCTGCAGGCCTCCAGTACTGGGCTCAGTCCTCTGGATGCCTTTCTGTTGGATTGGAAAGGGAAGTTCCTGTATGCCTTCCCCCCCTTTCCTCTCCTTTTCAGGGTACTAGTGAAAATCAGATCTCAACCTTGCAGAGTGATTCTGATTGCCCCAGATTGGGCCAGACAGCCCTGGTACCCTCTGCTCCTGTCCCTGGCAGTCCACCCTGCCCTGAGCCTGCCCAGAGTTCACGACTTACTGGCCTGTGCACAGGGGAGAGTGTGGTATCCGGACCTCAAGTCCCTCCACCTCAAGGCTTGGCTCTTGAGGAGCTAGAATTGCTGACTTACACCTTTCTCAAGGTGTCATGGATATTTTAAAGGCTTCAGGAAGCCTTCCACTAGAGCCACTTATAATTCTAAGTGGAAGAGGTTTTCCATCTGGTGCTCTAGAGGCAGATTATCCCAGAATCTGCTGATCTTCCCATTCTTCTGGAATATTTGGTCCATCTGAATTCCCTAGGCCTTAGACCAGCTACCCTGAAGGTTCATCTGGCAGCTGTCTCTGCTTTTTGTGTCAGCAGGAAGCCTGCCTCCCTTTCTTCTCACCCTGTGTTCTCCAAGTTTTTAAGGGTTACTTCACACTAACCCTCCCTTTCAGGAACCAGCTCCGCCTGGGACCTGAATATTTGCATTGCTCAGTTAATGCAACCCCTTTGAGCCTCTGTCTTCTGCAGAACTCAAGTATTTAACTTGGAAAACCGTTTTTCTAGTAGCTATCACCTCTGCCAGACGCATAAGTGAGTTACAGGCCCTGTCAGTGGAAGAAGATTTTATCTCTTTCCACAGAGATAAGGTAGTCCTTAGGACTAATAGAAAGTTTTTGCCTAAGGTGGTTTCTGATTTCCACCTGAATCAATCTATCTCCCTCCCAGTATTTTCACTGAGCATTCTTCCTCAGGTGAGAGGAGACTGCACAGCTTGGATGTCAAGGGCATTAAGTTACTATCTAGAGGCGCACCAGAGGTCATGAGTTCGAATCCCTCCAACTGTTTCTTACCTATGGCGAGGTTGGCAAGGAAACCTGCCACTAAGAGAACAATTGCAAGGTGGATTGTCTCTTGTATCCAATTTGTTATCGAAACTGGGTGAGAGTACCCCCTCAGGATTGAGGGCCCACTCCCTCAGGGGTACAGCTGCGTCTCTAGCGGCTGCTAGAAACATTCCTATTCTGGAGATTTGTCAAGCTGCTACCTGGAAGACAGTTCACACCTTTACAAGCATTATTCCCTGGATGTCCAGTCCAGGAGAGAGATGCTCGGTTTGGCACAGCTGTGCTTCAGAGCCTATTTCCTAAGTAGGTTCTGACCCTCCTCCATGGAGGTACTGCTGTGTAATCTGCTATTGTTATAATATAGCAAGACTTCATGGTGTTTGAAGAAAAATTACTCACCTTAGTAATTGCTTTTCTTCTCATGGAGTCTTGCTATATTATCATCACCTCCCTCCTGCCCCTCTCAGAACTCCTACTTGGGTAGAGGTGGCAAATTAGTGCAAGCACTGTGTCATGCCATTTTAGTTTTCCCCAACCCTGTTTTCCTTTGGGTTGGGATCTAGATGTTCATTTAGGTTATTTTTTATTGCCTCTTGTTGGACTTGAGTCTTGGGGGAAGGGGTTCATATGTGCTTGTCAAGGGTGGTAAAACAGAACCATAATACCATCAATCTTTGTTATTATGGTTCTGGGTGTTTCTTTGTTGTTTATATTGTTGTTATTACTACTAGTAGGTAGCCATAGGCTAGTGTAGTTTTCCACACAGACTTTTTTCCGTCCTTTGATGTTGGCTTCGTAAAGATCTGACAGTTTCATTTGAAACTGCCAGATAGAGCTTTGGGCACAGCGCCCTCGCGCTGTAGAACTCCAGATCTTCTGGAGTTAACTCCTTCCTCTCCGGGGCAGTTCAGCTGCAGTGGCTGACTGCTATTGTTATAATATAGCAAGACTCCATGAGAAGAAAAGCAATTACTAAGGTGAGTAATTTTTTCTTATGGTTGTTGGGCTTACACAGCTTAATAGAAAGTTTCTTTTATATATTTTGCAATGTGACTCATAGCTGTGGAGTATTTAAAGAAAAATGTAGTTTCTGGAAAATAGATGGGGAACAGCCCCCACATATACAAGTAATTTCAGACAATCGGGCAAGCAAAAATAGTTATGTTAGACTGGAAGAATTGATGGGAAGACTGTATTTGTGTACATGAAATGAAGGTTTGAGTAAGTGAGAGAATGCGTGTGAGGACGGTTTGGAGTTTGAGAGGGCAGAATAGAAAGAGAGAGAGAGAGCATATTGGATGGTGAGAACTTTTGAGTCATGGAAATGAGAACTGCATGATGACAATGCAGACTATGAAGGAATTAAGGTTACACCAGCATATTTATATGCATTATGAAAGTAAAAATGAGTGTTTATGGCAAATGTATGGTGTGGTATGAACTAATGTGATTCAGTCCCTACCGTATACACCAGGAGGGGATCTGGTGTACTGAAATCACCTCTTAAGAGGCACAGGGTTCAGTTAAATGCCCTGCTGCCTTCACTGGTTTGAATTTGGTAGATGGGGGCATAATACTTAGCTGTGAAAAAGGAACAGCAAAGATTTGCCTTCAGCTTTTAATGTTTACTCATTTGAAGTTACTTGTGGCTTTTTGGTTCATTGTCACATTTGTGCCATCTCAGTTACAAGGGAGTCCCAACTTGGTATACCCCATTGTGTAAGCACCAGGTTTTCTGATACCATACTGTTTGTTAAGCATAAGAGGTACAAAAGTTTTGCTTTTTGCTTTTTTTTCACTGTGCAAGTTTCTGAAAGAGGTGCTTCAAACAACAAATGACTAAAACAGGGTTAAATCTGTAATTTACCTTCTCAGTTATACTTGAAGTCAGCCTTCACTTGAGAGGGCATGACTGACTGAGATGCTGTACACTGTAATCAAACACCCTTTCCTTTCAGGAACAAGCACCTTAATTGAACTGGGAAATTAAGTGTATATATACTGAAACTAACATTTTTTTCAGCATTTTAAGGTTTTAACATCTTTTCATGATTGGGATTCCCCAATTTTACTGTGTATACATGGTCAGTAGTGTGGAAATGACATTGTGTATGGGGGGGACTTTTGTGAAAGGCTTACAGTCAGTGTCTCTCTAGGTTTCTGCCAATTTTTGCAGTCTGACAATTTTTTGTTTAATGTTTTAAATGGTTAACAGCCCACTCCAAAACAAGTTACTTTAGCAATGGTAATGTCAAGCTGATTTCCTTGCAAAGCCGGTATGGAGATCGGGGGGGGGGGCATGGATCTTCTGTGTACCTCTGCATCACGTGACAAGCTTCCCAGAAAAACAAATTGAGCTCATTTACTGAGCAGTTTAACTGCTTAGAAGAAATTACAATTGTCATTCAGAAACTGAAATTTTGCTGTATGCAGGTCCAGAAACTTATTTCTGCAGTACCTGATATGCTTATGGGGAGGTCATCAAGTGGCAGACAAAACCCATTTTAAAGACATAGAACTGAGGATGGGCTTCCAGATCTACAGGGATTCCTGTATTTTACAGAGATTTTGAGCAGATCTACAGGGAAATTCTTCCCATAGACTTGTATAGGTTATACAGGAAAAAATGCAAAATCAATCTAGGAGCACTGACAAAGTGATTTCATGTAAATCAGTTGCAACTGTTTAAAGGTCAGTGCTAACCCAGAAATGATGGATGGAACACCCTCCTCTCTGGTTCTTTTTGTCTTTCAGAAATTAAGTGGTACGTGGCTGGCAGTCACAGGACTGCAGGTGACCATACACCAGTGCAAGGATATGAAGGGAATTTGGCTTGCTACCTTCCACACAACCACCACTGCAAAAGATGCCTATCGGACATGAGTCAGTCACATTCCACACAGCATGCCTTGGTGGAAGTTATAAGATTTTCCCTCCAGAGGAAGACATCCATGAATGACCTACAACACCTCATCTATAGAACTTCAGTATAAAGAACACATACATTTGTATGAAAACACTGCGTCTTTCTTAATCTTGTGCACCAACCCAATGCAGGCATCTAAGCATGTAATGCAGAAACAAGCCCTCAGACTGTAACACACATCATATTGAAGATCCTTAGACTGTCACTACTGGCTCCCAGTGTTACACAATCATCTGCATCAAAGACTCTTGAAGAGACGGAACCTTGCACTATGGTGGGACTGGGTCCAGCCCACTCAGTGCTTTGACTACTACATCTATCCCGGGGACATTGAATGTTTATGCATAAACATGTTTTTAATTCTCTTTTCTGTAATTTGTTTTAAGTTTTCTCATTTAGCACATACCTGAACAAAGTCATTCTTGTGCTCCTACTAATGTATGTTTGTTATGCAATGCTTCTCTTTTGGATATATTAGTTTCATATCATGCTTGAGCCCAAAATCCCATAGCTACACAATCCCACTCTTGACACCAGCACAAGAACTAGGTAGCAACATCTTCATGAATTCCAGACCAGTAAAACCTTTACAGCAATCTGGCAAGGGTGTGATCCCTCCCTGAGTGACCAGCCATAGGACTATCATGTGCTATCTGTAACAACTTAGATCTATACATTTTGTGGTATAACCAATTGTTCTGTCTGGTCCTGTGTCTGAGGCTTAACCCAGACTATGTACAGTAGCCCATTACATTTTTTTAAACATAGGTTCACATTGTTTTGGTTTCACCCCCAGCTGCTTAAAATAACCCTGGAGAGAAACATTGTTGGCTTGTTCTGAAAGAGAATCAAAATCAGTGATCAGTTTAATTTCAGCATTTTCATATGTTAACCCCTTATATCCATCAGTCTTTTGTTGCCACTGTTTCTTCAGGCATCGTCTTTCTTTCCTTCCTGGACTTCCAGATCTTGGAGCTGTGCTCAAACAAGTCTGAATTAAAATCAACGAAAGGAAAAGAGTCCCCACCATCTGAGATTTTTTTTGCCTGAGCTCTTATCACCAAAGCTGCTGAAACATCATGATTTGCTCCCTTTTTTGATTAACTCAGTAAATCCTGGAAAGTCATTTCCAATAATCACAGGTACTGGCAACTTAGGTACTACCCCCACACTCATTTGGTGCGACACCCCATTAATAGTGAAAGTTACTTGGCTGGTGGGATAGTATCGAGTGTCTCTGTGGATGCAAATGACGCCAGTACCTGGTATTTTTTGACATTGTTTTCCTCGCACTTCAGTATGTACTAGGGTCTGTCTGCTTCCCGAATCTGTAAGTCCCTTCACAGTCTTATCTCCTACCTTTATATCTGTTAAGTACTTGCCCCAATTTGCTAAGGACAATTCTGCTCCAGTGTCACTCTTCTTACTACAACAATTTCTTGCTATATGACCTGACTTATTACAGTTATAGCAAATAAAGTCTTTGGGTACAGATTTGTTACCCCCACTAGAGTTCTTATCCAGTTTGGAGTTTAAATGGGAAAAAGAATGTCTTACTGGTGCTTGGCTGTTACCTCACTGCTGTGGTGTCTCTCTGGCCATTTGGTAGTCTTCGGTCAAAGAAACAACCTTTTTGCCACATTCTGGTCAGTGTTCTTGTACATAAAACTGGACATCTGAAGGCAGGATGTTGATGAATTGCTCCATTACAAATGTGTCAATGATCTGTGGGATTTGTCTGCCACTTGATGGCCTCCCATAAGCACATCAGGTACTGCACAAATAAGTTTCTGGACCTGCATACAGCAGAATCTCAGTTTCTGAATGACAATTGTAATTTCTTCTAAGCAGTTAAACTGCTCAGTAAATGGGCTCAATTTGTTTTGCCCTCTGGTTAGAAACATTTTATCAGGAGTTCTCTGAGTTGATGGTGAAGGCTTCTCAAGGATTGTCGACTGAGTTGTACTTCAGAGACTGAAATCTCTGCCTGTAGGTCTTTCCTGAGATGTCATACCTTTTCTAGATTTCATTTTTCACCAGGTCAGAGTTTTCTGACTATGCAGTGTCGATGTTGATGTAGGCAAGTTGGGCTTTACCTGTCAGGTAAGGTGCCAATCTGATTGCCCATTGCTGCTTTGGCTACTGGCAGGCTGCTGCAACCCTTTCAAAAGTTGTGAGGTATGCTTCAATATCATCTGAGGACACAACTTTGTAAGTTTAATGTATTTTAAGTTGTTAGTGTCCTGTTGCTCTGCTGGACCATTGCCAGATCCTCCAGCTTTGATAACTTGCAAGGCCTCCATCCATTGCTACATCTCTTCTCTTTGCTGCTCCTGTCACTGAATCTCTTCTCTTCTTTGCTGTTCAAGTTGTCGCATTTGTTCTTTTCTCTATGCTTCTAAACATCGAATCTCTTTTTCACTCTGCTTCTCCATCTCTGGATTCTTTAGCTAGGGGGATTTGCCAATAACCCTTGGTGAGATCAAGGGTACTGATATATTTGGCACTCCCCAGTCTGTCCACTAGATCATCTATTCTGGGAATTGGATAACTGCCAAATTCTGACAGTTGATTAAGTTTCCTAAAATCAAGGCAGATTCTTACACCCCTTCTTTTTTGTTTACAATCACTATTGGTGATGACCAAGCACTTCTTGACTCTTCTATGATTCCCAATTCTTTCATTTTTTGTATTTTCTTAATCATGTCAGCTCTTAACCATTCTGGTAATCTGTAAGTCTTTTGTCTAATAGGGTGAGAATTCCTTGTCAGTATTACCTGCTCAACCCCGTTTGCTCGGCCTAGTACTGTGGTAAAAGTATTGTTAAATGCCTTTAGCAAGTTATGAATTTCTGCAGTTTGTTCAGAGGTTAGGGAAACATTCACCTTTACAGCATCAGCAGTAATAGTTTGTTCCAGTCTATCATAAGCTACAGTACATCAATATCTTCTTTATCAGTTTCTGGTAAAACTAGCAAAACTGTTTTTGCTGTTTTCTTAACCCATTTCTTGAGGAGGTTAGCATGGTATATCTTAGTAGGATTTTTTCCTATCAAGGGTCTCAATCTCATAGTTAACTGTGCCAGTATGTCTTAGAACCTTATAAGGTCCTTGCCACGTCATTTACAGTTTATTTTCTGTAGTGGGTAACAGTAACAAGACCTTGTCACCTGGCTCAAAAAACATTTTCTTTTGCCCCATGGTCATAATACACCTTCTGCTGGTTTTTGGCATCTTCCTGATTATTATGGGTGATTTCAACATATTTTGCCAGCTTCTTTCTCAGGGCACATATATAAGATGTAATAGATTGTTTTTGAGTGGGGTTATCTTCACATGTTTCTTTGATTACATCTAGTGGCCCTCTAGGTTGTCTACCATACAGCATTTGAAATGGTGAAAAACCTGTTAATGCCTGTGGCACTTCTCTATAAGCAAAATGCAGGTAAGGTAAGTATTGGTCCCAGTCTTTCCCTTCCCCTTTTACAAACCTTTTTAACATGCATTTTAGGGTTTGATTAAAACGCTCAACAGAGAGAGGATTGTGATCTGTTGCAAGTACAAAGTCAGCTCCTAGTAGATAAAACTTAAGGGACTCCATTGCCCACTTTGCTGCAAGACATTCCTTTTCAATGGTGGAGTACCTTTTCTCTCTGTCATGCAACTTTCTACTTATGTATAGAATAGGAAGTTCTTTGCCATCTATATTTTGACTCAGGACTGCATCTATGCCTACCTCTGATGCATCTGTCTGTATCAAAAATGGTTTCTGGAAGTCTGGGCATCTTAAAACAGGGGCATAATGCAGACTTAATAGCTCAAAAAGCCTCATTGCACTCTGGGGTCCATTTCACATTATTCAGGAGCTGTTTTTTTATGGGTTCAGTGAGGGGAGTAGCTAGCTCTGCAAAGATGGGAACAAATCTCTAATAATAATCAGCCAGCCCTAAAAATGACTGGACATGTTTCTTGATTTTGGGGACAGGGCTGTTAGCTACAGCTTCTATCTTAGAAACCTCTGGCTTGACATCTCCATTTCCCAAAACATAGCCCACATATCTGGTTTCTTGCATGCCCAGTGCATACTTAGTAGGAATAATTGTCAGATGTGCCTTTTTGATCAATTGGATAACTGCTCTTAGGTGTTCCAGGTGGCTTTTCCAGTCTGGACTATACACCATGACATCATCCAGGTATGCAGCACAATAACCAGTGTGAGGGAATAAAATTACATTTATGTACCATTGGAATGTAGTGGGTGTGCCATGTAAACCAAATGGCATGGTGGTGAACTGACAGAATCCTATAGGAGTGGCAAATGCAGTTTTGTCTCTGCTAGTTTGGCTGCCATTCTCCTGGTAACCACTCCTGGGTTTGCTGCTGCAGAATCCATACCTTTCTTCTATGCTTCCCTGGTACCAGGTCTAGTAACCATGCACAGAAGAAGAAGAAGAATCAGCATTTATATAGCGCTTTTCATACAAAGTATCCCAAAGCACTTTACAAGCAATGCTAAACTGGTAGTGAAGTGACTGAATGTGTGGTGGTGGCCATATCGCACATCATCACCCACACACAGCCTGGATAATTGCATGAACCAGTTTATGGGAAGGTGAATGTTGGCCAGGACACTGGGAATGTTCCCTGCTCTTTGCGAAGAGTGCCCTGGGTTCTTTTACTTCCACCTGGACACCAACCAGGACAACACCAGGATGGGCAGAAGGGACCTTGGTTTAACGTCTCATCCGAAGGATGGCACACCCCAACAGTACAGCACCCCCAATACTGCACTTGGATGCCAGCGATTTTTAGGTGCAAGTCCAATCCCAGTGTGGGACGAGAACCCATAACCTTCTGATCCAGAGGCAGATATGCTACCAACTGAGCCACCCTAACACCACAGAACTCCTGGCTTAGAGTATGCATGGCGTAAATCCCACTGCAAACACCATCTGTCATCGAGACACAGGTCAGAAAGCATAGGAAAATCCAGGAGCAGATGTAAAATTTGCAACAAGAGTTTTATCATTAATAACAGTAAAATAAAAAAAAAATAAAATTGTTCAGAATAACTATTTACAGTGGCAGTAGAAACATAAAAAACAGAGTCCTTTTTGTTCTCAATTTCCAATCTCATTCTCTTAGTATCTGTGTCTCTCTTTTGCAAAACATTGCAGCTCTTTTTTATAAGTCTGTGCAGGAGCTCATTAAGAAAATAGCATGCTTCTCACACAGTGTTCTTGTAAGTTTATGATGTTCTTGATAGTTTCAGTAAGTGCAGCAAAAAGAACATTGTGACCCAGAACTGACCTCTTTTTTTATATAAATTTTTTCTTTATTGTGCAAATCCATTTGTACAGTGTCATCATAGAACAGAAGATATAACATACACCATTCTTTTCCATTTTCTTCTTAAACATTTATACACACATTAAAACAGTAACCTTATAAAAAAAAATACAGAGCTATACAACTTTACTTGCTTTAATCTCTAGTATACCCCCCCTCACTGGGGGGGTTCCTCAGGGAAGTGAGGGTGTAGATGGCGCTTCTTTATCATACTTAGTTGCAGGTTATCTAACTATGGCACTACAGCACTGTCTTTCCTCTTTATATTTCTAATATCTCACTCAGTTTCCCCCCCTACCTCTCCCTCACTATTCCTCTATCTCTGCAATGTCCAAATCATCCATCTCTCTACAAACTTTTCTGTCCTATCTCCTATCAAGTATGAGATCTCTTCCATCCTCTATATTTCCTCTACTATTTTCTTCCATTTCTAGGATCTGGTGGGGTTGGGTTTAGCCATCTCTTTGTGGTAGCTTTACTAATTGCCACTATGCAGATTGCCCAAATATATTTTAGATTGGCCCCTCTAACCTCCCTTGGTGGAAGTCCCATTACGATGTGTTGTATGCCCAGTGGCGTCTAAAGTTGAAAGATATTTTGGATTATGTTTTCTACTTCCCTTAGAAATGGTTGCAATGTCAGACATGTGTAGAATATATGCGTATGTGTTCCTCTTTGTTCTCCACAGTTGCGCCAGCAAGCTCCCTTCTTGCCTTCCCCCCACTGAACTTTTATTTGGGGGGTAATAAAATATTGTACCCTTGTTCACCATGCATATTCTCTCCACCCTGGTGAAGATGTCATGTGGAAGGTGGTTTGCTATATCTTCTCCCAATCTTCGGGTGAGAGATGGACCCCCGATTCCTCTTCCCATTTCCTCTCCACATGTTTCGTGGCTATCGGCCTATATGAGATTAGGTATCTATATATTTTAGATATAGCCCCTTTTGTTGTAGTGGTGCCCACCACCTCCTCTATATTTATCTCTCTCTCTCTCTCTCTCTCTCTCACCCCTATCCTCTGCCCTCCACCTATTTTCCTTTTCTGAGTTAATATATAATTCTGCATCTGAAGGTATCTCAATTGATCTACTTCCCTCCAACTGACTAGTCTTCTGTATTCTTCAAATCCGATCATATTGTCACCCGTTAGGATCTGCTTAACATATCGGAATCCCTTTGATGCCTGTTGTTTGTGCCATTTATCTATCTTACCTGGGTCAAAATCAGGATTGTCTATCAGCCACCTATACTGCCATCTACCTCTTCTGATTCTGGGGTGTTTTTGAAATCTCCCAATGGTGTACAGTGAAACCCTTACTGGTGTAGACCAAAATTCCTACCTCTCTGCTGGTACCTGTTTGCCAAATAACATTGCCCCCCCCCCGGGTATCTAGGTGCAATCTGTTGTTGTTCTATATCTTTCCAGTGCACTTTCACATGTTCTTGCCCCATTGTAGTACCCAAATAAGTTGTGCTGCCATCCAATAAGTTTCTAAGTCTGGGAGTGCCCACCCCCACTCCCTTCCCCTGCATTATTTCCTTTCTTATTCTAGGTAATTTATTTGACCATATGAATTTAGATAAGATCTTATGAGTTTCTTTGGACCATTTCTTATTCAATGCCACTGGGACACATTGAAATAGATACAGAAAACGTGGGAGTATATTCATTTTTATAGTGTGTATTCTAGCATACTGTTGCATAGGTAGCAATGACCCCCTCTTAACATCTTCTTTTATCTGTTTCAGTAGAGGTAAATAGTTGTCCTGATAGATAGATTCATTAGTGTTTCTCAGATTAATCCCAAGGTATTTTAAAGTCATGAGTGTCCATCTCATTGGGTATAGCTGACAGAAAGCAGGAATGGGAGAGTAATTAGAAGTTAGAATTTCTGTTTTATTGTGATTAAGTTTATATCCTGATAGCTCCTAGAATTCCTGGACTATAGTCATTAATTTGGGGATAGACCCATCTGGGTTTGCTAGAAACATCAAGACATCATCCGCATACAAGGCAATTTTATGCTGTCCTGCTCCTATCTGTATCCCTTCTATTTCACTTTATTTTCTGATCTTTTGAGCTAATGGTTCAATATAGAGTGCGAAGAGCAATGGGAAAAATGGGCATCCCTGCCTGGTGCCCCGGCCTAAAGTAACTATTGATGATATGTGTCCATTCACCCTTATATAAGCTGTTGGGTGATCATAAAACTTATGTACGATCTTTAGAAAGTTCTCCCCCAAACCAAAGCCCTCCAGTATTTCATACAGGAAAGGCCGCTCGACTCTATCAAAGGCCTTCTCCGCGTCCATACTTAAGATAGCTGCTTTCTTACTTGTTGTTACCAAATGGTCTATTATATTAATAGCTCTTCTTACACTATCCGCTGCCTGCCTATCTAAAATAAATCCTGTTTGGTCTATATTAATTATCTTTGGCAATAGCTGTTCCAGTCTCTTTGCTAGGATCATAGCCATAATTTTGTAAGCTACATTAAGGATAGAGATGGGTCTATAGGAAACACAATTAGTTGGGTCTTTTCCTGGCTTTGGAATCACTGAGATAACTGCCTGTTTCCAAGATGGTGGTACCTGATCCCTGTCTCCCATGACCTCCTGGTATAGTCTCCATAGGTGTGGTATCAGGGCTTCCTGGAACTTTTTGTAAAATTCAAGTGGAAGGCCATCATTCCCTGGGCACTTTCCTGTTTTGCCCTTTTTTATTGCCCATTTTATTTCCTCTATGGTGACAGGGCTTGTCAGAGTACTATTTTGTGATTCCTTTAATTTAGGGAGGTGTAGTTGTTGTATGTAGTTTTTTATCTTCTCTTTTTGTATACCCAGAGCTGGGGAGTACAGCTCTATATCATATTTTCTAAATGTTTCTAATATATCAGATATTTTAGTTATGGGGTGACCCTGCCCTAATGGGTGTATTTTAGTTATTTGTGCTTTTGCTCTCCTCACCCTAAGCCTACAGGCTAATAGTTTTGTCACTCTAGGGCCTCCTTCATAAAAGTGTTGTTTTAAGAACTGAATATTTATTTCCACTTTGTTGTCTAGGATTCTATTGAGTTCTGTTTTGAGTTTCGTTAGTTCCCTCCCCCTCTGCTTATCCATTTTATTTTGCTGTTGTGATTCGAGGGTCTGTATCCGTTGTTCTAACTCTTTCTGCTTTTCTCCCATTTGTTTTGCCCTTGCTGCTGCTCTGGCTATCAATTTGTCTCTGATCATTGCTTTGGTCGTATCTCAGAGTATGCCATTGGACACCCCAGACTCCTGATGGTCCTGTCTGATTTGTTCTACTAATTGTGAGATCTGTTCTAACACCTCTTTGTCTGCCAGTAGGGACAAGTTTAACTTCCAGAATGTATTTTTGGGCAGTTTGACTATATTAATCTCCAATTGTAATAGTGCATGGTCAGAAAGTGCAATGGTTCCCACAGTACACTTCACAAGTGTTGGTGTATCCTCTTTGGACATGATAAATAGATCTAGGCATGAGTACATCTTATGTGCAGCGGAGTAAAAAGTGAACCCCCTGGATTGTCCTTCCACATGTCGCCATACATCTACTAGGCCTAGTGTGGGTATTAGGCTCTTTATCTGTTTTGCTATCCTATATCCTGCCTTCGGTGGTTTAGATGTGCTGTCTAAGTTGGGATCCGGTGTTATATTCCAGCCACCTCCACATATTAGGGTTCCCTCACTTTGCTGGGTTAACTTCATCAGTAAATTTCTATAAAAAAGTAGGGGGAACCCGGGGGGGGACATAAAGTGAGAGCATGGTGGTCATTTGCCCGTGGATTTTGCCCTTGACCAAAACATACCTTCCCTCCTTGTCTATCTCTTGGCTTAGTAGTCCAAACGGTGTGGCGTTCGAGATCATTATTACTGTTCCCCTTTGTCTCCCCGTTGGAGAACTGACCTCTTGCTTACAGCTTCTCAGAGAGTTTGCAAACAGGTTAACCCCTTGAATTCCAAACAGCTTTGCAATCATTTCAACAGTATAACTATATACAGTTTTAAACAAAGGGATCCCAGTATCTATTACATTTCCACAAAAAGATTCACATATATTTTTATACCTGCAGATATGCAAGGGTAGAGTAAAGGCAGAACAGCAAGAGAAAGTAGAGAGATAATGAGAGGCAGAGAACTGCAAGATGGGGTGATCAAGTTCTAGGTCTCACAAGAAACTATAGTTGTGCAACCAGACAGAGAAGACAGAAAAGGAGAGAATAGAACAGATCCTTGCATTTAAACTCCTTATCCATAACAACTGGGACGGGGCTGTATGCAACCCTGTCACACCTAAGATGGAAGCTTCCATATCAGACAGGTTCTAGACCTGGAAGAACTCACTGGCAGCATCTCAGGCTTATTTGCAGCTGGCTTGTCCACAAGGAATACAGCTGACATGGAGACCATAAAGAGATGTGCATTATTTTGAGCAGCAAACCTATGATACATGGGATCCACGGCCTAGCACAAAAAGAAGAAAAGATCTACTGTCTCTATGTATGATACTTCATGTTTGTTTACTGAAACACAAGCTAAGATCAATCATCAATGCATTAGTTACAAATGGTCTTTAAAGGCCTGATACAAACACACAGGTAGAAAAGTAATACGCACAGCCTATGGGAAAGTACAATTACATAAGAACTTACTGTAACAGTAGATCTTTGAGAGAAGCTCTTGCAGTAGGCAATAACCATAATGATTGAGCTGCCAGGTGCTAGGACTACACAGAACACTTAGCTAACAGTGTCTGGCAGGGTACCGCCCACCCAATGTCACATGACTGATGTCAGCCCAACAGTATACAGTGAGTGGTCCCCACACCTGCCTCCAGTTCTTCCACCGGAGACCTGTGAAAAGGTCTGACAGAAGAAGAAGTGGGCTCCTAGAGCCACGAGTAAGGCTAAGAAACAAAGAGAAGCAGAAGAGGGAAGGAAGGAGGGAAAACCCAGATTTACTGTTACGGTAAGTTCTTACATAACTGTACTATCTTACTTCAAGAGGGTTCTTGCAGTAGGCAATAACCATAAGGACTGAGTCCCAAGCAGTGTAAGTCAAACAGAGACTGAACACAGGAGGCAGGAAAAGGTCTGCAGTAAGCAAGGAATTAAGACAGAAGGCTTTGAAAAACGATTAGTCCAAAGCAAGCCCGGCACCTAGAGTCAATGTTCAGACTGTAATGCTTTGTAAAGGTGTGGACAGAGCTCTAAGTGGCTGCCGCACAAATGTCTGTGGCAGAAACATTTCCGAAACAAGCAGTAGATGCAGCCATGCCTCTGGTTTAATGCCCTTTAACTTTCCCCGGAAGGGGCTTGTACTTCTGACAGCAAAATAGAATGCAGTTTGCTAACCCTTTAGATAAACTTCCCCCTGATTAAAGTGCTCAGGATAATACACTGGCAAGTGTATAATCTGATTCAAAGTAAACTCAGAAGCAACCTTTTGTGGGAACTTAAGATTTGCATGCAGAGCCACCAGGTCTCTGTGGAAAATCAAATAAGGCTCCTTACACATGAGAGCCTGAAGCTCAGAAATCCCTCAAGCAGAAGTAATAGCAACTAAAAACAATGCTTTTCAAGACACATAGCATGGGTCGCAGCTCATGACTGGTTCAAAAGGAGGCAAAGTAAGCTTCTGAAGGATAAAGTTCAGATCCACAGGGGAACAGGGTTCCTGACCGGGGGTTTCATATGGAGTATTCCCCATAGGAAAAATACAGGAGACCTCCAACTGAGCCAAAGTTTTGCCTTCCACCAGAGTGTGGTAGGTGGATATGGTAGACAGGTGGACCTTCAAAGAAGAATAACTGAGTCCCAGGTTGGAGAGATGGAGCAGATACTCTAGGACCTGAGGAACAGGGCATGAAAAAGGGTCCCAATGTTTGGAGGCTGCCCAGATAGAAAATCTCTTCCACTTCATCACGTAAGTGGTTCTTGTAGATGGCTCTCTGGCCTCTGCAAAAACTTCAGTGACTCTGGCAGAGACTCCAAAGCGAGAGACAACTATGTGTGCAGGCACCACGCATGAAGGTGAACAGACTTGAGGTCTGGATGGACCAGTCTGCCCTGATGCTGGGTCAGAAGGTCCTGGCAGAGGGGAAGAGGAACTGGAGGCTCCACTGCTGATTGAGCAGAGGGAGCCATATTTGATGAGGCTTGACGAGGCCAATATGGAACGATGAGGATCATTTGAGCTCCCTCTACTAGTAGCTTGAGGAGAACCCTCTGCAAGAGTGGGAAGGGAGGGAAGACATACAGGAACCTCCCTGTCCAGCAAAGAGACAGTGCATCTCATCAAAGGATGCCAGGCCTGGGAATGAGCGGTCAAAAATTGGGTAGTTTTGTGTTGTATGGGAAAGTAAACAGATCAAGATCTGGATAACCCCAAAGGACGAAGATGTCCTCAACCACCAACTGGTACAGTTCCCACTTATGAGTCCTTGCCTGAGTGTGACTAAGACTGTTTGTTAGGATGTTCTGAATGCTTGGGAGGTGCACCGCAGTTAGCTGCAGCTGGTGCTGAACTGCCCAATATCACACTCACATCACTTCCCTGCACAAGGGATATGACTGAGTGCCTCCCTGTTTGTTTAGACACCAGACCATGCACATGTTGTCTGACTGGATCAGATGTGGTCCAGGGAGAAGAAGGGACTGGAATGCCTGGGGGCCATGTAGCACAGCACAGATCTCGAACATGTTTATGTGCAGTGAGAGCTCCCACTGAGACCAGGATCCCTGGGTTCTGCAATCTTCCAGATGTGCTACCCAGCCCTGACCTGATGCATCTGTCATCAGCATTTGAGCTGAAGGGGGAGGCTGGAAGGGAACCCCTCAGTAGAGATTTTGTAGATTCTGCCACCACAGGAGATCCTTTCACATAGGGTTGGACACCAAAACCCTGTGATCCAGGTCATCCAACCTTTGATCCCACTGTACCCTGAGGGTCAATTGCATAACCTACATGTGCAGCTGGGATAGAGGTACTGTGGGAATGGCCACCACCATAAGACCAAGGAGACAGAGGACTGTTCTGGCCAAGTAGCCATTGTCCAATGGCTAGAGACCACAAGCCAAACTTGCCTCTGCAGTGTTTCAGCCCTGTCTAAGGGGAGGAAGGCCTGACCCTGGGAGGTATCCAGTACTGCCCTAATGAATTGGAGGCACTGAGAAGGAGGAAGGTGAGATTTGGGGTAATTCACCATGACCCCCACCCCATGGAACAGGTCCAGGGTATCCGCTAGAAAAGTCTCCAGGTTGGCCCTCGATGGAGTGGACAGAACCGAGTCATCAAGGTTTGGGAAAACATAGTGGCCCTGTTGCTTTCAAAGCCACTTCCATTACCACTAGGCAGTTGGAGAACACCCTAGGTGCTGAGGAAAGTCCAAAGGGGAGAGCCTTGAATTGGAAATGCTTCCACTGAAAGGTAAATCTGAGAAAGTGGCGATGAGCTGAGATCACAGAGATATGGAGGTAGGCATCCTGCATGTCCAGGGTGCAGAGCCAGTGTCCTGATGGAGCAGTGACAACAGTCCTGGGAGGGTCAGCATGCAAAACTGTTTGTACTCAATATATAGGTTGAGCGTGCTGAGGTCCAGTATTGGCTGATGAGCAGAATGTGACATTGTTGGTAATGAGAGTGACCTGGAGGATTTTCTGGAGGCCTCTCTATGAATTCTATCATGTGCCCTTGAGCTACTAGCTGAAGCACCCAACAGTCTGTCATGATCACCTCCCACCCTGACAGGTGGCTGGCAAATCTGCCCCGACTGGTTCCTACAGAACTGTGGGTAGGGGAGTTGGGGTGGGCCACAAGTTAAGAGGTGGAGGGAGGGTTGTGGAGCATTACCACAGAAGTTCTGTGCAACTTGGGCAGGAGGGGTAGAGGCAGATGAGGGAGCCCAGCATTTGCCCTGATGCTTGGGAGGCTGTTACCATGTCTGGTGCCTTTGCTGCTGGCAAAAAGGAGGCCAAGACATGGGATTGGTATGGTAGTGGGAGCATACTGAATGAAGAGTCTTCCCTCACTCATGTAGATTGGTCAATATGTCCTTGACGTCCCCTCCGAAGAGCACCAAGCTCCTGAAGGGAGCATCTAGATTGCATGCTTGGACATCCTGGATGAAACCTGATACTCACAACCAGGCATGTCTGTGAAGACAAACCACCATTGCAGTGCTTCTGGCAAAAGTGTCAACAGCATCATAACTCACCCGTAAGGTATGATGGCAGGTAATCTCTGCTGTCTTGACCGTCTGCTGAATTTTGGTCTTGGCCTCAGAGTTTGGCAAAGCCTCAAATTCTGCTTTCAGTTGGCTGTTGCCACTGTTGGGAACACTTTGCTTTCGATGTGGTTAATGTTATACCTGACTCCTCGGACACAGATCACAGATTTGCCAATTTGCCATTGGTTATCTATACATGGAATGACTCAGTCACAGAAAACATGAAGTATATAAAATACCATTTAATACTCCACAATATTTACTTAAGTTCCAGGATGATACACATTAAAGACTATGGGGAATATAATGTTTTGCAGAGATAATAATAAATGCGTTTGAAAAGCTAGAGGTCATACAGAAAAACCTAACTCAATACTAACTAAATTCCTAAACAGAGTTAAAGAAACCTGCCTCAAATGGGAACTGGTGAGTTATGGCAGACTCAAACAAATGATGTCACAAGTTCAAAATCCTAGACATAATGGAATTCTCATTACAAACATACCACAGAAATACCTTTGGCTGGCTGGCCCCCTATCCCCACATGACTGGTCTGGCCTCTCTGACATCAGACTCTGTTTCTGCTTTTGATCTCTGGGGACTATGTTTTTCCAGACTGGTCCAAAATGGATCTGTGCATTCACCTCAGCTTGTATTCTTATGCTGGCCATCTAGCACAGCTGGAAACATCTTACTCTACCTTTACCCTGTTTATATTCAAAACATGTAATTTTTTGTCCTATGAAAGGAACTCAGCCTTTTGAAGTTTACCCAAAACAAATGACCCTTACAGGACAGGAAAAGGGCTGCATGTACAATGGCCACTCCTAGCTAAGTGCCCCAAGGCATGTGCTACAAAGAAATGTTATTTTCAGTTTTTACCAGGCATTCCACCTCAGCTGAAATATTTTATGGAAACATAGATGATAATACAAAAAAACACACACAAATACACAAACAAACTGCAATGGGGGAACCCTGACAGGGGTGATCAAAGATGACTGCAACAAAATGTGAGATAGTAGAGTGGAGATCAGAGCTCCACAGATGTACTCAAGTTGCTGAAAAGGCTGAGAACGCTAGATTCCAATCATGTGGCTAATTCTTCACATTGCTGCATCATGGAAGGCAAAAGAGGATGAACACAGCTAAATTAATATTTTAAACTGCTGCTCTGTCCAGGATGTTTTCAGGAATGTCAGTTTAGTGTGCCACCTGCTGCTGAACTGTGGTGTACATTCAGCTGGTTTCCATAACTCTCGCCTTTTTAAAAATCCCACAAAATTTAGAACGTCATATTTAATATATACCTTACCCAAGTCACTGTTTGTCTGCTCATTTGCTGTGGTTATGGTCATGGCCCAATTCCTTGCACTTTGTTAATTGTTGCTAGCGGCTGTTATGGCTTTTGCCTAGGCATCCTCATTCTGATTCCTTCTACTGCTGTGATGAGCACAGCTCTCCAAAATGTTTTAAATGCTGAATGTTACACAAAAAGAAATCTTATTTCATGCAGCCAGCTATTTTGTTGTTTTAAACTTGGAAGCCATAAGTTAAAACGTAAAAAAGTATTTTACCGACATGGTTTAGTATAAGTGGGTTACAGTGGTAATTTGGAAGCACAGTGAACCTGAAAACAGAGTGTAAATGCTCAAACTAAGTGCCAAAGTGGTATGGCATTTTTAACACAGTGGATAAACTAGAACTGGCTGACACTGATTAAAGACTGATTAAACACTGATTAAAAGGCACGAAATGAAGCTACAACACAGAACACGCCTTTTTCTCAGGTTTATCTCAGATTGCACCCGACTGTTACAACTGAGTGAGAAATGCTTTGCTACATATTTCTTCAATGTTCAGGAATAGGTAGGCTACATCTTCATTCATTACAACATTACACTTAATAGCTTAATAGCTATTGACAAACATTCATATGTAAGGTAGGGAAAAAACATAAATTAACTGCTCAAAAGAATGGCTTAGCCACTCTTATTATAAATCAGCTAATAGATTTTCTTTTTGTTCCCCCCCCACTCTCAGAATATACAAGATCTATCACTGATCTTAAGCTAAGCCAATATAGCTAAAAATAAAACACAGTATAAAGCAGCATTTAAAGCATTGTCTTTACTTGGAAGTCAGCATATTTGGGCACATAAATGTAAAAACTGGCTGAAAATAGGCTGTGGACTTATAAATCAGCATTTATCTAACAGAGAGGTGTCCAGTCCAAAAAAAGGGGGGAGGCCATTGCTGATGTCTAAAGCATTCCACTGGACCCAGAGGTGAGGGAAGTGAGAGCTTGAATGCACCTAGGAGGTCTTTTTCTGACTTTCTCTTCAAGTTCAAGATCTAGTATGCCTGAAGCAGCTATTGCAGAAATGATGTGACAGAATCAGGGGCAACATTCTGCCTCCTGCAAGCCTAAAATCAAGCAAACAAAAATGACTGGTTTTAGGTGGGGGGGGGGGGCATAGTAGCCATACAGGTAAGATCTTGATTGATGGCTGGCTCAGAGTCAGCAAACCAAGCTCCGGTTGACACAGGCACAAGTCAGCTGGTGTTCAGCCCTCAGGCCCCTCCTGAGTGTACGTCAGCGTATTTACCTTTTTCATCGTGAAGCTCTAGTGAAAGTAATAAACTATCAACATCAGGAGCAATTAAACAGGGCAAGAAACATAAGGAAAATATATTTTATCATCCCCAGTTTCTAACCCAGGACTCTTCAGGGAGAATCTTGTCTGTGATCTCTCTACCCAACCATCCAGGAGGCTTCAATCATCACTGACAGCCTCTAATTATGTTAGTTCAGAAGAAACTTCATGAAGCTATTTTAAATCTGAGTATTATACAGGCCTAAGTAACAATACCAAGTCAGCCTCTGAGTTTAATAGGACCTAAAGGCTTGTATATTTCAGAAACTACTACTAAAATGGCCAGCGGGAAATATAAAAAATAAATCAGATTCAAAAATGAATGCATCAGTTTCAGACTTAAAAGATAAGTAGCTTGGCCCTAAAATGACAGAAGATGGGTCTACTTTATTTCCCCCTCCTCACAGACATAACAATTCAGAGTTGGACTTGGTGGTAGAAATCAAAGTAGGCTGAAATAAGTAACTCTCTGAGCTCTTTCACAGATGCCTTAAATGTTTTGTCAGGCAAAGTACAGGCAATTTTATTATGGATTGAGGGGGTTGAGAACAGAGTTAGCATTCAAGAGGACAAATTAAATCCACTGATCACACAAAGAAAAAAAAAAAGAACTAGAAGAACTGAAGCTTGAACTGGAGGACCTGGAGGCCCACAGTAAGAGAGGGAATTTAAAAATAGAAGGCATTCCAGAATGGATTGAAGGGTCTAATCCACTGACATTTTTTGAGGATCTATTATATGAAGCCATGAATAATGCTCCAGGCACACGAAGAATCGAGATGGACAGGGCTCATACAGATGCCCAGAATCCTAACTATATAGGGAAATTTCCAAAGTTTGTTTATATTAACCCTCATTACTTCCAGGATAAAATTTGTTTTCTTAATATAACAAGCCTTGAGAAAGGCCTAAATGTTAGAGGACTTGCATTACAGGTATATCCAGATTTTGGAAGTGGAAAGCCTTTTTGCTGGTATTGTTTGTTTATTCGCTTAACGGGTAAGCACACTGGAAACAAGTTCCTTTTACAGGTGCGACCCACATATATTGCATACAGACAATACATAATCAAACATACATATACAATGCAGCAAATTGCAGACAAAAATGTCTTTATTCGTATAAAATTCATAAAAAAAAATTCATAAAAACAGTTACAATTAAATTGAGATTGAAATGCATCCTAATGCATCGGCAAACTTTTGACAGAACACAACCACCTAATATCTTGAGGAATTTCATTCCAAATGAAAGGACAATATAAGCAAAGGATCTTTGTCCACTTTTAGATTTCATAAAAGAATCTCGAGAAACCTACTGTCTGACCTATGTCTAGAATAATGACCATCAATATATGGTCTCAAAAACTTTGAAATACTATATGGAATTCCAGAGTCCATAACTTTATATATGAACTTGGCCACACAGTATTGGAAATTTAATGAAACCGTAACCAGCCCATTTCTTTCAAAATCACACAATGATGAGATGACTTAGAACAATTTAAAGCAAACTTAGCTATCAAGTGAAGTAAAGTGGATTTCTTTGAAATCACTGTCGCAGAAGCAGTGTCAGTAATCATAGCTGCATAGTTCACAATAGGAAGTAAGCAGCAATTAGAAATAACCAGCCCAGTCTTTTTGCTGGTATTAAATCTTTTGAGAAAACATCACATAAAATTTTCACTTCTGCCACCAACAAAGTTACTTGTATTATTTCAAGGATCAGCATACTTTTTCTTTTCACCTTGAGAAGTGGAAAGAACCATTAAATATCTTTTGTGGAATCCTAACCATGGCAGCACCTCTCCTGAAACCACAAATGCACGGAGAAGAGTGGAACAATCTTCTCAAGATAATGGCAGCAAAAACATTCCAGGACAGCCATCCACATCCCAGTCATTCAGCAAAGAGTTACACCATCAGCAAGAATAAAAAAGAATACAAGATCAACAAAAAGAAGATGGAGGTGAAGACAGTGACAGAGGAGAACGAAATCATAAAGATAAAGATAAGTCAGAATTTATAGAACTTACTAGTTTCTCGACCTCTGATATTACAAAACATCAATAGTTCACAGGACCTACTTGCAGAAAAAGAAGGCTGAACGTTATTGGCCTAACAAGGGAAGTAGAAAGAATAAAGAATAAAAAAGAAATTAAATCTAAAAAAAGAAATATATTATGCTGTAAGCCTAAAGTATTCCAGAAGAGTTCTATAATAAACAAGAGGATGGGGAGGGTAAAAAGGGATAATAAATTAGAAATAAAAAACATTCCAGTAATTTTGATATGTGGTATTTTTGTGCACTCCCTTTATTCTCCATCTTACTATTTATTTCTCTACCTGGGTACCTCCAAAGCTTTCTGGCACTCTGGGATCATCCTGACCTTTTTGCAGGCACCTAGGGAATTCCAGGTGCTCAGCTGTCTTTGCAATTTATTGGGGGGGGGCTGCTATATATGCAGAGTTGTAACTTGCAATATAGCTGGAAGAACTGGGAGAAGAAGAGGTGTATTTTATTGGTGGTGGGGATTTAAGGGCACAGTATATTTATTTAGCAAGCACTTGTTGATTATTTGTTAAGCAGTGAGTGGTGTTTGCCAGGGTTCAGTCTTATTACTAGCATGTTCCATTATGTAACAGTGCTGATACTGGGAATAAGTGGTGTGATTGGGTATCTAAGGGTCTATTCTTACCTTTTTCGTTATACTAACATACAGATTTAAAATGTGAAAGTTACAATGTCTGACATGAAATGTGAAAGGTGCCCACAGTAGAATAAAAACTGGGGAAATTATTAGAGAAGCCCAAAAAAGTCAGGTAAACTGCTTAATTCTGCAGGAAACGTATTTCACTGATGTAGATTTAAAATATGTTCCAATTTATTCAAAGGCACTGTGATACATTCCTTTTTTTCTTTCTCGGCTAGAGGGGCCACAATCATTATCAAAAAATCTCTACAATTGCAAACTCTGGATTCATACATAGCTCATACAGGGAGGTTAGTGGTGATGAAGTTGAGCAGAGAGGGAGTGGTATTGGGACCTTAACCAACATTTAGGTCCCAGTGAAGAAGACACTAACTTCTTAGTGGAAGTTTTCTTAAAACTGTCACAGTTCCCAGCTCCCTACATAATGGGGGTGGTATTTAAACCTAGTTTTGCATGCTATTGACAGATTACATGAACCAGAAAGCAAAACTAGAGCTATCTCTCTGGTTCGAGGATTTATGGAAGAGTTGGTTCTTACCAATCCATTTTATGATTTATATCCGGATCTTAAAATGTATATGCTTTTCTCTTTCTATCATGCCTCCTGTTCACAGACTGATTACATGCTTATTTCGAAAGTTTTGCTATACACACTGAAAAATTATACTATAAAGCCTGATAAAAATTTCAGACCTTGCTTCAGTTTTCAGTAAGTTTGAACCGAGGTATGATTCCTGTATAATGCTATAAACCTGTGTTCTATGGGCCATCTTGATGGCCCAGGTCGTGCCTGAAAATGGTCCCAGGGGCCAGTGTACTTACCCAGTTATTAAATAAATAAAATAAATAAAAAAGGTGTACTAGAAGATACAATATGTGGAAGTTAGATCAAAGTCCTCTAAAAGATACAGTATAAACAGAAAAACTCAATAAGGAACTAGAGATGTTCATGGATAAAAAATACAGAATATAATATCCCACTGACTAGCATATGGGACTCACTAAAACGATGATTTAAGAAGACTTATGATCAGCTATGCTGCATATAAAAAGAAAGAATACAATAAGAAATTAACATACCTTGAGAAGAGATTATATATAGCGCAGTCCAAACATATACATTCAGTAAAGGAGGAAGACCTATTGGAACTTTTCCGTATACAAGAATTACATAATAGAGACCCTACAGAGAAAGCAGAGATCGCCATGGCAAGGGCAAAATCCAAACACTATTTTTCAGTGATAAGGCAGATCATTTACTGGCTTATTCAAGTAAAGTACGAACGACAGTATAATAGTATACACTCCATTAAAGACAATCAAGCTAACATAGTAACAATTCAATCAAAATCAGTAATGTTTTCACTGATTATTATGGAAGTCTATACAATACAAAGTGGACACTGTCAGAGGAAGAACTTGATGTTTTTCTTGACAAATTGCAACTGCCTTTATTACCAGAATATGCTATTGTTATTCACAATAAAGAAATTACTTTGGAAGAAATTAGACATGCAATAGAAGACTTGCCTGATGGCAAAGCCCAGGTCCAGACGGCTTTGTCAACCAATTTTACAAAGCCCTGTCAGGGGTTTTAACAATTGTCTTCTCTGTGGTTTTTTTTGTATAATCTTTTTATTGATTTTAAATAAGTGAAATTACAAGACAATAGTCACACGCTGTGTTACATCACAACCAGAAGCTAGTGAACGTACAAAAGAGATATATACAAGTGTAAAAATAACTATGAAATACCACTAAAATACTACAGTGAAATACAATACATCCATTCCAATAAACTATAAAAATATAGATTTGATAAACTTGATACAAGGGCCAGTTACTAGTCACAGTGCCTGTGCTGTGTTCTAGATTTTAGGGTACCAGTCAGCTCATTCCTTCTCATTCCATTACCTTTCTGCTTCCTACTATACACCCTCTTTTAAAATCTGGGTTTCTATAGGTGACAGGGAGTTCAAAAAAGGTTTCCCAGGACTAAAGGAATTTCTCCTCCCTACCTTTCAAGACATATGACAACCTTTACAAGTCCAGGGTTTGAATAACAAGTGTTTTCCATTGTTGTAGTGTAGGCTTCACACATGATATCCATGTGTTAAGAATATATCGCCTAGATAAAGATAGAAGAACCCCGAACCAGGGAGGAAATGATGCCCATCCTTCCTGACCCAGATCCTCCATGGATTTCCTGATGCTCTCATTCCCAATGGGAGGAGGGGGGACTGCAGAGGTTTTGAGGGGCAATCCCCTGTTCCAACCTAGAACTTTTGAAGCTGCCTTTGGTGTACAAACTGTGAGCAGATTCTGTCTGAGTTACCTAGGATATGTACCTGCATTGTTTCTGTGGGGTGACTCTCTGATAAAGGGACCCATTCACCCATTTCTGTGAGTTTTTGTTTCTCACGAAGTCTGTTTTAAAGTTTGCTGACAACAGTGGATGTGCCATATGCAACTTGCCCTTTATTCAGAACTAACTTTACACCCTCGTGGTATTTTCTGATGCTAAAATGTGCTAAACATTTGAAGATAGCATGATTTCTACAGTTCAGTATTTGTTGAGGTGTAACTCTGAAAGAATGGCTGGATATGGATGAAGAAGCAAAAGGTGGGCCCCCCCCCAATCTGGAGTGACCAGTTCAACACTTCAGGTTCTGTAAGGGCTCCTGTTTCTTTCAGTGCATGTGGCCAGTGCCTGAAGAAGTTTACCCCTTGTATGTGGGGTTTTCTAGTTTTGAGCCCTAGTTTGCTCCATCCTGGTCAGTGTGCCACATTCCTATCCTATGCCATATGGGAACTGTGCTAAGTAATGGCCTAGTGCCACTTCCAGAGGAATTTTGTGTGTTTTCACCATGGCTAGTTCCACATTCCAGATTTCTAATCATATGCCATACGGGAACTGTTCTAAGTAATGGCCTAGTGCCATTTCCAGAAGAATGTTTTACGTGTGTTCACCGTGGCTAGTACCACATCTCTAGATGTTTAAATCCTATGCTATATGGGAGGTCAAGTTTCTGTTTTCTATCGATGTGTTTTGCATTGCCTTGTGCCATGAAGTGTAAACCACTGTGGGTCCATCTTTGTTTTTGTGTTCCAACTTTGTTTCGGAATAAAGCCACACTCTAGAATCCCAACCTGGTATGGACAATCTAGTTACTGCTTCCTGTGTGGATTTACTGGGTACCCCGTCCAGAAGTAGCAAACCTAGCATAGCCCTTGGCAAATGTTCTCTCCTCAGGATCTGGATTTTGGTATAGGTCTGTTTGTGTCTAGCACCTACACATTTTGTGTTTGTCTGTTTTGCAGATTGCTTTGTACCCCAACCCCTCACTTTTCCCCCAGACAGAAAAAGTATAAGGTGTGCCTACTAGTTAAATAAGTGGCTGGCGGGGGGTTACATGTAGTCCAGTTCTCCTCTGATATACTTATTCCCAGATCTCTTTCCCAGAGAGCTTTACGTTTGTCTAAGATTTCAGGAAAGTTTATCCTGTCCTGCTGCCTTCTGTATCAACTCTTTGCTCTCAGTTCTGGAAACATATATCAGTTGTTCCACTTGTGCTAGTGGTGATGCTTATACAGGGTCCCTACCCATACCTCTGCCAAAGGACCTTACTTGTAGATACAGAAAATGATGCATGTTCAGGAGCCCCATTTTCCCCTGCAGTTCTCAAAAGAGCATATCCCCTCTTTTGTAAAAAGGTTACCTAAGCAATGCACCTCTCTATCCTCCCATTCCTTAAGCCTACCATCTTCCAGCCTAAGTAAGAAGTATGGATTGCACACCACGGTCACCAATAATGCATTATCATCTGCTGCACCCTGTGTTTTTTTCACTTGCTCCCACAACTCCATTACCCAAACCACTAACAAGTTTGTGTTACCCAACCATTTATATGCCTTACTCTTTGAAAGGAATACTGAAAGGCGAACAGGGCAGCCGTCCTCCTCCAAGTCCAGCCTACTAGCTCTGGGGCTTTAGTTCACCAAGCCTTTATATATAATGGTTCTGGATAGCTAAATGATAGCCCTTCATATCCAGAAAGTTCAGGCCCCCGAACGTGTTGGCCTTAATTTGTTGCAAACTCATTCTAGGGCATTTTCCTTGTCTCAAAAATGTGGCAAAATCCCTTTCTAATCCCTTAAGGTCAGCCTTGGTGAGCCCCATTGGGAGCATTTGCATCATATACTGTATTCTCAGAAGGATAGCCATCTTCAATAGATTAATCTATTCTAACCATGAAATAGGTAGAGCCCTCCAGTGTGTCAGATCACTAAGAATTGTATTGAGCAGAGGTTTATAATTCAGTTTGTACAAGGTACTCAAATCCTTCCCAACACAGATCTCTAGGTATTTAACTCATTTGCTCCCTGTGGCCATTTTGGGTTGGATCTAGCAATGGATGTTTCCAATGCCATAAGGCGTGTATGGGAACAAATGGAGAGCCTTTAACCATTTTTAATCCCCCAACTCTCCATCGGTCTCCCCCTGTTGTTGCCCAATATACAGTAGCTCTGATTTATGCAAGTTAATTTTATATCCAGAAAAGGTGGCAAACCCGGCAATTTCTTGGAGCAGTGCCAGCATCGAGCACTGTGGCTCTGTAATGTATAATAGCAGATCATCTGTACATAATGTGATTTTGTGCAGGGTCCCGAATTTCCCATGCACACCCTGGATTTTTCTGTTCTCTCTTGTCCTCTCTGCTAATGGCTTGATGGCAAGCATGAATAAGAGTGGGGAAAGAGGACACCCCTGCCTTGTTTTTTATTTCTTTTTTATTTATTCAAATGTTTCATCAGGAAGGTAAACTGAGTAGCACTGCTCTTTTCCAGATGTGTCCTGGGGGAAAGGGGAAGTGGAGATGCAAGTATAGTAGTGTAAAGTACAATTGTTTTAGGCAAAGTGCTATACAAAGGGCAATAATACTAGAAACATTTGGGTACAGCAAGAGCAGTATACAAGTGACAAAAGTAGAAGGGCAAAAAAACATACGAACAGAATGAAACATATGCAGTTACATACAAGTCAGTGATAAGTGTTTGCAGTAACTGAGTGTAAGTGAATAAAGATTACCATGACAGAGTACAGCCAGGAATCTAAACATAGCACCATTTTCAGGAGAGTAAGGAGAAAAGACATAGGGCGAGATTGGGGTATAATTTCAAGTACTGTGTTGGGCAGAGCTGCAACTAGGCATGTGGGAAATAGGAAATAGACCAAGGCTTCGAGTGGCACTGACCTATGTCAGATTTGGTATGAACAGGAGAGGGTTATATGCACATGCTACGTAGGGTCAGGGGTTTGGCAAGCGCAGGAGTGGGTTGTATGCACATGCAGGAGGGGAGAGAGAGTTTTGGGAGAAGGCGGATGACAGATATTGAAGGGAGGTCATTCCAAAGTTTAGGACAGCGGTATGGAAAGGTGGATTGGCCAACAGTGGTGGTGTGGCAGGGGATGGCGAATGAGTGACAGTCAGTGTCCTTTAGGGATTAGGAGCTTTGAGATGAGGCAGAGATGATAGAGGAAAGATAGGAGGGGAGATTCCCAGACCAGAATTTAGCCATGAAAGTAGCACAGTGTGCCAGCCACCTGGACTCCAGTGAGGGGAGGGATGTGGCTGTATAAAGATCACAGCGGTGAGTGCAAGGGGGGCAGGACAGTATGAAATTACAGAAGGAATTTAAAAGTGTGAGCAGTCTGGATAGAGTAGTTTTGGGGGCAGCACTGTAGACTATGCCTGCATAGTCAATAGTAGGAAGGATCATTTTCTGCACAATAGTGATTTGGGCTGTTGGGGGAATGCAGTCCTTGTTTCTATATAAGGCATTGAGCTTGGGGTGAAGGTTTCTGAGGATAGCACCACGTGTGCAGAAAAGTCCAGATGTTGGCATAGCCAGACTCCAAGATATCTGAAGGAAGTGGCATTCTCTATCAGGGTACCATCCAGTGTGTGGAAAGCTGGGGGGGGGGACTTTAACGGTAGCTAGTCTCTGTCTGGTGCCAAAGGACATGGATCCTGTCTTTTTAACATTCAGAAACAGTTGATTTGACTGGAACCATTTCTGAACCATAGAGAAATCCTGTTGCACTCTAGTCTGGGCATCAGTGCGAGATGTGCTAGATATGTATAGGACGGTATCATACACACACATATGGATTTGGAAAGTGGAACAGGCAGAATGGAGGTCATTTAGAAAAATTGAAAATAATATAGGGCCTAGTACAGAGCCCTGTAGGACACCAGTGGTAATAGGGAGAGGTGGAGAGAGGGAGGAGGCAATCTTGACAGATTGGGTTCTGCCTGTCAGGTAGGAATGAAACCAAGCTATGGCAGCGTGGTTTAAACCAGCCCCAGTGACTGTCTGGAGGAGACTAGAGTGGGATACTGTGCTGAAGACTTTTGCCAGATCAACAAATATAGCCAAGATTACATGACCCAGATCTATCTTGGAGAGTATGAAGTCTGTGAGGCATATTAGGGAGGTGGTGGTGGAGTGGGACTTGTGGAAGCCAGACTGGAAAGGAGTGAAAAATTAGGTGGAATCAAGGTAGGAGGTGAGTTGGGCAAGGACAATGCATTCCTGAAGCTTTGCTAGGATTGGGAGAAGGGAGATAAGGTGATCATTTCCAAGTGTGGTGGGATCACCATCTTTGGGGAGAGAAATGACTGTGGAATGTTTCCACGTGGCAGGAACTGATGATAAGTTAAAGGAAAGTGTGAGCAGAGAGGCCAGTGGACCAGCTATAGCAGGTGCAGAGAGGTGGAGTAAATTAGGGCAAGGCCATCTGGGCTCTTACCTTTCGAAGGGATTAATGCTAGGAGGGCTTTGAAGGCATCATTTGGTGTTATAGGAGAGAAAGAAAATTGGTTAGGGGAGGGGAGCATCTGGGGGACTAGTGCTTCTGGGAGGTGGGAAAGTGGGGAGGGAGGAGAGTAGCAAGGAGGCACAAGATGTGAAGGAAGAATTGAAAGTAGATGCAACAGTAGGGGATCAGAGATAGTTGCATTACCATGGGTGATAGTTGGGATTAGCAGACTGGAGGGGGGTGAGAATAGAGATTTGACTACCTTCCAGAACTTTGAAGGGAGGTTTATATTGGTGTGGAAAGATGTGGAGAAGTATTCTGCCTTAGCATATCTAACGGCCTTAGTACAAACATTGCTGAGTTGTCTGTAATGTAGGAGAGTGGGAGTTCTAGAATGTGTGTAAGCTTTCCAAGCCTGGTCTCTAGCATGCATACACGCCAGCAGTTCGGCAGTAATCCAGGAAAGGTGAGAGCCTTTGACCCTGGTCATCTTGAGGGGAGCATGGCAATCCCAAACCTCCATGAATTTTGAGTGGAAATATTTAAAGGCAGTGTCAATAGAGGTCTCCGATGAGAGAGAGGACAAGTCAGACTGGCATAGGTCATTTAGAAGGCGAGCTAAGTTTAGGGACTGGAAGGATCATGGATGGATCAATTTAGGGGGGGCTTTAGGCTGATGGACTTTGCAAAAACAGTAGACCATGTGGTGATCATTGAGAGAGTAAGGGAGAATTTCAGAGTCAATTACACAGTGGGGGTGGGAGGTAGGGCCCCAATCAATCAGAGTGTGTTTTTGGGATTTGTGGCTGAGTCGAGTGGGAGAGGTAATTAGTTTAACCAGATTTAGGTATTTTACTTTGAAGGGTATTGCAGTGTTGGCAGGTGATGTCCAGTCCTCATTTAGGTCACCTAACAGGTAAAGCTCACCCGAGGTGGCATGAGTGATGATGGTGGTAATGATTTCTGTTATGGTTGCTGATGGGAGACCAGGGCGACAATAAATGCCTGTAATAAATATGGGCAGAGTGAAAAGGAGGGGTAGCTTAAGAGGAGTTCGTACTGAGAGGGGGATGAGAATGACAGAACAGGAGAGTACTGCAGGTTAGATGAGATAAACATTGTAATACCTCCAGCCCTGGTAGGTCTGTCTTGTGAGGGAGTAGTCTAGGGTAGCGAGAGTCGCATCTGATGTTTTCTGAGACAACCAGTTTTCTGAGAGCAACATGGTATCCAGTTGTAAGTTTAGAGCAAGTTTGGGGAGGAGACTACAAATATTGAGGTGGGCGATTTTTAAGCCTTTGGGAAGGTGTGGGGTGATAAGAGGTGTCAGACCAGGTTTGATTCTACGTCTCCTGCTGAGATCAGGAGAAGAGTGATAAGCAGCTTAGAAAATGTTTAGACTAGTTTGGCAGCTTTAAGGTGAGAAGCATGGGTGGGTGGCGGATTAGGTTTCGGGGAGAGAAGAGAATGGGGTAATTAAGAGTCACTAAAATAGATGTGGGGGGAATATGGAGGTGAGGGGGGTCATGGGAAGTTGGTAGGAATAGGGTGTGTGGGGAGAGTAGAGTGAGTATGGGAGTGGGTTGGGTAGGTGGGGGCAGGGAATAGAGGGCTCAGAGGGGGGTAGGGAGAGCAGTAAAGGGAGATAAGTAAGGACTAGACAGACAAGGGTAATGTGATGCATTATGGAAGGGGCTGAGCTATACCTGAGCTATTGTCACAGCTAAGCAAGATGTTAATAGAGTAGTACAATCTGTGACCACCAGATAGCAGAAGGATATTAGAAAATGAGAGAGGGGAAACACCTAACAGGCTGTGTGGCCTAATGGGTTAGAGCAGTAGGTTGTGACTGAATATGATCTGAGAGTCACAGGTTCAAGACTGTCTTCTGGAGGGTAGGGATCCATAGGTCAAGAAATACAAGGGTTGGGGGGAAGAATAGTAGGAAGGGGGGTGATGGGAGGGTGGATCTTTAATCTAGCATGGGTGGGAGTAAAGGAGAAGGGGTGGAGAGTAAAAATGTTACAACCCTCAGATTGGTAGAATAGTGACCCCTAGTGGTTGTGAAACATAACCACCTAATGGGAGAATGGGTGAACAGAGTAAGAAGTGGGATGGGCATGTGACACAGTCACGTGATGAGGGTTCCCTATATAGGAATTGATGACCGTGGTGGGGCAGCCGCCTCAAGAGTGTGTAATGCCGACAGCAAGTAGCACCCAGAGTGACTGAAGAAGTTTTCTGTACCTGCTTCCATGGCAGGTAGCTCCGCTGCACTCCATTACTGTGGAGAGGGGGAAAGCCTCTGAACTTCTGGCTCCTGCTACTGGCTGGCTGCATGTCCTGGGGAGGAACTCGTGGGTAATAGCTCTATTTACCAAAATAGCTACTGGGGTCTTGTATACAGCAGCATCTGTACTAGACTAACAAAGTCCTCTCCCAGGCCAAGCCATCTCATGGTTTCAAGCAAATATCCCCATTCTATGCAGTCAAAGACTTTCTTGATGTCCACGCACAGCATGCATGTGGATTCAGAATGCTGAGAACCCCACCACACTACACTGAGTAACTTATGTGTGTTGTTATAAAACAATCAACCGAAGACAAAACCGGTCCCATCTGGGTGGACAAGGCAGGGCAGAACCTGCTCTAATCGCCAAGTTAAGATTTTAGCTATCATTTTAAGATCATAATTTAATAAGGAGATAGGGTGATAAGAAGAACATTCACACGTCTTTGTCTGGCTTTCAAAGCACACAAATGGCTGCTTCATGGTTAGATTTAGGAAGAGCCCCCGCCTCCCTAGATTCTTGTATTAGATCCTTTAGTGGATCTCCAAGTGACTCTGCCATCAGCTTATAATATTCTGCAACAAAGCAGTCAGGACATCCTGCCTTCCTATTCTTAAACCCACCTATGGCCCTTCTAATCTCCTCTGGAAATTCCCCCACCGAGCAAGGCTTTTTGTTCCTCTGATGGTAGGGAGGGTTATACCATCTAAAAAATTATTTGAAGCCCTAAACTCACGCTCACATTCCGCCTGATATAACTGTATGTGAAATGACTGAAATACCTCTTTAATCTATCCTTCTCTCTCACCATCTGCCTGGATCCATTTTTAATGATAGGGACATGTGTAGGACCTCTCCTGTCTTTCACCAACTGAACTAGTAGGGGGTCTGGTTTATTTCCCCATTCAGACATTATTTGTCAAGCAAAGAACCAACTAATTTTTTTCTTCATTGGTGAGTAAAAGATTTAAGCCTTCCCTTACAACTATAATTTGTTGTATGGCTTCTTTATCCTGTCCCATGGCTACCCACACCTCTAGATCCTTAAGCTTCTTTTCTAGATTTTTCCGTTTTTCTTTTCTCTTATTTTTAACCCATGCAACATAGCTTATAATAGCCCTCTGCATAAATGCTTTACTAGCCTCCCAATATGCCCTCTTAGAGGGAGCAGATGAGTAATGCACAGTTTTATATATCCCATTGCTCTTTAATACAATTTTTGAACTCTTCCCTTGCCAGAAAGTAGACTGGAAACTTCCATGAAGGGAATCCCTGCCGTTCTTCATCAAATTTCATGGTCAGAATGACCATAACATGGTCAGAGATATATAGATATCTATATCTATATATCTATATCTATATCTATATCTATATCTATATCTATATCTGTATCTATATATTATAGTAGCATGGTGGTGCCACTATAGTCAGGGTTCAACGGTCACTTCAATGTTAGACCCAAAATTTTACACTTTAATAACTTTGCAACCATATGACCGATGCATACGAACTTTGTCATGCACCATCGGGTATCACAGATCTTTTAATGTGACAAGTTTCATTCTGGTTGGAACTATGGTTGTGGAGAAGTGGAGTGTCAAAAAATTTGAAAAATACCATTTAGGTGTGTAACCCCCCTGCAAATGGGGTTCATAAAAGTCTTCAAGGAGCTTGCCTGAATGCTCCAAGTCTGGGCGCTGTTCGGTGTCTGAGCTGTTTAAATGTGGTTCCAAGTGAGTGCTATTTGAGCCTCTATGTACTGTCTCTTTAAGAGCTGTCTGCTTGCAGACTTAATTAGTTTGTATGGGGGGACTGTGTATTTAATGCTCGAATCCCTCCCAAGCTGCTGCCAATTCACTCCGTTTCTGCCATCGCTACATGTGCAGAGGGAGCCTTGTTGAAAGATATAACTGTTTGCCAGAAATCATTTAGAGTGACTGAGAAAATGTAGTTTGTCTAACCTGACTTTATTTCAGCACGAACTATTTCAGTGTAGCTCTTTCATTTTGGTCCTGAATTGCTGACTTGGACCAATCAGGATGATAGGAGGCCTTAAAATGGAGCCTGTGGACGAATCGGAACTTGGACTCTCAATTTTGAGCCAGCCACGAGGGGATTGTATGGGCAGTGACTCTGGGAAATGTAGTTTTGACCTTGGCGCCTTTTTCCACCAACAGAGGGAGTCTTATTGTGAGTGACAGCTGAACCAGCCAACAGAATGGTGTGGAGCTAAAGGAAATGCCCTGCTCTGTGACCAGAAAGATCAGATCAGTTGTGACAGTGAAGAGAGAAGGAGCACTGTGCTTCTCAGTGTGTATAGTTTCACGTGGGAAGCATGTGTGAGGCCTTGAGGTTCGGCCTGCAGCCATTGTAAGTGCCAGTTTGGACTGAATCCAATTTGTGAGGAGAAAGAAGGAAGTCTGAAGAGTGGAAACCAGGCTCACCCTGTAGAAGACTGGAGAAATTGCTGAATCACGCTTGGTCTGTCGGGAACTGAAGCTGCTGTGTGTGCTCCCGGGTATTTTGCAGTCATTGTGATCAGGATCGAGGAGCAGCCTGCCTGGTATAGTACTTTCCTTTTACATATGAATATGCGTAGTGCTTGTGGGGAATCGCTACTTCCAATCCCCTGTACTGTGTGCTGTGTGTTCAGGGCCGGCGTTAGGCACCCGCGATCCCCGCGGCCGAGGGAGGCCCCCAAATTTAGCAGGCAGCGGCGGGTCTGGCAGCGGGCCTCAACAGTTAGCAAAAGTTAACCAAAAATTAAAGAAACTTGCAGATACATGTTTAATTAATTACCTTTGTGACCCCGGCCAATTTTCGGCTGAATCAAGTCTGGATCTATGTTGCTTTCTTAGATGCCTCCTGCCAGGTTACATTTCTGTTTGATGCGCCCGCCGCCACCCAGTTTTCTGACGAGCAGCTGAACCATGCTGCCCTGTCACGCCATGTTCAACTCAACTTTGCTTTGTTCCCTCGTCTCCCATTGTCGCACATGCTGATGTGGGAGGAGGTGTGGTTGGAACCAATCACAAGGCCCACTCCGTCCGTTCCTGTTATCACACCTCCTCCCACTGAGACCTGAACATTTTGTTCCCCTCAGGTCCATAGTGGCGTCATATAAAGGACCCCCGCGCTTGGAATCACAGCCGAGTAACAGTTCCAGAGCGCCAAGAGAATCAAACGATTGCCGCCGCTAGCCTGACTTACAATAGCAGAGAGAGACAGACTATCACCACCACAGTCAGATTAACCTTACAGACCTGGCACCCACCTGCCAATACAGATTTGATGCCCTGCTACTGCCAGTGCTGCTAGAGCTATAATTTATTTTTCCTTTTTTAAGAAAAATTGAGCAAAGCAAGGCAGCCAGCAGCAGCAATTCACTGGGTATTGCCACTTTGCCAGTGGAGACCGCCACTCCGCCGCCGGCCCGCCAGTACACAGAGTGGAGAGGTGACTTAGTGAGACCCGGTGGGAGCCCCATGAGGATTTAGGGAGACCAGTGCCTTACCTGCCTTCGCTTCCTTTTTAGGTAGGTAATAATGGGATAGGAGCTCCTAAGTTGTCTGTCTGACTGTAGGATCACAAGAATTAATTGTTTAGCCTCTGCTGGGATGCAGATAGGGCACACATATAAATAATGAGTAGTTCTGCTGTTGCTTACTCTTCAAGTAAATGATGTTTTGATGTATTTACAGTACAATAATGCAGCATTAATAGAGTTCTTCTATGTAAAAGGATTACAGGGGAGGGGGGCCCGGCCCTGTCTGTGGGGCCCCCATCATAGAGTTTGCTGGAGGCCCCCAAAGTCCTAAAACCGGCCCTGTGTGTGTTGAAGCTAGAAGCAAACCCCAGCTTGTCTCAGACGAAATCCATTTGCTATCAACTGCAGTGGGGTCCAGTTACAAGGACCTTGTCTCCATGCCCTGTTGTTTCTGGCAATCCAGAAGAACATCCACCATCTGGTTCTCAGCTTGGGTATTGTGAGTACAAATCAGGGTATTCCCCTGCAGCCTGCTATCAATTACAAGTGTGTCATCTAATTATTGTTGTTTCACTTCTCCATGGACTGAGCCATCCTGCTCCGGATTACAATTGAGTGTTGTGCATATATTTTCTTCCTACAGGGGCCCCATCCATTTGCAGCTGCCGGCCAACCCCGGGCAATGGACCTGGCTAGCCCCCCCCCCATCCTGAGTACCCAGAGAGTGATATTTTGGACCCTATATATATGTGCACAGTACTGTGATTTGAACTTGGCCAAAACTAATCAACCTGATTGCCCCCTCCCATGTTACCGTTCCCTAAATAAATCAGATTTGTTGTTGTTATACTATATACTGTCTGTGGTGTTGGTACTTATGGAAACAGGTTGAGGGGCCTAGGTTCAATGTCGGGTGCCTCCACCCAGAGGTCAGGGTTTGTAAGGGTTAGACTAGCTTGGTCACGGCCCTCTGGGACACTGAGACCACCTTTTATTCCCTCTAGTGGCTCACACAGTATGCAGAAGTTACAGTCCCAATACCCCACATATACACACTGTTCATTCATAAGGTACCACTTACCCTCGAGACTGATTCTGTAGCATGTCTCTGAGGACCCTGTGTAAAACAAGGTTAATCAACATACACAGCAAAAGGCAATACTGTCAGTAGTCAAGCAGGCAGGGGTGGCGCCACCTGGGGGTTACAGGTGCAAATCCTTTGTCACATCATTTCTCCGAAATGGCTTGGGGTTTTGGTCTGAAATTGTTAGGGTATACGGAGTCTGAGTTGCAGATGTGCCTTTTGAAGGTTTGGTGAAAAATATTAATCAGTTCAAAAGTTATTAAACTTTGAAGTTGTTCATTATGTCCTATGGGAAAAATTAGATGTGCCGTACGAAAAAGTTTTTGCTTTCGAGAAAGTACTTTTTGCTTTCACAAATGGGAACGTAGTGTTGTGCTTCCATCTTCTTGTTTTCAGTTAGCGAGTTGGAAAAAACAATATAATTAAAAAAATGCTGCCCCTTGGTAAACACCAACAGTTGTGTTTACTTAATCAGTGCCCGAGAAACACGGTCCTGCCGTTAGTTTTTAAAAATACTGCCAAGAAATATGTTTATTTAATTGGTCCTTAGCAGTGTCGCAAATTTGTGACACTACTTTTGTGAGACTGCTGCAAATTGCAGCATATTTCGTGAAACTACCGTGGTTCTGCTGCAAACTGCAGCACTATTTAGCAAAAGCTGTCGCAAAATTCGCGAAAGCAGTTGCAATTTGAGGCACTACTTTTAAAAACAATTTGTGTTTGTCACTTCACTGCACAGAAACAGTTTGGATCTATGGGCTGAAATATTCAGGGTACAAAGGGCTTCCCCACAGATGTACCTTTTGCTGGTTTGCTGATAAAATTTACATCAGTGCCATAGTTATAACATTCCGAAGTTTAGTAATTTCCCATAGGATAACATAATGGTTGGGGTATCTTTCAGCTGCCATATCTCGAAAACACTTGGAGATACAGATTTTCTGCAAAATGTAGCTTAGGTGTACTCAGCAGTTATGCATGTTTCCAGGCCTTGATTATAGCTGCGGCAGAAGTTTTTAGCAATGGTACTAAGGTGCCTGTAATACTGTGCCATTATGGACTGAGCGCTCCACCAGGGAGGTGAGGGTTAATTACAATATCTCTATACTTACGAATAGATGGGGGCCCAGGGCCCACCCACATATGGATACCATTATGGAAGAAGGCCACAGTTCTCCTGCATTCAAATCAAATGTGATGCTTTTTCCTGACCGATGGAGGTGGTCACTTTGCTACAGTGATCAGGCTTGATCGTAATTTAAGCTGGATGATGAGACCAAGAACAACTCCAAAACTGATGACAAGTAAGAACATTGAAGTTATATTAAAAAAAACTGCAAGCTTTAAAGCAGCAGAAGGGGGAGCACTGGCACCTTAACTATATGTTTTTGTTTGGTCACACACCAGGTGCCGCCCCACAAATTTTACTAAGATGTATTGTAAATGCAGGGGTTGAGCTTCCCAAACCCTTTACACTGATTTGAATGCAGGGGAATTGTGGCCTTCTTCTAATTGATGAACTCCCCAATAAACACCTGTGAGCCTCTTAGTGGCCACAGCACACTACATAAGTAATAAAGCCAATAGAGTGGTTACGCATAAGATATAGAAAAAGCAGGGGACCTCAGCTGTGAATGACAAGATAAAATGTGCTTTTTCCTGACCAATGAAGGTGGTCACTTTGCCATAGTGGTCAGGCTTCATCATAATTCAGCTGGATGATGAGATCAAGAACCCCTCCAAAATTTATGACAAGTAAGAATATTGGAGTTATATTAAAATAAGAGCAGGCTTTAAAGCAGCAGAAAGGAGGGGCAGCACTGGTACCTTAACTATATGTTTTTGTTTGGTCATACACCAGGTGCCTCCCCACAGATTTTACTAAGATGCATTGTAAATCCAAGGGTTGAGCTTGCCAAACCCTTTACACTAGGTTATAGCTCTGTTGGAGTTAAGGGAGCACATATCTCATGTTGTTTAGGGTGCCGGGGTACACCTTCTGTAAAGTGTGCCCCCTTAAATATTACTTGTTCTGCAGTTACTATTACAGTTTGGGTTTCCATGTGGGTTAGGTTATATGTCTGTTGGAATTAAGAGGGGGCACATCTCTCATATTGTTCAGGGTGCCGGGGAACACCTTCTGTAGTGTGTGCCCCTCTTATATATTGTGGGTTAGGTTATACAGTATCTCTGTTGGAATTAAGGGGGGGCACATCTCTCATATTGTTCAGGGTGCCGGGAAACACCTTCTGTTGTATGTGCCCCCCCCTTAAATATTACTTGTTCTGCAATTAGTGTTAGGGTTAAGTTTTCGGTGCAGGTTAGGTTACATGTCTGTTGCAGTTAAGGGGGGCACATGCATGACATTGCTCAGGGTGCTGAGGTACACCTTCTGTCATGTGTGCACCCCCTTAAATATTGCAGATTAGGTTATATTTCTGTTGGCGTTAAGGGGGGTACATATCTCATATTGTTCAGGGTGCCGGAGTACACCTTCTGTCATGTGTACCCCACCTTAAATATTACTTGTTCTGCAGTTAGTGTTAGGGTTAAGTTTTCAGTGTAGTTTAGGTTACATGTCTATTGCAGTTAAGGGGGGCACATATGTGACATTGCTCAGGGTGCTGAGGTACACCTTCTGTCATGTGTGCCCCCCCATTACATACTAGTTGTTCCAGAGCTAGGATTACAGATAGCCAGCTGTTCATGCTACTGTTAGGAAGACATTTGTCACTTCGTGTACAAATACAGCTAAGGAGTGATGCATGGAGGGCCTGCGCTCCCACATGGAAATAAGGATACAATGCCCACAACCAAATAAGGGTAAGATTAGACTTTCTCAAAAACTAAGGAAATTCATTGCAAAAAAACTTTGCTAATGCATCAGTTAGGGTTCATATTACAGTGACAAAAGTATGGAAATGTTGTATTAGGGTCCACAACCCTAACTCCGCATTCCCCCCCCACACACATATGCAAGTAGAGGAAGGGGCAAGGCAACACAACCAATCAGAGATAGCCATCATCAAGTAAGAGAAAGAACATACAACTCTCTGAACATACCACAAGATACATCCATTATCATAGTTCACCAACTATATGTGTTCTGCTGCCATGGCACTGTCTTGGGGACAACCCTGGTTACTATCTTAGCTATCTGCCACCACAGTACCCATATTACCCGATGCCAAGAGGGCCATTGCCGGAGTCCCTGCTGTCAGTTCTGATGTTGGGGCACTACTATCAGGGACACCAACTGTACCAGTATTGGTACCAGCCTCCTGGCTACCCTGCTTACTCTACAGGGTACCCATGGTACCAGCCCCTGCCACCCCCTCTGCCTCTTTCCCCTCCCCTGCTGGAACCACCCACTTCTATTCTGGCCTGGTGGCAGGATGCAAAATCCCAACTCTTGCAAGAACTGGGACGACCCCATATGGTCGCAGTTCCCACCCCGAGCCACAGAATCATTACCAGAAGCCCTTCTACTCTAGGCCAGGTGTCTGATAGGGATTCAGGCAGGCATTTCTTGGAGCCTTCAGGAGCTAGAGTAATGAGGATGGTCCCAGATGCTACACCTTTACCCAGCAGACTGGAGTCCTCTGACTCTGATTCAGAACCCGAGTCTGTTGGTCACTCAGAACCTCACTCCCCCATTGAACCTCAGCCCAAGGAGTCCCTGAAGTCTCCGCGAGAGGATCTATCCCTCACAGAACTCCTAAGGTCCATCAAACAGGCCTGTGGCTGGGCATCTCAGGAGCTGGATCCCAAGAGGAAACGTCTGGCAGAGCACCTAGACCTCATTAGCATGGACCCCCTCCGTATTGCCCCATGGATGGGGCCGCATGAGGATCTTACCTCTACAATTTGGCAACAGCTGTCCTCTATTCTGGCTGTCTCCAAAAAAGCTGACAGAACATAACACCCCCCCAAGAAGGGGTTGGTCAACTGACCAGTCAACCAAAGGTCGACTCCATGGTTATCACTGTGGCCCACTATAGGTTGGCACAGCCGAAACACCTGAGTGCTTCTCCACTGAATAAAGAATCCAAACAAAACAATCATTATGGATTCGAAGTCTATGTTTCTTTGACCTGCGTCATCCAGTCATTAAACTATGTAGCCCATATGGTGTCCTTCCAGAAGTCAGCATTGTCCAACTTGGAGAAGGACTTGCAGAAGATTCCGGATGAGGACCTCAGAAACTGGCTCTTGGAGAAGGTAAGACTGAATAAGTCTTCTTGCCGCCATGCCTTAAGGGCCTCTTACAACATGGTCAATTTAGTGGCCTGTTGCACTGCCATGGGTGTTTGCTTGAGGTGCCTGGCTTGGCTCCATCTTGTGGGACTGGTGCAAGATGTCCAAAGCATCCTTCTGGATGCCCTCTTTAGGGGTCCCGTCCTGTTTGGAGGAGATGCAAATGATGTAATCATGAAGCTACAGGAGAGCAGAATGTCGCTTAAGGACGTCCCGCTCCATGTACCACTTGGGACAAAAACCCAAGCAGTCCTTTTGTCACCCACAGAACCAAGGTAGGTGACAGGGTAAGCATCACGCTGCCAGTTCTGGCTCCCAGATCCCTCAGGCAAAATCCCAAAAGACCACCAGAGGTGGAAATGTGGCACTCCCCTCTGCATCCTGATATGGGGGGGTTCCCCTGTCCTCCTCCTGCATATCCCGAGGAACCAGTGGGGGAACGGTTCACCCTCCACCTGGAAGGGTGGAAGACAGTAGCCGAAGATGCTTGGGTCCTACAGCTAGTAGCAAGAGAGGACACTCAATCTAGTTCCTGGACAGACTCCCAGACAATCCTCCAGGCAGGTCTCACTACCCATTAGGCCATTTAGGCCTCATCCATCAGGAGACCCAGGCTGTACTTCAAAAACAAGCCACAGAGCCAGTTTCACCAGGGCAAATAGGAAGGGGATATTATTTCCATTTCTTCCTAGTTCCCAAAAAGATGGGCGATCTGAGACCAATTCTGGATCTCAGCCTACTCAATCTCTTTGTAGAATACAAGAAATTCCATATGTTGACACTCCAGGGACTCTTGCCCCTGCTTCATGAGAACCAATGGCTGTGCTCCCTGGATATGCAGGATACCTACCTACATATCCCTGTCCTCCAGGACCACCACTGCTTTCTGAGGTTCTCCTTTCAGGAGAACCATTATCAGTTTAAGGCCCTCCCATTTGGCCTCTCTTTGGCACCATGGGTTTTTACCAAGTGACTAGTGGTGGTGACTGCAGCCTTGCACAGCAAGGGGATTTATATGTTCCCTTACCTGGATGACTGGCTGCTGTCAGCACCATCTCAGGACAGTCTGAGGGATTCTCTTTCCTCCACCCTGGACCTATTCTCCAGACTTGGCATCACTGTGAATGTTCCCAAGTCTCAACTTTTACCCTCCCAGTGGCTCCAGTTTATCAGAGCAGTGCTGGATACGGTTCAGGGTAGGGCCTTTTTGCCTATGGACAGGGAAGAAACTCTGATGCAACAGGCGGTATTGGTTTCCACCTCTCAGTGGACCAAGGCGCTCTGTCCTCCACCTGTTGGGTCTAATGGTGGCTGCCATACCCACAGTCCCTTTGGCCAGACTGCACATGAGGGTGACCCAGTGATCCCTTCGGGTCCAGTGGGATCAATGTCTGGATGATATGGACCACACGGTCTTAGTCTCCAGCAACCTGAAGAGGGATCTCCTCTGGTGGCAGGATCTTTTCAACCTTTCATTGGGAATCCCCTTCCACCCCAACCCCCCTCCATTTCTCTCATGACAGATGCCTCAAGCCAGGGATGGGGTGCACACCTGGGAGACCATTGAACTCAAGGGATGTGGTCTCCACTAGAGGAGCATCTACATATCAATATTCTGGAGATGAGAGCAGTGCTGTATGCTCTCCAAGAGTTCCAGTCCCTCTTGATACCGTGAACACTATTGGTTCAGACTGACAACACAGCTACAATCTGGTACATCAACAAGCAGGGAGGCACCCAATCATACCCCTTTGCAGGGAGGTGATGTGGGTGTGGTACTGGGCAATCCAGCATGGCCTGTCTTTGATAGCAGTCCACTTTCGAGGGGTGAGCAACATCCTGGTGGACAGTCTCAGCCACACTGTCATGTGGGCTCACAAGTGGGAGCTAAAGCAGGAAGTGGTGGAAGATCTCAACCTCCAATGGGGTTGACCAGAGATAGACCTCTTTGCGTCCCCATCCAACACAAAACTACCCAGCTTTTGCTCACTTGTTCCCGGGCGTGGTGTTTTCTGGCGAGACGCGCTGTCTTTATCCTGGATAGGGAGATTTCTGTATGCTTTCCTTCCCTTTCCAATTCTGTAGAAGGTTCTGCTGAAGCTACAGGCAGAGGGGGCTCATATGATCCCAATAGCCCCCTTTTGGCCTCAGCAGATTTGGTTCCCTCTGCTACAACAGCTGACTGTGGAATCCCCAATACCTCTCCCTCTCTCCCATGACCTTCTGTCACAGGAGCAGGGCAGCCTGGTACACCCGAGCCTCAAGTCTCTCCACCAGCATGCATGGCACCTTTGGACATCGCTGTCTCTCATTATGGCATCTCTTCTCAAGTCGCCTAGGTCCTAGTAGAGGCTAGGAAACCCTCTACCAGATCCACGTACGCTATGAAGTGGAAGAGATTCTCTATCTGAGCCACGGCCAAGGGTCTGGATCTATTCACTTGCTTGGCTCCCCAGGTCTTTGAGTACCTCTTGCTCCTGTCTGATTCGGGCATTAGTTATTCCTTTCTGAAGGTCCACTTATCTGTGGTTTCCACCTACCACCTTCCGGTGGGGGGTAAAACCATTGCTCAGTTGAAGGTCTTCAGAACCTTTCTTAAGAGGATCCTTCACCTTAAGCCTCTGGTCCAGAATCTGGTTCCCCCCTGGGATTTAAATTTTATTTTAGAAAAACTTACTTTGCCCCCTTTTGAGCCGGCAGTAAATTGCGACTTGCATTATTTGTCCTGGAAAACACTCTTTTTAGTCACTATAACTTCAGCTCAAAGGATTTCAGAGCTTCAGGTCCTCATCTGTAAGGAGTCTTATTTGATTTTCCACAGAGACCGGGTGGCTCTGAGGACTAACTCTTCCTTCCTTCCAAAAGTTGTTTCATAATTTACTTTGAACCAGAATGTTGAACTGCCGATATTTTATCCACAGTATTCCAACAGGGGGGAATACCTCTTGCACACTTTAGGCATGCACAGTATTCTGAGATGTTACATCTCTAGGACCAAAGAGGCTCAGAAGTCTGACCAGTTGTTTGTGACCTTTGCTCCCAAATGTCAGGGCAAGGCCATTTCCAAACAAGGTTTGTCAAATGGTTGGCTAACTGCATGTCATACATTTACCACAAGTATGAGAAGTCCCTTCCAGGGGAGGTGAAAGGCCATTCTACTCGGGGCATGGCAGCTTCGATGGCCTTTCTCAGGAATGTGTCCACTGCAGATATTTGTGCAGCAGTCACTTGGTCCTCTGTCCATACATTCACCAAGCATTACAGTCTGGACATTGCCTCTAAGCATAGAGGTGGTTTTGGCCTCACTGTTCTGCAAGCCCTTCTTTCCTAAGTAGGCTTCTAGTTGGCAGGCGCTCCTCCCTCCCGGAACCTAGTCTCCGACTTCTTCATTATTTTTGACTGCTTGGTATTCTGTCCTATAAGTGAAGACCTACTGCAGGAACCCTCTCGAAGTAAGATATGACAGTTACATAAGAACTTACCATAACAGTAGCTCTTTAAGAGAGGTTCCTGCAGTAGGTCTAGATTTCCCACCCACCTTCCCCCATCTCCTATTGTTTTATCCTCTTTTCTTTTGCCAAGGTTTCATTTCTGGAGCCCAGGGCCTAAAGAGTTATTTTTACTCCTTTCTCCTGTTTCTTCTTTGGAAGTCTATGGTGGGAGAACTGGAAGGTGGGTGTGGGGACCGCCCATATACTGTCTTGCTGACGCTCGAACAGGTGATACTGGGGCCAGTCCCCCGCTAATGACTGCTAGCTAGAAATTTGCCGTGTGGTCCTGATGCCAATGCCAGGGGGTGCAGTCCTATGTGTGAGGTCCTACCGCAAGAACCTCTCTCAAAGATCTACTGTTAAGGTAAGTCCTTACATAACTGTCATTTCTTTTTGCTGCACCTGCTGAAACTGACAAGAACATTGGAAACTTACAAGAACATTGTGTGAGAAGCATGCTATTTTCATAACAAGCTCCTGTACATACTTATAAAAAGGAGCTGCAATGTTTTGCAAAAGTGAGAGACAGAGACTGAGAGACCAAGACTGGAAATTGGGAAGAAACCCAGATGGACTTTCTCTGTTTATACTGCCTTTGTAAATAGTTATACTGAACAATTTTATGTTTTTATTTTACTGTTATTATTATTATTAATAATAAAACTTGTTGTGAATTTTACAACTGCTCCTGGTTTTCCTATGCTTCCTGACCTGTGCCTCGATGACACTGCTGGCCCTATTAAAAAAAATTACACATATTCTCCAACTGCTGCCCCCGATACAATGCAAAACAAACAGACTGTTGTCATATATCTCATACAGTCTCTAAACAGGTTGTATGCATGTCTACGTCCTAAACAATAGACCTTTAAACAGATACAGACACTACTCAGTAGTCTACACTAACTCAAATACTACAGATTAGAATGACAGTGGTAACAAAAAGGCATATGGTTTGGGACAGGTAAAAAAAAAGCTGTATCTAAATGTGTACAGTGAGTATGCCTGTCAACACCCTTGCCCCACAGTCTCAGATTATTTAGCCGCTGGTAATTCTCTTGGTAATCAAGTAATTCTTGTAAGTTCTCTAATTCCCACTCCAGCCGGGCAAGTTTGTCTGGGAGCAGACCCATAGAGTCTTCCAGGTTGGAAATGCATTTGTTGGCTTTGCTTAATCTGGCTGAGTGGGCTGCATTTTGTTCAGCAATTTCCTAGAGCTTCCTTTCCAGGCAGTCTAATTTAGGGCTCAGGGCTTCAATGACTTGCTCTGAGGCCATCCAGCCGAGTGTGGCCATCTCCACAGCCAACAGTGAAACAGGTCCTGGACCCTCCATAGAAATAGATGTCTGTGCCTTCTTTGAGGATTTTTCTGCATTCCGAGGTGGTTTTCCAGCATTCGACAGCAAAGAATTAATCTATCTTGGTTCTGATATTCTTCTGGAGTGTTGCAATTATAATCAAATTTGGTTAGCTATGAAAAATATGTAGTTTTATTTCTAGGCAGGACAGAGCTTGAGAGAAATGCGACTGGTTTGTTAGCTGCTCATTAGGGCCCCCTCTGTGTTTAATATATTGCAGCAAGGCTGTGCTCTCACACCCTGTTTTAATGAAGTGATAATTTCACTATTGCTCAAAAAAGATAAAAACTCAGATTTCTGCAGCTCATATAGTCCTATTTCATTGTTCAATTGTGATTACAAAATTTTTACAAAACATTCTAGCTGAGAGATTAAATAATGTACACACAATTATTCATAGAGATCAAACAGGGCTCATTAAGAGCAGAAGATTATCCTCTAATATAAGATGGACTCTTAATATAATTGAGTAAGTTCCTAAGGAGGGCACAGCCCTGCTAGCACTTGATGGTGAGAAAGCTTTTGATAGGGTGAATTGGGATTTTCTTAAATGAGTATTAGCAAAATTTGATTTCAATGAACAATTTTTAGTTTGGATTAACATGATTTATAATATACCCTCTGTAAGAATCAAAACAAATCAACGCTATTACAAACCAATTTATCTTCTAAGAGGTACTTAACAAGGCCATCCCCTGGCACCTCTGTTATTTGCCATTTTTATAGAACAATTGGCGATTGCCATAAGAGACATTCAAGATTCTCTAGGTATGAAAATTAATTATTCTTATCGCATTATTGCAATATATGTAGACTATGTACTACTTTCTGCAAGAGATTTTCAAAATTCCATCCACAAGATTTTTGAATAGTAGAAACTCATTTAGCAATATTTTGTAATATAGTGAGGCAATTATCCAAAGATTAGAGACAACAATACTTTAGGAGGGATAAATCAGTTTAAAGAGAAAATAAAGTATTTGGCGGGGTCTACATTCATGAAGACATAAATTTTTCAATCTAAATTATGAGCCTTTTTAAGGAAAAATGTATGATTTAGATAGATGGGCTATGCTTCTTTTGACACTGATGGGGAGGGTCAGTATTATAAAGATATATGTACTGCCTGACATCTTATTTTTGTTTCAGGCCGTCCCATTCAGGATGGAGAAAAAAATCTTCATTAATTTTGAAAAAATATCTTAAGAACTTTTTATGGACTGGGAAAAGACCTAGATGGAAATTAGAGAAATTATAACAGCCTCCAGAATCTGGTGGGCTAGGTCTTCCAAATATGATTCTCTACCACCTGCCTGCAAGGTTAGAAGCTGTCACTATCTAGCTAAAAAGCCTGGAGTTGCCCTCACCATGGTTTCCACTCAAAGTTAATTTACTTCCAGGTGAAAACTTATTAACAGCTTTGGAGCTAGATTTTAATAAAGAAGGTCACCATTTTCCATATTCATTTTGTACTAAATCCAGAGCCATGGCCTGGCGAAAGACAAATGAGCTAATGGAATATAAGGGCAAGATCACACAGCTCTCTGCTCTGTTTTATAATTCACATATTCCACTTTCTTATCTCCCCAAATCATGGATACAAGAGAACTTTCTGTTACCCAGATATCTATTTCTCCAAAGGAAATTTCTTTCATTTCAACATTTCACCGAAAAACTAAAACTTCAACCAGGTTCATTCCTTATCTATCTTCACATCCAGGAAGTTTTGAAGAAATGCTTAGGTAATCTAAATATACCCCCCTTAAAGAGCAAGTGCTTGGTAAGGATGTATATCTTAAAAAATGAAGGTTTGGGGCCTTTAGATGTCTCGGTAACCATTTAGTTTGTTTTTGTTTCTTTAATTCCCATTCCATCATTTTATTTGTATTTTGCCAGCTACTTGGATTTTGTGTATTATGATGTTAGAAAAGTTTTATTGGTAAGGCTGGCAGTGTATTTCAGTGGGAAACTGCAAACCTGTTTTCAGATTTTTATAGAGAAATAATACATTCTTCCACCAAAATATTATACATTTAATAGAAATATGTGATGGCTGATAACCTCTTTGTTATAATTTAGCAGGTAACATTTTCTTCATAACTAGGTTTTACTTGAGAAGAAGAAAAGAGAAGCCAATTATTATCTAAAAATCATAAAATCATACCACTGGACCACAGTAGTGCAAACATATAAAAGTCAAAGTTTGCTGCTGAAAGAAGTATCTATTTCTTTTGAAAAAGGCAGAAAAATATCTTTCATTTCTCATTGACATACACTGGGCTCCAAAGTAGCTAGAAGTTTCTGACATCACAATATCAGAATTCCATTGAATTCTTTTTACTAGCATTATGAAAAGCAACGGTAAAAACCCACTTGTTTCACTGATATAACAAATATTTTACTATAAAAGTATAAAGTAATTACTAACACATCAAAATACAATAAATAAAATAATCTGTTGTCTATTTGTTATAGGTAAACACCTGCTCTTTAACCCCTCTTGAATCCTTTTTCTTCAATTCAGATTCGGAAGAAAAATTAATCGGAAGATTATATTTATATACTGTATTCTTGCTGGGACTGCAGTAGAATTAGACTAGCTCCTAAACAATCCTGGGAGAAATATTCAAGTACCCCTCTATCCAAGGAACAGCAGGCTAATATAACCTCACATACAGTAGTATCACAAAATCTTAGGTTGAAAGCAATTCAATTCAGCCTACTACACTGAACTTACTACACACCTCAGAGTCTTAATAAATTCAACTCAGATTATTATTTCTGACCTTTGTCAAAGATGTGGCAATAATATGGGGTCAATTTTACATATTTGTTTTTTGTCCTATACTGACAAAAATGTGTGCCTTGATATTGCAAATTATTGGCATACAATTTCCTTTCGATCCTGGCATTCTTCTTCTTCGTTCAATTAATGATTTAACACTATCTCACACATTTATGGATCTTACAAGTTTAATATTAATAAGTGCCAAGAAATTAATTCTACAACATTGGAAAGATTCACATCCATAAAATTATGAAGCTCTTCTGAATGTAATGCTGACTTTGCCAAATCTGAATGGAAACATTATTACTATTACAGGTAACTGCAATAAATTCAAAGCCCTGGGAGCACTCTTCTTAAATGTTCTAAATAGCGTCATTTATTCTAAATTTATAATAATCAGACTTTTGTAACTGCTTTATATTCTCCCCCTCTCCAGTCATATCTAGTTCTGGGTTATGTAGAGACTCGAGCGAACCTCCAGGATGGAGTATCCTGAACCTGTTGAAACAAGATTCTGACACCCCCCTCCAAGACAATGCAAGCTGTCACATCTCCATCCCCTGAAAAATGGAAAAAGAAATTATCTTTTAGCACTCCTAAATGTTACCAGTTTGCTCTACCTGCTAGCCCCCAGTCCTCCCTGGTTTAGCAATTTATTAATTTTTTAAGGCACCTCCTGTTCTTTACTAGGCCACTGGTTATTGCCTAGACAAATCATTTGCACTGCCATGCTGTAACCCACTACAGCATCTAATGTCCACGTTATAGGATTGCAGTACCAGGCTCTTTCTTAATAATTTTGGGTCTTGACCAATGGTCCTGTGGAGTCATGTGAGGGGGTTGTGGTCAGCAACCAGTGTGTATGATCTCCCATGTAAATATGGTTGGCACTTCAGGAGAGCCAAGATGATACCCGGACACTCTTTCTCAACTGTGGCATAGGTTTTCTCTCTGGGCAGCAGCTTCCTGCTCAAGCACACGACTGGGTGTTCCTCTCCTGTGTGCATGGCCTGATTTAGGCCTGTCCCTAGTCCATGATTGTATGCATCCATGTGCACAATAAACTTCAGAGAATAGCCAGGAATCATGAGAAAAGGTGCCCAACACAGTGCCTCCTTCAAATGGTGGAATGCTGTCTCACAGTGACCCATCCACTGACCATTTTCTGGCATTTTCTTTCTTGTGAGATCAGACAGAGGTCTGGCCATACTACTGAAGCCTGGCACAAACTTTCATTAGTACCCTGCTGTCCCAAGGAAGGCTCATACATATCTCTTTGTTGTGGGCATGGCTCGTTTCCTGTATGGCCTCAATTTGTACTGGCTCAGGCCAGGTGCACCCACTCCCTCCCATGTGCCCAAGGTATAGCACCTCTGCCATCCCTATATGGCACTTCTCCACCTTGACTGTCAGTCCTGCAGCCTTCAGTCAATGTAACACCTCAGTCACTTGCCTGACATGTGATCATCCCATGCCTGGCTGTAGATGGCTATGTTGTCCATGTATACCAGATCAAAGTCTCCTGCCCCAGAGAGAATGTGATTCACGAGTCGTTGAAAGGTGACTAGTGCATTCTTCATCCTGAATGGCATTACCAGAAAGTCAAATAGGCCAAATGGCGGGACAAAGGTCAACCTCTCTCTGACTTCAGGGATCAGGGGTACCTGCCAATAGCACTTTGTAAGATATATGATGGTCAGTTACATGGCACCCCAACCTCTTTAGGACCTTATTTGTCTTGGGAATAAGATATGTGACCAACACTGTACAGCTCTTGAACTTGTGTTAGTCAATGCAGAGCCTTGTGGTCCCATCCTTCTTGGGGATCAGTACCACCAGTGAGGTCCAGGGACTACTGAACTCCTGGATTAATCCTAAGAGCCAGCCTTTCCTTGATCTCTCCTTCAATGGCATATTTCACTCCCTTGGGGACTATATAGGGTGGCTGCTTTAGATGTGCCTGGGACTCTGTATCCATGTGGTGCCCAACCAATGTGGCATACCCTGGTTTCCCCATGAACATTTCCCTAAATGTAAGCAGCACCCACTCATTTTGGCAGTTTGGACCAGTGTCAGTCACTCTGAGAGGGTGACCACATCCATGTAGGATTATCCCTTGACTTCTCCCATGAGATCAACCAGTGAGTCTGAATCTGCATCCTCCTTTGGGTAGCTGCACGCAGCCAAGACCATCTTGTTCTGATCAAGTTAGGGCTTATGTGGTAGATCTTTTACCTGTGTCTCCTGTTAGGTAGCTCCACCATGTAATTAATATCATTCACCCTCCAGACCACTGAGTAAGGACCCTTCCAAGCCATCTGCAACTTATTTTGTTGGACAATGAATGATGAGCACCATCACCCGTTGCCTGATTTCTTACTCCTGGGCTCTGGCCCCACAGTGGAACCATGTCTTCAGTCTCCGTTGTGCAGTTGCTAGGTAGCTCCAGCTCCTTGAGCCATGACCTGAAATTTTGGGGGGCAAAAAGAAAGGTGCACAGAGAGAACCAAAATCAGCATTAGATAAATGCAACAACCAATTTATTTATACAAGGTGCACGGACCTAAAAACGACAAACAAAAGAACTACAACCCCGGTGCTTTGAACCCTTGTGGACTCTTCATCGGGGGGGGAGAAGTCAGCGTGTGTGGTAGTCAATTTTTAAAGGCTACCGCTTAAAGGAACAGTACCATAATTCATTCCACACCGCAAGTGACAGTGAATAACACAATACAGAAACATTACAAAAAAATTAATAGGCATTGAAGAAACAAGCTGGGTATAAATTTCTAACTTGACAATAAATATTATAATGCCAGACAAACTATGGCATTACATAGGATAAAATATCCCTCAAAAAGTCCGTTTCCTAAAGTAGAAAAAAGGCATCCATTAAAATGGGACTTTAAGTAGAATTCATTCTGATGAGTACCTGTAAAAAGAAAAAAGAAAAAAAAGGGAGAGAAAAATATAAACAAACATAGAAAAGCATATAACAACCATCATCAGGCAACTTGACCAATGTTCAAAGATTCACTTAAAAAACAAATAAATAAATTTTATTCAAAGAAAGGGAGTAATCTCCCAATTATCATTCAATCCTTCCGGAGAGACTGCATTCAGCTGAAAAATGTGTCTGCTCTCCCTCTGCGTCGATTACTTCCTCTAAAGAAAGGAGGTACATGATCAATCACAGTAAATTTAAAGGATGACAAAGCCTGTCCATGGCACATACTCCAATGTGTACCCACTGAGGTGTCTCAACGTCCATGTAAAATAGATCTAACATGCTCCTGTATGCATTCTTTTAAGGGACGGGTAGTCATTCCTACATACAGGGTGGGGCAATCGCACGATAGGGCATAAACCATATGTGTGGTGCGACAGGTAACAAAATGATGAAGACAAGTTTTTTTTTCCATTTGTCGGACTAGTGAAGGTGTTCCCTTGTTTCATACAGGTGCATATATTGCAATTTCCACATGGGAATGAACCCTGTGGTTTTGCTGGGAGTAAATTGTGAACCTGAGAGGGTCCAGGGACAAAATGACTCCTAACAATTCAGAACATACTCCACAACAGATTTCCCATAGGGAGCAAGGTCACCCTCCTATCCATCCCTTACCAACTCAAGGAGACCCCTTACACTATAGGCAAACAGGATCTTGAAGGGTGAGAACCCTGTGGACTTTTGGGGGACTTCCCTATATGCAAATAAGAGATGGGGTAAGTACTTGTTCCACTCTCTCCCATGCTGGTCGGTGAATACCCTTAACATAGATTTAAGCAAAGCATTAAATTACTCAACCAGACCGTTAGTCTGTGCGTGGTATGGAGTGGTCCTGAGCTGCTGTATCCCACACTGCTCCCAAGGACTAGCCATTAGGGCAGGCATAAAATTGGTGCCCTGGTCTGACAGAATCTCCTGGGGGGGAAATCCACCCAGCTGAATATTCCCAGCAGTTTATCAGCCACTTTTCCTGTCTCATTGGAGGACAAGGCCATGGCCTCTAGGAACCTTGTGGCATAATGCACAACCACCATCGACTCATGATATAGACACCCATTCTCCCAGTATACCTCAATTTTCTCTAAACCCTGAGAGTTACCTTCCACCCTGATAGCCAACTCCCTTAATTTCTGTCAGGATGTGTTAGCTTGCTGAGCTCTCCACAGCTCTGCATGCCTAATTTTCCCTATAATACACTCTCCTGTGGGAGATCCACCCATGGCTGGGTTCTCACCAGTCTGTAGCTGCTCCCAGCTCATTCTTCAGCTACAACTTCCCCTGCTGTTGAGGGAGGGGTTGTTTCAGCTGCACGTCCCCTGTGTCCTCAGGAGCCGGGTTCCCTAGCCCTACTACAGAGAGTGAGACACACATTGTTGGCCTGACTGTCAAAGTCATTACCCATAACTACATCCACAGGCAGGTCTGGTAAAACATCCACCTCCTGTATGCCCTGGCTGCCTTTCCAGCTTAGAAAGATTCAGGCCTTTGACACTGAGTCTGCAAGGCCCATCATTCCTCTAATTCTAGAAAACTGGCCTGATAGGATCTGTTCCTTATGAATCAAATCCTGTTTTACCACTGAAATGGAGGTATCAGTGTTCTTCAATCCCTGAGTTACCATCCCATTTATTAACACAGGGAGCATGTGTGCAGTTGAAGAGTTTGTGCGACCTGCACTCTGGATACAGGCCACTAGCTGCTGGGAGCTTCCAGAGCTACCCCCTCTAGCTGTACTTGCCCCTTTTACTATATTTGTTGGAGTGTCATATAACAGGTGTCCCAGTTTTTGGCATATATAGTACCTGTGTGCCCTTGACTCCATATTTTTGAAACCATTGAGTTTTCCTTTTTGTTTGGGCACATGCAGGTTTCCCTTAGGTCCCCCTCCCCACAGGGTTCCATTAAAGCCACCTGATGTCCCTTTCCCATTGCTTCTGCATGGAAAGTATGGTAGGCTAGACAAAAACTGATCAGCCCTCTCAGCTGCCTCCTTCATGAAACTCGGAGTCCTATATAGCAACCATACTGTATGGCAGCATCCTGCAGTGCTGGAGCAGAGGGAGAATAACATTGGGCGGAGATTCGGGGATCTCCAAGAAATCCTCCAGGTTCCTCTTTGTGACATCCTCCTCCTCAGTCTGGAACCCCTTAGTGGAGGAGAGCTGCTTCATAATATTAAAGAAGGAGGAGTTCTCTGGGGTGGGGGGCCTTGGGGTGTGTTACTGAGTCCTCTTTCCTGAAGCAGACACCAGACCTGTCAGAGGAGTCTACCTCCACATCTTCCTCTTCATCCTCTTCATCAGGGAGGATGAGATCAGGGTGATATTCCTCCGCTACATTGGCCTGTTTTGCAGCAGGAACTGATGGCCGGAGTATCGACGGCTCTCTAGAGGGCACAGGACGTATAGGTCGAACTAGTGTCAACACAGCAGCAGCGTCCGACGGCAAGGGCAATGAAGGCCCAGGCCATGGAACAAACTGTTGGATGACAGCCAAAGTTAGGGAGGTGAGAACTGCATTGAAGTCAACAGCAGAGTGAGGAAGAGCTGTTGACACAGGTATCGATGGAGAGGGTGAAGGACCCAGCTCTGATGAACTGCCACCAGCTGCAGTAGAGGTGGTGAAGTCCAGTGCCTGTGGACCTTGTGGCTTGAGAGGTTGCAATGGTGGGGCTGGGGCCAATGGCCCATCTATAGCCCTGAGAAGGTTGGAGGACCTCTCCACAGTGAGGGGCCTGATAAGAGCAAAGACCTGCATGGTGAGAGGTGTTGAAGCCAAAGCATTTGATGGTGCAATCGCAAGAGGAAAAAAAGGAAGAATCCAATGGGGACTGCGATCGCCATCGAGTGGAGTGGTTCTTAGGCCTGTCCTTATCCCAACACAGATATTTCCCCAAGGATTGTCCTGCCTCTTGGCGGTCTGATAGCCCAAAGAGGATGTCAGCAACTGGAAGGGGGGAGCCCTGGAAGAACCCTGTTCTCCGCTAGCTGCCTATTGCTCCATGGGGAACTTCTGCAGGGCTTTCTTGTAGTGCCACTGGTGGTGAGGTTGACTTTCATGCAAAGCTCGCAGGCAAGAATGTTGTGACCAGGCCCAAGACAGCAGACACAAAGTTCGTGGTTGTCGGTCAAAGAAATCTTCTTTCCATAGTGGTAGCAATGGAAAAGAGACGGAGTAGTTCTTGACATACAAAAATAAAAATAAATCACTTTAAAATAAAGTGATTAGAAGGTTTTAACAAAATAAAAGGTATGTAAAATTTTGGCGGTCAACTGAGCGACGAAGCTTCCATGGAGCCCATGCTTGAATGGTCGACGGCGGGAAAGAACTAAGGAGGGAGCAGGGCTACCCAAGCTTATGTAGGGCTGTGACATTGGAGCCTGACATCAGCATGGATGGCCCCTACTAGACTGCTGCAGAAAAGCTTCTGTGTGATCCTAGCACTTGACAGCTAAGTTCAAAACGTATGACCTGATGACAGAGATATCCTGGAAAAAGATCTAGTAGATCTGGGGCTAGTTGAAATTTGGAGAGCACTTCACCCCATGGTAAAAGATTACTCCTTTTTCCCTCCAGTCCATCAAAACCACAAAAGGACTGATCATGTCATACTCTCAAAACAGTTAACAGGTGAAGTTCTGCATTGTGGTTACCTCCCCATTATTATATCAGACCATGCACCACTAAAAATGGTATTAGACCTGGGGGAAGACAAACAAAGGAGCACAAATACAGAGGTTAACTGTGGTTCAGAGCTCAGTGCTTATGTTACATACTGGAGCTGGATGATGTAGGTTGTGCTTTGATACAGAGGCCAGACCAGTAAGTAGAACAATGCTTGCAAGGTACTAGTAGTATGAAATGATTCGTGCTTAGGTGCTTCAGCATAGACATGAGCAAGTCAGTGATTATAGTACATATGAACTGGATAGTATATGCAAGGTGCTTAGATGCTTGAACTGATGAGTCACTTGTTATGATTTGATAGTTTTGGCCTTTCTCTTTATCCCACCGTAGGAAGGATGCTTAGTCCAGTATTATGAGACCCCCCCAAAAAAATAATGATATCATACGATTGTTCTGTATCCGACTGTTGAAGGAGTCGAGTAGGATGACACCCCCAAGAAAATGAGTAGCAGTATGATTACCTCCTCCAACTCCAGAGATTGTGACCGGTAGCATGCAAGAGAGGAAAACCCCCCTTGGGGGGAAACTTCTGAGGACCCATTGCCACCGATCTGCCCATCCTTATGAGCATACTAAAGGAGAGTAATCTTAAATAACATTTAATTTCATTGGCTAATCCGAACCCCAAAGTTGTAGAACCTGATCTAGAGAACCGGGGACCTGAAGAAGTAATGAATCGTGACATGTCAAGTCAACATAGCAATCATCCTCTTTGTAAACTACAAGTTCGAGAATCCATGAGCAGGCTGGAATGATAGTAGAATGGAATCCATGGTCAATATGAATTTGAAGGTGACGAGTTGCAGTGGTGAAGTACTCCAGCAGGTGAGGACTTCTCAGAGGAGAACCAGGAATCAAAGGCTAAGCGTTCATGTCCAGAGAAGGAGGACAGTTGGGTCGTGTTGCACTTGGCAAGCTTTGCAAAAGAAGACCATGGTGATGAAGCACAGGAACTGGTGTATGGCGTAATCAGGAAGGACAGAGCAGTAGGAACCTCCAATCCAGAGAGGGGAGCAAGTAAGTGAAGCAGGTAGATATCTTAGTGCATATAGGTAGACAAAGTCAGATATACTTCCAGGTAGAGAAGCAAAGTGGGTTGTAAAATCGGTGAGTTAGTCATGATAACCTCTTGGTCCTGAAAGAGCGAAGCAGGTAATAAGAGCAGTAGGGTAAGAAGTGGACCTGTATGTAGGTCAGTAGTAGTAGTAGTAGTAATGAATATGCAAGATGTAGACATAGTAGCAGAGGAGTAGTATATCACAATACTGTATATGCACGGTATACAGCGAGGAGCATGCAGAATTGGAAACAGCACAAAAGTGAAGTATTGTCTGTGATCTGAATAGTTGCATAGTGATGAATGCATCCACGTTTTGCAGCCAGAATGGTACAGTAGTTAGAATTGATGTGGTGAGCATAGTCTGACGAGTCCTGAATAGTCGAATGTATGAGTCATAAACGGTGATTGCTGAAGAGGCTGAATCAAATAAAATAGGATAAGCTCAACAACGTCCTAGTAGGAGTGTAGCAGTAGTGATTCATGTGACTGAAGCGGCAAGACAGAAGCATCCAAGAATAGATGACGAGTGGCTAAACAAATCCAGATGTGAGTCCATAGTAAACAGGAGCTACTAAGGCTGGCAGACACGGCTGCAGATAGATGTATAGAGGGATATGCGAACCTCCAGGGCCCGAGCTGGGCGTGGCATGTGTAGAGCAGAAGTAGGCAAACCCCCAGCACGATGGGCGAGGCATGTCATAGAAGCAGGTGAATATAGCATAGTCATATAAGATCAAGGGACCTCTAGCCCATAGGGGCACAGGTCTTTAGAAGTGCGATGCGATGAACCTCTGGTCCGCAGGACGAGGCAGGTTGTAGAGCTGGGGTAGATAGAGTAATAGTAATGTTGAACTGCATGCAATGCAGAATTAGTATTGAGCAGTATGGAATAGATTGTAAATAATGTTATAAATGGTAGCATACTTCTAAGCCAATTCTGTGCAACGTAGAAATATTCTGAGGCATATATATGAGAGCAATAAAGGGAGCTGTAAACTGTCATTTCCTGATGATTGAAGATGGTAAGGCATGATAAGAGACCTGGGTGGATAAGTTGGCAACTCAACCTGAAGGAAAGCATCCAAACTGTAGTAGATTTATGTCTTAAGCTTAAGCTGTGAATGGGAAGGCATTATGACACAGTAGTACATCCAAAGGAGGTGAAGCAATATGGCAAGAAGCATCCTAGGGAATTAAGTGAATATTCAATGTAATCCAAATTAGAACCAATGGAAGGAGTGTATCATGAAAATGGCAGCAGGTGAGGGTTGCAAGGTCCAAGATTCGAGTAGTATGACTGGAGGTGAGAAATAACTGGTGATGCAACCAATCCCGAGAAGTAAAGTGAATGAAGAGAGGCAGCTAAGCCACGAAGGCTAGCATGGTGGCTGGACCACACATAGGTCAACCAGCAAAACAAATAGTATGTGGCCGCTAAACCCCACGAAGGTTAGCATGCACAGCTGGACCACATGTAGGTCAGCTGGCAAGTTGAGTAGAGAATGGCAGCTAAACCCCACGAGGGCTAGCATGCGCAGCTGGACTATGTAGGTCAGTCAGAGAAAGTAGAGAGAGCCAAAAAGCTTGTGATCTGAATGAGCATGGCATGCTGAGATCACGTAAGCATTGAATGCTACAGCCTTACCAGGTCAAATACAGGAGTGAGTGCAGCAGAATCCTAGATGTGAAATGCAAAGGGGATGGCAGCAAGCAGAGCAATAGTTTGCGTAAACGAGGCACAATGATTTCGAAGCAAGTGGACCAGCACGTAGGTCAATAGACAGAATACTGTAGTAAGCAGTGGTCTGCATAGAGGGCTGCATAACTTAGGGCAGTAGAATGAATACAACGTTTCAGCAGCTGAAGGAAGGTGAAAAAAGCTGGAGCAGGCCAGGTAGCCCTAGTTGTCCATGGCAAGGACAATCAAAAATATGGCTGTCACTTGCATATAATTCTTACGGTGTACCAACTGAGTACTAAAGCATGCAAGCCAAAGTGTTGAGGTTCACACATGAGCAGCCCAATGAAATACCACTGTGCACTCATAGCTCAGTGGATGCAATGTAGATTATGCAGTTGGGAAGTGACGTACCTGTAGCCGGGATTCACTGAAAGTACGGAGCATGAAAGCTATGGCTGAAGTGCAATATGCAATGCAGGGGAGTTGTAGCAAATTGAATGAGGGCAATGGTTTGCTTAACTGCACAGTGAAACATAAGTCTCCCACAGTGTAGTAAAAGTATATGTCAAGTTTGAGCTCCTAGTAGTTAAAAACAAGCACTAATGCGTCCAGCATGCCAGTTTTATCTGAATCCTAGATATTGATAGTCCTTTACTGAGCAGGTCAGAGCAATGGGGAGGCGTTGTTGAATAATAGAATTAGTAATGCTTTGATTATAACTGGCTGGCATTATTTCAGCAGTGTACTATCACTACCAATGAGCAGTTATGCAGAAGCCATTTAGTGGCAGCTCAATTACACCATACACTGCTGTTGTATAAAGAATTATATCATGCCCTGTAGCAACATTTAATATAGATGGTATGAAACGCAAAGTCAGAGGCACCATATCTACTATATGCTAGCGATGCGTGGAGACGATAGTGTAAGTATACAATGAATTGACCGTGGCACAGTAGACAGTTATGCTGAGCGTGCTGTTCAACCAAGGGCAGGCCAGGGCCAGCATAATTCATGAGTGATGAATGAGTCAGAGTACGAGACATCCACGACTGGAAGGCTGAAGGCACGGACCCGCTGTTACAGAGAGTAATGTTAAAAGTCCTGCAGTAATGCTCGGTACAAGCGAGGCATCTGTAGCTGTGAGCAGAGAAGGGGGAGAAGAGGCTCCAGTGATGATGATCTGTAGTCTGGAAGTGGGTGCATCCTGAATGCAAACGAGCGGCATGGAGCAGAGGTTGCGTAGGCAGAAGCAGTGGGAAAGAACGAAACAGGTAAGCTGGAATGGTAGTAGGAGCAGAACAGTGGCAGCTGAATGAGTGGCCAGAAATAGCAAGGGGTAGTCCCCCAAAAAATAAAGGCATGAAGAGAAACAGACGATCAACAGGACAACGAAGGAGTAAGAGGAGGAAGCAAAGCACAAAACAACACTAGACAAAGGCGAAGCAGCGGGGGGACAGAAAGCAACACGATCAGCAGCGAGTGCGACTCACTCTAAGCAGGGTGGTGATCAGACTGCTAGCTGAAATAGGAAGTGGGGGAGGGCTCTTCACTTAAGCAAGAGCATCGCCCTTCATTTGAACCCGCTAAATAAAGACAAATTTCTGATGCAGCTAAGGGGAGATAAAAGAATTTGGGGGAGAGAAGAAAGGATCAGTAGAGGACATGGGAATGGTCTGGGATACCCTTAAAGCATTTATTAGAGGCCGAACTATTGCATATTTGACAAAACTTAAAAAGGAGTGCACTGCCCAAATTACAGATCTTGAATAAAAAATAGTGGAGACTGAAAAGGAACTTAGAGCAAAGCACAATGCAGAAAAATATTATTCGTGGACTAAACTAAGGCTGGCATACAACGATGCCACCTCAGCTCAGTTTGAAGGAGCTCTCTCATAGCAGAAGACTAAATATTATGAAGCCAGAGGCAAGTGCGGAAAACTTTTGGCTTTCTAGCTTAAAAACTCTCTGCTGCTAGGAGTACACATCTCGGACCGGGGGCATCTACTGAGAGGCTACAAGAGGTAATGACTTTGGCCTCCTGATTGGCTTGTTTGTTAGAGGTGTTAGCCTGTCAACACTGTGCGTTGACTGCCCAACCCAGGCCGGTCCTGAATTTAAGGACCACACTAATCACATGACTTCCTGTGGCACTGTTTCCCGTTAGCAGGTTATATTTTCTCCCCACTAGAGGGCTTCCATACTTTCCAACTCCCGGCCTCTCTGACCCACCCTCCTCTCACTATTCTCTGACACCCTGGCTTAACACTCCTCTCTACTACCATCCTCACAGCATCCTCTATAACACCCTGCTTGCCTCACTGTCCCTCCTCCCCGCTGTCTCACCTTTTCCGGCTCACCTCAGCCCTCACCTCAGGTCGTAGCCCCTCCTGACCTGACACTCCACGCACTACCCTTCCCTCTGCTACCACTAGGAGTCACTAACGAACTCTCCTTGTACAGCCTTTCACCCACCTTTTAGACAGTACCTCACACTGTATCTCTAGGCCCCACCAGGCTATTCGCAAGGTGTCTTTCCCCTGGATTTTGAACCTTGCACCTCCTGCACCAAAGTCTGTCACCCTACCACTGCACCACGGAGAACACCACAATGAAGGGTGTCAGTATGTTCTCTTTATATCTACACTGGATCGGTTCCCTTACTAATAGAATGGCGAGCCACACCAGCCTTCCCAAACTTGCCATGCTGCTACTGTTGACACTTACTCTGCACTATCCTGGACCCGCTGGACCCCCGCCACCCACCCACCCCTTCGCTAAAAATACACCCCAATACCCACCATCATGCCTCCACCTTGTCTACTCCCTCTGCCCTCCCCACCCTGCTAGTCTCCCCCTTGCACTACACTCTCCTCAGCCACCCTGCCCTCTTCTCCACCTAGCCATCCCAGCTGTCCTTCCCATGCCCATCCCCTGCACACTCCCCTCCAAGTCTTCTTATCACCCTCACCCTGAAAATAGACTAAGTCTCACAGCCCTCCTTAGAGTAATCTTCCTGTTACTATTATTGTCAGGCAGCATCCACCCCAACCCAGGCCCTATAACTCACAACCAACCAAAGTCACCCCAGGAACTACACATAGCCTCTATCAATATCTGTAGTTTGCCCCAAAAAACTGCAGCCCTTCAATGCTGGCTGGCACAGCACCAACCGGATGTCCTGGCACTGGCACAGAAACTTTCCCAAAAAAACCCTGACTCTTCCATCTCCCTCCCTGGCTTCTCTCTCCGCCATGAAGATAGAACGGGAAAATGAGATGGTGGGTGTGCCTTCTATATACATGACACCCTGCTGTATGTGACACCCTGCTGTGCAAACCCTCCCTGCTCCTACTCTAGACCATGGGACCCAAGCCCTCTCATTAAAACTCACCCCTGATCCCACCAGGGCCCCACTTATTATCACTGTTACCTATGTCCCTCTAAGAAACCAAGCAGCTGCTATTCAGTCACTTTCAGACTACCTCACCAGTCTTCCCCACAAAGTGGAGCAGATACTAGTCAGAGACCTCAACATTAACTGGCTTGCCAGCGCAGCAGTCCATGTCAAGGACACCTTTACGGCACTTGACCTTACCCAGATGGTATCCCAACCCACAAGAACAAACCCCTCTAATGGCTCTCACACCCTACTAGACATCCTGCTAACAAACCATCCTCACTGAATCTCGGATCTTGTCGTCCTTCCTGACTCACAAAGTGCCCACTCCCCAATCCTTTTCTCCTGGTCCCGTCAGCTACCCAAACATCACCCCAACTTCACCTCCCGCCGCCATCTATGGCCAGGTGGCCTCACCAAACTCAGAAAATACCTGGCACAATGAGACTGGTCTCCCATAACACGGGCACAGAATATAGATGATACCCTAACTATTTCACCTGCTCCTTCAACAGAGCCTGTGATATTGTGTCCCACTTACCAAAGCTCTTACCAAGAAAGGTAATGCACCTTGGGTCACCCACGCGTTGCTGCAGCAACTCAAACTAAGAGACAGTCTCTGGCACAGAGCCACTGAATCTGGCTTAGAAGGCGGACAGGCAAATATACAATGCCGCACGCAACAAGTGCACATGGGAGACCTACAAAGTCAAGGCAGAATTTTACAGAACCACCCTTGCTACCTCCTGGGGGCATGCACGAATATTTTGAGACAACATTAAAGAACTTAATGGGAAATCCCAATCCCTCCCCCAACTCAACATCAATAACAGCATCTCCACTGATCCTCTATCCATCACTAACTGCCTCAATTCCACCTTCTCCGACCTTAGTGCAATCCTCCCTAGTAACTTTTTCGACCCAGTTCTGCCTATCACAGAGTCTAGTCACCAATGCCCGCCTTTCCACCTAAGGGTCATTACCCCATTAGAAGCTAAAACCTACCTGTCCAAAGCTCTAAGCAGCTCCAGTTACTGCAAAGACTCCTTTGACATGAGAATCCTTCACCTGGTTCTTGACACCGTCCTCCCCCCACTCACAGACCTCCTCAATTGCTCTCTGTGCCTGGCCAATTTCCTATCACCTGGAAAACAGCTGTCATAACCCCTATACTAAAAGTGGTGACTGCTCCTCCCCTAACAACTACTGACCCATCTCCATCCTCCCCAACTCTCAAAGGCCCTTGAAAAAAATCACGTCAGACCAACTCATTGAGTACCTGCTCGCACACAATCTACTATGTAGGGAACAACATGGATTCAGATCTGGCCACAGCACTACCACCACCCTTACAGAATTTTCTAATTTCCTTCACTCTGCCCTGAATAAAAGCCACCTTGCAGGTGCCATTTTCATTGACCTCTCTAAGGCCTTTGACACAGTCTCCCACCCCCTCCTTCTGAACTCACTCCAGCACATTGGTGTATCACAAGACCCACTCTCATGGTTCTCCAGCTATCTCACCTCTAGATCCCAATGTGTCACAATTCACAACACCCTCTCTACCACCCTGCTGGTATGCTCTGGGGTCCCTCAGGGCTCCATCCTGGGTCCTCTGCTCTTTAGCATATATCTTAATGCCCTGCCCAACTCCTGCTCCAGTAGTGTACTTCTCTATGCAGATGATGCAGTTCTTTACGTCTCCCACTCTGACTCCACTGCACTCCAGTCCTCCCTCCAGGACTCATTCAATCAAATTGAAAACTGGTTTACTGACCATAGACTAGTTGTTAACATCAAAAAAACAAAGACCATGCTCTTTGCACATTGCCAAAACAAAGCCAAAGACGCCCACCTAAGGATCCTCTCCAGCTTTCTTCTTCCACCAGACCAGGTCCATACCCATAAATACCTGGGCATTACTTTTGACACCACCCTCTCCTTCCATGAACACATTAGCATACTCTTCTCCACCACTAATGCCCGTATCAGCCTCTTACATTGACATAAGGACTGCCTGCTGCCTGAAGATCTCTGACTGGCAGTCACATCCTCAGTCCTATCACTTTTGGACTACAGGCTCACTATTTACACAGCCTCGGACCCCACCGCGCTGAATAAAATCCAATTTCAATCAACAAAGCATGTTGGCTCCTTTCCAGTGCAGACAAATGAAAGCATACCTGCACCCTCTACTCTCTAACCAATATTCTCATGCTCGAGGAACGTCTCCAATACCAGACATGCCTCCTTGCCAAAAAAATCCACCTGGATATGACACCCCCCCCCCCCAGGGTTTCCACGTCCCTTATACCAGCCACCTCCTCTGTTGCCACTCGCAATGCCTCTAGAAATGTCTGGAAGGTACCCAGGGTTAGAAACACCTCAGCACAAAGATCTTTCCTCTTTATAGCCCCCTCCTGGTACAATGCCCTTCCCTCTGCTATTACCTCCTTACCCAAAATAGGTCCTTTCAAGGCAGCTCTAAAGAATCACATTCTGTCCTCTCACAACTGTCAGTGCTCCCGCTAAGCCTAGCTCCAGGCCCTACTCTTGCATTAGTGGTTGTACTAGCTTTCCTCAATCAATGACTCTCTGAGACAGCACCCACAGTTCTGCCTCTGCATGCTCTAGGCCCAAATGTTTTAACCAACTGGTATGCTAAGATCATACCAGTGTTAGGATTATGTTTTTGACAATGCTTCACCTGAGGCAGCATCCTGCTACTGATTGTAACTATGTGCATCAGCCGCTAATTGAGTGTAACTATTGTGCTTCAACCGCTATTTGATTATAAGTATGTGCTTCAACTGCTATACTTAGCTACCACCTGTATAGGACAATTACTCAATTGTATCACATCCTCCTGTAAACAACAGTCACAAATGCTGTCCTGTAATAACCATGTTAATACTGTATTTTACCTGGTTTTTGACTTTGTATTTAACGTGGAGCCTTTGGAAACGAGTCTTTGACTCAAAGGATTGTAATTCCGATGTTATCTAAAATAAATAAAATAAATAAAAACAAGAGGTGCTCAGACACACAGACTGCATACAGTCAAATACAAATGGAGATCACCAAACACAAAGAAAGAAATGCAGAGTTTGTCTACTACTACTCAGAATTATACACCTCAGGGAAGGGTAACCCAGGTATCACCCCAAATACCAACCAGTTTAATTTTTATGAAGGGCTACCCCAGATAAATAAGCAAGACAAAGAACAGTTGGAGGGACCCTTTACGAAGGAGGAGATACTGGCTTCCATGGGTGCTCTGACCTCTAGAAAGACATCTGGGTGAGATGTCCCCCATAGAGCTATACAAATGAGTAGCAGCAGATGTTCTAGGGCCCTTAAATAGCATCTTATAGGTAGCAGGTGAGGAAGAATGGCTACCTGAATCGTTTAAAGAGGCGAGGGTCTCTGTTCTCCCCAAACCATCAAAACCCAGGGACCAAGTGACATCCTATCTCCTTGCTGAATGCCAACTTTACAATGTATGCCAAAATGCTGGCAGCTAAGCTGAAGGAGGTGCTCCCCAAGTTAATAACTGCTGACCAGTCTGGGTTTGTAGGGGTAGAGGGGCCTATATGAATATTAGAAACCTGGCATAATTTTGGACAAGGGATAATGAGTCAGTACAAGCTGTCAGGTGGTGGTCTCACTTGATGCTGAGAAGGCTTTTGACCAGATTGAGTGGGACTCATTGGTACAGGCTACCTACTATAGCCCCACAGCAACAATCCAGACAAATGGACAGTTTTCAGCACAAATTCCCTCTCCTACTTCATATCACTTTGAAGCCTTTCTCACAAGCCATCCAATCAAGACTGGGACATCATGGGGATTGGGGCAGACTCAATAACAGCCCCTGTCACATTGTATGCAGATGATTTGTTAGTCTGTATAACACATCCAGAAAAATCCTTGCCCACCCTGATGGAGGTGATAGAGATATTTGGCATTTAAAGCAAGATACAAATTATAGATGTCAAAATCTATTGTAAAGCCTCTCTGTGAAAGTGACTACTGGGTGTTAAAGAACACCCTACCATTCAAGTGGACCTCAGAAAGGTTTAGATACCTGGGGGTGAATGTCACTAAAAGGTTACAGTACCTATATGAGGCTGATGTCTCTCCTCTACTTAGGAGTACAAAGAGCTGTTAACCAAATGGAAGACACTATCACTCTCCCTAACTGAATGAGCTCACGTGCGAAAAATGACAATCCTGCACAGGTTCTTATACCTATTTCAGGTGCTGCCAATCTATGTGTCACACAAGTTTTTAAAGCAGCTTAAAGCCTGCTGCACAGGTTGGTTATGGGCCAAAAAATCCTTGGGTCAGTTTCAACCAACGAACATTGCCACCGGGAGAGGTGGGCTTGGGTGTTCCTCACTTTGAAAGATACTACTGAGTGGCACAGCTGGCAGGACTGAGAGGGTGTTATGATGTGAACTGTGATAGCATATAGAATAATTCATGGGGTGGTGTGTTTAACATGATTTTACACACACCTGAGGTGTTGGATGCTACATAAACCCCGAGACTGGCGCTCAATGAGTATATTTAAGCATCTAGCACCAAGAGTGTGTGTAAAATCTCAAGTTAAACACACTACCTCATGTTCTAGTTTATGTAATTGCGGGGGATCATTTTTTTTGTCACTGCAATTATATAAAATGAAAAGACAGCCCTGTGCAGCCGTGGTCCACTCAAGTTTTAGTGCAGTTGGAAGTGGGTGATGAAAGGAAAGATTTCCCTTTTTGTTTTGCTTTTTTACATTTTTTTAAAAAGCTTTACCGTTACAATGTAAGCAGCCCAGTAAATGTTATTTTTTAATGAATTTACTGCAGAGTCCGAGTGGTGGTGAAGTGTCCAGCGCTAAGAAATGGCAGCTGGCAATGAGGAAGGGAACAGCAGCAGCTTGCACAGGTGCAAAACAAGGGAAACCTGGCGCATGTTCGCCGCTATAACCCACAGGTTATAATGGCGAATTATAACCGGGTTTCCCTATGGGAAAAAAACAATATCCATTTATTATAAAGGAATATTGGAAAAGAAGATCACAGGGAAAGTAAGATTAACTGGTTTGTTGTATTCATGTAAGGGCTATAACTACAAAGTGGCCAAAGAGAATCTGGTCACCACACCTATTAAGAATTTGGCACAAAGTCCACAAATTAATGGGTACCGAATCATATTTCACTACTTTCCCCATTAAGGGGCAATCAAATATGCCTCGAGGTTTTTAAAAGACTCTGGCTACAAGCAGAGGGAACAGAGGGGAATATCTCTGCTTGGACACCTATATGAGAATGGGAAATTAATGATATTTCAAGAACTGGTACAGACATATGGTACTGTATACCTGGAACTAATTTTTTTCCTTAAATATGCCCAACTAAGAAATTATCTTACCTTTGTCCTGGGGCCCACATTAGCACTACAGGAACCCTCAGGAATAGCCAGCATTTTAAATTGTGCAAAAGGTAAGAAGGGACTGGTCCATAATCTATATAGACATATTGTGTTAGGGGTCTCAGACAAACGAATAAACAAACAGTTCAAGTGGCACCTCACACTTAATACAGAAAGAGATGAAGCAGACTGGGCAAATATATGAAGCGATAGGGTGGAAAACCCAAACTGAATGCAAATTCAAACTTATACAACACATGACTATAAATCAAACCTATTACACCCCAGACAAGTTGTCAAAATGTTCACTCCAGTGTGATGGTTTGTGGCCCCAGTGCAGACAGTCTAGGGGGGACCTGATGCACGTGGATGGTTTCTTGCCTGCAACTAGCAGACTTCTGGCAAGGTATGGAAAGGATACTGTCCCCCATAAAACCTGAACCCCAAATTATACTGCTAAGGGACTTAAAAAGCATAGAAGGCATCAGTGAAGGGGCAGGGACATGTACTTATATTTTTTATTTTATTTATTTTTTATTTATTAAATTCTCGGATTACAAATACCTTTGAGCAGAAACCGCTCGTTTACAAAGGTTCCACGTCAAAGGATGAGGGTCAACATACATACAGAGGTAGTAAAAGAATGCACAATAAACAACCAAAACAACCAAAAGAAAAAATAAAGATACTCAGTTATGACATACTTTGAGATAATATTCATAAAACGAGCAGCTTGAGTAGGCAGCTGGCTGCGGTAACAATAAGAGAAAGAGGGCACCATAGGCAGTTAGTTTTGCAGGCATGCGACCGGGAGAGGAAGTTGGCAGGCTAATGGGCCACTGCCCGATGGTAGTGGAAAATGTCTTGTACCAGTGGAGATGTGAAGCAGGAAAGGAGTCACAAGGAAGGCCCAGTGCCAGAGGGAATGAGATTGGGAAAGGGCGGGCTGTGAGACATGAGTGAGCTGGGAGGTGTTTAAAGCGATCTCTGTTCAACAAAGCAGTCACATTGAGTGGTAGAGGTGAGGTAAAGTTTGAGATTCCTTTTGAAGGGTCCAAGTGTAGTAGAGGAAAGTGATTCTTTATTGAGGGAATTGAACCATTGAGCAGCTCTATAGATAAAGGGCCGCTTGACCCATGGAGAGTACGACATCTGGGAACCTGAAAGGTTAGAAATTGGGCACCACGTGTTTGTTGAGTGCCACTGTAGGTAGTAAGGAGTGAGCTAACACCAGGTGGCATGAGACCAAGGAGAATCTTTTTGGTAAGTCAGCAGGTCTGGTATTGTATTCTGCTGCATAGGGGTAGCCAGCTGGCCTGTGCATAGAGGTCACAGGTGTGAGTTAGTCGGGCTGCACCTGTCAGTAGTCTACAGGCTTTGTTGAGAGCAACTGAGATCCTGCGAAGGGCACTTGTTGGGGCAGAGCCATAGATGGCAAGGCCGTAGTCAATGATAGAGGTGACAGAGCTGTAGGTGGCTAGTTTATATTTATATTGCTATTGTATGTGCCAAACTGGGACTACTATGACACTGGAAAAATGAGGAACCCCCACCCAGCCAAATGTGGCTAAAGCAGCTACGTAAGTGCGCAGTAATGGAAAAAATGGTATATGGGTCCTTGCTACTGATGACAAAAGGTGGTTGACATTCAAAGAATTTTTTAGCAACAGGAACCAGACTCCATGGAGTAGGGCAGAAGCTGGTTCAGAGTAACAGGGCAGTGGAGGAACCAATGAAGTACAGCCAACTTCTCACGTAACCTGTGATCATATATATCTGCTTGGTTTTTAGAGTGCAATACAGTATTCCCCACCTGGATGTACTAAGTGTTTAAAACACATTGCCATTTCACACCTAGCTGGGTGCATTTTAAGTGCAACAGTTTGAATTCCCTTTTTATGTTTTTCTTAATTAGCTCAACTTTCCAGATATGCACTGTCTCTGATACCCGCAAAGTATATTTTTAACTTTTGATGTTTAACACTGGTTTTTACAAAAATGTAATGTCTGAAAAATGTAATGTAAAAGCGTAATTAAAAAAAGAAGAAAAACAGTGGCCCTGGTTTTGGGTACTACATACAGAACTTTACCTAGCTCTGTGAATCTCTGGCCCAGCCAAAACCAGTGCAGCATCTCAAGGAAAGACTCCCATTCAATGCAATCAAATGCTTTCCTCAGCATCCATCATCAATACAACTGCTGACCCCAGGCACTGAGACCTCAAGTGCGTCACATTCAGCAGCTGGTGCGTATTATTATGATAGGTGACCTTAAATGAACCCCATCTGATCTGGGTGTATCACCTCTGGCAAGAGCCACTTTAGACCCTTTGGCCAGGATTTTGGCCAATATTTTATGATTGCAGCTTAAAAGTGAGATGGGAGGATAGGAGCTGCACTGTGTGGGCTCGTTCCCTTGTTATGGAATGACACAAATGGTTGTCAAGTAACACGAGGCAGATAGTGTCCCCCCTTCTTGACCTCCTTCAACACCTCTCAGCCAACTCATCATACTGCCCCAGAGCTCCTTATAGTACCCTGCTGTCAATCCATCCAGATCACTGGCCTTGCCTCTTTTAAGTGACTGCATGGCTCTGTGAATCTCTTTGACAGATATAGGGGCCCGTAACATTTTCACCTCTGCTCCCTGTGGTTTCAGTATTGTGATCCTGTTCAAGAATTCCTGTATTTCAGAAGGAGTACCTTGGCATTCTAGTGTAAAGAGCCCTTTATAGAAAAAGGCAAAGATCTGTTCCATGTGCTTGATTTCATTCATCAATTTACATACTAACATACTAAAATGCCAGCAGAATAGGCCTAATGGTCTTTCGTGTCTGCTCGTTTGGTCAGCCCCCACCCTGGGTGCTGACCTTGCTGTCCCCCTCGCCTTCTCTGGCTTCTCCCTTCCCAGTTCCGGATATTCTTGCTGCATTGGATTTTGCTTCCTGAACCCTTCCCCTGTACCTGTCCCACCCCCTCTTGAACCCTTCCACTGTCTCTGCCTCCACCAGCCCCCTAGGTAGTGCATTCCATGGCTCTACCACCCTCTCAGTGAAGTAGCACCTCCTCCTTTCTCCCCTGAATCTTTACCTAAAGATCCCTTATTACTCTAATGACATTAGAGGGATGTTGCCACTTAAATGGGCCAGTAGGGATCCTGGTTTCCTCAAACAGCCACTGGCAAGCAAAGGAAATGATGGTGCAATCTGGTAACCATTAGGTGAGCACCTTATTAGTATCTGTACATTGTCCTAAACATTCCCAACTTATCTGTGTAAGATTGTTTTTCTAAAGCTTTGAGCTCCCATTCCAACTCATCCCATCTCTCTTCTTCCATTGCCACTTGACTGTACATGTGATTGTAATACCCCTCATGGATGTCTTCCTGTACTTGAGGGAGTTCTTGGGCTCTTAGTGGGTAAATATATAGCCCCTTTTACACCATCATATTTGCAGCAAATCAACCCGTGCGCATCAGTTACTGCACTGCAAATACAACCATGTAGACACTTACCGGAACATGTTAAGAGTGCTCCGGATCCATTTTTGGCTCTGACTCAGGAGTGGGTACATCTAGCAGATCAAGCTCATTGAGCTGCACTGTAAACTCTCTTCTGCGCTTGATCCATTACAAAGCTGTCTCCTCACTGTTCAAGCCCACCCCATAGATGTCCAGCCACCCCGCAGTGTGACATGCACCGCTGTGAGCACCAGCAGTGTAAACCAAAAATATTGATGCAGCACACAGCTCAGCAGGAAAGGAGCGGCTAAGAAAACAAAATGCTGTGGCTGTGTAAACAGCAATAGATTCAATTGATCTTGAAGATTGGTGCAAACAGGGGCGTAGTGGGGGGGGGACAGGTTGGGCAAATACCCCCTGATGATCACATCCCACTCCAGTCAGTCTGAGGCACTTGCCACTGTGTCTGTCAAAGTAGTTGTGTTATACTAAGCACTACAAGTCTACATGTCATGTTTATTGGCATCGGCAGATGGGTGGGAGGGAGGCGTGTGTGATGTGAATTTCAACTTAACTTACCACGTGACTCTGTTAGTGGGCCGCTGTTACAGTAATGTGGTAAGTTAGTAGACCCTACAGGCTGTACAGCATGTCAGTAGTTGTTCACTCGTGTTGTTGGTGTCATTGTCCTCACTCTTGAGGAGTGGGAGAGAGTGGAGTGCATCTGTCAGTTGGCTGTACGAGGTGACTCGCCTCATCGTTGCTTGTGCTGCACTGCATTTTGTTAAATTCATCAGTAAGTTGCAGTCTTTCTTGGAGTGACTAGATGTTCTTTTAAAGTTAACACTGCAGCACACGCTAACATAAATTATTTAAACTGTCTAAAATTGTTCAGCCCATCTGATTTTAAAATGATGACGTGGGCTTCATCTGGTCGACATTTGCACTGAGTGAAGTGACTGAAGTTACTGCCTTTACTGATATGGCCACCCGGGAAGCCAAGTGTCATGACTTGCATTTTGCAATGACTTGAAGTCACTCTTGACACTTGAGTTCCCTCTCTGTCATCATCTTGTCATCTATCCAATCTCCCATCAGACCCATTAGGCCTGTGTCAGAGAGGGCATTGGGTTAGGCAGTGTTTTTCAAGGGAACTCTCACAGGCAAATGTTTTGTATGGACACCAGTTTTGATGGGAATAAATTAAACTTTCTTCAGCAAAGACACAAAAGAAAAATAAAAGGAGTTTACACTCAGTGTGATGAACAATTTAACACAACAAATTCTCAGTGGTCAGTCTGTTTGTGGCTTCCTGCCTCCCACCTATTAATTTCTCCTCACTCTCTTTCCTGGCACCATTTTATCATGCTCCATGTAAGTCTCAAAAACACTTTCCCCTGAGTGCCTTACCAATAGCCTCTGCAAGAAGAGCAAGCCTGAGATCTTAAAGGGACAACCTTAAAGCAGGCAGGTTTTTTTTTTCCAAATCCCCTATAGCTCCTGCTAATACCTTTATTGTGGTGGTAGAGTGGGGATGATGAGAGTAGAGCACGATGGACAAAAAGGACAAATGTGGAGATGAGGTGCTACTGTAAGTGATGATCATGCACATCAGCCTTGTATCTGTAAAGCCACCAGGCTGTTACTACCAAGGGCAAATCTGAAAGTCCCAGACTAGACTGGATGCATCTGGAAATGAAATATTTTAGCTCAGTATGTCTTTCCTGGTGAAACTTTTCAAATAAAAAAAAAGATTGGCAGAGAACAAGTCCCATTAAGTGATGCTGGGAAACAGAATGATTGAGTAATCAAACCAGATCATTAATAATCATTATCTGATCCAACCAAAATATCTGGTTTTACGTTGTATGGGAAACAATTAATGGCATAATTTACATATCTGCAGTGTCCAAACACCTCTATTCAAATTACTCTGCCACAAACCTTCAGAGTAACCTTAACTTCCCTGTTACGTTCTGGAAGGTTATTCACCCCTTTTCTGGCCCCCTACCCAGTTGCTTGCCCCAGTTCACAATCAAGGGAACTTACCCATCTCCAACCCACAGTATGACCTGATACACACTGACATAGAACTACTTAACTTGAATACTGGATACTGTTTACTGCCAATGCAGGTATGTTGTTGAGATTGAGGATTCACAAGTAGAGTGCCTCAGGGATTAGTCCTGGGATCCATCCTGTTCAGTATGTTTATTAGTGATATAGGGAAAGCTATAGAAGGCAAGATGTTTCTCTTTGTTCTGATGATGCAACAATATGTAGCAGTTCAGATGTCAAGGAAGGGGTGAGAAAACATCAGAAGGACTTAGAGGTGCTAGAAAGGGGGGTCTCAGATCTGGGAGTTGAGATTGAACACCAAGAAGTGCAAGATGATGCACTTAGGGAAAAGGAACCCATGCATGGAGTACTGGATATGAGGAGTCAGGCTGACCATTACAACAAAAGAAAGGATCTGCATTTCATCATCAGTGGCTGCCTCAAGCAAACCAGCCAGTGCACAAAGGCATGCTGGGGTGTATTGGAGGGGGTTTTGATAGCAGGGGAAACTGAGGTGAAGTGATACTTCCCCTAAACAGATCTTTGTTGAGGCCTCACCTGAAAAACTGTACCCAGTTCTGGAGCCCTCAAATGAGAAAGTACACAGACAGGCTGGAGTCAGTACAAAGAAGGGGCACCAAAATCAGGCAGAGCCAACAAGGCAGATTCTATGAGAAATGGCTTGTGGCCCTGAACATGTACTTACTGGAGGCCAGATGCGAGGGGGGGGCATGATAGGGACATGTATGTTTCTGAGTGGTATAATGAAGGTGTAAAGTGAAGACCCAATTGTTTGAAATATGGACACAGTCACAAGAGCCACAGTTGGAGGTTAAGTGAGGGGTAAAGTCAGGATGGATGTAAGAAAGGTCTATTTCACTGTGGAGGGGTGGAGCCATGGAACAGATATCTGGTGGAAGTGGTGGGGCTGGTACTCTAAAAGTATTCAAGCATGACTGGGACAACACAAGAGAGCTCATAGTCCCACTGGGGAATCAGGGGGGTTATTATTTGGGGAAGGGGGGGACAACCCACCAGGCCACTAGCTCCAGGGGTGAGGTAAAGTTGTATAATGTGTGCAGACTTGATGGACAATCGGTATCTTTCTGCCAACAGATTCTATGTTTCTACAATATGTATGATGTAATGATGGAATTATGTTTATTTCTATTTAATTCAGACATGACAGAATTAATTTATATTTTTGTAGGCATTTTGTAACCTTTATATATGTGTGTTACCTTTTGTACCTTTAATAAATAAGTGAGCTATCATAAAGGACGCTATTAAAAATTAGCCATGGCTAAATAGTTGTGACATAATTCCTTGATTTTTAATAAACAGTTGAATTGTTTCCCATACCCATGACTCCAGAGGAAAAAAATAAATGTTTCCCTGGAATCAGGGGTAGGCAAGATGTATCTTTAATAAAAGCCCAAAGACTCACCTCAGAGCATCTAAATCCTCAGAACTTAATACCTATGAGGTGGGTGGATGATGCCATTGTTGGTCAGCCAGTTGCCCACCACAGCTGCAGCTGCAGACAATAAGGCCAGCTATAGTCTCCCACACCCACGACTCCAGAGGAAAAGGTTTTTTTTCCCTGGAGTTGCACCTAGGTAAGATGTAACAAAAGCGTATTTTACCTTTAATAAAAGTTCAAAGACTCACCACAGAGCATCTAAATCCCCAGAGCTCCTGGGACCTAGTGGCCCCCAAAACCCCCAACCTTTATGTAAAAATATTTCACAGTACATTACAATAATGCCTATGGAGTGGGTGACTGATGCTGTGGTTGGTCAGCCAGTTGCCAACCACAGTTGCAGCTGCAGCCTTTAGAGTCAACTATAGTCTCCCACACCCCTAACTCTGGAAAAAAAATGTTTTTCCCTGGAGTGAGGAGTAGGGAAGATGTAACAAAAGTGATTTTTATCTTCAATAAAAGCCCCAAAACTCACCACAGAGCATCTAAGTATCCAGAGCTTCTGGGGGCCACCAGGCCCCCAGACTCCCGGCCTTCTTGTTGGGAATTTAAGAACTTTCTGCCTGACCTACATTTTTTCCCCACTACACCCCTGGGTGCAAAAGTCTTGATCTGCCAATAGGCATGCAGAAAACTTCCATGTTGGCTACCTCTTATCCAAGACCTAGGTCATCAGTGTCATCTGTACCATGGCATGGTTCAAGATTGCTATGGGATCAATTTTAGCCAACATTATCTTGGCATGTAGTACCCTGAGGACAAACAAACTATCTCCGATAACACCAGCCCAGGATCCGACTCTCTTGATCCCCGCCTATTGAAGCTGGCCACCCATCTCATTGCCTCCCCTTTGGCCAAAATCTACATGCTATCCATTTCCAGTGGTATCGTGCCTGACCTCTGAAAGATTGCCAGGATAACTCCGATATTGAAAAAAGGGGATAAGAATGATATCTCAAATTACAGGCCGATAGCTATTCTCTCAGTCCTGAGCAAAATACTGGAAAAACCCATTGCCGCTCAAACCTTGGACTTCATTGAAACTTCTAGCCTGCTCTCTGACGTGCAGCATGGTTTCAGGTAAAATCATAGCACGTCAACGGCCCTGGCTAAATTCACCTCAGATACTCTCTCCAACATGGACACTGGACAACTAACAGACCCTGTCTTCATTGATCTTACAAGGCCTTTGATCTTGTGGATCACTCCCTACTCCTGTCCACTCTTCAAACCATAGGCTTCTCCAATCCTGTTGTAAATTGGTACAGGAGCTATTTAACCGATAGGACCCAAGCAGTAAAATTTAATTCTGCAACATCTGCCAACACAACAATTAACGCTGGAGTTCCCCTAGGATCTATCCTGGGACCTCTTCTTTTTTCCCTCTTTATAAACAACATTCCAGACAACATCTCAACTTGCTCCTCTCTTCTCTACACTGATGACCTGGTCATCTACGCCAGCTCTACTAACATCGACTACCTAAACTCGTCTCTGACGTCGGCCTACAAGAGCATTCAAAACTGGCTGTGCAACCATAGACTGGTCCTAAACACACGCAAAACTAAAGCCATGCTCCTGGGCTCCGCCCCCAAACTAAGAACCTGACCCTCACCCTTGATGGTTCTCGACCTGGAGGGGAACAAAAACTAGAGGCTGTCACATCATTTTGGTATCTTGGGGTTTTACTCGACCAATCTCTAGACCGAAACCTCCACATTCAATCAACCTGCAAAACAGTAAACTGTAAACTAGGTGCTGCCCACAGAACAAGCTATATGCTAACTCCTTCTGCTAAGCTAGCCATTGCCAGGGGGATCCTACTCCCAACCCTGACATACTGTGCTCCTATCCTGGCAGCTGCCCACAAATCAGTACTACAAAAATGGGATGTCACCTATAATAATGTCTGTCATTATGCATCGTCGTCCCCACGGCTCAAGCATCGATGTCGGCTTTATAGCAACCTAGGCTGGCTCTCCCTCTCTGCATCCAGACAATACCATCTTGGTTATCTATCTGTCTCCATAATCAGGCTGGAAACCCCGGCCTCACTTGCAGAGCTATTCCGTCCCATCACCTCATACCGAGGATTGAGGTCAACTGACAAATCACTACTGAGGCTACCCAAGTGTCACACCTCCAAAGACACCGGGGCCTTCGGGTATGCTGCCCCTCAGATGTGGAATATGCTGCCACTAGAGCTAAGACAATCTACATCCCACTATCACTTTAAAAGTGGGTTATGATGCTATCTGGCTACTGCTGAACAGTGTACCTGTTTCGACCCTACCTGACCTTACCAGTGAACCTGCCCCATGCTATTCCACTGGACGATCTATTATCTCCTGCTTGATGACCCCCCCCCCCTTACATCACATCTCTCTCTCATCTCCCTATTCTCTCTCATCTTTCTAAACATGCTCCCTGGACCCATCCACTCTACTACTAGTTTAGCTGTCTGTTTTATTCCTGCATGTTGTATTTTATGACTATCTGTAATAACTGTACTCCTTCATGTTATAACCCGCACATGAATTTGTATTTGTATTGCTGACTGTTGTATCTTTCTGCTGTTGTTGCATGTAGTGCTGACAAATGCTCTTTTACTGTTATCCGAGCCTACTTAGCTAAAATTTAGCCACTTATGCTTGATGTACTTGATGCACTTCTTTACTGTTTATTGTTTATTGTCATCTCTGTTTCCATAGCTAAGTACAAGATTTACTGTCAAATGTCATTGTTTCCCTGTAAAACCTTCTGTATGTATTGCCTTGTACTCTCCCAGGTCGTTCCTGAAAATAGTCATTTACTGGCTAGTGCACTTACCTGGTAAACAAAAGCTAAATAAATAAATATAGTCCAGCCTAGATCATGTTTTGTGGGGGCTGAGAAAAATGTATATTCATGAGAGCATGGAATGGCAGTATACCACATACACCATGTCCAAGTACATAAGACCCTGCTGCCATACCTCCGTCCCTCCCACATGGCACTCTGTCCTCTCTAAATCATCCCAGTGGGGTCCAAAATACAATTAAAATTCCTTCCCCCGTGTAAGTTCTCATATTACGCTTTGTGAAAAAGAGCCAGAGGGAAACAGCTGGAATGTGTAAGTTTCCAAATGTGATTCCCCTCCCTCTCTGAACCACTCCTTGCACAAATAGAGTATAATACCTTTCATCTCTTGGATCTGCTACCACTCTGATTGCCACCAGTGGGAGATTCTTATGAACCAAGACTGCTGCACTCTTCTTAGGGGAGGTATACACAGGCCAATTCACAACCATACAGGTAGCATTAAACTATTTTCAGGCGCCTCAGTAAGAAAAGAATATACAAACAGTTCAAAGAGCCAGGCTTCACCAAAAAGGACATTCAAACTCCAATTCTTGGATGAGATAAAATATTTATTAATAACATAAATTGCAACAGAGGCACCACTGTTTCCACCAATGATCGTTTTGCACGCAACAGTAGCGCCTACTGTTGGGCGTGAAACAATCATTGGTGGCAACAGTGGTGCCTCTATTGCAATTTATGTTATTAATAAATATTTTATCTCATCCAAGAATTGGTGTTTGGATGTCCTTTTTGTTAAATCCAGGCTCTTCAAACTGTTTGAGGTATACACAGGACTTCAAAACAGTGACCTACCCATTCCGGTATTAACTTTTATTCAATGGTCATGTGCAACTTAGTGAGGAGTTACGCTTTGTGCAACATTACTGACAGCCTGAAGGTAGTTGAATGAATGCGTTGTTTGACTGTTATGTATGGATTCTTTGACAGTTTGAACCCCCTGTCCCATGTGAGACTAGCACCCTGTCGTGGTACCGTGAAGGCAAACGAACCCTTTTGAGGAGGGCTCCACCCCAGTGGTGTCACAGCAACATAATACTTTTAGGCTAAAGGTGCCTTAGGAAGGAGTCCCAAGGAAAGAGGCACATTGCTGGAGGTCAAGGGGAGGATGACAGGGCAAAGAAACACTGCTTCTGAATGAAACTAGAGGAAGCTCACTTAAACAGCTCAAGAAATGGGGTGTGGCTGGTGGCTTCTGCTCACTGAGCTGCAGGCATAGCCTTTAAGTACAGTGGGCATATGCAGCTTAGTGAGAAGTTATGCTTGTACAACATTGTTGATAGTCTGAAGGCAGCTGAATAAATGTGTTGTTTGACTGTGCATGTGGATACTTAGGCCGTTCGCACTCTCTGTCCTATGAGGGACTACCACCATGTCAGGGTACCATGAAGGCATAGGAACCCTCCTGAGGAGGGTGCCACCCCTAGAGGTGCCGTCAGAACATAATTCCTTTAGGCTAAAGGTACCTGAGGAAGGAACCCAAAAGTACTGCAAAGCAGGTGGTGAACATAGGGACTGAGTGGACTACTGACTGACAGCAGCTGGTGATGACTGATAACAGACAGAGACTGACTAGAGTAATGACTGACAGCAACAGGTAACTGACAGCAGACAAAGGCATGACTTCAGTAAGGAGAGAGGGAACAGCAGGACTGAAAGATAAGAGAGCCACATCCAACACAGAAACATTGAATTTGTCGGCAGATAAGGGCCACTTGGCCCACCCAGTCTGCCCAGTTTATTCCTGCCTATACTGTCACCGCAGACCCACAGAATGTCAACCTCAACTCACAGCAGAAACCTGCCATTAGATAAAAACTAAACCCAAATGCATGTACTACACTGTGGCCTTCATCACTCAGTAGAGAAAAAAAAGACTGGAGGAAAACTCTGGAGATCCATGGCCTCGGGTGCTATCTCTCCCAGCATAGGAACTTGTTTTTGTAACAGCTCAGCATGCTAATTTGGAGTTTGAAATTCAGTGAAAGTTTCTGTAGGAATAACATCCTCTTATCCCTGTAATGGGATAACACTGTGGAGCAACACGAATCAATCTCTGTTACTAAAGAAAGTTCCCCGTGAAGGAGGCCCACCCCTCAAAGTGTGGAATACAGAGAGTTGCAACTGCAGAAAGGCTATCACCCAGCCTCAAGACCATGTGGAGGCCTATCTTTGAATGGAAACTAAAGGAAGGGGATATGGAATGATATTAGGTGGACCTTAGGCAGACATAGGGAGACTAGATTTCAGAGGTGCTGCCCACGTGTTCTGCACAGCTAAAGGAACCCCTGTCAGCTTAGAGCTTCACCCTCTGGCAGCTGAAGTCTTAAAAGCTGCACCTTGAGGTGCCACTGACTGAAGGTCTGCACGGTTAAAGTTTCCCCCGAGCACTGGACCTTACCCACCCAGTGAGACTTTCGGGGGGGCACCATTGGAGACAAGCAGCCTACAGAGAAAGACCCCCCACCTGAGACGAGAAACTCACCCACGAGATGTGGACTTCAAGGGGAGCAAGAGCTATCTACCAACAGGTTGAACTCTGAGGGCAAGATTCTAACTGAATTATAACTGTTGAATGGAATGACTGTTATTGATGGAAAATGCAATAACTGAAAAGGTACTAAAATCTGAACGTACATCAAAGGTCAAAATGAGAAGCACTAAAGGCGCGTTTACACGACTGATGTGGCACAAAAGTGAGCTGGTGCAAAAAGATCCATACCTTAAATGAAGTGGGTTTCTTCCATCCACACTGGGGTGGTACACCATCACAAGTTGCTCCTGTAAGACTACAGGAGCTTGAGGGGCAGCACTTAGGTTGTGGGTGGCATTCTGTGACGTGGCAGTGATGCATCGATGACACGTCTGCACTTGGCATCACTTCCTGGCATTCTCATACTTGCGTCCGTATAAAGGAAGTGAATTTAACTACCTTTGTTTTCCCGGAGCCACGAGAAGTTGTTTTGAAATCATCCCAGAAGCATCCCGTCATTTCAAAAGCTTCAAAGCTTTAAAAAAGCTGAAAAAAGGGCTGTAATCACCAAACCTCACTGAATCGTACTTTTGTCGACTGAACACACTCACGATTAAGCACACCTAATTTACTTATCTGTAAGTATATCGTTTGTGTGTACAGCTGTGTGGCACGGGGGGGCAAGAAGCAAAGCTAGCTCCTCACTTACTGCCTTGGCTGCCAACTGTACCCATTTATCAGCGGGCATCAATACTATGAAGGAACAGTTGCTGAGGGTATCAGCCCTAGGTAGAGTCCAAGGTATTGCAGTGCTATGAAGGTCAGATGGTGCCAGACGCCGAAACAGCTGCTGAGCTGTGCTTCAGGCAGTGCCATGCTGATCTCTATGTGTATCCAGCTGCTTGGGGCAGGGAAGGCAGCAAATTACATTGTCCCAAAGGTTGTTATGGTTCTTCAGAGTCAGACACTTATTTTTTTAAAACCGTTTGCAACAGTTGCCCAAGAACACTGAGTCAAAGTTCATTGCTAGCTAAAAGATGGCAATGAGCAAGGAGGAAAAACGCATGCAGACACAAATACTAATCAAGTTAAAAAGTGGTCAGCAGGGGGGCATAGGCAGCATGGGTTTTGATGCTTGTCAGAGTGCAGAGTCAGCACAGCATGGGAGCTAGTCAGGGTGAAGAGGCAGCACAGCTTGTGGGTCTCATCAGGGTGCATAGTCAGCTGATAGACTCATGGCTTCAATCCTTGCTTCCTTCCCCCCACCACATCCACTACCTGTGTCTGTGTGGGTGGCATATGGACACCCTGTCTGAATGTTTTTACCAATCTGCCTGTGTGTTGGTGTGTGGGGGTAGAAATGGAATCTAGCTGAAAGTGGTCTGTAAGGGGGGCATATGGAGATATGTGGTCTGTGGGGGGGGGCAGGTAATCAAGGGAGCCATATGAAGGAACTAGAAGAGGACAGGATCAGATCTACAGTACAGTAGCTTCTTCTTGATGTTTTTACAGTGTTTCTTGTGGATTCTACTTGGTAGAAGGTTATTTCTTTCCTTTCTTACTACTAAAGGGCTAGCAGGGTATTGTTTGGGGCTGTTGGAATTTTGAAACCTGTTTTGGTAGTTATAAGTGGGCTCATTTGTTTGATGATTCACTGTGTGGCAGGCTGCATTTGTAGAGGCCTATTTCTTCTGTTTTAACATATAATAGGTGTGATTTAACTGGATCTGTTTCTTTGAAATGGAGACCTATATCTTCTAATTCCAAGCCTATTTTGTTGTGTTGTTGGTGAAGCTTTTTGAATTGGAGTCCTGTTTCTTTGGGTAGCAAACCTATTTGGGGGGCTTTGAGTAGAATTGTGATTCATTGTTGCTGGCTTCACTAGCTGCAAAGTTTTAGTGCAGAGTGGGGGAAGAGTGCTAATGGTCTGACCAGAGGCCTCAGCTACCTGATTGTTTCTGGAAGACTTAGGCTAGTCCCACCCCAAACCCCTCACCCCACCCACCGTGGTCCATGATTTCCTTTATACCAGGGTTCTGATATCACTTCCTCAAACAGGGCACAGGATATGCACCTGTCATAGCAGAAGCAGACATCCAGGAAAGGAACAGCAGCAAGTGAAGAGGTGACTGCTATCTCAGTGGAAGGGAAGTAAATGCAAATCTAGGAGCTTTCATTATTACTTCTTCACATTGATATTGCATTGGGGAAAGGAGGAGTAGGAGTTTGAAGAAGGTTGTGCAATGGCTACTTAAAGTCTCTTTTTGAGTGTGGATAGGAAGGATAGGAATATAAAAAGCAGTTGCTCAATATATCTAAACGTGTACAACAAAGGGTAAGGGAAATAAAAGAAAGATGTTTTGCACTGATGATAGAGGGGAGAGGGAGACTTGGGGAGTGTTTGGCATCCTGCATCTGGAAGGGTGGGTGGGGGTCGTTGGTAGGCAACGACAGCAATGGGTAGGTGGTAGGCTGCAACAACTGCGGTGCACCAATCTTTCTAAACATTGCCTGGAGGTGGGAGGATGTTTAGTGTCAACCACATAGAAAACTTAGAAAGAGATTGAGGGTCTGCAGGAGGAACTAAGACAGGCAAGGCAGATTGGGGGTGGGTTTAGCCCAATACTGGAGGGAAGAAGAAGGGAGATGAGGGAGGGCAATTTAAGCCAACAGTGGTGAGGAGAGGGTCAGAAGAAGGAAGCAGAGACAAAGGCCCAGGCAGGAAGAACAATTGCCGGGAAACCAGGTCAGGAGACAAAAGACAAATGGAAGGAGGAGATAGGGATTTGTGAGGAGCGAAGAAGTGGCAAAAGTCATGGAGTGAAAGGAGAGAACAGGTTACTATGAAGAGAGAGAGAGGGGCATTTGTGAAGGGTCTTCAGAAAATAGTTGTGCACTGCTAGAGAGGAAGAAGGTGGAGGAGGAAATGATGAAATTAGAGGAGTAATTGATAAATGCCTGGACCAAACTGGAGCAGGGGAAATTCTGCTGGAGAATTGCAACAGGGGTAAAAGGAGAATAATGTGCAGGAGGAAGAAGAGGAGCTGGAAATGAGAGAGGAGATGAATGGGAAGCAAGCAGGAGTAAAAGGGGTGGAATCTTAGTGCTGGGGGACTCAATACTAAGAGGAGTCAGGTGGAATAACAAGGGGGGAGGCATAGTTGCATTTGGGTGGAGGCCATGCCAGGAATGACAGTGGAAAGGGTGGGACAATCTGTTCTGAAATATGCTAGAAGGGGTAGGGACAAGCCTCATTTAATTATACATCTTGGGACAAATGACCTGACTGACAGGACAGTAGGTATAGTCCAGAGGAGGTTTGAGGAACTAGCACAATTATGAGAGGGGGCAGGAAGATCAGTAACTTTTTCAGAGATACTTCCGGTGCCAAAGGCAAGCACAACAAGAAAGCTGAGAATAGAGGAATTTAACGGATGGCTAAGAACCTGGTGTTGTGCTAAAGGGTATGGGCTGTTGGGGGGTGGGGAGGGACCTGGGAGGACAGTAGTCTCTATGCCAAGGACAGACTACACTTGAGTGAGGAGGAAGAAAGTATTGAAACAGAGGATGGAGGTACATAGAGGAAGTTGGGAATTTAAACTAGGAGTGGGGGTGGCAGTTGGGGAAGAGATATGCAGAGACCACAGGTTGGGAAACCATATGAGCTTACCCCCCATAACAGTGACAAAGGACAAATGGCAAGTACTATTGGTGATGCTAGGAAAGGAGGGCAGGATGGGGGGGGAGGGTGGAAAGTGGTTACCCTTAATGCTAGGAGCCTTGGGAGGAAAACTGCAGAGTTACAGGTTCTCATGGCAGAGGGAGAGGTGGACATTGCAGCCATCACAGAAACATGGGCCACCCAATACAATGACTGGGACCTGTCTGTACCAGGGTACAGGTTATTTCGTAGGGACAGGGTTATTGGGAAAGGGGGTGTGGCACTATATGTGAAGGAAGGACTGAAGTGTGTAAGGGAGGAAGGGGAGGAGGGTAGTACAGAGTCACTTTGGATGCAAATCCAGGATTCCAAGAATAGGATTCTTAGAATGGGAGTGGTGTACAGGCCACCATCTCTGACGGAGGAGTTAGACAGGGAACTAACAGGACAGATCAGGAGGACCTGCAAGAAGGGTAGTGTGGTGATTGTGGGGGACTCAACATGCCAGGAGTGGACTGGAGTACCCCAACAACCAGGAACAGAAGGGAGCAGGTACTGCTGGATGCCTTCCAGGACAGCTTCCTGCTGCAATGGTCAGTGAACCAACCAGGTTAGGGAATACCCTTGACCTTGTGCTGGCAAATGGGGACTTTGTGAAAGAACTTACAGTGGAGGAATCGCTGTCAGGGAGTGACCACCACTCAGTATGGCTCACATTGGATATGGGCAAGGAAGGAGTGGAATCTGGCACAAGAGTGCTGGACTTCAGGAGGGCCAACTTTGGGAGGATGGAGGAAGTGGTAAAATGGTACCTGGCCAGAATTCAATCTGGTATGGACACTAACCAGAGGTGGGAGCTCATAAAGCTGGGGATAGTGGAAGCAACCAAAAACCTGCTGCAAAGCCCAGAGCTAGAAGGCTAGGGCTAAGAAACCAAGCTGGTTGAGCAAGGAGGTCATGGAAATGGTAAGGAGGAAAAGAGCTGCCTTTAGGAAGTACAAGAAAACAGGGAGGGGGGAGGACAGGGAGGAGTACTTGACAGAATCGAAGGAGATGACAAGGGCAGTAAGGGGAGCCAAAGCATCTACGGAACTCAGGCTGGCACAAGGCATTAAGAAGGGGGGAGAAGGACTTCTTTAAGTACATCAGTGAGAAAAGGAGCTGTAAGGACCACATAGTAAGGATTAGGAAGGAGGGAGGTTGGGTGGAAGCAGGGTGTGATAAGGCAGAAGCACTAAATGAGCACTTCTGCTCAGTATTTACTAAAGAGAAGAGGGGGGTGACACCCAAGCTGGGAGAAATGGCAGAAACAGAGGGTAGGGGGTGACAGATGGGGAAATCATGGAGGGCAGAGTTCGAAAGGGTTTGAAGGCACTGAGGGTGGACAAGGCGCCAGGCCCAGATGGCATCCACCCCAGGTACTGAAGGAGCTGGCAGAGGTCCTTGCAGGACCTTGGCAGAACCTATTTAATGCCTCACTACATTCGGGTGTGTCCTCAGGACTGGAGGATGGCTCATGTGGTGCCCCTCCACAGAGTGACCCCAAGGATGAACCGGGAAACTACAGACCAGTGAGCCTCACATCCACCGTGGGTAGCTAATGGAGACTATCCTGAAGGAGGCTGGTGTCCCTCCTAGAGGCCAAGGACTACAGGACAGCAGACAGCATGGCTTCATCGTGGCAGATCCTGCCAAACCAACCTGGTGGAGTTCTCGACTGGGTAACTAGGCAACTGGACAGGGCCATGCAGTGGATGTCCTGTATCTGGACTTCAGTAAGGCATTCGACTGATTGCGCGTGGAAGGCTGGAAAGAAGTTATTGAGCACAGGAGGCGGGTGCAAAGCTGGTGAGATGGGTAGAAACTGGCTTCAGGGAAGGCAACAGAGGGTGGTGGTGGGTGGGGAGCTCTCACACCCAAGGGCAGTGATGAGCGGTGTTCCACAGGGCTCGGTGTTGGGACCAGTGTTGTTTGGGATATTCCTTGCAGACATATCATGAGACATCAAGAGCAAGATCCATCTGTTTGCTGATGATACCAAGGTAGGCATGGTGGTGGATGACCTAGGGGTTGCAGGATGATCTGGCAAAGCTTGAAAACCTGGTCAGACACCTGGCAACTGGGGTTTAATGCCAAAAAGTGCAAGGTGCTGCATTTTGGGATGAAGAACCCAAGGAAGAGTTACCAGCTGGGGGAGTGCAGCTAGCCCAGACAGAGGAGGAGAAGGATCTGGGTGTGCTCATTACAGGGTCAATGAACAACTCGGCACAATGTAGGAAGGCAGCTGCAAATGCCAACAAAATGCTGGGTTGTATTGCAAGGGGTATATCCTCGAGGAGGGAGGAGGTGATTCTGCCACTGTATAGGTCATTAGTTAGACCACACCTGGAGTACTGCATGCAGTACTGCTGCCCGTATCTGAAGAGGGACATTAAGTTACTGGAGGGGGTGCAGCGCAGGGTGACAAAGATGATCAAGGGGCTGGGGGACTTATCATATGACAGGAGGTTGAAGGAGTTGAACATGTACTCACTGGAGGAGAGGAGGGACAGGGGTGACATAATTGAAACCTTTAAATACATGAAAGGAATAAACAAGACGGGTACAGAGGGGCTGTTCAAAGTAGGGAGGGAGAGCCACCAGGGCCATGATATGAGACTGGAGCAAGGAAGGTTCAGGAGGAGATGAGGAGACACTTTTTACAGAGGGTGGTGGCTGGGTGGAATGTTACCTGCAGAAGTGGTATCCAGTAGAACAGTGGACTGCTTCAAAAGGGGATGGGACAGGACAAGGGGGAGGGTTAACGAAGGGGAAGGATGGAAGGAAGGGGCAGCTGCAGAATAAAGGGTGCTAGCTGCACATTCGAGCAGACTTGATAGACCTCTAGGCCTTTATCTGCTGGCAAATTTCGTATGTTCATATATGAACACCCCGTCTGAATGTTTGTAACAATCTGCCTATGTGCTGGGTGAGAGGGAGGTTAAAAGGTAAGTGCTGTTAATCCTGTTAGTGCTGTCACCTGCCCCCTGGCTCCAACCAGCCCCAGGACACTAGCCACGCTGTCTTCATGTCCCCATCTACCCCATTTTTCTCTCCATGTCTTGCCTTTGTGCAGAGGCATCAGGGCGTGGGTGCTCGTCAGGGTGAAGAGGCAGCACTGGGTTGGGTGGTCGTCAGGGTGCTGAGCAGCAGAGCATGGGTGCTTGTCCAGGTGCGGAGGCTTCAATCCTTGGCTAACCCCCTGACCCCAACTACCTGTGTCGGGGGGTGTAGCGAAGGAATCAAGCCACTTATCTACCTGGAAAGCGATCAGCCAGGTGGGCATATGGAGACCACGTCTGAATGGTTTTGAAAATCTACCTTGTTTCCAGACATAACTGGCGGAATGCACACAGATGGGAGGTACAATGCAAAACAGACAGTGGTCAGCCATGGGTTATAAGTCCCATTGTTGTGTTTTGGCAGCCTTTGTTGAGTGTCCAATCAGATGTCGGTTATAACATCCCATCTGATTGCACTCACTATTGCGCCCTTGCTTCTTGACTGAGAAACCAGGCCACTGCCCATCCACCTTCTGACCCTGTTACCCTGACAAACCAGTGCATCAGATTGGTATCCAAAGGCAAGAGAAGGAAAAAGCTGCTATGGTTCTCAAAAGCGGTGGCAAACAAAGTAAGGGCTAAAAAGGCAGGGTTCAGGAAATATAAGGAGACCCAAATAGAGGAGGACAGGGAGGTGTACCTAGAGTGTACAGGTACATTGGCAAAAGAAGGAAAACCAGGGTAGGGTATTGTTAGGTGGAAAGGGGAGGTAGGGGAGTGTAAGGAGACATACGTGGATAAGGCAGAAATACTGAATAAATACTTCTGCTCAATATTCACGGAAGAGGGTGAGGGTGAGGAACAGGGACCACAGCCGAGCAACAGATGCCGGGGGGGGGGTTAGATGGACAATAGTCCATTCACAGGTGAAAGAGTCCTGCAGGAACTTACTAAATTGGAAGTTGGACAAAGCAATGGGGCCAGACAGCATACAACCAAGGATAATAACATGAACTGCCAAGAGAGCTAGCAGAACCTCCAGCAGCCTTGTTCACAGAGTCACTCAACACAAGAGTAGTACCAGAGGATTGGAGGAGGGCGGAGGGTGCATGTGTTCCCTCTACATAAATTCAGCAGTAGGGAGGAGACTCCTGCTGTTTTACAGAGGAATCACCATCATGTAATGAGTCTAGTGTCAGACCAAGCATCTTAATGTCTGCTCGTAGTGTTACCCATGAAAACATGCAAACTCCATGAGTAAGGAAGCAACACACAGAGACCACACTGTTAAGTCTTGCCAAGCACTTTTTGCAGCACATGCAGAAGTCTGATGCACAATTCATGGAGGGAGAATTGAAGCGAATGGAGTACCTCGAATGAATGGAAGCCAAACGAATGAAGCATGCGTGGCTAATGATAGAAATGTTTATGCCACATGCCCATGACCCTCCACTGCCTCCTGTTCCTCAGATCCCTGTGCAGTCGATGCCAATGCTTCACAAAAACTACCATGCTCCACCTAGACATGATGCACACCATTCATTTCATATTGATAACGAGCCTCTGTCACGTGCCCGCAACCCTTTGTTGCCTCCTGTTCCTCAGGTCCTGCACACTCAATGCCAATGCCACACCACAACTACCATGCTCCACCAAGCCACGATGCACACCATTCTTTTCGTTTTGATAATGAGTCTGGTTACTCAACCCCAAAGACTTATTACCATATGTAACCATAAGGGTGGTTGTTGGTGTGGAGTGTGACAATCCAGAAATATGTGCAATTGATGCCAGTGGTGACGATGTGGGTGACTTCTGGGCACATGAGTTAAAGTGGTGGGTGGTCTGCTGGGTAATGGTGATGGTTTATACTGTGAAACTGTCAGAAATGTCCTTGAAATACTGAAAGCTAAGATACGTGTTGAAATATACCTACTGGTCTGGTAAAGTTTGTTGTGTTGAATCAGCTTGTGCTTTGAAGGGTGCACAATGTGCATGGTGCTCAAATACTGATTTGTGAATACTGTGTCATTCTGTCTGTATGTGCATGCTACTGTGTCTGTCTGCATATGGGAGGGTGAGGAAGAGTGCGCGTCTGTGCATTTGTGCGTGTGTGTGTGTGTGTGTGGCTATTTGTATTTTTGTAAAATGCTTAGATGTACACATGCAAACCAAGCTGTGCAATATTGATCGGTAAGATAAAATGTTATCTAGCTAGTCATGTACCTTATAAAACAAAGTGCAATACAGAAGTGTGGGGATATAACATTTTTATTTACATTTTTACTGCTGTCATGCCTTAAATTCACCCACTCATTTCTGAAATAAAACAAATAAACAGCCTACATAAGCGTTCGTACACTGATGAGTACAGTAAAAACTGCACCTTACTGAAAGAATTGGATGCCTTGCTGTGTGTGTCATCATTCCAGCACTATGCATTATGTTACACTGGGCTGGGGATGGATGACATGGTGCTGGTGTTGGGGACATTGCTGTTGCTTGTACGTTGCTGAGCATGTCTACACCTGTTGTAGTTTGGTAGTATAACTGCACAGCACATGGAACATGCACATTCAACATGTCTTTGATGTGAGACAACACGCAACATTAACAGGAAACCCAACTGGCCGGTGCAAGAAAGAAGGGGGGCCTGGAAAGCAAGAGGGTTAGTGACTTATGCAACAGTGGGTGCCCACACCTATTCCAGGTGGTTGTGGGGGGATAACATTAAATGGATCTGCCATCCTTAATGGTGGTTATAGTCTCTTGGGTACTGACTGGAGTCTCCCATGTTTGTGGCATCCACCATGTGCACGCTGTATTGAAGTGTTAAGTCCTGTGATGCGTTCTGCCTAAGGCTGTGTGTGGCTACATGGACAACCACCCCTGACACTGGCCATGGTGCCATTTGGCCATGGGTTCACCTCCATGTGCAGGCATGATGTTATTCGATAAGAGGACACAAAAGTTAAATGCTTAGCTCTACCCATTTGTGCAGCTGCGTAATACTGGTGGGGTGTGGAAAAAAGGTATATGGCCAAGGAAAGCAAAGCAAAGTAACCAATACATACATCTGTCATTATATTACATGTAAAGCTGCATTCTCTTGTCATGATGAGATACATTTGTGCCTATATCTGATGATCTCCCACCATGTGAAACACTGGTGATACATGCTGAAGTGTGATGACACTCACTAGAGTACTAGCAGAGCATGGAGCAAAACTGAAACGTTACCATGTAATGAAGCAATTCAGCATGCACAGGGGTTACATTAATATTTGGGCAGTCACCACCTAGGGGTGTCATATGGCATGAGCCACAGAATAGTGGTAATTCCCACGAGGGGGTGGTGATGAACGTACTGTACTGTGACTTTAAATACAGGGAGTGCCTTCTTGCTCTCAAAACAATGTATAACAAATGAAAAGCACTGCAAGTTTACTGAAAGACTTTTGGCTTCCTTAAGAGTTACAGTTTTTATACAATCTTTCTGCCACAAACAGTTTACGAATGCTGGTTCAAAATCAGAATGCATAAATCCAGTTGTTTAGCAGTGCAAGAGGATGGCATGCTGACAGGAAGAATCTGTGTGCCATGGTGATCAGGCTGTAGATGGCAGTGAAACAGGGATTAATGTAAGTCTATTGTAATCCTAACAGCCACTCAGATGGAAGCTTTTCTCAGAATGTTTTTATAATAAGGGTTATTGCTAGGGTGATTGTTTCTAAATGTAACCCCTAGGTGGCGCTATCCCAAGGGCTACTACCCCTGCCTGCGTGGCTAGTAGCGGGTTAAGAGGCCTAAATTCTGAAATGGGTGCCTCCACCCGGAGGTCAGGGTTGGTAGTGGTCAAACTAACCTGGGCACAGCCCTCCAAGACACTGTAACCCCCCTCTTTCCCTTCGTGTGGCCTGAGCAATATACGATAATCACTTTCACAGTACCCCTTGTACACCACACCAGTACCCACACTGTTTTCACTTACCACCAGGGCTGGTTCCTCTGGCTCAACCCTGGGGACCCCATGTAAAACAAGGTTATGCACAGTAAATAGCAAAAGTACAGTACAGTACTCTTGGCACAAACTGGAACCACAGTCAGGTTAAATGCATCAAAAAAAAGAGTCAGATCTGATTTATTCAGGGGACTTGAACAAGGAAGGGGTGCAATCAGGTTCATTGGCTTAAAGGCTATATTAATCAAACAGTTATGCATGCACTTTAAGTCCCCACACAGTCACACACTCTGGGTACCCAGGTAGGAAAATGGTGGGCTAGCCAGGAACGTTGCAGCTGGTTGGGGCCCTGTGATGGAAGAAAGCAACATGCACAACACACACTATTTGTAAACCAGAGCCAAGGGGGCTCAGTTCGTGAAAGAAAAAGCAACAAGACAATTAGATGACCACACTTTAGATTTGGCTGTTGTTGCAGGGAGCTACCCTGATGTTTACTCATGATACTCAATACTGGACACAGGCAGGATGAAATCGAGACTGCAGGTTGTTGAGCTGGAGTGCCCAGAGAAGCGGGGCCCACATGAATCACCGAGGCATCATTCCTGTTCAAGTGTTGAGCAGAAGACTGATCCCCAGGCAGGTCTCTCAACGATGGCATTCTCTGTGCAGCGGGTAGTCAGGCTGTGCCAGTGTGGCAAGGCCCAGGCCCAGTGGAGATGATTTTGGATTCAGTCTGTGGGGCTGGATGCGGCTTCCAGCAAGCAGAATACAGTTCAAACCACAGCGGAGAACCAAATCGCGACCCACTAGCAGCACACAACACATTCACATGTAAGGAAATTCCACTGTACCAGGCAAAAGGCTCTCTGGTCGCAATTACAGAGCCTCTGCACAATCCAGGAGTTCAGAGGTGGCTGGAAGTCCAGACAGGCCGAACGCATTGAGAAAATCTTCAGTCTTCTTCAGGTAGGAGCCTGGTCACAATTCAGTGGCTTACTTCACTCTCCAAGTTCAGGTTCAGTCTGAAAAAAGCACATGTTCCCTCTCAGGGACAGCAGGCGGGCATGCAGGCCAAAACTCAGGCCTTTCCACAGTTCTCCCGCGTGAATCCACTATGGATTGCTGCTCAAACTACCTCGAGCTGTAACTTTTTCACTTCCCAACTTAGATCTAACTGAAACTGCAAGCAGTTTGGGACTTACCCAAGATCCAAAAGGTTCGGTTGGCTGATCTGTCTGTCAGTCACAACAAGGGCTCCCCCCTCCAGGTTATTTTAGGCACAAAAAGCCCAAAACTACAATTCCTACAAGTTTTGACCCCACCAAGCCCCTGTAAGCAGGCTCCATTTTAGAGTCCCGAATGTACTAATTGACCCATTTCAGCAGTCCAGGACCAAGATGATAGAAACAAACAACTGTCCATGTTGCAAAGAAGGCAGGTTAGAACAAACTGCAACATTATTACTACTCTAACAAATGATCAGCAAACAAGTACATCTTCTAACAGAACTCCCTTTTAGATTAATTATGACTGCAATCCCAGCAGCTCTTAAAGAAACAGTACACAGAGGCTATATAGGCACACTCTGGCAATCACATTTAAACTGCAAAAATGCAGGACACCAGCCTGGCAGTGAGCATTTAGACAAGCTCAAGGAAAACTTTTTGGGAACCCCCATTTGTGGGGGGTTACACCAAGGCCATTAAAAAACAGAAGGAGCACATATGTTAGGCATGTTGAATCAGCTTTGGGAAACGACAGAGATGAGTCCATGGTATCTGAGTGGACTCGCATTGATGCATTGCTGGTCATACTTCGGGACTATTCATGGGCCACAACAATCTGTATTTCATAGGCGGTTACATAGGGTTATCAACATTCTGTGGAGAACAGACCAATGTTCTGCGGAGAACAGAAAGTCAGCATTGTGTGGCGAATTTGCCGTGCATCTTCCTGTGCAGCTCCCCTCGCACACTCGTCTGTGGCTGCCACGGATGGTTGTGGCAAATTGGTGTGGTCATCCGGCATCCAATCTGCTTGAAAGAATTCTCCATGTTGCTCGCATAAGTTCTGTAATATGCAGCTGGTGAAAACTACCAGGGAAACATATCTAAGGTTGGTGTCCATGCAATTCAACAAGCTTCACCAGTGTCCTTTCAGTCTCCCACAGGCATTCTCTACCATCATGTGTGCACTGGATAAACAGCAGCTAAATGTTTTCTCCTGGGCCATCAGGCATCCCGTGTCAGGGAATGGTTTAATCAGCTACGGCATTAACGGGTAAGTGGATCTCCCAGTAGGTGTATTGGGATGTCCACATTTGAAATTTTTCTTGTCCAGTTTGGGAACAGTGAGCCCTGTATGCCCATTGCATACAATGGGCTGTTTGCCAAGATACATGCATCATGCACCTTGCCAGGCCAACCAATGTAGACATCCCAGAAACAGTACTGGTGATCAACGACTGCCTGCATCACTATAGAGTGTCAGCCTTTTCAGTTGTAATAATCACAGTGATCCTGGGAAGGTGCATGGATTAGAAAATGTGTTTCATCAATAGTGCCTGTTGTTTGAGGGAAACCAAATCGCTTTTCAAATCCATCAAGATTGGCTTGAAGACGTGCTCCTGATGGGTGGGCTACAACTCAGTGGAATGTTTTCGCAATGGCTCTACAAATATCATGCTCAACCAAGCAAACTGCTGATCTGGAGACACCAAACAAGTGTTCAATGGTGCAGTAATCATTATTGGTAACCAGGTGCCAGAGTACAACACCCAGCCGGACATCTGTGGGTATGGCTTGGCGCATGTTGGTGTGTCTGCGTTTGATTAGTGGTTCAATCTTATATACAATAAAATAAAAGGTTGTTTTGCTCTTTCTAAAATTTGCAATCCACTCCCACTCCTTGAACATGGTTGTCACCATGTTCCAGAATACTGGTTCGTGAATTCGACACCACAGACTTCTCTGCGGGGATAGACTGCTGGCACCAAGAATCATTATGTGCCACATTATATTTCTTCGTCGAAGATACTGCTGTGAGCGGTCCATGTGCTCTGCCAGCAGTAAGTGCCATCTATGTTCCAGTTGCTGCGTAGCATTAGAATCATTGCACTGTTCAAAATCCATGGTCTGGTAGCCTTTAAATGAAGAGTGAAAGAAAAGACATATAATTAATGACTGTTTGCATAACTGCATGTGCAGCTTTTGAGGGCACCAAAAAGTAATGTGGCATGCAACAAAATATTCATGGGAACCTCTTTTTGCACCGATATAAGGTCCCATGGCTGAAGTCCATTAATAAAAAGAGAAGTAATGGTACAGGAGCAGGCATATGCATTCCCAAAGCCACACTGCAAACAGACACATGCTGGTTCTGGCTAGAACCAGTACCTGTTGGTTTATATGGGCTTTTGGCTATGTACGTTCACTGCCACGGCCGAATCCATCCACAGTGCCATCACGGTACAAAATTCACAGTTTATGAAGATGGATGGACACGACCAGTAGGTGTCTGACAAGCAGTCACTGAAACATAGAAACATAGAATTTGACGGCAGATAAGGACCACTTGGCCCACCCAGTCTGCCCATTTCCCTACCTGATGGATAAGTTGCAGATCCTAGTTAACCAGCAGCCTACTTCTTCCTACCCCCACCCCCTAGAATTGTCTTATGACTGTCCCATGCATGCTTGAATTCCACCACTGCTTTTGACTCCACAACCTCCTCTGGAAGGCCATTCCATACATCCACAACCCTCTCTGTGAAAAAATACTTCCTTAAATTACCTCTGAGCCCGCCCCCTTCTATCTTCAAATTGTGCCCCCTTGTTCTTGCACACCTCTTTTTTGAAGATGCTACCCTCTTGGACTTTGTTGATTCCCTTGAGGTACTTGAAAGTTTCTATCATGTCCCCCCTCTCCCTCCTTTCCTCGAGGCTATACATATTAAGCTCCTTAAGTCTCTCTTCATATGTCTTCTGGTGCAGACCCTGCACCATTTTAATTGCCCTCCTCTGGACAGCTTCCATCCTGTCTATGTCTTTGCGGAGATTGGGTCTCCAGAACTGCATGTAGTACTCCAGATGTGGTCTCACCAGCTGTCTGTACAGAGGGATAATAACTTCTTGTTTTCTACTGGTGATGCCTCTCCCTATGCATCCCAGTATCCCCCAACCCTCCTTGCTGCCCTCTCACATTGCTTGCCCACCTTTAGGTCATCTGGTATGACTACCCCCAGGTCCCTTTCCATTTTTGTTGTTGTTAGTATCTCACCCCCATTGTGTACTCTTCCCTGGGTTTTTGTTTCCCAGGTGCATTACCTTGCACTTCTTAGCATTGAATCTAAGCTGCCATACATTTGACCATTCCTCTAACCTTGCCAAGTCCTTCTCATCCTTTCCACCCACCTTGTGCATCAACTCTGTTGCAGATCTTTGTGCCATCTGCAAAGAGACATACTTTTCCTTCTAGTCCCTCTGCAATGTAAACATAAAGACATTGAAGAGGACGATCCTAATACTGAACCTCGCGGTACCCCACTACTAACCCCCTTTTTCAGAGTGGACTCCATTTACTATTACTCTCTGTGTCTATTCTCCAGCCAATTCTTTACCCAGGCTGTCATCTTGGGACCCACTCCCAGGCTGGCTAGCTTGTATATTAATCTTTGTGTGGGACTGTGTCAAATGCCTTGCTAAAGTCTAGGTAGGCCATGTCCACAGCCCTCCTGATCAACTACTTTGGTCACCCAGTCAATGAAATCTATCAGATTTGTCTGGCATGACCTTCCGCTGTGAAATCATGCTGCCTTGGGTCCTGAGCCCCTCTGGCCTCTAGATACTCAACAATTCTTTCCTTCAGGAATTATTCCATCATTTTCCCTACCACTGAGGTTAAACTAACAGGTCTGTAGTTTCCTGCTTCTGCCTTGCTCCCACTTTTGTGAAGGGGAATCACATCTGCCCTCCTCCAGTCCTCGGGTACCACCCCATCCTCCCATGATTTGTTAAAAAGGGTAGTCAGTGGTGTCACTAGTTCTACCCTTAGTTCTTTTAGAATTCTGGGATGAATCCCATCAGGCCCCATTGCTTTGTCCACCTTCAGTTTTAAGAGCTCTTTCAGAACCCTTTCTTCTGTAAATGGGCTGGTATCAACTTCTGTATCCAAAGTGTTTCTACTGTTTGTTTTAGGTACCTCCCCCTCTTCCTTTGTAAATACTGAGCAAAAATATTTGTTTAGTATCTCTGCCTTTTCACAGTCACCCTCTGCCCACCCTCTCTCCCTTTATTAAGCCTCACTATCCCTCCTTGGTCTTCCTTTGCTCCTGATGTACCTATAAAGGTTTTATCCCCTTCTTAACTGATTTGGCTATCTTTTCCTCAGTTTGGGCCTTTGCTGTTCTGACTGCCTTTCCAGCTTCCTTTTGCCTTAACTGATACAGTTCTCTGTCCTGTTTCTTCTGTGATTCCTTGTACTTCCTGAATGCTTTCTTTTTCTCTTGAACCTTCACTGCCACTTCCTTTGAGAACCATAGTGGTTTCTTACCTCGTTTCATTTTGTTTATTTGCTTTACACAAAGGCTTGTTACCTCCATACCTCTCAAGTGTACCGGATTTTGCGTGATGTTCCGAATTCAGAGCCCATCAGTCCACCTGTACCGCCACCCCACATTTGGCACCTTTGTTCCGCATGAACGCTAAAACCACGTGGCCACACCGCGCTCAGCACTGTTCCCTTGTTCCTTTGTTTGCCAGTGTTTCTTTTTTTTAAATTCTCCCAGGCTGGCTCTTCACCTCCAATTAAATCTTCCAACACTAGCATTTCCGTAATGACGTTGGGGGGTGGGGGTCTTGGGGAGGTGTCATCAGCCACTGAACCAACGAGAACAGAGTGAAGAGCACAGCCCGACCCACCCCACAAACTGATTAGTGCTGCTGTGCTGATCGTCAGGTCCCTCTCAGGTCTGCTACCAGGCTATTAAAGCAGCCTGCTGCCCAGAGGGGAACCATAGCATCAGGATCGTTTGAGGCTAGGACCACTACAGTGACGGACCAGCAAGTCCCAATCGCTGTGCTGCACTACCGGAAGGAAGCCCGCCAGAGGAACAAGGCACTGAAACAACATCCCCCAGAGAGTGAGCCACAGCAGAAGAACACTGCCAGCCAGCCAGCATCTGAGTCCCAGAGGGAAGGGCCGACCAACCAACCATCACCTCACCCGACTGACTGAAGGGTTAGTATTCAGCACTGCAAAAAATCCTTTTTGAAAATGTGTGCATTGTTGGGGAATGGAGCGGGCGGGGGTTCTCTTACGCAGTGACAGAAGTCACAGACTCACTCTGCAGTGCATCATTCAGGATCAAGAGAGGGCTCGACTCTCAGAGGTTGATCATGGGGACGGGGCGAACCGACCTGGCTGGGCTGGGCTGGACAGTGCCTGGGCCCTGTAATCAAGAAGATGCCTGCCAGTTGCCAGAGCAGAGGGTGAACTGGAGGAGTAATAAAGGGAGATGGGGAACTGAAGAACGAACAGTTCCTCCTCTGAGAAGTCAGGAGCAGCAGTGCTCACAGTAGTCTGCTGCCAAGTTCCTTCCACTTCCTTCTAACAGACAAGCACTATAATAATGGAAGTTGGCTTGGCTGCAGTGCTACTGCTGTGATTGGTATGACAACTCTGTGTTGGCTGGTGGTCACTGGTGCTGTCCCCTCTGCTCTGTCTGGGGGTCTAATGATCAGACCAGCCAGGAGAAAAGCCACCACCAGCATTAATTGTTCATCACTCAGCCAGCCTGCCAACTTAATTTGTGTAATTTAAATTCATTTGGAAGTTGACTATTTGCTTGCTGTGCAAACACTTGGCTGCAATCTGCACCATCAAAACCAACTCTAGAGTACGTCAAAAAATAGAATTTATTATAAATAAAGTATAGCATCCCTTTGTAGTACATTTCATATCACAGATGCTTTATCACGGTTTTGATTTTTTAACATACCATAGAGTTGTGTTTGATGATGGAGAATGCAGCTGAATAGTCTGTGTGCCTAGCTTCCTTTAGTGTGTTTTCGGCTCCTCCTATAGCTGTAATTTTGATTTTTAGTGCTGGATAGTGTGTGTGTGTGTGTGTGTTTATATGGTGCAGAGCAGACTGGGTGGGTCCTCCTGTGTGGTTTTAGGTTCAGTCCCTCCTGGTGGGCCAACAGACATGCCACAGCTGGTAGAGAGTAGTAGAAGCAGCAGCAGCAGCATCTCCACCACCACTGGAAAAAGCTGCAACACACTGGTATAACAAGTTTTTATTACAAAAACACACAAAACCACAAATGGTTAAAATAAGTTTATTGATGCACCATAAGATGGCTGCGCTACTCGCGCACTACAAAAAATAGGGTGTTCCACATTTGGGTCATTTGTCACACATTGCTATGGTCTCTGTTCCACATTAGCAGGTTTATAGGTTGAGAGGTATGCCTCTGTGATGGCAGTTTTTATTATTCCCCATTGTTCTTCCACCCCTCCTTCCTGCCCATTTGCTAGTGCATTCCTTAGGCACTCACCCATTTTGGCAAAGTCAGCCCTCCTAAAATCCAATACTTTTGTCTTTGTATGGCTTGACTCTATTGCTGTGTTTATTGTGAACCATACTGTTCGATGGTCGCTAGTTCCCAGATGGCTGTCCACTTCTACATCTGTGATCCTCTCTTCATCTCCATTTGAGAACCAGATCTAAGATTGCTCCCTCTCAGTGGGCTCCAATACTAGTTGTCTAAGGCATGCCCCCTGTAGGGCATCTAGAATAACCCCACTCTTAGAAGTGGCTGCTGCAACTGCACTCCAATTAACATCTGGCATATTCAGATCACCCATCAGCAATATCTCCCCTTTATCTTCCATTCTAAGTATACTTTATATCATTTCCTTGTCATTTCCTCCCCTGAGAGAAGTCTGTGTCTAACCCTTCTGCGGATTGTGGTGCCATTGCTTGCCTCCAAATTGACCCACAGTGCTTCTTCTCCTCCCTGTTTACCTTTTGTTCTGTTGCTTTGATTTTTTCTCTTATGTGGAGGCTACTCCTCCTCCTTTACCCTCCCTGTCCCTCCTATAGATAGTGTATCCTGGTATGTTTACGTCCCTGTCCATGGTTCTGTGTGTACCATGTTTCTGTGACTCCACGATATCCAGATCTTCCTCCTCCATCAAGGCCACTAATTCAGGAAGCTTGTTACCCAGACTACGGGCATTGGTACTCATTGCTCTCCATTTTTTGATGGCTTTACCTTCTGTAGCGGCATCCCCCACTAACCTTTCTACCTTGGCCTTTTTCTCATTTAGTACCCTGTTTTTTAGGCGGAGGCTGGGATTTTCCTGCTGCTTATCAGTGCCTCCCCCCTTGACTAGTTTAAAGGCTTGCCAATGAAGCATTTAAACCGATTGCCCAAAAGACTTGTTCCCTTCCTGGACAGATGCAGACCATCCTGCCAGTATAGGCTGGTGTCCCTCCAGGTGGAACCCCAGTCCCCAATGAAGCCAAACCCCTGTGCTCCACACCATTTTTTCAACCATTTGTTAAACTGCATAGTGCAAAGTACCCTCGCCTCACCCATGCCACTGACAGGCAGTACCTCTGAGAAGGATACTGTGTGTGCTACTTGTCTTAAGCCCTCCCCAACTCTACAAAGTCCTTCTGCACTGCTCTAATCTCATGATGAGCTAAGTCATTTGTCCCTAGGTGGACAATGGCGTCCAGCTCGAACTCCCGTGCAACCGTCTCGTGATCCCTAAGGATCGCTTCCTGTCCCTCAAGCCATGGCACCAGGCAGGCACCTTACTTCAGTTTTCCTGCTTCCCCAGTTCTATCCCCTAATATTGAGTCTCCACCAGGAGCTGCTTTCTTTCCTGTGGTGCCCTCTGCCTCCTTCCTGAGGCCTCCCTTGTGACAGTTGTCTGCACCTCCTTAGCTCCTCCTGCGGGTGTATCCATAGGGGAGCTATGCTCCCCCAGAATGTTGTATGGATTGTGGTGTGGAACAACTGACTGGGTGTGCCTCTGTTCCACCATCCTCACCCTCCCTGAGCCCACTGTGGTCCAACTGTTGTGCTTTCTTTGCAACCTCTGAGGAAGTGGTGGTGGCTCTGGTGCACCCTGAATGGGGGAGGTTCCCTTCCTACTGTCCAGTGTGACCTGGGGGAAGGTCCCCGTACTACTGTCCAGTGTGGCCTGAAGACGGGCAACTTCCTCCCTCAGGGAAGAGAGTTGTCTGCAACTAGGGCAGCATCTCAGCCTCCAGAAAGACTCCCGGAAGACTGCTGCCCCACAGCCATTACATTGCACTACTCACTACTGAAACACACAGTAGTGGCGTACGCCGATGAAGGAAAAATGTACTCAAACTTCCAAAGCCCTGACGTTCCATGTGGCAGTCCAGTGCATGCTACCACTGCCCAGCAATCGCATAAGCACATGTCACTGTAGTATGCCTCAGCAGTTGTATTTGCTGGTGGTTACGCAATAAAACTACAGTAAGTAATCATGTAACTGATACAGAGCAGTACAGTGCACCTTTGATCCCCCTCCCCAACCAAACATCACTACAGGTGACTACATCGTTGCTCCTTCTGGAAGCAGTCTTGACAGCACCCTCAAGGTTTACACAACTACAAGTTTGGTGAGAACATCTTGAACAGCAACATGTGGAACATTGCAGGGACACAGAGAAATAGACGGATGATTGGGTGGGGAGGCTCGAACAACCGGAGAGGCCACCAGACAATACAGCAGGCAGCAGCAAGAGCAGCCTGTTCATCCACCCGCCCTAACCAGCACCCAGCAGCAATAAACAGGCATGGATACCGAAACAGGGGAACTGACCATATTGGACAAATTGTTAGGAACTGTCAGCAAAATTACAATGGCAGACTGAGTTTGCCTATTGCAGATAAATGTGTACAGAAGCAAGCAAACTGTACAATAGAAACACACAATGCAATGATAACTACAAGACAGTAAATGCAATATATCAAGGAAGGGATTTATTTTTATCTTTTTTGTATATTCTTTTTTCTGCCCTCCTCATGCTCGCAGGCCCTCACTCCTTCAGGCTCTGCAAGTCTCCCGATAGCCCCTCCTGTCCTAACTCAGCCCTCCTCTAACTCCTCATATCGCAGCCAATCCCTGGGATATCCCGCATATCCCTTCGGTGGGGAGCCCCCCTCCTCCGTGGGGGAAGGCACCGGGGGGAGAGGGATGACCCCAGCACACTCTTCTTAGGGCCCGGGGATGCTGCCGTGGAGAAGGAGGCCCAGGGAAGGCACTGAAGGAAACCAGGGACAGAGAGCTGTCATCCGGCGGCCAGCGAGTGGTGTTTTCCATTTTCTGGTGTTCCCCCTTCATGCAATCCCTCTGTTGTGCCCCTGGTCTCCACCGGGGGCCGCTGCAGAGTGATCATGCATCCCTAACCCTCCCCAGGGGAGGAGAGCAGTCTATGGTTGCTCAATCCTACCCTTTCCCTGCTGACCCCCAGCACCTGGGTCCCTTTCGAACCGGGCTCGGTGTGGTTCGAGGTATGGCATCCGGCACCTCAGCCCTCTGCGCCACCAGGCCGGCAGAAGGAATTTATTAAGGGGAGTCTGAACACTGGAATAGGGATCCTTACAGTAAAATATCTGGTAAAAGCAAACTGGATTTCCCCCACAGAAATGGAGCTTCAGAAGGACAACCCCTGCTCCAATTCCTGATGTCCAGGGCAAGCAATTCAGCTGTGAGGCTCAGAGTCTTTTTAGCATGGTCCTAAGCTTGGAACTCTAGATACATAGATGCATAAATGTTGTCGGCAGATAAGGGCCTTGTAGCCCATCCAGCCTGCCCTATCCCTCTTTCTAATGCTTAAGGTACCCTAGATGCTACAAGTTCCCCCCCCTTTCACCTTAGCTTAATAATTCCTATGTGCCTATCCCACGCATTCTTTAATCTCTGAACCATGGCTGCCCCAACCACTTCCTGGGAAGACTGTTCCATCTCACCACCACCCTTTCAGTGAAGTAGAATTTCCTCAAGTTCCCTCTAAGTTTTCCCCCTTTTAGTCTCATGCTGTGCCCCCTTGTTCTGCTATTTCCCTTCATGTGAAAGATGCTCCCCTCTGGTACCCTGTTGATCCCCTTTAGATACTTGAAGGTCTCTATCATGCCCCCCCCTTTCCTTTCCTCCAGGGAGTACATATTGAGAGCTCTGAGTCTCTCCTCATATGACTTATGCTGCATCCCAGACACCATTTTTGTTGCCCTGCTCTGTACCGTCTCCATCCTGTCTATGTCTTTTTGGAGATGGGGCCTCCAGAACTGAACACAGTACTGCAGATGAGGCCTTACTAGGGAGTTGTACAATGGTACCTCTACCTTTTATACTCCTCCCTCTGCACTCTAGTATTCTGTTAGCTTTTCTGACTGCTTTGTTGCACTGTTTAGCCACTTTGAGGTTGTCTTCTATGACTACTCATAGATCCCTTTCCTCTGTGGTGGCCTCCAGTGTTACCCCATCTAGTTCATACTCGACCCTAGGATTCCCTCTCCCATGGTGCATAATCTTGCACTTTTTTGCATTGAAACCCAACTGCCATTCCTTGGACCCAGTTTTCTAGCCTCTTCAGATTGCTCCTAATTTTTTCTATACCTTCCTGCATATCTACCCCATTACATAGCTTTGTATAGTCCACGAACAAGCTAATCCTTCCTTCTAGACCCTCTGCAAAATTGCTTATGAAGACATTGAAGAGCACTGGTCCCAGCACTGATCCCTGGGGTATGCCAGTTGTTACCTGTCCCTCCTGTGAGCTAACCCCATTTACCACCACTCTTTGTGTTCTGTTACTCTAGTTTCTAACCCATGTGACCACCTCTGTCCCCACCCCCAGATGTCCCAGCTTGTGGATTAGTCTCCTGTGTGGGACTGTGTCAAAGACCTTCCTGAAGTCCAGATAGGCCACATCTACCACTCTGCCCTGGTCTATTTCTTTTGTCATCTACTCAAATGAATCAATCAAGCTGGTCTGGCATGACCTCCCTACCATGAATCCATGTTGCCTTGGGTCCAGCAGCCCCCTTGTCTCTAGGTGGTCCACCAGCCTTTCCTTAAGCAGGGTTTCTATCATTTTTCCTACTATTGAGGTCAAACTGACTGGGTGGTAGTTTCCTGCCTCCTCCTTGCAACCACTTTTATGCAGGGGTACCACTTGTGCCCTTCTCCACTCCTCCAGAACCATGCCTGTTTCCAGTGATCCACTGAACAGCTTAGCCGGAGGTTTTGCCAGTTCCTTCCGGAGCTCCTTTGGGATCCTCGGGTGTATCCTATCGGGCCCCATAGCTTTATCCACCCTAAGCCATTCTAGTGCTCTTTTTACTCTGTTCTCTGAAAATGTTCTAATGTCCACCCCTTCTCCCTGTTTGCCCTTCTCCATTAATGGGGACCATCCCCATTGTCTTCTTCCGTGAATACCAGAGCAGAAGTATTTGTTGAGGACGGTCACCTTGTCAATGTCTTTCTGCACTACCATGCCTCCCTCTTCCCTAAGTTTCACAATCCCCCTCCCATCTTCCAACTCTTGCTAATATACCTAAAGAATGCCTTCCCTCCTTCCTTCACTGATATAGCTAGCTTGTTCTCAGTTTCAGCCTTTGCTGCCTTTACTGCCTTGTTCGCTTTCTTTTGTTTTCCAACTATTCTTGCCTGTCCTCCTTGCTTTGTGTTGCCTCGTACCTCAGAAATGCCATCTGTTTTCCTCTTACTAGCTCTGCTACTCCCCTCAAGAACCACAGAGGTTTCCTCTTTCTTTTGCTCTTGCTGCAGGGCCTGACGCAATGGTTTGCTACTAGGTGCAGGGCTTCCCTTATCTTATCCCACTGTTCCACCACTCCCCTTATGTCATCGTATCCCTGCATAGCCTTCCTGAATTCGTCCTTCATCTTACCGAAGTCTGTCCTCCTGAAATCCAGGATTCTAGTCCATTTGTGGCTAGCCTCCTGCGATGTCCTTACGGTGAACCCCACAGCTCAGTGGTCACTAGCTCCTAGGCTCCCCCCCCCACTGTGACTTCCTTTATCCTGTCTCCATTGCTTAGCACAAGATCCAGAATTGCATTCTCCCTTGTAGGCTCCCTCACTAGCTGTGTGAGACCTGCCCCTTGCAATGATTGCAGGAATCCCTTACTGCTGGCTAAGGCTGCCACAGAGATGCTCCAGTCCACGTCCAACAAGTTGAAGTCACCTATCAGCAGCAATTCACCCTTTGTTGCCATGTTCTCTATAGTCTCCAGCAGTTCTCTGTCTACATCCTCCACCTACCCTGGGGGCTTGTATATCACTCCCGTTCTAAGTATTGTTCCCTTCCCCTCCTCCAGAGTTACCTACAGCACCTCTGCTTTTCCCCCCTTGTCTTGTGGGACTGTCACTTTTATCCCTTCCCTGACATACAGTGCCACCCTCCCCCCTTCTTGCTTTCCCTGTCCCATCTGTGCAGCATGTACCCTGGAATGGCTAGCTCCCAGGCCTGGTTGCTATTGCACCATGTCTCTGTAACTGCCATGATATCCAGGTCCTCGGAGGCCATTAATGACACAAGTTCCGGGATTTTGTTACCTCTAGGGACACTTAACCCAGAGGCTGAGCTGCAGAGAGCACATCTGTCTCTCTCATTTGGTCTGTCAGAACCAAATCTCCTCAGATATTCTGCAGCAGTCCCTGCTTATGGTGTCAGGATCAATCTGCTGAGTCTTCACAGAGGAGAGGCACCCATTCCTTCTCTTGCCCATACTTCCCAACAGTCATCATTTAGGCTTCTGCATGCCCACTCTTTCTTGGTTGGCTATGGCAAACATATAACACTTTGCTAGACTCTTGTTGGTCTGTTGGTTTCCCCAGCTTGGTTTGTGACCCATGTCCCCCTCTTATGGTCTCATGGTGCCAGAGGGTCCAAAATGAGGGCACTCATGTCCTCTGGGCATATTTAATTATGTTATTAACTTTCTTTTATAGCAGCTTCCAGCTATCTTTATAGTGCCCCAGGGAACCAGGAATAAAGTCCCCAGTTCTTAACCCTGCACAGCCCCTTGTCCATCTAGCAGAGTTTGGTTAGGAAGAGAGCATCTGAGAGTGGTTCAGTGTACTCCCCTCTGAAGTACAGCTTCACTTGTGCTGCTTGCCAGCTCTTGGAAGGGAGCCAAATGTCCACAGAACTTGCAGCACTGAAGAAAAAAGAGACACCGCTCCACTGCATGGGGCTCCAGTGTCAAATAAACCTGCTATTGTTGGCATGCTGCCCAGACCACCATAAATGCACAAGAAGCATTTGCTCACAGTGTGGCACAGGTACAGCTTCAAACACAGGATACTAGAATAAAGCCTAATACAGACTCTCTCTGCTGTGGCAAAGGATCAAAAAAATATATGCTCACATTATATATATTGTTACAATGTTCATGCTGCGTCTGAAATACATTTTGAAAGTAACATTTAAAGCTTTGCAAGTGTAAATGTTTTGGTACTTTACACAGCAGAGTGCGCCTGTGTTGTGCCTTTTCCCCCACTAGAGTCTGCATGAACTGGAAGCATAAAGTCTGGGTGGCATGGCCACTGCAAGTAAAAGCATGGCTCAGCTCTTTTGGCGAGGCGCAAAGGTGAGCCGTCCAGTTGGGAAAGGGGGGGGGTTGCATATATCGTCTGAGGAGCCAAAAGGATGAGCTTATCAAAAGTCCTGAGAAAGACTGAGGATGAGCTGCCCCCACAATCACACCACAAGCCAGCCCAGTCATCCTAAAGCCCTGCATTTGTATCACCCAGGTTTCATACCACACTCCCCTGAGATGCTGGTATGTACTTGTCCAGTGCATGCTTATAATGGGGCGCTGCTGTGGGTCCCATCCATATATATCTCATGGCTGCGACAGTTCCTTGAGCCACCAAAGGAAAGTCAGGCACCTTGGAAAGAGTTCTGGCTTTACTGTGCCTTTTCTGGTTATACAATTTCCCCTACCCCTATGACCATATGCAGCCGGTAAATGTGTTGGACAATACAGCAGGCAGCAGCTAGAGCAGTTGTGTCACCCACCCACACTAACAAGCGCCCAGCAGCAATACAAAGGTGAGGATCCTGACCATCCAAAAAAAGAAATACCAGCACTCACAAAGAACTTCCTGGTTCCTGTTAAAAAAATTCTAGGAAATGAAAGCATCATGGGAGCATCATGGGAGTGTCTGCCTTGCGTCACATCATGCAATGGTTACAGTCCACATAGTGGGTGAAATGGCCTAATATGCTGCGTGATCGCAACCTGAAAGTGGCTATGGGAGTGCATCAGTGATCGGTTTACCACAATGGGGTAAATGTCCACATGGGGGGGTCTTGTGCTGCCACAACATGATCGCACAACTTAATACAGCACAAAAGCTGCCTTGTAAATGCGGCTTAAAACTCCACTTCAGTAGGACAGGCTGGAAGCTGTATGCACACTAAGACTGGGGTGGTAAACACTGAAGCAGACTGAGTAAAACTAAAATGACAGAGCAGAAATGGGAGTGGCTGCCCTGGTAGGAAGCCAAGGGAAAGCAATTGAGGAGGAATGCAGTGGAACTGCGAGGAGGTTAGCAAGTGGCCTGGTATGAACAGCAAACTGGAAAAGACTGAGACAGCATAAGCCAAAACAGCAGAATGATGCTAAGTAGGATATACTGTGGCTGTGGAAGCTAGTAACCACACTAAGAACCACATCAGAAAGAATACAGCAGTTACATGAGGGCAGGAGTGCAGCAGTAGTAGCTAACTGAGAGAAAGATGGAATTACAAGCTGCAGCCAGGAAAAGTAGAAAAAAAAATAAAACAAAATACTGATCTAGAAAACCTCTAAAGGCAGAAACCAAACAAAAAGCCCAAAAGCACACAGGAAAGTGGCAGACACACACAGGGAGAAAAAGGGAAGGGGAGCCAGAGCCCCAACAGAGCCTTCGGCTTCCGCAAAAAAACAAAAAACAAAAAACAAAAAAAAACAATGCTTCCAAATGAGGCTGGAGGAAGCTGGCTTAAATAGCTCAACACAGGGGGTGTAGCTGGTAGCTCCCACCCAGTAAACTGCAAGCACAGCCTTTGTGTTGTTCAGATGCGGTGAGGTGCGTATCCTGACAAAGTATCACTTGCACTGTTTGCTTCTCCAGCGTTGTCAGAATCTTTCTTCACTTTTCTGGAAACACGAACCCATGGACATTCCATCAGTCAGTCTCTACTGTATTAGCCATAACTGATCATTAAAGACTACAGTCAGAATTTGCAAAAACATATGTGGTAAAGAGTGTTTTGATTTGTGTATGTAGTCCTAGTGTGTCCTTCCTTTTGTCTGCTATTCAGAGTTTTTTCTAAATTAGTGTGCTAGTTCTATGGTTGTTTTATGACCCATGGGGATCTCCATCTTAACATGGCTTATTGCTTTTGTTCCTACAAAATCTCCTGTAGCATGTGGCAGTGATGTATCTGGGACCATACATTCAGCAATCACTGCTTTAAAGTCACTTTTACAACAGCACAGCAGAGCTGTGATATTAAGTAACTTTCCTTATCCAGTGAGCACTAATGGCTACATTTACAGTTCAGCAAATACATGAAGCCTAATTGAGTGGGTTATTCTGTAAGAAAACAGCTAGAGTCTTTACTGATTATAGCATTGTTGATCTGAGGTGATTTGCATGCTTTGTATGGCTGTGTGTAGTTTGATGAAATGAAAAGTTTTATAAGCAAAACATTTACTCCTACTGGTTAGACTGGACACACACATAGAAAACAAAAATACTGAATTATTTAGTGGAGGTCAGAACATCAGGCTCCTATATCTAATGCTTGCTGAATCAATGGTCCCAGATGCATCACCGTCACATGGGACAGGAGGCATTGTAGGAAAAAGAAGAGCAATAAGCCTTAATAAGATGGAAATCCCCAGGGGCCATAAAACCATTGTATAACTAGCAGGCTAATTTAGAAAAAACTCTTAATGGAAAAGGTAAGGACACACCAGGACTATATACATAGTCAAAACACTGCACAACATATGTTTTTTTCTGCTAATTTTGACTGTAGTACTCCTTTAAGGTACCCTGAGCTGTAGTCATGCTCCCATGTCCAGAATCCAAGTTCCCACCCTGTCTGGTTTCCACACCCTCGCCTACAGCCTCTGGTAGGGCAGTCCATACTCTGAAACTTGCCATGTCACTACTGCAGAATGAAAAACAGTATAAAGGAACAAAATGAACTATCAAACTTCCTGAAATATTGCTATCTGGAGGTCTCCCCTCATTCTCCTCTGAGACCCCATCCCTCCTCCAGACAGGACATGGAGCAGGGTGGTGAGATGCCTCCTATCTTCTCGCAACTGTGGTTTCTATACTTTCTTCACCTCCCCTGTTGATACTTCCTCCAGCTCAGACATTTGATTCCTGTTGCATATAAACCTATAAACAGTAGAGAAGAAAAACAAACATACATGACAGCTGTCCCTCATAGCCCTTAACCTCCTGCTTTGTTCCTCCCTATTTCCTTAAGTTCCAGTACAGGGTTTGAAACTGGCACCAGCCCACCCACCAGATGTGGGTAGATTTTGTGCCAGGCAGGTGCAATCTGCAGTTTGATGTGCCTGACAGGCACCTTGTGTTTGGCCAGCTCCCAATTGACTGAAATTGTATGAGTATTGTGTATGCGTGTCTCCTTCCAATTACTAGAGCTGTTGTCATAGACCCGTTGTGACTACAGCACGCTGACACTGCAACGTTGCACATAATTGGTCTGTTTCCTGATATTTTCTGGGCAAGGATTTTGACATGGTAAAAGCAAGCAGTGGAGGCTTTTTCATTATGGCTGGCTGGTTAACTTGCACGATAGCTGTGTCTTGCAGAATAGATTTGTATTATTTTGGGTTTTTAAGAAAAAATGCTTCGTTTTGAAGTTGGCGGGTGTTTACAGTAGTTTGTCACAGTGGAGTGAGCAGGACCAACTCGGGTAGCCAGCAGTAGTGTGCGGGGACAACTAAGGCAAAGGTATTTGAAAAGGAAAATTTAAATTGCAATACTGAAGTTGTACTGGCTGGTGGAGACTAATGCAAGAAATAGGGGGCCATTTAATATTAGGCCAAGCAGGGCTTTTATCTGTTGCAGGTCTTAGTGTAGGAACAGTCCAGGATAAACAATGATATAAGGAGCAATGAATAAGGTAAGATGTTGTAGTAAGAGGATCTGTTAGTCAATCACAGGCCAAAGACACATATCAAACGCTTGCGCTGGTGAGCATTGTGTGTTTAAAAAAACACAACACACAATTTGCAGTAAAATCTTTTTTTATTTAACATTTGGCCATTTTTGTGCTGGGCTAGTGAACAGCTGTGGGGCTGGTAGATTTTTCCAGTCACTAGCCCTGTTGGTTGGTGGCTAAAAAAGTTAGTTTCAACCCATGCAATAGTCCAGCATCTGCAATGTGATTGTTTCACATCACTCTCTAGCAGGGGTTACCCAAATCAGCAGTGATAACTGCTGTGCTGTTCCTGCAGTGCAGTCCCTAAGTCGTCTGCTTCCTTAGTCATCTCTTGTGTCTGTGATTCTTCCCAGCTGCCTCTGATCAACTCTTGTTGTCTCCCCCACTTTCCTGCTGCTGTGTAACGTGGCTGCCACTCTGTGTTGGCTACCAGAGTCCAAATTAGTAAAACCATACCAGATGACAGACAGGGAAAGAGGGGAGCTGACTGCACTGTTTGTGTTGATGAAAAAAACTGCCCGGGGAGGACGAGGAAAGATGACGTCATAAACCAGTGCTTGGGTCCACCATTTTACACCTTGCCCCCCTAGTGATCATAAAGGCTTGGAACTGCCACAAAACCTGAAACAGATCCCTCCAGAAGCAGGGATGTGGTTGGAGGTTTCCATCCTGTCTAGTCTGCTGACTGTGATGTCCTCTTTACAAAAGTGCAAACCCCCCCTTTACTCCCTGCCTTGCCGAGTGACTGCACCCAATGGGTATGAGCATGACCCAGGGTACTCCTGTGTCTAGGAGCAGTAGTGTATTTTATTCATTTTATTTCATGAATATGGATAGCCCAAATTGAGCAAAGCTAATTTTCAATGGGGTCCTTAGTACAAAGACTACATTACATTTCAAGAAGTCAAAAAGCCAAGTACATATCAGGTATCAAAAATATATATAGACACAATACATAATCCATTGGCTCCAAATGTACTTCCGTACAGAGATTCAATACTATTTAGCATATATATATATATATATATATATATATGTATATATATATATATATATAAAATATCATACAATTAAAAGCAGTGGAAGAAAAAAAGCTCAAGTCAAGAGCTCTAACGTATACCACGCTATAACAAGACAACAATTTCTTTCCCAATTCAATTAACCACGTTTTTATCCTAATTAGATTTATTTATTGGTCTAAAATGGCAGGGGATGGCATTCCAGGCTTTTCGGACTGCATAATGAAAAGCCGATCTACCCAAGGATGTTCTCCTCAACGGAAGAATAAATTCTGTTGCTTGTGCTGATTTCAGGCTTTTCTTTATGTCTTTGTTTGAGGCTTTCCAAAAGGTAGGCTGGTACAAACAATCACCAAACATGGTTCATCCTCACTCTTACCAAGGAACTGCTAAGACAGGTTTCACACTTCGGTGGTAAATAACCACATGGACACAGTGACTGTTGTCAGCTTACACTTTACTGAGGCTCCATAAGCAGGTACAACAGGTTATTCATTTTGTGCCACTAGGACCCATCTCAGAGCATTCACAATCGATTACACTATGCCAATATGAGTACTAGATGCAAAGAATGACCTCAGTCGCAGATGACCCTGTAACTTTTTCCCTGGGCTCTTGCTGTCCTTATTAAATCTATACTGTGATGTTCAATCACGTTTGTAACCCTCCTAGGTATAACCTTAGCTATTGACTGGATTCACGCATCCCCACACAGTTCTCTAAGCTCAAGAGCACTAATAATGAGAACTGGCATGCCAGAAATGGCCCCAAAGTTGGTACAATTAACTAGGTCTATGTTACCCCCTGGTTACCTAATACTTGCAGCAGCTCCCGACGTCTGTGCACCTATGACATCTTTACATCAGCGGACGCTCTGCTACTTTGCTGCAACACACCACATACCCGGTATAACGAAGGGGGCCCACTTTTGGTGGCCTAGCTTTCTTATCCAGACATTTATCTTTGAGGAAAATCTCTCAACCACATAGGAACTATCCTACTTTATCCACACGCCTCCACAGCAAGAACAGCCTGCTGCCACACTCCCCGAGACCTTGCTTGCAGGTACGGCCCGGAAAGTGCTCCAGGAACTCAAGGCTGTGTGGCTGTCTCTGTAAATTTTCAAAGGACAAGTGCCTTTCTCTTGGGACAGCTCTCATTGGTCACCTGTGGTCCACAAGCTCCTTGTTTGGCACCTCATCCTGCCTGGCATTTTCAATTCCCCCTGACTGGACTATGTCCTTACCATCAGCCAAATTAACCTAATTTTCCCCATAATCCTGTATTGCCTCTGATTTATGGACTATTTTTATACTCAGTGCTGCATCAGAATTTTGGCCTTTGCAGGGGGTCTTGTCTCCCACAAAACGTTGATTTTTCTCATGCGCCCACTGCCAAATTTCTTCAGTTTAAAGTGTAATTTTGCTTGTATTTAACTGTGTGTTTGAACTGGGAATTTTAGAGGGCTAGACTGTATTCCTGATTCTGGGTTAGAACTTGAACAATTCTGTGCTTCTGCTAACTAATTGGGTTTTTCTGTGAAAACCATTTTCAGTTAATTTCTCCTGTCCACCCCCGACTGTAGCTTCTTTTGTTTCTCTCCTTTGCAGACCCTGTTGGCACCGAGCTCGCTGTCTGCGAACTGCCCCCCCCAATTTAACTCCCATTATTTGTGACACAGCTCTTTTGTGAATTTGTAAAGCAGGAAGCCTCTCACTGTTTCCTGAGCTATATCTAACCCCTGTTTGTCCCTTTCCCTCAGTCATCCTCTCATAGCCCTTTGGGCTAACAACACCTCCATGGTCACCTCTGATGGGAATCCACATGCCTCCACGGTGAGAAGAGCCTGTTACCACACTCCCCGAGCCCTTGCTTGCAGTTACGGCCCGGACAATACTCCAGAAACTCAAGGCTGCATGGCTGTCTCTATAAATTTTCGAAGGACGAGAGCCTTTCTCTTGGAACAGCTCTCATTGGTCACCTGTGGAAGGGTCCACGAGCTCCTTGTTTGGCTCCTCATCCTGCCTGGCATTTCCAGTTCCTCCTGACTGGACTATGTCCCTACAATCGGCCAAATTAACCTTATGTTCCCCCTAATTCTGTATTGTCTCTGATTTCTGGACTATTTTTATACTCAATGCTGCATCGGAATTTCGGCCTTTGCAGGGGTCTTGTCTCCCGCAAAATGCTGATTTTTCTCATGTGCCCACTGCCAAATTTCTTCAGTTTAACATGTCATTTTACTTGTACTTAACTGTGTGTTTGAACTGGGAATTTTAGAGGTGTAGACTGTATTCCTGATTCTGTGTTAGGACTTGAACAGCTCTGTGCTTCTGCTACCTAACTGGTTTTTTTTTGTGAAAACCATTTTCAGTTAATTTCTCCTGCTCCTTTTCCATTAGCAGATTATATCTTCTAGCCACTAGGGGGCCAAGTTGTAAGCGCACTCACTCAATCCAATCCCTGTCTCATTTCACTTATTGTGTGGTCAGTCTATCCCTATTCATCAGTCTTTGCCCCCTCTCTCTTCTACTTCCGTCAAGGCCTATCTCTAGCTACCTATTTTTCCCCAGGTTTGCATAACATGCTAGTGGCTGTCAGTTCCCTCTGGCAGTGGCCACTTTTCTGCTGACACCCCTCCCAGTTTCACTGTCCTGTGCTCCCCCCTACTATCCAATCTATCCTGACCGGTAAGCACCCCCCCGTCTACCTACAGCATGCCCACTCCACTTTCCCCACTTCCCTTCCTTTTAATTCTCATTTCCATCATCTCTAACACAACTCCACAAACTTCTCAATTTGAAAAAACCCTGCCCCCTCCCCTCCCCGATATTCCAGCCCCTCCTTCATTCTTGCTGTTACCCCCTCTTCCCCTCAAATACTCTGGACTCACTCCTCCACATACCCCTTGCCACGTTATTCACAGCTTCTAGCCACCTCCATTTCCTTCGTCTCCTGATTATCCACTCATCCAGCTCCCCTCCCCCCAAACACATCACAAATACTCTGCCCAACAAAAATATCCTAAACTACACTTCCTTATACTCATACTCCTATTACTTGCCTCAGGAAATGTACATCCCATCCTGGTCCCTTCCCCCCCAGCTGCTATCCTCCCATTAAAGTAGAACCTTCCAACACCACCTCTGCCCTCCCAAAAGGTCTAAAGATCCTTCGCTTAAATATCTGCAGCCTTGTCACGAAAATTGATTTGTTACAGCTGATGATAATCTCCCTCACTCCAGGCATTCTAATCTTAACTGAAACTTGGCTGAATACTAAAATTTCTGATCCCTCCATTGCCATCCCAGGCTATTCCTTAGTCAGGCAGGATAGGGCAGGTAGGGGAGGTGGAGGGGCCATGTATATCCAGTCCTTTCTCCAATACACTACCATTCTCTCGTCTGCCTTACCCTCCACTTACGAAGCCCTGGTAGTAAATATTGGCCTGCTTTACTCCTCCTCCTCCTCGATCTTTATTGCTGGCATCAACTGTCACCCAGGTATCAAGCCCTCTGAATCTACTGACCTCATCACCTCTATAGCTTCTGTCTCATACAAAGGTGAGCGCTATATATTAGGTGATGTAAATTTAAACTGGCTGCCATCAACCACTTCTAAGACACAAAGTGATATCTCTGCTCTAAATCTCTCCCAACTCATCCAAGAGCCTACCTGACTAAATCACAAAACCCCAAACCACTTACTGTTAGACTGGGCACTCACTTCCCACCCTCACTGAGTCATCAAATCTGGCGTCCTCCCGGATGCCCTCAGTGATCACCACCCTATCTTCGTGGTCAGCAAGGTCCACGGACCTAAACCGCCACATAAAATCCTGCAGCTCTGCTCTTTCAGTTCCTTTGACTTAAACCCTCTCCTCAATGATATATCCAATTCTGATTGGCCCCAATTGCATCCGCCACTTCCATCGACCAAGCCCTCACTTACTTCAAAGACAGATTTATAGCTACCTGGGACTTCCATGCCCCGTTAAAACACACTAGAGACCGAGGTATCCATCATCCCAGGATCACCCCTGAAGTAGTGACCTGCCTCAGGGAGCGCGATAAAGCATGGAGAAAACACAAGGCCTCTCAGCTCCCATCAGCCCTTACTAACTATCACAGGATAAGACATGCTTGTTCTCAGCTCCCATCAGCCTTTACTAACTATCGCAGGCTCAGAAACGCTTGTACTAAAGCAATCAGACTTGCCAAGTCTGAATATTTTATATCCTCTTTCCTCAATAACATAAACTCCCCCTCCAAATTTTGTAAAGCAGTCCACTCACTATTCTCCCCCTCCCCCACACATCCCCTACCCCCCATGCTTAATATAAATAACACACTAGAGTCTGAACCTTGCATAGTGGCTCAGGAGTTCAACTCCTACTACATCTCCTGTGCCTCAACCCTTCTAAAATCCATCCCCTCAAGTCTCTCCTCTACTCGTTCTCCTCACCCACCCCCCTTTCTCATTCTCTCCTATCTCCCCTGAGGAGGCACTAATGACCCTCCTCTCTCTCAATCCCTCCAAAGGCTCCTCTCCAGATGACCGTGACCCTAAACTTCTCTACCTATCAGCCCCTGCTATTGCCTACCATCTCTCACTAATTCTAAATCTCTCCTTTGGCCGGCCCAGTGGCACTGAGGGTTGAGGCATTGGACGCCACACCTCACGCCACGCTGGTGACCTGGGTTCAGATATGAGCCCGAGCTATCAGGGGTCGGCAGTGGGATAAGGATTGAGCATCCAGTGGACTGCTCTCCAACCCCGGGGAGGGATCCAGGGAGCCATCGCTCTGCAGCAGCCCCCAGTGATGATCAGGGGCACTGCTGGAAACTGGCACAGGATGGAGTGTGCGTGCTAGCGTCATTGCGCTTGCACTCCGGGGTGAAAACAGGAGAATGGAGCAGCACAGGCTGTGGCAGCTTGATAGCGCACTCGCCAGCCGAAGATGCCCGTGCGCGCGTGCGGTAATGGTTCATCGTCTGGCGGGGGCACAAGTGTCCTCTTGAAGGCAGAGCCGCATATGCCAGCTGGACGCAGCATGACGGGTCGGAGGTAGCTGAGCGGTGGCTGGATTGAAGGCAGGTCGGTGGCTGCTGGGGGGTAAAATATGTCATGTTAAAAAACTAAATCTCTCCTTTATGTCCTTCTCCATCCCCACACCCTGGAAACATGTGGTGATCCTTTCTCTCCCTAAGGGTAGCAATCCCTCCTCCCCTGCCAACTATCACCCAATCCCCCTCCTTCCAGCCCTTGCTAAGCTCCAAGAACACCTAGTCCTCTCTCAACTGGCCTCTCTTCTTGCTGACTCCTCCTTCTTCTTCACCCCGTTCCAATCTGGTTTTCGGAAGAATCACTCCACTACCACCTCCCTCCTTAGGCTCACTGACTCCATCCTTACTGGGATGAACAATGGCCTCATCGCCTCTGCCATCTTTGTCAACCATGCCAAGGCTTTTGACACAATTTCCCATGCCCTCCTTCTCAACTCCCTTATAGCTGCCGGTTTGTCTACTCTTGCTCTTACCTGGTTTAGAGCTTACCTCACAGGCAGAACACAATCAGTCAGGATTCAGAATGCAATCTCTCCACCCCTCTCAATCTCCACAGGAGTCCCACAGGGCTCTGTGCTCGGCCCTATCCTTTTCTCCATCTTCCTAAATGACCTTCCCTCAGTCTGCTCCCCCTCCTCTTCTATCCATATGTATGCCAGTGACACTGTCTTGTTCACCTCTGGCAAAACCACCAGTGATATAGCAACCACTCTACAGCATGATCTCCACCAGGTTCAGCTCTGGTTTGCCTCATATCCACTATTCCTAAATGCCAAAAAAGACAGTCTCCATGACATTCAGCACTAGGCAGAGACTCTCTAGGCGCCACCCCTTACCCTCTTTCCATACCCTTGATGGGATAATCCTTGAGGACACCCCTCTTTCAGATACCTTGGAGTCTGGCTAGACCAATACCTCAGCTTCTCTGGCCGCATTGACGCCATTCTGAAAAAACTGCGCTCCAAGGTTGGAGCCCTTTACAGGAACCGTAGTTGCATCCCTCCTACGGCCCAGCAAGAACTTGTCCAGAAGATGATCCTCCCCATTTTTGACTGCTGTGATGTAGTCTATGGTGCTGCTCCCACATCTTCCCTTACCAGACTGGACTCTCTTTTCAATTCCTTCTGTCGAGTCGTTCTTGACACCCCATCTTGAACCCATCATTGTGACCTTTACCGTGCCCTATCCTTCCCCCCGCTTGCTAACAGATGCCTGGCTCACTGTGCCAAGATAACTTCCAAACTTTAGCTTGGTGTACTTCCTTCCTACCTCTGATGCTTCCTCCCTCCCCCCCACCTTCCTCCCACTCCCTCAGGTCTTCTGACACTCGCACCCTGCTAGTCCCCCATCATACTACCCTTATCGGCCAATCAGGCTTCTCCCATTGCTTCCCCAAAATCTGGAATGCCCTCCCACCTCAAATATGAATCTCCTCCTCAACCCTCTTCCTTGCTCTGCCTTACATAACTTTCTCTCTGCTAGCTGCTCCTGTTACAATCTTCCTTAACTTGTTCCCCTAGGAGCCTGCTTCAGCTTCACGCCCACCTCTTTCCTGCAAAACCTTCCCCCTTCATCCTCCCCCACCTTCCTTTCCACCTGACTTCCACCCGCCTGTTCCCTCCTCTGTATACCACCTTACTCTCACTACTCACTCGCCGTTGCTTGGCCTAGGTCCCTGGCAGGGTTCTGTGCATCCTGGTGTGGTCCAGAACCTAGACAAATACCTTCCTCGCTTCCTACTCCCATCCCAGGGCAGGGACTCGGACCCTCTTCTCTCCCACCTCCCTCTCTCTCTTGGTCCTTCTGAAGCTAACTCCCCATTGCTGCCTACTTCCCTCCTGTCATGCTGTACCTCTGCTGCCTACAACCTGCTTCCCTCCTGTTTGTGCTTGACCTCCACCTGGGGCAGGGTCCCAAGCATTCTGGAGGGGCCAGGCCCAGGCAGACCCTTCTCCTCCACCCATTGCCTTCCCCTCCTCCAAACCCCTTCCTCCCCCTTGCTCTCTGTCTATATGCACCCCTCTCCTTCCTAGCTATAGTTACTGGCTAACCCCTAATCTCTAATGCACTTATAGTCAACCTTGCACTTTTGTTACACCTTGCAAATTTTGTTCTATCTGTGTCTTTTCTCACAATCTTGCCCTAGTTCAACCTCCTTGTATTCTGTCCAGCCATTTTCTAAATACAAAGCTATGTCCCACCAAGTGTTTGCCAAAGATATTTGTGCTATCGTATCTATCTAGTTCAAGACTGTTAGCATTGTATCCATCTAGTTCATACCTGTTAGCATTTCTCATTTTTTTTAAACTTTATTTTTATTTCTTATATCAAATCTGATACAAAATCTTACTTGGTTATAAGTAATAGTAAGTAGTAGAGGTACAGTGTATAAATCAGGATATGTTACTTCTCACTCAAGGTTACAACATAGGTGGGGGAAGTTCTACTGAAATATCAGCATGTGTATCCGAAAAAGTTTAACAAAGTGTTAGATATGCAGCCATGACCATGGACTATATACCAAATAATATAAACAAAAGTCTGAAACTGTCCCGGGGTACAAGACCCGTGAAAGCCAACCAGTGACTTGTAATAAAGTCCATGTGTAGTTTGGCATTTGATAATCATTTGAGTAATGGGGCAAACCTTAGAGTCCACACACCCCTGAAAATACCATTCTTATGCTACATTCAGAAACAGCATCGGTTAGGAAACTGTTGAATTATGTACATAGGGTAAAGAGAAATTTCTAGAGACTGATCTTATTAGTAGGTAACAAAACCAGAAGGCATTACGAAAGTACAAATCTGCATTTAAAACTTTCTTCGGCCCTCATCTGTCTCTTCAAGGTATAATACATTGTGCATAAAGTCATCCTTTATCTTGGCCAGTCTTTTGCCTGCTTCTGATGGATCGGTAAAAATGTAGGTTTTACCTGAATAAGAAATTCTGAGCTGTGCAGGTACCAGTAAAGAGTGATTGACCCCAAGAGACTTTAGCTCCCCTCTGACCACATCGAAGGCCTTCCTTCTCTGGCGTGTGCTATAACTGAGGTCTGGGAAGTAAAAGATCCTGGAACCATCCGATAACTGTAGTGGGCCCTAATTTTTTGCAGTTTGCAGGATTCTGTCCCTTATATGTTGGCCCGCTGTAACAATGAGGATTGTGCGAGGTTGATCCTGGTCTGTTGCTTTCCTCCGTGGTGTAATCCGGTAGGCGTTGAAGATGAGGTCAGTGAGTGAGAGTCCCAAATTAGTTGAGAGAAGCTGGGAGACAAAATGACATATATCAACCCCTTCATAATCCTCGGGGACCCCGAGGAGACGAACATATGCCAACTAAGCTCCATTTTCTAGATGCTCCAAACGCAGCCGAAGGATTTTATTCTCAGAAACGAGCCCTGCAGTCACCGCAGAAGTTTTGTCAGCAGACTCCTTTGCCATTCGTGACTCCACCGAGACTGTAGTGACTTTAGTCTCCAGGTCTGATACCCTTGTTTTGAAAAGGTGCATTTTTGCATCTAGAGCTTGCATTGATTTGTCTAGGGCTTGTACAGCCTGTAAAACAGCACTGTTAGAGGGCTCATTCTCTCTGATCGGGTCCGCCACAAGGGCATGTTGGTCGGCGCCATCAAGTTGCCTGGTTTCCCTCGGCCTGAATCATGTTGTCCCATCTTACGAGGATTCCCCATTGCTTACAGTCTCAAGATTCAGTAAGTAGCATCTATTCTCAATTGTTGCAAGAATTATGTCAACTTAGTTCAGTTTCCAGTTAAAAAAAAACATATTTGGAAGGTATTCTCAGAGGGCGTGCAGGAGCTTCTTGGAGTGTGACCGATGCTGTCGGCTGCTAGCCACGCCCCAGCATTCCTCCTGTTCATTACTTCTGTATAGTCTGCTCACTTTATTGAATTTAATCAAATTGTATATCTATATTGTGTACCAAATCTCTGTATACTATCCTCATGTTCACCTACCCCCTCAGGTCGCACTGGGAGACGAGCAACTTATTGCCAGCGTGCCTTCCTGGTGAAACATTTCAATAAATAAAGTAAATAAAATCTTTTGTGAACTCTCACCGACCTTCTCAACCACTCTGGTTCAGTGTAAGTGGAGGACAAAGGGCCCCACCATGCACGTGTATACCAAGATGCTATTACACTGGTTTTTAGAATACTACTTCAGGACAACGCTACAAACTGGATAAAGAACAGCATGGAGGAAGAGCCACCATTTAACAAAAAAAATGAAATATGAGCTGGTTTTGTTATGAATTTAACAAATCATGCTCATTTCTATGCTACTATCACTACTGCTAGCACCACAGCATAGTACATGCTACTGAATATCTCATAGAATTGCTGATAGGTTGTATAGTATTAACATAGCATGATGCTTAAAAACTAAGGGGGGTCCTTAATCTTCAACTTACAACTCCAGTTCTTGGTCATTGCTGGCCTCCTTCAGCAGAACATGAGCTTTCTCTGGCCTTTCTCTCACCCACCTCTAAACTGCAGATCATCTCTTCTCGGGCATCCAACTCAGGCCCCATAGGTCATTAGGTCATATACCTTGAGGGTGTGCCATCCATGATCCCTGCCCTACCTTAGGAACCCTCTCACTGTCCCACTAGGGCACAGCCCAACTTCTTCAGCTCCTCTCACTTTTCCCCATATTGGACAGGTCAGAGCATCTTTCAGTTAGGTTCTATTCCTGGCAATGCCAGGCACCACATGTGATGCACCATCCCTGCAATGGCTCTGGGGTGCAGACCAAATGCCACCTCACAAAAGAAGGACAACTCTATGGTCCTAGATAGGAACTCATTGGAGGACCATCATGCCTAGATAGCAGAACGGGACCCAGATAGTAGAGCATAGTGCCTCCTTGCAGGTCCTCCAGTACAGCAAGTGCGAACCCCTGCGTATCCTAGCTGCAAGGTGCAGATACCACTGAGTCCCCCCTCATCTCTAGACATGCCATATCTCCATAACATCACTATATTTCTGCCCTCCGGTAGTCCCCAAATATGGAGCAAATTCCTCCTATTGTAGTTACTCAATCCAAAGACTCACAGCCAAGTCACTCAACTTGCCTCTCTGTCAGGCTATCTGACCGACCCCACTAAGACTGCACAGAGCTTTAACAAAAAATGTACTGACCTCTCTGTCCACCTGAGTAGATTCCCCGAGTCGCAATCTAGCCCTAGTAGTCATGCAGACTGCCTCCCTTCCTGCCACACCCCCTTCCTGCCCCCTTCTACTTTACAGCCATAGGTCCAGTAACTACCTCCAAGCTCCTAAAGTCCCTCCTTACCAGGGGTAGCCCTGTCAGTGATGGATTGTTTCCCTCCTGCCTTAAGCTCATCTCTCCTGTAATCATTAAATCCCTCACTTTCCTTTTTGACCTTGCCATCTCCACGTTCACCATGCCTGATTCCTGGAACCATTCTAATGTTGTTCCTATCTTTAAAGCAGGCGATCCCCTTTCTACTGATAACTGCAGGCCCACCTCCCTCCTCACCCACCTGAGCAAGTTACTAGAGAGAATTGTGCGCTCCCAGCTTTCTGAACACCTTAGAAAATATTTCCTGCTGTGCCCCAGCAGCATGGTTTCTGCAGCCTCCACAGCACCACATCGGGCTTAGCCCATTCCACTGACCATATCCTCAAAAATATGGATTTGGGAAAGGCCACAGGTGCTGTATCTGTGGATCTGACTAAGGAATTTGACCTAGTTGACCACCCTCTCCTACATTCTACTCTCCACCACCTTGGGTGCTCCTAGGAGACTTCCTCATGGTTTCGGAGCTATCTCAAGTGCAGGTCCCAGTCAGTTACCATTGGGGCTTCATCCTCCCCTGCCCTGCCTGTCTCTACCGGGGTCCCCAAAGCTCCATTCTTGGCCCTTTACTGTTTTCCACATTTATCAATGCACTCCCGGCAGAGAGTCTCTCCTGTGAGGCACTTCCCTGTGTAGATGACCTTGTGCTATACCATAGTGACAAGTCACTTGCAAACATCTCCTCCATCCTTACCTTTAATTATGGTGCTGTCTACAATTAGCTTACTTCCAAAAAGCTCCTGGTAAATAAAACAAAAGACAAAATCAGTGTTATTTGGCTCAAAACTGTTCCTCACCAAGGTCTCCAAAGCTGAGTCCTCTCTACTTGTACTCACACCTGTTGGCCGCGCACCCCTTCGAAAATGTCTCTTGTTTCAAATACTTGGGTGTCACCTTGGACCCCTCCCTTACATTCACTGATCATGTTAATACTTCCGTGCATAGAGTTAACTAGAAATTTGGAGCCGCCTACCGGCTAAGACAATTCCTGTCCCATGAGGCGCACCTAGCAATTGCACAAGGCAACCTTCTACCCCTTATTGATTACTACTACCCCATATATTCCCCCGTGTCATCAGCCCTGTCAGTTAACAACAGCATCTGCCGCTTCATCCCCCTCACACCCTTTTCTACCCATCATTATGACTTACACAAATCACTTGGTTGGCTCCCACTCCAAGAATGCTTTGACTACACCTTGGGCTGCCTAATAGACACTACACTCAGAGCTAGTCCCCTGTCCCTTTATTCATCCCTCCTCATGGGCAAAGTGGCTACTAGGTGCCTCTGTGAATCATCCATCCTCCCCTGGTAGTTCTCAGAATCTCCACTACCATGGGCAGCAATGCCTTTTCCATCTCTGCTCCCTCCTTATGGAACAAGCTCCCTATATTGCTCCACTCATCCTCCTCCCACTTATCATCCAAAAGCCACTTTAAAGATTGGCTACTACTGGAAAACAAATGCTGCTGTCCATCTGTGTAAGCTGGGGTAATTGCCCCCACACACCTATTGTGGGGTCTCCTCACCCTTGTGACACCCCTTTCTCTCCAGCTTCTTTCCTACCCCCACCTGGCCCTCTCTTCCCTCCCTATAGTCTACTCCACTGCACTTTGCTTATTGTGGACTGTTGCACTGAATTTTGAATAGCCACCTGGTTGTTACTTGATTTTGTTATTGGCGTGCCTTTTTAAAACTGCACTTTTTATGGTCTACCTGGTAATTTGTCACCTTACTGTATTGTTCTCCATGTTCCTATGATGATGTAGAGGGACTTGTCGCTAGCCTACAACTTCACCTTGTACCGTATTGTATTCTCATTTTTGTTAATACCCTCTGTACTGTAACTCCCTGCACCTCATTGTTAATGGCCTGCATTGTGGCCATGTTACTCCTCCTGTATTCTGTTTTGCTAAATGTGCCATTGTTTATGGCCCGGGTTATGCCTGAAAATGGTCCCTTGGATCAGCACACCTACCCGGTCACCGAAGACATACATAAATAAATAATTAAATAAATAAAATAAATAGTTATCCTGCCTGCTGAGGAGTTCCTGCCTATCTTCCAGCACTCCCTCCAGGTTTTTTACTTTCTCCAGGAGGCATGCTGTCTCAGCATCAAGGTGGAAGATTCGCTGCTCTGCTTCCCCCAACATCACAGCATATTCTGCTGTTTGCTTAGTCAGGGACCTCATTTTTGCCACTAGATCATCGAAGTTTGGTGCAAAAGTCCCCTGTACTTGGGCAGAGATTGTGCACCCTAGCAACACCATCCCCAGCCATCGAAGAACTCCAATCCTTCTGTTGCAGTCAGTTTCTTTTGGTCTTTTCTCTGCACCCTGGGCTGCCTCACAAAATAATTCATTAAATACTCTTCCACCATCCTATTTTCCACTTTTCCACTGCAAATTTGTCACATCTGCTTTACTGTAAGGACAATGCATTTTATTGCCTGGGTGAATGGAGCATTAGGAAACAATGTGTTGACATCTAGCTCCTGATTAGCACCCCCCCTCCCCTCCCCTCCATCTGCAAATCTTTCTTAACTGTATAACAATGGTTGCTGCACTGATCAGCCTGGACTGTATGTAAAAGTTGAAATATTCCTAACACTCAACAGGAGAGATGCGATGATCACATCTGCTAACACAGCTGGAGTTGTTCCTTTACAACAGCCTGGCCTATTCTGCCATCCTAAACATCCCTCTTGCTGCAGTATCTCATTAGCTCAAGCATTATGTATTAGCATTATGTAATGTAAAGATAGGGATAAAAGCAACTGAACAAAAGAGTAAACAGGGAGGAGAGGAGGCACTGTGGATCACTTTAGAGACTGGAAATGGTACCACAATCTGCACAGGGGTTGTGTACAGACCCCCATGTCAGGGAGAAGGAATGGACAAGGAAATGATAGAAAGCATTCTTAGGATTGCAGAGAAAGGTGAGATACTGTTGATGGGAGACCTGAATATGCCAGATGTTAACTGGAGCAGATTTGCTGCAGCCACATCCAAGAGCAGGACCATTCTCGATGCCCTACAGTTGGCAGGCCTCAGACAGCTAGTTTCAGAACCCACTCGTATGGGAGCAATCTTAGACCTCATACTCTCAAATGGGGACAGTGAGAAGATCTCAGATCTAGAAATGGGTTGCCATCTGGGAACAAGTGACCATCAAACAGTGTGGTTCACGTTGAGCTCAGCTACAGAGTCAAGCCACAAAAAAGTGAGGGTACTGGACTTCAGGAGGGATGACTTTGGCAAGATGGGAGAGTGCCTCAGAAAAGCACTAGCAAACAGGCTAGAAGGAGGGGTGGAGCAACAATTGGGAATCATTAAAACTGCCATCATGGAGGCAACAAGCCTTTGTGTGAAGCAAATAAACAAATCAAAATGAAGGAAAAAAACACTATGGTTCTCAAAAGAGGTGCCGGGGAAAGTCAGGGTGAAAAAGATAGCATTCAGAAAGTATAAGGAAACACAGAAGGAGCAGGACAGAGAGCTGTACCAGTTAAGACAGAAGGAAGCAGGGAGGGAAGTCAGAATAGCAAAGGCCCAAACTGAGGAAAAAATAGCCAGCTCGGTTAAGAAGGGGGATAAAACCTTTTATAGGTACATCAGAGAGCGTAAAAAAACAAAGGGAGGGATAGTGAGGCTGAATAGAATGAATGGTGGGTGGGCAGAGGGGGACAGTGAAAAAGCAGGGATACTGAATGAATATTTCTGCTCAGTATTCACAAAAGAGGAGGGGGAGGTGCCTAATCCAATTAACAGAAACACTCTTGATGGGGGAAGGGTTGCTCCCAATCCTTTCACAGAAGAAAGGGTTCTGAAAGAACTCCTAAAACTGAAGGTGGACAAAGCAATGGGGCCTGATGGAATTCACCCCAGAATTCTAAAAGAATTAAGGGGAGAACTAGTGAAACCACTGATTACCCTTTTTAACAAATCATGGGAGGATGGTGTGGTACCCGAGGACTGGAGGAAGGCGGATGTGATTCCCCTTCACAAAAGTGGGACCAAGACAGAGGCTGGAAACTATAGACCTGTCAGTTTGACCTCTGTGGTAGGGAAAGTGATAGAGTCACTTCTGAAGGAAAGAATTGTTGAGTACCTAGAGGCCACTGGGGCACAGGACCTAAGGCAGCATGGTTTCACAGTGGGAAGGTCATCTCAGACAAATCTAATAGATTTCTTTGATTGGGTGACCAAAGTAGTAGACCAGGGAGGGGCTGTAAACATGGCCGACCTAGACTTTAGCAAGGCATTTGACACAGTCCCACGCAAAAGATTAATAGTCAAATTAACTAGCCTGGGAGTGGGTCCCAGGGTGGTAGCCTGGGTAAAACATTGACTGGACAACAGGTCACAGAAGGTAATTGTAAATGGAGTCCACTCTGAAGAAAGAGGGGTTACTAGTGGGGGTACTGCAGGGTTCAGTACTGGGTCAAGTCCTTTTTAATGTCTTTATAAGTGACATTGCAGAGGGACTAGAAGGAAAAGTATGCCTCTTTGCAGGTAACACAAAGATCTGCAACAGGGTTGATACACAAGGAGGAGTGGAGAGGATGAGAACAGACTTGGCAAGGTTGGAAGAATGGTCGGAAGTATGGCAGCTAGGATTCAATGCAAAGAAGTGCAAAATAATGCACCTAGGAAACAAAACCCAGGCGAAGATTACACAATGGGGGGGAGGTAGTAACAACAACAAAAAAGGAAAGGGACCTGGGGATAATCATATCAGATGACCTTAAGGTTAGCAAGCAATGTAGAAGGCAGTAGGGAGGGCTGGGGGTATACTGGGATGCATAGGAAGAGGCATCACCAGCAGAAAACAGGAAGTTGTTATCCCTCTGTACAGACAGTTGGTGAGACCCCATCTGGAGTACTGCGTCCAGTTCTGGAGACCCCATCTCCGTAAGGACATAGGCAGGATAGAGGCAGTCCAGAGGAGGGCAACTAAAATGGTGCAGGGTCTGCAAGAGAAGCCATATGAGGAAAGACTAAAGGAGCTTAATATGTATACCCTTGAAGAAAGGAGGGAGAGGGGGGACATGATAGAAACTTTTAAGTACCTCAGTGGAATCAACAAAGTCCAAGAGGGTAGCATCTTTCAGAAAAAGAGACATGCAAGAACAAGGGGGCACAATTTAAAGATGGGGGGCGGTTCAGGGGCAATGTGAGGAAGTATTTTTTCACAGAGAGGGTAGTGGATGCATGGAGCAGCCTTCCTGAGAAGGTTGTGGGGTCTAAAACTGTGGGAGAATTCAAGAATGCATGGGACAGATATAAGGCAATTCTTGTGTAGGATAGGAAAAAATAGGCTGTTGGTTAACTAGGATCTGTGGCTTATCCTGTCGATAGGTAAATGGGCAGACTAGGTGGGCCAAGCGGTCCTTATCTGCCATCAAAGTCTATGTTTCTATGTTTCATTATCTTTAGGGAAACAGCTTCAGGTTGTCTAACTGTCTGTGGTAGGGAGTGGTAACGAGGTGTGAATACTGTTTTTCAATACTTTAATGTGATACCGCTAGTTCTAAGGTAAGAGGGAAGTTTAGACTGGCTACCACTGCAGTCACGAGCCTCTTTCTTTGTGTCCACCAATGTTCTGATAGATGGTTGTCATGTTCAGTAATCAGCCAGGCCCATGCACGTTTCTGTGTCCAAACAGCCCATTGGTGCTCTTAAGTTAAACTGAGTTATGAAGACAATTGCTACAGTATATGGTATGTTGTCTGTGTAACTCTTGGTATCTCCTTTAAGAGGCAGTCCCTGTGGAAACAAAGAGAACTTTGTACCCTCCATGCCACATTGCATCAGCTATATTAAATGTCACCCTCTAAGAAAAGAACAGTTACGTATTTATTGTAGCAGTAGATCTTCAACAGAAACTCTGTCATCAAGCCACACCTTTGGAACTTACAGCCACCAGGTACTAGGACCACATGGAAACATTTGCAAGCAGCCTGCCAGGGGCCACCCAAGATGACGTCAGGTGTCAGCATCCACATAAACATGGGTGGCCCTCTCCTCTCCTCAGTTCCCTGCCAGAGATCTGCTCAGAGTACCTCCCTTTATGGAACTTGAGATAGAAGCCAGCACTCCACAAACCAGGCAAGACAGAGGGCTAGAAAAGAGAACAATTGAGATAGCAACACAGAAATCCAGTGTTGCAGACCCAAAAAGGGGGAAGGAGGGTGGGGTGCCATGGCCTAAAGAAAGAGATTCTCTCAAAAGTCTACTGTTATGATAAGTATGCAACTGTTATGTCTTCTTTGAGGATACCTCTTTCATCAGGCAACATCTTTGGCACAAGTACCAAGCAGTACCTAAAGAAAACAGTCTGGTGGCTGGAGCCTATAGCCTTGTGACATTAGGCCTTGTAGTACAGTTGGCTAAAGCCAACTCATCTGTGAGAGACAATTTCCAGGTTGTAATGCTTAGTGAAAGTGCGAACAGTACTCTAGATAGCAGCTGCACAGATCTCTGCAACGGAGACATTCCAAAAACAAGCAATGGAAGTGGCCATACCTCTTCTAGAATAACCAGAAAGTTCCTTACTCTACTTTCCGCAACAAAATGTAATACAGTCTGCTAACCATTTGAATAAAAACTGTTAGGAAACTGGGGCACCAGCATAATACAGTCTGCTAACCATTTGGATAAGCACTGTTTTGAAACTGGGGCACTGTATTTCTCAGGGGTGAATGAAACAAAAAGCTGCAAGTACAGAGTTATGCTTCCCCTGGATTTGCATTTTCTGGATAATGCACTGGCAGGTGGGTGGTTTGATTTAAAGTAAACTCAGATACGACCTTTGGTAGAGACTTAGAACTAGCACACAAAGACACCCTGTCTCTGTGGGAAATCAAATAAGGAGGCTCACACATCAGAGCCTGAAGCTCTGAAATTCTTTGAGCAGAAGTAATGGCAACTGAAAATAACACTTTCCAAGAGACAGAAAGCGTAAGCCACAAGTCACAGCTGGTTCAAAGGGAGCCAGAGTAAGCTTTTCCTAAACAAAATTCAGGTCCCAAGCAGAAAATGGATTACAACTAGGGGGCTTTAGATGTAAAATGCCCCTCAGGAACATACAGGCTATCTCCAGCTGAGCTACCATATGGCCATCTATAGGCACATGGAAAGTTAATATGGCAAAGAGATGCACTTTGATAGAGGAATACTGCATGCATGAGTTCAGTAAGGATAGCAGGTACTCTAGAACCTGGTTAACTGGATAGGTGCATGGCCCCAGTTGATGAGAAGCGGCCCATAAAGCAAACTGCTTCCACTTCATGGAGTAAGTGGATCAGGTGGATGATTTACTGGCAGCCACCAGAACATCTGCCACTTTTTGGGAAACCCCCAAACGGGGTATGGCTATGTCTTAAGGAGCCATGAGTGCAGATGAAGAGACTTCGGGTCTGGATGAATTAGGGTTCCCAGTTCCTGTGACAGTAGAACCCTGCACAGTGGCAGATGGACTGGGGGCTCCACTGCCAGCTTACACTTACAGCAGAGGAACTAGATCTGTCGAGGCCATATAGGAGCAATGAGTATTAGAGTTGCCCCCTCCATTTGTAACTTGAGAAGTACTCTCTGAATTAGAAGGAAGGGAGGGGAGGCATACAGAAACCTCCCTTTCCAAGAAACGGACAAAGTATCTCACCAGAAAACTCCAGTCCCTGGAATAAGCAAGCAGAAAAGCGGCAGTTTTACATTGTGTGGGGACACAGAAAGGTCCAACTCTGGACAAACCCATCCTTCGAACAGGTCACCAACACTGGAGGTCAGCAGCTCCTACTTGTCCATCCTGGACTGTGACTGGCTGAGCATGTCTGCCAAGACATTTTGGATGCCTGGAACATGTACTGCAGTTAGTTCTAGACTGTGTTCCAGAGCTCAATAACAAACCCTCATTGCTTCCTTGCACAGCGGATAGGAACGAGTCCCGCTTGTTTGTTGATGTAATCTAATGTAATGTAATATAGTGCAGTGTAAGGGGATAGCTAGCTGCACACTTGAACAAACTTGATAGACCATGTGACCTTTATCTGCTGGCAATTTCATACGTTCATATGTAATGTATCATGCTGACAATGTCCATCTGTATTAACAGAAGGCCTGAGGACAAGTGGTTCTGGAAGGCCTGGAGTCCATACAGAACAGCCCTCAGTTCCAGAACATTGATGTGCAAAGTGAGCTCCTCTGGGGTCTACATGCCCTGTGTTTGATTACGGCCTAAGTGAGCCCCCAACCCCACCCCAACCCTGAGGCATCCATGGTGAGGATCTGAAGCGGGGAAGGGATCAGGAACTGAATCCCTTTGAGCAGACTGCAGCGTTCCATCAACCACTGAAGCACTCTGCACACAGGGCATATGACTAACACCATCTGTTCTAGATCATCCATCAACTGGTCCCACTGGACTCTTAGGGTCCACTGGGGACTCCACAGGTGCAGCCTGGCCAGTGGAACTGTGACAACGGCTGCTGCCATGAGTCCTAGAAGGTGTAGAAACATCCTTGCTGGGACATAATGGCTGTCATGCACTAGTTGTGCTTGGGCAATCAGGCAGTCTGCACTGTCCGAAGGCAGAAAAGCCAAGCCATGGGCTGTGTCCAGAACTGCCCCTATGCACTGAAGTCACTGGCAAGGTGTCAACATTCATTTTGGTATGCTGACTGTCACCCTCAGAGCATCAAACAGTTGTCTGGTCCCTGGAGTAGACTTTCAATAGTCAATCATCCAGGTAAGGGAAAATATACTGGCCTTCGCTGCTAAGGGCTGCTGTCACCACTACCAAGTATTTGGTAAAGACCTGTGGCGCAGAAGACAAGTCAAAGGGCACCACTCTGAATTGGTAATATTCCTCTTGAAACAGGAAACTTGAGTATTTTTGGTGATGTTTCTGAATCCTGATATGGAGATTTGCATCCTTCATATCTAGGAGAACATATCCAGTCCCCTGTTTGTAGTAACAGAAGAAGACTCTGCAAAGTAACCATTCTGAACTTCTTGTATTCTATGGAGAAGTTTAAGTCTCTTAGATCCAGTACAGACCTCAGATCTCCTGTCCACTCTGGGACAAAGAAGTACTGGGAGTGAAAACCTGTATTCCTTTGTTTTAGAGGTACAGGTTCTATGGCCCATATTTGGAGCAGAGTTTGTACTTCCTCCAGCAACAGGGGCAGGTGCCCTGGGGATATGTTATCTCAAGTCGGGGATGATCTGGAAGGTTGTTCTGGTGGGTTGTCCAGAAGTTCCAGAGCATGTCCCTTTTCTATGATCTCCAGTACCCATGCATCTTGAGTCACCTCCCTCCACTGTTGTAAGTGGAGGGAGAAATGAACCCCTACAACCACGCCTGGAGGTAAAGGTGGTTGGGGGATGTACAAAGAGTCAGACTGAACTGGTGGTGGTGACTCCATCTCCTCTAAGTGCTTTTGAATGGGCACCTGGGACAGTGGCAGGGACTGGCAAGGCCCCTGCTCTTTTTTCATTGCCTTGCTGTCCGAGGACTGGACGCTGTCCCCTAAAATCAGCTGGGCATAAGGAACCCCTGCTCCTACCCCTGGGTTAGGTATGATAGCGGGAGTGCACTGATTTCAAAGTCCTGCCTGAACCATGAAGATCTTTTAAAGCCACTTGCATCTCATGGCCAAATAACTTTTGCCCTCTGAATGGGGCATCAATAATTGCATGTTGCACATCTGTGGCAAATCCTGTTACTCTGAGCCAGGAATATCACCTAAGACAGATGCCAGAGGCGACAGCCCTTGCAGAGGCATCAGAAACAACACAGGGGGTGTGTGGAATAAATGCTTGTCCTCATCAGCCTCAACTGTCAAAGCTTTCAGTAGCTCTTGCTTTGGGGTGCCCTCAGGCAAGGCCTGTGTAGCTGCCTTAGCCTTCCTCCAGAGGGTGTTCTGATACTTCATCATGTGGGCCTGGTAGTTAGTAATACAAAGACACAGGGATGCAGAGTCATATGTCCTCTTACTTATGACATCCACCCTCCTAGATTCCTTATCAGGAGGAAGACAGCTCAGGTGTTTAGGTGCCCTAGACCTATTATGAGTAGCATTAATCACCACTGAGTCAGTCTCAGGTTGTGTGGCATAAAAAGGTTTCCCCAAAGGGGCAGAACACATTTTATCTGCCTTCCTGGGACTAGCTGGTATAGCATTTAGTCTGAACCAAGCTACAGAGGTGGCTTCCTCTAAGGCTGGAAGCAGAAGAGGCATCACAATGGGGAGAATCTGGAAGCTCCAGGGCCTCCAGCAGATTCTTTTTAGTGATATCCTACTCTTCTAGTGCAAATCCCATGACAACTTGCATTTGCTACATCATGGTAAAAAATGTAGGATCCTCGAGAGGGGACCTTGGTGTGTGCACACCACGGAGTCCTCACTGCATGTGGAGACTGCAGAGCTGTTGCCATGTCCATAATGGCTCTCAACATAATCTTCAGCATCATCATCCTCTTCCTTCATCTTTAGATCAGAATTATATTCATATTTGTCATTGTCAGGCCGATGGGGAGGAGAGACCAAGCCAGCAACATTGGCAGCAGCATAGGTGATAGTGGCAATGGAGTTCCTTGCAGCATCAACAGAGGATTGGTAGAAGTCCCCATCAACAGGCCCCCTGGAACAGGGAGACCAGGCAGTAGATGTCTTATCATGTCTGAGATAGACAGTAGGACTGCCTGAGCATTGTTTTCCCTTTGTTTAGTTGGTGGGCATGACTGGAGAAGGCAGGGTCCCCAATGCTGATGGTAATGTACCAGCTGTACTAGGTCCAGTAGTGCTTATGCCAAGCCCTGACATTGGTGTTGTGTCAACAGTAGTGGGGAGTGGTCAACGCCACCGGAGTGGATGGGGTTGAAGGTAGGGTCATACCTGTAGGACGTAGGGGCAACCTGGAATGCACCAGGAAAGCCTTCTCCTTGTCCTGGTGCTTGTCCCTGTGACTCTCTGAAGCTTTCTCCTTGGATTTGATGACCACGATTGGGTCAATGGAGCTGGCAACATGAATTTTTGCTGGAGCTCCTTCTCCATTCTCTCCATGGTCTTTTGCAGCAGAAATTTTTCCAAAGCCCCTATGTGGTGTTGACTGGTTGCAGCGTTGAACCCCTGGCAGATTTTGCAGGCTTTCATGTTGTGGCCTAGGCCTAAGCAGCAGACAGAGACATCATGGGAGTCATCAGTGTAGATTTTCTCTCTTCGCTCACAATATCAAAAAAGTATAGTCAGTTCTTTTGACAACATACAGGTCACCGAAAAGCATACTAAAAGATTAAGAATAAAGTAAATAAAATGGCAGCACAAGCAGAGACATTTCCTTGGTGGTCCAATGAGCTCAGATCAACAGCTGGAAAAGAACTGAGAAAAGAAGGGACCACCCACGTTTATGTAGACACTGGCACTGACGTCATCATGGGCATCCCCTGGCAGACTGTTTGCAAAAGTTTCCATGTGGGCCTAGTGCCTGGCAGCTATAAGTTCCTAAGGTGTGGCCTGATGAAAGAGATATCCTCAAGGAAGATCTGCTGATTTTTAAGAGCGGCTATCATTGATTTGTGCTCTGTCAAACTAACCATAAAATAATAATTTTACACTACTGTATCACAAAATAAGTAAAATTTTTGTGTAAGAGAACATTTTTAGTTTGTTATTTAAGTTATGTCCCACAGCTGGTGGAATTGTACACTAAAAGGGAAACATCATGAATTTCCATAACTTTTGGGGCTTCATTTAACAGGTCAAATGGTGAAGTCGATACATCACTTGCTGGGCTTCTGAGTTAACCTGCCTATCCAACTTGTGCGCTAAATCCTACAATTCTTGGAAATTCATGATGCCGTCATCAGTGCTGGTTGCTCAGTAAGTAGCACGCTCATCTCTGGGGCTGGAAGATTGGGAAGTTGTAGTTTCTGGTCCCATAGCAGAGACTTGTGCTCCACTGTTGAGTTGCTATCCTTCAGCTAAGATGTCAAGGGCTTCCTGACGGCCTAATGGGTAGCACATCGCATTCTCACACCAGCAACCTGGGTTCAAGATCGAGCATGAGACACTGGCAACTGGGCAGCCAGTGATCTAAGTGTGAATCCTTGATCCGGTGGGTTAGCATGCCACTTCTGCGACACCAGCAACCCCTGTGATAGGGCGCTGAAAGCTTCGACTTCTAGTCACAGGGGAAGCTATATGCGCTGAGGGGAATAGAAGACAGTACTACCAGGGAAAACAAACCTAACTGGCACAAGCTGGTACACCTAGGCTTCCTCCCATGAAGGCCTTCACCTGCCCTGAAGCCTGATTTGAGATGCTGGGGGGAGGTGCCCCCCCCCATGCAAAGAACCATGCCTTGGAGTAAAAAGATAGTGGGAGCTGGCAAGAATGATGAGGTTCATGGTTCTTAAGGCTGGGTGGTCGCAAGAGGACCGGAGAAGGGTGATGAGGTCAAGGAAAAAATCTTGATTAAAAAAGAAAAGATAGTAAATCAAGGTACCATTTGACCAGAGAAATACAGACAAAGAATACTGGACCATCCAGTCTGTCTGGTAACTGGGTGGCCCAGTGATTGAGGTGTGCACCCTTGATCGGGTAGATTGGTGCTGGGCTTCCCTGACATCAGTGACCATCTCAAGTGGCTGTCCAGATGAAGTTAAAGATCCCAAGGCAGTTCTCACACAAGTACATAGATACATAGATACATAGATACATAGACAGTGTCGGCAGATAAGTGCCTATGGCCCACCTAGTCTGCCCATTTGAGCTTGTAAATTCAGTTTGTTTTCCTAGAAGTCTGTTTCCCCTTACCCCTGCCCTCTAGAATTCCTTTATGTCTATCCCATGCATTCTTAAATCCCGTGATTGTTTCAGCCCCCACCACTTCCTCTGGCAGGGTGTTCCACTTGTCCACCACCCGCTCTGTGAAGAAATTCTTTCTCATGTTTCCTCTGAATCGTCCTCCCTCCAACTTCATCCCATGCCTCTAGTCCTGAAACATCTTTTCGCTTAAAATAGTGTTTTCCTGCACCCTGTTCCTCCCTGTAAGATACTTGTATGCCTCTATCATATCCTCTCTCCCTCCTCTCCTCCAGGGAGCATGTTCAGTTCCTTCAACCTGTCTTCATAGGACTTGTGATGCAACCCATGCACCACCTTTGTTGCCCTCCTCTGAACCTTCTCTACCCTGTCTATGTCCTTACGTTAGGTATGGTCTCCAGAACTGTACACTGTGCTCCAGGTGGGGCCTCACTAGTGTCTTGTATAGCGGAATTATGACTCCCTTTTCCTGCTGGTGATGCCCTGCCTATACATCCCAGCATCCTATTTGCTTTACGTGATGCCTTGTCACACTGTTTCCCTACCTTGAGGTCATCAGAGATGACAACCCCAAGATCCCTTTCCTGCTTTGGTGCATGCTATATCCTCATCCCCCAAATGATATATTGTGCCAGGGTTTTTGTGCCCCATATGCATTATCTTGCACTTCTTTGCATTGAATTTCAACTGCCAAACCCTTGACCATTCTTCAAGTTTCTGCAGGTCCCTTCTCATTCTGTCTACATCCTCTGGTGTGTCTACTCTGTTACAGAGCTTTGTGCCATCAGCGAACAGTGAACTTCTGCCTTCTAGATCCTGTGCAATGTCACTGATGAAGCTGTTGAATAGGACCGGTCCCAGCACTGATCCCTGTGGTACCCCACTGGTTACTCTTCCCTCTGTGGAGTGACAGCCATTTACCACCACCCTCTGTGTCCTGCCACCCAGCCAGTTACCTACCCACCACACTACTGTCCTGCTCACACCCATAGTCCCAAGTTTGTGTAATAGTCTTCTATGTGGCACAGTGTCAAAGGCCTTGCTGAAGTCCAGATAGGCCATGTCCACTGCCCTCCCCGATCCACCTCCCTAGTCACCCAGTCAAAAATTCAATGAGGTTGGTCTGACTGACCTCCCCTGGTGAAACCATGCTGCCTTGGGTCCTGTAGTCCATTGACAACCAGATGTTCCACAATCTCTCCTTCAGTAGTGCTTCCATGATCTTCCCCACTACCGAGGTGAGGCTGACTGGTCTGTAGTTCCTGCTTCCTCTTTGTTCCCACTTTGTATAAGGGGACTACATCTGCTGTCCTCCAGTCTTTGGTACCTCCCTGTTTCCAGTGATTGGCTGAACAGGATAGCCAGAGGTTCAGCCACCCACCTCTTAGCTCTTTAAGGACCTGGGTTGCCCCATCTGGCCCCATTGCTTTATCAGCTCTTATTACTTCCAGTTCCTTGCAGGACCCTTTCTCGTGTAAAGGAATTTGTGTCCATTTCTGCACCATTCTCACCCTTGTACTCCTTCAGACCCATTACCCCCTCTTCCTTAGTAAAGACTGAGCAGAAATACCTGTTCAATATGTCAGCTTTATTGTTGTCATCCTCCCACTGCTCCCATCCTCCCCTTCAGTCTCACTATCCCTCCTTTGTCTTTCTTTTTTCACTTATGTACCTGTAAAGGTTTTGTCCTTTACCCACTGATTTTGCAATGTGTTCTTCTGTCTAGAGCTTTGGCTTCCCTTACTGACTTCCTGCCTCCCTTGTTTCTCCTGGTACTTCTCCCTATCCCCTTCTGCCTGTGTCTTTTGTATTGCCTGAATGCAATCTTTTTGGCTTTCACTTTCTTTGCTACCTCTTTGAAAACCATAATGGTCTCCTCTTCCTTTTCCTCTTGCTAACCTGTTTAATGCATTATTCTGTTGTTCTTATAATCCCATTTTAAATACTGCCCACTGTTCCTCAACCCCTGATTCCTGTCCCATTCCCTTAATGCCTCTTTCAAGTATCTCCCCATTTTCCCAAAGTCTGCCCCCCTAAAATCCAGGATACATGTTTTTGTGTGGTTTGGTTCTGCTCTTTCTGTGATTTCAAACCACAATGACTGGTGGTGGTCACTGTTCCCCAGGTGCTCCCCACTGTTACCCCCATCACACTGTCCCTGTTTGTGAGCACAAGGTCCAGTATTGCCTTCTGCCGAGTTGGTTCCATGACCAGTTGCTTGAGGAAGGCACCCTGAAGAGAGTCCAGGATAAATCTGCTCCTAGTTGATGCTGCTGCTGGATGCTCCAGTCCACGTCTGGTATATGAAGTCTCCAACCAGTACTACCTCACTTTGTCTGCCATCCTTTGGATGGCTAGCATCAGCTCCCTATCTGTTTCTTCCTCCTGGGCTGGTGGTCTATAGACCACACCTGTGCGGATGGCTGGCCCATTTTCCTTTCCAGCTTAACCCACAGTATCTCTCCCCATTTTGTTCCTCCTGGATCTGTGTGGCCTTATGTCATTTTTCACACAGTGCCACTCCTCCTCCTTCCTGCCTGCTCTGTCTCTTCTGAATATGTTGTAGCCAGGTATGGCCATCTCCCAGTCATGGTTATCATTACACCAGGTTTCAGTGATGGCCACAATGTCCAGGTCTGACTGTACCATGACAGCCTCAGATCTTCCATCTTGTTGCTAAGGCTCCTGGCATTTGCACACATGGCTTTCCATGATTTGACCTCCCTAGACTGCTTCACTGTTCTACTCCAGCCCCTTCCTTGGTTGTCATTTATCCCTGGTTCTCCTTGCTGTTTGCCCTTCTGCTGAATTTTGCCCCTTTTCTGCTTATCCACCTTTTGGACACTAATCTCCATCTTTTGCACACTGCTTTGCAGAGATAGCCACTCCTCTGGTTCACTGGTTCCACTACTAGCTGTGGGGGGTGAGCAAGTAGTACCGTCCTTGCTGGCCTGCACCCTCTGCTAGTTTAAATGCTTGTCAATGTAGCATTTAAACTTATCATTGAGTGCTTGGATTCCTCCAGGATGGATGCAGGCCGTCAGGCTTGAACAAACCTCCATCCCTCCAGGTGGGTCCCCAGTCACCAATGAATCCAAACCTTCTCACAGCACCAGTTCTTCAACCATGAGTTAAAGTTCCTGGTGCATGCACTCCTATGCTCTCCTTGCCTCACAGGTAGTACTTCTGAGAAAGTGACAGAAGTAGCTGCTGTGAGACCCTCCCAGTTTCCTAAACTCTTCCTGAACTTCCTTTGGCTCCCCATTTGCCAGTCATTAGTACCTAGGTGGATAATGACATCCAGCTCACCCTCCGTCTTGCCTTCCCAGTGATCCCAGTATCTTCCTTCCATCCCTCCATGCCGTGGCACCTGGTAGGCACCTCACCTCCCTGTCCTCCCCTCCTGTGTTCCTAGCTGGAGCCCTCTTACGATGGAGTCCCCCACCAGGATTCACTTCCTCCTCCTCTGGGGTCCACTGCTTTCCCACTGAGGTCACCTCCTTCTCAACCTCCACATCCTTTCCTTCCACTTCCCTGGGTACTCTATTTGGTTGTCCTCATTTGCCAGTGTGCATATGAGTTCTTGAGAGGAATAGGATCTGGGATGTGCCTCTGCCTGACTGCTCTAACCCTCCCTGAGCCCACTGTCATCCAAGTGCTCCTGCTCTCGGCATCCTTTGAGGCAGCTGCATTGGACTGGGTGGTCCCTGGATAGGGGTGATGGTACTCTGACCCAGTTTACTTCCGCCTGAGTCTGGCTACCTCATCCCGCAGTCCAGAGAGATGCATGCAGATAGGGCAGCACCTCAGTGTCCAGAAGGTCTGCCTGAATATGGCTGTTCTACAGCCAACTGCATTGCACCACTCCCCACATTATACTGCAATTCCACTACTTCCACATTGAAGCTCTCTTTAGTTCTCTTTTATTTATTTACAGTACTAAAATCTTGTAACTGATCGTCAGATATATATTTTTTTTAAGGAAAAGAAACCAATAAATAAATAAATGAGTCAAAACACTTGTCGTGCTGAGGGTGGTCTTCTCCTTTATGCCCTCCTACTTCACACCTCTTACTATACCCTGTGTTTAGCTCCTGTCAATCAGATTTATCAGGGCATATAATTGAAGTTGGGGAAGGGTGAGAGGGGGAAAATTTGCAGCAATTAAAGACAGCACAGAATTACACCACCACTATTTTTAAATTTTCAACAGCCCAAAACAATTATAAGTAAAGACAACACAGAAAGAAAGTATAGTGTCACTATAAGCCTACAATCTAAGTTTAAAAGAAAAATACCAATTACAGTTACTCTAAAGCACTGAATTGAATATGTTTCCTTCCTTCACCTTCTGGCTTCTTCTGAGAAGATGAACCTCTGTTTGCTGCTTTAACTGTGACTAAGCCCCACCTCCAGTTATCATGTAGCTGAGGTCAGAGGCCAGACAATTAACACCCTTCACCCAGCTACAGGACAGTCAGACAAGCCAAGATAAAATTTGCAGCAATTAAAGACAGCACAGAATTACACCACCACTATGTTTTAAATTTTCAACAGCCCAAAAACAATTATAAGTAAAGACAACACAGAAAGAAAGTATAGTGTCACTACAAGCCTACAATCTAAGTTTAAAAGAAAAATACCAATTACCAGTTACTCTAAAGCACTGAATTGAATGTGTTTCCTACTTCACCTTCTGGCTTCTTCTGAGAAGATGAACCTCTGTTTGCTGCTTTAACTGTGACTAAGCCCCACCTCCAGTTATCATGTAGCTGAGGTCAGAGGCCAGACAATTAACACCCTTCACCCAGCTACAGGACAGTCAGACAAGCCAAGATAAAATTTGCAGCAATTAAAGACAGCACAGAATTACACCACCACTATGTTTTAAATTTTCAACAGCCCAAAAACAATTATAAGTAAAGACAACACAGAAAGAAAGTATAGTGTCACTACAAGCCTAAAATCTAAGTTTAAAAGAAAAATACCAATTACCAGTTACTCTAAAGCACTGAATTGAATATGTTTCCTACCTTCACCTTCTGGCTTCTTCTGAGAAGATGAACCTCTGTTTGCTGCTTTAACTGTGACTAAGCCCCACCTCCAGTTATCACGTAGCTGAGGTCAGAGGCCAGACAATTAACACCCTTCACCCAGCTACAGGACAGTCAGACAAGCCAAGATAAAATTTGGAGCAATTAAAGACAGCACAGAATTACACCACCACTATGTTTTAAATTTTCAACAGCCCAAAAACAATTATAAGTAAAGACAACACAGAAAGAAAGTATAGTGTCACTACAAGCCTACAATCTAAGTTTAAAAGAAAAATACCAATTACCAGTTACTCTAAAGCACTGAATTGAATATGTTTCCTTCCTTCACCTTCTGGCTTCTTCTGAGTAGGAGATTTTCCTCTGGCCAACAGTCCCTCTGTCAATAAAACAGGTTAATTTAACCGCCCCCCCCCCCGGACACACCTGGAAACGAAGTGTCATAGCACAATGCACCTTTCCTGGTCACAAATAATAAATATAGTCCCAACATCCCAACCAGTGCTGGCTAAAACATTAGTGGCATGAGCCAGCAGGAGAGTGGCGAGATGTTCCCCCACCCCATTATTTCTCTTACCCCAAAGATAGTTCTCACCATCAGTATTGGGTGTTGAAAGCACCTCTCTTAAGGCATTTTGGTAGCCCAACGGCAGCCTATCGTGCTACTGTGCTGACAAACCAGGGTTCAGAAGCAAGCCTGAGAAGTCCAGCAGTGCGTCTCGATCAGGGAGGGCTGGGGGAGCCTTCCCCTACGACTGGGTCAGGGAGCTTGCTCCTGCTATGGGGGGAGATGCGCTAGAGGGCGATCATGGCACCACCCCTGCAAGGGGAGGAGGAAGGAACGGAAAAAGTGGGGAAGTAAAACTCCCTGCAGTCCAAATGATGTTGTAAACTATCTGAACAGGATATATCCCTGGTTACAGGTTACATCCCTGTAGCTGATGGCAGGGCAATCGTATAAAAATCTAAATACTAACAAAAGAAAAAAGACACAGCCCCTGCAAACCACAGGAGGACCAACATGTCCACATTGTGCTGAGTGCCATCATTAGTGACCTCCCCTACAGTGCCACAGAAAGTTAGAGACAAACAAATAATGCAACTAGCATCAGTAACTACATGGGGGCTGTATTTATCTTCTAATTAAAACAGTTTTCATTCAGATCAGTTAACTCAGATTTTCAGCTCATTTACTAAGTCACATGCTCCAGTTTAATTTGCCGTAAAGCTAGTTCTCCTGGGGAAGACTAAACTAATTTACATTGATTCTTCGGAGATTCAGGCTGAGCTGAAGTGGCATGAACATCAGCTACCAAAATAAAGAATGAAGACGTCACCTACTGACACCAGCCGGTCAGGAAATAGTAACCTCTGCCCTTCCCAGATCATCCTTACTGTGCAGGTATGCACTTCAGTAAATAATGTCATAAGGAGATAGACTGTCCTAATCTGCTGGCAACCATGTATGTATGTATGTGTGTAAATGTACTCGGTTCAGCTGTTCAAATGTACTGAAGAATATTTTTTTAAAGCAGCAGTACATGTCAGAGGTAAAAAATGTTACTTATACTTTTTATTTTATTTTAGATGGCCACTTATCTCCAGACTTGTATGATACCCTTTTTTTCTCATGTTGACTCTGCTTTAGTACTTTTCTTGCACTTGAAATATTAAATGAAGCATTTGTTTTAATATGGCTGGGACCAGGTTTTCATAAATGTCTCTGTTGTTTCTGAGCACCCATTGTTTAAGATCATTTTTCTTGTTACTATATAATAAACTGGCATGCAGCAAACACTGCTCCCTGACTTCATGGGACAACAGATGTACAAAAAACAGCTGTAAATACTGATAAAACCTAGTCTAACCCATACTAAAAGGAGCAGGTCAAAAATGTCCCCGCTATTGTACGCTGCAGCTTTAAATTTCAATTGTGTTTTCCCAGGTTTTTTAGGTATATTTTTGCCAAGTTAGATGTTTTTTGGAACAGAAAGTAAAGTAAGCACTCATTAACTGTGTTTTTTTTTTTTTGTGTAGTGTGCCTAAAATGCACACATTTCAGTATGGCTCAGTTGGTAACATGTCCACTTGTGGTCCAGAAGGTTGTGGGTCCTAGTCCCACACTGGGATATGTTCGTGCTGTGAATAATGGAACTAGAGTGCAGTAAGGGAATGCTATACTGCTGGGGTGTACCATCCTTTGGATGAGATGTTAAACTGAGGTCCCTTTAGCCCATCTCTGGTGCTGTCCTGGTTGGGTATTCAGGTGGAAGTAGAAAAACCAAAAGCACTTTTGGCAAAGAAAAGAGATTTCCCCTGGTGTTCTAGTGAATATTCTCCTTTCAATAAAACCATTTCATGCAGTCTTCCAAGGCTGTGTGTGGGTGCTGATGTGCAAAATGGCTGCCACTGCATGTTTACAGTCACTTCACTACCAGTCTCTTATTGCTTATAAAATGCTTTGGGATACAAAGTGGATGAAAAACACTATACAAATACTAATTCTTCACCTCAAAGTGCTGAACATGATACTAAAAAACACTTTAAACAAACATGGGGTGGGATGAGTGGCTACTGATGTGCAGAATGGCTGCCAATGCACATTTATAGTCCCTCATTGACTGCAAAGCACTTTGGGATACAAACTGTTTGTTTGTTTGTTGAATTTTGTTGACCCGGTAAGCCCACTGGGCCTAGAAGTCCCTTTTTCAGGGGCGACCGGGGGGAGGGGGGATACAGATGGTAAACAACCGAATTTGAACCAGATTAAGCTGTTGGTGGTATTTTTAGTGAATGAGGGAAATTTGGCCAGGACACCGGGGAAATTCCCCTACTCTTTTTGAGAAGTGCCATGGGGTCTTTAACATCCACCTGAACTACCACCAATCCAGGCAGATGGGACCTCGGTTTAACGTCTCATCCGAAAGACGGCACCTCAGAAGTGCAGCACCCCTCTCATGCTGCACTACAGTGTCAGTATTGGGATATTAAGGATGAAAAGAACAATATAAATGCTAATTCTTCATCTCTAAGTGATGAATACAATACTAAAAAAACACATTAAACAAATATGGTGTGGGGCAGGACGCTCAAAAAGTAGGATGCTGATGCAAAGGCTGATTCTGCAGCCTGTCTGCATTCTCCTGAAAGAGCCAGACTTTCATGGCTTATTTTCAAAGTCCCATGAGTTCAGCAGCAAACTCAAGGTGTCATGTTGGGAGGTAGGCCAGACTGCACCAGCTACATCAGGAAGGGATGGTGTTGAGCTCTGGTATTGCAGCGAGCCATGTAGTGGCCCAGTGGGAGCTTGCTCCCTCCACAGGATGGGAGAAAAACCCATGACAATCTATATGGTGGCCTGGACTCCGTGGCTTCCCGTGTCTTACTGTCCACTGACACAGGTGCCTAGTCTATACTGTGGATTATCTCGTGGGGGGGGAACACATCCCTTTCCTTGGAGCCCCTACCATGGAGGAAATAACTGGGATGTCAGAGGGGACAAGGACCCAGCGAGGATGGGAGTTAATGTGCCAGAGCTGGGCATATACCTGACAATAGGGTATATCCCTGACGATGGATATGGCTGGAGAAAAAAAACATTAAGGAAAATGTAAAAACAAAATGCTGCACATTGTGTTTCTACATCAGTTAAACAGTCTGTCATTTAATATTTATTTATTTATTTATTTAACAGACTTTAGGATTACAACTTTTGAGTCAGGGAATCATTTACAAAGGCTCCACGTCAGAAAAACAAACATAAACACTTAATACCTAAAGACATAGAATGGCCGCTAAAGGTTACAGTTTTTTTTAGTTATACAATAGTGCAGAATCAAGATCAGCTATACATTGCATTGAACGTGTTACCAAGAGCTATATTTTACAGTTTTCAAGAGAACAATATGTTTGCTGATAGAGGGAGGGAGGAACAGGTTTGATATTTACAGTGAAGTAGAGAATTAGACAGATACCTTGGTGCAGCCAAAGGAGGCATTGTTAATAGGTCATAACACTGACCTTAAGAAACAACTGGTGATCAGTGAATACTGCCCTTGATTGACTACGGCAGCATGTAATATTAAATTGCCACTAAACTAGAATTTCTTTTATACAACTTCCTGATTTCTTGGGGATTATGAAGTACATGGAGAAAAACCCTTGTTCGTGTCTTATGGGAGGAGCAAGGATCAGTGTCCCGGCACTGGGAAGATAAAAATGTCTCATCTACTGCTTATTGTTTCTCAGGCTTCATAGACACTGGGGACAGCAAAACTCCCCTCTGCAGGGCACAGAAGAAAACTCTGTTACACAGCCCTACAAATTATCTATACTCTGGCATTCAACACGATCTAAACCCATCTGTCAATAAACTTCTGCAGCTGTCAGTATAGAGCTTTTAGGCAAAGATGGACCCGCAGTCCACATGTGGAGTAACCACCTCTGTGGTTATACAGAAACATAGAATTTATTGGCAGACAAGGACTGCTTGGCCAACCGAGTCTGCCCAGATGGTCCCTCCCTAGTCTGTCTCCACAGACCCTAATTGGTCTCTTGCAGCCCCCTCTCCTCCCTATTTACTAATACTGTACCCTTCTGTGTCTATCACATGTATACTTGAAGCTCCCTACTGTTTTTGCCTCCGCCACTTCCACTGGCAGTTTGTTTCAGGCATCTACAGCTCTTTCAGTGAAGTTGTATTTCCTCAGCCGGTTGGCTTCCCCAATGCACTTATGGGAGAAATGGACCCATTCTGCAGGAATTTTAAGCCTGAAAATGTGCCACTACTTTGTTGGATTCCATACCTTTGAAAGGCATGAAGAATGCCACAGATGTTGCAACCATGGCCAAAACCCTGACCTCTGAAGCAACTATAAGAGGGCTGCTGAACCTTGGAACTCTGGAAAGATTTTTCTTAAGCCCCTTCAGGATCTCTTTCAATTGTAGGCCAAAAACATGCCACCCGTGGAAAGCCCACTGAGTAAGTGAGATCTGAATGCATGCCTTAGCAATCAGTGCTGCAGCCAAACCGGTCAGAAGACTGCCACAGCTGCAGAACAGCCTCTCGCTGAGGTACATAAGACATCCACCATGGACTCCACCACTGCCACTGACGATTCACACAATGCTCGTACTACTAATACTGATGCTGACGTGATCCAAGTATGCACGTTTATAGGTTGCTTCGAGACTCTGATTATTAGGCTCTGCAGAGTAGCTGCACCTTGACAAGAGCAATTATGTACTTAACTACAAGAGAGATGGCTGCATCTGCAGCAGAAGGAGCCTCCCATATTTTTGACAAATGCAACAAGGAAAAAATAGTGTTTCACCCATGACACAGAAAGCCGTTTCTACTTGTTCATATTATCCCATTCATCTTTGGCTATCTAGGCAAATTGTTCAAATTCAGGGAAGCTCTTAGGTGTGCTCATGTGAAAGACAAGATGAGATAGCTTTCAGTGTAATAGCAGACTGTGTCTCCGGTAGCTATAGAATGCTACAGGTTTCCTCAAACAGGAAAAAGAAAATGCTTTAGATCAAATAAAGATGGTATTAAAGAAACACTGATTCTTCCCTATCAATTCACCTTCCTCTTCATCCTCTCTAGAACCCTGAGGTGCAAGATTCCCCTCCTTAAAGAAGGGGGTGGTGGTTTTTCACTGGGATGTACCAGCTGGGAACTGACACTGGCATTTTCCCCCAAGCAGACAGGCTAGGGGAGGGAGTTTGTTAGGGTAGATAAGGAAGGTGCCTTGTGGTACCAGGGAGTGAAAAGTGTGTAACATGAGGGATAGTTTGTGGCCCTAAGGATTGCAGAGGTCCCAGACATTTCAATAGTTCAGCTGCGACAGCAACTGCTTCACTGTAGGACCTCAGAAGACTGTCTGGGAGGGACATGAAGCATTGGAGACAGACCTTGGGACCGGGGATCTGGAGGCATTGTTTCTTGTGCACTGCCCATAGGAGGGAAGTATGTAGGGGGACCACTGGGAGAGTGGGGGAAGCCCAGGGTGGAGGGATCCATTCAAGGAAGACCACCCAGTGGTCAGCTGACTTGTAAAAGATTCTCCTGCAGACATCAAAGGAGATCCTAGTGGAGGTGGTGATCCCAGAGAAGGGTCCATGCAGTGACAAAGCACATGAAGAAGGCAGGCAAGGTGGCGATGGAGTTGAAAGCTTCCATACAAGGTAGGAAAGGGACTGTTGCAGCCAAGTTACTCAGCAGCAGTGCTACTGGCCTGACCCACAGGAGAAGAGGTTTTTGTGGACTGGTCAATGGTGACAGCAGCACAAATATGATTGTATGGGATCTAACAAAGCAGAACCTCACTTGCTTTATTAGATCAGGTGGCGAGTCGGTGGGTGGCCATGCATAAAAAATGCGCTGGGCCCCGACTGTTTCCTCTGGTTGATGCTGAGCTCTAAAGTAGGATGTACACCCTCACAATGTGTACTAGTCAAGCTCCCTAAGGTGGTAGTACGGGGAAACCAATCCACATAAATGTCAGCACTAATACCGGTATTTAAATAATAACAAAGGTTTTATTTCTTTTTTGTATACAGCTCCATTTCCACCAAAGTGAAAAAAACAACATTCCTCTTAGCCCCAACTGGTTTCGAGCATGCGCATTTCCTCAGGGTCAAGCAGAGGGTGATGGCTGTGATGTGCTTCCTAGCCACCAGATCATTTCAGACACCACTGAACAGTATGGTTCCAGTTACAGATGGCTACAGAGGGGATGGCATCTGGTACAAGGGTGCTGGATTTCAAGGATGCCATCTTTAAGATGATGAGGGAACTGGTACAGGGGTTCCTGTGCAAAATTCAACTGGGTATGGACACACAACAAAGATGGGAACCGATAAGACAGGGAATAGTGGAAGCTACAGAAACTGTAGCAGGGCCCAGACTAAGAAGGCTATGGGGGAAGAAACCCAGATGGATAAGTAAAGGATTGCTAGACAGGGTGAGGAAGAAAAGGGCAGCTTACAGGAGATGTAGAAAATTGGGGAGGGAGGGAGGACAATAGAGAGGAATACCTGAAAGAAGTGAAGAAAGTGACCAGGAGGGTAAGGGCAGCAAAGGTCTAAACCTCACTCTCAGGTTCTTGGCAATATTGGGAATGCAAGGAATCACAGACACATTGCATAAGAGTAATAAACTTGTTTATTACTACCAAAAGGATAAATCACAGTTGCCCTAAGCAGTTCTTACCAATACGAACTGGGAGCCAATGCTAAGCGTTCCCTATACCTCGAGGTTTCTTCATGTCTCTTGGGGTCTCCAAGGTATAAAACTCAGTGTCTCACATTATATACCTATGATAATTACTATGGTTACTGTAAGTTAGAAACATTTCTAGTTACAGAGATGAGCCCTATTGGCTAAATTAGAGATGGCTCCACAGTCCAAGATAACATTATACAATTTTGTAGTAGTCATCACTTTGTGAAACAAAAGAGTACAGTTCTTACAGAAATCAGTGTAGTAGTACAAATCGCCAAAAAGTGGCAATGCCGACTTATATATCATAATCATTATAAGGACACAGATGTTCCAACAACTTGTAAGTAAGAAATACATAGAAAATACATAGAAAATATATATGTATTGGAAAGCAAAGCATATAACAATAATATGCATACATATCCTGACATCTACTCTTGTACGGTAGATGCACTTAGCCCTATATGTTAGTATAACATATGTCTAAGCACTAGCTGTGTATGGTGTACCTCTGGGGCTACCAATAAGGGTGCAAGGACCTCATGTAACATTCCCCCCTTGTTGCCTCCAAGGGCAACACAAGCAAATCTAGGGAAAGGTCAGTGAGAAGGGGTCATTTACAAACCTGACGCGCAAGCTTTGTAAAGGAAGTCCAGTTGCTCACGGTGTTGACGCAGTGTGCACCGTAGGCAGCACAGCATAATAACCAAGAAAAATATCAAAATGCTTTTATAACAACAAAACCTTTAAAAGTGATCTCTAACCATGTGTTAGTTAATGCATCATTCATATCACCGTCATAATTAGCCTTAGTGATATTATTGCTGATGTGGATGAGGTGGGTGTCTTTTTTCTCTAAAAGTGATTTTAATGCAAGTGACAGTGGATCTATGTGTACATTAAAATATGGTAAATATTCAGAAAGGGTGAGCAGATAATCTGGGTTACCATCAATGATGCCCGCATCCATAAGGGGAACGGGGGGTAATAACATTATGTCCAATAACAGCTTTTTGATGAGGGACAAAGCAAAAGTTAGGGTTATCAATAGCACATGTCTCAGTTCTGTATGTATAGCTTTTATAGTTAGTTACCACGCAGTAATCCCATCAGAATTGTACTGCATTTTAACTGTGGGTAGTCGCCATTTTTGCAACTGTACCGGGCAGGTGTAGGTCGTCTTGGAAATCCGTGTTGACAGGCAGTGAATCTCTTCTCAATAAGATTGGTAAAGTTTATCTGGAGCCAATGCTGAGTCTGGAAAGGCAGTGTCGTTAGTGCTGATGTCATCGTCCATTGAAAAGGACCAAGCAATACTGTCGGGAGAATAACCACATACAGGTTTAATAACATCAAATACATCACATCGACACAAGTAGATATATTGTTTCTTCTCACAGCAGTCTGTGTGTGGAGCGACCCAGGCGTCCAGAAAAGGATGGAAGACCAATAGAGGAGGCAAATCCAGGCATTCTCTGTAGATGTCATCATCAAGGTGCCCAACGGAGTGAACGAAGCCAGCTTGTCAAATAAAGCTGTAGTGGGATCAAAGCGTGGTAAAGAGACAGCAAAAGAAACAAACATTGTATCTTTGATAGAACATTTCTTAGAAGTAAAACAGGGACCCCAGTATTAGGGTGTCTGGTCACAAAACCCAAATTCCTAGCTGGAGAAAGAGGAATAGTTAGAGATTGTTGCATACACACAGCAAATACAGCCAGGGGTTTTACATCGTGGACAATACCATTTGGAAATACGTCTGTCATGTATGATATCAGGGATTCTTCAAGATTCTAGATCACGGAAGAGATTATTGATGGTAGTAATAATGTATGAGCCATAGGCTGAGCATAAAATCTCATGTGCAATATATTGCTTATCTGCTTCTTTGTTGTTTTGTGCAATGAGTGTGTAAATCTTTTCTTTAGAATCAGTAAATGCCTTAGCAATGTCATGCATATTGTAAACAGTGTATCTTTCTTCCTGACTAAGGTCATCCACACCATGCAATAATGGGGGTAGTATATTATTCACCAAACCAGTCTGAAATTTGGCAGAATGAGATTTGATAGCAGCAATGTCTTCTTTGTTCCAGATAGACATAGCTGTAACAAAGAGACATGCGACAGTGCCTGTTGCACCAGTGACATCAGAACTGTCAACTTCATGTGTATTATGTTTATGACTTTGATCATCAGGATTAGGTTTTCTCCTGAAGTTGCCTCTATGCTTGGTGGTATATACCCCAGCAATAGGGTATTGAGTACGATTCTGAAAAGCTGCTAAACTATCAAGCAACAATGTACTATAAAATGCTGAAGTGTTGGTATAGTAACACATACAAAATTCTTTCATATTCCAGTAGGTTAAATTAAACAACACAGGTATATGCATAAATTGTAAATTGTTAATCAGTGTACCAGGTAGGGCAGTGGCTGTTAGACCACTACAAGGACCAGGGTTGTGCTTTGGACATTCCAAAAGCTGTTTGTCAGTGGGTGGTAACACAGAAAGGTACATGGCAGCAGAGGCCATGTTGTGTAGAGCACAACATTTTCGAGCAGAGTCTTTAGACAAAGAATTACAATAGGAAGGATCAATTAGAGCAGTGATATTGTATAAACCAGAATGTCTAAGAGCAGTTTGTAGCAAGGACAGAAAACCATTTGGGGATAATTTAGCATTAGGCCAACCATGGAAAGTTCCCTTGGAGAGTTTGGCCACAGGGAGAATTTGTTCTTGCAATGTGGTTTGCCACTCAATTTGTAGGGTAGATTTATCAGGAGAAACAACCAAGGCAGTGAGATAAGCATCAGAACCTTCCTGGACAGTAATCAAACTATCGGGTATTTTGATGGATACTCCCTCTGGAGCAGATGGTGGATGATCAAGGTGAGGTAGGAGGTTCAGTACCATGCCTTGGATGCAGGGGATAACTCCTGAGATGAGGAGAAAATGGAACAAGATAGCCATCTTGTCAGTATATCTGAAAAGCAAAATCAAACATTAGTAGGTTAGTACTATTCCATCCAATGGGGTGAGGAAAAGTAATTATGCTCCTTTATACTGTTTCAGTTGGTTTGCATGTAACCATTTGTCAGTCAATTTATTGTGCAGGAGTCTAACTTGATAGACTGCTGGACAGAGCTTGTTGACAATAGGGTAAGGGTCTTCCCACTTATTGGAGAAGGAGTGTGTGGGATATGCAAATCGGAGGACCATTACCTGGTCTCCAACCTGCCAATCGACTGCTTGTCAAACTGTTTCTTGGACTATTGCTGGGCCTTGCCCATGCAATTGGCAGCATACAAGTGTGTGTGTATAAGGTCTTTTCTAAGTTTTTCCACATATTGGTCAACAGACACATGGTCTGCAGTTGGGATATGCAGGTCAAACAACAGGTGTTCAGGTAATCTCATCTGTCTTCCAGTCATCACCTCAAAGGGTGTCAACTGGGTAGTGGCTGAGGGTGTGCCCCTGATTGCCATAAGGAGTATCGGCAATAGGGAATCCCAGGTTTCAGGATTGTCCTCCATGAATTTGAAAAGCATTTGCTTAATCCGTCTGTTGGCTCTCTCTACTTGACCTGACGATTAGGGGTGGTAAGGTATGTGGAACTTCTGTTGAATTCCAAGGAGCTCAAGGGATTATTTCATCAACTCACCTGTAAAACTGGTTCCTTTGTCAGAGTCTACCTTAAGAGGTAGGCCCCACCTGGAGAAAATTTGTTCCACTAGGATTTTGGCAGTGGTTTTAGCAGTGCATGTCTTAGTGGGAAAGCTTCAACCCACTTAGAGAAGAGATCAAGTACCACAAGAGCATACTTGTTGTTTCTGCTGGTATTGGTCAGAGGGCCAATAAAATCAATCTGTATAGCATGCCAAGGGCCAGAGTGTCTTTGTGGTAGGAGTTTGGCATTTCATTTGGTGGGAATGGGATTGTTTTGCGCACAAACAAGGCAGTTACCTATGTACTGTTTAACATCTTTGGTGACACCAGACCACCAGGCAATGGTCTTGAGCCTCTGGAGGGTGTTTTCCACTCTCTGGTGTCCACCAGTGGGTGTATCATGCACTTGGTGCAAGAATTTGGACCTAAGGTAACTGGGGACCACCCACAACTCGGTGGTGGAATCATCTGGTTGGCACCAGATGAGCTTGTCATCTGGTGACAAGTGTAACTTACCTTCATGCCTCCGGTAGGGGTTGTGTGTGGGAAATTTTTCTTCAGTACCCTTGTCAAGGAATCTGAACACTTCTTTGAGCTCAGTATCAACATGTTTGGCTGCTGAAAGGTCCAAGGGGGAAAAAGGTTCAGGTTTCTTCCTGACTGCTGCAATGTGTACGGATGCATTGACCTCTGGATGATCCATCATCCAGGTGACCCCTCCTCGGGCTCCTTCCTTGGGAAGGGTGTCTGCTGTGTCATTGAAGGTGTGATAGGGGTCATGTAGGGAATAAGCCTTAACTTTGTGTACATAGAGTTTGTGTGCAAACCTTTGTGCCAGTAAATGTATGTATATTTACCAGTTCTTTGTACTTCTCTGGGCTGGCATCAGAAGAGAGGAAGGAGTTCTTCTGTCAGAAGGGAAGAAATTCTGTAAGAGAACAACAAACCCAGTTAGAGTCTATAAAAATGATGGTATCCTCGGTTCCATGCTGGATGAACTTGAGGGCAGAGGCCACTGCTGCCATCTCTGCATACTGTGATGATGATGGTACATTGCAACATTTAGAGATTTTAACAGTGTTACCATAGGGATAAAGCACTAAGATACCCATCCCTGCAATTTGTTCTCCCTGATAGTAGGAAGCTGAACCATCTGTGAAAATATGACACAAAGAGGTGCTTTCAAGTATTTGTGGTGTGGCAGGGAGGAAAGGACCTGGATCTGGAAGATCAGGTGGTTGCAGTGTACAGTCATGGGGTTATCCTTGGAAAAGGAGTCCATGTGCCAGCATGGATGGAATTTTGGTTGGATGTACCTGTATGTCTCTATCTTAGAGAAGAAGTGACCAGTGTGTCAGTCTGGTGTTGGAGACTTGACCCATCCTTCACTCTGTCTGATAGCAGAAAGGTAGTTGGGGTGTGGTTGGTGTTACTAATCATTGGGGAGTACCCAATGATATATAGAAAATGCTTGACAGCCCAGTAGGTGGCCAGAAGGTTCCTTTCACAAAGGCTGTACTTCTGTTCTACTGGAGTCAAGAGCTGTGATGCATATGCGATGGGTCTCAGAGTACCATGAACCTTCTGGTCTAGCACTACTGACATGGCAATGTCAGAGGTGGCACATTCCAGATGGAATGGTAGTGCTGGATTGGAGTTGACCAGAGCTGGAGCTGAGGCCAGTGCCTGCTTCAGTGACGTCACAACCTGGGTGTGTATAGGACCCCAAGTCCAGGAAATGTAATTTTTCAGTAGCTCATACAGAGAAGCAGCCTTCTGAGCAAAATCACAGCTAAAATCTCTGGAATAGTTCACCATACCTAGAAACCTTCTAAGAGCTGCCACGCTGGTAGGCAATGGCAGGTCTTGCAATCCTTGTATCTTCTTCCAGGTAGGGCTACAGCCTTGGTCAGTTATTCTCAGGCCCAGAAAGAGTACCTCTTTCTGACATAGCTGTACTTTTGCTGGATTACATTTGAGGCCTGCTCTCTGGATGAGAGTCAATAGTTCATCCAAGAGATCCAAGTGTTGCTCCTGCGTGGCTTTTGCCAACAACAGGTCATCTACATACTACAAGAGACACTGGGGAGTAGAGAAACCCTCAAGGGCATCCATCATGTGCAGATGGAACAGGGATGGGCTGTTATGGGATCCCTGTGGTAAGCAGGTCCATGTGTACTGTCTACCTTCAAAGGTGAAGGTGAACTTATATTGACTTTTAGGGGCCAATGGCAGTGACCAGAAGCCATTGGAAATATCCAGGGCACTGAACCATTTTAGGTCTAGGGTCAAGAGTCATAGCACATCAGGTGAGGAGGCCTCATTTGGAGCACAACTGGGGGTGACCTGGTTCAGTTTCCTATAGTCAATAGTAAGTCTCCATGCACCTGTAGGTTTTTCCACAGGCCACACTGGGGAGTTGGCAGTAGAAACACATGTTCTGATTACCCCTTGGTTGAGAAGTAATTTTTTTTTCCTAAGAGAAGCCAAGGCCTCAGAAGGGAAAGGATATTGACTTTGCCTCTCATGTGCTGGGCCTGGCACTTCGATGACAGTGTGCATTCTGCCACAGTCATGCTTGTTGATAGCAAATGCTTCCAAATGTCTTTGTAGGATAGGAAGGAACTTTGGGAAAAGCTCATGGTTCTTGAACAAATCTATGACGTCATACTCCTTGTTGTTGGCAGATATTGTTGTCACAACGTGTGAATCAGGGATCAAAATAGTATGATATTGGCCCTAAATCTGTATCAGTAGCATGTTAGCTAAGTCTACCACACAGCCGTATGGTGTAAGGAAGTCAGTTCCAATGATACTAGGATGATCATGCAATACCATCAGTTGGAAGGTGTGTGAGGCCTTCAGGTGGCCCAACTCTACAGGTAGAGGTAGACAGCGGTATGCAGGTAGCCTAGTACCATCTACTCCTAACATGTTGGTCCTCCGTTCGGTGGACCAAAGAGATGTATCCAGGTGGTCATCATGTAATACAACACAGCCGCACCTGTATCCAAGAACACTGTAAATAGGATACAAAGATCTGTAACAGAGTTGATACACAAGAGGGGGTAGAAAGGATGAGAAGGGACGTGGCAAGGTTGGAGGAATATTCAGACATATGGCAACTTAGATTCAATGCAAAGAAGTGGAAAGTAATGCACCTGGGAAACAAAAACCCAGGAGAAGAGTACACAATAGCAGGGGAGGTACTAACAACAACAAAAAATGGAACGGGACTTGGGGTAGTCATATCGGATGATCTAAAGGTTGGTAAGCAATGTGAGAAGTCAGTAAGGAGAGCCAGGGGGATACTGGGATGCATAGGAAGGGGCATCACAAGTAGAAAAAGGGAAGTGGTTATCCCTCTGTACAGACAATTGGTGAGACCCCATCTGGAGTACTGTGTGCAGTTTTGGAGACCTCATCTACGCAAGGACATAGACAGGATGGAAGCAGTCCAGAGGAGGGCAACTAAAATGGTGCTGGGTCTGCATCAGAAATCATATGAAGAGAGAGACTGAGAGAGCTTAATATGTATACCCTTGATGAAAGGAGGGACGGGAGGACATGATAGAAACGTTCAAGTACCTCAAGGGAATCAACAAAGTCCAGGAGGGTAGCATCTTTCAGAAAAAGAGATGTGTAAAACAAAGGGACACAATTTAAAGATAGAGGGGACAGCTCAGGGGTAATGTGAGGAATTTTTTTCACAGAGAGAGGTGGCCAAGTGGAACTGCCTTCCTGGGAGGTTGTTGGGGTTAAAACAGTGGGGAATTCAAACATGCATGGGACAGACACAAGGCAATTGTAGTGGGGGTGGCAGGAAGTAGGCTGTTGGTTAACTAGAATCTGCAGCTTATCCAGTAGGTATGGAAATGGGCAGACTGGGTGGGCCAAGTGGTCCTTATCTGCCATCAAAGTCTATGTTTCTATGTTTATGTTAGGCAGCCCCCAACCTCGGCCTCAGTACAGGGCCTTCCGTTTGTATCCAAGACCAGCTTGTTTACAATCCAGACTGGGGCCTGTAATTGTCAATCTGTGCTGGAGGAAGCACGGAAGGGTTGGGCCTGGCTCCTTTGAACCACTTCACCATGCTGCACTGATGCTATATAGGGAGGTGTTTCTTGGTTCAGCCCTGTGCGGGCCTGAGAGCCTGTACCTCCGGTATCGCCATGCCCATTGGGGCCTGGGTTCCTGGTTGTATGGCTGCAAGGGACTGAGCAGGAACAGCATCCACTACAGAGCTCACTTGTCCCATTAGTTCTCTAAACTTCCGATTCTCTTTGGCTATCTCCCTATATGAAGGGCCTGGTCTTTGCTGTTGTTTACCCTTACGATTTTTGTGCTTCTTGGTTTTGTGATTGTTCCGGTTCCCACCCCATTGCTGCTATTGCTGTTGTGGTTGTTGTTGTTGGGCCTGCTGGGGGTATTGGTTATTCATGGGGAGGGGCTGTTTGTGTTGGGCCTGCTCTTCCACCGTGTAGTGCGTCACTGCCTCTTGAACAGGCTCCACTGCGGCTTTCTTGGATCCGGAGCCCAGATCATAGATGTAGAGTTGGTAAACTCTCTCTCAGTTTTCCAAAGGATGTCGGCAAACCTTTCTGTGGTAGGATAGGTGGTTGGCTCTACCTTCTCTCTCTCACTGCAGGGATCATGTTCCTAAGGAACAGGGTCTTATATTAAATAAGATCTACATCTGCAGCTTTTTGTGCAAGTTGTTTTCCTACTCGGTAGGCCATCCAGAGTCTCTGATGGTAAGTTGCTGGACTGTCCTTCACATTCTGTTTCACAGGGTATGCAAGCATCACTCCTACTACACCTGGGCTATGTGCAGAAATTAGCTCAACTGCAACTTTATCAAAGGTGGCATTGCCAGCCTGGGGGATGGCATCGGGGAGTTTGGCCCACAATCCAGGCTCGATGGTTTGGCGTAGTATTTGAACCTGATAGTCTGCAGTGAGGCTAAGCATCTCAAATTTAGAACGTACCTTTTCCAAGTGGCAGCTGAGATTGTCAGACGGCTCATCCGATCAATGCTGTCAGCTATTTGCTGACCAGAGTAGGCCATTCGTAGGGGATTATTGGGCCGATCAGGTGGGGGTAGGTTGCCTCGGATGCCATCCAGGGCTGCCCAGGCTGTGGCCTCAGCCACGGTATGAACCATGCCTTCCTGAGTACCAGCCTCTTGCAGAAGCTGCCTAATCTGGGTTTTAAGGACCTGCTTATTTCTCTTAGAGATAGGTACGTTACCTATTGCATTCTCAGTCATTGTTTCTATCTTCTGCCAGTTTTCCACATTAATAACAGCCACCGGTGGTGCCGTCGGGACCAGGCCTGGGTCTGCCCCCCTCCCTATCATGGGGGCTGCCATGTTGGCGTCGCCCATGATGTGCGTCACAACGTCAACGACGTATGACAAGGTGTGGTTGGAGTGGGGACCCGCCATGTTATGGATGGCTGGGTGGGGTTTCTGGGCCATAGTAGGGGTGTGACTGGGCGTTTTACTGAGAGACAGGGCTTCAGATGATTTTTTTTTTGGTGGAAGTCAAATACTTCCATGGGTTGAAATTTGGAAGTCATTTCAGTTTTACTGGAGTCAAAATACTCCAGTTGTCAATTTTTTGGAAGTCAAAATAATTCCAGTCGACAAATTTTGGCAGTCAAAATACTCCAACTCCTATAGTTTTAGAAGTCAACTCACTGGCCTTCTGAGTACATTACTGTAATCCATGCTACATCCACAGAAATACATTTCTCAATGATAAGAAATGAAAACATAAGCACGCAGTAATCGTTTTCAGACAATGTGTTTATTTCATGAATTGTTCAGTTCTTGTATAGTAGACAATGCCATGCCAGTATCTTCAAATCATCGCTGTGCATAGATTAGTAATAATCATTGTGTACTGTATACAATACTATCTAGTATGTTACAGAGCTACACAGCACTTCAACGACACCTGCTTTTATTGCACAGGTAGTGCAGTCAAGGTTACAAAATGGATACTGACTTTAAAACAAAGTAACGTAAAAATCTAGTTTTTGGTATGAGATTTACTGGCAGTATGCTTATTCAGAATCTGCAATGTAGCACTTTTGGCGTTAGCGGCTCTTTCAGTTGCTTGCAGATAGATGCCTGCTGCTACAGTATGCTAGGCTGCTGCCACCTACATTATGATTCATAGTGTGGTAATCAGTGATTGATTACTACCCATTGTTTATTTAGTTATAAAGTAAAATCTTTAGTAATTTGTTATTACCATCACAACTTATGTTGGAAAACCGGGCTATTCTGCCGACTGCCACACTGCATCATACATACTCCAGTGGCACTGTCTGGCAATGCAAATAAACTGGCTAAATAAATCTTACTTTTGCACAAATATTTTTTCCTCACTTTATAACACCATTTATTTCACTTACATTACAATTTAGTAACGGGCTTCCCTGCCACATATGGATATTCCAATGGAAAGAAAGGAAGTTTTGAGGTAAAACAAAAATAAACACCACAATCATTACAAATGGTGTGGTGGTATTATATAGAGCCTAGGATCTTCTTAAACTTAAGACAGAAGATCTTCACAAAAGGACAGCTGAATCTGCAAAGGACTCCATAAACTTAAAACAGTAGTCCTTAACACCATTTTCAATGGTTCTGTACTGTTTTTTACAGTATTGTATTAGTTTTGTGTTTTACCTTGTATTATCTCAAAGCTGCCTTTCTTTCCATTGTAAGTTTCTTATCTGGCCCATTGTTATTATTTGTGTGTTTTTTTGTCCTGTTCCATTTCTACAAGTGGAAATAACATTATAATAAGTTAATTAAATTGTAGTACAGTGAAATATATGATGTTGTATAAAGTGAAAATTACATAATTGTTCCAAAATAACATGATGTATTTACCCAATATATTTGACTGGCCCTGCCTGGTATTGTGTATATGTATTGTAATGCATAACACATCATGGACAAATAACTAAGGCCTACATGGGTGCCTACTGCAGCCTGACAGTGCCTGGGTTGGGGTATTGTGTGTGCATCGTCCATGAGATTTAACTGTACAGTCTTTCTCAATCAAGGGACAGCTGTTTTAAAACCTACCTTACCATTCTAACTTGAACTTATTTAACAAGGTAAAAGTGCTAATGATAACATTCAAATTGATAAGCCACAATTATTATACTTTGAAACATAAAAACATTTCAACTTGCTGGTACCACAGGTGTTGGCACTTGGTTGGTTGAACTTGACACTTTGCATAAATTGGGTGACTCCTGCAGTGATGACATTTTTGATGTTTATCAAGGCCAAAAAAATCAGTCTGTGTGAGTCAGTGCTAAAATTTGTCAAATATATAACAGTGAGTGACTAATGGCTTGGCAAGATGTTGTCTTGCTGGGTACACAAACCAGTTTTTTGGTTACGTGTGGAGAATTGATTTGGGGGAGACAGAGTAATGCAGAGAACATGTAGCCTTAACAATGCACTTATCCCTGTATGTCCGACCCCATGATACATTTAATAACCCGTTCTTGCTTTATGTAATGTGACTGCTGTGTCACATCCATTACTTACAAGCAATGTGAGGCACGTAACCTGTTGTGTACTTACTAGATGTAGTAAGTACCTCTACGTCTGCTAGTGTCTGTCACCATAAATTGCCACCAACCAAGGTACAGCACATCATCATGTGATGTGAACAATAGACTTTGTGTCTTCTTTTAACAGTAAGCAACTAACTTTTCATTATCCAATGCCCTACCATATTCCATTGTGTTCAGCAACTCACAGTCGCACCAGTCCCCACTCCCCTCCCAGCCAACACCACTGCACTTTTTGCAGCAGCCAGGCTGCAACAATGCATCCTGCATCAGCTACCGCTGCCTTGTCCATACACTCCATCCATGTACAGTACACAGCAGCACTGTGACAGCAGTATGCAACAAAAAAGAAAATAAACATTTTGCTTTCTTCATAGCTTTCGAGTGAATTTACTATTTATAATACTGGTTTTCAGATAATTGCTTCTGTCGATGCAATGTGCAGCAGTATGTCTGTCAGTAAGTCATATTTGGGCCAAAATGTGTACCTGAACCTGGATCAAACGAGTCCAATTTGAAAGTTATGTAATTATTCGCTATTGTTGTCATCCATGCCCTCTATTATTTCCAGGAAATCCTCATCGCCTAATTCACTATCTTCAGCCCTCCCCCCATCATGAGCACTTCTGTTAGTACTGCTTGTAGGATAAACTGCAGTGGCACTGGCACCCGTGCCACCATCATCTGCAGTGTCAGAACAGGTATTGCTGCTGATATATGCTGACATACTGACATAATCATTGTTCGATGTGTGGCTACCTCTGGATAATATGGCACAGCTACCACCAGTATTGCTGCTGCTGCTGCTGCTACCAGAAACATGAAACCTGACTGTCTCTGTCTGGGACTTTGGCTTCTCCAGTCTCCTCCTTTTTGATTTTTGCCACAAAGACATATAGCGCCTTTTTTTCTCTTTTTTCCAACACGTCACAGATTTGTCGACTTCAAAGTCAGAGAAGTCAGGCCCCCATGTTTAGTTTCATTAATAGCTCTAGGCTATCTTCTGTTAGTGAACAACAACATTTTGTCTTTATCCTGTTCTGCACACTGAAACCTCGCTCACATTCTACAAATGTCAGTGGAATGCATAAAACGATATTACATAATGTTGAATATACTGGCATTGTATCAGAGTACTTTGAAATTACCCTTCTCATAAAGCTTTCGGAACTAAGGTTCCTATAGTATCCAAGCATCATTGCCTTTGCTTTGGCCCAGTCTGAGCGGAGACAATTTTCATCTAGTAAAGGCTTGCATTTATGAATATTTGTCTCAGTATCATCTTGATCACTGTCATATTGTGTGTTGGAACCAAATTTTTCACAAACAATTTCTAAACTTTTCTGAACACTGACTGTATTACAGTCTACTACAGACTGTGGGTCAGTTAGATTGGCAATGCCATCCAGAAGTGCTTCCATTTTAGAATTTGGGCACAACCTACAATTCATGTTACTTATAAGAGTATTGAGATACTCCTCCTTCAGTTTTGAGAATTGTGCTGTCATTTTATGTGAACACTTGAGTTCAATCTGAATGTCATCTTGCTGAGATTCCTTTGTTTTCCAACATGCTGTCATTTGTCCACTATCGCTAGTCTCAATTTCACATGCCTCTTGAAACGCTGTCAGGATTGGGCCTGGCTCACTTTTCATGTTTTCTAACTCACCAATTGCACAGAACACTTGTGGTTTCACATCCACATACAGCGCATCCTGCTTTTGAAAGGATTTACAAAGAGTTCCCATTACTTTAAGAATATCTCAGAACATACATAGAACAGCTGCAGAAATATAAGTAGTGAGAAACGTGTGAAGGCCCTGAGCTTTGGCATGATTTCTGTCTTCTTTAAGTATAGGGAGAATAGCAGGGTAACATTTGTGTAATGCATTTACAGCATTTTGCATTGACAGCCAACGTATGTTAATTGCTTCTTTCAGCTTTCCTTTTACTGTACCAATCACCCTTTGCATATCTTCTAGCTTAGCCTGCCTAACAGCAGATGTACTGAAATAGGCATATGTACATTAATGTTACTCTGAAAGTCTTGTAGGTATCTAAATTGAGTAGCGGACTGTGAACAGGCCAAAGCCAATCTATGAGCCAAACAGTGGACATGAACCATAAAAGGTGAATGCAGTGAAGTCAAAAGTGCACCAACACCATTGGACCTGCCCATCATTACACTAGCCCCATCACTACCTAACCCCACAAGTTTACTCATGACGAAGCCCAGGGCCTGACATCTGTTTACAATAGCCTCAGTTAAGTGATGTGCTGAACCATCCTTTACCCTGATGTTGCCAATTAGTTTTGTTTTCATTTCCCCTTCACTGACATATCGAATATACATTATTACAGTTTTGTGGACTGAAAGATCTGTGGATTCATCAACTAGCAAGCCAAACACAGGACTTTGCAATGCTTCTTTTATGACTTTTCTATCTAATGCTTTCACAGTACTTCTCTGAACATCATGAACAGTGTAATCACTTATTGCATGTACTGAGCATTGACCTCCTGTCCATCGAATGAAATCTAAAAGCTGGTTGACACTGCAATTTGCCATATCTGTCTTTGCTGCAAAGTACGCCGCTTTAAACAGATTACGTTCACTGTCTTTTACAAATTTAATAGCTGAATCGTTATCTTCTGAACTTTCTGCCTCATCATTGTCACTAACTGCATACAGTCTCCTTCTAAGAATGTCTGCTTCCAGTGTTGTACGATGGTCCTTTGTCTGACTGTGCTTCCTGAGGGTTGATTTCTGACAATTTTCTAAAACAGGAAAATTATTTTCTTGTAAATACTATGGAATTGAATAAGAGGAGAATAAAACTGTAAAGGCTAAGCTGCAGTCTGCTTTTACACACGGCACACAATGAAATGGCATACATCAGTGACACAAGGAAATAACAGATATGTAGAACGTACCATAAAGAATAGATCTTAGAGGTGATCTCACTCACCAGGTGGATTACAAGTGCACCATAGGCACTCTTCACCATCATGAAATGACAGTAAACACACCAGGTTTTTATTAAGTTTGCAGCTTTGGCCACCCATGCGACACTGTCAGCAAGATCTCACCAGCCCGATATAGTTGTGGCACTGGTCATTCACACACACTCCATCCGCAGTCCTTCCCCACCATCACTCTAGTAAAGAAGGGATCAGATCAACACACAACTTGCAAGCCCTGGGGGGAAGACCTTGGCAAGTGAATCTGCCCATGACTTCATACACTTAAGACAGGAGACCTGGAACAAATGGCCAAGCCAAGGATCTTCTTAAGCTCAAGACAGAAGACCTTAGCAAGTGAATCTTCCCGTGACTCCGTAAACTTAAGACAGGAGTTCGCAGGACATCCCTTCCAAAAAATGCACGGGCTCTTAAATATATCAAGACAGTAATACTCACCTCGGTGAAACAACTGTGTGATACTACTGTACTCCAAGTGGCAGTAGGCCCTACTTTGAAAAAGGTGCTAAATCCACCAACACTGCACTGCTGCTTGTCAGTGAAGAACGTGCTTGCAACTCGATGGTGGAAAAGAACTGAGGAGTGAGCAATGTACTGTGGAGAATCTTCCATGTGGATTCCCAATCACTGACAGTGACGTTCCTATTGCTATGATGTTAGTGGTGCTGCTGCGGTACTGGTACCATACCTACCTGATGAGTGAGATCACCCCAAAGAAGATCTATGTATGTTCTGTGATATTCTAAAAGTAGATAATACTGGTGTGGTGACTCAGTATTACACTCTCTGTACAGACAGACTGCAGGATTCTATCGGTTGCTTGCACTTCACCATGCTATGTCCAGCTACAAGTTATCAAACTTATTAGCATCTGGGTGGGGAGGGACAGTGCAGTCTCGAAACACAGGTGACAAAGTCAGCATACTTGAGTCAGAAATTGTCATTTATGTTACAAATTATTAATAAAAGTAGCAAGCCTTCACAAGATGAATTATGATGAATATGAAGTAAGCAATAAGACGGGTATGCATGGAACAGATTTTACCACACGTGAAGGGCTAAAGATACTCGGCCAAGGCTTTGTGCCAAATTATGCCCATGGCCATGTGTGCGGTAAAATCTGTTCCATCCATGCACACCCTGTCATGTCTTATTGATTACATAAAGCACCCCCGCCATCCCCTGAAGTGCTGTATTGCTGTAATAAAATTGGTGATTTTTTTGAAATATTATTAATTTGTTAAAGAGGTTAACCTGGGCTGTTGTGGTGGGATTATGGGCCAGTCATACAAAAAGCATCTGTCTGCCAATCAGAGTTCAGCATCCCTTCTACCGATTTCAATATCAGATTATGAAATGTGTAGAAAAATGCTGAATTCTGATTGGCAGACAGATGCTTCCTGCTGGACTGTTATCACAGCACAACGTGGTCCAGTTGAAATAACCTGTTTAAAAATTCATAATGGTTTCCAAAAAGGACACATTTCATTAACACAATATGGCACTTCATGGGGTGCTTTATGGTGGGGTAACGGGGCGCCCTGCTCAGGTGGTGGAAGCACTTTTCTACACGCACCTCGTGCTTCAAACCATCTGGAGGTGGGCAGGCCATTATCACACCATTGTTTCTCCCTAGACGGTCATGTCACTCATGGCATGCCTTACACTTTAATTCACAACCACCACTACTGTGAACTGGAGTAGCCAAAGCCCATTTTGTGACAGCCAATCAGGCTACTTGGAACCGTCACTGTCAGACATACTACATGCATATTAACGCACCTGCACCTGTAGTAGCAAATTTGTTTGTGAGACGCCGATCTGAACAGCACATAGAGCAAAACATTTTCCCATCTCTTGCCTCCAGCCAATCAAATTAAGTTTCCCACTGATGTCTGTAATTACGCATAACAACAGATTTCACATAATCTGATAATTGACTATTCTGATTTCTAGTGTCACCACTGCATGATTTCTGAACAACTGATAATTGTTGTGTCACTTGTGTGTGACCCTGAGAAACTGCAGATTGTGGGATACACTCATAAGAAGAAGAACAATCATCACTATCTGATAACTGAAGTGTAGGAAAGTCATTAGAATAACAAATTGAAGTTACAGCAAGGTTGCAGCTGTCACTTTCCATTTCAGTTTTGGAATTGGAAGAACAATCAGCAGTCAGTCCATTCACAGATGATGAACTCCCTCCAGAGTCAGTAGCAAGGCACTGAGTTGTGGGACATTTTTTTATTAACCAGCAGTCTAATAAAGAGTTTGTGGTAGTGGTGGTGGTTCTCTTTTGGGTCTTCGCACTGGCTTGACCTGAGCTTGATATATTTGGTGCATCACGACAGTTCCCTTTTCAAAATTCGTGTCACGAGATGTTGTTTATGCACAGTTGGTTCGGGTTGTTGTCAGCCAGCAGGTTATCTAAAGCAATTATAAAAGTTGTTTCAACATGTGTACGCTACTTTACCAGCAATCACACATGACTGTCATCACATAGTGAGAAAACAAGTACGGAACCCCATTGTAATGTATGGGGTTAATGGAAGTTAATACATTTGCCAAGTGTTATGTTGTAAAGCTTTGGGTGACCAGACTACCCTAAGTTGTTCTAAAGAGAATTTGTTTTAATAAAGTCACACTAGTCTGTAGGATCCCATCTGCAGACTGCAGGTCTGGACATTACGTTATTGCTTCATGCATGGACTTACTGGGTTCCCCTCCAGAAGATAGGTCTAGCATGGCCCCATCAATCTCCTGGACCTGGTGGTAAATATACAGCTTATACTGTAAACACAAACCCCAACTGTGCAGACTGAACCTAGTACACATGCCCAAAGCTGTTGTTGTTACTACTTCCCATCCCCCCAACTGTGTACTCTTTCCCCTGTGTTTAGTTTCCCCTGGTGCATTATTTTGCACTTCTTTGCATTGAATTAAACCTGCCATACTTCTGACCATTCCTCCAACCTTGCCAAGTCCCTTTTCATCATTATGGTTAACCACTGATGCTCATGTATTGTCCTCTATATCTATGGTAGCTACCCTACACCCACAGTACTACTTCTCCCCCCACCAACTACCCCCAGCAACCTGGCCTCAAACCCAACAAAAAAAAGCATTTTAACATTTCTCTACTGAAGAGGTACAGTAGCGGTAACAGTAACGGTAAGTACCTTGCAAATAAAGGTGATTAAATGATGTCGCTGGTGATGGCTTCCTCTCAGAATAATATACATGCATGATCACCACATGCTACCCAGAGTACCCTGCTGCTGCTTGACTTCTTCTACTGGTGTGTGATGTGACTCCTTCAGTCAGCTCAGCTCACCGCCAGCCAGTCAGATGCTATGCTGCCTGCATCAGGGAAAAAGGAAACGAAACATATGAAGTTTTTATAGAGATAGTGCTGTGCTGTGCTTCTATGGTTGTGGAGGGTGCCACTGCCACCTCGTATGAAACCACTCTACTACTGCTTGCTACTTTACATGGGCTATTACATTTGCAAGCAAGATGCTTCACACTGACATTGTGATTGAATGCATGAAAACCAAACTTTTTCATTTCAAGACTTGGAGTGATCCCACCCCCCATCCCCGCCCGACTGGCACACAGAGACAATCCAAAAGCTCAAAATGTGCTTGCCGGCCGGCCAGTTGTGATGGGCTACAGCACAAGTTTAGGAACCTGGGCATGAAACCAGCATGGATACACAGTGGGAAGATCTTGTCAAACAAATCTGATAGAGTACTTAGACAGGGTGACCAGGTGGATGTGAGTGACCTACCTAGATTTCAGCAATGTTTTCAAAACTGTCCCATACGAGGTTGGTAAATAAGTTGGGCAGCCTGGGAGTGGGCCACAAGGTGGCAAACTGGATCAGAAATTAAACTGGTTGACTGACAGGACACAGTCACAGAGAGTGGCGGTGAATGGTGTTCAATCCGTGGAGACGGGGGTGACCAGCAGGGTGCCAAAGGGATCCGTGCTGGGATCAATGTCTTCATAAGTGACACTGCAGAGGGGCTAGAGGGGAAGGTATCCATTTTTGCAGACAATACTAAAATCTGCAGCAGTGTTGAGACTCCGGGGGGTTAGGACCTGAACATGCTTCAGGAGTGGACACCTTTAGACAACATGTCTGGAGGAGAGCTATATCTGGGTAGGGATTGACATTGCATCTCTGTACACATCTATTAGACACCAGCGAGATGTACTTCCCTATAGGTCCTTTTTTAGAAAACCATCCAGATAGTAACTTTCATGCTAGTGGATTTCATGCTAGTCTCTTGAATACATACCAAGTCACATTTCTGAATTTGAAAATATGGCAGGTATTACCTACAGCCATGCAGGACAGCTACAGGGACAAGTATGGCATGGCATAGCCAGTTATAGTTCGTCCCATATTTATTGATCTCCTCATTGTAAGGTTCAGGTCTGGCTGCCTGCCCCCCCCAATCAAAACCAGCAAGATGAAACCCCTTTGCTTGTGGATCCCCCTTAACCCTCCCCTGACATGTAAACCACCCATAGCAGCAACAGAGAGGAAAAAAGACAAAAAAAAACTGCACCATAGCTAAGGAGGGTTGTTCGCAAATTTTGATGGACTTATGGCCTTACTGATCTGAACTTACAAACCCCCTCTCCCCCTCAGTGTACATTATTTATTTAACCAATCTAGGGAGCTCCCTTATAAAGTTCCTGTGTACCCAGTGTTGAACTGGTGCTGCTGACCCCACTGATGTTGCCTTAGTGGGTTTGCTGACAAATTTGCATTTCAAATTATATGCTGGGAAGGAAGTGGGCACCTGCTCTGATAAACCCCAACCCACAAAGACCATGATGTATCATGTGTAGCTGCAAAAATGGCGGTCTTCCTTAATTCATAACCCCACCCAGTGTGCTCAAGTCGCCCGACCCACCACTTGCTCCACTCCCCGATCCCCTCTACAGCAGCACTGCTAGCACCATTAGTCTGCTGCTCAACCTGCAGGCCTTCCCCTTGCAACCTACTTGCTTGCACTGCCTGGTGGTGTGTGTGCCCCTCCCCGACCCCATCCTAATCTAAATACACCCCTGCCCCACCCACACAGTCCTTTAGCTTAACTTAAAAGCTTTTAAATGTTAATTTTAATTGGCACCCACCTGAGGACTGACTGGCTGCAGCCTGCTGCTATGATGGCATGCGTTCAGTTGGTCCCATTCTCCATCCACTCACTATGGCACTCGTGGCTCCACTCCAACTAGGCCTCACCCCCAGGCTGAGCTATATCATATGGCCGTTTTCTTTACGCGCATGGAGCACTTCTGATCTCGATCCTCCGCTGCTGTTCCTGGCTGACTGTCCCCTCAGGTGGCTCTGAGCCCTCTGCTTCTCAGCTCCAGGGGCCTCACTGTTGGTCCGGCTTCAGTTGGGAAGTGGTGTGGTACTGCTGCTCAGGAATGATGGAATTGGGCCGCACCACACGGGGTCTCCAACCTGCTCTTGGCCTCTACTCTGTCTCTACAGTAAAAGTGGACCGGGACAACACAGACAGATCAGATCTCTGTCTGATAATGACATTGAATTGAACTATATTTTTTAGAATTTGGCCACTTATGGGACGGACAACACACACACCGATGATCGAATACAGTCGATCTCTGTGCAGCCACAGAGCTTGTTCCTTGCCTCCTCTGCATGGACTGCTGGTAGCACACAGCACACTCTCCCCGCCAACTAGTGGTGCATTGCATCATGGTTAAACTTAGCAAGCACCACCAGCAAAGCAGCTCCCAACTCCTCCTCCTTACTCAATCAGCCATCATTATTGGTGCATTTTGCATATACAAGTTGGCACACTACGCTGTTGCAGGAGCCAGAAGGAGCATTATTGGCCCATTTTGGATGGTGCATGCATGTGCAGCAGATGGACAGGACTGCACTGGAAAAAAAACATTTGTCGTCTCCACAGTGGGCGGGCTAGACTACTCCGAAACTGAGTAAAACAAATGATGGCGTGACATCCACACTATAAAAACCAGGCATCAGCATTAAACTACATAAGTATTACTGACATCAATTGACTCCATACAGTGCATTTTTGGACGTTTTTTAGCTGATTTTTGGATGTAAAATACGTCCAAAAATGACTTATCTGAAGCATTGCTGAGAGATATCATCATCTGAGACCTCCCCTTCAGATGACATGTGTAAGGCAGGGGCTACACCTTCCATTGCCTTAACATGTCCAGCCAGAACCTCTCACTGATGGCGCAGTTTCGCCATCTTGGATTCACATTCTGCACGACTCACATTTGCAACATCCATATCAACCTCATCTTGCAACACTCTATGCATGGCGCTCAATTCGCGATTGTCCCTAGTAGCCACTTCTAAGTCATTACATACCTGGTTTATCTCGTCCTGTAGCTCTCCCATATCCTCACTCAACGGTTCATTCGCTCTACTTAACAAATCATTCATTTTCAAAGCCTGCCCCTTATTATGTCTCAAACTTTCACACTCCTGCTTCAACATACAAATTTCTTGCTCTCCAGCTTGTGCAGAATGATGCAAAAGTGAATCCTTTTCACTGCGCAGGATCTGAAGTTCAGACTCCAAATTCTGCTGCAGTCTAACACATTCTGTTTCCTGTAAACCCATCTCTTGCTTAAGAGACGAAATATGCAGGTCAAGGGTTCAAAACCTCACTTCGGAGGCTTCCAGAGCAGCACAGAGAGCTGCAACCAACAGCCCTTTAGCATGACGCTTATTGGCGGTTTGTCTCGTCTCACAGTACTGGGTTGAAATCCCCAGTATAGGATTTTCGGATTGACTTGCGTCTCACACGAAGTCAGCCCATCCTCCATGGGAGGCAAGGAATTTTGAGACATCGAGTCTCAGTTCTGTGCAGATATTTGATACGGTGCCCATTACATGGGAGGGAACAAAAAGTCAAACTGTGAAAAAGGCACCGTGCTATGTATCGATCCACAGCAGGAAAACTTTATGCACAGTCGGGCTACTGTACACTTCGTAGGCTTGCAATTCAAAGCTGCTGTGGATTGGGTCGAGTCGGCATCGACCACATCCAAGAAAAGCAGCCAGACCTTGTCAGTGACTACAAAGTGGTCTGAAAACAGGAGAGGTGATGCAGAAATGCACACCTACAGTCCCCGTTGGGAAGGGAAAAGTTTTAAGCAACAAGTGAAAGCTTACATACACCAAATATTGCCTGCATGCAGTCGCCAATTGTCAGGAGGTCTAAACCTCACTCTCAGGTTCTTGGCAATATTAGGAATGCAAGGAATCAGACACGTTGCATAAGACTAATAAACTTGTTTATTACTACCAAAAGGATAAATCACAGTTGCCCTAAGCAGTTCTTACCAATAAGAACCGGGAGCCAATACAAAGTGTTCCCTATACCTCGAGGTTTCTTCGTGTCTCTTGGGGTCTCCAAGGTATAAAACTCAGTGTCTCACATTATATACCTATGATAATTACTATGGTTACTGTAAGACAGAAACATTTCTAGTTACAGAGATGAGCCCTATTGGCTAAATTAGAGGTGGCTCCACGGTCCAAGATAACATTATACAATTTTGTAGCAGTCATCACTTTGTGAAATAAAAGAGTACAGTTCTTACACAAATCAGTGTAGTAGCACAAATCACCAAAAGGTGGAAATGCCAACTTATATATCATAATCATTACAAGGACACAAATGTTTTAACATCTTGTAAGTAAGAAATACATAGAAAATATATATGTATTGGAAAGCAAAGTGTATAACAATAATATGCATACATATCCTGTCATCTACTCTTGTACGGTAGATGTTCTTAGTCCTATATGTTAATATAACATATGCCTAAGCACTAGCCATCTAAGGTGTACCTCTGGGGGTACTAATAAGGGTACAGGGACCTTGTGTAACAGCAGCAAGGGAACTCAGGCTGGCGCAGGGCATAAAAAAATGGGGAGAAAGACTTCTTTAGGTACATCAGGGAGAAAAGAAGCAGTAAGGATCAAATTGTAAGACTTAAGAAGGAGAGGGGTGGTTGGAAGCAGGGGGTGAAAAGGCAGACGTGCTCAACAACTACTGTTCAGTCTCTATGAAAGAAAAGGAAGGGGCGCTACCCATAGTAGGAGGGAGGATAGAAACAAATGGGGGGGTGACAGACGGAGAAATCACGTGGAGAGGGTGCTGGAGGGATTAAGGGCACTGAGGGTAGACAAGGCTCTGGGACCGGATGGAGTACCTCTGAGAGTGCTGAAGGAGCTGGCAGAGGTCCTGGCAGGACCCTTGGTAGACTTATTTAATTCATTTCTAGACACAGGATGCATACCACAGGACTGGAGAATGGCTCACATAGTTCCCTTCCACAAGAGTGGCCCAAAGGACGAACCGGGGAACTATAGGCCAGTAAATCTAACATCCATAGTGGGGAAGCTAATGGAGACCATCCTAAAGGATATGCTAGTGGCACTACTGGAGGTGAACGGGGTGTAGGACAGGAGGTAGCATGGCTTCGTCAAGGGCAGGTCATGTCAGACCAACCTGGTGGAATACTATGACTGGGTGACTAGGCAAACTGACAGGAGCCATGTGGTGGATGTCCTGTACCTAGACTTCAGTAAAGCCTTTGATTCAGTACCACATGGGAGACTAGGAATCAAGCTACAGGACACGGGGCGAGAGCAAAACTGGTGGGGTGGGTGGAGAACTGGTTAAAAGATAGGCAGCAGAGGGTGGTGGTAGGTGGGGAATACTCATCCCCTAAGCCTGTGACAAGTGGTGTTCCACAGGGTTCGGTGTTGGGCCCAGTGCTGTTTGGCATATTTATTGCAGACATCTCAGAGGGCATCAGCAACAAAATCAGCCTATTTGCAGATGGCACCAAGATGGGAGCAGAGGTGGACGAACAGGAGGGGTGGCGTGGGCTACAGGAGGATCTGGCAAGGCTGGAGGCATGGTCTGACAGATGGCAGCTGGGGTTCAATGCAAAAAAATGCAAGGTGCTGCACTTTGGAACAAAAATTCCAAGGAGAAGCTACCACCTGGGGGGAGTGCAGCTGGAGGTAACAGAAGAGAAGAAGGATCTGGGGGTGCTCATCACAGGAGCAATGAACAATCCCTGACAATGCAGAAAGGCAGAAGCAATGGCCAATAAAATGCTGGGGTGCATTGCAAGGGGAATTACCTCGAGAAGAAGGGAGGCTATTCTACCATTATACAGCTCCCTGGTTAGACCCCACCTGGAATACTGCATGAAGTGCTGGCGCCCGTACCTACAAAAGGACATTAGACTGCTGAAGGGGTGCAGCGTAGGGCAATGAAGATGATTCAGAGCCTGGAGGAATTGCCATATCAGGTCAGACTAAGAGAGTTTAACATGTACATACTGGAGGAGAGGAGGGATGGGGGGATATAATTGAGACCTTCAAATACATGAAAGGGATAATCAAAACTGACACAAAAGGTCTATTCAGGAGGAGGCCGGGGAGAGACACTAGGGGCCATGACATGAGATTGGAGCGGGGTAGATTCAGGAGGGAGGTGAGAAGGCATTTCTTTACAGAGAGGGTGATGGCAAAGTGGAACACACTACCAGCTGAAGTGGTGGCATGTACCACAGTGAAATGCTTCAAGAAGGGGTGGGACAGGGCAAAGGGGAGGGTAAAGAGAGGTAAGGGGAGGTGGAGCAGCTGCTGAATAGGGAGCTAACTGCATTCACGAGCAGCCTAGATAGACCATGATGGTCTTTTGCTGCTGGCAATTTTCGTATGTTCGTATTTCAGACACCAATGGGGGATACCATTGGTATGTCATAGTCTGCTACCTCGTGCCTGCTGGCGAGTTCATTGTATTCCCCAGCACAGCAGTGGATCACACAGAAACCATGCAGTTCTGTTGGGTTGTGCACCTACCTGCAGTACTCTGTGCCAATGACTGAACCCATGGTGCCATTTGGGCACCCCCTGGTGACGGGGTGGATGCCTACCTCAGTAGGAAAGGATATCACTCCATCAATTGCCAGGTGGAGTGCGATGCAACAGGGCACATCACCAATGTCCTGGCACGGTACCCTGGCAGTGCCCATGATGCCTTCATATGGCATAATTTGAGACTATGCCAGGCATCTGAAGGTGGCCAAATACCCAGTGGAAACTTTGTCGGTGAGTACATGCTGCACGCCCCTCCCAATCCCTCTTGGGGGTACAGTGCCATAACACAGCATAGTCATGCCTCACTGAGTGAAGGGGAGGTGGGTAGGGAAGGGTGGACAGGTGCACAGGATGAACCATAGACAAGGGGTGGTTTTGTAGACATGAGCAGCTACACTGTGAACAGGTGCTAACATATGTTTTCTACCTTACGATGGACAGTGTCTATCCCTTGCACCCCTGGCTCCTCACACCAGTCCTCCAGCCCACAAATGTGGCCGAGGACAGATACAATGCAGCACACACCACTTGGCATGCTGAAAATGTGATTCCAGTGCCTGGATCAATCAGGTGGTGCCCTACAGTTCCATGTGTCTACCACCCTCTCTGTGAAAAAATACTTCTTCACGCTGCCTCTGAGCCATCCCCCCCAATCTTCAAATTGTGCCCCCTTGTTCTTGCACACCTCTTTTTATGAAATATGCTACCCTCTTGGACTTTGTTGATTTCCTTGAAGTACTTGAAAATTTCTATCATGCCCCCCCTCTCCCTCGAAGGTATACATATTAAGCTCCTTTAGTCTCTCTTCGTATGGCTTCTGGTGCAGACCCCACACCATTTTAGTTGCCCTCCTCTGGACTGCATCCACCCTGTCTACATCCTTGTGGAGATGGGATCTCCAGAACTGTATGCAGTACTCAAGATGGGGCCTCTCCAAGTGTCTGTACAGAGGGATAACAATTTCCTGTTTTCTGCTGGTGATGACTCTCCCTATACATCCCAGTATCCCCCAGCCCTCCTTACTGCCTTCTCACATTGCTTGCTTACCTTTAGGTCATCTGATATGACTACCCCCAGGACCCTTTCCAGTCCCTCTGCAATGTCTTTTATAAAGACACTAAAAAGAACTGGTCCCAGTACTGAACACTCCGGTACCCCACTAGTAACCCCTCTTTCTTCAGAGTGGACACTGTTTACTATTACCCTCTGTGTCCTGTTGTCCAGCCAATTTGTTACCCAGGCTGCCAAACTTGTGTGTTAATTTTTTGTGTGGGACTGTGTCATATACTTGGCTTTATACTCCCTGGCTTTGTACACCTCGGCCAGGACTTAAAGCTCCTCATGGAAGAATCTGTGTGCCCTCAGTCTCTCCTTGATCAGAGGCACCTGTTGGAGAAGGTTATGAGACAGTGATCAGTGCCTAGTATGCAAGCAGGACAGGTGTGTGTGTGCCCAATCTGAGCCATTGCTGCAGCACTGTTGTCTACCATGTACCTATGTTGATGGGGTCAGACGATGCCCAGTGTCAGCCTGTCATAGGCCACCATTGCTCCATGCATGGCCAACTTGGAGCACCACACAAATGCTGGTGTGATGAGACACATACAACCCAACCAATGTCATGCAGTAGACAGGCAGCAACATTCCATGAGCACAAAAGCTACCCTCACAGATGTGGGGGGCAACACGTGTGTCGTACAGGCTTGTGGTGTTGATGTTAAGTTGCAGCCCACTGCTGTGGATGATGCCCTGTGCTACAGGCATAAGACAGTCAAAAAGGCCAACACAGGGACAGTACCTGACACTATGGTACCTATGAGTGCCGGTTGTGCCATGCAGGCACATGTGGCATTGTCATTCCCCCCAAACATGGTCGCATACAGCATACTTGTGCAGGACCCTGTCATCCACGTCTGTCAACGTGTGTGTTGTCAGTTGAGCCTCATGCCGCTGTCACATGGGTTTACATGGACAGAGTGCGACAGTAACGCACACTGTTAAGGCACACCTGACAGCTGGGGCAGGATATTCTTTGACAGCAGCAACCTAGTTTACATAACACACATTGTTGTAATATATTTTCTGCTGTACTACTAACAACCCATGTTCCTGCACCGTGATATACCCCCCCTCATCAACAGGTTTTATTATGTGTGTGGTATGCAGAGCACCTACCTGTGCCTGTGGATGTTGTGTCCTATGAGGACATTTTTTTCTGTAGCCTGTTTGTTTGCAGCCTGCAGCATCCTGGTTGCAGTTCCAGTTCCAGTGTGCTGTGTAGGGGGGCTCTGGTCCCCTTTAAATATCCTGGGCAATTTACACATGTAAATGTATGCAGATCCAGCTATAATGACATACTAGTGTGTTGTTTTGCCTGCTGACTGCCCAATGAGGCTTACTTGCATAGCCTGGCTAAATATAGCTGTTTTGCACACCATGCTAAATGGTTTTGCAATTGTGCATCATGCAATGCACCATGCAAATGCAGTTTCTGCTTTTACATGGTGCAAAACGCACAGATGCAATGATGTCATGATGTGTAGCTACTTGTACTGCCCATTTGCTATGTTCAAAGGTGTCTTCAGTGCTGGGCAGTCTTTGCACTGCACTCTGGGCTATGCTTTGCACACCTCCATTTGCATGCTATACTCAGCATTGTTTGCCCATGGGTTAATCCTTTGAATATTGTGTGCAATTAGATGTGGGCTAATGCAAACTGTCAGGCAGTGCAAACTTTGCCCACCAGCAATGTTTTGAATATCTGGCCCTAGGTATTTTAGGAACGCTTTGAAAATGACTTTATCACTCTCTTTTGTTTGTTCATAATGATAGAGATTTACAAATAGAATAACTTTTAATATTTTTAAGCATTCTTTACTGTTCTTTGGAAAAATATTAATCCCAGTTATCAGGGAATATCAACAACACGGAAACCGCTGACAAACATTGGTTTATATGGTGTTGACTTTCACCGATAACAGCTATTTGTGTTTTTTTTTTTTCAAAATTAAACATGATTCCACTTGAAAATCCACATTAATATGAAGATAAAAAAGTGAGAAGTGAAACTATATTTTCCATTCTCTGTTTTTCATTCTGTGAAAAACAGAAGGTGCTCACCAGCCTAGTAAAGAACTCCAAGGCTAGCACAGAGCTCAGAAAAGTGGAAGGCATTAAAGATGGGGGCAAGGCATACTTTCTTTATACGTGGGAGTGACGACAGACGAAAGAGGGCACTGTCAAACGGAAGAAGGCAGAAAGGTAGATAGAAGATGGGAAGATCAAAGAGAAAATTAATATTTCTGCTCAGTGTTTACCGAGGAGAAGGAAGGGTTGCTGCTGCACGGGGGAGGATGGAGGAGGAAGCAGGGGCACAAATGTGTAAATCTCATTTCCACAGAGAAGGTTCCTCAAATGACTACTAGGCCTGGACGTGGACAAGCCTCTGGGACTGAAAAGAGCTCATTCCAGGGTACTGAAATGGCACTGGTGCTGGCACTGACCCCGACTGACTTGCTCAATGATTCCCTGGACACCAGTGAGGCATACCTCTCAAGTGTCCCTGATTTTCAGGGACGTCCCTGATTTTGCCTCAAAATTTTACTCTGTCCCTCCTAAAATTTGTGTCTTTGGGGCTAAACAGTGGGGACTGTAAGCACAAAACTATATCAAGCATTAAAGTTACAGACTTGTTCTTCTTTAGATAATGCATTTTGCACTATGTCCCATATTCTACCAGCTTTCTGGGTGGATATCTATAATTTTTAAGATGTGTCCCTGATTTTGGTCCTTTGTCCCTGATTTTTTTAAGCCTTGTCCCTGATTTATGAGGCAGGAGGTTGAGAGGTATGCAGTGAGGTACCCAGAGATTGCTGAACAGCAGAAGTGGCGCCCCTAGACAAAAGCTGGACCGTGGGATGAAATGGTGAATTATAGGCAAGTCAGCTAGACCGCCATAGTAGGCAAGCTCATGGAAACCATTCTGAAGGAATGAATGGCGGAGTGCCTTGAGGCAAATGGGCTCCAGCACAGCAGACAGCATGGGCTTGTGTTAGGAAGGTTGCGCCAAACTAGTTTAATAGATTTCTTCAACTGGTTCATTAAAGGAAAACTCCATGTTAAAATCAGAAAAATATATGTAGTAGTCTTTTTTTCTGTGTTCTAACCAGTTCCCAGCATTTTCTTTTCCTCTGGCTGTGAGAGATGTTTTTTCTAACTTTCCCTAACTGTTTTATTGCCCTTGGAGGTTGCCATTCTGGTTTCTTTTATGGCTGCTAGTCTTCCCAGAGTGCCCTTTGGTGTGATGTCTAATTGCCCCTGCAGTAAGCCAGTGTCTTGTTACAGGGTCTGTCACAGCTCAGCCACAGAGAAAATACTTCTTCCAGAGAAGACAAACTGCTAGAGTTTGGGTGAGTATAATCATTATTATTTTTTGATATTAGTACCTTGTCCTGCTATGCTCTGCTGTGTGTGTGTGTGTGTGTGTGTGTGTGTGAATCATGTCACTGTTTACTCTATTCCTCTCAGTCACTTTCAGTTTTTGCACCAGTACTAAGTAGCAAAAATTGAACATCACCCTGTAGGTTGTAACACAGCAGGACAAGGTACTAATAACAAAAAATAATAATGATTACACTCACCCAAAATGTAGCAATGTGTCTTCTTCTCTGAAAGAAGTATTGTCTTTGTGGCTGAGCTGTGACAGACCCTGCTAAATCTAGGGGCATTGCTACATCACTGTCACATGAACCAGGGTGCATCGTAGGAGAAAGAAAGCCAATAAATCTATTTGTGATGGAGATCCCCAGGGGTCGTAAAACTACCATACAGCTAGCATGCTAATTTAGGAAAAACTCCTAATAGCAGACAGAGGGAAGGACACACTTGGACTTAACATGCATATCAAAACACTCTACATAACATATGTTTTTGCACATTCTGGGTGGACTTCTCCTTTACGGCGGTGATAAGGGGCAGGCAGTAGACATACTGTACCTGGACATTAGCATGGCCTTCAACTCTGTCTCCACCAGGAGACTAATAAAGAAAGTGAGAGACCTGGGGGTCAAAATGATGAAATGGGTGGGGAAAAATACAGAGGGTCAATGATTAATGGGGAGTACTCTGGAATGGGGGGTCATCAGCGGGGTTACACAGGGCTTAATGTTTGGTCCAGTGCTCTTCAATATATTCATTCGGAAAATGAGATGGTATAAAGAGCAAGAACTGCCTTTTTGAGGATGACACCAATCTCTGTGGCAGGGTAGACAGTAAGAGGGGGCAGAGAACTGAGGAAGGACTTGGAAAAACTGGAGAGGTGGTATGGAATTTGGCAGCTGGGCTTCAATGCAAAGAAGTGCAAGGTCATACATGTAGAGAGAAAAGAACCCCAGGGCGGGGTGGGGGAAGCTAGTAGCGAACCGGGAAAGACATGCCTCTAGATCATTCCCCTTCATAGGTCAATAAAATTAACTTTTAAGCCACCAAATTTAATATTTTTTTATGGGACGTGATAAATTACCTTGCAAGTCACAAGCTGGAATAATTTTTGTCAGATTCTAAGAATGGGTGAGCTGTGACAAACAATGGGGCTGAAACCCAAGAAACTGCTTGTTTATAACCAGGGCCCCTGGTGTTCTGCGGCAGAATTTTCTGATTTCTGTGGCAGGGCTCCTTGGCTTCTGCGACAGCATTTTCTGATTTCTGCAGCATGATTTATTCACTTCTCTGGCAGAATAAAGTCCTGTCATTATGATGTGATGTCATCGATGACATCATATGCTGAGCATAGAAGAGGGGCTTCAGGATAATTGAGATGGGAAAGAAAGCCTGACACTATGGAAAAACAGCATATTTATATGAAAATTCACCGAAAATGGTGAATTCTGTGGCACTATATATATTCTGCGGCATGATGCAAATTCTGCTGCAAATTCCGCAACCACAGAACCGCAGAATTCCAGGGGCCTTGTTTATAACAGAACTTTGCAAATCGTTACTGGTTCTAAGATAAAATATATTGAGTGTACAGAATTATGCCACACAAGCGCCTGCCACAGCTAACTCAACCACAGAACCTGCTCATCGTGACCCATGGCCCACATATTAGGGATCATGTGCTTCATGTTGCGAAAAGTCAATCAATCAATCAATCAAAGTATTTACTTAACCAGGCGATCACCATTGAGCAAGCTCATTTTTGAGGTAGACCTGGGTTTATTAACAAGGAGCAAGGGACAATATACATGGGATGCAACACACAAGAAAATAGTAATAATACAAATAAAGTGAGATACAATAATACAGTATATACAAAGTATCAGCAGGTAACATTGACAGTAGTATATGTTTGGAACAGAAGACACAGCTAATTTTGGGTAGGACACAATTTTTCATAAAAGTAAAGAAATATACATATCAGGTGCACCGAACACAAATAAAACCTAATATAAAAAGCTATATACTGATACGGTATGGAGAATTTAGCGCTGGAACCAGGGCCAAAGGAATGTGGAAGGGACAGATATGGGGTAGAAAAAGGGGAGAGGGAAGAGTCGATTATAGATGTGATCAGTCTTTTAACAGTAGTAATTAGAGTGTGCTTGGACTTATAGGAGTCACTATTTAGGGTAGACAGGCACAGGACTCCTTATTATGATGTAGATATAGAGATTTAAAAGCTGCTAGGCTGATGGGGTGAGTTAATTTCAAAGTTTTTTGCAGCTTGTTCCACAGTTGAGGGATTACCAAGCTGATGACTGCTCTGCCAATGTGAGATTTTGCTTTGTAAACATAAAGGTAGATATATGGGGTGCTTCTCAGGGCATACTTCCCCAGAGTGCACAAAGGTAAACAGACAGAGATCTATGGGGCAGTTTATTTGAGATAGTTTTGTATATCCAAACCGCAGCATTTTTTTTACATCTGTAAGCAAGGGATGACCATCCCACTGCTGTGTACAATGCACAGTGGTGGGTTGAGTATGGAAGACCCGTGATAAATCTTATGGCTCTGTGATAAAGCGTATCGAGTTTGGCTAGGGTACCTGCAGGTCCCTGACTATATAGAAACTCTGCATAATCCAATAGGGAAAGAAAGGTAGTTTGAACCAGTTTCAGTTTAGTGTCTCTTGTGAGGAGATTATTAATCCTAAAGAACAGACCAAGTATTTGTCAAAATTTCTTTGCCAGTTCTTCTAAGTGATCTGTGAAAGTAAGTTTATGGTCTAACCAGACCCCCAGGTACTTGAATTTTGGTACATAGCCCAACTGCTCACCTAGAATGGTAGTGCTCTGCGGGAGTGTCCCAGCAATTGCAGGATTTATTGCATTTTGAAGGGGTGAGAGGAACATTGCTTTGGTTTTTTTTTGCATTTAAGAACAGTTTCTGGTTTATAAGCTGATGTTACAGTTTTTTAAATTCATTTGAAGGGATTTACAGGCCACTTCAGGTGTGGGGCTAGTAGCATAGAATACCATATCATCCGCGAATAGGTGTATTTGTGCTTCTTTGATGGGGGCATCTATGTTGTTAATATAAATGGTGAAGAGCAAGGGACCAAGAATGGAACCTTTCGGTATACCCCTCAATAGGGGCTTTGGTGGAAAAACTTCCCCTTCTGCCTTTACTTGTTGAAGTCGTCCTGAGAGCTACAGCTTTCTGACAATTTCCCAACTTATTTCTTCCCTGATCTTAGCTTTTCTACATGCAGGAAAGAATTTATTTATTTATTTATTTGCTTTTGGTAACCGGGTGAGTGCACTAGACATAGAAATGCCTATTTTCAGGCATGACCCGGGAGAGAGACAGTATAAAATACAAATAAGCATACATGTGACGCAGCACATGAGATTGGTGAACACAGTGAGGATGGAAACAGCAACATTCAACTAAACAATTAATTCAAAGAGTAAGTCACACAGACAAAATTACAGTATGAGGCAAAACAGGAATAATATTTAGGTCCATACACAACTATAGTCAAAACAGTAAGTAAAAACAGGCATTTGAAAATAAAGGTTTACACACAGCAAAGTACAGTAAGGGCCAAAAACTGTGGATGTGATGAGAGAGGGAGAAGAAGAGAGAGTGTGTGTGGGGGGGGGAGGTGAGAATGAGAGAAACAGAACATGAGAGATATGTTGTTAGAGATTTGATGCAGTGTGTCCAGGTTTGTGCAACCTTAGAATTATACATACAGTATATCCTACAGTTTCCAGACAAACTGTGTTTAAATTATGTAGGTAAAACTGTCAACTGTGGGGATCTGTAGAGGTGGGGAAAAAACTTGAGGCAATTAGGGCAGATTTCACTACCTGCTCAGATACTAAAGAATCAGATGTAGAAGACCGAGTTTATTTCAAACTAATCCTATGGTATGTTTGACATGGGAATGAGACTGAATCATTGGGCTGGACAATCTAAATAAAGGACCCAGGCATCTAAGAATGCATGTTGGACTTGTTTTTGTTTTTCAATTATTTTTCTCACCTCTCCTCCACTGGACTCTCTCCAGTGTGGGCACATGTTCCGAGACTGTCTCCAGTCTGACTAAAGCTTCATCCGTCCATCTCTGGTGTGAAAGACCCCTTCCTCAGGTTGCTAGCCCATCCCCTCTGCTCTGAGTCCCCAAGGGAGGGACCGCCTTACTCCTCAGGTGCTCTATCTACAGTGTTGTGGGCTGCAACCCTTTTTGGAAGGGACCGGTTCTGGACGTCGGATGCCTGGTGGCGACATGGGGTCCTGACCTCTGGCCCCACCATCGTCTACCAATGGCGAGAGGGTTTTTTTTTTCTTGTGGTTTATGCCCTTTTCCCCTCCTCCTCCTCAGCAGAGCCTGAGTATGCAATGATGCCAGGGACATCCATCACGGCTCTGCAACCCCCTATTGAGCCCTGAGCATTGCAGTGCCTCTGGTTGCCACCGGGTGGCGCTGCGATGCCAGGCTTAACCCTGGATCCCCGCCTGAGAGAGGAGAGCAGTCCTTCAGATGCTCAATCCTTCCTCTCCCCTGCTGACCCCGGCAGCCCGGGCTCGTTCCAGAACCAGGGTCATCGGCGTGGTGTGAAGTGTGGCATCTAGTGCCTCAATCCTCAGCGCCACCGGGCCGGCTATGTTGGACTTGTTTTATGATGTGGATGTGGGGTTATGATGGGGTTGCTCACCTAAGTAGGCACTGTTAGACACTGACAGGAATCTAGGAGTAAAGACAGTACCTGTAAAGCCAAGGGGAAGGACCGTTGCATTCTCATCTTGCTGTGAACCCTGCACGTAGCTTTCTGCAAGTCACCTCTATAACTGATCCAAAAGCAAATGATTTGGTACCTTTTATTGGACCAACATGGATGTAACAAAAAGAACAAAGTGCTTTAGCTTTCGGACCAACCAGGTTCTTCCAATGAAGGACTTGGTTGGTCTGAAAGCTAAAGCACGTTGTTCTTTTTGTTACATCTATGTTGGTCCAATAAAATATATCAAATCATTTGCTTCTGGATCTGTTCTTACAAGGACCAGTACAGCAAAGACTAAATCTGTATGCCCTCAACAACTGTTAAGCTCTGAGTTAATGCTTACTTCCTTTATGTACTTCAAGTTGTTTGACCACTCAGCTCCACTGATTTAAGTATCTGTATAGGATTGCAAGTTACTTAGTTCACAAAAAAATGGCAAGTTATAATTGCAATATCTGTGTACCAAAACATTCTCCACCTGTTTATTGCTGAGCTATGTTTTAGCTTTTGCTTAAAAGTTAATACTTTATCCTGATTGTTGAATTCCTCAATGGAACGACAGCCTCGCATTATTCTCTACATAGTATTCCTTTGGTTATCAATTTATGTATACTCTGAACCAAGTGTAAGTGAAATGTGTTTTTTATTCTTTTTCAATTTTTTTTTATTCTTTTGGTAACCAGGTAAGGCCCATTAAGCACAGGTGACAATTTTCTGGGGTGATACGGAGCACGGGGGAGGTTAAGTGACTTGCTTAGAGTCACATGGTATACAAGAGGAGGTTGCAGGAGTCAAACCGAGGTCTGCTGATGTACTCCGCTCATTCACAGCTCATTATTCTAACCTCTAGGCTATACTGCCAGCCTGAAAATTAATATTTTGAACAAGGACAAAAATAATTTTCCAAAACAAGAACCCTAGGGCTAATACCAGCTGGGGGTTACTGCCATTTTGTCGGAAAACTTGGGAGTAGCAATTATGAGCTCTTCAAAACCAGCTGCACACTACAGTAAAGCAGTAGGGAAGGCAAACATAATGCTGGGATATAAAAAAATGGGGTATCAGTTGCAGGTGGAAGGAGGTCAACTCATACTGTCCCTGTACAGATCCTTGGTACCCCCCCCCCCCGAGTACTGTGTCCGGCTCTAGCGTCCCGATCCATAGAAAGATGTGAACAGGTAGGAAGCTGTGCAGAGGTGGGCCACAAGGGTCAGGAAGTCAGGAAGGGAACACACGAGTAGAGGGTGGAGAGCCTGAACATGCATTCTTTAAAGACTGGATGGAGAATGGGGACATGACTGAAACCTTCAAATACATGAAGGATATCAACAAAGTGGACTCCAGCAAATTGTTCAAAGCCAGCAAGAGTACATGTGCCCTGTGCAATGGTAGAAGGCTGGCAGAGGTAGGTTCAAAAGAGACACCAGAAGTATTACTTTATGAAGACGGTGGTAGAAGTATACAGCAGGCTGCCAGAGGTAAATGCAAAATCTATGCTGAGCTTCAACAAGGATGTGGAACAAATACATAGGCAGGATCAAGGGGGTAATGGGAGGACTTGGACCTGTAAAGGAATTGACCCCTTCACACTGAACAGACTCGATAGACTATAAGACCTTCTTCTGCTGGTTCATTCTATGTTTCTGTTACTAATCCTGCCACCTACCTGCCTCCTTCCTGCCAACCACTCCATCTCCAATACCCACCTTCTCCAGGTACTTAACCCCTATTCCTGGATTTCCCATGGCTTCCCTCATGGTGGGGCCTTTGGGGCCCTTACCCCCCCAGAGAGTCAGTTACAATGAAGGAGGGGTCCTGTTGGATATGCAAGACCTGCAGGGGGCTGCCAGTCATCCTGCATGCTTGGGAGTGTTTTTCCCTTCCCTTGGGGTGTTGCCATCAAAGCAGCTAGGACATGTGTGAACATTTTGTGGCATCACCCTTCCCCTTTTAAGCAGCTCCTGCTGCACCACAACACAAGAACACCCAGGTGGCACCAGTGCTGTGGAGTTCGCTGCCCTCCATTCCCATAGGAGGACAGCATCCACAGAGATGCTAGACCCTTCTCCCCCAGCCTGCCCCATGTCCTAGGCTTATTTCTGAACCTGGGTTGCTATAGTTGCAAGCAGTAGCCCTATTACTGCACTGAGGGGTCAGCCAAGTGAAACCATTTGAAAGCTTTTCATATGAAGTCTATACTTTGTGTGACACTACCCATCTTCAAGTAAACTCTGTAATGTAACACAGTGTTGTGCCAACTATATGTAATCACTCTCATAGATAAGTTGCCAAAATGGCTTACACTGCACAGTAAATGTTTGTTACTATGTAACTACAGTGTAAGTACCATGAAACTACATGAAGGAGGTAACTACTGTACAGTACATAGTAGTTACATGTTTCTTGCATGTAAATACCTCAAAATTACCTTACCTACAGTGTAGCTGCACCATAATTACAGTGCAGTTAGAAACTTAAAAATTGCTACTGCAAAATTCATTATAAAACTAGGCAGAGACATGTTGGCTTCTGATTGACTGGAGCCCCGTGAATACTGCACGGTATTCACATGGGTTGCGTGCCTCTGCATTACTTAATGATATGGAATCAGTTTCTAACATTAAATTTAGAAATGCTGTGAAGATGCCTTACTGCACTTCATAAGGCGGGGTTACAGATCAATAATCTCACCCTTACAGTGAGTCCCACTCACTGAACATGCTGGGCATGGGATTACCTCGTGGTAACCCACTCCTCGTTGTACCCTACCGTGTAAGTATAACCTTGCCTGCTAGTTATCATCACACTGTTGTGCTGCTTTGTCTATGTCATAACCTTATTACAGGTTCCCTCTAGTGACATAGTGCCCCAATTTGGTACCCCTTACCCATTTGAGAGAAAACAATGTTTTGACAGAAAACTACATTTGCAACCACTGTATTCTCCTCCATGCATTATACATAACAACGGACGGTGGGGAGTACAGAACGGAACTGGTACTGGTTGCATGTTCTCAGGCAATGGTTGTCAAAGTAATCCTCTTGAGGCAACTATTTCTCTTGAGCCTACAACACAAAGAGCAATTTATGGGTTACAGCGCGTGATGAGTCTTGATGCCAGATAAACCACAGAATCGAAGGTCAAGTGGTTTATACTGGTATCACACACCTAGGGTGTGTAAAAAAATAACACCGGAACCCATGCTTTATTTTATATAAGTACTGTATTTGATGCCGCTCACTAGCTTCTCAGCTCCTATCATAAGCATTATTCTGGGAACTGCACTGAGAAAGAGAATCTGCCACTCGCAGCTCACACACAGCTAATGCTATGTGTTTAGATTTGTGGAGAGGCCGGGCTGCAAAGCACATGCTTAAAAATACTAAGTTGTAAGAAGGGCTGTATAATGCTGAATAGAAGTCACTGGTTTTAGATTGTAATCAACCCTAACCAGTAATTATAAATAGAATAAAATATGGGGTTGTGTGTTGAACAAGAATTTTACACACATCCAAGGTGTTGGATGCCACATAAACCCGGAGAGCAAAGCTCGAGGGGTTTATCTCAGCATCCAATACAGAGCTGACTAATCAGAAGCCAGGATTCTTTCTTGCCATTGTATAATAAAGAATCTCATAGTGAGGGTGTGCATTAAATTCAAGTTTTGCACTCCCCCCATGCATTGATTTACATAATTGCTGGGTAGTGTTTTCTCACCTTGAAAGCAACACACAGCAGTTATAGAAAACAGTATGACCAGTAGAGGGTGCAGCTATTTATAGCATTAAAGCAGCACTGGTGCTGTAGTTTAAAGCCCCCACAGCCAAGTTTTACTGTATGCTCTTTGTGATTGCTGCACTCTCTCTCTCTCTCTCTCTCTCTCTCTCTCTGTTTCACAACTCTGTGTGCATCTCTTGTAGTACCCGTAGGATTATTTGAGAAGCAGTCACACCAACTGCCATTTTTACTTTCAGTTTAGGTTTTTTTTTTTTGTGATCACGAACTATGACAAACATGTACTGCAGTCTGTGGGGTTGTTAAATTACAAATCCAAAAGGAGGAATGTTTAAAAGAGATAACCTGAAAGGAGTCCCACTGACAGTGGAGAGACAGTGTATGTAGACCGTTAGGAAGATGAGCATGCACAGAAGAAGGGCAACCCAGAGTGTGTTCGCTGTTATAACGGCAAATTATAACTGGGTTTCTCTTTGGGAGAAAACAATACCCAGTCATTATATCATCACTCTGCACTCCCCACCATCTGTTATCATCTTTGTCCCAGCTGAACAGAGTATGTATATGAAGTGACATGCTGGAGGGGATACCTACCCTTCAAAATTTCCCTTGTTACATACTGTCTGTTATTGACGATTTCTGTTAGTTCTCAGTTTACTGGTCATAACTGGAAATGTTATTACTGAAGATAATGAATAATCCCATGATGTGAGAGGGAAACGAAACCCCAAATGGTTGTGTCACAGACTGGTTCTCTCCCAGAACTCAGTCTGGACTGCTACCAGTTTTCACAACCCTTCTGATGCCTGGAAGGGCTACCCTGGTATGCCGCCACCACTCAGCGTGACTCTCACTCATAGTATCTCTAGGTCTGAATCCCACTAGAGCAACTACTCACACAGTACAGTGCTCATTACCAAAGGACAAACAACTCACCCTTTTGTCACAGCTAAGATGATAACACTTAGCTTTAGATATAACTTTGTAGCCTGTCTCTTCGGATACAGATCACAGACTTGCCAGTATATCCCTGGTTATCTATACCTAAAATGAATCGGTCACAGAAAGCATGAAGTATATAATAAAAATAACACTTAATACTCAACAAAATCTACATATGTTACCAGATATTACACACTAAAGACTGTGGGAAATACAGTATTTCTACAGAGATCAAACACATTGGAAAAGATAGCGATCACAAAGGAAAAAAACTAACTCAAAGCTATCTGACTCTCTCAGCAGAAGAAGCTTACCCCCAACTGTCAACTGGTGAATTATGGCAGACTCAAACCTGTGATGTTACTAGTCCAAAATTCCAATACAATTAATTTCTCACTGCAAACATACAACAGAAATACCTTTGGCTGACCAGCCCACTAGCCCCACATCACTGGGCAGGCCTCTCTGACATCATACCCTGCCATCTAGCACAGCTGGAAACATCTTACTCTGCCTTGGCCCTATTTACATTCAAAACATGCCTTTTTTTTCCTATGGACAGGATTCAGCCCTTCGAAGTTTACTCAAAACAAAGGGCATTTATAAGACAGGAAAATGACTGCTTAAACAAATTCCACTCCTAGCCAAGTGCTTTGAGGCATGGGCCACAGAGGAATATAATTTTCAGTTTCCACCAGATCTCCCACCTCATCTGAAATACTTTATAAAGGCATAGATGATAACAAGGACACACATACACACACAGAATACATTGCTAGCTGTCACAGGTGGTGACAAGACCAGCTTCAGAACTGATGAGAAAGCAACAGCTTGTCCTTGCCTCTTCAGTGCTCTTTCCTCTCCATCTGATGCTGTGGCTATGAAGAGTTCTGACAACTTTGAGAAACTGGACCAAACAAGGACTTGTGTACAATTTTGACTGATAACATTTTATTTTCATACAGTAACATACAATTAGGAACCCTATTTTCTATAGTAGTCCTGTTACGTTTGTTACAAACACTAAACCCGTAGTACATATAACATACATATAACATATAAAGACATATAACTACATTGCTAAAAAGCATTTATTTAACACAGTTACAAGCGTGTGCAAGAGTGTTTTTTTTTTTTATGGCAGTCCATTTCTTTCAATAAGCCTGGCATTTCTAATCAGCAAGCAGAGTTACCATCCCTAGAAAAACATCAGTCAATGTGATCCCGGAAAGGGCTCTTTGTATGAGCCAGAGTACTGGTATAGCGAAATGAAATACCTCCTAAATGTAGCACTTTAGATTACCTTTAATTTAGTCTGTTCATAAAACACATTTAATGGCACCACTCTGTGTGTGTGTAGCCCCACATAATCAGGTAATTGCTTTAAACTGTGCGCTCTGATGCCTTGATACTGAAAACATTTACACTACCTTGAAGTGAACTGCATGAAAGGGATTCTTTGGCACTGTAAATTAGTTTATCTGCCTCATGGTGCCTCTTCTCTTTGGAGTTTACCACTATCAGTTTGAGTCGGGGCTCAGTCAACGCCTGATAATTAAATGGGCAGACAAAGGAGCATCTCACCACAAAGCCTGCACTTTAGCTTAATTAACAAAGGGTAAATAGTGTTATCAGTAGTCACAGCGCGCTGGTTATACAATTTTATTTAGTGAATGTTGAGACTGTATTTCACACAGAGCAGCGATCTTTTACCCTGTTCTCACATCAGGTGTGGAGCTGCAGTGTGACTCCATGCCATGCAGTGGCTCTGCATTATAACTACTGAGGAAACACAGCAAATTATTAGCATGTGATACATGGCTGGCCATCATAAATAATGGGAGAGCCATCCCATAAAAAAGTAGTAACTCACATCCCTGACATCAAAAAGTCATAATTAACAGCTGTGACATCAGAAAGCCATCACTCACAGTTCTAGCAACAAAACTATGATTCATGATTTTCTGTTCTTATTAATAAATAGCATTTTCAGAAATCAGTGCCAATTGCAGCATAAAAGCAAACACAATTTAAAGCTGTTAACAGTTTAGCATAAAGTGAAATTATTTACCAAGCTATGGCAGGTTTGCAAATGATGAATCTTAATTAAAGTGTTTTTTTTACTTTTATGAAATCACTTTCTTTGTTCTCTGCCTTCTTGTTATGTTCTTCCCAATTGCCTATATACCTCCCACCCCTTTACCTGATGTGACAGAGATGGGTCTATAGCAGGGGTCAACCTTGACCTTTTTTTGCACTAGCCAGTAGGGCAAGCTGATTCAAAATTGCACTAGCCCTTAATTATAATGGTAAATTTTGATCACTTATACAGGAAACAATGCAAACAAAGCCAAGAAATACTCTGATTATTGCCAATTTATCCTGCTCCCACATTGCTTCCAGCTCCCCAGCAGAAAAAAAAGACTACAGTGCCATCCATCACAGACAGTGACCCCCCCCCATTGTTTTGTACCATGGTCTCCTCTCTTCCTCTTTCTGCCTCCCCCACACACTCTGAACAGAGAGAGGATATCACAGCAGCAAATGTTCAATCAAGCAGTCCTAGCTCTGTGCACACAGCTGACATCATCATGCACCTCACCACACTCTCACCACCACCCACAGGGCAATGAACAGAGTCACGCAGAGAAAGACACTCTCGGTCCCCACCCTATAGTCAACTGGAGACCTGCACTTTTGAAAGTTTTTGTACAGTCTCAAGTGAGCCAGGAGCACATCTAAGATTTCTTTGGGATGGGGGCCAGACAAACCTAAGGGCTTGGAAAATAAAAAACTATGACATTTTTATTTGTAAAAGCATTGATTTTAATATGCTGTGCCCCAACAATAACAGATTTGTCTTTAACATTGTCCTTTCATCAGCCAAGGGGAAACAGTACACAGGCATAACACTATACTACTTCTGTATAGGATGATCTAGGCACCCCAAGAATGCCTATTTCAAGGTTTCAAATTATGTATTTTATCAAGGTTTATTTTTGTACCATACATGATCCAAAGCTTTGTTTTTAGGCTGAAAGGACATGCTGAGTGTGGTAAGGGTGGAACTGTATGGATGGTGATGGCTGGCATAGTCCATTTAGAAGAGCTGAGGACCCCCTACACTTGCCAGTAATGGCAACTATGGATCTATGGATGGTCTCTTCAGAGTCTGGTCTGCAGGGGTGTCCAGGGAAAGAACAGAGTTAAGAGATTTTGGAGAGGGAAGTTATGGTGAGGCTGGGATAAAACCCACCACCTGCAAGGCCGATCCTGCATACCTCTTTGCATTTTGTCACTGAAATGTTGGATACAAACACTCAAAATGTAGAGAAATGAGGGGCACTGGTCTTAATAATATTGGACAAATTGTTAGACATAGACACATTCAGAAAACTGGAACTTAGTGACTTAACAGCACTCTACCTTTGATCACATCCTGTACAGTAGCTGAAAGTCTTAATAGTGGAGTGATAATGACTCACATTGAGTCTTTTGTGGGATCCCTCTCTTGAACTGCCAGATAATTGCAGTTCTTAATGAGCTGTTAATCACACCTGGCCATCTGGAACATTGAGAGAGATTAGCACGAGGACTAGAGCCTGTTAAAATAGAGACTTTTTTAACTTCATTAACAGCCATGAAAATCTGCACTAGTCAAGACAGGCAAGTAGAGAGTTAGCTGCACTAGCCCTGGCCAATTTGCACTAGTGTTTGAGCTAGTAAAACAATGTTAAGATCGACCCCTGGTCTATAGCCTGCTGCTACCATTTCAACCACACACCCAATATACCACCAAGTGAAGGAGAGGGCCTGGTGCAAATGTCTCCACATCCTGCCACCCCTGGGTCCCTCTCTACCAACAATGGGGGCAACACATGAGGTTCCTCATGGTGAAACAACTTCTGTTCCCTGGGCCACCAGGAGGCAGTGGTTCTGTGAGGAGACTAGGGGACCCTCCCTGGAACAGACAGCATGTCCTTTGGACTAACCCACTAGCTCCTGCTGCAGCCAATTGAGATTATGGGTGGTGGACGTGAACCCGGAGTCCCTGAGCGGTAGGTGAGCAGTATAACTATTAGTCTGCCTGACTGGCTCTTCTCTTAGTTTTTAGTAATTTAGATCTATGTGTTATATAATGGATAACACATGACATGGTATATGCTTATAAGGGAATAATGCATGATTCAGGAGGTTGTTATGCACGAAGCATAAAAGAGTGTCTCAGCCACCTGAGAAGTACATTGATCCATTATGACAGTTCACCCTGGAGTGTGTTATCCTACTTATAAAATGGGCTTTAATTTATTAAAAATAGAGAGTTATACTGGCAGTGTAGGGACTGTGGTATACTGTACAGTGCAAGCCTGGATGACCTGGTAGAAAGCCAATCATCCCGTTCAAGTGGCTGTCTCTGTTATGCGAAGTTCACTTTAGTGGACAGAGAATGTTTTTCCTAGGTTTTTCTAAGATGATTGTTGAAATAATAAAGTGCACATTAATGTTTTTCTTCATGTTTTTTTATGCTTGTGATTTGTGCTTGGCAACTATTTTCAACTTTAACTTTATTTACTGTATCATAGTGCTTAAAGCACTGCGTGTACTTTTGGTTCTTTGTTTCCTTCCTCCTGCAACAAAATATCTGCCATCTGTGTGAGGAAAGAAAAGGATAACGTTGATGGGGCTGCTACTTCTTCTTCTTCTAGTATCAATGCAGATGGTGCAGACGACATGGCAGGTTGGAAGAACTCGGTAATACTTTTCTGGCATTTCTCTTTAAGAGCTTGTGTCTGTATCATACATTTGATCTCAAACAGCTTTTCCCAGGGTGTGGTCTGTCTATGTTGTTGGTACTACTACATAGCTCACTTAAGACCAGTCAGTGCCTCCACTGTTGACACCAATCGCACTGGCTCCTGGGTGTCAGCATCAGATGTGTCCTCCATGTCCGTGTCTCCTCCCTTCAGCTCGCACTAACACTGGTAAGTTCTCAGACTGTTGGTTCATTCACAACCATTTCTACAAATTTGTTAAAAGCAGTGACATCCATGAAGGCAGGGATTGCAACATCCTCAAGCCGTGTCAGTGTGCTGGTCTGCTCAGGGAGTAGAGTAGCGGCAGTAGCAGTAAATCCTGCTTTTCAAAAATAATTCTTGATCGTGCTTTGCTTGACCACTCCCCACACTCCATGCAGCATGTAAAAGGCATCGAGAAGATTCACTTTACAGGCCATTTCAGCTGCATGAGCTGTCTCCCTCCCATCTATTGTCTGCATGATTTTGCCAGCATACATAGGACTGGTAGCGGCCTTTAAGACTCTTAATGATGCCCATATCCATAGGCTGTATGATGCTGGTGGTGACTGGTGGAAAAAAAAAAAAAAGTTTTATGGATTTCAATCTTCTGGCAAGATTGTGGGGGTAGGCAGAACAACTGTCCACAAAAACACAGAATTTCTCTGTGGCTTCTACAAAGCTTGCCATCCCATGCTAGCAGCCACTCTTGGAATATGGCAGCTGTCATCCAGGCATTGCCTGAATTAGTGTATGTAAATGGCAGCAGTTTAAGGTCTTTGGGCAAGCAGCAAGGACGTTTGCTTTTGCCAGTGACCAGGCAATTTCTCTTTTCTGTTCCAGTTTGGTTTCCACAGCACAAGACAGAGTCTGTCTTTAGCTTGTTCCCCCACCTATGAGCTCTTGCTGCTTCAGAGCATGCCCACGGTAAGGACATCCCCAGTAGAAATGTATATATTTTTTAATTTTATATTTATGTATAACTGGATGCTAGGAGAAGCTGGACCAAAGGATGTGGGGGAATAGGTACAAGTATCGGAAGCAGGAGAGTGGAAGGGGAGTGATAAACTGCAATAGTTGTGGGGCAGCAGGCTTTCTTGGGATGATGTGGAGTAAGGGGGCTGTCCAGTGTGCAAGAGCCTGGAGCAGTTAAGGGCTGAAATAAGACTGCTCAGATGGGAGCTAGGGAGGATGGTGTGGGAAGTCAGAGGAGCAGAGCCATGGAGGGAAAGGTAGATGGGTGGTGCCCAGTGGAGCGAGGGCAGCAGACAGGGGAAAGGAGAGAGGAGGACCACCCAGTATACAGGAGTATCTCTTCTTCAGAGGACCAGGGATCCCAGGATGGAGGAATGGCAAGTGGTAAAAACAGTGATGGAATTCAAGCATGCATGGGACAGTCATAAAGCAATTCTAGGGGTTGGGGGTAGGAAAAAGTAGGCTGCTGGTTAACTAGGATCTGCAGCTTATCCATTAGGTAGGGAAATGGGCAGACTGGGTGGGCCAAGCGGTCCTTATCCGTCATCAAAATCTATGTTTCTAAGTTTCTATGTAAGAGGAAGGGGGTGGGAATGTGAAGGTAACACCGGTGGGAACTTCGAAGAGGTGTCATCGAATAGATTTGCACCACTGTCTGGAAGGATGGAGAGGGCAGCAGGAGGTGAGGTAGGAGGTCGGGTTGAGCCAGGACCGAAAGTAAGAAGTACAGGGGAGGGAGGGAACTAGTCAGGATGGGCAGGGAAAAGGAGGCAGGAAAAACAAGAGTGGAGAATTGGGGAGGGAGGAGGGAAAAGTGGAAGCAGACACAGGTAGTCAGTAGGGGAGGGACAGAGTGGGAGATGGAAAAACAGCTAGAGGGATAAACAGTGGATGCAGAGATAAAGTTCACCAGGGTGCAGGGGGAGCAGTTAGGTGGGGAATCAGTTAGTACCGAAGGTAAGAAAGGAAGGACGGAGAGCACGGGTGCAGGGGATGGAAAGATAGCAATCACAGGGGACTCCATAATTGGGGTATTCACTGGGGAAGGAAAGGGGACCCAAATACAAGCAGGAGGGTGGTTTGTATGCCAGGAATGACAGCAGGGAAGGTGGGCCCAAGAATCAGACAAATAGTAAGGGACACTGGAGGAAAACCTAATTTAGTTATACACGTGGGAACCAATGACCTAGCTGGGAAGGAGGCTGAGGTAGTGCAAAGTAGGTTCAGGGAGTTAGGGAAGATCTGAAGGGAGGAAGCAAGTTCACTGGCCTTCTTACAGATGACACCAGTACCGAAGACCATCACAGCCAGGAAAAGAAGAATAGAGGATTTTAATGACTGGCTGAGGAAATGGTGCAGAGGAAAGGTTCATCTGTATTGGGGACTGGGATGAAACCTGGTCAAACAAACCACTTTTTTCACCAGACAGGCTACACTTCAGTAGGGAGGGTTTGAGGGTACTCAGGGACAAACTAGTGGAATACATAACCACTACACTTAATTTAAACTACTTGGGGGAGGATGGCAGTGAGCCTGCAGGCCCAAAGACTCAGAGAGGAGAAGGTCAATGAACCTTCCCCCATAGTGATGGAAGAGGTCTGGAAGGAGGAGGTGGAAGGGGCGAGAAAACATCAAAGGGTGGAGAAGGTGAGGAACACATAACAAGGATAGGTGGTGGGGGGATGCACACAGTGGAGAAATGTGAGGAGAAGAAGAGAGGGGAGGGAAGGGAAGGAATGAAGGTTAGATTCTAGGTGGAGGGTGGTGTCATTGAATGCTCAGAGTTTTGGAAACAAGATGGACAACCTGCAGGCACTCTTAGTAGACAGGATAGTGGACATAGCAGCAGTAACTGAGACTTGGGCAACACCACACGATGACTGGTACCTTACGATCCTTGGATACAAACTATACAGGAGGGACAGGGTAGTCAGGAAGGGGGGGAGGGGTGGCAGTTTACATCAGGAAGGGAATAACTTGCACAAGAGAGGGGTCAGAGGAAGGGAAGGTGGAGGCATTATGGATTCAATTATGCTCCAATAGAGGGAGAAAGGTAAGGTTGGGGGTGGTTTACAGACCACCCAACTAGGATGAGGAGAGGGACAGGGAACTGAGCTCACAAATACTGGAAGCTGTAAGGAAAGGAGAGGTGGTAATTGTGGGGGACTTTAACCTGCCCAGGGTGGACTGGAGCATACCAATTTACAACATGTGCGCTAGAAGTCAGATGATCCTGGAATGACTGCAAAGTGGGTTCCTGACTCAAGGCATCACAGTATCAACAAGAGTAGAGGCAATTCTTGATCTGGTGCTCACAAATGGGGAACATGTACAGAAAACAAATGGTCGGGGAGTCTCTGGGTAGGAGTGACCACTGCACACTGCAGTTCCAGTTTTAGGAAGGCGAACTTCAGGAAGATGGGTGACGTGCTAAGGAGCCACCTGGCAGACCTCACAGCACATGTGGGGGTGGAGCAAAAGTGGTTCATCACTAAGGAAGGAATACTGGTTGCCACAGAGGAGTGTGTTAGGCTCAGGGGGAAGCACACAAAGGGCCAAAGCACCCAGCTGGTTCAGTTCTGGGGATGCCCAGTCAGTAATGGAAAAGATATTAGCCTATAGGAAATTCAGGAAGACCGAGAGAGAGGTGGATAGGGAAAATTACCTAAGGTTGACCAGTGAGGCAAGTAAGGAAGTCCGACGAGCTAAGGAACAGAAGGAGCTGCAGACAGCCGAAGGAATTAAGAAGGGAGAGAAGGCCTTCTTTCGCTATGTATAAGCAAGAAAAGGGACAAGAAGAATGAGATTGCTAGGTTTCTGAAAGGGAAGTGGGTGAAGGGTAATGGGAAAAGCAGAGATACTAAATGAATACGTCTGTTCCATCTTCACCAGGGAGGATGGACTAGTGCCTTCAGGAGGGAAAAGAGAAGCGGGGGGCGGAGGGGAACACAGATGTAGTGATACAGGAAGACAGAGTGAGGGAGGAAGGGGCTGCTGGCATTGAAGTTGGACAAATCACCTTCAAGTACATCCAAGGGTACTAAGAGAACTGGCTGAGGAGCTGACAGGGCCACCGGGAGGCCTATTTAATAGTTCACTGGAGTAAGGCATGGTACCGCAGGACTGGAGAAAGCACATGTGGTGCCCCTCCACAAAAGCGGTTCCAAAGGTGACCCAGGGAATTACAGACCAATCAGTCTGACCTCAATCATGTGCAAGCTCATGGAGATCATACTTAAGAAAAGGTTGGTAGAATACTTAGAGAAACATGGTCTGCAGTTTGTGAGGCAGCACGGGTTCATGGTGGGGAGATTGTGTCAAACAAATCTGATTGACTTCTTTGACTGTTTCCACTTTAAAAGTCAACCATCTAGCTGGCCCGGTGTTGCTGAGGGTTGAGGCACTGGACGCCTTACCTTGCACCATGCCGGTGACCTGGGTTCAGGAATTACCTTGGGTCGTTGGAGAGCTAACACGGGGGGGGGGTGCAGGTTTGAGCATCCAAGAGGCAGTTCTCCTCTCCGGGGTGGTCGTCCTCCCCCCACCATATTTCCGCTCCTACCGGGTGGAGGTCCAGTGGGTAGCACAGGTGGGAGGGGTGGCAGTGTAGCGGGAGGGTGCCCTGAGGCGTCGTGTGTGTGCACTTCCACACGCACATGCACGCCCGGGACACGGGGATAGGGAGAAGAATGGGGAAAAAAGCCGATAAAAATCTATATGAAAAAAAAAGCCAACCATCTGTAGCCTCAAATTCTGAGTGGCCCATTTGTGCAGCTAAATACAGTGCCTTGGATTTTAACATGGGGTCAGAGTAGATACAAGCACCCTTGTCAAGAGCTTGTGAAAACCACAACATGAGGGCGTCCTCAACCTCACAGTCTTTGCCCTCTCACTTTCTCTTTCGGCTGGGGTTTGCATTAGAACACCACTCTGTCAGGATGGCTTTGCGATTTGTACTTATTCATCCTGCTTGGGTCTTTGAGATTTTAAATTCAGCAGCCACTGAAGACAGCAAGCTGGTTGGGTTTAACAGCCAATTACCTGATTGCAGTATGCTGGAAATGTCAAGGTAATTGACTAAAATCAGTTGAGAATAAGCTGTTAGGCATCTTGCTAAAGTGGAAGATTGCAGAATGGGTGTCCCGTTTAACTGCAGTGTAGCAGTATAACTTTATATGAGAGAAAAATCTATTCCAGAACAGACATCCCACTTATGCGGCTGTCCCACTTAATCACGTCTTGCTTAAATGGCTTGTACTGTATATTTATTTATTTATGTTTTTGGTAACCGGGTCAGCAAGCTGATCCAAAGGACCATTTTCAGTTTCAACCTGGGCCAGACAGTGGCATACAATACAAGGTTGAAGCAATAGGCACAGGTTACAATACAGAAGGAGCAATATACACTGAGTAATATGAAATGAACACCAATAATATACACACATATTATATATATATGTGTATATATATATATATATATATACACACACACACACATATACATATATATATATATATATACTGTATATATACATATATGCAGCAGCCATTTAGCATGCTGTTATCACACAGACAACCATATTGTATTAGGTCTAGTCCTGCTTTGAAATCCTGAATGGTGTTACTTTTTACAACTTTACTTAAACAATCAGTTGTAAATGTGAGAGATTATGTTTTATAAAATAGAAACATTTTTGAAGCTGATGGGTGGGAAGACAGCTGCACCCGTGATGTGTTACGCCAGCACAACCTCATATGTGAAACCAGTGCACATAAAACAGCCAACTTATGACTGTAAATACATAAATGAATCCATTTTATAATCACAACAAGGCACTTCAGGGCATGTGTCACTGGGATAATATCACTCCTCAGATGGCTGATGGCACTCGTCCTGTGGCCTTATGCCTCAAACACACCAAAGGTGTTACGTTATCCCAGGACAATATACACCATTAAGTGCCTTACTGCTTATTTTAATACAGTTTTTAGTTAAAACTTGCAAATAGTCACGAAACTGTGGTCTATACTGAGGCACCACTTTTAGTGTTCAGAGAATTAATATATTTGACCTCAGCTCACCTTCTTGTGTCTTTTTAAACTGTCCTTTGAAAACTAGGACAGAGAGGTCAGAGATAGAATGATCTCAGACTGTCAAGAGATGCTGTCACACTGGTGTTTAGTCTTTTTCTCTCTTATGGTGTGCCTTTGTGTTCATTCGTGTTTGAAGGTGGTTGCTTGGTTTCATACACATAGCCTGTATGTGGGCACTTCTTACACTGGATGTAAACAGACAACATTCTGGGATCTGCATGTATAGTTCTGCTGTATTTTGAATTGTTTGATTTGGGTGAGTTGAAAAACTGCATTGTAAATGTGCTCATACGTTTTGTGTTTAAAGGGACACTGTTTTGATTTGCTGTTTTTTTTTCTCAGTATTAACAGTTTGTTGCAGTCTGGTAGAGTGAGTTTGTTATTTGCATCAGTGCTGTATGGTTTTATGGGGTCTACAGGAGTCTGTTTTTTTATTTTGTATGTTTTTTGTTTCATTTCGGCAGGTCACCCAAAAATCGTAATCGGCTCATTTGTGTACTCACTCCTAGTGTCGCATGGCATCTTCAGCTGCATCGGGAATAAGCAAACATGCTCATCTACACGACAGCGCCTCTGTGAACTTGACATGTGCCAGCCCACGAGTCTGAACAATATTTAGCGCCAGACAGGGACACTCAATGAGCAGTTACTTAGTAGATTGTCCTGAAAGGTGAGACTGTCAGAAATGGTATATTTTTTATTATATGCTGTTGGGTTTCATTCATTATGTTTTACAATCAAGTCGCTGTTTCTGTCAGCTGCGGTCACTTAGATTTGACTGTTGAGATCGGCTATGGTGTCGAGCTTGCCACATAGTCAGTCTGGATGGGGGTGGCGGTGGCTTGTTTTTAGCATTTCTAATCTAATGTTCGTATGACAATGGTATCGATTAGGTGGTTTGCAGATGAGCTCTGTGCGGCACCACTCAAGCCTGTTTTTTTCCCTTTTATCTTTAGATTTTGTGCTGCTGCTCATCACGTTTGCATATGTAAATGTGTGAGATGGTTGAAAGACACATTGCGTGTAGGAGCTGGCAGTCTAATCAGTAACTTCTTACCAAATAGATTGGGGTGCAAACTTTGTTAAGAATGCTTACTTCCGATTTTACAATGTTACCATGATTGAAACATTAGTCAACATCCCCCCATTGCCTAGAGAAGTTTATTGCATAAAAGTATTCATTGGTGGATATCATCATACAGTTTATCACAAAGATTGTCAAATTATTAAAATGCTATATTCAATTTGATCAGTGCCCTTTTTTTTGCATCCGTGTATTTTCAATATCTGTATTCTAGCACTGAAAGACTCAATGCCATTAAAGATTATATTTTTTTTAATACAACACTTATCCCCCAAATATAAGAAAAGCTCATATCTGTGTCTGCTGGTAATGACTGATCCAATAAATTTGCTCAAATATTGATTTATTTTCTGGAGTACTGACTCTTTACGTTCATATAATGCTGTTAAGAGAATCTGAACCACATAATAACAAAGATATCTGCAGAGTGACTATTTTGTTCAGATTGGAAATGAGGATAATCTGTATACAAATATGAGTGCTTACATAAATAATCAAATAGACCGTCAAACTTGCAGTGTACATGACAGCACACACTTGGTTGTGATAAAAATATGCTAGTTACCCACTGTTAAAATTTTATTCTATTTTACATAGTTTTAAGTATTAAATAAATAATGAAACACTACAGATCAGAACAGAGGACAATCCCTTCATCCACCCTATCACCCTACCTTTAGCAGTGTCAGTGGCTCAGTAGTAGCACACTCACCTCTGAGGCCGGGAAATAAGGGGGTTGTGGGTTCAGTTCCCATATCTGGCACTTGGGTTAATATCCCAGTATTGACACTGTAGTGCAGCATGAGGGCGGTGTTGCACTTCTGAGGTGCCATCTTTCAGATGAGACGTTAAACCGAGGTCCCATCTGCCTGGATTGGTGGTAGTTCAGATGGATGTTAAATACCCCATGGCACTTATCGAAAAGAGTAAGGGAATTTCCCCGGTGTCCTAGCCAAATTTCCATCATTTACCAAAAAAAAAAAATACCATGAACAGCTTAATCTGGTTCAATCTCAGTTGCTTACCATCTGTATCACCCCCTCTGTATCACTCCCCCTCGGTTGCCCCTGAAAAAAGGGACTTCTAGGCCCAGTGGGCTTACCGGGTCTACAAAATCTAAACAAACCCTGACAATCCATTTTCCTCCAGACTCACATTTGTCCAAATTCATAAAACAAATGTTAGCCTGGAGGAAGAGTGACTTTTAGGTCTGTGTAATGGAGAGTCATTGGTTCTGATTGATTTAACTAGCAACAGTGTACTGGTTTTTTAACCGTGTAAGAAAATCTTAAAACCTACTGTGATTGGTGGTTTATTTTGTACTATTGTTTCAATAGTACAAAATAAAAATATAACCTCTGTCTATGAAGTCTCTGTGAAGTCTTTGTGTATCTCACTGCTTTTTTTACTCTTTTTATGTACAGTGTATGTATAGTGTTTTTATAACTATTACTGTGAGCTTGTTTGTTAGAAATGATGACCTGACACTGACACCATTTATTTTTAGGATGGCTGTGGGTATTTTGTGGCCATTACAAGGTGAACATGTTTGTTTTGTTATCCATAGCATAATGTGTTATTGAATGGCCTATAAATGACATTTATTTTACAGTGTCATCATATGTGAATCTATGTATGTGTGTTCATGTGGGTTGGTGGGTAGAGGTAGGTGTGGGAGGGGGAGGGCTTTACTTTGATTATTGGGGTTTGTTCCTTCCTGAATATAGCATAAATTCTAAGCTTATACAACACCCTCAACCTAATCTTCCCATAAATAAAATACATATTCTATGACCATGCATATTGTCACAAGTCCACCATGTTATGACCATAAAAACACCATCAGTCATTACAACACAGTAAAGCATTGTGAACATGCCTCATGTGGTTATCCAATCATGACCTCATATTGTTTTACATGATTACATGATATACTGTTATGCCACCTAACTGTTCATGTGTCACATATGTGACTGCCTATTACTCATGTTGTAAGGTAAGTGACATGTCACTACAGTATGGTAAAGCGCTACTCGACTATGACCAGGTAACATCAGGGGGTAGTCACGCACTCTATGGGGTGCTGAACGTGCCTCATAATGTTATCTGATTGTAGCCACAGAGTGACTTACATTATATACAACTTTGCCACTTGGCTGATCATGTGATTAGATGCCCAGAAATGCATACACATATGCAGTTGCCAGTTCCTCATCTGGTTAGTGTAAGTGTCAGATCACAAAATTACAGTAAAGTACTATGAGGTTATGACCGGGTAACATCAGCAGGCATTCACACACACCACAGGGTGGTGAACATGCCTCCTAATGTTATCCAAATGTAACCACACAGTGCTCAACATGATATACTGTTATGCCACTTGGCTGCTTATGTGACTTGATACCCAGAAATGTATACACATAATAGGTTGTTAACTGATGTGGTGGTCAGCGCAAGTGTCAGGTCACTAAAATAAGGTACAGCATTATGTGGTTATTGTGACACTCAGACAGCTGGTTCTGATTAATCTATGATTTTTGTAATATAGAAATGTGTTATTGAGTGTCTCTCATGATACATGCTGAATCAGGCTGTGGAATGACACCTCCCTTCCCAGGTTTTAGCTATAACGTGTTACCTAGAAGGCCAAGAGATAATTACAGGTTAGAAGAGACTTAAAATTTAGGATCTCCTGTTCATGTGACTAATTGCAGCTTGCCAACTGCCAAGATAGGTCATAAACTTTTATGACGTTCAGAGGAAGCACAGTTAAAATTCACATGGTGATACAAAGCATGTTGCACCTCAGTGAGATCTGGCAGAGAGACATAACAAGTCCTTTGATGTCCTGGAAAGGGGAAGCTGCTCATAAGATCAAAGAAAGTCATATGAGAAAATGAGTTGTGCTGAGGTCACAGAATTTAATACTTTGATAAGATATCCTGTTTTGCATAGATATATATTTTTATATTGTGACAGGGAGGAGCTAGGTGACCTCACTCAAAGAGGTTGGTAAATCCAGTTTTTAAACACTATTCTGTTTTCCATTTACACACAAATGTTTGGACTCTGAAAAAACAACATCAGGCACTGTTAGAAGAATATACCTTAGAAGAGACAATTCTAAGAGAACTGTGGTAGGAGATTTAGTCTGCACTTTTAAACCTGTTTTTTAAGTGATTTGTATGTTTTGTGATATATGGTTCTGTATTTACATTTTACATTTGTTTTATCTATTTTGAAGTAAACCTCTACTTTAGAGACTACTTGGTGTGCCTTTGAAATTCTTTTTCTTGACAAGGGAAGCATATATGGTTAAAGTTGACACTGTACAAAGCTTACTGGTTTTACCAAACTGGGAAAAGGTAAGAATTTATTCTGAGGTCTTTAATAGAGTTTTAAGGGTTCATTTTGCACACCTGATTAGGTGCCCATAGGCAAAAGATATCTGCCCCCAAAGAACAGAATTATCTGAGCCTGTACATTGGGTATGCTAGCAAGAGGTTCACAGTTTGAATCCTTCCAAGACTTGAGACCAAAGGTTGATTCAAACCCACAGAACAGACAGGAGGGTTACCCTGTTTCTGTTTCCTGTTCACAAGACTGTGCTTGGAGGTTGGCACTGTGGAAGCAGAGGGCTTGACCTGCTGAGTGGGTTTGTGACAGATTGGTTGGCAGTGGTGTGCATAATTTTGGTATCACAAGCTTTTATTGTTCAGTGTGTCAGCTTGAGACCATCACCTCACTTGCAAAGAAGGAAAAAGGCAGTGATTTACTTTTTTAAAAAGGAGACAGAACTACTGTATATCACTTGGCATACAGTCAAGTTCCTACCTGTTTTTTTTTTTTTTTCTAAAGTACAAGTCAGAGTAGCCGTAGTTAGGGAAGAAGATGGCTTGCAACTACAGTATGCACCCTGTAGACTACTTAAAGCAGTTATCCGGGGACAGAGGAGTCCTGTTTGAGGTGAAAGCCAGCAAACAGGACCTTGTGGATGCCCTGATGGTAGCAGATACCCAGAGCACCGAGTCACAGACAGTGACTGTAAGGGACCAAACCTTGAATGTGGCAGGGCTAGTGGCCAGTGCAGTGTCCAGATCCAGTGAGGATGACAGCAGGCCACTTTCAGTGAAGGGCCACAGCAGCAGGGGAAGGTCACCAGTATACTGGATCCAGAATTACTCAGGCTGCAAATTGAGTTGCACAGAATGGAGCTGGAGTTCCAGAGGGAGAGGGACCATGAACAACGGGAGGCAGACTGTGAGAAGCATAAGCGCCAGTGAGCTGCAGAGGAGTAGAGAGACCGTGAACAGCGAGAGGCGGAAAGTGAGGAGTGTGAGTGCCAGAGGCAACATGAACTGGAGAAGCTATGACTCCAACCACCAGCACCAGAGCAGGTAAGCGGCTTGGGTTTAACTGGGACTACAGGACTGGGTTATACATTGAATTCCAAATTTATAGATGAATTTAAAGAGGGGGAGGATATGGAAGCCTTTTTAAATTATTTTGAAAAAGTTTGTATTCAGGCTAAAACTCCTAGGGAGTCCTGGAGCTTCCAGCTATCCCCGCTACTTACTGGGAAAGATCGGGATGCACTGGGTCAAATGGACAATGAGGACAGTTATGATTACAGCAAACTTAAAGCTGCACTGTTAAAGAAATCTGAATTAACTGCTGAATCATACAGAGCTAAATTCAGTAAGCTCAGGAGAAGTCCTGACATGAGCTACGAGGTGCTAGCCACGAAACAACATCAGTTTTTAAAATGTTGGTGGAAAGGAATTGAAGCAAACTCTGTTGATAGAACAGTTTTTCTGGGCATGCCCAACAGAGGTGAAAACATAGCTGGAGGACTGAGATCCCAAAACAGTGCAAGAGGATGCTGAACTCTTGGACTGCTATGCCAAAAGCAGACCTGCTCTGAAAGTGAATGGGGCAGGCATGGCAATGCAGAAAGGGAAGAGCCACCTTCAGGGCACCTAAAACCCTCACTGCCTCCACCGAAACCAGTTAGCCTCAGGTTTCAGAGAAAAGATTTCTCTGAAAAGAGAAGTGAATGTTGGTTATGTAAAGAAACTGGGCATATTGCCAGACAATGTGAGCAATAATACGCAGAATGGTACTAGAAAAGAAGTGGGTTGCTTGTGTGTCCCTGGAAGCATGCCTATGAACATGAGGGAACACGTGCACCCAGTCATGGTGAATGGTGTACAGACACAAGGGTTAAGGGACACAGGAGCATCCCTGACATTGGTAAAAGGGATCTAGTACAGCCTAGTCAGCTTTTACCAAATAAATACATCACTGTACAGGATTTTACTGGAGAAGAGAAAACATTGCCACTGGCTAGTGTTCTCCTAGACTGGGGTGAAACAGGTAGAACTGTGCAACAGGTGGCAGTAGTCAAAACATTAGCAGTGGATGTGATCCTGGGCAACAATCTCAAACAGGGGATGGTATGTGCAGTTACCCATAGCCAAGTGGCAAGGGAAAATTGTAGTTCCCTGAACCCCACAGAAGCCACTGTAAACCACTGAGAGGCTGGGTCTCCAGATGGGGAGACTAATGAAAAGGGGGTAGAAATCTCCCCAGTAGCAAGTAACCACACATCTACAGAGGGTTACTATGAAGAGGGAAGAGTGACCAATTGTCAGAGGATTGGGACTGACAGTGATCCTGAGTGTCCTGACGCTAATGCTAGGGACCCTAGTTTAATGACTGAAGGGAACCTGTCCCATCCCTTTGGAATGTGTGAGGGGTTTGCAGCTGCTCAGAGAAGTGACCCTAGTCTAAAGAAACTGAGGGCTTTGGCAGACTCTGACGGGGGACAGGGAGGTGACGGCAGACATAAGGTTTATTGGGAAAATGGACTTATGTATACTCAGGCAGTACAGATGGAGAGAGGGGTACTAGGCAGGCAGCTTGTAGTTCCCCAGGGGTATCGTAAGCAGTTGCTCAAGATTGCACACTATATTCCCTTGTCTGGTCATCTGGGAATTGCGCGCACGACACAGCAGTTGGCCCAGAATTTCTATTGGCCAAACTTCACCCAGCAGGTGAAGGAGTATTGCAGGTCTTGCTACCGATGCCAAGAAATAGGGAAGGCGGGCAAGAAAACCCAAGTTTCCCTGATTCCCTTGCCCATAGTGGAGGGGCCATTACAGAGGGTGGGAATGGATATTGTGGGACCTTTAAATACCCCCCAGCGCCTCAGGGAAGAGATTCATCCTGACTGTGGTGGATTATGCCACCCAGTACCCAGAGGCAGTCGCCTTGTCCTCATTGAGGACAAAGTGGCAGATGCCTTACTTGGGATTTTCTCTCTTGTTGGGTTTCTGCAGGAGTTTATCACTGATCGAGGTGGTTCCTTCATGTCGGACCTGATGAAATGTTTATGGGAGAAGTGTGGGGTGGTGCAGAGATGAATTGACACCATATCACCCACAAGCCAATGGGCTTGTGGAAAGATTCAATGGTACCCTAAAGTCAATGCTCCGGGAGTCTGCTGAACAGCATGGGAGAGACTGGGAGAAATATCTTCCCCACCTGTTGTTTGCATACAGGGAGGTGCCCCAAGAGTCGACAGGATTTTCTCCCTTCAAACTCTTATATGGACGCCGGTTATGTGGGCCCCTAGACTTGATCCGGGAGGACTGGGAAGACAAGCACGCCACCCAGGGAACTCCCATAGTGGATTATGTCCTTAAGTTTAGGAAAGGCTGAAGGAGCTTATGGGACAGCCCAGATCAACCTGGCAGCTGCCCAACAGAAACAAAAAGTGTGGTACGATCGCATAGCCACAGCTCACTCACACATGGTGGGTCAGGAAGTCATGGTCCTTATTCCAGTCCAGAAAGACAAGCTGCAGGCTGAGTGGGCTGGACCGTACAAAGTGGTTAGGAAGGTAAATGACATGAACTATATTATAGAGTTACCTGACCGAAGACAGACAGAAAGGATGTACCATGTCAACATGATGAAGCCATATGCAAATAGGGCTGACATGGTGTTTGCAGTGTGTAGTCCTGGGGAGGGGACAGACGAAGGAAACACCCTTCTGGACTTGCTGGAAGAAAGTAAGCAGGAGTCCTCTGTGGAGGCAGTTAAATTGTCTCCCCAGCTGACCCTGGACCAAATCCAGAAAGTAAGGGAGGTTTTAGCAGACTTTGCCCCATTGTTTAGCACCAATCCTGGACTAACCTCCTTAGTAACTCATGATGTGGAGACAGGGACACAGATGCCCATACAGCAGACAGCATATCAGGTGTCAGAAACTGTCCAAAAGGACATTAGGAAGGAAGTGAAGGAGATGCTGGATTTAGGGGTAAGCCAGAAATCCCACAGCCCCTGGTCCTCACCTTTAGTCCTTGTGCCCAAGCCAGATGGCTCTACTTGTTTCTGTGTGGACTACCATGGACTGAATGCGGTCACAAAGTCAGATGCCAACCCAATGCCCCAGACAGACAAACTCCTGGACAAGTTGGAAGGGGTGACCCACCTTACAGTGACTGACCTGACAAAGGGATACTGGCAGGTAGAGTTGACAGACAGAGCTAGGGAGAGGTTGGCCTTCATCACTCCGATAGGCTTATTTGAATTTAAAGTAATGCCTTTCAGAATGAAGAACGCCCCTGCCACTTTCCAAAGGTTGGTGAACCAGGTGTTAAATGGTGCTGAGGAGTACACTGTGGCATACCTGGATGACACTGCCATCTTTAGTGCCAGCTGGGAGGAACACCTATCCCACCTTAGAGAAGTGCTGGACAGGATACAGAGGGTCGAGCTCACTGTCAAAGCTGAGAAGTGCCAGGTGGCCATGGGAGAAGTGGCATACCTTGGGCATGTGGTAGGCCGAGGACAGCTCCATCCTAACCAAATAAAAATAGACATAATCCAGGCGTGGCCCAGACCAGAAACACAGAAGCAGGTCAGGAGTTTTCTAGGGACAGCAGGGTACTACAGGAAATGTGTACCCAATTACAGTGCCCTGGCTGTTTCCCTGTCTGACCTGACAAAGAAAAGGATGCCCAAGAAAATTACCTGGGGCCCAGCCTGTGAGGAAGCCTTTTCCATACTAAAGGAGGCACTGTGCAATGCTCCTGTTTTGACAAGTCCTGACTAGAGCAAACCCTTTATAGTTCAGACTGACGCCTCAGATGTGGGTATTGGGGCAGTACTGAGTCAGACATCCAGCCAAGAGAGAGATCACCCAGTAGTGCACCTGAGTAGGAAGTTACTTCCCAGAGAGCAGGCATACTCCACTGTGGAAAAACAGTGTCTTGCCATAGTGTGTACCCTAAAGAAATTAGAGCCATACTTGTATGAGCAGCATTTTGCAATGCAGACTGACCACAATCCCCTGGTTTGGCTGATGCAGATGGGGAAAAACAATGGCAGATTGCTAAGATGGAGTCTTGCTTTGCATGAGTATGATAATTCTACATAAGGCTGGAGCCAAAAATCAGAACTCCTATGGGCTGTCCCGTGTGTATGAGGAGTGAACTGATTTGGGAAGCTCATCCAATGCAGGGGATTGAGCCCCCAAATTCAGTCTAGCTGGGGAGGAATTGTGACACTCAGACAGCTGGTTCTGAATAATCTATGATTTTTGTAATATAAAAATGTGTTACTGAGTGTCTCTCATGATACATGCTGAATCAGCCTGTGGAATGACACCCCCTTTCCCAGGTTTTAGCTACAACGTGTTACCTGGAAGGCCAAGAGATAATTACAAATAGAAGAGACTTACAATTTAGGATCTCCTGTTTATGTGACTAAATTGCAGCTTGCCAACTGCCAAGATAGGTCATAAACTTTTATGACGTTCCGAGGAAACACAGTTAATATTCACATGGTGATACAAAGCATGTTGCACCTCTGTGAGATCTGGCACAGAGACATAACAAGTCCTTTGATGTCCTGGAAAGGGGAAGCTGCTCATGAGATCAAAGAAAGTCATATGAGAAAATGAGTTGTGCTGAGGTCACAGAATGTAATACTTTGATAAGACATCCTGTTTTGCATAGATTTTTTTTTATATTCTGACAGGGAGGAGCTAGGTGACCTCACGCAAAGAGGTACGCAATGCCAGTTTTTAAACAGTATTCTGTTTTCTATTTACTCACAAATGTTTGGACTCTGAAAAAGCAACATCAAGCACTGTTAGAAGAATATACGTTAGAAGAGACAATTCTAAGAGTACTGTGGTAGGAGATTTAGTCTGCACTTTTAAACCTGCTTTTTTTAAGTGATTTGTATGTTTTGTGATATATGGTTCTGTACTTACATTTTACATGTTTAATCAATTTTGAAGCAAACCTCTACTTTAGAGACTACTTGGTGTGCCTTTGAAATTCTTTTTCTTGACAAGGGAAGCATACATGGTTAAAGTTGACACTGTATAAAGCTTACTGGTTTTACCAAACTGGGAAATGGTAAGAATTTATTCTGAGATCTTTAATAGAGTTTTAAGGGTTCATTTTGTATGCCTGGCTAGGTGCCCGTAGGCAAAATATCTCTGGCCCCCCCAAAGAGTAGAATTATCTAAGCCTGTACATGGGTATGCTAGCAAGAGGTTCACAGTTTGAATCCTTCCAAGACTTGAGACCAAAGGTTGATTCAAACCCACAAAACAGACAGGAGGGTTGCCCTGTTTCTGTTTCCTGTTCACAAGACTGCGCCTGGAAGTTGGCACTGTGGGAGCAGAGGGCCTGACCTGCTGAGTGGGTTTGTGACAGTTATGACCAGGTAACACCAGGAGGCATTCTCGCACACCACAGGGTGATGAACATGCCTCCTAATGTTATCCGATTTAACCACATAGCACTCAACGTGATATATGGTTATGCTTCTTTATTGTTCAATAGTCCTGATGCCCAGAAATACATACACATATATGTGGTTGCCAATTCCTCATCTGGTTAGTGTAAGTGTCAGGTCTCTGAAGTAAGATAAAGCACTATTTGGTTATAACCGGGTAACATCATGAGTCATTCACACACATTACAGGGTGGTAAATATGCCTCATGATGTTATCCAATTGTAACTACATGATGCTTTACATGATTTACTGTTGTGCCACTTTCCTGTTCAAGTGACCTGATGTCCAGAAATGCATGCACATATCAGGTTGACCAAATGACGTGGTGGTCAGCGCAAGTGTCAGGTCAATAAACTAAGATAAAGCATCATGTGGTTATGATTGGGTAATGTCAGGAGGCATTTGCACACACTACAGAGTTGTGAACATGCCTCCTGATGTTATCCGATTGTAGCCACAAAGGGTTCTACATGACATATTGTTATGCCTCTGTACTGTTCAACAGTTCTTATTTCTAGAAATGCATACACATATGTGGTTGCCAATTCCTCATCTGGTTAGTGTAAGTGTCAGGTCACTACAGTATGGTAAAGCACTATTTGACTATGACCAGGTAACATCGGGGGCATTCATGCACTCCACGGGGTAGTGAACATGTTATCTGATCATAGCCATATAGTGATTTACACTATATACAGATTTGCCACTTGGCTGATCATGTGATTAGATGCCCAGAAATGCATACACATATGTGGTTGCCAATTCCTCATCTGGGTAGTATAAGTGTCAAGTCACTAAATTACGGTAAAGTACTATGAGGTTATGATTGGGTAACATCAGGAGGCATTCACACACACTGCTGCATGGTGAACATGCCTCCTAATGTTATCCGATCGTAACAACATAGCACTCTACATAATACACTTTTATGCCTCTTTATTGTTCAAGAGTCCTGATGCCCAGAAATGCATCATATATACAGTATGTGGTTGCCAAGTCCTTATCTGGTTAGTGTAAGTGTCAGGTCTCTGAAGTAAGGTAAAGCACTATGTGATTATGACCGGGTAACATCAAGTGGTATTCACACACACCCTACAGGGTGGAGAACATGCCTCATGATGTTATCCGATTGTAACCACATAGTGCTCTACATGACATACTGTTATGCTACCTCATCATGTGGTTAGTGTGCAAACACATATGAATGACTTATGGATCTATTCTAATAACTGGTAATTATGCAGTATGTCATTTAGAGTCAGAGTATTTCAAATGCAAACATTTCTATACATAAGTTCTTGTAACTGCATACTTGTTTTACTGAATTTTAGAATGTCAAGCACAACCACTAGAAAGAGGAATACCACAGACATTGACAGATTCAGAGAACAGATATGCAAAGAAGCAACAACATTCAATAAGAAATAAAACTTGCATACATAAAAGTGGTGAGCTGGAATGCTGGCTGCAAGTAAAAGAAAATATGAAATTAAATTCACATTGTGATGTTGCAAAATTTCTTTCAAATATGTATGGTTTTGTCCGTTTACTACGACTATTGATAACTTTCATATTTAACAGTACTGTATAACTTTTCTCATGCAAGTATACCTTATCTGCATCTATTTTAAATAAGAATATTACATCTTTGTTTTAATAGATATGAAGAAAGCATAATGAGGGTGCAGTCTGATAACATGACTGCTAAGTTAAAGAACTATAATTCAATGCCCAGTAGAAATGATAACATTAGGAAGGTTACAGATCTCACAGAATCCATATCAGACCTCAGCTGTGTACTGAGTGATGTGAGGTGAGTTTTTGTACACATATTACGCAGTCATACTGTAAATTGGTCAGTAATTACACGAAAGTGTGGTTCAATGAAATCTCAAAGGTGGTAGCTAATCATTCAGCAGTCAGATTTCATGATTTCAATATTGTTAACTCCAATCAAATGACAGGCTATATTTGTTGATCTGCATGTTATGATAGAAAAGGGGGATCGGATAAGATAAATAGTGTGTTTGGCCACCTTGGATCTTATTCCCATGTAGCTCTCGAGCTTTGCTCTCGAGGTCAGAGTGAATCAAAACCTCTCTGTGGCAGAACACACTGGTTGTTCATTTTTGCCCATCCAGTATTCTATATAACTAATATGTATATACTGTTGCATGAGTATGTACTTTTATCAAGTGTACTGCAAATTAGGATATTATAAATAATAATGATTGTATCCGCAGCAAATCAGACGATGAAACAGTTAATGTTGAAGATTCAACAGTAGATGCAGTACATCCAATTGCTTCATTATATGGTTATGTTGAGACATGGGGTAGTAGTAGTTGTTATCTGTATATGCCTATAGCTAAGTTAATATGGTATTACATTATATGTATACTATTTTTTTACAAAAGAATTTCCATGTAAATATTAGTTACACTAAATTTAATGCATTGTCACTTTGTTAACAAATGTGCCAAAACACTTCCCAGTGTTGCTATGTCATCTGACAATTTCACAAGTTGCGATCTCAATATTTACAAAGCTGACATGGCAACATATCAGAATGCAGTCATGTGTATCAATCAGACAATCAAACTAGTCATAACATGTCAGATGACCGTGCGTAAATCCTCCAAAACCCAGGGCAGAGGAATGGCATGCATAAACACATAATTAAACTCATTATAAATTTATTTTACATGAGTACATGGTATAATCACAATAAGACACTCCATGATGTAAGCTATTGAGTGTCTTAAGTTAATCTGCTGTGCCACGTAACACACAACACAAGGCATGGGAGAAATACAGGATATATAATGGGCTGACTCAAAATATGTAATTTATCTTCAAGGGTGAGGGTGCAGGATCATAACACACGAGTGGCAGAGCCACGAATGAGTTATGAAAGTCCTGTCCACTCACAAGTGAAGAGAAATTGCCTATTTTGAGTCAGGCTATTGTATATTTGATATATATATACACACAACAGTAGTTTACAAGTTATAGTTTTTAAATCTGCAGTTTATTTAAAAATATTGCTGCTTTTCTTTAGTGCTAAGTGATTGCTTCAGTGCTGCACTAGGCATTGTTATGTCATCAGCACTGTAAAAGCTGCTCTCTGATTGGTTCAGTATTCCACTGTGATGACAATAACTTTAAAAAATATCCAATGTGACAACAGTAACAATATTTTTGATATCTTGCTGTTACTGATGTCACTAAGATATCTTTTTTATTTTGTCATTTTTACCCCCACTCCTGTTGTATATACCCCCAATATCGCACATCTTGTTGTGCCATATTGCTTCAATATTCATCCACAGATCAGATGTTTCTGACGCATAATAATTGCTGGTAAAATTTAATGAAGTACATAGTTGCTTATTAGACCCCAAACCTGCCAGATTCTCTGATAGTAAGTGTATATATTGTATTCAGCACATTGTTTTAAGTTTTACTATAAACCATATGTTATAAACAAAATCAGTTATAACTCCAGCAAGTTTAAAAAAAAAAAGTATGCATGTGTATGGGGTCTGTTCTACTGTAATTCATTGTTGTATGACATACATTTTATGAGCACAAACTAAATTGATGGACCATAATCAAAAGCTGTGATATATTTGATTAGGTTATGATAAATGTCAGGCACATGACACTAGTGTTGTATAAGTTACTACTTTTTTTCTATGTGCCACCTCCAAATATATCACAGTAGGAGCATATAAGACTATGCTCAACATGCAAAAGACACAAATTATAAATGTTGTTTGAAATTAGATGACAGTGGCATTGATGTCTTTAGCAATTCATCAAGGTACTCATTGTTGATATATATTTTATTGTACCTCACTGAACATTTAATTTATTATGCATGTTTTGGTCTGGATCTTACAAGCTGAAAATATATTTATATCCATAGCCATCAATGTATCGATCAACTACCTGAAGTGTCACTTTTGAGTGATGTACTTGGTCTGGAAAGAGATGATGATGCAGACAACATTAATAACAATGTCACAGCTACTGTTGATATCAATAGTTCGGAAAATGCAACATCATCTCATATTACCATTACTGACAAACTATATCTAGTTTACTATCAAAATATTATTGAGTTGGCTCGTGCAATCCCTAACCATATATGTACCAAATGTGATTCAGAATTGGAAATCAGATCTAGTGTTATTGGATCATCATTACACTCTTAAGTGGGTATGTACTTACAGAATTACTAATGACAAACGATACCGATAACACTTGAAGGAAAATTATGCACAACCAATGTGCTATAAATCAGGTAGGTTTAGATTCCATGTTACACTGAAAGCGAAAATCAATAGGTTAGTATGAATCAGATTCCCAAATTTTGATAACACACTGATTGTGCTTAAAGTTGCTCTCCTAAGGCCAGCCCGCTGGTGCAGCGGTTGGATTTCTGCTTGTGGCGCCGGCAACCTGGGTTCAGGAATGGACCCGGGTTGTTGGAGGATCAGCCGGGGGAGAAGGATCGAGCATCCATAGGACTGCTCTCCATCTCCGGGGGGAGGGGGGGTTCAGCATTCGGTGCCACGGTGACACCTAGCGGAGGCTGGGTGTCTCGCAAGCATCTATGCCAAAAATTGAATTGGGGCAGGTCGGACGCTGGTCATCATTGCACGTCCCCGCCCCTGTTCACAAGGGAGAAAAAACAGCCTATGCCTGCCATCTCAATGAAGCTCAGCCCCCTAAAGCCTCGATCAACCTTAAGGAGCTGGCTCCCCGACCAGATATTTGTAGCGCAGCCCGATATGGGGGTCGGTGCCTCGACCCTGCTCTCTGGGGGATAAGCCAAGGATGAAAGGGTGAGTGCGGGCATGTCCTGAGAAGGAGGCTAGGGGGGTCAGTGACTGGAGCGGATCCTGACGGTTGGCACAGGACTAAAAAGTACAGTCATTGAAAAAAAAAAATAAATAAAGTTGCTCTCCTTTTTTTTCTATTTTTCGGTGATTGGTATTATGTATTACTCCCTTACTGCAATGGGTAGAACCAGGACTCCACCAATAAACACTGCTATTTATTTGTCTATTTTGTAATCAGCAACTATTTATGACATTGAAATTTGCTTTCTTGCACATAACTTGTTAAATGTTATAGAGTCAATGCTGAGGATATTGATCACTAATTACCATTTATTGACGCAGTGTGTGAAAGACCAAGATGGCTAGGTATATAAAGATTTATAGGTCATTGATTAGCTGTAATATTATTTATTTATTTATTTGCTTTTGGTAACCGGGTAAGTGCACTAGGCACAAAAATGCCTATTTTCAAGCATGACCCGGGAGAGTACATTTTAGATATACAAGACTGTGTATTTGATGCAGCACATGAAAGCAGTACAGTACAGAGTTAATTTTGACAACAAATACAAATAGATTTACAACGGTATGATGAAAATACAGCACAGTAGTACAGGGATCTCAAAATAATGTTAAGTGGGAACATAGGTGTTAGCAATAGCAGGCATTCAAACAAGATATCAAGTAATAAAAGAGATGTGAGAGAGTGAGGGAGAGAGAAAGCAGAGAGAGGAAGGGAGGGAATAGGGATAAGTGAAACAGAGCAACAGGGGAAGGAAAGTGGAGCTAAGGTGGATTATAGCAGGAGCAGAGGTTGATAAAGCGTAAGTGTTCTTTGTGTAGTGACTTAAAAGTGGTGTGGGAGGCTGTTTGTTGAATAGCTTGGGGTATGGAATTCCAGTATTTAGGAGCAACATTGCAAAAGGCGCATGCACCCATATTGGTTCTATGCCTAGGTATGTGAAAGAGAGCTTGGTCAGTTGAATGCAGGCCATAAGAGAGAGGCTGAGCATCCAGTAGGGATGAAAGGGATTGCGGGAGGCCAGATCTGACAATATTGTCAATTAATGAGCGGAAGGCCTGGAGTCTGTGAGCAGAGGGGCAAGGCCATTTTAGGTCACTATAGAGCTGGCAATGATGTTTGTAACGTGGAGATGCTGAAGCATAGCGGCAGATGCTGTTGTAGGTAGTGTCCCATTTGTGGATGGATGATTTGGAGGCAAAGAGGTAGGTGACAGCCATAAGCAAGTGCAGGGAGAAGAAAGCCTTGTGCCACAGCAAGTCTAGCAGATGGGGTAAGGGCATATCTAGTTCGGTAGGCACTACCTATCTTGGCGTTAACTGATTTGCAGGTGGTTGTAATGTGTAGGTCAAAGTTGAGGGATGGATCTAGAGTAACACCAAGGTATTTAAAGGAGTTGGTGCTAATCAGAGAAGATATGTCCGCGCAGGGGATAGTTAGGGCATTTTGATTCGCTTTAAATCTGGCAGCGGAGCTGAAGAGCATGGAGTAAGTTTTACTGGAGTTGAGGATGAGTTGGTTATTGGTGAGCCAGGATTGAATTAGCAAAGGCAATGGCAAGAAGATGGGTTAAGTCGGCAACAGTTCTGGCACTGTGATAAATAACTAGATCGTCAGCATAAAGCAGTGATGAACAATTGTTTGCCAGGAGTGGGATGTCATTAATAAAGATAAGTGTAGGGGCCCAAAGTTGAGCCCTGGGGCACTCAACGTTAATGGTGGAAAGGTCTGATATGGCAGAGTTAAACACTACCGCTTGTTTTCTGCGGACAGGTAGCTTTCAAACCAGGCCACTGCGTCGGTGGTAAAGCCCAGGGAGCATAGTTTAGTTAGAAGAATATAGTGGTTGACCAGGTCAAATGCCTTAGGTCAATGAAGACTGCACCTGTTAGGAGGCCCGAGTCCATGGAGGCATATATGTCATTGTTGAGTTTGAGGAGGGCAGTAGAGGTGCTGTGCCCTTTGCAGAAACCATGCTGTGAGCTAGACAGAAGGTTATATCTATGGAGGTATTCTATGGATTGGGTGGCCACTAGTTTTTCCAAGAGTTTGCTAAGTACAGGGAGAATTGCAATGGGGCAGTAGTTATTTATTTCCTTGGGGTCACCCTTTTTTGGGATTGGTGTTACTCTGGCTGTTTTCCATATATTTGGTACTATGCCATGGTGTAGAGATAGGTTGAAAATTCTGGTTAAGGAAAGTTTACGAGTTGGGCAGCGGCTTTTAGGAGCCTTGGTTCAAGTCCATCGGACCCAGTGCTGGTGCTGTCAGGAATAGTGAGTAGCAGTTTTAACACTTCACCTCTCTTTATACTCCAGAACCTAAAAGGTGGGTGCATGAGTATCGGGCTGATATCGCCAGAGGGTATGGTGTTGGAGACAGGAGGGAGGGAGGTGAAGTAGTTAGAAAGATCTGAGAAGTGGTGATTAAAAGCGTTAGCTATGGCTGTCGGGTTATTGCAGTGAATGCCATTTAACAGCATGTCACTGGGTAGTAACCCTTCGCAGGGTTACTACCCAGGAAGCCAGACAGCACCTGACCCGTGCACTAAAAGGCAATAGTTCCAGTGACCTCTCCCTGGATCACAAAATTCTCCGGTTGGTCCTGGATCAAGTCCTCACCCCTCTCACCTGCCTCTTTAACAAATCCTTCTGCCTGGGACAATTCCCCTCCTCTTGGAAAACTGCAGCGGTTACTCCAATCCATAAAGGGGTGACAGGTCCTTAGCTGGGAACTATCGCGATCTCCATTCTCCACCCCTTTCCAAGGTGCTGAAAAACTAGTAGCTGCACAAATAACTGAATACCTGACCAAATACAACATTCTCTGCCCTGAACAGCATGGCTTCTCGCTGGACACAGCACTAGCACTGCCCTTTTAGAATTCACTTCCTTCCTTCACTCCTCTTGGATTCGGGCACTCTGGCAGGGGCCGTGTTCCTTGACCTATCAAAGGCCTTTGACACGGTCTCCCACCCTCTCCTACTGGAAACCCTCTGTCTTGCTGGTTTGCCCCTGGTCCACTCACTTGGTGCTCCAGTTACCTTTCCCCGCTCCCAGCGTGTTAATATTGGTGGGACACTCTCTGACCCGCTGGAGTCTCTCTGGGGTTCCTCAGGGCTCCATCCTGGGGCCCTTCTCTTCTCGCTTTACCTTAACACCCTGCCCAGCGCGTGCCCTGGGAAAATTCTTCTTTCACGCAGATGATACCGTCCTCTTTGCCACTGGCCAAACCCGCTTCCTCCAGGTTTCCTACAAAGGGCCTATAGCTGGCACTGAAACTTGGCTTAAGGAGCATAGACTGATCATAAATCTTAAAAGTCTAAAACCATGCTCTTCGCCACCCCAAAAGAAATCTTCCAACTTCCCTCTCTCGTATCCTTTCCAGCTCTAAACTACAACTGGAGCAAGTCCACTCCTATAAGTACCTAGGTATCTTATTTGACTCAACCTCTCCTACCATACCCACATCGATTCACTGCTTCTGTAGCCAACAAGCGGTGGTATCCTGTACCACAAAATTGTCTCCCCTGATGCCCTCCGGCTTGCAGTTACATCCTCCATTCTATCCCTGGTGGACTATGGGCTACCTGTCTATGGTGCTGCCAGCATGTACGCCCTCACAAAATCCACCTCCTCCTAAACAAGGCATGCAGGCTAATCACTGGGGCCCCCAGGCTCACCCATACCTGCCAACTCTATGACCTTGCTACAATGCTTGACCTCGACGAACGCCTGCTTTACCACACGTGCCTCATCACTAAAAAAACCTTACTAGGACTCTCCCCTCCCGGGCTGTCTTCCTCCCTCCTCCCTGCCCAGCCCCTAGTCAGCACCCGGACCGCCTGTAAAGCCACCTTCCTGGTCCCCCGTGCTAGGACCTCGCTTGGGCAGAGATCTTTCTGCTATAGAGCCCCCGCTTGGTACAACACTCTTCCGCGGGCCATCACTGAAATCCCATCCATCTCCACCTTCAAAATGCCCTCAAAAGCGAGCTATTCAGCAAGCGCTGCTGCTCCTGTGCCTAACGGATGCTCTTCCTCCTCTGCACTGACAATGCCCACTGGGCAGCTCCATCTCCTCACTTCCTAACTTCTTACTTCTACACTACTGCTACTACCCCCACTGCCAACTGTATCTCTACTGACTTGAGCATTCCATGTGATACTGCTTTGCTTAACTTTTATTCCACCCTGTTTCCGTACAGATCATACCCCCGTCTGTATTACTCCCTCCCCACTGCCCTACCTGTAATCTGTTATCATGTGACCTGTTTTGACTGCATTATTGATTTACGTGTACTATTCCTGTATCATGCCCTATGTTCCTTGTAACCTGACATAGTAGACCTGTTTGGCTGTTATCATTCTACAATGACAAACTGTTATGCTCCAAACCATGTAATCCCCCTGTTGTCGATTATACCTGAATGTTCTGTGTATTACACTACCTATGTTTGCTGTAGCCATGTTGCCATTTATGTGTGCCTGTTTATACACATGCTCTTCTATTATTTTGTACCCTGCTTCCTGTATTATCTGTACCACCTATCTTTGTTTGACGAGGTACCTTTGGAAATGAGCCCCTGGCTCAAAGGTTGTAAACTGATTGCAATATAAATAAATAAATAAATAAATAAATAAATGTTGCCTGTTGTTGGCACCAAGGAGCGATTTTATGGTGGACCAAAATTTCCTAGAGTCACCTGAGGCTTTTATAAGCAGGTCCTTACAGTAGGAGCTTTTGGCTAACTGTATGTTTTTTTTGCAAGAGTTTCTTAGACAGCGATATAGGTTGTGGTCAGTTTGTAATCCAGTGATCTTGAAACGCCGCCAAGCCTTGCCTCTATCTCTTATTTGGGAAAATAGGGCTTTTGTTAACCATTTAGTCTGGGTTCCACGAATCCAGCGAGTGACATGGGGAGCATGGATGTCTTGGAGAGGACTAAAGTGGCTCAGGAAGTAGTCAAAGGCAGCCTGGGCATTAGTAGAAGCATAGATCGGGGACCAGTCTATCAGTGAGAGATCATAAGTAAACTGCTTTAGGTTAATATTGGCCAAATTCTGGAAGGTAATGAGTTTTGGGGTGGAGATGGTTTACTGGTAGAGTGCCAGATACAGTAGATAAGGGAGTGATCACTAATAGCATCTGCAAGGGTGCCTGCACCTATTATGCTGTCTGGCCGGTTAGTTAGTACCCAGTTGATTAGAGTACTGTTCCGAGGGGGAGCCATGACCCTAGTTCGGTCTGTGATCATTTGGTGAAGGTTGTGGCCATGTACCAGGGTGTGGGAGGACTGGTTTACGGTACTAGACCAGTTCAGGTTGAGGTCACCCAGAATAAGGACTTTGTTATGACTGACAGTGCAGTCTATTAAGGAGAGGAGTTCTTCAAGACCCTTATAGCCACTAGCAGGAGGGTTATAGGTGCAGACTATATGTAGCTTTTTAGAGCCTAGCTGCAGTGTAGCATGAAGTGCTTCACAGTGAGATAGTGTAGACATTTCATTATGGGATAGCAACAGGTGTGGCTTATAGAAGATGGCAACACCTCCTCCACGTTTGGGAGAGGGTCTATCTTGTCTGATGATATTGTAGTTGAGCAGGGAGCAGAGAGCATCAGGAGTGGAGGGTTTTAGCCAAGTTTCAGATAGGCACATGATATCAGGGTGGTGTTGAACAGACCGTGCCTCCAGTTCAGCAATATTATGAAGGAGGCTCCTTATGTTCATGTGTGCGATGCGAAGGCCTTTGGTATCATCCCAGGTTGTGTTACATAGAGGGAGGGTACCCACTGGTCCCGGGTTTAGTTCAACATCACCAGCAAGCATTAGGGCCAGAAGAAAAAGGTACCATAGCCTCCGATGAATGAAAGGGGAGGGCAGGGTTATGCTGGGTACTGGTGACTTTTGCAGGGTATAGGACAGGTGGTAGAAGAGTTTGTGAGGGACAAGAAGAGGGAAGGTGTCGCGCGGCCAGTTTGAGGGCGATCCCAGTGTGGCAAGAGTACCGTCAACTGGGTAATAATTATGTATGATTCAATGTAACAAAATGTGTAGTTGTGGGTTATAAAACGCAATGACTTACTTTTCCTTTTTTCTATATGAACTTAATTTATCAGATCTGCATGAAAAACCACATTTTTTTATTTGGTCATCTCAGCCAACACAGAAGCATGGAATGCCTGTTGGGGATCTAATTTTGTCAAGTGGTATACTTTCATCTGGAAATAATTTTGGTAAATTAAGTCTACTTGCCAGATCAATTAATCTTGCAATATTATGTGAGTCATCATTTTTCAGACTACGATGACATTATGTTGTTCCAGCTGTTGAGGCATTTTACAAAGAATGTATCAGTGGTATTATTGAACATAAACAGGGAAAATCTGTAGTGGTACTGGGTATGTTTACACTTAGAGTCTACCAATTTCATTATTTAATAATTATCATCTTCACATGCGTGTACATTATTTCACTGCTCCATTCATATTCATTGGTGTACACTGTTGTGATTTTATTCAGATTTGTGGATTATTCTATGTAAAAACACCAATCGGGTGTAGGTTTGGTCATGTTGGACTCTCTGGTAAACTTGCAGTCATAAAGTTTGCAAAGAAACTGCAGATTTGAATGAGGGTATTGGAAGATTTAGTGTTATACATTTATTTAATTATTTATTTTATGGTTGACTGTCAATATATTACAGTGGTTATTTCAAAACTGAACCACGGCATAAATTGTCAACCAATATAACATAGTGAATACTGGATGCACAACTATGCAAAACCAGGGTGGTGTGTCACCAAGGGGTTCTAACTGTCAACTCAAGATTCAATCTTGGGTTCCTTGCTGGCAGAGAGACCACAAAGTTTAAGGACATTGTGAGAGTGTATGGGCAACCGTACATCATCCTATATTTTTGGACTTTACTCAGATGTTCATTTTTTTCTCATTTACACATAATAATGTAGTGGATGTGTGTCTCAGATAATTATTTCTGTATGTTATGTTAATTATGTTTTTCTGTTTGTTTTACTTGAATGTAGGAGATGGGCATATGGCTAGTCCAGGTCATTGTGCACAATACTGCACTTATACTTGTATGGATAGCGAATAAAAGGAAATATCAGTGGAAATCATAGATAAGAGAGAAATTGGGTTGACATCAACAAATATGGAGAGATTAGGATTTAAATGATCAATTGATTCATTGATTGAGAACAAGATTATGGTAACAGAAGTAGTGACAGATGCTCAAACACAAATTAGGTCACTGATAAGTAAGCATACTTATGTATTGTAATCTTCAGAGATTGATAAACCAGTTTTTGAAATATTTTCATTTATATTTAAGAATATAACTTTTTTTTATAGAAAAGGAATATACTCAGATTAAGCATTCATTTAACATATGGCATGTCAGTAAAAATCTTGGAAGAAGGTTGTTAGCGGTAAGTTGTTATCAATAATATTTAGCTAGAGAAAGGAATATATTAACACACACTAAGCCAAATAATCCAATTAGATATGTAGGGGTAAATAGTACATGGTGGTCGGGTTTGATTTTGTAACATATTTTTTGACTAAATAAATGTGAATGTTGTTTGTTTAAAAAGTTAATAACAACCCATTCCATCTGTAGTCAAATTACATAATAATTCTTTGATATTCGTTGTGTTCATTTATAAATAATACATTATCTAAAAAAATATTGATTTAATGTCTTTATATTTTTTATTATAGGTATCAAAACAGAAGGAATGTAAAACCATAGCCAAATGATCTAATTGAATTATCAAGCACTTTTGGTACTGTTGTCAGGAATGTGATACAGTAGACTCTTTCATGGTATGCATATCATGAACTGAATAATTTATAATCCCCCTACATGCAAACGTACAAGAAATTTAATAGAAAAGACTATGGTTAATATCATTTAACAGAAACCTCTGATCAGTTTGCTTAGGGTTTCGGTCGACATTTTATTATGTTTTATTTTTTGCATGTTTTGTACTATTATTATTAAATTATGAAAAAACTAATAGTCATGATAAGTATAAACAAACATAGTAATAGGTTGATAATATATACCACCTGCTATCATGTCAGATATCTAAGTATCATATCTAGATCTAGTTATGTCATTCAATTTACATAACATTTGTCTTAGATATTGTTTTCAAAACTGTTAACAGGATTTGTGGTCAGATATACTTCATCATGTAACCAACAAACACAAATAGCTTCATGGACATGGTCAATACACTGGTCATTGTCTGCATGGTAAATTAGACAAAGATGCATGTTCAGAATGGACTGAAGCAGATTCTATTGCACATAAAGAGCTGCATAAAGTGTTGCTCAACTCAAGATTCCTTAATACAGTTTCATATTACTTAAACTTCAGATAACATATTCGTAGAGTAGAAATACGATTTGTATCGATGTTAATGATCATCTTAATTTAATCAATGTTATTCTGTAATGTACAGTCTGATAACCAAACCAATTAATTTTTACTGACAATGTAACATAATCTTGAACTTGTGAATCACTCTAATTATGGATCCTGATTGTGAACCAACCACCAAACTAGGTTCTGAGCTCCTTAGCCAATCATAATACTGCATTTTTTATTGCCATTTAATAATTATTAATACACCTATGTGTAATATAGAATATTTTTTCCTTGCTGGAGATGTGTATTACATAGCAATAGCATTACATGATCTGCTTGTATCTTAGTAATACATTTTATGGTCTGTGTCCTAGGAGTACTGCTGAACTGGAACAATACCATCAGCATATTTTGATGTATGCAGCTAAGAGACAGTAATATAGTTTCCCAGTTTATCAAGCTAGGAATGACCTTGCTGCCATTGACTACAATCATATTAAATGGTCATACTGTACCAATTAAATTGAAAGGGTAAAAGAGTCTACGTACGACTTTAAATTAATAATTATTTTTTTAAAAAGCAGAGTAAGGGATTTTTCATGGTTGGCAAATAAACATCAGCAAAGGAATCTCTGAATAGTGCTCAAATGTTTTACAGAATCTCTATTTCTCAGCCCCTTATTATAATTTGTAAGCAATAAGGCATGACGGGGTGTGTAAAACACATATTTTACTGCATGGTCAGGGGGTGTGGTGAGGAACAAGGCCACAGGCCAAGTGACTTCGGCGACTGGACATGCGGTAAAATATGTTTTGTACACACCCTGGAGTGGCTTATTGCTCTTATAAAATGGGCTTCTTTTTTTAAAAACTTTACAGTTGGGAAAATCATGTTTATATGTAGAAATGACAGATTTACATGTATGCATTTATGATATAACAGTCCTTCCACCCACTGCAAATGATGTCATAGATGATGTCACTGTATTACTGCTTGTCAAAGCTTGTTATTTGCTGGCATCAAGATTCAATATATGAAATGTTTCTCGTTGAATACATGGATTCAAAATTCTGCTCAGTTCCAGTGACAGAAAGTTTCTCTCCTAACATGCTGTACACACACACACACACAACAAAGGCCTCTGTTACAGCCAGAGACTCAATTATTTCACTGTCAGGGCAAGCAAAAGAGATTTCTTTGATGAGCAGGTAAAGACGGAAGGGGAATTTTTTTATTGTCAGCAAAGAAACAGTAGTAGTGGAAACTATAAACAATACTTAATGTTTCTAATCTGTTTATGTGTGTAAGTAAAGTGTGTTGATCATGGAAACAACGTTTAATTAATTTGTTTTATTTTTTATTCAAGGTAGCTTCAATTTTAGGACCCAGTTTAAGTTTTTTTGCTGTGTAAAGGTAGCAGCCATGTTTGTGATGGAAGAGCAATTCTGGTTGTAGGGGACTAAGTGAAATGCCAGTGTTTCAAATGCCCATTGTTCATGGCTTTTGACATTTCACTGTTGGACAGAACTATTTTTTTATCATGTATAAAACATATTTTATACATGGGCAAGAGCTAATCAAATTACTGGATTTCCCCTGCCATTTTATAAGCAAAAGTAGAAGTTAAATTTTGTACTTCTTATAATAGTTACTTCATTCTAGTATCTATCATCTCATTTACAGATACAGACAATTGTACAACAAGAAATCTGGCAGATGGACAGTAGTTGCCAAAAAGGTGCCAAAGAGCTATTCCTATATACCTAAGTTATTTTCAATGACTGTTAATCAAAGGCTGTCTTCAAATACAGTACTAGTAAAAAGTATACCTTTATGTCCTGAAGATCCTAGAAGAATTCAGCATAACATCGCAGAGTTTCCTCCTCCAGGCACTAAGGGCAGGATTCACAAAGTGATCTGGGACTAAGTCCGACTCTGCAATCCCAGCTGCGCTTTGAAATCACTGCAGCTTCGAAGTGGCCAATCCACAGCCGCAGCAGTTGCGGAGGGTGCTAGAGTGGGTCCCACTGCCCATAGCAGCCTCCCGCAGCTGAAGTGCTGTCCCTGGCAACAGCACCAGCAAGCTGCCATAATCCGTGGAGCCAATCGTAATCCAGCTCTGCCTTAGTGAATACCCACATCTGCGGGCAACCTGCGGATTCACAAGTGGAAACTCACTAGCGTCGAGGTTTTCCCACAGCTGCGGGACCTTCCCCGATGTTTGTGAATCCTGCCCTAAGTATCTTGTATCGATTCATAAACCAAGATTTAGATTTGTTTTGTTCAGATGTACTATCATTGTTTATAAATAGAATAATAGATAGGTTACAGTGAATTACAAGGCTGTAATTCCATCAAGAGGTTCTGGGGACATAGATAACCTCGAGACCAAAGCTTGAGAGGTTTCTATGTCCCCAGAACCTCGAGATGGAATTTCAACCGAGTAATTTACTGTAACCTATTTTTTATTTTTTGTAATATATGGATCCGATTCAAAAAATGTGCTGCTTTTTTAAATTCTGTGAACTGGGCTGGCTGCCTGTTGCACTAAAGATGTGCTCGCTCTCGGCCGACGACCCACAGTATTGAAGTCATGCCCGACCCAGGTTTGTGATTAAAGTTTTTTTTAATTTGATAGTCCTACCGTTTACTTTCTTTCTTTCTTCGTTTGGCAGGTAATCCACTTTTCCTTTTGCTGAGGAAATAAAAGTGAAGAAATGAACTGGCCCTAACTCGCGTTGGTCTCGCTGAGCGAGAGTAAACGTCTGCCATGTTTTTGCAGTTGTTTGCCCGCCTACTGAGAAAGTCTGCCAATGGCATTGCACGTTGTTACACTGGGTGCACAGACTGGAACATGGCACCATGGCAACCGTGTTTGTGTGGCAGGGAGACTGGCACATGCACTGTGGGGTTTCAGTGATAATACTATCATTTGAAGCTGAAACGATAGTATTATCAGCAGTGAATGATACTATTATCACTTGAGGAAGGGTAGTATTATGGGAAAGGGAGCAGTATATTACGGAGATTTTTTTATATGCTTTTTTGGGGGTATTATTTTAACAATCCATATATTACATTGCAGTAAACACTCATTCAGTTTGTTAATAACATTTTCATGGAGAATCCATCCATCGCCAATGGACAGTAAAATACAGGACTGTGAACGTTCACAATTGGAAATTAACGTATCAGTGACTGCTGCTGATCAAATGGACACCTAGTTCCATTGGTACATTTGGTGATTTATTTAAGGATCACCTGGATGAAATGCATAAATCTATTAAAGAGGAAACAGATTATAACAGTGCTTTTTACATTTGGATGAACATGAATAATTTGATTAGATCTAAGTGTGTAAACAATAGTATTAGGAGTAGCAAACAACAAGGGAAGACCTGGTTTAACTACAGGTGTAGAAAGGCAAAAAAAGAATTGAGTAGGAAACTCAAAGTATATAAGCAGTGGAACTTACAATTCCACAAACAAAACAACAAAATATCTCACATTAATATAAACAAAGGGATAAATACAAAAAAATCCTGGAACAAGAAAAACAAGATCATTCCAAAATATTATGGGGAAAAACTGAGAAAGGTGGTTATGTGTAAAGATGGCAGGAAATTTTGGAAATCAGTAAGCCAGGGATATAATCAATACTGTACTAAAACAGAGGCTTACATTATCCCAGATACCTGGGTTACATATTTCTCTGAATTATACTTTTCTTTGGAAGCGGAATTAATTTCACAGAATGGGGAACATAAGAAAAAATTACTCACCTTAGTAATGTTGTTTCTTCTAATGGAGTCTTGCTATATTATGACTATTGCAGTTTGTCCCAGCCTTAGAACTTCTCCGGAGGTGAAAGAGTTAACTTCCATGCAGAGCATGGAGCTTAGAACGCGAGCTCGGTTCAGAAGCTTTGTTAGGGTGGTTTCAAACCAAAACCGTCAGATCTTTACGAGCAAAAACTCACTAAGATTCTGTGTGGAAGCTGTAACCTACACTAGCCAACTGGCCACTAATATATTAACACATTTTCCTGGTCCCAACACCAAGACTCAAGTCAGTGGACCAGAAAAATAAGATAAAATAACTAAATAAACACAACACCCAAACATGAAAGAGGCATCAATAAATGCCAACAGAGGACTACCACCCCATACCCAAGTAGGAGTTCTGAGAGAGGCAGGCTGGGGGAGGTCATAATATAGCAAGACTCCATTAGAAGAAACAACATTACTAAGGTGAGTAATTTTTCTTCAAACAACCGCAATCTTGCTATATTATGACTATTACCGAACTACACAGCAGTACCTCCATGGAGGAGGGACAGAACCTACTTAGGAATAGGCTCTGAAGCACAGCTGTGCCAAACCGAGCATCCCTCCTGGCCTGAATATCCAGGAGTAATGCTTGGTGAAAGTGTGTACTGTCTTCCAAGTAGCTGCCTGACATATCTCCAAGATAGGGATGTCTCTAGCAGCGACTAGAGATGCAGCTGTACCTCTGGTAGAGTGAGCCCTCAGGCCTGAGGGGAACCTTACCCAGCTTTGATAGCAAGAGTGGATACAAGAAGCGATCCACCTGGCAATGGATCTCTTAGTGGCAGGTCTCCTTTCCCAACCTCACCATAAGTGAGAAACAGTTGGAGGGAGTCAAACCTGTGACCCTTGTGCGCTCTATGTAGTAACTTAGGGCCCTCTTAACATCTAAGCTGTGCAGCCTCCTCTCACCAGAGGAGGAATGGTCAGTGAAGAACACTGGAAGTGAAATAGATTGGTTAAGGTGGAAATCTGAAACCACCTTAGGCAAAAACTTCCTGTTAGTCCTGAGGACTACTTTATCCCTGTGAAGAAATAAAGTCAGTCTCTACTGATAAAGCTTGTAACTCACTTATCGCCTGGCAGAAGTGATGGCTACCAGAAATACAGTTTTCCAAGTCAAATACTTAAGCTCTGCCGAAGACAGAGGCTCAAAGGGGGGTTGCATCAGCTGAACAATGCATACATTAAGATCCCAAGCCTTGGCAGGGTCCCTGAATGGAGGATTGGTGTGAAGCAATCCTTTAAAAAACTTGGAAAATACAGGACGAGCAGAAAGAGAAGGGGGCTTCCCTGCTGAAATGAAGGCAGAGACAGCAGCCAAGTGCACTTTCAGGGTAGCTGGTCTCAGTCCCAAAGAAGTAAGATGGACCATGTAGTCCAATACAGTGGGTAGATCAGCAGATTCCGGGGAAACATGCTTCCCAGAACACCATATGGAAAACCTTTTCCACTTGGAGTTATAGGTAGCCCTGGTGGAAGGCTTCCTAGCAGCCTTCAAGTTCGAGAACACTTTGAGAAAGTTATAAATCAGCAAACTCTAACTGCTCAAGAGCCAAGCCTTGAGGTTGAGGATTTGAGATTCGGATACCAAACTCTCCCTGAGCACAGGTTAACAGATTGTGGTTCCTGGGGAGACACAGGAAGATGGACTGCTAAGGACAGAAGGAGTGGGTACCAGGGCTGCCTGGCCCAATCTGGAGCAATCAGGATCATTTGCAGGGCTGAGACCTGATTTTGACTAGTACTTTGAACAGGAGAGGAAGGGGAAGGCATAAAGAACTTCCCTTCCCAATCGAGGAGAAAGGCATCCAGGAGAACTGGAGCCCAACACTGGGGCCTGCAACAAAACAGTGGAAGTTGATGATTGTCTGGGGCTGCGAAAAGATCTATCTGAGGTGCCCCATCTGGCAAACACTATCCCCAGTACTAGGGGATCCAGTGACCTTCGTGATGGCCCTGGGAAATCCTGCTGAGAGCATCTGCCAGGACATTGTCCTTGCCTGGGAGGTGAACTGCTATGAGGGAAGTGTTCAGGAATAAGCCAGAGACCACAACTTCATCGCCTCGGTGCACAAGGCCAAGACCGAGTGCCCTTGTTAGTTGATGTACCACATTGTAGTGGTGTTGTCTGTTCTGACCTGTACCACCTTGTTCTGAACAGATGCAGAGAAAACCTGAAGTGCTAGAAAAACAGCTCTGAGTTCCAACAGATTGATGTGGAGCAGAGATTCCTGAGGGGACCATAACCCCTGGGTGGAGAGGTCACCCATGTGAGCTCCCCATCCCAAGAGGGATGCATCTGTAGTAAGGGTCAAGGAATGGGACACAGGGATGAAAGGCACCACCTGTCTCAGATTGCTCTGATCCTGCCACCACTGAAGGGCCTGGATCAGAGTTCGAGTCACTGGGATTAACTTGGATAGAGGATCTCTTCTTTGAGACCAGAAAGCTCTCAAATGGAACTGAATGTCCCTCATCTGAAATCTTGCTCCTTGCACCACAGCTGTGGAGGCAGCTATGTGCCCTAGGAGCTGCAGGAAATGCCTTGCTGGTCTAGAGACCTGCAGAGTGAAGGACATGCCAGGACCACTAAGGTCCTTACCCTTTCCAAGGAAGGAAGGCTCTGGCCTGCTTTGTATCCAGTTCTGCGCCTATAAAGGTGAGTACCTGGACAGGTTCAAAACTGACTTTGGAAGACTGAGAAGAAATCCAGAGAGGTAGCAGCTGCTGGGTAACTAGCAGGTGTGATTTGACCTGGTCTGGAGACTGACCCACAATGAGCCAGTCGTCCAGGTAGGGAAAAATGGCAATCTTTGCCTTCTTAGATGGCGACTGCTACTGCCAGACATTTTGTGAACACCCTTGGGGCAGAAGTGAGGCCGAAGGGCATTGCTCTGAACTGATAATGGCCTGAGGGCAGTTCGAATCTGAGATACTTTGATGGGAGCTTCTGATAAGAACATGGAAGTAGGCATCCTTGAGGTCCAGGGAGGCTAGCCAGTCCCTGGCCTTAGGGAGGAATAAAATCATTCCCAGTGTCACCATTTTGAACTTTGGCTTTAAAAGGTGCTTGTTTAGATATCTTAGATCCAGGATAGGCCACCACTCTCCTGTCTTTTTGGGGTAAGGAAGTACCTGGAGTACAGACCCTTGCCCTGGTGAGGGGAGAAACCCTTTCTACAGCTCTGAGAGCCAAGAGGTTGAGACTTCTGTTTCCAAAGCAAGAGTCTCTAAAGGGTTTGTAGGTGGAAAAGATCTGGCTCTCATCTTTGGAAATTTTTGAAGCTGAGAACCAGACCCTGGCTCACTACTTCAGGACCCACCTGTCTGAAGTTAAAGACTCCCAGTCCTGGATGAAGTGACCAACCTGCCCCTACAGGTAGTGAAGAGCTGACCCTGGGCATCCCATCAGGGTGCCTGTTTTGCAGGGGCTTTAGGCTGAGGGGTGGGAGCAGGCCTGCTCGAACCCCATCTGCCTCTCCCTCTGAAGAACCCCCTCTGTACATAGGCTGAAGAGGAGGAGGCCTGGGTCTGGTAAAAAGGCCTGTGAAAAGACCTACCCCTACCCCTGGGGGCCTGCCTCTGAGGAGTGGCTTGCCGTTCCTTGGCTTGTGCACTCCTGTAAGTGGTTCTATATTCATCCATTTTCTTCATATAATTCTCTGTCTGCTCCCCAAACAGAATTTCCCACCACAGGAAAATCCATAGCCTTAGACTGGGTATCCTGTGACAAAGTAGTACACCTGAGCCAGGCCAATCTCCGAAAAGCCACAGATGTAGCCATGACTCTAGAGGATACATCGTTAGAATCCACTGCAGCATGGAATTGCACCTTAGATGCCTCAATACCATCAAGAGCCACCTGTTCCAGCTCCTTTGCAAGCTGGCCAGGGACCTGTTTGGCTAAGGCCATGACAGTATCCCATCTAGATTTCTGGTATCTCGTAACATAAGCCATATAGTTTGCTTGTCTGAGTCCCAAGGATGCTGTCATGTATTGTTTTTTGGCCATGGCATCAATCTTCCTGGAATCCTTGTCAGGAGGATGTGAAGCCAGTGGAATATTAGCTTTATCACAGGCTGCAGCCTGAACTACTCCAACATGACTGCATTGCTATGAAAGAAAATCTGTATCAGGACCTGACAAAGCGTACCTCCTGTCCATCTTTTTATCCACAGGAGGCACAGAATTAGGAGCTTGTAAAATTTTTATTGTTTGTTTTCTAAAAGATTTATGTAAAGGGATGGACAACCTCCTGGACTCTATGATATCCATCATCTCCACATAGTCAGGCTCCTCTTGCTCATCCAAAGCCTCCTCTAAGGGAAGCTGGAGGGTCTCAGCAACTTTTTTATAAAACAAAAAATGAGAAGGGGACTCAGAAAGCCTAGGGGGAGACTCACCTGAAGGTCTGTCTGGGGAGATGTCCAGTTCAATGGGCACATCCAGACTTTCAAAGTCACATTCACACTGATCATAATCCTCATCCCCCTCCTCTGGTTCATAGAACTCTTCTATATCATAATCCTGAACCATTGGAACCGACCGAACCGACTTTTGCCAGACAGTGGCGGTTGGAGAGGAATCGAGACGAGGACTGGACAATCTGTATTGCCCTGGCTATCTCTGCAGCAGTTGGAGAAGGAATTTTGGACTCCAAACCTGCTGATTTTTAATTTTCTTTGCTGGAACTGGCTCCTCAGAGCCAGCTTTTCGTTGCTTGAGAAGTCTCGCCCTGGTCAGAGGGCACTCCCTCGATTCGGTTGGCACTGAACCGGGCTGGTCATCAGGTCAGTGGACTTTTGGCCTCTCGTTCCCTGAGCCTGCCCACTCTGTTGTCCAGGATGGCTGCAGGGAAATTTTACAAATCTGGCAGTCTGAATAGAGGTGGTCAAACCCCAGACAATAGAACACATGTAGTGTGTGGGTCAGCCTTGGCAAGGCTTCCCCCACAGACACTACAGTGTTGAACCAGTGGGCCGGTTTTTCTTTTGGGTTTCTCCAGACATGATGCCAGCTAACCAACAACACTTGCCTTTTAATGGCAGTGCCGAGGCAAGACACCTATCGGTTCCAAACCGTATCACGGGTCGTGGAAAAAACGTAATGAAATCGCTTTTTTAGAACCGATAAGAACCAGGAACCGCACTCTAAGAAGCCTTAAAGGCTTTAAACTTAAATTTTAATACAATTCGATCGGTTAACCAGGAACCGATAACACTTACAAGTTCCACACAGAAAAACCTATCTATTACTTACGATTACCATAGACAGAACTTGAACCGATCGCTTTTGGTTAAAATAATTAAATGGCGGTTAAATTCAACCGAGAAATAGCGCTTTGAACCGAAAAAATGAACCGAGCAACAGGAGGAATCTCTGGGCGACTGTTCAGTGGTGAAAAGAAATCCTGCACGTTTGGTTTGAAACCACCCTAACAGAGCTTCTGAACCGAGCTCACGCTCTAAGCTCCATGCTCTGCATGGAAGTTAACTCTTTCACCTCCGGAGCAGTTCTAAGGCTGGGACAAACTGCAATAGTCATAATATAGCAAGACTTCATGTTGTTTGAATATAAAATTAATGTACTTTCCTATACCTATGAGAATAACAAAAGAAGAAATATTTACTGTAATAATTAGACTTAAATCAAATAAAGCACCTGGCCCCAACAAGATCATTGGAGACACTTATAAATATTTTGTTGACTGGTGGGTTCCTGTCTTTGAAAAATTATTCAATATCTTTATACAAGGTCGTGATTTTCCTGCAAGCTGGTATGGAAGCATCATTTATCCAATATAGAAAAAGAGTGATCCAAGTGAACCAAAAATGTACAGACCTATTAGCTTGTTAGATATTTTAAAAAAAATATTTACAGGAATAATTTTGGAAAGATTAACTAAGTGGCTGGACAATAACTCTATATTACATGAGGTACAAAACAGATTTAGGAAGAACAGATCAACAATACAACATTGCTATGTATTAAACCATTTAGTCTGGAAACAAAGGTTAGAAAGGGGAAATGATACTGCTGCTCTGTTGACTTTTCCTCTGCATTTAATAGTATCAACAGAATGATACTGTGGGGAAATTGCAAAAACTAGGCCTCTGCCAGGAACTTTTAAACATCTTAATAAGATTGCACAAACACTCATGGGCAATGGTATAATATAACCAATATGGTCATACAAGTACAGCCTTTCGCACCAATATGGGAGTACATCAGGGCTATTTATTGGCCTCCATTCTCTTCACTATCAGTATAAATGAGATTCTTATGGGTATCCAAAATACGAAATTTCATGCTCCAAAAACAGGTACTTTTAGGGTTGAATGTTTAGCATATGCAGACGATCTAGTTATGATTTCAACGCTGAGGTTAGGTCTTCAGAGAAAGCTAGAATAGTTTTCAAAACTATGCACTGACCATAAGCTAAAAATTAATATGTCTAAAACTAAATTGATAATTTTTGGTAGTAAAAATAAAGGAAAAAAGTCTACAGTTTGGATCAGTAAAGATGAAGCAGAGATTGTCCAGTACTATGGCTATCTGGGAGTAAGATTTAGTCAGAATCACATTTGGAAAAATCATACAGAATCAACTTGTAACAAACTCAAGAAAGCATTTAATGCTTTCAAAATTTTCAATGCAAAAATAGGACGTTCCATGGTAAAAGGAATCCTCAAAGTAGTAGATGCAAAGATTAAATCTTGCCTATTCATGCATCAGAGATCTGGGGCTCCTCAAACCCTGGAAAACTAGAAATAGTTTGTAATAAAATAAGTAGGTATATTCTGATGGCACCTCAGAGTGCACCATCAGTAATTTTAAACTCAGAATTGGGTCAATATTCTATTGAGACCCTACTAAAAGAAAGGCAGATAACATTAACATTAAAATTGTTCCTTCTAAATGAGGACAGACTCCTAAAATAATGTCTGGAAGAGGAAATAAAATATTCAGAGTTGGGCTTTGGGTTTCCAACCCTAGAGGTAATTAGAAAATACCTGTTTCCATATGGACTCGGTCACACTCTATGTGATATTTACACACATTCCTGGGAATAAATAGCCTTGTCAGTTAAAACTAGACTCAGGGACATAGATAAAAATAACATGTTTCCAAATTGAAAGAATATAAATTATCTGAATGGTATAAAAAATGAAAACAAAGACTGAAACCATATTTATTGAAACTTATAGACCATAATTTAAGGAGGGTTATTACAAAATTTAGATTAAAAATATAAGCAGCAAACTATGTCCATTATAGACAGAAAAGATCAAATATAGATTCCTCTTTCTACAAGTGCACTAGAGCTATGGAGGATGAATTAAAACACATATTATTATGTCCATTAACTGAGATGCAATGCCTATGCTGGTTGGGTGACATATTGGTAGGACTCGACCTCCCCCCTGAAGAAATGCTAATTTTTTTGCTTAATTCAAATGTTTTTGATTTTAAAGAAAGTGGCAAACTTTCTGAAAAGCACGCAGCTTTAATATTGTAAAGAAATATGATTTTTACTTCTGAAATGCATTGTTGGCACTTTATTGTATTTTATATGGATATTTTTCTTTCTTCTTTTTGTTGCTCTATACCATTTAGAGTTTTTAATGTATTTATGTGTATAAATGGCTCGCAGTATAGCCTTGAGGTTAGAGGAACGAGGTATGAACGAGCTTGATATATCCAGCAGACCAAACCTGAGTTTGATTCTCACAACTTCCACTTTCATACTGTGTGACTCTGAGCAAGTCACTTAACTGCCCAGTGCTTCCAGGTCACCCCTGAAAATAGGCACTTGTTCCTAATGGGCCTTACCTGGTTACCAAAAGACTAAAAAAAAAAAAATGTAATGGCATTTGCCGATCAATAAACCTTTTGTACTTGACTATTGCTAAATCTCTCAAACTTAAATGCCAATTACATTTAATTTACGTGTTGCTATCAGTGTAATTTATGTTGATCATATCAAGTTCAAAAGGAACTAAATTTTCTATTACGCGATATAATGAGTAATTTACAGTAATAGATTGAAAGTAGGAATGTAATACATTAACGTACATACAGTAGTACTGTATATGGTCAGATGTTGAAAAAAAGTGAAACCAAATATTTATGCAGTAGATGGAGACATCATCATGCATACACTTTATTGCCAATTACTCATTTAGTATCTGAAGTGACACATATCTGCCTTATACGTAAGAATGTGATAAAGAATGCCTGCTAGCAAGATAAATTTATTAATAATAATAATAAGTTTATTTATAAAGCGCCTTTCAACATATCAAGGCACTGAACACATTAAAACCATAACTTCAGATATAAATCAATAATACATATAGCTAAAATCATACCATAACATCAAATATTAAAGTCAATTAATAAAATATGAAATAGGATCACAGCACAATAAAATTAACTTAATCATCCAAGAAGGCCATTTGCCTCAAATAAGTCTTTAAATTCTTCTTAAATTCCTCCATGGAGGTGCACTCCCGTAACCAGCATGGTAGAGAATTCCAAAGAGTGGGTGCAGCATAAGAAAATGCTCTGCTGCCAGAAGATTTTAAACTCACTCTTGGAATCTCTAACAACCCCTCATCAGCCGAGTGGAGCGATCGGTAGGGGTAGCAAGACACCAGGAGTTCTTTCAGATAGGTCAGACCCTGATCGTGAAGGGCTTTGAAAGTCAATAAAATGACTTTAAAGGTGATCCACCACCGTATAGGAAGCCAGTGTAGTTCGCGCAGCACCGGGGTAATATGACAGGTCCTACTTGTCCCAGTCAAAACCCGGGCTACAGCGTTCTGCATCAGCTGTAGGCAACGGATTTCAACCCCAGAAAGCCCAAAGTATAGGGCGTTGCAGTAGTCCATGCGTGAGGACACAAAGGCATGGACCAACGTTGGCAAAGAGTCAGACAGAACAAGGTGCCTAACCCTGGCAATATTCCTAAGATGGTAAAAGGAGGTCCTGACAATGGCCAACACTTGAGACTGTAGAGTCAGCCTGTCGTCTAGGACAATCCCAAGGCTACGCACCCATTCAGAGGTCGGGAGTGACACGCCACCAAGAAAAATTCCAGAGGACATGCCATCGCGCGATCTCTCTATCTGACCACCCAGGTCCACAACCAAAACCTCTATCTTCTCTGAGTTCAACTTTAACCAACTTGAATCCATACAACCCTGGATTTCTTCCAGAGTGTTGTTAAACACCGCGAGAGCTCCATCCTGGTCGGGTGCAAAAGACAGGTATAGCTGGGTATCATCTGCATAGCAGTGAAACCTTAGCCTATACAGTCTTATAATGTCTCCAAGAGACAGCATATACACTGCAAATAACATGGGTGACAGCACGGAACCCTGAGGCACCCCACACAACAAAGGAGTTGGGCCGGAGGAAAACACCTCCGACACAACTCTTTGTGATCTCCCAGTGAGGAATGAGGTGAACCATTGTAAAACAGTTCCTGACATTCCACAAATTTGACTCAGGCATGCTATCAACACCAGGTGATCCACAGTGTCAAAAGCTGACGAGAGATCAAGGAGAACCAGAATGGAACATCTCTTTTGATCCCTCGCCCTCAGAAGATCATTAAGCACCCGAACCAGCGCAGTCTCAGTGCTATGTCTTTTACGAAAACCGAATTGGAAGGATTCGTAGATATTAAGGATGATTAAATGGTCTTCCAATTGGGCTGCCACTACCTTCTCAATAACCTTCCCAATAAAGGGAAGGTTAGAGATAGGTCTGTAGTTTGAGAAATAGTCTGGGTCCAAGGTAGCTTTCTTCAAGACAGGTGTCACCACCGCCTCTTTCAGAGAGCTAGGAAACTCACCTGACTCCAAGAAGCACCAGACTATTTGCACCAGGACTGGACCGATGATATCAGTACAACCCAAAATTAGGGGAGTCGGTCCAGGATCCAAACTACAGCTTGTGGGACGTGCACTATGGATGATCCTCATAATATCCACAAACTCAGGTCAACCAAAGGAACTCCAAGAGAATTGAGGTACTGTGAACTCACACTGTTCTATGACATCACCCTTAGAGATTGCCGGTCACAAGTCCGCCCTGATGTTGGCCACTTTAGTTGCAAAGTAACGAGTGAGCTCCTCGCACTCTCATTGCAAAAAGGCTTTTCAAACTTGAGACAGGCTGGGCTGCACAGTCTGTCTACAGTCCGAAACATCTGAGCCGGCTGATTCCGAGCAACTGCAATCTCCCTGGACAGGAATTCTGCCTTCTTATGGGTGATTGCAGATTGATAGATAGAATAATGTTCCATCAATCTAAGACAGTCAACCTCAAGGGCGGACTTGTGCCAACATCGCTCTAACCTTCGCCCCTGTCTCCGCATCTCCCTCCCTTATTGTTTCTTCCATTTCAATATCTGACCAAAACAAAAAATAAAAAAAAAAAGGGAATAGTCATACACAATTGTAGTCAAGAAATAAGTCTTTATGTATACATTTAGAAGTGTTTCATTACATTCAATGCAGGAAAATCCTTCAAATATATATCTTAGAATGTTTCTCCTAATTAGAAAAGTAGTTGGAAAGTTATATCACTGTAATAATTCTTTAATATGTTTATATGTAGAGCAATTAGAGAATATGCATTATAAACTATGGCATTAGATAAATAATATTTGAACGATACCTTCACTAAGAAAACATTTTAAAATTGAAAAGCTTTCTTTTTTTTAAATATTATTTTTTTTGTACGTTAAAACAATTAATAACAAATAACTAATAAAAATTGAAAGATTATTACTAAGTCCGCTTCGTTCATTGGTTTATTAAGACAATTTTGAATAGACAAAGCCTTTATAATGACTATGTGGATCAGGATAAGTGTCTGTGATTTGTCAGATGCAGCAGTTGGGATAGGAACCTTCACACCTCTTCCCAGCAAACCATGATGCCACAGCACAAATTGCCTGTATGCTGTTAAACGTCGCCATCTATTTAAATCTTTGTCAATAGGAATGGCAAACATGTCTCTCCTGTAGGCTGCAGCTATTTCCAACACTCCAGGATGTAGTACCAAACTACTGAAGTCTTATGAGAACAAATAAAAATGTGTACTTAGAGACAATGCAAATACACCATATTAATGTGCTCCATTATGGGAATGTATACTATGTATGTTTGCTCTGAATAGACTGTGTTGGAACTATTACAAGCCCTTTTTACACATAAGTCACTGATAGATTGGCCTTTGACAAGGATCCCATCAGAAGACAGGTTAATAGTAAGAGGGGAGTCTAGATGTGGGGCAGACCAGTAGGTAACTGAAGGACTCAACGGTCAATAAAATGTTGCATGTGCTAACAGGGAAGACACACAAGGATAATTATGTAAAGTTGAACAATAAAACATGGGAAATCTTTTTTTCTGGGAAATGTAGATATAAGAACAAGGGGCATGGTCCGAAGATAAATGGGAGAAGGTTCAGTTGGGAAAAGGGGCTCATATGAGGGCAAACCATGGGGGATACAAGAATACAAGAGTTTTTTTGGTGGCTGAGGGGGTGGTGTACAGAAATGAGGTGTGGGGTTGTAGGGGAGTGGGGTGAGACATGGAACAATAATTATCTTTATGCCATGAATAGGCTGCATATCATCGAGGGTTCAATGGCATTGGGACAGGGGCTTGAGAAGAACTTTAGAAGCAATATAGACTAAAACTGAGGGGGGAGGCTGAGTCAGATATCAGGAAGAAGGCACATTCCAGGGGAGAGCTTGCCAAACTAACATGATCAACTTCTTTGCAAGGGCAAATAGGGTGCCGGTGTGCATTGCAAGAAGGATCACCTCTAAAAAGGGGGAGGTCAACCTGCCTTTGTATATATCACTGGTGAGGCCTTACTTAGAGTACTGTGTACAATACTGGTGACCGTACCTCAAAAGGATGAGTGATTACTGGAGGGGAATGCACCATAGAGCTGAAAAAATTATCAGAGAGTGGAAGGACTGGGACAGAGGAGGAAAAGAGGGGTTTGGGTGGAGGGGTGGGGCAGATGTAGCGATATGAAATGAAGAGATGCACAATCGGGCATACTTGATAGACCTGTGGAGCTTTTTCTGCTGGCAATTTTCATACGTTTGCATGTTCATAATATATATTTTATTCAGAAACAGAATAAAATCACAGTTGATGTATGTGGGGGGTAATGTGATGTTAAAGTGGTAGGATAGAGAGTGTGAGGATGGGAAGTAGGGCAAGACAGAAATATCAAAGAAATACTTCTGTTCAATATTCAATAAAAAGTGAGATGGTCAATTAACACGTCTGGTGTGTAGAATCAATGGAGAAGGAAAAATAGACATCAATACATTCGGCCTTCTGGTTACTATTCAAAAACACATGAAACGTGTCTCAAACTATGTGAGATCTGCCCATAACATGCTGTATCATTAATTATGATGAGGAGAGTAGTCAGATGGCATGCATGAAGTACGAAATCATTCATTAAATGATTTTACACAGGTCAACATGGTTTCCATGACTAGATTTTAACATAATTTTTGCACCAGAGAGGTGTTGTGTGTGACCATGTGGGGCATCTTTAGGGTACCATTTTAGTCCATACAGTGTCTGGTGTAGTAGCACAGAACCACTACTTCCAAAACATAATACCTTATGTCTCCATCTTTAGGCAATGATGATAAACTAATTTATTTGTCAATGACAAGGCATCAATGTGTTGATTTTCTGATTTGTGTGGATTGTCATAGACCAACACAAAAATACATGAAATGTGTCCCAAACTATGTGACACCAGCCCGTACCAAAACGTACTGGAATTGTTGAGAAACAGTTGTCAGGCATATACCCGCAGCACTTCCTTTCTGCTAATGTAGGCATTTCATGACACTTCAAGCAAACACACAAATCTGGTACATCAGTTGGCTTGTCACCATATGGGACTGCGGTAATACCTTTCTCTTCATATTCCATAAGTTTGAATATCAATGAAGGCACCTGGATTGACATTTCCACACAAACTTGCTTCAAGCTATCAATGCTCATTTTGTTAACCCTAGTCTAAGACAAAAAAAAAATATTCTATAAAGTAATTTACTAAAGTAACGTCATACAGTCCGTGATTAATAAATCTTGGTGGCCAAGTAAGTAGTAAAACACAATGGGCTGTACAGTCAACAGTTCAAATGAGTGGATAGATGTGGGGACCAGTGAAGCACAAGGCCACACCCCATCGTGTCTTACTGCACTCATGATGAAATTGGTCAGTGTATTCCAAATGGGGTTTCTATGTCTAGCCATTATGGGGAGAGATGGTGAGTATATCAGAAGGGTCAGTTCAACAGGACAGGGCAGGGGGATTGGCTGAAGGGGTGGGGCAGATCAAGTCGCAAGTGTGGAGAAGGGTGTGGTGGGTCATAGTGCTAGCGGAATCGATCCAAAAAGGAGTCAGAAGGGGATGGAAGAGAGAACAGCATACTCGCATATAGGTGGAATCAGTACCTGGGTTGATAATGGGTAGGACGGGACAGTCCTTGCTCAAGTGTGTTAGGAGGAGGAGAGAGAGAAAACCCGCATGTGGTGGTGCACAAAGGCACAAACGACTTGGGAAACAGTACGGTTGAATTGGTAAAAGAGAGGTTCGAGCAACTTGGGGTGTTGCGTTCGGGGTAGGAAGTTCAGTGGCCTTCTTGGAAGTGCTCCAAGTACAGAGGACAAGCATGAAGAGGAAAGAGAGGACAGTGTAATTTAAATCTTGGCTGGGAAAGTGGTGACAAAAGCAAGAATATGGGCTAGTTGAAGGTTTGGTAAAACACTTTTGGTAAAACACTTGGGAGAACAGTGACCTGTATGTAAAGGACAGACTGCATTTGAATAAGGTGGGTTAGGTAGTCTTGAATCTAAGACTGTAGGAATAGATAGCATCCAGGGTGGTTTACACTAGGTATGGGGAAGGTGAGTGTGCGGCAGGTATGCAGGGCCACCAGACTGGGGAGCCAAACAAGCTAACCCCCCCCATGCTAACAGGGATGGTACCAGGGTAGAGTCACATGAGAGGAGTCAGGATGAGGGGGAATGGATTATGGTAAGGAAGGGAACTGGGTGGAGGGTTGTCTCCCAGAATGCAAGGAGCTTGGGGAACAAAACAACTGAGTTACAGGCTCTCTTGGCTGTCAAGATGGTGGACATCACTGCCATCACAGAGACTTGGTCCACACCATACCAGGACTGGGATCTGATTATCCTAGGGTATAGGATATATATAAAAAGACAGAGGAATGGGAAGAGGGGAGGAGAGGCAATTTGCCCATGGAGGAGCTACCATTTGAGAGGGGTTCAGATAGAGGTCACCAAGGAGGAGAAGGACCTATGGGTGATCATAACAGGTAACATGAACAACTCAGCTCAGTGCAGGAAGGTGGCAGCTAAGCCCAACAAGATGCCAGCGTATTGCAAGTGGAATCTCATCCAGATATAGGGATGTGATCCTGCCACTATACAGGTCAACAGACAGGACATATTTGGAGTACTGCGTGCAGTATTGCCGTCCTTTTTCTGAAGAAGGATATAGAGAATAATGCATATGTATGGAGTTGATATGGAGTTTTTTTACACACCCAAGTTGTGTGATAATATACAAACCTCGAGAGGCGAGCTCGAGAGGTTTCTACTATCACACCCAGGTGTAAAATCTCAATTTCTACTCCATACATAATGTTTTATTTTTTATAATAACTGGTGATCCTAAAAACAATTCAATACAACAATTAACAGTAAGAAGCGAGGTGAAAACGCTCTCATTTCCTTACTAGTAGGCATGCCCCCACGCTATTCAAGGAATGACATCACATAACCGTGCTAGCGTGGGGGGTGTGCCTACTAGTAAGGAAGTGCGAGCGTTTTGTTGTCATTTTGAATCTATTTACTCTGGAATGCAAGTGCTGGAGGCTTCTTGGCGCGAGGCTGTAAAAGTGGTTGATACGACTTTTTTCGTATCAACCTGCGGGTTGATACGACTTTTTACAACACTCAAAAACGGGTTGATAATGGGTGTAACCAGTTATTATATCAGATTAATGGAGGGGGTGCAGCGTAGGGCAACTAAGATGATCCAGGGGCTGCATGGCAAAACCTAAGAGGACAGGCTAACTGAGATGAATAAGTACTCCCTAAAGAGAGGAGGAATTGGTGGGACATGATTTAGACCTTTAAATATGTGAAGAGGATTAACAAAACAGTAACAGAAGGAATACTTAACCTGAGGAGTGGAAGGGACACAAGAGGGCATGGTCTCAGGTTGGAGGGTGGAAAATATTGGAGAGAGATGATGAGGCATTTTTTCACATAGAGGGTGACAGAGAAATTGAACACTCTACTTGAGGATGTGGTATCCTGTATCACAGTGGGCAGTTTTAAAAGGACATGGAACAGGGTGCGGGGAAGGGGTAAAGGTGAGGGTGGAAGGGAAGGGTTGGCCTGCTGAAATATAAAGGTACTAGCTGTGCATTCAAGCAGACTAACTTAATAGACCATAAGGCCTGTTTCTGCTGGCAGTTTCGTATGTTCATATGATCGCAGTACACACTTCACACACCGTAAACAACCAGATTGCTTGGAAACCATTGCACTTTTTATAAAGTAAATTGACAACCAGGCATATGTAATCCCAGACTGCATGACTATCCATGTAAGGTACTATAGTTTGAAAAGACAAGATCAGACATCCATGAGCACTGCAGAGTAGTATCGGTTACAAAACACTGACCTAGTACTATAACATGCACTGGCACCATACAAATAAGTGGATAAATGCCAGATTGGATGATATTATAGATGCTCAGACTCAGATAATTCATCAGTGTGTATTTTAATAAAAAAGATGAAATATGATATAGTGTAGATAAATCATTTATCTAACAGCGCACCATTGTATATTTCATGTATGCAATAGGGATGCTTTCTATCAGTGCAGGAAGATTTGGTTTTGACTGTTTATCTTTTTTTTTAATGATAATTTCTGGGAGTTTTGGTTAACTTTCCTAGAGTATGTCCGCCTAGCATAGTGGTTGCTATTAAATGAAACACCATTCATGTTGTAGAAAACCTCTTGCTGAACAAATGTCATGCTCACAGTACCATGCTACTTTTTTCATTTTAAAGTTATTCACATTTGTTTGTCAAAAAAGGGAAAATAAAATCAAATTTGATGCTGTTTTTTGCCAATTATAAAGAAAAACTAAAAGGAATCTATAAATGAAACACCACTCATTTTGAAGATATTTTTGTGCTGAACATTTTTTGTGCTCAAAGTACCATGCTATCATTTTTTGTTTTAAAGGTATTCACATTTGTCAAAAAAGTGAACAAAAATTAAATTTTCTTGTTTTTTGCTAATTATAAAAAATCTATAAGGTATCTATAAATGAAAAAACATTCATTTTGTAGACAATTTTGTGCTGAACAATATTCGTACTCACAGTACCTTGCTATCTTTTTTCATTTTAAAGTTATTTCCATTTGAATATGGTTAGTACTGCTTATGAGGCCAAACATTCTAAAAAGATTTGTGACAAAGTAACTGTGTGTATAAATGGTCACTGTATGTATACATTTATTTATACATACAGTGACTCAGACAAACACATTTATCACACTGAATATATGTCCACCCCATTGCGCCACACACACACACACACACACACACACACACACACACACACACACAATTGCCATCCTTATAATAAATGATCCAACAACCTTAATAGGTTTCATTACTCTGTTGTGTAACTTACAATTACTGAAATTCAACCTAACTCTATTCAAATACATATACTGAACTAGAACAATTCTCAAGCTCTGAATTTACACTATGACCGAATAAATTAAAAGGCACATAGAAACATGTTTCTATGTAACGCTACTGTCTGATTTCAATCCATCTATTTTGTTTTTTCTTAATGAGTTTGAAACAAATTTTTTTCTCAGGTTGACAACCCCCCTTTTCTGCTAGGTTGGATGGTATTGTTCATCACCTTGAATTTCTTCATTTTCTGATAAGCTTTGATGAGAGGTAGATGAAGTGCTGTCATCCTTAAAAATAGAAATGAAAATAAAATTACATACTTACAGAAGTAAGTACAAAATAATCTTTTTATGCAAGTATTACTATGGTATATAATACACAAATTAATCCAGGAGTATCAGTGGACTATGCTTATATGATTTCAAAAAGGCATACAATACAGTCAATCACAGAATGATAGTGCATAAGATGGATATGTTATGAGTGGTTAGAAAAATATATAGGGTAGTTGAAAGCTGGCTGAAGGGTAGAGGTCAGTGAGTAGTAGTGAATGTGGTGCACGCCACATCCATCAGGAGCCTACTCCATGCATCCACCATCTTTTCTGTGAGGTAATACTTTGTCACTCTACCCCTTAGTCTACCCTCTTCCAACCTCATATTATTCACAATCATTCATGGACATCTCATTTATGAGAAAATATTTCTCTCCAGCAGTCTATGTATACATTTCTGTTATTTGCAGCTTCCTATCAAAGCTCCAATGTCTCTCATCTATTACAGATTATCCAGAATAAGGTCTCACCATTTCTAATCAAACTGCAGTTTGATGCAGGATATGCACAATCTTGGTTGCCCTTTTCTGAACTGCCACAAACATGAATTTGCTCTTTTTTGATATGCTGTATCTAGACCTGGAGACCATATTTCAATATATGAATGTTCAATGTACAGTGGCATAAAATCCACCATCCTTCTGCTGGTGATACATTTCACTATGCATCCTGCCTTCCCAATGGCTCTGCCCACAGCATTTGCACACTGTTTTGACCACTTTTAACCCTTTGGCTGCCAACAGAATTAGAACATTCTGTATAGGAATTTTTGACTGTTATATCAGTCCATGGCACAGCAAGGGTTAAGTCATCAGATGTAATTACCTGCAAATATCTATCCTGTTAGGTTGCCATCAATATCTCCAACCTCTACCCCCCAGCCATCATGGAAACATCCCTGCAATCTTGCACAACATATGCATGTTTTTTGTTTTACTTTTTTTTTTGAGGGAGGAAATGGTAAAGTTTCAAATTGACCATATCTATCTTTAGCAATCTAATCTACAGTTAGATTAAAAAAAAATAAAATCCACGGTTGTAGACTATAGAACTAAGCCATCTCAAAGTTACATACAGGCATGCAGATTTGAGTTCCAGTTGACACAGCATCAATTTCATTATTGATGCGATAATTTATTATGATAACCAAATATTAAAATTAAATTGATATTCAAATGATTGTTGGAATCTTGAATTGCTTGGCAAAAACCAGTTCTATTCAAGTTAAAACTGCTCCCTCACTCATTATTAGTCACATGCAACTGTCAGTATAAAATATTGATGTAATGACAAATTATAACAAGTAATTATTGAGTGTTTTGAAAGGATAATGAGGAAACATTGAAGTGTTGCATGGTAAAAGTAATTACTCACATAGCAGAATTAACTAACTGGCATTGTTTATCCGGTAGGATACACAAATTAATTGGGTATACTGACTATATGACATATCTGCAGTAATGCATATAATTATACCAACAAGAACTTCTATAGTCATAGTGTCAACTAAACCCCCAAAATGCAGCTTCAAATAAATTTACGTGATAATCAGCAAAAAAAAAGAAAGAAAGAACTAGAATTATCTTTTATTTATTTATCTATTTATTAAAATGTTACACCAGGAAGACATAATGAACAAGTTACTCGTCTCAGGAACGGACTTTAATGTCAGGAAAATTATAGGTACATGGGGTGCCATGTTTAAATACCCTCATTCTTTTCTAACAATACTGGGACCGCATATCTTTGCTGTAGATCATCTAAAGTTTCTATGACATGTATCACCACAAGAAGAGATGGAAAAAAAAATATTTTTAGGAAATGTATATGTATTTACAATTTTAAAACAGGGTCGAGTCATCAAGTTTTGAAATATAAATGGTGAACTCCATGTAATTCAACATGTCTGATGTAGGTTTATGGAACAAGAAAAAAAGAGACCTGTTCTTCAGAATAGCATTATTGTTGAAACCTCTTCACTGCTTTAACACAGATAACCTAATCTGTAATTTCTGCATCAGTAATTCTTAATTTGTACAACCACCACCCCAACAGCCACACCCCATAATGTCCAACAAAAGTATCTGTATGACAAGCTCTAGATCGCAACATCATACTATCAACAGTCTGAGCCAATTTACAGTGGCTGACAAAAAAAAAGGAAACTAAGGCATTCTACACCGTCACTCACAGAATGATAGTAAGTACCTGACACTAACAGAAAGAAGTATATGAAAGATCATGAATGAAAACACTGAAATCGGTGAGGGCAATCAGTTTCTGTCAGTCTTGTGCGCATTATGTATTGCCTTTCTATTCAGTTAATAATTTCGTATTTCACTCAGTCATGTTCATGAAATCCTATCATCATGCTTGGAACAGGTCAGAGCATGCTTAAAAGCATGCACACCCACTCCATTAGTTTTATGTAATTATGCATTTAAAAAAAAATAGGATCTGGGTTCAAGCATCCCAATTAATTAGTATTTTCTCCTTTGTCTCCTGGGGTTTCTGCCTCAGCTTAGTTAGGTAACAGAATGCAAGGATATTACATTGTACTGCTGTTGCATGCCATAACACCCTAGGAGCGCCACTTAATTTCTCAACTCTCTGACATTAATGTGTAAGCACAACATAAGCTTGTCGTTACACATGACAAACTGCTAATTATTTACAGATGCCCACTTGTTGAATATGGCATTTTAAATACTTGGCAATCTTTGTAATAAACTGTATGACGATATCCACCAATGAATAATTTTATGCAATGAACTTCTCTGGTCAATGGGGGGATGTCAACTAATGTTTCAATCATGGTGACATTGTAAAATCAGGAGTAAGCATTCTTAACAAAGTTTGCACCCCAATCTATTCAGTAAGAAGTTACTGATTAGACTGCCAGCTCCTACATGCACTGTGTCTTTCAACCACCGCCCCCACTCCCATCCAGACTGACTGAGTATATGACAAGCTTGAGACCACAGCCGATTTCAAGTCAGATCTAAGTGACCTCCACTGACAGGAACAGCGACTTGATTTTAAAATAAAATGAATGAAACCCCACACAACATAGTAAAAATGGCCGTTTCTGTCCACCTTACCTCTGAGGATAATCTACTATCAGCCATTTCATTGAGTGTCCCTGTCTGTCATTAAATATTGTTCAGACTCACGGGTTGGCTCACATCAAGTTCACAGAGGTGTTCTTGTGTAGAAGAGAGCGCTTGCTCTTTCCCGATGCAGCTGAAGATGTCATGTGACGCTAGGAGCGAGCAAGCAAATGAGCTGATGGCAATTTTCTGGTGACTTGCCAAAATTAAACAAAAAACAAAGAAAATAAAAAACAGACTCCTGTAGACCCCCAAAAAAACATACAGCATTGATGCAAATAACAAAATCACTCTACCAGACCGCAATAAACTGTTCATATTGAAAAAAAAATGGCAAATCAAAATAGACAGTGTCCCTTTAAGAATATTACAGGATTTAGTGCCTCCTAGTGTTCTGCTGTTCCGGTCAAGCTTAAGTTTACTCCTGACAGGCAGGTTGGATACATTTGGTGGTTGTTTGCCAGTAATTGTGGTTACTGGAAAATACATTTTACTATGTAATCCTTAATGAATACTGACGGTAGGTCTTACTTGTAGGGTCTGCAGATCCACGTTATGAGCAGCAACTAAGGGTATCCGGTTGGAGACAGTCTTTATTTTGTAGTAGTTATCCTCTTGACATAAGTGTGGCATGTTCCACAGATCTAACAATTCCTCTAGAAGAGTATCCCTGTTCAGTAAGTATTTTTCTCAGTGAGACAAGGGGCTGGATTTTCAAACACACCTGAATGCCTCAAGCCCAGAATGCGTTGAACATATGGTGCATGGGGCTTGCAGCATTCTCCCGGACGGCGATCTGGATTTTGTATCCCATGCGCCCATTGCTGCATGTTACACCAACATTTTCTGGCCTAGCTTATGGCAATCCCGGGTACACTTTTTACAAAGCTTGTGCCAAATGTCTGGCGCAAACTGCTGTAAATCAGGTAAAGTGTCTCAACTGCGCCCAATCTGCTAAAATTGGGTGCTGTTGCAACAAAGGTGTTTGGCACAGTTGCATCAAAAAATGGGTTAGATGCAGGGCTTGACACAAGCCCTGCATCGCCTTTTGAGAATCCGGCCCAAGGTGTTTAATTCTGTCATCCTCACAGATTCTGTGGCATCAAAGTGCCCAACTGTACATTACAGATTTTTTGGGGTGTCAGGAGTGATTGCTGGTTTTGTGTAGCCTTCTCTTAGTTCTTTTAGAAGTGTAGGTGTCGGCTGGCCCAGTGGCACTGAAGGCTGAGGCGCTGGATGCCTCACCTCGGCACGCTGGTGACCCTTGTTCAGGAACAAGCACAGGTCACCGGGGGTTGGCAGGGTAGGAGAGGGATTGACCATCCACTGGACTGCTCTCTTTCTCCGGAGGGGGGGGGTCACTAAAGTCAGCGTGCGGTTGCCTCCTGGTGGAGGCTGGGGGACACTACGCTCTGCTGTGCATTGGGGGTGGTGCTGTAGGCAGACATCTGGAGGGGGGCACGTGAGGACACGTGTGCGCTCCCCTCCACTGACGTCATTGCACGTCCTCAGGCCAGGGGATCAAAAACACCGAAAAAATAGGATGGCGCCTGACGCAAGCGGTTTGATGGCTGTCCGCAGTTTCGCTGCATGCACCAGTCTGGATCCATTTTCTGTGGGAAGTAAGGGCTCCCTGTGGCCCCACTGCAGAGGGGAAGCCACAGGAGTCAGGGTGCCCACAGTAGAGGTGGTTGGCGGCTGGATGTCCCCCAGAGAGGATGCGTCAAGGTCGGGGAGCAGATCAGGTGATCAAAAAAAAAAAGGAGGATAAAAATAGTAGCCAAAAAAAAAAAAGTGCATGTGTCACATTTGGGATGGACAGGAGATGTCAATTTCAGGAGCAGTGATGGTGCAAAATTATGTGCTTGAGTAGCAGCATACTTTTCAGAAGTGGTGGTGGGAGGATGGACGGTAATGTTTGGGGAACAGTTCCAAAGGAACAGAAGGCAGTCTAACAGCATACAAACAGCTCCAGTATTGCAAATCTAGGATGCAGAACAGCTCTCTTTATTGTAGTACTAACTGAAATTCACAATAAAACAACACACGTGCAGGTATCTATCCAGCTCAGCGACACTCACCAACACCCCAGCAGCTTCGAGCGTCACTGGCTCTTCCTCAGGTGGTGAGCTGGTTATTTTACTGTGAATTTCTGTAACTGCTACAATAGAGAGAGAGATGTTCTACATCCTGGATTTGCAATACTGGAGCTGTATGTGTGCTTCCTGAGTACCTTATATTCCTTGGCGCTGTTTGCTGAAAATTAGCTACTTCTTGAACAGCACCAGCCATCTTTACCTGAGCATACTTGACCTGTTGTGTGTGTAATGTTTGGGGAACTCAAAACTTGCTTCTCTCATTTGAAAATGTAGTGCTTGAAGAGTAGCCTCCTTTGGTAGCAATGGAAATATTCTAAAATGAAACTATATTAAGTTAAGAAAATAAAAACAACCAATGGAAAACTACAATCTAGCAAGATCCTCCCACCACCACAACCGTCATTCGTTTCTCCCCTGCCCAAATTAAGGTTTTTAGTTAACACATTCTTTGAATACTTGGAAATACAGTTTTTAAGGCATATTAGTATGCTCTGTAATCCCTGATCTGGAGGAACATCTGTGGCCATCTCTTGCATGCCAGCCTGCTTTCTGTACTCAACTTATGCTAATGAATGCTGCTGACTAATAGCAGAGGTTGGCAGTGCTCACTGGCACAAGTCAGGCACAGGAAGTGCAAAATGGCCACAGTCATTCCTACAGTTAAGGAGCATACTAGTGTAACTAGCCTCTCTCTTTGCCCAGCTCGAGGCCAGTTACTAGAGGACACTCAAAAGGTTAAAAACAACAGCAATCCCTGCTTCACTGTGATATTGCGCAAGGATGAAAACAGTTCAGAAGCAAAACAAAAACAAATCCGGCATCAGTTCTCCAAGTGCAAACAAAAGGCTTTTATTTAAGCATGTCACAAATGCACTCCACGGGTCAGGCCCTCTGCTCCCACAGTGCCAAACCTGGAAGTGCAATATGTGAACAGGAGACAAACAGGGTAACCCTCCTGTCTATTTTGGGTCCGAAACAACTACCAGTATCAAGTACTGGGGTCAAATATGAGCCCTTTTTCGCTAGCATGCCCAGTTAACAGGTTCAAATATCACACCCTCTTCAGGGAAGTGCAGTGCAATACTTAACCCAGCCTGATTCACAGTCCCTCTTTTTGACTCAATTGAGACCTAGGTACTTTTCTTTTTTTTGTGTGCATATGGTAACACACTGTAAGCGCTTAACAGTTCTGGCAGACTTATCAACACTGTCCCAGCATCCACATTCAAAATGAGAAAAAAGACTTGGGCAAGATTTCAAGGAAAGCAAAGTTTACTAGAATTAGAAATAGTAAAGGAAATACCACACACAGCACATATAACATTTAGATTACAGTCATGAAAATTAAATGGATAATTATACAAAACCACCTTATTACTGAGTATTTTACTCCTACCCTAGTTTCAATTAATAAATAGTGGTGGTTGATTCACTTAAAGTGCTCTGGAGAGTGTGTCTTGTCCTGAGTCCAGAATCAAAAAGCAATATTTTCTTTCAGCCAGTTGGTAATATTCAGTTACAGTCCCAACCTCCCTATGATGTCACAGCTCTAGACCGTCAGCATGAGGTCATTCTTTCCTGCATACAAATTAGTCTCAGGCATGTGCAACTGCTAAATATCCCACAAATAAAATATATATATATATATATTTTTTTTTTAATTAGTAAGCCTACTTATGGCAGGTCAGAATTACCCCTTTGATCTTCAGAGAAAATTCTAAAGTTATTTCGCTTAGTGGCGAGAAATCTAACAGGTATTTGTCAGAAGTTGCTTTCCTCTTAATAAGTCATACAATGCAGTTTGTTTTCCTATATTTCACACTAAATGGGTGTTTTACAATCTGTAACAACCTGGTATCGGAAGGAAGCTCTTAATTAGATTTTCCACTGGGTCACAGAGGGTGCAGTCTCTCCATACCACACTTAAAATCCCAGCTCCCATAATGCTCTTATGCTGGCTGCCATATTTTCCAAGCAGACATTCAAAGAAACATACATTTATAGCACAAAACTAATACAAATAATAACAAGCAGATTGCTATCCGTCACAAAGCATATAGCCTGAGCAACATTCAGCTTGGGGCTCAAAAATCCCTCTACCGGTTTTGCTCAGCAAAGCATCATCAGGAGGATCTCAAAAGGTTAAGCCTGACCATGAGAACTGTCCTCCTGGGGGGATCCTGCTTGGAGACAGGATGCCTTACTGTTTGTGCTGTAAGTAGCCCGACTCAGCCAGAAGCAGGAAAAGCTACAAGAGGGGAAGTCAAGTTGGGGAGTTTAGACTGAGGGAAACAGAAAGGGTGGGAAGAGCCAGGGAAGCAGGACATCAGCCGAGTCCAGCTGCCCTGGAGTGCAGGGGGCTTGCAGACTCAGGGATGGTGGCAGGGTCCCTCGGTACAGGTGGCATTGGTCCCCTCTGGCAAGGTCTCCAGAGGCCCAGAACCTAGGCAGCATTCCAAAGGGAAAGGACACCCCCCAACTTGAGCTAGGAGAAGGAGATGGACTGCAGTAGCCCCGTCCTCACAGAGCCAGAAGAACAGAGAACAGTATGACATAACAGGGAGTTGTGGCGGCCCCCTTCCAAGGGAGTTCGCTGGGCTCCATGAGGATCTACACCCACCATGAAACTGCTTGACAGAGAGAGAAAGGGCAGCTCAACTTGAAAAAAAGGCACAGCTATATGTAAGCCTTTCATTAAAGATGCTCTGAGTATGGGAAAAAAAAGTCTAGGTACTTAGCTGAAGGATGTATAACCCTTGGGGAGAAGTCCCAGATTTTTAGGTCATCAGGAGGAGAGGGCCTGGCAAGAACTGGGGTCAGTAAGTCCCCAGGATGTGGCCACGCAAGGGAGCCTGTTCCTTAGGCCACTAGGGCTATCAGTGATGTTGCCAAAGGAAGGCAAGCACGGCCAAACCAAGCAGTTCAGAACTAAAGGGTAGCTTATAGTCTAATTTACAGTTTGAATGGAATGCCACTGACTGGCAAATTACCGAGCCGAGGCATGTTTGACCCCACGGTAGTGCTTGCCCTGTCTGGGAGGATGCCACCGAGCACTTATCATGGGAGTGCCAAGGCTCCAGGTATCCCGGATATGGGAGGAAAGGCGTATGAAAATGGAAATGGCAATTTGAGAAAACTGTGTGTAACCCTCCCCACCCCTGTCCTTTTACCAAAACAACAACAGGTGGCATGCTGTTGGCATTTGACAGCAATACCTGGTGGGGAGCTGTATATCTACGGGTTTGGGGAAGGATAAGACTACTTGGCACAAGAGGCCTAGGTTTGACTACTCTGCACAGGGGCACCCAAGTAAATCCAACTACAGGAAGCAATAACTGTAATGTCCAGAACCAGAATTGGGATTTTTCAGTGTGGCTTTATTTATTAACTCACTGAACATAAACAAAGCTCTGTATGGTCCCCCACAGGGCTACGTAACTGTAATGCAGATTAGAGGTTAAACATAGTGGTCCATTTGAGGAATGAACACTACAACAGTTGTCTGGCTTTGGACCCACCAGGCACTCAGCCCGGACTTTGCATGCGCATTGGATACACAGCCCGACTGGCCCGGCTCCCCTGCCGGCCACTCTACTGACGGTCCACTTGGCGAATGAACCCAAACTCTACTTGGAAAGACATCCCATCAAACAAGGAAGCTCCCAAACTGTGGCTCCCCACACCACTTGAAGTCTGCGACTCCTAGAGAGATTTTGTTTTCGTACTTCCAATTCGAAACTCCCATCAAACAGGGAGACTCCCATCCTACAAGGAGTAATGTTCCCATCCTGTGGCTCCCCACACCACTTGAAGTCTGCGACTCCTAGAGAGATTTTGTTTTCGTACTTCCAATTCGAAACTCCCATCAAACAGGGAGACTCCCATCCTACAAGGAGTAATGTTCCCATCCTGTGGCTCCCCACACCACTTGAAGTCTGCGACTCCTAGAGAGATTTTTAAGTTGCGACCCACGTCTGGGTACCCACCCCATCACTGGCCAAGCGCATGAGGCGAGTAGCAAAAACAGAAGAAATCCGTAGAGGTGGACCTGGTTACTAAAGATGGGGATCTAACCACCTCCAGCTCCCACAGCCCATACCCAGCCATTTCTCTGAACACACAGAAACTTCATGACTGTAAAAATGTAGATTGCATGGTGGATGAACTGATGCACCCCCTCTACTGTGAACTCTAAATCCATTTAAGCTTTAAACTGACTGCTCCATTTGTTCGTCCTAGTGTATATAGTGCTCCCAAACAGCAGTCCCCAATAACATTTCCTGACTGAAAACAGTTGTTTGCCCCTTAAACTGGAGCCAAACACTCACCCAATCGTTGCAGGTGCCCCACAGGCGAAGTCCTTTAACCTTTTCTGTATACCCAAACAGACAAAGTAATTTCAGGCAGCTTCTTTCCTTGGTGGGAAAAGGGGATTGCCCCTGGAACCCACAGAGACCTTTTGCTACCTCCAGAGGGAGGGGGCACTGAGACCGAGAGGATGGTCTCCACCACTTGAAGTATGGTGAAACACAGAAAAACTTCCTTCTGTGTGGAGGCAAAACTCAAACTACAGTCTGATACTTCCTTCTTGCTCAAGGACAAACGGAAGACTGGCTTTTTGAATCCCAAAGTTCTAGAACTACTCTGAGCTGAAGATTCCAACGGTGGCTGTGGCTCATGCAGCTGTAACAATTCTATAATGATGTCATCTCTCCAGTCTCAGCTGTGACTGAGGACAGAGTGAGACAGTGTGAAACCCATTTAACTGGAGTTTCAGAAGCTGCCTTCCCTGCCTACCACTACGTCTTACTGGGATTCTAGTAACCCCGGGTAACAAAGGGGTTACGCATAAGCCCTTGACCAGGAAAATGACTGTCCCCAGTCATTATGCACCGGCCTTAGGCCATCCACCTATGTGCTACCTGCAGAGGGGGTGATCAGGCCCTCCCACCGTGTGTGTGCAGCACAGGTAGAACACTAAGGCCTAGAGGCCTATAGCTGACATTTCAGCTCTACTCTATCCACTTACTATGGACACCTAGTGGCTCTGGTAGAACCGTTCAGAGCATAGCCCTGATAGATCAGCACTGCAATCCCTACGGCCATTCAGGACCACAGCCTGTCTATCCCCCTAACCCTCTAGGGAAAACCTATCTGCCTCTACATAACATCCCAAATAAAACAAAACCCGGGACCTCCCCACCTTTGGCAGCCTGCAACTACAACATTAGAAACACAGCAGTACTTTAATTTCTAAACATAAGCACTGAAATGAGGAACTCCGATGAGCCCCTCCTCCTCTTCTTGTCTTCTCTTCTTTCTTCCAGGAACACCTGTAGAAAGACAAAAACAACAAAAACAAAACACCCTAATCTGCATTTACGATCTACCTAAATAACGATGACTACAACAACAATAACCACAACCCTTACCATACAGGATAAACAAAAAGACTAAACAATCCCAAAAAGAAAAAATATATATTTTTTTTTTAGAAAAGTAGAAAAGACAGTATATACATTAAGTACAGAAATGACATTGATAACAATACACTTTTTTGGGGGGGGATGGAATGCCCTAAATTTCCTACTAGTGACTACAAGGCCCGAAGGCCAGTCCATCAAAGAGTCTCTCCTGGGCCGAAGCCCTGTGAACATAGTCTTTTAAGGCCATAATCCTGAAGGGGAGAGTCTTTGCGGACAGTTCACACACTGTTTGAAGTCTGTAGTGTAAGGTGTGTATTGCAATGTCATAAAGATAGAATAAAAAGAGATTTTGACTCACCAGCCTCTTGAAGTATTCGAACGTCACCAACCTGGTCCCTGCCGAAGACTCTACCTGGCAGCATTTCTTCTGATACAGCTGGGCGGACATCTTCCGGGAACCCACAGGAGTGCACATCTGGAAACAGCTGGGCTGATGTCATAACTGGAGAAGGAACCTTAGAACAGGAACAAAAAAGAGAAACAGCTGGTCTGGCATCATCCGATTACCAGGCGATGAACAGGAAAACAGCTGGGCTGGTGTCCTCTCTGGATCTGAAGTCATCTGGTGGTACCAGTAGGTGGTTGGTGACTGCAGACAGTTTACTGTAGACTGAAGAATGTGGGGCCCCAAATTTTTGTTTATTCAATTTGGCAGTTCAATAAAGGTACTTCACAGTTCAGATGTGGCAGTATTGACTACCACTGCTCAGCTCTCCATTTTGTAGGCACAAGCTTAATTACTGGGAGGTCCTTGTACTGAGGCCAATAGTAGAGGGGTCAGGGGCTTGAATTATTACTCCATCTGGACGCACATAATTCACACAGTGGGAGACTTTTGTCCCTCTCATTCACTATTCTCACTCTGTCCATAAACAGTGTCCTGCCTCTCTTCCACTGTGTATACTTTTCGTGGAACAGTCTATTCTTTACATGCTGGTTAGCCCCAGGATGCACATGTTTCATTGCTTCATCCCAGATCCAGGATTTCCTGCAGTTCTCAATTTCCTCCCAGACTCTCCGAGGAAAGGTAGGAAGGTCATATCAAAGATTTCATTGGCCTTTCTACGAACCAGTCTCTTCTCTTTACTTGCTCTGGTCAATCTGAGACCGCTGGCCTGGCTTGGGGGTGGCCAGTCCTGGTTCTGCCAGCTTCGCATCCTCAATGAAATTAAAAATGGATCCCTGACTTCTTTTTCTTCTTCTGGTGAAGCCAGGGCAGTGGTATCACCACCTTCTTGAACACATTCCTCCAAGGCAAGATCTTGAGGCTGTGTACCCGTTCCTTTCTCACAAGGCCACATAGGTTCCCCCTCATCTTCCTCTTCACTGAGGATCTGAGCCCAGGAGTGAGCAGTTGTTCCCACCACCGAGACTATCCATTCACCACTAGGAGGCGGTCGTGCCTCTCCCAATTCCTTGGCCTCCGCATCTCATCTTCACCTTCCAAGGACTTGGGCTGAGCCCCCACCCAGGGGTCTATTGATGCTTTATCTGAACTTGCCTTCTGAGATCCAGCATCCAAAACTTCAACTTCAGATTCAGTCTCTAATTCTGCACTCTAACTTTGTGCCACACTCCCCGAGGACCTTCCTCCACTGGCTCCGCCTGATGCTGTGCTGCCAACTGCAGATTCTTGAAGTTGTGTCCATGTAGAACCAAGACAATTTGAGGCACTTTATACAAGCCATATTTTTGTAGACAACCAGCACAGTGAGGAATCATGAAGACATCCTTCCAGCACTAAAGCACATCTGGCATACACGCACTGATAATTAGAGAATTGCCACATCAGGAGGGAGTTACCCTCTATAGCACCAATTTTCAATATCTCTCAATCTATTTACTGCTGCTGTTACTGCAACCCGGGCATGATCCGGGTAACGAGCTGGTCCTGAGGCCATAATGTTATGGTAGCAGATTGCTGCAATGGAGGAAAACGGCCTGCAGCCAGATTTTTTGAAGGCCTCAGATTTCAAATGGGCGGGCAGTCTCCGCGATCGTAGTATTAATCACACAATTCACTGATCCCACGACCGATAAGCGGGTTGAGCCCAATTTTGAACTAGAAAAGTCATTTTTCACTGTTTACAGCACTTTGAACACTTTGCAAACGCTCCTCCACTGCCAGTACACACACTACTCTCTGTCTCCCTCTCGAATGCTGAAGCAGACACATAAGAGCTGGCTGAGGGGCGGGACTAATGGCAAACTGACCAACCACACAACGTCATGCAAATGAGCCTCTTCTTCCTCACGAGGGCTCCTCTCCTCACGGCGATCGTCCAGCAGGCAAATTTAAACTGAAAAGATGCACTTTTTTTTTTCCAACTGACTCCACGGCGGGAGCCCATTTCAACCATGTAACATTGCCATTAACTCTGCAGTCTCTAGTATTGCACAGAAAGCATTTCCAATGTCCAGGGCATAATTTCTCTGTTGCTACCCCTAGTTTTCCACACTTTCCTTCACAGAACTTTATTTTAAAACTGACAAACGCTGTAAACTATGTTGATGCAGGACAAGGACACACACTTTGGCTTTACAGCTCCTTGGTAAACAGTTGGCATTTTTAAACAGCAGCACAAGATTCACAGCACACAGCACACACTAGGGAAATTGCTTCAACTTTTTGTGCTACCGACTGCCAGATAGCCAAAACGCTAGTCTACTTGCCCAAGCACCTTCCTTCCCAAACAAATCCAAAGTGGTGCCTCCATTTTTGTAACCTATATGTTCATTTTTGTAACATGGATATACATATGGTATCTACAGATTCGGGGAAGGATGAGGTTACCTGGCACAAGAGACCTAGGTTTGGACTACTCTGCACAGGGGCACCCAAGTAAATCCAACTACAGGAAGCAATAACTGTAATGTCCAGAACCAGAATTGGGATTTTTTCAGTGTGGCTTTATTTATTAACTCACTGAACATAAACAAAGCTCTGTATGGTCCCCCACAGGGCTACGTAACTGTAATGCAGATTAGAGGTTAAACATAGTGGTCCATTTGAGGAATGAGCACTACAACAGTTGTCTGGCTTTGGACCCACCAGGCACTCAGCCCGGACTTTGCATGCGCATTGGATACACAGCCCGACTGGCCCGGCTCCCCTGCCGGCCACTCTACTGACGGTCCACTTGGCGAATGAACCCAAACTCTACTTGGAAAGACATCCCATCAAACAAGGAAGCTCCCAAACTGTGGCTCCCCACACCACTTGAAGTCTGCGACTCCTAGAGAGATTTTGTTTTCGTACTTCCAATTCGAAACTCCCATCAAACAGGGAGACTCCCATCCTACAAGGAATAATGTTCCCATCCTGTGGCTCCCCACACAGCTTGAAGTCTGTGACTCCTAGAGAGATTTTCAAGTTACGACCCACGTCTGGGTACCCACCCCCATCACTGGCCAAGCGCATGAGGCGAGTAGCAAAAACAGAAGAACTCCGTAGAGGTGGACCTGGTTACTAAAGATGGGGATCTATCCACCTCCAGCTCCCACAGCCCATACCCGGCCATTTCTCTGAACACATAGAAACTTCAGGACTGTAAAAATGTAGATTGCATGGTGGATGAACTGATGCATCCCCTCTACTGTGAACTCTAAATCAGGGTTTTATTTAACTCTAAAAATTGATTAGCGTTTTGCTCATAAAAATGCTAAATCTTTGTGAAAATGCATAGCTCTTGCCTCACTGTGTTTAACAGACACAGCACTTCTAGAAAAAATATATATAAATACTTTCTGTACAGTTAGTATCGTTCCAAGAAAAATACTGCTAATCAATTATTTAAAACCCTGTAAATCCATTTAAACTTTAAACTGACTGCTCCATTTGTTCGTCCTAGTGTATATAGTGCTCCCAAACAGCAGTTCCCAATAACATTTCCTGACTGAAAACAGTTGTTTGCCCCTTAAACTGGAGCCAAACACTCACCCAATCGTTGCAGGTGCCCCACAGGCGAAATCCTTTAACCTTTTCTGTATACCCAAACAGACAAAGTAATTTCAGGCAGCTTCTTTCCTTGGTGGGAAAAGGGGATTGCCCCTGGAACCCACAGAGACCTTTTCCTACCCCCCTCCAGAGGGAGGGGGCACTGAGACCGAGGGGACGGTCTCCACCACTTGAAGTATGGTGAAACACAGAAAAACTTCCTTTGTGTGGAGGCAAAACTCAAACTACAGTCTGATGCCTCCTTCTTGCTCAAGGACAAACGGAAGACTGGCTTTTTGAATCCCAAAGTTCTAGAACTACTCTGAGCTGAAGATTCCAACTGTGGCTCATGCAGCTGTAACAATTCTATAATGATGTCATCTCTCCAGTCTCAGCTGTGACTGAGGACAGAGTGAGACAGTGTGAAACCCATTTAACAGGAGTTTCACAAGCTGCCTTCCCTGCCTACCACTAGGTCTTACTGGGATTCTAGTAACCCCGGGTAACAAAGGGGTTACATGTGACCACAACAGCAGCAGAAAGTCCTTTAGAGCAAAGGGAAGGAAATCAGAAACAGCTGTGAGTACAGTGCAGGTGCACCCACTGTAGGAAGTTTATGCCTGTTTCTAACTATATACAGTAGTACGTGTGTACAAATTGTGAGATGTCTCATCTAGAAAACAAAATAAAAGAATGAGTATGATCTGTTGACTATGGCAACAACCTGAAAAGAAACGTGACTGGCAATGGAAATGCCCTTTATTTGCTGCGTGACAACTAGGCCAGCATGATAAATACATTCTGCTTGATCTCAGCTCCAAGTCTGGATCTCAGTTTGTGTGTGGTCTCAAGTTAACGGTGCCCCAGCATATGGTTAAGATGCCCTATGTCCCCCTTGCTCCTGACCCATGGTGACAAAGGTAATGGTGAAAGGAAATGGTTTTCATGACATAAGGCTGGTGCTCCTCTGACGAGAAGTGCTATCATGTACCCCTGGACATGGGGGCGGGGTGGCTCTTACATATGGGGACTCATTGTCTGGGATTTGGTGTTATGGTTGAATTAGAAGTACCATGTGCTAGGTACCCCGAAACCTCATGCATGGTTTTAAACGTTATCTGGTACAAATCGGTGCAGGAACCACTGAAAAAATGGGCCATTAAAAAGCTTTGCAGTCAAAGAAAAAAAGAAACAGTCTGCAGCTAATTTTTACAGCTGATCAGACTGTACATGGATCATCCCAAACAGGAACAGCTGGTGCATGTAACAGAAAACATGCATGGCGTTGTGCAACTGCCGCTTAAGTTTTGGAAGCCAGCCTCTGTATGCAAACAGACAGAGATTGAAGAGGCCCTAAATGCTGGTCACATGCAGTGCTGCATGGAGGAGACCAAGGACAACATTCACAGGGAGTCAAAGGAAACAGACAGCAAAGGCCCCAGCGGGATCAGCGCAAAGACCAGACCGACCAACAGTCAAACAACACAAATTTACCCTCCGACCCTTCCGACTGACTGTGCAGGACAACAGAGAATGATCGCTGTCTGCCCCTTCAGCACCAGAGTCCAAGGAGTCAGCAACTGCCCGAAATGCTCCACACCATCTTCGCTGGCCCGCGAACCTCTGCCAACACTCACAATAAGGCCTCAATTAAGGACTCCACCACGGGATTCGTCACAGGTTAACCAAAGAAAAAGGGAGCCAGAACAGGGAACAGGTCATAGAAATTAACTACACGTAATGCTTTTCAAAGTAACTGTGTCAAGCCTCTGGTGTGTGCGTGGCATAGACTGCTAAAAATACAGAAACAGAACTTTACTGAACCCTGCAAAAGAACAATGAAAGTCAGGAAATGTCACGGAGCAGGAACCCCCAAGACACTGTGCAGTCTTTATTTATTTTATCTTACTGAAGTCTTGGGTACACCTGTGAGCAAATGCTCATTGAGAGGTTCCACATCAAATACATTAAACAACAAGGCAAAAAAAAAAAGACAAGGACAATTTACAGATAATACAACAAGAGTTCAGCAAACAAATAATGAGTATTAAACATAACAGGTACATAAAATCCAGACAGGAACAGGAAAGCTGCAGCATTGTACAAAGTATGCCTGCGTCAGTAGGAGAGCAAGCGAAGGAAGGGGGAAAGAGGGGCAGTGTGGGGAGAGGCAGGTGTTTAACAGAACAGGATAGGGGTATAAGAGGTTGGGAGGATTGCTAAGTCCCGGGATTTGCCTATCTCAAGGGATAGGGACTGGTAAGTGCTGGTGGTAGTCAGTCAGTGTGTGGGGTGTCTCAATGGTGGCACCTGCAGGAACTCCTGTCAATAAGGTGTTGGTGCAATCTGAGTTTAAAGGATCCAAGAGTAGTAGTGCCAGAGACAGCAGGCGGTAGCGCATTTGTCCACAGTGATGTCCGGTAGAATGCTCATTGTGCCATGGATGTGCGGCATCTGGACACATGGAAGGTTTGTGTGGAGCAGCTCGTGGTTTGTCTGGTGTTGAGCGGTAGGGACAGTAGGTTCTGATCTCCAGGAGGAAGCCAGTTTAGTGTAGCCTTTTTGGCAAGAAGGCAGGTTTGATATCTTACTCTGTCGTTAAGTTGGAGCCAGCCAGCACAAGTATAGAGTTCACAGGTATGTGTTAGTTTAGGTGCATTTGTAAGCAAGCAGCAGGCTTTACTGAGGGAAACAGCAATGCTCTGGAGTGCCGTGTCAGTTGTAGATCTGTATATTACCAGTCCATAATATAAGGGATACAATCAAGCTGTTAATTACCAGATTCAGCATTTCATGGGTGAAAGAGTGTCTGTGTCAGTAGAGGATGACAATTCTGGTGTTGATGGCTTTAGCAGTGTTGTCGATGTGCTGTGTGAAGGACATAGAGGAGTCGATAGTAACCCCCAGGTATCTGAAGTGTGAGACAAGTTCCAGGGTGCTGCCACTGTCATTCCGTATTGCCAAGGGGCAGTGTTTTAGTTTGTTTTGGGCTGTTGCATAGAGCATGGTTTTGGTCTTTTTATAATTCATGACCAGCTTTTGTTCTGTGAACCATTTTTTGGCTGATGCGAAGCCGCTTTGGAGATCTGTTTCGAGGAGTTCCGGGCATAGGTTGCTGGCAAATCTTACCGCGTTGTCAGTGTATAAGATCATTCAGCATTGGCAAGAGGTTGGTAAATTATTTAAGAAGACACTGAATAGCAGCGGTCCCAGTATCGACCCTTGTGGTGAACTGGATCTGACAGGTCGGCTATCGGATAGGACTTCTCTAATCCTAACTTGTTGGGATGGAGGTTCAGGTAGCTGCTAAACCAGTCCACAGTTTCTGTTGCAAGTCCAACTTCAGAAAGCTACTCGAAGAGGAGGAGGGCATGGTGAACCGTATAAAAAGCCCTTGATAGGTCAGTGAAGGATGCCCCTACTAGGTGGCCTCGGTCCAAGGCGTTATTGATGAACCCGGGGAATTCTACAAGGGCTGTAATGGTACTGTGGCTGCCCCCAAAACCCATGTTGCTCTGGGCAGAGGAGCTTGTGTTGGTTAAGACAGTCCAACATCTGCTTCAGTGCCTTTGACAGTATAGAGATTGGTCTGTAATTGTTGTGCAAAGTTCGAGTTGTCGAGCAGTCTAGACTTGGTCCACAGCTTGAGGAACTGTTGTGTCATCAACAGATAAGCACTCTAACACTCCAAAGACAGAGAGCAAGCCAGACACTGAAAAGTTGTTCAGATGCCCAGGATTGGGCCCGGGAAGGGTCACTGCCAATTGCATCACCTCCCTCCCTCCCCAGGACTGTAACCGCTGTTTCTACCATGCCACCAACGTGTTAACAGTAAAAATATGTGAACCCTGTTATGAGTCAGAGTAAATATTTGGTACAATTAATAACTGGAGGAAATACAATTATATGAAAGTAAAAATATTAGTAAATGGTGCATAAATATTTAATAAACAGCACAAGAAAGATCAACTATAAAGGTGAAACATTTTTACCAATACAAGACAAATGACTTCTCGCTGTAAAGTTGTTTGAAGCACTCGCAGCTCAGGTCAGACTCATGTCACTTCCTGCTTTAAAGCTAATGCAGCACTTTTACAAGAAGACACAGACACTGGCATGCTAAACTGCTATGAACATATTTCTGAAATTATTTCAGGGACACGTCTACTAAATGGAAGTTGCTGTATCTTGACAAACATCTAATACTAATGAATTTTTAAAACAGTAGCCCCATCTCAAATAGAATTTATGACATGATTTACAGAGCTTAATGAGAGCAAAACTACCCATTAAAAATGAAACAAAGGGTGGTGGACAGGCACTAGTCTGGGAAGGAATACTGCATGTCATCCCTCAGGGATCAGATGCTGGCATCAATGTTCTGCAACATCCTCATCAACGATCTAGAAGCTGGCGTCTCCAGCAGGCTGCCAGTGTTCACCTTTGTCACTAAGCTGGCCAGGGTGGTGGATTCCATAAGAATGGGGATGAACCTCGGAAGGATCTGAACAAGCTGGGGCACTGGTTGGACTCCTGGAGTCTCAGATTCAGTGACATCACGTGTAAGGTGCCCTAAGTCCCTAGAAACAAACACAAAGGTAGGACCTATACACTGTGTAGGGATCCTCTTGCTGCAGTCAAGGAGGAAAAGGACCTGGGGGTTATAACTGCAGAAAAAGCAGCACGGGGCTGCTGTCAAGAAAAACAGCAGAACGCTAGGGTGAATCACCCGCTGGGGGAGATGTGCAGAGCAGGAAAAGCAGTTGCTGATGGGAGAATCTCTGAGCTTTTATCACATTTTTTTCAGTGGCAGCACAAGGAGGGTCCTCTTTGCACTCCAAATTTGCATTGTCATCAACTGTAACAGAGTATGGGACTCAGGGTCATTTGGCCAGTGCCGCAAACACTGTGCCACCCTAAAAAATTGAAAAAAGCTAATCCAGACTAAATAGTTTATTCACATCCCATTTTTTTTTTGATTGACTCAGAGTAGAAAACTAGGAAACACTATCCTGTTTTCAGCCTCATTTTGGGGGGGGGGTGATACTGATTGATACTGAGCCAGGTTAAGCTGTTCAGCTCTCGAGCTCGGGCTGCACACCCCTGCAAGGCACTACCACTCTGCCACTGAGCTGGCACTGGCCCTGTGTTATGGGAACAGAAACAGCTCTATTTCACAGTCTGTATGCATGGAGCACTATGATCCATTGTCTGCAGTGCGAGTGAGGCTAGTGTTTCAAAAAACCAATAAGACTTTTAAAGCATTACCTTTATTATCCCTCCTTAAACAGGTTAACAGTTTTGGACTGATACATGTGATAATGACAAATGTCATAGTGATCTGCTATACCAAGTCAGTGTTCCATCTGTGGATGGCCTTTGGGCCACTGACCCTAAAATTTTATTGTTGATCCCTGCCTGAGTGAAGGAATGCAACACCCTCCTTCTACAGACATACTGCTGTCCTTAAATTGTTATGTATAAAATAATGTAGTATGTAACCAGTTTTGTTTTACACACTCAAGGTGTGATCTCATCAATAGAGCACCACTCATTGGTCTTAGAGCTGGAGGCACTAGGACCCCAAAGGAAGCAGAACTTTTGGGGCCAGTGATTTCAGTGCACGGCAACAAGGAACGGCCTACCATAAGCATATAAAACAGTACTGGTCCCAAATGCATCAGTTTTTTTTGTTGCCTGCATAAAGCAGGCAACCTCATCAAGAACCAGGACTTCTTTTTACTCCAAAAAGCTTTCTTGTCTAGTTTTTTGAAGCTTTTGTCATTTATTTTCTATAGTAGCTGTAATCCACAGTTTGGAGTCATTTTCTGCAAATTATTACCTAGTTTACTTAATACTGGGCAGCTGCTCGGTTTCGTTGCTGCAACTGTTTCGTCTTAATTTTCTTCCTTTCACACGCAGCAGCATTCTTGTTATTTTAAATGGCTTACAGTGCCATTAAACTCATCAGTTATCTCCTCGTTGCCTCCAGACTCAAACTGCAGTGTGTCTGGCCATATCTTGTCTTCAGCGCAACATTCAACAACCAAGACAACTCCGGTACCATAATACTTCAGCACCGGCCTCCTTTTTTAGGCCCCAAAACTTAATCTGTGAGTGTCTTGGGCTCTTCGTTGAATTAAACAATTTTCAGATAATGTTAGCGCGATGCAAAGAGTCAAAGAGGAGGGCTAGGCAGAGGCCTAACCCTTCAACATTTACCATTCTTATCCATGACAAGACATCCACATGAATGATGGTTCTGAGGCAGCATGGTGCTGAAGCTGGTACCGAACACCCCTCTTATGGCTCCCAAATTCGGTAAGTGCTTCAGGCTATTTGGCATCTGTCACCCACGTCCATGCCATGATGTGACATCAATGCAGATAATGGCACAGTGGCAACTACACTGTTTACAATTATGTTAATGTTAAGCATGATGCTGTCTATGTTGAACATGGTACCGATCCTGGCACTGAATTTTCCATGGAATATTTTGCTCACTTTTTGCATGATTTTTGCACAATTTTCCTGGAGGTTTTTACTGCTTGGCACAGTACACCTGTTCCTCATCGTCAGTAGAACAGAGCTAGCATGATAGGGGCTCTCTGGTAACACTATTTGGCCATCTTGACCCAAATATGAGGTCAACAGTATATCCACTTCTACTGCCCATATTGGACATGTCCATTTCTGAAATGGGATGATTGGCACCTTGCACCAGTGTCACAAAATACTGCCACTGGCAAGTCCTGCAATTTCTCTGGGCTAAAGAACCCTATTCACAGGTAGTCACTAGACCTGTGCATTTGTATTGCTGGCACTGTCACCATTATACTTATGGTCCTTTATAGATGGGTTCCTTCCTGCAGGATCAGAGTCGATCCTTAAGGGGGCCATCTTTCTGTGTCTCTACATGGGATGCTTTCCAGTGCAGATGTCTCAGTGCTGTGGAACTTAATCTACCTAGGTCATTTCTTCCAACAACCTATCAGTGGGGTGAATGTTTCCAGTAGCTCGGGACTTTGGCCTATTCCTCCAATAGGAAGAAGTTCACTGTTTAATGAGTAGGGCACACTCCATGCAGTGCAGGCTGAGTCTTTTGCTGGCCACACCTCATTTGAAATTCTCCAGCAAGCTTACCATTTATTTATTTTATTTATTTATTTGAATTTTGATGACCGGGTGGGCCCTCTGGGACATACATGTCCCTTTTTCAGGGGCGACCCAGGGAATAGAGGCATTCCAAAAATACAGAGTAAAATAGCATTGTACAGAAGGTAAACAGGACCAAGTATGAGAAAAACAATAGTGCAAGTCTGGTGAAGACATGGAAACAAAATCAGAAATTCATCAGTTCCATAACAGCCCATATTTGAGTGCATATGCATGTCTAACATTAAGAGTTTAAGGCAGTATACAAGTTTTATATACATTATGGTACAATAAAATAGTGCAATATAATACAGTATATTACAAAAGTATGGACACAGAAGCAGAGAGAAGGTGAGGTCAGGGGAGAGGAGCGGGATCGAATATTAGGTAGGGAAGGCATGAAGAGAGGGAGAGGGGAGGGGAGGAAGGGGGAGGAGACCCAGGGTAACAGGTGAGGTTTAGGTACAGTTATAAGTGAGAGGAGGAAGGAAGATTTCTTTGAAGTATCTTTTGAACTGGGGAAGAGATAAGCACGAGAGAAGACTTTGAGGGAGGTTATTCCATTTTTGCAGAGCTGCTGGGGAGAAGGATCTGTTTGTGTTTTACAGTGGCTTTTCAGCCACCAATGTGTTCCAACTTGCAACCTGCTGAGTGGCTGCTTTACCCATAGATAATGCCAATGCAGATGTATTCTGTTTTAATGGCTGCATGGCTATGTTTTTTGACCTAACGACCTGGGAAAGTGAGCAGCTGGGCCTGGGTCAAGGTCATCAAGTGCATCTTCATGCTTCCCTGATGACATCTGACAGGCAGTAGTTCCCTATGGCACAAAATGTCATGTTTTTATATCCAGTCACTTGCCTTATATGAGTGGGTACTACCCTCCCTGCCAGTCTAGGTCAGGCTGGGGAATTCACATCAGTGGTCCCCGCTAAGCAAAGTTGTTATTTTTATGTGTCTGAGGAACGGGACTACCTAATCTATATGAGGATGAAGGATGCAGACCACAGCATACTACTGTAGCCGAGGCATACTAGTGCCTCAAAATCTGCATGGGCCTGCAACAGTTTTAGTTCAAAATGCTGCCTGCTTTGGGGAGCAGCCAAAGGGAGGGGCAGAAATGAGTGTCCCAGAGTATGCCCTCCTTTGGGCAAGGAGGACAGCCATCCTCACTGTGAAAATGTCACCTGGGAGACCACAGGTGGCAGTTCAGCTGAGGGTGCCATGAGAGGGAAAAGAAGTTGTCCAAGGACTGGCACTAATCATGGACACTGGTTCCCCTAGAGTGAGTAACAGCTTCCAGGGTTTAGGAGAAACACAGGAAAATACTCCAGCTGAACAGGATGTTTCCCCATTCTCCTTGCAGGCTCAGCATCAATGACTGTGGCAGCCCTCCCTATAGAAGCTGGCAGAGTTGCCTCAAGGGTTTAAACCTGCCCAGGACCTTGATGAATAATCCACAGAGGCATTATCAAGGAAGATAAGGTAGGTCCCAGAAAAGACGGGTGACAGAGCTGGGGAAGAGTCGGTCAGAAGAAGGAGGGCCAGCTAGAGAGAAGGGGGGGAGGCTAAAAAATGTACTACCAACTTGAGTTGCTTTGGTGCTGCATTCCTTCGGAGTGCTCTTAGAGAATGATGCATCCAAGTATTCCCTTACCCACATAGCTGACTAATAGTAAATTCATCCAGAGCTCTTACAAAGAGAGTAGTTCAGGTAGTGCGCATCTTCTTGGACACAAGGAAATACTTATGAGTGTATCAAGTCTTAGCTAGTCTCAATCCAAAGTCTGCAATATTGGAGAGCCTCACAGCAACTTTATAGTTCCTCTTGCAAGGCTTAAGAGGAATGCTTCTGGTGATGCTAAGTGATAACTGCTCACCAGCATTGCAAATCGCTGGATCATCCCATACTGGTGACACCTGGTCGATGTGACACAAAGCAGCAGCTCAGCAGATGTAGTCTCCTTTCTTTCCGTGTCCTCAAGTGCTAATGACAATACATTGTTATTTATGGGGTGGATAGCCTACTGCCAGGGGTTTACAGACCTAAAGGAGCTGGGCTCTCTGGGAGCACAATCACTACATTCACCTGCTGCTGATGCAAGCAACACTATTCACCTTCCAAGTCGGCCCCTGATGAAGTGGTTAATACAGTGGAGTCAGCCAGGATGTGACACAGTACCTTGCAGTAAATGGTACGTCACATAATACTGCCTGACAGAAGGGCTTGTCATTGAATTGCATTGTTCCCTGCTGCATACTGCAGCACTCTGTGCAATTCAATGATAGTTAAGCCCTTGTGTCATGCAGTATTATGTGACGTCATTTACTTCATTTACTTATGGAACTGGTGTCTGGTGTGCCAGTTTACTGGTGCTTGCACCAAACCTGTTTTATAGATTGTAGTCACCAGTACCAAGCACCTAAGTGGGAACTGAATATCCACGTCTACAGCATCGTGCACTATGCACCCACTGGATGCCTCTAAAATGTAATCCTTCTAACTGGCTGGGATATATCCACAAAAAGCTTGAAACATATGCTCTAGAGCTTTACAGTACAGATGTAGGAAAAAAAAGATAATGTTAAGTATTAGGTATCAGAGATATATCAGTGTCAAATTTATTTAAAAGACCTGGTGAGACCATGAGCAAATTGCTCATTTTCATGGCTGAACAGGATTGAAAAGGCAACAAAGTTATACATATAGTACAGACAATCACAGTACATGGATCTTACAAAATATAATTTCAAAAACAAGAGCAAACATTGCCATCTAGTAAATATTTCTTTAAGTTACATTTAAAACCACTAAAAGATCTACGCATTAGATTCTCAAATGGCAAGGTGTTTGGGAAAGATGGAGCCTGATAAACCACAGACTGCTGTCCTAAAGATGTACACATAAACGGTACCTCAAAAGATCATTTATAAGTTTGCTTGGTTAACACTGTTGACCTAGGAGAACTAATTAAGGCTGGTAAAAGATCAAAATAAGCTTTCAACAAAAAAGCACTTGGATTGAATTTTAAAATGCAGTTCCATGGACAGACTTTGCACTAGCTTCAAGAGATCACTATGGTGCATATTCAAAGGGAGTCTGATATACAAAACTAATGATTTTATGCAACAATCAGTGTTCCAGATATGGTGAGTAAAACCCTGTTTTACTCACCATATTTTAAGATATACTCTTTAAAAATGTTTTTGATGAGTACCGATACTCATCCCAACCCTTGGAAATGCTCCACAGATAGAAACATTAAACAATGATAGAAACATAGAAATTGTCAGCAGATAAGGACCGCCTGGCTCATCGGCACGGGGTCAATACTGCGCACAGCAGAATGTCATGTGTACTAATCGTGTTGTGCGATCCATTGAAAACTTTTTTTCTATGGGGGCTACGCCACCCCCCCATTACGGGGGGTTTCACCCCCCAGACCCTCCCCCAACAAAGGATTCTAACTCTAGGGGGGGTCCAACACGGAGAGCTCACAGGTCCGGGTTTTGGCATAATGCCAAGCGCTATTAAGCATACGACATTATGACCTGCTACGTGGCTCATCTAGTCTACTCATAAGCCCTTGTACTGGATTACAACATCCGACCCACCCGCTGCTGTACCTCTATGGTTCCCCTATGCCTGTCCCAAGCATGCCTGAATCCATCCACAGTGCTCACTCCCACCACCTCCTGAGGCAGACCATTCTATGTGTCCACCACCCTCTCTGTGAAGAACTTCCTCACATTCCCGCTTAACTTCCCACCTTCCAATTTCATGTCATGCCCCCTCATTCTTGTGCTCCTTCTGTATTGGAAAATGTCTCCCCCCCTGCACCTTGTTTATACCCTTGAGCTATCTTCCCAAGTTTAAAGCACTTTTACTCATCAAAATTATATTTTACTCTCCTGATGTCAAAATTGGGGGCAGCAATACTTTAGCTATGACATACAAGATCAATAAATAAGACATACAATAACAAATTATGGTAAAAAAGAGGCTCTAGATTATTTTTTTTAAACTTAGTATATTTTGGCCCCCTTAGTGACCTGGCTGGCTCTATTTTGCTGATGGCCCTCAATCTAGTATTCCTAATAGTAGCTTCTTTTGCCTAGTGTATATTAGCACAGAACGATAGTCCAAGATAGGTATGTACAAGTTTTTACCTCTTCCAATTGGTCACCTCTCACAATCTATTTGTAAATCAAGAATATTATTTTTGTCTGAGAGCCATTTCTAATTAACTGGGTGTCATTTGAAAAGGGTGTCTACCTGTGGGTGTCAATGCAAACAGCATCTACTGTGGGTGTCAGGGCAACGGGTGTGACGCTCTGCCCCTTGCTTATGATTATAGTATGATAGCTGTAAAATAAATAACTGGTGTGTGTATGAAATTTGGCTCACACAAGTTGGCAGATTTGGCCTGTAACTTCAAAGTGTCAGTAGTTGAAACCAGCAGGTAACTGAACAGACCAGGAGGAAAACAGTTAATTGAGACATCCTTCCAGAGACAGTTTATTGCCTGCTGCTGCTTTTGAAGTTGGAACTTAAATACGAATTGTATGACGCTTCAAGAGAAAGGTAATTGGGCTAGATCCTCTCCTTTTAGCAAATAGCTGAAGAGTTATAAAATACCTCAGATCTCACTGGCAGGAAATCAGCCAAGGAACATGATGAATGTGGGAATGTTAAGATCAAAGAGAAATGTTTAATTAAAGGATGCCATATTTAGGAAATGTTTTTTTTCTTCTGATGTACCATTAATTTTAAAATACCTCCTGGTAGGAAATTATGTTAGTAAGAATTAATTCTAAAATGATGAGCTAGATGACATACCAAGGGGATGGGGAGATAGAGTTGAAAATGTACAGTATCATTGTTTCTGAAATGTGACATATCATCTTGGGCTCTGAAAACAGAAAGTTCTCTCTAACTAAAATCAGCACTTTCAAAAAGGTAATACTTAGATAGCAAAGATCTAAAGTATTGTGGGAGGAGTTTTGTTCTGTAATTTTCCCATTTTCTTTTGTGACTGTGAGCTAATGCTATTTGTTCTGTATTTTATTTTACTTATTTTACACGTTTTAGTAAACATTTTCTTTAAGATACTGCCTGTGTCTCCTCAGTCATTTTTGCATGTCATTGTTGAACTGATATTAAGTCTGACAGCTATAAGAGCTTGCATGGTGTTACTAAACTGGAAAAAGGTAAGAACATCCTAGGTCTCTTATAGAGTTAAAGAGGGTTCACTTTGGATACTAGGTTGGAAGTGCCTGGTGAAGGGATTGTGCCGCATTCCCGGAAGAGGGCACGTATCCGAGCCTGTTAATTGGGTATGCTAGCGTAAGTTTCACAGTTTGAATCCCTCCAGAACTCGAGACTAAAGGTGATTCAGACCCAGAGCAGACAGGAAGGTTACTCTGTCTGTTACCTGTTCACACTATTGCACTCTGAGGTTGGCACTGTGGGACCTGACCTGCAGAGTGTGTTTGTGAAAAAGGGCATCTACTGTGGGGGGTCAGGGCAAAGGACTGATATGCTGAATTGTTGTAACATGTCTCCTCCCTATACTGGTGAGGTGGTTATTCTGAACAGCTGTACCCCCCCATCTTCTTCCTACATTGGTGAGGCAGTTATCCTTAATTGCTGTGCCCCCATCTTTTCCCTATATTGTTGAAATGGTTATTCTGAATTGTTGCACCCCTGTCTCCTCCCTATATTGGTAAGGCAGTTATTCTTGACTGTTGCACCCCCATCTTCTCCCTATATTGGTGAGATGGTTATTCTGAATTGTTGCACCCGTCTCCTCCTTATATTGGTGAGGCAGTTATTCTTGACTGTTGCATCCCCTGTCTTCTCCCTATACTGGTAAGTTGGTTATTCTTAACTGTTGTACCCCGTCTCCTCTCTATATTGGTGAGATGATTAGTCTGAATAGTTGTACCCCCACCCCCGTCTCCTCCCTAAGTTGGTGAGGTGGTTCTTCTGAATAGCTGTACATCCCTGGTCTCCTCACTATATTGGTGAGTTGGTTATTCATAACTGTTGTACCCCGTGTCCTCTCTATATTGGTGAGGTGGTTATTTTGAATTCTTTTACCCAGTCTCCTCCCTACAATATACTAGTGAGGTGGTTATTATGAACTGTTGTACGCCTTGTCTCCTCCCTATATTGGACAGGTGGTTATTTTGAATAGTTGTACCCACTGTCTCCTCCCTATATTGTGAGACTTGCATATCCACTTGAAGTGTTCTCTGGTTCCTCATATTGCGGGAAGGCCTGGTAGTGCTAGTCCCTCTTTTTGCCTAATTGGTTACATCTCCTTCGAAAAAGGACAAATGCTCTGGGTTTTTGTTTTTACTTGCACCATAGTTTTCTCACTCCTGTTGGTCGACACCATGTTTATCACTGGCCCAAGCTATACTGTCTCTGTACTGAAGGATTAGGGCGGGGCAGTGGATGTGGCCTACCTGGATTTCACCAAGGCCTTCGACACTATCCCATATAGGAGACTAGTAAACAAGTTGGGCAGCCTGGGAGTGGGTCCCAAGGTGGGAAACTGGGTCACAAATTGACTGAGTGATAGGACACAGAGGGTGGTAGTGAACAAGTTCAATCCAAAGACAGGGGGGTGACCACAGGGGTCCTGCATGGATCATTGCTTGGACCAGTCCTCTTTAATGTCTTCATAAGTGACACTGCTGAGGGGCTGGAAGGGAAGGTTTGTCTCTTTGCAGATGACACGAAGATCTGCAACAGGGTTGACACTCCAGGAGGGGTAGAGAAAATGAGAAGGGACCTAAGCAAGCTTGAGGAGTGGTCAAGAGTGTGGCAGCTAAGATTCAATGCAAAGAAGTGCAAGATCATGCACTTGGGGCACAGACATGCAGGGGAGGAGTACACAAATTCCTCTCTTGATAAATCTAGTGCCTGTGCCCCTTTACTGGGATCCATCATGTGAGGGTAATCTATGTCTCTTACTCTGGTCCCTTATCTATCTAGTGCCATGTGGCCAAGTTCAGGTTCCACAAGATACTGACTGTGGAGACTATGATGCATTGCTGTTCCGCCTTATGTGCAATAATTCCTCCTATGGTTACTTATGTACATATAACCACCCGCCGCTACAGTATTATTTGCAGCATTACTTTACTGGAGGAACTAGAACTGAATTACCACTGCAGTGCATGGCGTTTGTCTCCCTCAAGGCCGAACCTGCACTGCACCTTGCAGTCAGGATGCTAGTCTCTGCTATACTAAATCGGAAGAACTATACATGGGGGGACATGTCTATCCAAGTTGCTAATACGCACAGACGAAAAGGCCAGATATCTTAATTTAACTTTTGCTGCCCTAAGAAACATCCTGCTCTTCCTACTACTATGTTCAGGCAATGTAGAGCACAATCCTGGGCCACTGGATGCCATCACATCACCAACAGACTTAGCTAAGCTTAAAGGCATGAGCTTCCTTCATGTCAATGTATATAGCCTGTTAAAAAAGATATCTATGATCTAGGAATGGGTTCACCATACCTCACCAGCTATTTTAGTGATCTCTGAAACCTGGCTTCGACCTGCTACACCCGATAGGGAGATTAACATCCCGAACTATCTACTATTTAGATCGGACAGGCAATCCAGAGGAGGAGGGGTAGCTATTTACGTCAAGGATAAATACACAGTGTCTTGTCTTGACTCAACAACAGTCGTGAATTAGTTTGAATGTCACTTAAGGTTGTGATCTCACATAACATGTCACTACGTGTAATTGGGTGCTATAGACCCCCGTCTGCTTTTCTACAGCTATTAACGCATCTAAGCTCCTTCCTAGGGCAAGGGTCATTAGAAACAATTATTATTGGAGACCTCAGTCTAGATTGGCTTTCTAAGGCCTCTACATCTCTCTGTCATCCTTTTATGACATGCATGGACTAATGCAACTTATCGACAAACCAACACATATTAATAAAAGGAACCCTGGTAATATCTCACTGCTGGATGTTATTTTAGTGAGTAAACCGCATCTGTTTACCCATGCTGGCACCTTCTTCAGTGATCACTGCTTCATTGCTGGTGTGAGATCAATCAATAAACCACTGCCTTCATCAAAGTTCTCAGCTAAGAGATCTCGGCGGAACTTTGACTTATTAGCTTACATTAACAACCTAAAATACACCCTGCGCTGGCAAGATTTCTACCTGGCAAAAACTGTGCAATCGGTTTATATCTTCAATGAAATAATCCTAGGGGCCTTAAACAAGTATGCCCCCATAGTAAAAGTATGCATAACAAGCATGTTGATGGTTCACATCGGAACTCAAATCTGCATTGCTAGAAAGGGACAAGCAACGGAAAAAAGCATGCAAAACTCAGACCCCTTTGGACTGCAGCCAGTTTAAAAGGTCTAGGAATTTATGCACTGAAATGGTTAGAAATGCAAAAGCTGCTTATTATCGCACTGAATTTGACTCTCTCACCAAGAATCCAACAAAGTTTTGGAAAACGTTCAAGGATTTGTCTGGTCACATGCCTGGTAACTCTCTGCCGGACAAGATCATCTCTGGCACCGATACTATTAGTTCAATAACCACTTTGCAACTGCAGGCCTAGCATTTGACAACTCTTCTGCAAACTTGCTACGATCACAGCTTGCTGCCCAAGATGTTGAACCCCATGTCATTGATTCAAGTTTCTCTTTGCATCCTACCTCAGTCAAAGTTACTGAAGCTGGACATAAATAAAAGTGCTGGTGCCAACTCCCTAGATCCATGTTTTCCAAAAGTGGCACAGCATGTGCTAGCCATGCCTATAACTCACCTATTCAGTTTATTCTTGTCTCAAGGGATCATCCCGTCCATCTGGAAGATGGCACACATCATTCCTCTGTTCAAATCAGGGAACCCCTGTGATCTTAACAACTATAGACCAATTTCAATCCTTCCTGTCCTGTCTAAACTATTAGAAAAAATTGTAAGTAATCAACTGAGATCATATTTAGAATCTACAAATCTCCTAAATCCTGTTCAATCGGGCTTCAGAGTGAAACATAGCACAATTACAGCCCTTGCTAAAGTGACCAACGACTGCAAAGAGAACTAGACAATAGAAACTACATTTGTGCTGTATTTTTAGATCCAAGTAAGGCGTTTGACACTGTCGACCAAAGTCTACTTCTCTCCTCCCTACAGTCAGTAGGGATGGACTCACTATCTTTGCGGTGGTTCAATAACTACCTCTCTGATCGCCTCCAGCAAGTCAAGGCTGAAGCTGAACTCTCAACCCTCAAACCTCCTTTAAGAGGTGTTCCTCAGGGATCTATATTAGTTCCTATATTGTTCGCTATTTACATCAATAACATTTGATGATTGTATAACTAGGGCCAGCATTCGTCTGTTCACAGATGGTACAAAGCCGCCCTACCCCTGAAGCTGCATGTAGTGACCTGCAAACTGAATTCAACGTATTACGAAACCAACTATTAAACAAAAAGCTTTTACTTAACGCTAAGAAAACCAAAGCAATGATTTTCTCTCCTTTGATATATACGATAAACCTGGCCACCGCAGGATCAGTGCCGCATATTTCTACAATCCTCAGAGACAACTTGGAATTTGTTTTGAAATTCAAATACCTGGGAGTCTGGCTGGACCACAGGCTCTCCTTTACAGAGCATATAGAGGATCTGCTAAAAAACTACAACAAAGACTAGGCCTTTTCTTCAGGCTCAGTCACTTTCTAACAATAGATGCCAAACTACGACTGGTCCAAGCTACATTTCTCTCCTTGATTGACTATGCTGACTTCCTATATAGTCATTGCCCTGCCTCTTATCTTGCAAAACTGGACACGCTTTACCACAGAACTTTGAGGTTCATTACGGGGCTCCCTTTTACCATGCACCATTGCTTCCTGTACGCAGCTGTGGGCTGGATTTCCCTACAGTATAGGCGGAATAGAAATGCTGCTCTATGGACCCTCGGAGCTATTTCCAAAAAGCTTCCCCAATACATTGCAGACTGCCTCCCCTTAACCCTACTAGGCAAGTACGCCCTGAGAAGCTACTCATCCATCTCACTGATAGTTCCCAAAGTTAAATCTCGCTTTGGTAGAGCAGCTATAAGCTTTGTGCTGCCCTCTCTGTGGAACAAACTTCAGAAAGCAGCGAAACTGAGCTCTCCTGTCAGCGCTACCACCTTCATGGCCATGTATTCCTGCCTTTTTAAGGAACCATGCAACTGTTTTCCATGACCTTAGTCTTGTCCACGCTCACTACTGCTCCCTGGCCCACTGAGCAAAGGCTAGGTCTTATTACCCTTCTTACTCACTTCCCTACTTCCACCACCTAATCCCTGCTAGTTTTCCTCCTCCTTCTGTAGTTTTCCCCCCTTCCCCTGTACTCCTACTATCATCCCTACACCCCACTAACCACTTTTATTTTGCCTTGACCCTGGCTACCATAGAGAAATCCTAAGGAATTTAACTTGTCCTTATAAACTAGGTTACTACTCTCCCCCCCAATTCTTCCCTCTTCTTCACTTTGATGCACTTGCTTGCTGCAACCAAAAAAAGGGCACCCCAAGATATGCTCAATGTAGCTGTAGCTGTATATGCGTACCTGCAACTTGTTTATGGCTCTCTCTCGAGATATTACAAAATCACACATGCCCACACAATGCAAAGCATCATGGGCTGCATATGCAAATCACCACAGAATGTTATGCTTGTTCAACTTTAAGCAGAATTGCATGGTGCGGAAAGGCCTCTCACACAGTTTGCAAAGGGTGCTAACAGATGATATGTTCCCTTGTGTTATAGTCCATTTTACCTTGTACCATGATCCTTGTATATTCATATATTGTATTGTGTGTCTATATATATATATATATATATATATATATATATGTTTTGTTTCCTGTGTACCTAGACCTTGTTATACCCAGGTCCATCTTGTAAGTAAGTCTTGCTTAATGATGTTCGCCTGGATAAAGATTTTGATTGATTGATTGATGATGGGTGGGGGGGGGGTTACTGACAGCCACTAAACAGGAAAGGGACCTGGGACTAAACATATCTGATGATCTAAAGGTTACCAAACAATGTGAGAAGGCTGTGAGGAGAGCCAGTGGAATGCTGGGGTGCATAGGGAGAGGTATCTCCAGTAGAAGGAAGGAGGTGGTGATACCACTGTATAGAACACTGGTGAGACCTCATCTAGAGTACTGTGTCCATTTCTGGAGGCAGCATCTCTGGAAGGACAGAGGGTAGGAGCAGTTTAGAGAAGGCCGACAAAAATGGTGCAGGGGCTGCACCAAAAGTCATATGAGGTGAGACTGGAGAATCTCAATATGTATTCACTGGAGGAGGGGAAGGGATATGATAGAGACTTTCAAATACCTCAAGGGTGTAAATAAGGTACAAGACAGTAGCATCTTTCAAAAAAAAATGTTCAAGAACAAGGGGCCATGATATATACAAGGGGATGGACTTAGGAGTAATGTGAGAAAGTAGTTTTTCAGGGAAAGGGTGGTGGATCTATGGAACAGCCTCCCGGCAAATGTTGTAGGGGCAAAAATGGTAGGGGAATTCAAAAATGCATGGGACAGACATAAAGGAACTCCAGCAATAGGAAAGACAGGGTAAGCCGCAGATCATTTAGGATCTGTGGTATATGAAACAGGTAAGGAAAATGGCACAGACTAGGTGGGCCAAGAAGTCCTTCTCTGCCATCAACTTTTATTTTTCTATGTTGTGATCAGTCTAGTTTTGCTTTGTTAAATACCTTAAAATAAATTTCCAACAGTTTAAAATTAGTGTATGGGCTTTGTAGCCTGTTACATAATGGCTGCGATAGTTAGTCTATGCAAAAAATGTTTTCTTATTCATTTAAGGAAAGTAAGGGATCATACCTGTTGCCGAATAGACTGCCATCTGATTCCCTTCTACTTTCCTGTTCACCCATACCACCCCCACGCTCAGATGTTTTATGACGTCTCACCAGTGAGAGCATGGGGACACGTTCCATTGTAGTCTGTAGTGGGGCACTTTGAAGTCATAGTTTTATATGTTTAAGCAACGTTCGACATTAATGAAAGCCACTGCTCAACTGATAGGACCCCTATCCCTAAAGTACTATAAATACAGAAGGGATTAGATGTTAACACACAATCTTGTAGCCGGCCCGGTGGCACTGAGGGTTGAGGTGCTAGACGCCACACCTTGCGCCATGCCAGCGACCGGGGTTCGGGAACGAGCCCGGGCCACCAGGGGTCGGCAGGGGATAGAGAGGATTGAGAATATGAAGGACAGCGCTCCTCTCTCAGGGAGGGCTCCAGGGATCGCCTGGCACTGCAGCGGCCTCTGGCGGAAGTTGGAGGCACTGTCATGCTCAAGGGTTTGAAGAGGGGTTGGGCTGAGCAATGGCAGACATCGTCATGACATCATTGCACATCCGGGATCAGAGGGGAGGGAGGGAGTGGGTGTAACGACATAGAAAAACTCCATCTCCAGCAATAGGCGATGGCACCTCCTACCCTCCACCGTCCACACTCCCAATGTTGGGCTTGCCTCACTGCTGGCCTTCCCCCAGTCCGGAGCTCAGCACTCTAGACAGAGCACCCTGGGTGGATAGGGTGGCCCTTCCCCAGAGGGTTCAGACCCGGGGGATGTGCCTGGCCCGAGGTGCAGGGCAGGCATGGCCATGACAGGAGGCAGAGACAAGGGAGGCATAGGAGGTCGCCGGAGAGAGTTCACTGAATCAAGGAGGCGATAAAAAATAAGAAAAAAAAAAACAACCTTGGCATATACCGTTGTTACAAAAGGATCTGTATGTTCCCGATTCTGCCTCCATGCTGAGAAGCCGCTGACTGACTGAGCTCCGACCCTCGGTAACTTTAAACTACATTTAATCACCTCTTCCAGCTCCCAGACCGGCCTAAAAAGTAATCAGGAAGGACAGAGGAGTTATAACAGTCATGATGCCACTGAAATCGAGACCCAAGGACACGCTGATGGAGTCCCTCAAACCTACCATGATGGCGGATTCACACGATCACAAGGCCCCGGGCAAAGGCAAGGCCACTGCTGCTCTGCCGCCAACAGCCGAGACCACCGAGGAGCCATTGGAGGAGGAATTCACCATCACCTCCCACAGGCTGTTCCTGGAACTTGGCAAATTAAATGAAATTCTCAAACAAATAGAGCAATCGGCAGCAGAAAATATCAAAGGCTTGGCGGTGATCAAGCAACGCACCACGGACCTCGAGGCAGGCCTTACAAAGACAGACAGGGCAGTCGACTGCCATGAGGACACTCTGAGACACCTTGTGCAGAGGGAGAGGGAACTGACAGACAAACTGGATGACCTGGAGCTCCGCTCCAGGAGAGACAACCTCAGAATTTATGGGGTACCGCAGGATACAGAACAGGGGCAGATGGAGGAGTTTCTGGACTCCTTTCTAAAGGAACTGTTAAACCTGCCAGCGGATCTTCCACTCAATATCGTTCAAGAACACAGTGCCCTGGCAAAAAAAAAAACAACTAGACCGAATGCCATTCCTCGGTCCATAGTTCTGAAATTCGTGGACTACCAAATTAAAAACAAAGTGATGCAGGCAGCATGAGCTAAAAATGAGATAGCGTTTGGGGACAGATGTTTGTATTTCGACCACGATCACACCCCCATCACTCAACAGAAATGACGGGTACTCCTTGAAATTAAAAAATGCCTGGCTACAAAAAGCATTAGAATGCACCTGATCACACCTGCTCAACTCAAAAGTTTTCTCCCAGATGGCCCACATTCATTCGCTCACTGGGGGAAGCAAACCTACTCTACTGAAATTGGGGGTCTCCCAGAACGTGCTATCCAGACCTACCTCACAGGCACAGGAGTACTTGAATAGAGGGGATTCATGGTCCAGGGTTCCAGGCTCAAAAAAACATGGTCATCTGACCTCCCCAGGCCTGTCAGGACTTCAAGGGGGAAGGGCACTAATGGGATTAGAGGTAGATCCCCAGCTGCCTGCTGATGAATCCACACACTGAACATTTTCCTGTCTCAGCTGAAGACGTTTCAGTTCTGAACTGACTGCAGGACCTTTTCAATGGCCTAAATCCAAGACTCTCGCTAGGTCCTGGGCGGGACTCCTTGGGGGTGATCCACAGCAGCCTAGTCTGTAGGCTGCCAGATCACTTGGTTTACAAGAACTGCCACCATTAATGTATATTTCATGGGGAAAAGAGGGGAGGGGTGATGGGAAGAGGTTAATACCACAGTGGCTGGGGCGGTTGGGATATTGCAGGAGAGCTGTAAAAGTGATTAATGTCTCCTCTCCTCTTTATTTCTTATCCTGCTCCCCCTCTGCACAGATCTCATGGACCCCGGTGCATGGATTGGTGGCTCCTCCAGTGGAGAAGCATTGAGAAGAGCAGGCCTGAAACAAAAGATGCGATCCCCACGGAGAAGTCCAAAGGCCCCCCTAGGCCAGATTCCCCAGGACGCTGGTGGACCAGATATGCACTACGGGCCTGTCCAGGGTACACTACACCTAAGGTAAGGGCCATACCAAGGTCAAACATTTTGTATTTGCAAAAGATGGTCCAAGAGTGAATGGACAGGGGAGGAAGGAATACTGAGACCCGGAGGTGCTGGGTGGGCAGCCAGGAAAGACGGCTAAACATCATTGCTTGGCTGGGAGTCCTGTTACGCAGGGCCTGACAAAACCGGGGAAGGGGGGGTCTCTTGATTTAACTTGGGGATCTGTACTAAGCTGCATCAAGGTATTGTACTGCACCTTGCAGAGGGACTCTTGAGTAAGTGTCAAGAGGACAACAGTGCAGCAAGGGTATACTGACAATGCATATCTTATGCATTACTCTAGTTGCCTGGTGCTCAAAGGCCTAGTCTTTTATCTGTGGAGAGCTGACCCATACCCTGCCAGCTTAATTATACCCCAGCTTCAATTTCTCCACCCTATCCTGTCCATTAGCCTTGTGTAGCGACACCCTAAGGCAGAGGCGGATCCAGGAGTCCTATAGATGGGTGGGCTCATGTCAGAGAAAAATTAAAAATAATAGGCCGGGGGTCTGGTGAGCCGTATAGGCCCCCAGAAATTTTTGAACATTTTGGTGCATTCTGGTGCATTTTGGAGGGTATTTCTAATGCAATTTCTACTAATTTCCTCCTTCCCCATGCTTTGTTAGTTGTACCCTAGCACCATCCCCAGAGTCCCCACAGTCCACATGACAGTATGTTGCCCAAAATACCCTCCCACCCCAAAAAACACAAAATGCCAGAAGACTACAGTTGGGCAGCAGCACATCGGAAATGCATACAAATGAGAAAAGTTGAAAGAGACTTGGTGATAAAGACAAATTGCAGACAAATTAAATGACAATCCAAGTAAACGTTCAGAAATGTCACTCATTATACAATGGCAAGAAAAAATCCTGGACTCTGATTGGTCAGTCTTGGGCTGGACCCGTGATGTTATCCCAGCACATCATTACGGGTCTAGTCTCAGCCTCGCTGTGAACCTGCAGATGAGCATTTTATGGAGCTTTTGATTGATTGTTTCATCTTCTCTAAAAAAACAAAAATATTTTTCCACACAAAAACATTTTTAGAATTACTTTTTTTATTCTGTATAACAACAAGCCATTGCATAATAGCAATAATGCCCTCCAGGGTGTGTGTCATTTTGGGATAACATCAAGCCTCGGTTGTTGGACGCACTCGGCCTGCGGCCTCGTGCCCAACCACCTGAGGCATGACGTTATCCCAGCACGACACACACCCTGTCGGGCATTATTGCTTAACTCAAGCACATTATGACATTACCATAAAGCCAACCCATCCCAGTTTGTCCTGCAGTACAGATTAACGTATCCCCCAACCTTATCTCAGTAAAAAAAATTAAGACAATAACTATAGAAATCTGGGAACAAAGTCACTTTGCTATCTAGTTTCTGAATATATAATTTCAAGTCTGCTTGCTATTTTTACGAAACATATTTTATGCTATAGAACAATTTATTCCAAAGAAAATACATTTTAAATAAATAAAATATTTTTTATTGTTTTAAAACGTCCTTTACTGGGATAACCCCATGGTATGAGGCATCTGATTTTTATGATAGGACCAAGAAGTCAGTAAGCAGACAGAAAAACAGTTTTTAAACAAAAATAATGTAACCCCTAGATGGCGCTATCCCAGGGGCTACTACCCCTGCCTGATTTGCCACTAACAGGTTGAGGGGCCTGGATCCAATGGCGGGTGCCTCCACCCAGAGGTCAGGGTTTGCAAGAGTTAAACTAACTTGGTCACAGCCCTCTGGGACACTGCAACCCCCCTTTCTTCCCACTAGTGGCCCACACAATATATCAGAATTACCTTCACAGTATACACTTACCCCAGGTCTGGTTCCGGCACTGGGACCTCCTGTGAAATGAGATACAGTGCAACAATCACAGTACAGTACTTTAACATAGACAAATACCTCAGGCAGTATAACTTTGCTGAAACAAGCAGCTCCGATTTATTTAGGGGGATATAACAAGGACAGGGGGGAAATCAGGTTAATTAGCTTATCACTCTAATAATCTACCTATGGCTCTGTGCACAGGCCTATCCCTATCAGTTACTGTCCCTGGGTACCCAAGCCCTAGTGGCTAGTCCAAACCGTGGCAGCTGGTAGGGGCCCTTTCACACAGAGAAAAGGAGAATTAAACAGTCAGCAGTACAGTAATTCCATTTGGATTTAATGTGGCAATTCAACAGGGAGCGACCCTGAATTAGTACTCACGACCTCCAAATAAGATAGGGTCCTTCAATGTCAGCAGGGCTCACTTGAGGTACACACAAACCTCTTCACACATCCATATAAAAGAAAGCACTATACCAGGCAGGCTGCATCTGTATCCCGATCGCAATTACTGCACAATACCCGAGAAACACAGCAGATTCAGTTCCTGACAGACCGAGTGCAATTTTCAGCAATTCCTCCAGTCTTCTACAGGGTGAGCCTGGTTTCTACTCTTCAGAGATCCTTTGATTCTTTTCACAGGACGGATTCAGTCCTAACAAGCTGTTACACAAGCTGCAGACCGAACTCTGGGCTCATACACGCTTTTTTGACTACAACTGCACACTGAAAAGCACAGGCTCTCCTCTTCACTGCCAAAGCTCAACTGAAACTCCAACCGACAAAACCGGCACTTCCTTTGAGTTCCTCCCAGTTCTTGACTGGATTGGCTGTCACTCACAATAGACTGCTGCTGTTGGTCCAAAAAGGCACTGAAGTCTAAACTACATCTCCCAGAGTCACTGCCCATACAATCCTCTTGTGGCTGGCTCAGATTATGAGTCCAAGTTCTGATTCGTCCAAGGCACCATTTTAGAGCTAGCTTACCCCACACTGATTGGTCCAGTTCAGCAGTTCAAAACTAGAATGGAGAACTAGGCAGACACAGTTCTGACTGCAAAGAAAGCAGGTTAGATAAACTGTAATTTCATTATTACTGTAAATGATTTCTGGCAAACAGTTACATCTTTCAGATAGGTTCCCTTTGCACTCCTAGTGACTGCAAAAATGGAGTGAATTGGCAGCAGCTTGAGTGGTACTCAAACAGAGAAGCACACAGTCCCCATACAACTAATTATGTCTGCAAGCAGACAGCTCTTAAAGAGACAGTACCAGAGGTTCTAAAACACTCACTGATAAATGGCTTAAACGCCAAACACCATTCAGGCTTGAGCATTCAAGCAAGCTCCTGGAAGTCTTTTGGGAACCCCCATTTGCAGGGGGTTACACCCTTCCTGGTTTGGGAAAGCTTGACGTCCGCGGCCAAGCAAGTACTCTACAAGTTTTAACTGCAAACTATACATACATTGTATTAGGCTCACATGTAATCATCAGTCAATATATCATTTTACCAAGAACACATTTCTGAAACATTGCAGTACGTCCTCTTTACACAGTATTACACACACATTGTACCATACAACTCGTTATTACCTCTTGTACATGAAACCTGAAGAGAGGGGCCCTTCCCTATCAGTTACCTTGGGGCTGGACGGGACAAGGGCACCATACTTAGAGGGCAACACAAGTAACTTGAGTTAGCACTGACGCCAGTTTGGGCAATGAGCTCGGGGACACATACACTCCTTTATGGACAACATTGAGAGGCAAATCCACAGGCCTCCCAGGGAATCATAACTGAGGTGCACCACAGGCTTTACAGCTCGACCAGTCTTTCTAGGGGAACTGTCAGTCTCTGCACTCTGAGCCTCATTTTCAGCATTGTCCTCACTTGTCAGGGAGTCTCCATGGGGTAGAGAGGCTAGAACTTGGGGCACTTTCAGCTCCAGGAGTTACAGTTTCTGAGTCCTCAACATTTGGCTCGCATGGAGAGCTTGGACACTGGCAGTGGACTGTCAGGGCACTCAAAATACTTTCTTGTTTGGGTGTATCACCAGTCTGCCCCAATCTATCATTTTCCTCCCTGAAAGCTCAAACAGTTCAACCATGCACAATGATTCCATTTCATCTGATCTGATGCTTTGCACTTCACTTTCTGGGAGCATTGGCTCCAGGGATGAAGCTGGGGGCTTAGACAGTCCAGAAGGCCCAGCTTCATCTCCAGTATTGACTAGGGATTGCCCTCAAACAATTGACTCAGTTCGTAAGAAGGATAGTATTCAAAGTCACTCTCACTTTCTTCCGATATGGACTGACAGTCATGCTCAACTGGGACTTGTGGAGGGAACACTTTAACTTTGCTTCTGTAGGTGCAGACTTTCTTGATCTTTTCTTAGCAGCAGCTCTAGTCACTGGTCCAGAGGGGCATCTTCTAGGGCTCAGACTCAATTAAGATTTGTCCAATGGGCAGTAAATGATTTCTATGCATTGTTTTTACATCTTTTGAATTATTCTCAGGCCTTACTTTGTACACTGGCAGATCATCTAGTTTGCCCACTACAATGTGAGGGGAGATGGTGCCATCTGTCAGCAATCTTGTGCTTGCCATGCAGTCCCAGATTTCTTAGCAATACCCGATCTCCTCCTGGAGTTCCTGTGCTTTCACCTTTTATCATACCTTTCTTGTTGGCCAGATTTTTTGGCAGCCATGGTTTGAGCCAGTTGGTACGCATGAGTTAGCTGGGCCTTTAACTTTTGCACATACTGTAAATAGTTGTCAGCTTGAACCCCATCAGGAGAGACCCCAAAACACACATCTACTGGTAGTCGAGCTTTCTTCCAAACATCAGGCGGTAGGGGAGAATCCAGTGGCATCACTTTTTGGTGCAGTTATAAGCATGTACCAGGGTGCTAATTTGTTGGCTCCATCTAGGCTTGTCCTTTGGTGCAGGGTGCCTAGCATATCTAGCAAAGTGCGGTTGAAAACGTCAGGCTGTGGGTCCCTGGGGGTGGTAAGGAGTGGTTCTGGACTCTCGTGACCCCACAGAGAAAGCATCTCTTTGATCAGACGACTCTCAAAGTCTCTCCCTTGATCAGAATGGATTCTTTGTGGAGCCCCATAGTGAACAAAAGTTTTCTACAAGTACTTTGGCCACAGTGGATGCTTTCTGGTCTTTGGTGGGAAAAGCTTGGGCATATCTCGTGAAATGGTCAGTGACCACCAGCACATTACTGATATTTCTTTGATCTGACTCCAAACTCAGAAAATCAATACAGACCAGCTCCATGGTGCACTGGTGGTGATGTTAACAAGGGGCAGCCCTCTGGGGCAAAAGCTTTCCTCTGTAAGCAGCGACTACAAGTTCGAATGTGTTGCTCACATCAGCCCCATCTTAGGCCAATAGAATCTGGATCTCACCAAGTCAAGTGTTCTGTCTATACCAAGGTGCCCTTGTGGTTGTGCAAGGACCTCAGTACTGAGTCTTGAAAGCAGTGAGCAGCACTAGTTGTTGTTTGTCTACTTGTCCCCTCTGTCTACTGTTTCTCTGTATAACAGTTTATTGATCAGTTTCAACTTAGGACCTTCTTTGTATAACAGTGCAGTTCTCAAATCAGTGGGCGTAATTTGGACACATCTTTTCCTGCATAGAGGGCTTCTAAAGCTGCTTTGATCATGGGATCGTGAGTTAGGCCACGCAGATACTGTCATTGTCCAGCTGAGGCGGTGCACCAATGTCTATTGCAGAAAAGTGGCAATAAGCAGCAGGTATGCAATTCTCAGAGGCTCCAAGCAATCCACCATGGTGCCCATCAGCGTCCGTGGACATTTGTTCCTCCCTGTCAAACTTCCGCAGAGTGCCCGAATGTCAGGTTCTGCCATCGGACCCAATCATTCTGGGGAACAGGCCTCCGGGAGAGAGCATCAGCATCTATGGTTCAGACCTGCTCGGTATTCGAGAGATAGTCATATGTAGATAATGCAGAAAGCCACCTCATGGCCAGTGGCATCCAACTTAGCTGAGGTCTGCACATAGGTCAAAGGATTATTGTCAGTTTTACTAGTATTTTAGCCCCACAAGTACTCATGGAATTGGTCAACAATAGCCCACTTCAAAGCTAGGAACTCTAACTTATGTACAGGATAGTTCTTTTCGGATGGGGTCAGGCTTCTACTGGCAAAGGCCACTGGTCTCAGGCCATTCTCGTTTCTTGGTACAACACAGCCCCCAACCCTTGCAAGCTAGCATCAGTGTGCAGGACGTGAGTTTTCTTGGATCGGCATAGGCCAGCACTGGAGCATGGGTAAGGTGATATATGATCTCATGAAAAGCAGTCTCACAATCAGGAGTCCAGCGGGCCCCAAATACTTCACTGGATGAAAATACACTCTTTCAGTCTTGAGGGACGCTGACTTTTGGTATTTTTGTGGGTTGGGATACCCTTGAGTAAGGTTAAGTAAAGGGCGGATCACTCTTGAATAGTCCTTGATGACGCCGATAATAACCACAGAATCCCAGAATCTTTGCAGTTCTTTTAGATTTTTGGGCTGTGGCCAGGTGGTCAAGGCCTCCAACTTTACTTGGTCGTCTCTATTCCTCGGTGGATACTATGTGTCCCACATACTTTACTGATGTTTGAAAGAATTGACACTTATCAATGGACAGTTTAAGGCCAAAGTCCTCCAGTCGGTCCAATACCTTAAATAATCTGCTCTCATGTTCCTCCAGTGAGCTGCCAAGCACAATAACATCATCTAGGTATACCAGGCACTCTAGTAAGTTCATGTCCCCACTGCACACTCCATCAATCGTTGAAAAGTGGCTGGGGCACCTGAAACTCCTTGAGGCATCCTCATGAATTCATAGAAGCCAGCGGACAGATAAAGGCCGTCTTCTCCAGGTCCTCTGGGGCCATCGGGATCTGGTAGTACCCATCTGGGAGATCCAGCACAGAGAACCACTTGCTCCCCGCTTAGGCAGTCCAAAGCATCCTGAATGCGGGGCATTGTGTACTGATCAGGGATAGTCCGCGGTTTAAGGTGCGATAATCCACACACATCCTTACTGTTCCATTCTTTTTCCTCACTACCACAATGGGGAAGCATAAGGGCTTCTGGATTCTTGTATTACACCAGCAGCTAACATCTCTTGCAGATGCCGCTTTCACATCATCTATGTCAGCAGGTGCCAGGCCGAGACCTCTCGAAATGGTCGTCATGCAGCCGGATATTGTGCTCAGCTCCTTGCACGCATCCTACATCCCATTCCTTTAAAGAAAACACCTGGTCTCTCTGGGCAAGCTTCTCACTGATCCTCACTTTCCATTCAGCTGGCAGCGGGAGTCGCCAAATCAAACAAGTCAGGCGTTACTCTGTCATTCTTCCTTGAACTCTTGCTGCTGGGTAGCACTGCAGTGTCTGCACAATGCACATTAGCCAGGATGCAACCTCTGTTTACTCGAATGTCTCTTTCAGACACATTATGAACTTGGACCATTACCCTTCTGGCATAAGCATGGGCTCTAGCGGCAAAATACTAGGCTTGACCAGCAGTCCCTCTGGCAATTTTCCATCGCCTGGTGCATCCAACATTAATATTTTATTCTTAACATCCTTTCTGATACGGACCTCTCCCTGTAAGGTACACTGGGCATTTGGCGCCAGGATCAGAGACTCAGGATCCTTCTTCCATACAATCGACCGGTTCCTCTGGTTCTGTTTTTCAGCATCTCTCTGTGCCTCATAGGCCTTCTTAATTAAAGCCGGAACTCTTAAAGCTCTACTAGTCTTTGACCCCTGTTTTTCATAACACAACTGTGCCAGCCTTCCGAACATATGAGCATTTGTTCCAATCAACAAAGGGACACCATCATACAGTCCAGTGGGGGACACACTCAAGGCTAGGGTCTCTACTTGTTCGGCCACTCCAGCCACAGAGGTGGGAAAGACAGCCAAATTGGATATACCCGGAATAGGGTAGGCCTTCTCACTTAACCCCATACATGCAGTCCTTCTAATGGTTGTAAGGGCACGTCTGACAAATGCTTCTGATACCAATCCTGGAACATAATTGTCACTTGGGAGCCACTGTCTAATACAGCTCTTGTAGACACTCCATTCACCTTTACAGTGGTCTCCATGGAGGGACCCACTATTCTGGACCAGTCTGGAGAGGCGGTAGTGAGGGGCCTGGGCAACTGACCTTGCCACAAGGGCGTGAATTAGCATTTTGGTGCCCTCACTGGGATCATGTCGCACCTCTTAGCCACTGATTTCTTCTCCAAGCTTCCTTGTAGCCTATATGCAACTTTGTCAGTGTCTTTTGGGGACTGGCATTCCTTTTCATGTGCCCATCTTTCCCACAATTATAGCAAAACATACTTTCTGGAGTTTGAGCTGGCCGAGGCGCCACACTGGGAGCCAGGGCGGGGTATTACTAACTGGAAACCTGGGTGCCATCTCTGTCTGCGGCATGATAAGCATTTGGAGACATCTCTGCTCGTTTCTCCACTTCCATGGTCAAGGAATTGAGTTTGGAGCTGTTATCAGCAGGAGATACATGGTGGGTACCCCCACCCCCATAGCAGATGCAGTCTCTATAGGTCAGGGCCCATACTTGCAGGCGTGGCCTCATAAAGGGACTGTTTTTGAATTCCCGGATCTCTCTCAACAGTTCGCCCCATTGTGGCATATCTTTTTCCTTGTCAGAGCACTCATTGACTGTCAACCTCTGCCCCTGAACTTCACTTATGGGTCACCCTCAGTCACTCGGGTCGTAGCCACAGCTGTTGGTGCAGGTACCTCCCGAGATCGCCTTTTCTCAACTCCTCGAATTTCTCTCATTAACTCATCATAGGAGGGTGGGGATTCCAGTCGATTTGCCAGGCATAACTGAAGCAACAGCAGTTCTGAGAAGGGGGCAGACTTAAGGATTCTGTCCAGTCTGGTTCGGTCCAGTTCAATCGCTGGCAACTACCCTTTCTGAGGCATTCTTGCAACAATTTTTCCAGCCGAGAGACATACACAGACAACAACTCCCCTTGGTACTGTTGTGCATTTCTTACTCTCCACCATAGGTCCTCATCAGAATCTGGGCTCCATACACATTCTCCAAGGCCTCAAGATAGGCCTGTGCAGTCGCTTCAGGGTTACTGGCCCGTTTAGCACGGATGGTAGCAGGGCAGGACCTCGGAGGCTCCTCACCAACTCTTCGCTGCCCGAGCATTGCCATTCTAGTACTTGGGGCAACATAGTCTATCCAGGTCTCCAATCATCCTCCCTTGGGGGTGGGGAGGGTGCCAGAGAAGATCCTCAACCTTCGGTAAGAGTCGTGACTAATGGCAGGTGCAGAAATAGGAGTCTGCATTGGTTCAGCCACCATTACGGGCACTGGAGCAGAGAGGGTGTTGGGGAGGAACACCCCAGGTGGCAAGAATAGTTTCTTCAAGTCCTCCACAGTTTTTCCTCTCCCAGCAACCATTCAGCAAATTTCTCCTCAAAAGTTTCAGATAGTGGTGGGGCTGATTCCCCTCGGTCTTTACTGTCCTTAGTTATCACTCTCCAAGCAGTGAGGGCTCCTCTGGGGTAATGGTCTGTGGCACTTTGGAGCTATCTATGGGATCCTTAAACTCTACTAGGGCCAGGAAAGTGTGGGTGGCAGATTAGCATGCCGACCCACCACCACAGGGTTTTGTAAACCTTCCACCTTGGAAAGTACTCCTGCACAGTGTCCGTATTGATACCAGGGATGTCCAGGATAAGCATAGCATTTTGGGGTCGATCTCCTCCCCAGTACACCACTCCACCAGCCGGTGCACAGCCACTTCTGTCGGGTACCCATTTTTTCTTAACAGTGGTTCGTAATATGGCCACTAGAGGACACACAATCCCAGCGGTGAGCCTCCAAGATGTAACCCCTAGATGGCGCTATCCCAGGGGCTACTACCCTGCCTGATTTGCCACTAACAGGTTGAGGGGCCTGGATCCAATGGTGGGTGCCTCCACCCAGAGGTCAGGGTTTGCAATAGTTAAACTAACTGGTCACAGCCCTCTGGGACACTGCAACCCCTTTCTTCCCACTAGTGGCCCACACAATATATCAGAATTACCTTCACAGTATACACTTACCCCCAGGTCTGGTTCCGGCACTGGGACCTCCTGTGAAATGAGATACAGTGCAACAATCACAGTACAGTACTTTAACATAGACAAATACCTCAGGCAGTATAACTTTGCTGAAACAAGCAGCTCTGATTTATTTAGGGGATATAACAAGGACAGGGGGAAATCAGGTTAATTAGCTTATCACTCTAATAATCTACCTATGGCTCTGTGCACAGGCCTATCCCTATCAGTTACTGTCCCTGGGTACCCAAGCCCTAGTGGCTAGTCCAAACCGTGGCAGCTGGTAGGGCCCTTTCACACAGAGAAAGGAGAATTAAACAGTCAGCAGTACAGTAATTCCATTTGGATTTAATGTGGCAATTCAACAGGGAGCGACCCTGAATTAGTACTCACGACCTCCAAATAAGATAGGGTCCTTCAATGTCAGCAGGGCTCACTTGAGGTACACAAACCTCTTCACACATCCATATAAAGAAAGCACTATACCAGGCAGGCTGCATCTGTATCCCGATCGCAATTACTGCACAATACCGGGAGAACACACAGCAGATTCAGTTCCTGACAGACCGAGTGCAATTTTCAGCAATTCCTCCAGTCTTCTACAGGGTGAGCCTGGTTTCTACTCTTCAGAGATCCTTTGATTCTTTTCACAGGACTGATTCAGTCCTAACAAGCTGTACAAGCTGCAGACCGGAACTCTGGGCCTTACACACGCTTTTTGACTAAAACTGCACACTGAAAAGCACAGGGCTCCTTCCTTCTTCACTGCCAAAGCTCAACTGAAACTCCAACCGACAAAACCGGCACTTCCTTTGAGTTCCTCCCAGTTCTTGACTGGATTGGCTGTCACTCACAATAGACTGCTGCTGTTGGTCCAAAAGGCACTGAAGTCTAAACTACATCTCCCAGAGTCACTGCCCATACAATCCTCTTGTGGCTGGCTCAGATTATGAGTCCAAGTTCTGATTAGTCAAGGCACCATTTTAGAGCTAGCTTACCCCACACTGATTGGTCCAGTTCAGCAGTTCAAACTAGAATGGGGAACTAGGCAGACACAGTTCTGACTGCAAAGAAAGTAGGTTAGATAAACTGTAATTTCATTATTACTGTAAATGATTTCTGGCAAACAGTTACATCTTTCAGATAGGTTCCTTTGCACTCCTAGTGACTGCAAAATGGAGTGAATTGGCAGCAGCTTGAGTGGTACTCAAACAGAGAAGCACACAGTCCCCCATACAAACTAATTATGTCTGCAAGCAGACAGCTCTTAAAGAGACAGTACCAGAGGTTCTAAAACACTCACTGATAAATGGCTTAAACGCCAAACACCATTCAGGCTTGGAGCATTCAAGCAAGCTCCTGAAGTCTTTTGGGAACCCCCATTTGCAGGGGGGTTACAATAAAAATGCATTTTTTTTTTTTATTAGCAACAGCATTTGCTTGAGTACATCACAACTTGCACCCCCCCCCATTCAACACACAGAACTACATAAACTAAATATTTGATTCTATCACTTTTTTTTCTGGTTTTGTAACTGCCTGTGTCAATGAGCCAAACTTCTGTTGCCAATTTTGCTCTCCAAGCATGCATAAACTCCTGCACATGCCATAACATACAGAAGAACACCTTCAAAGTCCCCATGTCAATGAATTCCCTCTGTGCTCAGTCACACTGTACAACCACGACTGAAAAGACCACACAGATTAGACATACAGTACATGCTGAAGTTTTTACCTCAGTTCAAAGGTCTCATGTACCAGTTTCTGCCTCTCCTGGTTCATGCTGTTGCTGAGACCAGACCTGCCCCAGCATTCGTTTTGTACCATTCCTAGCATGCTACAGGAGGGCACTACTCTCCAACTCCCTCTCCTGCAAATCCATACCAAAATCAATTTGCCATAAAGGACAAAACTAGCAGTGACCTTAAACAATTTTAATGTCATGAATTTAAGCTCCCCATACTAGAAATTAATATCACTAGTACTACACTTATTACACACCCAGTTTGATGGAACACTAATGTCCTGTCCCATCCCAGCAGCTGCCCCCCACCCACCATAGTTTGTGACTGTGAAAGTATTTTGTTTTTAAAGCAAGAAGTACCTGATTAAATGAAGACTTGATCAATTTTCAGCAGGCTGAAGTCTATGTGCCCCTAGTTGAGTACTGCCTCCGGTCACCTGGCCGCCAATCTCTCTCTCTAGATAGCACATACTGACCCCATGGCTCCTAATGAGCAGAGCTCTCGGCTACAGCTTGCTTCAGCTACCAGAAGATGACCTGAACCTCACTCCAACTCTTTGTGCTGATTTACCAAGGCCACACTGACCCCGCGTTACTGGACTGCTGCCGCCTGAAACCTCGGGCTTTACTCTTCACTTGTGGGCTCCACTCTCTCTCTGGCCCCGTCCACACTACACCACTAAAGCCCTGTAACAGTTTCAAATCATTACAGACAGTAAACGTTATGGTGTGTCCACACTGCCAGTGAACCATTATGATAAGGGTTCGGAACCGTTACAGCCAGTCCACATTGTGGGTGATGGGTGACCATTACGGTTGGCACCCTATCCCACAATGCTGTTCGTACTGCACCGAGGACAATGCTGGGGTTACATGCTCAGCGATCCACACTATAGCTGGTAACGTTACAGAGGCAGAATTAAGCCAGAATTATTGTTGAAACCACTTCATAAGTGGTTTCAACAACGGTTACGAAAACGCCTCTTGTAATGTTACAGGTGTAAACGCAAACCGTTGTGGTAATGGTTTGGACTCTCTGTAACGTTACAGAGGGGAATTTTTAGTGTAGTGTGGACAGGGCCTCTGTCTCCTCCTCAGTAGTATACTCGCTCCTCTCTTGCTCCAACATTAATCTTCTGAGTTAATGAACTACAGCTCACTCTTGTTTCAGCGGCCCAGACATCTAAAGAAGGCGCCCCTTGCTAGCCACATCCACTACTGGACACAGCAGCAAATCAGGAGCAGTGAGCACCAGGTGACCTGGTCAAGATCTGTATTGTTAAGGCCCACTCCACTTTGCTGCAGCTGTACCCCCCACGCACAAACCCCCTGCGCATGAACAAAGGAGCTGCACCAAGCCTGCAAAAGTAGAGAATGAATGCTCAGGCTCACCAAGGCAAAACTAACTGCTGCCACAGTGCTGGAACACGGACCACATGGTGCAGGATGAACGTTAGTAAGAAATTCATCTGGAGACTGGCTTTTTTGGGGTCAACTATGTAATGTGGGTGGGGATGGTTGTTTACTGCACTACCAGGACACTGGAGGACAGGGCCATCCTTAACCATTCTGGGCCCCTGTGCAGCCCCCTGCCTGGCCCCGCCACTCCATTCCCTGTGGGCCCCCCACACCCAACATTTACACCTCACTAACCCTCCTGTCCTGAATTATTAAAGCAGTACCAGGTCTACTAGTTTAACCAGTGGCGAAGCTAGAGGGGGGGGCTGAGGGTGTAGTCGGCCCTTCTGGCTGCCCCAGTGTGAGTAGTGGCGCCCCACCACCATCTTTATTCACAGTTTAGTGCCCATCGTGGAGTCCATGATCGACTGAATGCCCCCCCCCCCCCGGCTCCCAAATGTTACCAAACCTGGCTCCGCCACTGAGTTTAACCAGCATCTTTTAATTAGTGCCATTGACTGCATTGAATTATTTGACTTCACCACTGGAAATTAATCTGACTGAGCCTGGAGCAAGAACTTAAGTAAGTACGGTACTACTACCGTATTCATGTCTGTAAGGACAGGGACATCATCTCTGGACACTCACACCTCAGATACTCTGATTTGCAAACAAGTTAAACAACTTAACTTTTCTGGAGGTGTGAGTGAGAGAGAATAGAGAGGATTATTATGGGATACCAGTAAGATTGCCACCTGCCAGTTTTTTTAACCTGGTGATCAGGTTTTCAGGGGCCCTATCAGGAAATCCGGTCTTGCTCTGTGCTGGTCAGGTTTTTGAGCCATTTTGAGTGCCAACATACTTTTGAAACAGCTTTTGTCATATCATTCATTGTTTCACCTACATGTCCAGGTTACAAACAAGTTATCTTGTCAGTATATACCTTTGTTTGTGAAAGTAGTCAGCCTGGGAGGTGTAAAGTATGGCCATTAACACAATTAGCACTTACTTAACCTAATCTTTTCCACTGCAGCAAAGCTGCCCCCACCTTTTGTAACAGTAACAGAGCCAGTTGTCTTCCACTTTCATTTGCTGGTAAACATTTTCATCTCTAACATTTAGGCAGGGGCACAGTTTGCACCTAGCTAAGGCCAGCTCTGCTGGAGGCCAGATGAGACCTGTGTGGCTCAGGCAGCTTTCATAATTAAGAATGCAGCAGTGTGTTACTAACAGAGGAGCTCCATGATGGGGGAGCTATAGCACCCTTAGCCCCGCCCCCCCTCTTTAATCCGCCTATGCTAAGGGGTACAGCACTCTAGCAGGGAATGCATGAAGACCTGAAAGCACTGCTATAGGGGAGTATCAGACAGACGAGTCCATGCCTGCTTTCCAACCATTCTGAAGCATACCAGTACACACCACAGACTTGGATGGAGACGGGTGGTCATTCCAGGAAGGGGGTGGAACTTCACCCACTGCATTTCAGGGGTTGGGCACGGTTAAAGATTCTTTAGAACCAGGAGCACACTGCCATCGGGTGGGGGGTCACTAAATGTGCAACTGGTTACCAACACTCATGGGTAGGGTTGAGCCCTGGACACGGGGAGGGGGGGGTCAGCAGGCCCCAAAGATATTATCAGAGGTATGAGGAGAGAATAGTCATAAGGGGTAGATGAAGCACTCCTTTAGGGGAGGAAAGAGACCAATAGCTCCAGACAACTTAAATAGGGAATAGGGAGGGGCCAGGGAGGGATTAAAATGGATGCAGGGGGAAAGAGAGGGGAGAGCAGTATCCATGATACACCAGGGGCCTGAGAGAGAGGGGGGGTGGACATGGGAAGGCTCGCCTGCGACTCAGTGCCTAAACCCCCAACCACATACCACATGCTGGGGGAAGGCATGGATGTAATTGGAGGGAAACCATAAGCTCAGTGAGTTCTAGGAACAGACGCACCTATTCGAAGTTGAATTGGAGGCAAAGTGTATAGAGGGTTGGACGACTAAGAGCATAGGTTGTCCACTCACCCAAAAGTGCAGGTTTAGCGCAGGGCCCCTAGCTAGGGTGCTCCATCCAGTTGGCCTAGAGCCAGCCAGAAGACCAACTGGGTGTATTTTTTCACCTTGGAAGTATAGTTTTGTGTTTTAATGTTATGAAGTTACTTGTTATTCCATTTTTCTCCAGTTGTAGAAGACCACATTGTACTTTCTATCAAAGGGGGGGGGCACTGAAATATGGCTGAAGGAGTCATCGCCACATACAATGTAAGGGGCATGGGAAGTCCAGTTAAGAGAAAGAGAATACTAAATGAGTTTCACAAGGAGATTGCACTCCTGCAGGAGACGCACCTTGATCAGAAAGAAAGTGTGAAGCTCAAGATGGCATGGGTGGGCTAGGCATATTATGCCCCATACATTGCTCACCCTCATAGATGGGGGTAACGGCTCTGATTCACAAAAATTGCCCATTTCAGCTTGTTGACAAACAGGAGGACCCAGAAGGGAGATTTCTGCTGATCAGGGGGAAATATAGGGTGTCACCATGCACTATCCTTAACATCTACGCACCTAATCAAGATATAGAAAACAGTGAGTTCCTCAAGAAGTTACTCCTCAGGGTGGCACCCCAACCGAGGAAACTGTTTATTGTGGGTGGGGACTTTTTTTGTTTTTATTTTTTTTATTTAGTATGCTTTGTGTTGTCGCTGGATCGCCGGTAATTTTAGCCCTCTTGTCACCCACTTCCGTTAATCGCCAGGTTCCTTCCCTGTCACCTCTGGCTTACCCCCGAGGGCGCCGTTGCGGAGCTGCCTTCCCACCAGCTCCACACTACAAATATCTGGTCGGGGGGAACACTGGCACTGGAGGCTAATCGGGGCTGGGAGGGAAGGATGCCATGGAGGCGTTCCTGCAGCGTTTTTCTCCCCTGTAAGCAGGGCGGGGACGTGCAATGACGTCCAGCATCCACCCTGACAATTTGTTGACGTCGGTGCATTACAGTGAACCCAGCCTCCACTGGGAGCCGCTCGTACACCGGACGTACTACCCCCTCCCCAGAGAAGGAGAGCAGTCCTATGGATACTCAATCCTTCTCCCCCCAGCCGGCCCTTTGACAACCCGAGTCAGTTTCCGAACCTGGGTCGCCAGTGTCGCAAGCGGAATGCCAACCGCTGCACCGACAGGCCGGCCCTTGTGGGTGGGGACTTTAACATTACTCTCAACCCCACCATAGACAGGTCAGGCACCACACAGGGCCCTCCTCCTCCTCAGGCCGCCAAAACACTAGACCAGTTGAGCAAAGATCTGGGGCTGGTGGAAGTCTGGCAGCAGATGCACCATAGGGTCCACAATTATACTTGCTGGTCAGCACCACACCAGGCCTATTTGAGGCTGGACATGATCTAGGTGTTGGTGGATTGGCTCCACAGAGTGGAGGAGTCCAAAATACATCCCAGGACTATTTCAGATCATGGGATGGTGTCCTTGTGACCCTGGCCAAGTCCCAAGGTAAAAAACTCCTCATGGAGACTGAATGTCTCCCTCCTCAACAGAGAGGACTACAAGGACCTATTGAAAGACACACTGCAGGAATACAAAGCTAACACCTCAGGACACCACATCGGCTATGTGGTGGGACGGCCTAAAGATGGTGATTACAGGCAAGACCACTGGTTACGCCTCAAACCACAAGAGGGCACAACAAAAAGAAATGCTAGAGCTTGAGAACAGGCTCTTTGACCTGGAAGCGGAACATAAAATCGTTCTAGATGAAAGAGTCAAGAAGAGGCTGGAGGATACCAGGTGGGGACTCAACAAACTCCTTGATGATAAAATCCAGGGGCAGTTGAGATACTCTTGCCAGAGGTTATATGAAGCAGGCAATCAAGCAGACAGACTTCTAGCCTGGCAGCTCAGGGAGAAAAGGAGCCTCAAGAACAGTCCTGCGACAAGTCCTCTGCATGCCCCAATAGACACATAATGGACCCAGAAGAAACTGCCTGGTAGTTTCAGGGGTTCTACAAGCAACTGTACAGCCAAGAACAGATTGGAGAACATCAGGAGAAGCTTGAATCTTTCTTTGACAGTTCAGCTCCATAAACTCTCGCAAGAAGATGTGGAAAAGCTGGACACCCCATAACAGATGGGGATGTTCACATCAGTATCAGGCCCTGGGTCTGGATGGACTGGCTATGGAACTGTATAATGCCCTGGGATCTGAACTAGCCCCCCTGCTAGGGGAGTGTACCAGGAGGCCCAGGAGGGAAAGTGAGCCCCATCGAGCTGGCAGTATGCCTAGATTTCGCTAATCTCCAAAGAGGGGAGAAATCCAGAGGTCTGCAGCTCATACAGGCCCATCTCACTCCTGAACGTTGACCAAAATTTATACACCACGATCCTCGCACGCAGACTGCAGGGATGTGTGGGGAGCCTGGTCAGAAGGCTAATCCATGGCAACATCAGGCGTCTGCTTAACATTATGGCCTGTCAACAGGCCTTGAGGGAGCCGACGCTGGCAGTCTTCATGGATGCAGAGAATGCCTTTGACCGGGTGGACTGCAGTTTCCTCCACAGGACTCTGAGTGAGATGGGGCTGGGCCCCAAGTTCAGGGTGGGGGTAAAGGCCTTGTATGCTGCACCTCAGGCAACAGTGAGGGTCAACGGATACACCACAGAGAGATTCCACTTGACTAGGGGTACCAGACAGGGCTGCCTGCTGTCTCCACTCCTATTTACACTCCTCTGTATCAAGCCACTGGCAGCAAGAGAGAATATGGCAATCCAGGCTGGAAATAGGAACCACAAGATATCTTTGTATGCAGATGACTCCCTCTTCTTCTTAACCTCCCCTAAGATATCGCTTCCAGCACTGATAGGGGAACTGCAGGCCTATGGGCAGGTAGCAGGCTACAAAATTAACCCTGAGAAATCAGAGGCGATTAAATTTCGGGTACACTGCCTCGAGAGGTGGTGCAAGGCTTTCCCTTTAAATGGGCCACAGCTAATATGGTACAGTATTTAGGGGTTAAGATCTCACCACAGTTTTCCAATATTTTCAAGCTTAACTATGGGAAACTGTGGGGAGAGATCTGAGTGGACCTGGCCAGGTGGGATCTGTTACCACTCTCTATAGGGGGATGGACTGATACCATTAAGATGAACATTCACCCCCCGGTTCCTATTCCTGTTTCAGGCCTTTCCTATTAGTGTCCCACAATCCGTCTTTAAAACAGTTAACACTGCCCTCTTAGCAATTATTTGGCAAAAGGGTAGGAGGCGAGTCAGCTACAAGCTCCTTTCCCAGCCTAGGGCATGGGTCGGTCTAGCTCTCCCTAACCTCAAGCTCTATTACATAGCGGCCCAGCTGGTTTCTGTCATTGCCTGGGTCAAACAGAGGAGAGATATGGGCTGGAGGGAGATAGAGACACACCAAATGCAGCTGGTCTCCCTGCCACATGTTCCTCTTACAACAAAGCTATGGAGGGGCCTGAGAAACCCCTGGACTAAACATACACTTAGGGTATTGGTGACTGCAAGAAAGGTATCACAGATCCCAGAAGTAATAGGCCCACTGACGCCAATTGTGAGTGACTCCCACGTCACACCTCCCCAGTCAGACGCCAGATACCAGGGCTGGAATGCACAGTCCCTGGTAAGCTTCCACAATGTGTTACAGGGAGAAACCCTGGCCTCCTCTGCTACGTTTCAGGGCAAATACACCCTTAAGAAGGCAGACTTTCATAGATACCTGCAGGTCAGGCACTACCTGGTGGCTAATAACTTGATCCCCAAGATTAAGAGGGATTTCACCGGACTGGAGACCTTTCTTTATTGGCCAGTCATCCCGCTGGCAGGCAGAGGTAAATTAATCTCAGAGGCCTACAGAGTTCTTCAGGGTGACTGGTGTACACAATTTGAGATCCTAAGACAGAAATGGGAGGATGAAAGGGGAAACCCAATCCCAGGAGACCAATGGAACTCGGCCTGGGAGAAAGGCTGGAGAACCATCATTTCCAGGGTGGAGGGAGTTCCACTAGAAGTACCTCACATGTTTCTTCCACATCCCCTCAATAACAAAACACTTTTCTGGGGGGGGGGCACTGACCAATGCAGGAGGGGATGCGGCCATGCGGGCAAGTGGGGGCCCACTTTCACATCTTCTGGCCATGTCCAGGGGCAGCGAACTTCTGGGAGGAAATCCAACAGGTTATACACAGAAAGTGGGGAACACAGGTCCCATTGACATTTAATACCATGGTGCTAGGATTTATGCTCGCAATAGTGGGAAACACCAAGCAACAGAGCCTCTTCAGAATGCTGTGCTTGGCTGCCCAAAAAGAGATAACAGCAAATTGACTGAAGGCCTCCCCTCCCTCCAGGAAACACAGGGTAGAATTCTGCAGATGGAGGAACTGACAGTGAAACTTAGACTCACTTTAGATAAGCCCAAAAAGCAGTGGAGGAGGTGGGAGACCCCGACTAGTGCACCAGGTCTGATCAGAAACCAAACCCTGGAGCCATGGCTGGGCAACCCCAAGCAAAGAGAATGTAGCATAAGGGAATAACGTGGTCTCCTCAACTCTGAGATTTTGACTTCAGCTGAATCACTAATCTCAGTTGGAAAGCATCTTTTGGTGTTTTTTTTTGTTTTTTTTTTAATTGCTTTTCTTTGTTACATAGCATAATTTACTTATTTATTTATTATTTATTTATTGAAAATGTTTCACCAGGAAAGGCACACTGAGCAAAAAGATGCTTGTCTCACGGTGCGACCTGGGGGGGGGGGGTTACAGAGGAGGCAGGTATACATACAATAGTTGAACTTATAGTAGCATAATATGGAAAATGTACATAGTTGGGAGGGATTACATTTGAACTATTACATAGGCGGTGCACTTCAGCACATCGCAGGCACAGCAAGTACAGGTTATACAAATCGTGGTTACACAATGAGGTAAACAGTACAGAACATGATCGTAAAGGTATACAATACAAGAGTACACATTGAGGCTAAACATGAAATAAATAAGTGCCAGTTACAGAACAGGGGTAGTAGTAGCAGAATCTGAATGTCAGTAGCGGAGGTTGAGCTACAGGGAGATGCATAAAGTAGAAAGGAAGGATCTGGAGAGCAAGATGGGGGGAGATGGAGGTGTAGAAACGTGGGTGTATGGGGAGGGACAGGGTGAGGGGAGGGGTGGGAAGGGGAGCTTAGGTTGAATGGGAAGGGGAAGAGACAGTGCGAGTGCAGGGTAGGTAATAGAGAGGGTATGGGGAGCAGGGTGGCATATAAGCCAGACAATTAGGCGTGGCCAGGCCGCTGGTCAGGCACGGGGAAGCGGGGGGAGGCGCCAATGGGAGGGTGGTCAGGGGCAGCTGCAGTTAGGTGCAAGGAAGTTAGAGAGGGCATAGGAAAGGGAGAGCTTGGATGAAGAATGTCGGACCTGGGTGGGCAGGCTGCTCCAGAGTTTAGGAAGAGATAAGAGAATGCAGATTGGCCGGTGGTGGTCCTCACGGCAAGGGATGAATAGTAGTCTAGGGTCAGTGGATCTGAGGGCGGTAAGGGGTGGTGGGAGGTTAGGGGTGCGAGATAGGAGGGAGGGAGCCGAATCAGAAGTTGGAAGTGAATTTAGTGCAATGAATTAGGCGCTGGTTGCTCAGAGAAGGTAGGGACAGGGAACGATAAAGCATGCAGTGATGTGATCGAGGGGGGGCATCGAGGGTAAAGCGGCAAAAAGCACTGAAGAGGGGGTCTAATCTGGCTACGGTGGTCTGCGCAGCGGAACTGTAAACTACATCACAGTAGTCGAAGGAGGGTAGAATCATTTTCTGAACAATTTCACGTCTGACAGGAAGAGGGAGACTAGTGCGTTTCTATAGAGGGCACCAAGTTTTGGGTGCTGTTTGGAAATGATGGCATCGACGTGAGTGGAAAAGGAGAGGTGGCAGTCAAGCCAAACCCCGAGATACCTGAAGGAGGGTACTTCTTCGAGGACGGTGTTATTTAGGGTGTGGAATCTCAGAGGGGAGGTGAGTTTGGACAGGCGCTGTCTGGTGCCGAAAGTCATAGAGTTGGTTTTCTTAGCATTTAGGGAGAGTTGGTTGCTATTGAACCAGAGTTGGATTTTGTTGAAGTCAGTTTGAAGTTTGGAAGCGACTTCTTCATGGGTCCGGCCGGAGGTGAAGAGGACTGTGTCGTCTGCATACATGTGTATGGCGGAAGAGGAGCAGGACTTTGGCAGGTCATTTAGCAGGATGGAGAAGAGGATGGGGCCGAGAACTGAGCCTTGCGGAACGCCGGAGGTGATAGGGAGAGGGGAGGAGATGCGGTCAGCTATTTTAGTGGATTGGGTTCTGTTTAGAAGGTAGGCACTGAACCAGTTAATGGCGGATTCAGCTAAACCAGCTTCGGAAAGGCAGGATAGTAGAAGAGAATGGAAACAGTGTCGAAGGCTTTTGCGAGGTCGATGAAAATAGCAGCAGTGATTAGCCCTTTGTCCATTCCAGTGAGGATGTAGTCTGTGAGTCTGAGCAGGGAGGAGGTAGTGGAGTGGTGTTTTCTGAACCTGGACTGGAAAGGGGTGAAGAAGTTAGTTTCGGTGAGGAAGTGGGAGAGTTGGGATAGCACAAGGTGTTCCTGGAGTTTTGCGAGGGTGGGGAGGAGGGAGATGGGACGGTAGTTGGATGCAGAGGTAGAGTCATCGCCTTTGGGGAGGGGGAGAACAGTGGAATGCTTCCATATGAAGGGGAGTGACTCGGTACTGAAGGATAGATTTAGTAGAGCTGCGAGAGGGGTAGCGATGGCGGGAGCAGATAAGAAGAGGAGTTTGTTGTCAAGACCATCAGGGGATTTGCCTTTGGAGGGGTTTAGGGCGCAAAGGGCATCTAAGATTTCAGTGGGGGAAATGTTTCTAAAGAAGAAGGGGTTCATGCCGGATAGGTGGGGGATAGGAGACTGAGGAGATGGAGTGTTTGCAGGTGGAAGGGCTTCTAGGAGGGCCAGGGCACAGGTGGTGAAATAGGAATTAAACCTGGAGGCGACTTCCAGGGGATCAGAAAGGAGAGTCCCTTGGGCAAGGAGAAGAGGTGGAGGGCTAGCTGTTTGGGGAGAAAAGGGAGTTAATGACTTTCCAGAATTTGGAAGGTCTTCCAAGGTTTGCATTAAGTGTGTTATTAAAATATTCAGACTTAGCTAGGCGGGTGGCCTTAGTGCACCTATTGCGGAGCATGCGATAGGAGGTATAGTCGCCGGGGAGGAGTGAGGATTTGTGGATTCCCCAGGCCTTATCATGGGCTTGTTGGCAAGCAATCAGCTTGGAAGTGATCCAGGGTAGGTGGGAACCACGGACTCTAGCCCAGCATAGGGGAGTGTGTTTGTCCCAGGCGGAGAGGAAGGTATTCTGAAACTGCGTAAGGGCCGAATCCATATTAGAGCGGTTTGCGCTTGGGACCCAATTAGAGTGGTGAAGATCATCCAAAAGGGGGGAGAGGCTGAGGGATTTGTAAGAACGCTGGAATATAAATTTGGGAGGGGATTTAACTCTGTGGATTTTGCGGACTAAGTAGATTAGGTGGTGGTCGCTAATGGAATCGGAGAGAAGACCAGAGCTGATGACGCGGTGTGGGTGGGAAGTAAGCGCCCAGTCAAGGAGTGAGTGATTACCGGACTTAAGGTTGGAGCGAGTGGGTTCAGTAATGGTTTGACAGAGGTTAAGAGCAGTTAACTCGATTTGGGATTTGATAAAAGTGGGTGCTAGCCAATTGTGGTTAAAATCACCCATAGCATATAGTTCACCTGATTGGGCAAGGGAGGACAGCTGGCCCAGAAGGTCAGTGACTATTGTGGTTGGCGTGCCTGGGCAGCAGTAAATGCCAGCCACAAAGATAGGTAGTGAGGAGGGGGGGACAGTTTTACCATCAGGAGCCTGTAAGCTTTGGGTACAGTTTTTGTAATGGAGACAGTGAAGTGGAGGGCTGAACTGATGTAGATAGCCACCCCACCGCCTCTGGAGTGCTGGTCTTGCCGTATGATATTGAACCCTGGAATAGCGAAATTATTATCGAGTAGGCTAGGTTTTAGCCAGGTCTCAGAAAGGATGATTATATCAGGGGAGTGGTGTACGGCTAGGACCTGGAGCTGATCGAGCTTAGGGGCTAGGCTACGAATATTTAGGTGGAGAAGACGCAGGCCCCGGGGGAGGAAGCTAGAATGGGAGGCAGAGCTTGCTCTGGCTGGGGGGTTTGATATGGGGTGGGGTAAGGGTTGGGCCAGGGTTAGGGTGTATATCCCCAGCTGCCAGGAGGAGTAGTGCAATGGTAAGGTGGCAGCGTAGCACGTGGAGGGGCCTGGATTTAGCCTTTCGGTGGGTAGGGGCAGAAGTGAAGGGGGCTGGATGGAGGGAGAAGGTGCAGGAGTGGGGGAGAGAGAGGCAAGGAAGCAACCAAAGGAATAGGCCGGGGAGGAGGGGGAAGTGGGGTAATGGGACCAGGAGATAGCAGGGAGGGAAGCAGTGGACTTATAGGGGGTACAAGAAGGGAGTGGCAGAAATGAGGGTGGGGGTGGTGTAGGGTAGGGACATAGAGGGTGAGTAGGTGTCAGGAGGGATAGTATAATGGAGGAGAACAGTAGTACCAGGGTCATAGAAGGTGTCATTATGCCAGATTTGAGGAGGAGGTGACCAATCAAAATACCCTGTAAAGCCGGGTTGGGAGTTACAAGTGTCTGAATTGCCCTTCAGACAGTGTAGATACCACTTTGGAGTAGTGGTACTGTCACGGCCTCTGGTGGACAGGGTGCAGGGTTCGAGACCCTGGTAGGGCAGTAGGGCTTAGACCTAGCTGAGTGCAGGGAACCTGGTTCTAGGTGGCTTGCTGTGAGCTATGATTGGGCCAGAAAATGAGGTTGAAATAGTGACTCCTAGTGGTCACTGGGGTAGGTAGCAGGCTGGGTGAGGGGCAGGCAATAGGGCAAGGGTGGTGCATAGGGTTAGCCAGATGGCTAGGCAAAAGGGGGGGGTGTGGGCGGAGGCAGGGTTTAAGGGAGAAGTGGCCTGAGGCAGGTAGAGATAATCCGGGTGAGAGGTAATACAGGTAGAGGGGGTAGAGGAGGGAAGGACAGAGGGTCCCTCTAGTGGCTAGCGGGTATAACCTGCAAATGGAGAAATGGGGACTTAGTTAAATGAGTTACAGGAATAGTTAAATGAGTTACAGGAAGTGATGTCACTAGGAGGGAGCCTATAAAGGAAATGCTGAGCCAGGGTGGGCGGGGCAGTCGACGTGTGTAGTGTGTCAACAGGCTATCAGCCTATCACCCTTCACAAGGGGGCTACAATTTGGAGGTAGTTTATTACCTTCTAGTGCCTGTGTGAATCTGTGCTCCGGGAGGGAGGGAGCTCTTGAGGGGAGTCCTGTTGCTGGAGGTCTGGGGCTGGGAGTCTGTGCTGCAGGCTATAGGAGACAAAGGAGGCAATTATAATGCAGCGGGAGACTGCATAAGAAAACAAGGGTCTTGTACCTGAATGGTATGCCTGACCACAATACAAGGGGCAACATGAGAAGACTTACTAAGGATGTCTTCATGCAGGCCAAAGCTTTATATCATAAATGAAACTATAAAGGGGTAATTGAAACTGTCAGTGTATGTGGGACTTGCACACAAGAAATACATAATTATAAGCATTGCCTCTGTATTGGATGTTTTTATTTATTTATCTTTTGGACAATACCTTTGAGCCAAGCTCATTTACAAAGGTTTCATGTCAGATTACAAGGATAAATGGAGAATAGGGCATTTGTAGGTACACAAAACAAACTTTCTGCTAAGGAACTGCCAGTGGCTTTGTCAGTAAATAAATGGGTTACGCTACAGAAGAAGAAGGAACAATACACCAGGCATTGTACAATGTATACCTGGAGCAGTAGACAGATTGGTGATGGGGAAAAATAAGTGCTAATAGGGAGTTAGGTAACTTTAGGTGAACAGCCAGTAGTGGAAGGGGAATGGAGGGGAAGGCTGAACAGTAGATGAAGGAAGCCAGAGTAAGATAAAAGAGAAGAAGGTTGGGTCAGTGAGGACAGTGGGGGACGCAAGGGTGCGAGGAGGAGGGAGGGTAGGAGGGGTGAGAGGGGGAGGGTGTCGGGGTAGTGTTTCAAAGTGCAGAGAGGCCGTGTAGGGTGGGAGAATACAGTAGAATCGTATAGCTGATGCAGTGTGGATAGATGCAGGCACAGTGTTAGAGTGGGTTAAGAAGGGAGCAGGGGTGGGGGGACATTGTAGAGCTGTTTAAGTGTAGCAGTCACAGTGAGCACAGGCCACCAAGTGTTGGCAAAGTTTACATTTAAAGGTGTCAAGACTGATGGCCGGAGATTTCTGCCAGGAGTGAGTTAAACCAGGTGGAAGCCCTCACTCTTTAGGATGTTGTTGAGCACTCGCATACATTGCCTGACCTGAACTGTCTGAACATGTAATTATTTGTAATGTGATTTTTATGCTTTGGTCATATAATGGAAATGAGTTTAAAAAAAAAAAGGGGGATCTGTATACTGCCCGTTTCCAGTAGCGTACATTCCTGAGCCGAAGTGTACAAATTCTTCATTATATTTAAATAAATAATCTGAATATTAAATCTTAGTATTTAGAGTTAGCTAGCTAGGTGCAACTGCAGAATTTTTTTTAATTTTTTATTTAGTATGCTTTTTTCCCCGCTGCCAGCGTCGGCACCATCTGCCTGGTCACGGACCTCGCCGCCCCCCACTCCCACATGAGCAGCACTCCCCCCCGGCCTTCCCCCCAGGGTGGGGCCACGACACCGGCCAAGGTATCGCAAACGTTGGGTTGGGGAAGCCGATTAGGAGCAGCGAGGCAGGCGTCACCTAGGTGCTGGCTGCAGTGTTTTTTGTCCCCCAGAGGATGTTTTACTGGGGTGGGTACGTGCAATGACATCCCACGTCTGCCCCACCCCCTGGATGTCCAGATGCCGGTTGTTGTGGTACACCAAGCCTCCGCCAGGGGTCCGCTATGCACCAGACGTTCTCCCTACCCTCCCCCTGGAGAAGGAGAGCAGTCTGAGGAACACTCCATGCCTCTCCCCACGCTGGCTCCAAAGACCCAGGTCCGTTCCCGCACTCGGGTCGCTGGCACTGCAAGCAGAAATTCAACCGCTGTGCCAAGAGAATATTTATTTAAACGAGCTTAGAGCCATAGCCAATCAAAAAACAGGAGGGGGAGTGAGCAGAGTGAGAGCTGCCGGAAAGCTTCATAATTTTTTCTAAGGAAAATGAGGACACATGCCCCCAAAAAAGAATCAACAGGATTCATAAAACATGCAAATGTCCACAAAAGTAGAAACAGAAACAACAACAATACGAGTTAAAAACTCATCAATAAGACTGGAACTGGTTGAAGGTCAGACCTTCTCTGCTTGCCGTCACCCCATGCACAGGCTTACCCCCCCAGGCAGGGCCACCAGGAGGTTCCCCCCCAGTTTACCCCCCCCCGGGTCGGAGCCACGGGAGTGGGACCCCTTGGCGGACATCGAAGGCAGTGGAGGTGGAGCAGGTTATCATGCTGGGGGGCCGGCATTTTGTTTATTTCAATGCTTCCCTGGAGGCGGAGACATGCAATGCCCCCCTCAAGAGACAGCGCCGGCATGGTGGTGCCCCCAGCCTCTGCCAGGGGTCCGCGGTGTGCTGGACACTCTACCCCCCCCTCCTCCCGGAGAAGGAGAGCAGTTCCTAGGTCACTTAATCCCACTCCCCTGGCCGGCTCTCCAACATCCCGAGTCCGCTGCCGAACCCGGGTCATCGGCGTCACAAACAGGTGTCTTGCCCTTGAGCCAGTGGGCCAGCAGGACTAGCTAGTGTTCTTAAAACATACACTGTCACCTGCCTGCAAAGCCAAACTAATAACAGGCTTTCTGCAACACAAAAATTAACTCTGCCCCCACTCCCACTGATGTCAGACACTCTTTAACAATCTGCAAAACTACACTAACAGGAGCCTTCCTACAACACAAAATTACCCCCACCACAAACTTAACACAGCCAAGGTAAATGAAAGAGACAGTTAAAAAAACAGTAGGAAAATACAACTACTAAAAAAAATATGAACATGGACGTCTAAAAAATTTCCAACAGAAAAAAAAATGATAACATTTGTTAAGTACAAACGTGTGAAAGTATAGAAATGCAGAAATTTTGCAGGCAGAAGACTTGGGAGTCCATCAAGTCTGCACAATACTACCTAAACACACTGCAGCCTATTGCTAAATGCCAGCAGTCTTAGTGACCAGATATGACTTTGCCCCCCCCCCCACGCTCCCTGGGCACACAGTCACTATGCCCCTGTACCTAACCCAACCCACCTTAAACCCTTGGACACACTTTGCTCCCACCAGTTCACTCGCCGGTCTGTTCTATTTGTCCACCACTCTGTATGTAAATAATATTTTCTTATATCCGTTTTAAATATACCCCCTATCAGTTTACACTTATGCCCCATCTGAAAACAGTTGACCAGTCATTTCTGTGGATCACATGGATGTAGGCAGAAACACGAGAAGGAAGGCACTCAGTTTGGAAATGATGCAGTAAACAAAACTTAATTAGTAACTCCCATTATATTAAAAGTGTGGCAGTGAGGGTGTCCTCTCTGGGACTGCCACACTGTCAATAAAACGGGAGTTACTAATTAAGTTTTGTCTACTGGGTCATTTCCAAACCAAGTGCCTTCCTTCTTGTGTTTCTGCCTGCTTCCTGTTTTTGAAGTGCACTGACTGCCTACTCAGAGTGCCTGGAGTCCGTTTGTTTTTCCTGACCACATGGATATATTTGATGGTCTCAATCATAAAACCCCTCTTTCTTCTATTTAATTTATTTATTAGATCATCGGTTTACAGACCTTTGAGTCAAAGACTCATTTACAAAGGCACCTCGTCAAGAGAGCAATACATCACAGCAAACAAAACAGTACAGTACATAAAGCCTAGATTAAAAAAGCAACCAGTGTTACAGGAATTCACTAGTGGTACAAGCTTGGTAAAAGGTAGATCATAGTAGTCATAATATAGGTACATGAGTACCACATCAGGTGGCAACCACTGATATTTTACTACATTAGTCTAGCCTGAAGCATGTACATGTCTAGACAGCCAGCCCTCGTGCAATTTCCCCTACATATCCCCTATCATTTTAGCGGCCCTTCTCTGGACCCTAAGTGGCTGCAGTCCTTTCTAAGGTGAAGGCTCCAAAACTGTGCAGTACTCTAGGTGCAGCCTCACCAGGGACCTGTACAGTGATAGCACCACCTCCTGGTGATGCCTCTCCCAATGAAGCATAGCACTCGGCTGGCCTTTGCAAATGCCGTTACACTGGGCTGCCTGCTCAACACTATCACTAATGATGATGCCCGGTCCATCTCTTTAGTAGTCTGTTTCACTTTGACACCCGTATTCAATACTTCCTTTTGAAGATTCTGTTCCCAATGCGCAACACTCCGTATTTTTTGAAACTGAGTTTGAGTTGCCAGGTCCCAGACCACTTCTCCAGTTTTGCACAGCAACTCTTCAGAACCCTGATTTTCTCTTCTGTGTCAACTCTTCCACATAACTTTCTATCATCTGCAATAGGATAATCCTGCCCTGGATTCCCACTCCCATGTCGAAGAGGAGTGATTCCTGTTTACCACAAACTGAGTCAGGGTCATAAGACTGTTGTTTGGGGATTGAGGTATGTAAAGAAGTCATGTCAAGGCAAACTGTATGTGTGCTCCATTTCTTTTTAATTGTGCTGGTCCAATTTCAGGAAGGGGTCAACCCCCAACCCCCCAGTACATTCCTGGATTGAGTCTTATCATCCAACCAGTTCCCAGTCCACTTACTTAATTTATCTCATATTCCCTGGCTTTTCAGCTTGTTCACCAGCCTCCTGTGTGGGACTGGATTGAAGAAGAGGACCACCTGGCCCACCCAGTCTGCCCAATTTTTCCCTGCCTATTCTGTCCCAGCAGACCTAGCAACTCCCCCCCTTTTGTTCACCAGTATTCCCCTATCCCATGCATTTCTGAAAACAGGCATTCACCACTCTTTCAGTGAATTAGCACTTCCTCACGTCTCTCCTAAATGTCCCTTCCAGCTTTGTTGCATGCCCTCGTTCTGTTGCACATCTTCATTTGAAACAGGCTCCCCATCTGTACCCTGTTCACTGTGAGGCACTTGTAGGTCTCCATTATGCCCCTCCTTTGGTGTGTACATTTTGAGATACCGCAGTTTCTCCTCGTACAGTTTTTCATGCAACCCAGGGATTTATTTAACTCTAAAAATTGATTAGCGTTTTGCTCATAAAAGTGCCAAATCTTTGTGAAAATGCATAGCTCTTGCCTCACTGGGTTTAACAAACACAGCACTTCTAGAAAATCTATATAAATACTTTCTGTACAGTTAGTGTAGTCCCCCCAAAAAACTGCTAATCAATTATTTAATACCCTGCAACCCTTGTACCATTTCAGTTGCCCTCCTTTGGACTGCCTCTACTCTATGTCTTTTCTGAGATGGGGCCTCCAAAACTGGACACAATATTCCAGGTGTGTTCTCACCAATAATATATACAGTGGTACTACCACCTCCCTCCTTCTGCTTGTGATACGTCTCCCTATGCACTCCATTATCCCACTGGCCCTGCCCACAGCCATGTCACACTGTCCTGTGACTTTAAGGTAATCAAATATTATTACCCCGAGGTCCCTTTCCTGCTTACTAACCAACAGTACCACCCCGTCATACTTCTCTCCTGGGTTTCTATGCCCCAGGTGCTCGATTTTGTACTTTCTGGCAGTGAACCCCAGCTACCACACCCTTCTAAGATCCCTACTCATTCTCTCCACCCCCTCCTGAATATCCAACCTATTACAGATGCTGGTGTTGTCTGCAGAAAGACATACTGTCCCTTCAAGTTCTTCTGCAATGTCTCTTACAAAGATGTTGAACAGGACTGGTCTCAATACTGAACCCTGTGGCAGCATGCTGATCACTCTCCCCTCATTAGAATGGGTGCCATTTATCACCACCCTCTGCCACCTACCTATTAATCAGTTTTTAAACCCAGTTTACTACTTTTGCTCCCACCTCTAGGCTATGCAACTCCTTTATCAGCCTCCTATGCGGTACAGTGTTGAAGGCCTTGCTAATCATCAAGTATTCTATATATAATCATTATTAAAATTGATCTGTGATATTGCTCACCATGAACAAGTGCTCACTGACAATGTGTTTTCCCCAGAATTACAGGAGGGAGCATGGGCTGTTGGTTAGAGTGCTAGCTTGGGAACCAGGAGATCACAGGTTCAAAGCCCACCTGAGCCAAACACCAACTGAGTGGCCTTGAAGAAGACATTTAACTTCTCACTGCTCCAATCCAACCAGCTATGGAAATAGGTAAAATCAGGACCTAACTGAAAATCGGATGCTGCATCTCAGCTAGGCTATCCCGGAAAAGTAAATGGAGTTTAATGAATGGTTAGGTGATGCATCTAGAACAATGACTTTTTTTTTTAAACTTCAGGTTACATAGATACATAGACAGTGTCGGCAGATAAGGGCCTATGGCCCACCTAGTCTGCCCATTTGAGCTTGTAAGTTCAGTTTGTTTTCCTAGAAGTCTATTTCCCCTTACCCCTGACCTCTAGAATTCCTTTATGTCTATCCCATGCATTCTTAAATCCGTGATTGTTTCAGCCCCACCACTTCCTCTGGCAGGGTGTTCCACTTGTCCACCACCCGTTCTGTGAAGAATTCTTTCTCATGTTTCCTCTGAATCGTCCTCCCTCAACTTCATCCCATGCCCTCTAGTCCTGAAACATCTTTTTCGCTTAAAATAGTGTTTTCCTGCACCCTGTTCCTCCCTGTAAGATACTTGTATGTCTCTATCATATCCCTCTCTCCCTCCTCTCCTCCAGGAGTACATGTTCAGTTCCTTCAACCTGTCTTCATAGGACTTGTGATGCAATCCATGCACCATCTTTGTTGCCCTCCTCTGAACCTTCTACCCTGTCTATGTCCTTACGTAGGTATGGTCTCCAGAACTGTACACTGTACTCCAGGTGGGGCCTCACTAGTGTCTTGTATATGGAATTATGACCTCCTTTTCCTGCTGGTGATGCCCCTGCCTATACATCCCAGCATCCTATTTGCTTTACCTGATGCCTTGTCACACTGTTTCCCTACCTTGAGGTCATCAGAGATGACAACCCCAAGATCCCTTTCCTGCTTGGTGCATGCTATATCCTCACCCCCCAACTGATATATTGTGCCTGGGTTTTTGTGCCCCATATGCATTATCTTGCACTTCTTTGCATTGAATCTCAACTGCCAAACCCTTGACCATTCTTCAAGTTTCTGCAGGTCCCTTCTCATTCTGTCTACACCCTCTGGTGTGTCTACTCTGTTACAGTGCTTTGTGTCATCAGCGAACAGTGAAATTCTGCCTTCTAGATCCTGTGCAATGTCACTGATGAAGATGTTGAATAGGACCGGTCCCAGCACTGATCCCTGTGGTACCACTGGTCACTCTTCCCTCTGTGGAGTGACAGCCATTTACCACCACCCTCTGTGTCCTGCCACCCAGCCAGTTACCTACCCACCACACTACTGTCCTGCCCACACCCATATTCCCCAGTTTGTGTAATAGTCTTCTATGTGGCACAGTGTCAAAGGCCTTGCTGAAGTCCAGATAGGCCCTGTCCACTGCCCTCCCCTGATCCACCTCCCTAGTCACCCAGTCAAAAAATTCAATGAGGTTGGTCTGACATGACCTCCCCTGGTGAAACCATGCTGCCTTGGGTCCTGTAGTCCATTGACAACCAGATGTTCCACCAATCTCTCCTTCAGTAGTGCTTCCATGATCTTTCCCACTACCGAGGTGAGGCTGACTGGTCTGTAGTTCCTGCTTCCTCTCTGTTCCCACTTATAAGGGGACTACATCTGCTGTCCTCCAGTCTTTGGGTACCTCCCTGTTTCCAGTGATTGGCTGAACAGGATAGCCAGAGGTTCAGCCACCACCTCTCTTAGTTCTTTAAGGACCCTGGGGTGCACCCCATCTGGCCCCATTGCTTTATCAGCTCTTATTACTTCCAGTTCCTTCAGGACCCTTTCTCGTGTAAAGGGACTTGTGTCCATTCTGCACCATTCTCACCCCTTGTACTCCTTCAGACCCATTACCCCCTCTTCCTTAGTAAAGACTGAGCAGAAATACCTGTTCAATATGTCAGCTTTACTGTTGTCATCCTCCATGGCTCCCATCCTCCCCTTCAGTCTCACTATCCTCCCTTTGTCTTTCTTTTTCACTTATGTACCTGTAAAATGTTTTGTCCCTTTACCCACTGATTTTGCAATGTGTTCTTCTGTCTGAGCTTTGGCTTCCTTACTGACTTCCCTGCCTCCCTTTGTTTCTCCTGGTACTTCTCCCTATCCCTTCTGCCTGTGTCTTTTGGTATTGCCTAAATGCAATCTTTTGCTTTCACTTTCTTTGCTACCTCTTTGGAAAACCATAATGGTCTCCTCTTCCTTTTCCTCTTGCTAACCTGCTTAATGCATAATTCTGTTGTTCTTATAATCCCCATTTTAAATACTGCCCACTTTTCCTCAACCCCTGATTCCTGTCCATTCCCTTAATGCCTCTTTCAAGTACCTCCCAATTTTCCCAAAGTCTGCCCCCCTAAAATCCAGGATCGTGTTTTTGTGTGGTTTGGTTCTGCTCTTTCTGTGATTTCAAACCACAATGACTGGTGGTCACTGTTACCCAGGTGCTCCCCCACTGTTACCCCCATCACACTGTCCCTGTTTGTGAGCACAAGGTCCAGTTTTGCCTTCTGCCGAGTTGGTTCCATGACCAGTTGCTTGAGGAAGGCACCCTGAAGGGAGTCCAGGATAAATCTGCTCCTAGTTGATGCTGCTGCTGGGATGCTCCAGTCCACGTCTGGTATATTGAAGTCTCCAACCAGTACTACCTCACCCTTGTCTGCCATCCTTTGGATGGCTAGCATCAACTCCTATCTGTTTCTTCCTCCTGGGCTGGTGGTCTATAGACCACCTGTGCGGATAGCTGGCCCCATTTTCCTTTCCAGCTTAACCCACAGTATCTCTCCCCATTTTGTTCCTCCTGGATCTCTGTGGCCCTTATGTCATTTTTCACATACAGTGCCCTCCTCCTCCCTTCCTGCCTGCTCTGTCTCTTCTGAATATGTTGTTGCCAGGTATGACCATCTCCCAGTCATGGTTATCATTACACCAGGTTTCAGTGATGGCCACAATGTCCAGGTCTGACTGTACCATGACAGCCTCCAGATCTTCCATCTTGTTGCTAAGGCTCCTGGCATTTGCACACATGGCTTTCCATGATTTGACCTCCCAGACTGCTTCACTGTTCTACTCCAGCCCCTTCCTTGGTTGTCATTTATCCCTGGTTCTCCTTGCTGTCTGCCCTTCTGCTGAATTTTGCCCCTTTTCTGCTTATCCACCTTTTGGACACTAATCTCCATCTTTGCACACTGCTTTGCAGAGATAGCCACTCCTCTGGTTCACTGGTTCCACTGCTAGCTGTGGGGGGTGAGCAAGTAGGTACCGTCCTTGCTGGCCTGCCACCCCCCTTTGCTAGTTTAAATGCTTGTCAATGTAGCATTTAAACTTATCATTGAGTGCTTGGATTCCCTCCAGGATGGATGCAGGCCGTCAGGCTTGAACAAACCTCCATCCCTCCAGGTGGGTCCCAGTCACCAATGAATCCAAACCCTTCCTCACAGCACCAGTTCTTCAACCATGAGTTAAAGTTCCTGGTGCATGCACTCTAGCTCTCCTTGCCTCTCACAGGTAGTACTTCTGAAAAGTGACAGAAGTAGCTACTTGCTTGAGACCCTCCCCAGTTCCTAAACTCTTCCTGAACTTCCTTTGGCTCCCCATTTGCCAAGTCATTAGTACCTAGGTGGATAATGACATCCAGCTCACCCTCCCGTCTTGCCTTCCCAGTGATCCCCAGTATCTTCCTTCCATCCCTCCATGCCGTGGCACCTGGTAGGCACCTCACCTCCCTGTCCTCCCCTTCTGTGTTCCTAGCTGGATCCCTCTTACGATGGAGTCCCCCACCAGGATTCGCTTCCTCGTCCTCTGGGGTCCACTGCTTTCCCCACTGAGGTCACCTCCTTGGCTAACCTCCACATCCTTTCCTTCCACTTCTCTGGGTACCTCTATTTGGTTGTCCTCATTTGCCAGTGTGGCATATGAGTTCTTGAGAGGAATAGGATCTGGGATGTGCCTCTGCCTGACTGCTCTAACCCTCCCTGAACCCACTGTCATCCAAGTGCTCCTCGTTCTCAGCATCCTTTGAGGCAGCTGCATTGGACTGGGTGGTCCCTGGATAGGGGTGATGGTACTCCTGACCCAGTTTACTTCCGCTCTGAGTCTGGCTACCTCATCCCGCAGTCCAGAGAGATGCTGCATAGGGCAGCACCTCAGTGTCCAGAAGGTCTGCCTGAATATGGCTGCCCCACAGCCACTGCATTGCACCACTCCCACATTATACTGCAATTCCACTACTTCTCTGCTACTGAAGCTCTCTTAGTTCTCTTTTATTTATTTACAGTACTAAAATCCTGTAACTGATCCTCAGATATATATATATTTTTTTAAGGAAAAGAAACCAATAAATAAATAAATGAGTCAAAACACTTGTCGTGCTAGGGTGGTCTTCTTCCCCTTATGCCCTCCTACTTCACACCTCTTACTATACCCTGTGTTTAGCTCCTGTCAATCAGATTTATCAGGGCATACAATTAAGAGTTGGGGAAGGGGTGGGAGGGAGGTGAAAATTGCAGCAATTAAAGACAGCACAGAATTACACCACCACTATGTTTTAAATTTTCAACAGCCCAAAAACAATTATAAGTAAAGACAACACAGAAAGAAAGTATAGTGTCACTACAAGCCTACAATCTAAGTTTAAAAGAAAATACCATTTACCAGTTACTCTAAAGCACTGAACTGAATATGTTTCCTTCTTCACCTTCTGGCTTCTTCTGAGAAGATGAACTTCTGTTTGCTGCTTTAACTGTGACTAAGCCCCACCTCCAGTTATCACGTAGCTGAGGTCAGAGGCCAGACAATTAACACCCTTCACCCAGCTACAGGACAGTCAGACAAGCCAAGATAAAATTTGCAGCAATTAAAGACAGCACAGAATTACACCACCACTATGTTTTAAATTTTCAACAGCCCAAAAACAATAATAAGTAAAGACAACACAGAAAGAAAGTATAGTGTCACTACAAGCCTACAATCTAAGTTTAAAAGAAAAATACCATTTACCAGTTACTCTAAAACACTGAATTGAATATGTTTCCTTCCTTCACCTTCTGGCTTATTTTGCTTGACACTATTGCATAATAATTCCAAACGTACAGTACCATTGGGACAATTCTATGTGTTTGCCATGATATTTCTGTTGTGTTAATATTTCATTTAGAAAACAATTAACCAATTCAACAATTTATGAGTCTTTCTCTTTTATAGTCCTTTCCCAGATGTTTATTACCCACCTCTTCCTACTGTAATAGATAAGTTGGAAAAATAGAGAACTTCCATGAAGAGTCATCATTCTTTCTGCATATCTGTCAGATAACAACCTCATATTATGTCCCTAATAGAAATACTTGTGCCAATAAAAAAGAAAACCTTCCAAGTCTCTGTTAGGAATGAAAACAACTTAGTGTCTAACAATAAAATGTAATTGTTTAAAAAACAGTTGTATGGCTGGTTATTTAATGTGCTTACTTAAGTCACATAGCAACTATTTCTGGGAACAATGAAGTTTTCTGTCAATAAAATTTGTATTGTTTTATAATTTAAAAACAGTACAAAGAAATATAATTGCTGAATGAAAGTTTCTCAAAAGATTAACACATAAGCATGTGATAAATACTTATACAAAAAATACAAGAGAGTTACGTTTTACAGTCAGCAGAATACTATGTCCATCTTATTTTAACACCTAGCTTAAATAGAGACTCAACAAACTTAGTAGTGCATTTTGAAATAACCAATATAGTAATGATACATAAAATGTTTGGTAATAACTGAGAAAAAAACAGTATGGCTACACTATTGTATTCCGTAGTGATAAAACAATTAGCCCTATGAATAATAATGCTTTCACCTATGATCAAGCTGCTCATGTTTTTTCTGGCTATGCTGACTTCTGTCCGAAATGTTTAAGAGATATTGATGCTGTATTCCTGCACTTTCTATACTGAAAATTAAAAAACATACTACAAAAATAAAATAATGAATGAAACTTATATACATTTGGTGAGTGGCTCATTTATCTACCAATTCTCTCAATTTGTTCACTTGCCTTGTTGGTAGAGAGCTACTCCCTTTAATTATTTTTATTTTGTTTTTACCGAGGTTGGCTGTACTGGGACTTTTTTCTATTTGTGCTGACTTCTCCAAATAGCACTGATTCTACGAGTTCCCCAAGACCTACTGCTAGTCACCTTGATGAATATCCCCATTACACGCTTGGAATGGCTACCTGCAGTCGTAATCCTACAATGTACAAGATTGCTCCTACATCTGAGCATATTACCCACTCACTACTGCTCCTTGCTCTTATTATTAAGTGTCCGGTCAGTCCAGACCAGAGCTAGTGAAGAGCGCAAAGGGAGAAGTCTGTGGTTGCTGCACAGCAGATGTCTGAAGGAGCTACTAAGAGTTCTAACACTGCTTCTCCTGCTTATGTCTGGAAACATAAACCCTAACCCTGGTCCACCCTTCTCCAGATCTAGTGGCACAAGCAGATCTGGGACTCCCTCACTAGCCTGCATTAACATTTGCAGCTGGCTCCAAAAACTCGATGCACTTACTGCCTGGACCATCCAGCACAGTCCAGACATCTTTGCAGTGATTGAGACATGGCTGTCACCAGCGATCTCTGATGCTGCTATTGCAATTCCAGGATATACTGTTTTCAGGCAGGACAGACTATCTAAAAAAGGGGGCGGCCATGCCCTATAGTTGAAAGACTCTTTGTAGGAGCATGCTCTGCCATTGCCCAATTTTGGTGATGACCTACGGGATCTAGCTAACAAGACTCTGCTCAGAGCCCACAATAAGGTCCTGACAATAGCATCAGCTTATATTCCACCAAAATTGACATCATCTAGTCTGGACTCACCCTTAACTTATATCAATAGCTAAATCACAATGCTGACGTTATAATGCTTGGGGATTTCAATGTGAACTGGCTCACCTCCAGTGCGAACAATTATAAGGATGCCTTATCTGCTGCAAATTTCACCCAGCTCGTAACCTCACTTACAAGGGTCAAGTACAGAACTGGAACAAGCACCCTATTGACTGGGTGCTCACAAACCATCCTAGACCATATCTCTCATACGGAAGTCCTTCCCGATTCTATAAGTTACCTCTCCCTGGTCATATGCTTATAGTCAAATAAATTCAATAAACCCCTGGCAAAAACTGTCACTAGTAGGATTCTTACCACAGGGCATCTAGAGCCATTAAAATTGCTTCTACAACAACAGGACTGATCCCTAATTGATGTTGCAACTGACATAAACGATGCACTTGAATACGTCATCTCCCAGTTCAATGCAGTATGTGATGTCCATGCTCCTTTCAAGCACAAAATGAAGGGCCCTGACAACCCTTGGATTACACATGATCTGCTGGAAAAAAATTAAATCATGGGACCATCGCTAGGACCGGGCAAGAGCTACTTGCAGATCAGCTGGCATACAGGCCTATAAAACAGCCAGGAACACCTGTACCAAAGCCATTCACTTGGATAAAGCCAGCTATTATAGGAGTGCCCTATCCAACACACGGAAGGATGCAAGGAAATTCTGGCGCAACATATCAGAAATCATGGGGGAAAGTTCCAAAGAGGCACCCACCATGCTGAATGTAGATGGTTCCATCATCACTGACCCCACCTCAATTGCCAATACTTTTAATCTGGCATTCATCGACCATAGTCATGTGCTGCCCGCTAATTTCTTGGATCCAAACTCCTCCCTGGCTCCTCATGGTAAACCATTTAAGAAGCTGGAGCATCCTGAGCTGGCCTGGTAGCGCAGACAGCTGAGGCGCTGGCACCTTACCTCACGCTACGCGGCGTCCGGGTTCAGGGACGACCTCAGGTCAATGGGGTGCTGACTCAGGGGGGGCTGGGTTGGAGTGGGATTGAGCCGCAGCTCTCCCCTCCAAGGGGTGGATGCCCATCCATAGTCCCGCTCCCACTGGGTGAGGTCCAGTGAGTACATAGGCAGCACGGTGCGGCAAAAAAGGTCAGGAAGGGCAGTAGGGGCTACCACATCCTGGCATGTACGTGTGCCTCCACGCATGTACACACATGTGTACGCCGTGGCCTCGGGGAGGTTGGAGAAATACCAAAAAATGTAATAAATAATGGAGAAAAAAAAGAAGCTGGAGCATCCACGTTTCTATTTCAAGGCAATCTCCGAACACGAAGCCAAAAAATACCTACTAAAAGTACCTGGAAAAAACAGAACTAGTGGTGACTCTCTTGACTTGACGCTCATAGCCCTCACCCTTGGTGCTGTCTTGACCCTCTAACCAAGATTATCAACCGTTCCCTCATGCTCTCCCAGTTCCCTCTCAAGTGGAAGTCTGCCCCAGTAACCCCAATCCACAATAATGGTGACAGAGCACAACACAGAAACTACAGGCCTATCCCCATCCTCCCTTATCCAAAGCATTAGAGAAAATCTTTGCAGATCAGCTGGTAGACTACTTGGAAAAATACAACCTGCAATGCCCACAGCAGCATGGCTTTCGGAAAGGTCACAGTACCACCACCGCACTCACTGAATTTAAGGGCTACATTCATCAGGCAATTGATCAAGGTCAACTTGTTGGCGCCATGTTCATTGACCTGTTAAAGGCTTTCAATACGGTCAACCATCCACTACTAATCGAACAGCTTGCTGATCTAGGGCTGTCCCTTGACACCCCAAAGTGGTTTAATAGCTATCTCTCTGACTGCACTCAACAGGTTAAGATTAATAATGCCCTCTCCTCCAAATAGCCTGTTTGGTCTGGTGTCCCCAAGGGTCAATTTTGGGGACCCTGCTATTCAGCATCTTTCTGAACAAACTCCCTGGATCCTGTCATGAAAATATCCTTCTGTAAGCAGATCATGTGGTTATTTTCTCAAAGAACTCTGATCCCTCTCTCTTAAAGGGCCACCTTCAGGAAAGTTTCATGGATGTAGAGGCATGGTTTGTCACGCAGAACCTAGTGCTCAATTACAAGAAAAAGAAGATTATGTTTAATAAACATAAACGTAAACAGCTGACAGAAATAGCGTCGGTGTCGCCTTAGACCAGACACATACTTTCAAGTACCTTGGAGTGATCCTGGACAGTGCTCTTTCTCCAGTCATACTGATATGGTTGCCAAATCCGTGAATATCCACATCAGCCTTCTGTACGGACATAAGCACTGCTTGACTCCTGAAGCACTTAAGCCTGCAATACAAAGTGCGACTGTATCAGTCATTGACTATGGGCTTGTTATCTACGGAGCTGCCTCTGTGTGTCTGCCTTACAGCGCGTCACTATTGCTCTGAACAAGTCCTGTAGATTACTGACTGGTGCTGCCCACCGCATGCACACCTACGACCTCTATACGCAGGTGGGATGTTATCCCAGCATAACAGCCACCCTGTTGGGCATTATTCCTTTAGTAGCTGAGAGTTCAGTGAGGGATCCTGTGAAGCCGGACATATTAATAAGCAGTGACTAAAAATACTTAAAAAATGAACTGTACCCATAAGGAAATGAGGCATCATATCAAGATTTAGGTCTGCTCTGTAGTACATAATAACCTATATATGGTGTCCTACTTTTTTGTAGATTTAGATGGGTTATCTCTTAAAGACAATGCTAATCTTTCTAAGCCGAGAATTTGTAGTATGCTACTTCTCCATTCTTGTATGGTAGAACAATGAAGTTGGTAGAATTCCTTACAAAAGGGCTTAAGCAGGTTCTCATATAATGTTTTTTCCATGAGAATTCCAACAGTCACTGAAACTTTGCCATATAGTACAGATAATACCACACTTGAAGCTGGAATAACACCTGGAATTGTTTTTTTTAATGATATATTTATCTGAAATATTGCTTTTGAAGCTTACTGTAGGAAATATGGATCTATACCTTGGTTCTCTCTATAAACTTAAATGTCGACTGGCCCGCCGGCACAGTAGTAGCGTTACCGCTCACAATGCTGATGACCCAGGTTCGGGAATGAGCCCAAGTTGTTGGACAGCTGGTTGAGGGAGGTGAGACTAACGTCCAACAGGATGCTCTCCACCTCAGAGAGAGAAGGAGGTCGGCATCCACTGTACTACCACTACCTAGGCAACCACAGGTAGTGGTGTAATTGCAGCCAAGGAGCAGAGAGGAAGGACGTCAACGTGCTCGGACATGCAACGCATGGCGTGCATTAGGAGCTCTCTTGGCATCCTAAGGGCAGGGGGGGAAAGGGAAAACACCAACCAAGGTAAGAGGACGTCTACTCCTCACCACGGGCCACAAATCACCAATCGTGGTGCTCTTTCCCCTGTGTAACAACTGAGTCTCTGTCCAGTGGTAGCGCCCTCCCCCAGGGGTCCCACCCTGGAAAGCAAGCCAGGGTGTAACAGGAAGAGAGGTAAGTCTTTTGTAAGTCTGTCAGCTTTATTTATTTATTCTTTTGGTAAACGGTTAAGGCCCACTAGGCACAAGTGCCAGTTTTCAGGGGCGATCCGGGAGCACTGGGGTGGTTAAGTGACTTGCTCAGAGTCGCACAGTATGCAAGTGAAGGTTGTGGCAATCAAACCCAGGTCTGTTGGATGTACCAAGCCCATTCACAGCTCATTTTTCTAACCTCTGGGTTATACTACCAGCCCCAGTCTGGCTGAGTGGTCTAAGGTGCCAGACTACAGAAGAGAATTTTTCCCACAGAAAAATGTATTCTGGTCTCCAAAGGGAGGTGGGGGTTCAAAGTCAACCTCTGACGCATCTTTCCTTTTGTTTAGTAACAATGTAGGTAAGGAAAAAAAGCCAGTATAGGTGGACCAAGCGGCACTCATTTGCTGTCACATTCAATGTTTCTTTTTTTTTATAATTTCTTTTTAATGATTATTCAGATTCAATGTTTCTAAGTCCCAGAGAAGGCGAGTGATGGGGCTGCATGAGCGGGCTGGACCAATGTGGGCCAGTGGGATCAAGGGGAAAAGGGCATACTAAATAAAAAATTATTAAAAATTTAAAGGCACCCCAACCTTCTCAGATCAAGTCCTGGTAATGTTGGGCATACCGTTGTGAAAATTCTTATGGGAGGCTTTACCAAGGGACAGAGCAAATGGTCCAGTTTTGAATCTTCATTTCTGTATTCAAAAAGGATACTAGGAATTTTTTTCACAGAGCGGGGGGTGAACAGGTGCAATAATCTGCCTAGCGACGTGGTCAGTGCTGGGACTATATCTGGGTTCCACATCAATGGGACATGTTTGAGAGGATACTTAGAAACAAGAGGGTGGTCAGAGACAGGGGAAGACTCAAATGAAAACTAATTCAGAGCACTACATTGCAGGGCATTGGGGCAGATACGATGGACTAATGGTCTTTTTTTCTGTTCTTATTCTTCTATGTTTCTCTGCAACAAAACCTTACCCAGCATACCAGCCCCTGTCAGACCTTACCTGTAGTTCTGAGTGTAATTCTGAGCTCCTCAATTCAAAAAGGGCACTGAGGTAGTTGAGAGGGTGCAACATAGAGGTTCCAAAGTGATCGGAGGGTTGGGAGAAAAGAACTATGAGTGGCTAGACGCCATTAACATGTTCACCATGAAGATAAGTAGGCTGACAAGGGGCATGATCAAAGTCTCCCACATCCTCAAGGGCATCAAAAAAACTGATGGGACAGAGACGTTAGAGCTAGTGTTCTCCAGCAGCATGCAGGGACATGCCCTAGAGTTCAGAGGTGGTAAATTCATGGGTAATACTAGGTGGCATTTCTGTTTCCAGAGGGCGGTGCACCTATGGGGACAGCATACCAGCAGAGACGGTAAGACCGTCAAGGTAGACCTGGACAAATTTCTGCTTACCAAAGAAATTACAGGGTACCCAATACAGTAGCATGAGTAGCGAGATTCCCATCGATAAGTACATGTTGCACAGCTCATTTATTATTTTCCATTGCTTTCACAGCAGCCTGTGAAAACAAGGAAGAGTAGAGGTTGCTGGAGAGGAGACTGAAATCTTCTCAACGTGATTAAGGGCATAAGATGACTGAAAATTAACACTGCAAACTACACAGTTTCTTATTTAATAATGTGTAGTATTACCATAATTCAGAAAAAGTTTTAAAAAAATCATGCCATTTTATGTATTGTACAAAAAAAGTATATATTCTGTTGATACAAAAAAATAGCATCAACGCAATCTATCTGCAATTTGTTGGGCTGTGTCACAACCAAAATAATCTATAAAACACACAAAACAGTCTCTAAATAGTACAGCTACATACAGAATAGTATCCACACATAAAAACTGTGCAGATAGGATGGATTCTTCATGACCTGCTTCCAGGCTTTCATTTAAAAAAAATGTTAAGTCCTAACGGTATCAAAAGTCAGACCCTTAAAAATAATTTCTTTAAAATGGAATAACTACGAGAAGGTAAGAGCTATTGCCTTAATTTTTGTTAAAATCTTTTTATTTATAAGATTATGAAATGTGAAGTACATACCAGCACATATAACATTAGGTTGCCCACAAAAACAACTTGGTACAGCAAAACAGAAAATTTAACAAACATTTAAAGACATTACTCCCAGCACTGAACCCTGGTTACAGAAAAATATACAGGAGTCAATGTCCAGCAAGGTGAATCTGTAGAAGATGGCGGCGCTCTCACCTAAAAATGTAGTCCTTTCAGGTCTATTACTGGTGTTCCCCCACAGGACTGCAATAAAGGTGGAGGGCTGTGCACCTAAAAACCGTAGCGCTTGACCTTGGAGTTGTTACCCATACATGTGACCTATATACTAAGCTGAACTTGGTAAGCTTCAGCTCAAGGGTTCTTTACCACACCCTGGTCATGGGCAACAAAGTCTTGCTAGGCTTACTCTTCCCAGGCCTGCAATCTATGTTCACCTATAATGACAACAGCTATGCTACTACAGGCACAGCACGCCACTTGTTGCTGCCACCCAGGAGAACTGTGTCGGGACAAAACTCCTTCTCGTACAGATTTGCCAAGCAGTGGAATGACCTTACGGACACTGTAGGAGGGGGGTGCCTTTATTATGTCATTTAAAACGTGGCTGCATACCTTGCTTTCTGCATCTGAAATCTGTAAATGCTATTACTGACCTGCCTTGTAACCTGACAAAGTATCATATGTATACCACTTTCCTCTACATCCCATCCAATTCCTCCCACGCGCCACTCACCCTCCCTCACCCCTTTCTCCTCATGCACATCCTGTTCTCTACCTCCTCCCTCCCTCCCCACCACCCTGTTCTTTCTGACTGTTTGCATATGCCCTCTGGACAGTCCCCCTAGTCTTCTACCCTTCCCCCCACCACCACCTGTTACCCTCTCAGCTTACTCTCCAACTGATCTATCCTCTCCTCCTCCCACCTCTGCAGACCTCCCCTTCCTTTCCATAATTTCTCCAACAGGCCCACCTGCCCTGTTCTACTTAAAATTAATTCCTAGGTAATACTTTGTTAGTTTCTACTCGACAACGCTTATTGGCTGCATTAATAACTGTTTACACTGCGTTTATTCTCTGTAGTGGGGCTTAACCTGGAATATTTATGCTTTGTCCTTGATTTTTGCTATCACCACATAGTACTGTTACCGGTATTTTCTCTACTATGTATTGTTCAAGCTATTAATATTATTCTATGTATACTGACATGGAACCTTTGTAAAAGAGCCACTGGTTCAAAGGTGTTGAATCTGAAATGTAATAAATAAATAAAAAATAAATAAATACTGCACCCTGATAAATAGCCTGCTTCCTGTTATAAATATACTGGTGTAATGTACTGTATGTACTGTTTCATTAATTAATCTCTTTATATCTAGATTTATGAGTGTACTGTGGAAGAGTATCTGTACACAACAATGCTGTACCCAACTCTGAACCATCTGAAAATAGACACCTGCCTAAGGGATTCTTTGTGAAATAAAAACTGAAACTAAACTACATGAAAGAAGTCCTGGGCTCAATTAAACTTGCATTATACTTTGCACTCTCAGGCACCCTAAACACAGTGCTGTGTAAGGGGAAGAAATAAATTTAAGAACATTTATCAGTTCACAAGCGGAGATATGAGCACCAGCACACAAATAAACATGTTATACTGCACTACAGGTATACCAGGATATATGCAGGTGAAATTAAACCAGGCCACCTTTACCACTGACAGTTTTACAAATCTCAGGGCGGACTCACAATCCTCGTATACACAAAGAGTTCCAAAGAAAAAAAGTGTTCAAACTAGAGAAAAAGAAAACTGTGATCAAAACAGGAACCGAGCAGTAAATAAAGTTCATTTAAATCAGCAACAAAGTTCAGTATCAGAAGTCATTCTCCCCTTCTGCATCTTGCTTTGCAGAACTGTCCTTAGCTTTATGCTTCTCAGTCAAGGCCAAAGCAGCCTCCAGATTTGTATATATATTTTTTTCTGAAACTGTACCTAAAGATGAGCTGGGAAAAGAAGCTGCACTGTTATGCCACTTTCCTTCAAGGTCTTTTTAACTGCTTGAAATTGATCTTTACAATCCTGGGTCTGAAAGGATACAATCCAGGAAAAACGCCAGCTTACTCCCCCTCTTAGACAATGCCTCCCCAAGTTCTGGCCACCCACAACAACAACAGGATTCTAGCCTCTAGACAGGAGTGCGGCAATGGCAGGCAGAGGATGCCACGTTGCCCCATCTCTGGGCCGAGCACTAATCGAAATTGCAAATGCTTTAATAATTCAGACTCCAGCATCTGGACACAATACAGTCAAATCCCCCAAAATAAGGTGCTCCAAGGCAGGCACTAACTCCATGCGATTGGCAAAATGTTGTTGGAAGCCCACAACCCAAGCATTGCTTTGCTTTAGGCCATTTAGTGCATTGCTGCTCAGTCCCCTGCATCAGCTCTGCGATCGCTTTTCTCTCTCAATTTAGCCATCCAGATCTCCCACAGTGACCAGCCACTTGCTGGTTTCTTCCCTAGGGCCGACGATTTTCCATTTTCAATAGAAAACACCTCTAAAAAAACACAGAATTTGTCATTTTTTTTAACCAGTACTTGGAAGTCGATTTCTCATTAAAAAAAAAAAAAAACACTTTGCACCAGCAATTTGGACAAACACCTCCATTTTGAGCCACATCTTTGTACAACACATGCTGATTAGCTCTCAAGTTTGGGAAAAAATGGAAAAAAAAAAAAGATTTTAAGATTTTGGAAAGCGGAATTGGCCATTTTTGAAAACAATGGCTCTACATTCCCTGTCTGGATTTTTTTCAACTTTATGTTTATTGTTTTGAAAAATAAATACACAGTTTAATATTACAAGCAAGGACATTACAGTATGATAACTATACTCTATGAGGGAGCAACTCCTCTTAATATGCTCATTTTAACCATCAGTTGCTTTCTGATACATCCATGGGGGGGGGGATTAATAAGTAGCACATCAGCAAAATATTAAATATGATGAGCTGCAAAATGAACCATAGTTTCAAATCCACAAAGTCTTTATTGTCCAGATATCCCTACCATCAGAGGGTAATAAACACAATGCTTAACCACGGTTTACACATAAAGGGCCTATTCACAAATGCGGGGGGATACATGCGTGAATTGCACGTATCCCCCCCCCCCGGCATAGCTCTGCACCCGCCAGAGATTCGCGCTGGGACCGCATTCATGAACAGCAGTCTCTGCCCAGCTCCGTTATGTGGCCCTGCCCCCTCGGTGCACAGGTGCGATCTGGTGCAGGGCTGCGGGTCCAACCGCGTAGCCAATTGGCTGCTAGGACTGGGTCCTGTAGTTGTTCCCTTGCACCTGCCGGGCACCATGTTGCCAACGGGTGCATATGCAGAGACAGCTCTGAGGTGTGGGAGACCCCAGTTGATAGTCCAGCACCCTCCCAAATGTGCCCCAATGACAGGGGCTGCCACAGTGAGGGGTCCATTGACACCAGCTCTCCCCGCCGCAACCAGCGGCGGCATCGGGTGGGGGGGACACGCAACAGTTACAGCAGCCTTCAGAAGGCACAGCTGTCGCCCCCTCTGCACTGCCGTGAATGGCATAGTGTGTGAACACGTCCCTTGCGTCTGTCCCCATTCCGCCCCCACATGGAGTTGCATGTTTGGCAGGTGTGCCGTCGGGGTAGCGGGGTTTGTGAATGCGCACAGGGGGCATAATGTCGCAGCAAGGTGTGGGCAGGCTATGCGTCATGTTTACTCGGCACATATCCCATTCACACCTTTTGTGACTAGGGCCAAATATGCGTGACTTACAAGTAACAGAAACATCTGCAAGTAAACAGAATCTATGGCACTGAAAATATAACAGTTTATATCACATTACATAGAAAAACACGAGATCTAATATTTGTGGCAGTACAATTTAAGATACCATAACACCTCTCTCTGAAAGTGAAATAATTAGGTACCCCCAGTGACCCAACATTCATAGCTGTTCCATCTAACCAGGGCAAACAGGCCCTGGACTAAAATTGAAAATGTATTAATTTTTTAACAACTCGGAGTTCGGGAACATGGTGTGTCTAACTAACCCACATTAATAAAAACAGAGAACTTTTCAAGTGTTCAGCCTCGTGGAGTTCAATGAGGGGTGATTTAACTACCCAGTTCGAATGGACAGTTATGTAATCAGTGTTACAGAACAAGATTCGGTCTTACCTGGGTATATTTATTTTACCCACCCCTAAAAGAAAAGCCAAAACAAACAGTCGTGAAGAATTCAGGTATCATCTTCTTCCTCCGACAATGGATTATTCACGGGAACAGGGCACGGGGTCATAATGTCGCAAGACATTATGCCGCATGCATAAAGTGCGCTGCCAATACAGCATGATTTCTTGCATGCGGTATGTCTTTTTGTTTTGCGGGAGGCAGCCCCCAAACCCCCAACTAAAATAACTAACTTGGGGGGTGTGGGGTTAAAGTAAATATTGCACAAAGTGTGAAAGCAAAACAACATTTCTATGCATCTGGGACCAGGAATCAAACCCGGTCCCAAACTCTCTGCCTGTGTCCCTTGCTGCCAGTGGCACATCTTGTCGCAATATGGCAGCTGCTTGGTGGAAGCCCATCGCAATAGAGGTCTTATCCTTAGCTTGGGACAGTGAGAGGGTGCAGTACCACACACAGATCCATTTGCGGTATTGCACCCTCTCGCTGTCATGTACCGCGCTGTTTCTGTTTAACACGTCTGTTGTATGCAATACGCATACGACATATTCACCTGGTAGGTGGGAACAGGTCTTGGAAGTGGCATATTTTTGACTCCGCTTCAATGCTTCATTGGGGTCGGTAAACAAGTACACCTTCCATTGGTGGGCTATCCGCAACTGGGCCAGGAAAACCATCCCATGAGGAATCGAGGCCTCTCATAGTACGGTCCTCATACCATAATTTTTTTGTGAAGCTGATATCTGGGAAGAGTTTGATGGGCTGTCCATCCTGCAGGAGCATCCCCCTTCGATGTGCCAAAGCTAACAGGTAATCTCGGGTGCCAGTGCTGTCTGTGACCACTACGATCATTCCATGAGCATCTGGATTATCAGGACGTCCCTGCTGCATGACTCTGTAGGCCTTGTGGAACTCTTGTATCTTGATGGAGGCCTCTTCTCCTAATTGCTGCCCAAACAACTCTCACATGACCAGTAGCAAGTGATCTCTCTCGCTGCCTTCCGGCATCCCCAAGAGCCGAATGTTGGGAGCCCGAATTTGATTTTCGAGTGTTTCTATATGGGATTGCCAGTGGGAGTGCTCCTTAATGACTGAGGAGACAGCCCCCATAGCAGCATCCACCCATTTTGAAGCTTCCATGGATGTAGTCTGTACGGAATTAAGTGTGGTTTCCAACGTTATCACTCGATTGCTTAGGCCAAACTTGTCCGACACAGTTGCTACTGACTTAATCAGCCAGGTAATCTCTGAACCAATGGTCTGCAGTGTTTCTTCTCCAGATTCCTCAGCCAGTTCCTCTGAGCCGCCTTGTCCAGAGCGCGTGGCTGGGGCTGCGGGTACATTTTTAACTTAGCTCCCCATTCTTGTTGCTGTTGCTGATCCCTCCTAGGGTTTCCCATTTTGATCTGAGGGCATCTGGAAAGAGTCCACAACTGTCCAGAGCCCAAAAGGTCTTTGTAATTCAGCAATTTTCATAAATTATTCAATGTCTAATTGCAGAGCTCTATTACCTGGCTGCCATCTTGCTCAAGCTCCACAGCGCCCCCCCCCGGATCTTTTTTAAGCAAGCCGGCAAGACCCCATAGAAGCATAGAATTTGATGGCAGATAAGGACTGCTTGGCACACCTAGTCTGCCCATTTCCCTACCCAATGAATAAGCTGCAGATTCTAGTTAACCAACAGCTTACTTACTTACTCCTAACCTCCACTAGAATTGCTTTAGTTCTGTCCCATGCATTCTTGAATTCTCTACTGTTTTTGACTCCACAGCCTCCTCAGGAAGGCTGTTCCATGCATCCATAACCCTCTCTGTGAAAAAATACTTTTTAATATTACCTCTGAGCCGTCTCCCCCTCTATCTTCAAATTGTGCCCCCCTGATCTTGCTTATCTCTTTTTCTGAAAGATGCTACCCTCTTGGACTCTGTTAATTCCCTTGAGGTATTTGAAAGTTTCTATCATGCCCCCCCTTTCCTCAAGAGTATACATATTAAACTGCTTTAGTCTCTCTTCGTATGTCTTCTGGTGCAGACCCTGCACCATTTTGGTTGCCCTCCTCTGAACAGACTCCACTCTATGTCTTTGCACAGATAGGGTCTCCAGAACTGCATGCAGTACTCCAGATGGGGTCTCACCAACTGTCTGTACAGAGGAATAACAACTTCCGGTTTTCTACTGTTGATGCCTCTCCCTATGCATCCCAGCATCCCCCCAGCCCTCCTTACTGCATTCTCACATTGCTTACCCACCTTTAGGTCATCTGATATAATTACTCCCAGATCCCTTTCGATTTTTGTTGTTGTATCTCACCCCCAATTGAGTACTCTTCCCCTAGGTTTTTGTTTCTCAGGTGCATTACTTTGCACTTCTTTGCATTGAACCTGAGCTGCCATACATTTGACCATTCCTCCAACCTTGCCAAGTCCCTTTTCATCCTTTCCACCCCACCTTGTGTATCAACCCTGTTGCAGATCTTAGTGTCGTCTGCAAAGAGACATACAGTCAATTCCATTTGTGTGCCATTCGGATGTGTGCACATTCCGCTTGTGTGTACAAAGACGTCCGGTCCCGATTCTTTTCCTATGCTCTGTGTATTAAATCGTTCAGATGTGTGCACACTGATTTTCGGTTGTGTGCACACATTTTAGGCTTCAGAACATGCTGTTAGCTTGATCAGAGGCATAATCAGTAGCTTGTTGAGACCTGATGGCTTTAATTTAATGTTTGAGGTCTGTGTTTCAGTCATCCAGTATCAGTCTGTCCCCCCACCCCCCGGAATGCTAGCTGTCACCTTCGAGGAGGGGATTCTGAGAAGCCGGTTAGTGGAGAACTCACTGAAGCTGACATGTATGCTTTCGAAAAGAAACTGGAAATGGTATCAGTCAAATGCCGTAATGTTTTCAGGAGCCGTGTTTCAAACATTTTAATCTTTTTAAACTTGCCGAATAAAGTATTTTAACTGTAGTACTGTATTAATAAACAAGTTTCAACTACCTAGACAAATAAAAAGCAACGTATTTATATTTAGTACCATATTTTCTCTTGCCAGACTGTCATTGATAGTTTCTTTTAACCTATACTGTACCGGAGTTAAGCACACACTGTCCCACAATGTATTTTTGGTTTTGTGCATTTTCGGATGTATGCACAAATTCAGCTGGTCCCGACCTTGTGCACACATCCGGAATTGACCGTACTTTTCCTTCCAGGTGCTCTCCAATGTCACTTATAAAGACATTAAAAAGGACCTGTCCCAGTACTGAACCCTTCGGTACTCCGCTAGTTATCCTCCTTTCTTCACTGTGGACTATGTTTACTATTACCCTTTCCGTCCTGTTGCCGAGCCAATTTTTTATCCAGGCTACCACCCTGGGACCCACTTCAAGGCTGACTAACTTGTACATTAATCTTTTGTGTGGGACTGTGTCAAATGCCTTGCTAAAATCTAGGTAGGTCATATCCACAGCCCCTCCCTGGTCTACTATTTTGGTCACTCAGTCAATGAAATCTATTAGATTCATCTGACACGACCTTCCCGCTGTGAATCCATGCTGTCTTCAGTCCTGTGCCCCACTGGCCTCTAGGTACTCAACAATTCTTTCCTTCAAAAGTGATTTCATCATTTTCCCCTACCACTGAGGTCAAACTAACTGATCTGTAGTTTCCTGCCTCTGCCCTGCTCCCACTTTTGTGAAGTGGAAACACATCCGCCCTCCTCCAGTCCTCAGGTACCACCCCATCCTCCAATGATTTGTTAAAGAGAGTAGTCAGTGGTGTCACTAGTTCTATCCTTAGTTCTTTTAGAATTCTGGGGGTGAATCCCATCAGGCCCCATTGCTTTGTCCACCCTCAGTTTCAAGAGTTCTTTCAAAACCCTTTCTTCAGTGAATGGACTGGTATCGACCACCCAATCCAGAGCGTTTCTCTTGTTTGGTTTAGGTACCTTCCCCTCCTCTTCCATTGTGAATACTGAGCAGAAATATTCATTCAGTATCCCTGCTTTTTCACTGTCACCCTCTGCACACATTCCCTTCCCTTTATTAAGCCTCAGTATCCCTCCCTTGGTCTTTCTTCGCTCCCTTGCGTACCTATAAAAAGGTTTTATCCCCCTTCTTAACAGAGTTGGCTATCTTTTCCTCGGTTTGGGCTTTGTTATTCTGACTGCCTTCCCTACCTCCTTCTGCTTTAGCTGATAAAGTTCTCTGTCCTGCTCCTTCTGTGTTTCCTTATATTTCCTGAATGCTATCCTTTTCTCCTTAACCTTCCCTGTCACCTCTTTTGAGAACCACAGTGTTTTTTTCCTTCATTTTGTTTTGTTGATTCGCTTCACTTAAAGGCGTGTTGCCTCTGTGATGGCTGTTTTGATTATTCCCCATTGTTCCTCTACCCCTCCTTCTTGCCCATTTGCTAGTGCTTTTCTGAGGCACACTCTCATTTTTCCAAAGTCAGCCCTCCTAAAGTCCAACACTCTTGCTCTTGTATGGCTTGACTCTATGGCTGTTTACAGTGAACCACACTATTTGGTGGTCGCTTGTTCCCAGATGGCTACCCACTTCTAAATCCGAGATCCTTTCTCCGTTCTCATTTGAGAGTACCAGGTCTAAGATTGTGCCCTCCCGAGTGGGTTCCAACAGCAGCTGTCTGAGGCATGCCCCTTTAGGGCATCAAGAATGACCCTGCTCTTGGATGAGCCTGCAGCAAAGGTGCTCCAGTTAACATCTGGCATATTCAGGTCCCCCATCAACAATATCTCCCCTTTTTCTGCCATTCTAAGGATGCCTTCTATCATTTTCTTGTCCATTCCCTCCCCCTGAGATGGGGGTCTGTACACAACCCCCATGCGGATTGTGGTGCCATTTCCTGTCTCCAGGGTGACCTATAGTGACTCATCTACTTCCTGTTTACTCTTTAGTTCTGTTGCTTTAATCCCTTCCCTTACATAGAGAGCTACTCCTCCTCCTCCTCTTTTACCCTTCCTGTCCCTCCTGTAGATTGTGTATCCTGGTATGTTGACATCCCAGTCATGGCTGTCTGTGTACCATGTTTCAGTGACAGCCACAATATCCAGGCATCCCTCCTCCATCAATGCCACTAGTTCAGGAAGCTTGTTAGAAGACTATGGGCATTGGTACTCATCATTCTCCATTTTTTGATGGCCTTACCCCTTTTAGTCCCATCCTTGTCCTTACTGCCTTTGCCTTTTTTTGCATTTAGCCCTATCCTGCTCCCGAATGACTTCTCTACCTTGGTGTTTACCTCGCCAATTACAGTGTTTTGTGGGGGGAGGCTGGGATTTCCCTGCTCCTCTTCAGTGCCCCCCCGGCTAGTTTAAATGCTTGCCAATAAAGCATTTGAACCTATCACCTAGATCCTGCTCCCCCCTGGACAGAAAGAGATTCGAGCCCACCTTGGTCTAACCGCTCCTCTTTCTTGGCCACCTCTGAGGTAGTGGCATTGGCCCTGGCAGTCTCTGGGTGGGGGAAGAGGTTTCACGAATCCTAGCCAGATCAGCTTGGAGAAGGGCACCCTCCTCTCTTAGACCAGAGAGGAGCCTGCAACTAAGGCAACATCGCAGCCTCCAGAATGTCTCCCGGAACACTGCCGCCCCACAGCCACTGTACTGCACCACTCCCATCATTAGTTATGTTGTGTCCCCTCTCCTGTTTCTTTGTATGCTTACTCTCTCCTCCCTCTATGTATTTTTCCACCTACTTTCCTACTACCTATGTGCCCTTACAACTCTCGCACTTCCTGTTCTGGGACAGGAACTTTCTGTAGTCTTCAGTAGTCTCCTTTTTTTCTTGCTCGGACTCAGATCTCCAGCAGCTGGGGGGAAGAGGGAGAAAGAGCTATTTTTTTTTTCCTTCAAGGTTGATGAAACTACTGTGTCTCAGTGATCCTTCCCTTCCTACTGCCAAACAGGAAGTTCCTGTTGTCAGTCATATACAGTGGCTATAAAAGCAGAACTGGCTTAGTGTGGGAGGGTGGAGGGGAGGGAGGGCAATTAGTAAGAAAAGCTGCAGCTTTTTTAGTCAGCTGCTACTTGCTCTGAAAGCAAAATTCCTTTCTGCCAGAAACTAGCAGCAGGAAGCTGTAATTGGAGACACTTGCCTTTCTACTGCTCAAGCCACACCCCAAGTAAATTCTGTCCTCCAATCCTAACCTAGTAAATTAAGTCGATGCAGCTCCTTTCCCTAAACAGAGAAACACACAGTGACTTCTTTTTTTATATACTTAAATGAGATCCCCTACTTCTAATTAAGTACATGTTTGCTTAGTCCAACAGGCACTGACTCCTGCTGAGATAGAAGTGATTTATCAGTAAGAAAAGCTGTAACTTTTTTAAGTCAGCTGCTACTTGCTCTGAAAGCAAGATTCCTTTCTGTCAGGAACTAGCAGCATGAAGCTGTAATTGGAGACACCTGCTTTTCTACTGCTCAAGCCACACACCAATCAACTTCGCTCCTCTAATCCTGATCTAGCAAACTAAGTTGATACAGCCCCCTTCCCCACAGAAACACACAGTGACTTTCTATTTTTTATATACTTAAATGAGACCCCCTGCTTCTAATTTAGTACCTGTTTGCTTAATCCCAACAGGCACTGACTCCTGCTGAGATAGAAGTGATTTATCAGTAAGAAAAGCTGTAGCTTTTTCAGTCAACTGCTATTTCCTCTTAAAGCAAGATTCCTTTCTGCCAGAAACTAGCAGCAGCACTAGAGCCACCATGCCATACAGACCACAGCATTTTTTTTCCTGCAAAGTATTTATCCCTCATTTCTCCTTGAGTGGTTTCCCCTTCCAATGGTTAGATCTCCGTGCACAGAGGCATCAGGAGGACTGAGCTTCAGATCAACTACGAGGTAAGAAACTCAGGCCAAGTAAAATCACATTTCAATTGAGAAATAACAATAATTTAATGAATAAAGCAAAATGGACAGTATAGACAGTCAGCAAGAAAGCCAGAGGCTGCTGCACTTGAAGCAGGAAAAAACACAAAAGGCGATGAAATTCAAATTAAAGGATTTATTGACAGAATGGATAGTGTGCTCAGACAAACACTGCACACCACTATTGCCCTGGCGCTTTGAGTCGTAACCCTTAGTCAGGAGGTGCCCACTTTGAGTGCAGCAACCTCTGGCTTTCTTGTTCAGTTGGGTTTGCTACATTGTGCTGCACCTACCATTGCTGAGTTTTTGCGGTCCTCCATTTGGAATTGTGCTAGATAGTCAGCAAGTCTGCAGTCTTTGACAGGCATACTGGTCCTATAGTTCCAGGCAAACGCAATGCAGCTGGATGGAGTCAAGGTGCCACCGGTAGGGTTAGCAAGAGCACGTCAAACATGAAGAACCAGCGCAGAAACAGCTTACCATGCAAAATTTCAAACGGTAAGCTCTATGTGCGCTGGGTCTTCATGTTTGACACTGGTCCCACAGGACCAAAAAATAAATAAAAATTGACTGTGTCCCATTATGAGCAGAAAAATTAGCACCCCCCAAAAAAAAAAAAAAAAAACAGGTGGCACTTTTCCTGCTTTAGCAATTTGGTTTAAAAACATATGCATATTTCAACATCATTTCATCATAGAAATTAAAATAAGTTAAATGTATCTGTATGCAAGTCTCACTGTCATAGCACACATTCAGAATGCATATGAAACTGCTGCACTAAGCCAAAAACTGCACAGCGAGCACCAGCACACGAACATGGTTTTCATTGGTCAATGCTTGTTTAAAGTCCTGAGGTTATATTTATTTATTTACATTTATGTCCTATTAATGTTGTCTTTTCTTCTGCTCCTTATTCTCTGCAGGCATAGAGAATACAATATGTGTGTGAATTTGTACATAGATGAACGCTGAATGGTTTCTTGATGTTCTCCTGAATTAGAACACTAAAACCTACAGCAGCAAAGCCATGGGATGCCATTCAGTAATGAACTTTAATTTAGAATGCACATTTAGAATGGATCGACTAATTTTAAAATATCCTGGGTATGTCTAGCTGACTGTTTTTTACCTTTGTATTAACAGTTTAAGTGTCTTGAGCAGTATTTGGGGTTAGTTTTGCATTAACTGTTAATTCTATAAGATTCTTCAGGGGGTTTCTGACGTGTTTTATTTGCACTAATTACTATGTTTGCACATAACTTGCACTGTATTTAAACAGCATCAATGCACTTGCATTGTACTCTTGACAAAGCCCCACTGGCGTGAAACATGCCTGTATGCTGCATATTTTAACTTTTGTTATATGTAGAAACAATAAAAAGAATATGTCACTTTTTGCAAAAAAAGATGGAGTAAGTTATCATAATTACTTAGTTAAAAGGAGTCCTGTTTTTGCAGGCTGTATATCAGGGCATCCAAGTTGACCTTTTGCAACACAAGACTGTCCACACAGAGGTTTTGAGTTAAGTAACAATATTGTTTATTTTGTGCCTCCTTCTCGGGAGCATTTTATGTATCTCATTTGTATGGGGTACTCATACCATACAGTGTATTCAAGTCATATTCTTATTTCACACATTTGACACAATTTTTCTGAGTCTCTTGTCCTGGTGTCCTGGGCAGTCCACACCAACCTACCTCCCATTTGCCTTTCCACAACTGGGTAAAATTCTCAGGGGCCCCATGTCCCACTAACAAGAGTGCATAAACTTATTTGTCAGTCTGCAGATGGCTCTGTACCCCTAGGCTGCCGTCCAATGCATTTCAGGTTTAAGTAGTCCATTCTTAGCTCAGAGGGCTCCTTTTACCATTAGGAAAGGGGTTCAAACCCAGTCTTGGGTCCCCGCACAAGAAATACCCAGCTGCCTCTTTGCCTCTAGGACCCTATGCCTTGCTATTAAGAGGAAAACCTATTCTTAAGTAAACAAAGACTTTTTTCCCCTTCTGACTCTTCTGTTCTCAAGGCTCGAATTTAGCGGTATTCCGGTATGTTCTGGGTACCACAATTCATAACAGAATATCAAAATAAGAGTCCTAGTGCTCTGTATGAATTACTTTTTTTTTTTTTTTTTTTTTTTTTTTTACTCTGACCTAGGGTGTATTACTGGCTCCCAACTGTGGTGGCATTGTTCGCAATGCCAGACGAGTCATTGTTGGAGCCGTCAGCGAAAGAACATGGTTCCTGTAAGCGGTGCCCTTGTGCCGGATTCTTCATCAACGAGTAGTGCCTTTGTGTGCTGCCCAGAAGCTGTCCTTGGGGCTCGTCGATGAGGAGCAATGTGGTTTCTGTGGACTAGTGGGGTTTCCCAAGTGCTCATCGATGGCACAGTGTTGCAGAGGTTTCCGTCGATGGGCAGTGGAAGTCCCAAGTGCTCATCGACGGCTCAGAGGTACGGGTAGTTTCTGTCGTCTCAGCTAGCAGTTTAGCAGAGAAACAATATGGTTGCTGCAGAATCACTACAAGGGAGGAGTGGAGAAGCAGGGCCCAAAGTAACAGCATAGCTGCTTGCAGCATAAGGTCTCAGGAAACCAACAGACTACAAAAGGTAATCTGCTGGTTTTCTACGACCCTATGTTGCAAGCAGCTATGCTGTTACTTCGGTCCCTGCTTCTCCATTCCTCCCTCATAGTGATACTGTGGCAATCATGTTGGTTCTCTGTTCTCCCCAACCCCCATTGTGGACATGTGTCGGTGATCCTACCATCCCGTCCCTGGAGACTCCCGGCCCCTCTGGCTGCACCGAGAGAGAGAAAGTGAGAAAGCCCCGTCCAGGTGTATGCCATTGTTTGATGTACAGCCAGGCTGCATTTGAACTGTGAAAACATGGTTGTGCCCCGATTATGAGACTGTGGGAAAATCATGTGCGAGTCTGCTTTTGTAGAAATCACCCTTGCCTAAAATGAATTCATTTGTGGTGGTAAGTTTTGCTCCAATGTAAAATGTAATTATTAGAGAGATCTTTTACATTGGATCAGAGCTTACCACTACAAATAAATTCATTTTAGGCAGCAAGGGTGATTTCTACCAAACAAGCAGGCTCACATGATCTTCCCACAGTCTCATAATCGGGGCACAACCATGTTTTCAAAGTTCAAAAGCAGCCTCTACATCAAACAATGGCATGCACCAGGACAGGGCTTTTATGCGGTTATAATTGTCCACAATGTGCTTGCCCTCAGTGCCCTGAGTCATAAAAGCCTTGCTGCTGCTGCTTGCCGTTGATTGGAGTGCTGCTGCATCATTCAAATTCATGTGTGCCTGCCCTGTGATGACAAGTCTGACCCATCACCACTGCCTTGTTTCCAGACATTATATTTCATTCTGTTCCAGCCGCATAAATAAGGACGAGACTTGACTCAAATCTAGCTGTGTGTTAAGGGCCCCGATATTCAAATATGTGGGCAGAGGGGGACGATGGCTAAAGCTCTGCACTATAATAGCCCAGCAGGTGTGCTGGCACAACAGGTATGGTGATGGAAATAATTGTAATTTAAATTAAATAGTATTTTCAATAATAACAATTAAACAATGAATAGTGCCCAGGACGTCGTCCTTTAGTTAGAATGTCGAACCCCCAGATTGTACTGCTCTGGAAGCTTGTGCAGTGGCAATGATATCAGCCGCTGTTACCCAAAAAAATTTAGCTGTGATAGGGGGTTATCAAAGTTAATTATTATTATTAATTTTTTTTTTTTAAAAGAGACTTTTTTTTTTTAATCTTTGCTTTTTCTGCATTCTAGCTTTAAAATCATAAAACTCCATACAAAATCCATTGAAATTTGGCAGAATACCAGATTTCAAGGCAGGATACAAGAGTCTTCATCTGGTATTCCGCCAAGAATACCCCTTTTTTTTCTTAAATTCTTCCCCTGCTTCTGTACTCATTACCTCACATTTTGATGTTTCTTTTCCCCTCATCTCTTTCTTCATCCATAATTGTTTTCTCCTGTCTGACTTTCTGCCCCAAATGTACTTCCCCAAATACGAAGGCCTCTGCCATTTTGTGAGTCAGTCCTTTTAGTCCTCCCTTTTTCTGATCATCCTCTTGGCTTCCCTTGTTCTCATTTGATACTCTCTCCATTCTTCCCTTTTTATGTTGGCTTGCACGCATGCGCAAGCAACATCCTGTGCCATTAGTACATTTCAGAGGTGTGTCTGTGTTAGCGAACGCAGGGCATGCTTTAGTACGTGCGTCCCTCATTCCCCAATAAGCCAGCATGACTGCACTGACACCACATTATGTAAAGTGGATACAACTTGTATGGAAAGTGCCGCTGCAATCAGAGACAAGCTCGTCATGCAGCGGCACCGATGACACGCCTCCCAACGTGCCTTTCCTAGTGAAGCATTGCAATAAATATGGTGGCAACGTCTGCCGCACACAATCCCCAGAAAGCTGACTTCGAGGGTGCCCAGTCCCCCTGTCGGCATGTTTAATACCACCCCCAAGATTGTGTGGCACACTGGAAGCCCACCCCAGAGTGCCTCCATGTGATTGAAAGCTGACAGTGTCGGCATGTTCCTATCCCTGCCCACCCCCATTGGGTGGTACACTGGGAGCCCACCCCAGTGTGGCCAACATCACTCACATCACCCCCCAAAGTCATGGGGCACACTGGGAGCCCACCCCAGTGTGCCCAACATTTCACTTGTAAAGAAAGAAAACCGTCTGAAGTGTTTTTGGTTTTTTTTTGTTTTGTTTTTTACTATACCTGAAACAAAGGAAATGGTCCCTCACTATCGGTGGTGCCTCCCTCTCCCAACGCACACCAACCCTCTGTGCACCCACATTCCCACACACCCTCACCCTATACTTACCTCTGGAGGTCAGCACTGCGATCTTCAGTGGAGTGGGAACAAGTCTGCACTCTTCAAAGCTGACCGCGAACTAAAGAAATGCCGGTAAGCTGTATAATGGCATAAATGGGGAAGGGGGTCCAATGTAGGTGGATATCTCAGCCACTAGGCAGGCTGCCATTCTCGATGTGGTGCTCCCCAACTCGGAAGTGGTAGGAATAGTGAGGATAAGAGGTAAGATGGCATAGAGAATCATGTGTACTAATGCTAAGAGACTCAGAAGCAAAATCCCAGACTTAGAGGCTATCATGGCAGACGGCGGACACTAACCTGGATTTAGCGGCCAGAACTGAATCATGGTGCACTGAGCACCACAAATGTGATATGGCCATGCTGGGCTATTCTCTATTTAGAACAGACAAGGAGGGGAGGTGAGGTGCATTATATGTAAGGGAGGAAATAAAGGTCACTAAGGTGCAGTTGCACCATGGGGAGCAGGGACTGGTGGTGCTGCTGGTAATCTTCGAGACAGGCTTTAGGACTGCTACCATACCGGTGTAGTGTAGAGATCTTGAGCACAAGGGGAGGAGACGGACAAGGCACTAGGGGAAGCCATTATCAGGATGACACAAACCAGAAAGGTTCTGTTTGCTGGAAATTCCAGTTCGCAGATGTGTAATGAAACCTTCCGGCTGCAGCTTCAGCAAGGAGTAGAGCCATCCTTGACTCCCTACACTGAGCTTTACTCAGGCAGATAGTAAAAGAACCTACTAGGGACAGTGCAGTGTTGGACCTAGTACTAACAAATAGGCAAAGCATTGTACATCGCTCAGTGGGGAGTCCGCTAGGTACCAGTGATCACTGTACAGTGTGGGTCAGCATAAGGAAAGGAGCAGAGGTGAGCCACACAAGGATGAGGGTCCTGGACTTCAGGTGGGTGGATTTTAAAGAACCGGGAGACTGACTCAGAAAATACCTCTGAGAGTGGAGATTGCCTGGGATGAGCAGAAGCACAGTGGGAAAGAATAAAGAAGGATACAATTAGGGCAACAATCCTCTGCGTGAAAAAGGTAAGAAACAGCAGAAGGGAAAGGAGACCATTATGGTTCTCCAAAGCAGTTACAAGGTAGGTGAAAGAAAAAGGGGGCAGCTTTGAAGAGGTACAAAAAAAACACAGAGGAAGGAGGACAGGGAGGTGTGCCAAGCCAGGCAGAAGAAAGCAGGCAAGGTAGTAAGGGGAGTAAAGGCACAAACAGATGTGGTGGGGAAACTAATGGAATCACTTCTGAAGGAAAGGATTGTGGAGTATCTTGAATCTAGTCGGTTACAAAACCATAGGCAATGCAGATTCACGGGGGAAGGTCATATCACACAAATAAAACTTCTCTGACTGTGTGACCAGAGATGTAGATCAGGGTGGGGTGGCTGGTATGGCCTGTTTAGATTTCAGTAAGCCTTTCGACACCATTCCACACAGGAGGCTCATAAGGAAACTGGGCAGCTTAAGGGTGGATCCAAAGGTGTAAACTGGATAACAAACTAGTTAAGGGATAGGCGACAGAGGGTGGTGGTAAATGGTGTTCACTCTGGGGAAGGGTGACCAGCAGGGTGCCACAGGGCTCAGGACTGGGATCAATCTTCTTTAATGTCTTTGTAAGTGACACCACAGAAGAGCTATAAGGGGAAGTCTCCCTCTTTGCGGATGACACCAAAATCTGCAATAGGGTGAACATTCCAGAGGGTGTGGAAAGAATGTGCAGAGATCAAAGAAAACTGGAGGAGTGGTCGAGGGCATGGCAGCTGGATTTCAATGCGAAAAAGTGTAAAATCATGCACTTGAGGCACAGAAACCCAGAGGTGCTGTACAGTATGGGAGAAGAGATACTGACAGACACCAACAGGAAAAGGACAGGACAGTAATCATCTTTTTTTCAATCAGTAGTTTTTCTCCCCTCTGGTTTGCCTGATAGCACCCCCCTGCCCAGTCACTGACCTCCTCACAGACTTACCCATTATCCATCACTTCATCAGAACCTTGATGGGTGGGTGGCCTGCCGTGTTACTCATGCATCCATTTTCTCCTTCTGAGCTGTAGTGGGGGATGTGTGCACTAAGCACGTCATGCTATAGCCCTGCCCCTTGTGTCCCTCACCCTGCCAGCCTACCAAATGACCCTTGTCTGTTCCCGAACCCAGGTTACCGGTGTGGGGGCGAAAGCGCAACTGCTTCTCCACTGGACCAGCTGGAGTAATCACATCTGATGATCTCAAGGTGGAGAGGCAGTGTGACAAGAAAATGGGTAGGGCCAGTGGGATCCTGGGCTGCAGAAAGAGGGCAATCTCCAACAGGAGAGGGAGGTGGTGGTGCCACTGTATAGATCACTGGTGAGAGCCCGCCTGGAGTACTGTGTCCAGTTCTGGAGACCACATCTGAGGAAGGGCACAGACAGAGTGGAGGTAGTCCAGAGGAGGGCAACTAAAATGGTGCAGCATCTGCATCAGAAGCCCAACAAGGAGAGACTGAAGGGCCTCAATATGTACACCCTGAAAGAGATAACAGGGGGGATATGACAGACACACATATATATATATATATTTATAATATATAAAATATATATATATATATATATATATATATATATATATATATATATATATATATATATATATATATATATATATATATATATATATATACACACATATATATACATACATACACACACATACCTCACGGGGGGTAAATAAGGTAAAGGAGGGAAGTATTTTTCAGAGGAAAAGATGCATGAGAAAAAAGGGAAATGCAATGAAACTGGAAGGGGGTAAAAGTCAAGAGAGATGTGAAGAAGTACTTCCTCAGTGAAAGAGTGGTGGATGCCTGTAACACTCTTCCAGCAGAGGTGGTGGGGAAGAAAACCATGGCGGGCTTCAAGGATGCATGGGATAAGCACAAGGGAATCTTAGTGGGAAGCGGGGGGGGAGACAGAGATCAAGTAGGGTCTGGAATGACAGTATAGGCAGGGGAAAAACTGGGTAGACTAGATGGGCCAAGCAGTCCTTTCTGCTGCCAAATTCCATATGTTTTCTGTTTTTCAGAGGAAAGGACTGCTAGAGGGGTGTAAAAGGGGAAAGGACTTTTTTCAGATGCGTAAGCCAGAAAGAGCAAGGGGAGGGATATTGAGAATTAGAAGGAAGGAGGAGACTGTGCAGAAGAGGACCACGTAAAAGCTGACATTTTAAACAGGCACTTCTACTTGGTCTTTCACAATGGAGGGAGGTTTGGATGGGCCACCAGGGAAAATGAAGAACAGGGGCCGGGAGTCAGACTCAAGTCCACTTTCAAAGAAAAGAGTCCTTAAAGTGGATACGGTTATTATCAGGATGGGATACACCCAAGGGTGCAGAAAACTTTGGGGATGTGCTTGCTGCCTCGCTGACAGCCTTGTTCAACAGCTCACTGAAAATAAGAGTGGTTACAAAGGACTGGAGAAGGGCTGATGTAGTCACTTTATGTAAGAGTGGTAGCAGGGAGAATGTTAGCACTTACTGTACAGACCAGTCAGCTTAACCTCAGTGGTGGGAAAATTGATGGAATCCCTACTAAAAGTGAGGCTGGTTCAGCATCTAGAATCTGATGGACTACAGGGCCATAGGCAGCATGGATCCACGGGGGTCATGCCAAATGAATCTCTTTGACTGAGAGACCAGGTGAGAATAATGGACATAACTTATCTGGGCTTCAGCAAGGCCTTCAACACTGTGCCCCATAGAAGGCTGATTAGGAAGCTGACGAGCTTAGCAGTAGGGTTCACAATGGCTGCTTGGGTGTGAAACTGATTAAGGAATACGAGGCAGAGGTTGGTGGTTAAAGGCGCACACTCTGAAGATGGCAGTGTGCCCAAAGGGTACCACAGGGGTCGGTACTGGGACCAGTCTTCTTCAGTATCTTCACTGGGAACACTGTAAAAAAAACTGGAGGGGAAGGTATGTCTTTGCAGATGACACCAAAATCTGCAATAGGGTGGACACTCAAGATCGGCGGGGGGGTGGAGAAACTGCACAGGGATCTAGGGTAAACTAGAGGAGTGGTCAAAGACATGACAGTTGGGGTTCAATGCCAAAAAGTGCAAAACCTTGCACCTAGGGCATAGGGACCCCAGTGATGAGCACAGGATATAGGGGGGAGGTTGGCATTGGCAGTCAGAAGATAGGAAAGGGATATGGGGTTATTATACCAGAGGACCTCAAGGTGGCAGCACAGTGTAACAAGGCCATAGGCAGGGCTAGTGGGATGCTGGGGTACATAGGGAGGGACACCATCAGCAGGAGGGAGGTGATGCTGCCACTGTATCACTACGTGGTATGCACCCACATGGAATACTGTCTTCAGTTCTGCAGACTACACATCAGAAAGGAGGGGAACCAAAATGGTGCAGGGGTTGCAGGGGAAGCCCTAGGAGGAGAGACTGAGGGATCTCAACATGCACATCCTGGAGGAGAGCAAGAGGTAACATAATTTAGACTTACAAGTACCACAAAGGGGAAGAACAGGGTGCAACCTTTCTTATTTATTGAATTTTATTGACTGGGTAGGCCCACTGAAACTAGAAGTCCCTTTTTCAGGGGCGACCCGAGGGATACAGATGGTAACCAACTAAAATTGAACCAGATTACCGGTAAGCTGTTGGTGATATTTTTAGTGAATGGTAGAAATTTGGCCAGGACACCGGGGAAATTCCCCTACTCTGCTTCCTGTAAGCAGAGGGGTCCCATTTTCATGTGGGACCAAGATGGCTGCCGCTGGACATGCTGTGGAGGACATGGAGGTGTTGGAGGCAGTGGAGCTGGTCTCTTCCCCTATCTCTGTTCTGAGAGAGACCCCATCTTCTATGCCTATTGTGCTGCAATCTACTGAATATGGTTCTTTTGTGCCTTTGGATACTTCCCCTGCTGCTGTTGTGGATACTTGTGTGCAGTGTTTGCCTGTGGATCCTTCATTTATTCCTCAAACTGTGCTTACAACGTCTTCTAGCTCTGCTACTATGGATATACATGAGTCTTCTCCTCCTGTTTCTATGGATGTAGATGTGTTACTTAAAATCGAGGAACAGCGTTATTTCACTGCTAGACAGCGTTTGTTAGCCCTTAAGCCTCAGTCTGGTTTTGTACCTGCTGCTACTGACTCACCGTCTGGGAAAGATTGTTTTACTGTCTCTTCACCGATTCTGACACTTCCGCATTCTTTGCCTATTACTACGGACCCTCCTCACTCCCTACCGCCTGTACTGACTGCACCTCTTGCTCAGCTTTCTCCAGAAACTTCTTCTGTACTGGTGCCTGCTTCTGCTCTCCCTGATGCCTTGCACACGACGGACTGGTCTGTTGAGTCGGCCCTGGAAGCGGCTGGGTGGGAGAAGGATCCTAGCGTTGGGACTTGGCATTCTGGTTCTTCCCCCGATCTGTACTAGGCCACCTGACAAACTGCTGGCCTCTCCTGTTTGAAAGACTCTGCTGCTTCTCTTGATCTTTCTTTGCCAACTGAACTCCTTCTGACTCAGAACCCGACTTTGCAATTTGGTCCTGCTTCCTCGACACCTCAAGAACAACGGACTCTTCGGGACCCTGAATCTCGTCCAGTTCCTGCTACTTCTACTGCTTCGTCCCCTAAAACTTATGCTGCATGCTTTCAACACCCTGTACATCAAGCTAAAAGACACAACGCTGTTCGGCTGCATTATTTGGGGGGCTTACCTGACTTTCCTGACCGATTTTTGTAGGTTCGCACTCTTTTGAAGGATTCTATGCAATTTGCTGCTTTTGAGATTCATGCCTTAATTCATGTTTCTTCAGAGTCTCATTTTGATATTAGTTTAAAACTATCACTGGTTTAGAAAAGTTTTGGAGAAAATATCAGAGCTTAAAACTTCTCCTTTATGGTCACCGTTTAATGCCATTCCCTTAACTAAACCTACTCAGAAAACTGTTACTATATTGTTTCATTAACAAAGGTGTCAGTCTTAATGATATTACTGTCTGGTTAAAGCAAAGATGTACTGTCCTTTCTGACCCAGAGGCTATCTTTGATTCTGAGAATATCTGGACAGGTGGGTGGAGGGCGAGGGTTTGCTACGCACCGGAGGTTGGAATACAGCATCTCCCGAACAGCTTTATGCTTGGGAAAGACAGGGAGTTCTTTTTACCCGGCCAGCCTAAAGCTTGCTACAGATGTGGCTCTCAGAATCATATAAGTAGTGTCTGTGACAAGATTAAATGCTCTGTTTGTGGTAACATTGGCCATGTAGGTTCCCAATGTGTGGATGAACCTCTTTGCGTCCTTTGTGATGAATTGGGGCACACTTTCCAGACTTGTACTTGGGCAGCTCACAACTCCCAGACTCTTGCTGATGGGGAAAAACAATGTTTCATTATTACTGTTGCTCAACGTTCTCGTTTATCTGACACTCTTTCTAAACCTCAACGCGTACCCCTCCCTCACCCTGTTGTACCTGCTGTTGACCCCTCTTCTACTTTACACGAACGGTCTGCTCCTGTTTTGGAACCACAGACCTTTACTACAGCTCTCCCTCCCCCTTCCTCTGATCTTGCTATTTCTACCTCGGAAGAGGTCCCTATTCCTGTCTTGCCTAGTATTTCTGGGTCTTCCATGGACCCCCCAACCTTTTTTAGAGTTACACAAGGATCTAAGAAGGCACTTCTCCTTCTTCTAAGGCCCTGAAATCCTCTACTGTGACTCATATGAATAAATTTGAGGTTTCACCCACCCTCAGGACAACACGGACTCTGATCGTCCTCTGTTCTTTCCTCCACCCTGATGTGACTACGGACACTGAAGTACCCATTGATAATATTGGTTCTCAAAAAGAGAAGCTAAGGCAAAACTGAAACATAGGGAAGGTACCCCTAGGAAAGGTAGGCTAAGGTGACTTTTGTGTTTTGTTTCACTTTCCCGTTTCATGTCTTCTGCTTTCTCAGTGCATACTGTTAATGTTAACAGTATAAAGAAGCATGTTAAGAGAGATGCAGTTTTTCTTTTATCTGGCTTGACAGCTAGTCTCATCTTTTTGCAAGATGTACATTTCCATGCTCTTCCAGAAATTTCCAGGGCCACTCGTGCCTGGACCTCTGGGCTCTCTTTTTGGCCTTTGGACAGGACTCTTGTTCTGGTTTGGGTATTTTATTTAGCATACCTGGCGTTACTGTTGTTAAGCTGTTGGATGTCTACCCGGGTCGGCTTCTGTTGTTGGATATTTTGATTTCTTCTGTCCCTTTCCGGATTATTAATATTTACGCCCCTCAATTGAAATTCCACAGAATTGAACTACTGAAACTGATTCAACCCTATTTATACACATCAATGCATGTGATTTTGGGGTGATTTCAATTGTGGGTTATCCACTAAAGATAAGTCTTCTACTCAAAGACTACTAAGTTGTTTTGTGGCACGAATTTTCTGAAACAATTGCTCCATTCCACAGGTTTACAGGATGCATATTTGTCTTTTACGGGTCGGCATACTCCTATTTTTCACAAAGGCCCCCTTGCAACCCGTATTCATTTTTTATTTCTTCCCACCTCCAACTTTCTGATGCTGTAATTCAAGTTGCAGAATTTTCGGATCATAATTTATTATCTATTTCTTTAGGCCCTTCCTTGACATCTCGTTTTGGCCCTGGCATTTGGAAACTGAATGCTTCCCTGTTATCTGATTCACGTTTGTTAAGTCACTTAACTGAGTATATTCATAATCGAAAGACTGTATTTTTTTTATATGATGCCCCCTGGGATTGGTGGCGGGATACGAAATCTGGACTCCGAACTTTATTTAAAAATTTTAGTAAACATCATCATGATTCATTGTATTTCCTTTATCACACTAACAGACGACAACTTCAAAAATTACTTACTTTATCTCATGAAACTGGCCATGATTTTTCCACCCAAATAAGCACTCTTAAGGAGCGCATGATGGATTATCACCTTCTGAAGGCTGCTTCTGTTCAGCATCAACAGCATTTTGGGACCTCTGGTACCCGTGACACAGTATGTCCATATGCCTCTATTCGGCGAACAGTAGAGAGTAAAACCTTTACTACGCTGTTTGATGACAGTTTCACCGAGCTCACTGATATTTTGGATATCAGGCACCGTGTTACCTGTTATACACGAAAACTGTTTGGTCCCATGCCCCCAACTGCATCCATAATGGACTACTTTTCTTTTTACAACTTCCTGATGTACCTTCTTCTGTTGTAGATCACGTTAGATACTGAGATACAAGCACATGAAATTGAAGCAGTAATCAAGTCTTCGTCCAAGTGACACGGGCCTGGATGGTCTCTCCAGTGAGCTGTATAGATTGTTTTCTGCTGACCTGAGTTCTGAATTGGCTACAGTTTATAATTCTATTCTACAGTGCGAACATCTTCCTTTAGACTTTAACATGGGTTGTTTATTTTACTCACATAAAAAAGGGGATAGAAGATTGCTCTCCAATTGGAGACCTTTATGCCTCTTAAATACTGATTTTAAAATATTGACCAAAATTTTGGCCCTCAGACTTTCTAAATTGGCCATATATGTGATTTCTACTGCACAATCTTGCAGCGTCCCTGGGAGATGTATACAGGACCATCTAATTTTACTTAGAGAAATGATTGAACGTGGAAATTCTAATGTTTTACATGGTTTCATATTCTCACTGGACCAACGGCAGGCTTTTGATTCTGTACATCATGATTTTTTATGGTCTACTCTTGATATTATAAAGTACCTGATTATACCTGACTAGACTCCGGTTGCTATATCGGGTCTGCAACTGTTGTCCCATTGGTCAATGGATGGAAGGGCCCTATGCTTCCTCTACACAGAGGGGTTAGACAGGGCTGTCCCCTTAGTCCACTTTTATATATTTTTTTTTGGATCCCATACTTCATTCTATTAATTCGGCCCCAACAATTATGCCACTTCCCTCAGTCCCATATTCCGTGTTGGCCTATGCAGACGATGTGAGTCTCATGGTGGCTAATGTTGCCTCTGTGCGTTCTGCATTATGGCATTGTTCCAAGTTTGGGGCTGTTTCTGGCGCGGCCCTTAATCTTGATAAATGTGTAGGCCGTAGATTAGGTTCCCCTTTTGTAGATGAGTCTTCTGTTGACGTTAGACTTTGTGATGACCCTATTAGGATTTTGGGCATTTTATATGGTAATGGTCCTTTAGATGTCCTTAACTGGACTCTCAAATTAGATTATGCTCAAACTATGGTTGCACGTTGGAATTCATGGCAGATGAGTAAGAAAAAAAGGATTTACATGATTAAAACCTTTCTGCTTCCCCTTTTTCTCTTTCTGGCTTATATTTTCCCCCCTCCCCGGCAATTTGAAACCAGATTGCTTAGTCTCTTTTTTCAAGCCCTATGGGGTAGCCGCCTGAACCCCATTAAACGTCAGATCACCTATCTCCCTATTCGGGATGGAGGCCTAGCTATGGTCCAACCTGTTTTTTTTTATACTAGTTTTTTCTTGTTTCATAATATTAGACCCCTGATGGTTAACCAAGATCGAGGTTGGGAACCTTGGTTTCTTGAATCCTGTGGTCCTTGGTTTCATAAATGGAAACTTAAATTGACAGTTTTAACACATTCCCCCCCCCAGATTTCTGCTTATGTTAGGGATAGTTTTTTTCGTTTGAAACACTGGCAGATTACTAGCCATATGCTAATAACTGTCTCCAGAAAATCATTGTATAAGTATTTAGTGGACCGTGTATGTTTGGAGATTGTTGTTTTCCCAAATGTCCTATAACATCTCCCTGCTTTGCTCACTTTACTTCGTAATTCTAGGGTTCCCCAAAAGATGTGGGACTTACATTGGCTTAGCTGCCATGAACGTATTAACGTCAAATGTAACCATAAACACAAATCACTACAGGACAGATTTTGTTCCAGACCTGAATATCAGCAACAAGAAGAAACTATTTCACACCTTTTTTTTTATGTACATTTATTGTTTCTTTTTGGACTCTTTTAGCTGCCAGATGGCGTGAACCCTTGTTTGCTCTCATTACTTATGACAATTTGAGGTATGTTTTTCCCCCTCACTTGGTCTCATTGGAATATTGATACGTTAAATTTGATTTTTGTAATAATCAAATGGCATGTGTGGAATGCTCGTTGTCTGTTTAATTTACAGAATCAGGATGTGCCTCTTCTTACCATTATTCAAAGGATCAAACATGATTTGAAGGCCATATATTTTTTAGAGGCAGAGCATTTGCCGTCTGGCTCTTTGTTGGAATTATGGACACTATTACCTTGGATAACTGATTCTGATTTTCCTGTTACATGATTATTTTGTGTTTTATTTTTCTCTGTATCATTTTCATTTTTCTTTTCTGTTCAGTTGATGTTCAATAAAAACTTCCCCTACTCTTTTCAACAGGTGGCGCTGTGGAGCCGAAAGAATGTGACTAGCTCGGATGGAAGGAGAGAGTGGAGGAGGGCAGATGTCTGCACAGCCGTTGCAGCACACATCAAGCGAGGGGAAGGGTACAGCTGGAATGCACCAAGGAGGTGGCCAGCACAGCGTACCAAACCCCCCACGGCAGGTGGTGTCATTAGACAGTGCAGTAGTCACCGGTAACAATATGACAACAGAGGGCCCGGTTAAACAGGTGGCTCCTGTGAGAACCACGGTGGATGAAAACATGGTGGCATGTGCAGGAGCAGACATGGTTAATCCAGATCAGGGAAACAAGGAAACAACAAAATGGCTGGAAGAAAAATTGAGGCTTTTGGAGGCAGCTATGGTGGATTACAGGTTGGCCCAACTGCTTGCGGAAGAAGAGTACAGGAAAAGAAAACGGCTTGAGGTAGATTCTCCCTCGGGCATATCAGGTACCGGCATCAAAGTATTTAAATGTATAGAGCTTGTTGTGTTCGGGGAAAAGCGATCCCTGCCCCAGATCCCAAACACCCAAGCGTGTGTGACGAATTCAGATTGGTCCCAAAAAAAAGCCCTCAAAGGAGCGGGCTGGATTCAATTACAATCAGGTGATTGGATAGCGGACCCCTCAATACCGATTCCTGGGGTATCTGGGGTGGGAGGGAAGATACTGGCAGAACACAGACAACAGAGGGAAACAGAGGTACAGCAACAGGCCGATATGCTGGCCCATGAGGAACAGCAACCCCCAAGCCCTGGGGATCCTCCGGATACTGGCAGACCAAAACAGCAAACAAGCACAGTTCCCCCTGATCAGGAGGAGAAGCAGCAGAGCAATATAGCCTCTCAAAGCTCAATATCGTATTCCCCAATAGAAGTTTTATCACAAGAAGATCTACATAATGCTAGCAGGGTAGGGGAAGACCCTAATGATATATGGTCAGACCAAGTTCCACACCTGGAGGGAGAGGTGGAACACCACAGCTTAACAGTTCCAGTGGCCACATATCCTAGCTTATTTCACAAACCTGTCATTCTAGCAAAACAAAGGAACGCTGTAAGGTTGCGTTTTATGGGGCCCAACAGACAGCATGCCAGATAGGTTTTATGTGGGCAAGGTATCGATAAAACAGATGCTGGGCTTCTCTCCCATCATAGTATATGCCCTCATACACACACCAGGGGATAATACTTACGATGTAAGTTTCAGAACGCCAGATATCTTAAATAGATTTTGGATGAAATATGCCCTGTTAAAAACAAATTCAGGTTGATCTCACTTCCAGGCCATCCCCCTCACAAAACAATCCTTTAAAGTTATTACGGTCCTGTTCAGGAACGAAGGGTTCAATGTTGAAGACATTACATACTGACTTGAACGAAAATGCAAACTCCAAGGAAATCCAGAACCCATCCTCGACACAGAAGGTTTCTGGAATGGGGGTGGAGGTACAAGGTGAATTTAATGCAAACGGATGAAGGGTTACAACACCTACCCAGTTGTTTCTACTTGGGCCATGACAAGGGCTTTATTTTCTATCCAGGCCAACCACGTCATTGTTACAAGTGTGGCTCTGCCAGGCACCTCAGCAGAACGTGCAAGATAGTAAAATGCGTACAGTGTAGCGAATTGGGGCATTCGATGTCTGACTGCCACCACCCAACAAAGTGTTCCCTATGTGAGGAGGGCCATTCCTATGCTGAATGTCCATGGGCAGCCCAAAATAAAACAAATTGGGATTTCTGCATTTAAGATTTATACATTAATACTGTGGTCAATGCTGCACAATGACAGAGGCCTCCACCTCCTTCCTTCAGGAGACCCCCCCCAATGCCTGACCACATAAGTCAGTCGGAACCTCCGGTAAGAGAAATAGAAGTATCCATGCAAGGGATTAGCAACGCCACGAAAGACCCAGCTATGAGAGAAGGAGACATTTCAACAGAGGACCCAACTGCGTCCATTACAACAATGCACCCACCTTTGCCCCCAGAGGAGGCCTTTACAATCGTCTCTAATAGACGCAGTAGTCTGAGACCTAGGAATACGGGGAAAGCTGCGGTTGAGAAAGCACAAATCTCCTTGCAAAATACCTATATGGTGTTCCAAGAAGATGTAGGTAAAGAGTCGGATTCGACATCTGTGCAATCATCACAGTCAGAGGGGGCATCAGACATTGAACAATCTCTGGAGAACTCAGTGTTAAAAAGAAAAAAAAACGTTTGGGGTAAGGAAATGGACCAAGAAAAAATGAAAGAAGGGTCCTAGTTTTAAACCAAAACAATTAGGATGGAAAGCAGCTTGCGGTATCTTACAACTCTTCTGTGTATGCTGGGGATTTACTAAATTTCTGTAGCATCTCTAAATGTAAATAGTATCCAGTCAAAAAGGAAGAAAGTGTTAATATAATCATTCAAAAATGGGAATCAGGACATAGTATTTTTTCAGGATACTCGGTTGCACACTAGAGTGGAAATGGAACAGGCAACAGCAGGATGGAAATGGGGGGTTACTTATTGGTCATTAGGGGAAAACATGTGTAGTGGAGTAGGAACTGCTGCAAATAATCCGACAGCCCAGATGGTACAACTTGTGGATATTATGCCAGGACGAGTGTTGATACTGGATATGGTTATAAGTAGTTTGCACTGTCATTTCATAAATGTATATGCTCCACAATTAAAATCTGCTAGAACTGAAGTATTTAGAGCTATCAAACCCTATTTATTTACATTCAAATATGTGTTTTTGTGGGGTGATTTCAACTCTAGTAGGCATAGAACAGATAGAGGGCTAAGAATGAGGAAAATGTTTTGCGATGCAAATTGCCTCAGTGACCTACTTTTGCAGACAGAGCTGATAGATGTATTAGCTGTAACTGGAACTCCCCCAAAAAACTTTTTCCATGGCACTCAAGCCATGAGGACAGACTTTTTTTTTTTGTCTGACTCCTTGAAAATTATAAAAACTAAAACTTCACCGCTTTCTCCATCTGACCATGCTATTATAGAAGTCACGATTGCCAGCCATGACATAATGCATCGAGGACCAGGGTACTGGAGACTAAATTTAGAGCTATAACCCCTCCCATCGGTAGAGAACGGATTTATGGCTCTGTTAGAAGCAAGGAAATCTGTTGTATGTCTCTATGATACACATAGGGAATGGTGGGGGGTTACAAAGAATGATATCAAGAGATATTTCCAAATTATAGGGAACATTAATGGGAAACATAAATCTGACACATACCAAGAGTATAGGGAGAAATTCCTAGAATTACATTTCAAGCTGCGCAAGGGAATAAAAGGGTCTTCCCAGAATTAGATAAAAATAAGGAAACTAATGAATACTGCACAATATACCCGTTTAAAATCACTAGATACAGAATGTAGGTTTGGGTCACAGGGTAGTAAAGAGTTTATGAACCCCTACCAATTTTGTGCCCACCAAAGACAACAGAAATATATGGCAGGTATACGAGACCAGACGGGGAGGTGGTGTATGGCTGAAGAAGAAATTATGCAGGCCACAGTTAAGCATACAGAAATGCTGTTTGGGCCACCAGACATGCCAGTAGATGCTCATAGCTCACAGTACACTAGCACAGTTTTCTACACAAAATAAGGATATGCTAGTCTCTCAATTTACACCCCTAGAGGTTTCAGCTGTACTAATACAAACAAAAGCAGGTACAGCCCCTGGGAAAGATGGGATACCATATGAATTGTACAAAACTATTTTTAAGGTATTATTACAGGAGTATACCTGTGTTTTGAACGAAATATTAGACTCTGGGGTGCTAGGTGCTACCAGACAGCATGAATGAGGGCCTAGTAATATTTATGTATAGAAAAGGGAACAGAGAAGATTTAATAAACTGGCGGCCAGTAACATTACTCAATACAGATTTTAAGATGTTAAAATTACTGAATAACAGGTTACTACTCAATGCAGACTTTGTACTACATACGGCGCAGACGTGTTCAATACCAGATGTGAAGATAACAGGTGGTCTAATACTATTGTGCGAAATAATGCAAAGGGGGTCTACGGGGGAGATCACAGGCCTACTTTTTAGTCTGGATCAGGCTAGGGCTTTTGATAATATAAGTCATGCATATTTATGGGATTGTTTAGAGCAATATGGGTTACCACGAACATTTGTAAATTGGACTAAAACATGTTATGATAAGGCAAAAGCACAGGCATACTGTAATAGATGGCTAGGACAGAAGTGGAAAATACAACGGGGGGTTCGTCAAGGCTGCCCTTTAAGTGCACTCCTACATTTATTTACGATAGACCCCTTAATACGATGAGTACAATGCACAACAGCAATACAGGGAGTGTCTTTCTCGAATACTGACCCAGAAATAAAATGTATAGCCTATGCGGATGACATCTGCTTTATAGTAGGAGATATGCCCTCTGCAAAAAAATCTAGAGCAAGTTTTACAGGACTTCATGGTACGTACAGGAGCACAAATAAATTATGGGAAATGTAACTATGTCCCACTTAGAACTGAGGATGTGCAGGCTACACATGTAATTGGTATCCCAGTGGTCACAGAGACATGCACTATTTTAGGGCTATTATTTGGAGCAAGGGATTTGGCCTCACAGAACTGGAAGGACAAACTTCAAGAGGCTCAAAACAAAGTTAAAGTATGGAATACATGGAGATTATCTACACTGAAAAGGCTGTAAATGGTAAAAACCTTTCTGTTACCAGTTTTTATTGATCTGAGTACAGTTTTTAGTCTACCGCCGCCTTTGGAAACACAAATGTATAATTGTTTTTTTTCCAAATACAGTATATGGGGTAGCAGATTAAACCCAATAAAAATATGTCTTTTATTACGAGATAAGAAACATGGAGGCCTGAAAATGGTGCCACCAATTGTCTTTTTTTTTTTTCACCATGTTCATTTATTCAAATCTACAGTCCTTAATAACCCTTGGTAACAAAAGGTGGACACCTTGGGTCTTAGATTCTTTAGGCACTATTTTTACTACATGGGTTGCTCATACAAATATACCCAAACAAAAGTCCATTGTGCAGCTGCCTGAAACCTTGAAAGTTTGCTTTGGAAAGATTAAATTATGGGGCACAGCAAAAGAACATAACAAAATTTAGCCGGAAAGAACTGTACGAATTTCTGATTCAAAAATAATTTCAGGATAACGGCTCATTTCGATACCTACCCTCCCCAGCACAAGCTTTCAATAAGTAATATGTTAACTTCATGCATTCCAAATTTTATGTGGGACGTCTTATGGTTGTCCTTACATGGAAAATTAAATGTGAGAGGGAATCTAAAACACAAACAGATCGCTGAAAGATATTGCCCAACAGTCACATGCACTACTACAGCTGAAACGATGGAACATTTATTTTTGGATTGCCCTTTTATACAGAGGTTCTGGCAGATCCTGAGACAAAGATGGCCCACATCCCCATTCTACCACATGACATTAGAAATTCTGTGTTTAGGTATTTTGCCTTTCTTATGGACCAAACACAACAGGGCAACAATGTGGTTATTTCTGGTATGTTTTAAATTTCATATTTGGTATGTGCATTGTAGGTTAACAATACAGCAACTCCATTATACTTCTGAAGAATTATTCCATATGATTGAGAATTCAGTTGATTTAAAAATGCAGGAATCTGTTAGAGTCTCGGCCACCCTTTTCTACTCTAGATGGAGTTCAGTAGACTGGATTAAATAAACAGCAGGAGAATTTTTGAGACTATAGGAGGTGAAAATTGTATATAGACACCGATAATTAGTGTGGGTAATTGTTAGTCTAGTCTAATAGGTATTAGCTAGTAGTTACTATACATGCTTTAATTTCGGTGTTGTGTCTACATTCTGGTATGCTTGTTTTGGGAAAAAGAAAGTAGGATTGCAAGTATTACGATTTATCTTTAGATAATCAAATACAAATTGGACAACGATGCATGACTGAAATATTTATTTCATTTAGGTTAACTTTTATGGGTTATGATTTGTAAAATATGGTGTGAAGTAACACTGATTGTAAACTTTGGTGTTTTGAAGTTATGGCAAAAAATTCCCCATCTCTTTTAGAGTGGGGGGAAGCGGGGTTCTTTTTAGTTTTATGGTTTAATTTTAGGTGCAAAAAGTTTAGTTGAAAAAAAATCTGACTTGTATGGATATAATACTTATTTTGAGTTCTTTAGTCTTATGATTCGTATATTATTTGGTGTGAAGTGAACACGGTTATCATTTGTTCTTGGAAGTTATAATAAAAATTCCCCTACTCTTTTCGAGAAGTGCCATGGGATCTTTAACGTCCACCTGAACAACCACCAGAACAGGCAGACGGGACCTCGGTTTAATGTCTCATCCAAAAGACAGCACCTCAGGAGTGCAGAATCCCCCTCAAGATGCACTACAGTGTCAGTACTGTGATTTATCCCCAGTGCCTGGTGTGGGGCTAGAACCCACAGCCTTTTGATCTTCTGGCCTCAGAGGCGAGTGTGCAAGCTGCTGAGCCACTGACACTGCAAATGTGGATGTGCTCCAGGACTAGGAGGTATGCGATCAAGCTAGAAGGGGACTTCAGGAGGGATGTGAGGAAATATTTCTTCACTGTAAGGATAGTAGATGCATGGCACCGACTGCCAGCCAAAGTGGTGGAAGCTAGAATGGTGGCGGACTTAAAGCATGCATGGGATAAACACAGTGATATATTAGAATCGAGGCATGGTGGGGGAGGGTCGCCAGAGACCAGATAGAGTCTGCGGAGCTAGAATAGGCAGGAACACTTGGGCAACCAGGTGCCATGGTCCCTTTCGCCACAGATCCTATGTTTCCATGGGCTACCCTGCAGTTTTGCAATACTCAAAAATTGGGATGTTGCACTGGATCAAAGGGGCATATGTAGAAATGTATTAGCTACCAATCTGGCAGTTCACGGTGAAAACAAATGTGGCGCTGTAAACCACAGCGCAGGCAAAATGCCGCCTGCAAAACCAGCAACAGCCAATACTGCCGGCATACATGCAGCACGCACACACACCAGCAAATCAACCTCCTGCAAACAAGCAGATGAAGTGGCATGCACATGAGGAAACATGGGATCACCTGTGACATTCCACCTTATACCTTTCATGCCCGTTTTTATGCGGGGGGGCATAGCCCCCCCGGAACCTTCCTAAAATATATATAAAGAACTCCTCCTCCTGTGCCATGTTGGGGAGGAGAAGGCAAAATGAATAAGAGGGAGAAATAGTGGACAGGAGGCAAGACGAGAAATGGGAGCAATGGAAGGACCCAGGTGGCTAGTTCATTAGAAATAACTCAACGCACTCAGAGTATACCACCGCTCCAAGTTTCGTCACACTCACAGCACTCATATACTCTTCATGTCGCCCACATTACGACGCCCTCATTCCTTCGCACTATTGACGGTATACCCAATCAGGCTTTAGGCAGGTAATCCATGCAGCCACACAGGCAATAATTGAGGAAGGGACCCAAGGCCAAGGTACAGCCACCATATCAGCACCACAATAGCACATGGTGCAACAGCTGCCTATTCTTTGCCATCTAGCAGCACAATTCAATTAATAAATGACAGATTAACAAGAACTGCTGATTCTGTAGAAAACTGGTTCTACAGATGAACTAAAGAAGCACCCACGTCACAGAAAAACAAATAAATATACTTATGTAAAGACAGTACAGGCCTCCAAGATAAGCCTTGACAAATTAATTTTTTTTAATTCAGTTTGTGTTCAGCTCACCTCACCAGGGAATACCTGCTGCTTCCTATTAGGGTACTCCAGCCCAAGCATCCCAGACTCCACCGGGTCAGGTCTGGAGGGTGGGCTTACAGGGCTAACCTGGGTCACCCACACAGGAGCCCTGAGAGGTCTGCCAGCACCACTAGTCTGAGCCTGGACAAATTTCTGCTGGCATGGGGTCATCTCGCCGCACACAAAAACTACGTGGCAATTAATGCCGCAAGCATAAGGGCGTGCGCTAAAATAACGTTGGGCAAAACACCAATGATCACAGAACAGCTCACACCCTAAAGCATAAGATTCCTTGTCTTTTTGGGAGGGGCTTTGCCCCTACACACCCCATCATTGTGGCTTGACCCCCACCCCGAATTCAGATAACAAACTCTGGGGGGTTGCAGACTTCGGGGATCTGGAGAAACTCTGCTGGGGGGAAAACCTTGTTTTTGTTTGTTTAATGGGACACAATCATGCCCAGTGGCCATCAACATCTGAAAGTCCACAAAAAGCTCTTTCAAACAATGGCTTGGGCTCATCTGCAGCTGGAAGCAATCCTGAGCTATAGATGACTGAGTCTGTTCAGTATTAATGCTACATTACAGCTATTTTTAGAATCTTGTGATGTCAGTGACAGACTACCTGTGCTTAAACTCTGCCTGAAACTTTTGGGCTACGAGCCCTCTGCTGGACCGGCCATGGCTCGGCACTCCAGCCGACAAACTGCACACCTCCTGGCCACCCTGAGAACGACGAAAGCCAGATCTGCCTGAAACTCTTGGGCTATGAGCCCTCCATTGGACCAGCCACGGTTCGGCACTCCCAGCTGACAAACCGCACAACTCCTGGCCGCCCTGAGAATGCCGAAAGCCGGATCTACCTGAAACTCTTGGGCTACGAGCCCTCTGCTGGACCGGCCGCGGCTCGGCACTCCCAGCTGACAAACTGCACACCTCCTGGCTGCCCTGAGAATGACAAAAACTGTATCTGCCTGAAACTCTTGGGCTACGAGCCCTCCGCTGGACCGTCCGCGTCTCGGCACTCCCAGCCGAAAAACCGCACACCTCCTGGCCACCCTGAGAATGACGAAAGCCGGATCTGCCTGAAACTCTTGGGCTACGAGCCCTCCCCTGGACCGGCCACATCTCGGCACTCCCAGCCGACAAACCGCACACCTCCTGGTCGCCCCGAGAACGACGAAAGCCGGGTAAGGATCTTGGACTCATCGGGGCTGCTGTGGGCTGCTGCCATTGGCCGTCACTCACTGCAGTGCGCCCTGATTGGACCCTGTGTTTTTTCCTGAGCAGACACTGGTCTGCTGAAGCCTTCCCGACCCAGGGCTGCTGCGCCCATTGACTGCAAGTGGTAGCAGCCAAAATTTTACGGCCAGGTATGAGCTGCACTGTCTGGACATTTTTTCTGAATTAATTACTCTGTTTCTGTTGCTATTGAGTCAATTCCGATGACTTTTCTGCACTGTTTGTTTTTAAAGTTATTTGTATGGCAGCTCTTTTTCTGCACTGATTTACAGTTATTACAGCTCTCTCCTGCACTGTTTATTTAAGTTATTGCAGCTCTCCTATGAACTGTGTGTAATTTCCAGGCTGTCTCTTTTTTCTCTCTCCTCTGGCACTCGGGGCTTGAACCACCCCTTCCCACTACCTACATCCCCCTCTAAAGCCTGCTTTCTCTCCCTGTAAAGCCTGCTCTCTCTCCCTCTAAAGCCTGCTTTTCTCCCTGTAAAGCCTGCTATTTTCCCTGTGTCTAACTGCTAATTTGTCACCTCCCCCGCGCGCCAGGTCACAGCTTTGTTATTCGTAATAACTGCCCCTGCTGCTGCATCCCCCCTCCACCATCTCCTCTGCTGTCTCCAGCGCCTAGCACTCCACCCCCCAATTTCAGCTCCCTCGTCACCTTCCTTTGTCCCTGCTGTCTTCCCACTGCTAATCTCCCTATTTCTCTCTCTCTCTCTCCTCCAGATCTGCCTGAAACTCTTGGGATACAAGCCCTCCACTGGACCGGCCACGGCTCGGCACTCCCAGCCGACAAACCGCACACTTCCTGGTCGCCCTGAGAACGACGAAAGGTGGGTAAGACCCTTGGACTCATCGGGGCTGCTGCCATTGGCCGTCGCTCACTGCAGTGTGCCCTGATTGGACCCTGTGTTTTTTCCTGAGCAGACATTGGTCTGCTGCGTCCATTGACTACAAGTGGTAGCGGATGAAATTTTATGCCGGCCCCCTCCCCCACCTCTGACCTCTATTAAATAGACATTCCCCATGCCCCTTTTCTTGCCCTTCCCCTCTTATCTTCTATTGGGTGCCTTTGCCTGGCCCTCCACCTCTTTCCTCCTCCCGTACTGCCCACCCACTCTTTCACTCCTGATATCTCAGTCCCACAGTGTTACAGTGTTCACCTTTTGCAGTGCACCCCCGCACTTTTCCTACTCTCTTGCCATTTCTGCCTTTCTTTTCTCACCTTACCTATCATTGCGCCATCTCTCCATCACCATCCTCTCTGACAGCTAATCATGCACCCTACTCATCCTCTGTACTCCCTTCTCCTCTTCCTTATTCCCCTCTTTCCTCTACTACACCCTCCCAGTGCCTGTTTCCCCTCCCTCCCCAACAGCTACCTACTTGCTGCAATGCGGGTGTTGGTCGTGAGGGTATGGTGCCCTCCCCAGAGCTAAGGACCCCCACAGCATTCCAGCACACTCAGGGCTCTCCTCGTGGGTGTCGGTTGTGAGGGTACGGCACCTCCCGAAGCTAAGGACCCCACAGCATTCCAGCACACCTCAAGGCTCCCTCGTGGGTGTCGGGTCGGAGGGACAGCACCCTCCCCAGAGCTAAGGACCCCCACAGCATTCCAGCACACTTAAGGCTCCCCTCGTGGGTGTCAGTCGTGAGTGTACGGTGCCCTCCCCAGAGCTAAGGACTCCCACAGCATTCCAGCACACTCAAGGCTTCCCTCGTGGGTGTCGGTCATGAGGGAACGGCGCCCTCCCCAGAGCTAAGGACCCCCACAGCATTCCAGCACACTCAAGGCTCCCCTCGTGGGTGTTGGTCGTGAGGGTACGGCGCCCTCCCCAGAGCTAAGGACCCCCACAGCATTCCAGGTAATGTCCGTCTCTACAAAAAGCCTTCCAAGCATGCAACACTGCAGTAACCTCAAAGTTTTATTCAGAGTACTCTGCAGCATGTAATGACCATTTTCACTGGTTAGAGTCTGTACCTTAAGAGCCATTTTGGCGCCATTACTCCTAGTTAAATTAAGGGTTCTTACCTTGCGCTGCCTAACTGTTCTGCAATTCTGTTAAAAAGGAATTTCACTGTCTTTCTGTTTAGCCTTGCTACTGATTCCAAGTTAAATTATTGCATACTGTTGGATAAATTGTTTAATGTGTTGTTAAGCATCCGAATTTGCCTAAAAAAAAAAAAAAAACAGGGTTCTAAGTTAGCCCCGTGCCAGACCCTGCATTAGTTTCTCCTTAAAAATCACCCTCTAGTGTTGCAGCAAGGCTGTAGTTATAGTGAATCCCCAGAGTTTAATTGGCCTAAACCTCCAATTGTTCCCAGTGTGTATAAAGCGCCATTTCTCCGATTAAATACACAGGGGAAATAGAAGCTGCTCTCACCCCACAGCCAGACTTAAAACTGTAAAAGTAAATAAGTAGCCTGCTGAAATAAGCCACATACTTGAATTCGGATCCAATCTGAAATGCTCCCCTGTCCCCCTCCCCCCTACCTGCGTCAGCACAACCTCCCTGCTTGTCCTTAATTCCTCTCCTCTGTTTCTTCTCTAGCACACTCAAGGCTCCCCTCGTGGGTGTCGGTCGTGAGGGTACAGCGCCCTCCCCAGAGCTAAGGAGTCCCACAGCATTCCAGGTAACATCCGTCTCTACAAAAAGCCTTCCAAGCGTGCAACACTGCAGTAACCCGAACCCTGAACCCACTGAAACATTGGAGTAGGAGCAGCCCCGCTGACGCTGCATGTCAACTGCCCCACCGTCCCCACCACCACCCTTGGTCAACCTGGTGTCTTATAGTGGATGTTAGGTGACCGAAAATAACCAATCAGGTAATTCTCCCATTTGCAGGTTATCAGCACCTGTCACTAGTGGCTGCTATTCCTGCCAAAAGCATCCTAGCTCACTGCCTGGTGAGCGTAACCTAGAATTACTCCTAAATTCCCAATTCTAGTCTTTATATTTGCACTATAAGAGAGAAAAAAAAAGTCCTTTATCTTCAGTGATCACAGCACTGCAACTACACCTTCCCCCAGCCTCTCTCTCTCTCTCTCTCTCTTCCTCACCTTAAATCCTATTTGCTGCGTGGCACTAGCAATGTCCCTTCAGATAAGCTACCTGACCCTCCTTACTATCATTAGCTTCTGCCATCCCTCTCTCCCCCCAACTTACCCCAAATATTCCCTCAAACTCAACCTCCTATACTACCTGATCTTATAAGGTTACACCGCCTCCCATACTCTACTACGGCCACTCACCTTAGCCATACATGGGTCCACTCAATCATACGTCCCTGCCCCTTCCTCTCCCCCCAACACATGGTCAATACTAACTTTACTTGCCTCTCATCATACCTCCCACAGCCGCCCGCACATCCTCACTAGATGTCGCTCAAACACCTATAGGTGGCTTCAACTCTTCGGACACTATCTATTGCCCTCCTGCTCCTTGCAGCTGGGGATATACATCCTAACCCAGGCCCCCACCACTCCACTTCGCTGCTAACTATGCCTGGACCCTCTCTTAACCCTCCTGTCTCCTCAATCCCCAGTGGCCCCACCCTCCCCCGTGGCCTGCGCCTCCTGCACCTAAACATAAGAAGCCTCACTCCCAAAATTGACTCCCTCCAGGTGCTAGCCACTCACTATGTCCCCGACATCATCATCCTGTCTGAGACATGGCTAAACAAAAATATCTCTGAGCTGTCTGTCTCAATCCCAGGTTATACCATGACCTGCCAAGACAGGGCTAGTAGAGGTGGTGGCGTTGCCATATATATATAAATCACAACCTGCACTTCTCTGTAGTTTTATCAAAGTCCGTACCACAAGCCCATCAAATTATAATGCTTCAACTGACTCTACCCCCCTCACTCCCCATTTACATAGCTGGTATATACTGTCAGCCGGGCAAACCAGTATCAACTGTCACTGTCCTACTCACACAAATCTCCTCTCTATCATCGAAGGGAGAACTATACATCATGGGGGATTTTAACCACAACTGGTTATCTCATTCTCTCAGCAAAACCAGATCAGACATTTCTGCCCCGAACCTGTCTCAATCCATTACTGAGCCTACCCAATTAAACCCCAAATCTACGAACCACACCCTTATTGACTGGGCACTCACCTCCCACCCCCAACGGGTTATCCACGCTGGTCTTCTTCCTGAGTGACGACCACATTATCTACCTTATCAGGAAAAGTCACCTGCCCAAATCTGCCCCCAAGTACATATTCCAATGGTCCTATAAATCCCACAACCTAGCCAGTGTACACGAAGACCTAGCTCGCGCTAACTGGTCCTCACCATCCCCTGCCCCCTCCATTGATGACGCTCTAGCTCACTTCCAAGACACATTCATCACAGTCTGGAACAGGCACGCCCCACGACGTCGCTCCAGGGTTCACGGCAACCACCTGCCTTGGATCACTCAAGAACTCATAGCCTGCCAAAACGCTCAAGACAAAGCCTGGCGAATGCATAAAATTTCACACCTCCCACATGACTACACAAAATACCGTGTGCTACGTAACAAGTGTACCACAGCAACTAGGCTTGCTAAAGCTGAATATTTCAACTCCTCCTTCCAGACTAACTTAAATAGCCCATCCAAATTCTAGAAGGTAATCCACTCTCTTTTCACCCCCGTGGCAAATCCCTCACCGCACCTAACTGTAAACAACTCACTCCTCTCTGACCTAGGGGTGGTAGCTGCTAAATTCAACACATACCTTACCTCTTGTGCCTCAACTCTCCTCTCCTCCTTGCCCCCTACTACTCCTCCAGACACTACAGCAGACACTACCTCAAACTCACCTAGGCGTTGCACCTTCTACTTCCAACCTATTACACATTCACAAGTCCTCCAGTCCCTACTAGCCCTAAACCCTTCTAAAAGTAACTCCCCCGAAGGGCTCGACACCAAACTCCTTCTCCTCTCTACACCAGTCATAGCACCACCTCTAGCTGATCTCCTCAACCTTTCATTTACCTCTGTCACCGTCCCCCAGGCCTGGAAACATGTCGTTGTCAAACCCTCCCCAAAAGGGACCCACCTCCCTCACTACAAATTACCGCCCTCTCTCTCTCTACTCCCAGTCTTGGCCAAGTTACAAGAGCACCTAGTACTCACCCAACTTACCTCTTTCCTCTCTGAGTCAAACTTTTTCACACCGTTCCAGTCTGGTTTCAGACAGGGCCACTCCACTGCTTCCTCCCTGTTAAGACTCACTGACTCCATCCTCTCTGGTACGGTTAGGGGTCAAATCTCCTCTACTATATTTGTCGACCTCGCCAAAGCATTCAACACTGTCTCCCATCCCTTGCTGATAACTAGCCTCACGGATGCAGGTCTTACTGCCTCAGCTACTAAATGGTTCAATGACTATCTCTCAGGAAGAACTCAGTCAGTAAGAATTGCAGATGCTACACCCCCCCCCCGTGACTACTGGAGTCCCCCATGGGTCAGTCCTTGGCCCCATCCTGTTCTCCATTTTTCTTAACAACCTGCCACAAATCTGCAGAGCTTCATCCATACACATGTATGCCGACGACACCATCCTGTTCACCTCTGGTTCCTCCCCGCATGAAGCAGCATCCAACCTGCAGTCCAATTTCAATAAAGTTCAGCTCTGGTTCAGCTCGCACCAACTCGCGCTAAACGCTAAAAAGACTGTTACCATATCCTTCGGCACGTGACAGAGGCTGTCCCGACTCCCCTCGATCCCATCCTTCCACACTCTGGATGGCACTACCCTGGAGGATGTTGCTTCCTTCCGTTATCTAGGGGTATGGTTCGACCGTCCCCTTACATTCTCCGATCACATTGATGCCATCATAAAAAAAAACTGTGCCCCAAGCTAGGTGCCCTCTAGAGGAACCGCTCTTGCCTCCCATTCTCAGTTAGGCGTGAATTAGTGCAGAAGATGATTCTTCCCTCAATTGACTACTGCGACATAGTCTACAGCGCTGCACCTAAAGCCACCTTATCTAAACTAGACCCCATTTTTAATGCCTTCTGCCGCTTCGCCCTTAATGCTTCCCCCCCGCTCCCACCACTGTGAACTCTACCGTACCCTCGCCTTCCCCTCCCTCGAAAATCGTCGCCTACTGCACTGCTCCAAGTTTGTCTCAAAATTCTGGCTTGGCACCCTCCTCTTCTACCTCTCTGCCATACTGTTGTCGGCTTCCACTCCACCTCACTCACTCCGATCCTTTGACACCCGACTACTAGACATTCCCATTCGAAAGACCTCAGCTGGAACAACAGCCTTCTCGTACTGTTTCCCGAAACTCTGGAATGCTCTCCCCCTTAAATCCATCACTCCTCCTCTTCCTATTCCCTATCGGCTGCACTGGCTAACTACCTCACGGTAAACTGTGCCTGCACGCCTTAATAAATGGCTCCCCCCATCAACTCACATGCCTACCAGCGACACACCCTTACTGAAGATGGCTTATATATCTAAAGACTCTTCTCGCTCTATCGTACTTCTGCCCCTCTATGTCCTGCCTCAACTGTATTACAGCACCAAACTGTGCTCCATGTAGGCATGTTATATGTTTGAACTTGCTGTAAACCCTGATATTCGCTCTTTACTGAATGTTTAGCCAATGCTGTAGACAAGTAATCCCAAGCTACGCAGTACATCTGTTCAATATATTCTCTACCGTGTATGTAACTCTGTACATCTATTTAATGAATCTCTATTGTGATAACCTGCATGTTATCCTCCCTATGTACCCCTCCCCTCCAGGTCGCACCGGGAGATGAGCATCTTCTTGCTCAGTGTGCCTTTCCTGGTGAAACAATTTCAATAAATAAATAAATAAATAAAATGTATAAACACCTAGGTACCCTACATCAAGAACCTAGTTGCCTGCCCTGGGATCAGGATTCCCCTATGGAGCTACCCTCTCCCACCTATGGGTTTTGGTTTCCCCCTTCCTCCACTCACTCTGTTCTTACCCTTAACCCTTGCTTTCACCCCTTGACACACATCAGTGAACCACAAGCTCGCCAGGCACGAAGGCGAAAGCGCACGATTAGGGAACTATGCCTATGTACCATGAAGCTAGTGCTTCTTCTTCTGCTGTTATCTGGCAATGTCCACCCTAATCCTGGCCCAACCCCTACTAAGGTACCAAACCTGAAAAAGCACACAGGTGCACTCTCTATCATGTCACTACCATTTGTAGTCTCCTGCACAAAATTGATGCCCTTCAGACTTTTGCTAACCAACACTGTCCTGACATCCTAGGTATTGTTGAAACCTGGCTTTCTCCATCTGTCCCAGACCATGTTATCACCCTCCCTGGGTACAATGTTTTTCAGCTTGACCGGACAACTAAAAGAGGTGGAGGTTGCGCATTATACCTAAAGGATACTATCATAGGTCACCACGTTAGCACTGTTCCCCAAACCAGTGCGGCACATATTCTTCTTATCAAAATCCTCCTTGGTGCTCACAACAAAGTCCTCACAGTTATCACAATCTACATTCCCCCAAAAGAGCAAGGTTATGGCCTAAATGCAACCCTGGACTTTGTCAGGTCTCTCCCACCGGACACTGAGTCCATCCATCCATCTTGGGGACTTTAATATAAACTGGCCTCCTGCAGAGGCAGCGGCTCACAGGGATTCTATAGCAGTGGCAAATCTCACCCAGATGGTTGACTCCCCCACCAGGAAAAACTATAAAAAGGGCACCAGCACCCTTCTGGACTGGATCCTTACAAGCCACCCCACCCGGATCTCCAACACCACTGTCCTCTCTGACGTAATCAGTGACCACTCCCCTGTCAGCTGCACCTGGTCCAATAAATTCAGCAAACCACCCCCGAAAACCATAACCAGCAGAGTCTTGCCCCATGGCCACCTAACTCATCTCAAAACCTACCTCCTTCAACTGGACTGGTCACCAATCTTCACTGCAACTGATGTAAACACTGCCCTGGACCACTTTATCAAAACCTTTAATGGAGCCTGCAACACATTTGCACCTCTTAAAAAGCGTAAAGTAAAAGCCCTCTGTAACTCCTGGCTCTCAGGAGACCTCCTAAGGCATCTAAAAGCAAGGGATCATCTTTGGGAACTAGCTAGAAACTCTGGGAGGCAAATAGGCATCTATAACTATAAACATGCTCGAAATGACTACACCAAAGCCATCCGGCAAATGAAATCTGCCTATTTCAAGAGCGCTCTCTCAAATTCCTGGGGAAACAGAAGAGATTTCTGCAACAACATTAAAGAAGTCACTGGGAAGCAGTCTAAATCCCCCCCATCCATGCTCTGCATTGATGGTGTTACCACACTAGACCCGTAAATCATTGCTGACACGTTCAATGCTGCTTTCACCAATCTTAGTTCTGCACTCCCCCCCCCCCCGATTCTTTTAGAGAGGATGACACTTCAGTGCCCCCAATCTCCTCTGCCCCCACTGGCCATCCTCCCTTTCGCTTTAAATCAGTCAAGATGACCAGATCCGCAGCTATGTTACCAAGGCTATTACCAAGTCCAGATCCAGCAGTGACTCACTCAACCTCAAACTTCTATCCCTCACCCTGGAAGAAGTCCTCAGGCCACTGACTAAGATTTTTAACCTCTCCTTCAGCCTCAGCCAGTTCCCGGACAAATGGAAATCGGCCACTGTGACCCCTATACACAAAAGTGGTGTCAAAACTGCCCATGAAAGTTTTCATCCAATCTCCATCCTACAGCCACTCTCCAAGGCCCTGGATTGTATTGTGGCTGACCAGCTTACCAAATTCCTGGACATACAAAACATCCTGTGCAAGCAACAACATGGTTTTAGAAAGGGTCACAGTACTTCCACAGCACTACTCAAATTCACCGGAGCCATTCACTACTCATTGGACAACGGCAAACAAACAGGGGCTGCCTTCATCGATCTAACTAAGGCCTCTGATACAGTCAACCACTGTCTCCTACTTGTCCAACTACGGAAGTCTGGACTCTCACCCGATTCAGCTGACTGGTTCAATAGCTACCTAGACAACTGGTCCCAAAGAGTAAAAATAGCTGAAACACTCTCTGATGTCAGACCAGTCCTCTCTGGTGTTCCACACGGGTCAATTCTGGGCCTCCTACTCTTTAGCCTATTCCTGAACATACATCCGGACTCCTGTCCAGAACAAATTATACTCTATGCAGACGATGCAATTATCCTTGCCTCCCATCATGATCCAGAAAAACTGCAAGGGGGTGGGGGCACTAGAGAGCCACATTCGTAACCGGCAGCTTCCTCCCTAGGTCTGCACCTCGTATCCTCTATTTTCACTTAAAAAGTTTGAATAAACATTTTTTGGACATAGAAAAGTACCAGAACTCGATAGTTCATTACCTGCTGAACAAATAGATGTCAAAATTGCAATGGGTAGACCGAAAGGAACAACTACGGGTTCGTCTCAAAAAATCGGCTCCCTTTCCAGCATCAAGTCAGTTGGGAAGGCCGGAACAAGCAGCGGGCCCGAGTGGAGGGAAAGATACCCACCCCTGGGAGACAGTGCTAAATGCGGTCCGAGAGATGGATCAAAAGTTGGAAAGGGTCCTTGATCGACTGGGCACCAAGATGCAAAAATTGAGCTAACTACTAAAACGGCGCAAGAAGCTGATACCCAATTGCAACAGACTCAGGCAGCTCTCAATAAAACCACCTCGGAGATAAGCTATCTGCATGCTCATATGGAGAGGCTTGAAAACTCAGAGCGGGCCATGAACCTAAGGCTGGTAGGGGTCCAGGAAGACACTGAAGAAAGGGATATCCTGGCATATTTAAAGAACTGGCTAACTACCTCGGTTCCTGCGGATTTACAACTGGAGGCAGACTGCTTAAAACAGGCGTTCAGGATTAACTTCAGAAGGGCCCAGTTAGATTGTGAGACCCCGCCGTACAATCCTCTTGATAACTGACGGGCCAGGAACAAGGGACAAAATTCTTCAGTGGGCGAGAACATCCTACCCAATAGAGATGGAGGGCCAGGAAGTTAAAATATTTCCCGACTGGTCATTTGCAACTCGGACCAGGAGGAAATTGTTTGATCCGCTAAGAAAACAACTTCGGAGCCTAGGTGTGGCGCATTCGCTCTTGGCTCCGGCCCGGCTGCGGCTGACATACGGAGGGAAGGTGTACCAATTCAATGATCCAGATGAAGCCAAAAAAAAGGTTGAAGCGATTGCCCAGGAATTCCGTTCGAGACCTCCGGAGAATCCAGGACTGCCTACCGATTCTGAAGACGATGAGGGCTAATTAAGCCTGGTACTGTATACTGTATTCTCCCGATTTGACTATGAGGTTGGAGGATGTTTAAGGACTAACTCCAAGACTTTTTAACCTTAAATGTTTTCTTTAAAACGTCCTCTCCGAGGAAATATGTTGCATGGAGTGTTACCTTAAGCACTATAAGGATGCTAAAAAGAATAGTTGCAGGAAGGGGAGTCTGTTGTATCAATATCCTTTCTATGTTAATAATTAAGATGATTAGGGATAGAGGGAAGGGATGTGAAGAGCGGAAGGGGGGAATAACACTCCTTAAGCTTCCAGATATTTAAGTAAGGATAGTGGCCTAGGACTACAGTAACCATCCTTAAAATAGTATTTAATTTTGTCTGTACCTCACAAGTTTAATATGGCTAGCCTTCCTAAACATGTATGTTAAATAATCTCCATTGGAGAAGATCTGGAATGTACCCCACTTGATGTACTACATGGCAACTGATAAGTAATACTGATGCTAGCATATATTTAAGATTATGTAAACTAATTCAGCTGTATGCACTATTTACTATGGAAACATTGTAAAATGAATAAAAGAAAATTCCAGAAAAACTGCAAGGAAACCTCCAACAGGGTTTTACATCAGTAGAAAACTGGTTCTTGCAGCACAAACTGATACTAAACGAGAAAAAAACTAAGACCATGTTTTTTGGTAGCTCACAAAACAAAAATAAACAGTATCGCCTCACCGTAAATACCAAACAAGGAGTCACCCTTGATCAAGTCGATACCTTCAAACATCTTGGCATCAACCTTGACTCCAAACTCTCCTATGCTGCCCATATCAATAATGTTGCAAAGATGACAAATACCAGACTGGGCCTACTGTTCAGTCACCAAAAACATCTAACCCCTGAAGCATTGTCTGTTGCCATTCAAAGCACCATTGTGAGTGTTACTGACTATGGACTCATTGTTTATGGCTCTGCCACTGCCTCCACACTCAAACGAGTTGCTACCTCCCTACATAAAGCATGTCATCTCATCACCGGAGCCCGCCGTCTCACCCATACCTGTGATCTCTACTCTCATACTGAATGACTGCAACTAAACAACTGACTAAAGTATCAAACCTGCATCACAGCCAAGAAAACAATGATTGGAAATGCCTCCCCCAGGGGTCCACTCCCTTCTCAAGACCAGAGTAAACAACTGCAACACCAGGAGCTCAAAACCACAATTACCGCAAATCCCTCATTGTCGTACAATCCAGGGTCAAAGGGCATTCGCATACAGGGCCCCCAGCTGGCTCAATAATCTTACCAGTGACATCTCTGCCTCACCAACTCTGGGCGCCTTCAAGAAGAAGCTCCGTCACTCCCTTGTTGCATCAAGCACCTGTGATTGCCTTAGCTGAGCAATTCTCATTTTCGCTGCTGCCCTTAACCTGTTTACCCCACTCTTAGCACTTCTTTATTTTTTTCCCATGGCCAACTTTTGCACTCACAACTACTCTGACTTGACAAGGCCATCTAGGCTGCTATACTCTGTCCCACCCCCATCTTCTCTCTTCCCATCTCCTATGTTTTAATACACCTCCTAGTGTATCATGTAATTGTACCCGTAACCAATTTGTTGTAACCATTGGTGTCATGATTGTTTTATTATGTGATTTCATATCCTGTATTGTCTGTTCTTACCGACGTGGAACCTTTGTCAAACAGCCTTGGCTCAAAGGTACTTTGTAATCCTAGACTTACACAAAATAAAAAAATAAAAATAAAAAATAAAAGTCAGTGCAGTTGACACAGATTGTTTGTCAGTGACATCACAATGTTCTAAAAATTGCGGTAATGTAGTATTAATACTGAACAGACTCGGTCATCTGTATCTCTGGGGTGCTTTCAGCTACAGATGAGCCAAATACCTTGTTTGAAAGAGCTTTACATAGGTTTTCAGACTGTGATGACCACTGGGCATGAATGTGTCCCTTTAAATTCAGCAAAAAGTTGCAGCATGGGGAGACCTGAGGGGAAGGGGGACCAAACCACGGTCCCAGGTCTCCCATTCCGCTGTGTGCTGGTGCCTTAACCACTCCACCACAGGAGCAGCTCAACCAGGCACCCAGCACATGGCAACTTGATCACTCCCAGGAAGAGCGTGCAGCAACAGGGGTAGCAGTATTTCCCTAGTGCTGTTCTACCCCTGCTGCTATAACTCCATGCGCTCTCTATACAGCGCGTTTAATACTGCACTGTCTTTCATGTGCGATATTGACCCAGTATCATTTCGGCTTCCCAAGGGAATTAAAGGGTGCCCTGTGATAGTACAGCGGGAAACCTCTATTAATTAGTACACTTGCACAGCAGAGTTATTATTTATTTCAAAAGTTTTACCAAGAAGGACATACTGAGCTGAATAGCAGCTTGTTTCCAGATGCGCCCTGGGAGTAGGGGACAAGGGAGGAGGAAATGCAACAAACAAAAAATGGCATTCCCATGCTAGTGTTGCTCTAGTACCCTTTCTTTCCAGGCTTAAAGGTTTTGGGGTGCATATGTGGCAGGGTAATTAAGTCTACAGAACTGCACTCCACTACTCCTCTTAGTGCTGTCCACCTGCACTCCCCTTCCAATGCAGTTTGCTTCTTTTTTCCCTTTTTAGCAAAGCTTCACTCATTGGGTATTAATTAATAGTTTTCTTTTCATTAGCACGTGCTTAAAACTAACGTTTTTTTGTTTTTTTTTTAATTCCTTTTGTTTGAATGTTAAGAGTCCAAGGATAGTTGTATTACAGTCATTACTGAAAACAATTTGTGTTTCTATATCACTTCATTTGTACTTGATTGCAAAGTGTTTTTAACACATGTATTTTACCATACTTCATTTATGTCAAGCTGTTTCCTCTTCATGGCTCTATTGCTTATTCCAAACTCTCTCCATACTCATTTTGTTTCTTTTATTTCTTTGTGATTGCACCTTTCATTTGTATCCATTGCCCAAATTTAGAGAGCTTGCTGTTGTCCACAAACGCTTAACATTCTGCTTATTTGTTTTATTAGCTTCCTGTGCCATTACTCCTTTCTGCTTTGGACCAGTCAGCCTCCTCGGTGCTTCCTCAGTCAGGTGATAGCAATCACATTCTAACGTGCTGACATTTTGGAGAGTAAATCTCCATCATCAGAGCTATGTTGGTAAAGGTATACTGCCTTTTTATACCCAGTCTTTGTGCTGCAACCAATCATATATTTTTTTTATAAAAAAAGAGAAAAAGAAGGTGCATATACTAATCTTGCCATTTTTAAACAACACCCTTTGTCACCAAACCTCTAGCTTCTTTTGAAAAGTGCTTTTCTTCTCATCGCGCTCTTATTACAGAAGGTCAGTTCAAGTTGTTAAAGGTCAACCACCATTTTTTTCTATTTTAGCTAGTACATGTTTTTCCTTTTTTAATATTCTCTCATACGTAGAATCTTCCTACCGGTTTTTATGTAAAGTGCTTTTCTTCTGGTGGCACTCTTTTAACAGTAGGCTCTCTAAATTTTGGGCAATGGGATACCACTGAAAGGTACAATCACAAAGAAATAAAAGAAACAAAATGAGTATGGAGAGAGTTTGGAATAGGCAATAGAGCCATGAAGAGGAAACAGCTTGCCATAAATGAAGTATGGTAAAATACATGTGTTAAAAACATTTTGCAATCAGGTACAAATGAAGTGATATGAAATGATATATAAACACAAATTGTTTTCAGTAATGACTGTAATGTAACTATCTTTGGACTCTAAATGTTCAAACAAAAGGAGTTTTTTTTTTAAAAAACACATGTTAGTTTTAAGCACATGCTAATGAAAATAAAACTATTAATACCCAATGAGTGATGTTTTGCTAAAAAGGGAAAAAAAAAGAAGCAAACTGCATTGGAAGGGAAGTGCAGGTGGACAGCACTAAGAGGAGTAGTGGAGTGAGTTCTATAAACAAAAAATGGCATCAGTAAACTATACAGAGAGAAGAGGGAAGCATAATAAACACAGATTATAGCAATATAAACATTCTTAGTTTTACAGTTTACACATACAATTGCATTTACAAGTTATGGATAGTGTACGTAGAGAGGCCAGCTGAGTCAGTAACAGTAACCCAGCAAGGGACAAAGTTGCTAGGCATATACAGCAAGGCAGAAGGAGTACAATAGGTGGGGTAAGCAATTAGTTGGGGAGGGGTAAACTGGTAAGGTAGTGGTGAGGGAGGTGGGTAGAGGTCAGGAGCAGAGAAGAAGAAGAGGGGAGTAGGGAGAAGGGAGGTCGGGGGAGAATAGAAGAAGAGGGGAATAGGGAGAGGGAAGGGGCATAGTTTGGGAAAGAATCAGGAGCAGCTGCAGGTGGGTGAGTAAAGCTCGCAGAAAGATGGGAAAGGGAGTGAAGAGAAGTGGCAGAGCGAGTGTTTAGGGGGTGGGAGTTCCACAGTTTAGGGAGATGTTAGGAGAAAGCCATCTGGTCAACTGTACTCGACCTAGGTGGGAGAGTGAGGAGTGAGTTAATCCCTGCTTATGAAGCAGGGAAGCAGACTTGATAGACATTGAGTCTTTTCCAACCTAAAATTACCATGTTGGCTGCCCTAAGGGCTCAGTGCACTGTTGTGCAGCAGGTGACCTGGGCTTGGGGATGGACTTGGGAGGCTCATATCAGGGACAGACCATGGCTAAGGCAGCTAGTGACAGCAGTTTATCTTGGCTTTGGGAGAATTAAAGACAGGTTCTGGCACCTCAGTAATCCCTGCCGAGGGCCAGAGAGCTTGCACTTCTACTACGGTACGAAGTACATGCGAGAGACTGACAGCAGCTGTGCCTATGCCATGGGGAGGTGGGTGAGCATTTGGGAAGAAGACAATGGTTGCCAGTACACCTGGGCCATGTTGCTACATACCTCACCACTGCTGTATCCTTCTTGGGCTGAGGAGGAAGGCCTTCCCCTGGACCCCCCCCCGCCAAGGCAAGGGAGCCGTGGGGGACAGCAGCGGTTTAGTGGCTGATGAGGCTGGGTGGTTACTTGCTATAGACCGAAAGAAAGAGACTACTACCTACACACAATCCAAAAGTACTGCGAACCCCCCCACACACACACACAACATAGCACATTTAAACTTTCCACTACCAAAACTGGCTATATTTACTTTTAGCTCGATGTGAGGAGTGGGTCCTCTTAGTTTCAGACTGGAATTCCAATGTGAGTAAACTAAATCACCAACGTCAAGGTGGGACCCTTGATTTAGTCCTTAATTTCCCAATGGCTAATGTATCGAATTGGCTCCGTTTATACACTCTGCTCCCATCGAGGATTTTACACAGGTGTTCAAAGGGAGCATGCTAAAAAGGAGCACCACAGACTCCTAAAACTCAAACAAATCCAAAATAGCATGCTGAAACCTTTAAAGTTGCTTCACACACTAGAATTTACATTTCTTCTAAGGGGTGCTGCTGGACAGTGGCAAACAACAAACAGTCCAAAAGTACCAACGCACACACACACACACACACACACACACACACAGCATAGCATATTTAAACTTTCCATTGCCAAAATTAGCTATATTTACTTTTAGCTCCATGTGAGAAGTAGGACTAAATCAAGGGTCCCACCTTGACGTTGGTGATTTAGTTTACTCACATTGGAATTCCAGTCTGAAACTAAGAGGACCCACTCCTCACATCGAGCTAAATGTAAACATAGCCAATTTTGGCAGTGGACAGTTTAAATATGCTATGTTGTGGTGGTGGTGGGGAGGGTTGTGCGCTGTTACTTTTGGATTGTTTGTTTGCCACTATCCAGCAGCACCCCTTAGAAGAAATGTAAATTCTAGCGTGTGAAGCAACTTAAAAGGTTTCAGCATGCTATTTTGGATTTGAGTTTTAGGAGTCTGTGGTGCTCCTTTTTAACATACCACCTACGTACCATAGCTAAGATCCGTTCTTACTTAAGCCCAGAGACTGCTGCTACCTAGGTCCACTGTTTTCTCCGGACTGGACTACTGTAACTTCCTCATATCTGGTCTCCCAATGCAAAAACTGCATCATCTTCAGCTTGTCCAAACTGCTGCAGCTCGAGTCCTCAGTGGCATCACAACGTCAATCATGTTTCTCCACTTCCTGCTAAACGTCACTGGCTTCCAACTGAACACACAATTAACTATAAAACACTCCTGCTCATTTTCAAATGCTGAAATGGATGGACTTGCTCCTTTATAACTACTGGAACTGCGTCATCACCATCATCTACTTCATTGACTTTGTTCTACTGATGCATAACTCTACAAGAGTTGGAGGGGGTCCAATGCAGAGCAACCAGGATGATCCTCAGTATGGAGGAGAAACCCTACGAGGAGAGATTGAGGGAGGTCAACATGTACTCCCTGGAGGAACGGAGGGATAGAGGGGACATGACAGAAACCTTCAAATATATGAAAGGCATAAATAAAGATGGTACAGAGGGAATTTTAAGATTAAGGAGAGGGAGGGACACTAGGGGGCACAATCTAAAGTTGGAGGGTGGTAGATTCAGAAGGGAAATGAGAAAGCACTATTTCACGGAGTGGTGTCAGGGTGGAATGCACTGCCCAAGGAGGTGGCATCCTTGAAGACAGTGGATAGTTTTAAGAGGGGACGGGACAAAGTCAAGGGGAAAGTCGCTAATGAGGCACTGGGGGAGGGGTAACAGCTAGTACAGGCACGAAATTGAATATGTAGGTAGGAAAGGGGGGAGCAGCTGCAGTGTAACAGCCTGCTAGCTACACACTAGAGCAGACTAGATAGACCATTCTGCCTGTATCTGCTGGCATTCTTCATATGTTTGTATGTACAACATCCTCACCACCATACTGGCCACTTTTGGCAACTGCACCGTTTCGGTTCATGGCCCATGTCTTTGGAACAGCCTAGTTCTGGAAATTCGGGCCTGTGATGATCTAGAACTATTTAAAAGCAAACTTTAAACCCATTTGTTCTGTCTAGCGTTCAACGCTTCTTTATCATTAAGTATATAGACTGTCAAATGATTGCACAGCGTCTTAAAAATTTTAAAGGCACTCTAAAATGTGTATTTATTATTACGTGAGACTGGTGGGCAGAAAAGGTAAATTAAATTAAAAATCACTACGTCATATTACGTAGGGTTCCCATACCTTTCAAGAAGCCCAGGTCAGAACAATTCCCTGCAAAATAGTACTTTGATTTTTGCCGCCTCACTGACACGCCCTCATTTGGGCCTCACATTTTCCCCTCCAACAACCCCACACCCGCTGTTACTTGACCAACTTGACCTACAGTCCCCCAGCAAACTGCCTTATCCTGCATGGGGCCTATTCTGACATGGTGGTGTGCCTCTCTATGCTCCTGACTTTCTCTAATGTCAGCTTGTCTCTGTGGGGGGAGGGGGGGTGCCTCCCACGACCGAGAGGAGGAAATGCCTGTAAATACCCTGGTGGTGCAGGCTGGAGGTATCCTGACTGTGTGCTGGAGGACTATGTGGCATGAGGGATGGTGAAGGTCATTATCTTAGTGCACTCGTGCAGCACTTCCACTGCTTACTCCCATCCCTCCTTCTTCAATAATATGCATGCTTACAGCTGGCCTGGAGGCTGCCCGACACGTGGTCACCCATGTTGTCAACTGAACCTCCACCACCAGGATCCACATTAACAGCAATGAGTAGGGTTACCAGATGTCCTCTTTTACGAGGAAATGTCCTCTTTTCCAACTGCCAAATAGTTTTCATGTACCTTCTCCATCCTGTTGTATTATTTCTTTTTATATTTTTATTTACTCTCTCCTACCCAGGACCTCCTTATTAATGAGCTGTGAAGGTGGTGAAGACTTTAAACCTATTTATTCGAGGTCTGGCACAAGGACTCATCAGGGGAGGGACTAAGTGTCCTCTTTTTGGCATCCCAAAATCTGGTACCCCTAGCAAAAAGGCAGATTCCCCTCCATCCCGAGGGGAGACAGACCATCGGACACTCTAGAGCCCTCCCTGCAGGCCTACACGGCTGAAGCCCAAAGGGTGGAGCACGAAGTAGAAACAAAACCATGCCTGTCCTGGTGAACTCAGGACAGGCAGCAATTTTCAACACAGTCAGCCTGGCCATCCAGCATAGGTGCTATCATGGGGGGGGGCTGCCATGAGTAATTCATGCTTGTCAGTTTCTGAGACCACCGGTCTTTTTAGTGACATGCTGATGGCTGGCTTCTTGACCAGTGGAGGAGTGTACCAAAAAGTGTGTGTGTGTGGGGAAGGGGGGGGGTCAGAATTGCATAGAACACCTCAGGCTGGGGCACTGTTCAGGTCGCCTGACTCCACCACCTAAACAAGAAGACTGTCAGAATCAGGGCTGTCACATTGGTAACCGACAATTTGGTGGATGATGGCAGGTCAGCGTCTGCCTTTGTAGGATATCCCAAATCTTAAATGAAACCCAGTACAGCTTGACTACATAGAGAGTATGCTTAGGACAGTAAACGAAAAAAAGGGTATAACATTAAAACACACGTGAAACCAATAACCAACTGGCAAAATTGGCAACCGTACTTTTAAGACTTTATAGCAGTTTCCATGTCACCTACCCAATGGTTCTCTTACTTTAATAGCTATAAGGTGAAACATGCATTATACAATGGCAAGAAAGAATCCTGGCTACTGATTGGTCAGTTGGCTGTCACAGCAGGGATGTTATCCTGGCATAACAGCCCTGCTGATTGTTTGTAGGATAAGGAGCATGCTGCTCCTGACCTTTTTTTTTCTCTCTTGAGAAACAAAACTATTTTTACACACTAACAAAACATTCTTTAAAAATTATTTTTTTAACTATGAAACAATAAGCCATTGTATAATAGGAATAATGCCCTCCAGGGTGGGTGTTATGCTGGTATAACATCCCTTCTCGGGCGTTGGACGCCCTCGGCCGGTGGCCTCGGGCCCAACCACCCGAGGTGGGATGTTATCCCAGCATAACACCCACCCTGTCAGGCACTATTCCTTTAATACTGTATGCACGGCTACAACTGCAAACCCTCTGCAGATCTGAATTCTGTACACGTGGACCACGATGTAGTATAACCGCCAATTTGACGTCACAAGAGGGCGCCCACGCAGTTCCGCGATTGGGTCCCCCGCTGCACGCCATCGGGCCTCCCGTTGTTCCATTCCTGACTCCTTCCCAGTGATAGTTAAAAACATCAAAAAGGGTTTACACAAAAAAACAATAAATCCCGGGCTCAGCTCAATGTAAACCCACCTAAAGTTGTTAAAGCATGCGTGTCTAAACTGCCCCTCTCACCAACACCGCGAGGGCTGACGTACAAGTGTCTTAAGATTTCCATGGGTTGCAGCTGATTGATTTAGCTCTCATTTCCCATGTGGACAGTGGAGGGCGTAGCGGGAGCGTGATGGACGGTTGTCATGGAGACGGCTATGGCGGCGTCGCTAAACCATTTTTATACACAGAGCAGCAAAGCTAGGGAAGAGAGGGGGATTCCTGAGAACTGCAACCTCCCACCAATAACAATTATCCACTAACTCTGTCACTGCCATCTTCCCACGGCAATGCCAGGAGGTGAATGGGCTGGGCTGTGAGTAAATCTCGAAATGTCAAATTTGGCGTTCGAACGTGGGCTGTTTGCTGTGCGCGCAAGATTCGGCTGCTGCTGGTCATTTCCGACTTTTGTAGGACTCCGAGGCAGTTTAAAGGGGCATTTGAAGAGCAAAGCAAATTCGGGTTAAAAATGTTTTGGTATTGCTGTGGGTATGAATTATTAAGGCAAAGAAACTAAGCATGTAAAGCTGCTCTATTAAGTATATCATAAACGTTGGTTTGTGTTTTTAGGCACACAGCGACAGGGTTAGCTTGCAAGAAATAACCCGGTTTGCATCTTGCTTCTGCTGACAAGTAGAAGTCGGAAGTCTGTCAGTCTTATAAATAAAATAATCAGCGTACGTCACTGAATTCTTTTCAGTTCTCTTTTTTTTTTTCTCCCCTTTTTTCACCTTAGAGCCGAGGGAAAGCAAAAGATCAGCCAGCTTGCACTGCCACAACAGCATTATTTACTGCCATAACATGTTGCTGCCTTGACTTAAAGACGGAATATGGGACGTAAGTATTTTCTAAATCTGATAATGTACCCAATACCCGTGTGCAGGGAGCATCAGAAATGGTTATACGGTTCCCTGACGACTTATTGGAAGCCCCCTTTTTGTCCTTTTATGATAATTGCTGACTGCAAATAAGTTTGATCAGTCGCTTCTTCCGTGCAGGAAGCACAGGGTTTGCAAGGGTTTTTTTAGAATTAAATCTATTGACCCTTTAGAAAGAATTGATAGTTGTATACTGTAGATCTGTGTTTTGAACAAGTCCTACTGTGAATCTCCAAGTGGCATGTAATGTTCCTCCAATAATAGACAACCCCCATATACTGTACATAAATATGTTCTGACTCACTTTTGGTAGGACACACTCACAGTCAGCTGGCAAGAACTCAAAAAGCACTACAAGCATAAAATGTCTGTCTCTTTTTAGTATTGTTGCTTTGTATGGGCTTAATCAGTGTAGGAAATATTGAATATTTTTTTTTATTCTCCTGAAAAACCTCATATTGTTTGCAAATATTTTAACATTTATAGGCTTGGAAAAGCTTTTCTAATTTGCACTGGTTTAAAAATATTTGTTATTTTTAAAGAGAAACTACCAGATTAAAGTATGGCTTGGCCAGTCCATTAATATGAGTTGCTACTTCATGTGGCATCACCTAGTACAGTAGTTGGTTAGCATCGATAGGGCCTTTTTCTCATATATGGTTTTCCCATGTTGTTCATGTACCAAAATCTTACTGCACTAGGACCAATAAATAGTAAACAGGATTCTGATATCATTTAGCACTGACTTTTTCATGGATTCACACTTCAGTTTTCCACCTGAAAAAAAAAATGTCCAGCCTCTGTATTACCTGGACGCCCCCAAACAGGTGTCACTGGCTCTGCTGGCTTACCCTTTAAAATGTTTCAAATAAAGTAAAGGTGATTCAAAGGACTATGATTGAGATGGATGGGGTGAATTATTAGAATGCCCTGCTTCTTCTGATCAAGAGTCTCAGAAGCAAAACCAAGATTTTGGGGACCCCTACTGTGGAGTTAGTGGGTGCTGTTTTATAAACATCATAGTTTTCTCTTCAAAGGAAAAATCATGTGTTTCATTAATAGTCACGTCAATCAATTTGTCTTGTCATTTCTTAAAGGTATAATGCAGTACTCTTCTTAAAATGGAAAAACATCGGGATAGATGGTCAGCAACATTTATTATTGTATTGGTTGCAGTCCTATCCATGTACAGCAAAATGAGTGATTTTTATTTCTTCCTTGCTGGTTTGTAGACACAAGGATACCTTTCAGACCTGAAATATTTTCCAATGTTTGGTTTTCTGCTTTTTTAGTAGGTGTTCTCTATAGGTCGCATGTCCCTTTTGAATTTTGCATCTTACAGTGCTGTATCTTATTGTAAATGTAGGCCTCCTAGATTATCTGAAACATGATAGTGTGCCCTGGATATTTCTCGGATATGATATTTTTCTTGCATAAAATAATTTGTTGTCTAATGTAATGACATGCAGTTGTTTGAGTATGTGCTGTGATGTCACTCGAAGGATTCAGGATTTACTACATCCAACTGAAAAATTAATTGCTGTTATGGGTAAGATTATTCTCGGCCAGATAGAAACATAGACAAACAATGACAGTAGAAAAAGACTATTGGTCCATTCAGTCTGCTCATAAAACCCCAACAAACCCGGGCTTTATTATCCTTACAGGGTTCCCCCATGCTCCCACCACCACCACTACTACCCTTCGCAACCACTAAGCTCTTCAATGTGTACCAGCCACGTTTGAAACCATTGATGGTTTTGGCACCCATCCTATCAGCTTGCAGATTATCCATGGCTTCATCTCCCTTTCTGCAAAAATACATCTTTCTTGCGTACCTCTTGAACTCCCTCCCCCATCAGTTTCCACTCGTGCCTCTGCTTTTTTGATCCACTAGTCATGCTAAATAGTTCCTTGCAGTTTAAGTTGTTCATTCCTTTCAGGAACTGGAAGGTTTGTATCATATCTCACCTCTGTCATCTGACCTCCAGCAAGTACATGTTCAGTGCCATGAGCTGATCCTCATAAGACTGTCCTGCTGGCCCTGAATCGTTTTGGTCACCGTACATTGTACTGCCTCCAGCCTCTACTTATCTTTCTTGAGGTGAGGACTGCAGAACTGGGCACAGTTCTCTGGGGGATGGAGTGGGGCTTACCAGTGATCTATAACGAGGTAGTAATACCTCCTTACGTCTGTGAATACCCCATTCCTACACACCCCAGTGTAGCCCCTCACCCCTGCCTCTTTGCAAACGACAGGTGGCATGCTGTTGAAGCTGACAGCAGTAGCAGGTGGGGGACTGGGTTTGGGGAGGACTAGGTTACTCGGCACAAGGGCTAGGTTTGGCTACTCTGCACAGGGGCACCCAAGTAAATCCGAACACAGGAAGCAATAACTGTGATGTCCAATACCAGGAATGGGATTCTAAAGTGTGACTTTTATTCACATCCAAACTGAGCAAACAAAGCATAGACGGACCCCCATGGGGCTACATTCCTGGTAATGCAGGTTAAGAGAAACAGAGCACTTCCTCAACACTTCAGCCCTCAGGCTCTGGACCCACTAGGCACACAGCCCGAACTTGCACTCTGTTTTGGGTACACAGCCCGACTTGTACGCTATTCAGGGATTTCCCTGGCTCGGCTCCCCTGCCGGCCACTCGAACACCTTTCATTTGACATGGACACATTTTCCGGTGGCTCCCTAAACCACCTTAGAGCCTTCAACTCCATAAGGGAAACTTCCTTTTAATCCCACGTCTGGGTACTTTCCTCAGCACTGGCCAAGTGCCTGAGGGAAAGTGAAAGGGCCACAGAACAAATCTGTAGAGGTGAATTTGGTTACTACTGATGGGGGGGGGGGGTCTCCCACCTCTAGCTTCCACAATTCATACCCGGCCATTTCTCTGGACATTAAACATCTCTGTTTGAAAAGCTTGGCAGTGTAGATTAAAGGATAAATGCATAGCACATTTCCTCTACATACTAACATACTATTTGCCAGCAGATTAGGCCTTACGGTCTATCGAGTCTGCTCGAACCTTAGATCCTTAGTTGGGTGCCGAGACCCTCCCATCCCTTGTGCTCCAGAAACCCCTATCATCCATCCCCACCCCCCCCCGGGACAGGCCATCATCTGATACATCCACTTTCTGTGTCTGTCCCACCCTCTCTTAAAGCCCTCCACTGTGGATCTCTGAACCAGCTCACCAGGCAGTGCATTTCAAGGGTCCACCACCCTCTCAGTGAAAACCTCCTCCTCTTTCCCCTCACCCTTCCACCTTCCAACTTCAAACCATGCCCTCTGGTGATACCTCCTGCTTTAGTCTAAGATCCTCCATGTTTACTCCTATTTATTCCCTTGAGGTACTTGAAGACCTCAATCATGTCCCCTGTCTCTCTCTCCTCCAATGAAAACAGGCAGAGCCCTCAAGTCTGTCCTCATACGTCAAATCCCCTAGCCCTCGTATCATCTTTGTTGCCCTCCTCTGTACCCCTCCAGGAGCTGTATGTCCCTCTTCAAGTGTGGTCTCCAGTACTGTACACAGTACTCAAGGTGTGGTCTAACCAGTCCATTGTACAGCGGCAGAATCACTTCCTTGCTCCTAGAGGTGATCCCCTAAGGATGCATCATCCCAACATCCTGTTTGCCTTGCTAGCCGCCTCCTGCACTGCTCAGAGTTATTCATACATGCATCCACCATGACCCTAGGTCTTTTCCCCTATTGAGGTCTCCAGCGCCCTCCCAGGGTGTACCTGTGTTTAGGTGTCTTCACCAAGATGCAACACCTGCACTTGGTGATATTGAAATTTAATTTCCATGTGTGAGCCCAGCTTTCCAGGGTGTCCAGGTCCCTTGCAGGGCCAACCTCCCTCTTCTCCTCAACTACTGCTCCCATCTTGGAGTCATCTGCGAACAGACTCATTTCACACCCCTATACCCTCCTGATGTCCGATATGTATGCATTAAACAGAATCGGACCCGGACCGCTCTGGACCCCTACCAACCTCTCTAGGGTTCGAGAGCCCCACAGACCACTACTGTCTGGGTGCGCCCAGCTAGCCTGCTTTCAATCCATCTGACCATCAAAGGGCCTACTCCTAACCCCATCAGTTTCTCCACCAGACCATTGTGGGGACAGAGTCAACAAGCTTGCTGAAGTCCAAGAATAATACATCCACAGGCTTATCCCTGTCCAGTTCTGATGTTACCCATTCATAGAACTCCACAAGGTTGGTTTGACATGATCTACCTGGCACAAACCCATGTTGCCGACTATCCAGACCTCCAACCTCTTCCAAGTACACCCCCAATCGTTCCTTTAGTATACTCTCCATTAATTTTCCCACCACCGAGGTCAAACTGATGGGTCTATAGTTACCTGGTACTTCCCTCGACCCCCTTTATGGATTGGCACCACATGTGCCTCTCGCCAATCCCTAGGTACCCTCCCTGTCTCAAGTGACCTGTTGAAAATGTCTTGGCTTTCCCCTTGTGCTGGACTTGAACATACTTTTACTTGGCTTAGCCTGTTCCTCTAGGCCGCACACTGATTAAGCAGTCCAATCCCCACTTTACAACAGTTCAGGTGAAACATAGGCCCTATGTAAGAGCAGACTCGCCCTTTGGTTGCAGGTGCCCCACAGGCGATTCTTGACAGCTTCTGGTGCCACAGCACAACTTGAAAAAATAAGGCAGCTTCTTCCCTAGCCAGAACCAGGAGGGTTGCCCCGGAATAACAGGCAAACCTTTCCACCCCCATCCGGTACAGAGACCAGTAACAGCAGTCTTCACCACTTCACGAACAGCTTACTGTGTTCCTCTTTTGGCGGAAACACACACCTCTCCCTTAAAGTAGCTCTGTATCAGAGCTTTAGGCTCCAAGAGCCTGTGCATAGACTGCTGTGCTCCTCTCTTCAAGACTGCTCACACACAACTCCCTTCAAAAACTCCCAACATTCTAACCTAACTCCTAACTGCAGATTCCAATGTGGCTCATGCAGCTGTGAAAGTTCTATGGTGATATCATCCCTCAGTCTCAGCTGAGACTGAGAACAGAGTGAGACAGTGTGAAATCCATTTAACTGGAATTTCACAAGCTGCCTTCCCTGCCTACCACTAGGTCTTACTGGGATTCTAGTAACCATGGGTAACGGGGGGTTACACCAGCATCCTGTTTGCCTCACTGTAGGCCTTGTTACACTGTCTTGATTGTTTTAGAGAGTCACTGATGATGACCCCTAGGTCTCTTTTCTCAGTGTTCCTGCCCAGCTTCCCTCCCTATCCAATAATCTGTCCTGGGGTTCTTGTTCCCTATGTGTATTGCCTAAGCATCGCTTCAGAGGAAGTCTTAATTCATGGAGAGGTTGGTGGTGGATGGGTGGAACAAACTTCCTGGCACGTCTGTGGAGGCAAAGACAGTAGCAGGATTGGAGAGGAAATAGGACACACATAAAGGAGTTATCAGACAGGAAGCAGAGGGAGTGGACTCGTGCCTTTTTGGGAAAGTACATAAAAACACTAACAATATTACAAATATTGCATTGAAAATGGAGCTCCTTATGATGCTGTTGGTACTAGTGTAACATAGAGAAAGAAATGTATACACTGCTGCTAAGACTCCAACAAATATTACCAGCAGTTGTCAAAGCAAGTACATGTAACAGCTGGGTGAGCCACTCTGCTTGTAATCTGCTTCACTGATCAACTTAATTGTAACAATTGTTATTGGTGCAAGTTCATCTGCTGTAGCCATTGAATGCATTCATTTATTGTTTGCCTGATGTACCTCTCTGGAGTCTCTGCTGTCACTAGTTGTCGAGTTGCGTAACTTGACCACATACAGGACAAAAGTATGTTATTATGGTTTTTCTACTGCTGTTTTGTTGCCATCTTTGTGGTTCAAGTTGTACCTGAAAAGAATTTTGGGGATCAGTGTGCATACTTTATGAACAAATATCTAAATAAAAAAATCAAGAAAGAGAACACGGAACTAAAGTTTAATATAAAACAAACTGAGTAAAGGATAGCCACAGGCTAACAAAAGGGGACAAGATCTTTTTTTTTTTTTTTTTTTTCAGGTACATAACTGAAAAAGAAAGACAAGGAGAGGAGTTGTGAGACTGAGGGATGCAGAGGGAGACTTTGCAGAGGATGATCAGGAAAAAGCAGATACACTGAACACACACTTCTGTCTTCACAGTGGAAGGGAAAGGGGATTGGCCACATATAGGTTACAGAACTATTGGAGAGAGGGAAGTAGATGCAAGTCAATTCAAAGAGGAGAGAGTCCTGAAGGGACTTGCGATTCTGAGAGTGGATAAGGCTATGGGCCAGATGGGCATACATCCAGGGGTATTGAAGGAGCTCAGAGAGGTACTGGCTGCACCCCTGACACCTCTGTTCAGTAACTTGCTAGATACAGGAGTGGTTCCAGGGGACTGGAGAAGGGCAGATGTAGACCTGCTCCATAAGAGAGACAGCAGGGAAGAGGCTGGCAACTACAGGCCCAACAGTCTGACATCAGTAGTAGGGAAACTAATGCACTCACTTCTGAAGTAAAGACTGGTAGAGTGCCTTGCATCCAGCAGGTTACAGGACCCAAGGCAGCACAGATTCGCTGGAGGGAGATCATGTCAGACAAACATGATAGATTTCTCTGACTGGGTAACCAGAGAAATGGATCGGGGGAGTAGTGGACATGGCCTGCCTAGATTTCAGCAAGGCCTTCGACACCGTGCGACATAGGAGGCTCATAAAAAAACTGAGAAGCTTGGGGGTGGGAACCAAGATGGTACACTGGGTATGAAATTGACTGACAGATAAGAGATAGAGAGCAGTAGTTAGCAGCACTTACTCTGGCGAAGTGAGGGAGACCAGCGGGGTTCCTCAGGACTAAGTACTGGGTCCAGTCCTCTTTAATGTCTTTCTTTTTTTTTTTTTTTTTTTTAATCACATCCTTATTTCTCTCCTGCTGCAGTATGTACGGCAGGAGCATCCAGCCGCCGGCTCCCCCCGCCCAGAGGGTAGCAGGCTCACTCACATGATGGGGAGTCTGGCACGGCAGCTTCCCGACCCGCTGGGAGGCCCCCCATGCCTTCCCATGCTGGGTCGAGACCAGACCTCCCCTCAGCGCGATTCCATGACAGACCTCCGGACAGTATGAGCATGGCCATCAAGTTGCTCACTCGCGCCCAACCTTTTTCCTCCATTAATGGCCCTTTGGAATGCGGGCGTGCAATAACGTCAAAGGCACAATGTGCCGACGTATGTCGCACTCCTCCCCCAAGTGCACCACTCTGGTAGTGCCCCCCCAGTCGTCCCCAGGGGCCACTACAGAGTGATGGGATCCCTCAACCCTCACCAGGGATGGGAGAGCAGTCCCTTGGACGCTCAATCCCATCCCTTCCGTGATGACCCGGGCGCATTTCCGAACCTGGGTCGTCGCCAGCATAGTGCGAGGTGTGGTGTCCAGCGCCTCAACCCTCAGCGCCACCGGGCCGTACTCTCTTTAATGTCTTTATAAGTGACATTGCAGAAGAACTGGAAGGGAAGGGAAGGGAAGGTGTGCTTCTTTGCAGATGACACCAAGATCTGCAGTAGGGTGGAGACTGCGGAGTAGGTGGACAAAATTAACAGACACCTGAAAAAGCTTGAGGAATAGTAAAGGGTGTTGCAGCTGGATTTCGGTGCAAAAAAAATGGTGCAAAAAAATGCAAAATCATGCACCTTGGGTACAGAAACCCAGAGGCAGAGTATGGAATGGGGGGAGGTATTGACAGTCAGTAAACAAGAAAAATAAGAGGTAATCATAATGGGTGGCAAGACAATGTGACAGAACAGTAGGGAAAGCCAGTGGGATGCTAGGGTGCATAGAGGGGGTATCACCAGCAGAAAGAGGGAGGTGGTGTTGCCACTGTTTCGGTCATTGGTGAGACTTCACTTGGAGTACTGTGTCCAGTTCTGGAGACCACACCTCAGAAAAGACACAGACAGGGTAGAGACTATCCAAGGAAGAGCAACAAAAATTGTTCTGGGTCTGCACCAAATTTCCTATGAGGTGAGACAGGGATCTAAACATGTACACCCTGGAAGAGAGGAATGAGAGCAGGGACATGAGAGAGACCTTTAAAAACTTCGCAGTAAGGTACAAGAAGGGAACATTTTTCAGAAAAGAAGGTGTACAAGAACTAGATGGTATGCAGTGAAGCTGGAGGGGAGAAGTTTAGGAGGGATGTGAGCAAGTATTTCTTCACTAAGAGGTTGGTGGATGCCTGGAATAATCTTTCAGTGGGGTGGTGGGACAAAAACTGATGGTGGGCTTCAAGCATACATGGGATAGGTATAAAGGAAAACTGTTATCAAAGTGTGGGGGGGGGAGGTGGCCAGAAACCAGGCAGGGTCTGTGGTTAGGGGAGGAGGAGGAGGTGGCCGGAGACCAGGTAGGGCCTGTGGTGGCAGAATAGGCACAGAAAAGAGGAGCAGACTAGGTGGGCCAAGCAGTTCTTATCTGCCGATAAATTCTGTGTTTTTATGTCTATGTGGACACTGTGTCGCTGGAAAGACTCTCTTTAGAACTAGGGGCAGTGTGATGGGTTCATTCAAATGTAGAGACGTGCTCGATTGGTTACCATATAAGGTTAGGATAGCATTCACAAGGGGAAAAGGACTGGCACTCTAGGAGGGGTTGGAATGATGAGGGAAAGTAGGATTGCTCTAAGACACATGAATGAGATAAAGGAGGAAAGAGGAACTGGGGAAAGGTTTTATATGGAGAAGAAACCTATTTCTCTAATGCTCCACGTGGCAAATTACGTAATGTATGAAGGAATTTCTCCTTTTATATAAGCAGTGACTTGAATATCTGCATTTAATTATCTGACCTGGCCTCAGTACTGCAGTGGCCTCAGTGGGGTTCACGAGCACGGTCCAGATGGCACTGGATAAGGGTCAGTATACAGGGGGCTGCATTCATGGACCTCACCAAGGCCTTTGACTTGGTTGATCATAGAATGTTACTGGCATCTCTTGGTAGGTTGAGTCTCTTGGAAGATGTTGTTGGATGGTCCAGGAGTTAAATGGGCCTTCGCTCACAGGTGACAAAAATTTGTGGTCAATACTCTGTCCCTGCTTCTATCTCACTGGGTGTTCCTCAAGGGTCTATTCTGGGTCCTCTTCTTTTTAGTCTTTTTCTGAATTCTCTTCCTTTGGTTTATACTAATTCACAGATTTTACTTTGTGCAGATGATGCAGTGATCTTCACGAGTGGATCAGATCTCGGAACAGTTCAGGATAATTTATCCTGCCATTTCTTAGCCGTTCATGATTGTTTTTTCAGGATTAGACTAGTGTTAAATGGAAAAAAATTCACCAACTCTATGGTTTTTCATAACACCAGAAGACTAGCCAAGGATGATACTACCTTATTCTTATATACGGTATTGGAAGCAGAAATTGAGCAGGTACAACAGTTTAAATACCATGGACTCCTAACAGACGAAGGTTTTACCTTTTGAACCTCACATTTCTAGCATGACAAAAGTTATTCATCAAAGACTAGGGGCACTCTACAGATTAAATCCACTCTTGGTTTTGTCTACTAGGAAGCTTCTTGCTCAAAGCTTCCTAATATCACTTATTGATTATGGTCAGCTCTTTTATTACTCAGCTGGGGGGGGTCCTCTATCAAAAAGTTAAAGTACTTTTGAACCAAATAGCTAGATTTTCTACACAGATGCCTGCTAGGACTCACCATTGCAGTTTAAGAACTGCTGGATTATTGCCCCTTGATTATCGTTACAAATTTCATTTAGGACTTCTTGCTAAGAAAGTGACCATGAATAAGGCCCCTTTCACCCTATCATTAATAGTTAGCAGACGTTCTAGTTCTGTCCCTACCAGGTTATCTGATAAGAAATGTTTTGCCATTCCGAGGATGACGTCAACAGTGGGTCAAAGGTTACTCCATTATGTACTCCCATGTTTTTTTGTATTTAATTCTCCATTAACCATTTTTGACTGCTTAAACAACTGGCTACTGACTTTTAGGATGAAACCAAAAATATATTTATTGGATGATTAACTTGAATGTACTGTGTATGCTTGATTTTTGTCATTTTATTACTTAAGTATGTTGCTTGTAATATATTATGTATAATCAGTGTTCTCATTTACCTCCATCTGTACTTGATTCATGCACAAATTATGAAATTCAAGTACATATTTTTGTGTGAAGGGAGTACACTGTACCCCCATAATTCTGTCTGAAGTATATATACCCCACATAAATGTTATACAAATGGTCGAATGAACCCGTATAATTTATTTTGTACCCCTGAAATTTTTTGGAGAGGATGCAGTGCACCCCCAGATCTGCAGCCTTAATGGGAACACTGATGTATGTGTGTATATAGTTTTTTATTTGGGCCCGGTGGCACTGAGGGTTGAGGTGCCGGACGCCACACCTCATGCCGCGCCGACGACCCGAAAGCCCGGGAGCGGGCTTGGGAGTCGGGGCTGGCAGGGATGGAGACAGATTGAGCGCCCGGCAGCTCTCCCTCCAGGCGGGAGGGGCTAGGATGCCCGGTGCTCTGGCAACCCCCGGTGGAGACTGGAGGTACCATCGAGCTGCCAGGCTGCATGTAAGAGCGTGGCTGACACAGGCAGTGTTGCCATGCGCCTTGGCGTCAGACATGTACCATGCAGGGGGGAGGGGGGGGATCTCAGGCTAAAACACAAGAAACACCACTCCAGCCCTGGATAGGCAATGGCCCTGCCACTGCCACACACCCAACGCTGGTTTCCCCGCCACTGCCCCCCATGGTCTCCCTAGGGGTTGTCCTCTTCTGACCCGGGGAGCCATACCGAACTTGAAGATGGCAGGCGAACACAGTGGGTAGTAGAACAAGCTGGTGAATGCAGTGGCCTGAGAGAGTTCCAGGCTGGGGGTCTACAAATAGAATCGAAAAAAAAAAAATACAGTATATTGTTTTTTATGTATACTGGTCGACCATGAGCATGGGTCTTTGGCCCTTGGACATTCCAGTTTAAATAAAACAAACAAATGGATAATAGTGCCGTAAGCTACTTCCACCCTTCTGAAATCCAGGATGACTTGACACTTGAATGTTTAGGGGTAATCACCTTTGTGTGCACAGAATGATCCCTAACTACTAGGTATTTTTAGCTGGTGTGCTCACAGGAAGGGGTGTCGAGCCATACAGGACCCATGCAATCTGTATGTTGGGATGTCTATTTTAGTTGTGCAATGCATGTTTTGTAAATTACAATAAACTTGTTGCAAAATAAAAAGTATCCTAAAATTGAAAGGTTCAATTACAAAATTTCGGGTTGTAGTAACAACACAATATAGTGTTGTGGGTTTTTTTGGTTTTTTTTTTTTTAATAGCATATGGTTAGCCTTTGTTCTGTATAAAAAATCAGCCTACTCAAAAATCCTTGTGCACATTCTAAACCATTGTGCACATTCCAAACAGTTGTTCAGCACAAGTCAAAGGTCATAACATTTTTAATTCCTCATTCACCTCACATCCAGCTGCCCACTAACCACCCTGCTCCTTAAGTTGTACCATTTAACTTGTAAAAGTTTGTGAATTAAATTTTGATATTCATAGAAAAGAACAAAGAAATGGCAAGATCTTCAAGGATATCTCCTCCATTGTGCGGCCACACGTTTGGAACTGTATCTCTTTGCGGCAGGACCACTCGAAAACATTTGCTACCGGGGGCCGCCCACGCTGATGTGCAGTGTCAGCACCTATATAATCATGAGCGGCCACATTGCTTCTTAGTTCGTTCTTTTGCCATCAACCATTTGTCGGAACTGCAGAGAAACAAACACCGTTTTCTATCATTTGTTATTTTCATACTAAATGCATTGTCAACATTGTACCTAAAACACACTGTTGACTTTCCATTTATTTTCAGTTTTTTTAACGATGCTCGTATTTGAGAAAATCTCTTACAGCATTAGGACCTCCAAGACCTACAAAGATTCTTCACAGGCCAGAAGGAGGCAGTTCACAAAGGTTCTGAAAAACCTTCAGCACTGACAAAATGGCATCGCCAACCAGGGCCACAGGCCCTCAACCGGCTTCTTACTCTTGTCCAGCCACTGTCAAGAAGCATACTCCGAAGTGGTGGGCCGCAGTCGTAAAATGGTTAAAGGGACAAAATTAACTAAAGATCATGGGCGCAGCATTTACATTCCCCCCCCCCCCCAGACCACAGACACACACACCATTTCTCTAGTTGCACCACAGGCATTGGGAAAGGCATGCTTGTTGGGATGATAGACAGTTGAAGTCTCCATTGAAAGAGGATGAATACCCCCCTACTGTCCTTAAAACACCAAGTTTGATGCTTGTCTCTGGTGCTGCAATATCTACTGTGAACAGTATGCCACCTCTATCACCAGGCTGTGTCCCGATGATGCCTATAGTTACCCGTTTTCTGGGCGTTGTTGACTCCCTGGCTGTGCTGGCATCGTTCTCAGACAGATTACTTCATCTGTTTTCATTACTGCATGCAACAACAACATCAACTACGGTCCCGTCGGCTGGGCCTTCTCTGTCTATACAGTCGCCGTTAACAGGACATTACAGCACACCTAACATTCCTCAGTCACAGCCACCGCTCTTGTCACTGGCTCTGTCAGTTACATCAATCATCACTGAAGGCATCAACGAGGTTTCTTTTTGTCCTGTCCTCCTGACCATGGAGGAAGACTTGGAGGATTCAGAAGGAGCAGGAGATCTCGGTGAAGTAGAGCTACCCTCCGGCCCTACTGTCTCCTCGTATGGCACACAAGGCACTTTGCAGGACCCCAGGTCTCCTCCTCCTCCTCACAATCCTCAGACAGATCCAAGAGGTCCTTAATCTTGAGCATGAAGGAGAGGACTCCCAACATTTTTCTGGAGTTTTTGGAGGATGAGCCTACACCTAATATGGTGCTGCCTACTGACCATACATGGCAGAAAGCTGCTCTTTAATACTTATCTGGATCCTGTCACTTTATTTCCAGTTCCTAGCAGGACAAACCTGCAATACTGTGCTCTATATGAGCCTCACACTGCTTACAGGAACACTACTCCTGCAATAAACCCAGCTGTTCTTATCTCCTGGGTGACTTGAGAGCCCTGTGTATCTAGCCTCCTGATGAGGACTCCAAAGGGCTAGATGTTGCCAGCAATACAAATTTCTGCCTCTGCATCTTTGGGCCAGAATTTGCAACTTCCCAGGCATATGAGATGAATTATCTTGGTAACCTATGGCATTCTGCCTTACAACTCTTCAAGCTGACAGTTCTTCTGAGCCAATTATGCTTATCATTGCTTCAGATGCTTTTGATAACGGCGGTAGTTCTGTATCCATAGAAGTATGCCCTTTTGGGGGTTTTCACCCCAGAAAACGTCCTCCCACTCCACTGTTGCCCTCTGGGGAACAAATGGGGGGGTAGGATCTCCCTATATCTGTACAACTAGAAGATCATCACCATAGACAGTTGGAGCCCGGAAATAGTAGCGAAGGGGTATGCTCTGTAGTTGCTGTCCACTCCTCCAGTACAGCCCGCACTTCCTTCTTCTTTTCCTCCAGATTACTTGTCCCTTCTAAAAGAAGTGCAGTTGCTTCTTAGAAAAATGGCTATCAGGCTCCTTCCTCCAGAGGAACAGAACAGTGGCGTCTATTCCCTGTACTCCTGATCCTCAAGTAGACAGGTGGCCTGTACTGGACCTGCGTGGCCAGCACAAATTCACAAACAGCAAAAAGTTTCACGTGATGTCACTTCAGGTTCTCATCCCCATGTTGCAGAAAGGGGATTGACTCTGCGCTATGGACATTAATTAAAGATGTTTCCCTTCATGTCAGAATCAGAAAATGCTATATACAGTACCTCCACTTTATGTTGGCAGGTGAACATTATGAATTTGGGATTTTTCCATTTGGCCTGTCCACGATACAGTGGATATTTACTGAATGTTTCAAGGTTGTGGTTGCAGCCCTTCAGAGAGGAAACACTTTTTGTCTCTCCTTATTTAGATGACTGATTACTGAAATTCCAGTCCAGAGAAGTGGCTCAATACATATGGTCCTGAACATTAAACTTGTTTGAGGACTTGGGGATTATGGTCAGTATTTCATTGGTACAATACTAGGTACAGTGGTGGGCTGTGCTTTCCTGCTTCCAGACAGAACAGAGGACTTAGTTACCTAAGCCTAGCTAGTACACGAGAGTTCTTCTATACCAGTCCATACAATGCTTCGTCTCCTGGGACTAATGGCTGCTGCCTTTCTGACAATCACATTTGCCTGGCTACATAGGAGAATTCCTCACTGAGCACTTCAAATACAGTGGGACCAGCAGGATGACCTAGAGTGTAAGATTCTCAACATATCACCTCTTCGTCAGACCATGGTGGATGGGCCCTCTGCACCTATCACAGGGTGTCTCCTTCTCCCCAACCCCAGTACAGATTCTAGCATAGCTGCTGCCTGGTCAGGCTATGGAGTCTACTAGGGTCATGCCCAGACCCAGAGGTCATGGACCAACCTGGTCTCGATTCTACACATTAATATTCTGGAAATGAGTGCTGTCTTTCTTGGTCTCCAAGCCTTTGAAAAACAACTCTGTCTGGGTCCTCGGATTAAAAAAAAAAAAAAAGAAACATAATGTCAGTATAATGCACTACATTAACAAGCAAGGGGGCACTCAATTTTACTCCCTCTGCAAGGAAGCAGTGTAAGTATTGGAATGGGCAATGTGTCACGGTCCTCAGCTGTCGGCTGCGTTTCTCCCCGGTATCCCACGTGATCCCACAGATAAACCAAGTCAGTCCCTGTCACAGGAATATGAATGGGAAGCCAGCCCAGTGGTGCTGGAGGTTGAGGCATTGGTCGCTACACCTCACGCCATGCTGGCGACCCGGGTTCAGGAATGAGCCCAGACCACTGGGGGTTGGCAGGGGCGAGAGACAGCTGAGTGACCGGAGGACTGCTCTCCTCTTTTGGGGGGGGGGGGTTCTGTCGTCCCACTCATTGACTGCCCTCTTGTGATGGCTGGATGGCAGTATGGGTCGGGAGGCGGTACCGTGTCTCTCAATCAGTGGAGGGGGACGAGCAAAAATATGAAAAGGGAGCTGGCAGGTCCATGATGGCTGCTATGCCCTGTGCAGCCCCCAGCTTCTGGATTGTGCTCTTGGGGAGGGAGAAAGCCAGCACTGTCCTCCTGGCCCCGCCATGGGGTGTAAGCAGGTGGAATTACAGGGGATCGGCATGCGTGGGGGACGCTTGGGCCAGAGGATGAGTTTCTCTAAGGAGGCTGTAGCCTTCTGCCAGCTCTGGGGAGCATAAACAATAATGGGGGAGGAACACGAGTGGGAACTGCCGACCTCAATAGTTAATGACCTATTCAAAAAAATGGGCTAGTCTGGAGAGGGACCTTTTTTTTGTCCCCACACGTGACATATGTTTCCTTTCATGGAAGCCACTGTTCCTTGGTTGCCATGCGCTGTGATCCATAGGTTTCAGAGCTTCTGGTTCTGTTGCATGGACTAATGCCTTGAATTTTTTCCCACAGGGACAGGGTGCCCGTACAGCCTGATTCTTGTTTTTCTACCTATAGTAGCATCTGAGTCCAAATAGCCTCAGTTCATACCCATTCTGGTGTCTTATTTAGAAAGTAGACAAGGGTATGACCACACCTCAGAGCAGAGTGCCTCAGTCAAAAGAGTGGAAAGTAAAGCAAAGAGGAGGGACCAGCACCTGCTAAGGTGGAGTGTTATAAAAACAGTCCAGAGCTCTCTTGCAAACAAAATCACCGAACTTGCTGTCTAAAAACAGTGAAGATACTTTATTTCAGTGCCAGTAATGAATAAAACAATATATAGCAGAATTAAAAATTTTACACGTGATGTCCTTTTAATTCTACTATGTATTGATTAGGTGTCTGTGGACTTGAACATCATCTTGTGGGGGTAACTCCCATAAGTGTATTGATCATTGTTTTAAAAAATTTTTGGTATGTTGTAACACTCGAGTATGGTCAAACTCATTACATGTGTATGTACGGTATTGTCACTTTAAAATGTCTTAGTATTTAAGAGAGACTGGTTCTTTTCTATGTCAGCCTTTGAAAAAGCACAACATGTGTGAAATGCGTCAAGTGACGTAGTCTGTGGACACATTTGGGAGCGTGGTTGTCTTTTCACCTTTTACTTGCTGCAAGATATCTGCACTGGAAATGTGAGTTTTATTCATTCCTGACACTGAAATAAAGTATCTTCACTGTTTCGAGACAGCAAGTTTGGTGCTTTTGTTTGCAAGAGAACTCTAGACTGTGTTTTTATAACACTCCGCTTTAGCAGATACCAGTCCCACCTCTTTGCTTGTTTTGTTTAGAGCAAACAGGCAGTATAGTGCTGTGATTTAAGGCTCTCAGCTGCAAACCTGGTGACCTGGGTTTGAATCCCACAGCCCCTTGCATACTGTGTGAGCCTGAGCAAGTCACTTAACTTCCTTGTGCTCCCAGGTCATACCTGGAAATAAGCTTTGGCTTAATGTGCCATTCCTGGTTAAGCAATTTCCCTTTCCCTATACTAACTCTAGTGCACAAGTTAAGTATTGATACATAAGCTCGTATTCACATATAGCATTACTATACAGAGTTTTTTGTTTGTTTATTTATCCATCATGCTTCGACCAGTCCCCCCAGTCCTGCCACACCAGCATCCTCCAGGACTTACCTCTTCTGGCTGTTCTCCCAAACCCCACCGGAGACTGGATCCTGTTCACATGGACTCTCACCTGGATAGTCGAATGCAGGGCCTGCAGGAGGTCAGTGTCACTCTACCAGTTGGCACCTTTTTCCCATTTTCTTTGCTCTTGGGAGGTGTGTACACGCAGTGCCATCATGATGCATGCCATATGCTTCTGCATGTGTGTTGATGCTCACTGCATCTCCTGTACATCTCAACAGCTCAGCATGCCCAACCCATGGTCTTCACCAGGTGAGCACAGACATCTGTGTCCTTCCTTCTCCCCCCCCCCCCGGAGAAAGAGAGCAGTCCCTCGGACATTCAGTCCTCCCACGGCTGCCCCCTGACTCCCAAGCTTGGTACCTAACTCGGGTCATCGATGTCGCAGGTGGCAGTGCTCCTGCTGCGTTGGTGGGCTGGCTACCATACAGAGTTTTAAAATGGTGGCCATAGAGTTTACTAACAGGACCAGACTCTCTCCGATAATGTGATCATGTAGCATATCAGCACCATTTTGTGAGCTGAGCGGCAGCTCAGCAGCATGGCACTCAAAATTGTTTGTATTTCATGGATATTTCAAAGCTGATGATACTGTCTTAAAACAGCAAAATAAGGAGCAGTTACCAGCTTGGGGAGAGTGCTGCTAGCCAAGACAGAGGAGGAGGAGAAGGATCTGGGGGTGCTCATTACAGGGTCAATGAACAACTCTGCACTGTGTAGGAAGGCAGCTGCAAAGGCCAACAAAATGCTGGGTTGAATTGCAAGGGCTATCTCCTCAAGGAGGGGGGAGGTGATTCTGCCACTGTATAGGGCATTTGTTAGACCGCATCTGGAGTACTGTGTGCAGTACTGGCACTCGTATCTGAAGAGGGACATTAAGTTATTGGAGGGGGTGCAGCGCAGGGTGACAAGGATGATCAAGGGGCTGGGGGACTTGACATCCGAGAGGAGGCTCAGGGAGCTGAACATGTACTCGCTAGAGGAGAGGAGGGTTGGGGGGACATGATTGAAACCTTTAAGTATATGAAAGGAACAAACAAGATGGGTACAGAGGAGCTGTTCAAAGTAAGGGAAGGGAAGGACACACGGGGCCATGATGAGACTGGAGGGAGGAAGGTTCAGGAGGGAGATGAGGAGACACTTTTTTACAGAGAGGGTGGTAGCTGGGTGAAATGCGTTACTGGCAGAAGTATCCAGTAGAACAGTGGACTGCTTCAAAAGGGGCTGGGACAGGGCAGGGAGGAGGGTTAATGGAGGGAAGGGTGGGAGGAGGGCAACTGCACAATATTGGTGCTAGCTGCACATTTGAGCTGACTTGATAGACCTCTAGGCCTTTATCCACTGGCAAATTTTGTATGTTCATAGGTAACAACTATATACAGTAGAGGATAATAGCTATATGCTTTTTTTTTACATACCAGATTAGGTGATGACCCTGTAAACCTCGAGTGAAGCTGAGAGGTTTATCTGGTCATCACACAATCAATGTGTGTATGTGTATATGTATGTGTGTGTATATATGTATATATATATATATATATATATATATATATATATATATATATATATATGTGTGTGTGTGTGTATATATAAAAAAAACATAACGCACACTCGGCATAGCCAGTATTTTTTATAATTTGCTGGTGCAAGGAATTTAGACAAGAGCAGAGGAGAAAACAAGAGACATACTGGGGCAGTATTTCCATTTTCTTCCAAGAGGTTCCTTCTTGTTCAGGTCATGGAGGTGCTAGTTCCGGTGCTAATCAGTGAGAAAATGAAACAAAAAAAATAAAGGGAGAACAAACGGAAGCTGCCGTTGAGTCAAAAGATAGTGACACTTGCTGCAATTGTTGAATGCTCCGTGGCACTAACGGTGGTTGCACTGCATCTGTGAGCTCGAGACAGCTGAGTGCTGGTAAGAATTCAGAACTAGCACAGAATGTCAACCGAACACCGTAATAATCTGGCTGCCCAGTTATTACGGCGTTTGAAACAGGAACTTGAGACAGTCCATTAAAGGGGGTCACCAGTAATTATGTTTGGCTCATTAGTAATGCCAACTGCCCCCCTTATGCCCGTGGGGGGGCAGGAATGCATACAGCAAGTCACTACAGCTGCCCCTCCTCCAGGTGCAACATCCCTTTCTTAGTGGCGTATGAATTCTCTAGGAAAGGGATCCTCTATCGATCCCTTCTCCTCATTAGGAGCCTAACCCCATGCCCATCCATACTGGTTTTATCACCTCTGACCCTCACTCTTCGGCGCTTGCTAGCAGCGCTGCTACTACTGGCGGGAGACATCCAGCCTAACCCAGGCCCAGGGACACCAAACGTATCTATTTCTTCCCCATCAGATAAGGCCTGGGATGGAGCCAAGGGTCTGAGGTTGGTGCATATGAACATCCGCAGCCTGAGACCTAAGATTCACGAAGTCCAAGCATGGCTAGCTGTCTACAAACCAGACATACTAGCAGTCTCGGAGACTTGGCTAAAGCCCCACATTCTGGATCATGAGGTAGCGGCCTCTGGATACGCCTTCTACAGAAAGGACAGACCCTCGAGAAGAGGGGGTGGGGTTCTGGTATATGTAAGGGACACAATTACATCCTCCCTCATTAGCATGCCCCAAGGCATGCCCCTAGTTATAAAGCAATCCTTATACGGCTCACTCTAGGTGGGGCTAAGCACCTCACAATAGGCTGCGCATACAGCCCCCCCACCAATGCGCTCAGTTCTCTGGCTGCGCTCCTGAAGAACCTAGCAGTAGTATCTGCTTCTGAGCTTATCCTTCTGGGCGACTTCAACCTAAACTGGGCCCTTGAGGAGAAGTCTGCCATCAATGGTATATTAAATGACTCCCGCCTCACCCAAGTCATCTCCCTACCGACCAGAATGAACCACGCATCAGGAAAGCACACCATAATCGACTGGGTCCTGGCTTCTACCCCCAGCAATGTAAAAATGGCAGGGACCTTAGCTGATGCTTTGAGCGACCACTCGTCGGTATTTGCCATCTGGAAGAACTGTGTGAATAAAGTCCCGCCTAGGATTATTACCACTAGGGACTTCTCTAACTTCCTCCTGACCAATTCATTGGGTACTTAAATGGGATCGACTGGAGCAATATAAGACACCTTCCTAACCTGGAGGATGCCGTTAAATTTTTCCAGACATCCCTCACTAGAATAATTGACCTCTTAGCTCCTATGAAAACCCACAGAGTAAAGGAAGCTGCTATAAGTGGATCTTGCCTCCTGTAAAGCTCTGATGTCCACCGGGACAAGGCCTGGAAAAAGTACAGGAAATCAATGCTACTGGGGGACTTAGCCAGTTACAGGGCTCTTAGAAACCAATGCAAAAAGGCCATAAAGTTAGCTAAAAAAGACTATATCACCAACCTTCAAAAAACTAGCCTAGGCAATCCCAGGCTCTTCTGGTCGCACATTAATGAACTCCTCAAAGGGAGGAAAAAAACTACACCCAGCCCAATCCTGGCTAATGGGCAATTCATCGATGGGGGATCTCTCATTGCTGAGTCCCTTAACAGTTACTTCACGAACCTGGATGCTTACAAGATGGGACCCCCTGTCAGGAGGAGTAGGCGAGGCGCTCAACAGCCCCTGACCTTGACGCCCTTTGTTTCACCTGAGGCTGGTCCAGGGAAAAGGAGGTTTGACCATCCTTAATCCCTACACTCGAGAGGATCTGGGGCCCGATGGGATCCAAACCAGAATCTCAAGGAGGGCCCCAGCTTTAGCTAAGCCCTAACCTGGCTGATAAACCGGTCTATCATGGAGGGTCTGTACCCAAGCTTTGGAAACAGGCCCTAGTGACTCCTATACACAAGGGAGGGCCAACTGAGCCCATTGAGAACTACAGGCCCATCTCTTTGCTGTGTGTCATTGCAAAAGTACAGGAGAAGCTAGTCACTCCCAATTCAAGAATACCTAGAAATCCACCGGGTAATCTTACATCACAGCATGGCTTCAGAGCCAAGCATGGGACGGATACTGCGCTAACTAAACTCAGCCGATGTCCTGAGCAATAATGATGCAGGGTCAGCACAGGGCGGTCTTTATTGACCTATCTAAGGCATTCGACTTGGTAAACCACAACCTCCTACTACAAAAATGTGCTCACTTGGCCTTGACTCTCATTCACTGGGATGGTTCAAGAGTTATCTCTCTGGACGCACTCAGAGGGTCAAGTGGGAGGATAAAGTCTCCAAGCTAGCTCCACTCAAAGAAGGGGTACCTCAGGGTCAATCCCCGGCCCCTTCTCTTTACACTGTTCATAAATGATCTGCACACACTGCGGGGAGCAGTAGCGTTATCAAGCAGCGGATGATGCGGTCATTTACAGAGCTTCAACTCTTACCCGAAGTGGAGACAGCCCTCCAAGAAGACATCCTTCAGCTGGAGGACTGGCTCACGCTGAACAAAATGGTTCTAAACACCAACAAAACAAAGGTAATGCTCTTTGGTCCTAGATCCCTGGGATCTGAGAGGGCACATCTTCTACAACTCCAGTCCAGAAGGGTACAAAACTTGAGGTGGTCTCTCAACCAAATACCTTGGACTTACCCTGGACCAAGGCTTCACACTAAAAATCACGTAGACCAAATCACCAAAGCCATCCATGGGAAACTTGGAATCCTTTATAGACTGAAGGACCAGATTATCCTGGAAGCTAGGGTAGCCATTGCCTCAAGCGTACTCCTCCCAAAGCTCACCTACGCGGCCCCGATTCTCCAGGGCGTGGCCGTGACGGAGTTAGGGAGGCTACAGACCTTGTACAACAAAATAGTCCGGTTTGCCACTATGTCACACCCGAGGACTCACCACTGCGAGGCCCAATCTAGGCTCAGGTGGCCGTCTCTGGAAGCTCGCCTCTCCTACTCAACCCTCTGCCTTACATTCAAGCTACTGGGTCCCACACCTCCCCTAGCCTGAATGGTCTCGCCAGGGTGAAACCCAACCCACGGTGCCTCGCTCATCAGGCCAAACTCTCCTCGTGGTTCCCAAGACCAGGACAAAAGCCGGTCCAGGTCCTTGCATACACCCGCCTTCCACCTGGAACAACCTCCCTTTGAGGTACGGGAGGCTGGGTCTGTCACCAGCTTCCGGACAAAGCTCATGGATCACTTGCTCATCAGGAGCACATGTCTTTGTTACAGGACTTGACCACGCATTCAGCCATCCGGGTAGCTCATCAGACCTGACCTTGCATAGCCTACTGGAAGCATAACGGACCTCCCCTAAGACGGGTGCACTTTGTCCCTCTCATCCCCTTCCAATATGCCCACAGAGCTAACCCCAGGTCTTTAGCTTCTGCTTGTCTACAGAGCACTTCAACCTAATTCACTAACCTGGGATGAATAATGGTCTCATTATGTGTAACCTCTATGTCCGTACTGCCTGCATGTTGTACACTACCTGCCGCCTGTATACCTATGTATTTCTTACTGTTATACTTTACAATCACATGACTGTATCGATCTGTTACCTGTAATGCTGTTGATTCACCCGGGTCGCCCCTGAAAAAGGGACCTCCGGGGCCCAGTGGGCCTACCCGGTCATCAAAATTCAATAAATAAATAAATAAATAACTCTGCATCCCTTGCTCTGTATTTACACAGGTGCTTTTGCAATATGGTGGACCCCAAAAGGATGGTTTACTTGTCCTTTAGATAGTTTCCAATTTTTCCAGGTTAACCCCCAGTCCCCTATATATTTGAATCCCTGTTCCCTGCACCACTATTTTAGCCAGGCATTAAATTGAACAATATGGAAGTATTCTTTCTCCTTTAGGCTTGGTTGTGGTAGAACCACAGAGAAGGTTATAGTATCTGAACTTCCCTTAGCCACCTTCTCTAAAGCATGAAAGTCTGATTTTACCACTCCAGTCGTCTTCTTTTGTTCAGGTCATTGTTACTAAATAAACAGTTGGATGCAGCTGACCCTCACCTTCCCCTGAAAGCTGTCACATTGCTTATTAATCTGTCCGCTGTTGCTTCCTGTAAGCAACATGCTGCCTCCTTTCCATCAGTTGCCAGGCCCAACTCCTGTCCCGTGTCCCTTTCTATAGAGTCCCCCGCTACATATACTTCCTTTCTGTATTTTATACTGTTCACTTTCCCCTCTACCCTACTCTATATTATTTCTTGTGTGCTAGATGTACTTTTATCAATTCTGGTCATCAGCTGGGAGTCTTCTGGATTCAGCATTGTAAACCTATTATTAATCTGTAACACAGGCTCCTCAGATTTAGTTTACCTTTAGAGATTGCATTTGAAGCATCACCATCCACTTGACCTTCCTGAATCTGCTACAGCCACAGTTAAAACACAATTTTGAATCCTACTGTAAGTTCTGTCATAGGTTATACTGCCCACCTCTGGTTGTCCATAAGTATAACTCTGCAGTCTCCCCAGTATGTCCTAGATGTAATAACAATCTAGCTTCATACTACCATTATTTTTGGACCTGCCCGATTTTACAGAAGTTTTGGGGAGAGGTGGTGTCTGAATTGCGAAGGATAGGAGGACAGCAATATTTTCTGTCCCCTCTCCTGTTGCTATTTGGGGTGGAGGAAACAAGGGAAGGAGACTGGGCCCCTGTACAAAAATGGCTTAGAGTATTGATATACATGGTTAGGCACTGTATCCTTAATACTTGGGTCACGGCTGTGAAGCCTACTGTAGCCCAATGGAAAGCCCTGATAATACAGGCTATTACTCTGGAACGACTAACATATGCTGTTAAGGATAAAGAAGAGCTCTTTTACAGAGTTTGGCAACCATACCTTGCATCGTTGACATAGCAGAGTGTGTTATGTTGAAAGAGGGCTGGGTTTGAGATGAACATAAAAGGGGAAAGGTATAGGTGGACACTAAAATAAGAGAGGCCCTGACTTCTTACCGTCCGGGATTATTGTTTAAGAGGAAAACATTTTAACTGAATGGATAGAATGAGATGATGGAATAACAAAATGGATCTGGATGTAAATAAGTTATGAATTAAGGTTCATATGGTACATGTATGTATGTCTGTATGTTACTTTATGGAAAAAAAAAGGAAATAATAAACAAATGATGCAAAAAAAAAACAACACAATTTTTCTTTTAAAACAAATGGATTCACCAAACAACTGCAAAACAAAAACAGATGGGCATTGCATAAATCTAATATGCCATGGCCCTACTTGGAATATCTCTGGCATTTCTCCCTCATGCATGTTGACCTTTGGCACTTTGCCACTCATGATGTCATCAGGTTAGACTGCCCTCAGGGAAAAATATCAAGAGATATTCTGCTAGAGTCATGACATTTCTCATATACTTGGAGTTTACGAGACACCTGTAGGCGATAACATCCATTTGTCACTGTCTCTAAATTAGTCATTTAAGTAACCCCTATCCATGAATGCTTCCGATTTGTTTTTAAAGATTTGACTATACTATTGCTGATTACTTCATAATGAATTCCATATATGAATGATTATTTGTTTTTGCCATGCAGATTTTTTGTTTTTTAAATCTTCCTGTGGCAGACTAGGTAGCTGTTCAACTGTGTCCCTGTGCATCGCAACCATCTCCTACTTCCTCCAGGTGGTTGTCCAGTCCCCCGCAGATTTTCCCCCATGGTGAGACCAGGGGGAAGGCCATTCTTCCCCCCATCCCCTGGCAACATGTCCAGATTTTCTCCCAGACCAGAGTGGCACGGAATGACAGGCAAGGCTTCAAATAGCCCGTCCTCCATTTTGTTTTCCCTGTTTTTTCTAGTCCCTTCCTCACCATGGCACCAGGGCATGTGTGTGGAGCTGCGCACATCCTTCATGGCTGCAGACTCTCCCTTTTAAGTCACTGGGACTAGCACTGCACCAGGCCTCCAACCGGTGGCAGTTATGGACCAAGACAGCTGGCCACCGCACCCCAGGAGAGGAAAGAAGTCCCTGGGATGCTAAGGCCTCCAAAACCAAGTGCTGTACTCTCTGAGGAACAAACATCAACTGATGCATCAACAGGATGTAGCAGATAAGGTGCTTTTTGTTGCAGGTTCACTAAATGCAGTGGTGGCTGTTGTAACAAAGTAAGGTGTGGAGCAAGGGCTAGCTCACCAAGTGCCCCTTGGGGCAGTACTTCTTGACTCTGGTTGACATGTTTATGGGGCTGGCCAGCCCGTACCTGTACCACAGACCCCACAGCACCTTGAGCACAGTAATTTCTTGTCCTGGGATGCTGAGTCCTCTCCCGCCCTGCCAACCCTTGCTCATTCCCACACATGGGTCGTCAGCATGGCAGGAGGTAAGGTGCTCAGTGCCTTAACCCTCCACACCACCAGGTCAGCTGCATATGTATGATTCTTTGTGTTTAAAACATCATCCTTTGCCTCATGTGGCTTCTAGTATGATATGTCCCAGCTCAGAAGGTTATGTTTAGTTCTCTTTAGTAATGTGTTGCCCTTATGTAGGTTACAGAAAAGAAAGAGATTTCCACCGATACGTTTTCTATGTAAACTATGTGTTACAGATAGCATCTGCTTTTTATTATACTGTATTATAATTGTGATATAAAAGTATGTTCTGTGTATTTCTGCTGAAAAGAATATGGCAGACAGCAGAACAGCAATCTGGGAGATGGAATTTCAAAAGTGTGGTCAGGGAAATGACACTCTTCATGACCCAGTGGAAACTCCAATTGAGGGCTTCCTTTATGCCAGGTTATAACCGTTGTAAACCATCCCTTTACTTTGAAATGCAGGGACAAAGTATGCATTTTATGACCTCTGAGGAAGAGGCAGCTTTTAACTGATACCTGTTAGATTTCACAACTAGGTGAACACAGTTCCTCAGGAAGTTTCTGAAGACATCAAAGGGGTAATTCTGTCCTGGTATAAGGCCTCACTAATTAAGAAGAAGATATATATATTTTTTTTTTTTTAATTGGAATGTTTGAGCATTGGGCTGAGACATGTGACTGATAAATTAATTCAGTACCCAGCTTTGATTGACCTCCCAGCCAGCATCTGTGAGCTGTGTCATCAGGGAAGAGGGGTTTGTATCAACATATTACCAGCCAGCTGGGAGAAAACTTTGCATTTTGCTTTTGGTTTTGGTTTTGAAGTGGGACTCCTGACAAGACACACTCACAGTACTTTAAGTAAATTCAGCCACCTATTTATTACTTGAAACTTAGGGTAGTTAGATAATTTAGTTACAAGGCATTTGTTTTTGTAATTTCCAATTTCTTTTGACTGAGTATTAATGTAAATAGGTTCAGCATTTTGTATGTATTTACTATTTTTAATTTCAGTAAACATTTTGGTTTCCTTAATCCTGCTTGAGTCTTTTTTTCTCATTTTTTTGCATGTGAATGCTGGGACAGTATTTAATAATTCTGACAAAACTTTTAAAGGCTTAAAGTGTGTTACCATCTTGCTAAGGTAAAAAAATACCTAGGTCTCAAATTGAGTCAAAAGGGGAGAATTAAGAATTAGACTGGGTGCTCGCTGGGTTAACTATTGCACTGCATTTCACCGAAGAGGGTGTGATATTTGATCCTGTTAACTGGGTGTGCTAGCGAAAAAGGGTTCATATTTTACCTTAAGACTCAAGACTAGTAGGTGTTTTGGACCAAAAACGGACAGGAGGGTTATCCTGTTTGCCTCCTGTTCACATATTGCACTTCGAGGTTTGGCACTGTGGGAGCAGAGGGCCTGACCTGCGGAGTGCGTTTGTGACACTATGCAGTGAATTATAGGCTTTTTTAGTTGCATATTATATGACACGTTGTTCACACCTCCCATCATCTGTGTTGTCTTACACTATATCCTTTCCATCTTAATTTTGTCCCCCTGGTTTAACTTTCCCCTTCCCCCGAACTGGGAACAGTAATCCGTAATTGGTTGAATGTATGACTTCTATATGTGGAGTAATATCTCCCTTGATCTATGGGTAAAATGCCTTCTGATATTTTTCAGGAGATAATTTGTTTAATTGAACATTTTATTTACATGCTTGGTAGGTTTCAGTTTTGCTGTTACCTTCATACTCACGTTTTTTTCTGTTACAGTTTTCCAATTTATACCCTTTATATAATCATTTCTCTGTGGGTTGTTTTTCCCTAAGTACATCATTTTGCATTTCTCCTCATTGACCCTCATACGCGTGAGTGTCAGCCCATATGTGTGTGTGTATATGTATATATGTGTGTCTGTGTGCGTATATATAAATATGTATGTGTGTGTGTGTGTGTGTGTGTGTGTATGTATATCTATCTATATATATATTAGAGGCAAAAAACTCCATTTAATGCATTAGTTAGGGTTGTTCCACACCGACAAAAGTGAGGAAATTCGGTGTTAGGATTAAGCCCCCATGGACCCCCCACCCCAACTGGCATCGGGGTGCGCATTAGGGTTATTGGCCAGAACCCTCACCCCATCACATGTAAAAGAAGCAGAGGTGTAGGAGGAATGGGTGAGAGTTGGGACCGACAACCTAATACATTCTTAATGCCGGTTGGGGGTGTGGGGGAAGTCAAGGGGGCTTTCAGCTGCGCAATTTCGCCTTACTCGATGTAACCTTATTACGTTAAACTGAAGTTTTGCCTCTAATTTCCCTTCTTTTGAGAATGATAATGAAATAGTGAATGTAATGCGGTAGGCGGGAGCACCCTGCCCGTGATGTCTTGTCACATAGTAACACTGTGCCATAAGCGCAAATGGTAATGCACATGGTGGCGCAAAGCGAAACAGAAGAGAAACAGTTGTGTGAACAGAAATGTTAAAAACAACGCAAAGGAAGCACAAATGAAAACACAAAGAGTACGCACATGGTGGCGTGAAGCGTGAGCGTAAGTGAAATGGAACACATAGCGATAGCGAGTAACAGTAATGGAAGTGCACAGGCGGTTTTCCCAAAAGCTGCATAGAGAAAGACAGTGAGTACAAAGAATGTATGGATAATAATGGTTCTCGGAGCAGAAAATAAGGGGTTGGAATACTAAATTGCTTATATCTCAGGAACCGTATGACGTAGAAAAAAAAAATTTAAATCATATGATCTATGACTTTCCTGGTTAGTTTTGTACTTAGCCCTCTATTAGGGGGCTAAGCACTTTTCAGACGAAAAGTCCGTGTCTACGCACCGTTTCCGAGATCTGGTCCTGGCGTGGCGAATGCCATAATGTTATCTATGGGAAAAAAGAGAAGTTCGGTGCCATAACTTTGGCTCCTGTAATATTTTTCACCAAACCACAAAAGGCACATCTGTGGGATATTGAGCTGTGTTCCATCCCAATTTCAGCCCAAAAGACCAAACTGTTATTTTGCAGCAGGGCGCCAAAGGATTCCTGTATTGCGTTGGACGCCGTAATGTTATCCTATGGGAAAAAGCGTCAACTTTGGAATGCTGTAACTTTGCTACCATGTAATATTTTTTCAACGAAACACTGAAAGGCACATCTGTAGGATGTCGGCTGCGTTTCCTCCAAATTTCAGGCCAAAACACCAAACCCTTCTTTTGCAGCAGGGTGCCAAAGAATTGCTGTCATTTTCCCACAGTCTAGAAAAGTACTGTCGAAGTTTGCGAAAACTTTCGTAAAGTCATTCGCCAGTGTCGCAAGTGTGACAGTACTTTGCAAAAGTACTTTTTCCAAAAATTTGAAAAACATATTTCTGGGTGTTTTACCCCAAAATAAAGACATGGCTAGCATCCTCAGGGTCCAACTAGGTGAATACAAAAAGAATTGGGTTGCTAGAGGGTCCCAATTTTAAATACCAAGCATTTTTCTGATCGTAACTGAAAATAAAATGGCGGTTGCGACAGTAAAAGAGCCATTCTTGATAAAACTGCATTTGCGACACTGTCGAACTTTTGTTAACTTTCCCATTGACTTATAATGGGAACTTGTTTTTGAATAACTTTTGAACCGTTTAATATTTTTTCATGAAATCTTCAAAGGCATCGGGGACCCGGCTGCACGTTCCCTGAAGATTTTGGACCAATCGGCGCAAACACGTGCGACATGCAGAAACGACAGTAAAAATTCCAGCAAAGCATAAATGCATCGCCAGATCCACTTAATAACTCCGCGGCTGTATATGCGACTGATACCCGAAACTTGGCAGATCTGAAGCGTATGGGTCTTGATCCATCAAGCAGTTGCAAAGTTATTAAGGTGCAAAATTTTGGGTTTAACATGTAAATGGCTCCTCACTAACTACTGTATAGTGTATAATATGCATATATATATAATGTGCGTGTGTGTGTGTGTATGTATGTATGTGTGTGTGTGTATGTATATGTATATGTATATATATATATATATATATATATATATATATATATATATATATACATATACACATTAGTGTGTGTGTGTGTGTGTGTGTGTGTATATATATATATATATGTATATATACAGTGTGTGTATGTATGTGTGTGTGTATATATATGTGTGTGTGTGTGTGTATGTGTGTGTGTATGTATATATATATATATATATATTGTATATATTACTGTGTGTGTGTGTGTGTGTGTGTATGTATGTATGCGTATGTGTATGTATGTGTGTGTGTGTATATATATATATATATATATATATATATATATATATAATAAGTAAAAAACTCCATTTAATGCATTAGTTAGGGTTGTTCCACAGCGACAAGTAGGAAGTCGCTGTTGGGGTTGAAACCCCCTTGGACCCCGCCCACCCCCAACCGGCATTGGGGTGCGCATTGGGATCGTCAGCCCTAACTCTCACCCCGACATGTATAAAGCGGTAGAAGTATGGGAGAATGGGGTGAGAGTTGGGACCCCACGATCCCAATGCGCTTTAACTACTGATAAAAAGCTCAACGGTATTCTAGCTATGAACTAACTATCATTAAATGAGTTTACCATATTCCTTCTTTTGAGAATGATAGCAGAAATATTGAATGTAATGCAGCCGGCGGGGCGGGGCCCTTGATCCCCCGCTCCCTATAATAGTTATGGCATACTAACAAGGACAGCAAGCATAAACAAATGCTAACAGTGGGCGCACATGGTAACACAAGCACAAATGAGAACAGAAAGGGTAACGCACATGGTGGCGTAGACGGGAATGGTCTGCCACGTGATGTGTTGTCACATAGTAACATGGTGCCTGCAAACAGAAATGTCAGTGGACATGGTGATGTAAAGTGAAACAGTAAGATAAACAGTACTGTAGACAGAAATGCAAGCGCAAATGAAAATGCACATGGTGGCGCAGACGTCAATGGTAAGTGAAACGGGTACGGATCAGCAAGCGGAAAGGGCAACAGTAACAGTAATGTAAGCACACAGGCTGGTTTCCCCAAAACCTGCATTAGGAAAAGACAGTGAGTACAAATAATTATGCAAAATAATGAGTATCGGCACAGAAAATGAGATCTTGGAATACTAAATACATTATATCTCAGGAACCGTGCGACGGTAGAAAAAATTTAAAGTCATATTATTTACAACTGTCCTAGCTAATTTGAATCTTAGCCCCACTATGGGGCTAAGAAGTTTCGACGAAAAGTCCGTATCTACGCACCGTTTCGAGATACGGGCCCTGAGCCTAGCGCGAGCACGTAATGTTATCCTATGGGAAAAAGAAAAGTTCGAGCACCATAACTTGCCTCCCTGTAATGTTTTTCACAAACTACTGAAAGGCACATCTGTGGGCTGTTGGCTGTCTTCCCTCAAATTTCAGGAAAAAAGACCAAACCGTTATTTTGCAGCGGCTCCAAATGATTTCTGTTAAGTGTCGAGTGCCATAATGTTATCCTATGGGAAAAACCGTCAATTTTGGAGTGCCGTAACTTTGCATCATTTGATATTTTCACCAAAGCTACTGAAAGGCACATCTGTGTACTGTTGGCTGTCTTCCTCAAATTTCAGGAAAAAAGACCAAACCGTTATTTTGCAGCAGGGTGCCAAAGGATTCCCTGTAATGCTTACGTGCGCCGTAATGTTATCCTATAGGAAAAACTGTCAACTTTGAGTGCCATAACTTTGCCCTCGTGTAATATTTTTCAATACAACACTGAAAGGCACATCTGTGAGATGTCAATGCGTTCCTCAAATTTCAGCCTAAAACTCCCAGCAGTTATTTTGCAGTGCAGTGCCAAAGAATTGCTGTTTTCCCCACAGACTAGAAAATTACTGTCGTAATTTTGAAGCTTTACAAAAATTGCGACACTTTACGTAAACAGGAAGTAATTTGAAAAGTACTTTTTCAGAAATTTGAAAACATATTTCTGGGGTGTTTTACCACAAAATAAAGACATGGCAAGCATCCTCAGGGCCCGACTAGGTGAATACAAAAAAATTAGATTGCTAGAGGGTCCCAAATGTAAATGCCAACCATTTTTCTGATCACCAACTGAAAACAAAATGGCGATTTGAAAGTAACAGGCCCATTGCGAAAAGTAAAATGCATTTCGAAAGTGTTGAACTTTTGTTAACTTTTCCATTGACTTATAATGGAAACTGTTTTTGAATAACTTTTGAACCGTTTAATATTTTTCACGAAATCTTGAGAAAGGCACATGAGGACCCGGCTGCGTTCCCTGAAGATTTCGGGCCGATCCACGCCAAACCGTGCGACCTGTAGGCGCGACCACAGAAATTCAGAAAAGCGCAGCGGCGCACAGATCACGCTTTAATAACTCTGCAACCATATACCGATCGATGACGAAACTTGGCATCCCAAGGCCTATGGGTCTTGATCATACATTCAAATTTCAGGCAAATCCATCAAGCGGTTTGCAAAGTTATTAAGGTGTAAAAGTGGGTTTAACATGGAAATGGCTCCTCAACCTAACTATGGTAGCACTACCGTTCACCATTATACACATGCACATACAGTGTATTGTGTGTGTGTGTATGTGTGTATAGTATATATGTGTATATATATATATATATATGGATACATGATGAGCAGAGTGTGATATGGAAAATATTCACTCCTGCAGAGTGAGCGCATTGATATCTCACCGGAGATATCCATGCCTCACTCTGCAGGAGTGGGAATATTTTCCATATCACACTCCTACTCATCATGTGTGTGATTTATACAGTAGGGGTGAGGTGATACACAGTGGAATAAAACTGTGAAAAATCATACAGTTCAGGTGATTTTTTTTTTTGTGTAGTTCTTGGTTTATGTTGTTGGCTGTCTGTTCTGTGAGTTGGTATGTTGATTGGTAGTTGTGGTGTGGCGATTGATTGGTTGATGTTTTGTGGTCTTTGTAGTGGTTGGCTGTTTTTTTGCTCTGCTGTTCCATTGGTTCTAGTGTGGCTGTGTGGCTTTCGGTTGGTTATTTGTTATGGAGTTGGTGGCGTAATGGGCAGGTGTTTACTGTATTACTATTGGTTGGTGCTGTCTGCTATGTGTTGTGATTGGTTGTGAAGCGTGCGTCGGTAGGACTATGTTGGCACGGCTGTTAGCAAGTTCGTATGTTGCTACAAGTTTGGTTGACGTGGGTTCGTTTCAGAAAGTTTATTCATTTTTGGGGACTTTTGTTCAAATATTTCATTTTTTTTTGTTTTTGGTGGAATATCATTTATTTAGTGACATTACATGGTATGTGGTGCTTTTGTTTACTTTCGTCCTGTTTCTTTCACCGGATATTCTGCACGTGTAACGATATATCTGTTGTACGTTGTCGCACTTGTAGCGTATTTTTTCCACTGCTTCTTTTCAGGTGACTGTGAACAAAAATATAATAGTTTGGTGACTGGTACTGGTTAGCAGGTATTTCAATTGAAATCAGTATCTGACTCTATGACTCTGACCCTTTTTACGGCTTTGGGTCTCGTGTTTATGACCTGTGGAAAGAAAACAGAAATGTTAATTATGCATCATGCTGTGTTTTAAATGTAGATTGATAGCGTACGATAATAGTCTTTATGTTACCTTGCACAATGTTAAACGTAATATTTGTTGCATGTATCGTCGGATTGTTAAAGCACGCAGACATTATGTCTGGGCAGCTTCCACTGCATTCTTTTCCTGTGTCTGGAGGAGTTGTATTTTTGGAGGTTCCAGGATCAGTATCAGATGTGCTCAGTATGTGGGAAATGTGTTGATGTTTCCCGTCATTCAATTTAGAATAATCATTGAGAGACTGTAATTTCTTGTGGCCAGAAACTTGTATATCATTAGGGGAGACATTAGAATTGATCAGTTTTTGCACTAAATGCTTGTGAATAGAATGATTCATGAGCCGTTTATCAGTGGTGATTCTAGCTTTGTCAACCATATTTTTAATTATTTTGCTCAGTGAATTTATGCCAAGTGGTTGATTTTTGTACCAACCTGTAGGATATTGTGCAGTGGGAGTATAATTGATAGGTAAGAAAAATGGTGCATCTGGATTGTTCACTTTGTCTGGACGTTTGTGACGGTATAGTTTGTAGTTTAATACAGGGCATTTGTTACAGTCTTTAGTTTCATAAGCTCTAGGTTTTACTGCTCTAGTATCTTTTGGATTAATACCACTTCTTGTTTTTGTTTTGTCTTTCCTTTTGTATACTCCAAATACTGATTGTTTTGCTCATCTTTTTTTAGTTGGATATCTCCCCATTTGAGGTTTCTTGTTTCTGTATTTCCTCTAATCCCAAAATACAGTGTTACTGTTAGCCACATTGTATTCAGCAGGGCTTGAGGGCCATCATGTCCAAGTTGTTTCTCTGCATTAAGTTGATCAATGATATTATCAGTTAACTCGTCTGCAGCCTTAGGACGATTTCCTTTTCCTATCTAATTGAGTTGCTTCTGTTTCGGTAGTAATACTTGTCTACTTTTTAAAAATGTCCACGATGTGCTGATTGATTCAGGGTAATTGTAGTCTTTAAGATATCTCTCCACGCTTTGAAATCTGGATCTTAGTGTCAGAGGTTCGTAGTCACTACCGTCTTGGCGTTTAGAACTCATGAAATAATGGCACAGTATTTTGTCTAACTGTTCAGGAGGTATATGCTGAATTGCAGTGTGAATGTGCAGCGTCTCATTCATAAATTTTTGTAAGGTATTAACACCAGCAGTTGTTTTTTGGGTTGTATTTTCATTTCTCATACTTTTAATGAAATGGTCTATTGCTTCAGTGTCCATAGGTATTTTATTACTTGTCCCTTCACCTGCATTTTTTGTATCAAGACTGTTGCACGTCTGTTCGTTCGGATCTAGCAGTGGCTCTTCATCTTGTTCAAATTGACTGCAATTAAATATTACTTCTTCCGGAATATTTATCTCCTTTTTATGTCGTTTTAGACTTAATTTGTTATCCATGTGCTGTTCAGCGCTTTTCGGTAACAACACATTTCTGTTTCCAATACGCATTTTGGAAAACATGCTTAAATCATTTTCTTTTCTGCAGGATGCGAGTTAGATGCTATGCGGCTCCTCGGATGTGTGAGATGTCGGTGTGAAACAGAAACTGGTAGTGCAGGTTAGTAACTCGTACTGTTATTCAGGTGTATGTAATCAGTAATTTAATCAATTGTTAACACATTTCTGTATACTGGAAGACAACTTTACTGTTTGCTGACGTATGCAAAGAAGAGATATCTGATGTGTGACGCATCGAGTGTATGTATAAATGTTAGGAATGCTACTCTGCGTACGTCACTACTGATTTATTCAATGGGAGTGAAAATACACATTTTTATTCCACTGTGTATCACCTCACCCCTATTGTATAAATATATATACATATTATAGTGGTGTGCCACAATATTTTGGGTTGAGTAGGCAGTTTAATGTTAAATCCCAGTTTATGCACGTCAATAACTTCACATCCATTCAATGGATTTGCACTTAAAGTTGCATGCGCGGTCTCATGGGATAGCTCTCTTGACATTCCAAGTTTTGTTCCAGTCGGATGTGCAGATTCCAAGATCCAGATAGTGAAAAAAGTGAATGGGGGGTTGCTATTTTTTTGGTTTTGTTTGTTGTTTCAAGAGCCCTAGCGCCAGACAGTTTGGAATTTTGGTGTGAATTTTTCAGGGTAGAAAGGGCTTTGCCCACAGATATGCCTTTTGCTGGTTTGGTGAAAAAATATAAATCTGTTCCAAAGTTAATATATTTTTAAATTGTGGGTTCTGAGCATGCTCAGTGAGCACTTCAAAACAGCCGTATGAAACAAAAAATAATCCATTTTCGTTTGGGGCCAATAATTTTTCATGAGGGAAAAAATTCCATGTTCAGTTGCCATCATCTTGTTTTCTGTTTTTAAAAAATAAATAAAAAATTAAAAACCCTCAAAAATGACAGCCTGCATAGAGACAAACACATGCATCTTGCTCATCCGGACCCTATTAGATGGATTGTGCACTTTACTATTGTTAAAATGCCCCCCAAATGTTTTTGTTTATATTTTTATATTCTTTTTCATGACTCGCTTTCACTTTTTTTGTATGGCCATACGAAAAAAATAATTCGGCCATACAAAAAAGGATCCCTTCATAAGCAAAAAAAAAAAAATACAGTAATGTTTCTCTGCTGTCTAGTGGCACCCCCACCCTCTAGTCACCATAATTATTGCATATTTCCCTGCTGTGTAGTGGCATCCCCCAATCACTGTCCCTGTAATTATACATAGTTCCCTGGTGTCTAGTGCATCCCCCACCCTCCGATCGCCATCCCTGTAATTAATATATATTTCTCTGAGCCTAGTGGCACCCCGATTGCCATCCCTGTAATTTTATTTATATATATATATATATATATATAGTATATATTTCCTGGTGTCCAGTGGCATCCCCCACCCTCCGATCACCATCCCCGTAATTAATATATATTTCCCTGGCATCCAGTGGCACCACCCCCTGATCACCGTCCCTGTAATTATATATATTTCCCTGATATCTAGTGGCAGCCCCCCCAATCACCGTCCCTGTAATTATATATAGTTCCCTGGTGTCTGGTGCACCCCCCACCCTCCGATCGCCGTCCCCATAATTAATATATATTTCACTGGCGTATAGTGGCACCCCCTACTCCAATCGTCGTCCCTGTAATTATGTATATTTCCCTGGTGTCTAGTGGCATCCCCCACCCTCCGATCACCATCCCCATAATTAATATATATTTCCCTGGCATCTAGTGGCACCCCCTCAATCGCCGTCCCTGTAATTATGTATATATTTCCCTGATGTCTAGTGGTAGCCCCCCCCAATTGCCAACCCCGTAATTATATATGGTTCCTGGTGTCTGGTCACCCCCCCACCCTCCGATCACCGTCCTCATAATTAACATATATTTCCCTGGTGTCTAGTGGCACCCCCACCCTCTGATAACTGTCCCCATGATTAATATACATTTCCCTGGTATCTAATGGCACAGCTCTGTAATTAATATACATTTCCCTGGCGTCTAGTGGCACTAGTACCACCCTCTTCAGTCGCCTTTCCCGTGATTATATATGCTTCATTGGTGTTTAGTGGCTCCCCTCAGTCACCATCCCCTTCTTTCAATACCCTGTAATAAAGACAACTTTCCTCTGTGTCTTTTTTTTTTTTGTACCTGTTAAAAGAAAAAGGTCCTCGCCGATCTGACCCCCCAGTCTGACCTCCCACTGAGCACTCACCACCCTGCACCCCACACACACACATCCTCACTCACCCTCACAGGTCCCAGGGTCAACATCCATTCTCTAGCTGAAGACACGTCTTGCTGCTGGAACCGCTGACTTCAGTATGAGAAACTAAGGTAAAAGCAGTTCAATGTATTTCAATGGGGTATTGAACTTTGACGCATAATTTTGTCATTTTTGCATATTTTGACCCCAGATTTTCAACATGGCCTTTTTTGGGAGCCCACCTCATGACCAATGGTGGTGGAATTTCACAAATCAAGCCTGAATGGCTATTTTCGGTTGCTTGATGAAATCACTTTTCAGGAGGGATTGGAAAATATTCACCACCCTTGTTCATGAGGTGGGGTCATAAGAAGTCTATGTTGAAAATTTGGGGTCAAAATATGTAAACATTGGCAAAGTTATGTACAGCCGTTTTAAAGTTTACTATGCTCGCTTGTAACTTCGCTAATTTTAAATATTTTTACCCCAATTTTCAACATAGCCATTTTTTAACACCACCTCATGAAAGTCACAGCTGTCATTTTTCAAATCCTAGCCAAACTGTATTTTCGCACATGTGGTGCAGAATGATGTTTCAGCATGAATTTGAACATTTTCAGTACCGGGTTCATGAGATGGGATAATAAGAAGTCTATGCTGACAGTTTGGTTGCTTTTTTGATACAAATGTATGTGCAAGGCCCTGTGGACCCTGCACTTCCACAGCAACATACATGTATGCATCTATGGAGAGTTGGGCCCTGCGCTTCCAGAGGCAAATGAGGATCTCACAAAGTAAGGAAATTCTTTGCAAAAAAACTACATTGAATGCACCATTTAGGGTTAAGACTAAAGCGACAAAAATAGGGAAATGTGGTTTTAGGGTAACCTAGCCGGCCCCCCCCCCACCTGAAGCAAATCAGGGGTGGAATCTTCCTTGGGGTTGTCAATCTTAAAGCTCACCCCAGTGTGGTAGCAAGAAAGCTCCGATGTGATGGACTGAGGTGTGTATGTTTCAGGAGTGTATACAGTGGGGTGAGCTTTAGGTTGAACAAGCCCAAGGAAGACTCCACCCCATGATTTTCTTCAGGTGTGCTTGTGGGGGTAGGATTGGAAACCCTAAAACCACATTTCCCTACTTTTGTCGCTTTAATTTTAATCCTAAATGGTGCATTAATGCAGTTTTTTGCAAAGAGTATATATTTATATAGACAAACAGAGATATACACACACACACACACACACACACACACACAGTACGCACGCATACGCAGCACATATGTTTTGGGATATATGCCATGCTAAAAAGACATACATGTGTCTTTTGATAGATGCCAAGATATAAAGTGATTATCTTGGGCTACTGTGAAAGATATTATTTTTCTTTGTTTCTATATGCCATTCCTGTGACTTTGATTGTACCTATACATCATAGATACAAAAATGACTAATCCAAAAAGTGAAACATTTTTTTATAGTGGCATGCGCAGCTCTCAAAACTTGGGCTGGCCATGTGGCTGTGAGTACTTGTTTTTGCGTTTTACATATAACAACAAAAAAAAGATGTAGGTCAAATTACTTCCCAGTTTCATAGATATCCCGTTGTCCTGCATCCTCCAATACACAGATGAAATTCCACACATGCCACCTACTTGGATGACTGGCCAGTTCCCTACATGTGTAGCCACACAGACTATATTTATGAATTGGGCTACAGCATATGATAGCGTCCTGCCAACCATATCACCCCATGATTCTCGTGGTGGTTCTCTGGCCTACTGTGATCTAAACATGGCACCAACGTAAACGTATAGGAGGGTGATGTTTCCTAAGTAAAGGACTGCACAGAATACAGCAAGCTGAAACACCGTCTGCAACATCTTTTGGGGGAAATAAAATAATGAAGCTGTGATGCTTTGTCCTGTTCTGAGTGAAGCGGAAGGAAGGTTGTTTGTATTAATATTTTCCTGATATCTGCTGGGAATAAGGATTTATTCCTATAGGAAAAAAAAACAGTCTTGCTTTTAGTTTTTCAGAGAGGGTTTCGATATGGTGCAAAGATCGTTTACTGTCCAACCAAATTCGTAGGGTATTTAGATTTTTCCATGACTTCGAGTGAGTCTCCTGGGACGGTTGTGATAGGTGCCGGCTTGGCCTGTTTATGTAGAGATGTTGAAGGATGAGGGAGGTGAAAATAAATTGCCTTGGTTTTCTTGGCATTCAGTAGCAATTTGGAGTTTAGAAGATTACGTTACAGCTGGCTAAAATCTGACTGCAGTTCATTGCCCATGTCCGTCAAGGAGGGTTTTGAAGTGTATAAGACGATGTCATCAGCGAAAAAGTGTAGTTTAGAATTTTGGATATTGTAGCCTAGGGAGTTGATATAGATCGAGAACAATAACTGCCCTAAAATAGCGCCTTGCGATGATACCCCTTTTGTGAACAGTAAGGGAGAGGAAAAGAGCCCATCAGCTTTAATATGTTGAAGTCTACTCGACAGAGAACTGGAGAACCAATTGACAGAGCAGTTGTTCAGGCCATGTTCTTTAAGTTTAATAAGTAGCAGACTGTGGTTAACCATGTCAAAGGCTTCTAAATCTAGGAAGACGGGTGTTTATTATCAAGGGCGGTGAACCAATTGTTTGTTACTTTGGCCAGTGTTGACACTGTGCTGTGGTTTTGCCTGAATCCTGATTGTAGTGGGTTGAATAAATTGACATTTTCAAGATGTTCTTTTAGCTGGTTATTAACTAGCTATTCTGAGAGTTTTGACAGACCCGGGAGGATAGAAATTGGTCTATGATTGTTGAGGTCACACAGGTCACCCAGTTTAAACAAAGACAGTATGAAGGCTATTTCCCAGCAAGGGGGAACCGTTCCAGAGGAGACTGACATTAAAAATATGCATTATTGGGGCTGCTAGGAGATGGTACCCTAGTTTTAAGAATGTGGACTCAATTCCATCGGTGCCAGCATTCTTTTTCGTATCCAGTTTTTTTAAGAGGTTCTCAACTTGTTTGAATGTGACTGGGGAGAGACAAAAGGAGTCGTGAACCCTCGGATCCAATGGGGATATCCTTAGGTGTAGAATAGTCAATGAGCCCGGCAGCTGAAGAGGAGTTGAATGCTAGGCCCGCTGTTAAGAAGTGCGCATTTAATTTTTTTAGGATGGTACCTTGATCAGAGATTGTGGTACCTTAGGTTGTGATTTTTGATGGGGATTGAAGGGGGTTCTATGGCCTTTGACAGTTTTAATTGTCTACCAGATTTTAGCTGAATTACCTTTGGCACCCTCTAGGGCTTCTACATAGTAATTGGTTTTGGCTGCTCTGACAAGCCTTGTACAAGCGTTTCTCAAGGTTCTGAAAGCCGTTCAGTCTGCAGGGGCTTTGGTCTGTCTTGCTATATGTATGATATTCTTTGCAAAACACTTCATTAATGCACTAGTTAGGGTCCCAGTGTCAGAAGTAGGGACACTATTTTAGGGTTCCAACCCTAACACCCAACCCCCATCATGCAGGCAGTAACAGGCATTGGGTGTGCCGTGGGGTTGTCAACCCTAACACTCACCCCATTCCATGAGTAGATAAGCTGAGATGGGTACAGCATATGAGAATGAGGTGACCATTAAAGTTTACAACCCTAAGGCACACCCCATGCCAGTTGCTGCCTGCAGGGTGTGGGTGGGGTGTTAGGGTTGGAAACCCTAACATGACATTTCTCTACTTTTGATGCTGGAACCATAACTAGTGCTTTAACAAAGTTTTTTGCAAAGAACTTCCTTACTTTTTGAGATCGTATAATTGTATCTTTAGTTGCCTGTGGGAGCTCAGGGCCCTCCAGGCCCTACGCTGGCATCAGTCCATCATGGTATCCATATTTGAGTGTGGGGAGTGCACTAGTAGCCAGGCAAAGTTTTTGAGATATTGCAGTCATATCCTTATTTCCCTCTGGGCCTTGTGCTCCGATCAGTCCACAATAGAATCCATTTTTGCATGTGGGAGCGGAGGGCCCTCTGGGCCCTGCACTTCCAGCCATCCATAATTTTAAAGATCCTGTCATCTCCCATCCCATGCTGCATAGCACCAAAGAAAGACCTCAAATTGCAGTGTTATCCTATGGGAATCACAGGAAATTTTGAAACCTGTATAGCTCCACACCAAATGAATAACTTTTCACCAAACCAGCAAAAGGCACATATGCAGGGCAATCCCTTTATACCTTGAAAATTTCATGCAACAGTTTATTTATTTATTTATTTACGAGATTTACCAGGAAGGCATACTGAGCAGCAGTGCTCGATTCCAGATGCGACCTGGGGGCCGAGGCCCAGTACATAACATAGAATTTGTACATTATAGTACAGTATTAGAATACAGAAAAGTTTACTCCTGGTAATCATAAAAGTCAGGAAGTTTACAGACAAGGAATAGATATACAATATCAAAATACGTCTGTACAATACATTTTAGTAGATAAACTGTTAAATTAGCAGGAGCAGCTGGAGGAGAAATGTGCCTTGAGTAGTTGGGTGCGGAGTGACAAAGAAATGATTGCATACACCTCATATTACAGTGTTATGCTATGGGAAACAAAGGAAAATTTTACCCCCCAGAACTCCAGAGCAAAGTAATCCACTTTCACCAAACCAGCAAAAGGCACATCCGTGAAGCAAGCCCTTTGTACCCTGAAAATCTCAGACCAAAAATCTAAACTGTTTCTTCACTGTGAAGTGACAAAAAAAAAAAAAAACTGTATAAAAAGATTTTTTTCAAATCATAAACAGAATCCTGTTCTTTATTCTTTTTTCACAATTTGTAAAAAAGAAAAAGCTTTTCTGCAACTTTCAAAACAGGATCCTGTTTCATGATTCTTTTTTCGCAAATTTGTGAAAAAGGATTTCAGTATGTTAAAAATATATATATATATATATATATATATATATATTTTCCAGGTGATTTATGAGAAAATGAACACCAGAATCCGATAGAACAGTTCCTGAGTAACAGAATACATGTGTTGGTTACTTAAAAAATGTAATTTTTTTCTGTTTTTTAACTTTACTTGCCTCGCTAAGAAAAACAAGATGGCAGCAGCAGGAAAAAAGATTCCCCATTTGTAGCAAAGAATTACTCATTTGAGACACAGGATTGCCCAGTTACGAAACAGAATCCTGTTTCAAGGCTCACATCTACCTTTTCCCATTGAAAATAATGGGACATTTTAAAATGTAATAACTTTTGAGTGGATTAATATTTTTTCACTAACTCTTAAAAAGGCACATCTGTGACCAGAGATCTTTCTACCCTAAAAAATTTCAGACCAAAATCCCAAGCCATATTTGCTCAGCGGCGTGACAAAGAATTAAAAAAAAAAAAAAAAAAAAAAAAAAGGAAAAAAGAAAATGTTCACATTTTTTGACACTCCGGGCCGGATATTCAAACTGCACTATTTTGTGGCACAAGCCCTTGCGCTGCACAAAATAGTTGTGCAGGGGTGTGGCCGGAGCGATATTCAAAGGAGTTGCGCCCTTGAGCAACTCCTTTGAATATCACCCCCCAGCCACAGCCACTGTACATGGCGCAGTGAAACTTGCTCCACCGCAAATGGTCAGAGTGGTGCATTCAACTTGTGGTGGCGCAAGTACCATTGCGCCATGCACAAATTTCTGATATTCAAAAGGTGACATGCAAATGGGGTCATAATTCATGCAAGGCGCGGGGGGGGCCATTTGCATCTGTTTATGGCCCCATTTGCATGCCAGTAGCATGCAGGTGCGCTGATCCCCGAGGACTTGCGCCTGGCGCCCTGCCAGGCAGCAGCCTTCGGGGACCGACACCCCCTGTAGCCCAATCACGGGCAAAAGCTGAAATAACACCCCACCAGCCCAATCACGGGCAGCAGAGTGTTCCCCACCGAACATATCCTGGTGGTCCAGTGGACTGCTAAGCCGATCGCGGGGTGGAAATGTTTAAAACACCCCTCCCAAGAACACATCCTGGTGATCTGAGTGTCCCCACCCCACCCACCCACGAGCCCCACCACCCCGTTTCCCCGCGGCCAGTGGCAGCATCCCACACACCTGCCCGCCCGCGCCCGCCGACCGACTACCCAGCCCATTGGCTCTTGCTCTGCACCAATGGGCGGCAGCCGCACTGAGCAGTCAGTCGGTGGCGGCAGGGCAGCAGGCGGTGGGATGCTGCCGCCCGCCGGCTGGGGGCGGGGTGGTGGGGCTTCATGGGTGGGTGGGTGGGGGACACTAGATCACCAGGGATGTGTTCTTGGGGTGTTTTAAACATTTCAGCCCGCGATCGGGCTTAGCGGTTCACTGGACCACCAGAGGATATGTTTGGGGTGTGCTTAAACATTTCAAGCCCGCGATCGGGCTTATCGGTCCACTGAACCACCAGGGATATGTTCGGGGGTGTTTAACATCTCCAGCCCGCGATCGGGCTTATCGGTCCACTGGACCACCAGGAATACGCTCGGGGACACTTTGCTGCCCGCGATCGGGCTGATGGGGGATTTAAGCTATGCCCGCGATTGCCCGCGATCGGGCCAGTGAGGGCGGTGGGAGGATGTTTTACACTTTTGCCCGCGATCGGGCTGCAGGGGGAGGCACAGGGAGTGGGTTGAGGGCCAGCCACAGGTGGCAGCTGCTGTTTTACGCCCTGCAATGCGGCTCACCTGTGGTGGCCTCGACTGTATCCTTTTGTTTTGGCTCAAAGTTGTGCAGGCGCAGGTTGGGGTTGCCTGCTATCAACTCGCACAGCCCGCTGAATATCGGGCTGTGCAGTTTATGCATGGTTCCTCCCCCTCCAGTTCAGTATGCATTCATTTGCATTGCGCTGTTGCTCAGCATGTTTTCAGTGGCGCAACTGCCTCCTGCTGAATGTCGCAGAATGGAGCAATTTCGGACTTGCGCATGGCGCAACTCTTTTGAATATCTGGCCCTACGTATTTCCACACCCACACATCCAACTAGACTAAAACTTGCGACATCAAGAGATCGTTGGTCCCTGATTGAGAATGCAAACTGTCATGCAAATCAGTTGAATAGTTGTGAAGATATTAAAGAGCAAAATTTTGAGTTAAAATCAAAGTGAAGATTGAACCCTAACTATAGGGGTGCAACCTTTCACACTCCATGTCTCCGCACCCACACATCTGACCGAAATGAAAATGGGCACATCAAGAGATCTTTCGTCCCTGATGGTGTATGCTGAATTTTACTAAATTTGCCTAAATTCCATGGGTATCCTGAAGGTGAATTCAGTAAAAATGGCACTGGGCATCTGAAAAAAAAAATATATATATATACTTTTATTTCCGTACATAAGGATAGTATTACAGTAAGGGTAGTGCTGTGTCATCCTCTTGCGGGACCATCAGCGAGATCCCATTGTTTCCCAAAAGCGCCATCTTCAAAATGCCAGCTCTGCCAGAGCTTTTTCACAGTTTTACGAGCAGTAAGGTAAATAAATTATTGATTTTATCTGGTGTTTGCAGGGGGAATCAGAGAGGGGAAATCCCGATCTGTGCAATGGTTGGGTCTTCACCTCACTCAGTACAACTCCTTTAAGGATCCAGGAGCATTTACATGTGGAAGAAATATGGGGGCTGGTTAAGTTAGCCATTTTAGAGGCTACCAGTATGTGTGTAAGAACACTGACAAAACAAAAATTAAACACAAAAAAACAATATGGTTCAGTAACCAGGTAAGGACCACAATCAGAACCAAAAGGGAGGCCTATAGGAACTATAAAAGAACTCAGGAAGACAGCACATGGGAAGCCTATATTCAGAAGAACAAAGAAGCAAAGAGTATGATGAAATCAGCTAAGGCCGCAACAGAGCTTCAGCTTGCAGAAGGGGTTAAAGAAGGGAACAAACACTTTTTTGAATATATACAAGAAAAAGGAAAGATAAGGGGAGGAATAGATAGACTCAAATATGGTGACAGAGTAGTGGAGGAGGATAGGCAGAAGGCCTCTGTTTTGAACAACTGTTTTTGCTCGGTGTTCATTGAGGAATACAAAGGCTCAGTAACAGACAGTGGCATCAAGGCTGCTGACAAAGGTGTTCCACAAATGGAAGCACCATCAGTCACCAACAGTAGGGTTAGAGAGATCCTGGATCAGTCAGGGAAGACAAGTTGCCAGGGCCTGATGGAATACACCCGAGGGTGCTAAATGAGCTAGCAAGTGAATTGGCAGGTCCCTTAGCACATTTATTCACCAGATCACTTCATACGGAGAGTGCCGGAGACTGAGAAGAACTGATGTGGTACCTCTCCACAAGGGAGGGAGTTGGGAGGAAGCAGGCAACTACCGACCGGTCAGCCTTATGTCGGTAGTGGGGAAACTGATGGAAACCTTTATAAAACAAGATTTGGTAGAGTACCTAGATAAGAATGGTCTGCAGGATGACAGGGAACATGGGTTCATGGCAGGAAGCTCATGCCAAACTAACCTTATCACATTTTTTGATTGGGTCACTAGGGAACTAGACAGCAGCCACCCAGTGGGCCTCCTCTACATTGACTTCAGTAAGGTCTTTGATTCGGTGCAGCACAACCACCTGCTGAAAAAGTTGGAGGACCTGGGTGCAGCCAAGTGCATAGTCAGTTGGATAGGTAATTAGGGACAGAAAACAAAGAGTAGTGGTCAACGGGGTGAGATCTGATGAAAGCACGGTCACTAGCAGTGTGCCCCAGGGCTCAGTGATGGGGCCAGTTCTGTTCATTGCCTTTATCAGTGACATGGCATAGGTATTCAGGGCTAAATTGCCCTATTCACAGATGATACCAAGCTAGGAGGAAGGATTGACAACCAGGAGGCGGTTAAGAACCTACAAAGAAGTCTTACAGAGGCTGGAAAGGTAGTCCAACGTCTGGCAGCTGAGGTTCAATGCCAAAAAATGTTAGGGGATGCATTTGGGTAAAGGGACCCCAAGGACAGAGTACCACCTAAACGGAGTCCAGCTTAGTGCCACACCGGAAGAACTGGACTTGGGTGTCGTCATAAGCAGCAACCTTAAACAGACAAGCCAGTGCAACAAAGCTTATAGCAAGGCCAACAAAATGCTGAGGTGCATAAGGAGGGGATTCGACAGCAGGAGGAAGGAGGTAATACTGCCACTCTACAGATCCCTGGTAAGACCCCATCTGGAGTACTGTGTCCAGTTTTGGAATCCATATCTGAAAAAGGATAAACAGGTTGCAGGCTGTCCAGAGAAAAGCGACCAGAATGATCCAGGACCTTGAAGGGCACGCGTACGAGGAGCGTCTGGAAGCATTAAAAATGTTCTCACTGGAAACAAGGAGGGAGAGGGGAGACATGATTGAAACATACAAGTTCCTGAGAGGAATAAATAAGGTGCCACCCTTGGAGCTGTTCAATAGAGTCTCTGACTCTAACCCTAGAGGGCACGAGTGGAATTTGAGGGGTGGGTAGCTTAGGAAACACTGTTTTACAGAAAGAGTCATGGAGCCATGGAATAAACTGCCAGCTGAGGTAGTGAAAGCAAAGTCCTGTGACATCATTCAAGCTGGGGTGGGACAAGGCTAAGGCACGATCAAAAGCAACAGGAGACGTAGGGGGCATTATGCAGGAGGGGGTTAGGTCTTGGGATCTGAGAAGGTCCAAGGAACACATGGGCAGACTAGATGGACCCTTGGTCTCCTTCTGCCATCTTTTTTTCTGTTTACATGTTTCTCCTATGTCGCTGATGAATATATTGAAATGGACTGGTCACAGGAGTGACCCCTGCAGTATTCCACTGGTGACCTCCCTTTCCCTTGATACAACCCTATTCACCACCACCCTTTGCTGTCTCCCTCAGACAAACCTCCCACCCATTTAACTAGGTCCTTTGCTGCACCCAAATGTTCTAAATTCTTCAGCACCCTGTGTGGCACCAAGACAGATGCCTTGCTGAAGTGAAAATAGAGTAAATCTACTGCTCGTTCCTTATCCACCACCCTAGTTATCCAGTCAAAGAATACTAGCAGGTCAGTCTGACAAGACTTCCCTGCCACGAACCCATGCTGCTTGCTATCATGGAGCCCAATTCTGTCCAGGTAGTCCACTTATTCCTCTGGACTAGTGTCTCCATCAGTTTACTTACAGTGGAGGTAAGACTGAGGGGCCTGTAATTTCCAGGTTCCTCCCTGTTCCCTCCCTTGTGGAGCGGCACCCGTCTGCCATCCTCCAGTCTCTCGGAACTACCCCTGACTACAGTGAGCTATTGAATAGCCCTGCTAGGAGTTCAGCCTATTCTGATGCCAGCAGTTGTCCAGGACTGAGGGGTCACCCCCTTTAGGGAGGGGAATCTAGCCCTCTTCAATGTGCCATGTTATTCCACTTACAAAATATTTTTCAAAGCATGTTCAGTCATTTTATAGAGTTTGAATAGAAGCCCTATTATGTCTTTCGAAACTGTCTCTGAGCTGCAGTATGCATAAACATCTACTCTCTTATGTTGGATTGGATGACATAGAGGACATCACCAGCCTCCAGTTTTGAAAAGTTTGCTGCTGTTTAAATTGTCAGTGTAAATAGCAGACACAGCAGTGAAAAGTTTTCTGCTTGCTGCAGTCTGAATCAGCAATATATGTTTTGGATTGTTCCATTGTTTTTTGTTGATTTGCATTGCTAGGAGGTTGTGGTTTCTTCTGTGTGCTTTAATGTAAAGTTGTAATCTTGTGTCAGTTTATGTGTTGTCTGCAGTGAATGGAAAGCTACAGCTAATTTTGTTTCATCTGTAGGGCCTGGAGGAAGATTAGCGTGCTTTACTTTGAAGCTGTATATTTTGTCAGTTTGGGATTTACATGCAGTGGAAAGTGTCAGCTGCTTTTTATGTTTGTTTGCCAACAACATAAGCAAACATATTGCTATTACTGTGTGATAGGGCTTTTGCGAGCTTGTCCCTCTCCACCAATCACAAGGTTAGTAATTTCCTCCCTAATACCACTCACTACTCTCTCTGTGGTCACATTGATCTACTTAGCCAGTCATAGAGCTGTAGAATGCAAAGCGGAAGTAGCTGTGACAAAGTCAGTTATCAGTTCCTACTAGGACCATTTGCTGCACTTTGTGTACTGCACAGCTCTCGCCTGCAGCCGCTCAGCAGCACTTATTGTTTTCCCTCACATCTTCCCTCCCTGGCACTATTGCCACTCCCAGGCTCTCTCCCTTCCTCTCCATACTGGTGTTCCAAAAGCTTTTCCCTCCCCCATTTCGAATAGAGCTGGCTCTGCTAGTATTGCCGATCCCATGGCTCTTTCTTCCTCTCTCCATTCTAACAACACCCCCCACAGTTTGAAACAGCGATAGAAGAAGAATCAATATTTCACACAGTATGCAAGTGGTGGCTATGGGATTCAAACCCAGGTCTCCAGTGTAGTGCTCTTAACTACTATGCTATACTGCCTCCCACCTCCTGGACCAGAGGAGGATGTGCTACCAACTGAGCCACACTGCCACCCCAGTGCTCAATCCTCAGTGCCACCAAACAATCTCCCCCCCCCCAGCCATGGTCCAGTACCTGGGTGCCCAACACCTGATGTCACCAAACAACCCATCCCTATCCCCCTGCTGCAACAGTCCCAACACCAAGGTGCCCAACCCCCAGTGCTGCCAAACAACACTGCTCCCCCATGTCACCAAATGCACACCAACCCTGGGGTGCCCAGTCCCTGAAATCCTTGAAATAAAGAAAATCATATATCGTCTTTTTTTTTCTTTGTGTAACCTGAAGAAAAAGGAAAAGCCTCCAGCTGTGTTTTCTAGCCTCCTTATCAGCACCCCACACCCCTCTAATCCCTCACTTGTTGCACAAGGGTCCCAGGAAGCAATCCTTTCAGCAACCGCCAACAGTGCCCTACCACGCCCAAGTGGGAACTGACTGAAAACAAGGTAAGTCCGGTTAATGGCTTTTTAATATGGTTTAAACTTTTACTCATAACTTTGTTCTTCTTCACATTTTGGCCCCAAATTGTCGACATGATTTTTTTTTTTTACCACACCATGAGAGACAGGTGTAATTTTTTAAATCCCCTCTGAAACAGCCGTCCCAGTGGTGTGGAGGGCTGAGGCATCATTCCTTACCTCCTGCCACGCCGGCGACCCGTGTTTGCAGTGCAAGCGCTCCTCTCCTGGGGAGGGTGGGAAACAGAGACCGGCACCTGCCTGACACCTAGCAATGGCTGGGTGTTGGCACGTCGGTTCCTGTATACTGGGGCATGGAGGAGGAGCAGTCAACTGGCATACTGCATGCGGAAGCATGCACAGCTTGGCCATTGTCAGCACTGCACATTCCCCTCCGCAGAAAAAAGTGGAAACTGGTCCCGATCACGCGGTATGAAAGCTGTCCTCTGCAGGCACCACCTCAAGTAGACACCTCCCCAAACTGGACCTGGACGTAGTGGGTCGAGTAGGGGAGCTCCCCACCACCCTGCTATGGAGGATAAGCCGTGGGAGAAGACGGAGTGTAGGTCTGAAGATCGGGGGATGGGGCTGGGAGGATGGCAGGAGAAGGGCCGTCTGGAACAGAGGGAGGAAACAATCAGGGGTGGGGGGGATCCCCTCTGAAACATTTTTATACTGTCACCCCGCGAAATTGCCTTCTGGCAGGATTTTAAAAAATTACACCTGTTTTGATAATGAAATAGGTGTAATAAAAACACTGTGTTGAAAATTTGGGGTCGAAACCTCAAAAACAAAAAATGTTCTGAATAAACATTGAAATTTTTCAGCATTTATTCATAGAAATTTTTTTTTTTTTTACATTTTTAACCCACAGTCTCAACATAGTCGTCTTTTGTTCATCTCTCCTTGTAAACTTTGGAAGGTGTCATGTTCAAATCCCACTTTGAAACCTGTTTTCCCGGTCGTTCTTTAAAATCACAAAGGCTTCAGCAGTAAATTAATTTTGTCACAAGTGTCAGTGCGTTACGAAATGTTGGGGAGTCTGGTAATTCACCCTTCAGAGGCTCTGGTGGAATTTCAGGTACTAGCACTTTTTGCACCTTTCACAACTGTAGTCACCCCTTCCCCGAACTGTCTAGGGGCATGAAGGAATCGCTGATGAACTGGGGGAAAGGGTCTACAGCATAGCGAAACATCTCTGAGCATTTCACTGCGGAGTAAGGTAGGAAAACTTAGCCTCCCTCTTGATGGCTTAATTTCTTCAGCGCACCTCGGATCTTTCTCCTTTTGACTGACTTCACCCCCAAAGCTCTGCCACTGGAACCAGGCACTTACTTTGATCTGCCACCACAGCTCCCACTGAACCTCTGAGCCCCTCGATCCCGGTGCAGACTGCTGGAAAAAAAACCTTCTTGAAATACAGAATTCATGGCACAAATAAAACGGAGGGCTTCTCATTTCATTTAACCTCTTTAACTTAACAGCAAATTACCACTCAATCTTTTTCCCAGAACAGCTCTTTATTTTCACCTGTGCCCCAATGATTGCAGAGACACAGGGGTACCTGCTTGCACAAAAATAAAATGGCTCCATGGGGCTATAAACATTTTTACAAGCTTACCCAGCTGGAACACTTGAGTAGAAGTAAGGTGTTAACAGGCAGTTTCTGCAAGGTATCATTACTTTGGAAGCTCAGCTGTTGTATCTAAACAGAACACTTTATCCTTAAAGAATCATCAGGCACCTTTCCCTCTGGTGCTGGTAAGCCACTTATCTACATGGTTACGATTTTCTCCTTTGGCTTTTTCCTTGTGCTGGTCGGCATGCTCTGTTACCACACGGAGAAGCGAGCAGCTTCTCCCACCTAGCCCCTGGACCCAGCCTGAATCCTATGGGGGTACCAGGATTTTTCTCCCCAAACCAGCCTTGTAACCCTTATATGAGCCTGCACATTCACCTGAGTGGCCCCCACTGGCTTTGCAACACCTCCTAAATCTCTTGCTGTCTCCTGCCACTAGAAATGCAACCATTAATGGGCCTAAAAGGCCAACTCATAAATGGTGGCCTCGGGGCCGGCCCAACCCTTGATACTTGACCAGCCAACAGCGTACCCAGGCTGCAGCCCCCAATGCCCACTGCCATAGTTGAGCTGCCCTGCCACGAGAGAAACCCGAGCCCTGCCACCACCCAGGCCCTCCATGCAGCTCAAACCCTTTTATGTCACCCCTGGCATCTATTCCGTCCTTGTCTTGTGCCCCTTGATGACCATCCCGGGCAGGCCCCAGCCTCCTGTCTACATCCCTGCAACACATCCTGAGCTTGACTTAAGCTCCTGGCCCGGAGTCATCCTCCAAGGCCTGTCCTAAGACCTGCGGCCCACCCGGTCCTTAAAATGTCCACCCTTCAATCACACTGCTGTGTGCTCAAAGTAACCCTGCACTCTTTTCTCTCTCTTTACCTTCTTCTCCTCTTTATTGTTCTGTAGTCCTTAATACTGTTATGGAATAATCTTTATATAGTATTCCTTAAATTGTTGTATTGAATAAGTTGTATTTTTCACTTTTGATTACTGTTATATAAGTTGAGGAGTTGTGTTTATTTCTGTAATTGTTTTTTTATCTTTCAATAAAATTTAATAATAAAAGAAAGATATAAGATGCCCCAAGGGGTTTGTTGAAAGGTCTGGGGGCGGGCAGCAGCAAAAGCAGCGGGAGCTGCACTGTGACTGTGTGCAAATGCCCCAAATCAATGGGCTAAATACGTAAATATACAAATCTGCAGGAGGCAGCCAGTAACAGGAGGAATCAGTTGGCTTCTGCAGGTTTTTTATATTATAGGCTGATGTTAGAGCCCGAGAGCTAATTTTATAATCGGGGGTGGGGGCAAAGGCTGCACATGGGCCAGAAGGCCCTCCAGCATTCTGCAGGTGGGGCACCTGTAGCCTAGCTCCCCCCCCAACCTCCCCACCTGCAAGCAGCACCAGCCACGTCCAGCAGCATTCTGCAGGAGGCGTCTGTCCTGACTCTTCCCCCTGCAAGCAGCAGTGACCAGCCACACTGTGACCTTCTGACAGACACCCCCAGTGGCAGACACTGGTGCTGTGGATGTGTGCTCGAGTCAGGACACACAATGATTCAGCATAGATCAGACTTTTATTTGCTTATGAGAGTAAACAGTTTACTTACATTGATACAGTTTTGAGCCTCTGGTCCTCTCCTGACCTTCCAAACAGTCCTGGCCAGCAGTGAGCTCTCGTCTCAGGCAGCTGCTGCTTTAAGATGCTTCCCGTCCCCCCCACGATCAGTGACATTCACCTGGTGATGCCCTGGACCTCAGGCTGCCTGAGATGACAGCTGATCCTCCGCCGGGCTGGAGAGCGAGAAGGAGATGGATTGGTCCAACTCTCAAGCTAGCTGTCAACTGTCAAGTGCCGTGGCGCTGACTCCACAAATTTGCTTGTCCACGGTACTGTGGTCACGACCAATCATTTTCTGTTGTTTTTTTTGCTGCTGCTAGTGGCCTTTCAGAAGGGGGAGGCAGGACCGGGACCACCACAGTGTCAGCACCATGACAGGAGCAGAGGATGACAACGGGCGGGAGGCATAGCCATGGCTTGGCATCTCAACAGACAAAACACTCCCAGCAGTCACTCCAGACCTGTCCACTCTGCGTGCTGACTAGTTGTCAGACACTCTCACACAATCCGGCACTGATTGGGTCAGGTTTTCTTGACCACCCACCCACCACACCAAATTTGGACTGGTCAGTCAGTCACCTCACGCAAGACTAACTTTGCGTCATGGCTGTCAGTCCCGACTCCTGCCAGTGTCAACAGTGGTCAGCAGGGGCTGTCAAGGAAGTTACCAGCAACAGTCAAGGGAAACACCTGAGCTGCATGGTCAACTGTTCTGGGGTTAGCGAGAGGAGCCTCTGCCGGTGGTATCCCAGTAATGCACCTACAATTAATCATCTGTTCTGGTGGTTACCATGGGAATGAGGACGCTCACCACCTCGGACTGTGGCGACAGCACTCCGGCACAGGCAGTGGGCACAAAAATGCATAATGGGGGGAGGAAAAAAAATATAATGTAGACGAGGCATGTCTGCAAATTTGGTACGTGGTACCGCTGAGCCAGGATTCAGTACCACTGTTTTAAAAATGGTATTGCACCGGCAAAATCAGTACAGTTGGAGGGTTTGAAAATGCCAGCACCCCAAGTCCTGCCCCTCCAAGCAGCCCCTTAAGTGGGTGAAGAACACTCACGGTACCCCCTCTAAGCCTGGGCTACCCTGCCACACCAAGTATGGGAGAGGACCTGTGCCACTGGCCCCTCCCCGTGGTAGCCCTGCCACAGCTCCCCCAGCCCTGGCAGTCCAAGCAACACCATACTGGGGCTCTAAGGGGTTCCTACATGCCCTACCATCTCCTTTCTATCCAGGTCTCCCCCATACTGATGACGCAGTACTGGCTAGCTGGCCATCCTCCCTCAGAGCACCATTCCTACTCACCGCCACGTCGCTGCATACCAGCCGTCCCTGACTACTGACTTTGGGTGGGGCGGGTCCCCCTCAGGCCCAACCCGAATCATCGAGCTCCCTCCTTGCCTGCCTCTCTTATTCCTCCAACCACCCCTCCAGCCTTGGGCCTACTGCCCAGGCTGGAAAAGCCAGAACTTCCTGTTCCAGCCCTATTTATATCCCTTCAACCTGCTCTCTGCTACCACCTTCAGTCATCCAGCATGAATGAAACCCTAGAGCACTAATAAATCCCCAAGCTCTGGGGGGGTAGAATGTGGAAGCAGGTCCCTAATAGGAGCATGAGCCCTCTCAAAAGAAAGGAGGGGACTTACACAACTTTGTGATGAATAAAATTAATTTATTGCTGGAGCCTTCATGCATGCTACCTTCGTTTTCGTTGTGGCTTTACACAGTGTATTCTGGCAGCTGCATCTTAGACCATGTAGTAGTTCGTTTTTCCTCCCTCCACTACTCATTCTGCAAAATCATGTTTTTGGTGGGATTTGATAAATGATACCTGTCACGTTCATATGCTGGGGTAATAAAAATAGTGTCTTGAAAATGCGGGGTTGCTAAGAAAACAGCAGCGTTATGTGTGAACCTCTTCATTTCCCAATCATGCCAATTTCGGTATTAAAACTTTTTTTTGTTAAAGGGACACATTCATGTATAGTGGCAGACATAGTGTGAAAGCCCATGAAAAGTCCTTTTAATTGAGGTATTGTGCATACCTGTAACTGGAAACTGTCCAGAGATATAGACGACTGAGTCTGTACAATATAAATACTGCATTAGAGACATTCTTAGAACCTTGTGAGGTCAGTGACGATCAAGCAGTGCCTAATTGCATCGAGTTAGGCACTGCTTGATCATCACTGACATCACAATAAGGTTCTAAGAATAGCTCTAATGTAGTAGTTATATTGCACAGACTCGGTCATCTGTATTTCTGGGCTGCTTCCAGTTACAGGTATGCCCAATACCTCAATTAAAAGAACTGTTCATTGGCTTTCACACTATGTCTGCCACTGTACATGAATGTGTCCCTTTAATATTTTAACTGCCATGTTATCTGGGCCCACAGCTGTACAGCAAATACAAGCAACCAACCAACATGACTGGTGTTTGCTTGTGTTTGTTTTAGTGTGTCTGTAATGCCTGGGGAGTAATTATTTGCTGTGTTATTTGCATTTTGCCCTTTTGACCTTGAACTGTTATACTAAAAATAACACATCTGCATTATAAATGGGCTAGCAGGGGCTGTAGTGCTGTAGTAGGTTGTACCTACAAGTTAAAGCTGGCCCATGTGTGTATAGATTTCTGAGTCCAGTTGCTAAATCGAGTTTTTTTTTTTTTTTCTGCATTTACTAGGAGTTCTTTCTCTGTTATCTAATGAGGTCCTTACTGTTTCTGGCTCTAGCTCATTTACTTCCCTTTAGCTCCTTCCAGCTCCCTCTGTTGCTCCTCCCCTCATCTTCCTCTCAAGTTATTTGTGGCCTGCTGTCCCCTCTGTGTATCGCAGCTGGGCATCAGGCTACATACTGCTAAGGAAGTCTGTTGCTCGGCACACAGTAAACACAGCCAAGTCAACAAAGTTGTTCCTCTTTAATCAGGTTGGTTAGGGTGCTTGTTATGAGTAAGCTTTCCCACCTCTGCATTTTTGATGCTGTCTGGCTGTTTTGTTCTCTACATGGTTTAGAGGAGCTGGAAAGCATCTCTATTTTAACTTTGTTTTGTTTTTACTGAGCCTTTTGACCTCTAGAACCTCTGATGATAGAGGAAGTGTGACAAAAAGGCATTATGCAGTGTAGCAGGTATATTGAAATCAGCATTATATTTGAATTGGTAGCCAGGTGGTCACTGAGGCAAAATATCCTGCTGCCTTAAAACTGTATCTAGGCACTCCTTAGGCAAGTTCAGGCAGTTTACCACCTACCAATGCATAGTAATTCACAGCAGATAAAGGCCTTGTGGCCCATTGAGTCTGCCATAGTCTATCTTTCCCATAAATGTGAGGCTTCATGCAACACCCAGCATGGGCACCCTAGGTCCTGGTCTCAGGATTACCTACCAAAAGATCCCTCCATGGTGACATTCTTCCCTGGGTTTGTCGCACACTTTAGCACCATGAAAGAGCGAGTAGCCAGCAAGAGAAAACAGGCACAGAATATTAAACTGTTATTGGACCATCTTACTCGCCTGTTGCTACTCCTGCTATCAATCACCTAAGCCAACAGGGCTTACTTTTGCCTCTATAAATATCTGCAGTTTACTTCCCAAGATGGACAGCCTGAAAGTATGGATTACCCGGCATAACCCCGACATTCTTTCCATGGTAGAGTCATGGCTCTCTCCCAAGACACCTTATTCTGCCATCATACTGTCACGATACACTTTGTTCAAGTAGGACCACCTCTCAAAAAGAGGTGGTGGTTGTGTCATGTACATCAGGGATTGTTTTCAGGGGCATGTCCTACCCACTCCCAGTTGTAGTGACAACCTGCAAATCCTGACCATCAAACTGCTACTGGGATAACATAACAGGGCTCTTATGGTACTCTCTGTTTACATCCCACCTAAACTAACTGTGGCTGGCACCTATAACCTGATGGACTATAAGTACCCTGAGCCTAAATACTGAAATTGTGATGCTGGAAGAGTTCAACATCAACTGACTCTCCCCTGCTGCTGCCTCAGTCAAGGATGACTTATCAGCCATCCACTTCTCCCAGATGGTCGAGACACCATCCAGAGTCAATTACAAAACTGGGACCAGCACTCTCCTTGAATGGGTACTCTCTAACCGGCCTGCTTACATCACCAATACTACTGTTCTCCCTGATTCACTGAGTGACCACTCCTCCGTTAAATGTACTTGGACTTACAATTTCTGCAAACCACCTCCCAGAACTATAACTAATCGTGTACTACTAAAAGGTCACCTTGCACTGCTAAAAGCGGGCCTCCAGTGCATAGACTGGTCAGACCTTTATGAAGCCAAGGACGTGGATACAGCCCTCGACCATTTCATAACTAAATTTAACACCATCTGTGATAAACATGCCCCTGTAAAGACAAGAAGAATAAAAGGACACTGCAACCCCTGGATTACCCTGGACTTCTTGGATCAGCTCCATGCCAGAGATAACCTATGGCAAAAAGCAAGAGTGCCTGGTACCACCGCTAACATCCAGCGGTACAAAAAAGCCTGAAATGAGTGCACGAAAGCCGTCTGACAAGTCGAAAGCAAATTCTATAAGGCAGCCCTCTCCAACTCCTGGAATAGCAGCAAATCGTTCTGGGCCAACCTCAACGACTTAACCGGCAAGGATCCCAAAACTGCCCCATCAGTACTCATGTTTGATGGCGTACCATCCTTTGACCATCTTCACATAGCCAACACACTTAACAACGCATTCACAGACCTAAGCAGTGTGCTACCGACAAACTATTTAAATCCCCCAACTCTGGCTGATCCTACTGCGACCCAGGAACTATCTTCTAACCGACTGCTATTCTACTTTAAAGAAGTCTCAGAAGCTGAAGCCAGAAAGTACCTGGAAAAGGCACTATAGAAACATAGAAACATACAGTAGACTTTGATGGCAGATAAGGACCACTTGGCCCACCTAGTCTGCCCATTTCCCTACCTAGAGGATAAGCTGTAGATCCTATTTAACCAACAGCCTATTTCTTCTTACCCCCAACAAAAATTGCTTTATGTCTGTCCCATGCATTCTTGAATTCTTCCACAGTTTTAGACCCCACAACCTCCTCAGGAAGGCTGTTCCATGCATCCACCACCCTCTCTGTGAAGAAATACTTCCTCACATTGCCCCTGAGCTGTCCCCCCTTCTATCTTCAAATTGTGTCCCCTTGTTCTTGCACATCTCTTTTTCTGAAAGATGCTACCCTCTTGGACTTTGTTGATTCCACTGAGGTACTTAAACATTTCTATCATGTCCCCCCTTCCTCAAGGGTATACATATTAAGCTCTTTTAGTCTCTCCTCGTATGGCTTCTCTTGTAGACCCTGCACCATTTTAGTTGCCCTCCTCTGAACTGCCTCCATCCTGTCTATGTCCTTGCGGAGATGGGGTCTCCAGAACTGGACGCAGTACTCCAGATGGGGTCTCACCAACTGTCTGTACAGGGGGACAACTTCCTATTTTCTGCTGGTGATACCTCTCCCTATACATCCCAGTATGCCCCCAGCCCTCCCTACTGCCTTCTTGCATTGCTTACCAACCTTAAGGTCGTCTGATATGATTACCCCTAGGTCTCTTTCCATTTATGTGGTTGTTACTGCCTCCCGCCCATTGTGTAATCTTCCCCTGGGTTTTTGTTTCCCAGGTGCATTACTTTGCACTTCTTTGCATTGAATCCAAGCTGCCATACTTCACACCATTCCTCCAACCTTGCCAAGTCCCTTCTCATCCTTTCCACGCCTCCTTGTGTATCAACCCTGTTGCAGATCTTTGTGTCATCTGCAAAGAGGCATACTTTTCCTTCCAGTCCCTCTGCAATGTCACTTATAAAGACATTAAAAAGGACTGGACCAAGTACTGAACCCTGCGGTACCCCACTAGTAACCCCTCTTTCTTCAGAGTGCACTCCATTTACAATTACCTTCTGTGTCCTGTTGTTCAGCCAATGTTTTACCCAGGCTACCACCTTGGGACCCACTCCCAGGCTGGTTAATTTGACTACTAATCTTTTGTGTGGGACTGTGTCAAATGCCTTGCTAAAGTCTAGGTAGGCCATGTCCACAGCCCCTCCTGGTCTGTTACTTTGGTCACCCAGTCAAAGAAATCGATTAAATTCGTCTGACATGACCTTCCCGCTGTGAACCCATGCTGCCTTGGGTCCTGTGCCCCACTGGCCTCTAGGTACTCAACAGTTCTTTCCTTCAGAAGTAATTCCATCACTTTCCCTACCACAGAGGTCAAACTGACAGGTCTGTAGTTTCCTGCCTCTGTCTTGGTCCCACTTTTGTGAAGGGGAATCACATCCGTCTTCTTCCAGTCCTCAGGTACCACACCATCCTCCCATGATTTGTTTAAAAGCGTAGTCAGTGGTGTCACTAGTTCTCTGCTTAATTCTTTTAGAATTCTGGGGTGAATTCCATCTGGCCCCATTGCTTTGTCCACCTTCAGTTTTAGGAGTTCTTTCAGAACCCTTTCTTCTGTGAAAGGACTGGATCAACTCCCTCTCCAGAGTGCTTCTGTTAATTGGATTAGGCACCTCCCCCACTTCCTCTTTTGTGAATACTGAACAGAAGTATTCTTTCAGTATCCCTGCTTTATCACTGTCTCTCTCTGCCCACCCACCATCCATTCTGTTCAGTCTCACTATCCCTTCCTTTGTCTTTCTACGCTCCTTGATATACCTATAAAAGGTTTTATCCCCCTTCTTAACCAAGTTAGCTATCTTTTCCTCAGTTTGTGCCTTTGCTATTCTGACTACCCTCCCTGCTTTCTTCTGCCTTAACTGGTACAGTTCTCTGTCCTGCTCCTTCTGTGTTTCCTTATACTTTCTAAATGCTATCTTTTTCTCCCTAACCTTCACCTCCACCTCTTTTGAGAACCATAGTGGCTTTTTCTTTCGTTTTGATTTGTTTGTTTGCTTCACACAAAGGCTTGTTGCCTCTGTGATGGCAGTTTTGATATTTGCCCATTGTTGCTCCACCCCTCCTCCTAGCCTGTTTGCCAGTGCTTTTCTAAGGCACTCTCCCATCTTGCCAGAGTCAGCCCAGCTGAAGTCCAGAACCTTCACTTTTGTATGGCTTGACTCTGTAGCAGAGTTTATCGTGAACCACAGTGTTTGGTGGTCACTTGTTCCCAAATGGCTACCCACTTCTAAATCTGAGATCCTCTCACTGTCCCCATTTGAGACTACGAGGTCTAAGATTGCTCCCTCACTGGAGAACTCAAGACACAGTGTGGACATCCTCGACCTTAAATTTGTTAACCTGGCCCTGGTGGAAGTCCTTGGCCCACTCACTAAAATAACCAACCTATCCCTCTGCCTCTCACAGTTCCCCCAATGATGGAAATCTGCAACAGTAACCCTTATGCACAAAGATGGGGACTGGACTTTGCACAATAACTACAGGCCGATCTCCATACTCCCTCCTCTCTTCAAAGCTCTAGAGCAGATTGTGGCAGATCAGCTTCTTGAGCATCTGAACCAGTACCAACTTCTCTGAACAACACGGGTTCCGATCTGGACGCAGTTCCATCACAGCCTTACTTGAATTCGCCGGTTTCATCCACCACTTGCTAAACCAAGGTCTTCTGGTAGGGGCAATATTCATCGACTTATCAAAAGCATTTGATATGGTGCACCATGCACTCCTTCTGGAGCAGTTGTCTGCCACTCGGCTCTCTCCAGAAACTGTGCGCTGGTTCAACACAGCTTCATAATCACTCCCAACAGGTCAGAATTGGTGAAATCATCTCGGATAGCAGACCAGTCCATTCCAGGGTCCCACAGGGTTCAGTTCTGGGACCGCTACTATTCAGCTTGTTCTTAAACCAACTGCCGGCCACCTGCCCATGCCAAATGCTTCTCTACACGGATGAAGCAGTCATATTCACCAGCAGCCATCACCCTGAACAGCTGGTGGCAGATCTCCAACGGGGGTATTCATCCACCGAAAAATGGTTTATGGAGTACAGGCTAGTTGTGAACTACAGAAAAACAAAGACAATGATGTACTCCAGCTCCCAAAGCAAGTACGAGACCTTCTCTCTTGCAATCATGTATGACAGTGTAGATACACTGGAACATGTCCAGCATTTCAGGTACCTGGGCATCACAATTGACTCCACACTGTCGAATGTCCAACACATGGACAATACAGCAAGGGCAATCAATACAAGAATAGGGCTACTTTACATCACAAGCACTGCTTAACATATGAAGCGCTGAACTTGGCCATCAACAGTTCAGTTGTCTCCCTCATTGACTGTGGACTGGCTGTATACAGGTTGGCGACTGACACAGCCCTCCACCTCATCTCCATTGCACTAAACAAGGCCTGCCACCTTCTCACAGGTGCTGCAAGACTCACGCACACCTGTGATCTCTACACCCAGACAGGCTGGCTCCAACTGAAGGATAGACTCAAATACCAAACCTGCCTCCTCGCCAAGAAAGCTCTCTGTCAACTACCTGCAGGGGTCCAGAACCTCCTAACCCTGCTCGCTAGAATCCCAACTCACAAGAAACTCCAACACTTAGATCTACAAAGTACCTAGATGCCTTGGCACAATGTGCTTTCTGCTACTGTGCTCCCCTCTGGACCAATGCTCTACCTCCTGACATTACCAGTGCTGTAACTAATGGCTTATTCAAACGCAAACTACGACAGCACCTTATTACAACCAGCAACTGTGGCTGCTACCACTAGCACTCCTTCTCTAGCTATATTCACCTACTAGCATTTGGCTTCCATGTCAACACTACATGTTTGTGTACCTCAACCCCAGCACTTCAAGTCACCACCCTACTGCCCACCTAGGTGCCTCCACCACTCCCCCAAACAGGGCACCCTCCCCCACTCCCTCTCCTCCCACTGTCATTCCCCTATGCCTACTCCTCTTACTATCCTCTATGTGTTTGCTGCTTACTTAATAGGGTGTTCCTAAACTCCAGACACTGGCAAACTTCCATACTGCCTAAGCTGTTTCAATCTGTGTGTACCTACTGTAACTTTGTCTGTACCAAATATAAACTCCTTACCTGCTGTACCTTATTGTTTTTTGTAAACTGACGTCGAAACCTATAAATGAGCACCCGCGCACTGGTGTAATCCAAGATCATAATAAATACAAAAATAAATAAAAATCTAATCTGTGAATTGTACTCTATTGGATATTCACTCATTTCCCATGTTTAACCCTTCAATCATTTTTACAATACTCATAATACTCCTATGTCTGTGCCATCTGTGCATACATTTGTAAGCCCCCCCAGCTTTGTTGGGCTTACTTTAGTGGTCCCGTTTCCCCCGCGGTGCCAACATTCGGAAGGCCCGCTTTGCCGGCAGGTCGGCAGGCCACGCATGTGCAGTTCACGCATCTGGTTTTCTGCTGCTGCTGCTGCAGTGATCATGGTGCCTCTCTGGTGTTCCTGACCCCCCCTGTATTTATCTAAATGGGGTCCAGACACCTGGAGGGGACCAAAGAAAAGCCCCAAAGTATTTTATTTTAAGAGCACCGTTGCATGCTATGAGGGGGATAATATAAATAGTGCATGAGGCTCCTGCATAGTAAAGAGCCTGCTCACTGCATAGGGGAACAGTTTTTCGGCAGCAGCAGCAGGCAGGGAAAGTAAAGAACAGGTTAGACTCTGCATGTGGACAAGTGGCTGGGGGTACTGCTACCCATTTGTGCGGGATATAAATGTTTCAGAGGAGTATCTTGTTTGCAAACTGTATTTATATGTGACGAATTTGTGGGGACTGAATACCAGCAGCCATGATGGTCACTTTTACCCCCTAAACCAGCCAATAGGAGAGCCAGGATTCCACTAAAGGACTATGGGACTATACCAGAGACTCTTAGGAATAAAAGCAGGGGCATTTCTAGATGCCAATTCAGGGGACAAATGGGGCATCGAGGGAGATTAATGAATATTAATTTTTCAGAATGGCAACTGGGTGAACCAATCAGGATCTGGAGAGAGCTCCCAAAACCTGTGAGTCTTTCTGTTCAGGGGCAGTCCACCAGGACCCCCTCCTGTGGGAGAGGGCTCCAGTTCCAGCAGAGAGAACTGTTGTATTTTTTGGCCTAAAGATGAATCTGCCTGAGGGTTGCCAGTTCCTGTCCCTCAGGACTCCGAGGATTTGAAGCCTTCAGCTATGAGAGAGCTGTGAACCTGTTTCCATTCAGCTGTGAGAGAGCTGTAAGTGACTGAAACCACAGTGGTGGCAGCACTGTGGGGGAATGTGGCTTTAGGGACTAAGGTTTCTTCTGGGAAAAAGAAAATCTTGAGAATTTTAAGGACTGTGTGCTTGCTCCTTGGTCTGTCGGCCATGAAGAAGGACAAGCTACACTGAGCCTTTGTGAAGTTGTGCTAAAGTCAATTGTGGAACTGCTGCTATAGTGAAGTTTCTGCCTGATTACTGCTGTGTGAAGGAAACTTTGGTTTTGCTCCAGAGAGGGAGCCTGATGTTCAAGAAGAAAGGGTCTGGAGCTCGTCTTTGGCTCAGAGGACCCTGCCATGCATATTGCACCAGAGGGTGCTGCCCTGTTGGCTCGAAGTGTCTTCTACCGGCCTGTTGGCCCGAGATTCTGCTACTGGCCTGTTGGCCTGAGACCCCGCCTGAAATCGAGGTCTGTGTTGAATGGTTCCTGTTGGGGTGATGGAGCTGCAGTTCATCTTTAGCCAAAAAGCTCCTGCTCAAGCGGCTGTTAACCAAGTGCTCCAGTGTGATTCGAAGGCAAGGACACCTTTCCCACCAGCACTGTGTTGGCTAAGTATACATTTTCCACCAGGGGATTACAAATGGTTACTTCTGCTCCAGGTTGCTTTGCCTCGTGTTATTTTTGTACCTAGAGCCCCAACCCACGGCATCACAGGACTGCCACTATAGTGGGGTACCCCGAAAGAGACTCTTGGACAGGTCTGGTACCAGAGGGGTAGGAGCCTGAGAGAAGTTATATTGGGCACTGGTAATGGTATTATGGATATAGCCACCGGTGTTGAAAAGTGTTGTATAAATGCCTAACCTAACCTTATTCTCTTGCAGCCAAGTTGCCAGTCCCTTTTCCTCCTTTCTTCCTCCAAAAAATAAACCCTGGTTATGTTTATGGTAATTGCTGTCTCCATGATTGTTTTTGGGTACTGTACTCTGTTGGGGATTGCCTGAAGGGGGTGGGAGATGAAAGTATTGTTCCTGGGGAACGGGGTAAAGCCACTGTGATGTTGCCAGTGTCCTCAGGTGGAGGCACCACACTTTAAAAAGTATAGTGAGTTTCAGTCCTGTTCTTAAGAACCCAGTTCGGCCCTCTAAAGTAACCGCGAGCCCCGGAGTCAGCACTCAGGACCAGCCAACGACGTGACGGACCTGCCCTACACATTCATTTACAGTATTGGAGCACACTACTTCCTTCAGCAGCCTGTTCCAATTTTCCACCACCCTCTCAGTGAAATACTTTCTGACATCTTTCTTGAACTTTCCTCCTACCAGCTTCATAAGAATTTCCCCTTATGCTGGTGTGCTGCTTTGATTTTTAAATAAATCATTGCATGTCACTTTGTTTATTCTAATTAAGAACTTAAACATTTCTATGATGTCACCCCTCTCCCTTCTGTTACCTAGTGTTTATAGATGCAGGTCTAATAAGCTTTCCTTGTACGATTTTCCCTGTTGCCCTCATATCCTTTATGTTGCTGTTCTCTGCACTGCCTCAACCCTATCTCTATCTTTTTTCAAGTGCAGATTCCAGAGTTGTACACAATATTCCAAACGTAGCTCGACCAAGGATTTGTATAAAGGTAATATTACCTCCTTTATTCCACTGCTGAGTCCCCTACCTGTACATCCCAGCATTTTATTTGCCTTCCCCTCTGCCTTATGACATCATCAAGGGTATCTCTTCCATTGGGACTCACCTTTGGAACTGTAAGCCATTGGTGTCAGGACCACTCAAACTGTTGCTAGCCAGGGACCGCCCATGATGATGTGCAACGTCGGTGCCTATATAATCGTGGGCAGCCCCATTGTTCCTCAGTTCTTTCTCCCACCATTGATTGCTCGTTGGACCTGCTGAGAAACAACACCATGATTTTTTTCTACTTTTTACTTTCTAAAACTTTATTGACATTGTCCTTTTTATGCCACCATTGAAAGACCCTTTATTTAGGTTTTGTACTTGCAGTTACAAGATCCACATGAATGACCCTTTTATGGTTTATGCTTGCTGTTTGGCCGTATCCCACAACGTTAGGGCCTGGGATTCAACAAGGCCATAAGGAGATCCCCAAAGAAGGCTCTAGTATTCTTTATCGCCATGGAAGCTCAAGCCAAGGCTTCGGGCTCCAAGCCAGCTTCTTCCTCTTGCTCAGCCACTTCTGGGAAGGGAACGCCGCAGTTTTTAGCAGTGATATTGCTGCAGCAGTTGTCAAGCACTAAGGATAAAGAAAAGGAAACATCATTGTCAAAGTCCTCTTCTTCTGGTCATCACCACCAGCATAAGGATAAAGCTCCTGTTTCACTGGTGAGGTTGAGGTCTTCATTGAAGGAGGTAAGCCTTTGTCATCATCTGCTCCAGGGGTGACAACTACAGCCCCCTGAACGTTGATGAGACACCAAGGTTTGGATCTGGCTGTGCTGCTGTCTTGTCTGCTATGGAAGGAATGCAGCCCCCATCATCGAGTTCTACCCCTTCTACTTTGTTTTGGGCCCTTTAAAGGTTGCCATTGACTCCCAGTGGTACTGGTATCATTCACTGAGCTATTCTGATGCCTCTTTACTGTTGCTCTTGCCAACAGTAACAGCTGTCTCATCAACTGGGCCTCACCCGTTGGCACCTTCTTCGTCGATGGGATCCAAAAGCGCACCTTTCATTATTTCATTTCTCAGCAGCTGCTGCCTCTGTCATCTTTCCAGATGATGGTGTTGAATAAATCTTGATCTCCTTAATATAGAGCAGGATTTATAAGATGATGAAAGTAATAATGATCCCTATTGGGGGAAGGGGGGCAGCTTCCAGCTCTGTTATCTCCTCAGGTAGAAAGGATTCTGTGATGAATACACCCAGGTCTCCTCCTGAAGATCCCTCTTTTCAGGCTTTACTCAAATAAGTCCAGAATGTCATGGGATTTGAGGCCGAGGAGGACTTTGGTAACAAAAATTGAATGGAGTTTTACGCCCTGGATTCTGTGGTTATCATAACAGCTCTAGAGCCCCGAGACACATGAGTACATTTCCTTCTGACAAGGAATCCTGGAGGCTGTATTCTATGGGCAAAAGAACTTATGCCTCTGCTTCTTCAGGCCTAACAATTTCAGACTACCAGCATTCATGACTAAATATCAGAATAGCCATGGAAATCTGCAGTGTCTACTATTTAGGCTCTGCCTGATGGTCCTACCAAGACTGACTTGCTTAAACCCACCTCAGATGGTGTGGACACTGGAAGAATCTGTTATGCTCTGCATATGATGCTTCTGATAGGGCTGCTGCCTCCAACAATATTCCTGGCTCAGGGAGGCAGTATACCATCGTGGTTCGGAGCACAGTGCTGTGTACTGTACCTGGAGACCTAAGTTTGAATCCCATGACTGTCACTTCTTGTGTAACCCTGAGAAAGTCACTTAATCTTCTTTTACTTAATTCTCCTCCTTTGTTTCTGTTAAAGGAAAGGGAGGTGGGAGGGATGCCGGAGACCAAAGAGGGTCTGACGTGTCAGAATAGGCAGGGAAAAATAAGGCAGTCTGGATGGGCCAGCCGGTCTTTTTCTGCTGTCAGTTTCTATGTTTCTAGGGTTACTGGATTTGCTATTGACATACAACAGGCTGTGCTGAATGCCCATTTTAGAGGCTCCAGGCTGTTTGAGAGTGATGTTGAAAATGCTCTGTGTGTGCTTCAGTCCTCCAGAATGACTTTAAGGTCCCTCAGATCTCTGAACCCTCAGCCCACCAGGGGGCATGGTAGGAGCTCATTTTGAAGGCCTGGTGCTCTTAGTGGCCATGCCTTCTGTCTGCAGCCTGGAGCAGAAAACTGCGGTGGGAGTCCCCTCCCTCTTGGTGCCCATGCTAATGCACCCAAAGGTATCTGTTAAGGCGGCACCCCTGCTGCCCCTGGTACCTTCTGACTCCCCTCTTTCTCTTCTTCCACTGTTACCTTTGGGGATGCTGGTGGGTGAAGGGTCTCCCTTCACCTGCCAAAGTAGGGAGAGATCACGATGCACAAGTGGGTTCTGGAATTAGTGGAAGGGGGGCATGCTCTGGAGGTGCTGTACACCCCTCCGGTTAATCCACTGCCTTCTTGTCATTATCCTGTGGGCCACCTTTCCCTTCTGACAGAGAAGGTTCAGTCACTTCTACACAAGTTGGCTATTGAACCTGCTCCTCCACAAGATGGTTCTGTTACAGGTAGTTTTATTTATTTATTTATTTGATATTTTCTTTATCCCCCCAGGAGCCACCAGTCTGCCTTACCTCTTCCCACGTCCCGGCATCTCCTTCACGTCCATCCGGCCGCCATCTCTCCTTTGGACTGCCTCTCGCGTCCACATTCGGGCTTCACGGCTTGCCCCCCGCGGCGGGGTGGTGGGGAGCACTCCCTCCGGAGCTCAACCCACCCCAATCAGGATCCAGTACACCGCGCGCCCTCGGGCACCGAGAGAGTCTGCTGCGAGAGAAGGCCATCATGCCGCCATGGCTGGTGCCCCAGTTTTTCCCCTTTTTCTGTCCCCTGAGCCGGCAGGCGTGCACTGATGCCAATGGCCATGAGCGTGCGTGCATCCGCCCCACACCTAGCTAGGCGTCAGCCTCCCGGCTCTGAACTTGTGTTCCCAGCGGCAGTGGTACCTCCGGTCTCCATCGGGGCCCCCCTGCACTGGGATACCCTGGATCCCAGGGAGAGGAGGCTGTCTCGGACATCAATCCCTACTCCCTCCCCTCCTGCCGACCCCAGCTCCTGGGCTCGTTCCCGAACCCGGGTCGCTGGCGTGACGCGAGGTGTGGCGTCCACCGCCTCAACCCTCAGCGCCACCGGGCTGGCCAGTTACAGGTACTTTGTGATTCCCAAGTGGATAGGAGATCTGCATCTTTTTTACTGTCCCAGAACAGGAAGGGTGAGAGTTGTAAGGAGAGGAGAGAGTAAGCATACAGAGCAACAGGAGCGGGGACACAAAATAAGACATGATGGGAGTGGTGCAGTGCAATGGCTGTGGGGCAGCAGTGTTCTGGAAGACATTCTGGAGGCTGCGATGCTGCCCTATTTGCAGGCATCTCTGTGGTCTGAGGGAGGAGGTTGCCCATCTCCAGGCTGACCTGGCTAGGATTCGCGAAACCTCCTCCCCCACCTAGGGACCACCAGGGCCACCGCCACTTCCTCAGAGGTTGCCAAGAAAGAGGAGCAGCTGGACAAAGGTGGGCTCAGGGAGGCAGATGGTGGTGGAACAGAGGTGCATCCCTCCAGCTGTACCTCTCCACAATTCATACGCTGTTCTGGTGGATAGTGGTTCCTCTATGGAGGCACCTGCAGTGAAGATCAAGGAGGATGCTGGGAACCTCCACAAAGGAGACCCACAGAAGGGTGGCACAGGACCCCACAGGGGAAGGAAACAACTCCTGGTGGGGGACTCAGTCATTGGGGGGTAGAATTGAGGGAGAAAGGGGAGAGGGAGGTAAGGTGCCTGCCTGACATCATGGCTTGGAGGGACAGGAAGCGAATCCTCAGGATTGTGGGAGCAGCTGCATGAGGGAGGGAGCTGGATGTCATGGCCCACATAGGGACAAATGACCTGGCTGGGAATGGGATCAGAGCAGTGCAAGGGTTTGTAGAGTTGGGGAGGGGCCTTAGACAAGTAGCGCTTATGGTAACCTTCTCTAAGGTGCTGCCTGTCTATGGCAAGGGTGATGCTAGGGTACTCCACACCATGGAATTCAATGAATGGTTGAAAAGCTGGTGTGGAGCTCAGGGTTTTGGCTTCATTAGGGACTGGGGAGCCACCTGGAGGGATGCAGGCCTATACTGGCGCGATGGTCTGCATCTGTCCGGGGGGCCAGGATCTTAGGTGATAGGTTTAATTGCTTCATTGGCAAGCATTTAAACTAGCCAAGGGGAGGCCCCCCCCCACAAAACACGGTAATTACCGAGGTAAACACCAAGGTAGAGAAGTCATTAGGGAGTAGGACAGAGGTAAATGCAAAAAAAGGCAGTAAGGACAGGGATGGGGCTAAATTGGGAAAGGCCATCAAAAAATGGAGGGTAATGAGTACCAATGCACGTAGTCTGTGTAACAAGATCCCTGAACTAGTGGCCTTGATGGAAGAGGGATGCCTGGATATTGTGGCAGTCACAGAAACATGGTTCACAGAGAACCATGACTGGGATGTCAACATACCAGGATACACAATCTACAGGAGGGACGGGGATTGTAGAAGAGGAGGAGGAGGGGGAGTAGCTCTCTATATAAGGGAAGGGATCAAAGCAACAAAGCTAAAGAGTAAACAGGGAGCAGATGAGGCACTCTGGAGCACCCTGGAGACAGGAAATGGCACCTCAATCTGCATGGGGGTTGTATACAGACCCCCATCTCAGGGGGAGGGAATGGACAAGGAAATGATAGAAGGCATCCTTAGAATGGCAGAAAAAGGTGAGATTTTGTTGATGGAGGACCTGAATATGCCAGATGTTAACTGGAGCACCTTTGCTGCAGGCACATCCAAGAGCAGGGTCATTCTTGATGCCCTACAAGGAGCATGCCTCAGACAGCTAGTATTGGAACCCACTCGGGAGGGAGCAATCTTAGACCTGATACTCTCAAACGAGGACAAAGAATCTCGGATTTAAAACTGGGTAGCCATCTGGGAACAAGCGACTACCAAACAGTGTGGTTCACGATAAACACAGCTATACAAAATCAAAAGTATCGGACTTTAGGAGGGCTGACTTTGGGGAAAATGAGAGAGTGCCTCAGAAAAGCACTAGCAAACAGGCAAGAAGGAGGGGTGGAGGAACAATGGGGAGTAATCAAAACAGCCATCACAGAGGCAACAAGCCTTTGTGTGAAGCAAATCAACAAAACACAACGAAGGAAAAAAATGCTATGGTTCTCAAAAGAGGTAGCAGGGAAGGTTAAGGAGAAGAGAATAGCATTCAGGAAATATAAGGAAACACAGAAGGAGCAGGACAGAGCACTTTATCAGTCAAAGCAGAAAGAGGCAGCAAAGGCCGTCAGAATAGCAAAGGCTCAAACCGAGGAAAGGATAGCAAACCCTGTTAAGAAGGGGGATAAGACCTTTTATATGTATATTAGGCAGTGAAGAAAGACCAAGGGAGGGCTACTGAGGCTTAATAAAGGGAGGGGAATGTGGGCAGAGGGTGACAGTGAAAAAGCAGGGATACTGAACGAATACTTCTGCTGAGTTTTCACAAAAGAAAAGGAGGGGGAGGTACCCAAACCGAAAAAAAGAAACACTCTGGATAGGGGGGGGTCGATACCAGTCCATTCATAGAAGAAAGGTTTCCGAAAGAACTAGTAAAACTGAAGGTGGACAAAGCAATGGGGCCTGATGGGATTCACCCAAGAATTCTAAAAAAACTAAGGGTAGAACTAGTGACACCACTGACTACTCTCTTTAACAAATCATGGGAGGATGGGGTAGTACCTGAGGACTGGAGGAGGGTGGATGTGATTCCTCCTCACAAAAGTGGGAGCAGGGCAGAGGCAGGAAACTACAGACCAGTTAGTTTGACCTCAGTGGTAGGGAAAATGATGGAATCACTTCTGAAGGAAAGAATTGTTGAGTACCTAGAGGCCAGTGGGGCACAGTACCCAAGGCACCATGGATTCACAGTGGGAAGGTCGTGTCAGACGAATCTAATAGATTTCTTTGACTGGGTGACCAAAGTAGTAGACCAGGGAGGGGCTGTGGACATGGTCTAACTAGATTTTAGCAAGGCACTTGATACAGTCCCACACAAAAGATTAATCTACATGTTAACCAGCCTTGAGTCCCAAGGTGGTAGCCTGGATAAAAAAATTGCCTGGACAACAGGATGCAAAGGGTAATAGTAAACTGAGTCCACAGTGAAGTAAAGAGGGTTACTAGTGGGGTACCGCAGGGTTCAGTACCTTTTTAATGTCTTTATAAGTGACATTGCAGAGGAACTGGAAGGAAAAGTATGTCTCTTTGCAGACAACAAAGATCTGCAACAGGGTTGATACACAGGATGGAGTGGAAAGGATGAGAAGGGACTTGCCAAGGTCGGAGGAATGGTCAAATGTATGGCAGCTTAGATTCAATGCAAAGAAGTGCAACCTGGGAAACAAAAACCCAGGGGAAGAGTACACAATGGGGGGTGAGATACTGACAGCAACAAAAATGGAAAGGGACCTGGGGTTGATTATTTCAGATGACCTGAAGATGGGTAAGCAATGTGAGAAGGCAGTAAGGAGGGCTGGGGGGGATACTGGGATGCATAGGGAGAGGCATCAACAGTAGAAAACAGGAAGTTGTTATCCCTCTGTACAGACAGTTGGTGAGACCCCATCTGGAGTACTGTGTGCAGTTCTGGAGAGCCCATCTCCGCAAAGACATAGACAGAGTGGTGGCTGTCCAGATAAGGGCAACCAAAATGGTGCAGGGTCTGCACCAGAAGACATACTAAGAGAGACTAAAGGAGCTTGATATGTATACCCTTGAGGAAAGAAAGGAGATGGGGGACATGATAGAAACTTCCGAGTACCTCAAGAGAATCAACAAAGTCCAAGAGGGTAGTATCTTTCAGAAAAAGAGATGTGCAAGAACAAGGGGGCACACTTTAAAGATAGAGTTGGGATGGCTCAGAGGTAATGTGAGGAAATATTTTTTCACAGAGAGGGTTGTGGATGCGTGGAACAACCTTCCTGAGGAGGTTGTGGAGTCAAGAAACAGTGGGGGAATTCAAAAATGCATGGGACAGACATAAGGCAGTTCTAGTGGGGAGGTAGGAGGAAGTAAGCTATTGGTTAACTAGGATCTGCAGCGTATCCATCAGGTAGGAACATGGGCAGACTAGGTGAGCCAAGCTGTCCTTATCTGCCATCAAATTCTATGTTTCTATGTGACCTGAGAGACCTAAACCTGTTCACTGAACACAGAAGTTTTGGGTGGTGTCTCCTTAAGCTGTCGTCCCCTTACTGCAAAAAGGTGATTGACTCTGTGCCCTGAGCATGAAGGAGGCATACCTTCATATCAGAATTCGCCAGTGCCACAGACAGTACCTCCGCTTCATGCTGGAGGGTAGCCATTATTAGTTTGAGTCTTACCCAAGTCCATTCGGAACCCCACTCGCCTGTCCAGCTTCAAATCGGACCTTAAGCACTACCTGACCTCCAGCTCTGTATGCACCTGCTTCTCCAACAGCTGATAGACTCTGGATGACCGGGCCTGGCACTGCTAACAGCAACTGTTCTCTGCACAAAATGGAAGCCACCCTCCCACATGCTCCTTGGCAATGCCTCTGAATTACTGTGAGGGCTGCTCCTGTACACCCCCCTGTCTCCACATTAGGATGGTTTATGCCTGCCTGGCTTCAGTCCTGCCTCCTTGAGCACTTTTACTTGAGGTCCCCCCCTCCTCCCCTACCAAAATCCTATTCTTACTGACCCTCTGCCCAACCTAACCTAACCCCTAGTGCCTCTGCACCTTACCTGCACTTGTAATCAACTAAAGTTGATGTCTGCATGCTGTATATTGTTTTAAATGAGTAAAAAACTCTGTAACCTTTTCCTGATTGTTGTGCTATTCAGTGTCTCAAATGTCCTAAAACTTTGTAACCTTCTTGATTGAATGTCTGCACTCTGTTCACATGACGTGGAACCTTTGTAAAAGAGCCTTGGCTCAAAGGTTATTTTCTGAATACCAAATAAATAATAATAAAAAAAAAAATACTCTTTGGCTTATCCTTGGCATTGCAGGTATTTACCAGATGCTTAGTGGTTGTGGCAGCAGCCCACCAGAAGGAAGGGCTTTATGTACTACCTTATCTGGACGACTGGCTCCTGAAGGCCTCTCCATGGAAGCAGTTCTGTACATATTGTCTAGAATGAGACAGTTGTTCGAGATACTGGATGTTATGGTGAATGTACCGAAATCTGTACTTGTTCCTTGTCAGTGCCTCCAATATATTGGTGTGGTGCTGGACTCAGTGGTGGGACAGTGCCTTCCTGTTTGACCGTCCCGGTCTCTTGCTGATTTGAACAGACATGATCAGTGTCATGCACTACATAAACAAACAAGGAGGCACACAGTTTTATTTCCTGTGCAGGAAAACATTGAGAGTGTGGTACTGGGTTGTGTCTCACAGCCTTCAGCTATTAGTCATGTTTCTTCCTGGAGTTCAAACCATCTTGGCAGACAGGATAAGTAGGTCTCAGTCATTGGTACCTGAACTGGAGCTGCTGACCTCTGTGGTGCATGACCTCTTAACAAGATGGGGTTGTCCAGAGTTGGACCTTTTTGCGTCCCTACACAAAGCAAACCTGCCACATTTCTGCTCGCTCTCTTCAGGGCATGGAGCTTTTTAGTTAAATGCATTGCCCCTCTCCAGGAAATGGGAATTCCTTTGTGCCTTTCCTCTGATCCCTCTCATTTAGAGGGCTCTGCTAAAGCTGTGGGTGGAGTATGCTTCCCTAATACTGGTGGCTTCCGTCTGGCCTTGCCAGATTTGTTCTTCACTTCTGTAGCATCTGATGGTGGAGCCTCCAGTTTGGATCCCCCTTTTAATCAGGGCCTTCTGTTGCAGACTCAGGGGTCCTTGGTCCATCCGGCCCTGTGGTTCCTGCAGCTGCATACCCAGCTACTGAAGACAAAGCCATTGCCCATTAGTGGTGTTCACCTGGGAGGGACCTGGGTGTAATCCTATCTGATGACCTCAAGGTGGCGAAACAGTGCTACATGGCAGTGGGTAGAGCAAGTGGGATGTTGGGGTGTATAGGGAGAGGATCACAAACTGGAGGATGGAAGTGGTGTTGCCACTGTATAGATCACTGGCGAGACCCCACCTGGAGCACTGTGTCCAGTCCTGGAGGCCGCTTCTAAGGAAGGACATAGAAAGACTGGAGGCTGTTCAAAGGAGGGCAAACTAAAATGGTGCATGGGCTGTATCAGAAGACCTATGAGGAGAGACTGAATGACCTTAAAATATACACTCTGGAAGAGAGAAGGGTGATATGATAGAGACTTGTAAATACATCACTGGGGAAAATAACTACAAGAGGGGGGTATTTTCCAGAGAAGAAGATGCACAAGAACAAGGGGACATGCAATGAAGCTGGAAGGAGGTAAATTCAAGAGAGATGTGAGGATGTACTTCTTCACTGAAAGAGTGGTGGATGCCTAGAACAGACTTCCAGCAGAGCTGGTAGGGGCAGAAACAGTGGTGGGCTGTAAGCTTGCATGGAATAGGCACGGGAATATCAGAGGGAAGCAAGGGAAGGGCGGGATCCGGAGCCCATTTAGGGTCTGTTAAAACAGTATAGGCAGAGAATAATGGACAGACTGGTTGGGCCAAGACAGCCTTATCTGTCATCAAATTCTGTTTTTCTGTGTCTTGCTTGCGGTTAGAAAGTCTTCTACAAAACATACCTATTCTTTGAAATGGAAGTGCTTCTCTGTATGGTGTGCTTCCCATTCCACGGGCCCATTTACGTGTCCTGTGGATACTGTACTGGATTACCTTCTGTCATTATCAGACTCCGGTCTTCAGTACTCATCCATTAAGGTGTACTTGACTGCCATTTCAGCCTTCCATGCTCCTATTACTGGGCACACTGTGGCAGAATAAGAGGTGTCCCATACTTTTTTTGAAGGGCATAATGTACGTGTCCCCAGTCTGTAAACCATTCCTGCCTTGGGACCTCAATTTTGTTTTGGAAAAATTGACCTTCTCCATTTGAGCATGCTGTGACCTGTGAAATGCATTTCTTTTCATGGAAGATGTTGTTTTTGATCACTGTGCCTTCTGCTCATTGTTTCCGAGCTTCAGACTCTGATGCATGAGTCTCATTTGATTTTTAATTTCCACAAGGACATAGTGTCTTTGCATACCAGTCCTTGTTTTCTACCTAAGGTGGTGTTTAATTTTACATTGCATCAGGTCATGCACCTCCTTGTGTATTATCTGGAGCATGCTAGCGAAGGTGAGGCATTGCTCCATAGGCTTGATATACATAGAACATTGTGTTTCTATATTGATCGCAGTAAGTCCTCTCAACTTTTTGTTTCATTTGCATCTGTGTCTAGGTAGTGCCTGTCCAAATGACTTTGCTGCCTGCATTGAATTTGTTATGGGACGGTCAGGAACTTCCTGTTGCTGTGAATGGTCACACTATATGTAGTATGGCCACTTCTGTTGTTTGCTTTCAGAATGTTTCAGCAGCTGACATGTGTACTGTTGCCACGCGGAGTACTATGCAGGTCGGAATCCAACAACTCCGATTTCGTAACTTGCAAACTGAGCAGGCCTATCTAAGATCCCATTCAACACAGAGTACTTTTCTAATCACTCCTGAACCATTGGACATTTCCCAGGGATTAACCTCCATGTTAAGATCCTAGAAATGCATGGCGATGAGGATGCAATTGCAATTACAAGTCTAATCACTCATAATCATTTAAAAAAAAGATTATTATAAAGTTGAAGTTTGTGTTCATGACCCAGGAAACGGTAGCATGAACTGCTGTCCTCTACGTTATGCTGGGCATTTCTAGGAGATGAGTGCCTAGTACAGTAGTTAATTAGGAAGCTCCTTATGCTCATGAATAATTAATTAGACTTCAGTGATTTCCAGTGGAAGTTTTATTTTCATGTAGAAATTCATGCAAAAGAAATTGACAACATAAACATAGTGTCATTGGGTTTTAGTTAGAAACACCGAAGAGCTCCCTCTGTGGTACTGTTATGGGACTGCTCTGGCACATTGACCACCCCGGTTCCTGCCCTGAACACAGGATGTCAAGAGCAGAGGCTGGCAAAGAAGGCAAAAAGCATCTGCAAGACTGCCCTTCTGGAGGAGGGAGTACAAGTGCTCCCCTGGGAGAGTGACACCTCATGGTAGTGTGGGGCCATAGCTGGTGTGAGTGACCACTCCAGCGGGCCCTTCTCCCCGGATGCTGATGTGGACAGGCTGCAGATGGGAGGAGGTGGAGGGTGGACAGGGGACACAGGGGGAAAAAGGTCTGTCCAGGCAGTCTCGGGTGATGGCCTCCATCTACTTGCTCCTGCACACTAACCAGCCTTCATTAGCTGTGCATACATTACTCAGCTCCCAGCTCTTGGACACTTGACCTTGGTCGCATGCTGCTCCCTCTCCAGCACTGGCAGCAATGTGTGCGTGTGTTGGGGAAGGGGGGACCCAGACCCATGGAGGGATAGAACTGACCCAGGAACCAGATGGACAACACTGGGTGGGGTTTGAAATTAAGTTTTGCACTAACTAGCCAGCAGGGTTAGTGACTGGAAAAATCTACTGGTCCACTGGCTTTTTAATTGGCCCAGCTGGTGTACCTACTGAAATGTTAACATCTCCAGTGCAAGCCGGCAGGGCTAGTTAATGGAGAATTTTACCAGCCTGAATCCAAATCTACCAGCATTTGACCAGTGGGCCAGGGGTGAATTCAAACCATGCTGGGAGACTACAGGCGATGTCAGCAACAGTAAATCTGGTGGGCAGAAGGATGGCACATGTGAGAGTACCAGAATGAATGATGGGCCTGGGAGCAAGGAAAGAAATAAAAGAAACACGGAATGAGCTGTAGCTGGAATTAATTTTCCTTGTATGTATGCTGTTCAGTTTTAATATGGAACAGAGGGGGAAACAAATGAATACTTGTTGCATAGTATACTTCCATGTTTATTTTAAAGTGATCTCTTCTCAGCCCTTGGTAACTAATATTGTGAAACAAAAGTTTACGAAAACTGTTGTGGGCATTGTATTTGCTTTCACACTCTGGCTCCACTGGCTGATCCAGGGTATAAACAAAGTAGATTTTTTTTTATCTCTAATCTGAATGTTTGCAAGTGCTAGCATCTATCAGCCCATCTGGAATCCGGCTTTTGATAGCCACAGCATTAAACACAGAATATTGACTATCTTTACCTTTGTTTCTATTGGTTTTTCCATTTAGTATTCCATTCACTAGTTTTTAGCTTTTGAAATCTTAAACATTACATGCTTGCACGCACGCATGCACACACAAACGAACCCACACCTCCAGTTAATATTTTTTCTGTGGAGGCCGAAACCTTAAATATTGTGTGTGTGTGTGTGTGTATATATATAGATATACACACACACACACACACACACACACAACCTCCAGTTAATATTTCTTCTGTGGAAGCTGAACATTTCCATAACTCCAAATTTGGAAATAATTACTATTTTTTTTGGCAGTCAGAAATTTTCCATGCCTCAAATTTTGGAAGTCAAAATTGTTAAGAAACCGAGTTTTGGAAGGCCGTATAAAATATTGCAAGTATAAGTAAGCTTTTTTTGTGAATGGGAGAATTTGGCAAAGATGCCAGGAAAATTCACCTACTTATTTGAAGAAGTGGGTTACACTTTTTTTTTTTTTATTTTTATTGAAGAAGAAAGAATGTGACCACAATACATTACAGACATTTACTTTGTTAGTTTGTCTTATTGTACAATTCCTGTCCACATCTTGATAAAAATTTAAGGTCTACAAGCCCCCTATATTTACACCTTGATGCCCATGAGGAGAGAACTCCACATCCTTGTTCAGGGTCTCTCTCCCCCTGACCACCCTTTACATCATTTGCTTCCCATCTTCAAAGTACAAAGTCAGGGTCTCTACTGGAAATGTAAAATATCCATGGTCTCCACAGTAGCTCAGCCTGTGAGGATTTGTTATGTAATTTAGCTGTAAGAATCTCTAGATGATAGATGCTGGATACTATCCTGTTCCAATCTCCTATGGTCGAAACTATCTCTGACATCCATTGTCTTGTTATGGCCTTTTTGGCAGCCGCTAGTAAATGGGTAATAAAGTTTTATGCCAAACTGGGGTATGTGGGGGGAAATATCGCCAGGAGAACCATTTCTGCAGTTAATTCGACCTCTTCTCCCAAACATTCCGACACACCCTGTTGGAGATTACACCAATATGGCATTAATAGGGAGCATGTCCAAAAATATGGGCAAGGCCAGCTATCTGGCATCTACAGGACCTCTAGCATCTACCATGGGAGATATTTAAGTAGAATAGCTGGGGATTGGAAAAATGTACTCTGCATTTCCAGGCAAATTCCTCCAAATACATGAGTGGGTTATCTTACAAGCCATAGGGAAAGCCCGAAGCCAATCCTGTTGGGAAATTTCCATTTCCAAATCCCTACCCCAGCTTCTCATGATGGAGAGTGATGAGTCACCCAAACCCTCGCGTAGGATCTGGTATATGTGGCCCACCAAATGTTCCCACTGATGACCAGTTTATAGCATCTTCTAGGAGTTTCCAAAAAAATGGAAATGGATTGGGCTGTTGAGACGTTACGTCTCTTTGTCTTAAAAGATCATTTTTAACCTGGGTATATCTATAGGTGTCCGCTTCAGGTAAACCATAGTCACTTTGTAATATTTCAAACTGGACAATGCCCTTATCGGTTATAAATTGTCTAAAAAATTGAAGTCCCACCTTCCTCCACCTAATAAAGGTATGGTCTAATGTTGCTGGGATGAAGGATCCATCCTCCAAGATCAGAGTAAATAGAAAAAGAAATTCTTTAAAGCATTTATATTTCTTTAGGCGGTACCATTGTGTTAAAACTTGAGCTGTAAAGGGTGTAAAGTCTCTCATCTGTGGGGACTTGTTTGTTGAAGCCATGGTTATTTTCAGTATGTTGTATAAATCATTTATGGCGAACTCCAAATCCTTCCAAGGAGCTTCAAAAGACGGGGAAAGCCATAATATTAGAATCTTGAAAAAAGATGCCATAGCATATAGCTTTAAATTGGGTAAGTTTGCACCTCCCTCCGTCAATGGAAGCTATAAGAGGGACATACTTATTCGAGGCTTCTGGCCATTCTAGATAAAATCAGAAATGATTCTATCCCAAGACTTAAAGTAAAATTTAGCAGGGAAAGTTTGAATATTTTGAAACGGATATAACAGTTTTGGTAGGATGATCATTCTAATGGACTCTGTCCTCTGAAAAAAGCTCAAGGGCAAAGAGGACCATGTTGTTAACTCTGACTGAATTTGTATTGACCATGGTTCATAATTTAGTAACTCCACATTTTCTAAATTTTTTGGGATTACTATACCCAAGTACTTAATTTGTGTTTTGTGTCATTTTAAGGGGTATTTATTCTTTAATGATTGGGTTTGAGAAAAGTTTAGAGCCAGCAAATCTGTTTTGGTTATATTTAAAACAAATCCCGATATCTCTGAGAAAAGTGTCAGGGAAACCCACGGGGCCGAGAGGAAAGTCTCTGGAGAGAGGGCTAAAACCAAAATATCATCAGCAAATAAAGCCACCTTGTATTCCCTCTGACCCAAAAGGACCCCTTCTACACCTACGTTTCTCCGAATTAACTCTGCTAGAGGTTCAACATACAGAGAAGATAGTAAGGGAGACACGGGACATCCCTCTCTCGTTCCCCGTTGTATAGGTATTGGTTGGGATAATGAGCCATTAATTTGAATGTAGGCCTTAGGGGCCGAGTATATATTTTTAAGGCAGGTTGAAAAGGAATCTGGAAATGCAAATTTAGACAAGGTGGCCCATAAAAAATCCCATCCCACCTTGTCGAATGCTTTGTCCGCATCGAGGCTCATTATAATAGAGAGAATCTTTTGGGCCTGAAGATGTTCCATAATAAGGAATAATCTACGGAGATTGTCTGAAGTACTTCTTGACTTCACAAAACCCGCCTGATCTTTGTGTATTAAATCAAGTAGAATGAGTTCCAATCTGTTGGCCCAAATGGCCATAAATAATTTATAATCCATGTTTAGGATAGAAATTGGTCGATAAGATTTGGGAAGGGTGGGGTCTCTTTCTGGTTTAAGTAAAGGAGTTAAGATAGCATAGTTCCAAGAAGGAGGAGGGGTCTCTCCCTCAAAGACTGTACTACAGGCTGGGAGAAAGCTAGGTAATAGTTGGGGGATAAACGTTTTGTACCATTCTGGACTAAATCCGTCCAGGCCTGGATTTTTCTGAGATTTAATTCTTTTTACCTGGTAGAGTATCTCCTCCGGTCTAATCAGTCTTTGAAGTTGAGAAATCTGGGTTTCGAATGTTTAGGTAAAGGTTTGGTCTAAGAACTCCTGGATTCTATGTTTGTATTCCGGGCTGTATGTAAAGATTCATAAAATTGTATAGAAGTCTGTTTAATTTGGTTTTCTTTATAAGTGGTAGTGCCAGTGGGTGGGATTTTATTTTCAAAATAGTAGAAGCTCTTTTATTGGCCTCAGCTTTGTGCCAGGTTTCTTGCCTTTTGCCCCCCCTTCATAGTTGTATTGTCGTAAATATGCCAGTTGCTGAAAAGTTTTATAATCCAAAATGTTTTGTATCTCCTGTTTTAAGCCTCCTATCCGTCCCTGGAGATTAACATCTCCTTCTCTATATAAAAGCTGATAGGAGGACAGGAGATCTTCTAAAAATATTAACCTGGCGTTTTGTTTTTCAAATTTCGGGAGGTGTATTCCAGAATCTCCCCCCTCAGTATGGCCTTCAGTGTATCCCACTGAATAGTGCTAGAAACGTCCGGGGTCAGATTTTCCTGAATGGCCTGAGGGATACGTTTTCTCATGGCATCAAGAAACTCCTGATCTTTTAGAAGAGATGTATTAAATCTCCAAGTTTTAGATTTTCGCTGTTTCCCTAAGTCAATTTTTAGAATCAGGGGATTGTGGTCGGATAGTATTCTTGGTTCAATTATCATATTCTGAACTAATGTAAGGTGTTCTCCTGTAACAAAAAAGTAGTCCAGCCTAGAATATGTTCAATGGCGTGCGGAAAAAAAAGTATATCCTGGAACTGATGGGAAAGTCCTTCTCTAAACATCTTCGAACCCCAAATATCCTAAATTTTTTTTTTTAATATTTTCCTGTATTGGGTAATCTGTTGGGATTTAGAATTGGATGAATCTATATAGGGATCCAATGTCAGATTAAAATCTCCTCACATGATCAAAATTCCTTTATATCTTTCCATCATCTTTTGTAGGAATGAACGAACGACCGGAAGTGGAGTCTGTGGCGGTAAATAGGCGTTAACTAGAGTTACTGTCTGTGAGTAAATTCTTCTGGATAGAATCACAAATCTACCCTGTGGATCCGAGAAAAAGTCAAGAACCTCAAATGGGGTAGAGGCCGGTATCAAAATAGCCATCCCCCTCTTATGTTTTTTTTGGATGAGAGGAGGCAAACACCTGATATCTGCCCCCCACAATGTAATTTAGAGTGTTCTGACAAGGAAAGGCGGGACTCCTGTAGGAAAAATTAAGTCTGCTTTCTGATTGCGCAAATATTGCTTAATTTTATATCTTTTATCAGGGGAATGTAACCCATTCACGTTTAATGATAATATATTTACTGGGGTGCTAGTCATTAATATCTAAGGGGATTGTTAATATTGTGAAGGTAGGGCATTGTCCAGTTTCCAGAAAAGATTGTATATATTTGATTACATTTAAATTATTCTTTCCTCCATACTCCGGTGGCCCTAAACAGCCAAGCTCAGCATCTCCAGGGAAATGAAATATCTTTATCTGGTATACTTCCAGAAACCATGTCCAACCTTTTTTGAGGACAACAGTATAAAATCTGAGTTTGTGTCACCATCTATTTTCAATTTTAACATAAACAAACAACCCATTAATCTAAACAACTGTTGAAAAACCATTTGTCCTCTTACCAAGGAAACTATATACATTTGGTCTTCCATTCGTGTGGGGGAAAAAAAAATTTCCCACTTTGTCCCAGACCCACAAAAGCCTATGGTCTGGGAAGACAGGGCAACGCTTCTCTAGAGAGAGTATAGACCTGTCTGAGGGGGGAACTCCCCCTCTAGAACAGACACAGAATTATCGTATCTGTTCTTGTAGTGATTGGGTATTAGGCACCAAAATCTAAACTGGCTCAGATTAGAATGTTTAATAAGAATAAAAAAAATTCTCACCCTAATTCACCTTATTCTGAATCTAATTAAATTATCCGTGCCCCCTTTAACGTATATTTAATACCCAGTTCCCCCACCTCCCATTATATGAAGGATCTTTCGGCCTATCTAAAACTAGATTTTTGGAGAATATATCACAATATTATCCCTTCAAAAAAGATAAATGATTACTGACTCGGTGGCGTGAAATTAGAGTGAAACTCCCTGCATGATCCCACCCAATAAAAGGAAGGAGCAATCTCGAAACCCACCCCTCCCCAGACTATTAACGTTACATTTCCACCCCCAGACCAAGCGTCCTCCCAGTCTCCCCAATCAGCAACCTTCAATGACATCATTCCCCCCCCCACCAGTGAAGGATAATCACTCCCATATATTTTCCCTTCAAATTCTATTTTGTCCTCAGATAGTAAGGATAAAGTCCATTCTAGAGTTTAAAGTTCAAGTTTGAGGCATATACTTCCATCTTTGAGTTAAACCATAGGAAATCATCCATGCTGGTCGAAGGAGCGGAATGTTCGAAAGTTAGAGTGTAAAACGAACAAAAAACAAGACAAAAAGGTGGGGGAAAGGCGCCCTCCAAGCTTGAGGGAGGTGGGGAAAGAAGGCAGTCTCCATGTCCTGCTATCTAAAGGAGATGCCCTTCCTCAGCCCCAGAAACCCAAACTAATCCAGATCTCAGTGGCCCCCTCGCACCACCCCGTCCCCCCACCTCTGTATATCTCCCAACATCCAAAGCCTCCAGGTCTTCTTTTAGTCATTACTGCCGATCAAAGGAGCAGAATGTTCGAGAGTTAGAATGTAAAACAAACAAAAACCAAGGCCAAAAAAAAAAAAAGGGTGGGGGGAGAAGGCCGCCCTCCGAAACGAGGGAGGTGGGGGGAGAGAAAGGCAGTCTCCATATCCTGCTATCTATTTCACCCAGTATAGAGGGACATTTATTATGCAGGGATCCTCTAAAGTAGATGCCCTCCCTCAACCCCACAAACCCCCAACCAATCCAGATCTCGGCAGCCCCCTCAAACCACCCCGTCCCCCCCCCCACCTCCATGTAGCTCCCAACATCCAAAGCCTCCAGGCCTTATTTTAATCATTACTGGAGGAAGGGGGCAGCAGGGAGCTCCCTGCCCTGTTACTTTTAAACGGGTTGTATTAGATTGGTGGGGAGAGGAGAGAATGGATCCACCAATCAATCCAAGAATAGAGAGGGGAGAAAGGCATCCGCCAGGATCGCCAGGAGATCATCGTCCTCACCCCACTAAAAAGTGAAGATATAAAGTGGCTCCAGCTTTAGCGAATTAATTCCCTTCCTTCAACCCCTCTAAACTCCAGATCTAGGCCATGGCAGTCCCATTTCCCTAATTGCCTCCCCCATCCCCCAGTGTACCTGCACAGATATGTCTGTTTAAGGCTGCAGAGTAGGATTTCTAAGGTGCTGTATTTTGTCTAATATTGTCTATAGTATCCGGTCACCAATTTCTATTCTGGAAGCTCCTCGAATCCCTGGCCTAGCTGAAATATTCTGGTCTCTCATCACCATCTTGGGGACCTCTTTCACATCTAGGATTCCTCTCTGAAAAAGATCCGATCTGGCCTCCGATGCTGACTGGTAGGTAATGTGACCTCCCGGGAACTGAACCACCAATCTTGCAGGATATGAAGTACGGAATTTTAAGTTCTTTGCTCTGAGGGATGGGAATAGCGATGTGTACTCTCTTCTCATATGCTGCGTAGCCGGGGCATAGTCGTTATCGAACAGGATTCGCTGTTCTCTCCATTGAACTCTCTGTTTTTGCCAGGCTTTAGTTAAGAGCTGGTCTTTTTGGTAGAAGCTAACGAATTGCATCCCAAATGATCTAGGGCGAGCGTCTGGCTTGGAAGGGCGTGGGCCTAGCGCTCTATGCGCCCTCTCTATATCCAGCTGATAATCCCGGCCCAAGTCTAAAGTTTGTCGCAGCAGCATATCAGCAAAGGCAACTGGATTGTTGCTCTCCTCTCCCTCTGGTAATCCGAATACACGTATGTTTTTTCGTCTGTCTCTGTTCTCCATGTCCTCCAGCCTAACAGATGTGTGTAATTGCTTGTCTGCTAATGCATATACTGCTTTCTCCATGATCGATATTTTGTTATAATTGGCTGTAGTCTGGGTTTCTACCACGCCAGTTCTAGATTGCAGCTCTGTCAGTTCCGTTCAAATATCCTGAAGGGCCTCTCTCATCTCTGACCGAAACGCTGATATTGCTGCCAGGATAGTTTCAGAGTTAGGAAGATCGGGTACCTGTTTCTTTTTTTCTTTATCTCTTCTACCCCTCTTTGTTTCCAATTGTGGGAGAGCGGACTGGTTTGAATCCGAGCTTTGTAGTTCATTTTCGTCCTCGTCTTGCAAATCCCTAAGCTGTTGGAAATGGTTGCGGTCCGAGTGTGCCATTTTTCCACGTTACCCGGCCCCAGTAACTGTTATGTTTCTTTGTTTTAGCTTTTCTCTCTTTCTTCTCCGTACCCTTTTCTAGTGCGTTAAAGCTTATAAAAACATAGAAGTCGATGCTGTAAAGGGGAGATTCTACTGTAAAGACAAATGTGGGGTGAGAGCTGAAGTCCGTTGCGTCCTCACGGTGCCATTTCACAACCGGAAGTCCCCAAAGTGGGTTACACTTTAAAGTGTCTGTTTCAATGTAACTAATTACATGCAACATGATAATTACACTGTAGTTACATGTTTGTTGCATGCAGTTATGTTGCAATTGCATTGTAGTTATATTGTAACTACAGTTGTAGTTAAGTGATACTTAAAGTGTAACCAAGGAGTGCTGTGGGATCTTTAACGTTCACCTGAGCAACCACCAGAAAGGGCAGAGGTTGCTCAGGTGGACCTTGGTTTAAGAGTTCATCCAAACAATGTCTCATCTCAAAAATACATAATCCTCCTAGTACTGCACTCGGGTGCCAGTGCTTGTTGGATGAGCCCAGTTCTGGAGTGGGACTGGAACCCATGACCTTCTGGCCCAGAGGTGGATGTGCTACCAACTGATCCATGCTGACATATATATGTTGCTGGCATTGTCCTCCTGGTATCCACCATTTTTCTTCCAATGATCCTTGCCCCTTCCACCACTCTGCCAGAACTGCAAATAGCCTGTGGAGCTTTGCATGCATGCGCGCTTGCACACACATGCACACACGCGCACACACACACCCACCCCCATGTGGAGGAGCAAGCCCTTTGGCCCAGTGCATGTGGCCACTAAGGCTGAAGAACATAGTGTTACCTCTTCCTGGCTGGAAGAAGCTGCTATTGGCAGCATTCTGCCAGTCTTAACTGCCTGAGCACCAGTGTCCTGAGTTCATTCCCTTTGAGACAGTGGACAGCCCCCAGATAAAATGTTTTTTAATCTGTTTTAGAAGGGTACATGTATTTATTTCTGTGTCCAAGCTGATGTGGGGTCTGAGTGTCACAAGTCACCTAGAAGGCTACAAGTTCTGACTTGTCAAGCATTCTGATTTCACATCAAAGTACAACTACTGAGTTTAATTTGTTGGCCTCCATTGTAGTTTATGAAGCGATAGGCACAAGTGTAACATTCTTTCAAAGGAGGCCATGTTGTCAAGGAGAAGAAACTGTTATTTGTTGCTGCAAAACTAACATTGTTCTAGGTTTTTGTATGCAGAAGAGCTGGACACTTGAGCTCCTGCATTGGAGTTGCAGAATGTGGCCCATACCTCTTGCCAGGAGTGACCTTTGTACCCTTTCTTGGATTTTCTGCAGCCCTGTTTAAGATTCATTTATTATTGCATAATACGATGCAGAGTTCCCTTTCATGTTACCTACTTCCTCTTAGGCTGCGTTGGGGATGCAGATTTCTGTATTCTGCATTGTAATGCTGTCCATGAGAATAACCCTAATAAGTCCAAATGGGTCACATGACCCATACCTTAAAATCAGGATACTACTGCCTCTTGTAGCATCTTCATCTGTTCAGTCGTGTTGAAACCCACGAGGATGCAGAAGATTGAGATGATTCTCCCCAGCACCACCAGTCTTTCTTTCTCCAGGGTAAATGTGTTAAGGAACATCATTTTTCTCATAGCTTTTGTCTTTCATGCCACGGATCATTTTGATGGCCCTGTGTTGCAACCTCTTGATGGCTTCCATGTTTTTGTTTAGATTGAGCAGCTCTGAACTGCAAGCAGTACTCCAGGTGGGGCCTGACCAGGGCCTTGTAAAGTAGTAGGATTATTCCTCCTGTGCTGCTGGTGCCCCCCACCCATTTTTTTTGATGCAGCCCATCCTTCTTTGTACCATTGCACTATACATCCAGCCCTGCTCTTGCAAGTATCAGTCAGTGTGTGTGGTGGGTGACCATAGTCTGGACCCTCTTCTGATTGGCTGGAAGGGGCTGTCAGATCAGACCGCATCATTGTTGATTTGGGGTGGGATAGAAAGAGGGAGAAGATTGGTGGAAACATGGATGGCATCCAGGTGTACAATGCCACCATGTCCTCCCTTCCCAGTTGTGACACCAGAACGTCTGGGTCCCCTGTCCCTTCCTGTTCCAGTGCTTGGACCTTTTGGTAAGCTACCCCTTCCCACTTCTGACTTTCGAACATCTGGGTCCTCTAGTCCTCTGTGTCTTCCCAGTTTTAGGTCCTGGACCTCTGGGTCCACAGTCTTTCTTAGTTCCAGCATTCAGACCTCTGGGTCCCCTGTTCCCTAGCTGTCACAGCTCACATATCTCTGGGTCCTCTGCTTTCTCCCAGTTTCAGCTCCTAGATTTCTAGGTCCTCTGCCCCCTCCCACCTGTAGCTCCCTAACCTGTGGGTCCCCTGTTACCATCTCTCGCTTAAATCAGGAAAGTTTCATCTGGCTCTGCTTTTGCTTTATTGGCCACATCTAGAGGTGTAAGTCCATGTCATTTGTCACAGAGTGCTTTGGCAGTGACTATCTGGGGGCCGTTGGTGACTACTTCAGCAGGTGTGGGAACCAGGGCTTGTGGACAAACTAAAGATGAGCCTGGAAGATATAAAAATTAGACAAAGTAAAAATGTAGAATGTTATCATAAAATGAGATTATTACTTTTAATTTTAGTGTACACTTGGGTCCTGAATTTAAAAAAAAGTATTTTTGGACGTCCAAATAAAAGGAATTTTCATCCCATTGTCCAAATGTGCTAGACCAAGTTTAATTTAGTCTATAATGTATCCAATTTGCAACTGCGTGCAAAGTGCTTTATTTCTAGTAAGTGGGGCAGATGGACGTCACTCAGAAATGAGTTCCATAGAACAAGGGAGCCACCAGAAAGATGCTATCCTCTGCCAGTTTCAAACAAGACTGTGAAACTATAAGCAGCCCTAACTAATGGATCTCAAAACCATGGCAGGACTGTAGGGGGTCAGTAATTTGCTTATGTACCGGGCTTTAACTACCAGCAAAAGTACATTACATTCATTGCACTATCTAATATGCTTTAATCAGCTTAAACAATCAACAGATAATGGGATCTACCATCATTTTAATATTAGGCTTGGTCTACCCATCGGGTAGCTGGATTGAGTAGGTCAGGTGTCAGTGATTTTTGGCTGGGTAGGGTAGTTCGGGTAACTTACTACCCTACCCGACATAACAATGTACTTTACGGAGTGAGTAGTTTTGACATGGGTAACGGGTAATATATATATATATATTTTTTTTTTTTTACTTTTTATTTATGGATTTTCATCTTCAGATTACAACATGTACATAAACTTACATACACATTTCAGCATACAATAGATAATAGCCCATTATCTGTACAGTCGTTACTACATAGAACTGTTGGTGCAAAAGGATTACACCCAGGCATAGGCCCTCTACCCCCAGTGCTCATAAGGAGTAAATGTATAGAAAAGATAAGCTCATAGGATATCCCACTCTCACCACAGGGTATAACATAAACTATACACCGAGCTTTCCTCCCACTAGCAGACTTATATGTTGTATTGGGGGGAGAACAAATGCACAAGGGACTCTATATTGAAAAAAAACAGATTGTCTGAGCTCGGCTAAGTTATTATTAGACCCTACACCCTTAGGCCTCCACTGTGGGGACTGTGTAGGGGGAAGAATAGCATTAAAGGAGATTCCAAAGTCCACAAACTGAACAGTGTACATCAACACACCTTTTGAAGTCTGTCCCTATGCATGTAAAATTACCCAGTAGGCTAGGAAAAAGAAACATTTTTTATAAACATTGAACAGTTAAGCAAACATTCCTGCCTACTTATCATAATTTCAAAGGAACATCCAACAGGTAGCCCAAAGTAACATATCCACAGGGACCTTCTTCAGCATCCCTGGGCAGCAAGAGCCATAGTCCTGCTAGAGTCACTCCTGCTCTCCTTCTGAATCTGGATCAGAGGCTCTTGAGTCCATTTTAGAAATCAGTCTCTCTGCATAACTAGATGCAATGCTGGGTCCATAAAGACATGGGAATTTTGCTGGTGGGTTATGTGTATTTATTTATTTATTTATGTATGTATGTATGTATGTCTCGGATTACAGACCTTTGCGAAGGATCCACATCAAAACGGTAAGCAGTCAATCGGTACATACTGGTTACATACAAGGGTTACATAACAAGTTTCATTGGTGGTACAAACATGAATATGAGATTCAGTCAAACACTTGGTACATACAGGCTGCCATCATAGTTACACAACAAGTTATATAGTTGGTTCACGTGTGATAATGAGATTCAGACATGGCTTTTGGATGTAAATGGTTGTACAGAAAATCAAGGAAGATTGTTTGTTTCGCTACGTAGAAGGCGGAGGGACCTCCAGTGGAAAGTAGTAGGCAATGGAGTTGGGGGGAGTGGTGACCAGGCAGGACCGAGGCCCATTGTCAAGGTGAAGTAGTTGGGGGGAGGAAAGTTTAGGACCAGTGTAGGGGGATTGAGCAGGTGCAAGGGTGGAGATAGGGATAGGGGTGTGGAGGGGGATTAGGAATAGAGGGGATAATGGAGGAGGGGGGATAATGGAGGAGAGGGCATAATAGAGTAGAGGGGATGATGGTAGACAAGGTGAGGATAGGTAAGAGAGACAAGGGGTATTAAGGAGAAGTGTAAGCGTGCAGAAAAAAGCATCTGAGCCTTTACCTCTTTTGCCAGAAGTGATTTCTTAACAATCTGTAGCTTTTTCTTTCGATCTTGTGTCTGGGAGGACAAATTAGGGAAAAATCGTAAGCGGTTTCCCTCCCAGACAATGTCCCCTTTTTTTCTGGCTGCTTGTAGCAGTGGAATTCTTGCTTCTGGGGTGGACAGGGTAACGATCGCCATCATTGGTTTTGAGGCTGATCCCCCTCAAACCCCCTGGTGCAGGCAAATGGTGAATGCCTGCACAATGCTGGTGCCTATGTTCCAGTTCAAAAGTTCCAGATCTTCGAATGTCATGCGATCAACTGCTGACACAAGCTCCATATGGCCGGCAAATCGAGGAGGAAAACCCACTATTCGGACATTCCTCTGCCGAAGGCCATTCTCCAGCATCTCCACTTTTGACCGCAGAAAATTGATGTTGCGGATTAGGCCTGCACTTACTTCAGACTGTCATTCTGAAGTGGAGGTAAGGTCAGCTATTGCCATGGTGTTGTCTGTAATCTTTTGTTCGAGATCAGAGAATTTTTGTTCCATGGCAGTCAAACGCTTGTTCATTTCGTTACTGGTCTCCTGCAATTGTGTTAGTAGTAGAAAAATCTGTGAGCATTCCGGCAACGAGGAAACAACTGGGCCTCCAGATTTTGTTGAAGCGCTGGTCCCCAGGCCACCAAAATACTATTCAAGCCCTGAGGATAAGTGTTGGTGCTGTTTTTTTGGTCCCATTTTGTTCTCTAGCGGTTCCGACATACAGCCGATTACAAAGTGCCACTAAATAGGCAATGAATATTATTTAAGAAACTTATAAAGTGTCGTGAGCAAGGGAGCTCGAGAAAGATTGACTGCTCTGTTGAGTGCTCCACAGCGCCCCCAACCCCGGTTACAGGTAATTTTTTTTTAAACAGGCATTACAGGCAGCCTGTGGGGTTTCCCAGGCTGGAAACAGGCATGAAAGGGCAGCCTGTGGGGTCCTTCATGAGCTCACAGCAGAATTAGGAGCACATGACACCAGGCTGACAACCTAACTGGTCAGTGATATCTGTACTCCGTCTGCTGTGAGCCCGTTGCACAGATAGCAGCCGGACTCTGGAGGGAGTAGAAAGAATCAGGCGTGTGCTCTGAAGACTGCTATTAAATTGCAACAAAAACTTATAGAAAAAATTAAAAACCTCCACGAAGGAGCAAAGGGAGTGGGGGTTGGGGTTGAGGACTGAAACAATCTCAGGAGGGGGGAATCATCCTTTCAGTCAAGGAAGTGGATGGTGATGCAGTGCTTGGGAGAGAAGGAGCAATGTGGGCGTGGCAAAAAGAAAACACAAGGCAAGGCAAGGCACTGGCAGCTGGTTTGTGTCTCTGCAGTATAGTGAAAGCCATTGGCTGTATTACACTGTTGGGTGCCCTGAACCCTGTCATACTGTGACATGGCTACACTGTATGTGTGTCTGCAGCATAGTGAAAGCCATTTAGGCTGTATTACACTGTCTGTTAGGTGCCCTGAGCCCTGTCATTTATTACTGTGACATAACTACACTGTGTGTGTGTGTGTCTCTCCGCAGCATGGTGAAAACCATTTAGGCTGTATTAAACTGCCTATTAGGTGCACCGAGCCCTGTCATTTATTACTGTGACATATGTACATTGTATGTCTCTCTGCAATATAGTGAAACCCATTTAGTCTTAGGGGACTTCAGTATGGATTGGCTCACTGCTAAATCCCACTCCCTAAAAGCCATCTGTGATGAGCTGGGTCTTACACAGATGGTAACTGAACCCACAAGAATCAATGCTTCAAACTCTGCCAACAGCTCACTGTTAGATGTCATCTTAACCTCGCATCCCCATAAGATCTCACATTCCGCAGTTTTCCATAACAACATGAGTGACCACAGTATCGTTGTATGTAGAAGATTCCAGTCTAAAACCCAGCAGCACCCTAAATTCAGAATCAAACGTTTGTTCCATAAATTCAACGCAGTAAACTTTCTAACCGATCTAGCTATGATCAGGTGGCAAGACCTATATCTTGCCAAATCTGCTGATGCCGCCGTCTCTGTCCTAAATGACAACCTCACCACCCTAATTAACAAGCATGCGCCTCTTATTAAAATGAGGGTGCAGAAAATCTCGCATCCGTGGTTCACCCAAGAGCTCAAATCTGCACTTACCAATAGAGATAAGCTATGGGCTAGGGCCAGGTACACAAAGAACCCGGCAGACTGGCAGGCATTTAGAACTGCCAGAAATGCCTGTGTTAAAAGTGTACGTGCTACTAAAGCAAACTTCTACATCTCCACTCTGGAGCAAGCCAGAGGGAACTCCCAAAAAATCTGGAAGACACTGAGATCCATTGAAGGCCATCCTGCTGCTTCCTCCCTTCCCACCAAGACTCTGGCCAAGGACGGGATGTTTGAAAATAAACTGCGAATCCTCGAAGAACTTAACCTTCACTTTGCCACTGCCGGGTTGGCATTCGACTCCTCCCCATATGCTAGCCGAGTGAATAGCAACACTAGCCCAGATTCTACACATGCTACTCCACCTCATCCCTTCCAGTTGTGCCTGTTTAGCTACAAAGAAGTCAAAGACATAATTCTTAGCCTTGACACCAAGAAAAGTGCAGGGGACGGTGGCCTTAAATCATTTTTCTTGCAGTTAGGCTATGCCCAGCTCACAGCCCCCGTCCTTCACATCTTCAGCCTCTCTATTACCACAGCCACTGTTCCATCCTGCTGGAAATCTGTCCATGTTCTTCCGCGCTTCAAATCAGGAGATCCTTGTGACTTAAACAACTTCCGTCCTATCTCTGTCTTGCCCATTCTCTCCAAAGTGCTGGAAAAACTTATATACAACCAACAAAAAAATCACCTTGAAGCGCACTCAGTCCTAAACCCGGCCCAATCTGGCTTCAGGTCGAAGCACAGTACCATCTCAGCCTTGGCTAAAGTCTCTAATGACTGGATCCATGCTATGGACACCAAGAAGGTTACTGATGCAGTCTTTGTAGAACTCAGTAAGGCCTTCAACACTGTAGACCATCACCTCCTGATCACCTGTCTTGCCTACATAGGTGCCACTCCACTTCCCTTACAGTGGTTTAACAGTTATCTCACGGGAAGGTTACAAAAAGTCAAAGCTGATGGTCTACTATCTGCCCCCCTTCCAACTGCCAGAGGAGTCCCTCAAGGCTCCATCCTAGGACCAATCCTTTTTTCCCTGTACATCAACAACCTTGACTCCACAAAAGAACTCTAGCATACATTTCTTTGCAGACGATCACGGTTTTATCGCATCAGGCTTGTCCTTAACTGAAGTCAGGGAAGCACTCCAAGCTGACTTTATCCAGTTAAAAAACCTTATCAATGCCAAGCTTCTCTTAAATGCCAAAAAACCAAGACAATAATTTTCTCAAGACTTGCCTTGTCTGGTACCTACCTGCCCCACCTAAAAACTTCATAGTTACCTCCCTAGGTGAACCCTTGGAAGTCGTACCTAAATTTTAATATCTAGGTATGTGGATAGACAACAAGCTTTCCTTCAATGACCACATGAGGATCTATCAAAGAGGCTTAAAAGCACGTTGGGTTTCTTCTTTAGAAATAGGACCCTCTTTTCTCTCATAACCCGCAAAAGACTTGTCCAAGCAACATTCCTTCCCTTGCTTGACTACGGAGACATTATCTTTATCTCCTCCCCAACCTTGAGCCTATCTAAACTGGACGTACTCTATCACCATGCTCTTCGCTTCATTACTAACTCTGCGTACAGGACCCACCACTGTGATCTTTATGCAGCAGTAGGGTGGACCTCTCTTGCCACCAGACGCCTCCTGCATGCTGGCATTTGGACCCTCAAATTACTACTCCACAAACTGCCTGTCTATTTAACGTCTCTCATACACATCTCACATAGCGCCTACTCCTTAAGGAAATCCAACCTTATCCTACTAGATGTTCCCAGGACACTTACCACAGCTGGCCAAAGAGCTGTCTCATACACTCTCCCAAACATTTGGAACCAACTACAAGCCATGCTGAAGCTAACCAGCATCATATCAATTAACTCCTACAAAACACTAGGTATCTCTAAATTAAAAGACATATGTAGGTGCTACTAGGCCCCCAACGCCAAGTCAACTTCCTAGGTACCAACTGGCCCTCTACTTATTAAGCTGAAATGTGTTGCATAATTTAGAGCAAGGTTAAAGCTGGAATGTACTGCATATATAGCATAAGGACTTCTATTGTGTATATCTCTTGTATTATATATTTTTTCTTTGTTGTTCTATATTTTATGTCTCCTGTCTATGTAATTGTGAACTGTATGTGTATGTGCCTCAGGACCTCCTTGTGAATGAGCTTGCTCACCGGAGTCTTTCCTGCAAAAATTAAAAAAAAATTTAGGTTAGTTGTATTACACTGTTTGTTTGGTGCCCCAAGCCCTGTCATGTAAAAAAAAAAAAAATGTATTGCTATGACATAGCTACTCTTGTGTGTCTCTCTGCAGCATACTAAAAGCCATTTAGGCTGGCTGTATTACACTGTCTGTTAGGTGCCTCAAGCCCTGTAATTTATTACTGTGACATAGCAACACTGTGTCTCTCTGCAGCATAGTGAAAGCCATTTAGGTTGTATTACACTGTTGGGTGCCCCGAGCCCTGTCATGTATATTACTGTGACATAGCTATACTGTGTCTCTCTGCAGCATAGTGAAAGCCATTTAGGTTGTATTACACTGTTAGGTGCCCCGAGCCCTGTCATGTATATTACTGTGACATGGCTACACTGTGTGTCTCTCTGCAGTATAGTGAAAGCCATTTATGTTGTATTACACTGTTTGTTAGGTGCCCTAAGCCCTGTCATTTATTTCTGTCTGTGTCATAGCTACACTGTCTGTCTCTGCAACAGTTAGTGAAACAATATCCATTCATTTCACAGCTGTGTCTACTATGTCTCACATTTCCCAGTCTGAATCTACTGAATCTACTAAAAGGGAGCATAGTGCTGCTGCACATGCAACTGTTTATGATATGGACAATATGAATCATACCACTAATGAAGAACATAGTGACAAAAATAATATCACCAGGACTTGCACTAAATGTCCTTCTGAACCAAAAAAGCATGTTAGCAATGAAATGATAGTAGAGTTTTTGGAAGAACTGACTGGAGTTGCTCGTAGAGGCACTGAACATTTTGCCACATGTGCCAAGATACTTCCAGCTGCTGAAGCAGCATGCAAGAAGACATCTTCCTCAAATATAGCTCAGATGTGGCTAGCCCGATGGTGCTGAGGGCTGAGGTGCTGGACGCCTTACCTTGCGCTATGCCGGCGACCCAGGTTCGGGAATGGACTCGTGTCGTCAGGGTGCCATCACGGGGGGCCACGGGTAGGAGCGGACTGAGCAGCCAGAAGGCAGGTCTCCTCTCCTGGGGTGGTCGCCACCCCCCCCCAGTCCCGCTGCCACCAGGTGGAGGTCCGGTGGTTAGTGTAGGCGGGGGGGGCGACACCGTAGGGTGGGAGCGTTGAGACACGGCATATGAATGCCTCCACATGCGCACATCCAAGGCAGGGGATCAGGGAGAAAAAAATGAAAAAAGTAATGAAATACCTATGGAAAAAATAAAACAAAAATATAGCTCAGATGCTGAGGCAGCGAATGCTGATAGAGATGGTGATGATAGTGGGGACTGGGAATGGGTTAGCCCAGGCTATGTCCCAAATGGTGATAATGGCACTTCTAGTTCTTCTGAGTCTTGTGGCGATGAGGTCTGTAGTTTCAGTGAGGGAGTAGGAGAAGGATGCCCCTGTAAGGCATGAGAGGCAAGTGCAGAAAAATAAATGATATGCTAAACGTAAGAGTAAGAAGATGAGCATGAATGAGAGCAGTCCATCTCAACAAGGAAATGGCAGTGTAGGGTTTAATCCAAGTCCCTTAACTATATAAAAAATAGTGCCTGGCACCATGATACAAAGCGCAAAAGATAAATCTTTAGTGTGGAATTTATTTTATATTGACCTTGCAGACAACTCTCGAGCTGTATGCAGTCTGTGCAAAAAGAGCATCAGTCATGGTGGCAAAGTGGGAAGTTTTAGAACATCAGTAATGATACGACATACAAAGGCAAAGTACGCAATTGAGTGGGGCAGGGCAAGGAGTGTGATTGGTGTGGGCGGTAGAAGAGGTGGTGGTGGTGGCATTGACCATAGTGACAATGAACTGGAAGCAGAAACTGACATTGAATCACTTGCTGTGTCCTTGCAGTCTTCCCAGACAAACGTAGGTGGTTTTCTTCTGACACCAAGTACTGCAAAATCTCAAAGCAGTACTCCACATGAAAAGGCATAAAAAATACATTCCCCAAAAAATTTAAAATATCTCATCATTCTCATCAACTAACATTAAAAGAAAGTGTTGCAATGACATCAAAATTTACCCACTAGCATCCAACGTGCCAGCTGGTAAATAGAGCCATTGCAGAGCTGTTGGCCAATTATCAACTCCCTTTTGCTTTTGTTGCCCAAAAGGTTTCCTCACATTCATGAACTTTATTAAACCATGGTACACTGTTCCCTGTCAAGCATATTTCTTGAAAAATGCTGTTCTACAGTTGTATGACTTGGTGTGTACTGCAGTCATTAAGCAGTTGAAACTCTCTGAGATGCAGCAGGTTCACATAACTACAGATATCTGGACCAGCAACCAAACAGTTGATTACTTGACTGGCAAAGCTCATTGGTCAAGTTTTCAGGCAGAAACCAGTAATCCCCATACTACCGTAAGCAGTAGGAAGCAGGTTGTATTATGTGTCACCAGTTTTGAGGAAAACTACACTGCTGTGAATATTTTGCAGGAGCTGGAATAACAATTCCAGAAATGGCTTACTCTATATTCCTTATCTCCTGGATTCATGGTGTCAGTTAATGGTGCCAACATAGTCAAAGCTGTTAGAGATGGCAACTACCAACACATACCTTGTTTTGCACATTGTTTAAATCTTCTCATCCATAGTTTTTTTAAATGGAAACAGAAATGTTGAAAACCGGTTAACATTGAGTCCTGGTGGCCATTTTGGGTCAGGTTCTATAATGGATGGCGTCTACTGGACCCAACGAGTTAAGTCTTGCTAGGAAAATATGTGGGCATTTCAGCCGCTCTCTGAAAGCACAACAAATCCTGAAGGGGCTGCAGAGGTCAAACAACTTACCACGGCATACATTAAAGCAGGAAGTTCCAACCTGCTGGAATTCAACATTTTACATGTTGGAAAAGCTGCTTGAACAGAAAAAAAGCTGTACATGACTACATCATGCGCAGAATCAAATAGGTAAAGTAGACATCATCCTCTGTTCCAGCAGCTGGACTCTACTTGAATATTTGGTCACCTTATTGGAGCCATTCGGGGCTGCCACACATGATGTCCGTGTGGACCACTATGATTCTCAAGAGAGGTAAGGGCCAAAAGTGTGAGTTTCAGAAAATACATGGAGACTCATAGGGAGGAAGACAAGGAGGTGTACCTAAAGAATGTAAAGGAGATGGGGAAGGCTGTAAGGAAAGCAAAGGCACAGACTGAAGAAAGATTAGTGCAGATGGTGACATAAGGGGACAAGACATTCTTTAGGTACATCACAGAAAGAAGGAAGACCGGAGGGAGAATTGTAAGGCTCAGAGGGGATGCAGGGGAGTGTAAAGAGGGAGACCTGGATAAGGCGGAAGTACTGAACAAATACTTCTGTTCAGTATTCACTGAAGAGGGGGAGGATTACGGACCTCAGCTGAGTAGTAGACATGAAGGGGGGCAGACACTAGTCTATTCACTGCGAAGAGAGTCCTGGAGGAGCTCACAAAACTGAAGGTGGACAAAGTGATGGGGACAGATGGCATACATCCAAGGATATTAAGGGAACTGCAAGGGGAGCTAGCAGCACCCCTGGCAGCCATGTTTACCGAGTCACTCAACACAGGAGTGGTTCCAAAGGACTGGAGGAGGGCACATGTAGTCCTTCTTCACAAAAGTGGTAGTAAGGAGGAGGCAGGGAAGTATAGGCCAGTCAGCCTTATCTCAGTAGTGGGGAAGATCATGGAGGCATTGCTTTTAGAAAGAATAGTGGCACACTTGGAATCCAGCGGGGCTCAGGATGCGAGGCAACATAGTTTCACAGCAGGATGGTCGTGTCAGATGAATTTGATAGATTTTTTGGTCTGGGTGACAAGGAAATAAATCGGTTGGGGGGGCAATGGACATTTCCTACCTCGATTTCAGCAAGCAAGCAAAATGTTATGAAATGCTATTCCAATATATCATAGCGTTTTATAAAAATCACAAATCATAAAAACATTCAGTTCAGTAAATCAAAACATTAAAAGCATATATAGTGGTCCCTCCCCCCCAGAACTTCCAAGGAGGGTAATTAGAGACACTGTTATATGGTGCACCGTAATAATGTAATGTAAACTGCTATGAAAGATGTCACTGCTATATATACATGTAAGAATGTCGCATGCCAATAACTTGCATATGTACTACTGTTTGCCATGTTTTCTTGTACTGTAACTCCCAGGTCGCCCCTGAAAAAGGGACCTCTGGGGCCCAGTGGGCCTACCTGGTCATCAAAATTCAGTAAATAAATAATAAATAATATAAGCAGCAGGATTAGATATCACAAAACACCAATTTAAATCGTTACGTTTTCAAGGCCTTTGACACTGTCCCACATAAAATACTGGTTAACAAGATGGGTAGTATGGGCATTGGGCACAGGGTAGTAAACTGGGTTAGGGTTAGGAACTGGTTAACGGACAGGAAGCAGAGGGTGGTGGTAAATGGAATCCAGTCTAGGGAGAGGGAGTGACCAGTGGGGTGCTACAGGGATCTGTCCTTGGGCCAGTCCTGTTTAATGTCTTCACTGGTAACATTGCAGTAGGGCTGGAGGGAAAGGTCTGCCTGTTTTGTAGATGACATGAAGATCTGCAACAGGGTTGATACTCCAGACGGGGTGGAGAGAATGAGGAGGGACCTGGGGAAACTTGAATAATGTTGAGAGGAGTGGCAGCTCAGATTCAGTCCAAAGAAGTGCAAAATAATGCACCTGGGACAAGGGAACCCTGGGGAGAGCTGTAGGATGGTGGGAGTTGCTGGTTATCATCATGGAAGAAAGGGACCTGGGAGTTATAGAAACTGAAGCTGATGGCAGATAAGGACAGCAAGGCCCATTCAATCTGCCCACTTTTTTCTGCCTTATGAATGTGCCATGGGCCTTTACTCTGTCAGTGGCCTATCTATTCATACTCATCTGTATTGCTCCTTTATGCCTATCCCATGCCTGTTTGAAGCCCTGCACTGTATTCATATTCACCACTTCCTGTGGTAGGCTGTTTCATGCTTCCACCACACTTTCTGTGAAAAAGAACTTCCTCACATTACCCCTTAATCGGCCTCCCTCTAATCTCGTGCTGTGTCCTCTTGTCCTGCTATTTTTCTTATATTGAAACATGTTAGACTCTTTCACCTTGTTAATGCTCTTAAGATATTTGAATGTTTCGGTCATATCACCTCTCTTCCTCCTTTGCCCTAGGATGTACATATTGAGCTCCATTAATCTGTCCTCGTATGTTTTCTGATGCAGTCCCTACACCATTTTGGTTGCCCTTCTCTGGACTGCCTCCATTTTGTTAATGTCCTTGTGCAGTTGTGACCTCCACTACTGCATGCAGTACTCCAGATGGGGCCTAACCAGTGTCTTGTAAAGAGGGATTATTGCCTCCCTCTTACGACTTGTGATATGCCTGCTAATACACCCCAACATCCCTCTAGCCATACCTACTGCTTTAGTGGTCTGCTTGAATGATTTCAGGTAATCTGTGATGATGATGCCCAATGCTCTTTCTTCCCTTGTGAATGCCAGCAACTCCCCTCCCAACCTATTGGTAGCTTCAGGGTTTCTCTTCCCTATGTGCATTATCTTGTACTTCTTTGCGTTAAACCCCAGTTGCCACTCTTCTGACCATTTTGCCAGTTTATCCAGATCTCTTCTCATTCTGCCCACCCCATCTGGATCATCTACTCTTTTGCAGGTCTTAGTGTCATCTGCAGACTGACAAACCTTACCCCCCAGTCCATCTGCAATGTCACTGATGAAGATATTGAAGACAGCTGGCCCCAGGACTGATCCCTAACTTACCCCACTTGTGACTTGCATCTCTTCTGACTGTATACTGTTTACCATCACTCTCTGTTTTCTGCCCACCAACCAATTTGCCACCCAGTTGATCAACCTCTGACCCAGCCCGAGCCTACCCAGTTTATTAATCAATCTTCTATGTGGAACAGTATTGAAAGCTTTGCTGAAGTCAAGGTAGGTGACATCAACTGCTCCCCCTTAGTCCACCACTCTGGTTGCCCAGTCAAAGAAATTTATGAGATTAGTTTGACAGGACCTTCCCGTTGTAAACTCATGCTGTCTTGGATCCTGTGCTCCTATGGATTCCAGATCTTGCACTATCCTTTCTTTTAGGAGTGCCTCCATAATCTTTCCCACTACTGAAGTAAGACTGACTGGTCTGTCATTTTCTGCCTCCTCCCTGCTGCCACTCTTATCATTTCAGACAACCTAAAGGTGTCTAAGGAGTGTACAAGGGCTGCAGGGAGGGCCAGTGGCATGCTGGGGTGAGGAGGAGGGAGGAGGAGGACTGAATGTGTAGTGGCAGCCATATTGCACACCAGCACCCACACATAGCCTGGACTCTTGCAAGAACTGGTTTCATGGGAAGGGGGATATTGGCCAAGACACCAGGAATGTCCCCTACTGTTTGCAAAGAATGCCTTGGGTTCTTTTACTTCCACCTGGGCACCCATCAGGACAGCACCAGGATGGATAGAAGGGACCTCAGTTTAACATCTCATCCGAAGGATGGCACACCCCAACAGTACAGCATCCCCCTAATACTGCGCTTGGATGCCAGCATTTTTAGGTACAAGTCCAATCCCGGTGTGGGATGAGAACCCACAACCTTCTGGTCCAGAGGCGGATGTGCTGCCAACTGAGCCATGATGACACCTACATAGGCAGAGGTATCATTAGCAGAAGGCGGGAGGTGTTGATGCCATTGTATAAAACACTGATGGGGCCTCACCTACAGTACTGTGTGCAGTTCTGGTTATCGCACCTTTGTAAGGACATTGACAGGATGGAGATGGTCCAGAGAAGGGCAACTAAGATAATACAGGGCTTGCACCAGAAAACATATGAGGAGAGATTAAAGGACTTCAACATGTACTCACTGGAGGAGAGGAGGGAGTGGGGGGACATGATAGAAACATTCAAGTACCTTAAGGGCATAAACAGGGTGCAGGAAGGAGACATCTTCCAATATAGGAGGAGAACTGGAATGAGGGGGCATGATATGAAATTGGAAGGTGCCGGGTGAAGGGAAAATGTGAGGAAGTTTTTTTTCACAGAGAGGGTGGTGGACACATGGAATAGTCTGCCACAGGCGGTGGTGGGAGCAAGCACAGTGGAGGGATTTAAGCATGCCTGGGACAGGCACAAGGGAACCTTAGAGGTGGGAAGGAGGGGTGAAAAGCCATTGACCTGGTAGGGTCAGATGCTGCAAATTAGGTAGGGCTCATGGGCAGACTGGATGGGCCTAGCAATCCTTATCTGCCGACAATTTTCTGTTTCTGGTGCAACTCTGAGTCAAATTCTTCCTCAAATAAGATTTCTTCACATTTTCCTTGATGACATAAGGAAAGTTTTTCAGTCAAAAGAAGACACCACCGCTGTTATCCTGGCAGATGACCCGAGTCTCAGACTGTTGACTGATCGGAGAATAAATGCCATGTTTAAGAATGACTCCTGTGTGTTGGCTACGTTACTAGATCCCCGCTTTAAGTGGAACATTGAAACCATCCTTTCTGCAGTGGAGGACCTCGAGTATTGGAGAGATCTTCTGCTACCCAAATGTGACATTGCCCCACCAACACCATTAACTGATGTACAGCAGTCAAACCCTGCTGAACCATCAGATTGCACCTCTTGCACAGACAATAGCACATCTATCAGTTCTTCACAATCACCAGTGTCATCAGCGAGGGAAAGGACATCTACAGCTACTTCTTGGGCATCCTATGTTCAGGGTCAGAAAAGCAAATCACTTCTGAGTCGCTTGCGACGACATGGACTAGTATCCTATAAAGAAAGTGCAACTGGTTCATCTGCTAGACTGGTAACCGTCTCATGCAGCACAATGATCCTGGAATATTTTGCAGACCATACTCTGACTGGTCTCGAGGAAGATCCATTACTCTGCTGGAAACAGAAGAGAACAATATGGCTAGATTTAGCATATCTTGTAATAATGTACCTCAGTCGTCCACCTTCAAGTGTGTGTTCAGATTGCATGTTTAGTGCAGCTGGAGGAATAGTCGCTGACCAAAGAATACTGTGAATGTGGAATGGCTTACATTTCTCAAAATGAATGCTGACAATTTCCCTATTGTCCCAAACACTGAATTATGTGATTATGACCATGAACTACAGCCTGCAAACAGTGATACTGAATATGATGACTAGGCTGAGTATGAAAGAATAGCACCATCACCAGTGCCACCATGCCAGCCACATGTGCCACACTACTCTGTTTTCTTTTGTCAATCATCAGTTTTATATTATGTAACTTTGATGCCCACCATGGGTATAATTTTAACAGCAGCGGTCTCGCTAAGACCTGCTGCGCGTCTTGCACCTGCCTCAGCAATGCCCACCATAGGTATAATTTTTAGACACAGCAGCAGGTTCACTAAGAGCTGCTGCATGTCTTGTACCTGCCTCAGCAGTGCCTGCCATGGGTATAATTTTTGGAAGCAACAGCAGGCTCACTAAGAACAGCTGAGCCGGTTGTACCTGCCTCAGCAATGCCCCCCATGGGTATAATGGCTCGGGGCACCTAACAAGCAGTGTAATAGTAAATAGTAAAAAAAAACCAAAAAAACAGTCATTCACATGATGTTTGTTATAGTCCGGGTTGGGTAATCGGGTAGTAGAGCGGGTTGGATAGTAACTACTCGACCCAACCCAACTACTCAATTTTAATCTGGGTGTTGTTTTAGGGTACTTTAGAGGTACCCACAAGTGGTCTTGAGGGTCAGGTACTTTAGTACTCATCCATGCCTATTTAATATGCGGATGACTCACATTTACATTTTGGTTGAACAATGCGTATTAGAGTCTTTGCTTACTCTGTGCAGTAATGGATATCCTGCAGTTGCCACCATCTGAATACTGAGATGACAGATTTGTGTTTACAGTATGTGCTTGCTGATTCAGAACTGCTCATCATAGTCATATCATAAAGCAAAGATCAGATATTATTGGTCTGCATTATTGCAGAAATGTATGTTTGGCTCTGCCCCATATTCCTTATGGATACTCTGCTATTGCTTTGTACATCTGGGAGTCTACGTTCTTTTGGGACCCTCCTGTTTCTTTTGCTCCTCCCACTAGAATGTCCACCTACAGATACCGTGCATTCTCTGTTGATGGCCCCCAATGTTGGGATGCTGCTGCTGCACAGTACCCTGTGAATATAGCACTTCCAAAACCGCGCAGGAAGCACCGCACCATGTGAAGCACAAATACAGTTACAGTGACAGGGGTTTAAGAATGGAAAGCAAGTACCGCTACCCCTGTTGCTGATGTCCACATTCAGGAAGCAGTCAGGAAGCCTGAGCTGCAGTACCTGGCCGAACTGCTCCCATGGTGGAGTGGCTAGGGCACCAGGACACAGCAGCAGTGGAGACCTGGGACTGTGGTTTGGGTCTGCCCCAGGTCTCATGGTGTTGCAGTATTTTTTTTTTTTAATGAATTTCCCCCCTCCTAAGGTTCTCCCCATCCCCAGAGTCCACTCCCCCAAGTTGATTATTTAAAGTCCAGGGGTGATTTCAATGGGGTGTGCGCTATTCTTATGTTGCCGCTGTTGTGCCCGATTTTGTCTGTGGCATTGTTTGCTGCATTGTTTTTAGGTATAGCATCATGGCCTCGTGCCCTGCTGCACTGACTTTTGTGGGCAAGGCAATTTTATTTATATGGTACCCTTTCCCAAGGGCTCTGGGCACCTCAGAGTCACACCAATAAACAAAATCATTCATAAAATTTAACAATTAAAATAACACAAAATTATGCATCAGTGCCAGGATCCAAAGCACAGCAAATATAAGTATGTCTTCAGGTGTGATTTTAAAAATGGTCAGGGATGGCTAGTCTCTCACTTCATTAGGGAGAGAGTTCCAGAGAATCGGGGCAGCAGCACCAAATGCTCTATCCCCTGAGGACTTCAGATGGGATCTGGGAATATGAAGGAGACTCACAGCTGCTGACCGGAGAAGAGGACCAGGAGTTTAAGAGGTTAGGAGATCTTTCAGGTAGCCCAGACCCATACCGTGCAGGGACTTGTATGTTAACAGGCACACACCGAAGTTGAAACGCCATCACACCAGCAACCGGAGCAGTATACAGAGAACCATTGTGATATGCTTCAACCAACAGAATCCAGCAACCAGCCAGACCGTCACATTCTGGACCAGCTGCAAGTGATGCAACAACCTTGGTGATAACCCTGAGAGTAATTTGAGAGTCAGCGGAAGATATGAGAATGGACAATACCACTGTAATATGCTCGATCAACGTTAACGGGTTAACAAACCCGGTCAAGAGGAGCAAAGTACTGGCATGGCTCAGAAAAGAGAAACCTGATTTTATAATGTTGCAGGAAGCACATCTCTCCCTTCCAGAGCATACCAAGTTAGGAAAAATGGGGTTTAATTATGTGATTAGTGCATCCTATGGCCGGGGAAGAAGGAGGGGCGTCTCAATATTGGTACCTAAGAAAACAATATTTGAAGTATTAGATAAATATGCGGATAAGGAGGGGAGATGTGTGTTTTTAAAAGGAAAATACCATGGAGAGATCTTAATGCTGGCTTCTGTATATGTCCCACCTAATTCCGACTTTCAAACTTATAGAAGTATTCTGTTGAAGCTACTGGAGTGGGCGGAGGGACAGGTTATTTTAGGGGGAGACTTAAACATAACAATTGACCCAAAGATGGATAGTACGTCAGTGATGGGGTGGCGAGAGAGGGGGGTCTCACGGAGATTGGGGCAACTTCTGGGGGAGTTGGGATACATAGATGCCTGGAGAACAGGACACCCCAAGCAAAGGAACTATACTTTTTTTTTTCATCACCGCACAAAACCTTCTCGAGGTTGGATTACTTTTTGTTGCCAAAAGAGCTGTTGGCCAAAGTAAAAGATAGTTGGATAGGGACTATGACAATCTCAGACCATGCTCCAATATTCCTTCAGGTAGACCTGGGAGGTTTTCAGAAAAAAACATTTTGGAGACTAAATGTCTCTTTGTTGCAAGATAAGGAGGTTAAACAGCAGGTAAAGGACACTATTAAATGGGCGATAGAAGAAAATGCCTCCCCGGACATATCCTCTGCACTCCTGTGGGATACCATAAAGGCCATTGTGAGGGGTAAATTAATATCCATAGCGGCGTACAAAAAGAAACAGAGGGAAGGAAAGATAGAATCCTTGAGAAGAGAAATAGATATCTGTGAAGCCAAATTAAAAGAAAAATATAACAGAGAGGTGTGTCTCAGACTAAATAAACTAAAGAAGGAATTAAATGGGCAGCTGGAGTATCAGATTGAACAGAAATTGCTATATATAAAACAAGGATACTACGTAGAGGGCCCCAGATTACGCAAACAAAGAGCAAAAGCGCACATAGTTAGGGTAGAACACCCACAAAGTAAGGATATCAAGCAAACTACCCCAGACATAGCAGAGGCTTTTAGATCGTATTATAGAGAACTTTACAGGGCTCCTCCCCAGGATGTGAGGCAAGGGGCGGAGCAATATCTGAACAAGATTACTCTCCCCAGGATTCCGGAGCCGACACAAAGGCATCTTATAAGCCCGATGACCAGTGAGGAACTCAGACAGGAAATAACTAGGTTAAAAGCAAACAAATGTCCAGGGACAGATGGTTACCCAGCTGAGATGTATAAACATTTTCAAGAACAACTCTCACCATTACTATTAAAAGTATTTAATGATACCCTTACGACCGAAATACCACCCCCGAGTCATGGTCACAGGCGGTTATATCAGTAATACCAAAGGAGAATAAGGATCCCAGATTGTGTCCCTCTTACCGGCCCATTTCCCTTCTTAACATGGATTATAAATTATTTATGGCCATAATATCCTGTAGAATACAACAGCTCTTACCGACGCTAATACACGCAGACCAAACGGGGTTCATTCCTGGAAGGCAAGCCCAGGATAACCTGAGAAGGACTGTGCATATCCTGGATCATCTTGGCCATACCGGACAACCTGCTATCCTTCTCAGCCTAGACGCTGAGAAGGCGTTTGATAAAGTCTCGTGGTCCTTTCTCCGGGCAGTGCTCGACCGGTTTGGATTTCCAGCACAGTTTGTGGCCCTGATTGAGAAGATATATGCCACCCCAAAGGCATATGTAAGAGTAAAAGGCCACCATTCCGGGGTGCTTCCGCTGGAGAGAGGCACGAGACAGGGATGCCCACACTCCCCACTCCTATTCGCACTATACTTAGAACCATTGGCTCAAGGGTTACGGGAGAACCAGAACATACAGGGGGTACAATTATGGGAGAGCCCACAAAAACTAGCGTTGTATGCGGACAACATCCTGTTGTACCTGACTCAACCAGAATCTTCGCTACCAAACCTGTTTCAGTACCTAAGGAAGTTTTCAGTCCTTTCTGGTTATACCCTCAATGAAGGTAAAACAGAAGTCCTGAAACTGAACTTCCAACCATCACACGAACTAAAAATGAGATTCCCTATGAAATGGGAGTTATCCCATATGAAATATTTGGGGGTGAGGTTGGCTCGGGCAACTACTCAATTGGTCCAGCTAAATTATCTACCAGTGGTGAAACAAGTGCAGGAGGATATAAGAAGGTGGAGACTTTTCCCTGATTCTATCTGGACAAGGGTCCAGGCAATAAAGATGAACGTACTACCGCGTTTTCTCTTTATGTTCCAGTGTGTGCCCGCTCCAATAACGTTTAAGCAGATAGGAAAGTGGCAAAAAATTTTAGGAGACTTTATCTGGTCTTCTCGAAAGCCCAGAATTAAGAGGCAAACTTTATATCTACCCAAAGAGGCAGGAGGATTAGCAGTCCCCATGTTAATAGGGTAATGGATAACAACACAGTTGAGAGTAATCTTGCTATTACAGCACCCAGGTTATTGGGCCAGGTGGAAGGAGGTGGACCTGGCGATTGTCCTATCCCCCCCCCATTAGCACAATGCACGACTTTGAACCCAAAACCCAGATGGGAAAAAAGACCATTCTTGGGGACAGAGACGGCCTTATTAGGCTACAGGCAAGGACTTATGAAAGGCCTATCCAAGGTGGAAATACACCTGGAGGACTATAAACAAGGAGAATACGGCCTTTACAGATCCTTGGTATAAAAAACAGGAGCGGCGAGGATATACAGCCCCGTGGCAGCTCCTAAGAGGGGATCAGGTTATCTCGTTTAACGAGGCACAGACCAAATTTGGCTGGAGAGAGGGAGAGCTACTATATTATTATCGGATGAGTGATTATATAACAAAGGAGTTGAACAAATCAATGAGAAAAGGAGGTGGCGCCTCAATGCCGAATATTTTTGAAACAATATGGGACTCGAGCAGGGGGAAGAGGGCTAGTTCTATCTTATATAAGAAGTATTTAAATGACCTGCAGCACTCATCCGACTATATTAAAGAAGGATGGGAGCAGAATTGCAGATCACATTAACTGCTAAAGACTGGCTGGGGATATGGAGAAACACTTGGAATACAACTACATTTCCAAGTTGGAGGGAATTTCTGTGGAAGTTAAGAATACGGTTTTTCAGGGTTGCATATTACTCAGGAGGAGGGTATAATCCGAACCCAACTTGTTGTTGGAGAAATTGTAAAGCTGAGGGGGTCAATTTGGTGCATATTTTCTGGAGTTGCTCGGTACTGAGAGTGTTCTGGGAGAAAATACAAAAATATTTGAGGAAATTGTTTAGTATAGAGTCTCCACTGGGGCCCGAACATATGATTCTAGGTCTGCACCCGGAGAATCTGAAGGGGAAAGAAGCAAAGTATCTCTGGAACATACTGACTGCTGCAGCGGGGAAGGCGATAACCAGGAGGTGGCTCCTGCCTAAGGCCCCTACCTGGGATGAATGGGTGGAAATAATAGAGGGGATGAAAGTATTGGAGAGGGTCACTTTTTCACTCAAACAAAATCGCTATCAGCATATAAATAGATGGACCAGGTGGGAAATGTCGGAAGGGAATTGTGACAGAGATGGCGGGTCCTGAAAGCTGATTTAAGGGATAAATTAACAAAGAGGAAAATAAAATAGAGAGGAAAACGAGATGTGCATAGGAAGGCTTGTGACTATAAGCCACAGACACAAAGAGGAGGAAACTGATGTGGAGGTGAGAGAGTCCTCTCTGTGGATGTCTCGCCTATTCTAGGCCTCCGTTTTTTGATGGGGGGGTTGGGGGAAACATAGAAACATAGAAACATAGAAGTTGACGGCAGATAAGGACCGCAAGGCCCATCCAGTCTGCCCATTTCTTTTTCTACCTTATAAATGTGCCATCGGCCTTTGCTATGTCAGTGACCTATCTATTCATAGTCATTTGTATTGCTCCCTTATGCCTATCCCATGCCTGTTTGAAGCCCTGCACTGTATTCATAGCCACTACTTCTTGTGGTAAGCCATTCCATGCATCTACCACCCTTTCTGTGAAAAAATTTCCTCACATTCCCCTTAATCGGCCTCCCTCTAATCTCATGCTGTGTCCTCTTGTCCTGCTATTTTCTTATATTTAAACATGTTAGAACTCTTTCACCTTGTTTATGCCCTTAAGGTGTTTTAAATGTCTCGATCATATCACCTCTCCCTCCTTTGCTCAAGGGTATACATATTGAGCTCCGTTAATCTGTCCTCATATGTCTTCTGATGCAGTCCCTGCACCATTTTGGTTGCCCTTCTCTGGACTGCCTCAATTTGATTAATGTCCTTGTGAAGGTGTGGCCTCCAATACTGCACAGTACTCCAGATGGGGCCTAACCAATGTCTTGTACAGAGGGATTATTACCTCCCTCTTACGACTTTGTGATACCCTACTAATACACCCTAACACCCCCTAGCCTTACCTACTGCTTTAGAGGTCTGCTTGGATGATTTCAGGTCATCAGTGATGATGCCCAAGTCTCTTTCTTCCTTTGTGACTGCTAGCAACTCCCCTCCCAGCCTATAAGTGGCTTCAGGGTTTCTCTTCCCTATGTGCATGATTTTGCACTTCTTTGCATTAAATCCCAGTTGCCACTCTTCTGACCATTCTGCTAGTTTATCCAGATCTCTTCTCATTCTGCCCACCCCATCTGGATCATCTACTCTGTTGCAGATCTTGGTGTCATCTGCAAACAGACAAGCCTTACCCTCTAGTCCATCTGCTAGGTCACTAATGAAGATGTTGAATAGGACTGGCCCCAGGACTGATCCCTGAGGTACCCGACTTGTGACTTGCATCTCTTCTGACTGTATACCATTTACCACCACTCTCTGTTTTCTGCCAGTCAACCAGTTTGCCACCCAGTTGACCAACTTCTGACCCACCCGAGCCTACCTAGCTTATTTATCAATCTTCTATGTGGAACAGTGTCAAAAGCTTTGCTGAAGTCAAGGTAGGCGACATCAACTGCCTCCTGGTCCACCACTCTGGTTACCCAGTCAAAGAAATCTATGAGATTAGTTTGACAGGACCTTCCTTTGTAAACCCATGCTGTCTTGGATCCTGTGCCCTATGGATTCCAGGTGTTGCACTATCCTTTCCTTAAGGAGTGCTTCCACAATCTTGCCCACTACTGAGGTAAGACTGACGGTCTGTAGTTCCCGCCTCCTCCCTGCTACCACTCTTGTGGAGTGGGATCACATGAGCCCTTCTCCAGTCTTCTGGGACCTCTCCTGTGCTCAGAGACTCACTAAACAATTCTGCTAATGGCTCTGCTAGTTCCTCCTTTAGCTCCTTAAGTACCCTGGGATGTATGCCATCAGGTCCCATTGCCTTATCCACCCTGAGCTTAGCAAGCTCTTGTAGGACCCTTTCTTTTGTGAAGGGAGTAGTGCTCACCTCCCTCCCTCCTGTGTCCATGATGCTGAGCTGTGGGCCCTGCCCTACCTTCTCTTCAGTGAATACTGAGCAAAAGTATCTATTTAGGATAGATGCTTTACAGGGTCCTCCTCTCACATGCTCCCTTTTCTCCATTAAGCTTAGCAATACCCCTCTGGACTTTCTCCTTTCACTAATGTATCTATAGAAAGTCTTGTCACCTTCTTTTACTGTTTGTGCTAGTGTTTCCTCAGTTTGGGACTTTGCCTGCCTTGCTGCCTTACCTGCTTCCCTTAGGGCAGTTTGGTATGCCCCTATCTTCATCCAGCTGTGTTCCTTGTATTTTCTGAAGGCCAGCCTTTTGGCTCTGACCTTTTCTGCTACTGTATTGAGAACCAAAGTGGTTTCCTTCTTCTTTTGCACTTCCTTTCTGTCTAACACAATGGATGTTGCTTCAAGTATTGTATCCTTAATGCTTGCCCACTTTGCCTGTACCTCCTCACCTGTGTTTCTTTTGCCAGGGCTAGCTTAACTCTGTTGGCCATCTTATCAAGTCAGCTCCTCTGAAGTCCCATATTTTTGCCTTGGAATGGGATGATTTAGATGTAGTAGCCAAATTGAACCATACCATGTGATGGTCACTTGGCCCCAGGTGACCTTCTACCTGGAGATCTGTGATCCCTTCTTTGTTAGTCAGTACTAGATCTAGGATAGCCCTGTCTCTTGTGGGTTGCTGTACCAGTTGTTTGAGGCCCTCCTGCAGGGAATCCACTATGAGTCTAGTTCTGGCAGATGTTCCTGCTGGTATTGACCAATCTGTATCTGGCATGTTGAAGTCTCCCATTATCAGAACCTCCCTTTAGCTGTCATGTTTTGTATATCTTCTAACAGTAATGTGTCTATGTCCTCCCTCTGGTCTGGGGCCTGTAGACAACCCCAGTTCTTATGGCTGTCCCATTTCCTGTTTCCAGGGTGACCCACAGTTCTTCTGGCTCCTTATGTGTATTCTGAATTTCTGTAGCTTTGATATTTTCATTAACATACAGGGCCACTCCTCCCCTTTTGCACCTCGGTCTCTTCTGAACAATACATAGCCAGGTACTGAAGTCTCCCAAGTGTGGTTACTGGTAAACCACGCCTCACTAATTGCTACTATGTCCAGTTTAGCCTCTGACATTATTGCCTGCAGGTCTGGGATCTTATTTCCCAGGCTGTGAGCATTTGTGTACATGATTTTCCATTGGCCAGATTTTGGTGTGTTAGTTGTTGGGTGAGGTTTGGCATTACCCCTGTGCATCGTATGGGGAGACAAACCTTTTTTCTTACCTGGTGATGCAAATGAACGGCAAACACACTGAATTCCAGTTTGACCACTAGCTGAGGGGGGAGGGTGTTCTTCCATTCAACGGTAGGGGTGCTGCACCCTCTCCCCATTTGCTAGTTTAAATATTCTGCAAAGACGTCAAACTTCTGCCCCAATGCACTGACTCCTCTTTAGTCAGATGCAGTCCATCAAATTTAAAGAACTTTCGCTCCCAGAACTGTTGCCAGTTCCCTACAAATCTGTGTCCTTTTTCCTGGCACCAGTCCTTGAGCCACGTGTTTAGCTCCCCTATCTCCCCTTCTCTGACCTTCCGTCCATCTGCTCCCTTCTCCCAGACTGGCAGGATCTCAGAGAAGGAGATGCCGGACGAAATAGATGATAGTTTGTCACCCAGCCTAGTCAGGTGTTCCTTGGTCTCCACAACTGACCGGCTGGCGAGATCATTAGTCCCTATGTGTACTAGGACATCAATGTTTTCTCCTGCTTTGTGAACAATTTTAGCAATGCGGTCAGTGTCTCTCCATGCTGATGTACCTGGAGACATCTGACCATCACCCTGGCTGGAGATGGGTATCAACTCCCGAATCATGGAGTCTCCTATGATCAGAAGTTTTTGGATTTCCTTTGTGCTTGTTTAGTTTTGGTTCCTGATTTGGGTGAGTATTGTTGTGCTAGCTCCTGTGCCGCAGTGTCCTGCTCTGCAGTGTCTTCTGCCTCTTTATTTGATTTCAGAGATAGAGGCAGATACCTGTTTGTAGTGTTTATATGGTTTTTGGAGGTAATGTGTTGGAGAGCAGAGAGTGATGGAGCACCTGATTTGCTCCTCCTAACCACCTGCCAACCTCCTGGACCAACTACCCTCTGCGGTTGAGGTTTTTCTGTTGGATGCTGGGGAAATGGCGGTGGTTCTTATAATGTATTTCCTCTTCAATATGAAATTTGAGGCGCGCAATCTCTGCCCATGCTGCCCGGAGCTGAGACCTAAGATCTCCAAAGGCCCAGCATGTAGGACAGTGTCCTAAATCCTGTAAGAATGTCCTTCTGAAAATTGTTCCACAGTACCTGCAGTTAATGAAATCCATTCCAAAATAAGTTGCTGGGTTTGTAACCTAGTCAGAGTAATTAGAAGGAAAAAAATGCAAGTAATGGTTTAATTGTGCTTTGTTTAACTTGTTATAACAAGTTAAATTACTAGTGCCTGTAAATGAGATCACTTTGTGGGGGCCCCACTGATCCGCCCCTTCCTGCTCTGCCACAGGAAATGTCACAACTGTGGTACCCTATAAAAAGGAGTGTAGCATGGGTGGTTGGGGATGGGGTGGGTGGTGGGCCTTCCCTGCCTAAAAAGAAGAACCACGGACTAAAGAACAAGGAGGTAGAGCAGAAACAATCAGTCAACAACAAATGCAGTAACCCTGAAAGCTTATCCTAATGTTAGATAAAACTGTAAACCTGTAAAGCACCACCTGTAATAATTTCAGAGAAGATATACCTGTAAGAAACACTTTTGCTCAGAGAAAATAAAGCAGTAACAGAAGATATACCTTGCAAAGACAATTTGAATCAGAAGATTACAGGAGTAATCTGTTAGCACACACCTGTAGGCACACCTTGTAATAATGCAGAAGAAGGTATACCAGCAACAACAATTTGAATCAGAGAAAAAATAAAGCAATGAAATGTTAGCAACAAACAGTAGCAATCCCTGTAAGTAAAAAATAAAAACACCACCACACAGTAAATCTGCTTAGCCAAACTAAGTCTTAATCCTTCTCCCTTGCTCTGGTAAGTTTCTCTACTCTGCCTTTCAAGCAGTCTTAGAAGGAAAGAGCTCAGGTGAAGCTAGGTGCCTTGGCCAGCAAACCAAGTCTTCTACCTCCAAGATATCAACTAACCTGACTTTTTAACCCTTCTTTCTGTTGGAAATTACTGACAGTTTGCCAGCTCCACCCCCCACATACACACCTAATCCTTTGGAAGAGCTGTGGGAGGAAAAGCAATTAGCTCCTTCAATGTGAGAAGGAGACTGAAACACCTCTGAGACAACAAACCTTTTCAACAAACAAGAATAAAATAAAACACAGTGTCAAACAGTAATTTTGCTTAGCCCAATGATAAAAAAGTCACAAAAATGTAAGCTCCACCTGTAATACAGTAATTTCAGAGAAGATATACGCTGTAAGAAACACTTTGCTCCAGAGAAAATAAAGCAGTAACAGAAGATATACCTTGCAAAACAATTTGAATCAGAAGATTACAGCAGTAATCTGTTTTCAACACCTGTAGGCACACCTTGTAATAATGCAGAAGAAGGTATACCAGCAACAACAATTTGAATCAGAGAAAAATAAAGCAATGAAATGTTAGCAACAAACAGTAGCAATCCCTGTAAGTAAAAAATTAAAAACACCACCACACAGTAAATCTGCTTAGCCAAACTAAGTCTTAATCCTTCTCCCTTGCTCTGGTAAGTTTCTCTACTCTGCCTTTCAAGCAGTCTTAGAAGGAAAGAGCTCAGGTGAAGCTAGGTGCCTTGGCCAGCAAACCAAGTCTTTCATAGAAGAAATAGGGAAGGTGGGACGGGCATCTAGAGAGAGGCTTGTGAGCTGTTAAAGAAGAAAATAATAACAAGTGGGCTGGGACGGGACCCCAAAGTACCTAGAAATAAGTATGAATGGACTTAGTTCTCCAATTAGAAGGTAGGCTGAAGCTTAATTTAAGTTATGTTAAATTGTATAGTTTTTGAATTGTTGTTCTTAGTAATATGTATCAAATACTGAGAGCATGTGTTGATATATGGTCATACATAAGATGCTATGGACATGAAATGATAAGAATCAATAAAGCTGAAGTATAAAAAAAAAAAACCTTGGTGATAACCCAAGGTAAAGAGTGTTGTAGTAGTTCAATATAGACGTAACCAGGGCATGCACCAGAGTTGTCGGATCTGCTGATTCCAGAAATGGTTTTATCTGGGAGATGCTTCGGAGCTGGTAAAAGCCATTATGGGCAACAGCTAACACCTGATATTCTAAAGTCAGCTTGGAGTGCACAATGACCTCCAGATTCCTCACCTTATCTGTGGCTCTGAGCATTATGTCATCCTAGGAAGAAAGGGGTGCACCACTACTCGTCAATGCCGAATCAGACTGACCCAGCTCCACTAGTAACACCTCAGTCTTCAGTGGGTTCAGTCTGAGCCAGCTGGCCACCATCCAGTCCTGAATGTCCCTAAAGTGCTCTGTCAGTTCCAGAACAGCCATATCATTATTAGGTGCACAAGACACATGTAGCTGGGTATCATCAGTGTAGCAATGAAAATCCAAACCATAGCGTCTGATGATCTCCCCCACTGGCAGCATGTACATGGCAAACAACAAGGGAGACAGAATCGACCCCTGAGGCACACCATAGCAGACCACAGCACTGCTCGAGATGGAAGAGTCAGGTGCCACCTGTTGCACCCTGTTGGATCAGTAGGACTCAAACTGGCCGGCCCGGTGGCGCTGAGGGTTGAGGCGCTGGATGCCACACCTCGCGCCACACTGGCGACCCAAGTTCGGGAACGAGTTTGGGCTCAGCAGGGGAGGGAGAGGATCGAGCGTTCAGTGGAGTTCTCTCCTCTCCCTGAGGAGGAATCCAGGGTTCTCTGGTGCAGTAGAGACCCCCCGGTGGAGACTGGAGGTACTACTATTACCTGGAGCAGCATAGGGGAGGAGCGTAGCAGATGCCTGCAGCTCATCCATGCTGGCGTCATTGCACGCTTCTGGGGGGAACAGTGCACACACACAGGAAAAAAAATCCCCAGCCGTGGGGATAGGCGAAGGTGCCTCCAGTGTCACAGCCACACTTCCATAGTCGGGCTTGCTATCCAGGGCCCCCCCCGACTCTAACCCGGCGCATTAGATTCTAGATAGAGCGCCAGGGCGTAGGTGGCCCCACCTTGTGGGGAGGGGTCTGAGCTGGGGGATTCGCTAGGCTGGATCGACCCTGGTAGTAGCAGACTTCAGACGGGAGGTAGTCATAGACAAGTGGGGTAGCTGGAGAGAGTTCCTCAGGCCCGGTGCAGAAATAAAGTCCACAAAAAAAAAAAAAGTAGGACTCAAACCACCGCAACACCGTACCTGCAAGTCCTACATAATACCTCATAAGGGTCAACAGCACCCCATGGTCCACCTTATTAAACGCCGATGATGGGTCAAGCAGGACAAGGTTGGAACGATGCCTGCTATCCCTAACCAGGAGGAGATCATGGTGCATTTTTTTTTTCTTTGTCAACGTTATTAAAAAGTCAGCAAGACTTTATGTTACATCATAATGATACTTTACATCTTCGGTACATTGTAGAGTTGCCCAAGGCTGTCTTTGTACTGTCACGTGGCCAGAAACTGGACTGGAATGGTTCATATATGTCAGATCTCTCCAGGTGTTGTTCAGCTGCACCGCCACCGCCTTCTCAATCAACTTTCCAACAAAGGGAAAGTTCAAGGGAGGGCTGTAGTTTGCGAGATCATTAGGGTCTAAGGATTGTTTCTTAAGGAGGGGCCTCATCACCGCCCTTTTCAGGGTGCCAGGAAAAATTCCCCTTCCTAAACGAACACCCAGCAATCTCAACAAAATTGGACTGAGCTTACCCCAGCACTCTAAAAGAAGCTAGGGTCCAGTAAAGAAAAAGGAGGACACAGATCAGAAACTGCCCGGAGGACATAATTCACCAACACTGGCTCAAACTCCTCCTGCGTAGACCAGGTGCCACTGACCATCAAAGACTGGTCACTGCCGGCTGATGACAGGCTGCTTGGGGATATCCCAGCAGGAAATGGAAGACATTTGTCCAGAAAGAATAGATAAAACTCAGAACATTTATCACTTGAAAAGGCTTTATAGAACTGCAGACACGTCTGATATAATAATCTGTCCACAGTGTTGAGCTAAGCAGGTCGATTCTTTCCAGCAGCAATCACCTGTGACAGGAACGCTGACTTTTTCAGAGTGATTGCCCACTGATGCTCATTATGCAATGCCAGTTTATCCTCCTCAAACTGGGACCCCTGCCAACAGTGCCCCAATTTCCACCCCTTTATCTTTAACCTCCACAGAGCACCATCAAACCAGGATGAACTACATTGGAAAATCAAGAGGCAGACACGGAGAGGTGCTAAGGAGTTGAATGCTGCCATAAGAGCCATATTATAGCCCTCAGGCAACCTCAGCTCTGATCATACAGGCCATCTCCATGTTCAAGATGTCCAGCACTGCCAGGATGTTCTGAGGCTCTAGATACAAAAAGGGCGGTAGATGACCATCTCCACAGGAGCTGTTGAATGAGGAGCCTGCAAAGAAACTGCACAATATGACAGTCTAACCAAATGTTGGGTCTTGACGTTAGTAATGTCGTCCTAACAATAAAACCAGGCCCAAGGTGTGGCCATGTCGATGGGTACCGGAGGCAATTACCTGTACAAAGCTTATGACGCCATCATCTGGAGAACTGCATTTCAAACAGAGAAGTTTCATTGTCGACCCAAACATTGAAGTCCCCCAAAACAAGAAGTCTTGGTGACTTCACCTCCAAGTTGGCCATGAAACTCTCTAGCTCTTACAAGAATTTGCTCCTATAGTCCAGAGGCCAGTATGTTAGAATGATCTTATAACTTGTACCCAACCCATCTCTCACCGCCACACAGTCAAATGACCTGGTCATCCCCGTGGGGTACACCGTCGGTCCCAATGCAGATCTAAAACAGATGGCTATCCTGCCACTGCTGTGCTCCCAGATAGGACAGTGTACCATGGAGTAACCCGGTGGAATGGCTGCCTTGAGCACAGGGCCAGAGTCATCCTCCAGCCAGGTCTCCTTTGTACATACCATATCAGCCAAGAATCTGCAATGAAAGCCTCCATCATGTCATTTTATTCCTTAGTGATGTGCTGTTATAAAGAACTGTCCTGAGGGGAGGAGCAGAGTTGGCTGGTCCATCAGCTGCCAGCTGACCAAGAATCTTTTGCTTTCAGAACTAAACTGAAAACTTTTTAATCAGCCTAGTATTGTTTCGATTTTGTGGCTAATGCTATATTGTACCATGTACAAAGCAGTTTATCTAAAAAGACACGACTAACAATCGTTATAATTATTACAACTTTTGTAATATATGTGAGAGAAGAAAATGCAAGATAACTAATTTATCTGGCCAGGATCTGCTATCTAAATCTCTGTGCTCTGTAGGGGAATTAAGAATGCTTTACACTTGCTGCTCACAGCAAGGATGATGACCCTCTCTGTCTTTGATTATGTTGATATTATGCACAGTGCTGCCCCCAAATCCACTGGCCAGATTGGACCCCCTTTTTCATTTCTTTGCCGTTTTCCCCTTGACTGTCCTCTTTGTTCCTCTACTCCTCCCTCTCCCTCTCCCTCTATGACAGGCGCCTCTCTCACTGTGCTTCCTTCATTTTCAAATTTTGGCTTGGCCCCCTCTTACCGTACTTTATCTCCCTCCTCTTGTCCCCTGTCCCCCATGTACTGCCTTTGTAACACTGACTCATGCTGTTTATCTCCCTTCCTCCCATAAAATCATCTGCAGGTTAAGTCGCTTTCTCCTTCAGATTTCCTAAACTCTGGTCTTCTCTCCCCTTTGCTGTCTGTTTTGCCTCCTCCCTCTGTCCCCTCAAAACCCTCCAAGGCTTTACAGATTACTCATGAAATTACCCCTGACACTGCCTAGCTCCTCTACCTCACACAGTGCAGGTCTGTGATCCAGGCTACCCCTGTGATCACCTCCCCAAGACGACAGTTCTAGTGCTGATTTTGTGGAACATTTTCATTAGTCATGACGCAATTGTACCTTTATCAGTATTTTGAATTTTGTATTACCTTTTGTTCAGCTACTGTTCTGGGGGCATGGATATAGTTCACTGTCCAAACAATGGCAGTTCTGCTGAAAGTACTGATTTGCCGGAACATCTTCAAGCTAAGTTCCTCCCGCCACCCGAATGGTATATCCTCCAGCTCCACCCCATAACATCAGATCTTCCTTTCCACAGAAAGACTCCATTCTCCTCCTCTGCAGCTGTGCAATGTTGTGGGCTACCAACAACTGCACCTTACGTGAATTCATTTGTAACCACTTTTTTCAGGTTGCAGTGCTCCTCATCAACTTTTCTCTCCCTCACATCGGCTCTACCTCATCGATGGATGATGGACTCTGAGGAAGCAAAGTCAGTTCTAGGCTTCAGATTCGGTGTCACGTGTTGGCAGAAAATGTCGAAGATGGACCCACATATGTCTTACCTATGCTGCCTAGGGGCTATGCACAATGTCTCTGGCTGTGGCCTATGTCAGGCAGTGAGCTCTTCCTCTTTGGAGGAACGCACAACCAGGCTTCTTGGCCAGCCAGTAAGAATCCCAAGATCAAGCCAAAGGGTCAGAAGTGTGCCTCTGCGGCCTATGGGGGAGAGCCCTGTCCATCATGGTAAAAAGCATAAGTGTCAGTTGTGGACCAGGAGAGATTGCAGCCCTCGTGTTCCTTTGACTCCCTCGACTGCTTGACGTATGTTGAGTGCTCAACTCTGGTCGAGCTTTTGTGTGGTCAAGGGTTTGGTCAACAGCTCCGTGGTGCCCCCATCAGGCTTGTTGACCTCGTCAGTGATTGATCAGGCTGTCAAGATCTTTCTCGACCTGTTGACTAGTTGTTGGAGGAGCTTGACAAAGATTTGATCTCCAAGACCTCGGTTCTTCCGGTCCTCTGCCAGCGGGACATGGACTGGTCAGTGTCCCTGACCAGCTTCTCTTGGGACCAACCTTTACCGGTGGTCGTGCTACCATAGCCAGTGCTCTTCTCTGCATCTCAGCATGTGGTCTGTATCAACCTATTGGTGGCATCTTCTCAGAGTTGGCCCACTGATTGATAGTTGAGATTGCTGTCAAGGTGCATTCCACGCTGTTTATCCAACTGGGCCAGGATGCACCACCATCAATGTTCCTCGACCTCCTCATCTTTGGGCGAGGAGAAGTAATGCAGACAGATGTGACAGCACTACAAGGAACTACTGTGGCAAAAATGGTTCATAGTGGGGCAGGGGTGGGGCTCTACCACCTGGCCTGATAGACAACTGACAGGTGCCAGTACTGTACTGCCCATGCCAGTCCACCCTCAGCAGATGTCCCCAGTCTTCACCCTTATGGGTAGAACCACCTCCACACAACTATTTGGTGGGAACTCTGACCAAGGACTCCTATGCTGCTGTTGGCTTGGTGGAATCATCCAGTCAGAAGATGCCAGGATGGTTAGAGGCATCATACGGCCATGGACCATCTTTGAGGAGTCCTCTGATGACTCTTGACAGGTCATCCATGGTGTCCTTGAGGGCCCACACATTCAACCGTGTCTCGGTTGAGGCCCTGTCCATGGGCCAGTGTTCTTTGGGGTTATCCTCCATTTAAATATCAGACCATGAATTTGTCCTTGGAGCCAGTCCACAAGTGGGCTAAATACCCCTTTACTGACATTCTGGACAAGGACAATTCCTTGGGGGGTTTCCTTTCCCATGGTTAAGGCCATTTTGGAACCCGTTCTGGGGCTTTGGCGGCATCCAGCATCCTGTCTAGCACCCTCCAAGAGTATGGATCCATTAGTATGTGGTCCATACCGGGTCCTGCTTGTGGTTCTCAGACCATCCCTCAGCCAAGGGACTGGTCTCAGACTCAGCCTTCCAGACGTCCAGTGGCCAAGGGGACATGGACAAGCCTGGCCTTCCCGGACAAGCCGTCTAAGAAACTTGCCCATGTGGCCAAGAAGATTTATGCCACTTCTCTCAGTTTCCATCAGGTGAGCTATACCATGATGACAGTCAACTTTGGTTACTCCCTGATGGGAGTGCTGGATGAAGTCTTCCATCACCTTCCTGCTGACAAGCAGCTGACAGTGACGTTGGTCAGTGAACAGGGTCAAGAGCTAGGTAAGCACCAGCTTCAGAAAGTGTTGGATATGGGGGACTACTGCACCAGTTATATGGCAGTAGCCATCACGATGCATCACTGTACCTGGCTGAGATTGTCCACCTTCACTGCAGACACTCCGCACAAGCTAGCTGATGTCCTCTTCTTGGGCACTGACCTCTTTAGCCCAGGGATAGTAGGACATCTCACAAGGATTGAGAAGTCCAGTGCCACCCTGGACAGCGGCTTTGTCCCAAAAGGACCCTAATGGCCAGAAACCTAAAAAGAAGCCCTTTCAGTTTCGATCCTTTCAGCCCCAGCAGCCTCGGCAGCAGCAGCCCCAGCAGGTGCAGTACGAAGCCTGATGTCCCAAGGCCAAATTCTCTGGCCAGGGGCCGAAAAGAGGCAGGGGTATGTGAAGTGATGCCCTTCCAGCCCCAGCAGCTAGTGCCCTCTCCAAAGCTACCCAGTGACGGGGTGGAGGGTGGCTACCTCCCACTTGTCCAGTCCCTGACCCAGCACCTGTGGGGGGTTAGTTTCCCTACTTCTGGCCATGTTGGTCCATCATTACCATGGACAAATGGGCTTTAGAAGTGGCAGGCAGAGGGTTGCCTCTAGATTTTGAGGCTCTCCCACCGTACCTACCTCATGCTCCTCGGGAATCCTCGGTGTCACAGTACCCGCTGTCCACCCTAAGGGAGGACATTGCTTAGCTCCTTGCGAAAGGGATTATAACAAATGTCCCAGACACCCTGGTAAGTAAGGGGTAAGTGACTAAGTACATCTTGGTCCCGAAATGGATGGGGAGGCTAATGTCACATACTGGATCTGCACATTCTCAACCAGTTTATGCAGAAGTGCAAGTTCATCACTCTGAATCAGATCATACCAGCCCTGGAGCAGGACATGTGGTTCTGCTCCCTGGACCTCCAGGATGCATTCTTCCACATTCCAGTCCATCCTTCAGTTCTACTGGCAGTACCTTCAGTTCTGCAAAGAAGGACTGCTCTGTCAGTTCTAGGCCTTGTCCTTCTGCCTCTCATCCACACCTATGGACTTCTACAAGTGCACTGCAGTGGTAGCAGCCTTCCTGCAGCGAACGGGCATCGGGGTATCCCTACCTGGATGACTGGCTGATTGTCAGGCTGTCCAGAGCAGCCATATAGTGGTTCAGAAAACTGGCCTTCTAGACCTGCAGTAATGTGGTCCTGCTTGTCAACCCAGCCAAGTCTGAACTGATCCACTCGCAGGGGATCCAGTTCATCAGGCAGAACTAGACTCCCTGTGGGCCAAGGCCAGCCTCACTGCAAACCGGGCACTGGTTCTTACCTCCTTTGCCTGATCATTCATGTTGGGCACTCGCGCCCTTTTGGGAATTTCCTGAGGCTGCTGGGGCTACATAGCATCCTGCGTCAACATTGTCCATTGGGCCTGATAGTGGATGCACCATCTTCAGTGGGAGTTTGGCAGTCAGTGGTCCTAGCACCTAGGCTACTTGGACCACCCTGTCACAGTAACCCAGCTTATGTGGGATGCCATCCAGTGGTGGCTAATCTGTGCACATCTGGAGGAAGGAGTACCATTCGTCTGTCCAGAACCATCCGTCATGCTCTTGAGAAATGCATCCTGGTGGGGTGGGGGGTCACACCTGGGAGATGACATAGCCCACGGGTTATGGTTGTCTAAGGAGACCCGTCACCACATAAACCTGCTGGAGCTCTGTGCAGTGCAGTTAGCTCTGATGGAATTTGCACCTCTAGTTAGGGTTAAGGTCATGCAGGTCCAGACAGACAACACCATGACCATGTTTTACTTGAACAGGCAGGGCAGCACACACACCCTTCCCTTTTGTCGGGAAGCCCTCCACACCTGGATGCTTGTGCAAAGCTGGGTGCAGATTTCCTGTCGATCCAGGTCACCGGAGCAAACAATCGGCTGGTAGACACTCTCAGTCAGCTGGAAGAGATGTTGCACGAGTGGTCACTGAATCAGGAGGTGGTACTCCACCTGTTCTCCCAGTGAGGAACCCTCTGGTGGATCTGTTTACCTCCTGAGTGAATGCCAAATTGAGGTTGTATTGCACACCCCCCCCCACAGTCCGGGATACTTTTGCAAGGCCATGGACCCCAGGTCTTGTGTATGTCTTTACTCCCATCCCCTTGGTCCACAAGGTGGTGGTCAAGGCCCAGAAGGACAAGGCGCGGATGATCCTGATAGCTTCAGACTGGCCAAGGCAGGTCTGGTACTTGGATCTCCTCAGTCTCAGCAGCCGGCCTCCAAGGTGGTTGCCTCTTCATCTGAGCCTGCTGACCAGACAACAGGGGATGGTTCTGCACTTAGACCTTCAGTCCTTGCATCTCACAACCTGATTCCTGAGTGGCTAGAGTTCCAAGCTTTGGGTCTCTTGGAAGATGTGCTCCATGTCTTGGAGGCCGCCCAAAAAGAGTCGACTTGCTGGTGCTACACCTTTAAATGGAAAAGATTTCCCATTTGGTGTCAGGGCAATGAACTTGATCCCCTTGCCTGCTCTGTGGCCAGTATCCTTGAGTACCTTTGGTTCCTTTTTCAACTTGGGCTGCAAGTGACGACCCTTAAGGTGCACCTGGCAGCCATCTCTGCATACCAGTCATGGTCTGGTTTGCTGACAGTGGCCCTGGAGAAGGTGATCTAGCAGCTTTTTAGTGGCCTTGACCACCTGTCCCCTCTGGTGCATCAGCCACCACCATGGAACCTGCTGCGGGTGCTAGCTGTGCTCATGGGCAAACCATTTGAGCCTGTGCACAGGTGTGAGATGTCACACCTGTTATAGAAGACTTCCTTCTTGGTGGCCATTACATCTGCCAGAAGGTTCAGTGAGCTCCTGGCATGCTCAGTGGAGTCTCCATATCTGGTCTTCCACAGGGACACGGTAGTCCTTCTCCCCCACATGAAGTTCCTCTTGAATGTAATATTAGAGTTTCACCTTCAACAGGTGATGAACATTCTGGTGTATTTTACCAACCCATCTTCGGAGGTCAACCGCAGGCTTCATATGCAAGACCTATGGAGGGCGCATGCCTATTATTTATATATTTATTTATTGAGAAAATTGGAATTACAACCCTTTGAGTCATAGACTCTCTTGCAAAGGCTCCTCGTCAGAGTAACATTGTATATAAGCACTACAACAAGTAATTTAACAAGGTGAGTAGAACAATCATAAAGAACACATGGCTGCAGCTCGCCAGCTGTTTGTAACATACACTGAAGCCACGCCTGGGATAATGGCAGCAAAGTAGATGATTGGCAGGTGGATCACATCCTGCATCAGTCTCTGCTATAGGCTGGCTGGTTGGGGGCCTCCTGTAGGGCTTAGTGCTCATTCCACCAGACATACATACCACTGCCTCAGTGGCTGCTTCCAGGGACATCCCTGTCTAGGAGATCTGCAGGGCTGCCACCTGGAAGTCAGCACACACCTTCATTTCCCATTTCAGCATCGACCTTGAGTTTCATTAGGATGTTGCTTTTGGGACCTCAGTTCTCCAGTCTCTGTTTGCCACATAGGGGTGCAGGCCTTGTCCCCTCCTCCCTGAGAACTGCTGGAAGTCTGCCATTGTGTGGATAGTGATCTATATCCACGGCCCTAGAAAAATAGGTTACTCACCTGTAAGCATAGTTTTAGGTGATATATAGTTCACATCCACATCACCCACTCTGCTTTCCATGGCAAGTGGCACACAGATCCCTGCTTCCAGCATGCAAGATCTGACGTCATGGGCGGGGCCGGAGGATATACTGCCTGGGTGGTGGAAGGGACTTAGCTTGAAGATGTCCCGATGAATCAGCACTTGAAGTGGAACTGACATTGTGTGGATGTGAACTATGTACCCACTTACAGAATTACGGTTACAAGTGAGTAACCTGTTTTTTCTATGTTTATTTTTTTACACCTTACTGTATGTTGTGTTGTACAGTACTCCAATCTCCCACTCCCCCAGGAGGGATTTGAAAATGTTCTGTTACTACCTCAAAATGACTCTCCTGATAAAACTTTTGAAATAAATTGTCTCGGTGAGATATAGTCACACACTGTACACATCAAATCCTTCCTTCCCTGATGCAGCAATCTGATCACAATCAGGTTCCAATGTTACATGCTTGACTCGAAAAGCTCTATATTCCTTCCATTCAATACCTGGTGTAAACAGCAGTGCAGCACTGACAAACTAAAAAAATATCTTCACGGAGTTTGTTTAAAATCATCAATAGTACATAAATCACTCGAACGATACCTAAAACAAACTGCATTACGTTAATCTAATATGCAGCAGTGTTTGATTGTGGTGAGATCTGGACCTGGTCTCCTGGTTCTCAGGCCTGTGCTCTAACCAGACTATGCTGCCCATAAATTATTATTATTATAGTATATGGTTCAGTATTTCATATGGAATGTGTATACTTCCCGATAATTGTTGTACCACAGTAGTGTTGTCAAAATGCTGGTGTATCACAGTAGCTGTGCCACTGCTGTGGTTTATAAAATGGATGGAAGATCAAGCTTAATTGGGTAAAACTAGTGATGTGACAGGGTGTTAATACAGCATAATGCATAGTCATCCTGGTCCTAAACCTGACCAGACTTGTTAGTGGCCACATCACGTTGTTAACCCCCCCACACACCCACAACTGACCTGCCATCACAAACATGTTCTCCATCTTTACTCACTAAAAACTTTCAAGTAGACCCTAAAAATAAAACTACCTTCAATTTAAAAAAAAAAGTTCTTTCTCTGATCATCACGCTCTCCTTACTCACATAAATAAAATGAAGTACTTTTCATAGTTTTCATTACTAGCATTCCTTCATTTGATGACCATGAAAAATCCTCCTCTTCACTTTATCTTCTTATCTGGGTAATCTGTGCTGCTTGTCTTGCCCAGATAAACTGAGGCTGTGGCTCCAGTGTCAGATCCAGGATTTAAAAAAAAAGACCCTGCAGCCATAATGATAGAGGTCAGAGTGTAAGGTGTTGGGCTGTTCAGCAAGGAGGCAGAGTGCATCTGTATTTATTGTCTTCTACTGAACATGACAACTCTGGGTAGTAGACAATGATGAAGTTAATTTTTGTTGTATTAGAAATAAATTATAGTATGCTGAATTGCTTATATGCTATTTAAATATCAAAGAAGGGTCCTGGTATCACAGGATCCTAAGCAATGCTGGCTCTGTGTGAGGCATTTTTGTCTGTGTAATGGGAGAGGAGCATTCTACCTGTGGAATTGGGTAGAATTTTTTAATTCCTGTTTTCCATGTTAAACATTATATCTGTTGACTGTGTGGAAAGACTGAGAAGTATGAAACAGGGTGAGGAAATGTGACAATAATATAGAGAAAGAGAGGAAAAGTGAGAAAACACAGTTGCATGGTCAGAGGTGGACCAAAGCTGCTTAAATAGCTGCTGACACATTTGTGTGAGACAACTTATTGCAAGGAGTTGCCACCCCAAGAACCTAAACTGACTACAATTTTAGTTTTATAATACAGCTATTGGGTAGAAATAAAGTGGACAGTACTGTCACTCTCCCTTCCGTGTTTATCAGAGCTGCTCAGCACCCACTGCAGACCCATTCCCTAAAGACAGCGTTTTGGTGATGCTAAATAGGGAAGGGGCTGCAGGGCTATTAGCAGGCACAGATAGTGAACGAGAGCAGCAACAACCTAAATACTGTTAATTTACTTTGCAGGCACTTGTGCGTATTAAAGGGGGGGTTAGTAGTACATGTATGTTACCCCTTAACTTGTGCAAGTGCCTGCAAAGTATAATAATCCAGTGTGCCATTATGGTGATATAATCACATTTCTCGGGTGTGTTTAACAGCACTCTGCTGTGCCTCATGTCTAACAATGCTCCTGATGTGTGCGATTTTATCACCATAATGCCCTCCCCTGTCATGTCTTATTGCTTACACAACAACATAGTATGTCATGTCTATTAAGATTCCCCATGCTTATCTACACTGCAGATTCCTTCTAATGAAGATGTCAGCAAGACTGAAAATGTCCCAAAGGAACTGTTTGTTAAAAGATGAACTACTACAACTGCTGCCAGCTCATGCAGATAACATATTACTTAAATCACGTGAAATGTTTTTAGTATCCTGTTTTCTGTGTATTTGACCACAGTTAAAGACAGAGTTAGAAAGGAGGCAAATTAATTAAAATAAACATATACAAAATAATGTATGGATAACTATATACTGCAATCTCTTTGGGTGAAATGACACAACGGAGACCTTTTGAGCGTCATTCTTGAGGTCTAAGATGTCATCTCACCCTCAATGGAGACTGCTTTATTGTGTATGGTTGCCCATACCTTATTCTTTATGTATAATTAATAAAACATTACTGAACTATTTATCAAGTGTATGGGAAAGTCTTGTTTATGTCACATTATTAAGCACTTCATAAGTTTGTCTAGAAATGTCTTAGGCTGCTTGGTTATTGTTAATAATTGTGGACTAGCCTTTGACCATTCAGAGATTGGTGCCCTGCTCATCTCCCATCCAAATTTATTTACACGCAATGGTATCACAACTACTGGTAGCCAATCACTTGTAGTTCTCAATGTGAAGTCATTGGCAGGGATAAAATGTGTTGCTATTCATAGAAAATTATTCATCAGTCTATTTTGATCTGCTCTGAAGCCATGGATTTATTTCCAGTGGAGGCAGGGAAAAACATATGATGTTGCCAGAGCAGCTCCAGTTTTGTGCACTGCATGCCCAGAATTAGAAGTCCGAGGGTTGTGTCGCAGCTTGCCGATTTCCATTCTGCAATCAAAACCAGATGGGTTTTGCTTTCAACAATACAGAAATAAAAAAAAGCAGCTGAGTGGTGTGACAGCCAGATGGGTGCATACATCTTCCCCCTTCCAACTTTTTGACATAGCCTGGAACTGTCTGAAACCCACCTTTCATTTCCTGTAGTCACTACTCGCCTCCCTCATTTTTCACATGTGGTTGCACCTTAGCTAATCAGTTTTTGTCAAGCCCACAAAAATGTCAAAAAACAAATGATAGTTTATGAAATGGGAGGGGAAAATCCTGTGTCCTGATTGGCCATTAGCCATGTGTTAGACGTGTCTGATGCGCTGCTAAAAAACAAGTGCTGGCCAGCTGGACGCAGGACTGGAAAGAAATCTATCAGCCACTAGAATTTTAAAGAGACACTCCTGCAAGCCCACAAAGTGCAGCAGCTGCTACAGAAACACTTGATTAGGACTTTTACCATTACACTGATGTTTTTACTTACCTGCTAGGTTGGGATTTTACTTTGAAAGATCACACCATCCATAATATCTCCAGAGCCACCCACGGCCATCTCACACACCCGGATGGCTTCTGCGGTGCAGGTTATGTTAGTGAGGGCTACCAACCAGTGTCAGAGTTGGTAGTCCTCTTTAACATAACCTGTGTGGGTAAGCTGCCCAAGTGTGCGAGGTAGCCGCGGGCAGCTTTGGAGATATTATGGACGGCGCAGATCTTTTCAAAGTAAAATCCCAACCCAACAGGTAAGTAAAAACACTGGTTTAATGCTAAAAGTTTTAATGGAGTGTTTCTGTAGCAACTGCTGCATGTTGTAGGTTTGCAGGAGTTTTCCTTTAAAAAAAAAAAAACCTTACAGCTGCCATTTTCCCCCCTCGCTTAGCCCACATAGCTCCCCATGCCCTGCACTGGATAAAGGCTGTCTGTCTTGTTTGTGCAAAGGTTTCACAAAAATCAAATCTGTGCAAACTCTGGGAGAAGCTTATTTATCTGTGTGTTGTTTTTTTTATTAACATCTGCAGTGATCTCACCCTGCCAGCCCAACAGCTGACTGTCAGCTGCTCATTCAGTTACTCCCAACCACCGCTCTCAGTTAAATTCAAACTAGCTAGCAAACTAGCAAATGCTTTTTTTTTTAATTATTTTATTTTATAATTTCTGCCACTTATCTGTGTATTGTGCCTTATATCTTTTCACTGGGCTTGCAGACCGCTCGCTCCCCTCCCCTCGCTTGTTCAGTTATCCACTTAGCTTAACAAACCGTGCTGAGCCTGATTTAACAAGCATTTCTTTTCGCGCTTGTGCTCCTGATGCTGATACAACCCCCCCCCGTCACTCACTCGTTCATACCTGCGCTATACCAGAATACTCTGCTTATAAAACAAAAACCCACAACAGCATGACAGAGTTATCCTGATTTTTAAAAAAAAGTAGCATTTCAATTCGAAAGCACACACTAGCACTCCAACTCCCCCTGTCCCATACTCGGTGCCATCCTCTGTACACAGAGTGCTGCAATATTATAAAAACAGAAAAATTGTAAAAAAAAGATTAGCAACATTTTTTAGCAGCATTACAGATATAATACTTCAAATCACTGGACTTGCCTATGCTACTCCGGGCTTCCTCTGTTGGTACCATTTCAGTCTGTCTCACAAACTCTTCTTTGATGTTCTTCAGCTGTAAAAGATAGGGTTTGGGCAGTTTGATGCTCTTACCATAACAACAACAGAAATTTCAGTTCTGTGGCACTATATTTTTTTAATGCAGCCAACAGCCTAATCAATGTAAAAGTTCAAAAGAAAAAAAAGAAAAAAAAAAAACAGAAATATAGTACAACCAGGCAGAGGAACTATTTTAGGGAGAGATTAGTGTTTTAAATATTTTAGCCTATAGATTTCATTTTTTTCTTTCACGTAAAATACAGGTACCCATTCTATAAGCACAGTAAGACACTCTGGGGCTGGGGATGTCCATTAGACAGTTCTAATGCACAGCCAGGGCGTACTACACCCCTTCCCATTTGTTGGAACTGTCTAGTGCACACCACGTTATGTCTTACTGCTTACCATATTAACTATAAAACAGCACATGAGTAATCATTCTTTGGCCACCAAAACAGGCTGTCAGACTCTCGGTAGTAACATAGAATCATAGAAGTTGACGGCAGATAAGGACCACAAGGCTCATCCAGTCTGCCCATTTTTTTTACCTTATGAATGTGGAAATGTTCCCTAGAAGATGCCCCTGGGAGCTTTTGGCCTCCTCTGCACCCTTTCCCTTCCTCCACACATGCCCCTGTCCAAATATTGTTCTCTTTTAGACTTGTGATTTTAAATACCAAACCACCAAGGATCAGTGTTTAGGTGAACTTAGGAAACACTTTAGCAGGAACATTCCCACGGGGGGGGGGCTGCACTTTTGAGGAAACATTTCCACATTATTTCAGATGCTCTCAAATTTGTATGTCGTTGATCAGGGCAGGTCAGCAGAGGTTTAAAGATAAGGGTGTTATTTTGTAAACAAGGTTTAGACCTACAGTGGAACAAATAATTCTGCAAGTTAAGCTTCATACACTTAGAGCTGTAGCAGAGGGTAAACATAGGTTTGGGGAGAGAGTGTGGAAGTAAGTGTGTGTGTGTGTGTGTGTGTGTGTGTGTGTGTGTGTAGTGTTACCAGCTGCTAAAAGTTCTGAGTCACTATCTGCAGATTTAAGGAATAATGAGTTTTATTATCAGACTGTAGTGGCTAATGCTACCCGCCTGTTACATGCTTGGTGCATGGCAGTCATTATTCCTGGTAATGGGCCAGGAAATAGAGAACCCACGTGAAAGTCAACATGATCCATTTACTGTACTTAGGTTTTAAACATTAGGTCATTATTATTTCCCTTTACCCTTCACTAACACTGGATTCCTTATGCGTTCAATCTTTGTTTCCTAAGATGGAAGTTAAACTTCTGAGATGTGCAGGGAGAGTCATTTGGATTGCACACTGCAGTGGGGCTATGTTTACTTTCCTGGGAATTGCTGATTAATATGCATCGATAGTTCAGATGAGTCACATCTTTTAAAACTGCCTTGCATAAGTTTCCATCTCTAAGAATTAATATACTTGCAGAGCCTCAGTAAACAGCTGCATTAGTGAATTATAATTTATCTTTCCTGTATTTTTTTTTCATCTTTTTCTGCAGCTATTCTACTCTAAATGTAGTCTTTGTTTTTTTTTTTCTCCTTCCAGTCCTGTGGTTAAGCTCCTGCGCTGACCTTCTCCAGTCTAGCCAATCCCTCCATATCCATTATCTGCTTTCTCTAAACACTTACCCCATCTTTCAAGTTCCCTTTTCTTACCCTTCCCTGGTGGGGCTGTCGGGGGAGAACCAAGACCTTCTAGAGACCTGATCCTTTGGAGGAGGGTGCCTGGTTAGCAGTGCTGGACTGGCGCAGTATGGGCTGCCCTTCATCCTGTGCTAGTCTGGAGTTTACCTCTGGCTTTGCTCCCCTTCCCCAGGGATGTCCCTGGCAAGGTCGCCTGGGTGCACATTTGCATGTACTTGCCAACATCAGACGGTGCCCTCACCTGCGCAGTGGCTCTAGCTGCACCACCATATGCGAACACACAGGTGGCAGTAGTGGTAAGGCGCACACTTCCCCACCCCCATCTGGCAATTGCAAGCTGCAGTGACAGGCCACCAGATGTAGATTTCTTTTTTTGTCATAAAAGTAGCCCTGGTCTGTGGCGCATAATAACAAAAGTGTGTGATGATTTTAAAATCAGTACAGTCTCATGGGAGGATCAGTGGGAAGGGCAGGGTAAAGATACAAAAGGAACATTTAGTTGTAGTACAGCAGTCAAAAATGCCATTGCTCCTAGGTTTGGGACCTACTGTTGTTTTGTGCTGGGGTGCTTAAATGAAAATCATATAGAGGAGTCACAAGAACTGGAATCTAAACTTTTTTAACACAGGAAAAATAAATTTCTTCCAGAGTAACTAACTTTGCATACTGAACTGCAACAACTGTGCACATTGTATAAAGTGTCATGGAATTTTGTATTTACCCAACCTATTTTGTTTACTTCTATCTTAATGGAGAGGTGTCAGCGTGGCTCAGTTGGTAGCACATCCGCCTCTAGACCAGAAGGTCGTGGGTTCTCGTCCCACACCGGGATTGGACTTGCACCTAAAAATTGTTGGCATCCAAGTGCAGTATTGGGGGGTGCTGTACTGCTGGGGTGTGCCGTCCTTCGGATGAGACGTTAAACCGAGGTCCCTTCTGCCCATCCTGGTGTTGTCCTGGTGGGTGTCCAGGTGGAAGTAAAAGAACCCAGGGCACTCTTCGCAAAGAGTAGGGAACATTCTCGGTGTCCTGGCCAACATTCCCCTTTCCATAAACTGGTTCATGTAATTATCCAGGCTGTGTGTGGGTGATGATGTGCGATATGGCTACCACCACACATTCAGTCACTTCACTACCAGTCTAGCATTGCTTGTAAAGCACTTTGGATGTATGAAAAGCGCTATATAAATGCTGATTCTTCTTCTTCTTCTAATGCCACAGTTCTTCAAATTGTAGTGCTCAGGGTGGATCAGTCTGCGTCGTGGCTCAGTAAGTTGTACATTCCTGGAAAGGGGGACTAGTGGCAATTGGACTAGTGGTACAAGGAAATGTAAGGCACTATTGCAAAGCTAGGTAGAATGGAACAAAACTCTACAAATCCAGGAAAGCAGGGAACACGGAATTAGTGAACGGTTCTCTTGCGGAACCTGATCGCCTGTACATGGTCCGGATGAAAGGTAATGTTGCAGCTTTTCTGTATAGCTCGTTGCGATACAGATCACTGTGTGTAAAGATGCCATTAAATACAAGCTAGTTATTGCAAAAAGAAGCGCAAGTAACAATCCGTATTAAATGTTATGGAGCTGCAGAGAGATAGGAGGTCAGGTGCTTATCCTCGTGAAGTGTTAAGCTCACATGACAGTACCTGAAAAAAGGCAGTTTCTGCTTAGGGTACTTACCTGGTTAACATAAAAAAACATAAATAAGTAAAGTACATCTCTGTGGGAATACTCTCAAAGAAGCTTCATATGCAGTGTCATGACTTTTTACATACAGTGTTCTGAAAGCAATTGTGTAACTTTTTTTTTTTTTAATCGTCTCTTCAAGTCTGGACCTAGCCCTACTGCGCTCTGTCTTCCCTCCTAAGCCCCACCCTGACTTAACCTTTGGGCACTCTGTAGCTTCCTGCCCCTCCCCACAGTGTTGCCCATCTACCTTGTTAGGGGTGACATAACAAGGAGTTCCAGTAAGCCAGGTGAGCCAAGTGAGGCCCATGGTGTTGGAGAGAGCCAGCAGTGGGTTTTGGGTCACCACTAGGAAGGGTTAGTTTTTTTTTTCTGTGTTCTTTTCCAGAGTCCCCTGGCATTACCCTGTCATGCTTGGTCACTGGTCCCCACCCCTTCCTGACATCCTCACCCAGACATGCCTCATACCCTGTCCTGACCCTGCAGCTGCAGGTGCCAAGACATTGTGTACCCCTGTCCCACAGCATGGTCCACTGCCACAGGCAGTATGCCTACATCTGTCACTTGCTAGAGAGGTGAACCTATGTTGTCCACATACTAGTGCTACCTCTGAGCCATCCAGGTGCCCACAGTATTAACCTTTTTGAACACACTACTTTTTATGCAATTACCTGTGACAAAATCTTTTTTTTGTATGTGTGACTGGTCTTTGGCGGTCTACATTACATAGTAGGGGAGTTGATCCTAATTTGCCATCTAGGAGTCTGCATGATCTTTTGACTAGAGCATAGGCAGTGGCACACACAGGATAACATGGGGGGAAATGAAAAAGGACCCTTTTATCACTGCCATCTTCAGAAAACACTCCCCCAATACATTTATAAAAGTTTCCTGAAATGTGGGGGTGGGGCACCCTGGCCCCTTCCCTGTGTGTGCTTATGAGTATAGGCTTGGGAACCAGAGGAGACCCAGGCTCAATTTATTTATTTATTCAAGCGTTTCACCAAGAAAGTAGACAAATAAATTGCTAGTTTCCAGATACGTCCGGGGGACAGGGGAAATTGGAGGTACAGGTACAGCAGTGCAAAATTACAGTTGAATTATTTTTAACAATGTGGTAAAACATAATTCAAATAGTACAATATACAAAATTGTGAACATAAGTGCAATACGAACAGTAACGTGCAAAGAGTACAGTTTATAGAGGCCAGAAGCAGAAACAAGAGAACATGAGGGGTTACAGACAAGCAGTGATGCATGGTTACAAAATCTCAAGACAAAGGAAATATGTTGCAAAAACAAAGAAAAAAACAAACTAACAAAACAAAAAAACAGGGTGCAGCCTGGGTACTGAAATATCAGTTAAACCAGGAGAGTGGAGGGAAATAGTCTTAGTGAGTATTTAGGAGATTATATCAAGTGCTAAGTTGAGCATAGCTAATTGGGCACTGGGGGCATAGAGAAGGACCAGAAGCTTTAAGTGGTACAGAATTCTGATACGGTCGGGAGGATTGACATGAGCAGGAATGGGGTGAATATACTCGAAGGAGGGAAGAAGGAACATTGGGCGAAGGTGCGTTGCAGATGGCAAAGGGGAGGGCATTCCAATTTTTAGGGCAGCGGTAGGGAAAGATGGATTGGCCAACAGTTGTGGAGCGGTGGGGGATGGTGACCGAACGAGAGTCAACATTCCGAAGGGAATAGGGGCTCATTGAAGAGGCAGAGATAAGAGAGGAAGGATAGCCGGGGAGATTCCCAGACCAAAATTTAGCCAAGAAAGTAGTAGTGTGAGCTAGACGCCTGGACTCCACTGAAGAGAAGGACGTGGCTATATAAAGATCATAGTGGTGAGTACGAGGAGGACAGGATTCCATCTTGAGCTACTGTAAGGTGCTGTACAGATTATGGTTTTTATTGTTCTTTTCTTTTCTTTTTTTTTTTTTTTAATGTAATTTTTTTTTTGCTTTGGTTACTGGGTAAGGCTACCCACTAGGTGCAAGTGCTGACCCAAGAGCACTGGGGAGGTTAAAGAGCCCCTGATGCAGTTGCGACAACTTTGAAAAAAAAAAAAAAGTAAAAGAGCAGCTTCTGTCTCCCAGGTGCCGTGTCTCCTGCAGTTAAATCAGCAAGTACAGGGAGACAGCACTCAGCCTCTTGCTGTAAAGCCATGAAAAAAGTACTCCCCCGCTCGAGTTGCTGAAGGTGCCTCTATTATGTGCAGACTGGGTGGTGATACAAACAGTGGTACATTAAAATATGTTCTGTAGCTTGGCTGCCAGCACCCCAGTGGCTGACCTTAGGTTTCGCTGTGAGTTTTGTCGGAGGTAAAAACCTTCTATTTGTTTGTTTATTTTTGTAATTCTCACCCGTACTATTTTATTACTAAGGATATTTGCATATAAACAGGATCGTTGCACTATCTGCTCTGCTTGCCTACACCTGACATCACAGTTCTGTTTATGACATCACAGTCTCTTGCTCTGGAGATAATTATGATGCGTAAACAGGGGATTGTGATGTCAGGTGTTGGCAAGCAGAAAGAGCAGATACTGTCTAAGGGACAGTAATCCTGTTTCACGCGACTGTCCTCAGTAATAAAGAAAAAAGCAAAAGAATTACAGAAAATATGTGAAATAATAAACTGAATTGTCCAAATCTCAAGTTATTCTAATGGTGTCAGGAGCTGTTTAAGTGACGTGCTCAGAGTCACACAATATGCAAGTGGAGGTTGTGGGAATCAAACCTATTTCTGCTGGATGTGCTGAGCTCATACACAGCTCGTTACTCTAACCTCTAGGTTATACTGCCAGCCCCAGTAAATTAGTTTGCCATCTAGGGAGGCCTCTTTTAAACTGGGTTAGCAGAGATAACCTAGTTTAAAAGAGTCCCTTGGTGAGCAGCCATCCTGTGACGCTTGTAGACCCATTCTTGAGATCCGGTCTGTAGCCCACCTAAGAAAGCAGGCTAGAAAATACATTCACGCTAAATTGATTTAGCAAAATTGGTTCTACAGTAGTCTGGACAGGATTCTATGACCGTTTCTGAGAACATATGAAGGTGCCAGCAGATTAAGGCCTTGCAGTTTATCCAGTCAACTCATATTGCAGAGCCCTCAGTGCCAGCTAAGGACTCCACTCCTCCTCCCCAGCCAGTACCCGCTCATTTCCAGCTACACCTCTTTTGACCCTTACCTTCCCCTTTACCAAACTCTTTTGAAGTCATCCACTAAGCTGAGTGATGCCACTTCCTTGGGGAGCCCATTCCACCCTGCCACTACCCTCTCCATGAAGAAATGCCACCTGGTCTCCCTCCTGAACCTCCCCCTTCCAACTTAAGACAGTGCCCCCTCGTGTTCTTGTTAGCACTGAGCATGAAGAGACATTCCTTGTCCACCCTGTTTATGCCTCTCAAATACTCAGAAGACTCAGTTATGTTCCCATTCTCCCTCTTCTCCTCTCCTCTCCTCCAGGGAGTACATGTTCAGGGCCTCCAGCCTCTCCTTGTATGTCCTGCCTTGCTGTTCTTTAACCATCTTTGTTGCCCTCATTTGGACTGCCTCCAGCAGCTTTATGTACTCTGTTAGGAAAGGAAGCCAGTGCTGCACACTGTACTCCAGATGCGGCTTTACCAGCAACCTGTATGATGGCAGTATTACCTCCTCCTGCCTGCTGCTGATCCGTCTTGCAGTGCAGCCCAACATTCTGTTGGCTTTTGCCGCTGCCTTCCTGCATTGTGTGGAGTGCTTCATGTTAATCCTGATCAACACCACCAGGTCTTTTTCCTCCTCCTCTGATTTGGTTACCAGGACCTTTCCTAGGCTGTATTCTGTCTTCAGGTTCTTAACTCCATTTTTTTGCCGCATTAAAGCCAATTTGTTAAATTCCAAACCACCTTTCAAGCTTTGCCAGATCTTCTTTTAGGTCCCATTTCCCTTCTTCTGTATCCATCCTCCCCCAGAGCTTGGTGTCATCCACGAATAAACAAATCTTGCTCTTATGCCTTCTCCAGTGTAATTGATGAAGGTATTATAAAGCACCAGACCAAGCACCGAACACTGTGGGACCCCACTGGTGACATCCATGACACCTGAAAGCCACCACCACAACCCCCTGGGTCCTGTCTTTCACCCAGCCAACTAGCTACCCATTTGGACATTTTCTCTCCTACTCCCAGATTCTTGAGCTTTCTGATCAGTCTCTTGTGGGGCACAGAATTAAAGGCTTTGCTGAAGTCCAAGTACAGGATATCCACTGCCTGGTCCTTGTTCATTGTTTTCAGTGGCTCAGTCAAAGAAGTCGATTTAGGTTTGTCTGGCATAATCTCACAGCCAAAAATCTGTGTTGCCACTCATCTTATATTGTATTCTACCAGCCTCTCCTTAAGTATAGCCTCCATTAGCTTTCACAGAATGATGATCTGAGTTTCCATGAATCATTTTCGAAATTCCCACAGTGCGAAAGAGTGTGAACCATCGCTGTCGGTAACATGGAGCTCCGTATCCTTTACGTGCTGGTAGCACATCAGGATGCAAACTCCATCCATGTGTTGTGTCCCTAGGACACACTGCTGGTGCAGCAGGATGTGCAATCCCCTGCCTAGCACCCACACAGACTGTAACTAACAGGATATAGCATCAGGCAAAAGATTAACTCTACAGGATGTTTGAGATTTTAATCCAGGACTCTAGATGAGATCACAGATCCCTGAAGGTTAAAATGTCCTCAGAGCCCTGATAAACTGAACTGTGAAACCGATCTATTGAGCAGCATCAGTCTGGACACTATCGTACAGCTCAGTTCACTCCTGCCTTCAGCTCTGGACACACTTAGGATTACCACCTTTTAAAAAGCCCAAAGTGGGACATTTCTTACTGAAACATGATTTTACGCAGGACAACATGTAATCTCGACTAATGCAACAGACTTGTATTGTCTAAATAATCAGAATTAAAACTAAGTGTTGTAGTTTTTTAGCTGTTTTAGTGTTTCATACCATTTTAAGGTATTTTAGTTAAGGTTGTTTTGCAGCATTTAGAGGAAAGTCAGAAAATACTTTTTCTGCTATGATGTCAGGACATGTAGTATTTTTCATGTTTTTTTGCAGGACACAGCTGCCCAAATCAGGACTGTCCTGTGAAAATAGGGACAGGTGGTAACCCTAGACACACTAAACCATTTTTCAGAACTGTGCTTGAGAACCATTCTCTAGTCTGGATAGGTCCACACGTGCCATGTGACGTTGCTTAACCTCGAAGCACTTTCATTTATCCAGCTGTAAAAATAGGTAAATGTGGGACCCCCACTGAATAAAAAGATATTGCAGTTGGACTTTCCAGGAAAAATTGTGAAAACAAAATATAAAAAAAAAAAAAGACTTGGTCAGTGTTGAACAATACCATGTGGCTGTGCAGATTTCATGGGAAAATCCGTCATGTCAAGCTGCAGTGCTGCAGAGTCACTTCATTTCATAGCATGAGTAAGACTTAAGAAATGACTGAATTTTTTTTTATTTATTTCCATTTCCAGGAACTTTGTTCATCTGATACTGTTAACTCCGAGCTCATTAGTGAGCTGCCGTAACTTGCCTCAAAGTCTATGCAGTACACGTAAGACTTGGTTGAGTCATGTGTTATTAAAAGTGACTGCGCTCTGATACTCTCGAGTAGTGGATATGTATGGGGCTTTTATGAATGAATCATGGACTGGTTTAGTGTGACTAAAAAGAGGGCTCATTGTTTGCACCTATCTTAAAGCACTTTGATGTTCTACATTTAAAAGATTCCAGGCTGCAATAATTGCAGTTGTGATATTAAGGTAAGCGCCAGAGCTCCTAAAAATGTACTGCTGTTTATCCGGATCCACTTACCAGATGCCTGTTGCTTGAAATAAACCTGGGGCAAGCCTTCATTTTTTTAATCTGGAAAACTGTCAGCTGAAGCCGCAGAGGTCCAATAACCAGTTCCTACCGCCAGTCAGTTTTAAGGTCTAGTTGAAATATTACAAAGGGCCAGACAGTTAGCCAACACTTCCAGAAACCAACACTATTCTCCTTTTTCTAAATGGCTACTAGTAATGCAATGTGGTAACTTACGTACGTTTTATTTTTATATATTTTTTCTATTCTCTTCCCCCCCACTGCTTGGGCTGCTGCACATCTCCCTTGTGCACCCCATAGGAGCACCCTTTGTGTTGGTGCTCAAACTGGGTGGTGCAGTCTGGGATCCCGTAATTTCTGTGGGACAGTGTGTGGTAAGAGCTGCAGGTAGTGACCTGCTTTGTACCTAGAAGTGCCATAATTTGTGAATCGGGTGGGATATTAGCACCATGTAAGCATGTTCCTCTCACCAACCCTTTTCATGCAGCTCTTTCATCTACTGCGCCACCCTGTGGTGGGGCAGAAATGGAAGCCTCTATCGAAGCAGGAGTTGCAACCACAGCAAGCTGGATCACACCCTCCCGAGTCCCATATGAACCTGGGTTCCATCAGTGTCAGCGGCTCAGCAGGTTGCACAGTTACCTCTGAGGTTGAAAGATTGGATGGTTGTGGGTTATAGCCCCACACCAAGGACTTGGAGTAAAATCCCAGTGCTAACACTGTAGTGCAGTATGAGGGGGATGCTGCACTCCTGAGGTGCCATCTTTCAGATGAGATTTTAAACGAAGTCTTGTCTGCCTGCTCTGGTGCCTGCTCAGGTAGATGTTAAAGATCCTATGGCACTTCTTGAAAAGAGTAGGGGAATTTTTTAATTAAAAAAATAAATAAAACATTACAAAGAGCATGAAATGTCAGTAAAGGAACAAGTAAACCATTATTTAGATCCAGAAGGAAATGGGGCTGGCAGTATAGCCTAGAGGTTAGAGTAACGAGCTCTGAATGAACCTGGCATATCTAGCAGACCTGGGATTGAGTCCCACACCCTCTACTTGCATACTGTGTGACTCTGAGCAAGTTACTTAACCTCACCAGTGCTCTCAGGTCACCCCTGAAAATGGGCAGATGTGCCTAGTGGGCTTTACCCGGTAACCAAAGAATAAAATAAATAAATATATTAAGTAGTATGACATGTTTAAGGCACAGTCTCAGGCAAAAAAGAAATAAAAAAAAAATCAAAGAGAGGAAAACAAACACATTATTTCATAATTATATATGTAATATGCAGAAATAGGTTCTAAGAAGACAGCAACAAAAAAAAAGGAAACGTGTTTCTGTGTTTGAAACGCTGGAAGATGCAGCAGAAATAAAACAGGCAAATATTTGAGGAAAAGGATATGTTTTCCCACTCACTGGATCTAGTGTATGTTCCTCTAGAATTGTTCTACCTGGGAAACGAGCAATACATCTGATTCTGGTCTGAAAACAGAAGGAACAGAGGTGGTAATCTCTAATCTGTTGTACTAATCCTCTCTCTGTGGCACATATTTTTGCTGCAACAACCACATACCCTGTGCTACCAAATTTGAAATTTCAGGACCAAAAATGTAACTGCTAGCGTACTGCTGTGGTATTTCAGCCAAGAATGTAATTCCAAACCAAAAATTAGATTATTATAAATAATAGAGGAGAATTTAAGTTCCCCCATTGATGTGCCAGGACTTTCCAAAATGTAGAACTATGAGGACAGGTAAAGTATGAATACATTTGAGTTTCCTGTTGTCTCCCTCAAGTGGCCCTGGGGCAGAACTGCTCAGAAATACCTTCAAGTTTATGTGCCGCCCAAACATCCATGGCAGCACAACCAAGTAATGTCCCAAGCATAGACTAGGATCCTAGGGTCCTGTGGCATTTTTAAAGCACTTGTCTCCCTCCCACTAGGGAAACTCCAAAGGTGTTGAGAAATGTCCTGTTACTATACTCTGGCAGCATTATTTTTGGCTGTTTTATTCTACCGCTTGCAACAGAATCTTCCATTGTTTTTAATTTTTTACTCAGTTGTTTTATATACTGTGGCACATCACCCAGTCTGTCTGTGTTAATAATTTTGCTGTAACCCTACAGCCAGGTAACTCTAATTGACGGGACCATTGTACAATCCAGGGGACCCAGAAAATATCCTTATTTGGAAGCACCCTTTTTACATTATGAACAAGAAAATAAAGAACACCACAGGGTTGATCATGTTCCAGCCATCAGCCTGTGCTGAAAGATAGGTGTAATGTCTTTTTATCTAATTCATTCTGCTCCCCCATAGGAGCTGAAAGTGTTACTGTAAGTCTAGTCTCTAGCTCAGAGGTGGAGTGGTGAACACCACATTCAAATATAAAACAATGGAGAGTAGCAGTGTTTTCATCAGCATGACTCTTTATTTGTTAGAAAGCGTCAAGTTTTTCCACGTACTCAGCTTATCTTCTCATTCGGCTAGTTTAGATTCTCAGTTTTTCTTCCTGATATCCCCCGGCCAGATTGTACTCCCAAGATCTGCACATCCGTGTTGTGCCCTGGAATATCACTGATGCTAGGCAGGGCTCCCTCTTTTTCCCCAAGGGGACAAAATAACTTTTGTCACAGTTAATACCTGCTCCCATCACCTGCGAAAACTGCAGAAAGATAGCTATAGCTGAGGACCTGGAATTAACATCTTCCACCAAGAGCCCCGCATCATCAGCATAAGCCAAAGACTTAAGTGGCGGGATCTGCTCCTGTTGAAAAGAGTTGGGAAATTTCCCCTGTGTCCAGGTCAGATTTCCCCCATTCACTAAAAAGGCCACCAACAGCTAATCTGGTTTAACTAGATGGAAATCAATGACATTTCAGTTGATTTCCATCTGTTACCCCCTCCATGAGGCTAAAAATAGGCAGAATTGCCTAGTCCTTCAAACAACATGATGTCTTGCTGTATTCTGGCAATATGCAGTATGACCGACCAGCTCAGATGCCCAGAAGAATTGAGTTAAACCCTTTGCAAATGCATACAATGTTGATCTCGAGCTCGGTTTTAAAACCATTGTCCTCGGTACATTCTATGTAACTGACCAGATTCTTTATTCCGCTCGCCTGTGAAGACATCTTGGAGACTGCTCCTCAACTTCTTGGGTTGAATTTCAAATTTCGATGTTTTTCAAACTACCGTTTATTTTCTTTTAGTTTTCAAACCTCTGTCCTTCAGTTACAGGTTAGACTAGTCTAGGTTTTCGGTAAGTTTTCAGTTTCTGAATGGTTCCTCGTGACTGGGAGGAAACCAAAAGTCTTCTTTTCATTTCTTGAGGTAAAGTTTTATGTTAGTGGATACTGTTTGTATTTGGGGAGAAGTTTTGGACTAAAAACAGAGACTTTTCTCGGTTTTTAACGCAGGCGCTGCACCGTCTGCTGCCTACTTTGTCTCTCTTTTTTACCCGGCCTAACTAAAGCTACCAGGGGTAAATACAGTTATTTAAATTTTCCTTATCCGGGCCTTACTAAGCCACTTCAAATAAAAAGTATTTAATTGGCTTTGCTTAACTGGGCCTAACTAAGCCACTCGATTAAGCTCTAAATTTTGTGAGGGTTATATCACTGGAACCCAAGAGAAAAAACAGTCCCATTGGGTTTAACGCTGCACTGAGTGGGGGAGCAATTTGCTAAGACTGTTCCGCACTTAGTGTGTCTGTACTGCCTAGGGTTTGACCACCCGCAGACAGACTGCCAGATTTGTAAACATTTTCCTCAATCTACCTTCGATAGACGTTTGGGTAAACTGAGGGATAAAATGGCAGAGAAATCTTCCGATGAGGTCTGGTCCGGTTCTAAAGACAAACTGGTTGAACCGGAGACTGAGCCCTCAGACCAGGGCGAACCTCGTTGGGGAAAAGGGTCAGAAGAGTCAGCCCCTGATACAGGCCCTGCAAAAACAACTAGGAAAAGCAGTTTGGAACCACATAAGCAGGCAGTTGCGGCTCCAACCACTGAGGAAATCGCAAAAGGTGTCCGTATTGTTCAGTCATTGCAGCCCGGTTGGGGTTGAACCGGCTCAGCAACCGATAACCCATACCTCAGTTCAGGCGCCTGTCAGTTTGGTTCCTCCAGGTTCTCTGGATCCAGAGGAGTTTTATGAGTCAGAGTATGAGGATTGTGAAGAAGAGGATGAGCTGGGTGAACCGGTTGAGCCTGAGGTTTCCCCTGAACATCCTCAGTATGAGTCTACCCCTAACCTTGCTAAAGATTCTACCTCCCACTTTACTTTCATGAGGCAGGTAGCAGGGACATAATTGTCTGTGCAGGAGACCAGAGAGGAGGAGGAGGAGGAGGAAGATGACTACAAGGAGATGATGCATCTCCCTGTCTCTCAGGGGCTTATGATTCCCATTCATAAGTCCCTCACGAAAGAGACCCCAAGTTCTGTCCCACCATTGGACAAGAAAATGGATAGGAAATATGTGTTGGCTGGCAGAGGCACTGAATTCCTAAGTAGACTCTGTAGTCATATGGGGGGATAATACAAGCTGCAGTTTGTGAGAAAGCTGGCACCCCCTTGCTGCTCACTCTCCTGATAAGGATTCAAGGGAAATTGATTCCTTAGCAAAGAAAGAGTATCTGGCTGCCTCCTTGGGTATCAGGCAGGCATCTTACATGGCCTACATGTCTAGATACCAGAAATCCCTCTGGGAATCAATGGGACAGTTGGCTAAGAATGCTTCTCCTGAACTGGCAGCAGATGCACAGGAACTTGTCAGTAAGGGGGTTCAGTCATCCAAATGTCAGTTTCACATGGCAGTGGATGCCAGTGATGCAGCCTCCCATTCAGTGGCTTCGGCCATTTCCCTCAGGAGGTATTCATGACTGAGATGTACAAATCTCTCTCAAGACACTCAGAACAATGCCATTGATTTTCCCTGGCACAAAATTCCTTGTTTGGGAAACAAACAAAGGCATATATGAAGAAGAAGATGACTGAGTACAGGGTAGCCTACAAGAATGCGGCTGCCAAAGAAAAGGCTGACACCCCAGAAAAGCAGGAGACATGCGGAGGCAGACGTAGGCCTTACCCCAGTCATTTCTACCAGATTCTAGCCTTCCCTTCCTACCAACAGCCTAGGGGTTACTTTAGAGGCAGAGGCAGAAGAGGCACTGGCCGTGCTGGTTCCACCTCTCAGTCCAATGTACCCTGTAAACAGACACCCTGAGGTGTCTTTCTGGGCCGCCTCCCCACTACCAGTAGAGGGCAGGCTGGCCTATTACCTTCAGGCCTGGCAGTCCATCACTTCAGACAGGTGGGTCCTGGAGGTAATAGGCCAGGGTCTTGCTCTCAGGTTCATGCTGTTCCCAAAAACAGGAGCAAGATCATTCAAACCTGCTACCCCCTCAGAAACAGCCCTGTTGGAGGCAGAATTTTACACCCTACTTCAAGTCAAGGCAGTGGAGCCTGTTCCTTCTCAGCATAAAAGGAAAAGGGTTGTACTCAAGGTACTTCTTAACCATGAAGAAAAGTGGGGATTGACGGCCCATGTTAGGTCTAAGATACCTCAACAAGCACCCTAACAACGCCAAAGTTCAAGATGGTCACTCTGGCTATCATTTTACCTACTCTCAGACAAGGGGATTGGCTAGCATCCCTAGATCTAAAGAATGCTTATTTTCACATTCCCATCCAGCAGTCTCACAGAAAATACCTCGGATTCAGACTGCCTTCAGGTCATTACCAGTTCAAGGCCATGCCCTTCGGACTGACATCTACTCCAAGGGCCTTCACAAAGTACATGGCAGTGGTTGTGGCACATCTGAGAAGGCAAGGAGTCACTGTTTATCCCTACCTGGATGACTGGTTGGTAGTGGGTCACTCCCCCCAAGAGGTAGAGAAAGCCTTGACCCTCACACAGGATACCCTCCAATCCTTGGGGTTCCTGGTGAATCTCAAGAATTTGGTTCTGAAACCTGTCTAGATCCTAGACTTCATAGGAGCAGAGCTGGACATGATTCAGGCAAAAGCCATCCTGCCTCCAGGAAGGGTGGATGCCCTGGTTCAGTTGGCAGGGTCCTTCTGTCTTCAGGTTCCTTGCCCAGCGAGGTACTTCCTACAGCTCCTGGGTCACATGGCTGCTACCACAGCAGTAGTCCCAGGGGCCAGATTTCAGATGAGGGACATCCAATTCCACCTGAGGTCCTTTTGGTCCCAGAAGACTGATTCTGTGTCCAAACTAATACCAGTAACCACCACTTTGCTGCAAGCACTACAGTGGTGGTGGGTCAGGAGTCCCCTTTCTGCAGTAAGCTCCTTCAGTAGTGCTGACCACAGATACCTCACTCCTAGGGTGGGGAGCTCACCTAGGGGAACACACTGCTCATGGAACATGGCTCCAGCAGGAGTTTCTCCTGCACATAAATCTGCTGGAGCTCAGTGCAGTGTTCCCAGCACTTTAGTCCTTCGCCAGGATGCTACAGGGCAAGGTGGTGCAGGTCAGAACAGACAACACCACCACATTGTACTACATCAACAAACAGGGAGGAACAAGGTCCTCAATGCTGTGTACAGAGGCCATGAAGATCTGAAGTCTGGCTTACTCCCTAAATATTCCCCTATCAGTAGTCCACCTGCCAGGGAAGGACAATATTCTGGAAGTTACTCTCAGTAGGATCCACCAGGGTCATCACAAATGGACCCTGAACAGACAAATCCTGTCAATGGTCTTCAGAAGATGGGGCACTCCAGAAATAGATGTCTTTGCAGCTTGAGACAATAATCAGCCTCCCCAGTTCTGTTGCAGGCCCCCAGCACTGGGCTCAGTGCCTCTGGATGCACTGCTTCTGGACTGGTCAGGCAAATTTCTGTATGCCTTTCCTCCATTTCCTCTGATACACAGAGTTCTAATCAAACTCAGGGCTCAGCCAGCCACTGCGATTCTGATTGCTCCGGATTGGGCCAGACAGCCATGGTACTCGATGCTGTTGTTCCTGTCAGTGGCCAATCCAATTTGCCTCCCCAGGAGGCACAACCTGCTGACATCCTCCGAAGGGAGGATTCTGTACCCTAACCTTGATTCCCTCCGGCTCAAGGCTTGGTTCTTGAAGACTTAGAGTATGCAGGCCTGCATCTCTCAGGAGTCCTGGATATCCTTAGGGTTTCTAGGAAGCCTTCCACCAGGAGGACTTACACTTCCAAATGGAAGAGATTCTCTACCTAGTGTTTCCAGAAGGACATGGACCCACAGGAGGCTGACCTGGCAGTCCTGTTGGATTACTTGGTTCACCTTCAGTCCCTGGGCCTGCAGCCCTCCACCCTGCAGGTGCACTTAAGAAGTTCTTCAAGGGGTTGCTCTATCTTCACCCTCTTCACAGGGAGCCTACCCCTTCTTGGGACCATAACATCTGCATAGCTCAGCTTATGCAGCCCCCTCTTGAACCCATGTTCTCAGCAGAACTCAAATTCCAGACATGGAAGACTGTTTTTTTTTGGTGGTCATCACCACTGTCAGGAGGATCAGTGACATTGAGGCCCTGTCAGTAGAACCCAACTACATTGCCCCTCACAGGGACAAGATTCTTCTACGAACTAATAGGAAGTTCCTCCCCAAAATAGTCTCGGACTTCCATTTGAATCAGTCCATAACATTGCCTGTCTTTTTTACTGATCATTCCAGTTCAGGTGAACGCAGGCTGCATAACCTGGATGTAAAAAGGTCCATCAGCTATTATATGGACAAAACAAAAGACCATAGGAAGAACTGTACTTAGTTGTTCCTTACCTGTGGTGAGGTGGGTAAAGGCAAGCCAGCCACAAAGAGGACCATTTCCAGATGGATTGTGGCTTGCATCCAGTTTTGTTATGGCAAACTAGGTAAGGAGCCACCAGTGGACCTGAGGGCTCACTTTACTAGGGGGACAGCCACTTCCATAGCAGCTGCCAGGGATATCCCCTGCTTGACATCTGTAAAGCAGCTACCTGGAAAACTGTTCACACGTTCACCAAGCCTCACTGCTTGGACACCCAAGTCAGGAGTGATGCCAGGTTTGTCATAGCAGTATTACAGAGCCTGTTCCCTAAATATATTATGTGCCCACCTCCACGGGGCACTGCTTGGTAGTCTGCATATTGTCAGAATACAGCAAGACTTCATGTTGTTTGAAGAAAAAATTACCATAGTAATCTTGTTTCTTCTAATGGAGTCTTGCTGTATTCTGACCACCCACCCTGCCTCCCCTCTGGAACCTAGGGAAGCAGGGTCTCTGCACTCCAGTTGTTAATTCCTGTGCCCACCAGTGGGTGGTGTTTTTTTTCTGGGCATCAGTGACTTGAGTCTTCTTTATGCCCTATTGTTTTGTGTATTTACCATTGGGGTGTTAGTTATAGTCATGGTTTATTTTTATTTGGCATTTCTTATTAGTAGCTACATAAGAATCTGGTCAGTTACACAGAATGTACCGAGGACAGTGATTTGAAAACCAAGCTCGAGCTCAGTGTTCTATGCATTTGCATAGGGTTTAACTCTTAACTCTTGCTGTTATTCAACAACTGCACAACTATGTAACCTCACTGACTGTTATTTGTAATTGTACTGAAAATCTATATTCCAAGCTCTGTCCATGTATCCTTTTATATATGACGTGGAACCTTTGTAAATGAGTCACTGACTCAAAGGTCTTTCTGAATATTTCAATAAATAAAAAAACTCTCCGGGGCAGCTGAACCAGTCAGTCATACTGCATATTGTCAGAATACAGCAATACTCCATTAGAAGAAACAAGATTACTATGGTAAGTAATTTTTTCTTCCTTCCCGGTCAACAAAAATAAAATAAATGAAGTTCTTACAGACTTGGGATTTCTTTAAAATGGCGATTACCACATTGTTTGCAGGCTGGACTCACAAACTGTTTCTAGCTTCACTGACTTTGGACGCGACTTAGCTGTGCACCTGACTTTCAGGGGCGCAGTTAGATTTACTTCTATACAGATACAGTGTTTAGCAGTATGTTCATTTTACTGGTAATGTGTTCTACACAGAAACGTTTTTTAACCTCCATTTATTTAGCGCTGTTGACGTTGTGCAGCTTTTCTGTAGTTTGTTTATTAAAATTTAAGAGAGGGGTTTTCTCTCTTCTAGGAGTTCACTTTGCAATCAAGTTTAAAGTTAACAAATTCCATCTGATTTTTGTATTTTCCTCTAGTGCTATAGCAGGAGCGAAGTGCTCAAATGTATTCCATTTGAGGCATGATTGGGAAGGGGTCACATCACAGCTAGTCATTGAATCAAATACATATGTTTGGTATAAGTAATTTATTTACTGCTTTATCCCCTTATTCTTCGGCATGTAGCCATGTTGATAATACCGCCCCCATTCTAACATCAGATTGCTTAGACTGTGTACTCTGTTCCTTTGGGTGTTTCCTTTATTATTTTATTTATTTGTTTTTGGTAACCAGGTAGGTGCACTAGACAAGTAAGTGCCTATTTTCAGGCACGACCTGTTAAGTCATATTGCTTTGTTTGGCATGCCTGTGCTGTACTGTATCGTTTTCATTCAGAGCAATAAAATATAGATTTCAAATACAGGATTTGAAATGTGAGACAATGCAGACTAATGTCGGTGTAAAATATGTTTTTTTATGTTTTGAGAGGAAGGGCATTCTGAGAGAGGTGGTTGTGATTAGTGTGCTAATGACCAGACAGATTGTTCTTGTTAAGTTTCTTACATCGCTGAGTAAAGTATCTGTGTTTTACTGTGCTCCAACTGGTGCAGTCCAAACACTGAATAAATTCCATTGCTAAAAAAAAAAGTCTAATTAGTGGACTCTCGATAAAATCGAGGCCCTCACCTGGTTTGCCGTGACCCAGCATATATTTTCATTTAGTTAGTTTTTGATGACCAGGAAAGGAGGGCTAGGCAGTTCTGCCTATTTTCAGCCTTATCCCTGGGGGGCGTACAGATTCAACTGACATACTAAATCAGGTTAAGCTGTTGGTGGGATTTTTATGAATGGGGAAATTTGGCCTGAAACATAGAAACATAGAAGTTGACGGCAGATAAGGACCGCAAGGCCCATCCAGTCTGCCCATTTCTTTTTCTACCTTATAAATGTGCCATCGGCCTTTGCTATGTCAGTGACCTATCTATTCATAGTCATTTGTATGGCCTGGACACCAGAGAAATCCCCCTACTCTTTTCAAGAATTGTTGTGGGTTCTTTAATATTTGGGATAGGCACGAGGGAATTTTTATTTTTTATTTATACTCCCCTCACCTCGCAGCTCTCCCTCTCTTCGGGAGACACCTATGGCCTTTTTAGCCCTTGCTCACCTACCTGGAGACCGGAGCAGTCTGTCCCCCATGGAGCCGTGGTTGTACCCCCAGGCAGGTACAGGCCGGGGGCTTCACACCCCGAGACATCTATATTCAAAGGGAATTTTGAAGATGGAATGGGATGTGGGACCCCTAGGGTCCTTGGGTAACATGTAGATAGAATACTTGGGCACACTCGGTGGGCCTGGAGGCCCTCATCTAATTTTAGTTATTTATTTATTAATTTTCGGAATTAACACCTTTGAGCCAGTGGCTCTTTTACAAAGGTTCCACGTCAGAATACAAAAAAAAGAAAAAGGTGATACAGAGTAAGCATTGGAATGTAGTTGCAATAGATGGTGACATATCAATCTGAGTAGATTCCAGGTGATTACCATTAGATCGTCAGGTAAGTAAATGTAAATTAATAAGTAACATACTAATTAAATATTTACATAGTCATAATGCAGCCAGAGTGGCTTGTCAAGAGGAAGGAGAAATAAGATTGAAATTGCCTCAGGTCTAGATAGAGGGAGATGTAACAGTGAGTGCTACGCTTGTGGGGGGCTGAGGGGTAGTGGGAGAAAGAAGAGAGGGGAAGTGAAAGGGAAGAAAAATAGTTAGCAGTGACTGGTAGAGTTAGGAAAGTGGGAACAGAGGAGATGAATGGGGGGATGGGAAGGATTGGGAGGGAGGTAGAGAGGAAAGGGGTGGAAGACAAGGGTCGGGTACAGTACAGCAAGTGATGGGGGTGATTTCACAGCCCAGAGAGTTGAACATCTTAGGGGCTGTACCTGCGAATGACCTCTAGCCTTGGGAGGTGCAACAGCGGGGGACAGATAGAACTTGGTTGTCGGCACTTCTGGTGTTTCTGGAGCAGTTTGCTGGGTTACGTAGAGTCAGTACCCCACGGGACATGAGACCCATCAGTGCCTTTTTTACTACAAGGCAGCCCTGCAGTTGTAGCCAGTTAGACTGCTGAAAGAGGTCGCAGGTGTGAATGTGGTGGGCAGCACCAGTAAGGAGCCTGCATGTCTTATTCAGCGCTATAGCACTTCGCCATAGTGCAGTAGCTGTGGCTGCTCCTTATACAACAAGCCCATAATCGATGATGAAGACAATAGAGCTATGTATTTCAAGTTTAAGTGCATCAGGGGTCAGGCAATGCCTATGTTTGTAAAGGTCTGCCATCGGTTTCTATGTATCTATGTAACCCGTTCCCAAGGAACAGCAAAACAGGGGATTCTACTCCCACTTCTCCCTTGTCCCCAAGTCCACTGGGGACTTGAGGCCTATCCCAGACTTATGCAGTTTGAATCACTTAATCCAGTACAAAAAGTTCAGGATGGTCACCTCCTGGCCTGTTACCCTTGGTCCAGGAGGATGACTGGATCTGCTCCCTGGATATGCAGGATGCTTCTTTGCATATCATAGTTTGTCCTTCGTACAGAAAGTACCTCAGATTTCTGTTCCTAGGGGAGCACAGATTCATATTCCTAGGAGAGCACCATCAGTTCCGAGTTCTTCCCTTTGGCTTATCGTCAGCTCCTCTGGTCTTTACCAAATGCCTCGCTGTGGTAGCAGTGGCTCTCAGGAGGGAGGGCCTTTACATCTTCTCTTACCTGCATGACAGAAGCAATTGTCTGTGACCCTGGAGCGTACCCTGCAGCTGTTCTACCAGCTGGGGGTTACAGTCATCCTAACCAAGTCAATGCTGACCCCTGGCCAGCGTCTTCAGTACATTTGGACTATTCTGGATACGGCGCAGGGCTTGGCCTTTCTGCCCCCAGATGGGAAAGAGTGTCTAATGGCGCAGGCCCGAGAACTCTTTCACAGCCGGTACGTCACAGCCCAGATGTACCTTAGACTGCTACTGGTCCCCTAGCATGGCTGCATATGCGTATCCCTCAATAGACCTTGAGTGAGCAGAGGGATCAGTGGACCAGTGACCTGGAGCAGATGGTCCTGATCTCCTGCCCAGTCAGAAAAGTCCTCCAGTGGTGAAAGGAACCAAGCAACTTACTACCGGGGTACCTTTTCTCATCCCCTCTCCTCGCCAAATCCTCACCTTGGATGCTTCGAGGATGGGCTGGGGTGCACATCTGGGTCCGTTCCAGACCGAAGGGACATGGTCTCCACTCAAGGCCTCATTGCACATCAATATCCTTGAGATGAGAGTGGCCCTGTATGGTCTGCAGGTCTTCCAGTCCCACCTGTCCCCGGGCCCTCCACTGGTGCAGATGGACAATATCAGTGTAGTGCACTACATCAGCAAGCAGATGGGGCACCCACTCTTAGCCCCTGTGCAGAGAGGCAGTGAGGACTTGATACTGGGCTCTGAACCACGGCCTGGAATTGTTGGCTGTCCATGTTCCAGGCACCTAAAATGTCATGGCTGACAAGCTAAGCTGGTCGAAATCCAGAATGCATAAGGGGGAACTGCTGACCTTAGCCATTGAAAGACATGTTCGACAGGTGGGGGCATCCAGAGTTGGATATTTTTGCATCCCCACACAGTGCAGAACTGCCACTTTTCTGCTCGCTTGATGTAGGGCCTAGAGTTTTATGGCGAGAAGCATTGTCCCTCTCTTGGAAAGGGAGGTTCCTTTATGCCTTCCCTCCCTTTCTTCTGATCCAGAGAGTACTGATCAAACTCCAAATGGAGGGCACCATGTTTATCCTGGTGGCACCCTTCTGGTCTCATCAGATTTGGTTTCCATGATTACAGCAGTTGGCAGAGGAGCCTCCGGTACCTCTCCCACTGTGCTTGGGCTTGCTGTCCTAGGAGAGGAGGAACCCTTCTCCATCTGTACCTCCGGTCCCTCCATCTGCATGTCTGGCTCCTGAAGACTAAGCCATTGCCAGATTTGGAGTCACTTCTAAAGTGGCTGATGTCCTGGTGGCTACCAGGAAACCCTCCACCAGGGTGGCTTATTCCATGAAGTGGAAGTGTTTTGCTTTGGGGGCAGCTTCCCATCATCTGGATCCGTCCCCCTGTCCAGTGACCCAGATTCTGGAGTAATTGCTATCCCTGTCAGATGCTGGCCTTAAATATTCTTCACTCAAAGTGCACTTGTTGGCCATATCAGCCTTCCATGTGCTCGTTGAGGGCTGTACGGTAGCCCAGTTAGACGTGGCACGTACTTTCCTGAGAGGTGTATTGCACTTGAAGACCCTGGACCACAACCCTGTTCCAGCCTGGAACCTGAATTTTGTTTCAGAGAAACTTATATTGGCTCCTTTTAAGCTTGCTGTGACTTGCGAGCTACGCTTTCTGTCATGGAATGCGTTATTTTTAGTTGCTATAACTACTGCTGATAGGCTATCCAAGCTGCAGGCACTCGTATAAGCAGTCTTATTTGATTTTCCACAAAGACAGGGTGACTTTGGGTACCAACCCTAAGATTTTGCCGAAGGTGGTGTCTGAGTGTACCTTAAAACAATCCAGCCACCTGCCTTTTTTTTTCCCCCCAGAGCGTGCCAGTCCAGGGGAAGCATTGCTCCACATTTTAGATATGCATAGAATTCTGCGTTACTATACTCATCGTACGAAGGACTATAGAAAGTCCTTGCAGCTTTTTGTTTCCTTCGCCACTGGGAAAGAGGGTGTGCCAGTTTAAAAGCAGTGCTTGTACAGATGGTTGGCCAACTGCATCATTTTTTGTTACAGGAAGTATAGTAAGGAACTTCCTGGGGCTGTTAAGGGACACTCTACCAGAGGCATGGCCACTTTGATTGCCTGCTTCAGGGGTATCTCTGCAGTGGAGATTTGTGCTGCTGCTGCCACTTGGAGTGTTAGCCACACTTTCACAAAGCTCTACAGTCTGAACATCACCTCTAGAAGGTGGACAGATTTTGGCCTGGCTGTGTTACAGGGCCTTCTCTCCTAGCTGCATTTCTTCCAGCCTCCCATACTGGTCTCCTCTGCAGTACTGCTTGGGACTTATTCCTAAGGTGTGACCTGCTGCAAGAGATAGCCTCAGAGAAGATAGAACAGTTATGTAAGAACTTACTTAACAGTAGGTGTTTGAGAGAATCTCTTGCAGCAGGTCATGACATCCTTCCCTCCCTCCTTTCCCCTTTCCTTGGAGTTTCTCTTTTCCTGTTCTCCTGTCTAGGATGGTGACCCATCAGCTCCTCATGCTGCTTCTGATGGGGTCTTTCCTTGGTTCCCTCGGAGCGTGTCCTCACTGTTTGGTCTCTGGTGGGGAACTGATGAGGGTGTGGGGCCACTCACGACTGTGTAGGGGGACTCTGACATAGTGACACTGCTGTGGGTGGCTTCAGTTAGACTGCTTGCAAAAAAGCTTCCATGTGGTCCTGGTGCCTGATGACTAAGGTTCCTATGGTGTGACTTGCTGCAAGAGATTCTTTTGAAGATCTGCTGTTGTGATAAGTTCTTATGTAACTGTTCTTTAATGTCTCATCTGAAAGATGGCACTTCTAGAGTGCAGCACCCTTCCCCCCTCATGCTGCAAGGATTTATCCCATGTTCATGGTGTGGGGCTAGAACCCCACAACCTTCTGATCTTCCAGCCTCAGAGGCAAGTGTGTAACCTGCCAAATCACTGACACTGCCAGTATATGGCAGTAATGGAGGAAGTGAAGCTGTTAACAAATACAGTGGTTCTTTTTGAAGTGCAGGTGCTAGCTTCTCATTACAGATGAGTTCAGATTCATTTGATGAATGTATTAAAGAAAAGTGGAAGTTTAAGTTGTTGGCCAATATCCTGTTCCTCTATGCCTGTTTCCTCATTAATTTGTTTTGTTAATAATGGCATTTAAGAACACAAACTACTTACTGTGGAGTCAAGGGGTTGCGAGAAAGAGAGTCTCATAGTTCTTCCTCTGTGGCTACATTTAATAGTGGTAGAAGCTTTGATAGTTGCAGCTCCAGCCTCTGTTGGTTACCAGGGCATGTGTGGGACACAACACCTAGCAGCCAGGACATCTGTAAATTGTTGCTGTAGAGGTAGCTCTGTTTCGTGTGGGGTACCAGCCAGGGCACAGCATTTTGTTACCAGGGCATATGAGCTGCTATAGAGGTGCCAGTGTTTTTTGGCATTCATGGTAGCACAGTTTGATTAGTTCTTTCAAACAAATCACTCTGTATATCTAGATGGTATTCTGCTGTTTGTTGGAACAAAACCACTGCCCACTGCTGCTGTTCTGAGGGTTCGCTGTTAGGAGCCCCTCAAAGTGCTGTGTGGCATTTTACAGCAATGCGCTACAAAACACAAGGTCACAGATTTGAATCCCACTACAGTTACTGGCTCATTATGTCACTTTGAGCAAATCAGTTGATTTCCTTGTACTTTTCTGCAGGCTGTAAAATTGGGTAGAAGCAGGTCCCTACTGTGAAGGAGATTATGTATCTAAGTGGGGGTGTCCTGGGTAAATAAAGTGTTAAAAGTATATAAGCGGGCTGGCTGGTAGTGCTCTGCTCTGCCATGTGGAGAGATCCCATTCTTGGTCATGCTGTGCAGGTAGTGTGCATTGACCCTGGGGAGGGAGGGTTGAGGCTGCTCGCTCAATAGCACCTCTTGTGGAATGAGGAGAAGCCTTGGTGGTGTTGGTGATCACACAGTCCCGACTCCTCCTCAAAGAAAGCAAGTTCAGTTAAAAAAAAAAAAAAAAAAAAAGATTGCTTTCGACCTAGCCGGGGTGGCGCTAAGTAAAAAGGCATTTGCCTTACCTTGCACCACGCCGGCAACCTGAATTTGGGAGTGAGCTCGAGGAGCTGGGGGTCAGCCAGGGAGGAGAGAACTGAGCATTCAGAGGATGGCTTTCCTCTCTTGGGAGTGAGGGGGGCTCTATTCCACGGCATTGGTGGCTCCTAGTGGAGACTGGAGTACAACAGCTGTGGACTCTAGATCGGGGTAGGTAACAGTGGACGTCCTGCGTGCAGGTTGCAGGAGCACGCCTGCCATATGCTGGATGTCATTGCACGTCCACGCCTTACGGAGGGGCAACACTAACAAGGAAAAACCCAGTGTTCAGGAAGACAACAGCAGACCTCTAGGGTTCAGCCAACATGCCCAGCACCGGACCCAGCCTGACCAGCCCTCCCAGGCTCCCCGTCCTCTCCTGAGGCTGTGTTTGGGGGGGGGGAGTCCAGCACCCGATTTCCTGGTCAGGAGAGTTTCAGGTGAGCAGTTGGTGCCAATCGGGTGAGGTCTCACCTGAAGGAGGTCCTGAAGTGCCGACGATTGGAGGGAAATAGTCAACCAAAAAAAAAATTGCTTTCGAACCAATCAAAATGTAAGAAACATTTTTACAACCTGTTAACCCAATCCCATCTTCCCTAGTCATTAGTAGTAGATCTAGTACACTGTATCTATCAGCACATCCTCTTTTCTTTGCTGCTCGCCACAACTACAGTACTTTTGTCTTCCTGTTGTTTGTTTGTTTTCACTGCTGATGTATCAGAGGCCTGTTCCAGAAACCAGGGCGATGTTTTGATTTCCTCATTGCTTAGCCAAGTCAGCAATTTCTGGGCAAGTTTGAGATGCTAGTGAGCATTTACAAACAACAGAAATACATCAGTGAGATGCTTTACAAATGGCATTAGTCTGCAGGAGTGTGCTGCCCTGGAGATGGAACTCAAGCAAATGACAGAATGTAGAACGCATGTTCAAACGCTGCACTATGATCATGTTCCCCTTGCTGTTCCAACAACAGATTTGCTTCTCCACTTGAAGAAAGTTGTCGCCTCAAAGTCCTCTCCAGCTTCTGATCTTCATTTAAGTTTAATTTATTACTATAGTTTGTTATTTTGATTTAAAAGTTGGTTTTCCATTCCTCTGTGTTAGGGTGTTTATTGTAATTTATTTCTTCTTTGTAGTTTCTCTGGTTCCCAATTGGTTCCCAGAAACTGGACAGAACTTCAGAAGATTGCTTGACAACATTGTTCCTGCCTAAGGGAACCAACCGCATTTTGTGTAAAAACATTTTTTGCTTATATTTAAAGCAGTATTAGATTTTTTTTTTTTAACAAAAATATTTTTGTTTCACCGCTTTTGTGACTGGGAACCAAATACTTTATTCACAGGTCCTGTCAGTGTTTGCCATGGCTGGTAGACCGGAAAAAGGGAACACGGCCTATGGGTTTTCAAAATTGCATTGTGTTCTTGGCTCCTGGCAAAGGTAGACTGCCATAAGCCTTGTTTAAAGTGCCTGGGTCCAGATCACAATTGTATTAACTGTGAACTTTGTAAAACATCTTGCCCTAAAACCCAAAAAGAAAAGGGCTTTAAAAGAAGAAGAGTTTATGGCTTCACAGTCTGCCTCTGTAAACCCCATTTACACTGATCAAGCTGTTACACACTGGTGTCAGTCTGCACCTGGTCTTTTACAAACTCAGTACTGTACATCTGTTAAGGACATCAGCTTCCACCCCAGTGTCACACTGGTGTCTTGGAAACTGCACTGTGGGACAGCTTCTGCAAGGAGTTCCCTGCATTTTGTGATGCTGCTCAACCATCAGCAAAGCATGGAAAGGATGGAAAAGACATCTTAGGGGGAACCTTGGTCCCAATGATGGCAAAAATACAAGTGAAAAACTCTCCGAGCAGGTGCTAGAACCAATGCCTGCCAAGAAAAAACGGAAAGAAAAGCACATCCCTACCATCCCTTCCTTGAAGGGAAAGCAGAAGGCAGTAGAACAGAATCAAATGCCCTCAGCTGAGGACATGACTAAGGTGTGGCAGTTTTTCCAGGCCTTTCAGGCTATGGGAAGTTTGTTTAATGTACCTTCCCCTCTTTCCCAGCTCCAACTCCAGACTGTTTACCTGTGGAGGAGGGGTGCATGCATTATGAAGAGGAGAGTGAACCAATAGAACTTGATGGTTCCTGAACCAAGAGTTGGTTCTGCTAGGCCTACAGAGGATTACACCTCTTACTGCATGTTCATCAAATGAATAGTGAACACTCTCAGCATCTCTTCTCATGAAACAGAGGAGGATAAGGAGAAACTGGAGTTCATGGACATGATGGGGCTAGCCCTACTAGTCCCTATCCACAAGTTCTTCAAAAAGGCCACATCAAAACTCATGCCATTATGTAATTTACCTGCTGGCACTGATAAGGATCAGCTGCTCGCATTGATAAGAAAAACTTGAAGTGCCAGGTGGACAAACAGGGTGGAATACCTGTATGCCCATCTTGATCATTATTGAGTGGTACAGGCAGATGATTGTAAGAGGTCCAAGGTGCCTCTCTGCGCACAACCTCCTGAAAAAGATTCCAGAAAACTGGATACCATGGCCAGCAAAGTGTACACAACAGTCTCTTTGCTTCTAAGGCAGGCAGTTTATGTGGCATATACAGCACACTACCAGAAAGCATTGTGGAATGCAGTGCTGGCCCCGAGTTATAAGTTACTGAAGTGGCACTAGATCTGGCTGCCACAATAGTTAGACCTGGATGCTGCTAAATACTAGTTCCACATGGCTGTAGACACTAATGGCTCTGCTTCACGAACCATGGTTCATGCAGTGGTATTGAGGAGGTTTGCATAGCTAAGGACTACCATCCTTTCCTAGGAAACTTGGGCTAAAGCCATTGACTTCTCCTTTGAGGGTAATGTACATGAAAAAAGTGGATGAATACAGAACCACTTTCAAGAGTCCCAAGGAGAAAAATAGGCCTCCATTTCCTATAGGCCTTGTGGAAGGGGAGATGGAGACAGGGGCAGGTGTTACTATCCAGGATCCTATGCTGCGTGTGAATACCAGCCTCAGAAAGGGTACTACAGAGACGGCCCAGTGGCATGGAGGGCTGAGGCGCTGGACGCCTTACCTTGTGCTACACTGGTGACCTGGGTTCAGGAACAGATGGGATGCCGGCATGGGGGGAAGTTTGGAGCAGGATTGAGCAAGCTAGAAGGCAGCTCTCCTCTCTTCTCCTCTCCTCTCCTGGAGGTGGTTGCCGCTCCCCCCATAGTCCCACTGCTACCAGGTGGAAGTCCGGTGGTTAGCGTAAGTGATGAGGGTAACAGAAAGGGAGGGCTCCTTGAGACACAGTATGCGCATGCCTCCACATGCAGATGTGCATCCAAGGTAGGGGTCTGGGATTGGGAAGAAAAAGAAAACAAATTCCATAAAGTCTGTATGGGGAACAAAAAAGAAAGGGTACTGCAGAAGCAGAAGGAGGAAGGGCTCCAGGCATGCTGCAGCACCAGCCGCTAAGCCACAGCCAAAACAAAACGCCTGTCAATTCTACGCAGGCTACCAGTCAACCATTACTAGTGGGGGGAAGGCTGATCCACTGCTTACAGGAATGATAAAAAATTATCACAGACAAGAGGGTCCTGGAAGTGGTGAATCACGGATTGTTCACAAGTTTTATACGCGTCATCAGGCCAGTAAACCTATTATTAACTCGCCACTATTTAGTGGAAGAACCAACATTTCTTTTCCCCCATATACTTATCCAGAGATTTTTTAAATTGGTACAATGTGTCACAAGCTACTACCCCAACAGGGAGGCTATTCCACATTGTTATACTTCTCTGGTTGACCCAGTTAGCTCTTTTATTCATCCTAGGTACTTCCCCCTGGAGCTGCAGCTCGTGCGCTCTTGTTGCTTTATGTTTAGATTTCTTGCTTAACCCAATGCTCTCCCAGAGTACTTCATCTTTCAATGCCTTATATACCAGACAGAGATCTCCTCTTACTCTCTGATATTGTAGAGAATACAGATTTAAAGCTCCTAATCTGTCCTGATGCAATGTATTTTTCAAAGTAAAAATGTTTTCTCTCTCACGTCTCTGAACTCCCTCAAGTAATTTTTGATTTCTTTTACTCTGCTGAGCACAGAAAGCAGAATTATACTCCAAGTGGGTCTTACCAGGGATATATACAAGGGCATAATCAGCTGCTTTTCTGGCATTTGTGTCAAACTTGAGATCATTTGTAATTATCACCCCCAAATCTCTCTCCTCTATTGTATCTTGTAAAATTGTGTTATTCAGAGTATACCGATGATTGCTAATATTTTTACCGGGGTGCATAATCTTACATTTCCCCTCATTAAAACTCAATCTATTGTCTTTCGCCCATGCTGCCAGTTCATCTAGATCCTTTTGTAATTTATTTGCTGAACCTGTGTTATTTATTATTGCACCTACTTTGCTGTCATCACCATATTTAATTAACCATGAGTGTTCAGAAGTTTGCATAGTAGATATAAATATATTAAATAATGTTGGTCCCAGGACTGAACCCTTAGCACACCACTTGTCACTTCTTCCCAGGCTGAGAAATGTCCTAGTATTGCCACTCTCTGCCTTCTATTACAAAGCCTAGATTCTATTCAGTAAACTATACGAAGCTGTATACCCATTTGCCAAAGTAAATATATTAATAAAGTGTGTGTCATGGTGTCGAATGCTTTGGAATAATCGAGATATATGTTATCTACTGGAAGTCTCATGTCTAAGGCTGCACTAATTGATTCATAGAAATGAAGGTGACTGGTTTGGCATGAACGTCCTCATACAAATCCATGCTGTGTGATATCCTGTATACCCTGTTCTGTAATATAGTTATTCGCTTCTGAATTACACTTTCCAACATTTTTCCCAGGACAGAGGTGAGACTTATTGGACGATAATTTCCAACTTCCTGGTTATCTCCTCCCTTGTGATTCGGGGTAATAAGTGCCCTCCTCCATTCATCTAATACTTTCCCTTCGTTAAGGGAGGCATTGAATAATCGTGTTATCGGCCCTACGAGTTCATCCACCAATAATTTTAATAACATGGGGTGATCTGGTTCTGACGACTTGTTATTCTTAAGTTCGTATATTCTATCCTTTACTTCCTGTACAGTAATTGTTATTTGTGATGCATCTTTTTTTCATTATTATCCTCTTTTATGACCTTCTCCTTAGCGAGGAAAGTACTTAAAAAGTACTTATTGAATTCTGTAGCCAAGTCCAAGGGTGAATTAATAACTTTATTCTCTGTCTTTAAGGGCCCAATTTGTCCCTGCACTTACAAAAGTTTCCAAAATTGCAGTGATCAAAAAAACTTCCCAGCTGATTCTCCAACAGAAAGAATTCTGCTGGAAGTAAAGAAGCTGCTGCAGGCAAAAGCAGTAGAAAAGGTGCCTCATTGTGGGGCAAGGGTCTGTTTTCAAGATACTTCCTGACCAACTCACTCCACGCCTGTGACCTTGATTTAGTGATGGATTCGGGTCGCCGGGGGGAGAAGGATTGAGCACCGACGGCTTGCTCTCCTTCTCCAGGGAGGGGTGGTTACAGCCTACCATGATACTGCTGCCTCCTGGATGACCAAGTAGGTATTGGTGATATGGTCGGGAAGCAGAGAACAAGGGAGGGAGGGGCTGACGTTGGCCGTGGACCTGAGCGGAGGTGCATCTTAGCATGCCTCTGCCTCATTGGCCTCCCCGAGTGCTGATGTCAGCAGAGGGGCAGAAGCAGAAACAAGGGAAAACACCCCAGCCAGTTCTTTCGACGAGCTCTATGCACTACGCATCCACGGAGGAAGCAGGGGCAGATTCCACTGTGCACGCTCCCCAGAGGTTCGAGGGAGATAAGTGGGGAAACCTTCCTTGCCCTGCCCTCTGGAAACAATGGAGTGGTGCACTCTAGGAGACGACTTCTTGGTCCTCGCGGTGGAATGCGATGGTGCTTGGGGGCTATGAGAGAGAGGACAGACTGGGGCAGTGGAGGAGAAAAAAAAAAGATACTTTCTGACCTTCAGGAAAAATGGGAAATGATGACCCAGTTTTTAAGATATCTGAACAAACATATTGAGAAAGAAAAGTTCAAGATTGTCACACTGGTCACAGTGATACCATCCCTACAGTCAGGAGATTGGTTAGTGTCACCGGATAGGAAGGATGCCTACTTCCACATTACATTCAGACACAGCGACAGAAAATACCTCTGGTTCAGGCTGGGAAACAGCCAAGATGAGTTTGCAGCCCTTTTGTCTCACCTCTGCACCAGGGGTATTCACAAAGTGCTTAGCCATGGTAGCTACTCGTTTTAAAAAAAACAAAAACAAGGTGTGGTGTTTTTTTCCCTAACTAGATAACTAGCTAGTCTTAGGGGAAACAAAACAAGAGGAGCCTTGCTTCATATAACAGGTAAGATGCACCTTCTTGAACCTGGGATTCTTTTTTTTTTAATTTTCTTTATTCAGCTCATTCAGTCTTGAACTCTCTGATGGGGGCACCCAGCTTACCTGCTTCCCGCCACATCTGAGACTCAGTCCTTACACTTGGAAGGGCTAGCTTCTCCAATTTCCAGGCTTCCATACCTCACCAAACGCCACACTGCATGTGGACAATCTATGGACTGGGGGAGCTCCGAGGCCAGCTGGCGTACACGTCTGCTGGGTGTGGGTGGTAGCTCCCGGACCCCATCGTCGCCTATCAAGGCTGGGTCCATTTTCCTTGTACAGTTGTTCCTCTGGGCTCAGATGTGCAATGACACCCTGCTTGGCACTCAAAAGGCGTCCGCCGCAGCCCTGATCCCCTTGTGTAAACTGGCCGGGCAGAGCAATCACCTGGTAGCCACCAGGGGGTGCTTATGCACCAGCATGGGCAGCCCCCCCCCCGAGGAAGGAGAGCAGTCCTCTGGACACTCAATCCTTCCTGATCCCCACCGACCCCTGGCGACCCGAGCTTGTTCCCGAACACGGGTCGCCGGCGCGCGTAAAGTGTGGCATCCAGCGCCTCAACCCTCAGTGCCACCAGGCCGGCCTGAACCTGGGATTCTTATTAGAACTGCAGAAGTTCCTTACAGAAATGGTACAGGTTCTGGATTTCATAGGAGCAAAGTCGGATACTTGCAGGGGGGAAGCCTGCCTTCCACAGGAAAGGGTATCACATCCAATTGCCAGTGCAGAATCCTTCACACTGGGCCATCCAAGGTCTGCAAGGAATTTTTTTGCAGCTACTGGACCACATGGCCTTATCCACAGTTGTGGTGCCGTGGGCCAGATTTCAAATGAGCAATATTCAGTACCATCTAAGAGGTCATGTTTCACAGTATTGAACTAGGAGTTCCATAGCTATCATGATTATGTTACAGTGTTATTACTGAGGTATTGTTTGTTATTACTGAAGTATTGTAAGTATTGTATATACACCTGTAAAACCGATCTTTCTCTCTTAGTGACTGTTTCTAATTTTGTGTCGCTCCTCAAAAAGTGACACTTGTCATAGTGAGCCAATCTGATTAACAAAATACAATAAATAAAAAATAAACCAGACCCAGAGGTCGGACTCTCTGTCCAAGCAAGTGCCAGCCACACAAATCTTTGTACAAGCACGGGAGTGGTGTATGGAAGAAAGCAACCTCAGAGAGGGCATTCTCTTCCTCCAGCAATCCCCAACAAGGGTACTCGCAACAGATTCTTCACTCCTACGGTTGGGGTGCCCATATGGAGGATCTCATAATAAATGGCATTTGGAGCCCTCAGGAGCACATAAATCTCCTCACACTTCAGGGCAGTACTGCTGGCAGTGCAGTCTTTCCTACCAGCTACAGGGTCAATCCATCCAGGTTTGGACAGACAATACCAACCACAGCAATGTACTACATAACAAACAGGGAGGAACGAGATCCTCAAAAATTGAACAGAAATCAGGATCTGGTATCTGGCTTAGTCCCTGGACACAAAGATTTCTGCTGCAATACACCTGCCGGGCAAGGACAGTGTGCTAGCCGACTCACTAATCGGAATCAGCCAGGGAAGTCACAAGTGGACCTTAAACCAGCAAGTGCTGGCCTCAGTCTTCAGGAGATGGGGTAACCCAGAAATAGACTTGTTTGCCTGTTGGGAGAACAGTCAGCTCCCAAAGTTCTGTTGCAGGCCATCAACCAGGGGCACAGTCTCAGCGGACACCCTAGCCCTGGATTCAGTAAGGAAATTCCCATATGCCTTTCCACCATTCCCACTCATACAGAGAGTGTTCATAAAGCCAAGTAGGCTAAGTACTCAGTGCTGCTGACCCTGTCCAGCAGGATTCCAATCAACCTATTACTAAGATACAGCTTGTTGTCGCTGTCTTGGGGCAGGATAGCATTCCCTGACCTTGAAACAGTGTATCAGAGGTATGATTTTTGAAGAGCTAGAATTCTGTAGTATGAATGTCAGAGAAAGTGCTAAGGGTTTTGAAGGTTTCAAGAAAACCAGAAACAATACTGGTGTGCCCCCAGAAAGATAATCCCAATGCTGGCAGGGCTGTCTACATTTCTTGACTACCTGGTGCACTTACAGTCATTAGGTCTGAGACCTTCAACCCTGAAAGCACACCTGGCAGTTGTGCCTGCTTACACATCAGCAGGCAAAGGCATGTATTTAGCCTTGCAACCTGTTTTTAAAACATTTTTAAGAGCCTCGATCATTTGTATCCTCTGTGAGGGAACCAGCCTCCAAGAGACTTAAGTTGATGGAGGCTCCTTTTAAACCTACGGCTACAGCCAACTTAAAATATGTCACATGGAAGACAATTTTCCTAATAGCCATGGCTTCTGCCAGGAGGGTAAGTGAACTACAAGCCCTTTGTACAGATCCAAACTACATAATGTTCCACATAGACAAGGTAAACCTTAGGACCAATAGGAGGTTCCTACCTAAGGTGGTATCAGAATTCCATGTAAACCAGTCAGTTACCATTCTGTCCTCTGTCTTAAACATTCCAGTACAGGTGAACAAAAATTGCATTGTCTGGATGGAAAAATGAGCAGTAGGTTTCTGCATGGACTGGACAAGGCATGCCTGGTCCCGGAGAACATAACCTTTTGCTACCTGTGAAGAGGTTGGCAAACGTAAGCCAGCAACTAGGAAGAGACCCCTCTTGTATGAAAAAGCTGGCAAGATATCCCTTCAGAGGCCTACTAGCACATTCCACAAGGGTCACCCACCTCTGCCACTGTGGCAGCTACAAAGGGCATTCCCCTTCAAGAAATTTGAAAAGCAGCTACCTGGAAACAGTACACATCTTCACAAAGCACTACTGTCTGGAAATACAGTCCAGGAAGGATGTGAGTTTTGGAACTGCTATCTTGCAGAACCTTTTTTCTAAATAGGTTCTAGACCCATCCTCCCACGGTACTGCTCTTGAGTCTGCCGTTTGCAAGGCATCCCATTGATGGATTCCGGTCGTTTAAAGAAAAATTATCCACTGTAGTAATGTTGTTTTTTCTTCGGGGTCCTTCAATGAGCCTTACAAATCCTGACCCTGGCTCCCCTTCTAGAACCTGAAAATAAGTCCACACAAGAATCAGTTCTGATCTTATACTTGCCTGAGCATTACTTACTTCAATTTTTCAACAACTTTAGCATTTTAATCATTTCAATTTTAATTGTTTGTCTAAATTTATTTGGGTTTTTCAAAATATTAGAAAATTTAAGAAATATTTTTGGTAGCCATTTAGTTAAGTTAGTGGTCACTTCTCCCCTGGCTATAGAAACAAGTCTGATGTTGGAACAACAGGGGGGGGGGACATGACCACAGTGCAGAGTTTGAACTTGCATTCTACATTCCGTCTTCTGCATAAGTTTCATCTCCAAGGCAGCACACTCCTGTGGGCTGATGCCATTTGTAAGGCTTACTGATGGATCCCAGAGAAGAAACATTACTATGGTGAGTAATTTTTTCTTACTGGTAGAGAATTAAGATTCTGCTCCGAATAAATGTATTGTCACCAATCCCGCTGAACCAGAGCCCAGCAGTTCAAAGAAGCCGCTACCTACTGCCAATCTGCAACCTCTGTCTGGTAAGGACACCCGAGGTAAGCCTAGGAAGGGCAATCCGAGACTAAGAAGGCAGTCTCCAAGGCAGGGAGCAGGTGGCAGGTAAGCAGGGAAATAGTTGGGGTCAGGCTGTGTAATGATTGGCAAAGCATAATGCAAAGAGCAGGAAATGCAGGGCCCCTCACCTAATCAGAATGTTGAAGGATAGGAGGAATTTAAAGAGACAGGCTCACTCTAAAAAGGCTACCAAGGGTAGCAAGAAAGTGAAAAGGAGTGAATTGAGTAAATCCTACAGCAGTGAGGATTCAGATGAGAAAATGGTCATCATCAGTATGGGAAAGGCAAACCCAAAAAGGGCTAAGGGCCTGGAACGAAAAAAACTGAGTTCCAAGAACAAATCTACCAAAAAAAAAAAAAAAAAAAGATCAGACAGTAAAATAACAGAGATTGTGATGAGGACTCAGTATATTCTGTGGTGATTGAAGTTTCCAGCTTAGACTCATCTTGGAAATCTGAGCCAGACATGGAAAGAGAACGGGATGCCACTGTAAATTCCCTGTCAGAGAAAGCCCTGGTGCTTCCTCTGAGGATCAGGGTGAGGATATGGGGATCCCATGCCTTTTGAAAAATAGTTTGACTCAGAAATGCTGAGGTTGCATCATTCCTCAGACTGGGTGGCATACAAGAGGTTAGCCAAATATATTGCCCGCTTGCTAAGAAAACCTATGGGGAAAAACTTCAGATGAAATTTCAAAGCGGCATGCCCCCATCTGATACTAAAGAATAATTTTGCCCAGGCCCCAGAATTTGAAAAAACACACATAATGCTCTTTCTGGGACACTGTAGAAAGGACTCCAAAAATGGCTTGGACCACAGCCTGAAGGCATGCCAGGAGAAGCTAGTGGATATACTGGGCCTACTAGATGCTCTTTTGGACCTGACAGATATGGCTGCTGATGAGGAAGACTCCCTCAACCATCACAGGGAGAATTCAACCTTGACCAAGACTCCAAATCTTTTCACCTAGTCATGGGGCACCACCCCTTTGTGGGCGGAATGAGATTTTTGTCTCATAGTTGGACTGCAGTCTCATAGTACCATTGGATGCTGCAACCCATCTTTGGCTGTTGGGTAGACTTCTGTGACTTTCCAGTTTAGAACCACACCACCAGGCAACAAACCTTCCGATGGGATCAGGGAGCCCTTATAATAAAAGAGGTTTGGGAGCTCTGACAGAAAGGAGCCAACATCCCAGTAAGCTGGAAGAACATTGGGTTCCTCAGCAACCTATTTCTGGTACCCAAGAAGGTGGAGGGATTTGACTATTCATCAACTTAAAAACCAGTCGAACCTGTTCTGGTTCTGCCATGGTAGGAAAAGAAGTGTCAAGAGGACCCACAGTCTGTTACAAAAAAGGTGCCACCAGATACATGGAAGTGTCCTGCATATTGTCCCTTCACCCCGTGGTGACTGGGAGTACACTTGTACTCCCAGGATAGGGACGCTCAGGATAGCAGCTAGAGAGCGAGCTCCCTCGACGACCTGCTAAATACAACCCCGGAAAATAACAGATTGAATGATAACAGTCAGCAAAATGTCCGGAGGGGGTACACAAAAGGATAAAAATCCCAGATCTCGATCGCAGCAACCTAAAGGAGACAAGGAGGCTGCAGGACACTGCGACTGCTCCCCCACCCGCATGGCAATGCAAAATCGAGTGGCTGAATCTGCAGTAGCCTACGATACAGACGAGGAGGCAGATAGGCTTTCCCGGTGCTGGTTTGACCTGATCTTAAAAGAATTGAAGGAAATGCGGATCGAGAACAAAACGGAATTTGGAAACCTGACTTAAAAACTAAACCATATGGAGCGCCGAGTACGAGAGACAGAGGACCGAATATCTCAGGTGGAAGACTTTTTGCTGCATTTGGGAAGAACGGTGCAGGCCCTTTGGTACCATACAGTGGACTTGGAGGAAAAAATGTGTAGATTTGGAAAGTCGAGCCCAACACGACAATCTGTGGATATATGGCCTAAAAGAGGGAGTTGAATCGGGAGCAGTGGTAGAATTTATGGCCGACTTACTTAAAGATGTCCTTGGCCCCCCCTCCATACGAGCTGAGGAACGAGAGGACACACAGGGCTTTGTTGTCGAAGCCGAAAGAGGAAACAGCCAGACCCCGTTCCATTATTATAAAATTCAGTAGCTATCACACTAAAGAGGATATTTTAAGACAGGCGTGACAGAAAAAGAAGTTAAATATTTGGACTCATGTCTGTATTTCAACCAGGATTACCTGACAATGATTCAACAGCAGCAGCTGATGTATGGCCGCTTAATAAAAGCTTTAAAAGAAAAACGTCTTAAAATTCAAACGCCCTACTCCGCCTGCCTCGGGGGACATTGGGAAGAGGGCCCAGAAGTATGTGACACCCCACAGGAAGCTAGAGAGGCCATGCTGAAACATGGCCTACCTACGCCAGAGCTTCGTGTGCAGGCATCGCAGAGAAAGAGAGAGCGAGGTTCAGGATGGCAGCTCAGTGCATCAAGGAGAACCAAACGATATTTACATCAAGGTTTATCGCGATGAGCAACTTACTACAAGATCTGGTCAAGAAGCTACCGGGAGTAGAAGAAGGCAATTTAGAAGATTTGGGAGAGGACTGAAAAATGTGTGAACTTTGAGGTAATCCCCTTGGGGGCTGGGTGTACTCCCAGTCACTACGGGGGGAAGGGACAATATGCAGGACACTTCCATGTATCTGGTGGCACCTTTTTTGTAACGGACTGCGGGTCCTCTTGACACTTCTTTTCCTACCAGTTGGAGAAGGACTAAATTGTTTCCCAATATTGCTCTGTAACAACTTCTGATTTGAACAGTGTCAAAGGAGAAGCAACAGAGAGGGAGGGGGTCTGATTTCCTCAGCTCTCCGAAAATTTAGTAATGCAAGTTTAATGGTAAAGATGTGCTGGGGGGGGCAACTGCTCACCTTGTAATACGTAGAAGTATTGAAACCCGCCCAAAGCTGGGTGAGAATGGTGGGGGGCAAAAAGAATTGCAGCATGTTAATGGAATTTCTGCCAGCTGATCGACTAAGGTTTGGCTTTTGTGGGGGGGTGGAATATATCCACTAAAGATGTGGGATTAATATGGACTCCCAGGAGCTATGGTAATTGAGAGAGGAAACATTCTCACTACTGTAGTGAGCTCCTAAGGGAAGTCTGGCTATAAAATTAAAGCAGGTGGGAGAGGGAGTATGGGGTGAACGCTACAGACCACTACTTAATTCTTTGGACTGCCCTGGTCCATTAGCGCTTTTACATCGAGCTCGGCAACACCAGCGAGAACTCGAGAAGGGGGTCCCTCAAGAGGGGGAAGTCATTTCCTACCCCTTTCTGCTCACTCCCAATAGGGAAAGGCAAAGAGGCCTATAGTGACTAGGCCTTCTACCTTGGAAGTTAGTTTTTCTTTTTGAGTGGGTGGTGACGTTCCCACCATCTCCAAAAAAAGGATGTTGGTTTATTGTTCATGTAAAGTTCATGTTAAGGTAGTTAACTGTTCTATATTTATTATGTTTGTTTTTGCTGCCTATCTTATTGCCATCGCCCTCCCTATTTTAGGGCCACTCTCTGCAGATGGTGAGTCAGGAGAAGTAGGGGAAGAATTACAAGAAAACAAATATATAAAAATGGCTAAGATATGTACCAGTTTCCTCTCTTTTAGTGTTGATGGGTTAACGAACCCTGTAAAATTTAGTAAAATAATCTCCTATATTAAGAAAAGGAAGGCGAACTTCTGTATGCTTCAAGAGACGCACCTTTCACAACAAGAGCATAAAAAAATGAACAAAGTTGGTTTCTCAAAGGTGGCTGCACCCTCATACAGAAGGGGCCTTCGCAGGGTCGTGATGGTCATGGTGGGAAGAGGGGCTGCCTTTGAAGCCAGAGATACCCTGATGTACTCAGAGGGATGTTTGGCTGCCCTGAAGGGCTATTATAATGGAGAACTTATCATGATAGCATCGATCTATGCCCCCGCCCGAGACAATAACTTCCACAGATGGTTATATATGAGACTCACAGAATGGGCAGAGGGTCATTGATTATGGAGGGGACCTAAACCTCACCCTAAATGACCATCTTGACTCCAGTTCTAGAGTTGAGAGGTCTGACAGGAGAGTGGCCCTAAAAGTTAATAAACTCTTATCCGAAGTGGGTTACTTAGATGAGCTTATCATGGCCATAAACGGGACTATACTTACTTTTCCCAGGTACAAAATGTACATACTACAATAGATTATTTCTTTGTACCTAAAGAGATAGTATATCAAATGCAGACTGTGGAAATAGGGGAAATCTATATTTCAGATCACGCTCCCATGTGGTTGCAGCTGGGGCAAAGTAAGAAAAAGACCATATGGCGTCTTAACTTATCCCTTCTTCAGGGAAAAGAAAATCAAGAACAGGTCTGAGAGATGATTAAGGAAGCACTTAGCAAGAATGATACCCCAGATATCTCCCCATCCATCCTTTGGGATACAGTAAAGACAGTAGTGCATGATAAATTGATAGTGAAAGCTGCTAAACATAAAAGGGATCAAGAGGCCCAAAAGGCAATTTTACAACAGAAGATACGGGAACTGGAACAATCTTTAAAAGATCAATATGACACTACCAAGGAAAGAGAAGTCCAGAAACATCGGCGTGCCCTTAATGCCATCCTGGACTACAATGTGGAGCAAAATATGCAGTACTTAAGGCAGAAATATTATGAGGGTGGACCCAGGGCCTCTAGGTTGTTAGCTAGCAGACTAAGGCAAAGAAAGGCTAGAGCCACTATCAGTAGGATTACACATCCAATTACTAAGCAGCAGTTGGTAAACACAGTAGATATGGCGGAAGCCTTCACAGACTACTATAGGGAGTTATACAAGGCGGAGACTACGCCTGAACCAGATAAACTAGAAAGTTTTCTAGAAAAGCTACAACTGTGTCAAATTGGGGAATCTGATGCTCCCCCTCTCTGGTAGCGCCAATAAGGGACTCTGAAATCATAGCTGAAATAACTAGAATCAAAAAAGGGAAATGCCCTGGCATGGATGGATATCCAGCCAAGTTTTATAAGCTTTGTAGGAGCCAGGTTTCACCAGTCCTAAACAGAGTTTACAATTTCCTGATGTCTGAAGGTGGTGTAGTTCCTCCATCATGGAGCTATCCAGTGGTTGCGGTGTTGCCCAAGCCCGCCAGGGATCCTCTGTTGTGTGCCTCGTATAGGCCTATTTCCATTCTAAATACTGATTATAAAATAATGACGGGAATCATGACAACTCGCCTTCAGGTCATCATTCCCCAAATTATACACTCAGATCAGATGGGTTTTGTCCCAGGCCGACAGGTGCAGGATGGTATCTGTCGAGCTGTAAATATCCAGAACATGTAAGGGAGACAGGAGAAGCGTCACTGGTCATGAGCCTGGATGCATTAAAAGCATTTGATAAAGTGCAGCGGTCATTTTTACAGGCATTCCTGGCAGACTTTGGCTTCCCGGAAGCTTTCCGCAAATTAATAGCTAGACTTTATGATTCCCCTTGGGAGGGTGTGAGGGTGAATGGCCATATAGGGAGGTAATTTGACTTGGAGAGGGGAACAAGGCAGGGTTGCCCCCTGTCTCCTCTTCGCCATTTTCATGGAGCCATTGGCACAGGCGATCGGCCTAAACCCGGCCATTCAGGGCATAGAGATAGGGGACTATGAACATAAGCTGGGCCTCTATGCGGATGTTATTCTGCTGTTCCTAGGTGACCCAGACGTTTCTCTCCCAGAAGTTTTTAAGCAGATACAACAATTTACTGAAATATCTGGTTACTCCCCAAACACAGCCAAGACTGAGGTCCTAGTTTGCTCTTACCAGGTTCCCCTGGACGTTCAGTGGAGATATCCGATGAGATGGTGGTTAAATAAATTGAAATACTTGGGAGTATTCCTGGGGACGAGCCCACTAACCCTTTTTCAAGATAATTACTACAGCCTAATACATGAGATATCGCAAGACTATAAGAGGTGGGCCCTCCTGCTCCTACCAATGCATTCCCGAGTCCAGATCACCAAAATGAATATTCTACCTCGATTGCTTTATTTGTTTCAGAGTGTACCCTGTGTTGTCCCACAACAGACCATTTTAGGTTGGCAAAGACAATTAATGAACTTCATTTGGGATATGGCCAAATCAAGGGTATCTAGGAACATATTATACTTACACAGAAAAGCAGGAGGCCTAGCAGTCCCATTCCTACCAGGATACTGGACTGCTTCACAGATGAAAATTGTACTAATGTGGCAGCACCCCCACTGTACCTCCCATTGGAAAACGATGGAACTACAACAAACTCGGGGTCTACCCCTGCAGGCTATACTTTATAGTTGACGCTTGCAACAACTAGCTACCATGCAGCTCTCTACACGAGTTGCTACAGTTCTAAAGGGTTGGAGAAGGGGTACCAGTAAGGGGGGAACAGCGCAGCATCTGTGGAAATACAGGTGGTGGGTTTGGGAGGAACAGTTTACCCCAGCATCCCTGGACCACTGGTTTAGGGATCAAGCATGTAGAGGCTTCCACTCACCATGGCAAGTCATAAATGGAGGTGCCTCCATTTTGTTTGAGGCAACTGTGCCTCTGTTTGATTTAAAACCAAGTGATAGTATTTAAATCTATCAGATCAGTAACTGGGTTCATGACAATCTAAACAACCCACAAGTAATACGGGGACAACACTTGCACTCTCCGCCATTCGAAAAAATATGGTCATCCCCCTCTGGGAGGTTAGCGATCACTGAATTATACACTAATTTTATATTGGATCAGGCCAAAACTACTCACTTAGTATTAAAACAAGGTGGGAGGAAGAGACTGGAGAAATAATAGAGAAAGACACCTGGGAGAAGAGTTGTGGGCTAATATGGAACACTACTTCCTCCCCTTCATGGAGGGAATTTGTCTGGAAGACTAGGAGTTGGTACTTCCTGGTCCCCAGAACCCAGGCTAGGTTCAAGGAGTGGGGTGACTCAAGTTGTTGGAGGGGATGTGGGGAGACCATGGCAGGACACTTCCACATGTTATGGCAGTGCCCTAAAATAAGGGCTTACTGAGATGAGATTCAAGAGCAACTGAGGGCCATGTTTGGTGGTGAAGAAGGGTTGGGCCCCATACATATGATACTGGGTATTGATCTGGTTCATTTAAAGGGTAAGGAGGGTAAATATCTCTGGCGCATCCTCCGAGCAGCAACTTTAAAGGCACTCGCAAAGTGCTGGCTACAGAAAGACAGCCCTACAGTAAAAGACTGGGTCAAAATAATCATAACAATGCAGGAGATGGAGAGACTGACCTTTGCAATTCAACACAGGCAGGATCAATTTGTTCATGGGTGGACCAGATGGGAACTTTATGTTACTAACATAGAAGTAGGATGAAAACAGATCCTTCCTCTCCAGGCCAAGGAATTAACTAAAAGTATCTAAGGAGAGACTTAGAGACAAATTAATAAGTTAGAAAGTTAAATGAATTAAAGTAAGGCAGAGAGTCGGACGTAGAATTATGCATCAGGAAAGTATTACAAATTCTTAGGCTTCTTTTAACTTCTTTAATTTTAATAGTATTTTAGTATCAAGATAAAGTTTTTTATGTAACAAAGTGAGAAAAATCTTTAGACTGTAATAACCTGTCACATCTAATTTCAATGTTTGGATGTTGGCATAATGAAATGTAACAATTTCTAATGTTGAAATAATCCAAAATGAAAATAAAAGAGAGTTTAAAAAAAAAAAAGAACCTGTTTTTGAATTACAATCACTTCAGGATAAAGAGCATTCACATACCCAAGGACATTGAGATTGGATGATATGATTGGACCTAAAAGATGCTTACTTTACAGTCCCAAATCACAGGAGGGATCATCAAGGCTGAATCCATTTACCATGGGAAATCAAATTTGGCAATTCACATACCTGCCATTTGGTCTGTCTTCAGCCCCCTGGTATTTCATGAAAATCCTTAAACCAGTAGTATCTTGGTTGAGATCACATGGGCTTCAACTGGATGTCATCCTGATCGTGTATCCATCCCAGCCATTCCTAACAGATCAGACGAAGGGTGTCTGCCTGCTTCTGGAATGACTGGAATTCATAATCACAAGAAATCTCATCTTACTCACTCCCAGAGTATAGAATTTTAAGGTTTCTAATTAGACTTGATAAATGCCTTTCTAAGATTGCCTATGTCCAGAATGAGAGGAATCTTCGGGGAGGTTCACAGAATCCTAACCCCAAACTCCTTATTTGTGAGAGAACTGACTTGGGTCATTGGCTCACTGGCCTCTTTGCGCCAGGTGATATTCCCAGCACCTTTACACTACAGAATCTTACAGAATGTAAAGTGAGAGCTTTGTCACTGAGCCACGTACAGCTATCAAGTGACCTTGTCAGCGGAAGTAAGACAAGATCTATACTACTGGCTACGAAGTATGAATCTTGGAGTGGAAAAATCTTTTTCTGCTCCTTGATGGATATGATCCTGGAATTGGATGCCAGGCTCTGTGGTTGGGGTGTCAGATGCAAGGAAGTCTCAACTGGGGGCTGATGGTCTTAGAGGAGAATTCCCTTCACATCCATTTTTTAGAACAGCTGGTGGCTTATTGTGCCATCAAGAGCCTGGCCAAGAATAGGTACAACCAACATTCCAGCTGAGAGAAATATAAACAGGTCGGTGGGGTGGCGGAAACTCACGCTCCCTATCTAAGCAAGTTGCCCAAAGAAATGTGGGATATTGCAGGAACAGATTGCAGTGATAACCCAACACTTTCTTGTTGTGATCAACATGGTAGTAAACTGGAGCTCAGGGTACCAGTATCTCAGAGATTCAAGCAACTGGAACATCTGGAGGGATGTCTTCAGATCAATCAACCAACTGTTGGGCCCTCTAAAAATAGGCTTTTTGTATCGTGCTTCAACAGACACCTGAGTCTTTTCTTGAGCTGGAAAATGGATCCGGAAGCCACAGCAACAGATATGTGCCTCCAACACTGAAGCTGTTTGATGTGATACGTGTTTCTCCCATTCCAGATGATCTCCAGGTGGATTACTGAGACTTGGAGTCAACAAGCTGCACTGGTGTAAGTAGTAACAGTGTGGCCCTCTCCAGCTGGGTGTCCCTCACTTCTCAAGCTAGCAACAGCTGTCCCTCTCCTGATAGATCACAGCAAAGTTATCTTCCTTGATCCAGAAGGCTAACCACACCCTCTGGTGCTGAAAGGGAGCCTTGATGCCATCTGTCTGGAAGATTTCAAGGATGCCTGGGCTACCCAGGACTTAGGGAAGGAGCTGCCAACCCTCCTCATTGAATCTTGGGCACCAGGCACCAAGAAGGTCTACAGGTCTGTATGGGCTTTCTGGGTGACCTAGTAAGTTTCAAAACATCTCATTCCCTTTCAGGCACCACTCACTGGGGTGATTGAGTTCCTGTACTCCCTTTATAGGAAGGGTACATATTATCAGTCTTTTAATACTGTTTGATCAGCCGTTTCAGCTGGACATGTTCTTATCTATTGAAATATGATGGGCCAGCATCCCACAGTGTGCAAGTTCGGGCAGGGCATTAATTGGGCTAGACCATTCCCTACCCACATAAAGTCTTATGGGTTGTTAATAAGGTCATTAACTTGAAGCTGTAATTTGCTGTATTCTGGTACACAAACTCTTAAGGACCCCTATGTGGGTCAGACAGGATTGTATAATATTCATAGTTCCTTATTTTAAATGTACTGTACTGTGATGAAAGAATAAAGCTGAATTAAAATGGCATTGTTTTTTATTAATTTTTTTAAGGAATGGTAAGAAAACACTTTGTTGTTATTAAAAGATTTGTCTGAAACATTGGCCCTGCTTCTCTGTCTGGTTTCTATGAAATGACCATCAGACATGAGAGTGCTAGATAGCTCAAGGAGATATTTTACCCCAGTTTAGGTGCAGTTTTCCAAGGTTAGACGTACAGACTTAATGCTTCCACCATTTTCTTCCCAGCCTTTAACGAGGAGTCTCTGCGTTGTTCAATATCTGAAGGAGTATGAGGCTCGTACAGCTCATCTGAGTGTTCTGTAAACTCCTTATTTCCTTTGTGTAGCCCCACAAACCTGTTTTTTGAGCCATTATTGCTACATAGGTACAGGGAGTGATACCATTGTGAGAGGTAACGCTACCCTTTTTGGTTAGAGGAGCAGTGGCCAGAAGGACAGCTACTTCAGGGGTGAGACGAGGAGATCTTAGAGCATCAGATTGGGCTAAAGAAGGAGTCTTTAAAGCCTTCTACCACAAACTTGTTTCATGTATTTATAGAAATATCAGAAATGGGGAAAAACAGGTGATTCTTCCATTGTACAGGGCATTGGTTAGACCAAGTCTAGAGTGTTGTGTACAGTTTTGGTCTCCCTGTTCAAAGGGTAGTAAAACAATCCTTGAAAATGTTCAAAGGAAAGCGTCAAGATATATAAAGGACATGTTCTTAAAATCATACGACACTGGATTGAGAGAATTGGACATGTGCTCCCTGGAGTACAGAAGGCTTTTTGGCAATCTGTGGCTTGTGTATAAAGCCATAGCACAATGATGATATCTGTGAATGTGTGGGATTGAAACGCAAAGTTGCTGAAAGATGTAATAGATTTTGTAGATCTCAATTAAGAGGTGAACTATATAGGTCAAACAAACGTGGTAAGTGGTTCAGCCAAAGAGTGGTAAATACATGGAATGCCAGCTGAAGCAGTGGAAAACAAGTCATTGAATTCCTTTAACAGATTTTGAATTCGTGTAACAGTTCTTGACAGATTTATGGAGGATACATGGATGTTGACTTAAGGTGTGCTTTAAGTCGAGTCATTAAGTCCTAAGGCTATTAGACTGATATTCTCCTATGTAACCCATCTGCTTCAGTGTTCTCAAGAGCTTTGAACTAACAATATAGAGTCTCTGTGTGTTGACACAGAATTGTGATTTTTTTTTTTTCTGAGTGTGTATCTTGACAGAAAGTCGTGATTTTAATAAAGACACAGAGGCAGAATATTTTTCACCCAAACCTTCCTATACTTAGCACCTAGGGTCAAAGATGCCTAGGACCAGATGTTGAGAAGTGTGATGAGACTGCCAGGGATATAGACTGTTGGCCTAATGAAACTTTATTGGTGCAACTGTATGGGCGTTCCTTTCAGGATTCGTAGGTATTCTGAAGAGAAGTACTTACTCAGAGATGGCTCAGTGCAAGAACAGAGGATTTGCTGATAAATACAGTATACTATGTGAGTTACTAAGGATTATGGGAAGGGGACTTAGGCTGTTGGGTTGTAAAAAAGGTTTATTGTATTCTGATTGGTTCAAAAGCAAGCCAGCTAGTTTTTGTACCTGGACTTGCTTTCTTTGATATGTAAATGTTAGCTGCTGTGGTGAACAATAAACATAGATAGTAATATTCTGCCTCTGTGTTTATTTAAAAAAATAATAATTTCCATTAAGCTGTGCTCTCTGAAAATCACAATTCCATAGTCCTAGGGACGAAGATCACTGAGAAATAAGCTGTCAAAAGCCCTGTTTTTGACACTAACACTAGCTTAACCCACCTGTATGATGCTATACAGTGTATTCCTGTGTAATTGTATAGTATGCATTGCTCAAATTAGTGGGTTTCTCCGCAGCTGACATGAGTGAAACAAACTACTTGATCACTGGTATATTTTCTTGGCATATATTCTGGTGCTATTCCTACCTCAGAAGAGGACAATAATAATGCTGTCCCAGTGAAGCAAGAATATGCAGATATGATGTAGGGTTTCACTTTTCGGTATATCAGTAGTTTAAACATGGTGCTTGAAGAGTCCTTTACCTAATGTTGATGACAGCAATAGTAGATAATGTTAATTGCTGAAGTATATAATAAACCTGAAGCTACAATAACAAGCATTTGTCAATGCCGAATGTTTGCTTGCTGGCATTGACATTGGTAGTGTAGAAGTTACAGAGCTGCATAATAGGAATGGCAGCGAAGTACTGAACTGAAGCCAACCCCACCACCACCCTGCAAAGAGTGACAGGCATTGGGGTGTTCCTTTGGGTCGTCAGGCATAACGACCATGCCATTTCACCACACTCTACCCTGCAGACACTGACAAGTGTCACTGTGCCTTGGGGTCTTTGGCCCTTATGCGCACCCCATTCCATCAGGAACTACGGTGAGATGGGTGGAGTTTGGGTCCGAAGAGTCCGAGGCACACCTTGATGCCTCTCACTGGCTGCAGGGTGTGGGTGGGGGTGGAATGGTATGAGCATTACAGGCAAGAGTTGCAAGTCACACCCCTGATGCCTGTCATTCTCTACAGGGTGGGGCATTATGGTTGGAAACCCTAACGCCTCAGGCATTCGTTGGTATTTTCACTCCAAATTTTCAACATGTTTTTTGTGACCCCCACCTCATGAACAGTGGCAATATCAGTTTGTTAGCTAAAAACTGCTTTTGCACAGCGACTACGTCATTTGGCACCACAGGTGCAAAAACACATTCGAACAGGATGTGAAAATGACAGCGGTACTGTTCTGGGGGAGTGTAAAAAATAATGTTGAAAATCTGCTGTGAAAATCTATAAAACTGGTGAAGTCATGAGCATGCGTAGAAACTGTGCAACGCACATCCGTAATGTAACTAGTTTGGGAATTTTTTTTACAGCAGATTGTTAACACAGGCATTTTGGGACCTCCAATCATGAACAGTGTCAGTGTAATTTTCTTTATCTGTCCCAAACAATGATTTCCCACAGTGACCACGCATTTCTGCGCTGAAGGTGTGAAAACACATTTCAGCCATGTTGTGAAAAATGACAACTGTACTATTCCTAAGGAGGTGTGGAAAAATGCCACTGGTGAAAATCTGGACTGAAAATATTACAAATTCATGAACTGACGAGGGTGCATGGAAACTGCGCAATACTCACTCATAACACAGTCATTTTATGGAGTTTTGTCACCAAATTTTCAACATAGCCATTTTAAAACCTCTGCTTATGACCCAGTGTCACTGTGATTTTCTTAATCTGTCCTAAACATTGTTTTCGCACACCGACTGTACCATTGTGCGCTGTATGGGTGGAAACACGTTGTGGGCGAGGTGTGAAAAATGACAGCTGTACTGCTCATAAGGAGGTGTGGCAAAATGGCAATGTTGAAAATCTGGAGTGAAAATATTGAAAATTTGCGCACTTGCAAGCGTACGTAGGAACTGTGCAATGCACGCTCGTAAAACAGTCATTTTTAGGAATTCTTTCACCAAATTTTCAACATAGCCATTTAAGACCTCTACTCATGAACAGTGTCACTGTGATTTTCTTAATGTCCCGTGCATTGATTTTCAGACACGACTGTGCCATTGTGCGCTATATGGGCAGAAACACGTTTTGGGTGAGATGTGAAAAATGACAGCTATACTGCTCATAAGGAGGTGTGGTAAAATGGCAGTGTTGAAAATCTGGAATGAAAGTATTGAAAAGTCGTGAACTTACGAGCGTGCGTAGGAACTGCGCATCGCACGCTCGTAAAATAGTCATTTTTAGGAATTTTTTCACCAAATTTTCAACATAGGCTTTTTGAGAGCCCACCTTATGAACACTGGCAGTGTCGTTTTGTTAATGGGTCCCGGAAGGTGATTTCACGCAGTGACTGCGAAATCACCCTTTGGGCCCGATTAACGCCATGACTGCGCAGGAATTCATGAGGAGGGTCCCAAAAAACCCATGTTGAAAATTTGGGCCCAAAATTCCCAAAAATGCCTGAGATATGCAACAAAGTTGAAAAAACCCTATTTATTCCATTATACAGCTTACCGGCATTTCCTCAGTTCGCGGTCGGCTTTGAAGAGTGCAGAGTGTTCCAGATCCACCGATGATCGTCGCACCGAGCTCGGAGGTAAGTATGGGGTGGAGGGTGTGGGAGGCAGGTGCGCAGTGGGTGGGTGCAGGTTGTGGGGGCAGGGAGACTCGGGGAAGGTTTTCTTCTTTACAGGTTTTTAGGCGGCGTGGGGACGTTTGCCACGCTGGGGTGGGCTCGATGGCAGCTGGAAAGGCTGTTTGGGGGGGCTGGAGCCGACGGGGGATTGGGCACCCGTCGGCCATAACATGCTTTGCCACGTTGGGGTGGGCTCCCAGCGTGGCACATGGAAAGCTTTTTGGGGGTGCATGCAGCCGTGGAGCCGATGGGGATTTGGACACCCCATTGGCTATGACAGTTTTGCCACGCTTGGGGTGGGCTCCCAGCGTGGCAACCTGGTACAGCTGTTGTTGGGGGCGTGGAGCCGACGGGGATTGAGCACTCCGGCCGCCACACAGTGTGTGCGTGGGGGAGCGATCAGCACGAATATGCGTGCTTGCGTGTGTGTGGGGGGAGAGCTCTGCTCACCCAAGCGGAGCTCTCCCTTTCAACTGTATGCCACTGCATTTTCCTGCTGTCGTAGACAGCTGCAGCAGTGATTGGCACACTGCGACCGAGCCTGCAAACACACTGACTGAATTGGAAGAGGCTGACACACCTCTAGAAAACTCGTATGATGGCACTATATTTCTTGCACATGCGTGCAAGCAAACAGTAAAATGATAAAAGCAAAAAACAAAACAAAAAACTTTGAGTGTTCTAGGTATCTAGGTGATGCTTCAGTTTACTGTCCTCTGTACACAGTACTACATACTGTTTCCTGTTAAGGAAGTCCTGCTCTGATTCCTGTCCACTCAGTGACCTTGCCCTGTTTGCTGGTACCATCCCTGCTATTTCAAGTAATTTTGCAAAAGCAAGTCTAAAGATCAGACCAGGAGTCTTTGGTTCCTTGATTCAAGCAGAATCAAATGGTTGAAGCAGCGGTGTACGTTAAGGTGAAAATGTTAACCTCTACTTTCTTATTCCATTATAGATCACCCCTTTTTTGTGCGATTCCCTTCTTTCACAACTTTACATCTGCTTAAGCACTTTTGTTTTACATTTGAAATAATTAGAAGGAATGCTTCTTTTAATGTGGCTGGTACCAGGTTTTGATCAGTATTCTCAGTTGTTTTTGTACACACCTGTTATCCCATAAGGTCAGAGAACACTGTTTGCTAGTTCAGATGTGCCACGACAAGGCAACCCAGTAGCTGAGTCCCATCTCTCCATGTATAACATAGAATTTGCCGGCAGATAAGGACCGCTTGGCCCACCTAGTTTGGCCATTTTTCCCTGCCTGCAGTATAACCACAAATCCTACTTGATCTCCGGCCCATGCATTCTCCCCTTCCTTTTCCTTAAAATTCCCTAATGTCTATCCCATACATTCTTGAACCCCACCACTGTTTTCACCTCCACAACCTCTGCTAGAACACTGTTCCATGAATCCACCACTCTTTCTATGAATAGGTACTTCCTCACATCTTTCCTGAATCTACCCCCTACAGCTTATCATGCCCCCTTGTCCTTGAGCACCTTTTATTTGAAAAAATACTTCCCTCTTGTACCTTGTTTACCCCTGTGAGGTATGTAATGGTCTCTATCATATCCCTCTCCTCTCTTCGAGGATGTTTTATTTTACTTTGTTAACCAGGTAAGCACACTGAGCCAAAGGCCCCTTTTCAGGAATGACCCGGAGCCACTGAAACTTCGGCTAAGATGGCATAGAAATATACAAAGTTTATAATGAACACAATACAAAACAATAACATACAACATTTAAAAACAGTTATAATTAACTTGCAACAAATTAGACTTAACTGAGTTTTAAAAATTATTTATTTATTTTTTATTTATTTATAATGCAATCAGTTTACAACCTTTGAGCCAGGGGCTCATTTCTAAAGGTACCTCGTCAACAATGGTAGATAATACAGATAATACAGGAAGCAGGGTACATACAAAAGAAGAGCATGAGTATAAGCAGACATGGATAAATGGCACATGGTTACAGCAAACATTGGTAGTGTAATACAGTGCAAAATATGGTATTATTGACAACAGGAGAATAACAGGGTTTAGCAGCATAACGGTATGTCATGGAAGTGTGATAACAGCCAAACAGGTCTACTGTGTCAGATTACAAGGAACGTAAGGCATGAGACAGGAACAGTACAGGTAAAGCGATAAAGCAGTCACACCGGGTCATATGATAACAGATTACAAGAAGCGTAGGGTCTGAGACAGGAGTAGTACAGAACGGAGGTATGATCCGTATGGAACAGGGTAGTAAATAAGTAAGCATAAGCAGCATAAGGAATGCAACATGGTTCGTTCTAGACAGTAGTGATACAGTAGGCAGCGGAATCGTGGCAGTAGGAAGTTGTTAGAAATAGGAAGTGAGGGGATTGAGCTGCCCAGAGGGCATTGTCAGTGAAGAGGGGGGTTTGAGCATCCGTTAGGCACAGGAGCAGCAGCGCTTGCTGAAAAGCTCGCTTTTGAGGGCATTTTGAAAGTGGAGATGGTGGGGATTTCAGTGATGGCCCGAGGAAGAGTGTTGTACAAGCAGGGGCTCTATGGCAGAAAGATCTCTGTCCAGTGAGGTCCTAGCACGAGGAACTAGGGCGTGGCTTTACAGGAGGTCTGGGTGCTGACTAGGGGCTGTGCTGGGAGGAGGGAGGAAGTCAGCCCGGGAGGAGAAAGTCTAGTAGGGTTTTTTGAAATGAGGCACGCTTGGTAAAGCAGGCGCTGTCGAGGTCAAGCATTGTTGCAAGGTCATAGAGTTGGCAGGTAAGGAGTGAGCCTAGCCCCAGAGATTAGCCTGCAAGCCTTATTTAGGAGGAGGCGGATTTTGTTGAGGGCCGGCCATGTTGGCAGCACCATAGACAGGTAGCCCATAGTCCACCAGGGATAGTATGGAGGATGTAACTGCAAGCCGGAGGGCCGGGGAGACAGTTTTTAGAAGCGTACAGGATACCGAGTCGATATTGGTTACAGAAGCGAGTGCGTCGATGTGGGTATGGTAGGAGAGGGCTGAGTCAAATAAGATCCCTAGATACTTATAGGATTGGACTTGCTCCAGTTGTAGTTTAGAGCTGGAGAGGATACGGAGAGGGGAGTTGGATGATTTGTTTTGAGGGTGGGCGAAGAGCATGGTTTTAGATTTTTTAAGGTTTATGACCAATCTATGCTCTTTAAGCCAAGTTTCAGCGCCGTCATAGGCCCTTTGTAGGGAGACCTGGAGGGAAGTGGGGTTACGGTCAGTGGCAAGAGGGCCGGTATCATCTGCGTGCAGCAGAATTTTTCCCAGAGCACGCACTGGGCAGGGTGTTAAGGTATGCGAGAAGAGAAGGGCCCCAGGATGGAGCCCTCAGGAACCCTGAGATCGAACGTGGGTCAGAAAGAGTCCCACCAATTTTGACTCGTTGGGAGCGGGCGGAAAGGTAGCTGGAGCACCAAGCAAGTGGTCCAGAGGCAAAACCAGCGTGACAGAGGGCTTCCAGTAGTAGGGGGTGGGAGACCGTGTCAAAGGCCTTTGATAGGTCAAGGAACACGGCCCCCGCCAGGGAGCCAGTATCCAGTGAGGAGTGAAGGAAGGAAATTGAATGGCTGCTTGCATTAAGACAGGATAATGGCAAAGAATTCCAAAGTTTAGCTGCCTGTACTGAATAAGCACACTCCCCCATGTTTGTTGAAGTCTTTGGAATTGATAACCGTGAGCTATAAGAGGATCTTAACACTCATCTTTCTTCTCTGAACTCTAAAAGATTAAGTAATAGAGATGAGTGTTTCGTTCTTATTGTCTGGTATACGTGTCTACGTAGGTCCTTCAGTCTCTCTGCATAGGGCTTCTGATGCAGAATCTATGCCATTTTAGTTACCCTCCTCTAAACCGCTTCTACTGTATGTCCTTTCTGAGATGTGGTCTCTAGAATTGGACACAGTACTCTTGGTGGGGTCTTTTCAGTGATCTATACAGAGGCAACACCATCTGCCTCTTTCTGCTGGTGCTACCCCTCCCTGTGCACCCCAGAATCCCACTTGCCCTTCCAACTGCCTTGTTGCACTGCCTTGCCACCTTTAGGTCATCCGATATGATCACTCCCAGATCTCTTTTCTGCTTGGTGGTCATCAGTACCACCCCACCCACAATTCTATACTCTGCCGCTTGGTTTCGGTGCCTCCAGTGCATTATTTGGCACTTTTTCGCATTGAAATCCAGCTGCTATGCCCTTGACCACTACATAAGTTTTCTCAGGTGGCTGGTCCTCTTTTATAACCCCCCACCTGGAGTGTCCATCTTATTGCAGAGTTTGATGTCATCTGCAAAGAGGCAGACTATCCCTTCCAGCTCCTCTGCTATGTTACTTGTAAAGACATTAAAGAGGGCCAGTCTCAGCACTACCACTAAGGGACCCTGCTAGTCACTCTCCCTTCCTCCGAGTAAACTGAGTATACCACCACCCTCTGCCACTTATCCCTTAACCAGTTTCTTACCCAGTTTATCACCTTTGGACCCACATCTAAGTTACCCAGCTTGCTTACTAGCCTCCAATGTGGAACGGTGTTGAATGCCTTACTGAAATCTAGGTAGGCTATGTCCACTGCTCCACACTGATATAGTTCCTTGGTCACCCAATTAAAGAACTCCATCAGATTCATATGTCATGACCCCCTCCCTTCCCCTTCATGAATCCATGCTGCCTTGGGTCTGTTCTTCTGTGCTACCATTTTTATGAAGTGGGACTACATCTGCCCTCCTTCAGTCCTCCAGGACCACTCCGGTTTCCAATAAGCTGTTAAATAGGGCTGTCAGAGGCACAGCTATTACCTCCCTGAGCTCCCTCAGTACCCTTGGGTGGACCCTGTCTGGCCCCATTTCTTTGTCCACTTTCAGATTTGTGAGTCCCTTCAGGGCTGTCTCTTCTGAAAATGGACCAGTGTCCACCTCCCTCCCTCCAGTGCTCCTGTTACATTTTTGGTGCCCTTCCCCGTCTCTTTCCTCTGTGAACACTGAACCAAAATATTTGTTCAGGATGTCTGCCTTTTCCAGTTCCCCCTCTGCACAGCCCCTGCCCTTTCCCCTTCTTAACCTTTCAATCCCACCCCTGATCTTCCTTTTTTCACTTATATACCAAACAAAATCTGTTGTCCCCTTTTGTTACTGCCTTGGCTATTCTCTCGTCAGTTTGCGTCTAGTGTTGCTCGGATAGTGCCTTGGTGGATCCATTTGACATCCATCGGATAGTGTAAGTATCTGACCTTGGAACTGACTTGAAATTCAATCAAAATCGGATGTCGGAAATCCATTCGGCTTAGAGAGGGGAACAAGGGAGGGTTATCCGCTTTCGCCATTGTTGTTTGCCCTGTATTTGGAACCCCGGCTCAAGGAATTAGGGATAATTATGAAATTAAAGGTATACAACTCTGAGGAATGCAGCAAAAATTAGCCCTATATGCAGATGATATTTTGCTTTATTTAACTAACCCAGAAGAATCTATACCAAGCCTATTTAAGCACTTAAAAATATTTTCAAATTACATGGGATACACGCTAAATGATACTAAGACAGAGGTACTGAAATTAAATTATACCCCGACCCCGCAGATGAAAAATCTGTTCCCAATGAGATGGGATCTTCCCTGTTTGAAATATCTAGGGATAAAATTAGATATTACAGCTACTCAACTACCGCAGATAAACTACCCTACATTGGTAGAACAGATGCAAAAAGATATACAAAGGTGGAGGTTTCTTCCAATGTCTTTATCCATGAGGATACAGGCAGTTAAAATGAACGTCTTACCACGTTTTCTATTTTTATTTCAATGCGTTCCTGCCCCATTATCCCTTAAACAGTTAGGGACATGGCAAAAAGAGCTTTATTTGGCTGAATAAAAAGCCCAGAGTTAAAAAGCAAACTTTATATCTCCCCAAGAGAATGGGAGGACTTGCAGTCCCCCTACTGATCGGATATTGGATAGCATCCCAGACTAGAATAATACTATTATTGCAACATATGGCCTATACGGCAAGAAGGGAGGAGACTGATCTAGAGATTGTATAGTCTCCCTCAATATTAGCACAATGTACGACGTTACATCCCAGAGAAGAGTGGATGAGTACACCCTATTTGGGGACAGAAGCAGCAATACAGGGATATAGACAGGGATTGTCTAAAGGTGCTACTAGGGTATACCTTTGGAAGTAATACATGGTGGACCATGAATACAGAGAATAACCTAGCAGCTACTGACCCCTGATATAAAAGGCAGGAAAGACAAGTGTGTAGAGCCCCCTGGCAGTTCCTTAAAGGGGATCATGTAATTTCATTTGCGGAAGCTCAAATTAAGTTCAGTTGGACGGGGAAGGAACTCATTCATTATTATCAGATTAAAGATTTTATAGGGGAGCAGATGAACAATTCAATTAAAAGAGCTGGAGGCTACTGTGCTCCAAATGTATTTGAGACAATCTGGAATTCGAGCAGAGGGGAAGGGGCTATTTCAATTTTATATCAGAATTATATCAAGGACCTCCAGTATACAACAGATTATATAAAAGTAAAATGGGAACAAGAATTATGGATTAAATTAGATAATAGGGCATGGGCGGCAGTTTGGCAAAACACCTGGAGTACCACGTCGTCCCCAGAATGAAGGGTATTTGTATGGAAAATAAGATCTAGGTATTTCAGAGTGCCAATGCAGATGGCTAAATGGCATAAAGCAATATCTGGTAGCTGCTGGAGAAGTTTTGGAGCACAGACAGCCAGCCAGGCACATATTTTTTGGGAATGCCTGGACTTAAAAGAATTTTGGGAAGGGATACAGAGGGATATGAAGGCAAGGTTTAGCATAACAACATCATTAGGGCCAGAACACATGATATTAGGGGTATGTCCAACAGAGCTTAGAGGGAGGGAAGCCAGATACCTATGGAATGTATTGATAGCCGCAGCTGGTAAAGCAATTACCAGGAGTTGGCTGTCACCAGATGCCTCCACAGTGGAGGATTGGAGGGAGGTGGTAGAAAAGATAAAACTATTTGAAAGGATCACCTATTCCCTGAGACAAAAGCTACCACAGTATCAAAACAGATGGACGAGATGGGAATTAGAGTGGGAACAGAACATAATGATAGATTTAGTGATGGTAAGAAGAAAACTGGGAAACCTGAGTAGAGAAAGATGAGAAATTGGGAAAAGAGGTGGGGGAGAGGTGATGAGTGGGGGGGGGATGGGATGAGATGTATTTCTCCTTCCCATTCTCACCATTTCTCCCTGACGTTTGTTTTTTTCTTTTTTAATGGAGGTAAATAATGCCTGCAGGAAGGAGAGGATTGGTGGGTCAGAGGCAGCAGAGTATAAAGGAAACTAGTATATTATAGATAGAAGTATAATGCATTTGACTATTAAAGATGAATAACTATATGCAAGATAAGAAAGATGATAAGTAAACAGAAATTAGGCTATAATTTTATTATTTAGAAAAGATTGATGCGTAAGAGAAATTAATGTCTGAGTACTGGAAATGTGGAAATAAGGATATGTCTTTATTTCATGGAGATAGAATGTAAGATTTATCCACATTTGAAGAAAATAAAGCTGATGTATAAAAAAAAAAAAAAATCGGATGTCGGATCCACAATTGATACCCACAGATCCATCAGATCCAGCAATGGATAGTTGGATCCAATGTGGATCCGTTTACCAGATCCCTGGATCCAACAAATGGATCCACTTCAGATCCAGCAACAGGTAGTTGGATCCAATGTGGATCTGATTGATGGATCCATCGGATCCATTCTGGTCACTGGATCAATTTGGTGGATCAGGGATGGTCAGATCCACGGCCGGATAGTGCTACTATCTGACTGAATCCACTATCTGGTAAAAAGGCTGGTATCTGGTGGGATCCAGATTTCTAGGATGCTATCCGAGCAACACTTTGTGCTCCTTACTGTTCTTCTGCACCCCTCTGTTTCCCCTTCTATACCTCCCTATCCTCCTCCTCCTCCCTCTGTGTCTCCTTGTACCTTCTGAATGCTACCATTTTAGCTTTACCTTTTCTGCCCCTTCTTTCGAGAACGATAGCTGCCTCTTTTTCTCTTTCTTTTGCTCCCTTGCTTCATACAGAGGTTTGTTGTTTTCACTACGACCCATTTTAGTTTCACTCACTGTTACTCCACCCCACCTAGCTCATCTTCCCACCATATCATCCCTGCGGCATTCACCCATATTTTTAAAATCTTCCCTCCTGAAGTCCAGGACCCTCACCTTTGTGTGGTTCAGTTCCGCAGCTGTTCTTGTATTGAACCACTCTGTATAGTGATCACTGGTCCCCAGGTGGCCCCCCACTTTAACGTCTGCAGCACTGTCTGTGTTGGTGAGTACCGGGTCTAGTATTGCCCCATCATGGGTGGATTCACTGACTAGTTGCTTGAGAAATGCTCCCTGCAGAAGTCCAAGATTTCCCTGCTTCTAGCTGAAGCCACAGCTGGAAGGTTCCAATCTACATCCGGCAGATTTAAGTCCTCTTCTACCATCTTGCCAGTAGCTTCCATCAATACCTTATCTAACTCCTCCCCCTGTGCTGGAGGTCTGTGGATCACACCAGTGTGAATAGAGGCTCCATTCCCTGGCTCTAGGGTGACCCACAGTACCACTGCTCCCCACCATATTCCCTGTATCTCCATCACTTTAATGCCCTCCCTCACATAATGTACCACACCACCTCCTTTCCTTCTTAGCCTGTTCGTAGGTAAATACGAGCTCGGGGGAAACTAGCCCAAATTGAACTCACCACCAGTTATCCTAATGGTGGATTTTATATTTTTTGTTGCCCGTATGATTATCAAGGTTAACCTTGAACTGTTGCAGGTTCGCACTTGTAACCACATCATGAGGTAGGGAGTTCCAAACTGGTGCAACCCTTTGGGTTATAAACTTATTTCTTTTTACCGTTTTATTAATGTTCGTTTTTAATTTGAATTTCTGGGACCTGGTGGTACAATGAATAGTATGCCATTCTAAGCAAATTGTTTCAAACAAAGCTTGGTCCTGAGTTGCTCTATATACTAGACAAAGGTCACCACGTAATGACCGATATTTGAGTGAGTAAAGCCCTAGAGATTTTAGTCTATTATCATAACTAAGATTCTTTAAACTGGAGTCATTCCTAGTCAGTCCTCTTTGAACTTTCTCAACTGCATCTTTATCTTTTAAAGACATTGGGGCTCGAAATGGGGCACAAAAATCCAAGTGGGATCTAACCAGACTTGAATATAGGGGCAAAAGTACCCTTCCTTAACAGAATATAGCCTGGAATGGCCATGTCCCAGTCATGATTTTCGATGCACCCTGGCTTAGTAATGGCCACAATATCCAAGTCGGCCTCTGTCATTGTGACTTCTATGTCTGGAATCTTATTTCCTAGACTTCTAGCATTCACACACATGGCCATCCAGATTTTGTTTCCACTCTGCTTATTGCCCCCCTTTTGTCCTCCCTCCTCCCTTTTTAGTGATCATGTTCCTTTCCCCCTTAATCTCTGATACCCTGTTTCCTTTATTCATTTGCACCCTGGGGGATTCTTCTTCTTCCCTCAGGGTCTCCTTACACTGCACTTCAGCCTGTGGGGGAGGGAGCAGTTTCTGCCACCCCAATCTCTTCTGACCCCACCCCCGACTAGTTTAAATGTTCATCAAGGTGACATTTAAACCATCTACTGAGGACTGTGGTTCCCTTCCAGGAGGGATGTAGGTCATTACCCCTGTATGGGCCCTTGTCCTTCCAGATGGGTCCCCAGTCCCCAGTGTAACCAATTCACTTCTCTCAGCACCATTCCTTCAGCCATGAGTTGAAGCTCCTAGTACGGAGTAACCTCTCCCCCCCCCCATCGTAGACAGGCAGCACCTTAGAGAAAGCCACTGATCACGTTACCTAAGACCCCTCCCCAGCTCCCTGAACTCCCCCTGCACTATCCCAGCCCCATCCCTGGCCAGAACATTAATCCCAAGGTGGACAGTGACATCCATCTCTTCCTCCCATCCAGCTGCCATAGCGATCCTTAGGATCCACTTTCCATCCCTCTGGGCTGTGGTGCCGCATAAGCACCTAACCTCCTTTCCCTTCCCTTTCCTATTCCCAAGTATGTCCCCCTCACAATCAACTCCCCCAAGAGGTTGCTTCCTCTTCTTCTGGGATCCTCTTCCACTCTCCTTGGAGTCTCTGCTATGGAGGACTCCCACATCCTCTCTGGCTTCTACCACAGGGGCCCCTTCCTGGCAGTCCTGCCCTGCTAAAGCAATATATGAATTAGTAGAGGTACTGGTTGAGGTGTGCCTTTGACCCACCACCCCACCCTTCCTGAACCCACCACAGTAAGATGTTTCTCCTCCTTGACATCCTCTGAGGCAACAGTGGCAGACTTGGCAGCCCCTGGATGGGATAAGAGGACGCCTGAATCCCTGCCAACTTGGCCTGGAGTCTAGCGACCTCCTTCTCAACCCCAAGAGATGCATGCAGAAGGGGCATCATCACAGTCTCTGGAAGTTCTCTCTGAAAACTGCCACCCCACAGCCACTGCATTGCACCACTCCCAGCATTCCCAACTTCTGTTCGCCCCATATTACCTGGAAATATTTTTGTACCCTTACCCTGATAAGGGTGTTTCTAGTTTTCCCCTTTTCTTTGTTTCTGTTTGTGTTCCCTGTCTAAATCTCCTTAAACTCCTACCCTAGATAGGGTGTTGCTCCTTTTCCTAATATTGCCTATCTTTTGCCTTCTGCCCTTCCCAGTACTGTTTGTCACACAGTAGTGAACAGATGCCTTACCCTAGTTAACCAACAGAGTCCCCTGTTTCCTTGTGTTGATGCCTAAGGTGCTAGTTACCTGTTCCATTCCTTCGCAGTTACACTCCTTCACTGGGACACAAACATGCTGGACACCATACCTCTCAACTGTCCCTGATTACAAGGAACGTCCCTCACTTTGCCCCTCAGAATTGTTCTGTCCCTCATCCGTCCCTCATGAAAAAGGTGCTGCCCACACAGAGACTGTGTTGTAAATTTAGACTTTAAAGGGACACTGTTAGGTTTAGACTTGATTTTATTGCCTCTTTACAGCAGTCATCTATAAGGAGCAGTGTGGTTGCAGAAAACATTAATGCTGACCAATTTTGAAATACCCCAAAGATATGGCATATTTTTTACCTAAGTATATTACTGTTGGTCCACTGGAAATCCCGGCAGTGTGCATCCAGATCAGGAATGGCACCGAGCCGCGGGTGAGCTTGTTCATGAACGAACTTATGATTTTTGGTCCTTTATCATCTAATGGTTGAAAATCACACCTCCCGTTTCACTGATGCCTTTAATGTGACTCAGAAAGCAAACCAAGCGCTTGCTCCTGTGTTATTTACTTTATAAAGTTGAACTCATGCTTCTGGGCATGCGCATTAATGTTGACATTAATATGCATGCCCAGAAGCACAAGTTCAACTCCACCCCTCAGTTACACACCTGATTGCCAGGACTTCCTGAATCCGCCCAGCCCAAGATTAATCTCCTGAGCTAGTTTCCCCCCACACCTCCTGTTACAATTTAAAACACAAGTTTCGAAGTGCCCCAAATACTGCCTACAGATCTTTTCTTTTCTCCCTCACTTACCCTTCTCCTTTTAGTAGCATACGATCTTTCTGCTCAAGTGAAAAAAAATGAATATGTTGTTCCAAATATTAACTGCTACAATATAGGTTCCTGTAACAAAAGGATCTCAAACAGGGAAAGTTAGATCTCTGCTGCTGGAATTGCCTTGATGTAGTGCTAAGCTTAACCACCTGATTGATATTTGAGTCCATGGGACCTACAATTCCTCAACTTGACTTTTAGATAGTTTTTTTCAGTCTTTTCTCCCTGACCAGACACACATCATCCTCTTTCTCCAGTGTTCTGATCACTGGGCAGCATCATCCGCCACTAACCACCTCACAGCTGCTAACTCCCTCTATTTTCCCCTGTGTGGCAGGGGTCTTCGGGGGGGGGGGTGCAGTTCTCCCCTCAAGCAACACAGTCAGGATTGTGAGGCCAGAAGTGGGCTTCACTGGATGAGACCAGTTTGTGCCGTATTGCAGCCATCATTAAGATGAAGCCTATTTTTTTTTTCCCCTCCCTGTAAACAGGAGCTGCCTCCAGGGTGTAGAAACTAGGAAGGAGACTAACAGGAACTGAACCCAGGAGTGGACAGTGAGTACGACAGTAAGTAGGAATAGCGGTGCCATTTTGTGTGGTGGGTGCCTGGCAGTGCTCTAGCCATCCAGTATTTAAATCGTACATGTCCAGGAATCATTCATGTACTCCAGATTCGCAGCCTTCCTTCACTCCTTTGATTTCCTCTCCCCTTCCAGCCTGGCTTTAGGAGGCACCACTCTACTGTATCCTCCCTGCTGCGGGTCACTGACTCTATCCTTGCTTGAATGGAATAGGGCTACATCACCCCTGCTATATTCATAGACCTGGCCAAAGCCTTTGACTCAGTGTCTCGCCCCCCCCCCCCCTTAACAAACTGTGCTCCACCAGCCTATCTGCCAGTGCTGTTGCTTGGTTCTGCTTGTACCTCTCAGGCTGTCAACAGTCTGTACGCATAGGAGGAGTCCTGCCCCCCCCTCTCCATCCTAGGTCCTGTACTTTGCTTCATTTTTCTCAGTGACCTCCCATCTGCATGTATCTTGTCAGACATCCATATGTACACCGACAACATGGTTATCTAAACTTCAGGCCCTGTGGCTGCTGCTGTGACCGGGCTGCTCCAGCAGGATTTCCATAGCATCCTATACTGGTTCCATGAAAACCAGCTTAAGATCAGTACCAAAAAGACAGTGACAATGAACTTCGGCACCAGTCAGGCTCTTGTCTGCCCCTGTTTTCATCACTCTGAATGGCACCCTGCTGGAATTGGTCCCCATGTTCAAGTATCTAGGAGAAAACTACACCCAAAACTTGAAAAAATATATGCTGTGCAGAGTATTTTAATTTGTATGTGAAGTTCTAGTGCTTCCTTCTCTCTGACTGGTATTAGGAGTTTCTCCTAAATTAGCCTGCTAGCTTTAGGGTAGTTTTATGACCCCTGGAGATCTCCATATCAAATAGCTTTATTGCATTTCTTTGTCCTACAATGCACCTTGTTTCATGTGATGGTGATGTAGCAGAGCCCATAAATCCAGCAGAAAGCATTGCATTACAATCAGTTCACAACAATAGAGATGACTATATTTTAAAATCTGTAGAATTCAGCTTGGTGACCACCCTTATCCTAAAGGTTTTACTGTCCTGAAAAACTTTGTTGCTGGTAATTTTGTGCAGCTTGTAAAGCTTCAAGATATTTAGTTTGTTTGGCTAGTGTGTGCTGAATGTTGGGTCTCTCTTACATCACAGTCACATGAGACAAGATGCACTGTGGGAACAAGAAATACAATTACGCTATCAAGTATGAAGATCCACAGGGGTCATAAAACTAGCATAAAGCTAGCAGGCTAATTTGGGAAAAACTCCTAATACCAGTCAGAGGGAAGGAAACACTAGAACTTCACATACAAATTAAAACACTCTGCCCAACATATATTTTTTCAAGTTTTGGGTGTAGTTTTCCTTTAACAGCAAGTTCAATTTTTCTGTCCACATAAAAGCCATTCACGCCAAACTCTATCCCAAACTAAGCACCCTTTTTCGTATCAAAGATTGCCTCTTCCATTGATGTCCTTAAGGAACTCATAACCAAAAATAATTCTCCCAGTCTTTGATTATGCAGATATAGTCTGTTGCGTCGCCCACTCCTCCTTTCTTTCCAGAGAGGATACCCTGTTCAGTGCTTTCTGCCACTTCGCCACCAACTCTCCCCTCCATACCCATCACTGCTCCTTCTGTTCTTTCCTTGCCATCCTCCCCGTCATCTTGTCGCCAGACCCACTGCGCTGCCTTCATCACCAAATACTGGTTTGGGTCTCTTCCCTCCTATCTGTCTTCCTTGCTAGCCCCAGAGCCCTACTCTTACTACTTGCTTCCTCCAGGGACTCCCATACCTTCTCCATTCCCCACCCTCCCTCCCTCCTCAGCTGGCCAAGCGGCCTTCCCCTGTCACTTCCTCTCCCTCTGGAATCTGTGCCGCTCTCCCCCGCCTCACTCCTTCTTTCCCAGCTTTCCATCTCCACCTAAGGCAACTTCCCACACTCACTTGTTCCTGCTTACCCCCTCCTTAATCCAGTATCCTCTCCCTTGACCCACACCTGCTCTGTTCCCTGGTTGCTGCTTTTCACCTTGTTGGCTCTACCCCAATACTCACTGGGCTTTTTGCCTCCCACTTGACTGTTTACTGCTTATTGCTTTCTACAATGCTGTATTTATGTTATGTCATTTTATGATACTGTTGCCTTTATAGACATCTTTTATTCCTGTATTTGCTATGCTGATTCTGAATTGTATTTGTAACTGGTCTCCCTATAGCCCCTTCCCTGGGTCACACCTGGAAATGAGCCTTGGGTCAGTGTGCTTTTCCCAGTTATAAAACTACCCAACTTGCTTACGAGTCTCCTATGTGGAACGGTGTCGAAATCCTTGCTGAAATCCAGGTAGGCCATGTGAACCGCTTCTCCCTGATCTAGCTCGTTGGTTACCCAGTCGAAGAAATCAGATTTGTTTGACATGACGTCTGTCACCCTGTGAATCCATGCTGCCTCGGATCCTGTAACCTGTTGGATTCCAGATATTCCACAGTCCTTTCCTTTAGTAGTGGTTCCATTAAATTACCCACCACCAAGGTCGGGCTGACAGTCCCATAATTGCCTGCCTTTTCCTTGCTACCACGTTTGTGAAGTGGGACTATTTCTGGCCTTCTTTGATCCTCCAGGACCACTCCAGTCTCCAGTGATCTGTTAAATAGGGCTGTTGGAGGTGCCTTCAGCACCTCCCTGAGCTCTTTCAGCACCCTTGGATGCACGCTGTCTGGCCCATAGCTTTGGCCACCTTCAGGTTAGTGCTTTCCTGACTCTCCACAGAAAAATGACTAGTGTCCATTTCCCTCCTCTGAAAGCTCCTAGTGCCTTTTCATGACCCCTCCCCTTCTCCCTGGTGTTCCCGTACTGTGAACACTGAGCAGAAGTATTTCTTCAAGATGTCTGCCTTATCTTGCTCCCTCTCCATACAGTCCCCCCCTCACCATACAGTCCCACCCTTTGTCTTCCTGTTTTCACTAACATACCTAAAAAATATCTTGTTCCCCTTTGATCTTGACTGAGCTATCCTTTCTTCAGTTTGCACCTTTGTGCTCCTTACTGCTTTCCCTGCCTCCCTCTGTTTTTCTTGCTCTACATCCCTTCCTTCCCTCTCTGGGTCTCCTTAATCCTTCTGAATGACACTTTTATCTAACTGTATTGAATTTTTTATTGTTGTTGACTGGGTAGGTCCACTGGGAATAGAAGTCTCTTTTATAGGGGAGTCCGGGGTTGGGAGGGGGGTTTACAGATGGTAACCAACTGAAATTGAACCAGATTAAGCTGTTGGTTTCATTTGTTTTAGTGACGGGGGGATATTTGGCCAGGACACTGGGGAAATTCCCCTACTCTTTTCGAGAAGTGCTATGTCCACCTGAACAACCACCAGAATAGATAGATTTATTTATTTAGTTTTTGTTGACCGGGTAAGTGCACTAGACAAATCCTGCCTATTTTCAGGCACGACCCAGGAGAAGGGGATACAGGTGAATGCCAACTGACCTTGAACCAGATTAAGCTGTTTGTGGTATTTTTTTAGTGAAGGAGGGAAATTTGGCCAGGACACCGGGTAAATTCCCCTACTCTTTTCGATAAGTGCCATGGGATCTTCAACATCCACCTGAACTACCACCAATCCAGGCAGATGGGACCTCAGTTTAAATTCTCATCTGAAAGACTGCACCTCAGGAGTGCAGCATCCTCCTCATGATGCACTACATTGTCAGTATTGTGATTTATCCCAAGTGCCTGGTGTGCGGCTAAAACTCATAACCTTTCGATCTTACTAACATACTAAAATGCCAGCAGAATAGGCCTAACGGTCTTTCATGTCTGCTCGTTTGGTCAGCCCCCACCCTGGGTGCTGATCTTGCTGCCCCCCTTGCCTTCTCTGGCTTCTCCTTTCCCAGTTCTGGATATTCTTGCTGCATTGGATTTTGCTTCCAGAACCCTTCCCCTGTACCTGTCCCACCCCTCTTGAACCCCTCCACCAGCCCTCTAGGCAGCGCATTCCATGGCTCCACCGCCCTCTCAGTGAAGTAGCACCTCCTCCTTTTTCCCCTGAATCCTCCCCCCTCCAGCTTCCACCCATGACCTCTTGTGGCCTCCTCCTCCTTCCTTCGAAGCACCCTGACTGTTCCTCCCCTATTTACCCTCTTCATGTACCTGAAGACCTCTATCATGTCCCTCCGGTCCCTTCTCTCTTTCATTGTGTACACATTTAGCTCTTCGAGCCTCTCCTCATAGGTCCTGTCCCCCAAGCCCCAAATCATTTTGGCTGCCCTCCTCTGGACCCTCTCCAGGAGTTTAATGTCCCTCTTTAAGTGTGGCCTCCACAACTTCACACAGTACTCTAGGTGCGGCCTCACCAAGCAGTTATACAGAGGGAGTATCACTTCCCTCCTTCTGGAGGTGATCCCCCTAGCGATGCATCCCAGCATCCTGTTGGCCTTGGCTGCTGCCCTCCTACAAGTCTCTGAGTTGTTCATCTTGACATCCACCACCACCCCCAGGTTCCTCTCAGCCATCGAGACTTGTAGCATTCCCCGGGGTGTACACTTGGCCCGGGTTTCTGGCCCCAGGGGAGAACCTTGCATTTCCCTGCATTGAACCTCTGCTTCCACTTTCTAGACCATCTTTCCAGAGCCTCCAGGTCCCCTGTAGGGCCACCCTCCCTCCTCCCCATCCACCACCGCCCCTAGTTTTGAGTCATCCGCAGAGACTCATCTCCTCCTGATTCCTGTCCTTATGTCAGAGCGAGGCGTTGAACAGAGAGGCCCAAGGACTGATCCCTGTGGGACCCCACTAATGACCCTCCTTGGGATGAGACTATCCGCCAACTCGACCCTCTGCTGGGTCGGTCCTGGAGCCAATTGCTATCCATCTGATCATCTGGTTCCCCACCCCCATTTCTCCCAGCTTATCCAACAGGCCCACGTGAGGGACAGAGTTAAATGCCTTGCTGAAGTCTAGAAAGAGGACGACCACTGGTCTACCGAGGTCCAAGGCACTCATCACCCAGTCATAGAACTCCACAATGGTTGTCTGACACGATTTCCCCGGGACAAATCCATGCTGTCTATCGTCCAGGCACCCTGACTTTTCCAGGTTCCTCCCTAGCCTCTCCTTGACAATGCCCTCCATCACCTTGCCCACCACCGATGTCAGGCTGACAGGCCTGTAGTTCCCTTCCGACCTCAGATGTGAGTATGCAACCTGCTGAGCTACTGACACTGCTATTTTAGCCTTTACCTTTTCTGCCACCTCTTTTGAGAACCATAGCGATCTTCAATTTATTTTGCTTACTTTCCTGATGTAGAAGCTTGTTGCCTTCACTATGCCTTCTTTTAGTTTGGGATGTAGATGAGGTAGAATTTGTGTCATCTACATTAAAGACTGTCTCCAGGGATATGTCTTACCTCCCCCGTATAGCAGTGACAACTTGCAAGCTTTGGCCATTACTCTGCTTTTAGGGGCATACAATAGAGTGCTCACTTTGCTTTCAGTATATATTCCATCTAAACTAACCGGGACCGGTGTCAGTAACCTACTGGACTACCTTAGTACTCAGAGTCTAAACACAGAAATTGTTCTGATAGGTGACTTTAATATAAATTGGCTCTCCTCTGCCTCCACCTCTATCAAGGACACCCTATCTGCTATCCGTTGTCCCAAATGGTGGAGACTCCGACACGAGTCAATTACAAGGCCGGCACCAGTACACTGCTGGACTGGGTGCTCACCAACTGTCCTGTTCATATCTCCAGTCTCACCGTTCTCACCGACTCTTTGAGTGACCACTCCCCTGTCAAATGCAACTGGAGTAACAACTACTGCAAACTCCCCACCAGAACCATAAAAAACAGACTTCTACTAAAAGGTCACCTCCCACAACTAAAGTCAGACCTAAAACACCTTGACTGGACGGACCTCCATAAAACCAGTGATGTGGATACCGCACTTGACCTCTTTGTGTCAAAATTTCATGCTGTCTGTGACAAACACGCACCAGTTACTGCAAGAAAATCCGAAGGGCCTTTTAACCTCTGTATTACCCCTGCACTCCTGGAGCAATTTGCCTTAAGAGATCATTTCTTGCAAATAGCACATGCACAGTGGGCTACAGCAAACATTCAATGATATAAAAAGGCTCGCAGTGATTGTATGAAAGCCATCTGCCATGCAGAAAGTACATATTACAAAGACACCCTTTCTGACTCATGGAATAGCAAGTCTTTCTGGACCAACCTTAAAGACATCACAGGGAAAGACCCCCAAACTCCCCCTGCTATGCTTACTGTTGAGGGGGTTCCAACCTTGGACCCTCTGCTTATTGCCAACTCACTAAATCATGCTTTCACTGACTTCAGTAGTGTGCTCCCCAGGGACTTCTTCAATACGCCCAACCCAAGTGACAATACGAGGTCACCTGCACTACCACCTAACTAGCTGCTATTCCACTTCAAAATGGTCTCTGAAGCAGATGATAGGAAATACCTTGAAAAGGTCCTCAGAAAATCTAGGCCCAGTGGGGACTCTTTGGACCTCAAATTTGTTCACTTAGCACTGGGTGAAATACTTGGACGACTAACCAGAAAACTTAATTTATCCCTCTTCCACTACCAATTCCCCCAAAGATGGAAGTCTGCTACAGTAACCCCTGTACACAAAAGTGGGGACAGGTCCTTACATAATAACTACAGAGCAATTTCCATTCTCCTGCCACTCTCCAAGGCTCTCGAGCGGATTGTGGCTGACCAGATGGTGGAATACTTTAATCAATACCAACTCCTATGCTCAGAGCAACATGGGTGGCCACAGTACCATCACAGCCCTACTCAAATTTACCAAATACATCCATAATGCCATAGACCAAGGCCACCTTGTAGGGGCAGCCTTTATTGACCTATCAAAGGCATTTGATATGGTTCATCATGCGGTCCTCCTCAAGCAGCTGTCTGACATTGGAGTTGCACTTGAAAGTGTGAACTGGTTTAGGAGTTACTTGAGCTGCCGCTCCCAGCAAGTCAGGATTGGGGAAGTGCTATCAGACAGCTGACCTGTCTTATCAATTGTACCACAAGGGTCCATTCTGGGGCCGTTGCTGTTCAGTGTTTTCTCAAATCTCCCAGCCTCCTGCCATTGCTGCATGCTCCTATATGCTGACGATGTGGTGATTTTTACCAGCAACCTGCGCCCTGAACTCCTTGAAACTGATCTCCAAAATGGCTTTGCATCGGCAGAAAAATGGTTTAAAGAGCAAAGACTGGTCATGAACTATAAAAAAAACAAAGACCATGCTCTTCTCGACAGCCCAAAGCAAGCAAAAAAGCTACCCCCTGGCAATAAGGAATGACAGCGGTGATACGCAGGAGCTCGTCTCACATTTCAGATACCTGGGGGTTACAATCGACTCCTCCCTGTCCTTCTCCCAGCATATCAATATCACTGCAAGAGCTAGTAACATCAGAATCGGGATCCTCTACCCCCACAGGCATTGTCTAACCCGTGAAGCGTTAAACTTGGCAATCAGCAGCTCAGTTGTCTCCCTCATAGACTGTGGGCTGGCCATATACAGTTCTACTACCAACACGGCGCTCCAACGGATCTCACTTGCCTTATACGTAGTCTGCTGCCTACTCTCAAATGCACCAAGACTCACACACACTTGTGAACTTTATGCTCGGGCTGGCTGGCTTCAACTGAATTACAGAATCAGGTATCAAACCTGCCTTCTTGCCAAAAAAGTCATGTTAAATTTGCTTCCAACTGGGGTGCAGAACCTGCTAACACTGCCTATGAATACCAGACAAACTAGAAGCTCTGCCACTCAAATTTTCCAAGTGCCCAGATGCCGAACTACCGTGGCACAGTGTGCATTCTCTCACTGTGCACCCCTCTGGGTAAATGCACTGCCCCCTAACATCTCTGGCTTCTCAACGATTGGCTCTTTTAAATGTAGACTGTGCCTGCCCTTCTTTGATACAAGTAGTTCTATGTGCCCTACTAAGGCTCAGCGTGCAGCAATGCTCTGCCTCTAGCACTTATCTTTTGCCTCTGTCATGACAGGATAGTCGAACCATAGCAGTTCACCTACTCCCTGACTCTGCCCCTTGCCCCTGGACCTCTCCCTACCCTCCTCCCTCCCTGTCTTATGTGCTCTGCTGACCTAGATCTCCCACTCCCATTGTATCCTTCCCTATCCTTTGTCTGCTTATCTTCTTGACACGGGCATACATTGTACAATGCCTCAGCATAGCTAGTGCTTTATGTTTGTTTTCTGTAACCTCCATGAATATTTTTCTCAGTATTTGTATATTTGTGTACAGTATTGTACCTTGTTGTCTAATGTGTCTGACGTGGAACCTTTCAATGAGCAACCACTCACAGGTATTATCCAAGAACTGAATAAATAAAAAAAATAAAAAAGGATTTGTGAGTATGCTGGGTTTGACCGCGCCAAAAAGAATTTCCATACCCATTCATAAAGCCTTGAAAAATGCCACTAAAAATATTATTTCTATGCCTAAAACTTCTAAAGCCATAGAGAAGAAAATAAAAAATATATAGATGTGGCACTTAGTGAGGTGAGTTCATTTATATTCATCTTAACCCCGAGTGTGTTATTGAGGCAGCTGTTTGTGAGAAAACAAAAGTTAATTTCTCAGCAATACCTCCTCTTAGAGATTCCATAAAAAAAATATTTAATGGGGAAAAAGGCATAAAGTACCTCCATGTTGTTGCTGAATCAGCCAGGTTACCTGAGTCACTCTGCACATTACCAGCAGGCTCTGTGGCATACTGTGCTGCTGCTGCCACTGTGTGAGAGCTTTCCATCCCAAGAGAAGGTTCAACTAGCACATACAGTAGTGAAGGCTGGTCTGGAGGCTGTTAAATTCCAATTTCAGATGGCTGTTGATATAAATGACACTGCATCTAGGGCTCTACCAAAGTCTGTGTCTACCAGAAGATTTGCTTGTAAAAACTGGTTTGTTACAGGACATACAAAGTAAGACAACTGATTTCCCCTTTGAATATACATCCCTATTTAATGACAGAACTGATGACAGAACAGAGGTGTACATGAGAGGTGTGAAAGGGCTGAATAGTATTCCCTGAATACTACAAAAAGTAGGACTCCTGAATATTCTGGTGCCCTTCCGGAATACAAACTATTCATATTCAGTTACTGACAGAAACTGAAAATAAAGCCCTCCCACCCTCCTTCTGCAATGCAAATCCAGTAAAATGCATTTCTCTTTGCCCCACCCTCTTTCAGCCGCCCAGTCCACCCCCCCCCACCGCACTCACAGTTTGTTAAAAATTATTATTCTAGGGGCATGGGTATAGTTCACTTATCCACATGATAGCAGTTCCGTCAGAAGTGATGATTCATTGGAACATCTTTAAAGCAAGCTCCTCCCACAACCCAGGTGGTATATTCTCTGGCTGCACCCCGTGACATCAGATCTTCCTTTTTGCTGGGAGAGTTTGGTTTCTTCCTTTGCAGCTCTGTGTGTTATAGGCTCTAAAGTGCGTCATTGGCGAATTTTAGTTGTTTGACTCCAGAAACTTGATCTTTTTTCTGTATTCCTTGATTCTCCACCAGCTTTGACAACAGAAGATGAAATACAAAGAAGCAAAGCTAGCTCCCAACTTCAAGCATGCGTCACATGCCAATAGAAGATGTCACAGATGGAACCATGTGTGTCGTTCCTCTGCTGCCTGGGGACAGCACATGATGTCACGGGTTGTGGCCTGTGCCAGACAATGCTGCCTTTCTCCCTGGAGGATTGCAAGGTATGACTTCTCCTGAGCCAGCCGGCTGATTGAGATCCTAAATTACAACTTAAGGGTCACGAGGTGGCCTGCACTGTGGAAGGGTCCGTGGTTTAACTCATGGCCATGGAAGAAGCGACAACAAATGCTGCAGTGGGCACCTCATCAGCCTCAGCGCTGCTCCCAGCTGGGGTCGGTGTCAGAGCATTCTTTACTGGTGAATTCTGGGAGATGTGTCAGGCCCTGCAGGCCTTTGGGGAGATCCTTGCCCGCCATGGTAAGAAGCACAAGACGTACTGCTGTTGGTCATGGGACAAGGAGATCACTCTCCTCCTGCTCCCTCAACTCCCCCAGCCATAGAAACATAGACTTTGACGGCAGATAAGGACCGCTTGGCCCACCTAGTCTGCTGATTTCCCTACCTAATGGATAAGCTGCCAATCCTAGCTGACCAACAGCCTATTTCTTCCTACCCTGAACAAGAATTGCCTTATGTCTGTCCCATGCATTCTTGAATTCCCCCACTGGTTTTGACCCCACAACCTCCTCAGGAAGGCCGTTCCATGCGTTCACCACCCTCTCTGTGAAAAAATACTTCCTCACATTACTCCTGAGATGTCCTCTCTCTATATTCAAATTGTATCCCCTTGTTCTTGCACATCTCTTTTTCTGAAAGATGCTACCCTCTTGGACTTTGTTGATTCCCTTGAGGTACTTAAAAGTTTCTATCATGTCCCCCTCTACCTCCTTTACTCAAGGGTATACATATTAAGCTCCTTTAGTGTGTCCTCATATGGCTTCTGTTGCAGACCCTGCACCATTTTAGTTGCCTTCCTCTGGACTGTCTCCATCTTGTCTATGTCCTTGCAGAGATGGGGTCTCCAGAACTGGATGCAGTACTCCAGATGGGGTCTCCCCAATTGTCTGTGCAGAGGGATAACAACTTCCTGTTTTTCTACTGGTGATGCCTCTCCCTATACATCCCAGTTTCTCCCCAGCCATCCCTACTCCCTTCTCACATTGCTTGTTAACCTTTAGGTCATCTGATATGATTACCCCCAGGTCCCTTTCCATTTTTGTTGTTGTTAATACCTCCCCCCGAATTATGTACTCTTCCCCTGGGTTTTTGTTTCCCAAGTGCATTACTTTGCACTTCCTTGTGTTGAATCCAAGCTGCCATACTTCTGACCATTCCTCCAACCTTGCCAAGTCCCTTCTCATCCTTTCCACACCCTCTTGTGTATCAACCCTGTTGCAGATCTTTGTGTCGTCTGCAAAGAGGCATACTTTTCCTTCTAGTCCCTCTGCAATGTCACCTATAAAGACATTTAAAAGGACTAGACCCAGTACTGAACCCTGCAGGAATCTCATCCACCCTCCTCCAGTCTTTAGGTACCACACCATCCTCCCATGATTTGTTAAAAAGGCTAGTCAGTGGTGTCACTAGTTCTCCCCTTAATTATTTTAGAATTCTGGGGTGAATCCTGTCAGGCCCCATTGCTTTGTCCATCTTCAGTTATAGGAGTTCTTTCAGAACCCTTTCTCCTGTGAAAGAACTAGGATCGACCCCCAATCCAGAGTGCTTCTATTGATTGGATTAGGTACCTCCCCCTCCTCTTCTTTTGTGAATACTGAGCAGAAGTATTCATTCAGTATCCCTGCTTTTTCACCGTCTCTCTCTGCCCACAGTCCCCTTTATTCAGCCTCTCTATCCCTCCCTTTGTCTTTCTACGCTCCCTAATGTACCTATAAAAGGTTTTATCCCCCTTCTTAACTGAGTCGGCTATCTTTTCCTTGGTTTGGGCCTTTGCTATTCTGACTGCATTCCCTGCTTTCTTCTGCTTTAACTTGTACAGTTTTCTGTCCTGCTCCTTCTGTGTTTCCTTATACTTCCTAAATGCTATCTTTTTCTCCCTAACCTTCCCAGCCACCTCTTTTGAGAAACATAGTGTTTTTTTCTTTCATTTTGATTTGTTTTTCTGCTTCACACACAAGTTTGTTGCCTCTGTGATGGCAGTTTGGATGTTTCCCTATTGTTGCTGCGCCCCTCCTTCCTGCCTGTCTGCTAGTGCTTTTCTGAGGCACTCTCCCATTTCGACAAAGGCAGCCCTCCTGAAGTCTAGTACACTCACTTTTGTATGGCTTGACTCTGCAGCTGAGTTTATCATGAACCACACTGTTTGGTGATCACTTGTTCCCAGATTGCTACCCACTTTTAGATCTGAGATCCTCTCTCCATCTCCATTTGAGAGTACCAGGTCTAAGATTGCTCCCTCCCAAGTGGCTTCCAACACTAGTTGTCTGAGGCATGCCCTCTGTAGGGCATCCAGAATGTCCTTGCTCTTGGATGTGTCCACAGCAGAGGTGCTCCAGTTAACATCTGGCATATTCAGGTCCCCATCAACAATATCTCCCCTTTCTCTGCCATCCTAAGGATGCCTTCTATCATTTCCTTGTCCATTTCCTCCCCCTGAGATGGGGGTCTATATACAACCCCTGGGCGGATTGTGGTGCCATTTCCAATCTCCAGGGTGACCCACAGTGCCTCCTCCTCCTCCCTGTTTATGCTTTTGTTCCGTTGCTTTGATCCCCTCTCTTACATAGAGAGCTACTCCTCCTCCTCTTCTACCCTCCCTGTCTCTCCTGTAGATTGTGTATCCTGATATGTTGACAACCCAGTCATGGTTCTCTGTGTACCATCTTTCTGTGACTGCCATGAAATCCAGGCATCCCTCTTCCATCAAGGCCACTACTTCAAGGAGCTTGTTACCTAGACTGCGGGCATTGGTACTCGTTACCTTCCATTTTTTGATGGCCTTACCCCTTTTTGCCCCATCCATGTCCTTACTGCCTTTTTCTCCATTTACACCTGCCCTTCTCCCTATCGATGTCTCTACCTTGGTGTTTGCCTCACTAACTACCCTGATTTTTTTGGGGGGGGGATAGGATTTTCATGTTCCTTTTTCAGTGCCTCCCTCTTGGCTAGTTTAAATGCTTGCCAATGAAGTATTTAAACCTATCACCTAGGATCCTGGTTACCCTCCTGGACAGATGCAGATCATAGTACCAGCATAGGCCAGCATATAGCCACTCGATGTTGTTGAGCACCTGGCTTCGATCAAGCCAGTGTTCCCATTCACGCATAGATGTACGTGAATCACGTAAAAAAAAATCAAGATTCACGTACATCTATGTGAGTCAGGGGTACTCCACACATGAAGAACTCTGGCCAAGTGTGAATGAAGGCATGCCAGTAGCTTTACGTGCAGAGCTGACTGTGCTGTTTCAAAGGTGTGTTTTTTTTCTTCACAACAGCAACCCGCGATTGGTCCAGATTAGTGGCTTATGTTTTTTTCCCCCCCTTGCAAGCCTGTGGCCAACTGTGATTGGTGCACAGTTCAGAGTAGACATGAACCCATTGCATCCTGTCTCCATTGTTTGCTTGTATTGTGAGCATGCACCTATTCTAGGTGCAAGGGAACTGTCGGCCTGCACATGTGGGAGAGACAACTGCAGAGGGCGAAAAAAACATGCAAGGAATGGGATCCACTGGAGACAAAAGATACCCTGATGGCTGGCCTGACCACTCAACTCGACCGCCGTTCGTTCAAGTCAGGAGGGCAGCAATTGAGAGACTCACTTGGATTATGGCTAGCATGCTGAAGAAGAAACCAGCCTTTACCTACCAGCTGCATGCCAAAAATCAGGTTGGTGTTGTCATTTCTCTGGGGTTCCCCTTCTCCCAATTTCCCAAACTGTCAGTTGTTCCCTTCCCATTTGCAGGCTCCGCCACTCTGCTCATTGGCTTCACATTGCCTTCCCACCCACCAGTAAGTGCTGCAGTGCAATCCGGATTCCGTTCCCATCTGAATCGAGTCCTACAGTACAGACTGCTGACTGAGCCACTCCAACCAACCCATCATCTAACTCCCTTTAGTTCCTTCTAGTGCGGTGCCAATTGCAGACAGTCCACCAAGTGGCCTACACTGCACATCCTTCGTTAAGGGCTCTTGTGGCTGACTAAGCGCAGCAGCAATGCCCCCCCCCCCAATATTTTGCATGCCGATTCCCCATCCTGGAGTTGTCCTCCTGTCTGCAGCTGCCTGGCTTGGCCTCGGACGATCAAGTGCGCATCGAGACTCAAGTCGAGAGAGACAGTCATTCCATCCATCATCCCTCTCTCTTCCCAAGCTGTGCTGTAGCCACATGCTTATTTTGCCTCTCAGTTGACCCAGTCCCAGTCGGACCCTGAGAGTCGCAGCAGTCTCTAGTCTCCTCGTATGATTTCTGATGTGGCCACTGGCCACTCACCCTGCCACCAAACAGGTCCTCTCCTCTGACTGAATCCCGACTCCAGTCTCATGGCTGACGGCCTGGCGCACCTGTTTTTTTTACTGGGAAGGAAGGACAGATCACTGATTGAAAGGAGTAATGGAAAGTCAGAGACTTGTACCGTGGGTTTGTCCCTTCCTTACTATTCCTCCCTTTAGTCCACTTTCTCCTCCCGTCTGCTCCTGTGCATGTCGGGGACTCGGTGAGGGTCAGATCAGGGTGAGATAAGGGATTGGTCTTCTTGGGGTGGGTCCTGACTCCTGAATGGACATGGGAGCCTGACAGGGACTAGTCACTGGTGGCAGTGGTGGGGTGAACTCGCTGGTCATGCCTGGTGGTTGGGGGGGGCTCAGGACTTGGCTCAGAGCAGAGCAGCTTCAAAGTTGATGAGTAGTTAGACTAGAGTACTAGACTAATATCACTCATCACTGTGTGTCCTCCAGAGTCCTCCCACAGTCCACTCCCTCCCTTATCTACTGTCCAGTTGCCCTGCACAGCCCCAGTATAATTGCTCAGTCAGTCTCTCTTCAGTGTGTGTGTGTGTATGGGGGGGGGTGCACTGAAGTTAAACTTTGGTTTTTTTAGTTGTTTAACCAGGAATAGCACACTAAGCTGAAAACTTTTTTACAGGTGCGACCTGGGAGCACAGGGAAGTAAGTGACTTGCTCAGGGTCACACAATATGCAAGTGGAAGCAGTGGAATTCAAACCCAGGTCTGGTCTGCTGGACGTCACCAGATTTGCAGCTCAGAGTCTTAAATCACTGCGCTATACTGCCTCCCATATACTTAACCTGCTTTGTAAATGCATGCATTTTTTTCTGAATCTAAACCAACATCAGTCACTCGGTGTCAGTCTATACCATCTTAACTAATCATGCTAAAATTATCTAACTGAATAATTAAATGTTTGATCATTTAAAAATGTATTGACAATTTGATGGGGATCTCTATGGCAGTAGCAGCATCTTTGTCTCTAATGATTCTGTCTGTTTGTCATCATAGGCTAGCACTTCTAAGACCTGGCACTCTGTTGCTTGTCTTCCTAAGTTCAGAGTCAAGTGAGTCACACAGTTATTACTAGGAGTACTCTTTTGTGCAGTACTAGTCTAGGTCTACTAATAATTATTTAGTTAGTACTACTCATGTACAGTTGCACTGATTGACTGCATGCATGATGATGTACATCACTTTTTTATTCAGGATCAGGATTTGAATTCGTAAACAGTCCAACTCATAGCTGTTACATTACAGATGTGGAAAATGGATTTAGATTGCGGCTGTACGGTATTACCCAGTGTATCCCTTTAAAACGATTTGTACATTCTACCTCCATAATTTTCTACAAGGGGTGTGGCATACCCTCAAAATATGATTTGTACCCCTGAAACATTTGGAGGCGGGTACACTGTACCCCCTGTAATGTGCCTCCAGTGGGAATGCTGGATCAAGCCCAAATTAGTTAAGGGCCAGGTCGTTAGCTCTGTGGTGTCCTCATTGGGCTTGTTGACCTCAACAGTGGCTGACCAAGTGATCAAGATATTCCTTGGGGGGAGAGCTAGTAGCCTAGCCAGAAACATCATTTTTCTAGAGCTCCTACTTTATGGCTTAAAAACGCTCATTAAAAGCAGTATTTTATACTGAGATACTCAGCCAAAGGGCTAGTTCGATAGAGGGAGGTCTCAACCCAACCGAGAAACTATATTCTGATGAAGATGGGTTAAAATAAAAGCACTAAACAAGACTTTTTCACACCACGAGGTTCTAGTGCAGAGCCTCTGAAGGAAATGGCAGGGCCTCGGCAGTCTATTAGCTCCGACTCAGAAGGGGCTACTTTAAAAACCCTGCAAATAACAGTACAAGACTGAACAAAAATGGTCCAACAGATGGACCAAAAGCTTGATGGCTTTTCCAAAAAATATCTTAACATGGAACACCATTTAGATGCCATGGGTGAATGCACAAAATTGGCTGAAGCCACAGCTGGGAAGGCCCTGTCTGCCACTACTACCACCCTGAAAGAACAGGCAGCTTTACATACTCGAGTCGAACAGTTGGAGAACACTGTCCGGGCAGCCAGTGTTAGAATCCTAGGTCTTCTTGAGGACTCGGAGGGTGAATCCCTCCTACAATACCTGTAGACTTGGTTGGCAGACTTAACAGGAATATCCGACTTTCGAGTCATTAAGGCATACAGAATAACCCCCAGAGGACCCCAGCGCAACATGGATAATCCTCGGACTATGCTGTTTACGATGAGATCCACAGGAGAACGCGATGAGCTGCTTGGAGCAATACAAAGGAGAGGCCTGATCTATGTATGGGAGGCCCGAATTTTGTTCTTCCCAGATCTTGCTTATGCAACTCTCATGTGACGGAAAGCATTTGATGGCGTTAAGAACCATCTCAAGGAACTGGATACCTCTTTCACCTTGGCATTTCCTGCTCAATTATGTTTTTCAGATGGACGCCGACAATACCGCTTTACATATGCAAAAGAAGCTGGAACTTGCGTGGAGAGAATAGCGGCTAAGAGATTCTGAGAGAGGTGTTCTTCAGATAAAGATGATTTAGACGAGGACTGAATTTTCAGGTTCCCTCATACAGCGGTTTGTTTCTGTATCATATTTTGAGACTGTGGGACTAAATTGGGACTTTTATTCAGAACTGGGATTTTTGCCTCTCAATAGGAACTTTTGGTGGTCACTTCTATTCGACCTACAGTGAACACTAATTAAAATGCATTTCCCCCAAAGGACTGTCTATTACCATACTTGTTATAAGGCTGAAAGTCCTCACCCTCTAAGTTTACGTTTTTAAAGGCTGGTAAACAATTGTCTGTTGAAGTTTTTAGTTACCATCTTTAATGTTATTACTAATGTAGGTAATCGTTTTTTCCCTTTAGATGGATTTTTCTAGTAGAAATACTGTATTACTTCTAACTGATGTAATAGGTAGTATAAGTTGTGGGTGCAATGGAGTTAGCTGACTCCTTCATGTTTTTGCTGTTCAGCAGTTCTCTGGGAGTCCTGGAGACATAGTCTCCTTTCATACAGTGCCTTTGGGTCACTTATTTAATGGCCCAAGCAGGTCTTGGTGCTGTTTTACTGGTTAAGCACTAGTAAGGCACCAGACGCCCCGTATTTGTATGATCTCGCTGGCTATTTCCTGGGAACACTTTTAGAACACTACAGCATCTACTCCCACTAAACCTAAGGGAGCTCTGGAAAGGAGGCTTTCTTTATGATTGCTGTATAATTTTTACTATAGACCTTCAGGGTCGGCATTTTCTGTGTTTTCCCTGTTAAGCTTCCTGTTTGTCAAAATTAGGCATTGGTTGCTATATGGCTCCAGAATAGATAAGAATAGTTAATTAGTTCACCATGTATGTAGGATGACCCCTAAAGCTGTATCAGTTGAATGGGTAGTCTGCATCCTATGTAATGTCTTTCTTGCTCACTACACGGTTATACCAATTCAGGTTGTAAGTAATTGTATGCTTATGTACAAAATATTATAAATAAAAAGTTGAAAAAACAAAAGATATTCCTTGACCCAGTCAACCAGTTATCGGAGAAGGTCGATGAGGAGTTGATCTCCAAGACTCTGGTGTTCCTGGTCCTCACCCAGGAGGACATGGTCACTGTCCCTGGTCGGTTCCATTCAGGAGGCCATTCCACAGAAGCCTATGCATGTTATCTATACTGCACCTCCAGCGGTTTCTCCTTGCCGTCTGCCCCCAGATCAACAGTCTAGGTCAAGGTGCAGTCATGCTCTTGGTCCTGCTCAACTGGGAGGCATCACCGTCAGTGTTCCTCATCCTCCTTATCCTCAGATGAGAAGAGGCTCCACTGGTGCATGTGGTGTCACTGTGAGGAACTCCTCTGGTGGCAGTTGGCCTTGGTGGGTTAGGGTAAGGCTCTACCCTAACCCCTATGGTCAACTGGTCAGGACCAGTCAAGCCCACACAAGTCCTCCTGAGGCAGTTGTTGCTGACGCCTGGCTCTCCACTCCTGCTGATGGAACTGCCTCCACCACAGCCTTTGTCGGTAACCCCAACCATGAACTTCCATGCTGTGACCAGTTTGCCAGGCTGACTCTCTGTAGAAATCATTGAGTCGGATGGCTCTAGATTGGTTCACGGCAGCAGATAGTCAAGGGCCATTTTTGATGAGTCTTCAGATAACTTGGATGGTTCCTTCATGCAGTTGTCAAGGACGCATACCTGTGACCATGAATCAGTCGAGGAATTGCCCACTGACCATGGGCTGCTGTCATTTGGGGGCTCTACTCTGACTCCTGCCAGAGTCCATGAATGTCCCTCTGGAGCCTGTTTAGAAAAAGGTCAGGTACCCTTTCACAGACATCCTGGGTAGGGACGAATCCCTGGGGTTGCCTTTTCTCCTTATCCTTGTTAGTCCACCAGTGCCCTTGATTCATACTAAGTGCTCATACTGGGTGTTTAGACAGAAGAAGGCTACTGTCCATCAAGTCTGTCCATCTATGTGGCAGATACAATTTTACTCACCCTCACCTATTTAAGTGTCCAGGTTCTCCTTAAATCAATTTAAGCCTTTACATAACATAACTTGATTCGGTAAACAGTTCCATATTTTATCTGTTCTTTGTGTGAAACTGTTAAATCTGGATCTGTTAGTGTATTGTTCCAATTTAACTTTACGATTATGTGTTCTTAGTCTCTGTGGCTTATTTTGGATCCCTATACCAATTTCATTCATTAATTCACTGTCATTTATTATTTTAAAAAACATCAAGAAGTCCTCTCTTGTTCTTGTTTCTAAACTGTACAATCCCATCTTTATTAATCTTTTTTCATACGTCATGTGGTTCAATCCCCTAATCATTTTTATCATTCAATGCTGTATACGTTCCAGCCTGTCTGTGTCCCTCCTCAACCATGGATTCCACAGTGGTGAACCGTAATCCATGTTAGGGCAAACATATCGATTGCAAAGTGGTAGCAGACAATTTGCATCTCTTCTTAGAATTGTTCTTTGACCCCATTTATTAAATAGTTTGATTTTTTTTATAGATTCGCTGATATGAGGACCAAAGTTTAGTTCTTGATCAATTTGTACCCCTAAATCTTTCTCGACTGTAACAATTTTTGATTGTTTCATTAGCTAAACAATAATCTTGCCTTATATTATTTTTTCCTAAGTGTAGAATGGAACATTTTTCTACATTAAATAGCATTTCGTTGTCACATGCCCGACTATATATGTTTTCCAGGTCTCTCTATCTGGAGTAATCCTATCTGCCTCGGTCTCCACCGGACCTCATTTGACATTGTCAGCAAATTTCATAATGTGACTATTGATGTTATTTTGTAAGTCTCCAATAAACAGGGAAAAAACAGCACTGCACTCAACACAGAGCCCTGTGGTACCCCATTAGTAACTTCCATTGCGTCTGATTTGAATCCCTTTAATGCATACAGATTGTTTCCTATTACTCAGCCAGTTCTGTATCCATGTGCTAATTCTTGTATATACCTGAAGTGTACTAATCTTTCTGATTAATACCATATGCGACACCTTATCAGAGGCTTTTTGAAGTGTATAAATATTATATTATATGGCAAACCTTTGTTGATATTTTTGCTTAATTCTTCAAAGCAACACCACTGGTTGGTTATGCAAGCTCTTTTTTTTTTTTAAACCTGTGCTGCTGCTTATCCTGATATCCAACTCTATAGAAATCTTCCTCTAGTTTATTTTAATTAGACATTCTGCTACTTTACACAGTATACTAGTCAGACTAATAGGGCGATAGTTGCTTAATTTAGATTTGTCATCCTTTTTAAATAAAGGAATAACATCAGCTTTAGTCCAATCCATTGGTATAATTCCAGTGTGAAAGGATGCATTAAAAATGTGGGTTAGTAAAGGTGCAGTGAGATGTCTAACCTCTTTTAGAAACCATGGGTGCAAGGAGTCTGGACCTGCAGACTTTTTTCCCTTCAGTTTAGATAAAAAGTCCAGTACTTCTATAGGACAACATAAGTCACCATCAAATGTAACAGGATTTGTATTCTATGATTTGTTTAGTGGTATGCTTTTGGAGAAAACAAAACCAAAATATTCATTAAATTCTTCTGCTAGAATGGTGGAGTCATATAATTGTTCCCCTTCTATGTTTAATGGACTGACATAATTTTTACCTTTTTGATTGTTTTTGTATGAATATAATTTTTTTCCATTATCTTTTGTATGTACGAGTCTAAATTCTAACTTCTTCTTTTCAGTTTTTATTAGATTTTTTAGTTTTTTTAAATTCCTCACTGTACACAGTTGTATGATTATTTCTGTTCTTTTTCATGTTATTGTATGCACTTTTCTTTTTATTACTTTGCTTAACATCTTTGTGGGTACTCCGCATGGGTATTTTCCCTTTTTATTGAACAGGTGTTTCTTAGGGACAGAATCATCCTCTAATTTCTTTAATTTCTCCTTAAATAATTTCCACATACCTTCTAATTTCTTTAATTTCTACTTAAATAATTTCCACATACCCTGTGCATCCTTATTGCAAAAGGTCAGTTTTTTTAGTTCGCTGTTAATTTTTGTGAAATTTGCTTTAACATAATTTTTAATGATATTTTACCCTGTTCTCTTTTTATATTCATGGTAATACTCAATGTTATCATGCTGTGGCCAGAATTTCCTAGAGTTTCTCTTATAATAACATCAGATACTTGACTGGGAGTATTTGTTAGAATCAAATCTAAAGTGTTGTTCCCTCTTGTTGGTCCCCAGACAAGTTGCTTTAACCCACTTGATATCAGAGTGTCCATGAATAGTTTTTCTCTGGACGATCTACCTGTCATTGTAGACCAATCTATACTAGGGTAATTAAACTCCCCAACAATGATTATATCCCCTTTCTCAACCATAACTTCAATTTCTTGATTTATGTTATATTTATCTGTTTCTGATGTGACTGGTGGCCTATAAACATTCCCTATAAGAATGTCCTTGCTGCTATTAGTTTCAGTTTTTACCCACAATATTTCATGGTTATATCTTTCATTCTGTTGTGTACAAAGAAAAATAATAATGTTTTTTTCTGTTTGCATACGCAGCTGCCCCCCCTCCTTTTCTTTCATCGTATTTTTATTGTATAATGTATAGCCATTTATATTTTTGTTCCACTTAATATGAGGGTCCCACCATGATTTTACTATTGTGCAAAATGTCAATGTTTTCGTCCTTTAGTAGCCATTCTAATTCCAATTTTTGTAATATTTAAACTTCTAGCACTCAGTGACAAGATTTTAAGCCCATCTACAGCATTTATTTGTTTATGATGAGTTGATTTATTGCCATGATCCGTGGCTCATGCCAGAATTACCTTGTGGCTCCCCTCAGAAGCTAGTTTAAATGGGAGTCAGCGACCCTCCTTAGTCTGTTTCCTAACTTTCTGCTTCCGAGTTTGTTTAAGTGCAGTCTATCATGGCTATAATAGCTTGGATTGTCCTCAAATTCCTCCCAATGCATGATATATTTTATGCCTTCCTTTAATGTCCATCGTCTAAGCCAATTATTTATATTCTTAATCGTGGTATTTCTGTTTTTCCCTTTTGATACTCTTAGTTATTTCCCAGATATTAATATAGTCTTGTTTTATTTCATTCTCATTTTGTTTAGCAGTATTATTTGTTCCTACGTGCAACAAAATCATGGCAGAATTACTTTTTCTGTTACTATATCTGGAATTTTGTGAATATCATTGATTTTGGCCCCTGAAAAATAACTTGTCGTAATGCTTTTCTTATTTCCCCTGGCTGTGTATCCGTCGGTATATTTGAAGATCGAGTCCTCTAAAACATAAATTGGTTTTGCATTTAAGGAATTTATTTGGTGACTGGGTGCTGGGTTGATTCCTTCTATGTTGGGATCTGTTTCACATGCATTGGAAGATGCTCCTCCCCTGTTTGTGAGGTTCTACCCCTTTCCCACTGTAACCTCATTGGTTGATTCATTGTTTGTACCAAGTTCAATTGCTGTTGGATCAGTAACTATTTCTGTACTACTTTTCCCCATATTTTTGTCCTTCATATCTTCAAGCACCCCAAACCTGTTGTGTAATGATAGGTTGTTTAACTCTAGGTTATGACATCTTCTACGCTTTGGGCCATCTTTAGCCATGCTCCATTCTTCTGTTTCAGCCTCCTCTATTTCCTGTTGCTCTTCATTTTTATCTTTCTTTTTTCTAAGGTAGCTACGTTTATGGTGTTCCCGTCAAAGACAATGTCACCCACATTGTGATTGCTTGGATTACCGATTGTATTTACGGCATTGTCAATAAAATCTTCCAATATACATATTTAATTTTGTGTGTTCAATATTTTAAGTAATATTTCCATCTTCAGTTGTAGAGTTGCCACAAGTATGCATTTCTCTCAGATGAATTTTTCTAATCCATCCCCTTTTATGTACAATTTGCAGGATTCACAAACAGACATAGTGTCTTCCATTTTAGTTCCACCTGTCCTTCAGTTGCACTTACAATGACACAAGTCCCTTGTAGTTGGATTTAATAATTTCTATTATATAAAAATTGGATGCTGTTTTACAGATGTCACAAGGACAAAGAGTTAGGAGATACCATGGCTCAGATATTCAAAAGGGTTGCGCATGGCACAACAGTTTTCTATTTTTGGACAGATGCCCGCAATCGGGCACACCCTATATCCTCTGGACCACCAGGGATATAGGAAGGTTTTCTCTTTTTACACAGATGCCCACGATCGGGCACATAGCGGTCCACTGGACCACCCGGGATATAGGAAGGTTTTCTATTTTTACACCGATGCCCGCGATCGGGCTGCAGGGGGCGTCGGTCTCTGATGGCTGCTGCCTGGCAGGGCGCCAGGCGCAAGTCATTGGAGATCGGCGCACCTGCATGCAAATGGGGCCATAATGACATGCAAATGGCCCCATGTGCGCCTTGCATACATTATGGCCCCATTTGCGTGTTTAGTTTTGAATATCGCGGTTGCTGTGCATGGTGCAATGGTACTTGCGCTGGTGCATCTCCATGCTCCACTCTGGCCACTGGTGCCACTGCGCCATACACACTGGGGGTGGTCAGGGTGCGATATTCAAAGCTGCTGAGCCATGGTGCAGCTCCTTTGAATATCGCTTAGTCCACACCCCTGCGCAGCTAAGTTGAGCTGTGCCGAAGCTTGCGCCACAGCCTGGTGCAGTTTGAATATCTGGGCCCAAATGTTTATGACTAAAATATAAGATAACCCTTTTTTTCCCCCCTTCGTTTTTTTGTATGGTCTGGTTACCAAACTAAGGTGCCACTTCTGACTAGTTGCTCAGTAGCAATTACCTGTCGCAATTTCTTGACATTAGTTTACTAACATTCCTGGCCCTTTATTCCCTGCATTCGCCACTGACACTGTAATAGATACGCATCTCTGCGAACGCACACCCGCTTGCTTGGTGACCAGATTTTATTGCATTTCCTAGGCAGGAATTGAACAAGTCACATGACTGCCCACTCGTACCTTGCATCCCAATACGCAGTACAAAACAGTAATAAAATAGCACAAAAGTGCTGTTAAAAATGGATACTAGTCTCTCTGTGCAAGTTGTATAAAACAAAAATACAATGGTGCTAAGACAGCAGTAGAAATATGGCCAGTAGTCCTCATTATTCAGATTGTGGATTACTTCTCCCAAGGTGCACTGGTGTATAGCTAGGCAACGTCTTCAGTGACTTAATAACCCCAGAGCAAAAAGCTGTTGCTCAGTAAATTAATTCAAAAAGTGTCCCAGCTCAAACAAATGTCTCCTTTCACATGCAGGAGTTTGTATAAAGTGTTATCTAGCCCTGCTCGCTCAGTGACTGGCTTTGATTGCGTTTCCTAGGCAGGAAGTGAGTTGGTCACGTGACTGTCCGCTCGTACCTTGCACCCCAACACGCAGTACAAAACAGTTACAATTAATCGCCAAATGGCCATTACAATATATATAAAAACAATGTTAAAGCTGCCCCCATGGTCTTTAATGGAGCGTGTCCCCATGCTCTCCCTTGGTACACATCATTATGTGCCTAAGCATGGGGGCGGATCATGGATGCTCTACAGACCGGGAAGTGCAAGTGATCTGGCTGGGGCAAATTTATGATCCCTCCCACATATAAACTACTGGAAAAAATTTTGTAAGATGTACAGCAACGGGGGCGGTGCTGAGCATGCCTGCTGAATAGAAGCTTTTGTGGACTGCTCTGCATTTCGTTAAGTTTTTGTACTTAAAACATCTGCTTTGCACTTGCTAAGGGACATCAGTTCTGTGGAGTTCGTGTTTTACTGGATCAGAGCATATTAAATAGTACCATGGGACAAACTCAGAAGGCCGGGGAGAGCGATCCAAAGAATCTTCCATCGACAGACCATCAGACTGCAGTTACTACTGCACCATCAGGTTCTGACCCTCCCTGGAAGGCCCTACAGACTTCCACACAAGCGATCGCTTTAAAGGTGGAAGCTATATTAAATCATTTTGTAGAACAGGATGCTAAATTTAAAGCTGTTGCAACCACTGCAGCATCAGCTGAAAAGACTGCTTCCCAGGCATGTCAAACCATGACCAAGCTGGTTCAGGAGGACACACAGCTGCATTATAGATTAGAGGGCCTTGAGAATACTAGTCAAGCTTCTCATGTCCACCTGGTGGGTCTCCCTGAAAGGTGTGAAGAGGATGTTCTTTGAGATGTTTTTGAAAGCCTGACTACCTGGAGCCTTACAATTAAACTCGGTCTCGGACATTATTTCCAGTGGGCTGTCTAAAGGTTACCACATTTTCCCTCACAATGCTGGACCTCGGACTGAATTACCGTGGCTGGTGCTGCTGGTGGCAGTCAGTGCTGCGCTACGAGATCAACTCCTGCAGGCCACTAGATCTGCTGACTCTCTTCACTATGATGGGAGTACTTTACATCTTTTTCCAGACCTGTCCTACACTACTAGAGCCCATCTCAAAAGATTTGATGCAGTTCGGGCACGACTGAGAGGTCTGGGAGTTACCCATTCTTTATTAATGCTGGCACGCCTTCAAATCCATTCAATATACTGACCCCGTGGAAGCAGAGAAGAAAGCCAGTGCCATTGCTCAAGAGTTTGAAACAGTCTAAGCCCAGCGCCATTCTGATTCTGAAGAAGATACCTGAAATGGGAGCTATTTCGCAGGTACGTTTTCTGTTTTGGTACCTTAGTTCATAGGAGGGCCTGCCATTGGGACTTCACGTTGTGTTGGACAAATATTTGGAATGTTGTTCAGGTTGCATATTGTACCCCATGGTAAACAGTTGCGTCCCTATTGCTTCTAAGATAACGCTTGATTGTTTTAAGGGTTAACTTTTTGATATGTTAATATCGCTCCGTGTTTGGTAAAGAGCAAACCTACAATTGCCACCCATGTTATGGAATGCTTATATAGGAGTTGGGGTCACATTAGTATTGATTGTTGAATTTGCTTATTTGAAGGACTCTTTATTTTCTGTCTGACCTCCAAATTCTTGTGGGGTGAAGCTTACATGGTGTTTTTCTCTCCTAGATATTGTATAACTTTGGGAATACCCCCCATCCGGAAGAAAGACTGTACATGCTATGTTACCCTTTGTTTTACATTGGCTGTATCTCTAACTATGTGTGCTGCCTTACAGGAGTTTATTGTATGTAATTGCTTATTTCATATAATGCAATAAACATAAAGTATAAAAAAAGACATACAGCAAAATCATTTCACAGAGATAAGGCACCAAAATATGTGGTGTAAATCTAAATTAATGTAACTTGGTGCATCTCTTCAAAGAGTTGAGTACAGACACTACATTTTCTACTGTTTTGAGTTTAATTCAGAGGTTGGATGCAGCAGTCTTCACACACTGATATTTTTCACAGGACCCAGATGCTCCTGGTCTGATTTTATTTTCATTAAAGTCCAGACAGGCCACATCCACTTCCTCCCCGATCTACTTTTCCATGAATCTATGCTGCCTATGGTCTTGCAATCCATTGGATTCAAGATACTCTACCAGTCTTTCCTTTAGCAAGGTTTCCATTAGTTTCCCCACCGCTGACATAAGACTGACATGCCTATACTTGCTAGCTTTCTCCTTGCTGCCAGTTTTACATAGAGGGACCATTTCAGCTCTTCTCTTGTCCTCCAGAACTTTGCCTTTTTCCAGTGAACTGCTGTATAAAGTTGTCAGTGGGGCACCTAGCACCTCTCTGAGTTCATTTAGTACCCTTGAGTATATCCCATCTGGTCCAGTAGCCTTGTCCACCTTCAGAGCTGCAAGTCCATTCAGAACTCTTTTCTCTGAAAATGGACTTTTTCCCACTTCCCATTCTCCACCATTCCTGCTGCTCCCTGGCGGTCCACCGCCCCCTCTACTGTGAAGACTGAGCAGACGTACCTGTTTAGAATGGCATCTTTTTCATGGTCCCCTTTCATGCAGTCTCACCCCTTCCACCCTTCTAATTTCACTATCCCTCCCCTTACTTTCCTCTGCTCACTTTTGTATCTGAAGAAAGTCTTGTGCCCTTTTGCAACCCCGTTGACTCTCTTTTCCTTTGTCTGCACCTTTGCTTCCCTCACTGTCCTATCTTTACTACTCCCCTCTATTTTACTTGGTATAGTTCCCTGTCCTCCTTCCTCTGCTTTTCCTTATACCTCCTGAATACCACCCTGTATTCCCCTCACCACCTTGGCCACTTCCTTAGAAAAACATAATGGTCACCTTTTCCTTTTGCTCTTACTTCCTTTATGTAGAGGATGTCTGCTTTAGCTATGCCCTCCCTTATTCTTCCCCCAGCCCGTCCCTGGCAATTCCCCCCATGTGGCAGTTTCTTAGGCTGTTTCTCATTTCTTTAAAACCCACGCTCCTAAAATACAGGACCCTCATTCTTGTGTGGCTTGCCTCTGGTTCTGTCTTTTTTTTTTTTGCATACTATTTTTATCTATCCTTGCCAAACCCAGCTGCCCACTCCTTCGGGCGGCCAACCTTTCACCCACCACCGCGTCTCCCATTCTGCCATCTGCTGCTTCCCACCACTCGGTTGACCTGGATGTATCCCTTTGCCAGGGGGCCTCCCTGCCCACCTGGGGCCATTGGGATGGGAGACCAGAGTGCTTGTAGGCACTCCCTTGCTTCTACGCCAGGTGGAGGTATGCGACTTCAGGGGCTTCTTGGCTTTGTGGCATGGGCAGGTGGGACCGCCATCATTTGGCCGGCATGGGTGGCCAAATTTTTACATTTTCTCCCCATCTAGACTGTAGCACTGCTCCTTGTAGTGCCCATGATCTCCACCAGGGGCCGCTACAGAGTGAGGCAACCCCTACAACCCACCCCAGGAGAGGAGAGCAGTCCTCTGAATGCCCAGTCCTCTCCTTCCCCTGCTGATCCCCCCCCCCCGAGTCTGTTCCTGAACCCAGGTTGCTGGCGTGGCGCAAGATGTGGCATCCAGCACCTCAACCCTCTGTGCCATCGGGCTGGCTCCTCTGATTCTGTCTTTATATTGAACCACACTTTGTGGTGATCTCTGGTACCTAGGAGTCTGCCCACTATAATGTCTGTAATGCTGTCCCTGCTTGTAAGCACCAGGTCCAGCACTGTCCTGTCCCTAGTGGGTTCTTTGACTAGCTGCCTGAGAAAATCCTTGTAGGGAGTCAAGGACGTACTGCTTCTTGCTGAAACTACATTTGGAAGGCTCCACTATGTGTCTGGCAGGCTGAAGTCACCAATTAGCATCATCTCCCTCTGATCTGCTGTTCTGTTGATGGTTTCCCCAAGAGCCCTATCCAGCCCCTCTCCCTGTGATGGAGGTATGCACACCATCCCAGTACAGATAGCAGCCCCAGAATCTGTTTCCAGGATGACCCACAGCACCTCTAGCACTTTCTTGTCTTCGGGGTATCCAAGTACCTCCATGGCCCTGATTAAGTCCCTCATATACAGTGCAACCCCTCCTCCTTACCCTGTCTCTCCTGAACAGAGAGTAGCCAGGTATGGCCATATCTCATTTGTGGTGCTGAGTGCACCACGACTCCATTATGGTCCCCAGATCCAGGTTAGCCTCTGGTACGATGGCTTCCAGGTCTGGAATTTTGTTTCCCAGGCTCTGTGCATTGGTGCAAATGACTCTCCATACCATACTCCCTTCCTGCCTGTTTTCTTGCACCCTTCCTACTTGTGCTGTTCCCTGAAGCTTCTCCTGACCCATCCCTTCCCTTTCTACCTTCTCCGTTCCCTGCCTCCTTTAATCCTTTACTCTTGCTTACCTGATTTATACCCTTTTTTCTTCTGTCCTGTCCCCACCCGTGTTTCTTGCACCCCTGCCGTAGGTGAGTTTACTCCCCTCAGGCCCTCCCTCCCTGCTACTCCATCACCTGGGAGGGGGTGACATTTGTTGCCTCCCTTGGTTTTACAGCCCCTCTATTGCTAGTTTAGATGCTCACCTAAGTAGTATTTAAACATTTCACCAAGGACTGTGAATCCTCTTCCTGGAAGGATGCAGGCCATCTCCCCTATAGAGGCCCATATTCTCCCAGGTTGGTGCCTAATCCCCAGTCTAACCAAAGCTCTCTATGCAACATGCCTTCAACCAGATGTTAAATGCCTTGGTGTGAAGTACCCTTTCCTCTCCCTGGCTATACACAGGTAACACCTTCGCAAAAGCCACCGTGCACACAACTTGCTTGAGACCCCTCCCCAACTCCTCGAAGTTACCCTGCACTACCCCTACCCTGTCACTTGCCAGGTCATTTGACTCCAAGTGTACAATGATGTCTAGTTCCCCCCTCATCTCTTGGTACCCTAGCAATCCTGTGGATACGCTCTCCATCCCTGCAGGTCGAAGGGACCAGTTGGCTTTTTTGCTGGTTCTCAGAGTAGAGGTGGTAGTAGCAACACCTGGTGGATGAGCAAGGAAGAAGAATCAACAGAAGGGAACAGAACATAAAATTCTAAAGAAAAAATGTTTGGATTAGCATCCAAGTAAACCTTTATTTTGTACCTCTGCTGGCAAAAAGATAGACCGTCAAAGAGGGAATCGGACACTCTCAGAAACTGAGAACTATGGGAGAAATCATCACGTAAGACTCAGAACCCTGTACTGTTACATCCTGTCAGGGCAGAGAATTTCTTATGAAAATCTCTAGCTGGAATCATACTTGGGTAGTAATCAAGAAAGAAACATCATTTTCCTATAATATCTTGTGTGGACTGAATTCCATGCTTCAGGAAGTGATAGAAACATAGACAATGATGGCAGAAAAACACCAATGGTCCATCCAATCTGCATAAGTTCCCTATCTAATTATGGGGACCTACTATCTATCTTTGGTCATAGGCGCCCCCCCCCAATTCTCCTTCCAGATTCTGTCATCCTGAGTAACCTCTGTACCCTTAATTCTGTCTCAACTGTGCTTGAAACCATTAACTATTTTAGCGCCCATTTCAGCTGGTGTACTGTTCCATGGCCAACCACCCTTTCTGTAGAAAGAAAGAAAAAAAAAACTTCCTCATGTCCCTCCTGTTAGTTTCCACTCATGCCCTTGGACTAGTATTCAAGCTAAATAGTTCCTTGCAGTTCACGTTGTTTATTCCTTTTAGGAATTTGAAGGTCTCTATCATATCTCCCCTCTTCTTTCTGGTCTCCAATGAGTACATGTTCAGTGCCTTGAGGTGATCCTTATAAGACCTGTCCTGTTGGCTCTGAATTATTTTTGTTACCCTGCTCTGCACTGTCTCCTGCCTGTCCCTATCCTTCCTGAGGTGAGGGCTCCAGAACTGGTTGCAGTACTCCAAGTGTAGCATCACTAAAGCTTTATAAAGGGGTAGTATTATCTCCTTCCTCCTGCTGTCGATACCCCTCCCGATCCACCCCAACATCCTACTTGCCTTACCATAGGGATTATTATGCTGGCTTGATTGTTTGAGGGGCTCACTGATGGTAACTTGAAGGTCCTGTTCTAAAGCCGTAGTGCTAAGTCTCACCTCACCCATCCAGTATTCTGTCCTGGGGTTTTATTCCCTAGGTGCATTAACTTGCACTTTTTGGTGTTGAATTTCAACTGCAAATCCTTAGACCACCCTTCTAGGTTTTGTAAGTCACTGTGCAGTTCCCTGATTTCCTCATCACTGTCCATCCTCCCACAGAATTTTGTGTCATCTGCTAAGAGAGACAACCTGCCCCAGATGCCTTCTCCAGTGTTGCTGATGAACATATTGAAGAGAATTGGGCCCGGGACAGATCCTTGTGGCACCCTGCTCGTGACCTTTTTCTCTTCTGATTTGGCCTTGTTAACCACAACCCTCTCCTGCCTCCTGTTTAGCTAGTTAGCTACCCAGTTTACAATGTCCTTAGCTGCACCCAGATTCTCCATCTTCTTCAGCAGTGTCTGTGAGGCACCAAGTTGAACGCCTTCCTGAAGTCAAAGTAGAGCAAATCCACGTCGTGGCCCCTATCCAGTTACCTTGTCACCTAGTCAAAGAAAACTATCAGGGTAGTTTGACAAGACCTCCTTGCCACAAACTCGTGCTGTTTACTGTCCTGGAGACCGTTGCTTTCCAGGTAGTCCACAAGGTCTTCTTTGACCAGTGACTCCATCAGCTTCTGTACGATAGAGGTCAGACTAACAGGTCCGTAGTTCTCCGCTTGTTCCTTGTCCCCATCCCTTCCCCCATGGAGCGGAATGACATCCACCACCCTCCAGTCCTTGGGAACTATCCCCAGTCATAGTGAGCTTTTGAATATTCCTACCAGGAGTTCATTTCGTTCCACTGCCAATTTCCTGAGTAGGATGCAACCCATCTAGTCCTAGGGTATTGCTTATCTTTAGGGATGTCAGCCTTTTCTGGACCCTTTTGCTTGTAAATATTGGCTTCCTCATCCCCGAGACCTCCTTAGTGGCCTTTTTGATGCCACTCTTAGGCAAAGACCCACCTTCATCCCTAGCAAATACTGAGCAAAAATCATTGAGGATAGCAGCCTTTTGCCCATCCTCCTCCTCCTCTATCACCATACCTACCTCCCTCGGATAGCCTAACGATTCCCTCTCCTTTCTTCTTTTCTGTCTAATATATCGGAAGAAGTATTTTTACAGCTGTTGGCTCCTGTAGTACACAGTTCTGCATCTGCCTTTGCCCTCCCTAACCGCCCTCTTTGCCTCCTTACTTCTCAGTAAATATTCTCCATATTCTTTCTACTCCTGCTTTTCTTTCTACTTATAGAAGGCCCTTTTTTAGCCCTCACTGCCTCCCTGACTTTTGCTGAGAACTGTAATGGTCTCTTGAACTTATTCATTTGGGTTACCATAATCTTGCATAACTTGGATGCCTCAAGAATGGCCCCTTTTATTACATGCCATCTTTCTTCAACCCCACATAAGCTGCAACCCCACCTAACTTTTCCCTGACCAGCTCCCTCAACCTGCTGAAGTCCGCCCTCCTAAAATCAAGAATGTCAGCTGACGATTGGGGTTTTCCAGTCCCAAGGACCAGTTCAAACCAAATGGAGTTATCATTGCTGTTCTTTAGTGGCTCCCCTAGTCTCACAGCTCCTACCCACTCTTGAGTTTGTAAGCACCACATCCAGAATGGCAACCTGCCTGGTTGGTTTCTGAACAAGCTGTACTAGGAGAGAGTCCTGGTGCGCATCCAGCAAGGCTTGATTTGTGGTACTTCGGGTCACTGGAACATCCCAGTCAATGTCTGGCAGGTTCAGGGCACCCACTACCACTACTTCCCCCTTTGCTACCTCCTTACAAGTTCTTCCACAAGCTGTCTGCCTCTCTTTTCCCCTTGCCCTAGAGGTCTATAGATCACTCCAAAGCATAGTTTTTTGCCTGAGGTTGCCGTGAGTTGCATCCACAGCAACCCTGACTCCCTATTATTACCCCTGATGAACCCATCTTCCATCACCTCAGTGCCATCCCTGAAACAGAGGGCTACTCTACCTCCTCTTCCTTTTCCTCTGTACCTCCTGAACACTGAGTAGCCAGAAACAGTCAGGTCCCAGTTGTTTTTTGAACCCACGTTTCCGTGATGGCCACAAGGTCTACCTCAGAATGTGCCATCAGTGCCTGTAGCTTGCTGATCTTATTACCTAGGCTTCTGGCATTAAGACATACCCCCATCCATCTGACTGTGGAACCTACTTTGCTATTCCCCTGTCTGTGACCCTTTTGACTCCCATGTTCTCTTATCCTCTTGTTTTTCTTGGTGTTTGCATACTTTGTGTTCCCCCTCTCTAATGTTCCCAAACCAAGCCCAAAGTGGACCTCATTTATCTTTATACCTGCTGAGCTGTTGCAAGTCCCCAGATGTGGGGGAGTACTAACCAGGATCCCCTTCCTCTCACCTGTTGCTGTGGCTCCCCTAGTCTCAGTCTTCCCTGCAGTGAGGTTAAATGTGCAGTATAGCTATCAAACTTCTGCCCAGTGCGCAGGCCCCTCCTCTTGTCAGGTTTAATCCATCACCCTTGAAGAGCCTCTTATCCCAGAAGTCTCTCCAGCCCTCACAAAGTAGTACTATTTCTTCTGACACCATTTCTTAAGCCACCCATTAGACTCCTCTGTCTCATCCTTCCTAATTCCATCCTTCTTCCCCTCCCTGCCCCACACCAAGAGGACCTCAGTAAAGGCCCAGGGAGGCTGAGTGTGCTGCCAATTTGTCCCCTAATCTATGAAAGTTCCACTTCACCCTCTTCACAGACTAGCTCTCCATATTATTGGTACTCAGGTGTACCAGCACCTCAGCCCCCCTTGCTCCATCTCCGATATTCTCCCTATCCCATCCAAATTCCAGATGACTGATGCACCAGGAAGGCACTTGACCATCCCCCTCTCTTCCAACCCTTCTCCCACCACCCTCTCCACACCACAATCATTGAGTCCCAAACAACTAAGACTCTTCTGAGAGACTTGCTCCAGCTTGTCCCCTAGAGTGCCATCCTGGTGACCTGCTGTTCACCACCAACTTACTTAGAGTCTCCCCCCACCCCCAGTGGAGTTAGGTACCTGGGCCTCCTCTAGGGGTGCAAAACAGTTTGCCATCTCAGTGTTGTTGGGCTGGATAACTTCCTTGTGGCTAATCCTGCCTCCCATCCCCCCCACCACTCTCCACCCCCTGGGCCAGTGACCCTCTGGGGAACTTGGGGGATGGGGTGGGCTCCAGTTGAGCTGATGACACAGGTGAGATTATTTTTACCTTTGCTGCCACCAACTGAGCATGGAGCTCTGCCATGGTCCTGGAGAAAGGGAAGTGCCCTCTTCTCCAGAGCATATCTCTAGAGAAGAGTGCCCCATAGCCACCACAACTGACTGTCTCCCCTTTGTACCTCCATACCCATATCTTAGGTAACAACTTTAGCACTGTACAGACATCTAATTGAACTTGTAGTGCTTACCCAGATAAGATGCAACAACAAGCGTCAACTTTAGCACAGACCTCTTGAAAAAAAAAAAAAAAGTAGGTAGCAGTAAATGTCAATGCAAAACAGACTACTGAATTAACTATTAGTGCTCGCCCATGTAAAGTGAAGCAGTAAGCATCATCTTAGCACAGAATATTACGTTAAACAGGAAGTATCAGTATTAGTATTAAGTATCACTACAGCACAGATAGCCTAGTAAATTAATTATTAGTGCCATGAACTTTAGCATAGATCTTTTTGGTTTTTTAACTTGCACTGTCAGTAGCAGTAGTAGAAATAAGCAACACTTCAGCACAAACAGCCTACTAAATTAATTTGTAGAGCTCAGCCAGATAGGGTGTTGCTAAGACCTTGCTTACGTCAGTTCCAGCAGACCCAGATAGGGTGTTGCTAGGACCTAGCTTAAGTCAGTTCCAACAGACAAGGCAGTTGTCTTTTTATATACAGCTTTACCAGTGGTGACATGTTCAGAGTTCCTGGCTGCTGGCTGCCTCTCCTGGTTGACTCCTTGGCAGATTCCCAATGATGTCCTTTGTGCTCAGTCCATAGTGCAGAGCGCCATTTACAGTGGTAAGGGTTAAGAGTTTGTAATTTCCATTTGTGTGATGCCGATTGGCTGGGGCACAGTGAGTTGCAGCAAGATGAAGCCCAGTGGTCAGGAACACACTTAGTTTGTGGTAAAGGGGTCCTGCTGGATTCAGAGACATCCTCACAACCCTGGCACAGCAGAAATTCAGGTGGTACTGCTTACCAGAGACATGTCTACTGAAGGCAGGCCAGGATGTTCAGTGGAGAGAAATTCAGTGAGAGTGTTGGAAACATTCATGCAGGTGAATCTACCCCTGAGGGTGCCCACATAAGGTGGCGTACAGGCAACAGGCCAGAGAAATAACCTGCTAAGCTGTTGCCCAGCTAACACTGTCCTATGCTGTCAGTGTTCAGTTTTGTGCAATAGACTTTGTAGTGAACATGACCATCACAAATGGCAATAGTACTGCCACTGAGACAAGACCTACTGACTCTCTCCCAGGGCAGGTTGCGTCATCCAGGTCTCAGATCCCTTTATTTGAGAACATGTTTTTTTAGGAGTTACAATACTCTAATCTGAACCTCTCAAACCGGATGCTGAAAGTTCTGAAAGTTGTTAGAAAGTTTGCAACCAGGAAAACTGATGATTCAAAATGGAGGCGATTCAATATTTGGTACTTCTCTCACAATGCCACTACAAAAACTGCAGATATATCACTGGTTTGGTATTACTTGGTACACTTAAAAGCCCAAGGAGCTTTAACAGGGCAGACTGGATGTGCCAGTGGTATTTTCTGCTAAAAATGTTCTATGTTTCTAACAACTAAAACCATCTGCCTTTCAGGTACATTTTTTTAAATATAATTCATTGAATTTTGTCACAAATACATTACAAATGTTCTATAAAATTGTTACAAAACAGCAACTTATGTATGAAGAAATAATATTTGTGTTTTTTTCCGAAACACAAACACCTAAACAAAGTCCAGCTAATACAGTACAGTAATAGACATTCAGTGATACTTAAAACTAGTAGTCTACATATTGTGCACCTATACAACCTACAAATAGAACCCATCTTCCTTGTCCACCAACAAGAATTTTAAAAAGGGGGAGGGTGTAACCATAACCTCATCTTCATCCACCCTGGTGCAAAAGCATGTTTAATATACATCACGTAAGCTTATCCTATTGTGTGGGTAGTTTGATACTGTTCATAAGGACCCCCAAACTATATCAAAGAGGTGAGCCCTGTCCCTAGTATTGTATATAATTGTCTTCATCAGCATGTTTTCTGTTATCATTTCCATCCAGAAACTGAAGGATGGAGGGGTATCCTTTTTCCAATTAGTAAGAATACTAAGTTTAGCTGTTAAAGTTGCCACCAGTACCAATTTTCTGTTTTTAACTGGTATGTCTTCTGCTTCAATTAAATGCCCCAGTAAAACCATTCTGGGTGTAAGATGTATCTGTTTGGTCAACATTTCAGATAGGGCAGTTTCTATCTCCTGCCAATGCAAAGTTATTTACAGGTAGCTGTATATCATATGTTTTAGATCCACATCTGTTTGGACACATCAAGGGCATATACACCCGTAATGGGGGGCAGTTCTGGTCAGCTTAGCCGGAGTATAGTATGCTCTGTTAAAAGTCATGAATTGAATTACTTTGTTTAATCCGTGTGGAGGGATGCCGCCCTGATCTAATATTTCCGGGCAGTCATCTGGCTCAATCGCTATTCCTAGATCTACTTACCACCTTTTTTTTTTTTAAACTCGAAGTTTATTTCCAGATTCGAGTAAACAGCTCACATATACCAGTGATCAAGAAAAGTACAGTGGTGGTGTTTATTAATTAATTACATGCTAATTGCAAGCGATGAAGTCTTTGTGTACAGCATTTGCCTGACTTTATACATACAGATTATTTGATGGGTATGAGCCATCGCTCACCTGTGGGTAAGCAAAATGTCTTCAAGAAGTATACAGCCCTGTATATCTCTGTAACCAGGGCAAGTAGCATACTTTAACAATGATGCTACCATCTGTTCACCAAACTTCATGTGATATGTAGTAAAACCATCATAGCTTTTATGCATATATTCTGAATGAGGTACTGTATATGAGAAGAACAAATTACATTTTAGCCTTGGGGGGCTACGCCCCTATCAACTGAGGACTCAACCTTGGTCCAGTAACTATAACTGTATGGGGAGACTCGATTGGCAAATGTATATACCAACTTGTATAGAAATCTAGTGGGGGGGATGGACCAGTCCTAATCATATTTTCTTCATTAATACCAATACCCAAGATCTCGCCTATGACCCATTAGTATCTGGTTTGTGCTCTCTACTCCTTTATTACTGACCACCCTCTCATTCAATGCATCATGATTCATCCTGAGCTAGAGGCGAAGTCCGGGGTAAACAGGGGGCCAGTGACTCTGGACTGTCCCCTAATTGTCCCTTCTCCCACGATCTCCATCACTCCATATGTTTCTCTTCTATCAACCTTAACTTGGCTGTTAGGCCCTTCATTCATTTGAGCTCCTCTACTCTACTGTACCATGCCAGGAGCCAAGATTCAGTGGGTCAGCCGTGAGCCACCTAGTCATGATCTCCTTAAGCGACACCAGGCAGAGTAGTCTGAACAGAGCTTTCTGTCCCTCCCCTCTAACGCCCACAAGGTCCAGCCCCAAGAAGAGGGAATCAAAGAAGCAGGGAACAACCCACCCCCATATCTGGCTGAGGACTTGAGCTAACCCCTGCCAGAACCCTACCACCTTCGGGCACTGCCAGAAGATGTGATCGTGTGTGCCCACCTGGCCACATCCTCTCCAACATAGATCGGAGCCCCCATTCTGGAAATGTCTCATAATAGAAGGTGTATGAAAAAACCTGGAGAGACATTTCCAGCGAAACTCCCTTCACGTCGGAGAAGCGGTAGTGTGCCATCCTTTTGTCCAGGCCTCTTGCCAACGTTGATCAGGTATCTGGTACCCTAATTCTTTGTCCCATCTATCTCTCAGGAACCAGAAATATTTGTTTCTTTCCCCATGTAAAGCCTTGTACCCTGAGGATATTGTCCTCCGCTGACTAGCCAGTTTGGCGGACCAATACGTAATATTTGGAATGAAGTTATTAGTATTCAAGTAATGTCTCACTTGCAGATATCTGTAAAAATGAGATTTGTTGAGATTATATTTTTGCTGTATCTGTCCGAAGGACATCAGAGCATCACCCTGGAATAAATTATAGAACCTGACCAGGGCCTTATTGTTCCATACGCTGAAACCCAGGTCTGTCTGAGCTGGGAGGAAGTTCAAGTCTCCCAGAATAGAGGTTAAGGGGCCTATGCCTATAGGTGTTTAAGAAATGTGCCTGGCTCTAATAAGGACTCTAAGAGTATGCCTATTCCAGGGACTTTTAATTGTCTGCCAGTAATCGGGGCATGAGGTAGGGAGGCCAGAGACAGCCATTTGGAGTGATATTTTTCAATGCCCTGCCAGGCCTCTTCCCCATCCTGTTTTAACCGTGAGATCACTGGGGCCAGTTGGGCAGCTAAATAGTACAATTTGAGGTCCAGGTATGCCAGCCCCCACCCCCCCCGGGTTGGGAAAGAAGTTCAACTCGAGTTCTTCTCTGACCCCCCTGCCAAATGAAACTAGACAGGCTCCCTAGGATCTGCTTCCAGTATCTCCTCGGGATCCCAATTGGCAATGCCTGAAATAAAAACATGGACCTAGGTAATACGTTCATTTTTACAGTTGCCACTCTACCCCCCAGGGAGAGCAGGAGCAGCCTCCATCTTGAAATGTCTACAGAGATCTCTCTCTCTCTCTCTCTCTCTCTCTCTCTCCAGAGCCTCCCATAGTTCAGTTCGAACAGGTCAGACATCCGGGGCGAGATCCTAATCTCCAAGTATCTCACTTCATTAGCTCCGGCCCATCTATAAGGGAAGTCCTCCACCACTTTCCTGGGAACCTGGCCTCCAAATCGCAGGGCCTCAGACTTATCATAATTCATTTTATATCCCGAAACCCACCCATAATTTTCAAGTTCCCTCTCTAGTGCAGGTAAAGACATCTCGGGGGAGGTGATGTAAAAAAGGGAGTCGTCGGCGTAGAGAGAGATCTTGTGCTCCCGAGCCCCTACTTTAATACCCCGAATGTCCTGAGCTGACCAAACTCTTACTGCCAGCGGTTCGATACACAGGGCAAATAGCAGTGGTGACAGGGGGCATCCCCGCTTCGTACCCCTTGGAAGGGAAAAACCTATCCGTCATGAAACCATTAACCCGGACCATAGCCTGGGGCACCGCATATAAGGCCCTCACACTACCCCTAAATTTGGCACCAAATCCCATTTCCGCTAAAGTGCGGTGTAAAAAAAAAAAAACAATTGACCCTATCAAAGGCCTTTTCCGCATCCATAAAAATGGCCAGGGTATATTCATTAGCGGCTTGTTGATGGGTAATTAGGTTCAGAAGGCGCCAGATATTGTCGTGCAGGAGTCTCCCATTGATGAACCCTGTCTGGTCCGGATGTATCAGACTCCCCACCACTCTTTGCAACTGATTGGCTAGAGTTGAGGCATAGATCTTTTGGTCTACGTTTAGCAAAGAAATAGGTCTGTAAGACCCGCACTCCCCCGGGTCTTTACCCTCTTTGTGTATTACAGTGATCTGCGCATATTGCCAACCCGGTGGAGTTATACCATTTTGCTGCACCTCTCTGCACACCTCACCCAACAGGGGGCCCAATAGTTCTTTAAATGTCTTGTATATCTCAGCTGGCAAGCCGTCAGGGTCGGGAGCCTTACTCGCCCTCAGGACCCGAAGGGTCACCAGAATCTCTCCATCTCCCAGAGAGGAGTCCAAAAAGTCCCTCTCCTCCTGGGTCAGCCTCTGCAATTGAGACCCTTCAAAGAAGCCGTTCAAGCGGTTATCAAAATTGTCTACCGGCTCCTGAGAGTAGAGGAGGCTGTAAAATGTTTTGAATTGGTTGGCTATACCCTCAGGGTTGGAGACCCAGCCCCCTATTGCATTTTTTACCCTAAGAATGATCCTAGAGGTGGCTTCTTTTTGAATTTGCCAGGCCAGTATTTTACCAGCTCTGCACCCCCCACACAACTTGTAGAACCACTGGCGGGAGTATCTGAGCTGTCCCTCTATTTTTTCAATCTAGTATTCTGTTTAACTATTGTCTAGTACTATCTAATTCTTGTTTGGTCTCTGGGTTTAAAGCTATTTTGTGTTCTACTTCCTAGTCCCATAACTTGGCTTCCAGGTCAGCTATCTCTGCTATCCATCTCCTCTTTAATTGAGAGGCATACTGTATGATTTTGCCTGTCAGGTAGGCCTTCAGGCCATCCCACCAAATTCCTGCTGTAGTTTCCTGCCTCGGGTTGTGGTGCGAGTACTCCTATACCCCCTCCAGCACCTTCTCCCTAAACTCAGGTTTATTCAATAAGGAGACGTTTAGTCTCCACATGGAATTCTTCACCTCAGGGGTCATACAGAGCCTGAGCCAGACCATACCATGGTCTGAGAGTGTCTGGGCCTGGATAGAGGCTTCCTCCACTTTATGTGCCCATTCCTTGGAGACAAGTATCATGTCGATCCTGAAGTATGCACCGTGGGGGGAGACCAACAGGAGTAGTCCCTCACCCTTGGATGTACATGCCACCAAATATCCAGGAGGCCCATGTCTGTCATGAGTCTAGCCAGGGTTCTCGCCTCTCCGGAGGGTGGTCCCCGATTACTACCAGATCGGCCTAAAGTCGGGTTCAACACTAAGTTAAATTCCCCCCCTACAATTAATAACTCACCAGAGGGAGGTATCACCCTAAGAAGCAGTTTCTGCAAAAAAGCGTGGTTTTCTGAGTCTGAATTTGGGGCATATACATTTAGTATTGTGCAAGGGTGGTTTCTATAACTACCCTTAACTATAATAAATCTCCCTTCTTCACCGGCCTCAAAGCTTTCCACACTAAAGGGACACTGCTTGTGTATTAAAATAGCAACCCCCCTTCTGTGTATGTGTGCCAGGTACGAAGCAGAGAAGACCTGACCCACCCAGGCCCTCCTCAGCTTTGAACCTTCCTTCGAATTGAAATGTGTTTCTTGCAAGAGGGCTAGTTCTGCCCCTTTCTGCTTGAGTTCATTGATGACTCGTTTCGTCTTAATCGGACTGCCCATTCCTCGGACATTATAAGTCACAATTACTCCTTCAATCATTTCTACCCCATTTCCATCTGTTCCCCCCCCCCCGTTTTCCTGATATTGAGTCTCCCCAACTTGCTCTAAATAACAGTAATTGAACATGAAATCAACCATTTTCAACATATGAACATAACTTCCAACTTGTTCTGAGCACCCTGCCCACTGTTGATGGTATTAAGCCAGCTGAGTGTGGCCCAGCCCGTGTGTGCCATGCGCACGTTCTGCGCTTTGGGGTTAACTGGCTTCTAAAGCTCTGCCAGCCCCAGTAATTACTCGTCCTCCTCCTGAGGATATCCCGCCCAACTCAGTTTATTTTTTTGTTTTTAATTTTTTCCCTCCTCCACTCTGTTTTCTTTTAGAGCTTTCAATCTCCAATCACCAATGAGGTCAGGATCTTACTTGCACCACACCCCCCCCCCCGGTGCTGTATATATCGGGGAAAACCCAAACTATCTTCCCGATACCATCAGAGAGCAATGGTGAAGAGGAGGCCTCAAATCCAATATGGGAGTGTTAAGCTTATGTGGCCTCTTTCCTCTTACCAGAGTGCAGGGTGCACCTAAATCCTGTAAAAGTTTATACCTTCTCCTCCAGGGTCAAGGAAAAGATGCCCCTAAAGAACTAGATACATCACCCAGCGATCGAGTCCACCATAGGTGAGGACCACCATATTTTTATGGGTGCAATGAATCAAGTCATTAGGAGACCCACGACATGGCCTTCCAATGTAAGGGCCCAAGCCTGAGCTGTCAATTATCCAGGGCCCCAAAACGTCAATCCTCCCCTGGTTATCCTCTAGAGATGCCCCCCCCCCCCCGCTCTATCCTCTATCTGGTTGTGTAACGTTTTCCCCAGCAATGTGATTATCTGGTGTCCCCTATATCCCCCAGTAAACATTCCCCCATGGTTATCATGGCAGTGAGTCTGCCCTTCTGAAATACAGAAGGGGGCAAATTAGTCCAATATGAAAGGGTATGCTAGAGTCTGTTCAGGTTCTGCCGACACCATCCCCTTCTCTTCCATTTGTCGCTGCAACAGTATTCTTGTCCGGTTCTGTTTCCTTCAGTGTCTGCGAGTCACTTTCATTACCTTTTTGTCTTGTGTTTCTCCTTTTCTTCCATGTCTCCCTATCCCTCCATTTGGACTCTAGTGAAGCGGTCTGGTCTGCCAAGAAGGTCTCCCGGAACCCCCAGTTCTATCAGGGTAGGATGGGCCTCCGCCAGTGAATGGAAAAAGGCTGGGCCTTTGGGCATGAAAATTTTTAACTGCGCAGGAGCAATTAAGTGCATTCTGATAGTCTTAGCGGGCAACCATTTTTTGATTTCCAGCAGGGCCCTTCTCATTTGTTACGTATAAGGCGTGTAATCATGGTCAAAAAACAGGCGCGTGTTGCCAAAGAGTACAGACTTTTTGGCCCAGGCCGCTTGAAGCACCGACGTCTTGATGGAGAAGTCGAGAAATTTCAGAACAATGGAGTGAGGAGCGGCGTTCGGTCCCACTGGTTTTCTCGACAGAGCTCTGTGGGCCCGTACAATATTCAGGGGCTAGTCTTTAGGTAAGTCCAGAATCTCTTTTAGATAGCTCTCGACAAAGGCCTCCATCCATTCCCCTTGCTCGGTTTCCTCGGGAACTCCGTAGATCCATAGATTGTCTCTGCGGGACCTTAGCTCCAGGTCGTCTAACCATCTGTTCTCTGTCCCATTTTAAAAGGTAACGAAGTGCTTCCTCATGTTCCTGGACCTCGTTATTAGAGTCAGACAGGCCTACTTCGAGGTCCCCCATTCGATGGGCTACCACTGCTATTTCTGTTTTGGCCTCTAAAACGGTCTTCTCCATTTTTAGCATAGTCCCATTAATTTTCTGAAGCTCATAGCACAGTTTCCGAAAAGTGATGGTGAAATCCTCCTTATTTTCTTCCTCGGAGTACGTAGCTGACGAAGCAGGTGGATCTGAGGCCTTGCTCTTTTCCTGATGTTTAATTCCTCTCGAATCTGGAGCTAGAGATGGTTTTAGGTATTCGAATACATTTTTCTTTGCGCGACCTTTCGGCAGCATTTTTAGGAAGAGCTTGCTTTAAGCTGTAGATTTGCCTCCCAGGGGGGACCAGTGGACTCCGGAAATCAGAGAAATTATTGTTTAAATTAACCGGGGGATGGAGCTCTGTGAAATAAGGTGCACATCAGGAGGAAGGCGGAACTGGAAGCTTGATCTACTTACCACCTAAGGCATAACTGCTATCCTTTCATATCCAAGGAGGTCAATAAATTTTGATAGACCTGAGTTACCAGTCCTTTTGTATTTTGTGCTGTATCCAATAACGCTAGCTATACCAGAGGGCTCGGGAAGAGTGTAATTGACCACAAGGATTTTACCTATGAAATGTCTCACTTGCAAATATCTATAAAAATGGGGTTTAGGTACATTATATGTAAGCCCCCCCTTCCCTTTCTAGGGGTATTTAAGATGCTAGTGAAGTTCGTGGGGAAGGGGAAGTACATTACAACCCAGAAAACACAGTCCAAAATTAGAGTCCCACATACCTGGTCGGCCTGGCTTACCAGACCTGATGGAACCGGGGTGCCCTTGGACCCGCAGGGTGCAGAGATGGTACACAGGAGAAATAAAGAATGCTGACCTTCACCTGCCTGGCCTTGCCAACTTCGCCTGGAGGCCTTTGTAGACGTCTTTCTCGAGGGGTCTCTGGTTCTCCTGAGGCATACCCTGGAACACACTGGAAACATGACTGTGGAGGCAACTTTTTTTAGTTGCAATCACATCGGCCAAACACAAAAGGCAAACACCCAAACTGCTGGAAATGGGGGAATCCCATTTTAGTGAACAGTTAAGTTGAACAGCAACAGTCAGTTCAGGGAAGCAGTAAAACTCAACCAGGTTGCTCAGGACCAGGTGATCACATTAGAAGCTTAAAAGTCACTTTGGACCAGACTAGGTCACCTCAGAAACTGGTAGGTACTCTGAAACCAGGGGTCCCTCAGAACATTCAAATAGTACTGTTGACTGAGGTGTCACATTAGAAGCTAGCAACAGTACTCTGGACCGAGGGGTCACATTATTCATAACATCCAAAGCAACAGCCCAAAATACAAGGCAGCCAACAGTCCAATACAGGCAATAACTTGAGGCCAAATAAGTCACCTCAGACAGCAGGCAGCAATAGTTATCTGGCTCCCTTCTTCATACTCCCATCGAGGAGCACGGACCTCCAGGAGATGGCCTCCCCAAAAAAGCCCCCCATCTGCTCCTCCCTTTCTGAAACATCCTGGAGAATGCACTGCTTGAGGGACAGCTGCCTAACCTACAGCTACCCTCCAAGCATGCTCCTCCGATAAGGGTGCAGAGCCCAGAACTCACAATCCAAGCACAGGGGCATTTAAGACCAGGGGCTGCCCCAGGCCCCAAACTGGACCCCATCACCTCATGTTGTCTTCTATTGGCAGGCAGCAATTTTCTTCAGTCCCTTGGAGACTACTTGGGCTTTTAGCCCCAGAGCACCAAGCTCCACATGAAGCAGCAGCTGCCACTTCCTTTTCTTCAACTGCTGCACTACACTTTTTGTTCAAAACAATAAACAGCAACCATGGCCGCCTAGCCAAGTGGGTGAATGCCCTGTTCTGATCTCCTCCTCCTCGCACTCCCTCTTGAATCTTTCTCTCGAAGCTCTGCACTCCCTCTTATTCCTTTGGACCTCCTGGGTGCATAACATCTATGGGTCCAATCATGGACCAATCCTGAGGCGCCAAACACTGTGTTGCCCCAAGTACCCCACGGGACTTGTAGTCCCGATTCACTATTTATAAGATGTGCCCCATGGTGCCAGCCAGCACCAAAACTATTTGCTCTAAAAGGAACAACTGCTCTTTTAAATTTTGCCCAGTCAGCGGCTGCACATGCACAGTGTGCACGGGTCTGCCATCTGATTTACACTTAAAATATTTATTTAATGGAGCAGTCCCGAGCCCATCCTGCCCTAAACAGGACCCAAGATCACCCATTTGTCCAGTCACATGGACAACAACCCCGCTGCTCGGCCTAAACCTAAAATGGCTGTGATAGCAGGGAAGAGCAGCTGCAAGCCACACCAATGGGGGGTCTCAGGGTCCAACTCCCACCTGGAGCCACCAGAACAGTCAGCATCGTGGGGGAAGACCGGAACTGCCCACCATAGGTAAGCTCATTTTGGGGGGCTTACATATATATTTCAGGTACGTTTGGCAGCAGTTTCCAATTTTGAATCTATAGATAGGGAAAAATCCCTTGCATCCCACCCACTATTCAAGAGATTTTTTTTTTAATACTCTCATTTTGCTCCCTTTCTCCAATGGCCCCTCATTTGGTAGGGAGCCCCAGCCCTGTCCCCCTGACATCCACCAGCTGATGCCGACCGTCTTCCCCTAGGGTTTGACCCCTAGGTGGTGTCGGCAGGGGTACCCCAGGCCCCCACCGAAGACCAGATCCAGTTCTAGTCAGCGCCATGGCTGGTCAGGAAGCGGAACTGCAAGCCCCTCTTTCATCCAGGTGTCGGAGATCTTTTTTCACGTTTTCCTCCTATCAGAGGTAGGGTGTGCAGTGACGCCAATGACGGTGCCACGCATACTCCCATGCACGTCCGTCAGGCATCTACCCCGCCTCTGCCCACTGTGGACAGTGTCGGTGTGCCAACCCCCACCCTCTGCTAGGGGCCAGGCAAGCACTGACCACTGATCCCATCCCAAGAGAAGGCACGCTGTCCCTCTGATGCTCGATCCTCCTCCTCTCCATCCGATCCCCGGTGACTCTGTCGCACCGCAAACATGGGTCGCCGGCATAGCAGGAGATAAGGCAGGATGCCTCAGCTCTCCACGTCACTGGGCTGGCAGTTCAAGAGATTTTTTAATGGCTTGATCCAATTTTATCCTTCAATAAGGGAACCAGTCCCACAATGGGACTTAAAGTTGAGTACTTTCACAGTTCATGAAGCCTCGCTTTGAGCCTACAGTTTCATCAGAGTTCAGATATTTAACTTATATAACTGTTTCTAGTGACCATTATTTCTGCAAGGAGGGTCACCGAGTTGCAAGCACTTTGTACAAACCCCAGTTTTTGATTTTCATATGGATTAAGTGGTGCTAAGAGAAAATGTGAATTTTCCGTCAAACGTTTCTACATGTCACATGAAGTGATCTGAAATATTGTTTTTGTTGTTTCAAAGCCTCACTCTAGTTCAGGAGAGGGGAAACTTTACAGCCTGGATGTCGAGAGGGTTTTGAGTTTCTATAGTCCAGAACTGAAAACATGAATCTGTTTATAGAAATAAAGAATTTGACAGCAGATAAGGACCGCACCCAGTCTGCCATTTTTCCCTACCTACATTATTACTGCAAATCGTACTTGATCTACAGCTCTTTCTCCCTTCGCACTATGATTCCCTTGTACCTATCTCATACACTGTTGAACCCACCACTGTTTTCACCTCCACTGAAAGGCTATTCCAGGAATCATAACTCTTTCTGTGAAGTACTTCCTCACATCTCTCCTGAATCTACCTCCTCCAGCTTCATAGCACATCCCTTGTTCTGGAGCACCTTTCCTTCTGAAAAATACTTCCCTCATGTACCTTATTTACCCCCATGAGTTATTTAAAGGTCTCTATCATATCCCCCACTCTCCCTCCTCACCTCCAGGGTGTACATATTGAGGTCCTTAGTTTTTCCTCATAGGCTTCTGATGCAGACCCTTTAGTTGACATCCTCTGGACTGCCTCCACTCTGTATATGTCCATCCAGAGATGTGGTCTAAAGAACTGGACATAGTACTCTAGGTGGGGTCTTACCAGCTATTTATACATAGGCAACACGACCACCCTCTTTCTGCTGGTGATACCCTTCCCTGTGTACCCCAGCATCCCATTATCCCTCCCAACTGCCTGGTCACCTTTAGGTCATCTGTTCTGAGATCCAGCAAGTTTATGTTCTCCTTCCTTTCTTGAGGGTCCCAAACTCCATTTACTGTTCTTCCCTCCAGTTTATCAGTTATTATGAGGCAGGAAAATATACATCTGATGTGTAAAATGCAGTCTCTCATTACATTGTCTCTGGTATTGAATTCAGCTCTGATAAGGCTGGTAGAGAGCTACCAAGAAGGTTAAGGGCACATTCCACTGCAGATGTGCACAACAGCCTTTGTTCAACATTATACACCTTTGCTTCTCACTGCTGTCAAGACACCCAAGTAAGAAGGGATGCCAGCTTGGTACTTCTGGGCTTCAAAACCCTTTTTATAAATAGATTTTGGACCCTGCCTCCCAAGTACTACTTGGAGTCTGCAAATTGTATGACATCACAAATAAACTCTTGTTGCTAGAAGTAAAACAAATAATAGTAATGATATTTCTCCTAGAGTGTGTATTTGTGAGTTATACAAGCCCTCCCTACCTCCCCTTCTAGAACTACCGTAAAAAGGGGTGCTTATGATTAATAAAAATAAATGTTTTACATTTTTTTTGCTTACACATTTAAAAATGACATTTATCTCATTGTCATTTAAACGTTACAGTTGTTACATTTTGTAATTGGCATTTATTATTGCATTCACATACATTTCTTAGTAAAAAGCATTGATAAGTTAAGGACATATTGCCTGCTGTTTCAGGAACCGGACGTCAAGACTCAGTTTTTTGTCCAGTACGTGAATGTTCATATAAACATTTAAAATTCACAACAAAAAACATGAGTTGCTGTGCTTGTTTTTAAGTAACAAGGTGAGACTTAATTCCTCTTTATGGAAAGAATCTGTAAGGGGTGAGGCTGTTTTATGTAGTTATAACAACAGTGTTAGGTGTCAACATGAGCGTGAAAGAAAAAGTGAAACAAGGACACATTACGTATCAGGATGTTTGCTTTGTTTTTTTCTACAAATACAAGAATAAAGTATCAATACTGTTACACCCTGTTGAACTACCATTCCCAAAAATGGGGGAATATTTGTATGTTTCTTTCATACGTAAAATCATTTCAGTCTCATGTCATTTTCATAAGACTTTTTTGACAGATGTCATACAAGCCCTCCCTACCTCCCCTTCTAGAACTGCCATAAAAAAGGTCCTTATTATTTGTATCTCCTCCTCCCCTTCCCCCCAGGACACATCTGGAAACTAACAGTTCTGCTCAGTATGCCTTTCCTGGTGAAACGTTTAAATAAAATAAATAAATATGGCTGTGAATATAGCAGAAGAAAGAAATATAGGGTTACCATGCTTCCTTTCATTGTATCTGCTTTAAAAGTTTCAGTTTCAGAGGTGGCTGGCCCAGGACAAAAATAAGTGAAAATCCCCTAATAAAATATAAAACTTGCTAGAAAGCTATTCAAACACTTTGAAAGTACATGCAGAATGTATTCAAAGTAACCAAAGCAGGACAGACATATACAGTACCTGAAGCGCCTTGAATAATGCCAATTGCTGCATTGTGGGGAGCTGATTTCTTGCTGCTGTCCTGTGGTCTTAGCTGGACAAACCCTAATAGGATAAATCATTATTCTAATAATACTTCCACATATTTAAGAATGTACTGGTGCCAGTTAATGACTTTGAAAACTTTCTGGAGTACATCAGAAAACCGGGAATTTGAAACACCAGGGACCATCTTAAAGTGGTCCCTGCACCCTTTGACTCTTCAGGTGTAAATCTGCCATGGGGGGGTCAGGTGGAGTGTGACAGCACTACAGAGTTTCAGTTTTAATATTCTAAAGTTCTAGCTCAAAGGTAATACCTTAGGGCTGAGATTACACAAATTGTATGGCTCAAGAATACTTCTCAGAAGAAATGTCATTGCTGTAGTGAATAATTTTTTATCTCTCTCTCCCCCCCTCCCCCCACAACCACTCCACCCACCCAGTATCATATCCATCATATCCACATGGTTATAAATTTGACGTTTGCAATTAGGCACCTCTTGTAAGGGAAACCAGTTTTACCTGCATGTTTTTAAAGGTGCTGGGGTTACCCAAAAGTTTTCACGGTCTTAAACCATTCCGCTGTGCCCTCTGTAGTTCTATGATAGATCACTGCAGATCAAACTTGATGAGCACTAGGACCCTGCAGGGCTGTTATTGGGCTGTGTAGTTCCATCAGCCTGAGAGAGACACATAGGGATAGCTCAGTGAGTATGGAGTCTGGGCTACGGCTGGTTCTGTCTACAGAGATCATTGAAAAATATTAAGCGGGACCAGACTGAAAGGATTAACCTACAATGCAGCACTGCAGCAGCAGCAGTAACTAATGCAGACAGGACTATATCAGCATAAAAAATCGGGATTAAAAGGTTACTAAAATGATTCTCACTTGCTGTCTTTTAATCTTTGGCTCCAGGACTCTGTCATTGTCATTGCACACATAGGATGGTTATGAATGCCTGAACAGCTGCATGGTGTGTGCAGCCCTGTGGTTTCTCTTTAGGATAATTTTCTAAAGTGTGCCCTGTTTTTAAATTGATCAACGCATATGCAGTTTGAATTTGCAGACGCTGGGGAAAGGACAGTTAACACTTTATCTCAAAGAGTAAGTTCCTTACTTTATTTCAAACTTTTATACAATCTTTTATCTATTTAGCTGTAATTTTTTAGCAGTTTAGGTTTATATATATATATTTACTGTATTTTAAAGATGAATACATTTTTGTGTGTGTGAGTATGGGGAGGGTTGCTGATGACCTGTCCCATTTTGTTTTGTCTTGGAAGGTTTTGATGAATGTTTGATTAATTTTTCTTTCAGTTTTCCAAACGGTACCATTTATGTTGTTTAGCGAGTGGCTGTGTTGTTGGCTTTCAGTGTGTTTCAGTATCAGTCCAGCTTGGCTTGACTAAAATAAATAAAGTAGTTCAAGAAATTGCATTGTGGCCAGTGCGTTTAATTGAGGTTTTGTCTATTCCTGGACTGTTCACTTACTTGGCCAGTGGGCTATGAAATTTCAGTGCCAGCCTGAAATTCCTGTATTTGTGCACACGCTGATGACAATGACAGCATTCCATTCAGGGCGTGCAACTGTGAGGAAACAGGAGCGTCTGTTGCTGTTTTCACAACATTTCCCTGTTTGTATGCATTGGAAATACGGTTCATAATTATGATCGTGTGCCACGTCCATCATTTTACAAATGTTTTGTGCATATCTGTATGTTTGAAGCTTCTTCATAGTCTTACAAGCAGAAGGCTCAATAATTCAGAGGTGGCCATTCTGAAAATAATGACTGCTTTTATGAATTGACTTACTGTAACTGCCTGGTTGGTCTGGCAGAATGGCTAACCTGTATGCAATATAACGTGCATGGCAGCATGCCGCTGTATTTTTAAGGTAAGGGGTATTGTGAAATGGCAGTTTATGTGAAAGCACTGCAGTTCTCCCTCTCAGAAGTTACAAGGCTGACTTCCTTATTAGCCTGTTTTACAGCTAGGGTTCTGAAGGGCAGGTGCACTTAAAAAGGTATTGGTGAATCACAGCAGGCTTGAAGTTGTCCGTGTTCTTGATGCTGACTGTAATATGTGTAGGTCCCAGTGTACAGTTAACCCAAGCTCTGCTCTCAGCGTTATATTTGGAAACAGCTGGGGTGATGACTGTAATTTTAGACCCATCTATGATCTGACAGGAATGGAACGCTGCAGCCTCCCCCTTCCTTACGGAGGTTATTATAGCCTTTTGTGCTTCTAGCTCATTGACACAAAGATGTACCTTATCTGTCTGAGGAAGGCACTGTAACATTTCTGCAACTGGGCTGTTTCAGAAATGTTTTTATTTTATTGCTGTAAGAGAAAGATAGGACCCATGAAATTGAAGTCACGCTGGCCAATCGCTGAATTCCCTAGACATTTGAAATTTTAAGTTTCTAAGAATCTGTTTTTTTTTTTTAAGCAGAATGAATCTAGTAACTGAGAGATGCACAGAGCTGATGCTTGTTAATTTTCTGAATTGCTTTTGACTTACCTTCTCTTGTGTGGTGTTGTGGAAGGTGGGAGCCCTGAACTTTAACCCCTTAGCATGCTTATTGAAAGAGGCCCTGGGCCCTGTTTGTGAATGGGGCTGGCTGGCAACCCGCATTATTTATTTATTTTTGCTGCAAATAATGTTTTATGGTATGGGAGGTATTTTTAAACATTTTTTAAGCCTGTGCTATTTTTTTTTTTACTTCCATCACTACATCTCTGGGCCTGCTATGGCATTTATGTAACTTGTTCAGCTGCAAAAGGCACAGAGTGGGGATTAATTGCATACCTCTTTTCCAGTTTAGGAAACAACTGGTTTGTTTTTGTTTTACATCTTATTTCTACTCCTGGGGGAGCTGTCTACCTCTACCCCCTTCTGTCCAACTCCTGCCACAGCAGCCCAAGCCTGCTGTGCCCTCAGATACCACCCTGCTACTCATCCCTGTAGCTACCCCCCACAGTCAGTCTTTTCTTTCCTCCAGAGATACAGTGGAGCAGCTTGTGGACTGCAGAGGAGTGCTGTGCTGCCACGCTCCACCCAGCATTTTTGTTAGTTTGTAATCCTTCCCACCTCCCTGTCCTAATATCACTTTGCTAGATGTCACCTTTTGGGGTGGTCTTTGTGGGTGGAAGGTCCAACAGTGTGTTTTCAACCATTACCTCAGTGCAGCTCCAACTCCCCATGGAGGTACTCAAGCAGCTCGGAGAGCCGATCCACTCCCCTCCCCCACGGAGTCTGGGAGCACTACCTCCCCTGTATGCCCTAGACTCTACTGGCCTAGTGTGGGAATGAGGCAGGGGATGCTTGACCAGGTCTTCTGCATGGTAATGCAACACACTACCACCTGCACCACTAAGCTGGGCAGTTTTTTTTTTTATTTTTTAATTTGTTTGTTTTTAAGAGTACATCCCAGCCCTCCCTCTTTCCCCTTTGTAGTAATAGGGCTTAAAATTTAGTTTGGTGCCGGGGGTCTTATGGGGAGGGGGGAACCTTGATCTTTGGGGGGGTATTCCTAACGACACAGCTTTTATACTGTAAACTTACTATCATGTCTGCCTGCTGCAGTCTTGTCTGGCTGGCCAGTGCCTGCATGGCAAGCTGCACCAAGTCCAATACCCTAAGGACTGTTTAAAAAAGTTTTCATTTTTTTCTTTTTTTTTTTCGGTCGGCGAAGTAGCACATTTGTTGCACATTGCCGAGTCTCGCTGCCACGTTGATGATGCCTGGACTTCCACAGTGCCGATAACTGCCTGGAGGCAGTATAGCGCAGTGGTTTAAGGCTCTGAGCTGCAAATCTGGTGACATCCAGCACACCAGACCTGGGTTTGAATCCCACAGCTTCCACTTGCATACTGTGTGACCCTGAGCAAGTCACTTAACCTTCCTGTGCTCCCAGGTCGCTCCTGTAAAAAAGCTTTCAGCTTAGTGTGCTACTCCTGGTTAAACAATTAAAATAAAATAAAAAATAACTGTAGTATGATGCCTAGACTTGGTCCAACACTGGCTGTGTTCATACAATCTGGAGATCTTGCATAGCAGTGCCAGTTCTGCTGGCAGTCCTGTGCTTTGTCCTCTGCAGCTTGCAAAACTTATGGGACGGAAAGCAAAATCAACTCAAGGCACGCAGTACTTTCCATGTCCTATGTTGTATTCAGTACAGGAAGATATCTCTTAGGACGAAATAGAATACACATGAAGCCGTACAGTGTCCTGCATGGGGGTGACCTGAATAGCGGAAGGCCATATAAAATAGCACAAAACGGTCTTATCCTCCTGAATTTTAAGTCCTGCAGTAAACCAGGATCCTCCATCATAATTCATTCTAAGTTTTAAATGCAAAACAGCAAGGACCCTATAGTTCAGAGCCCAGCGATTTGTGTCTTTCTTTTGTGGTTTTCATAGAACAAAAATGCTGTAAAATGTGTTCTTTTGAAACTTGTAATGTTTATTAGAAATATTTGACTTAAGATTCAAGTATGTGTAATACAGATGTCTCCAGCTGAAAATAGGGAGCTAGTTTTCCTTCACAGAGCAGTAGTGTTTTCGCAGAGGCATGAGCTACAAAAGACACTTTCTGAAAATCGGGCCTTGCAGCAGGGCAAGAGTGGATACGGAAAAGTGACATTTCTTGGAGAATTTGTTCGTGTTTAACCTATCCTTTTTTAATGCCAGTAAATGAGAGATTTTTTACTTGAAAATAATTTGAAGCAGCTTTTAGATGTGACGGAATATGAGAATAATCGCTCATCTGGTGATGAAATGAGCAAAATTGAAAGAAAAGTTTGGACAAACCAAGCCATTATAAAAACAATTGTCAAACTGACAGAAGGTTCATTGCAAATCTTTGAAATGGCACATTGATATGAATTTCACAAACTATGTAAATGCTGACACCCGAAGAACCATTTATCCTTCATAAACACTGCTGTCAATACTGCTATTTTTGAAGTGTTCACTGCATTTGTCAGTCTCTGTAGGTTTGGGTTTTCCTAACGGTCAACTTGCTCTCTAAAGTAGTGTCCTCATAAGTGTGTACACTGTATTACTTACAATGAATGTCTTGTTGCATCATTGCTAATTTGTATAGCTGTGCATTGTTAAAAGGCTTTACACTGCATTGCTCTCTAAGTGTGTAAGCAGCAGTTTCTGTACTGTTGTAACTTTGTTCTGTGCTATGCCATCCCGGGACCTCCTCGAAAATTAGCAGTGCTCAACAGATTTATTCTGGTAAAACAAATGCAAAATTCAGATACACATACTGTACACTGTGTGATGAAAATAGTGTAGAATATATTTAATTCTGTCTGAAATTAAAAAAACAAAACAAAACAGAAAGGTCTCTACTACTCAGTGCTGTTTTCCCCCCAAAATGCATAACTTGTTTTTAATAAATCCTTTTGAAAGCTTGACAAAGTTAAGCTCTAAGTTTTTGAAAACATGTACCCTGTTTTGGAAGAGGGACAGTCCCCTGAGATCCCAGGCCTGCAAGAACAGTGTTTTCATTGGCTGAGAGAGGTAGACACAGGAAGCTGAGGGTGTCTAGTAACGGACCAGAGACATGGTTGTCATAGAGACGATGATAAGCCCCCCCCCCCACCTCCCAGTGAAAGTCTGCGTGTCATCACAGATGCCAGCAAAGTGCTGGCTTCTGCTAGCATTCCCACAGCATCTGCTGAAACCTGAGAACATGCCTGTCAATTGAAGGTCATTTTTACAGGAAAAAAAAACAGTACGTACACTGCCATATTTTCTAAGTGTGTTCTTCTACTCTTTAAACAGCACAGTTTGCATGGAACATGATGGACTAAGAAGTGTTTTCATTGTACCGCAAGGTACATATAGCCCAGGGATACCACTGCCTGTGCTGTCCTGCCTTGAAGTCTTCATGTAGTTGCAATCCCTTTAGTCTACATAACTGCACCAGTGTGCCTCAAAAGTGTGACTTGGATGGACCACCCTCTGAAGGGGTGAAGGGGCAGTCCAGTCTGTACCTCGCTGGTGTCTGAGGCCACAGCTGGCCAGAGATTGACAGTGTTTATCAGAATTTTGTGGTTGAGATTTCAGTGTGGCGAAGTCCACCAAAAGGATTACATTGTCAACCTGAACTGGGACTAGAATTTAACTCTTTAAGAAATTATAACAGCTAGTTGTGTCTGCAGATTGCATGGTACTTTCACCAGTAAGTTTTCATTAGGTTGTTGATAACAAGTAGAATGGGTTGGTATGTGCTTTATGTAATTTGATACAGTACAGTGTCTTTTTATATTTTATTTGCCGGTTCTGTTCTACCTCAATGTCACTTAACAGAGACATGCCTTACATTTTAACAGATGACAGCATCCGTGATTAACTACTGTGTAAAGATGGCAATTAACAATCCCCCTACCAAACTCCACATCTCGTCTTCATGTTCACTACAGAAATGTTGCATGTTTTGAGTTGCACATACCTTTTGACTCACTGTGTCATACTCCTCAGCCACTCAATCTCCTGTGCTCCAGTCCCCCCAGCTATGAAGTTGGGTAAAGGTAGCAGGAGGAACCCACGGTAAATAAAGTGTTTCCATCTCATTTGGGCTATTATGGATCATTAAACAGTAGAAAAGAAAAAAAATAGACTGCACTGCTAATCACAGTTATACAGATACAAAAAGGGGGCTAGACAGGGTGAGTATACGTACAAGTTTGAACTGGTAAGTGCAAGACAAACTAGACATGCTCTCAAACTGGGGCAGTGGAGGGCAGAATAAGGGATAATGTTAGAAAGCATTACTTCACACAGGAGGGTGGTTCGTATGTGTAATGCCTACTGACTACCCAGTGAGGTTGTATAAACTAGCACTGTTCAGACTTTCAGAGCAGGACTGGACAGATTCTTGTGGGAGAATGGTATTGAGTACACAGATTGAGCAGGGTAACATTCCGGCTGATTAGCTTTGTTATGTGTTCGTACTCAAATTGAGTATAGTCACTGCTGTACTGCAGACGGGGAGGACAAGATGAACCCTCAGTGCCTTCCATTATCATAGTACCAAGTTACTGTGCTGTGTAGTTAGATTGCTGGGTGAATTGAAAGGGGGTTTTAATGGAGCCTCTCGATTTTAGGTCACGGGTTTATAACCAGCCTGGATAGGAAGTGGCCACGGCCAAAAGCTGTTCTCGTCACAGACCGTTTGATGACCTGTGTGAAATTAGTCAAGGCCTTGGTCTGGTGATTAGTGGGCAGGAGTCCACATCACAAAACCGCTATAACCATACTGGCACTAATTGGGTACACTGGTGGTAGGGCAGGTACTGAGTGGGCATTGAGTCTGAAATACCCTCTCTCATTTGAGATGGTTCCAGCATTAGTGATGAGGCATATTGGTGGTGAAGCAGTATCGGTAAGCTGGCACTGTGGCTGTCCTAACAGACATATCATGTGGCTAAAGGGAAGACTATGGTATTCTCTGTTGTGCTGTACATCTGGCACTTTTCACACATACTAACAATTCACTAGACTCTGTTGTACAGTGGTGTTAACTCATGTCCTCTCGTAGTGTATGTATGAGTTGACGTGTTCTGACCTTATTCAAGTGAAAAGTGGAATTAAGAACTCTCCGCCATAAGTTGCATACACAATAGAATTCTTTAAAGTAATGTTGTTTTATTGGTGTATTTAATTATTGATTTTATGGCTCAGATATTTCTTTCATGCGATCTTCCCAGGTTTCATTTGCTATGACCTGATTTGTTAATGTGTGCTCTTGAAAACCAGCTCCTAAAACGATTGGGCAGCTGGTTTTCCTTTGTCGCCATGATAATGTAACAGCTTGTCCACTCTTGGGAGTAGAGATGCTCGGTTCTCAGATTTAAGGGCATGCTGGTAAGGGTGGTGGACAAGTGGAACAAATTACTCAGTGAGGTAGTCAGCGCAAAGCCTGTGACTGAGTTCAAGCACGGGTGGGGTAAACAGAAGGCAAGGCTAAATTTATTTCTAAACTGCCCTTTTCAAGAGGATCAGGGCACTGTACAAGGAGATGTATAACAGATACATTAAAATACAGGAGTACTTTAATAAATAAAATAAATATTCTAAATTACCTAAAACAGTAGGCCACAGTGGGGGGGAAAGAAAGATTTGAATGCTCTCTTTAATGTAGCTGCTGAGTGGCAGAAGGAATGTTGGGTGGCAGTGAATTCCAGTGAGATGGTGCATGGAGCCTGTGTATACCTGTGGATGTCATTCAGGCAATTTCATTTCAGTTCAATTCAGGGCTGTGGGTTCAGTTCCCACATCTGGCACTTGGGTTAATATCCCAATACTGACACTGTAGTGCAGCATGAGGGGGTGCTGCACTTCTGAGGTGCCGTCTTTCGGATGAGACATTAAACCGAGGTCCCATCTACCTGGATTGGTGGTAGTTCAGGTGGATGTTAAAGATCCCATGGCACTTATCGAAAGAGTAGGGGAATTTCCCCGGTGTCCTGGCCAAATTTCCCTCATTCACTAAAAATACCATCAACAACTTATTCTGGCTCAAGGTCAGTTGGCATTCATCTGTATCCCCCTCCCCCGGGTCGTGCCTGAAAATAGGCAGGATTTGTCTAGTGCACTTACCCGGTCAACAAAAACTAAATAAATAAAAAAAATAAACATACATTTTGGGACATTTTTAACATTGTTTATCCTCCACCCTTACGGTGTTGTGCACAATGATTGTCACTGCAGCGCCCTCTTGTGAAGGAGTCAGGGGACTACCTCATTGGCCCAACACAAGGGTCACTGCAGAAACAGGGTTCCTTCCTCCCCTGGCCGGCATGCGTTGTAATTGGCCGTACCAACCCTTCTCCCTATGCTTGGGGCTACATGACCGCGGAGACCCAGGCACGATTCCTCCCCGTTTCTGAAGTATTTATTTACGATATCAGTTTATAGTCACCCTGTAGCCTAGTGGTAAGCATGTCTGACCCTGGGATCCAAATGGGGCGGCGAAGACTAAGCATAAGCATGGCCCCAGGGGCACGCAACACCTTTAGGAAGGGTTCGTAGTGTCTGCTGCTCTGTGTCCGCCCTCAGGTGGCACACAGAGAGGGGAGTTTCACACAGCAGTGCCTCCCTTCCTTTCCTCTCTTTGACTTTCAGTGGGGCATTGATGTGACCTTTGTAGGCAGGTCAGGTCCAGCCCAGCTACTCCAGCTGATGTCACGCTCTGGCTGATAGCTGCCTTCCCAATCACAAGGCGCTGAAGGTGTTCTCACTCCTGGAAATTCCACCTGCGGAAGAGGTCCCATTCCGGGGCTATTCTGAAGAGGTGAATGAAGGTACTGGAGGAAGTAGGGGATTTGAGAGATAAGATTAAGGGGGAGAGGTGTATGGTTAGAAAAATGAATAAATGAAATAGTAAACAAAATCCATTTCTGTACTGGAATGTCCTAGATTCTGATACTGAGGAATTGAGTTTGATTGTTGACTTCAGTCACTTCATACCTCTATTTCCTTTTTTCCTTTTTGGTACTGGCTTTGTTTCTGCCTGTAAAAGGTGCCAGATTGACAACCACAGAGATCAAAGTCCCTATACATGACTGGATCAGCTTGGGTTGGGAGGCTTAGCGTAAGCTCCTCCCCATGCCCCAACAATGTGCGCAGCCCTGCCATAAAGGGAACACCTCCAGTCTTTGAACGGGTAAGTCTCCTTGCCCATTCAGTCCTTGGCCTCATGTAGGCTGCTAAGATGCCAATACCGATGGTGGTTTTGAGATGTAAACAGTTGTCCTGCACACGCTACACTTAGACCACAGCAGCTGGTTTCAGATAGACAAGCTTTTGTTGTCAGTTTGCCTGTCAGCAAAAGTCTGCACATATTTGTTTCATAGGCTCTTGATCTTTTTGACACTGAGGATCCTTGTCTATATCCAGATATGCCGTAGGACCCCCCCCCCAGCAATGACTAAACATGCCCAAAGACCCCCATCCCAATGCAGGGTTTGTTAGCATTTTTTTATTTTATTCTGTATCAGGCAGAAATAAAAACGTTGGCCACATACAACATTTAACCATATTAAAATGCTGTGCTTTTTGTTCGTGTGTTATCTACCGAGGACTCCTAAGTGAAAATTTGTGGACCCCAGTTTGAGAAACCTAAGTCTTTTTTTTTTTTTGGGGGGGTTGTTTTTTTGTTTGTTTGTTTTTTTGCTGTTATTTTTCTACTCTTTCCGATGCGGTCCCCATCTGGAGGCACCCCCAGCCCTGTCCCACGGCGTCCACCAGCCGGCACGAGCACTTACCTTCTGGGCTTGCCTTGCCCCCGGCGGGGTTCCCCAATCCCCCGCCAGAGACCAGATCCAGTGTGGCCAGCACCATGACTAGCCAGGAGCAGGACCTGTGAAGCGTCCTCTTTCATCCTGCCACACTCTGCTCTTTTCTCTCTCTCTCTTTCATGCCCTCTTGTGGACGCACAGCATACAATGATGCCAGCGACGGGGTCCCGCATGCTCCCGTACATGCCCACATCAAGCAAAGCATCTGCCATGCTCCCACCCTCGCTGTTGTGGCTCCGTGTTGCCGAGCCCCATCCTCCACTAGGGGTCAGGTGTGCACCAGTCGCTGGTCGTCCCCCCCCCCCAGAGATGGAGAGCAGTCCGTCGGATGCTCGATCCATCTCCTACCTGCCGCGGCCCGTGCTCATTCTCGAACCCGGGTCGCCGGTGCGAGGTATGTCGTCCAGCACCTCAACCCTCACTGCCACTGGGCCGGCGAAACCTAATTTTTTTTGATAGTTTATTAAGCCAGGATAGGCCAGCTGAGATGTTTTTATTTAGTTAGTTTTTTTATTCATTTATGATTTTTGTTTTACCATGAAAGGCACACTGAGCTGTGACAGCTCATTTCTTGTTGCATCCTGGGATTGGGTTACATGGACCTGTTTTATGATCGGAGGAATGTTGGCCATGTTATCAGGGAAAACTCCGCTGCTCTTCATCGATAAGTGCCATGAGATCTTTAACTTCCCCTGGACAATGACCAGAGATGGGCAGAATGGACCACTGTTTCACTTCTCATCCGAAGAATGGCACCTCAGCAGCGCAGCCCCCCTCCCGAATGACACTCCAGGATCAGTCATGGATATTACGTAAAGTAGCTGGTATGGGGCTAGAACTCATGGCCTTCCAATCTTCGGGCCCCAGAAGCGAGTGTGCTACCTGTTGAGCCACTGATGCCTCATTTGGGAGGAATGAGTATGCAGAAGTTTGTTTGTTTCTCTGCCTGTCTTTTCTGTTACGTTGGATATATGCTGTTTGCAGGACAGTGGTGTGAGAAAGCTTCAGAAAACATCCCCGTCCTCTTAATAATTGGCCTAAGCACCTCTGATCGTTGGATTATGTGCTAGCCAAGCCTTCGGATGTCCTTGTGGAGTGGAGTGTATGCTATCCATACTGCACTAGCTGCTACAAGCATTACTATGAAAGAACTGTGGATAATGGTCTGGCATGGAAAGGGAGGGGACTGCATAGGATTTGAGATTGGAAGTAGGTTTTCAAAGATAGTCTTTTTTTTCTCATAAATTATTTTGACAGTCTTTTAATCCGAGAGATTTATTTTGAAAAAGATATGCAAAACCCTATCCTTAGAAAAATTGTAAAAAGTGCCAAATTAAACAGCTAGCAGAACCAAAAATAGCAGACAGGAACATGTTACAAATTCTAAGTAGTAGTCAGTTGTAGCTTTTTATTTCTGAAGTATTTTTCGTTTTCCATTTTCTCATTAGAAAGTTTTCTATGTGTCAGTATTCTGCTCAGTGTGTGGAACAGCACTCTGCCTGGCACTTGACATATCTAGTTCTGTCCCCTGCCGACATCCTCAGCACTGTGACTTCACTGGCTGTGACATCACAGATGATTGACCTGGCAACTACGGAGTGTCTCTTCCTGAGTAGCTGTGATATCGTAGTCAGTGAGGTCACAATGCTGATGATGATGTAGTGGGGGGAATAGAACTAGATAGGTCAGCTGCCAGGCAGAGTGCTGTTCCACAGATTATACCTACAAACGGGTAAAAAAGGCCTTCTAATTAACCAAGGGGAAAAGAAAAAGCACCTCAGATATAAAAGATAATAGTTGATTGCTTTTAAAAAACCCATATTAATTTTAGGCAGTACATTTATTAGCTCTTTATTTCCACCATGTACATGCTCAAAAAACTAAAAGAAAACCACAGCATTGTCCTAATAAAACCTAATAGCGATCTCTAACCATTATTTAGCCATAGTGACTGGTTCACACCACTACCATGGCATTATTCTCAACTCAGCTCAGAATTTATTTGTGAAAAGCTCAAGTCAGCAAGTACCCAAGCGCTTGATCATTCAATAACATAAAAATAGCAGTCAAAAGCAGCGTAAATAACATTTCATACACATATCTAAAATACAGTGTAATCATCAAAATTCGGTCATACTCCGGAAAAGCAAGATCATATAAATATGTTTTTAGTTCAGATTTGAAGTCTGTGGCCCACAGAATTATCTCTGAATTTCAGAGCAGCAGGCACAGTGGCAGTGTTCAAACGCCAGGACATCTTACTGTATTCTGACTAATGCAGTATGGTCTCACCATAGGACTGCCCCGGAGCTGAAGTGGTTAATGGAACCTATGCACATGATGGAATGCTAGGCTCGAGCTCGGTTTTCAAACCACTGTCCCTGGTAAACAATCTCTAACCATCAGATTCTTTACTCCGCTTTCCTCAGTAAGACATCTCCGAAGAGCTCTCCTTCATCTCTTGAAGAAAGTTTATTTTCTCGGTTTTTATACCAGTAAATTTATTTTTGTTTGGTGTTCTTATCACTGTCCTTGGTTTTCAGGTAGTAATTGTTTAGATTTTAGTTTATAAAGGGCAAGTAGTAGTTTTCTCCCCGGATCCCTAACCGAAGGGAAACCAACAGTTCCATTAGATTTTCTTTATATTGTATTTGTTAGTTTTAAGAATTTCTGACTCGGTGTAGTCGGTAGTTATTTAAAAACTTATACCGGAGTAATTTTCCAGTTTGTGGGTCCCTATTTTCAACCGGGTAACTCCTGGGTTTATACTTTTGGAAAACTGGTTTCTTTTTCGGTGTAACAACCGATGACAAAGAAAAAAAATAAGTCTATTTAGTCTTTCTGTATACCTTTCTTATATCACAGAAACCAAAAAGAGAACAGGACCCACAGGTTTCCAGCACTGCGCAGAGTGCGAAACTGTTTGCAAAGGCTGATCCTCACTTAATTTATCTGTTCTGTCTGGGGTTTGACTACCTTCAGACAGACTGTGAGATCTGCGGTAATTTTTCTCAGTCCACCCTTGATAGATGGTTAAAAGAGACTAAGGGAAAAAATGTTGGATAAGGCTGCTAACCCGGCTACCAAAGAAAAAATTACTCACCTTAGTTGTTTCTTCTAATGGAGTCTTGCTATATTATAGACATCAGCAGTTTGATCCAGCTCTAGAACTGCCCCGGAGTGAAATGGTTAAAACCATTCCAAAATAGAATTTTGGCACGAGAACAGCTCTATCTGTGTCATTTCAAACTTGAACTGTCAGATCTTTACGAGCCAAACTCACTAAGGTCTGTGTGGAAGCTGTAACCTACACTAGCCAAATGGCTACCTAAATAATAACAACCATTGATGGTCCCAACACCCAAGACTCAAGTCAGGGGACCAGAAATACTAACACCATTCTAATAATATGAAAATGGAACATAAGTATAATAAAACACACACACGCGTACACATACCCCCAAAGTCCCAAAGGGGACAAAATGCTAACAGGACATAAGTAGTGCCCACACTAAGTTGCCCGCACCCCACCAAGTAGAGGTTCTGAGAGGGGCAGGTTGGGGGGGAGGTCTATAATATAGCAAGACTCCATTAGAAGAAACAACATTACTAAGGTGAGTAATTTTTTCTTCAAACAACATGAAGTCTTGCTATATTATAGACATTAGCAGAATACACAGCAGTACCTCCATGGAGGAGGGGCAGAACCTACTTAGGGAATAGGCTCTGAAGAACAGCTGTGCCAAACCGAGCATCTGTCCTGGCCTGGACATCCAGGGAGTAATGCTTGGTAAAAAGTGTGTACTGCTTTTCCAAGTAGCAGCCTGGCAAATCTCTAATAAAGGGATATCTGGCAGCACCTAGAGACGCAGCTGTACCTCTGGTAGAATGAGCCTCAAACTGGGGCTCTGCCCACTTTCTGATAACAAAATTGGATACAAGAGATAATCCACCTGGCTATTGATCTCTTAGTGGCAGGTTTGCCTTTCCCAACTTCACCATAGGTAAGGAAAAGTTGGAGGATTGAACCTGTGACCTTTGAGTGCAGCTATATAATAACTAAGAGCTCTCTTAACATCCAGGCTGTGCAACCTCCTCTCACCCGAAGAGGAGTGATCAGTGAAAATACTGGAAGGGAGATAGATTGATTAAGATGGAAATCTGAAACCACCGTAGGCAAAACTTCCTATTAGTCCAAAGGACTACCTTATCCCTGTGGAAAGAAATAAAGTCAGTCTACACTGACAAGGCTTGCAATTCACTTATGCGTCTGGCAGAAGTGATAGCCACTAGAAAAACAGTTTTCCAAGTTAGGTACTTAAGCTCTGCAGAAGACAGAGGTTCAAAAGGGGGTTGCATTAACTGGGCAATGCAAACATTAAGGTCCCAAGCAGGGGCCGGTTCCTGAAAGGGAGGATTAGTATGGAGTAATCCCTTAAAAAACTTGGAAAACACAGGATGAGAGGAAAGAGGGGATGACTTTCCTGCTGACACAAAAGCAGACACAGCTGCCAAATGAACTCTCAGGGTAGCTGGTCTGAGACCCAGGGAATTAAGATGTACCATGTAATCTAACAAAATGGGCAATTCAGCAGATTCTGGGGAAATATTTTTCCCAGCACACCAAATGGAAAACCTTTTCCATTTAGAACTATAAGTAGCCCTAGTGGAAGGCTTTCTGGAAGCCTTTAGGATCTCAAGAACACCCTGAGAGAGGTGTAAATCAGCAATTCTAACTCCTCAAGAGCCAGGCCTTGAGGTTGAGGAATTTGAGGTCCGGATACCAAACCCTTCCCTGGGCACAAGTCAACAGATTGTGATTCCTGGGGAGGCACAGGGGAAGATGGACTGTCAGAGACAGAAGGAGTGGGTACCAGGGCTGCCTGGCCCAATCCGGGCAATCAGAATCACCCTGCAAGGCTGAGATCTGATTTTGACAAGTACTTTGAATAGGAGAGGAAAGGGGGGGAAAGCATAGAGGAACTTCCCCTCCCAATCCAGAAGAAGGGCATCCAGGGGAACTGAGCCCAGCACTGGAGGCCTGCAACAGAACAGAGGAAGTTTGTGATTGTCTGGGGCTGCAAAAGACCTATCTGAGGGATGCCCCACCTGGCAAAAACTATCCCCAGCACTTGAGGATCCAGGGACCATTCGTGATGGCCCTGGGAAATCCTGCTGAGGGCATCCGCTAGGACATTGTCCTTCCCTGGAAGATGAACTGCTATGAGGGAAGTGTTCCAGGGAATAGGCCAGAGACCACAACTTCATTGCCTCGGTGCACAAGGCCAAGACCGAGTGCGCCCTGTTTGTTGATGTACCACATTGTTGTGGTGTTGTCTGTTCTGACTTGTATCACCTTGTCGTGGACAGATGCAGAAAAGCTTGAAGAGCTAAAAGACAGCTCTGAGTTCCAGCAAATTGATGTGGAGCAGAGATTCCTGGGGACCAAACTCCCTGAGTGGAAAGGTCGCCCATGTGGGCTCCCAACCCAGAAGGGAAGCATCTGTAGTGAGAGTCAAGTCGTGAGAAGGGGAAATGAAGGGACCCCCGCTCTTAAATTGCTCTGATCCTGCCACCACTGGAGAGCTAGGATCAAGGTTAGAGTCACTGGGACCAACTTGGAAAGGGGGTCTCTTCTCTGAGACCAAAAGGTTCTCAAGTGAAACTGAATGTCTCTCATCTGAAATCTGGCTCCCTGCACAACAGCTGTGGATGCAGCCATGTGCCCCAGGAGCTGCAGAAAGTGTCTTGCTGGTGAGAGACCTGCAGAGTGAAGGAAGAGGCCAGAGCCACTAAATTCCTTACCTTTCTGGGGAAGAAAGGCTCTGGCTATGTCCAATTCTGCCCCTATAAAGGTGAGTACTGGACTGGTTCCAGAACCGACTTTGGTAGGTTTAGCAGAAAACCCAGGGAGGTGAGAAGCTGCTGGGTGACCTGCAGGTGAGATTTTACCTGTTCTGGGGACTGGCCTACAATGAGCCAGTCGTCTAGATAGGGAAAAACAGCAATCCTCTGCCTCCTTAAGTGGGCCACTGCCACTGCTAGACACTTTGTGAATACCCTTGGAGCAGAGGTAAGGCCGAAGGGCATTGCTCTGAACTGGTAATGACCTGAGGGCAGTTCGAATCTGAGGTACTTTCGATGGGATCTTCTGATTAGGACATGGAAATAGGCATCCTTGAGGTCCAGGGAGGCTAGCCAGTCCCCTGGCCTTAGGGAAGGTAAAATCATTGCCAGAGTTACCATTTTGAACTTTGGTTTCAAAAGATGCTTGTTCAGATATCTGAGATCTAAAATGGGCGCCACTCTCCTGTCTTTTTGGGGTAAGGAAGTATCTGGAATACAGACCCTGCCCTGATGCGGGGAGGAACCCTTTCTACTGCTCTGAGAGCTAACAGGGATGAAACCTCTGTTTCAGAGCGAGGGTCTCTGAAGCACTTGCAGGTAGAAAAGTCTGCTTCTCAACTTGGGAAACTTTTGAAGCTGAGAACCAGACCCTGGCTTACTACTTCAGAACCCACTTGTCTGAGGTTAAAGAAGCCCAATTCTGACTGAAGTAAGCCAGCTTGCCCCCACTGGTACAGGAGAACGGGCCCTGGGCACCCCATCAGGTGCCTGTTTCGCAGGAGTTTAGGCTGGGGGTGGGAGCAGTCTGCCCACCCTCGCCTGCCCCTGCCTCTGAAGAAGCCCCTCTGAGCAAAGGCAGAGGAGGCCTGAGTCTGGTAGAAAGGCCTGCGAAAAGGCCTACCCCTACCCCTGGGGGCATGCCTTTGAGGAGTGGCTTGCCGCTCCTTAGCCTGGGCACTCTTGTAAGTAGTCCTATATTCATCCATCTTCTTCATGTAGTTCTCTGTCTGCTGTCCAAACAGAGAATTTCCCACCACAGGAGAATCCATAGCCTTAGTCTGGGTATCCTGTGACAAACTAGTACACCTGAGCCAGGCCAACCTACAAAAAACTACAGATGTGGCCATGACCCTAGAGGAAACATCATTAACATCCACAGCAGCATGAAACTGAACCTTAGAGGCTTCAATGCCATCAGCAGCCACCTGTTCTAGTTCACTAGCCAGCTGGCCATGGGCCTGCTGGCCAGATTGCATAACAGTATCCCATCTAGATTTCTGATACCTAGCTACATAAGCCATATAATTTGCTTGCCTGAGTCCCAGAGAGGCTGCCATATACTGTTTTTGCCATGGCATCAATCTTCCTGGAATCCTTGTCAGGAGGATGTGAAGCCAAGGGAATATTAGCTTTATCACAGGCAGCAGCCTGAACTACCCAACATGACTGCATTGCTGAGAAAGGAATTCTGTATCAGGGCCTGACAATGTATACCTTCTGTCCATCTTTTTATCTACAGGAGGCACAGAATTAGGAGCTTTTAAAATTTTAATTATTTGTTTCCTAAAAGACTTATGTAAAGGAATAGACAACCTCCTAGACTCTGGAATATCCATCATTTCTACAAAATCAGGCTCCTCTTGCTCATCCACAGCCTCTTCTGAAGGAAGCTGGAGGGTTTCAGCAACTTTTTTATAAAACATAAAATGAGATGGGGACTCAGACAGCATAGGGGAGATTCTAAAGGTCTGTCTGGGAGATGTCCGTTCAATGGGCACACCAGACCTTCCCAGCCACATTCATACTGTTCATAATCCTCCTCCCCTCCTCTGGTTCATAAAATTCCTCAATATCATAATCCTGAACCACTGGGACGGACGAACCGACCTTTTACCAGATAGTGGTGGTTGGACGGACCCTGAGACAGTGACTGGACAATTTGTATGGCTTTTGCTATCTCTGCAGCAGTTGGAGAAGGAATTTTGGACTCCAGACCTGCTGATTTTCTTGTTTTCTTTACTGGAATTGGTTCCTCAGAACCAGCTTTTCTTTTGCCCGAGGAAGTCTGGCCCTGGTCAGAGGGCACTCCCTCTGGTTCGGTTGGCAGCGAACTGGGCTGGCCATCCGGGTCAGCGGATTTTTTGGCCTCTCGTTCCCTGAGCCTGCCCAATCTGTTTTCCAGGGTAGCTGCAGGGAAATTCTTACATACTTGGCAGTCTGACTGGAGGTGGTCAAACCCCAGACAATAAACACATGTGGTGTGTGGGTCAGCCTTGGCAAAGACTTCCCACAAACATCACAGTGTTGAAACCCAGTGGGCCCGTTTTTCTTTTGGGTTTCTCAGACATAATACCAGCCTAACAAAAAACTTGCCCTTTAGCGGCAGTGCCAGGCAAGACACCCTTATCGGTTCTAACTTGGGTATCCGCGAGGTATTGGAAAAAAGCAGTAATAAATCCGTATTTTTAGAACCGATAAGAACCGGAACCGCACTCTAAAATAGTAACTTTTAGTTTTAAATGAGTTTTAAACCCACTGATCGGTTCAAACCGAACCGATAACTTACAAGTTCCACACAGACAAAACCTTCATTTACTAGGTTACCACAGATAGAGCTTGAACTGAGACGGTTTTGCGGTTAAAATAAAACTATTCTCGGTTAAATCCAACGAGAAAACACTTTAAACCGAGAAATGAACCGAGCAGAAGGAGGAATCTCCGGAGCGACTGTTCACTGAGGTGGAGTAAAGAATCTAACAGTTCAAGTTTGAAATGACACAGATAGAGCTGCTCTCGTGCCAAAATTCTATTTTGGAATGGTTTTAACCATTTCACTCCGGGGCAGTTCTAGAGCTGGATCAAACTGCTAATGTCTATAATATAGCAAGACTTCATGTTGTTTGAACAGTCTACTGAACCGGAGGGACTGCCCTGTGACAGGGGCAATAGTTCCACAAAAAAGAGAACCGCAGATAAGGCTGATGAACCGGCTGTCGCGATTAAGAAAAAGCGTAAAGAAAAGCACCAGGAACCGCAACCGGTCCCAACAGCGGTTCCTTCTGCTGAAGAGATTGCGAACGCAATCAGAATTATTCAGTCTTTGCAGTCTCCAGTTCCAGTTGATAAACAGCCGGTTCCGTGAACTCCCGGTTCTCAAGTCCCCGGTTTAATAGACCAGGGTGGGGAACAGTTTGAGGATGTTGGTCTTGCTGAAGACCCAGAGGAGGATTATGGAGATGATGATTATGACAAACCTATAGAGCCAGACATCTCTCCTGACCCTCACAGGTCTGATTCCCCTAATAAGGGAGCTGAGGATTTTTCCTCATACTTTGCTTTTATGAAGCAAGTTGCCCAGCCTCTTGACCTCCCTTCCCATGAGTCTCTGGAAGATGAGGAAGAAGAAGAAGACTATAAGGAAATGATAGATGTTCCTCCATCAAAAAGGCTACTCCTCCCTCTGCACAAGCTTTGAGGAGGCAGACCATGAACATTTTGGAGACTCCCATTTTTGTCCCTCCAACCAATAAGAAAGTGGACAGGAAGTATTGGGTGGATAAGTCTGGGGCCGAATTTCTGTTTGGGCACCCCAGCCATGAAGGTGTGGTTCAGGCTGCAGCTTATGACAACGCTGGCATCCCCGAGAAAGATTCCAGGAGGATGAACTCTGTAGCAAAAAGGTTTATTTGGGATCCTCCCTAGCCATTAGGCAGGCATCCTATATGGCATATTTAGCCAGATATCAAAAATCTGTGTGGTCTGCAGTACTAGAAATTGCCAAGTCTGTTCCCCCTTCAATGGCTGATGACCTAGAGGAAGCAGCTAAGAGGGGCATTGAAGCTTCAAAAACCCAGTTTAGGATGGCAGTGGATTCAAATGACACTGCATCCAGGCAAATGGCTTCAGCAGTGTCCTTGAGAAGGTTTGAATGGCTAAGAACCACTAACCTCTCACAGGACACACAAAATAAAGCCCTGGATTTTCCCTGTGACCCTGTGTCTCTGTTTGGACAGCAAACAGAGGCATATATGAAAAAAATGGATGATTACAAAGCTGCTTATAAAAGTGCAACAGTAAAGGAGAGAACTGCCAACCCTCAAAGGTACCATTCTAGGGGTGGCAGGGGCAAGACTCCTTACTGGCCTTATTTTCAGCCCCAAGTCTTTCCCCAGTATCAGCCCCACTGTCCAGCAAGTAGCTTAATCAAAGCAGACTCCCTGAGCAGAATGTCCGGATCGCCTCCCTACTACCAGTAGGGGGCAGACTGGCCCACTACTTCCAGGAATGGAAAAACATTACCACAGACAAGTGGGTTCTGGAAGTAGTGGGCCTGGGGTTGGTCCTCAGCTTCAAAGCCAAATCAAGGCTAAGGTCAAAGGCTTTCAAGCCCTCTTCCCCATCAGAAACAGCCCTACTGGAAAAGGAAGTGTCATCTCTTCTGCTGCTTCATGCGGTAGAACTAGTCCCTGCCATTCAAAAAGGCAAGGGTCTGTATTCCAGATACTACCTTACACTAAAGAAAACAGGGGAGTAGCATCCCATTCTGGACTTCAGATACCTGAACAAGCACTTGGCAAAACCAAAATTCAGGATGGTCACTGTATTTACCATTATACCTACTCTAAGACAGGGAGACTGGCTAGTATCCCTGGACTTAAAAGAAGCTTACTTCCATATTCCAATCAGAAGGTCTCACAGAAGGTACCTCAGATTCAGGTTGCTATCAGGCCATTATCAATTCAGAGCAATGCCCTTCAGACTAACATCTGCTTCAAGGGTGTTCACAAAATGCCTAGCTGTCATGGTGGCACACCTAAGACGGCTAGGGGTGTCAGTGTTTCCCTATCTGGATGACTGGCTCATTGTAGGCCAATCACAGCAACAAGTGAGAGAGGCACTTTCAATCACTCAGACCACCTTGTCCTCCCCAGGATTCCTAGTCAATCAAAAGAAGTCTGCTTTAGAACCTGTACAGTTGCTCCAGTTCATAGGGGCAGAATTGGATACAATGACAGGAATGGCTTACCTTCCTCAGGACAGGGTGTACAGCCTTATTCAAATAGCCAAGTCTTTCTCACTTCATGTCCCCAGACCAGCAAGGCATTTCATGCAGCTGTTAGGGCACATGGCAGCCTCCGCTGTAACTGTCCCAGGAACCAGGTTTCGGATGAGAGACATCCAGTTTCATCTCAGAGAGTAATGGTCTCAAAAGAAAGACCCCTTATCAAAGCTGGTCCCAGTCACGGCCACCCTTATTCAAGCTCTGCAGTGGTGGCAGGTGAGGGAGCACCTCAGACACGGGGTACCTTTCCTACAGCAGTCCCCTTCTCTGGTGCTTACCACAGATGCTTTCCTTCTGAGGTGGGGAGCATACTGCCCACAGCACGTGGTGGAAGCAGGAATCCCTTCTGCACATCAGTCTTCTGGAGCTCAGAGCAGTTTTTCTGGCCCTTCAGTCCTTTGCCATTCAGGTGGTAGGGAAGGTGATACAGGTCAGAACAGACAACACAACCACCATGTACTACATAAACAAGCAAGGAGGCACAAGGTCAACCCCTCTTTGCGCAGAAGCTATGCAAATCTGGACACTAGCATACTCTCTAAAGGTGTCCCTTTCAGCTGTTCATCTCCCGAGCAAGGACAATGTCCTGGCGGATGCCCTCAGCAGGATAAACCAGAATCACCATGAATGGTCACTGGACAGGCCTTGCAGACCATTTTCAGGAGGTGGGGCACCCCAGAAGTGGATCTCTTTGCAGCCCCAGACAATTACCAGCTCCCAGAGTATTGCTGCAGAGCCCCCCAGCAGGGGCACAATTCCTTTGGATGCACTCCTGTTGGATTGGGCAGGGAAGTTCCTGTATGCTTACTCTACTCTACTACTGAAAGTGCTGAACAAGCTCAGGCTTCAACCAGCCTCAATGATTCTCATTGCCCCAGACTGGGCCAGGCAGCCTTGGTACTCCATACTTCTCTCAGTGTCAGTAGCCAAGCCAGTCAGTCTTCCCAGGAGGTACAATCTACTGACCTCCTCTCAGGGCAGAATCATGTACCCCAACTCATTATCCCTCAGACTCAAGGCATGGCTCTTGAGGACCTAGAGTATGCGGACTTGAATCTTTCAAAAGTTGTTATGGACATACTGAGGGTTTCCAGAAAACCCTCCACTAAGAAAATATATGCCTGTAAATGGAAAAGATTTTCCTTCTGGTGCCAGGGCAGAGGCCTGGATCATTCTCAAGCTAACATTTCTGTTGTCTTGGCCTATATGGCTCATTTGCACTACACAGGTTTAACTGTTTCCACTCTGAGGGTGCATTTAGCAGTTGTTTCAGCTTATTTATTAGCAGGGAAAGCTTCTTCTTCTTTTTCTTCCTCTTCAGCTTCAAAGCCAGTGTTCAAAACATTCTTTAAAGGGCTGCTACACTTACACCCACCACACAGGGAGCCCACTCCCATGTGGGATTTGAATATTTGCATTGCTCATCTCATGCATCCTCCATTCGAACCCTTGTCATCAGCAGACCTGAAATATGTGACTTGGAAAACTGTATTTCTGGTTGCCATTACCTCTGCCAGGAGGATCAGTGAACTCCAGGCTTTATCCACAGAGCCAGGATATATTGCAGTTCATAGGGACAAGGTAGTCCTTAGAACTAACAGAAAGCTTTTGCCTAAGGTGGTATCAGATTTCCATCTTAACCAGTCAATTACCCTACCAGTCTTCTTTACAGATCTTTCCACTTCAGGTGATCGTAGGCCGCACAACCTTGATGTAAAAAGGGCAGTCAGTTACTATCTCGACCACACAAAGGGTCACAGACAAAACCAAACCCAGCTCTTCCTTACCTTTGGGGAGGCAGGGAAAGGAAAACCTGCCACAAAACGATCCATTGCCAGATGGATTGTAACCTGTATCCAGTTCTGTTATAGCAAGGTGGGTAAGGAGCCACCTGCAGGCCTCAGGGCCCATTCAACTAGGGGTACTACAGCCTCCCTAGCAGCTGCTAGGGACATCCCCCTAGTAGATATCTGCAAAGCTGCAACTTGGAAAACAGTCCACATATTTACAAAGCATTATTGTTTGGATGTCCAAGCCAGAGGTGATGCCAGGTTTGGCACTTAGTCTTGCAGAGCCTGTTTCCTAGATAGGTTATAGGCCCACCTCCAAAGGCACTGCTTGGTAATCTGCATTAGTCAGAATACAGTAAGAGTTCCTGGGGTTTGAAGAAAAAATTACTCACCTTAGTAATCTTGTTTCCTCTAAGGGAATCTTACTGTATTCTGAGCTCCCTCACTTCCTCCCCTTCTGATACCTGTGGTCACTGCATTACAGCTGTGCTACAGTTGTTGCAAACCTGGGGAGCATATACTGTTTCTATTTTGGGTATCTGTGACTTGAGTCTTCTAGGATGCCTAGGGTTTTTGGAAGTATTTGAAACGGGGCAATTCCCACATAATTTTCTCCTGCCATTTCTGGTGCAGGGAGGTTTTTATGATTGTTAATATTATTACTATTATTATTATTCTCCATTAAGAGGAAACTGCTTAATGCATGCTTCGTAAGAATCTGACGGTTAGAGATTATTTACCAGGGACAGTGGTTTGAAAACCGAGCTCGAGCCTAGCATTCCATCATTTGCATAGGTTCCATTAACCATTTCAGCTCCGGGGCAGTCCTATGGTGAGACCATACTGCATTAGTCAAAATACAGTAAGATTCCCTTAGAAGAAGCAAGATTACTAAGGTGAGTAATTTTTTTTGCTGCTCATGGTGTCAGTAACCAAGCTTCAGGAAAGATCCCAGGGACATTAGGGTACTGGTCCAAGAGGTGGAGCTAGCATCCCAGAGGATGCTGTCCTCTTACGGGGAGGAAGGGCCGCAAGCTGCACTGCACTACCACCTCAGTGACCACAGATGGCTGTGTAGCTGGAGAAGCTTCTGAATGGGATGACGCCGGCCATCTCCATGTACCAACACAAATGTGCACCTTGGAGCCAAAATTGCCAGCATCACAGAGGAAGTGGGGAAAAACAACAAGGAGAAGCCCTGGTGTGAATAGTAAGAAGTTCAGCAGTCTCGAGCTCCACCGGATCAGCTGCCTACTACCCCACACTGAGCCTGCCATATGGGGTGGGGATGCTGACCCTCACAGGCTCCACCATGGGGTGGGGTTAAAGGGTGGATAACCGTCAGAGAAGGAACAGAGAAAGCTGGGTGGTGACTGGCAGAAAGGGCAGCACCTGTGATAGGAGACAGAGAAAAAAAGGGGCTAGCCCATTGGTGCAGTAGTAGGGCTACTGCTTGCCATGCTTGCAACTTGGATTCAGAAATGAGCCTGGGTCATCAGGACAGGCCAGGGGTGCAGGATTGAGCACCCCAGACCATAGGTGGTAGTGTGGCTGGAGGGCTGAGGAAGGGTGCAGTCATCAGTGCTAGGCACCCTTGCATGCAGGCACTATGATGACATGGCACGCAGCGTCCCTAGGAGGGTAGAAAAACAGAAAAAGGCCCCAGTCGCAGAGACAGAAGACCCTGGTATATTTAAGCCATGCACCTCTGCCTCTGTGCACTGCCTGACACTATATGAAGCTGGGGGGCACATCCTCCTACCCCATCTCTGCCTTGGGGGACATGGCTCAGTTGAGGACCAGTGACTAGGTAAGGTGATACAGGGGGTCCTCTAGGCCATGAGAGCTCTGGGTGGAATCTGAGGCTGGAGATGTGAAGGGGGGCTTAAATAATTAAACAAAAAAAAAAAAGAATTGTTTGAGTCCAGTATAGTATTGGAATTTCTTGAAGGCAGTCAAAATCGAATGCTCAGGAAGCATTACAGGTCGCTGGAACTTTGACTTGATACTGTGTAATCTGGAAATAAAGGGGGACAGATACATGCCATATTTGAATGTAAGACTGGAGCAAAATTTGACAATGTTAGAATTCCAGTTCACAGCTAAACAACTAGAAACGTACAGATCAGTCAACGCACTTCGTCTAGCGAATCATGGTGCGACAACAGCAATTTGCAGGCTTCCCAGGCTTACTGTGTTATTTACAGTACAGACATGTAATTTGAAAAGCTCCAGACTAGTATTCAGATTGCTTGCTGGACAGATGGGTATTGTTTACCAGTCTAGCCACATTTCTTCTTTCTGTCAACGAATCTGGTATTACAGTGCTGGTGCAACACACACTCTGGTTTATTTTTATCTGTTGTTTAGGATCCCTATGTGGTAAGCATGCTGGGTAAAATAATCCACTTCATATCTTTCACTTGTCAGTTAGGGCATGCTTCTTAAACAGCAACTCTGCACTTCAGCGTGTACTTTAATAAATAAGATATTTCCCCTGTTGCAATTTACCAGAGAATGCATTTTTTTCATTTTCAATGTTCCTTTCCAAGATTTACAGCACTTCTTGGTAGTCCATCTAAAAAGTCTGTATAGAAAACATTCTAAAACATTTGCCTCTCCCGTTAACCTCACAGTGCCTTTGTTTCTGATATCATAGTGATCACTATGACAATGGTCTGTGATGTCACAAACAGCAATTATGTGGTTAGTAGGGGAGCACGGGGTACATTTTGAAAGAATCAGTGAAATAATTGCTGCTTTATCTACAATATTTAGTAGACCAACAGCAGGGGAAAGTAAAAAAATAAACAGAAAACAGTAAAGTTAAAACATAATTGGTGTAAATCTAGTGTTTTTAGGTTTTTTATCATAATAGAGAGTTGCTCTTTAAATATGAAAAATGCAGACCAGAGCAATATAGTTGGTACTCCTTAGTAGACACCAAATCCAGCAGGGTCTACTGCGCTCATCTCACGTCTGAAACAAATAAAATGCTGAAATGAAAAATAAAGAATAATCCGAAAAAAACATTGTTTTAAAACCTTCACAATTGTTATTTCTGTTTTCCTTTTGAAGTGGGGGGAATAGTTCTGAAATATTTTTTGAATACTCTTTAATTCAACCCTCCCCAATCTCCCAACTGCTACAGGGCTCCAACTCCTACTGGGCTCCTTCTTTCCAATAGCTCCCTTTGCCTTTGCTGCAGTGTAAGCCTCCTCATCTTGGCATCCCTGCTGGGCACCTGGTATAGCTCTGTGACTCCCCTTGTGGTGGTGTCCCCCCTCTAGGCTGTGGCAGACCCAGTGAGGGAGTTGAATATCAAAGTGACAGTTAGGGATGTGGATGCAATGACGGGCCAAGGCTTGCGATAGCGTGCTAGGGGCAGGTGGGTGGGTTATCCTCAAGAATTTGCTCCAGTAAGGCTGGCCTAGTGGCGTAGAGGTCTGAGGCGCTGGGCACCTTATCTCCTGCCATGCCGGTGACCCGGGGTCGGGAATGGAACCGGGTTGCTCGGGGGCCAGCGGCGAGAGGAAGGATCGAGCATCACAAGACAGCTCTTCATCATCGGTGAGGGGGGTTAGAGTGGCGCTCTGCTTGCCTGCCACCCAGTGACGTCTGGGTGGCAGCACATGCACATCACCATGCAGGGAAGGGAAGCCATGTGCAGGGCGCTGGGGCCATCTCCGCAGAAGCAGAGCTCAGACATCGCTCCCATTGCACATACATGGGGCCAGGGGAGAAAATGGAGAAAAAAAAACACCCCAGGCAGTAGGATGAATGACCGACCCTCCACAGGCCCTACACCAGTGGCCGGGCACAACCACAAGTCCTGTGGCACAGGACAACAGTTAAGGTAAGTCCCGGAGGAGCTGGGTGACGGGGCTGGGGGTTGGTCAGAAGGGGGCTGCCAGGGGGAGGACCAGGAGATAAATGTAGGATGGAGAAAAAAAAAAGAATTTGCTCCAAGTCCCACTGACATCAGGGATGGGTTAGAGAAGGAAGGGTTCTGGGTCGTGTGGTTGCAGTCACCCCTCACCTCTGGGCCACCCAGTCAAGCAGTGAGAGATTTCAGTATCCTACCTGTAGGCCTCACATGTCCCCTGGGGACTGTGCTCTGCCTGCGGCTGAGTCAGACTGAGACCCTGAGCCTGGGACTCAAATGAGAATCCCTCATGTGGAAAATGAGCATGCTTACCTGTAAGCCCTTGGGCTGACCTAGTAATGGATATTATGGTGAAATTTGGAGCCTGGATGCAGAATTAGAAATTCTTCTAAGTAAGCACTGTCACATACATGTAGTAATTTAAGTTAGGGAGGGACTCAAGAGCCAACATGCTCCCCCGGCCCCCAGCTTCATAAGCGAGATTAATATGAATGATGTGCAAACATGTACTAATTGAAATGCATTCTTTTGTTGATTTAGTTACCATTTTTGGCAAGGAAAGGCACACTAAGCTGTGATAACTTGTTTCCAGGTGCATCCTGGGAGGGTGGGCTACATGGACCTGTTTTTATTGATGGGGGAATGTTGACCATGACACTGAGGAAATTCCCCTCCTCTTCCAGTAGGCTGGAACCGCTGACCGTCTGCCAAGATGGCCGCCTTGAGTGTTACTGTGTACGGGGAGCCTGTTTCTCCTCCACCCTCTGCCATGGATGTGTATTTGGCTGTTTTATTTCTGGATATGGCTACTGACCTGGCTGAACGTTTGCCTGTGCTGGCGCCTCTCCTGCAGCCTGTGTTTTTGGCTGGCTCTCTGATGCCTTGTTCCTCTGGGGATTTGGTCTTGCCAGAATCCGGAGTTGTTTTGGACCTGCGTACCCTGTTATTGAAGACTGTGTTGCATGCCTTGCTGGATTTGGATGATGGTGCTGTGCTGATGCCTCCCTCAGTTTTCGCAGTCTGGGTTACTACTTCTTTGCCTTGATTCCCCGGAGACTGTGTACTGCCAAAACCTCAGGGGTCTTCTCCCTGGCCTGTGGCACTAAAGCTCTCCTTTGGGGTCTGCTCTAGACTCACACAGATTGCCACTTCTTCCACTCCAACAGGATGGCATCCCTCAGCTTCGAATGCTGTTGCAATTGTAAGTTCAGGAACGGTGCTTCCAGCACTTTTGGATTTGTGTGCTGCTTCTACAGATGATGAGCATTTTCCTCTTAATTTGGACACTGTTCTGGCTGATTTGTTGGTTAAATCTCCCTTTGAACGGCCGCTGCGTTCAACCCACACTCTCTGTCGAGCTTCAGTTAGCCAGGATATTGACTTAATGGGGATTTCTTCCATTGCAGCACAGGACATTCCGGTACCACTTTCCCTGATTTCCCAATCCTTTCAAGCTGCCTGTTTTGCCTCCTGCTCTGCCTCTTCTGCCTGCACCCACAGATGCTGTACTGGATCTCTTCATGGAAGTGGTGATGCCAGTCATTGACACTGCTGGTTCTATTCCTCTGGTCTCTGTGCCTGCTGTCCTGCAGCTGTGTCTGTTTACCTCCTGATACTGCTGTCATCAGCCTTTGCCTTTCTCAGTTATGCCTGTTCCAGCCTCGCTGGCTGGTCAGTACTCCTGTTCACCCGTACTGGGTCATACTGTCATATGCTTAATAGCGTACGGCATTATGGCGCATCCCAGACCTGTGTGCTTTCCGGGTTGGACTCCCCCGAAGTTAGAATCCTTAGTGGGGGGGTTCAGGGGGCACAGCCCCCTCATAATGGGGGGGTGCAGCCCCCCACAGAAGAAAAGTTAACGGGGAATCGCGCAACGCGATAAAGTCACACAGCATTCTGCCGTGCAACATTTTGACTCCGTGCCCTGTTCCCCTACCCCAGTGGGGACATCCAGTGTTTTGAGTAATTTCCCTCCTGCTGCACTTTCTGCTCCAAGGCCTACTTCTCCCCTCCTCAGGCGGCTGCTTCGTCCTCTGCCACCCCTACATCTGTATGGAGTCCTGACCAGGCCCTTCAAAAAGTCAGATGGGTCTTAGGACCCGATGGACATTCTTGGATCCCAGACTCAGCTTTGATGCCTGCCTTTTGGATTGACACCGGACTTCTGCTGTGGTTTCTACTGGATCTGTGGCATCCCCATCTACCACAGGACAGTTGCACCTGCAACCTGCACAAGGGTCCCCTTCCCCCTCCCTCTCCGTCTGCCTATGCCTCCACCTCTACTGGAGCACCTGGGAAATCAGTTCCTATTCCTCCAAAGTCCTCAGGGACTTTGACTGATATCTCTTTTAAAGCTTGTGAATCTGTTTGCAGCCTAGCCTGCTCCGGCACCTCGGCGAAATGCTGTCCACCTTAAGTACACTGGTGCAGACCAACTTCCTCCAGATCTTTCTTTTCTGGATGAGAAGCTTTTGATGGAGTCTATGGGGTTTGTGCCAGCGGACATTTTTACTATCATTTATGTTTCTGGTCCATCCTGTATGATGTGAGCTTTCAGCTTCATTCTTCCTTGGATCGCTTTTGGACTAAGTACAACTTGATGAAGTATTCTGAACTTTTACTGCCCTTCCAGTCTTTTCCCCTTACAAGACCCACTACTCGCACAGTGATGATGATGATCCAGAATGAAGGTGTAGATGTCAACAGTGTAACCTTTTGACTTACGCAATGCTACAAGGTTCTGGGCCATCCAGACTCAATTTTGGATCAATATAGCATTTGGACTGGTGGCTGGAATTTTAGGGTCCAATTTTGAGCTATGGACTCTGGTTTTGTTCATCTCCCCAAGAGCTTCTTCCTTGGCCGTGATAGGGGAGTGTGCTTTTACCCTGGCCAGCCTAAGACCTGTTTCAAGTGTGGCTCACATGCTCATCTTAGAAATATGTGTGACCAGTGGCTTTGAAGGCTTTGTCTGGAACATGGACACATTGCAGCGCAGTGCCCAAGTAAGGTGAAGTGTAATTTGTGCCACATTGAAAGTCATTCCTTCCGTACCTGTCACTGGGCTGCTCACAACAGGATGGAACAAGCCCGTCAGGTAGATTCCTTCCATGATGCTGATCCTTCCACTACTGGAGGGTCATCAGTGGGTCTGCCTCAGGTGCTTCCAGAGGTTTCTTCCTCTCTGCAGCCCCCTTCTGACCAGTCTACACCGGCTGACCAGGCACCTGCTCTGTCCTCCAGTGCCTGTGTCTGGTGCCTCTATTCAGTTGTGCTCATTTTCCCCTCCTAGTTCGGGGACCTTTGCTCCAGTTGTTTCTTCTGTGCCTTCCACTCTTTTTTCAATGCCTCATGTGTCTTCATTTACTGAGGTGCCCCACAGACTGTCTCTCCTGAACAAGTTACTTCCTGTTCCTCCTTCCCCTGCTTCCGCTGGATCCCTCCCTCTCAAGACTAGATTTAGCCACATTGCTTCATCCAGGAATTGGGGCGATATTGAGGTCGACTTTGACTCGGATGCTTCTTCCACAATATCCATGGGACCTGCGGAGTTCTTGGACGGAGAAGATGATACCTCCAAACTGACAAAACCTAGGAAATGTAAGGATGGTCCTTCTCCAGGGCTGAAATGTAAATCCAGGAAAAAACACACTCAACTTCCTTGAACTTGTGCATTGCCTTGCTTCTAAGTCAGCTCGCTTCCCTTCCTTTCATTTCAGTATGAGGGTTGTAACACTTAATGTTAACAGTATACGCAACCTGCTCCATAGGAAGGTTACTCTACGGGTCCTCCAGGATTCCCATGCTGATTAAATTTTTTTTACAGGACACCAGATTACACACTGTGTCTGACATCACTACAAACCAAAAGGCTTGGACTTCTGGCATTTCTTATTTTTCTCCTAGCGTGGATGCATACTCAGGGGTTGCCTTTTTGTTTCATCACCTTTCTCCCACTGTGTCGGACGTTCAACCAGGTCGGGCGTTGTTGCTTGATTCTCAGTTCAATCAGGCAGCCTATCGATTGATTAATATTTATGCCCTCCGATCTAAATTTAAGTGGATTTCTCTATTTTGGACACTGCAACCTTTTTTGTTTACCTCCCGGGTCATTATAATTGAGGGTGAGTTTAACTGCCCCTTTCATCTCCGAGATAGAGGGGCCAAGACATCTAAGTTGTTTTGCGATTCGATTTGCTTACAAGAAATTTGTAGTCAGTCCCACCTGGTTGATGCTTTTCATGCTCTCTACCTTGTGGGAGGGTTTACTTACCACCGGACAGATTTCGCCACCTGTATTGACAATTTTTTTTGTGCCCAGAGTTTGCACCATTGTGGAAGCTTCGGATCACTGTTTTTTGAGCTGCACAATTTCAGTCAAATCAACCCTTCTAAATGGAAAGTCTTCCTGGAGGTTCTATAATGCCATCCTGTCAGACTCTTCTTTTCAGACTGCACTTTCCTCCCTTTTATGGGCATGTACGACTGTCCAGGATCTTTACACAGACGTGGCCCTTTGGTGGGACAATATTAAACTGGCTCTGAACACTTTAGCAAGATGATGTTCGAGGTTGGTTGGCAGATTGGCCTGCCATTTAGATTTGTGTTACACCCTTTTCAAACTGATCTCTCTTCATGCTGAAAAAGGATTTTCCCTTCAAGCCCAGATTCAGTCTGTTAGAGGCCGTATGAAGTCCTTTCAGTATGATAGGGTTAAATCTCTCTTATTTGAACAGACTTACGGAACCCAGAGTAAGCATCTGACGAGGGACATTTTTCAGAGCTGTTTTCATGGGATAAAATTATGAAGAATGGATTCTCTGGTTGCCTCAGATGGTGTGTAACACGTGTCCCATGCTGAAATGCTACGGGAGGTTCAGGATTTTTTGCACGATTCAGTGGGTACCAGTTTCCCTCTAGCAGATTCGACCTCTACTTTTTTAGAGTCCTTAAGCTTACCACAGGTGTCATCCTCAGATAATGCCTTTCTTACCCAACCTGTCACTGAAGGAGAGGTTTTAGCAGCCATCTGGTCCTTACGTAAGAGAATTTCACCTGGAACAGATGGTCTGACCTCTGAATTCTTCCAGACATTTTTATCTCTCTTTGTTCCCATTCTCACTTTTGTTTTTAATTCCATTTAGACACATTTCTTTATCTGGCTCCATTACTGAAGCACTTCAAATTTTCTTATTTAAATCGGGTGATAGTAGAATCTCTTGAATTGGAGACCTAGTTGCCTTCTTGATACAGATGGAAAGATTTTGACTAACATTTTTTGTGTCAGGTTGCCTCAAATTTTTTCTAAAATTATCAATCCCCTCCAGTCCTGTTCCATCTCTGGCCTCAGAATTCGAGACAACTTATTGTTGATTCGGGAACTCCTTGCATTCTGTCATTGTCACCTTCTTGGGCATTTCCTGTTTGTTTTGGATCAAGCCAAAGCTTTTGATAATATTCCCCACAAATACCTATATTTAGTGTTGCAGAAATATGAATTCTCTGACATTTTTATTCACTGGCTTCGGCTTTTGTATTCTTGCTCAATGATTATTCTCATTATAAATGGCTGCCAAGGTTCTCGTCTTCATTTACTTCGGGGAGTACATCAAGGGTGCCCATTAAGCCCCATCCTCCTCTGTAGTAAAGATTTTGGCCTGTGTGTACGATGTCTGTTTGTCCAGGATATCCCATCTGGTGAGAATGCCATTCAGTTGATCTCTGAGATCGCCCTGTTAACTGGGTCTCGTATCAATTATTCTTATTGCCATATAATCCCCATTTGGGGTCCATGTGGTGATCCATGTGGTGATTCCTCCCTTAATTGGTAGTATTACCTTCCCCTTAAAACCTGTCAAAATTCTTGCCATTTTCTTTGGTTGCTCTAATTTGCCTGGTTTGAACTGGAGTAAGGTTTTGGACATAGGAGCCTACAAAGTAGATATGGAAATCCTGGCAATTATCCAAAAAGAAAAAGGTCAGTGTGATTAAAATGTTTTGAACCCCATTTTTCTTTATGTGAGCGCTATTTGTCCTCTCCCCCTCCATTTTGAAACCTGTTTATACAGCATTTTTTTTCACTATCATTTGGGGGAGTAGGCTGCATCCCATTAAGCGGGACAATCCTTATCTCTCATATACTAATGGGGGTTTAAACATGATGAACCCCAGGTTGTTGTTTTATAGTATTTTTTCATTATAATATTCTTCCTTTGATTTCTGTTCCTGATTCGACTTGGAAAGATTGGACTTTGGTCTGGTTGACTCTCCCCCTCAACTGAAATGGCAGAAGCCCAGACCCCTTTTCAAGCGAGTTGGCCTTTATTTTATGTTTCTGAACCCTTTTTTGACTTTTATAAAATGTCACTGATTGTCTTGGAATCTTATTCATATGCAGCATAGGAAAGCTTTTTATAAAGGTTTACTTCCCGTTGGGGTGGATATTCTTCCAGGAGTATCGCCACATGTTAGACACCAGCTTTGTTGTATTTGAATGATGTTCACTTTCCGCCCTATTATTGGGATGTGACCTTGCTCTGTTGCCATGAATGGTTGAGTGTTAAGTATAATAACAAACACAAAAGCATCACAGAGAGATTTTGCCCTCTGATTGTTGCCAGGATATGTTTGATACCATTCAACACTTATTTTTTGACTGCTCGTTTATTCTTCACTTTTGGTGCTTGAGTATTTAATGGACTGACCCATTTTGGCAGTCCTTTACCTTTGATACTTTCATTTATGGTGTTCCCAGTATCCTGTCCTCCAGGCATGATCCTTCCCTGTTGCTTCTGTTATTTGCTTGCCTTAAAGTAATGATTTGGAGGGTTTGTTGTAAATATGTATTGCAACAACTGGTTTTAGATCATGCAGCCCTGTTACGCATGGTGGAAGTGGATCTTCGGAAGCTGTGTGCTATTGAATGTTCCCAGCTCCCTCAAGCCTTGTGGATTCGCCATTGGAAGTCTTTCCCATGGGCGGTCTTCTGATTACCTCTTTGGAGTTTTTTGGTAATGATTTTTGGTTTCCTGTTTTTCCTTTTGTTTTGTTTTATTATTCCCTTTTTCCTTCTTAGTTCATACAGTTTTTCTGTGATTGCTATTCCCAGTTTGTTTGTTTTCTGTTGACATGTTCCTTGTAACCCTGTATACCTCCTGTATTTTGTTTTATTGGTTTGTATCATTATTATTTTGTTTTTCTTTAATAAACAATTCCCTTAATCTTCATTGATAAGTGATGTGGGATCTTTAGCTTTCACCTGGACTGCGATCAGAGATGGGCAGAAGGGATCTTGATTTAACATCTCATCCAAAGGGTGGTATTCTTTTCCTACTGTACTACCCAAGGTACCCTGTGATTTGCTTGGTAAGCAGAAATTTCTCCAGGTGTCCTTTGAAGGCCTGCATTGTCTTCATGTCCACTGTTTCCTCTGATAGGCTATTTCAAAGATTCACGACCCTCTAGGAGATATGCCTCCTAACTTTATTCAGTTTACCACATCTGAGTTTCAGATAGTACCCCGTCCTGATGGAGGACACCAGATCAAGCATCTCAGTTTGATCTTGTTACCCTTGAGTATGTGGAAAACTGAGAAAAACGGGTCCCCTCTCAGCTTCCTTTTGTCCAGGTGGAACATGTTAAGGGCCTCCAGCCTCTCCTCAAAGCTCTTGTCTTCCAAACCTCTGATCATTTTGACAGTCCTGTGTTTCATGCGCTCAGCGGCCTCAATGCCCCTTTTGTGCTGAGGAAGCAAACTCCTGTGAATGGTAAGAGTTAAAAAGTAATCAGCTTTTCTTTTTTATTGGTGGTGGTGGGGGCGCAAGACTGAAAAAGTTGCAGAGGTCTGCAAGCGTTTCAGGACCAGGAACCACATGTCCGCCTGCCAAGACAGACCTGATCACCAGAGAGCCATATGAACACTTGCATCACAGATCAGTAATGCCTCATGTTACTTAGCATTATCCAAAAATGCTGTCTGAATAAAATGCATGTTAATTATTTGGAACACTACACAAGGCAAAACATACAAAAAAGTGTAACTTATCGACTGTTTCCAATGGTAGGGAATTGATCATCCTATACAAATGTGTACAAGTTTCAACAAACAGGGTATACATCCGTACACATTATAGTGTACCACGCCATGTTGCTCTGCAAGAGCCAAACTTCTATCTCACTTTGTATGGACTGTCATGCTAGGTGCACAGTCTGTGCAGATATTAACAAGTCTATGCATGGATAGTTTCTCATTCTCTAAACCCTCCCTGAGAGAAATGAAAAAGTTTTAGTCTGGAGTCTATGGCTACAATGGCAACTGGTTAGTTACATCCTTAATTCCTAGTACTGTATATTTGTACTGTAGAATGGACCACCAGTGCCAGCTCTGCTATATGGTATCCTTGTTACCTCTAGACTCATCAAGCACATGAGAAACATAGTAAGTAAACTGCCCTCATATCATATATCATATCATATCATATACTGGTTGACCATGTAAACGGGTCTTTGGCCCATGGACTTTCCAGTGTAAACAAATAAAAAAAAAAAAAAAAAACATATCATAAACACAGGTAAGAATCCATATTCCACAAAATGTTCTTTGCATGGTCCTTATATATTGTGTAGGAGAAAAAACGGTGCTAAATCTAAATAAAATTCTGTGCTGTTCCGTGAAATCTGCAAGCAAGTATAGGCCCGTTTTGAAAGCTGCATCCGTCACCTCTTGGCCCACTTTATTTTTAAGTATAGGAAAGGCTTTCCTCGCCATGCCTCTCTTTCATGGTTGTTGGCATTTGTAGAAAGTTTGATTTTGACATGCCCCACCAGTTAGGCTTCTTGTTTCTTTCATAGACTTCCCCTGCAAATTACATGGAATACCCATTCCTGGTGATGAAACCAAAAAGCACTCCAGTTTTCTAGAAATGTTATTTTCTTATCTACTGTTTCTCTTTCTTTTACTGGATGTGCCATTTTATCATAACGTGTACAGCTGATTCACTGGTACCAATGCCACTTTAAGAATATGGGTCAAGTTTTTTTTAAAAACACTATTTCTTGCAGTTGCATGACTTTGCATATCTTAACTCAGTCCTCCTTCCATCTCCAGTGGCTCCTATACCACCTAAGGAACCACTGCCTTCCTCGTGCTCCAACCTCTACACAGCATGCTGAAGTAACCATGGTTGTCCTGGCTTACCTCACACTGGGACAACTGATGTGGACTAGATCTCACCTGATTTGGGGCTATCTCAACAAAGTATATAGCATGCTTAGAATCTGTTAATGGAAAGGAAGAATAACAAAATAATTGTCTGTAGAATCCTGTGTGCTCGATGGTAAGACTTCATCTTACTGGCTAGTCCTGCTACAATTTCCTTTGTTTCAACACTGCCCCTCCCACTTGGGGCACAGATGTCTTACTCAGGCAAGTGTGGCTGGACATGCCTATCCACCAGACCCAACCTGCTTTACATAAACACACCTAACTAGATGTTTGGTGCCTCTGAATCAAATGGCAGGCAGTACAAGCCCTGCTAGCATGTGGCAACATGTGCATCACTGCACATCCCTGCCAACATGATCCCTCCCCATGGGCTACCAGGAAGCACGTGTGTAGAGTCAGGAGACATTAAAAGTTGATTCCTATCGATTTTGACTCTTGATGTGCTAATATTGGGTAAATGATGGAATCACTTCTGAAAGAAAGAATTGTTGAGTACCTGGAGGCCAGCGGGGCACAGGACCCAAGGCAGCATGGATTCACAGCGGGAAGGTCATGTCAGACGAATCTAATAGATTTCTTTGACTGGGTGACCAAAGTAGTAGACCAGGGAGGGGCTGTGAATATGGCCTACGTAGACGTTAGCAATGCATTTGACACAGTCCCACGCAAAAGATTAATAAACAAGTTAGCCAGCCTGGGAGTGGGTCCCAGAGTGGTAGCCTGGGTAACAAACTGGGTGGACAACAGGACACAGAGGGTAATAGTAAATGGAGTACACTCTGAAGAAAGGGGGTTACTAGTGGGGTACCACAGGGTTCAGTACTGGGACCGATCCTCTTTAATGTCTTTTTTTTTTTTTTGTCAACTATTTTTATCCTCCTGTGGCGGGTCAACTTCTGCATCCACTGAGCCTACCAAACTCTGAGTCCTTTGGGGGCTTCTAGCACCATGCACACCCCAGCAGATCCCCAGAGTCAGTCTGGGGACATCATCCATGTCTGCCCCCACAATTTCCTCTGTGTTCTCCCCATACTACCGGGACCCCTGTAAGTGGTGGCGCATGAGCGTGGAGGCGCACATGCGCTCCGCAGCTCTGGACCGGGTCAGCTCATATCCCCTTCCGCTTTCCCCATCGACCTAACGTCGGAGCTCCTCATGAGTGGCACCATCCCTCCGGCTTCCACCAGGCGGTGGCCAAGTTCCAAGACAGCTGGGGTTCTCCTCCCGAGGTGGAGCTCTGCCAGCCGGCAGCGTTTCACATCCTCTCCCCCACCCACCCCGCCTGGCTCAATGACCCTGGCTCATTCCCGAACCTGGGTCGCCGGCATGGCATGAGGTGTGGTGTCCAACGCCACAACCCTCCACACCACCGTGCTGGCATCTTTCATGTCTTTATTGGAGACATTGCAGAGGGGCTGGAAGAAAAGTATGCCTCTTTGCAGACGACACAAAGATCTGCAACAGGGGAAGAGTACACGGTGGGGGGTACTAACAACAACAGAAATGGAAAGGGACCTGGGGTAGTCATATCAGATGGCCTTAAGGTAGGTAAGCAATGTGAGAAGGCAGTAAGGAGGGCTGGGGGGATACTAGGATGTATAGGGAGAGGCATCACCAGTAGAAACAGGAAGTAGTTATCCTTCTGTACAGGCAGTTGGTGAGACCCCATCTGGAATACTGCGTCCAGTTCTGGAGACCCCATCTCGGCAGGGACATAGAAAGGATGGAGGCAGTCCAGAGGAGGGCAACTAAAATGGTGCAGGGTCTGCAACTGAAGCCATATGAAGAGAGACTAAAAGTGCTTAATATGAATACCCTTGACTAAAGGAGGGGGGACATGATAGAAACTTTCAAGTACCTCAAGGGAATCAACAAAGTCCAAGACGGGAGCATCTTTCAGAAAAAGAGATGTATAAGAACAAGGGGGCACAACTTGAAGACAGAGGGGGTCAGCTCAGGGGCAATGTGAGGAAGTATTTTTTCACGGAGAGGGTGGTGAACACATGGAACCACTTTCCTGAGGAGGTCGTGGGGTCAAAAACAGTGTAGGAATTCAAAAATGCATGGGACAGACATGGCAATTATAGTGAGGGGTAGGAGGAAGTAGGCTGTTGGTTAACTAGAACCTGCAGCTTATCCAATAGATAGGGAATTGGGCAGACTAGGTGGGCCAAACGGTCCTTATCTGCTGTCAAAGTCTATATGTCTATGTTTCTATGTAATGTAACCCCCCTGCAAATGGCGGTTCCCAAAAGACTTCCAGGAGCTTGCTTGAATGCTCCAAGCCTGAATGGTGTTTGGCATTTAAGCCATTTATCAGTGAGTGTTTTTAGAGCCTCTGGTACTGTCTCTTTAAGAGCTGTCTGCTTGCAGACATAATTAGTTGTATGGGGGACTGTGTGCTTCTCTGAGTACCACTCAGCTGCTGCCAATTCACTTCATTTTGCAGTCACTAGGAGTGCAAAGGAACCTATCTGAAAGATGTAACTGTTTGCCAGAAATTATTTAGGTAATAATGAAATTACAGTTTGTCTAACCTGCTTTCTTTGCAGTCAGAACTGTGTCTGCTAGTTCCCCATTCTAGTTTTGAACTGCTGAACTGGACCAATCAGTGTGGGTAAGCTAGCTCTAAAATGGTGCCTTGGGCAGAATCAGAACTTGGACTCATAATCTGAGCCAGCCACAAGAGGATTGTATGGGCAGTGACTCTGGGAGATGTAGTTTAGACTTCAGTGCCTTTTTGGACCAACAGCAGCAGTCTATTGTGAGTGACAGCCAATCCAGTCAAGAACTGGGAGGAACTCAAAGGAAGTGCCCGGTTTTGTCGGTTGGAGTTTCAGTTGAGCTTTGGCAGTGAAGAAGGAAGGAGCCCTGTGCTTTTCAGTGTGCAGTTTAGTCAAAAAGCGTGTGTAAGGCCCAGAGTTCCGGTCTGCAGCTTGTTAGGACTGAATCCGTCCTGTGAAAGAATCAAAGGATCTCTGAAGAGTAGAAACCAGGCTCACCCTGTAGAAGACTGGAGGAATTGCTGAAAATTGCACTCGGTCTGTCAGGAACTGAATCTGCTGTGTGTTCTCCCGGGTATTGTGCAGTAATTGCGATCGGGATACAGATGCAGCCTGCCTGGTATAGTGCTTTCTTTTATATGGATGTGTGAAGAGGTTTGTGTACCTCAAGTGAGCCCTGCTGACATTGAAGGACCCTATCTTATTTGGAGGTCGTGAGTACTAATTCAGGGTCGCTCCCTGTTGAATTGCCACATTAAATCCAAATGGAATTACTGTACTGCTGACTGTTTAATTCTCCTTTTCTCTGTGTGAAAGGGCCCCTACCAGCTGCCACGGTTTGGACTAGCCACTAGGGCTTGGGTACCCAGGGACAGTAACTGATAGGGATAGGCCTGTGCACAGAGCCATAGGTAGATTATTAGAGTGATAAGCTAATTAACCTGATTTCCCCTGTCCTTGTTATATCCCCTAAATAAATCAGAGCTGCTTGTTTCAGCAAAGTTATACTGCCTGAGGTATTTGTCTATGTTAAAGTACTGTACTGTGATTGTTGCACTGTATCTCATTTCACAGGAGGTCCCAGTGCGGAACCAGACCTGGGGTAAGTGTATACTGTGAAGGTAATTCTGATATATTGTGTGGGCCACTAGTGGGAAGAAGGGGGGTTGCAGTGTCCCAGAGGGCTGTGACCAAGTTAGTTTAACTATTGCAAACCCTGACCTCTGGGTGGAGGCACCCGCCATTGGATCCAGGCCCCTCAACCTGTTAGTGGCAAATCAGGCAGGGGTAGTAGCCCCTGGGATAGCGCCATCTAGGGGTTACATCAATATCCAGGGCTTGGCACCTGCCTGGGTCAGGTCATCAAGCAGTCCTTCAGCAAGCTTTTGAAAGTTTGCTGGCTCACACTTACCTCTTACTAGGTCAAGATCCTCACTATGAGGAAACACCTCAGGAAATGATACGCTGCTGCCACCCCAGGATGTGTCTCAACAAAGTCCAGAAATGGGGGGAGGGGCAAAGAAACAGGACACAGGCTCTCAAATGCAATACTTTTTGAAGTTTATTCTGACAAGTAATAATGGTTTTCACTTGGGTGTCCCACCCTGTGTTTCACCCTTTGCTTTCAGGACTTCATCAGGAGGTCACCTTGTTGTATAGTTTATAAACATAAATGAAAATATACAATTCAGTAATCGATCATATGACAAAATAAAAAAAATAATTTTGAACCACCATGGTAATATGTACATTTTCACCTCCTATTGGCCAAAGTCTACAACACAGCTGGTGACACTGCTGCAGACTTACAAAAGCCTTCCTTGTGTGTCTATGCTTGACTGCTAAGAATTGTCCCAGCATGAAGGATATCCGTGTGTCTGTGATGCTGCAAGCACATGACCTTTCAAAGGTGGTTCTACATAGACAAAATGCTAGCATTCAGTATTCCAGGTCCCTTTATTATGGAGCTCAGCAACAGTGATGCTGGAAAGCATAAATGTTGGACCTTTGAGGGGTAAAGAGCTGCTGAACTTTATAAACAGAGGCAAAGAGCCGTATGCGGCTCCCAAACCTTACGTTGCAGACTTGTGTTCTAGAGCAGCATTTTTTTTTTTAGCTGGTCCTCAGCAATTTTTTGACATGGGTGGGACTGAGATATATCAAAAAGGCTTCTCCTAATTTTGGTGTCTGCGGGATCAGCAGCATTGACTTCCTAGGACCCGCTCTTGAGTCCCCAACCCATGGACTGACCTGCAGATCTGGGGAGTGTGCCGCCAGATTTCTTGTCACCACATGCTTGTGCATTCAGCATCCTTGTCTGACCAGGGGTTGAGGGGGGGACAGTGACTCCATCTGCTCCCTTGAGAACTAGTGCCCACCATTCCACAGCTGTCGGGGTGCACACTAGTGACAGACCCAACCAAACCCATCACTTAGGATTCAGGAGACAGAAAAAGACCAGATAGTCCATCTGGCGTGACCCCTGCCATCTTGGCACGGGAGTTCCAAGATGTCTTTGTGATATCCAATCATTAACCTCACTTTCTGTTGTTTTGTTTATAATTTCTCTTAATTTGTCCCTTGTGCAGAGGATCTAACTCAAGTCCCCTTCCCTCTCAACTTCCTTGCCTTACCCTGTAGTTTGTGTGGTGAAATACTGCACTGGGTGCTATGCTTTGTGAAAACATCTTTTCTGTTTGGGTTCTCAAGTTAAAAGTGCAGATTTCTTAAAAACATTTCACAATCTTTACAAGACACTTTCTGTATAGTTGTGCTTTTGAATGATTGTAATGCTGTGTTTTGGATTTATGCCTCTTCCCACCCCCTTACCCCTTTCCACATCGGTTAGGTTATTGAAATTCAGCACCAGTGGACTGTCCTGGAATGGCAGGCTTAGAAACAGAATTATACAATGGCAAGAAAAAATACTAGCCTCTCATTGGTCAAACTGGGACTGGACCCGTGATGTTATCCCAGTACAACATCACGGGTCTAGTCCCAGCACACAAATCACCTCAAAAGTATTAAAGAAATCCCTCCCTCCCCCAGCAAGCCACCGTAAATCCGACACTGCCCTGTACATCTAGAACCATCATGCAAACATTACTGGACAGTGAGGACATCACAACATCACCCGCTGCAGTAATTTCCTCTGCATAAAACAAATCATACCGATATTTTTTGAAAATCCCGCTTAGCTGGCAGCCTTTTCTGTCTTCACACTGTCACACATGCTCGCAATCAACTGCTCCTCTATGAGCGGCGTCACACTTCAAATCTCCCTTTCTCAGACTCGGTCTCCAGTCACAGTAAAATTAACAGTGCTCCGCTCATCCTTTTCGTAGTCTCACACGAGAAAACAAATTTATAAGAAAAAAAAAAATCTGACGATCCGGTGGCACATTCAAGACAATATCTTCCTAACGCTAGTAAATGGCGACCGTAACAGGTGCTCACGCCGCTTCAGTAAAGTCGCCACTTTGGTTACTCGGCCATGCATTTCTTCCGATCACAGTGACTGAAACTTCAAGGGAAAAACTCTACAAAAACAAAATTCTACCAGGTATACTACTTGGTGTCATTCTGTGTGTGTGGGGTTGGGTTGGGGGCAAACAGTTAATCCTGGACACAACTGACAGAGCCACAAATCAAAAAAAAAGCACCAATCATCAACTCCACCCACTGGCTGAAACAGTGGAAAAAGAACTTTTTTCTTATTATGTGTACCTACTCCAGTAAAACAATTAACTAAAATAAGTTATTTTATGGATTTTTAACTTTTTCTTTTTCTTTACAAGCGAGCCATTGTATAATAGCAATAATGCACTCCAGGGTGTGTGTTGTGCTGGGATACGTCACTTCTGGGTGATTAGTGCTCGACCTAAGCCTCGTGCCTAATCACCCAGGCGTGATTATCCCAGCACAGCACATACCCTGTCGTGCATTATTGTTAAACATAGAATGTGTCAACAGAAAGGACCCGGTAGGCCCATTTCACCTGCCCTAGGACCCTATTTGGCCACAGGTATCCCTCCTCCCTCCCTTACTTCACTTATTATACCCATATGTCTATCCCATTCATTTGTGACGCTCCCTGCTGTCTTCGCCACTACCACTTCTTTTGGCGGGCTGTTCCAGGCATCCACCACGCTTTCTGTGAAGAAGTATCTCCTCACGTTCCTCTTAAATTCCCCCCAACTCAAGCTTTATAGCATGCCTCCATATTGTGGTGTTCCTTCCCCATGAAAGAGACTGTCCTCCTGTACCTTCTTCACCCCCCTGAGGCACTTACAGGTTTCAGTCATATCCCCTCTTGCCCTCGCTCTTCTCTCCTTCAGCGAGTACATGTTGAGCTCCCACAGCCCCCTGCTCATATGATTTCTTGCACAACTCCCACACCATTTTGGTAGCACACTTTTAGGCAGCTTCCACCTTGTCAATGTCCTTGCGAAGTGCAGCTTCCAGAACTGGACACAGTACTCCAGGTGAGGTTCTCGCAAGTGAGCAATACAGAGGCAAAACCACCTCCCTTCTCTTACTAAAAATCACCTTCCCTATGCACCCCAGCATCTGGCTGTCTTTGCTTCCTGCCTTATTGCACTGCCCTGACACCTTGAGATCATCAGATATTCGGATATATATTTAAGCAGTTCAGCATGGTGGAGGTGTGTCTCTTTTGACTTGTACCGGGAAAGTTGATTGCATTACTGTAGCTTAGGGACTGTATTTTACTGTAGAACTAATATATTTTGCGTTCGAAATATTTAATGGTTCCAGTGGTGATGTCATATTCACTACGTGTAATTTTCACAGATGCTGGGTTGCGAGTGACATGATCGTGTCCTGATACTGTATTTTACATTAGACATGGAGGGGGACCTAATATACTGTTAATACAGTAACTCTACATATGTTGTTCTAAAGGAGTTAGTGAACAATCTTTAGCAGAGTAGCAGCAGTGAGAGTGACAGTTTTGACAGCTTGACAGGTACTACTCAATGATCAGCTGCTGATGTTCTGTGGCTGCGTTGCATTCCCACACCAAATTCCCACGTTTTGTTGTGCTCTGGCTTGCTGTCCAATTAACATTCCCCCATGTTTTGGGTTATTTAAACCCTCATTGCCACACAATCCGTTACTGCCCCCTGCCTCCTCGGTGATTCCATCTAATTCCAGTGGGGCAAATTTTTTGGAAGTTCCATGAGCTCAGTTAAGGTCTTAAATTTTAAATGCATTTTTCTCTCACTGTACGCTTTTGAAACTGCACACAAGGGAGCATCACTGGGCGGGGCAGAGACATCTAAAATAGCAGCGAAATACCATTATCAATCATCAGTTGGTCAACGTTTATTTATAAAACGCCCCATCCTGGAGGCTCTAGGTGCTGTACTTAAAAATATAAAGACTCACAGAGAATTAATAAAACTGCATTAGCACATATAGCATACACAAAACACATTTTGAGGAACAAAAGCTTCAACCTGGGTCGTAAGAGGTCAAGGAAAAACCAGGAGGCACTGAGGAGATATGGAACAGGTGGAAAGAAAGGGACTTCCATGGCTGGGAGCCACTACTGCAAAAGCTGTGCCCCTGGAAGATCTTAAACAAGCTCATGGAACTTCCCAAAAATTCTCCCCAGTGGAATTGGGTTGTATGCTGCAGACAGCGGCTGAAGGCCCAACTTAGTAGAGGGCAACCTCCTCCTCCATGATGAACCTTGCTGAGATTTCTCCCTGAAATATAAGGCTGTAACTGACTGGCTCCCAATTCATCAACATATTAATATAAAAATTGCAGTTTTCATTTTAATTGATGATGATGGAGAGCAGGTTAGAAGGCAAGACCAAGTGATATGATGATTAGCCACCCTACATGTGCTATTTCATACTAGCGCCACACCTCCAATTGTCATTGCAACTATTGCACAATTTCTGCTCGACATCTGATTTAAAGTAAGTATGCTAATTGTTTTTGATTTTGAACAGCTTTATCTGCTGCAACAGATCACTGTGAAAGGCAGTGTGTCACCATGAGTGTTGTACTGTTATGTACCAGCCAATCCAGATTAGAGACGCCTTCCTCCCCCTTCAGTCTGGAGTACCCTAGTACACAATTCTGGGCTCTGTCCTCTTCCAGAATGACCTTCCCACTGTGTTTCCTTGAACATTCATGTGTATGCTGATGACACATTGCTGACTGCTTTGGGTGCTTCAGACCCTAAGCTGAAATTGCCTTTGCAGCAGGACTTTGACAATGTCTAGCCCTGAATCCCCTCAAACCAACTCGCTGTTAATGCCAAAAATGATGGTCTCCATGACCTTTGGCACTGCTGTAAGAAGAGGTTTGCCAGACACTTGGCTACAGGTCTTCATCACCCTTGATGGTGACCCACTTAAAGAAGTCCCCCGTTTCAGGTACTGTGCTCTGTGGCTGGATCAAACTTAGATTTTTTCCTCCCACATTGCAATCTGTAAGGAGCTGCGCCCCAACTGTGGTGTACTGCACTGCAACAAATCCTGCGTCTCACTGTCCATTTGCCGTGAGGTTATCCTTAAGATGATCCTGCCAGTGTTTAACTACTTTGACATCATCTAGAGAGCTGCATCCAAATCTACCCTTGCCAGGATGGACTTCCTCTTCCATTCTTTCTGTTGTTTTTCCCTTAAGCTCCCCTCTGCGTCTCCACTGTTGCCTTTGCCTAAACCCCTCTTCCCCCCAAGAATAGGTGTCTCTCCTACTACTTCTCCTTACTTCACAAATACTGGTTCTCTTCCTTTCCCTGCAACTGCCCCCCTTCCCTCCAGTCCTCCATTTTTCTGATGTCCCTTGCTGCAGAATGTCTGCCTTCTCCTCCTGAGTCACCTGCCTCCAGAACAACCTCCCCTCCCCTGCCCTCTCTCAGGATTCTCCACAGTGATTGTTTTGCCCTATGCTAAGCTTGCACCTAACCTTTCCCCCTCCTACCCCTCTCTTCTACTCCCTTTTCCCACAAGAAACTTTGCGGCAACACCCCCCCCCCCCGTGTCTCTCATCTTGTTCCTATGGCTACAGCCTTATTGTGAATAGCATTGTTTAAATATTTGTATCGATCACTGCTGCTTTAAGTTTGTCCACCTAGGTGCTGCTACTTGCACAATGCCTTGTTATCGCCTACATCATGTTTGTTATTTGCTCCTCACTGTTTGTTTGCATTGTTGTAATTTGTGTTTTATTGCTTGTTGTTCTCCCTCATATTAACCCTTCCCCCAGGTCACCCTTGGAAACCAGCTCTTGTTCAGTGTACTTTTCCTGGACAACAACTTTTAAATAAATAAATACATTGCTAGGATTTTTGTTCACCCATTTTACATTACTTTTCTATTTCCATGCACATTGATCTAATGAGTTGCACTGTCAGCAGTTCATGTGGCTTGGTACTCTTGCAAGCTAATTTTGGGGGTTGGGGGTTGTGTGTTAGATCATACAGTACTAATATAGCATTTTTTTAGTTTTGGTCTGCCTCAGACTGGTGAAGAATGAAAGTATTGTTTAGCAGCTACCATTTTATTTTCAACCAAATTTGGGGGCAGATTAAGTAAAAGTTATGGGTTGTCTAGCAACAGCAGTACTCTGTTCTAGCAGAGGATTTCCTGTTGGCGGGAGCTCTCTTATCTGGAGGAAAGTTCGTTGACAGGAAGTGTGTCAGTTGCTTGTTTTAACAAACTAAAGGAAGTGAACTGGATCAGTTGGTTTGCAGCCTTGACATATGAAGTCCTCATCTTGTTTTTTATTTAATTTATTTGAAAAAAAAAAAAGAATGCTTCTTCCCTGTTGCAGTCAGCCGTGTTAGCCCTGACTTAAAATCTCTGAAGGTTTTTTTGTGCATATTCTGAAAGGCTGCTCTGTGCTCTCCATTATGCTACTTCTGGGGCTCAGTAAGGCAAGGTATCCACATTTTCCTACTATCTCTCTGAACTAAATAACTTGTCATTGTAGTACAGTATCTCATTCGTTTTAGATGTGACGTGTTTCTATACCAAATATAAGATCTGAGTAATTCCCAGTATAATTGTTAGCATGTAAGTAGCTTTGTTTATACGTCCGTATATAAAACACTGCGCACGGCTTGGGGTGAAACAGTGCATTTATTAGAGTGCTGTTAATTGGTCTGTATATATAACAAAGAGCATAAAGCTAAGGGTATACAAACACTATGTACTAGAATACTTCTCAGATCACTTTTTCTTTCTAGCCATTTGTTGACTACAGAGTATGAGTCAAATGTTGCGTCTCTTTCTAAACAGTTTACAAATAAATATTATATCACTTTCTTGAGACAAACAATAATTTTATGTTGCATTTATTTGTGTTGCCTAGACTAGCAGCCGTATTGACCACTTGTTTACAAGTGGACTCTCATCTTGACCTGGGTTACTGTAGAAAGATGGAAGGTTACAGTCAGAAAAAGGCCAATGATCCATTGAGTCTGCCCAAGATCCCAACATGTAAACTAGATAGAGCACATTCCATAACTATGTGTGTTCATAGAATTTTTATTTTTATTTTTTTTATTTTTTATCCGCCTCCTCCTTGCTCCAGGCCGGCCACTCTTTCAGGTCTGTCAAGGTCCCCATTGGCGCCCCTGCCTCGATGCCAGCCCCTCACCCCATATCCACAGCTCCCCAGGTAACCCGGACATAACCCTTCATTGGGGGGGGGGCCCCCTCCTCCAAGGGAGATAGGTGCCAGTAGGGGCTGGCCAGCACACTATACTTGGCCCGGGTGCTGCCAGGGTGAATCTAGGCCACATCAGGGACTTAACGGCAACGGGAGCCGGCAACCATCATCCGGTCATCCCTGGAGCTTTTTTCGTTTCACTCCCTGGGGGTGTGGTTGCCACAACATCAAGGCGTGAGCGGGCGTTCCCCATGCCCCACCTTGGTATGTAGGGCCCCAGCATGTTGTCATACCCCCCAGCCTCAGCCAGGGGTTGGCAAACAGCGGGTCCTGAATCTGCCCTTCCCCGAGAGAGGCGAGCAGTCTCCGGATGCTTCCAGCAATCTCTCCCCAGCCGGCCCTCCAGTGCCCTGAGTCCATTCCCAAACACGGGTCGCTGGCATCGCAAGTGGGAATCCAACCGCTGCACCGACAGGCCGGTGAATTTTAACTTTTTAAATGTCAGCCATGTTTCCTCACACGCAGTAACTGTGGATCACTGAGACCGAGCACAACATACCAGTAAGATGTGGACCCAAACTGATTTCTGATCTTTTCGTTTTTTTATTAGTAATTCCACAGACTGCAAGTTTACAGTTGCTTGTACCATGTACCTGTGCTTGTCTTCTCATTCACCATTCCACCCTTCCCAGCTGCCCGCTCCAACTGCTAACTGACTCTAATTTCTCCTGCTGGCCATCTAATTTGACTAGAACAAAAAAAAAAAAAAAGTTGTATCCCCACGTCACACAGTTTTCAGAGTAGACGTTGCTGTACAACCGCTGCTAGCTCACCTCCCAAAACCGGAAGTAAAAGCTTCTGCTCCAGCCTCTACAACTGTCCACCTCCAGTATACTTGGTGTGTGCTCTGTAATTTTACAATAATTATATTTATTTAAAAGTTGATAACAGGAAGAGGCACATTGAGCAGAGACTTGTTTCTAGGTGCGGCCGAGGATAGGGGAGAAACAAAAATACAACAGAGGGCAGAGCAACTGCTCAGACAACGTGTTAATATATGATGTGCTGCCAACTCACCTGTGAACATCACAATCAGTTATTCACTGTCCCTTCTTCCACGCCAGCTCGGACTGCTAACACAGACTGTGATCACTGCCAGTGTTCTTCCATCTGTGGGGCTGAAAGTCAACAAAGTACTGGTGTTCTCCACTGATGTGGATATCAGCCATCGCTTTTGGTGCTGCTTCCTTGCTTTTTCTGTAAAGAATCAAAATTGACGCAAACTACGAGAGACAGGAGCCTGATGTTCTAGCCTCCAGTGAATAGCTCTAATTCAGTATTTTTTGTGTTTTGTGTGTGTGTGAAATATAGACAGCAGGTATAAATGTTTTGTTTTTAAAACTTCATTTCATTAAATTACACACAGCCATAAAAAGTACACAGATCACCCCAGATCCGCTGTATATAACTGCTCTCTACTATAAAAACTGTATACTGTCGTCGTAATTTCTGTCTGCTTTGTCCTGCACTGTACTACTTGTATGTATTCGCTCTTCACAAACGAACCATGCACAAGGTAACTGTGGTGCATTCAGCTAAACAATATATCCTTCTGGTAAAAGCTGACGCACACACACGCCCCAATAATACTCGGATCCAGAGCTTCTTTTATATATTTATTTCACCAACAACACACCACACCTGACGTGTTTGAGTGCATCAGCTTTTGCCAGAAGGTTGTATGTATTTGCCTTGTTGCCCCTGAAAAAGGGACCTTTGGGGCCCAGTGGGCTTACCTGGTTAACAAAATGTAATAAAAATAAATGAATAAGATAATCAATGCTAGAATTACTAAAGACTCTAGCTGTTTTCTTACAGAATAACCCACTCTGTTAGTAGCACTCAAGTATTTGCTAAACTGTAAATGTAGCAATTACTGCACACTGGATAAGGAAAAGTAGTTACTTAATACCACAGCTCTGCTGTAGTAAGTTGACTCTGAACCAGTGCTTGCTGAATCCATGGTCCTGGATACATCATTGTCACATGGGACAGGTGGCATTGTAGGAACAAGAAGAGCAATAAATCTTGCTGAGATGGAGATCCCCAGGGGCCATAAAATTACCATACAATTAGCAGGCTAATTTAGAAAAAAATCCTAATAGCAGACAGAAGGAAGGACACACTAGGACTACACACACAAATTAAAACACTCTGCACAACAATGTTTTCGCAGATTCTGACTGTACTACCCCTTTAAAATCTTTCCTTAAATGAAGCCACATCACAGACGATTTTGACAAAGGAAGGTCACCACTTAACTAGCAAGGTCCTTGTTAGTCGAGCCTACATGCGTGCACGTTCATGCCACGAGGGGGTTGGGAGAAAACCAGAAAATTGAGCTGGCAGGCTCCGTGATGGCCTGGCCACGTTCCCGATCCTGGCTCATCATGGTTTCTGGATTGTGCTCGGGGGGGGGGGGAGACAGCATTCCTCCCTCCGGCCCCGCCATGGGGGAGTAATCCATGGGGAAAGAGCAGGCTCAGAGGGGGAGGGGGCTGGAGCTGCCTGCCAGTTCCGAAGAGGGTGGAAAAATACAATAAAAAAAAAAAGCCTGTATAAACAGCCCCCTATATAGTCTATGGAGTGCACCCCCATGCTGTTCTTGTACTGACATCACAAAACGTACTAGCGTGGGGGTGCGTCTCCGTGTACTGAAGTATAAGTGCTTTGGCTGCCAGCCCCAGGGAGCAATTTTATGAGTATTTTTTTATCTAACACAAGAATAAAATAATGTCACTTTATGGAACCATAGAATCATCATAGAATCATAGATGTCTGGTGGCAGAAAAGGACCCTCTGGCCCATCGAGTCTGCCCCCCCCCAATCTTACTCATTACCTATGTCACGGGACCTCCCCTACCCCCCACTTGACAACTCCTTATGTCTGTCCCATACCCTCTTGAATCCCTCCACCATTTCTGCCCCCACCACTTCCTCCATTAGTTTATTCCAGGCCTCCACCACCCTCTCTGTGAAGTAACACCCCCTCACATTGCCCCTAAATCTTCATCCCTCCAGTCTTAGACTATGCCCTCTAGTTTTAACCCCACCTTTCTCTTCAGTAAGCTCCCCTCCCTTACCTTATTGATCTTCTTCACATACTTAAATGTCTCTGTCATGTCCCCCCTCTCCCTTCTAGTTTCCAATGGGTACAGATCCAGTTCCCTCCTCCTTCTCTCCTCATATGACTTCCCCTGCATACCATGCACCATCATGGTTGCCCTTCTCTGCACCCTCTTAATCCCATCTATGTCCTTACTTAGGTGTAGGTGTGGGAAGAATAGATTAAAGGACAGGTAAGCTGCGGTATATGTAAAGGGAGCGGGGGAGGGTAGAGAAACGCACTTTAACCCTTGCTAAAATGAATATATGGCTTAATACTGGCTTCTCATCAGACTCCCAAGACTATAAAACAATACAATGTAAAATTTGAACATTTAATATTTTAAATGTAAAATGTAAGCACTGAGAATGAAGAGTGATTCCTTATCTCCTGAACTTGTAGAGCAGCTCTACTCAAGAACGCCAAGTCCCTTCTGAGAGCAGAACTGCTGTACAGCTCCACAGTAGCACAAAGCTTTACCATAGTATTAGAGGCAGGGTTGACTGTAAAAGACCAAACCTCTCAAAGGATTGCACACTGGAGATGCTCCCCTGACCAGTCAGGTGTCCCCCATGCTCCAGGGAAAGGGAAGCACATGGCTTTTTAGATTTTTAATGCGCCATCTCTACAGTCCATCACCGACATCTTAAACCCATAGTTGTGTACTGGTTTGGCAGTAATGACCAGCAATAAGCATATTTATTTATTTATTTTGTTATTTCAAAAGTTTCGCCAGGAAAGACATACTGAGCTGATAGGAGCTCATATGCAGATGCGTCCTGGGGGGAAGGGGGAGAGGAAGGTAATGAATAACTATCAGTACAATAACTACATAGCAGGTAAAAACCTAAACATCATATACCAAGCATAAGGAAGAGAATGCAGTCCAGATGGTATCGAGGAGATACAAATTAAGTGCAAAGTGCAATATATGCAGGATGAGGTTTCAAGGAAGTACTATTCAACGTGCAGTGGAAACCAGGGATAACAGGAGATAGAGCTTGTTGCTATAGGCAAGAAAAGGAGGGTGGTCAAGTTTAGATCAGGAGGAATGGAGGAAACAGGAAATGAGTAGTGGAACAGGGACATGTATCAGGTACAATTGCAGGCGTGGGAAGTGAAGTCATGGAGAGGAGGAGAGAGTGAGCGTTGGGCTGGTGCACACCTCCAACATCTTCCAGTGGGAGCGGCGCCTTCTCTGGCGGCTTTTCCATGGTGACCCACCCAACTGCCAGACAGCCCAGAGAGATGTAGGCTACTGTGCCCTGAATGGGTGCACGCCTCCAACTTCTCCCCATGGGAGCTGCGCCTTCTCTGGCGGCTCTTCCACGGTGCCCTACCCGACTCCCAGGCAGCCCAGAGACATGCAAGTATGGACACAGGGACACAGCCTGGCAATTGGAGTCGCTACCCAGCTAGAATCTTGGCACTTTCTTTCTCCACTGGTGCATTGGTGCTATATCCAGTTCCTCAGCCTTGATTGGACACTTGGCCATCTCCTGCCTTCCTATTACCAGCTGGTTTCACCTCTGTAAGCTGCTTCCCTTGCACTAACTTTTTTTTTTCCATTGCTGTTTTTTCCCGCTGGCACCCCTAGCCCCACTAACTGGCTCGCCCTGGGCTCCGTGACACATACCCTCACCTGAGGATGGCCCCCCCTCCCAAGTGGGGCCACCAAGGTGGAACTGAAGGTGACTGGAGAGTCAGGCCACTGGAGTCCCAGTTCATGTACGTGGGCCGGCGGATTTTTTGTAGGATTGCCCCTGGAGCTGGGTACATGCAATGACGCTGACGCCGAAGCAAGTGTCCGTCCCAGCTCCACCCACAATGCGGCATGACGCTGTGCCTCCCAACCTCTACCAGGGGGTGAGAGATGCTGGACCCAACTCCCCTACCCTCCATGGATAAGGAGAGCAGTCCTCCGGATGCTCGATCCTTCCCCTCCCCTGCCGACCCCCAGTGGCCCGTGCCCGTTCCCGAACACAGGTTGCCGGTATGGCGTGAGGTGTGGTGTCCCGCGCCTCATCCCTCAACGCCACCGGGCCAACCCTACACTATTTATATTATTGTTTTGCTTTTGCTGCTGTGTATACTGCATAGATTTCAGCATTTTATGTGTTTTTTTATCAGTGCCTAGAGTCTACATTGCTGTGATTTAAATTGCCAAATACTGCTAGAGTTTTAGACTGTGTGCTCCTCTCTGTCCTGTAACTCTGCCTGAGCTGACAGAGTAGCGCTAAGCGCCTTTTTTTTTTTTGCTGACTTTTCCATTAACAGATTATATCTTCTAGCCACTAGAAGGCTGTGTCTCTGGTAGGAGTGAAATTTACTGTGTCCTCTCCACCATTAGCAGGTTATACACAGCTGCCACTAGGGGCTCCTATCCTGTTTGGCACATCTCACACTCTGTTCCCCAGCTGTTATCACAACTCTGTGTACATTTGCCTGCTTCCTCTGCCTCCTTCGAAACCAGGGCTACATGCGAGCTCTTTCTCCTGTGAACATGGGCTACGTCCACCTCCTCCAGTCCCTCTCTTTCATACTGCTGTTGATTTCAAGCAATGGCACTTCACAAAGTGATATGCCAGTTCCCCTATCTCATACCACTGTTGATCAAAATCTCCATTATGACCCCGGCTTTATCACAGGTAGTTTTAAACTGTTAACCAAGGGTCACTGGTCGTGCCACTGGCTCCTGCTGCCTCCACAGGGGTCCCTGCCTCCTACCCCACCCTAATTACTCCACTTAAGCTCACGATACTGCACTTGGAACACAGAAGGCACCTCAGCTCCAGAAGATCCAATAAGCTTTTCTGAAGAACAACTTAAAGGAAGCTTGCTCAGAATCATCCCACTTTTACTGCTTATATCAGACAACATTCACCCTAACTCTGTCCCTGCTGGACCTGCATCCACACACGACCCCCCTAAAAAAGGAACTATTAAGTTGGCAACTGGTTAACATCTGCAGTTTGCAGACTAAACTGGATAACCTCCAGGTATGCATCTTGCAACATAGGCCTGACATTCTGTCAGTGGTGGAAACGTGGCTTTCCCAAAGGTTCCTGACTCAGCAGTTGCTCTACAGCAGTTGCTCTACCTGGCTATACCCTTTACCGGCTGGATAGGCTCACCAGGCAAGGTGATGGTTGTTCCATCTACCTGAAAGTGACACTTAAAGCAGGGTTTTAAATAACTGCAAAACTGATTCGCACTTTCACAAGTAAAACTGAGAATTAATTGGGATAATGCATAACTTGTGTCTCAATTTGTTTAGCACGTAAACTGCTAGAAAATGCATATACATACTTTTCGCAATTGATTACAATGAAAGGGCTAATCAATTTTTCAGTTGTTTAAAACCCTGTAAAAGATACGCCCTGCCTGCAGCCAATATGGGCTGCATGGCCCAGGTGCTAGCCATTAAAGTACTGCTTGGGGCCCAAAATAAAGCTTTGACAGTAATCTCTGCCAGTGTTCCTCCAAAAGATAATAGGACAGGCTTCCACAACTAAATGGACTATATTCGTAGCCTCAACCACAAATCCGAAACTTTAGTACTGGGTGACCTAAATGTCAACTGGTTATCTTCTAGTGCTTCTCCATACAAAGATGCTATCTCGTCGCTCCACCTTGCCCAACTTATTACATCCCCAACAAGGACTAGCTAATAAGATGGGAACTAGTACCCTTCTGGACGTGATACCCTCCAGCCACCTGCAATGAATCTCCAACATGGCAGTACATCCAGATTCTATGAGTGACCACTTCCCTGTTTCCGTAGTTGGTCCAATAAATTCTGCAAGTCCCCATCTCTGACTATCTACAGTAGATTGTTAAAACGTGGACATCTGGAACATCTAAAAAATGACCTCAGCAACATTGACTGGTCCCCTCTTGATGCCTTTGATGACATCAACCTGGCGCCGGATTATTTCATAAAATAATTCAACAATGCCTGTGATACCCATGCTCCCATTAAGAAAATAAAAGTTTGTGGCACTGTAAACCCCTGAATTACACTAGAACTCATTTCTATGATGAAGCACAGAGATCACCTCTGGCACTGTGCCAGGGCGTCAGGCAAACCAGCAGATGTTCAGGAATACAAGAAGGCAAGGAACACCTGTACATGTGAAATCCATACCATGAAATCCAAACATCATAGGGAAACATTTGCCAGTACCTGGGGAAACAGCAAAAACTTCTGGAGCAACATAAAAGATGTCACCCTCCATACCCATTATAGATGGAATTCCAACCCTGGACCCGCTAACCATCGCAAACGTATTCAGCAATGCATTCACGGACCTATCTAGTGGCCTTCTTTCATATTTTTTCATGGATAATGACTCACCCAGTACCTACTGTCCTGCTAATAACCCTCTTGAACCACCTCCTTTTTACTTCAAAACGGTCTCAGCACAAATGGCCAGGAAATACCTTAACAAAGTGTTAGGTAAATCACGGCATAGTGGTGACTCACTGGATCTTAAGCTCATAGCTCTCACTCTTGAGGAAGTGCCGATGCCCCTCATTAAGATCATGAATCTGTCGCTACAACTCTGGCAATTTCCTCAAGTTTGGAAATCAGCACTAGTCACCCCGGTGCACAAGAGTGGAGACAGGAGCCATCGTGCAAATTACAGACCCATATCTATCCTCCCACCAATATTCAAGGCACTTGAGCGCATTGTTGCTAACCAGCTGGTGGACTACCTTGAAAAATATCCGATGCCCACAACAACATGGGTTCCGGAAGGGGCACAGCACCACCTCGACCCTGATGGAATTCACTGGCTTTATTCATCACTCTCTGGATCAGGGCACCTTAGTAGGAGCTGCCTTCATAGACCTCACTAGGCATTCAGTACTGTCTGTCACTCACTACTCCTCCAACAGCTTACCGCTACTGGCCTCTCCTCCAACACAACACTTTGTTTCAAAAGCTATCTGGAAGACCGCTTTTAACTGGTGAAAATAGCCAATGTCGTATCTGACCGACAGTCCATCTGCTCTGGGCACGTGCCACAGGGCTCAATCCCGGGGCCACTCCTATTCAGCATCTTCCTTAATAACCTACCTCGTTTCTGCCACAACAGGATCCTCCTCTGTGCAGATAGTGCGGTCATCTACTCTGGCAGCCACGACCTCAAGCAACTGGAACTTCACCTTCAGAGTGGGTCTGAGGAAGTGGAGGACTGGTTCTCTAAACATAAACTGAGCCTCAACTACAAGAAAACCAAAGTAATGATGTTTAGCAGCACCTGAAACAAGCACAAATCCCATATACTTACCATCAGAAACTGTCTTGGAGTCCCTCTTGAACAAGTACCACATTTCAGATACCTGGGGGTCACCTTAGACAGCTGTCTATCCTATGCTAAACTTATAGATAATGTAGACAGGGCTGTCAACGTCAAGATTGGTCTCCTACATAGACATAAACACTGCCTTACTCCAGAAGCGCTCTGTCTTGCTATATATAGTTCCATCATATCCATTGTAGACTATGGTCTTGTAATCTATGGAGCAGCCCCCATGTCTTCGGTGTGCAGAATATCCATTGCTCTGAATAAGGCATGCAAATTACTCACGTGGTCCACGTGTTTCACCCACACCTGTGATCTTTAAGCTGAGACTGGTTGGCTACAGCTGTCTGGGAGGATCCAATAACGAACCTTTCTTTAAGCCAAAAAAGCACTTCTCAGCCTCTTGCCACCAGGCACCACAAACTTGCTAAGCCCCCATCGTAGTTCACAGCATACACAAAGCTCAAACAGCCATCATCTCCATGTTCCTAGATGCCGGACAGCCAAGGGGCAATGCTCATTTGCCTACAGAGCACCTCATTGGTTTAATACTCTTCACAGTGATATGACTATCCTACCTAAATTGGGACTATTCAAACTGAAGTTATACCAACATCTCACGGCCAACAATTCTTGTGACTGCTTCACCTGAGACTTCCATCTACTAGCATTCAGGCTTCTTCTCACAACTGGATAACCTTGTATCTCTGCTGTTACTTCTATAATTCTGAGGCTACCCCCCCTTTTCATACTTTGACAAGGCCCCTGGCTACCCTCCGTTCACCTCACCCCCCTGCCCCTACCCCTCCTACACCAGCTTGACAAGGCCTATGGCTGCCACTTCCTACCTGTCTTACCACACCGTCCACCTCACCCACCCTGCCTGTACCCCTCCCACACCAGCTTGACAAGGTCTATGGCTGCCACCTCCTACTTTTCTTACACCCTGCCCACCTCACTCCCTGTCCCTACCCCCCCACCAGCTTGACAAGGCCTATGGCTGCCACTTTCTACCTTTCCTTCTCCCATCTGTATCCTTCCCCGTTTCATCTATGCTTTCCTTCTATTAGAATGATAAAACTGTGTATATATACAAATATATGTGCTCACTTTATTTTACTGTTTTGGAAACATTGTACTTTTACCCCTTTGTATGTTTTGTCTCCCCTCCCCATTGACGTGGAACCTTTATAAATGAGCTGTCTGTGCTCAGAGGTTATTGTAATCCATATTGTAATCCAAGAATGAATAAATAAAGAGGCAGAGCGCATGTTTAGGGGAAGAGAGTTCCATAGTTTGGGGAAGCAGTAGGAGAAAGCAGCCTGGCCAGCTAGGGATTTCCTTGAAGGTGCTAGCAGAGCTGTGAAGGTATAAGAGAGCGGTAGGTGGGAGGAGAGAGCCGAGCTAGTATTTAGAAATAAAGGAGGTACAGTGAGCGTGGCATCTGGCTTCAGGGGAGGGAAGGTAGAGGGTGGAATATGGGGAGAAGTGGTGAGTGCGGGGCAGACAGTCCAGAGCAAAGTGACAGAAGGAGTGAAAGAGGGGGTCCAGTCTGGCTAGGGTGGTCTTAGGAGCAGCACTGTAGACAGTGTCTCCAAAGTCAAAGATGGGGAGGATCATTTTCAGGACAGTAACTCGGCGAGCAGAAAGAGGAATGCAACCTCTGTTCCTATATAACACACTGAGTTTAGGGTGAAGTTTTTTGTGGATGGCATCCACATGCCCTGAAAAATCGTGGTGCCAGCCGAGCCAGACCCTGAGGAACTGAAATGAGGGAACATCATCAATTGTGGCCCCATCTAAGTTGTGGAAGGAAGGGAGGGCGTTAAGCTTAGTGTGCTTCTGCCTAGTGCCAAAGGTCATGGAGACCATTTTCTTGGCATTAAGGGTTAGCTGATTTGACCAGAACCAGTGCTGAATGTTGTTGAAGTCCAGCTAAAGCCTGGCCATCAGATCAGGGGGGGAGGAACTAGAGGCAAATAGTACTGTATCATCTGCATACATGTGGATGGACGCAGAGGAGCAGGCAGCAGGGAGGTCGTTCAGGAAGACCAAGAAGAGAATGGGGCCAGGGTTAGATCCTTGGTGGATGCCAGTTCTGATAGGGAGTGGGGGGATAGGGAATCACCAACTCTGGCCGAATCCTTGGGAGAATGCCAGTTCTGATGGGGAGTGGGGAGGATAGGGAATCACCAGCTCTAACAGATTGAGTCCTACCCACAAGGTAGGAGTGGAACCAATTATTTGAGGAGTCAGAGAGCCCCGCTGCCTTAAGCTTGTTAAGGAGAAGGGGGTGGGCTACGGTGTCAAAGGCTTTGGCCAAGTCAACAAAGATGGCGGAGGTGATCAGGCCCTGATCCATGACTGAGAGAATGGAGTCAGTAAGCTGGAGAAGGGAGGAGGAGGAGGAGGAGGAGTGGAGTTTACAGAAACCAGACTGGAAGGGGGTGAAGAAAGAGCTATTTATGTAAGAGAATTATAAACACTGCAACATATATAAGGCAACATACATAATATGAAAAATAACCTTGTGGCAAAACATGCAGATCAAAGGAGGTCCCAAGTATAAAAAGTTATAGAATAGCTTGTATGTTTTAGCCAAAGTTTCCGTTCAATCTGTCAGAATCCCATTTTAGGGGGACTTGTCAGATCACCAGCATCCTTAAACTCACTGATGTAGGTGTGAGGGTATTGAAAAACAGTACTTACAACCCTCCAAATTTACAGAGAACTGTCCAGACCATTTTGTAGACCGCCGCATCTCAATCCTGCTGTTCCCACTCTTCGGTCAACTGTACTATAGTAAGGTACTTGTCCACTAGGACCTTGGCCACCTTCTGACCTGCGAATGAATATTGGTTATTCCATAGCAAAAATTGCAAGTGAGCTGGCAATCCAATACGGTAGCCAATCCCAGCCTCTGAGTTTGTGAGCCACCCCTTCAAAAGCCCTTCTGTGCAGCCTTGTCATGAAGGACTAGTCTGGGAAGAACAAGATACGATTATTGTCCACCAATACAAAGAATTATTCTTTAGCCACTTTCAGCACTTGGTCTCTGGCTTCCTCAAAGATGTGACCATCTGGACAGGTCTAGGTTCACCCCTTCTGTCACAGCATGGCGGGGGTTGATCTAGTATGCCATCTGTATAGGCACAGCATACCCTAGTGCAGCTGCCTCCAGTAGACACCATTCCAAGTACGTTGCAAAGTCTTCCTCTTCCACACCCTCAAGTAGACCAAGAATCCTCACATTAGCAGATCTAACAGTATTTTCTAATGGGCCCATGCAGCTCTTGAACAGGGACTGTTCTTTAACTGTTGTCGCTGCCGCCACTAGTGCTTTAGTGGCAGCTTTCTCTGAGTCATCCGCTTTCCCCACCACTCTGTCGATCTTCCCTTCTACCACAGCCAAACATCCCACATAGTGGATCCATTTTTTGGTTTATCATTTTGATGGATCTGGTCAAGTCCATCACTGTTGTTTGCAAGTATTCTAGAGTGGCAGGATTTCCCTCTGCTTATCCTGGTGCTGTTTTTGGCTGGCCTGCAGCTTGTGACAGCCTGGCAGTAGAGGAATCAGTTTTAGCAGTATGAGGACATCCCATAGTAGCATTTTTGGTATCGTTCTGTTCCATTTATCAAGAGCTGTTCAAACCTGCTTGTTGTTCGTGAATTAGTTCCAAAGAAATTAGGTTTAGGACGTCCTAATTCCCCTATGTGATCAGGCGCTCGCCAAGAAGTGAGTCACCTGCCGGGCTGCTGGCTCTGCTCACCCTCTCAGCTTATTATGAGCAACTATATACAGAGGACCCCCAAACCATAGAGGCCGTTATGCAGACTTTTCTAACTTTCCTCCACATTCCTGGTTTGACATCTGAAGCTGCTGAGACCTTAATGGCTCCTATTACAACAGAAGAGCTGCAAGGGGCTCTCCAGTGTGTAAAACATGATAAATGCCGTGGCCCAGGTGGGTATCTATCCGAGTTTCTCAAAATAATTGCACTTGATCTCACACTCCTTCTCTTGGGGATCTCTAATTCTCTGTTGACTGATTCTTCCCCTCCCCCCTTCTGGAGCTATGTGATTATCTCTGTTATCCCGAAGTCTGGGAAGGCCCTTGAATTCTGTGACTCATATCAGTTCTTAATACCGATTACAAATTATTTATGTCTCTTTTGGCCCGTAAATTGGATGCTGCTTTGCTCACCATAATACATATGGGTCAGACTGGCTTTATCGATTCTCGCCAAACCATACATAGTATTCTTCAGACTTTCTCCCTTCTTTGTCTTGCTTCTCAAACTGGTTCTACTCTCCTTACTCTTAGCCTCAATGCAGAGAAGGCATTCAACAGAGTGTCTTGGGCCTTCCTTCATGCCACACTTCTTCACTTCGATTTCCCTCCCCTTTTCATAGAGTTGGTTTTGTGATTTATTCTAACCCAGGGCGCAAGTTCATGCCAGTGATCACTTCTACTCACCCCTTGAGTTGGCAAGGGGCACCCAATAGGGTTACCTACTGTCCCCCTTATTGTTTGTTGTCTACGATGAGCCCTTGGCACAGGCCATACAGCAGTACAGTATACTGGAGTGACAGGTTACCTAGCGGATGATGGTATAGACCCCTTATGGCCCTTTAAGTCGATGATATTTAGTTGTGTCTGGCTTCCCCTGATATGACTCTTCTAGCAGTATGGTTTCTGCTAAATCTCTTTGGCTTCATCATCCTTCATGTCTGAATATAAATTAAAATCAAAAAGGAAACCCTGCGGTTAATCTAGTTCCCACTCTGCAACTTCGGACATCTTATCCCTTCCACTGGGACTTGAAACAGATGACTTACCAAGGGTACTTCTCCCCACTGCAGTCTCGAGTAGAGTTGGATCTTGATCAGTAGAAGGTGATGCTCCTCTCTCTAGAACAACAGGTTGCAGCAATCAAAATGATGAGGCTCCCCATATACTTGTATCTGTTTCAATCCCCCCTCCCTCCACATTTCTGTGACAGTATGGGCCCACTGGAACAGAACAATTTCTAGATTCCTCTGGAATAAGAAACCTCTGAGGGTAAAGTTTACCAGCCTCTGTAGGCCTATGTCTCAGGGTGGCCTGGAGCTCCCTAATCTGTGGCTGTATTTTGAGGCAGCACAACTTCAGCTCACTGCCTACTGGCTTCAGAAATCCCCAGCCCAACAGGTTCACCTGGAGAGGGTGATGCTTGGCCCTTCATACCTGGAATCTGTGTTGTTTGATTCAAAGGATACAGCCATGCATTTCAGGTGTATTTCGCCATATGTACAGGAGGATGTCTGTACCTGGCACAGGATTTTAGTCAAATATGACCTCAATAAACAGTTGATTTAGCTGCTTGCTTCCAGGATACCCAGTCTGCAGGGTCTCTACTCCCTGCCTGAACCCCCCACATGCCAGTGAACTCCCTTGGCTGCCCAGGCAGGTCCAGCCCCCCATGGATCACCCCCCCAGGGCGGTTCCACCCTCCCTTGGCAGGTGGTACCAGGATTAGGGGGACCTACCTGGTGTCAGGTCGGCCATGGAGTCCACTGGTGTACAGGGCTGATGTTGGGATGTGGACCTGCCCCTGGGGTCCTCATCATCTGCACGGCTCCGCAGAGGGCTTTTCTGTGCTGTGTGTTGCCTGGGTACGGATGTGCAATGGCATCCTGCTCACTCCAGGCACGCTCCTGTGCCCAGGTGAAAGACACCTGCCGCCACCCAATCCCCTTCCACATCCCCACACTGACTGCAACTGCCCTTCCCTCCTCCAGAGGTCGCTAGTGCAGCGTGCAGGAGACCCCACCCACCCCAGGAGAGGAGAGCTGTCCTCTGGACGCTCGATCCTACTCCTACCCTGCCAGCCCCCAGCGGCCCGTGCTCATTCCAGAACCCGGGTTGCTGGTGTGGTGCATGGTGTGGCGTCCAGCGCCTCAACCCTCAGCACCACCGGGCCAGCCTTTTACTCAGATTTTAATGCGGCCAGGTTGGATGCCAGATATGAACAATGGTACCATCAAGGCCTCCTGTTCCTATTACAGATTGTCCGGGGTTCTGGAGTGGTTACTTTCTAGCACTTCAGTAGCTTCTGGCTCACCCAAATACGGATCTCTTTCACTGTTTCCATTCAAGAACTTATTTAATGTGTCTGCTGTCAGCACGCCTTCCCCAATGACCTGGCCATCCATTACTCACTTTATTAACGAATGCTTTGAATGGGGTACTAAGTAATCATCTCATGTCACAGCTGTATGGGATATTACAAACTCAGGGACCTATCTCATACACCCTGGCCTGTTGGAGACACTGTGAGGAAGCCAGAGCAACACATTACCATATTATATGGGCATTCCCACCACTTCAGCCTTTTCTGCGCAGTTCAGAAAGCACCCTGCAGGAAATCTTCACCAATCAGTTACATTTAGGGGGACATTTTTTTCTTTTTACCTATGTGCCCCAAATGGAGAAAGATGTTGATAAAAGATATCTACTAGCAATTCTATTGGTAGCAGCAAAAAAAAAACTATCACCAAAAATTGTCTGGTACCAGAGGCCCCTATTTTGGAGGAGTAGAGATGCATAGTTAATAATGGTATTTATAGTATAGAGCTGCTTACTTTTTCAGTTCGTCGGCAGATAGAGAAGGGTACCAATAGATGGGCCAGATGGGTGACGTATGTGATGACAGTCAACCTGCTCTTTGTCCCAAAGGTGCTGAGTCATTTAATGTGTAGAAGGACACAAAGGGGTGGGCACTGAGCTGTATATGAAGGTAAGTTATTATTGTTTTGGAGAACAGTGTGATAAATTCTAAAGGTCTGCATACGCATTGTACATTATTCTTTGCACTGCTACTGATTGTAATGTTTGTTTTGTTGATGTCTGTCTAAGATGGAAACACAATAAACTTTAAATATAAAAGGATGACAGAGGGGTGGAATAGACTGTCAAGGGAGGTAGTTTGTGCAAAATTGGTGGAGGGATTTGAGCATGGGTAGGATAAGCATATGGTGCTGGTGAAGAAAGTGGCAAAATGGAGGGAGCAATGGGGGGACTGGTGGGCCACTGGGGCCCTTACAAAATCAACATTAGATGGGTAGGGCTGGGCTGGCTAGATGTGTCACAGGGCCTTTTTCTGCTGACATTGTCTGTGTTTCTACATTTTGTTGAACATTGCAGCTGCCAGGGTGGCAGGAGATGAGCATGACAATGAAATAATGGTCTTTAGCATATGAACAAAAGAACATATGATTTAAGGGAGAAGAAAACCACTGGTCCACTGAGTTCTTTCTTCTACCATCTCAGTTGAAATGTCCTGTCACCCTTTCTCTTCAGACTGTCGTTTCTATGTTTAAAGGTATTTAGAGTGTCTACTGATCCCTGCTCGGAGAGTCAGTTCCATTTATTCACCACATGTTCTGTGAAGTAGCTCTTCCTGATATTTCCCTTATCAAATTGGCCCCCTCCCAGTAACATGGTGTGTCACTGCTGTGTTTGATCTGATGGTGTTATTCCTTTCAAAGAACATGAAATATTGCTGTGTTCTGACTATATGCAGTTAGCCCCAGCACTGGAACTGCTCCAGAGAGGAAAGGGTTAACTCTATGCAGGAGCATAGAATGATGAGCTTGGTTTTCAAACCTCTGTCTCTGGTACATATTAGTGTAACTGTCAGATTCTTTACTCCACCTAACTGTGAAGTCGCTTCGGAGGTCTCTCCTTCGCTTTGGTTTGATAAAAGTAAAAATCGGTTGTCTTTCTCTACCGTTTCATTTATTTTTTGGTATCAAATCTCTGTCTGCGGTACAGGTAGTGTAAGTAGGTAGATAGTGGAACTGTTGGTTTAGAAATTGTTTTTCTTTGGTTTCCCATCGGTTGGTCCAGTTGGGAACCCAAACAAATCTGTTCTTTCTTTCATTTCTACATTTAATTGTGGTGTCCGGTTCTTATCGGTTTCAAAAACCCGAACTTTCTTCGTTTTTTTCCACAACCCATAACATGGTTGGTAACTGATAAGCTTGTGTTACCTGGCTTGAAAGCTGAGAAGGATAACTTTTTGAAAAAGGCTATGTCTGAGAAACCCAAAAAGAAAACCAGTCCCACTGGGTTTCAGCATTGTTCTGAGTGTGGGGAGGCTTTTGCTAAAGCTGATTCCCACCTCATATGTGTTTATTGTCTGGTGTTTGACCACCTCAAAACAGACTGCCAGATATGCAGGAATTTTCCCAAAGTCACTTTGGAAAAAAGGTTAAGTAGGCTGAAGGAAAAAGAGGCCAAGAAATCCGCTGATCCGGTTGGCCAGCCTGGTTCAGTTCTGACCAAACCTGAGGAGGTGCCTGCTGACATGGACGATACCTCCTCGGGCAAAAGGAGAGCCGATTCTGAGGGATTGGTTCTGTCTAACAGAAAGAGGAAATCAGCTGGTTCGGATCCAACCCCGCAGATCCCAACTGCTGAGGAGACTGCGAAAACGATAAGCGTTGTACAGTCGCTTCGCCTCGTTCCATCTGAATCGATGCCTTCAGGCGGGTGGGCGGTTCGGATGGTTCCAGCCCCAACTGATTAGGATCTGGAGGCTTTTTATGATGTTGAGTGGGAGGGAGATGAAGAGTATCCCATTGATGATAATGATTTTGGAGGCCTAGATGAGCCTGTAGAGCCTGATATCTCCCCCAGACAGGCCTTCCAACATCTCCCCTCCCAGACTTTCTGAATCCCCTTCCCACTTTTTGTTCTCCAAAAAAAGTGGCTGAAACTCTCCAGCTTCCAGTTGTGGAAGCTGCTGAAGAGGAGGAAGAACCTGACTATGTGGAAATGATGGACATCCCAGAGTCCAAGAGGCTGTCTGTCCCACTACATAAGTCCTTAGGGAAACAGACCCAAAAAATCTTGCAAATACCCACTTCTATACCTCCTGTGGATAAAAAGATGGACAGGAGGTATAGGCTGTCAGGTTCTGGTACAGATTTCTTGTACAGTCATTGCAGCCATGTTGGGGTAGTGCAGGCTGCAGCCTGTGACAAGGCTAATATTCCCTTGGCTTCACCCCCTCCCCAGATAAGGTTTAAACTTAATAGGAAGGGGGGGGGGGAGGCAGGCCTACCAGTCATTTTTTAAATGGACACAGAAAAGATTATACTGCACAGAACTTTCTTTTATTAAATGCTAGGAGTTTGAATAACAAGTTTGGGGAGTTAAAATTAACTATTGAACATTTGAATATCAGTATCTGTACTATTATGGAGACCTGGTGGAGTCCTAATGGCCCATGGGAAAAGCAAATCCATGGATACGACTTGTTTCATAAAGATAGAAAAGTAGAATGAGGAGGGGGCATGGCCTTGTATATCTCTTTATATGATTCTGAGATAATAGACACATCCAAATGGGATAAAATTGAGGCATTATGGGTAAAGATATCTCCCCACCGTCTGGATACTATTAACATTTGTGTGATATATAGACCACCGTCTGCCACACCGGATCAGGAAGAACAAATACTGGATTTTTAAAAACTATTGGTACCACTAAAAGTAATGTGGTACTAGGTGACTTAAATCTACTTGGCATAAATTGGGAAACACTACAGTCAAATACTGTTTTGGAATTACGCTATCTGGAAACATGTTTGCCAGCCGGGATGAACCAGTTGGTAACTTCCAACACTAGAGGAAACCATATCTTAGATCTTGTTCTAAGCAATTTAATTGACAGTATAATTTCTTGTAAGATTCTCCTCCACCTTGGATCGAGTGACCATTCTATGATCTGTTTCTCCCTTGGCATATTAGCGGATACTACTAAAATCATGACTATGAAATATAATTATAATAAGGCAGATTTCGACAGCATGAAATCATATCTAAGCACATGGAACTAGGTAGAAGTTTTCCAAAATAAAACCCTTGACCCCATGTGGGACCTCCTGGTGGATAAGGTATCCTCTTTAACTAAAAACTTTACCCCCCCCCCCAATAAAGGGATTGGATGGCAGTGCTAAGATCTTACCTAAATGGATGTCAAAATCAGTACAACAACAGATTAAAAAATAAATAGGGCTTTTTCCTAGGGCTAAAAGATCTGGCAGCAGCATATGCTGGGATATCTATAAGGATCTTTTAAAAAAGTCAAAAAGATATATTAAGGATGCCAAAATAAAATACGAGCTGAGTCTTGTAACTAGGGTCCAAGACAATTACAAGTTTTTTTATGCTTATATTAGTGACAAGAAGGGAGTTTGTCATGCTATAGGCCCACTACATGCAACAGATGGGAGCATGGTCACTGACCAGTTCCATTTAGCCCAAATGTACAATGACTTCTTTACATCAGTTTTTAATAATAAATCTTCCCCCAAACTAGCTCATTCAGAAACTGCATTAGATGCTGGATTCTTGATTACTAGAGAAGGGATACTTAAAAGGCTACAAAATGTAGATCAAAGTAAATCTCAGGGCCCAGACGGAATACATCCAAGAATAATTAAGAAATGGCAGATTTCTTGGCTGGACCCTTGGCATTGATCTTTCAAAGATCTCTAAATGAGGGGTATGTCCTGGAGGCATGGGGGCAAGCTATGGAGGTTCCTATTTATAAGAAGGGGAGCAGACATGATATGTCAAATTATAGACCGATTAGTCTGACATCGGTCTTGGGGAAAATCTTTGTGGGTATCTTAAAGGACTGTATCATGGAGTATCTTCAGAAAATGGGCATGATGGATCCAGTACAGCATGGTTTTACTACTGGAAGATCTTGTCAGACTAATCTACTCGAGTTTTACGTAAAGGTTAGTAGAGCCATGGGGAAGGGGCAGTCTGTGGATGTGGTGTACCTGGATTTTTCAAAGGCATTCGATAAGGTACCACATGGGGAACTTATTGATGCATTAATTGTACATGGTTTGGATGGGATAATAAAATGGATAGAAACATGGCTCAATTCTAGAACACAATCCGTTAGTGTTAACTCATTCAGGCCTAGAGACGTCTGCAGGCGGTGTCTGAAAGCATAGCCCCTCAGGACAATAACGCCTGTAGACGTACTCAACTGACTTTCACTCAGGCCTAGAAACGTCTGAGGAAGTCAGCAGTTTTTACGTAACTATTAAACAAACTGAATTGCTTAGAATTGAATGCATAGCACCGTTAGAAAGATAATTTTGCTCTGAACAATTTTGCTGCAGATACTTTATGTCTATCATGTATACTTTAGGAGTTATTCATATTTGTTTAAGGTATGGTGTGCATGGCTAACATTTGTCTCTCAAGCCTCACCTAAGCACCTTGAATAAATCTGGAAAAAAAAAAAAACAGTTGTTTGGTATTTCAGCTACTATAAAATAAAAACTAAATGGATTACAATTGATTGCATAGCACCATTAGAAAGGCCATTTTGTACTGAATAATTTTGCCACTGATACTTTGTGTCTACCACATATACTGTAGGAGTTATTTGCATTTGTTTAAGGTATGGTGTGCATGGCTGACATTTGTCTCTCATGCATCACCTAAGCACCTTGAAAAAAAATCAGAAAAAAATCAGTTGCTTGGTATTTCAGCTAGTATAAAATAAAAACTAAATTGATTACAGCAGATTGCATAGCACCATTCTAAAGGTAACGTTGTGCTGAACAACTTTGCCACTCATACTTTGTGTGTAGCACTTACGGTTCAAGAGGTAGTCACATTTGTTTGTGGCATGCTGATTATGGCTTGATTTTGCTTACAAAGGCCCAGGATGCAGTGCTAAGAGTATACAGGGCACAAGTGGCAGAAGTCTCAAAGAGCTCTTGTGGTGTGAATGAGTTAATGGAACCAATTCTGCTTGGGCTGAGGTGACTAGTGGGGGTGCCTCAGGGCTCTGTGTTGGGGCCCTGTTTGTTCAATATATATATATTGCTTCAATGTGTGTTAACAATGGAGTTTGGGTATCTAAGTTTGCCGATGACACCAGGGTAGGGCATCTCGTGAACAACCAGGATGATGCCACATGACTTCAGGAAGCTTTAAATGCATTGGAAACTTGGGCACTGGACAAAAAACTGATATTCAGTGTAGATGAATGTTGTGTTATGCATTTTGGGAGACTAAGCAAACACTGGTCATATACACTTGGAGGACAAATACTGAGTATTGTGGAGCAACAAAGTGACCTGGGCATTATGGTTACTAATGATTTATCATTCAAAAGACCTTGCAACTCGGTTATTAAGAAATCAAGTAGTATACTGCACTGTATTAACAAGCATATTACATGCAGGAGCAAGGAAGTCTTGTTACCCCTTTATACATCTTTGGTGAGGCACACTTGGACTACTGTGTGCAGTTTTGGTCACCAGGTGGAAGGGCCGAGATAGCTGCATTGGAAAGAGTCCAGCGGAGGGCAAGCCGCAACATACAGGAGGCAAAAAGACATGATTATCAAATGAGGTTGAATATTTTGGGCCTATACCCCTTGGAGTTTAGGCGGTTAAGAGGGGACATGTGTTTGATTTACAAACCACACACTGATTCAGGTTTATGGGCGCTCCTGGGGTTGAGATTCAGGGAATCATCGTGCACTACTAGGGCACACCCTCTACAATTGTTAGTGGATTGTCCTAAAACAAATGAAAGAAAATCCTGGCTCACCTGAAGAGTAACTAACATCTGGAATAAACTACCATTAGAGGTTGTAGCTAGTGATAATATGAATACTTTTAAGAATAGATTGGATAGTTTCCTTATCAAGCATAAGATTATGGGGTACTCATGAACTGGCGAGCAAAAGGACTGTTGTCTACATCCTCTGGAGCTCTGTATGTACCTATGATACCTATGATAAGGATTCCAGGAAGGTGGATGCCATGTCCAAAAAACAATATTTGGCATCCTCCTTGGGACTCAGACAGGCTGCTATGTGGCTATACAGTAAGGTACCAGAAGTCCAGGTGGGATACGGTTCTGAAGCTGGCTAAGAAGGCTTCCCCCCAGCTAGCCAAGGAGTTGAAGGAGGTGGCTGCTGATGGTATTGAGGCATCCAAGGTGTAGTTTCATGCTGCTGTGGGCTCTAATGATGTGGCATCTAGAATCATGGCTACATCTGTCCCCTTAAGGAGATTCGCTTGGCTTAGGTGTACTAGCCTTTTCACAGGATACCCAGGCTAAGGCCATGGATTTTTCTGTCACTGGTAATTATCCGTTCGGGAGCAGACAGAGTCTTACATAAAGAAGATGGATGACTATAGGACCACCTACAGGAGTGCAGTGGCCAAGGAAAGGCAAGCCATTCCTCAGAAGCAGTAGTCTAGGGCTGGCAGGGGCAGGCCTTTTCATAGGCCTTTTTACCAAGCTCAGGCTTTCTCTTCCTTCCAGCAGATGGGGTTCTTTAGAGGGAGAGGTAGAAGAGGGATGAGCAGGGCTACATCCTCTTCTCAGTCTAAGGCTCCTGCCAAACAGACACCCTGATGTGTCGGACCAGGTCGCCTCCTCAGTTCCAGTAGGAGGCAGGCTGGCTTACTATTTCCAGGCCTGGAAGTCTGTCACTTCAGACAAATGGGTCCTGGAAGTAGTAAGCTAGGGACTTGCGTCTCAGCTTCAAAAGATTCCCCAGATTGAGAGCCAGGTCTTTTTTTACCTGCAACACCTCTGGAAACAGTTGCTCTAGAGGCAGAGGTTTCTTCCCTACTACTTCTAAAAGTGGTGGAGAAGGTTCCTTCACAGCACAGGGGGAAAGGACTGTATTCAAGATACTCCCTTACCCCAAAAAAGACAGGGGAGTGCCATCCGAGACCTGAGATATCTGAACAAACATATCACAAAGCCAGAATTCAAAATGGTGACTCTGAGAATAATTATTCCCTCTCTGAGGCCAGGAGACTGGCTAGCTTCCCTGGACCTCAAGGATGCCTGTTTTCATATTCCTGTCCAGTGCTCCCACAGAAAGTACCTCAGATTCTAGTTGCCCTCAGGTCATTACCAGTTCATAGCCATGCCCTTCAGTTTGACATCTGCCCCAGGGGCGTTCACAAAATGTCTAGCAGTAGTGGTAGCCTTCCTCAGAAGGCAGGGCATCTCAGTCTTTCCATATCTAGACGAGTCAAGTCAACTCTAGAGGTCACCCAGAATCTTCTGAGTTCTCTAGGATTCCTTCTCAATCTATCCAAGTCAGTTTTCGAACCAGTATAGCTCCTTACCTTCATAGGAGTAGAGCTGGATACTATTCAGGCAAGGGCCTTCCTCCCATGCTCAAGGATAAAGGCCCTTACAGAGCTGGCTTCTTCTTTCTGACCTCTGGTGTCTCGTCCAGCCAGACATTTTCTGCAGCTCCTAGGCCAATGGCAGCTTCCACTGCAGTGGTTCAGGGAGCCAGGTTCCGGATGAGGGACATTCAGTTCCATTTAAGGTCTTTTTGGTCTCAGAAAAAGGATTCTCTCACCAAACTGATTCCAGTGACTGAGACTCTTGTCCAAGCCCTCCAGTGGTAGTTGGATCAAGACAATATCAGACAGTGTGTCCCATTTCTCAGTCAAGCACCCTCAGTGGTCCTGACCACAGATGCCTCTCTCCTGGGGTGGGGAGCCCACCTAGGGACTCTCACTGCACAGGGTACTTGGTCACAGCAGGAGTCTGTCCTTCAAATCAATCTTCTGGAGCTCAGAGCTGTGTATCTAGCCCTTCAGGCATTCTCAGAATCAGTCAAAGGGAAAGTGGTGCAGATCAGCACAGACACCACCACTACAATGTGGTACATAAACAAGCAGGGGGGCATTCGGTCCACGGCCTTGTGCACGGATGCTATGAAGGTATGGTCACTGGCTTATTCTCTTCAAACTTCTCTAACAGCATTTCACCTTCCAGGGAAGGACAGTGTGCTGGCAGATGTTCTAAGCAGAATATGTCAAGGTCACCATGAGTGGTCCCTGAATTCTCATGTCCTTCAGGTAATTTTCAGGAGATGGGGCACCTCCACAGATAGATCTCTTTGTGGCCCCAGACGATCATCAGCTTCCTGTATTCTGTTTCAGACCTCCAGTCCTGGGGACTGTTCCTCTAGATGCTCTCCTGTTAGACTGGACGAGCAGGTTTCTTTATGCTTTCCCTCCTTTTCCACTGATATTCAGAATACTGATCAAGATCAGGTCTCAACCCTGCACAGTGATCCTAGTGGCTCCAGATTGGGCCAGGCAACCATGGTATCCTCTAGTGCAGACCCTGACAGTCTCAATTCCCCTATTTCTGGGGGTGTGGCCCGGCTGGCAAAGATGGCGGAGTGAAAAAATCTGAGCTCCGTGTGGATCCATATACCATTTTGCACATCCTAATCGATCCGGAGACCAAAGAGAATATTGGTGACTGCCCTAGCCTTCCTAATGTCGGGTACATCCAAATCTGGAAAAAAGCAATAGAAATTACTTTCCCGGCCCCTGTGAGAACGTTAAAGGGCAAGGCCTGAGAGGGCCCCGGAACGGTAACATATTACAGCCGGAGAGACCCCCCCAAGCAAGAACCTGCTATTTCAGAGCACGATATGTCACAAGGGAACAAAGAATATACTTCCTTGGAACGTCTAATTATGGATCTTAAATGTGACTTGGGGACTAAAATGCAAACCAGCTTTGACAATCTTACTACACAAATGCAACAGTTACAACAAACAGTAAACGCAGTCTCTGAAATGGTAAAAACCCATGAGAGAAGAATATCAGAGGTTGAGGCCCGAGTGGGCGCACAGGAAGATCTGGCCTCTTCTAACTCCACCAACTTGCAAACAGCTTTAAAAGAAATCGCATACCTGAAGGAGAAGATCAATGATCATGAGAACCGTGAAAGATGGAATAATGGGCAAATCATCGGCTTACCAGAAATTACGGAGGGCAATGACTGTAGTAGTTTTATGCAGAACTGGCTCAGACAATCCCTTGCATTGCCAGAAGACTGTAGCTTAGAAATTCAAAGGGCCCATAGATCTCCGGGCATCAAGCCACAACCAAATCAACGCCCATGGCATCTCTTAATAAAGTTTTTGAGATGCCAGGATCGCCAGAAAGTCTTGGAGGCGGCTAGGAGGGCAGCTTCAATTATAATTAATGATTCGAGAGTCAGTATCTTTCTGGACTACTCTAATTACCTACAAAATAGATGCCAAGCCTTTGGTGAGGTAAAGAAGCGATTACACAAGCTGAGCTGTCCCTTCTCGCTAGTTTATCCGGCACGGCTGATAGTGAGACCTCCTGGTGGTGAACAGAGGGCGTTCAATGATCCAGAGGCTGTAGCGATGTTTCTAACCGACTGGGTGGGTAAGACCAGCTGGGTGGTGAGGCCAAAGGAAGACGTTCATCTTGGCAGGCTAGTATCGAGAGAAGGATGCGCTACGATTCTGAGAAGCTTATGCTGTACTTATCTTTATGGACGTTATGTTTGGGGATGTTTGCCTAGAAGCTGGGGTCGGTATTTTGGGAGTGGAGGCCTTTAGACCCAGAACACCAGGGGGTGGCCTATAAGGGTGAGCTGCGGTCTCCGATATCCACCCTACTCCCTCGGCTGCGGCAACTGATCGCACAACGGCGTGAAAAGTTCAAGGTAAAAACGTGACTCAGTACCTATAACAAGGACAGTTTTTTTTATATGGTTTGGAGATTATGTTGTTAATTTAATCAGTTTCATGAAGGGTTTATTACAGACTACAGTCATAGGTCTGAATTTCGTTAGTACATAGAAAGATGACGGATTGTACTATGACAGACATAAGGACACCAGCTTTAATAAGTCCCTCAAGTTTAAGGCATGTATGTAAATGGTGACTGTATGTAATAAAGTAACAATTTTTTTTGGAAGGGACTCGAACAGAAACAATTCCAATAGAGGAAGTTAGCTGTCACTTAATGTTTACCTGCCTATTTAGATGGGTCAGTTCAGGACCCTATTGCTTGATAACTCCACAGGTACTTAAGAGTATAATTTGTACCTAAAGATATAGTAATACATAGTTGATTTTTTATGAATGTAGGGTGGACCAAGGCAACTAAGGATCAAATCAAATCAAACTTTATTTGTGAAAAGGCACCTTTCCGAAACCAAGGCGCCTGTACATAACATAATAAAAATCAATAAATAATTAAAACAATATTAAAATTAATCCAGGCAGCAACATTAAAAATCATTATATGCAAGGATAAAAAGATGCGTTTTTATGCCCCCTTAAAGCCTTGGACAGTCGGGCAATCTCGCACCTGAGGGTCTAAATACAGATTAAAGTCCCATCCTATAATCAAATTGTCCCTGTAAGGGGCTAATGTAATTTGTAAATGAGTGAAAAAGTCCAGTGAATCAAAGTTCGGACCGTATATTGAGGCCAGGGTCATCTCCCTACCATTAACCTCCACTTCGGCTATTAAAAATCTCCCCTGCTTTTTGGCTCTCTGGGAGATAACATAGTTTATAGTAATGGGGGGGGCCGTGGGGCGGGCGCCTCAGTGGTGGCGGGGGATGGGCAGTTCCATGGATTAGCACTTATGGAAGAGCAATCACGACAACGCTGTGGATGCATTATTAAGGGACCCTTGGAGTCTCCACCATTCTGGTTGGGCACATTCATGGGGTCGAGGAGGGGGCTGCGCTGCCCGCTGTGGGCCGAGGGGGGCTCGCGCACCCGGGACCCCCCCCGGAAGAAGTTTAGAAGGACGTGCTTAAAATTAAAAATTTAGGGTTAATGTTATATTGGTAAATGCATGGATCCCCAGCCCAATCCATGAAGAGTAGTGGGATGAGGGAAGATAATGTTTTGAGGGTGAGTTTTAGGAATAGCAGAGGGGGTTACAGTTGGGGAGGGGAGAGGGGTGGGGAAAGAGAAGGAAGGGGGAGAAAGTTGGGGAAAAGTTTCAAAAAGCAGGACAGAGGGGTTTTCTCACATTTAAATTTATTAACTTTAATGTTTCGATGTTTACAGACATCAGGAGTATTTGTTTTGTATACGATAATGGCTAAACTAAGTTGTGTTACCTGGAATGTCAATGGACTCCGCACAGTGGTAGAGAGGAAAAAAGTTTGATCCCAGCTAAAAAAGCAGAAATGTGATATAGCACTACTGCAGGAAATCCATTGCATGGGGGAGGAAGTGGCACCACTAGCAGGTTCATGTGGAGGGGGGTTACATTATTGGCTGCTCCATTTACGTCTTGGGTAAGAGGAGTGGCTATCTGGATTCGTCCAGTGCTTCCACACTGGGTGCTCTCCCAGAGAGCTGATAAGCAGCGGAGATTTTTAATAGCCAAAGTGGAGGTTAATGGTAGGGAGATGACCTTGGCCTCGATTTACGGTCCGAACTTCGATTCACCGGACTTTTTCACTCATTTACAAATGACAATAGCCCCTTACAGGGACAGTTTGATTATAGGAGGGGACTTTAATCTGTATTTAGACCCTAAATTGGACCATTCCCGAAGCAAAGTTAATCCAATCCCTAAAGGGTGGCAGCATTTAAGAATCTGGTGGAGGAAAGGGCATTGGTAGAGGTGTGGAGACATCTACATCCAGGGGAAAGGGAGTACTTTTTTTTTTTTTCACACGCCCACCAGATTTATTCCCGCCTTGATTACATCTTCGTATCCCCACTTATAATGGGCCTGAGCATAGAGGCATCATATGGCCCCATGGTGATTTCGGACCATGCCCCCTTGAAGGTAGATATTCAACTAGACCCTAAGGAGCCAACAAGTTGTCAATGGAGGATGGACCCAATTTTACTCCAAGACCCCATATATCTCAGGTTTTTGAATGGAAAGATTACAACATTTATATCCATTAATCATACCCAAGATGTTCATATAAAATATGTATGGGATCCCTTGAAGGCATATATTAGGGGGGAAACACTCTCTTACTCTGCTTATAAACAGAGGGGTGAGAGGGAGAGAGAATATGGCTTGGAGTCCTAAATTTTAAAAATGGAAAAGGAAACAATGATGAACCCTACAGGGGAAAGAATCAGGAAAATTAAAGTCCTAAAGGGGAGATATAGCCAGATAACTAATAAACAGATCGAGAGAGACCTTCTCATTACAAATACTTGAACACATTTCGAAGGGGACTATGCTGGGAAATGGCTTACAAATTTGGTGAAAAAGAAAAGGGCGGAACGCACCATACTGGCCATGAATACGCCTAATGGGGAGCATACCTTTGATCAAAATAATATTAACAATTTGTTTAAAGATTTTTACATTTCTTTGTACTCCTCACAATTCCCAAGTAATGGGGATCCACATACCTTTCTAGACAGAGTTCCCCTACCTGAGGTAACATCTGAGCAGAGAGAGGATCTTAATAGGCCAATTACGCAAGAGGAGATTAAAAAGGCAATCAAATGTACGAAACGGAGAAAAGCCCCAGGGCCAGATGGCATACCGGCCGATCTTTATAGGGCCACTTGGGAAGCCATCGGACCACTATTAGTAGAGGAGGTGAAAGTAGCACTGGAGGAGGGTGCCTTCCCTGATTTAATGTCTGAGGCTACGATAATGGTTCTACCAAAACCGGGGAAGGACCCAAAGCTCTGCGGATCTTATAGACCGATTTCTTTGCTTAATTCAGATTACAAAATAGTGGCCAAGATCTTGGCCAGGAGGCTAGAACCCCTCCTGCCCAACCTGATTCATATGGATCGGGGGGTTTGTGAAGGGACGGCAGGCTAAGCACAATCTGAGGTGGGCAATGAGTATTATCCATAAATGGTCGACAGGTAAAGATAAGATGAGGGGATTCCTAGCTCTCGATGCCGAGAAGGCATTCGACCGGGTGGAATGGCCCTACATGTTTGCAGTGCTTGAAAAATTTGGTCTGGGAAACACATTTGTAAGGTGGGTGAGAGCTATATGTAAGGCCCCTAAAGCCCAGATTTTAACCAACAACACCGTATCTTCCCCTTTTTGTTTAACCCGGGAACACGACAGGGTTGCCCACTTTCTCCCCTAATATATGTATTATGCATTGAAACCTTAGCGGCCTATGTTAGGTCTAATCCTAATATAGAGGGATATAGGGAGAAGGGGAATAACCATGTAATTTCACTCTTCGCAGATGATGTTCTGCTGTTTTTGGAAGACCCTGATAGGGCCTTAATGGACCTGAATAGGTGTTTTGAGGTGTATGGGCCCCTTTCGGGCCACAAAATTAACTGGACAAAAAGTGAGTGGCTCCCACTTGAGAAAATCAAAAATTCGATAAAAATTGCAGGTATGGAGGTCTCACCCTCTAATGCTATTAAATACCTAGGGGTTCTTCTCCCAAATAAACTATCACTCGTAGTTAAATTAAATTATAATCCCGTGATTCAAAAAATCAAGGAGGATTGCTTTAATTGGAGAACCCTCCCTTTGTCTTTAATAGGTAGGGTAAGTCTTATTAAAATGTCTGTCTTACCCCGAATGTTATATTTATTTTAGACAATCCCTCTCTACCTACCTAACAAATATATAAAATCCATTGAAGGTGCCATAGCGCAGTTGTTATGGCAGGGAAAACGCTCACGAATTCAAAAGCTGGCCCTGTGGCGCAAAGTGGGAGAAGGCGGCCTGGGTCTGCCCCACATAAAATATTACTACATAGCAGCCCAGTTGGCACAGATTCCAGATCTCCTGCAGACGGATGTACATAAGAAGCCCCAATGGACTGGTATTGAAGATACAGATGAGGTTCCCCTATACTACTCAATCTTAGTTGACTCGGTATTAGAGTCAGAGGAAAAGCAGGTCCTTAACCCTTGTACTAGAAACTCATTGAAAGCCTGGAAGGTGGCTCACAACCTTCTAGGAGAGCACACCTGTATTTCCCCTGATTCCACACTAAGGTCGGTCTTGCTGAAAGGGGGGAAAATTGAATGTAACTCTGGGTAACCATCTTAAAGTGTGGGCTGGGAGAGACTTGACGAGGGTGGCTCAGTTACTGCAGGGAGAGCGGATCTCTATCCCTCCCTCCCACTACTTTACATATCTTAGAATCAAGGAACGTATGGAAACACTACTTTCAGAAAAGGGGGGCCCTAGCAGACCTGCACTATTCACCTGTGGAAGAGTTATTTAAAAGATTCTCCCAAATAGATAAATTTAAACCTTTGCAAAGGTGTTATAGATTGCTGGTGAGCTCATTGGGAGATCCCCTGGAGGCAACTAGAGGACAATGGGAAGCAGACCTGTTCCTGGAAGGTCTGACGGGGGAGGGATTGGACTCTTATACAAAATAATTTACTTCATTGCTCGGTCAATAATAGATTGTGATCCCTCCAATATAATATTATGATGAGAGCATATTTCACCCCAGAAAGAGCCCAATAAAATCAACCCTGATAACTCACAGTTCTGCCCCAGGTGTGGTATATATGTAGGCACTTTTTTCCACATGTTATGGGAATGTCCCAAGATTTAACCTTTTTGGATGGGTGTTGAAACTATACTCGCTAAGACTTTACTCACACATATATATATATATGGATCCCTCAGAGGTTTTATTAGGGCTCCCAGGGATGGGAGGCAGGTTTCCCGGAGATAGTAGTAAGTTGAAGAGAATTGGGAGAATTGTGGGTATAAGAGAAGTGGCGCTTCACTGGAATAACCCTAGAGCCCCCACAGTTTCTGCCTGGCTGAAGGAACTACTGCATTTGATGTAAGTAGAACACACCCAATGTCAGGTATCTGGCCTTAGGCAAAGATATGAGGACATATGGGCACCGTTAGAATCCGCAGTGGGTTCTGATTGGTTCCCAACATTTTAAGGTGAGGTAGTGAACTGGTTGGCATCTAATCAGAGGCTATTACACCTAAAAATACAGTGTTTGGAGAGGTTTGACATTCCAGAAGAGTAAAACTCCAGATGAGCAAAATTACTGATGTATTAATACTAACTTAAAGTTAATGTAACTGGATCTGTAATGTATATGGGCATACCCAAGCAATACTGAATGGTATGCTGTAATGAGCTGATCTTGTAATTGTCTAAGCCTATATATTATGCTGATATAATAATGGCTGTAATTTTGAGTGAAGCCTCTTGTCCTGAGGAATAAATAAAGTTTACAAAAAAAAAATTCCCCTATTTCTGCCTGGGGGCATGACCTGCTGCTGACCTCCTCTCGGGAGGATTTGGTATCCCAATCTTCAGTCTCTCAGACTCAAAGCTTGACTCTTGAAGAGTTAGAGTATGCAGGTCTGCATCTTTCTCAAGGGGTACTGGATATCCTTAAGGTTTCCAGAAAACCTTCCACCAGAAAAACTTACAATTCTAAATGGAAAAGATTCAGTATGTGGTGTTCTGAGAGAGACACACAACCAGGCTCTGCGAGCATTGCCACAGCCCTGGATTATCTGGTTCATCTTAATAGCCTCAGGCCTGCTACCCTTAAAGTGCATTTGGCAGCTGTCTCTGCTTTACTTTCTGCAGGGATGGTAACTTCTCTGGCATTTCATTCTGTTTTTAGTTAGTTTTTCAAAGGTCTGGTTCACATGGCGCAAGAATCCCCCCTAACTGCCCTCCTGACAACCCAAACTCTTCACTGCAACCTCCGCTCTAATGATACACCCCCTCTAGCTGTTCCTAGGGTATCCACCAACATGGGTAGCAGAGCTTGCTCCGCTGCTGCACCCTTGCAGTGGAACAAACTGCTGGCTGAATTCCGTTCTATCAACACTCACTCCAGTTTCAAGTCCCATCTCAAAATCTGGCTCCTGGCGAACTACTTCTGCTGCTGCACCCAGGGGTTACCCACCTACCCATGCTAGACTACCCACGTTAGACTACTCCCCAGCCCACAACTGTTACCTCATTGCCTTGTTAATTAAAATTACACGGTATACATGACTTCCTTGTCTGTACATATTATATATATTTTTTTTTCACTGTATCTTCCGTGCACTACATTGTACTATGGGTACATACTGTATATTTTTCTTAATGTATATTCACTGTATTACATGCCCACTGCTCTATGTATCATACCTTGTACACTGTGCCTACGATTGTTTTCTATCAATCCACTTCATGTCCCATATTATAACCTTGTACTCACTGTTTTTAATGGATTCATACAGCATGCTTGTACACTGTGCTCAATACTGTTGAGTGTATCTATTTCTGTTTCATGTGTACTACAGTTACCTTCTATTTACTGTCACCCTGTGCCATGTGTTATGGCCCGGGTCATGCCTGAAAACAGTCCCTGGGATCAGTGCACTCATCCAGTTATCAGAGTCATAAATAAATAAATAAATAAACCTCAGTCCTCCCTTCAGAGAGTCTACTCCTGCTTGGAACTTGAATGTCTGCATTGCACAACTTATGCAGCCCCCCTTTGAACCTTTATCCTCAACTGAGCTTAAGTACTTGACTTGGAAGACTGTCTTCCCGGTAGCCATTACTTCTGCCAGGAGAATCAGTGAATTGCAGGCCCTGTCAGTTGAACCTGACTTAATTTCCTTCCATAAGGATAAGGTGGTCCTTAGGATGAATAGAAAGTTTCTTCCTAAAGTGGTTTCGGATTTTCATCTGAATCAATCTATGTCTCTGCCTGTGTTTTTCACTGACCATTCTTCCTCAGAGGAGAGAAGATTGCACAGTTTGGGATGCGAAGAGGGCACTTAGCTATTGTACAGCACATACTAAGACCCATTGGAATGATTATATTCAGTTATTTCTTACTTGTGGAAAAGCAGGAAAAGGTAGACCTGCCACTGAAAGATCTGTTGCCAGGTGGATTGCCTCCTGTATTCAATTTTGCTATTCAAAATTGGAGAAAGAGCCCCCCTCAGGCCTGAGGGCTCACTTGATCAGGGGTATAGCTGCCTCTCTGGCAGCAGCTAGGGATATTTCCTTGGTGGAAATTTGTAAAGCAGCCACCTGGAAAACAGTGCATACATTCACCAAGCATTACTCTCTGGACACCCAGACCAGGAGTGATGCCTGGTTTGGCACAGCAGTACTGCAGAGCCTGTTCCCAAAGCAAGATTCTGTTATTCCCTCCTCCAGGGGGGAACTGCTTGGTAGTCGGCATATAGTCAGAATACAGCAAGACTTCATGTTGTTTGAAGGAAAAATTACTTACCATAGTAATGTTGTTTTTTTCTAATGGAGTCTTGCTGTATTCTGACCTCCCTCACTGCCTCGCCTCTCAGAACCTAGCCTTTTGGGATGTGGGTTGGCAGGTACAGTGTTGCACCTCAGAGGTGTACCTTTGTACCCTTCCTAGCCAGGTTTTTTTTTTTGTTTGTTTCATGTTATTGTTATTGCATTTTTCACTGTCTACATATGGTTCTTCTTGGGTTCTCAACTTGAGTCTTTTTGGACCCAAGCATTTTTTGCTTGTGGCCTAAAATTTAAAGCAATTTCTATAGCTATTAGTTAGTTAGTGTAGTGCTTGTAAGAATCTGATAGTTATATTGATGTGCATGAAAGACAGGTTTGAAAACCGAGCTCGAGCTCAACGTTCTATGCTCCTGGGTAGAGTTAACCCTCTCCTCTCTGGAGCAGTTCAAGTGCTGGGGCTAACAGCATATAGTCAGAATACAGCAAGACTCCAGTAGAAGAAACAATATTACTATGGTAAGTCATTTTTTCTTCCGGTATCACAGGGGTCATGCTTAACTTTTTCTGGACTGTTCGGCAAGGAAATCAGGACCAAAATGTTGCTGTCCGGTTGTTGATTGTGCCTGTGGATTAAAAGGGAACTATTTTGGGTGGTACTGTAGCATCATACAGCATCTTCCAATGCCATGACCCACACATCATTCTTTAAATCCCCCCAAATTAAACTGGCCACATAAGGTAACCTGGAGGTGAGTCAACACAACAGTGTTAAAAAAGCAACGCGGCACTTTAGCATGTACTTTTATACACGTAATGTTTATGTAATTACAGTTCACTATAAATACTTTTTCATTTTCAGTTTTCTGTGACAGGGAGCACCTGCCACTCTTGAGGACTGACCTTTTCTTAAATCTGTTTTAACAATTCTTCTATTTCTTAGCCTGATCTATTCTTTAAAATTTCTAGCCCATGAGGTTGGCCACCTATGGGCACCGCCTTCCCTTTCTTGACTATGCTATAGTGTCCTCTTTAATTTTCTTTTTCCCTCTCAGATCCTCGTGCAGGGAGGTTATTGTGGTGACCTCCGAGCATATGTAAAACAACAGGTTGTGTTTATCTTTGTTGGATGTAGTATGTAATAGCACTACTATGTCATAAAATACCTTGTGTATATATACCTTATGTTTAGGAAACCTGTAAATGTTGAAAATACCATAGCACTAGGTGTTTTTGATAATGGTAAACAGTACTAAGTGACTATTATAAAAATTAAGTTAGTTGTGCTATTTAAAATGCATGTAAATTGCTGTAAACAGAACAAGTCTGAAATTTCATGGAGATCTGAATATATTTCATGATGCTTTGCATTATGGACGTATGTGCTCTGTTGTGTTTCTTTGAAACTTGACTTATTGTCAGTGCCCTTTGGGGTAACTCATGTTTCAGTGCTTCTACACTGAGGTTCTTTGTTTTTATCCTTTTTTTCTGTTTGAGCCTCCACTACCTAAGCAAACAAGGCCCACATAGGAGTGGAGGCTGAATCTCAACTGCTAGTTAGATCAGAGATTAGTGAGTCAGTAGGTGCTGGTGAAGTGCAGAGAAAAGGACATACATAGTCTGTTGCTGCAAACTGATGTACTGAAGAAGGGATACACCATTGCTTAAGGTTATCGCCTGCATTTTGAATAAACATCACACAGAGATTGTGTGTTGAATTTAAAGTTCGGTGTCTGGTCCATCTGTTATTCCACAACCCCTCCACAGACTTGGTTTTAGAAGTGGGATAATTTGCTGGAAGTGTCTGGACTGGCCGAAGGGGGACATTTTCTGGTGGATATCACCCAAATATCCCAGGTGGACCAATACACCAGGAGTTGCCAGAGGAGAACCCAGAGAAGAAAGTACGTCGAGTTCTGTCTAGTCATGTGGCTGACAGATGGAGATATGCTGCCGCCTGGACTGGACCTGGGAGCATGGAGGAAGGCCAAGCCTGAAAGCAATGACGAGATGCAAAGGAATGAGGAACTGCCATCGGGTCGAGGCAGACCGGAGGTGCAAAGACAACACCTGGGAGGTGGAGACCCTGATGAGGATGATCCACTGGATGAGTGGGCAATGGCTGGAGGCAGACCGACTATGCAGAGAGGCGGAGCACCAATTCCAGGTGCTCAAGAGGTTCCTGCCAGGGAGTTTGGATAAACAGTCGGAGGACAATTTTTTGTGGGCTCAGTTTGAGGAGAACCCCCTGACTTAGCGGATATTCCTTTGTTGCCTTTTATCCTAGGATATTACCTGTTGGAGGTTGGAGATGCAAGTATGGAACTTGAATGTGAGACCCAAGGTAAGACTGTGCCTAGTGATACTGTGCTGGGGTTGAAGATCCCAAGCAAGCAAGAAGAAGCCTATGAGGCTGAAGGGACTTTTTCTTGTATTGATGCAGCTAAATCTATTAACAATATTGACTGGGGTATACTGCAGGCTAAAGATGCTAATATTGCCAGAATGTTACAATGTGTTAAGATCAAGGAGGTTGTATGTTTTATTTTTTTGATGGAAAACCTACAAAAGAGTAGGTGGATGGAAAATGGATTGGAACCTGTGTTGGGGTAACACCAAAAGAGTGTCTACCCTCAGGTGTCTGTATCTGTAGCAAGTGAAATGAATAAATCAAGAGACATAGTGGGTGGGTTTATGTAGAGGGGTTGAACCAAGGACTGGGCCCCTGCTTAAAACAGACATGTCTGGTGAGGTGGAGCAGGTAATTACTCACCGCAGAGAAAGTCTTTCTCTGGTACTGGACTTTACAGCTGTCCAGATTTTTGGTTAAGAAATATGACAGATTTTCCCTAAAAGGAGATGGGAAGATACCGTTAGTCTCTGTTGAGAAATGTGTTAATGCCTCAGGGTAAAGTATGATGATATCCACTGTGTTTATGATGGAATGTTTATCGTCAATAGGGACCCTGAGACGTAGCTTCTGAAGATGGATGGGTGGAAGCTCCATTCCTTCCTGGAACAGGAAGGTGGTAAGCAGTCTGCAATAACTGCTTCCCTCTTAAGGTGGGGGATATGTGATAGGGAGCTCCTGCCACTCTTGAGGACTGACCTTTACTTAAATCTGTTGCAACAGTTCTTCTGTTTCTTAGCCTAATCTATTCTTTACAATTTGTAGTCCATAAGGTTGGCCACCTATGGGCACCCTCTTACCTTTCTTGACTATGCTATAGTGTCCTCTTTAATTTTCCTTATCCCTCTCAGGCCCTCATAAAGGGAGGTTATTATGGTGACCTCCAAATATTTGTAAAACAACAGGTTGTGTTTATCGTTGTTGGATGTAGTATGTAATAGCACTACTATGTCATAAAATACCTTGATGTATATACATTATGTTTAGGAAACCTGTAAATGTTGAAAATACCATGGCACTAAGTGTTTTTGATAATGGTAAAAAGTACTAGGTGACTACGATAAAAAAATAAGTTAGTTGTGCTATTTAAAATGCATGTAAATTGCTGTAAACCGAACAAGTCTGTAATTTCATGTTGATTTGCATATATCCCATGATGCTTTGCATTATGGACATATATGTGATGTGTTTCTTTGAAACTCGGCTTATTGTCAATGCCCTTTGAGGTAGCCCATGTTTCAGTGCTTCTACACAGAGGTTCTTTGTTTTTAGCTTGTTTTTTTTTTTTCATTTGAGCCTCCACTACCCAAGCAAACAAGGCCCACATAGGAGTGGAGGCTGAATCTCAACTGCTAGTTAGATCAGTGAGTCAGTAGGTGCTGGCTAAGTGCTGAAAAAAAGGACATACATAATCTGTTGCTGCAAACTGATTGCTTAAGGTTATTTCCTGCATTTTGAATAAACATCACACAGAGACTGTGTGTTGAACTTGAAGTTCGGTGTCTAGTCCATCTGTTATCCCACAACCCCTCCACATTTTCCTTTCCAGGGTAAATCTTTGTCATCTACCTATCTAAGGAGTGTGTATAAAAAAACTTTGGACTGTCCCCAGCTGACCTCATAGTGCCTTTGTTGGTGACTTTGTGGTATTTTCCATGACCGCAGACTAAGGTGTCACAAATGGCTACTATGACTTCAGGTAGAAGAACAGTCTGAGTCTTTTTATAGGCACAGTGAAATAAGTGTGCAGTATCTGAAATATTAAGTAGCGCAAGAACAGGTAAAAGCAGGGGCAGCACTAACATGCCCAGAATTTACCCCTCTTTTCTTTGCTAGTGTGTCCAAATTGATGCACCAACTCTGTAACTATATCTAAAGCAAAGGAATGTGAACTGTTCAGGATCTGTCACTGATTATGTTTTGACCCAGTAGGTTCCTCATTAGACCCACATTTCTTACACCAGTGGGTCCAATTTGACCTATGTTTTATACCCACCAGCACTAGCACTGGGTAAAAGTACATAAAAAATAGAAAATTGTAATATTAAATGTAACTGGTGTAAATACCACATACCGGATTTTCAGTCAGTTGCGGCATGATTGGCAGCCCTTGCCGTACTTGTCACAACACTGATGGACCACTGCAAATGTGGTCTATCTGCTTGTCCACAGTGCTGTAAGTTGCACACCAAAAATGGGGCATATGTCGTATAAAATAACACACGTGTCTTTCTTTTCGGCTGTCAATGTAGGAAAGTGTCATGCAAAGTGTCGTAAATGGGTCAGAATGTTTGAAAATCTCCTGCAAACATTCTGGCACTGTACAAGTGCCAGAAGTCTGCATTGAGACCTCTGAAAATTCAGTCCCATCATTTTTAGCCTGTTATTTTAGTTGCTACTTACTGTTTGATACCCACTTCTCTTTTTCAAATACTCTGATCATATTGTCCCCGAGTCTTTTCTTCTCTTGTCCAATGAGAAGAGCCCTGGTTTTGCCAGTCAATCCTTATAGCTCATGTTCTCTAAGCAGGGTTTTATTTAACTCCAAAAATTGATTAGCATTTTGCTCATAAAAGTGCTAAAACATTGTGAAAATGCATAGCACTTGCCTCATTGTGTTTAACAAACATAACACTTCTAGAAAACCTATATAAATACTTTCTGTACAGTTAGCATTGTCCCAAGAAAAAAAATGCTAATCAATCATTTAAAACCCTGCCCAAGCCCTAAACCACCTTTGTTGCTCTCCTGTGTGTTTTTATTGCGATCTTTCCTGTATCTTTTTTTTAGTATGGAGACCAGAACTGAACACTGCACTCGAGACGGTGTCTAACCAAAGATTGGTGCCAGGGGCAGTATAATAGCTCTTGATCTACTTCTGAAGTTTCTCTTCATGGTATGCATCATCGTCTGGCATTTACTGTTTTCCTATGTATCATTCTGTGCAGAATGCTTGTATGAAATTTAAAAAGTCTTGAGCAGTTCTTTAAAACTATGTAATGAGGGAATAGTTGTAATATTCAGTAGTATATATGAGTGAGGGTTTATAAAATGACAAGAAAAATCTAGACATTTCATTGGCTGAGAGATGTTACCTGACCGTGAATTAAGTTCCTAGTACTGCACTGTCGTGCTGGATCTCATTACCTACAAAAGCGGTGTCGATTTCATGTATATATTTTGTTCGTTAAAATGTATTTAAATGATTTCTATGAAAAAAATCATATTAAAACTGTTTCATTTTACATATAATGTAGAAGAGCAGCAAGCCATTTTATATGCCCAATAAACCGCTTCGGGGTGTGCATTTAAGGATTTGAATGCATTTACCATGAGTGCAAGGACACTCAGCCTTCGGCCCTCATGCCTCTTTTCCCTGGGGCATGCATTAAGTAAGCCGCAACAGGGTATGTGTTTCTAGAGAATTAATGCACTCCCCAGGTGAATTGGAAGGCACATGGCCAATGGCTGAGTGACTTTCGACGCATCTGTGAAGTGCAAGTATTCCCAAAGAACCCAAGCCCTGGAGTGGGTTATTATGCTTATAAAATGGATTTTTATTTTAATGGGAAAAAGGTTTTATGTACCTTTAGTTAGGTTGTTGCTAGGTAGAATATGTGAATTGAGTAATAATAGCCAAGTGTCTTTGAGTGAACCCAAGAAGTGTATTTATTTTGAAGAATACTGTGTCCTGAAGTTTTGGGTTTAAAATTTTGGGAAGTTTTTATTTTAGTGGAAAACTGATTATTTTTATTTGGTTATTTTTATTTAGGTAGGCTGTTGCTAGGTAGATTAAGGAAGGTTAGTTACAAACTGTTCATATACAGAAATTAATGAATGGTCAGGTGATGTTTTTAGACCAATGAAGTTGCTAGAATTCTAACATATTCTGAAGCCTGTTTTATAATCCACATGTGAAAGTGCCTGTTTAATATGACTAGCTAAGCACTTTTTTAAATTGACAGAGTTGTGCGAGTGTAGTAGGACAGTAAAGGAATGTTATATAGCATTAGTGACTAAAAAGTCCATTGTGGTTTCTTTAAGAACAAGCTGGTGTGCGAGGGTGAATGAACTGCTGTGGATGGCAAACTGACACACCACTGTGATTGGGGGAAGGGTGTGCTACATTCAACAAACAATGTGGAAATGTTTGGCAGGTTGGTTTTGAAATCTGGTGTTTTGAGTGTTGTGATTTAACACAGGTGGTTGATAATCAGGTTTTGATTAGATTTACATTTCATTTATAGTGTTTCAAAGCATGATGAGGTAATTACTTTTAACTAATAAGGTTTCTAGATTCTGTCTTGCCTTTTAAAAACCGTAAATAAATGGTCTGGGACAACAGTTGGTAAAGACCAGTTGTCTTCAGATTCTAACCTTTTCTTGTCTGGTGTTGCAAAAAGCTTTACAAAGCCATTAGTTACATACTGGTAGTGCAGAAGAAGCATGGACTATATATGCAGGTAGGCATCACATCCTACACACACATAGGTGGCAACTGTTGCTGAACCTGTTTTATCTGTCTAGCCATCCACACACACTGGAGCCTGCCAAGATGCAACACAATACTGAAGCATTCTGCCACTGAGTTACTGGAGGAAATGAGCCAGTTTCAGTGAGACACTGTGTTGCATCCTGGCAGGCACCTGTGTGTGTGTTGCTTCCTGGCAGGCACGTGTGCGTGTGTGTGTGTGTGTGTGTGTGTGTGTGTGTGTGTTGCTTCCTGGCAGGCAAGTGTGTGTGTTACATCCTGGCAGGCGTGTGTGTGTGTGTTGCTTCCTGGCAGGAATGTGTGTGTGTGTTGCTTCCTGGCAGGCACATGTGTGTTGCATCCTGGTAGGCACGTGTGTGTGTGTGTGTTACATCATGGCAGGCGTGTGTGTGTGTGTTGCATCCTGGCAGGCACGTGTGTATGTGTGTTGCATCCTGGAAGGGTGTGTGTGTGTGTGTGTGTGTGTGTGTGTTGCATCCTGGCAGGCACGTGTGTGTGTGTGTGATCCTGGCAGGCTTGTGTGTCTATGTTGCATCCTGGAAGGCACGTGTGTGTGTGTGTGTGTGTGTGTGTGTGTTGCATCCTGGAAGGCACTGTGTGTGTGTGTGTTGCATCCTGGAAGGCACGTGTATGTGTGTGTGTGTGTGTGTGTGTTGCATCCTGGAAGGCACCTGTGTGTGTGTGTTGCATCCTAGCAGGCATGTGTGTGTGTGCTTTGCATTCTGGCAGGTGTGTGTGTGTGTATTGCATCATGGCAGGCATGTATGTGTATATGTGTGTGTTCATCCTGGCAGGCATATATGTGTATATGTGTGTGTGTTGCATCCTGGCAGGCGTATATATGTGTGTGTGTTGCATCCTGGCAGGTGTGTGTGTGTGTGTGTGTGTGTGTGTTGCATCCTGGAAGGCACGTGTGTGTGTGTGTGTATGTGTGTGTGTTGCATCCTGGCAGGCACGTGTGTGTGTGTTGCATCCTAGCAGGTGCACGTATGTGTGTGTGTTGCATCCTGGCAGGTAAGTGTGTGTGTTGCATTCTGGCAGGCACATGTGCGTGTGTTGCATCCTGGCAGGCACGTGTGTGTGTGTGTGTGTGTGTGTTGCATCCTGGCAGGCACGTGTGTGTGTATGTTGCTTCCTGGCAGGCACATGTGTGTGTGTGTGTGCGCGCGCATACCTTGCAACTGTCACATATAACAAAGTACGTCACTCATTTTCCCCTCAGAAATTCTTTGTCCCACATGGGAAAGGTGATATTCCACATTTCCCACTGAGACTGTAAAGCAGAAATTCATATTGCTCTATTATGTTCAGTTATCAGCAAACATTAAGAACATTAGTGCACTGATAGCCATAGTGTTCTGAGCTTGCAGTGCCAGGTTTGATGATATGTCACACATTTTGGTTATTTGTCACACAATTCAGTGAAGAAAGGTTGAGATGTGTGTATGTTGCATCCTGGCAGGCAGGCATATGTGTGTGTGTGTGTGTGTGTGTTGCATTCTGGCAGGCACGTGTATGTGTGGCATCCTGGCAAGCACGTGTGTGTGTGTGTGTGTGTGTGTTGCATCCTGGTAGGCACCTGTGTGTTTATGTGTGTGTGTGTTGCATCCTGGCAGGCACATGTGTGTGTGTTGCTTCCTGGCAGGCATATATATATATATAATGTGTGTGTGTGTGTGTGTGTGTGTTGCATCCTGGCAGGCACCTGTGTGTGTGTGTGTGTGTGTGTGTGTGTGTGTGTGTGACATCCTGGCAGGCGTGTGTGTGTATCTGTATACACATATATATGAAGTTTATCTCTGCCAGCCCCATTCAACGAGCCTTTCCTCTAGCCCAGTCTCAAGCCATCTCTGGGGCTGCCCCCACCACATCCTCCATGACCTACTCCTTGAGATGGGGCCAAGGGGGGTCCTCAAACTCTCTCAGAGCAGGATCCAGGTGATGGGGCTGCCCCAGTCAGCAGTACAGGGCTGGAGTTTTCCTGTCACCTTTTTCTCCCTACTCTCCCTGGGGCACTGCAAATCAGGCAGACTGTATATGCACCTGCTGTGATGCCACCTGTGGATCTGCAAGTGGGGATGGCACTGCGGTGCACTGTGCCTGCCCTCCTCCGAGCAGGAGTGTCTTCCACAATTCACTGTCCTTCCCCTGGCTGGCCCATGAAGACTCAGGCTCGTTCCTCACCCTAGGTCGCTGGCTTCACGAGCAGTAGCACTGCTGTCGCGCTGACAGACCGGCATCTGCTTTTAATGAAAGAGTGGGTGTTGACCAGGGCACTAGGGTACTCCCCTACTCCTTCCATATTGCACCTGGACAACTACCAGAAATGGGCAAAAGGGACATCTTATCCAAAGTGCAGCCCCTCGGACAGTGCAGCTGTTCTCTCCGTTACAGTGGCAACAGAGTGGAAAGTAGCTGACACAGCATAACAAAATGCTACAAAATCTGTATAAAACAGAATTGAGAGGTACAGACATCTCTCAGAGGGTGGTGAGGGTATGAACCAGTCTGCCTAAAGATATAGTAATGAGTAACTCTATGGAGTCATTCAAGAGCTCTCTGGCAAATCTGTCGGGAAAGGAAGTTTTTATACCATGATTGAGAATTGACGAGTCACGTGGTCTCTGGCTAATGACTTGTACACCACTATGAAGCTATGAAAATTCAAAGGTAATGCTAACCATTTTCAGAATTGCTTTGCAGTAAACTGCTGAACATTTTAATGGGTGTCCATAGCACAGGAAACAGCATCAGTAAAACTAAATGTACAGTACTATGTTTTAAGCTATACAACTGCTATGTATTTTCAGAATTAACTACAGCCTATGGTTGGAAATTGCTAATTTAGTTTTTTCCCCCTGCTAGGGGTAGTGTTAGAATTTTATTTTATTTTTAATGTATTAGGAGAATACCTTTGAGCACAGTTGGGAACTGAGAACTGGTAATGAGCTCAAAGTGGGAGTATAAAACTAGAACCCACATCCTGACTTATCAGAGAGAGCACTACTAGCCAAGTCATACTGATTCCAGATCAAAGCAAACCATTTTGTTTTGGCATTAACAAGTAATTGTGAATATTGTATCTGATTAGACAGACCAGTGCAGTTTGTAATAAAAATGAGTTGGTAAACCTGTTGGAAGCAGCAGATTGGGACTAGCATAATCTGATAAATTCTGCTAGATATTATCTACTAGGAAATGACCGTTAGAGTAAACAAACCCTGAAGGCAGATGAGTGTGACAGTAGCAAACTGCTTTAGGGAGGCCAGCCCAGGCTGATGTGAGCAAAGAAGCCCAAGAAACAGAAGGTTTTAGTCGCCCGATCCAACACCTTTATTCTGCAGGTCATTAGAACATCACAGCGGGCAGGATACTTCCCACTTCAGCTTTAAATGTACTTTCAGCATTAGGTCCGGACTGTGGCACAGGGGCTCACTGGGAGAATCAGTGTTGGGGTGGGGGTGGGGGGCAGGTGTGACATACTCACGTCAGTATTCTACTTCGGTTAGTATACTAGCTATGCACTTGCATTTCTTGTTTACATGCAGTGTTCAGGAAATGCAATATAATTAGAAAATATATGACATATGCAAAAATGCTCAAAGTTTGGAAGGTGGGGAAAAATACAACTAAGGAAGCCCACCTGGAAATTTCCAGTTATCCAGGTGGGCTCGCCACTCTGATGCTTGTTCAGCTTCCAGGTCTCCCTAACTGGTTCAACCCTTCCTTGTATATGCTGTAATTGGGGGCTCAGTTCAACTAGCTATCCATTACCAGACAGCCAACCCTGCCCTCTGTTCTGCTTATTATTCCATGAAGGAATTGAGCTTTTCAATCAGAATACCTGCTGTCCGTCATTAGCAATCCTTTGCTGAGTCTAACCATGTAACCCCTTCATGACTGGAAATCATCAGAAGGAAAAACAAACTTGTAAATATTTTTACCTGGACAGCGTAGGACCCTTCTTCATGGCTTCATGTGCCATGTAAGGCTCATTTACATCCCTGTAGTGCTTCGAAGGCTAATTCAGGCTTTCTCCAACATGGTCAAAAAACGCAAAAAAAAAAAAAGAGGATGCACTACAGTGCACAGCCGTGGTACACACACAGGGGCACTACAGTGCAGACCCAGTACACACACAGGGGCACTACAGTGCACAGACCCGGTAGACACACAGGGGCACTACAGTGCACAGACCCGGTACACACACAGGGGCACTACAGTGTACAGACCCGGTACCAGGGCTCCAGATAAGGTGTGTACCAGCCTATTTTACTTACCTCATTTTAGGAAATACTCTTCAGAAATTTTTTTAAATGAGTACCAGTACTCACCAAACATTTGTAAATACTCCACACGCCAAAGAGTAGTGCTTCATAACATAACTGGTGATTCAAAATGAACAGTTTTTTGCCAGATTTACAGCACTTGTATGCATCCCACTTTTGTTTTACTCACTATGTTTTAAAATGGGTGAATAAATTCCTACCTGCCAGCATTATTTGGAGCATTGTTGGCACCTGAAATTCTTATCTAGAAAAAAACTACATTTTTTTAATAAATGTACTCCTCAGTCCACTCTAGCAAGACATTTGCACACATCTGGATTTTGTTTTACTCATCTCACTTTCAAAATGAGGAGTACAGGTACTCACCCCAAAAAATCTTATCTAGAGCCCTGCCCGGTACACACACAGGGGCACTACAGTGCACAGACCCGGTACACACACAGGGGCACTACAGTGCACAGACCCGGTACACACACAGGGGCACTACAGTGCACAGACCCGCTACCAGGGCTCCAGATAAGGTGTGTACCAGCCTATTTTACTTGCCTCATTTTAGGAAATACTCTTCAGAAATTTTTTTAAATGAGTACCAGTGCTCACCAAACATTTGTAAATACTCCACACGCCAAAGAGTAGTGCTTCATAACATAACTGGTGATTCAAAATGAACAGTTTTTTGCCAGATTTACAGCACTTGTATGCATCCCACTTTTGTTTTACTCACTATGTTTTAAAATGGGTGAGTAAATTCCTACCTGCCAGCATTATTTGGAGCATTGTTGGCACCTGAAATTCTTATCTAGAAAGAAACTACATTTTTTTAATAAATGTACTCCTCAGTCCACTCTAGCAAGACATTTGCACACATCTGAATTTTGTTTTACTCATCTCACTTTCAAAATGAGGAGTACAGGTACTCACCTCAAAAAATCTTATCTAGAGCCCTGCCTGGTACACACACAGGGGCACTACAGTGCACAGACCCGGTACACACACAGGGGCACTACAGTACACAGACCTGGTACACACACAGGGGCACTACAGTGCACAGACCTGGTACACACACAACGGCAGCTAGCCCCACAGTAGATCAAGGAAAAACAAAAGTAAATGCACTCGTAGTGAACTCACAGAAAGACTGCTACAAAAATAACCTCCTTCCGCACAGGGGAAGGGAACAACAACTGGTGGGGACTCGATCATTAGGGGGTAGAAGTGGGGAAGGAAGGGGATAGGGAGGTAAGGTGCCTGCCTGGCACCATGGCTTGGAGGAACAGGAAGCAAATCCTCAGGATCGCAGGAGCAGCTGCACGAGGAAGGGGGCTGGATGTCATTGTCCACCTAGGGACAAATTAGCTGGCTGTGAATGGGATCAGAGTGGTGCAAGAGGAGTTTGTAGAGTTGGAAAGGGGCCTTAGACAAGTAGCATGTACAGTAAGCTTCTCGGAGGTGCTGCCTGTCTATGGCAAGGATAATACTAGGGTATTCTGCACCATGGGATTCAATGAATGGTTGAAAAATGGTGTGGAGCTCAGGGTTTTGGCTTCACTGGGGACTGGGGAGCCACCTGGAGGGATGCAGGCCTATACTGGCGCGATGGTCTGCATCTGTCCAGGGGGGGAACCAGGATCCTAGGTGATAGGTTTAAATGCTTCATTGGCAAGCATTTAAACTAGCCAAGGGGGGAGGCACTGAAAAGGAGCAGGGAAATCCCAGCCTCCCCCCACAAAACACAGTAGTTAGAGAGGTAAACACCAAGGTAGAGAAGTCAGTAGGGAGCAGGAAAGGGGTAAATGCAGAAAAAGCAGTAAGGACAGGGTTGGGGCTAAAAGGGGTAAGGCCATCAAAAAATGGAGGGTGATGAGTACCAATGCCCACAGTCTGTGTAACAAGCTCCCTGAACTAGTGGCCTTGATGGAAGAGGGATGCCTGGATATTGTGGCAGTCACTGAAACATGGTACACAGAGAACCATGACTGGGATGTCAACATACCAGGATACACAATCTACAGGAGGGACATGGTGGGTAAAAGAGGAGGAGGAGGAGTAGCTCTTTATATAAGGGAAGGGATTAAAGCAACAGAATTAAAGAGTAAACAGGAATTTGATGAGTCACTATGGGTCACACTGGAGATAGGAAATGGCACCACAATCTGCATGGGCGTTGGGTACAGACCCTCATCTCAGGGTGAGGAAATAGACAAGGAAATGATAGAAGGCATCCTTGAAATGGCAGAAAAAGGGGAGATATTGTTGATGGGGGACCTGAATATGCCAGATATTAACTGGAGTACCTTTGCTGCAGGCACATCCAAGAGCAGGGTCATTCTTGATGCCCCTGCTCTGAGGGCATGCCTCAGACAGCTAGTGTTGGAACCCACTCGGAAGGGAGCAATCTTAGACCTGGTTCTCTCAAATGGGGAAGGAGAAAGGATCTCAGATTTAGAAGTGGGTAGCCATCTGGGAACAAGTGACCACCAAACAGTGTGGTTCACAATAAACACAGCCATAGAGTCAAGCCATACAAAAACAAGAGTATTGGACTTTAGGAAAATGAGTGCCTCAGAAAAGCAGTAGCAAATGGGCAAGAAGGAGGAGTGGAGGAACAATGGGGAATAATCAAAACAGCCATCACAGAGGCAACAAGCCTTTGTGTGAAGTAAATCAACAAAACAAAATGAAGGAAAAAGCCACTATGGTTCTCAAAAGAGGTGGAAGGGTAGGTTAAGGAGAAAAAGATAGTATTCAGCAAATATAAGGAAACACAGAAGGAGCAGGACAGAGAATTTTATCTGTTAAAGCAGAAGGAGGCAGGGAAGGCAGTCAGAATAGCAAAGGCACAAACTGAGGAAAATATAGCCAACTGTATTAAGAAAGAGGATAAAACCTTTTATAGGTACATTAGGGAGCGAAGAAAGACCAAGGGAGGGATACAGAGACTTAATAAAGGGGAGGGAATGTGGGCAGAGGGTGACCGTGAAAAAGCAGGGATACTGAACGAATATTTCTGCTCAATATTCACAATGGAAGAGGAGGGGGAGGTACCTAAACCAAACAAGAGAAAGACTCTGAATAGGGGGGTCGATACCAGTCCATTCACAGAAGAAAGGGTTTTGAAAGAATTCTTGAAACTGAGGGTGGACAAAGCAATGGGGCCTGATGGGATTCACCCAAGAATTCTAAAAGAACCAAGGGTAGAACTAGTAACACCACTGACTACTCTGTTTAACAAATCATGGCAGGATGGGGTGGTACCTGAGGACTGGAGGAGGAGGACTGGAGGATGGCAGATGTGATTCCACTTCACAAAAGTGGGAGCAGGGCGGAGGCATGAAACTACATACCAGTTAGTTTGACATCAGTGGTAGGGAAAATGATGGAATCACTTCTGAAGGAAAGAGCTGTTGAGTACCTAGAGGCCAGTGGGGCACAGGACCCAAGGCAGCATGGTTTCACAGCAGGAAGGTCATGTCAGACGAACCTAATAGATTTTTTTGACTGGGTGACCAAAGTAGTAGACCAGGGAGGGGCTGTGGATATGGCCTACCTAGATTTTAGCAAGGCATTTGACACAGTCTCACACAAAAGATTAATATACACGGTAACCAGCCTTGGAGTGGGTCCCAAGGTGGTAGTCTGGATAAAAAACTGGCTGGTCAACAGGGCGCAAAGGGCAATAGTAAACAGAGTCCACAGTGAAGAAAGGAGGGTAACTAGCGGGGTACTGCAGGGTTCAATACTGGGAACGGTCCTCTTTAATGTCTTTATAAGTGACATTGGAGAGCACCTGGAAGGGAAAGTATGTCTCTTTGCAGACGACACAAAGATCTGCAACAGTGTTGATACACAAGGTGGGATGGAAAGGATGAAAAGGGACTTGGCAAGGTTGGAGGAATGGTCAACTATATGGCAGCTCAGATTCAGTGCAAGGTAATGCATCTGGGAAACAAAATCCAGGGAAGAGTACACAGTGGGGGGTGAGAATACAACAAAAAATGGAAAGGAACCTGGGGTAGTCATATCAGATGACCTAAAGGTGGGCAAGCAATGTGAGAAAGCAGTAAGGAGGGCTGGGGGGATACTGGGATGCCTAGGGAGAGGCATCAACAGTAGAAAACAGGAAGTTATCCCTCTGTACAGACAGTTGGTGAGACCCCATCTGGAGTACTGCATGCAATTCTGGAGACCCCATCTCTGCAAAGACATAGAGTGGAGGCTGTACAGAGGAGGGCAACCAAAATGGTGCAGGGTCTGCACCAGAAGACATATGAGTACAGACTAAAGCAGCTTAATATGTATACCCTTGAGGAAAGGAGGGAGAGGGAGGACATGATAGAAACTTTCAAGTATCTCATGGAAATTAACAAAATACAAGAGGGTACCATCTTTCAGAAAAAGAGATGTGCAAGAACAAGTGGGCACAATTTGAAGATAGAGGGGGCGGCTCAGAGGTAATGTTAGAAAGTATTTTTTCACAGAGGGGGTTGTGGATGCATGGAACAGCATTCCTGAGGAGGTTATGGAGTCAGGAACAGTGGGAGAATTCAAGAATGCATGGGACATACATAAGGCAATTCTAGTGGGGTAGGAGGAAGTAAGCTGTTGATTAACTAGAATCTGCAGCTTATCCATCAGGTAGGGAAATGGGCAGACTAGGTGGGCCAAGCAGTCCTTATCTGCCGTCAAATTGTATGTTTCTATGTTTCCTTGAGGGGAGGAAGAGGTTGCACCACCAAGCACTGGGGTGAGTGGGCAGTTACCGTCCTTTAGAACTTTGTCACAGAAGGCTGTATGTATCAGTGCACTTGTTTTACATAAGTTTTTATATGTATATGTATATGTGTATGCAATAAAAGGATAGGATGTTTTTGCAACAGTAACTAACTGCAGCCTATTTGTGAATTCCCTACAAGTGTACCTAGGTTTTTGTTCTGTTTTTTGCCCCCAGCATAGAGAGTCAGGTGGGGTATCAGTGGCCCAAAGGGGGTTCCCTTGTGGACCCTTAAACCTTTATGCACCTTGTCACACTACTAAAGGATAAAAATCGTGATTCTAACTAGCTAGATTCAGTTCACCCTCCACACTTAGGCAGTCTTCCACTGAACATGTTCAGTCACCAAAACAGTCTTCAAGCTCATCTTTTCCTACCACCCAGTGATGTGATCCTTTGGCTTCGGCTCCTTTGCATTCGTATCTTTTCTAGTGCTGAAAGGAACAAGGTCTCCTCTTTCACTGCTCCTGCTAGTGAGTTAGGGTTCTGCTATTTTTCAGTCTTTTTAAGCCACTTTTTTAGAGTTTTACTTCAGTTTTTCAACTATTGCTGTAGTTTCACTGTTGTCTTCTTGCTGCATTGTCGAGATTCATCATGGAGTGAAAGAACAAGCCAAGGTTCAAGAGGTGCGTTTTGTGCAGGCACTCATCCTCAAATTGGACGTGATGACTGCGTTTACCGTTGGGGCTTGGACCACAAAGTAACACATTGCTCCTGTTGTCAAGTGATGCACACATTGTCCCTTGAAGAGTACAGTCAGTTGGTGCACCAAGGTAGACCTATTAAATTCTGTGCGTCAGCCACAGCTGCACAGTTGGTGGAGCAGTTATAGGCCCATGAGGTGCAAGAGGCTGGTGAGGATGTTTCAGTACTTGACCTTCTGTTGATAGCAGAGGAGGAGGAGTTCTGCTGGATGTCCCTACTCCTCATTAGGATGAAGGGGTTCAAAACCTTCTTCTGCCTCACAACTCCTTTGAAGGTGAATCCCCGTCTCATCAACAAAAATACAAGAAGAAACGTTGATGCTGGTCATAGGGTTATTGTTGGTTGAAGGAATCATTCACACTCTTCCCTTCCAGAGGATTCGTGTTGTTGGTGGTCCCTGAAGGAGGTCTTGATGCCTGTTAAGTCTGTTAGTCTGCCCATGGAATTTCCATTGGGCCAAGTGACTGTCGACGCTGGTCAATCTGGTGGGCAAACCAGTCAGTGACATGTCCATCAAAACATAGAAACATACACAATGACTGAAAATAAAGGCCAATGGTCCATCCAGTCTGCCCTTAGTTCCCTATCAAATCCCGGGACCTATTGTCCATACAGGGTACTAGCCCTCGCTGTCAACCCCCTATTCAGGTCCCTTCTGCTACCACCGTGAGTAACCACTATACTTTTCACTGTGTCCCAGTCGTGCTTGAAACAGTTTATAGTTTTGGTGCCCACCACCTTGACTGACAGACTGTTCCATGGTTCCATCACCTATTCTGTAAAATAAACATTCTCATAGCCCTCTTGAATCTTCCTCCCATCAGTTCCCAGTCATGTCCCCATGTTATTGAACTGTTATTGAGGGAGAAGATTCCTCTCTCTCTCTCTCTCTCTCTCTCATAGACCCTTGTGCTGACCACCACCCAACCCAGGCAGGGTAGGTTGGGCCAGATGGAGCTCCCAGTGAGGGTCCCTGCTGATTCAGCAGCCCCCTGACAAAGCCTTGCACTGAAGCGCTGGGGTTTGTAGCTGGCTGGTCCGTGGACTGGGGTAAGGTCTGGTACTACTTTGCTTTAAATTACTTCAGGCACTTTTTGGTTTTTTGGAATTCACGTAATAAAATTATTGGATTCAAGAGTGCTATGAGGGAATTCGTGACCCCTGTTGGTACTTCCGGGTAGTCACTCCCTTTATCAATCGTCCTGCAGCGAGCAGGCCGAGTGCTACCCAGAGGCACATGGCCAGAAGCCACCTTGAGAACCATGCGTTTGCATGTGTCTGCCTTGTCCGCCGGATAGCAGGGATAAGGCCCTCACATTGTAAGTAAATAATAGTTGTAGTAAATAAACTATACCTCGGCAAGTGGCGCGTATTATGGAGGCTCCAAATAATTTTTGTCAGTCTTGCTCTATGTATGCTACTGGTCCTCAAATTACCAATTTTGTGTGCAGTAAATGCTTAATGGTTGAAACCCTCCATGAAGAAATTAATCGTTTACTGGCTTCTACAACAGTTAGCCCTGAAATCGAAGCATTGGAGGATTATATTGACTCCATGCTGGGTCAGTCTCTATCTTTAAACCCTCCACTAGCTGATGAGACAGCAGCTGTTGCAAGAGACAAGTTTGTTACATCCTCTACACCTGCTATAACTATTGAGGACCCTGATAGCTGGGCAGTGGTTCCCAAGGGTAAATTTAAACGTAGAGGGGGGCAAATTGGTTGCAATGTTTTACCCCTACCTTTATACAACAAATATGAGGCCCTCCAACACGATATAACTGTTACATCTCAGGATGCTATATTTAACAACCCTAGCAATGAACCTTCAGTTTCTAGTCACCCCCGTAGAATGGAGAATAGTTGAACTGAGATCCCTACACCCAAACTAAACATAAAAAAACACCATAAAAATGATCCAAACTATGAACCAATTACCTTATCATCTACTTCTAAACAAATTTTTGTTATTGGCGACTCCATTATCAAACATCTGGACCGCCCTATATGTAATGTGGACAAATTTAATCGCACATGCTGTAGTCTGCGAGGTGCTCGTGTATCAGATATTACTTCTACTGTGAAAAACATTCTGAAGGGAGTTGATGAGAACCAGCTGTTCATATTACACGCAGGTACCAATGATATAAATAGGTGTAGTACAGACGAACTGAAACAGGACATCATAGCATTTAATAATGTGTTAGCAGAAAAAAATAGTTTAGTATGTTTTTCAGAGATTCTTCTGGTACCCAGAGCTTTTGATGTTATTACTACAAAAATAAAAGCCTTTAACGACTGGCTGAGACGCTGGTGTTTTCAACAGAACATTCGTTGTCTAACTCATTGGGAAACCTTCTATTTAAAAGACTCACTGTTCTGTTGGGATGGACTCCACCTCAGTCGTAGGGGTAGTTCTCTCCTGGGCAAAAGCTTTGTAACAGCTATCAATAAACTTTTAAACTAAATCCCGGGGGTGAGATCAGTGACATTAGATCCTGTTCTCTAAAAAGACCATCCACTGACCAGTTTGAGTGTGAGGTACTTAGTTTGAATGCTAGATCTTTAAACCAGGTTAAAATGGCAGAATTGGAAGCCCTGTGTCAATTGAACAAATATGGACTTATTTCCATTACAGAAACCTGGTGGGACCCTGATACTTCCTTGACCCAGCGTATTCCTGGGTATAAACTATACCATAAGGACCGTCAAGGTCAGATGGGGATGTATGTCTCTATGTTAGGGATGACATATCCTCATTTCAACTCCCTATCACTAGTGATTTAGAAACCATCTGGGTTAGCATTCAGTTTAAAGGGTACCCACAATTGTTAGTAGGGACATGTTATAGGCCTCCAACATCTAATAAGGAATACTCTACCTCCCTTTACAGTGAAATTCTGAACATGACCTCCAAAGGTAATATACTTCTAATGGGTGATTTCAATATGCCGACCATAAATTGGAATTCCTTAACTGGCGGTACGCAGGCCGAGAAAGATTTGATTACACTCATGGTTGATATAGGATTAGAACAAATTATTATAGAACCAACGCGAGGAGTCAATATCTTGGACTTGGTTATCACCAATATAGGGAATTTAATATCTAACATTGTAGTTGGTGCCCCACTAGGATCAAGTGACCATAATACTATTTCCTTTTCATTGTTATTTCACCAATATACCACCAACTTCACGGAATTTAAGAATTACAACAAAGCTAATTTTAATGCCATTAATCAACAATTAAATTCAATCTCATGGCAAACTATATTATCTCCCCTTTCCTTGGAAGAATCCTGGGACTACTTTAAATCATCCATTTATTATTTGGAAAATCTGTATGTTCCAACTTCAAAAAAATATAATAAAAAGGGGAAAATACCCTTATGGTATAATAAAACAATTAAAGCATTAATCAAGGATAAACAGAGACTCTTTGTACATGTAAAAAATAGTAAGGGGGAAACCAAGGAATCATTCCTTATTCAATACAAGAAAATTCTTAAATCATTAAAACAAGCCATCTTGCAATCAAAAAAGAAACCAGAGTTTCATCTGGCTCACACCAAAGATAGTTATAAATCATTATTTTCCTATCTCAACAATAAAAAAATAATAGATACATGGGGCCCCTATGTGTAAATGAAAAAATTGTGTCTACAGATAGGGACATAGCAGATACATTTAATGAGCAATTTTGCTCAGTTTTTACCACAAAAGAAGTCCCTAAAATCTTTAAACATTTAAATAATATTACTCCTCCTTATATTATTACTGAAGAGGACACATTAAAAGCTATATTGTCCCTAAAACCCAATTCTAGTCCGGGACCAGATAATATCAATCCCAGATTCTTAATTGAATCTGCTGCAGCTAATATTAAACCCCTTACTATTATCTTTAATAAATCCCTAAATGAAGGACTCATTCCCCGGGACTGGACATTGGCTACAGTAATTCCAATTTTTAAGAAGGAAAATCACTCTAGACCTGAAAACTATCGTCCAATAAGCCTAACTTCTGTTGTAAGTAAAATCCTGGAGAAAGTCATTAAAAAGTAATTAGATTGTGAAACTACTGAGGGTAACATGATAGATATTACACAACATGGCTTTAGACAGGGATATTCCTGCACCACTAACTTGTTCTCCTTTTATAATCATGTTAGTATGGGTATGGACAAAGGTATACCTATGGATGTAATACTTCTTGATTACAGTAGAGCCTTCGATAAAGTTCCTCACGATATACTACTTGATAAAATGAAACAGATGGGTTTCTCACATTACATAATTAATTAGGTGTCAGGTTGGTTAAATAATAGATATCAGCAGGCTAGAATCAACGGCACACTTTCCCAGTCATTGAGTGTGACCAGTGGGGTCCCACAGGGATCTGTGTTGGGGCCAACCCTGTTTAACATTTTTATCAGCGACTTGCAGGTTGGCCCTGAAACTGTTCTTTCAAAATTTACTGATGACACAAAGTTGTGTGGTCCGGTCCTAACAGTGTCAGACAGAGAATTTATGAGGAACAATTTAAAATCTATTGAAGAATGGGCAGCTCTAAACAAAATGACACTCAACCCAGACAAGTGTCATGTTATGCATGTTGGTAAGAATAATCCGAGGCAGACCTACTTTATTGAATAATGTGGCCTTCATGTGTCACCACTGGAACGAGATCTTGGAGTAAACATATAACAAGTTATCGTCCAGTGATCACTGTACAATGATGGCCAGGAGAGCCAATGCCTTGCTTACCCGAATCCAGCTGCTCATTTGTGTCTAGAACTCAGGAATGTGGATCCCACTATATAGAGTCTTCATTAGGCCTCACTTGGACTATGGATCTCCATGCTGGAATCCCACTTAAGGCAGGATATGGATAGAGTTGAGAGGGTGCAGAGAAGAGCCACCAAATGGTGCCTTATCTATCCAGATTAGACTATGAGGAAAGGTTAAAGGTCATGGGTTACATTCATTACATAAAGGCGTGACACGAGGTGATCTTCTCCTCCTGTATAGAATTCAGAATTCTCAGGAGTTACTGCATCAATGTGGTTTACATTTTTCAACCAGTTGGAATTCCCCACGGTATCATAACAAACAGATATTCGTTTCTAAAACTAGAACAACTAAAAGGTTACATTATTTCACAGTAAAAAACCCTAGATTATGGAATATTCTTCCACAACATTTAGTAGACAGCAGCTCCATTCTTACCTTTAAGAAAGGGTTAGATCATTGGTTGGAGTGGACTATCCCTGGGGTATAATTGTCCCACCAATGTGGTGGGGGACAATCTTGATGGGCAGTAGCCTTCTTTTGTCCCTTGAAACCAAGTAAACCAAGTAAGAGGATCCTTCTTCTCGTGTAGGTTTTTTTGAGATACTAGATTTTACTCGTGCCATGAAGCATAGCTATATTATATAGGAGTATTCAAGTTCTCCTCATTATTTGACCTTACCCTGTTGCTCACTTTTAACTTGTCATGCACAAGGGATCTTTTTCAGCAGCCGCCAGTGATCCTGACCTGGGTGCCACCTCCTATTTGTCTGGTACCCAGGGTCACTCTGTTGGGGTATCTGGACCCAGAGGCCTCAACATCGCTCCAGTCTCTGCCTCAACAGTCTAGTTCGAAATTGTGGTCATCCTCTTGATCTCGGCATCAACAGTGATGGTCGATGTAGAGTTCTTCCTTGTTTTCTTCTGACTTTTACCACCAATGTAGAGTCCATTGCAAGTAGCAGAGGCTAGGCTGGTAGCAGTGGGATTACCAAGCATTTGCCCAGGATCAAGTTTGACCAGCGATGCCAGTGTATCTACCCAGCCGTAGCTTTCTCTCCCAGTGCGGATTCCGGTTATGCACCCCACTGCTTCCTCTCCGGAATAGCCGGCCATGCCACAGCAATGATTACAGGTGGGTCCCCTCCACTGCAGCTGGTAAAGGGTGCTTCAACAAGTCCTCTAGACCTCAGACTGGACTTCCTCATCTCCTGTTAGTGATCATTTACCCTGTTGGACAGGGTTGTCCACACCCTGTCTGGTAAACACTCCTTTATCTGATTCATATGAGTTATCCATCTCATAAACATCATGTTGTCAGGAGGGTAGCCTGTCAATACACAGAACCCCCCGGGGAACAGGTCACCCTTCATAGCCCTGTGGAACAAAAGTCTGTGTCGTTGGAATTCCATTGGAGAGGTCCAGAAGAAGGAGACCTACCTGCTGATGGACATTCTTGAGCAAGATTCCTCAATAGGGGTAGCCTTTCCTATCACCCTGCTATTCTGGGCCCACCGCTCAGTGTCTGGTAGCACCTAGCCTCCTGCCAGGCCCTGCTGCTTCATAGCAGATGAGGTGTTCTGCAAAGCAAGGATGCAGAGCAGGTCAGAAAGGTCACCGGATTAGGAGTCCCAAGAAACAGGACTAACTTTGCTGAAAGGTCTATGCAGCTGCTTTCCCGGGAATATGCAAGGGCAGCTGCATGGTTTTGATAGCTCAATATAACCATGAGCTCATTGAGAGGCTGTCTGACCTGCCTTCAGAGGAGAGTCCACCAGATCTACTGGACATTCGTGATCTGAGGCTGATGGCCAAACACCAATTGAAGGTAGCCCTAGACTCGGCTGGCATGTCTGCTCAAGTAATGGCAGTGTCTATACAAGGAGACAGTATAGCGCGCTGTGGTTTAGGACACTGAGCTGCAAATCTGGAGACTTGAATTTGAATCCCACAGCCCCCACTTACATACTGTGTGACCCTGAGCAAGTCACTTAACTTCCTTGTGCTCCCAGGTCACACCTGGAAACGAGCTTTGGCTTAGTGTGCCTTTCCTGGTTAAACAATTTCCCCAGTCCCCCTATACATCAACATGCCTGGCTGTGGGTTTTGTTGTTCATACAGAAAATGTAACAACAGATGGCAGATCTGCCCTTTAGAGGGATGGATCTCTATATGTCAGGGGTCGAGGACTACCTCACGTGTAGTGTATTGAATTGATTGAATTGAGAAGTCTAGGTTGACTCTGGATTTGGCATGATCGGTCAGCAGCCCCTGTCACAGTCCAAGGCTGGGCCACAAAGCTCAGGCTTCTTCCGGGGGCCTCTATAATCTACCATTTACCTCCAAACGGGGCGCACACTATATCGTGGCAAAGACTGCCACTTTTTATCTTGTAGGAAAAGGATAGCAGAGCAAATGCTGCTGCCCTCCCTTGTTTACAGGGATGTTGTGTACTGGTCTACAGCTAAACCTGAACTGGTGAAACTGGATACTCTTTATAATTTCTATTAGAAGAAGAATAATCAGCATTTATATAGCACTTGTTATACACATTGCATCCTAAAGCACTTTACAAGCAATGCTAGACTGGTAGTGAAGTGACTGAATGTGTGGTGACGGCCATTTCATACATCAATGCCCACACACAGCTTTGGACATTTGCATGAACCAGACTTATGGGAATGATGACCAGGACACTGGGGAAAATCCTCTACTCTTTGTGAAGAGTGCCTTGGGTTATTTTACTTCCACCATAACACCCACCAAGACAGCACCAGAGATGGATAGAAGAGACTGCGGTTTAACATCTCATCTGAGGGATGGCACACCCTAACATTACTGCACTCGGGTGCTAGCATTTAAGGTATGAGCCTAGTCCTGGTGTGGGGCTAGAACCCACAACCCTCAGTCCCAGAGGCGAATGTGCTACCAACTGAGCCACGCTAAGACCTCCATACATGCTGTTAGTCAGTTTGTTCTTAGCTGCCCATTCTCAACTCACAGCTGTGTTACGTACATGCAACTAGAGCAGCCCTCCCTATAAGTAGCAAGTGCACTATTTGCACTGCACTCTTAGGTGTCCAGTACTGGTGTACAAAATCAAAACAAACTCACTCCACTTATCAGCTTAGATCCTCTCTGTCCAACAAATTCCTGCTTCCAAGATGCAAGAAAAAAGCATGTCAGACTGCTATCAGTTATAGGGTGCCCCAAACTTAGAATAACCTCTCAGCTGATAAAAGAGCTGTAAATAGCATCCTAAGCATTACACTGAAATTATACTCCCTCAGTCTGCCATTGTGGCCAGTAGTGCTAGTCTACATCTTTGTATTTCTCTGCCCCCAGCATACCGGTATTTGTCCTACGAGTGAATACTTGCAGTCTACAATTTTATATCTGCACCTTACGAGCACATCTCCGGGTGGCTAGCTGTTGTCTCTTTACATATGTATATAATGTTGCTTTCTTTTTTACTAGTATCTCTATTTGTAGAACTGCTGTATCCCAGTTTCCCTTCTCCCCCAGGACACATCTGTACATGAGACTTTTTGTTCATCCTGTATTAAATATCTTAATTCATTTTTTGGATGGGGCTTACAGTCGCAATACTGACAATCGAGTTGCAGGCTTCTCCTGGTAAATTAATGACTACTCTCGGTATTAGGGATGACCCAGCAGTACTTTTGAGCTTATATAGGAATGGTGTTCGGATCCCTGTTCTGAGACCGAAGCATGCACATGTGCCTAAATGATTGAAAGAGTGAGGTGAATGTTGCAATGCTTGAGGTAGCGCACAACACAATGTTCTGCTAGCAAGGTGTAGTAGTCTGTACAAGAGCATGTCTGATTAACAATGTGGTGCATATACATACTTAATTTGTGTTGCTAAGGGTGCAGTTTTTCAAATGAGGTTATTAAACTGAGGTACCAAACCTGCCTTATGACCCAGTGGCACTGCAGTGCTGTGGCGTGCCTTTGTGCATGTTATCTTGGTTCAGGACCTGAGGTGTGCCTCTCTAGCTTTGGCTTTATGAAGGACTGGCATATTGTATAGGTAATAGCTCAGGCTTTGGGTGGGGTTGGGGAGGTGTTTATCATGGCAGTCTTCAGTATCCCTTGCTAGCTGGCACACAGAATCCACATTTACACTGCCGGAGCACTCCAGAATTTGCGGCACTCCACTTCGGCGATGGTTGCAGCGGCTCAATTTCATGTTTACATAGCCCACAATACAGGTTGCTTCAGTGGGGGCTGTACATATATCTAGGATGTCCTCACCTCCAGATGTGTTGGTATGATGAACTTTGACCTCCTGCCTATGTACGCAGATATGTAAAAGGGCTTTAAGCTTTGTGCCCTACTTTGCACAACAAAGTTCAGAAAGGAGCATTTTTCACAAGCTTAAAGAAAGCTGAACTCAGGGAAAGTAACTTAAAATGTAAAACGAGAACTGGAATTGTAACAAATTAGGGTTTTAAAGTGAGATCGCCATACTGGGCATGCGTAAATGCATATGCACGTCCCAGGGGAGAGAGAGGATATACATATGCATTAGAGCATGCCCAGTAGCGCAGTCCCAGTTTACCAACTTAATTTGTAATACTTGCAACCCTCGTTTTACATTTTTATGCACTTTCCCAAGTTCAGCTTTCTTTCTTCTTCTGAAAAATGCTCTTTGCTGAACTTGGGTGTGCTAAACTGTCCATCAGAGAAGCTCAAGGGTCCACTGGAGGATGCTGAGAGAGGAGGCACTTATCGAAGCTAGCGCTGCAGATCATCTGCACGGCATGTTTAATGCACTGAGTGGGTCACTCCGAAAATGTGTCCCCTCTCCTGAGTCGCATCAGAAACCCGATGTGAAGCTGTGTTAGGTTGCTGCCCAGTTTTTCCACACCACAGACTTTGAAGCACATTAACCCGCACACATGGGTTGATGCACTTTAAAACTGGCAGTGTAAACAGGGCTAGAGATGCATTAGCAATGAGCAGAAGGGGAAGTGGCTCAACTGTGCTTCAGGCTGTGGAGATAAAGAGTAGAGCTCCTTGTTTCTTTGGATGGGGGGGCGTATAGGGATGCACTATGTTCAAGATGAAGGGCAGAGCTTCAGGGAGATCATTTTTGTGAGGAAGTCTGGGACCCCTTTACTAATTTTCAGAGGTTCCACACAAAATTGTAACAGTCCCATTCCGGGGGATAATGTTTTTTGTTTTTTAACAGAATTTTATTGACATTTTCAAAATAAACACAGTACAGCCTCAGAAATCTTTCATACAGTGCCACTGCTTTGCTAGCCATTACATACTTCATCCTAGTATCTCTTTTGCAGATTGCACTGAGAATTTGTTTTCTAGATTTTTAAGCACAACAAAAGAAAAAGGAATTAACCAAACCTTCAGGTAGCTTCTCAGCCATATCCTTCAAGTAGTGGTGCTCGGATAGTACTTTTGTGGAAACAACTACCCTCCATCAAATAGTGCTGGTATGCAACCTAGGATCCGACCAGAGTTGTATCTTGGATCCATAGTCAGATAGCTGTGGATCCAAGGTCAGATCCACGGATACTTCAGATACTTCCTATGGATCCTAGGAGGTCAGATGTCTATGCCATCCATGGCTGTTCGATATCTGACCAAAATGATGGTATCCAGGTAAGACATTATCTGAGTAACACTACCTTCACGTTGAACTTTCTGTATTGTATCCCCAATATTAGATCCTAAATAACTAGCCAAAGTAGTTACAGATTCAAGTACAGAGGTATCAAGTAGATCTGTCTAGAGTCTATAAATTGTAGGGGTGTTCCCAGGTGAGGTTTTGACATCACCAGGAAAGACATAGTGTTTCACTAGGAAAAACATACTATGCTGTAACGACTCATTTCCAAATGTGTCTGGTTTGGGGGGGCAGATGAGGAGATTACAGTAATAAGGTACATCAGTTAGGTTACAAAATTAAAAATTCACATTATACCATTATGGGATAGTGAAGTGATCAAGTTGTGCAACCCATAGCATCTGAAGAGCAAATATTTAGTAAAATGCAAGGTGTATAAGGCGCTAATGTGTACAACAGGAAATATTAGCTGGGGGGTTTGGGAGACCTGGAATTTGGGCAGGAACAGAAGTGGGGAGAGAGGAATTTGAGGAAAGCAGGATCAAATGCAACAGCAGGACTGAGTAGTGAGTTCGCAGAGAAGAGATTTTAGTGTGTGGAAAGAAGGAGCAGTGTGCATAGCAGGGGGAGGGAGCTCCAATGTTTGGGAAGGTGGGAGGAGAAGGCAGCTTGGCCAGCAGAGGATTTTACTTGGGGGAGAATGAGGGAGTGAAGGCCAGAGCTGCAAAATGAATAGGAGGGGAAGAGAGGGATGGAGAAAAGGTAGGCGCCAAGCCAGAATTTGGAGACGAAGGTGACACAATGAGCGAGGCATCTAGCATCAAGGGAAGGAAATTAGTGGGAGAAATACAGGGAACGTGGTGGATTTTTGGGGGACAGTCCAGGGCAGAGCAGCCGAAGGAATGAAAGAGGGAAGTAGAGGTAGAGTGGGACTTCCTAAAGCCAGACTGGTAGGGAGGGAAAAAGGAGGAGTCAAGGAAAAGGGAGAGCTGGGGAAAGACCATGTGTTTCTGAAGTTTAGGCAGAGTAGGAAGGAGGGAGATGGGGTGGTAGCTACCAGGAAGGGAAGGGTCACTCCCTTTGGGAAGGGGAATGACTGTGGCCTGCTTCCATTGATCAGGGATAGAGCCAAGTGAAAAAGACAGATTTAGAAGGTGGATGATAGAGCAGTGGCCAAGGCAGAGAGGTATAGGATTGGGATGAGGCCATTAGGGCTCCCACCTTTGTGTGTGGGTTTAGAGCTAGAGGGGCCTTGAAGGTAGCAATGGGGAGGAGAGGAAAGGGTGGTGTGGGTTGGGACGAGAAGGGTGGAGGAGGGAGAGGGCCGAGGTGGTGAAAACAGTTCAAAGATCAGGCATCGGCAGGAGGATCAGAGATAGGGAAGTCGCCCACCCTGAGGACAGGGGGAGGGGGCTGGGTTGGAGGACAAAAGAAGGTGTGAATGACCTTCCAGAACTTAAAGAGTTAATGTGTTGATTCAAGGTAGTCAGCCTTTGCAGCCTCATAGCTCTGGTACAGGTGGTACGAAGGGCCCTGTAATTAGAAAGGTGGTTAGGGAACCAGTGGACTTGTAGGTCCACCAGACAAGGTCATGCACTTAGTGACAGGCCAGCAACTCTGCTGTGATCCATAGGATGTGAGAATCTAGGACCAGAGTTCTCCTAAGGGGATCATGATGATCCCAGACTGACAAGAATTTGTAGTTAAAAAAATTTGAGAGCAGAGTTGATGTCGCTAGCAGCTAACATGGGAAACCAGTCAGTAGCCACCAGATCAGCATATAAGGAGGACAGGTCCAGAAATTGAAAGGATCAGATATGAATGAATTTGGGGGAAGGGGAGGTTTGGGGCAATGAATGCACATACAGTGCCTTCAGAAAGTATTCACCCCCCTTGGATTTTGTCACATTTTGATGTGTTACTACCAGAATTTTTTAATGCATTGAAATGATTTTTCCCCCTTGATTCACACAGCATACTCAACAATTTAAAGGGGCAAAAATATTTTTACTGTGTAACAAAAATATATGAAACATTAAAAACTGAAATATCTTGTTTACTTAAGTATTCACCCCGCTGACTCAATACTTTGTAGAAGCACCTTTGGCAGCAATTACAGCTTTGAGTCTTCTTGGGTATGTCTGTATCAGCTTTGCATGTCTGGATTTGGGAATTTTCGTCCATTCTTCCTTGCAGATTTGCTCAAGCTCTGTCAAGTTGGATGGGGAGCGTTGGTGAACCGCAATCTTTAAGTCTTTCCACAGATTCTCAATGGATTCAAGTCTGGGCTTTGGCTGGGCCACTCAAGGACATCCACCTTCTTGTTCTGAAGCCACTCCAGTGTTGCTTTGGCTGTATGCTTGGGGTCGTTGTCCTGTTGGAACGTAAATCTTTGCCCCAGTCCAAGGTCTATTACAGACTGATGCAGGTTCTCCTCAAGGATGTGCCTGTATTTGGCTCCATTCATTGTTCCCTCTATCCTGACAAGTGCCCCAGTCCCTGTTGCTGAAAAGCATCCCCGTAACACGATGCTGCCACCACCATGCTTCACGGTAGGGATGGTGTTACACGGGTGATGAGCTGTGTTTGGTTTGTGCCAGGCATAGCGCTTTGCATTCAGGCCAAAGAGTTAAATTTTTGTTTCATCAGACCAGAGAATCTTTTGCCACATGGTCTCAGAGTCTGTCACGTGCCTTCTTGCAAACTCCAGACATGCTATTATGTGGCCTTTTCTCAGGAGTGGCTTCCGTCTAGCCACTCTCCCATAGAGGCTACATCTGTGAAGTGCTGCAGAGATTGTTGTCCTCTGGACAGGTTCTCCCATTTCAGCCGTGGAACTCTGTAGTTCTGTCAGGGTGGTCATTGGGTTCTTGGTCACTTCCCTGACCAAGGTTCTTCTTGCCCGGTTGCTCAGTTTGTGAGGACGGCCTGCTCTAGGAAGAGTCTGGGTGGTTCCGTAATCTTTCCATTTCCAAATGATGGACTTGACTGTGATCCTGGGAACTTTCAACACCCTAGAAATGTTTTTATACCCCTCCTCAGATCTGTGCCTCCTCACAATTCTATCACGGAGTTCTATGGACAGCTCCTTGGTCTTCATGGTAGAGTTTCTGCTCTGACATGCACTGTCAACAATGGGACCTTATATAGACAGGTGTATTTCCTCTGAAATCATGTCAACCATTTGAACTGACCACAGGTGGACTCCATTCAAATTTTAGAGTGATCTCACAACTAAATTGGATGCACCTGAGCTCAATTTGGAGTGTCATAGCAAAGGGGGTGAATACTTATCAAATCAAGACATTTCAGGTTTTTATTTTAAATTACATGTACAAAAAATTCCAGAAGTTTCATTCCACTTTGACATTATAGAGTAATTTGTGCAGATACGTGACAAAAAATTCCCATATAAATGTATTTTAATTTGAGTTTGCAACATCACAAAATGTGACAAAATCCAAGGGGGGTGGATACTTTCTGAAGGCACTGTACATTAGACCATATGGTGGGAATTGGGGGCATTGGGGAGGGTACCAGTATCTACGTTACAGTGTGGGTGGGAGGAGAGTACCTTGTCCAAAAGGGGGTGGTTATGAGATTTGTGAGGTGAGTAGGGTCGGAGATCAATTGGGAGAGGCAGAAGGAGTTTACACTTTAGCATAATTTATGAAGAGAGGGTGAGAGCTAATTGAGATTGAAGTCAGTTAGGATGAGTAACTCACAAAAGGAGGCGTGAGAGGATAAGGTGGTGAGTAGCTCAGTGACAGAAGGAGGGTTTATGCCAAAGCAGCAGTAAACTCCAGCAGTGAATATGGAGCTGAAGGAGGGGAGGGAGAGTTTCAGGAGGATCATCTCAAAAGGCAGAAGGGGAGGTGCTTGACAGCACAGGCTCAGATTGGAAGCAAGAGGGAAAGGTAGATAGCTATACCTCCACCCTGCTTAGTATGATCTTGTCTGATGATGGAGAAACCAGGGATGGGGTTGACAGTATCCAGGACCTTGGGGGAGAGCCAAGACTCTTTTTTTAATTTATACTTTATTAATATTTTTCTCAGGAGCAGGTTACGTATGCATTCTATTGTTTGTTAATACATGGGCATGTGATCATAATCATTTTATGCATTTTCATATTCAGTTGATATACAGACATGAACATTCAGCTTTTTATCGATCTCTAAAACATTGGTGGCTTCATCCCATTTCTCCCCAATACCGAGCGTCCTCCCCCCATTCATTTATGTTTCCATGGAACAATTCCTGACCTATGGTTCATAATCCATAACAACCATTTGTTCCATAAAGCTGTAAAACTTTTCACCCTAAGGTTAAGGCCTGCTGTTAGCTTCTCTAGTTCATAGATTTGCTGGACCATGTCTTCCCAATCTCTTTGTGTGGGGATGTCCTTTTGCAACCACTTTTTCATCTAGCTGTTTGTTATTTGAGTTGGAAAAGTGTAATAATAAGGCAGTTGCTGGTGTCGGTTCTGATAATTCTGGGAAGAGTTCCCTGAGGGCCCCCTCTACTGCCTGAAAGGCCATAACTCCCCACAGCTCCAAAATACATGTGAGTATGTTGCACAGAGTTCTCCACACACTCTCCAACACATTGATCCCTGGGTTGTATTGTATTTCCCCGTTTATTTATTTATTTTTTAAATACCTGACCACACACGTCCACCCATATTCCCTCCATATAAATGATTTTGTAGTTGTGTATTATATAATATTTAGTTTTGTTCAGTCTTCATCTGTCAATGTCACCTCTAGCTCTTGCTCCCATCTGGTATGTATCTTATCTATGGCTTTCACCAAGTGAGCCTGGATAGCTTTCGTGACCCATGAAATTATGTGATCTGGAGTTCTTCCTTCCAAAGTGATCATAACCAATTGTATAAGGAGATGAGACTCTGCCCTATCCCAGGACATTCCCAATCTTGCCGTAAAATAATGTCGCACTTGTAAGTATCTAAAATAGTCCTGCCTTCTAAGATGATGAGAGCCAAGACTCTTAGATCACCATCACATCATGTTTAAGGTTAACCATGAGAGGCTGTAAAAGTTCAGTTTGGGGAGGAGATTGCAGAGGTTAACATCTTTGGGGAGGTGAGACGAGGATGACAGGGCAGGACTGGGATTGAGTTAAATGTCACCTACTACTATGAGTAGCAAGGAGATGAGGAGCTTAAGGGAGCCTATGAGGTACTTGTGTTGAGTGGAGGGAGGGAAGGGGAGTAGGAGGAGTGAGGGTGAGGGAGGGAGGCAGGACGAAGGCCCCAGAGTGAATCCAAGGAGATGAGGAGCTTAAGGGAGCCTATGAGATACTTGTGTTGAGTGGAGGGAGGGTGAGGGAGGGAGGCAGGACGAAGGCCCCAGAGTGGATCCATGGGGAAGGGAAGAGGCTGCATCCAGAAAGCTAGGGGGGTGTGAGAGGATGAAGACAAGAGGAAGGAAGGGAGGGAAGGGTAGGTGGGGGGGGGGGGTGGAGAGTCTTGCTAGAAGGGAGAGGAAAGAAAAGAGTTACAGCCTGAGGAAAAAGCGCAGTTACCCTGATTAACTAAACAAGTAAGGGGAACCTGCTACATACAGATAAGGCAATACCCAGAAAGGAAGCATGCAGTTGATGTAGTGTTGTTGGGGGTTGGGGGTAGTGTGTTACACCCACATAGGGAAGGGCTATTGTGTTCTTTGTAGCTAGAAAAGATGAAATATAAACTTATAGAGCTTGCCACTCTCTCCCCCCCCAATCAAGTGTGTCAAGCAAAATTCAGAGATCCTGAACCCTAATTCTATAGTTAATGCAAATTCATTAGGAAAAGGGGAATCCCAGAATCCTGCCCCCACATGTGGTGATCTGATCCATTTCAGAAGAATCCTGGCCTGTTATGCACTTGACACTTTTAAAGAGCCCCTGACACCATGAGAAAAGCTGGAAAAATGTGAGATTTAGGTACAATTCAGTTCATATTTCATATATTTTCTATAATTCTTTCCCCTTTTTCTTTATTGCTGGGACAGTTGTATGAAAGAGGATTACTGTCCATTGGACTATATCTGTTTTTTCCTGCTTGCCTACTCCTGACATCATAACCCCCTGTTTATGGCATCGCAATTGTCTCCACAACAACAGATTGTGATGTCATAAACAGAACTGTGATGGCAGGTGCAGGAAAGTAGCCAGAACAAATAGGGCAGTGATCCTGTGTATATGCAAATGTCCTTAGTAATAAAGAAGTAAGTGTGAGAATTACAAAAAAAATATTAATTATAAGCCAAAATGTGTCTAAGTATTACATTTTTTCAAAGTTGTTACAACGGTGTCAGGGGCTTTATTAAGGCTGAAATAGAATGTGAGGATAACAAAGACCACAAAGAAAAGGCTTTATGAATGGAGGCACTGTAACAGAGTAATTAAAGAAAAAAGGCCCAACCCATTTATAAACATTAAGTATCCCATGTCACTTTTTAGAGAAGAGTGGGAACTGATAACCCCAGTGGACTGGCCTTTACAGTCCCTGTCGACTCTGATTTGTATTACTTTGAAATCCATTCATGAAATATAGTATAGGACCAGAAGGAGGTGTCTGAGCACTGAACTCTGCAGATCATCTCTGAAGCAACTACTACCAGAGCCACTCACTGGATGACTTTGGGCAAGTTATTTGACCCTTGGTGCTTTAGCCCCTCTCAGCTATACAGTTGGGCAGAAGCAGGAACCCACTGCAAGTGAAGATGTTGCATCTCCTTTGGAATATCCAGGTTAACTGCCCCTTCCATTTTTATGTTGTTACAAAGAACTACTTTTCTGTCCTGTCCTGGGAGAGGAGAGCAGTCTTTGGGATGGCTCAAGTTGCAGTGAGCTCAGCAGTGACAGACCAATGACCATACACACTGATCATGACACTAGTCTCTGCTTGCTGGGAGGAAACGTCTCGTAATTGAAAGGACCAACGTTCTCCTATGAGAGAGCGCCTCGATGCTTTCATCTGCATGAAGCCCCCCAGCAGACAGGTGGGCACCGTCATGTTCAGCCTGCTTCTCTCCTCCTTCTTGATTAAATTACAGGTTGCACCAAGCTCTCTCCAACTGTAGCTGGCTACCCCCTCTTACCTACCCCCCCTTCATTGTTACCCATCTCAGGACCAGTCAGGATGAAGGCAATAGCTACCCAGTCATAAGCTGCTTTCTGGTTACTAGTCTGCCAATCACATGCCAGAAATTTAAAATCTCCTCTGACTATAACAATATGTACCTCATGCCACTCATTATCCTTAGGATGCTGAACCTGACTGCATGTTCTTGGATTTCTGTGCTCCATTTGCTGCTGTTGACTGCTCCCTCGCTGAAGCCATGGGACCCCCCTGAAACTGCCGACCTACCTAAAACCACTGACTCCCTTTGAAGTTGTCTAACCTTTGCTGAAGCCACCAGACCCCCGTGAAGCCACTGACCTCCCTAAAGTCGCCTGACCCTTGCTTTGGTTAGCTGCCTGACTCTTGCTGAAGCCACTGGACCCCCTGCCCCCCTGTGAAAAAATCTCAAACATGGGTAAAAAGCTGTGAAAATCCAGGCTGCTTATATTTTTATTTTAGTCTTTGGCAACCGGGTAACACCCACTAGACACAAGTGCCTATTTTCAGGGGCAACCTGGGAGCACTGGGAAGGTTAAGTGATTTGCTCAGTCAGACAGTATGCAAGTGGGGGTTTTGGGAATCACACCCAGGTCTATCTGCTTGGATATACCAAGCTTATTCACAGCTTGTTACTCTATCCTCTAGGCTATACTGCCAGCCCCAATATCTACATCTCATAGTGCCAGATGCCCTGGTTAGGTTTCTACAGACCCCCCCCAAAAAGCTGCTAACCTCTGAATAGCCACCTGACCTCTGCTGAGGCTGCCCAACCCTCACTGAAATCACCAGACCTCTGTTGATGCCATCCACCCGCACCAGAACCCAGAGAGAAAAAAAAAGTCACAACAGTTGGTAAGGCACAAAAAAGATTACAGGCACTGCTTTGAGTCTGAGTGTGATGCAGTATTGGCAGGGCTTCACTTCAGTAACCCCCCCCACGTATGCGAGTCCACCTCAGTAGTACTCACCAGAGCATGGGCTCCCACAGATTGTCCCCACCCCCATGGTGGGGTCAGGAGGATGGCCACCCCCCCCCCGTCACTCACATCCAGATTCCCGTTGATGGTATGGGTCGGGGCAAGTGGGAAGGGCCTTATCTAGTCCACATGGCCTATTTCTGTGTTTTTTCCAACCACGGTAATACGTACACAAGTGCATGTGGAGTATGCATGTACTCCAGAACTGCGGCTCCTCCCATCGGTGCCTCTGAAGCCTGCACTACCACCAGACCTCCACCGGTTTGTAGTCTGAGCCTGTGCAGACGTACCTCCGTACCTGAGAGAGGAGAGCAGTCTTTGGGATGGCCAGTCGGGGGAGAGGGTGGGGCAGAACATGGCTTCAGACTAGATTGGTGGGGCCGGGGGCAAAATATGACTCCAGCCCAGCTGCGGGAAGGGGAGAAGCAGTTCAGAGTTAAACTTTTCCTTTTTTTCACAATAATGCTTTTTCTGTCCTGTTCTGTGTGGGTGGACTGTCAGCCCTGTCCCCAAGTGCTGCCCACTTCCTCCAGTGCGCACCAAAACAGGGTCTTGCACAGGTTGACCCCCATGATGGGGCTAGGAGGGGAGGGCCATCTCTCCCCCTCCACCCCCGTACTCACATCCACATTCCGGGCAGTAGTGTGGGTTGAGGCAAGCAGGCAGGGCTTCATGAAGCCCATATGACCATTTTCTGTGTTCTTCCTAGTTCTCAGCCACAGTAACACGTACATGATTGTGAGTGGAGGCATTCATGTACTCCAGAACCACGGCCCCTCCCATTGACACCCCTCAAGCCTGCACTGTCATGAGATCTCCACTTGGTTGCAGTCTGAAGCAGAGCAGACATACCTCCTCACCTATGAGATGAAAACAGTCTTTGGGATGGCCAGCCCCCCCCCCAGCTGACCTCCAGCAGCCCAGGCCACTTGTGCGGTGGACAGTAGCACTACTGTTGCATCACTGGGCCAGCCTTTTGTACTCTGTTTTTATTGTTATTGTACCTATTAGACTGGCAAACAGCATTAAATGACAGGGACCACAACATGTGTGGACATTGTACTGGGAATTGGTGCAGGTATTATTTTTCTTTTGTGGGCTGAATAACTCACTAGATTACATGTGTACGTAGAGAGGGGTAGACTCTAAGGGGATACGTGATGGCCCAGCGTATGATACCATACACAACTTGTGGACAGTAATCTCTGCTCACGAGTGGCGGAGCGTATCGGAGCCATAAGTGAGGTTTCCAAGGTCACTGTCCACGAGTTGTGATACATACAGTATTACACAACAGAACATCACGTATCTATTTTATACAATAGGGCTCCATTTTTTCTTACTTTTCTTTTTTTTTTTACCGACTTGAGGAGGGGGATGTTATGTGTACACTGTGTTGATAATCAGCGGTGACGTGTACACTGTGGTTGATATCTTCACAGTGTACACGTCATGATCTGGTTATCACACTGTGGTTGTGATGCAGCTTTTTATGTGGTAGCATATCACTTCATCCCTATTGTATAATCAGTCTTACCGGGACAAAAGAATATGTTAAATGGAGAGTGGAATGATATCTTGGAAGGGGGGGAATGTGGTAATAAGCCAGGGTGTGTGTGTGTGTGTGTGTGTGTGTGTGTGTGTGTGTGTGTGTAGTTCATATCCTGACTGCCTCTGAATGAAAAGTAGGGACTAAGAAATGTGAGCAGTGGCTTTCCCTCCTCTTTCCTTTCTTTGCTCTCGCTCCCTCCACTACCACACACAATCTGATCACAATCTGTACCGCTTCCCCAACAGATATACACACACCCTCACTCTGCCTCCCCAACACTCCATTCTCTATTTAAAGCCCTTTAAGTCCTAGAAAACTGGGTGAGGGGAGCCACAAGGATTTGGAAATCATGCTGGGGATCAACCGAGTCACAATTCTGAACCTGTTTTCACTGAGTTGAGGAACATGGACACTTAAATGAGGGACAGCAGGCCTCCTAATGAAGGGTACATCCTCAAACATGGAAATACAGCTCAGCACACTGTGGAAACCATTGTGTTTACTTGTACAAAGTTTATTTTTCATGTGCCATCACATGATTTTCTGCTTTAAAGGAGATAGGAAATGATTTTCTCTTTATAGTACCTGTTAAATTATTAGCCCATGACAATGGCTTTTAAGTGGTTTTTTTTATGGTTTATGTGTGCAAAACGGTTTGTGCAATCTATTCATTTTTTAACTGCCTGCCACCTTCATACCGTCTGTTTTCTATCAGGAGTCAGCGCGTGCCAAGCCTGAAAAGCTCACGTCACAGACTCCTGATACAGCGTGCAGGCTGCTGTAGCTGTTATAGCAATTCCAGTAAAGCCTGGTGCCACACTCAACGTGAAGGCAAGGATTGACAAGGAAACCACACTGGTAAAGCGACCAGCTCTTCATCCCCATCCCTCTTTCTTCCTCAGTCCATCACATTTCAAATGCTGTAGTGCTAACTTCAACTGTAGACTAAAAAGTAGTGGTTTATTTTTAAATGTACAGACTTTTAGCCTCTCGTTCATGTATCTCCTGTAGTGTCCAGTGGGCCCCTCCTCACCATACTCTCTACCTCTAGTTGAGCAATAAAAATAAAAATCTGTAATAGGCAGTATTACCAGCATTCACAGGCTCAGCAAATATTTGGTATTAAGACCCATCCCTGCTTTCACTTCTTCGTTGGCCGCTGACAGGCAAATGCAGGCTGCAAAGCAGATATCACAGTTTGCTTTAGTCAGTTGGCGGTCAACAGGGGAAGTGACTGGAGGGCTCTGTCGGTCCCATAACATTCATTGTTAATACATTTTAAAAGTTGTTTGGGTGGCTACTCTGGCCCCCCCCCTCCCCAGGTTGGATGCCTACCTTCTGCTCTGTAATACCATCTGTTTCTCACCCAGCTCCTCTTGTTTACGGAAAAGGCAACTGACGGTGGTCTTTGCTCCCTTTGCTGTTTCCTGTATTGAATCAGGGCTGGGGAGGAGTGAAGAAGGCACCAAATTAATTTGTGGTCAAGTCCGTTCTCCTGCCCCCCCCCCAACCCAACCACGGCCGTGAACCAGAACACAAATATGTCACCTTCTACTGACTGCCAGAAAAGCTGCATGTTTTCTTGATCCCCTTCTCACAGTCGACAGGCACATTTCAGCAGCAGATGGGGGGCCTTATTCTGGCATCTCAATGCGTACCTTACAGCTTGCATGGATTCTAAAGGTATCTCCCCACCGCAGAGACCACAAAGCAGTGTCGGGTTTGGGAAAGGCTGGGGCAACCTGTGCAGCAAACTTTCATTTTGCACTGGTGACTTTTTCCACTAACTTTTTCATGCAAACTTTTCCGCAAACGAGAGGAGCTGTGTGGGAAGCTGACGGTATTACAGAGCAGAAGGTAAGAATCCAATGGGGTGGGGTGGGGGGGTAGAGTGGCCATCCAAATTACTTCTAGAATGTATTAACAATGGATGTTCTGGGACCGATGGAGTCCTACAGTCACTTCCCCTGTCGGCCGCTGACTGACTAAAGCAAACTGTGACATCTGCTTTGCAGTTTGCATTTGTCTGTCAGTAGCCAACGAAGAAGTGAAAAAGGGATGGGTCTTATCACCGAACATTTGCTGAGCCTATGAATGCTGGTAACACTGTCTAGTACAGATTTTTATTTTTATTGTACAACTAGAAGTAGAGGGTATGGTGGGGAGGGGCCCACTGGACACTACACGAGATACATGAACAAGAGGCGAAAAATCTGTGCATTTAAAAATAAACTGCTATTTTTCAGTCTAGAGTTGAAGTTAGCACTATAGCATTTGAAATGTGATGGACTGAGGAAGAAAGAGGGATGGTGATGAAGAGCTGGTCGCTTTTACCAGTGTGGTTTCCTTGTCAATCCCAGCCTTCACGTTGAGTGTGGCACCAGGCTTTACTTGAACTGCTGTAACAGTTACAGCAGCCTGCACGCTGTATCAGGAGTCTGTGATGTGAGCTTTTCAGGCTTGGCACGCGCCGACTCCCGACACAGAAAACAGATGGTATGAAGGTGGCAGGCAGTTAAAAAAAAAATGAATAGATTGCACAAACCATTTTGCACACACAAACCATAAAAAAAAGACACTCAAAAGCCATTGTTAGGGGCTAATAATTTATTTAACAGGTAATATAAGGAGAAAATAATTTCCTATCTCCTTTAAAGTCTGAATTCGCAGCACAGTCTGTGTGTGGGCAGCACCTTTTCAAAGGAATGACTGAGGTGCAGAGTGATTTTGAGGGATTCGAGCCATCCGTCTGGTGAAATGTCGAGGAGTTGTACAACCTCTTCATTCTCCAATCATGGCAATTTCACTATTAAAACCTGTGTTTTGTATTAATTTGTTACCTTTTTTGCCTTTGCTTTCAGGGCTCAACAGCTACACAGCAAATATGAGCAAGCAAACATTCGGCATTGACAAATGCCTGCTCACAGCTGTTCTTTATGTAGTACCTGGTTAATACGACAGTTATGATGTTCTGCTGCCAGCCATGAGACTAACCTTGGTAATTATTACTGTGTTGGTCCAGTTTTTGCCTTTACTTCCCATGCCCCATCCACATTTTTAAGCCCCCGTCCTGAAATACCTTTGTACCTCTGTTGCTGTTATATTCAAAAGCATGGCCACAGTTATAGTTCCACCCCAGTAAGGCCATCTGATTCCGTCTCCCTCCATGTGCAAGGTTCTTCTAGGTGGAGGAGCTTCCCAGAAGAGAAACCTGTTCAGCATGGTGGTCAGGTCTACTTGCTGGTCCTTGCTACTGACTCGGGGGTTTAATTTTTGTGCCTTTTGATTCCCAGTGTCCAAAATTATCACTGTGTTCCTGTCCTTCATTATCCCATTGTTCTTATTCCTGATGATTATCCCAGTGTTCCTGTCCCTGGTTATCCCAGTCCTGTCTCTGTTTATCCTAGTATTCCAGTCCCTGTTTATCCTAGTATTCCAGTCCCTGACTTATCCCAGTGCTCCTGTCCCTGATTATCCCAGTGCTCCTGTCCCAGATTATCCCAGTGCTCCTGTCCCTGGTTGTCCCAGTGTTCCTGTCCCTGATTATCACAGTGCTTCTGTCCCTAATTATGCCAGTGCACCTGTCCCTAATTATCCCAGTGCTCCTGTCCCTGATTATCCCAGTGCTTCTGTCCCTGATTATCCCAGTGCACCTGTCCCTAATTATCCCAGTGCTCCCTTCCCTGACTATCCCAGTGTTCTTGCCTCTGATTATCCAGTGCTCCTGTCCCTGATTATCCCAGTGCTTCTGGTCCCTCATTATCCCAGTACTCTTGTCCATGATTATCCCAGTACCCCTGTCCATGATTATCCCGGTGCTTCTGTCCCTGATTATCGTAGTGTTCCTGTCCATGCTTATCCCAGTACCCCTGTTCCTGTCCATGATTATCACAGTGCTTCTGTCCCTGATTGTCCTAGTGTTCCTCTCCATGATTTTCCCAATATACCTGTCCCTGATTATCCCAGTCTTCCTGTCCATGATTATCAGAGTGCACCTGTCCCTAATTATCCCAGTGTTCTTGTCCATGATTATCTGAGTGTTCCAGTCCCTGATTAGCCCAGTGTTCCCGTCCATGATTATCACAGTGCTTCCTATCCCTGATTATCCAGTGTTCTGTCCATGATTTTCCCAGTCTTCCTGTCCTTGATTATCCCAGTGTTCTTGTCCATGATTATCTGAGTGCTCCAGTCCCTGATTAGCCCACTGTTCCTTTCCATGATTATCACAGTGCTTCCTATCCCTGATTATCCAGTGTTCTGTCCATGATTTTCCCAGTCTTCCTGTCCCTGATTATCACAGTGCTTCTGACCCTGATTATCCCAGTGCACCTGTCCTTGATTATCCCATTGTTTCTGTCCATGATTATCCCAGTGCACTTGTCCATGATTATCTGAGTGCTTCTGGTCCTGATTATCCCAGCGTTCCTGTCCATGATTATCACAGTGCTTCCTGTCCCTGATTATCCCAGTATCCTTGTCCCAGATTATTCCAGTGTTCTTGTCCATGATTATCACAGTGCCCCTGCCCCTGATTATCCCAGTGCTCCTGTCCATGATTATCCCAGTGCACCTGTCTCTGATTATCCCAATGTTCCTATCCCTGGTTATCCCAGTGGCCCTGTCCCTGATTATCCCAGTGCACCTGTCCATAATCATTCCAATGCTCCTGCCCCTGATTATCCCGGTGTTCCTGTCATTGATTATCACAGAGCTTCTGTCCATGATTATCACAGTGCACCTGTCCCTGATTATCCCATTGTTCCTATCCCTGATTATCCTAGTGCTTCTGTCCCAGAATATCCCAGTGTTCCTGTCCCTGATTATACCAGTGTTCCTGTCCCTGATATCCCAATTCTCCTGATCCTGATTTTCCCAATGTTCCTGTCCATGATTATCCAGTACTCCTGTCCCTGATTATCACAGTGCCCCTGCCCCTGATTATCCCAGTGCTTGTGTCCCTGATTATCCCAGTTTTCCTGTCCATGATGATCCCAGTGCCACTGTCCCTGATTATCCCAGTGCTCCTGTCCCTGATTATCAAAGCGCTCCTGTCCCTGATTATCCCACTGTTCCTGTCCATGATTATCCCAGTGCCCCTGTCCCCGAGTATCCCTGTGTTTCTGTCCCTGATTATCCCAATTCTCCTGATCCTGATTTTCCCAGTGTTCCTGTCCATGATTATCCAGTACTCCTGTCCCTGATTATCACAGTGCCCCTGATTATCCCAGTGTTTCTGTCCCTGATTATCCCAATTCTCCTGATCCTGATTTTCCCAGTGTTCCTGTCCATGATTATCCAGTACTCCTGTCCCTGATTATCACAGTGCCCCTGCCCCTGATTATCCCAGTGCTTGTGTCCCTGATTATCCCAGTTTTCCTGTCCATGATGATCCCAGTGCCACTGTCCCTGATTATCCCAGTGCTCCTGTCCCTGATTATCAAAGCGCTCCTGTCCCTGATTATCCCACTGTTCCTGTCCATGATTATCCCAGTGCCCCTGTCCCCGAGTATCCCTGTATTTCTGTCCCTGATTATCCCAGTGTTCCTGTCCATAATTATCACAGTGTTCCCTTCCCTGATGATCCCAGCGTTCCTGTCCAAGATTATCATAGTGCCTCTCTCCTTGATTATCCCAATGTTCCTGTCCATGTTTACAACGGTGCTTCTGTCCCTGATTATCCCAGTGTTTCTGTCCCTGATTATCCAAGTGCTCCTGCCCCTGATTGTCCCAGTGCTCCTGTCCATGATTATCCCTGTCCCTAATTATCCCAGTATTCTTGTCCATGATAATCCCATTACTCCTGTCCCTGATTATCCCAGTACTCCTGTCCCATATTGTCCCAGTGTCCCTGATTATCCCAGTGTTCCTGTCCCTGATTATCCCAGTGTTCTTGTCCCTGATTATCCCAGTGCACCTGTCCCTGATTATCCCAGTGTTTCTGTCTAGGATTATCCCAGTGTTCCTGTCCATGATTATAACGGTGCGTCTGTCCCTGATTATCCCAGTGTCCTGTCCATGGGTGTCACAGTGTTCCCATCCCTGATGATCCCAGTGTTCCTGTCCATGATTATCACATTGCCTCTCTCCCTGCTTATCCCAGTGTTTCTGTCCCTGATTATCCCAGTGTTCCTGTCCGTAATTATCAGTGTTTCTGTTCCTCATTATCCCAGTGCACCTATCCCTGATTCTCCCAATGTTCCTATCCATAATTATCACAGTGCTTCTGTCCCTGATTGTCCCAGTGCTCCTGTCCATGATTATCCCAGTATCCCTGTCCCTGATTATCCCAGTGTTCTTGTCCATGATTATCCCATTACTCATGTCCCTGATGATCCCAGTGCCCCTGTCCCTGATTATCCCAGTACTCCTGTCCCAGACTATACCTGTGTCCCTGCCTCTGATTATCCCAGTGCTCTTATCCATGATTATCACTGTGCATCTGTCCCTGATTATCCCAATGTTCCTGTTCATGATTACCACAGTGCACCTGTCCCTGATTATCCCAGTGCCCCGCCCTGATTATCCTAGTATTCCTGTCCCTGATTGTCCCAGTGCTTCTGTCCCTGATTATCCCAATGTGCCTGTCCCTGATTAACCCAGTTTACCTTTCCCTGATTATCCCAATGTTCCTGTCCATGATTATCACAGTGCCCCTGCCCCTGATTAACCCAATTCTCCTGATCATCCCAGTGTTCATGTCCATGATTATCCGTGTACCTGTCCCTGATTGTCCCAGTGCACCTATCCGTGATTATCCCAGTACTGTTGTTGCTGATTGTCCCAGTGCATCTGTCCCTGATTATCCTAGTACTCCTGGCCCTGATTGTCACAGTGCTCCTGCCCTGATTATCCCAATGTTCCTGTCCATGATTATCCCAGTGTTCCTGTCCCTGATTGTCCCAGTGCTTCTGTCCCTGATTATCCCAATGTGCCTGTCCCTGATTAACCCAGTTTACCTTTCCCTGATTATCCCAATGTTCCTGTCCATGATTATCACAGTACCCCTGCCCCTGATTAACCCAATTCTCCTGATCATCCCAGTGTTCATGTCCATGATTATCCGTGCACCTGTCCCTGATTGTCCCAGTGCACCTGTCCATGATTATCCCAGTACTGTTGTTGCTGATTGTCCCAGTGCATCTGTCCCTGATTATCCTAGTACTCCTGGCCCTGATTGTCACAGTGCTCCTGCCCTGATTATCCCAATGTTCCTGTCCATGATTATCCCAGTGTTCCTGTCCCTGATTATCCCAGTGCTTCTGTCCCTGATTATTCCAGTGCACCTGTCCCTGATTATCCCAATGTTCCTGTCCATGATTATCCCAGTGTACCTGTCCCTGATTAACACAATGTTCCTGTTCATGATTATCCCAATTCTCCTGATCATCAGTGTTCATGTCGCTGATTATCCCAGTGCACCTGTCTCTGATTATCCCAGTGCTCCTATCCCTGATTGTCCCAGTGCACCTGTCCATGATTATCCCAATGTTCCTGTCCCTGATTATTGCAGTGTTCCTGTCCATGATTATTTCAGTGCACCTGTCCCGGATTATCCAGTTGCTCCTGCCCCTCATTATCCCAGTGCTCCAGCCATGATTATCCCAGTCCTTATGTCCCTGATATCCCAGTGCACCTGTTCATGATTATCCCAGTGCTCCTATCCCTGATTATCCCAGTGCACCTGTCGCTGATTATCCCAGTGTTCCTATCCCTGATTATTCCAGTGCTCCTGCCCCTGATTATCCAAGTGTTCCTGTCCATGATTATCCCAGTCCTTATGTCCCTGATTAACCCAGTGCACCTGTCCCTAATTATCCCAGTGGTACTGTCCCTGATTATCCTAGTGCTTCTGTCCCTGATTTTCCCAGTGTTCCTATCCCTGATTATACCAGTATTCCTGTTTATCCCAGTGTTCCTCTCCATGATTATCATAGTGCACCTGTCCCTGATTATCCCAGTGTTCCTGTCCCTGATTATCCCAGTGTTCCTGTCCCCGATTACCCCAGTGTTCCTCTCCATGATTATCCCAGTGCACCTGTCCCTGATTATCCCAGTGTTCCTGTCCCTGATTATCCCAGATTTTCTGTCCCTGATTATCCCAGTGCACCTGTCCCTGATCATCATATTACTTCTGTCACTGTTTATCCCAGTGTTCCTGTCCATGATTATCCCAGTGCCCATACTCCTGATTATCCCAGTACTGCTGCCCCTGATTATCCCAATGTTCCTCTCCATGATTATCCCGGTGCACCTGTCCCAGATTATCTCAGTGTTCCTATCCCGAATTATCCCAGTGTTTCTGTCCCTGATTATCCCAGCAGTACTGTCCCTGATTATCCCATTGCCCCTGATTATCCCAGTAGTCCTGCCCCTGATTATCCCAGTAGTCCTGCACATGATTATCCCAGTGCTCCTGTCCCGGATTATTCCAGTGTTCCTATCCCGAATTATCCCTGTGTTCCTGTCCCTGATTCTCCCAGTGCTCCTGCCCTGATTATCCCAATGTTCATGTCCATGATTATCCCAGTCCTTATGTCCCTGATTATCCCAATGTTCCTCTCCATGATTATCCCAGTGCACCTGTCCCAGATTATCTCAGTGTTCCTATCCCGAATTATCCCAGTGTTTCTGTCCCTGATTATCCCAGCAGTCCTGTCCCTGATTATCCCATTGCCCCTGATTATACCAGTAGTCCTGCCCCTGATTATCCCAGTAGTCCTGCCCATGATTATCCCAGTGTTCCTGCCCACGATTATCTCAGTGCACCTGTCCCTGATTATCCCAGTGCACCTGCACCTGATTATCCCAGTGCACATGCCCCTGATTATCCCAGTGCTCCTGCCCTGATTATCACAGTTCTTATGTCACTGATTATCCCAGTGCACCTGTCCTTGATTATCCCAGTGCCCCTTCCCCGATTTATCCCAGTGCCCCTGCCCCTGATTATCCCAGTGCACCTGTCCCTGATTATCCTAGTGCTTCTGTCCATGATTATCCCAGTGTTCCTGTCCCTGATTATACCAGTGTTCAAACAACATGAAGTCTTGCTATATTCTGACAATTGCAGTGATTCCCAACCTTTGAACTGCCCTGGAGAACAAATAGTTAACTTTCTATGCAGGGCATAGAATACTGAGCTCGAGCTTGGTTGAAGTCTCTGTCTGGAGTGATTCAAACCTAAACCGTCAGATTCTTTACTCCGCCTCACTGAACGGTCGCTCCAGAGATTTCTCCTTCAGCTCGGTTTGAAAGTCGGTTAAAGTTTTCAGTTTTCATCAGTTTTTAAACCGAAAAAAGTATCCGCATAGTCGGTTCAGTCTCCGTCTGTGGTGCCGTGAGTACTATATAGGAATTGTTCTGTTTTTCTGTGTGGAACTTGTAAAAGTGCTGCCCGGTTCAGCTGAACCAGCCATTTGATAGTGAAATTTGTTTACTTAGTGTGTAGTTACGGTTCTTATCGGTTCTAAAAAAACATGTTTTTAACTGTTTTCCAATACTGATACACGGTTAGGAACCGATAAAAGTCTTGCCTGTGATTGCGAAAAAGGTAAGTTTGGTTAGGTTGGCCATGTCTGAGAAACCCAAGAAAAAAACCGGGCCCACTGGGTTTCAACACTACAGTGAGTGTGGGGAGGTCTTTGCTAAGGCCGATCTCCACACCACCTGTGTTTATTGTTTGGGGTTTGACCACCTCGATTCAGACTGCCAAATATGTAAAAACTTTCCCAACTCTACCCTTGAGAAGAGATTAGGTAGACTGAGGGAAAATGAGGCCGAGAAGTCCGCTGACCCGGATGGCCAGCCAGTTCAGTTCGGCCGAACAGAAGGGTGCCCTCTGACCAGGCGATACTTCTTCGGGCAAAAGGAGGCCAGTTCGAGGATCTGTTCCGACAAAAGAAAGCGCAAAGATAAATCAACCGGTTCAGACCCAGAGGTTCATGTTCCGACCGCCGAAGAGATAGCCAGGGCGATTCAGATTGTGGAATCACTCCGTCCGGTTCTTACCGATCCAGCTCCTTCTGGCAGAGGTCGGTCCATTTGTTTCCCCCAGTTCAAGAGTATACCCTTGAAGATTTTTATGAACCTGAATTTGAAGAGGAAGGTGAATTTGAGGATGATGATGTAAGTGAAGGTCTGGATGTGCCTGTGGAACCAGACGTTTCCCCTCCTAGGCTTTCTGTGTCCCCTTCTCACTTTATGTTTTACAGAAAGGTGGCTGAAACCCTCCAGCTTCCTATGGAGGAGGCTGTGGAAGATCAAGAGAAGCCTGACTATGTAGAGATGATGGACATCCCAGAGTCCAGGAGACTATCTGTTCCCCTCCATAAATCTTTTGAGAAACAGACACAAAAAATCTTAAAGTCTCCTAACATTATACCTCCTGTGGATAGAAGAATGGACAAGAGGTATACACTTTCAGGCTCAGACACAGAGTTCTTATATGAACAATGCAGCCATGTTGGGGTAGTGCAGGCTGCTGCCTGTGACAAGGCAAATATTCCCTTGGCTTCACACACCCCTGACAAGGACTCCAGGAAGATTGATGCCATGGCAAAGAAGCAGTACATGGCATCTTCTTTGGGACTCGGGCAGCTGAATTACATGGCCTATATAGCCAGGTACCAGACGTCCAGGTGGGACACTGTACTGGCACTGGCTAAATAGGCCTCCCCCAGCTAGCCAAGGAGCTGGAGGCGGTGGCTGCAGATGGGATTGAGGCATCTAAGGTTCAGTTTCATGCTGCTGTGGACTCCAATGATGTGTTATCAAGAGTCATGGCTACATCTGTGGCTCTTCTGAGGATGGCTTGGCTCAGATGTACTAGCCTCTCGCAGGACACCCAGGCTAAGGCCATGGATTTTCCTGTAGTGGGTAATTCTCTGTGTGGGGAGCAGACAGAGAATTACATGAAGAAAATGGATGAGTACAGGACCACTTACAGGAGTGCTCAGGCCAAGGAAAGGCAGGCAACCCCTCAAAGGCAGCAGTCTATGGGCAGGGGCAGGCCTTTTCAAAGGCCTTTTTACCAAGCACAGGCCTCTTCTTCCTTTTCTCAGAGGGGGTTCTTCAGAAGGAGAGGCAGAAGGGGGATGAGCAGGGCTGCATCCACTCCTCAGCCTAAAGCCCCTGCCAAGCAGACACCCTGATGTGCCTGCCCGGGTCGACTCTCCTGTTCCAGTAGCGGGCAGGCTGGCTTACTTTGTCCAGGACTGGATGTCTGTTACATCAGACAAGTGGGTCCTGGAAGTAGTCAGCTTCAAAAAATTTCCAAAGATAAGAGCCAGATCTTTTCTACCTGCAAATCTCTCGGAAACCCTCGCCCTAGAGACAGAGGTTTCTTCTCTCCTAGCTTTAAGAGCTGTTGAGAGAGTACCTACACTACACTGGGGCAAAGGACTGTACTCCAGGTATTTCCTTACCCCGCAAAAAACAGGGGAGTGGCAACCCATCCTAGACCTAAGATATCTAAACAAACATCTTTTAAAGCCAAAGTTCAAGATGATAACTCTGGGAATAATCCTTCCCTCTCTAAGGCCAGGGGACTGGCTAGCCTCCCTGGACCTCAAAGATGCCTACTTTCACATTCCCATCAGGTGCTCCCACAGAAAGTACCTCAAGTTCGAGTTGCCCTCAGGCCATTATCAGTTCAGAACAATGCCCTTTGGCCTAACCTCAGCCCCAAGGGTTTTCACAAAGTGCCTGGCAGTAGTAGTTGCTTTTCTAAGAAGGCAAAATATTTCGATTTTTCCATATCTGGACGATTGGCTAATAGTGGGTCAGTCTCCAGACCAAGTCAAGTCTCACCTGCAAGTGACCCAGCAAGTGCTCACTTGTCTAGGATTTCTTCTCAACCTTCCCAAGTCAGTTCTCGAACCAGTCCAGCTTCTTACCTTTATAGGGGCAGAACTGGACACACTCAGAGCAAGAGCCGTTCTTCCTCTAGAAAGGGCAAGGGTTCTTATGGAACTAGCTTCTTCCTTCAGCCTTCGGGTACCTCGACCAGCAAGGCCTTTCCTCCAGCTCTTGGGCCACATGGCAGCTTCAACAGCAGTTCTACAAGGGGCAAGATTCCAGATGAGGGATATTCAGTTCCACCTGAAAGCTTTCTGGTCTCAGAGAAAGGACTCCCTTATCAAACTGATCCCAGTGACTCTGACCTTGATCCAAGCCCTCCAGTGGTGGCAGGATCAGGACAATTTAAGAAGAGGTGTTCCTTTTGTTGCTCAGCCTTGTTCAGTGGTCCTTACCACGGATGCTTCTCTCCTGGGCTGGGGAGCCCACCTGGGGTCCCTTACTGCCCAGGGCCTGTGGTCCCCCCAAGAAGCCCTTCTCCACATCAATCTTCTAGAGCTCAGGGCAGTTTTTCTGGCTCTAAAAGCGTTCTCACAGTCAGTACAGAACAAGGTGGTTCAAGTCAGAACAGACAACACCACCACCATGTGGTACATCAACAAGCAGGGAGGCACTCAGTCCACGGCCTTGTGCACAGAAGCCATGAAGTTGTGGTTCCTGGCTTATTCCCTGCAAACCTCTCTTGTAGCAGTTCACCTTCCAGGCAAGGACATTGTGCTAGCATAATACCCTTCTCTACTACGCAAAGGAGCAGCACGCTCACAGACCTGAGAAAGAGGATCTGCAGCAAGTTCTGGCTCAGAAACTCAAAAAAACTCTAAATGCAGCGACGCACTCAAACGGAGACTGACTTCTAGTAAAGGTGCTTTATTGTGAGGACATACAGATGTTACCCCTGCACTTTGAGAGAGCAATCCCTCTTCATCAAGGGGGTGGAGTCACCAAAATCATTGCACATATTTGTAGTCAAAAAAAGTCACATGACACACATTTGAAACAGGTGAGCACCCACATAATTCATGGCTGTCACAAACATATGACTACATTTAAAGTCTATAGAGTTTTAGAAATACCCCAACAGTTTAAGGTGCCCAACATTACCTAAACTCAAACTAATACAGTGTAATAGCCTGTTGATACCCCATCCCCCACTGGGTCCTACAGCCACCCCAACATATCCCATGGCTTCCCCTCTATGGCAGGGCTATGGAAGAAGGGCTGTCTACTCTCGGGTAGTCAATGAGACTTGCTTCCTGACATGACATCCTGAGCTCACTTCCGAACTTGGGTCGTTTGGATCCAGCTGATTTTCACGCCTTTTTTTTTTCCTGATTCTGTTTAGGCTCTCAGGCCAGATAGGGATGTACCCAGTTTCTGCCCATTTTGACCCACACCCCATCCACTCACCCAGCATTCCTTCTTGCTGCCCAGACCAGGATGCCTGTGACTTATCCCTCACTGCAGGGCTCCTCAGTGGGGAGGGAACCTAGATCAACCTTGTTTTCCTGGCTGAGGCTTACACAGCAATTTTTTTGACTCTGAATGTGGAGCTGTTGGCCCAGGACATCATACTGCACTGGCCGGAGGGATTTTCTCTTGTGTGTTTCCCTAAATGACTCAGGCATGCAATGGTGTCAAAGCCACACCACGCACGCTTCCATGTGTGAGAGTGCTAATGCCTGCCAAGCCACAAAACACAGCTAACGTTTGTGGAGTCAGGCACACCACTTCCTGACCACCTCCTGGAGCCAGGCTATTGCTGACTACATCCAGCCACCCCTGAGGAGGACAGTCCTTCAGATGCTCATCCCCCCAAAGTTGACATCTGCACCACAAGTGGTAGCACTGCCCATTGCATCAGCGGGCTTGCTATTGTTTTCATGCTTTGTTTACAGTTTGGTTTATCCCGAAACTATTCAGGAGCGCAGGTCATAATCCTTGTGTGTGACCTCAGTCGTTACTTTTATACCAACAGACAGAATGGGACAACTCAGGTACCCAGGTTGCCAATAGCTGCTAAACAAATTGCTTTGGCTACCAGATTTTGAATGTTAGTGGCCAGCTGCCCACAAAGTGATTTTTTTGCCACAGTGGACGTAATGCTGAACAGAAATTTTTTTTATACTAATTTTTTGTTTTCCCCACATCCCCTCAGCTGACTCCCTTCCTCTTTGCTACTCCCCTTACCCCTATCACCCATTTTCTCTGGGACTTACAGTCTCTCTGCCTTGCAGCAACCCATGGATCCCCCTGCATGCAGAGCCTACTAGGTTCCCCAGGCACGGGAGGAGACTAGGTAACAGATGAGGCGGTGGGAAGCCCTGACAGCCTTGGCTTTTTCCACTGTTTTCTCCCCTTTAGTGCCCTGTGGGTGAGGATTGGCTGCCTACCATTACAGAACTAGATGAGGACATAATAAATACTCCTGAGGGAAGAAATACCAAACTATTAACTCATCAAAACACTGAAAAACAGAACGCGCACACACCTAAGCAGCAACAAAAAGTCTCCACTGACCGAAAGGATACAGATTTTAAACAGGAGAAGGCTTTTATCAGTCATGCTAAGGAGAAGTGGAAAATAAATCCGGATACAGCATCACATCCAAATCGTTGCAGGCATAGGGATGTAATTCTCATAGGTGACTCAATAACAAAGGGAACAGACGCACCTCTATGTAAGGGTAGAAATGAACACATGACAGTGAGTACACTACCAGGAGCTAAAATAAGCGATGTTAGAAAGATGTTAGATGTCATAGTGACCCACTTGTACTTGTTCGTGTTGGGGTAAATGACATAGGTAACCAAAATTTAAAGGAAATATATGATGATTATGAGGCATTGGCGTCTGAGATCATAAACAAGGGAGGAGGTATTGTAATATCGGGGGTACTGCCATTCAGAGGTAGACATTACCACAAAAAACAGATAAATTAAAATGTTAAATAGCTGGCTACGGGAATGATGCCAGGTAAGGGGTTATGGTTTCATTGATAACTGGAAGAACTTTAGCGATAACAGACTAATGAGTCCTGGTGATATTCATTTAAATAAAATGGGTACAAGAAGACTTTCCCAAACTTTGAATGAGTATATCAATGCCCATTTAAACGGTGTGTGTTGGGGGTTAGGAGGAAAGCTCTGACTCCATACAAGACAAACAGCAGACAAAGTTACCAGTAGTAAATGATATAGGATGGAAGAGTTTATTTATAAATGCAAGAAGTGTGATAGAGAAATTTGATGAGCTGAACTACACCTTAAAGTCTCAAAGTATAAACATTTGCTCTATCACAGAAACATGGTGGGATACAAACTGTAATTGGGAACAAGAGATAATGGGTTATATGTTATTCTATAAATCAAGGAGTTATAGGAAGGTTGGAGGTGTAGCCCTGTATATAGCTGAAGATATACAGGTAGAAGAGGTGGGCATAAATACAAGTCAGGTCAAACATCTTTGGATCAAAATAACTCCTAGAAAGTCTCCATAAATTTTCCTAGGGTTAGTATATAGGCCCCCTTCCATTAGCAAGGAGGATGAGGAGGTCTTACAAGACTTCATAACCAACCTGAACCCTGCAGATAGAATAATTATGGTAGGAGATTTTAACCTACCAGGGGTTGAATGGAATAAACAGAAGGGTTCTTGCAAAACAGAGAACACTTATTTGGATATTTTGAACCAGGTGGGCCTTGAACAAACTGTAAATCGGAAAACAAGGGGAGATAACACCCTAGACGTGATCCTCGCAAATATTAGGGATCACATCGAAGAGTGTGAGGTCACCTTACCCCTAGGGGATAGCGACCACTGCATGGTTAAATTTACCATAATGGAACTATACCCACTGCAGCAGGGGAAACAAACCAGACTAGATTTTAATAAGGCAACTCTCCAAGCCATGAAACAAATACTAGTGAACTGGAATCAGGAATTTAAGCATAAAGACATCTCGAGCATGTGGAATATCTTAACAGGCAAATTAAATTATTGTGTAAGAGAACATTAACCCATCAAAAAGTAATGTCAAAATAGAATCAAAACACCATACTGGCTAAACCCTAAAATAAAATAGTTGCTTAATAAGAAACACAAACTATTTAAACAAATAAAGGGTAATAAAAGTAAAGCATGTAGGATAAGATTTAGGCGCCTTCAAAAAAAAAAGGTTAAGAAGGAAATTAGAATAGCTGAAGTGGATTATGAAGTTAAACTGGCAGCTACAACAAAGGATAATTACAAATCCTTCTACGCTTACATTAATCTAAAAAAAGGGGGTGCATCTACAGGCTCACTACTAAGCCCAGATGGATTATTGACAAATTCTAACAGAGAGATGGTAGATATACAGAACCATTATTTTGCTACTGTATTTAGTAATACAGGTGGTCAGGGTAACAAAGGCCAGCATTTCACTATTTCACAGTGCCCAGTTTGCATTGAACTAACGGATATAAGGAATAGATTAAACTCTCTAGATCCTCATAAATCTCCAGGACCTGATGGGCTCCACCCGCAGTTATTAAAGGAATTTGCGGACGTATTGGCCCCCTCAATAGCACATATTTTTCAATGCTCCCTTGACAGTGGTGAAGTAGTTGATTCATGGAGGGAAGCAACTGTTATTCCCTTGTTTAACAAAGGTGATACAAAAATCCTTCAAATTACAGGCCAGTTAGTTTGACTAGTTCCCTGTGTAAAATTTTGGAGGGGATAACCAAAGAATATGTTGTTAACTATATACAGAAGGACAACTTGGGGGATCCGTCGCAACATGGTTTTATTAAAGGGCGGTCCTATGTGACAGATATGTTAAGAGTTCTACAACAAAATAAGTGTAACCTCTAGGTGGCGCTACCCCAAGGGCTACTACCCCTCCCTGCTTGGCTAGTTACAGGTTAAGGGGCCCATGTACTGAAACGGGTGCCTCCACCCTGAGGACAGGGTTGCTGGTAGCAAGGCTAACCTGGGTACAGCCCTCCGGGACAGTGTAACCCCCCTCTTTCCCTTCCAGTGGCCTGGACAATATATGGTGAACACTTTCACAATCACCCTTGTTCACCATACAAATCCCCACTCTGTCTGCACTTGCCACCAGGTCTGGTTCCTCTGGCTCAACTCTGGAGACCCCCTGTAAAACAAGGTTATGCACAGCAAATAGCAACAGTACAGTAATTTTTACACAAACTGGAACCACAGTCTGGTTAAATGCAAAAAAGAGTTAGATCTGATTTATTTAGAGGACTTGAACAAGGGAGGGGCGTAATCAGGTTGATTGGCTTAAAGGCTAAATCAGTCAGGTAGTCATGCATGCACTTCAGAGTCCCTACACAGCCACGCACTCTGGGTATCCAGGTGGGAGTAAGGTGGGCTAGCCTGGAACATTGCCCGGGGTAGGCCGGCATCGCAGCTGGTTGGGGCCCTGTGATGGAAGAAGAAACATGCACAACCACACACAATTTGTAATCTGGAGCCGGATGGCTTAGTTCATGGCAAGAAAACAACACGTGAATTAGATGACAACACTTTTGATTTAGCTGATGTTGCAGGGAGCTACCCTGGTGTTTACTCACGATACCAAATACCGGACACAGGAGGGATGAAATTGAGACTTCAGGTTGATGAGCTGGAGTGCCAGGAGAAGCAGGGCCCACACGAATCACTGAGGCATGGTTCCTGTTCAAGGCATTGATCAGGGGCCTGATCCCCAGGCAGGTCTCTCGTTGATGGTTTTCTCTGTGGAGTGAGTAATCTGGCTGGGCCAGTGTGACAAGGCCCAGACCGAGGAATAGTTCGGATGTGAGTCCAAGAAAGCTGGATGCAGGTTCCAGCAAGCAAGGCACAGTTAAACACACAGTGGGGAACCAAATCGTGACCCCCTAGCAGCACACAGCACATTTATAGTAAAGCAATCACCACTATACCGTGCAGATGACAGTCCAGTTGCAATCACAGAGTCTTTGCGCAAAACCCGGGAGTAAAGCGGTAAATGAAGTTCCTGACAGGCTGATCGCATTCAGCAAATCTTAAGTCTTCTTCAGGTTTTAAGCCTGGTCACCAATTCAGTGGCTTAAATCTGTCTCAAAACTTCGGATGCAGTCCAGTTCTTTGAAGCGCTCCCTCACAAGGGGCAGCAGTCAGGCAGGCCAAAACTCAGCCATTCCACAGTTCTCCCGCACGAACTATACAGAAGCTGCTGCTCGAATCTCTCGAGCTGTTCACTCTCTCTCTTAACAGCTCAGATTGAACTCTTTGCTGCAGGCAGCCTGGGACCTTCTCCAGGATCCAAAAGGTTCGGTTAGCTGATCCATCTGTCTGTCAATACAAGGGCTCCCCCTCTTGGTCCATTTAGGTGCCAAAGTCTCAAAACTACAATTCCTACAGAATTTTGCTCCCACAAGACTCCTGGGGACAGACACCATTTTAGGGTCCCCAAAGGTACTGATTGGTCCACAATAGCAGTTCAGGATCAAGATGGTAGTGCAATATCGACATGTCCGTGCTGCAAAAAGGCAGGTTAGACAAACCTCCATAACATTACTTTTACAATAGCTACTCAGCAAATAAGTACAGCTTTCAGTAAAGCTCCCTCTGCGCAATTGGCGATGGTAGAATGGAGTGATCATCTGGCAGCCCGGGCAGGACTCGAGCCTGAAACCACTTGGTCCCCACCCAGATTAGTTATTGCACTGCAAATAGGCAGCTCTTAAAGAGACAGTACGCAGAGGCTTAAGAGCACTCACAAACAATACCCCTTTTTTTTCTGATATTTCTATTTTCCCCTCCTACTGCCCCACAGAGCCGCATCATCGGGAGTCACCCATTAAGCCTGCCCCTACCAGTGCCTACCTTGTAACCTTCAGTCCCTCCATCTGGCCTCGGCAAATCCCCCGGGCGGGGATAGGGTCGGGCAACCCCAAATCTTTCAAGTCTTGTCAGGGTCCTGGGGTGGCAGGCAGGCACTGGCACATCAGGACTCGGCTCGGCGCTCCGTCTTCCTGGCTCTGAGGGGTGTTTTCCCTGTTCTGTAAGGGATGTTGCCAGACCCTGACGTCAAGGCGCAAACGCCTACATCTGCAACATCCTCCCCCTAGATGATACAGCCCCTAGCGATGATTGATCTGCAGGCCTCCACCCACGACCAATCAGACCCCCAAGGTGCAGACGTGCTGTCATGCCCCCAGCCTCCGCCAGAGGTCACTGCGCACCCAGGTTGAGTTCCCATCCTCCTCCGGAGAAGGCGAGCTGTCGTCGGACGCTCAGCCATTCTCTCCCCACACTCAGCCCCCGAGTTCGCTTCTGAACCCGGGTCGCCGTTGGGGTGCGAGATGTGGCATCCAGCGCCTCAGCTCTCAGTGCCACTGGGCTGGTGAGACAATACCTTTTTTGTTTGTTTGTTTTATGTTTACTGAGTTTGTGAGCAAAATCACACTACAGTTTTTTCCATAGGAGGATGTCACATCATGCAAGAGTACAATAATTGTTTACAACCACATATAGAAAAAGCATTAATTTGTTACATCAGTAAAATTACAGTTTAATATTTAATCCTCATGATAGTCCCAAAGCATACAGCTTAACAGGAAAGAAAAAAAATCATGAGCACTTCCCTGCCAGATTTAGTCAGTCCGGCTGTGCTCCCTATATCTCGTATATATCCACATTTGGAGCTCTAATGGCAATAAACAAAAATCTAGCCCAAAACAGCCCCTTCCAACTCCCAACAGTAGTGCAATAAACTTCTCCCAATTTTAATTATAACTTCCAGAATATGTAACAGACATCCACATTTTAATTCCTGAGAGGTCTTGAAACTTTAAGCTTATGACAGGGATATCAAACATATACGTGGCATGAAATAATTACTCCCCATCTATAAAGAGTCCATGGCTAACTTGCTATATTTAATAAAATTCTGCCATTAAATCTGGATTAACATCTAGTCCCAAAAATTGACCCAAATCAAGGGGTCATAACACATGAAATTCAGGCAGTCAGTATCAATAATCTTTGATATTGTAAGGCACAACGCAAGGCCCTAGTTCATGGTAAACTCACGGATGGAGCAAGGTTCCCCGGGATTTTAGTGTCCCTCTGAAGCTGAATCTTCATCAGGTGTGGGATCGGAGTCCTTTTCTAGTATCTGGAGGAATTTTTCAGCATCATTCTGATCATTGAATTGATAGTTCTTCTCCCTCCATGTAAGCCTTAAACAAGCAGGAAACAAAAGTTGATGTGGGATTTCTAACTGCTGTAAGCGTCCTCGGGTGCCATCAAACGCTCTCCTTCTCTGTCTGGTGCAATATGAAAGATCGGGGAAAATGTGTAGACTATCAGTACCATATTTCAGTGCTCTCCATCTGCGAGCAATTGCCAGCACTCTGTCCCTGTCTCCCACATTCTGGCACACAATCAGCACAGCTCTTGGGGTTTGAATGGTAGTTGGAGGTCTGCGAGGGGAAATCCTAAAGGCCCTCTCAATCGCTATTAGGGGCTCCGATTCACTTAGTCCTAAGATAGAGGGAAGCACATTTTTCATAAACCCCAGACAGTCCTCCCCCTCTGCTTGCTCTGATAGACCCAGCACACGTAAATTCTTCTCTCAGGCTTGGTTTTCAAGCATCTCAATCCGTTGACGCAGCAAGCCATTTTCTTTAATCAGCTTCGTAGATGCCTCACAGGCACACAAAATAGACCCCTCCATCTTCCCTATATTGTTCTCGCATTTGTCCATTCTTGTCTCCAACACGGAGACCCGGGGAGTAAGGGCGTCTAATTTTCTGTTCATATCACGCACTGAGTGTACCAGTTGGTTCAGCGTGGTCTGGATGGTATCCAGTGAGGCTCCTTCCGAATGTGACTTACCTGCTTCCACATGGTCCTCGGGCCTCTCAGTTTGCGCCTGTACTGTTCTTTTCGATGCAAAAAATCCGATGCAGCAGCTGTGCTGCTGCAATTTTTTCCCCATAACTGCACTCCTGATGTTTTAATCTTCCTGGTAGGGCTAAGTCTGCATAGAAAAAGGTAATTTCTAGGCATCAATTTAGATAAAGTTATTTCTTTACAGTCAGAGCTCCATATACATGTTGCTTCCTGAAGCTACTCAGCAGTGTCCCCCGAGACAATACCTTTTAAACGGTTAATACACATGATACCAGTCTGGCCATGGGCATTTAGGCACACCCAAGGAAGATTTTTTGGGAACCCCCATTTGTAGGGGGGTTACATAAGTAAAAGTCTGGACAGGGGTTGGCTGGCTGATGTGGTGTTCTTAGATTTCACAAAGGCTTTTGATAAACTGCCACACCGTGAACTTATACTGGAACTAAAAAAAATGGGCATCCATGACAATGTAGTGTCTTGGATTTATTCATGACTAGAAGACAGAAAACAATGAGTCAGTATAAGGGGGACACTTTCAGACTGGACTAGGATAACTAGTGGAGTGCCATAGGGCTCAGTATTAGGCCCATGCCTGTATAATATCTATGTAACCTCACTCCAATCTGATTATAGTAATGTGTGAATGACTAAATTCGCAGATGACTGCCATTGGCGGGTAGAGTTATTGGACCAAGGAGACCATGTATCTCTACAGGAGGCCCTAAACCACGTAGAAAAGTGGTATCATACATCTAAACTAGCTTTAAACCCTGACAAATGCACAGTCATGCACTTGGGCAAAAGAAATCCTAGTCATATGTATCATATTAGCAATACCACTCTCAGATCAGTTACAAAAGAAAAAGACCTGGGTATTACCATAACAAACGACCTGACATTCAAGACTCACTGCATAAATGTGTGTTAAAAAGCTAATGGAGTTTTACATTATATTTTAAAAAACGTAGCAAGTAGAGACAGAGAGGTTGTGGTCCCTCTGTAGAGATCATTGGTGAGACCCATACTAGAGTATGGTGTGCAGGTATGGGCTCCACACCATAAAAATGAGAGATAGATAGATAGATTGGAGAAGACCCAGAGGAGAGCAACACACTATATAAGAGGTGTGGAAGATAGGGATTATCATTTCAGGTTGGAGGAGTTAAACTTGTTTACTTTGGAGTATAGAAGGCTAAGAGGAGACTTGTGTGTTTACTGTTCAAACCATTGACAGACCAAGACCTCTGGGAGCGGCTAGGTTTGACATTTAGAGATCAAGTTTATTCCACAAGAGCACATTCACTACAGTTAATTGGTAAAAATTGCAAAACATGGTGATGTAAAAGATGGTTTAACCAAAGAGTGGTTCCTGTGTGGAAGACTCTGCCTGAGGAAGTAGTAGGCAGTATGTCACTGGGCAGCTTTAAAGTTCAATTGGACAGCCATTACAAATTGGGGGTATTATAAACCAAGAGGCAAGCACAATGGATGCGAGTCTTTTTAGCTCTGTATATACCTATGATACCCTCCTGTTATGACTCCGCTTGCACTACCACCTGTGGTTACTCAGTTGGCAGTATCACTTTGGAGCCAGCAGGCCTCCCTCGCAGGAGGAGGAGGAGGAGGAGATCATCCTGTGGGACACGTACTCCTCCTACCCACGGCCGACCGTGAGGAACTCTGGTCCAGTCTTGAACCCAGGTCACCAGGGTGGCTGCAGCTGAGGTACCAGCACCTTATTCCTCCACCCCACTAGGCCGGTGTATGCTGAATAGACTCTTAGAAATAATGGTCACAAAAATCTGGTTTGGCTACCAGATTTTGAAAGCTAGCAGCCAACCAGCCACCAGCCCACAAACTAATTTGTTCTGCCCTTCCAACAGACAAACCAAACAAGGATTATGACCTCAGTTTCTGACCAGTAGCAGGACAAACTGAACTGTGGAGAACAAGGGTTATAGAGAACAAGGGTTACACGTTCATACTTATCTTATTATTAAATGACAGCTTGAAATTCAGTTTTATTTTGTAGTGTTGGGGAATTGGGTCTGCTGATGCTACCTGTAATTTTGTTTTTAACTGGTGACTGGAGGACTTCTTTTCAGTGTTGACTAAGGAGCAAAATAGCGTATAAGGCAGTCTTAGGGTGGTTACTGTTGTAGCGTTGTTGTAATAATACTGTCAAAAGAAAAATTGCCAGCACTACGCAAACAGTAAAGTGTAGATTTTGAGAGGAAGCTGTCGGATCAATACGCAGACTAGTTTTTCGCATCATGAATTGTCTATTATGATTCACCTCACCACAAAAAGGTATAGTGTGTTTGTGCTGCATGTGTGAGAAGCACGGGTGGATGTGCTTGTACCAAATCATGTTTAACAGAATAAGCTGCATGCACTGAACATGAGGGCATGTCTTGGGGCAAGTTTCTAGGAGTGTGTAATCCTGTTGGTCCTTTTGCAGATTGATGAGGGCCTCAGTAATGTATATCTACAAGTGTCTTATCTATCAGGCTGGCGCATTAACAGTTGCTATGTGTGAATTTTACAAAAGGGCCATGGAAATGCCCTTTTGTGTAGTTTATTTTTCCATTCTCCTCCACAAAATAACACCAGGGGTATACTCTGGAAACTACTCAATATAAATTTAATTAGGCATACAACCCAGTTACATTAATATTGAGCAGTTCCCAGTTTGTGCTCTCTTTCCATGTATGTTGTTGTATTGCTGTACTGACTGGTGGCACCTGGGTAAGGAGCATTGTGTGCACCACTTCTTTTTGGAGGCATACACTAGTAACATCTCATAAGCCTTTATATTATTATGCAGAGAAATATTTTCTAAAATGACAGATACAAATTACAAAAGAAAGATTTCACTTACTGAAACAAAGTCTATACCTGTCTTTATTAGATACTGTTTTGGGGAGTCTTTTTAATGCTCCCTGTGGCCTGCTATAGTAGTCACCTCACCTTCTGAATCCCAGTTGCTGAGGTCCTTGATGGCCTGTGCTGGTAGAGGCCCCCCTCCACCCTGGTCCTTGCCCATCCCAGTACCGGAGTTGGTTATCGGTGAAGACATCTTTCAAACAACATGAAGTCTTGCTATATTATGACTATTGCAGTTTGCCCCAGCCTTAGAACTGCTCCGGAGGTGAAAGAGTTAACTTCCATGCAGAGCATGGAGCTTAGAGCGCGAGCTCGGTTCAGAAGCTCTGTTTGGCTGGTTTCAAACCGAAACCGTCAGATTCTTTACTCCGCCTCACTGAACTGTCGCCCGGAGATTCCTCCTGTTGCTCGGGTTCATTTCTTCGTTTAAAGCGCTATTTCGGTTTAATTAACCACATTTCATTATTTTAACCGTGAAACCGATCGGTTCAGGCTCTGTCTATGGTAATCGTGAAGTAATAGATAGGGTTTTTTCTGTGTGGAACTTGTAAAGTATTATCGGGTTCGCTGAACCGATCGAGTTGTATTTAAATATAAGTTTAAAGCCTTTAAGGCTTTTTAGAGTGCTGTTCTGGTTCTTAGACGTTCTAAAACCGGATTTCATTACGGTTTTTCCAGGACCCGTGACACGGGTTTGGAACCGAGAAGGGTGTCTTGCCTGGCACTGCCATCAAAAGGGCAAGTTGGTTGGTTAGGCTGGCATCATGTCTGAGAAACCCAAAAGAAAACCGGGCCCACTGGTTTCAAACACTGTAGTGTCTGTGGGAAGCCTTTGCCAAGGCTGACCCACACACTACATGTGTCTATGTCTGGGGTTTGACCACCCAATTCAGACTGCCAGATTTGTAAAATTTCCTGCAGCCACCCTGGACAAGAGAGTGGGCAGGCTCAGGAACGAGAGGCTTAAAAAGTCCGCTGACCCGATGGCCAGCCCGGGTTCGGTGCCAACCGAACCGAGGGAGTGGCCTCTGACCAGGGCGAGACTTCCTCGGCAACGAAAGCTGGCTCTGAGGAGCCAGTTCCAGCAAAGAAATCTAAAAAATCAGCAGGTTTGGAGTCCAAAATTCCTTCTCCAACTGCTGCTGAGATAGCCAGGGCAATACAGATTGTCCAGTCCCTGTCCCCAGTTCCCTCCGAACCGCCACTGTCTGGCAAAAGGTCAGTTCCAGTGGTTCAGGATTATGATATAGAAGAGTTCTATGACCCAGAGGAGGGGGATGAGGATTATGATCAGTGTGAATGTGATTTTGAAAGTCTGGATGTGCCTATTGAACCGGACATCTCCCCAGACAGACCTTCAGGTGAGTCTCCCCCTAGGCTTTCTGAGTCCCCTTCTCATTTTTTGTTTTATAAAAAAGTTGCTGAGACCCTCCAGCTTCCCTTAGAGGAGGCGTTGGATGAGCAAGAGGAGCCTGACTATGTGGAGATGATGGATATCCCAGAGTCCAGGAGGTTGTCCATCCCTTTACATAAATCCTTTAGAAAACAAACAGTAAAAATTTTAAAGCTCCTAATTCTGTGCCTCCTGTGGATAAAAGGATGGACGGAGATACACTTTGTCAGGTCCTGATACAGATTTTCTTTCACAGCAATGCAGTCATGTTAGTAGTTCAGGCTGCAGCCTGTGATAAAGCTAATATTCCACTGGCTTCACATCCTCCTGACAAGGATTCCAGGAAGATTGATGCCATGGCCAAAAACAATACATGGCAGCATCCTTGGGACTCAGACAAGCTAACTATATGGCTTATGTTGCAAGATACCAGAAATCTAGATGGGATACTGTCATGGCCTTAGCCAAACAGGTCCCTGGCCAGCTCGCAGGAGCTGGAGCAGGTGGCTCTTGATGGTATTGAGGCATCTAAGGTGCAATTCCATGCTGCAGTGGATTCTAATGATGTATCCTCTGAGTCATGGCTACATCTGTGGCTTTTCGCAGATTGGCCTGGCTCAGGTGTACTACTTTGTCACAGGATACCCAGTCTAAGGCTATGGATTTTCTGTAGGGAAATTCTCGTTTGGGGAGCCGACAGAGAATTATATGAAGAAATGGATGAATATAGAACCACTTACAGGAGTGCACAAGCCAAGGAACGGCAAGTCACTCCTCAGAGGCAGCCCCCAGGGGTAGGGGTAGGCCTTTTCACAGGCCTTTTTACCAGACTCAGGCCCCTTCCTCTTCAGCCTATGTACAGAAGGGATTCTTCAGAGGGAGAGGCAGACGGGGTTCGAGCAGGCCTGCTCCCACCCCTCAGCCTAAAGCCCCTGCCAAACAGGCACCCTGATGGGATGCCCAGGGTCGGCTCTCCACTACCTGTAGGGGGCAGGTTGGCTCACTTCGTCCAGGACTGGCAGTCTTTAACTTCAGACAGGTGGGTCCTGGAAGTAGTGAGCCAGGGTCTGTTCTCAGCTTCAAGAAATTTCCAAAGATGAGAGCCAGATCTTTTCTACCTACAAACCCTTTAGAGACTCTTGCTTTGAAACAGAAGTCTCAACCCTCCTGGCTCTCAGATCTGGAAAAGGTTTCTCCCTTCACCAGGGCAAGGGTCTGTACTCCAGGTACTTCCTTACCCCAAAAAGACAGGAGAGTGGCGGCCTGTCCTGGATCTAAGATATCTAAACAAGCACCTTTAAAGCCAAAGTTCAAAATGGTGACACTGGAATGATTTTACCCTCCCTAAGGCCAGGGACTGGCTAGCCTCCCTGGACCTCAAAGATGCCTACTTCCATGTTCTTATCAGAAGCTCCCATCGAAAGTACCTCAGATTCGAACTGCCCTCAGGCCATTATCAGTTCAGAGCAATGCCCTTCGGCCTTACTTCTGCCCCAAGGTGTTCATGCAAAGTGTCTGGCAGTAGCAGTCGCTCACCTAAGAAGGCAAAAGATTGCCATTTTCCCTACCTGGACGACTGGCTCATTGTGGGTCAGTCTCCAGACCAGGTCAAATCACACCTGCTAGTTACCCAGCAGCTGCTTACCTCTCTGGGGTTTCTTCTCAATCTTCCAAAGTCAGTTTTGGAACCTGTCCAGGTACTCACCTTTATAGGCGCAGAACTGGATACAAAGCAGGCAAGAGCCTTCCTTCCCTTGGAAAGGGTAAGGACCTTAGTGGCTCTGGCTGCCTCCTTCACTCTGCAGGTTTCTCGACCAGCAAGGCATTTCCTGCAGCTCCTAGGGCACATGGCTGCCTCCACAGCCGTGGTGCAAGGAGCAAGATTTCAGATGAGGGACATTCAGTTCCATTTGAGAGCTTTCTGGTCTCAAAGAAGAGATCCTCTATCCAAATTAATCCCAGTGACTCGAACCCTGATCCAGGCCTTTCAGTGGTGGCAGGATCAGAGCAATCTGAGACAGGGGGTGCCTTTCATCCCTCTGTCCCATTCCTTGACCCTTACTTCAGATGTATCCCTCTTGGGATGGGGAGCTCACATGGGCGACCTCTCCACCCAGGGATTATGGTCCCCTCAGGAATCTCTGCTCCACATCAATCTGTTGGAACTCAGAGCTGTTTTTCTAGCACTTCAGGTTTCTCTGCATTTGTTCAGAACAAGGTGGTACAGGTCAGAACAGACAACACCACTACAATGTGGTACATCAATAAACAAGGGGCACTCGGTCTCGGCCTTGTGCACCGAGGCAATGAAGTTGTGGTCTCTGGCTTACTCCCTGAACACTTCCCTCATAGCAGTTCACCTCCCAGGCAAGGACAATGTCTTGGCAGATGCCCTCAGCAGGATTTCCCAGGGCCATCACGAATGGTCACTGGATCCCCTAGTACTGGGGATAGTGTTTGCCAGATGGGGCACTCCTCAGATAGATCTTTTCGCAGCCCCAGACAATTATCAACTTCCACTGTTTTGTTGCAGGCCCCCAGTGTTGGGCTCAGTTCCCCTGGATGCCTTTCTCCTCGATTGGGAAGGGAAGTTTCTTTATGCCTTTCCCCCCTTCCCTCTCCTGTTCACAGTACTAGTCAAAATCAGGTCTCAGCCCTGCAAAATGATCCTGATTGCTCCAGACTGGGCCAGGCAGCCCTGGTACCCACTCCTTCTGTTCTTAGCAGTCCATCTTCCCCTGTGTCTCCCCAGGAACCACAATCTGTTAACCTGTGCTCAGGGGAGAGTTTGGTATCCGAATCTCAAATCCCTCAACCTCAAGGCTTGGCTCTTGAGCAGTTAGAGTTTGCTGATTTGCAACTTTCTCAAAGTGTTCTCGAAATCCTGAAGGCTACTAGGAAGCCTTCCACCAGGGCTACCTATAACTCCAAGTGGAAAAGGTTTTCCATATGGTGTTCTGGGAAGCATGTTTCCCCAGAATCTGCTGATCTACCTACTGTATTGGACTACATGGTCCATCTTAATTCTTTGGGACTGAGACCAGCCACCCTGAAAGTGCACTTGGCTGCGTCTCTGCCTTCATTTCAGCAGGAAGCCCTCTTCTCTCTCTGCTCATCCTGTATTTTCCAAGTTTTTAAAGGATTGCTTCACACCAATCCCCATTCAGGGACCCTGCCCGGCTTGGGATCTTAATGTATGCATTGCTCAGCTAATGCAACCCCCTTGAGCCTCTGTCTTCGGCAGAGCTTAAGTATTTGACTTGGAAAACTGTATTTCTGGTAGCCATCACTTCTGCCAGGCGTATAAGTGAGTTACAGGCTTTATCAGTAGAAACTGACTTAATTTCCTTTCACAGGGATAAAGTGGTCCTCAGGACTAACAGGAAGTTTTTGCCTAAGGTGGTTTCAGATTTCCACCTTAACCAGTCTATTTCACTTCCAGTGTTCTTCACTGACCATTCCTCCTCTGGTGAGAGGAGGCTGCACAGCTTAGATGTTAAGAGGGCCCTAAGTTACTACATAGAGCGTACCAAGGGTCACAGGTTTGACTCCCTCCAACTGTTTCTCACTTATGGTGAGGTTGGGAAAGGGAGACCTGCCACTAAAAGATCCATTGCCAGGTGGATCGTTTCTTGTATACAATTTTGCTATCAAAGGCTGGGTAAGGTTCTCCCCTCAGGCCTGAGGCCTCACTCTACCAGAGGTACAGCTGCATCTCTAGCTGCTGCTAGAGACATCCCTATCTTGGAGATATGTCAGGCAGCTACTTGGAAGACAGTACACACTTTCACCAAGCATTACTCCTGGATATTCAGGCCAGGAGGGATGCTCGGTTTGACACAACCGTGTTTCAGAGCCTATTCCCTAAGTAGGTTCTGTCCTCCTCCATGGAGGTACTGCTGTGTAGTTCGTAATAGTCATAATATAGCAAGACTTCATGTTGTTTGAAGAAAAATTGCTCACCTTAGTAATGTTGTTTCTTCTAATGGAGTCTTCTATATTATGACCTCCCCCAGCCTGCCCCTCTCAGAACTCCTACTTTGGGGTATGGGGTGGGTAGTCCTGTAGTTGGCATTTATTGATGCCCTCTTCATGTTTGGGTGTTGTGTTCATTTAGTTATTTTATCTTAATTTTCTGGTCCACTGACTTGAGTCTTTGTGTTGGGACCAGTAAAATGTGTTAATATATTAGTAGCCAGTTGGCTAGTGTAGGTTACAGCTTCCACACAGAACCTTAGTGAGTTTTGCTCGTGAAGATCTGGCGGTTTCAGTTTGAAACCAGCCAAACAGAGCTTCTGAACTGAGCTCGCTCTCTAAGCTCCATGCTCTGCATGGAAGTTAACTTGTTCACCTCCGGAGCAGTTCTAAGGCTGGGGCAAACTGCAATAGTCATAATATAGCAAGACTCCATTAGAAGAAACAACATTACTAAGGTGAGTAATTTTTCCTTTTGTGCAGTCTTGTGCCATGCATCCTTCTTGCCCTTTTCTGCTGCTCCTTGCTAAGGATCTGGAGTGCAGGGCCATCACACTTTGGACATGACGTGTCTGTGAGAAAGGCAAGCTTGCCCGCCAACTGCAGAGGTTTCTGTGGTAGCTGGATCACAGTACCATCCCTGGCTGGTAGGACTGCCGTGCAGCATGATGGCACCAACCCAGCCCTCTTGGCATGCCTGACCCAGCTCCCAAGTTTGTTTCTGAATGCATGTTGCTGGCACAGGAGCGTGACGCACTACCCACTGGATCATTGGGGCACCACTGTAAAAATTGTAATAGTGCAGGAGACTGCACAAATCATGTACCTCTGTAAGAATTCTAATGGTGTGGAGTAATAGGCCAGCCTTTTGTAAGAATTCTAATGGTGTGGGGTAATATACCAAGCTTTTGTAAGAATTCTAATGGTGTGGGGTAATATACCAAGCTTTTGTAAGAATCCTAATGGTGTGGGGTAATATACCAAGCTTTTGTAAGAATTCTAATGGTGTGGGGTAATATACCAAGCTTTTGTAAGAATCCTAATGGTGTGGGGTAATATACCAAGTTTTTGTAAGAATCCTAATGGTGTGGGGTAATATACCAGCCTTTTGTAAGAATCCTAATGGTGTGGGTTGTAATGCACCAGCCTTTGGTAAAAATTCTAATGATGTGGGGTAATAGACCAGCCTTTTATAAGAATTCTAATGGTGTGGGGTAATAGACAAGCCTGTTGTAAGAATTCTAATGGTGTGGGGTAATAGGCCAGCCTTTTGTAAGAAGTCTAATTGTGTGGGGTAATAGACAAGCCTCTTGTAAGAATTCTAATAGAATGGGGTAATAGACCAGCCTTTTGTAAGAATTCTAATGGTGTGGGGTAATAGACCAGCCTTTTGTAAGAACCCTAATGGTGTGGGGTAATATACCAAGCTTTTGTAAGAATCCTAATGGTGTGGGGTAATATACCAGCCTTTTGTAAGAATCCTAATGGTGTGGGGTGTAATGCACCAGCCTTTGGTAAAAATTCTAATGATGTGGGGTAATAGACTAGCCTTTTATAAGAATTCTAATGGTGTGGGGTAATAGACAAGCCTTTTGTAAGAATCCTGATGGTGTGGGGTGTAATTCACCAGCTTTTTGTAAGAATTCTAATGGTGTGTGGTAATAGATCAGCCTTTTGTAAGAATTCTAATGGAGTGGGGTATAATAGACCAGTCTTTTGTAAGAATTCTAATGGTGTGAGGTAGAGTAGACCAGCCTTTTGTAAGAATTCTAATAGAATGGGTTAATAGACCAGCCTTTTATAAGAATTCCAATGGTGTGGGGTAATAGATCAGCCTTTTGTAAGAATTCTAATGGTGTGGGGGGAAAAGACCGGCCTTTTGTAAGAATTCTAATGGTGTGGAGTAATAGACCAGCCTTTTGCAAGAATTCTAATAAAATGGGGTAATAGACCAGCCTTTTGTAAGAATTCTAATGGTGTGGGGTGTAATAAATCAGCCTTTTGTAAGAATTCTAATGGTGGGGGGTAATGGACCAGCCTTTTGTAATAATTCTAAAGGGTGTATATTATACCAGCAATTTGTCACTCACCATAAGACTTGGAAGGGATGGTGTACTGCAGTATGCCAGTTGCATGCCACTATAAGAATTCTACAGAAGAGCGGGTGTGCTTTGCCAGTATTGTACTTCTGGAGAATTCAAGTGGTATATGGCTTCTGTATCATCAGTGCACCTCTGTAAGAAGCCCAATGGTGGAGGATCATCTAAATATTTTAATGATGGGAAGATACTGTCCCAAACGCATGCTGTTTCAAAGTGGGATGTGTGCTAATACTATGTAAGTAAGTAGGTAGGTTATTTGTATTTGGCACCCATCCAGGGCTTCCATGGCTCAGAGCGCCGCTACAATAATACATTAGCATTACTAGGTAAAAAAACTAACACATGGTCATTCAGCAGGGCACCATTTAATGCATCTGTACTAACAACATGCAATATGTGATAAGTAAAAGGACTATTCCTAAAATAAATTAAAGGCCCAGAAATGCCTGATGGAATAAATAATTAAAGCAGCAGTGCAACAAAAATGGGTTAAAATTGGACCACATCTTTTTTCTTCCTAATTGATGTCAGATGTCTTCCAATTTATTTTTGTGGTAAAATTTTCAATTTTTATTATCATTCAAGAATTTTATGAAAGTTTTAAGGTAACTGTTTCTCAAGAAAAAAATATGGTCTGCTCATTTCTGCATAGAAATAATATTGAGGACCCGCGAAGGGTAGGAATGCAGACAAAAATGCAGATGTACAGAATACAGCATAGGAAGCATCCAGAAAACCCAAATCAACAGTTGTGCCAATATTTTTCATAACCATAGCAGAAAATTAACTTTTTAGAATAACTTTTTTTGTTGCACTGCTGCTTTAAATATGAGTTAAAGAGCATCCCTTTGTAAGAATTCTAACAGTGTGGAATACTGTACCAGTAGTATACATTTGTAAATATTCTAGATGATATTGGAGGAGTATGGACCAGTGTAAGTAGTGTAGCCAGTACGCCACGCTACTTATGCCATTTAGGTTTAATTGGTAAGGTTGTGTTGTGTTTTCACAAATTAATTTGAGTTGGGGGACTCCCCCCCCCCCCTTAATAAATAACAAAAAAATAAATAAAAAAATGGGTCTGGTCCTCCGGCACGCCAGTGACCCAGATTTGGGACTGAGCCTGGACTGCTGGAGGGCTGGCCAGCGGAGGGTGGCTGAGCAACCCATGGATGCTTGCCTCCTCAGGAGAGGGAGGGAGGGATCCTGGTCACTGCTGCAATACTGCCACCTGGGTTTACCACAGGTGGCAGCGCGGCAGAGCCCGAATACAGGGAGGGGAGCGTCAGCACTCTGACATATTGGTGTCAGACACAGCACCACACAACACTCGGGGGCAGGATAGAAAACCATGAAAAATCCAGGATTGAGCAGTCCACACTGTCAACTGAGGCTCTCGCTCCCCTCCAACACTGAAACTCTGTCCAGGGGTAAAGGTTGGCTCCTGGGCAGCCCTTCCTGTGGGGGGTCACCCATGGGGGCATAGGAAGTGAGGCAAGTCTCAGGGATGGCGGGTGACGGGGCTGGGCAGGGCGGAGGGCCAAAGGGGGCTGGTCGGAGTCCTGAGAAGAAAAAAACGTATTGTAAATTTACATAAATTAAAAATGGGAGTTATGAGGGGCAGAGTCCCTCAGCCGAAACAAACTGCTAAAATATCCACATCACAACCGTACCAACTAACCGAAGTACCATAAATAACGAAATGTACAGGCTATGGTAGTTATACTAGTTTGTAGTCCTCCACCAGTGTCATATTCTAATGGAGGAGTTGGAGAGCTACTTTTCCCAACAGTTTGCTTTTGTAGTGATTCTACTGGTTGAGGGGTAGCTTGCTGTCAGTTTGCCTTTGTACAGATTCCATTATTGAGGGGCAAACTAAATATTTTTAAGTACCCTACTTGTCCCTTAAGATGAGGCAAGCTGGAAATGCCACTAACCACTTCTCAAATCCCTCCACAACTAAACCTGAATTCTCAAAATATCTCCCTGCCACCCTATTGTAACTATCCTCCAGACTTTTCCCTATGTGCTACCTATTTATGATTGGTTTGTTTAAGTTAGTTTTGTCTGTATAGTTCATCTGCACTTTGTCGAACACTGTTCAACAGTATGCCAGTGGGGAGCAGGTAGGAATGCTGGGAATACTGCATGGATTTCAGGTATGTTTCAGCCGTCTTCTGTGTCTCTATGAATGTGTCATAACTTCTGATGCATTTTGTAACCACTCTGCTGCTATACTGCTTCCTTGGGAGTACACAGTCCCTAAATAAAATGAATAAGAAATGCCTGGCCTTGGAAGTTGGATTCGGAGTCTAGTGTTAGAAGTACTGTATGGTAAATTCTGTAACTTGACTGGAAGAAAAATACTTTGGAATTTTCAGTGCAGTGGTTATGTAAGCATTAAGGCATGATGAAGGAGTGTTCTACTGTGGTATTAATGCATAGTTGGGGGGCTTGTGGCACGAGGCCACAGGCCTCATGCCTACAACCACCCTAACATGCATTAATTCCACAGTAGAACACTCCTTTGGAGTGCCTTAACCTTAGTGCACTTGTAACATGGCAAGTGCCGTGGGATATGTGTACTGTTGTTGAAAAATGATTTAGTTAATAGCAGGCACAAAGAACACAGAGACAGGATTTCAATATTTGCTCTTCAGTGAAATACGATTGTGTGACAGGCAAACCAGCTACGATACATTGGGATTGCTATTAAAAAAAAAAAAAAAACCTGTATGCAACATTTCAACAACGCTTGTTTTGTAAGGCTGACTATTATCATAAAACGCTTACAATACTTACAAATAAAGAATTATGTTGCTCGAGAAACTGCTTGAACAACATTATCTACTGGTGGACTGTGGGTAGAATATCTTAACGGTATTTATGTACACTATAATAAATGAGACCAACATGTTCACTTACAATAATGTGTTGCAAACTGTTCTAATATGGAGTAAGAGGCTAAACGTACACAATGTAACGATTAATTATTTACCCACTGATACAACTTTTTCAGCTTGCAGAGTGACAGACAGCATTGTGTAATTAATGCTTACAGATAGCTACACATAGTACAGCTTGGTCACCTTCCGGTATGGTGCTCTGTGGTACTAACTTGGTACTGTGCTTCCTCACTACTACTACCAGTAACCACACTTGAGAGACTTCAGTACCTGGCTATGTACTGTTCAGAAGAGACCAAGGAATAAAAAGGAGGAGGGAGTGGCTCTTTATGTCAATGAAAATATCAAACCTACAGAAATTCAGAATACACATAAGGAGCCAGAAGAACTGTGAGTCACCCTGGAAACAGGAAATGGGACAGCCATACGAACTGGGGTTGTGTACAGGCCTCCATACCAGGGAGAGGACATAGACACATTACTGTTAGAAGATATACAAAACATGACAGCTAAAGGGGAGGTTCCGATAATGGGAGACTTCAACATGCCAGATACAGATTGGTCAATACCAGCAGGAACATCTGCCAGAACTAGACACATGATGGATTCCCTGAAGGGGGATGGCCTCAAACAACTGGTACAACAACCCACAAGAGACAGGGCTATCCTAGATATAGTACTGACTAACAGGGAAAGGATCTCAGATCTCCAGGTAGAAGGTCACCTGGGGGCCAGTGACCATCACATGGTATGGTTCAATTTGGCCACTAGAACTAAATCATCCCATTCCAAGGCAAAAATATGGGACTTCAGAGGACCCGACTTTGATAAGATGGCCAACAGAGTTAAGCTAGCCCTGGCAAAAATAAATACATTAGAGGGGGTACAGGCAAACTGGACAATCATTAAGGATGCAATACTTCAAGCAACATCCCATTGTGTTAGAGAGAAAAGGAAGTGCAAAATAAGAAGAAAACCACTTTGGTTCTCAAAAACAGTAACAGAAAAGGTTAGAGCCAAAAGGCTGGCCTTCAGGAAATATAAGGGTATGCAGCAGGATGAAGATAGGGAGGCATACCAAACTTCCCTAAGGGAAGCAGGGAATGCAGTAAGGCAGGCAAAGGCCCAAACCAAGGAAACACTAGCACAAATAGTAAAAGAAGGTGGCAGGACTTTCTATAGATACATTAGTGAAAGGAGAAAGTCCAGAGGGGGTATTGCTAAGATCAAAGGGGATAAGGGGGCATGTGAGGAGGAGGACCATGTAAAAGCATCTATCCTAAATAGGTACTTCTGCTCAGTATTTACTGAAGAGAAGGTAGGGCAGGGCCCACAGCTCTGCACCATGGACACAGGGGGGAGGGAGGTGTGCACTAGTCCCTTCATAAAAGAAAGGGTCCTACAAGAGCTGGATAAGTTCAGGGTGGACAGGGCAATGGGACCTGATGGTATACATCCCAGGATACTAAAGGAGCTAAGGGTGGAACTAGCAGAGCCATTATCAGAACTGTTTAGTGAGTCTCTGAGCACAGGAGAGGTCCCAGAAGACTGGAGAAGGGCTTGTGTGATCCCACTCCACAAGAGTGGTAGCAGGGAGGAGGCAGGGAACTACAGACCAGTCAGTCTTACCTCAGTAGTGGGCAAGATTATGGAGACACTCCTTAAGGAAAGGATAGTGCAACACCTGGAATCCATAGGAGCACAGGATCCAAGACAGCATGGGTTTGGGTCCTGTCAGACTAATCTCATAGATTTCTTTGACTGGGTAACCAGAGTGGTGGACCAAGGGGGAGCTGTGGATGTCACCTACCTTGACTTCAGCAAAGTTTTCAATACTGTTCTACATAGAAGATTGATTAATAAGCTGGGTAGCCTCGGGGTGGGCCAGAAGTTGGTTAACTGGGTGGCAAACTGGTTAATGAGCAGAAAACAGAGAGTGGTGGTAAACGGTATACAGTCAGAAGAGATGCAAGTCACAAGTTGGGTACGTCAGGGATCAGTCCTGGGGCCAGTCCTCTTCAATATCTTCTGGAGGGTAAGGTTTGTCTGTTTGCAGATGACACCAAGATGTGCAACACAGTAGATGATCTGGATAAACTGGCAAAATGGTCGGAAGAGTGACAACTGGGGTTTAACGCAAAGAAGTGCAAGATCATGCACATAGGGAAGATAAACCCTGAAGCCACCTGTAGACTGGGAGGGGAGTTGCTGGCAGTCACAAGGGAAGAAAGAGACTTGGGCGTCATCACCGATGACTTGAAATTATCCAAGCAGACCACTAAAGCAGTAGGTAAGGCAAGGGGGATGTTGTGGTGCATTAGTAGGGGTATCATAAGTTGGAAGAGGGAGGTAATAATCCCTCTTTACAAGACACTGGTTAGGCCCCATCTGGAGTACTGCGTGCAGTACTGGAGGTCACACCTTCACAAGGATATTAACCAAATTGAGGCAGTCCAGAGAAGTGCAACCAAAATGGTGCAGGGACTGCATCAGAAAACATATGAGGACAGATTAACGGAGCTCAATATGTATAAACTAGGAGAGAGAGAGAGGTGATATGATCAAAACATTCAAACACCTTAAGGGCATTAACAAGGTGAAAGAGTCTTAACATGTTTCAGGATAAAAAAGTAGCAGGACAATTGGACACAGCATGAGATTAGAGGGAGGCCGATTAAGGGGTAATGTGAGGAAGTTCTTTTTCACAGAAAGGATGGTGGATGCATGGAATGGCCTACCTCAGGTAGTGATGGATATGAATACAGTGCAGGGCTTCAAACAGGCATGGGATAGGCATAAGGGAGCAATACAGATGAGTATGAATAGATAGGCCATTGACAGAGCAAAGGCGGATGGCACATTCATAAGGCAGAAAAAGAAGTGGGCAGACTGGATGGGCCTTATGGTGCTTATTTACCTTCAACTTCTATGTTTCTGTGATACTGCGACATTACAGCTGTACATGTAACATTTGAACTCTACTTGAGATTTGTATAGAGTACATTATTAACTTTTCAAAACTTGTGTACACCTAGGTGCTTTATACTTATACAACATCATGTATTCTGCAAAACTAGACTGAATTTTGGTGCAAGTTTGTGATACCCTGAGGATGGGTGGGTGGGTGGGAGGAAGAAACAGTGCTTTGAGGTTGAACTGGCAATACACAGTACTGCCACGGGTACTGTACATTACTAGGGAATTAATGCATGGCAAATTTGTTTTTCTAAGCCAGTCATAGCACTCTCTTTCATTGCTTGGTTCTTTCCCATGTTACAAACAGTGGTGGGTGATGACAGAGTCCTTAGCTTTGTGTTGGGTAAACATCCTGTGACTTTCCACATTTGGCCTGACTTAAGTTAGCGCCTGATTTTTTTATTTAGGATTGGCCTGAGAAAATCTCTGGAAAGCATTACATGTGCCAGTTCAGGACACAGATCTGCATTGTACAATGGGGTCTGGTGACACCATAAATCATTTCCAGTGAGCTTTGACAAGCCTGCTTTTTTTAATCATCTTGAAATCTTTCCCTGTTTTTCCTCTTCTTCAGCAACATCAGCCCATTCCATATGGGTTGTTGTCACTAGTCTCCATAGTGGCACCTGCTGATGGTGGCAAATGTGATCACCATTGTGGCTTTCCAAGAAGGGGGGCCCATCTGTATGAAAGATGACATCTCTTCTCTCCTGTTGTGCTGGAATAACACAAACGTGATCACATATGACCAATCACATTTCTTGGTTTGTCTTACCCATTTTATAGTGTCCTATGTGAGTGAGAAATCTTGGCTTCCAAATTTGAGCTCTGAATAGGCTTAGATCTTCAACCCAAGGTGGGAATTAAGCTTAAAATAATCCCAGTCAGGCAGCTCTGAAGATCCAGCGGCAGCAGTAGTGCTCTCACTACCCTGCAGATGACACAGGTTTGTGAGCGAACTCGAGTCGCTATCGGGAGGCAGGCCGGACTGCAACAGCTGCTGTTCAGCAGTGTTCTGTGGTCTAGAGATAAGGTGTCAGGCAGCAGGTGCCGCAGAGCCTCCTGCAGTGGGACAGGGGAACTTTCTTCCTTCAGCAGGATGTCGCTGCCTGCCCCCAAGGCCATCAGCAGGCTCTGCCCATGCCAGAGGAGGAGGGAGGACAGGGGAGAGATCAGGGATAAATTCCCATGTACTGTTTAAATGACAGCCAGGGTTCCTGGCTCCCCCTGGGTCCTAGCACCCTTGAGACTGGATCCTGTCTGCCTGGTGGACTGCCTCGATGGTAGGAGGAGGGCCCTTCCATGGAGGGGAAGTTGTTTGGTGGCAGCTGGCCCCGGGGGACAGGCGGTCACCACACCTGAACAGGGTATCTCTGACAATGTGGCCAAGGGTGAAGAAGCGCTATGGAAAATAAATAATCCCACTCTCAAGTTTATTTCCTTGACTACACCATTTCGAGTGTATTCACAGCAAAACATAATTGAAGCATGGACAGTAACAGCAGAAAAAGACCAGTGATCCATCTAGTCTACCTGAATTTTCTGTCCGACCCTAGGACCTACTGTCTATCCACGGTCCATTCTCTTTCCTGATTCTGCTGTCCTGAGTGACCACTATGCCCTTCAGTCTGTCCCAAGCATGCTTAAAAGTGAAACCTGGGGCACTGTGGAGCAGCCGATGAGGAAGCAGCATTTTTCTCGAGCTCCTGAGGGAAAACTTGTTAAAACCTATAAAAAGTAGTTTTTTCCATTTCTAACAAGATCTTCTGCTTATGGGATCAGTCAATTGGAATCTTAAAAATGAAGAAATCTAGAGGCGCCTCTAAGACCTAGGCAGATTTTTTTACACCCAAGAAGCTGCAACAGGAGGAATGGCCTGCACAGGAAGGTGGGACCTCGGGCTGTGGTAATTTGCAGAGGGAAGAAGCAACCTTAAATTCTATTAGTGCTGCTTTGCACCAGTTGGTAAAAATGGTGCAAGAATTAGATAAGAAGTTTGACACGACTACCCCGAAAGTAACTGCCCTGGAAAATGGACCAGTGTGAAAAGACAGTCCAGTGCTCTGAAGCATCGGTTCTTAAAACTCAGCAGCTAGCTTAATAAAGGAGAATGCCTCATTAAGACAACGTCTTAAAACAGTAGAGAATCAAGCCAGAGAACAGAATCTCAGGGTTTTGGAGTTGGCAGAAGAGACGGAGGGAGAGGATTCTCTTGAGTTTGCCCGTACATTTTTGCCAGCCATATTAGGCCTAACTGAATCTGATCCCTGATCCCCTATTATCTGTGGAGAAAACTTATTGGATCACTCCTCGGCATGCAGCTCTGGATTCTGTTACTCCCCGAACTTTCTTGATTGTGTTCACCGGAATTGGGGACAGCGACTGAGTGCTGACAATGGCGAGGAGATATAGGAAACTGAAATATGGAGAGGCAAAGTTGATGCTTTTTCCTGATCTATCCTTTAGCACTCGACAACGGAGAAGGGCATTTGACAGAACGAGGGCTCGTTTGTGGCAACTGAAAATCCAACACCAGCTATTACTCCCCGCTAAACTCAGTTTGGTATGGAATGGGCATCAATACCTATTTAATGACCCAAAGGAGGCAGACAAGGTGGTTTGTCACATAAAGGAGGAGAGGGCTGAGGGGGAAGAAGCTGAAAATTCGTTGAAGGCTGAGAAAGAGAAAGTCATCCAAGTACTTCTTGTGTTAGTTGGAGTGGGACTTGACTTACATTTATTGGTATTTAGGGTCATTTTGCTGCCAAATTCTATTATGTGGGAGATGCTGCACTTGCTACCAGACTTTAACATGAGCAGCATAAGAGGTAAAAGTTATTTGTTCATATAAATGGCACTAGCAGATTGCTTAGTTTAATTTGGGACTTTCTGTTAATGTGATGTAGCACCAGAACTTTTAACTTTATTTAGGAGCTTGTTCTTTGTAAGTAAATGACTGTGCAGTTACTAGACTAATAACTTTACATTTCGTGTTCCTTCAGAGGGAGGACTTCCTCCTACCTATTCGTCTCGGGGTTTGTAACTCTTTGTTGTTGATTTGTAAACCAGAACTATTTGATTTTGTAATGATCATTGACTGTTTTTTTTACAGAGAGCTCAAGAGCTAACTGAATATCTTGTTATTATTTATATTTTGGGGGAGTCTTTTGACATTATTGTCATTTTGGTAAAAAAGTCATTCTTAAAGCATAGCGTATACATGATTTCCCTTTTGTTCTTCCTGGGCTGTAACCGATAGAGTTATCAGTTGCTACTGTATATAATATAATGGTATTTCCCCCATGATGTACCTAATGAGAGGGTGTCTTGCATGGATCCTTATTAAGAGAAGTTTGTATGCTATGTATTTGGTATCCCTCTGTGTAATTGTGCCTTGTAGGCTTTTTTACTTGAAAAATGCATAAAAGAAAAAGAAAGTTAAACCTGCTACCTCGACTGATAGACTGCTCCACGGCTCCGCCACCCTTTCTGTAACACAATACTTCCTCAGGTCCCTCCTGTCAGTTTCCATTCATGGTCCTGTGACCTCGAATCAGTATTCAAGCTAAAAGGTTGTTTTTGTTTTAAATTTAACATTTTATGTTATTTCCATGCATCAAACCAACACACATATCATCAAAATGTCCATCCAAATCTAAATACGGATAACTAAAACAAATTCTAAACCCTCCAATAACCCCTTCTCCCCTCCCTCCAAAACCCACCCTACCACTTACTCCCTCCCCCCCCCCAGAGTGTGCCAAAAAAAAGTGAAACTTATTACAATGGTATCACATCACCTAAAATATAATCTTCTTTGAACATGTTGAGTAGAGACATGTAAAGCCTGGAAATTAATGTAAATAGAGAGAATATAATTCAAGCTAAAGAGTTCTCACAGTTCACCTTATTTATTCCTTTTAGGAACTTGAAGGTCTCTATCATATCTCCCATCTCTCTTCTGGCTCCATTGAGTACATGTTAAGTGCTTTGAGGCACTCCTTGTATTTTTTAGTCAACCTGCGCTGCACTGTCTCCTACCTGCCCCTATCCTTCCTGAGGTGAGGGCTTCAGAACTGGGTGCAGTTCTCCACATGCGGCCTCACTAAAGACCTTTAAAAGGGTAGTATGACCTCTTTCCTCCTGCTAGCAATACATCTCCCTATACACTCCAGCTTCCTTACCATTGACTTTGTTGCATTAGCTTGATTGCTTGAGGGTGTCACTTATGATAACTCCTAGGTCACGTTCCTCAGCTGTAGTGCTAAACCTCTCTCCAACCAAAAGTACTCTTTCCTAGGGTTCTTATTCCCTAAGTGCATTACCTTGCACTTTTTGGTGTTCAATTTCAACTGCCAAATCTTAGACCACCCCACTTACTTTTGTAAATCACTCTGCATTTCCCTAATTCCCTTACCGCTGTCCATCCTCCCACAGAGCTTAGTGTTGTCCGTGAAAAGAGACACTCTACTGCGGATCCCCTTTTCTAGTGTTGCTGATAGGACCAGGACTGGGCCCAGGACAGACTCCTGTGGCACCCTGCTCATGACCTACCTGTCTTCTGATTTGACCCTGTTGACCATAACCCTCTGCTACCTACCCATTAGCCAGTCTCCTACCCAGTTCACTATGTAATTTGCCACATCCAGATCCTCCATCTTCTTCAGCAAGCATCTTTGGGGTACTGAGTCGAAAGCCTTGCTGAAACTGAAATAGAGCAAATCCATAGCGTGGCCCCTACTATCCAGTTCCCTCGTCACCCAGTCACAGAAATCTATCGGGTTCATCTGACAGGACCTCCCTGCAAAAAAACCTTTGCTGTTTACTATCCTGGAGGCCATTGCTCTCAAGGTAGTCCACAAGGTCTTCCTTAATTGGTGACTTCATCAGCTTCCCTACAGTGGAGGTCAGACTGACAGGTTTTTACTTTCCCGCTTGTTTCTTGCCCCCACCATGGAGCAGAACTACATCCGCCACTCTCCAGTCCTTCAGAGCTACCCTTGTCCCTAGCGATCAGTTGAATAGTCCTGCCAGGGTTCAGCTAGTTCTGCTGGCAGTTCCCTGAGAATCAGGATGCAGCCCATCTGGTCCCCTGAGCTCTATCTATCGTTAGGGCCACCAGCCTTTTATGGACCCTGTCACTTGTAAATACTGGCTGTCTCATCTCTGAGACCCTCTTATCGGCTGCTATGATGCCACTCTTAGGCAAGGACCCACCTTCCTCCTTGGTGAAAACTGAGCAAAAGTAATCATTAAGGATGGCGGTCTTTTGCCTGTCCTCTTCTGTCACTCTACCTGTCTCTGACTACCCAACGATTCCCCCAGCTTTCTTTCTTTTTTCCCTACGATATCAGAAGAAACGTATTTTCTACCCTTGACCCCCTTCAGCAGTATGCAGCGCTGCATCTCCTTTTGCTGCCTTACTTAAGCGATCGAGTCAGTGCAGCAAGGCTAACAGTATGCTGGGGTGTATCAGGAGGGGTACTGATAGCAGAAGAAAGGAGGTAATACTTCCCTTCTACAGATCCCTGGTGAGGCCTCACCTAGAGTACCACGCCCAGTTCTGGAGTCCTCACCTCAAAAAGGATAAGGATAGGTTGGAGACAGTGCAGCGCAGAGTAACAAGGGCCAGTTCGAACCAAATGGAGTAATTGTCACTGTTCCCTAGTGGCTTACCTGCTCTCACCACTCCTACCCCCTCCATGTTGGTAAGCACCGCGTCAAGAATGGCAATCTGCCTGGCGATATCCTTAGTGAGCTGCAGCAGGAGACAGTCCTGGAGTGCATCCACCAAGGCCTGACTTCCGGTGCTCCTGGCCATCGGAACATCCCAATCAATGTCTGGCAGGTTCAGATCCCTTGCTACCACTACTTCTTCCTTTGCTGCCCCCCTTTCTTGTTCTTCTGAGAGCTCTCTGTCCCTCTCTTCCCACTGCGCTGTAGGTCTATAGATCACCCCTAAGCATAACGTCTTGCCTAAGGCTGCTGTGAGTTGCACCCACAGCGGCTCTGACTCACTATTGTTATCCTGGATGTACCCATTGTCTACCACCTCAATGCCATCCCTGATATAGAAGGCTGCTCCTCCCCTCTACCTTTTCCTCAGTCTCTCCTGAACAATGAATACCCAGAAACCGTCAGGTCCCAGTCTTTATTTTCTGTTGCCCACATTTCAGTGATGGCTACAAGTTCCACTTCAGAGTCTGCCATTGTTGCCTGTAGCTCACTGATTTTATTACCTAGGCTTCTGGCATTAAGGCATACTCCCATCTACCTGACTCCTACCCCCATTTATTATTCCCCTGAATATGACCCTTCTGTTTCACACACTCTCTTAGCTCCTTGTGTTTCTTGGTTATTGCACATTTAGCATTCCCCTGTCTAATGTACCCTCACCTGGCCCAGATTGTTCTTCATCCCTTTCTATACCTGCTGAGTTGTTACTAGCCCCAAGATGTGGGGAAGTAATAGTTAGGGTTCCCCGTTTTTTCACCTGCCACCTTGGTTTCCCTAGCCCAAGTCTCCCCCGCAGTCAGTTTAAATGTGCAATATGGACGTCAAGCTTCTGCCTCGGCACACTGGCCTCCTCTCTTTTCTGATTAAGTCCATCACCCTTGAAGAGTGTCTTATCCCAGAAGTCCCCCACAAAGTGATACCCCTCCTCGTGACACCATCTCTTAAGCCACCCATTAAACCTCCGTATCTCATCTCTCCTAATTCTATTCTTCTTTCCCTCCCTGCCCCAAACGAAGGACCTCGGAAAAGGCCAGGAAGGCAAAGTGTGCTGTCAATCTGTCCCCAGTCTTCAAAAGTTCCGCTTCACCATCTCCACAGACTGGTTCACCAGATCATTGGTACCCAGCTCCCCCTGTGGCATCCTTTCTATTCTTTTCAAATCCTAGAGGCTGATGCACCAGGAAGGCAACGGACCATTTCCCTCCCTTCCAGTCCCCCTCCTACCACCCTCTGCACACCTCTAATCATTGAGTCACCCACTGCCTGTCCCCTTGGGTGCTGTCATACTGCCTGTTCCATGCCACCAACTGACTCAGAGACAACCCCAACTGAGTCAAATGCTTGAGCCTCTGCTAGTGGTGAAAAACTATTTGCCATCTAGATGGTGTAAGGCTGCACAACCTATTTGTGGCTAACCCTGCCTCCCTTCCCCACCCCTCCCATCACCACTATCCACCAACCTGGGCCATTGCACCCTGAGGAAGTGGAGGGGGGGTCTCCAGTTGAGCTGATGATGCAGCTGAGATAGTTCTACCCTTGCTGCTACCAGATGAACATGGAGATGGTCCACCATGGTTCTGCAGATGGGGCAATGCCCCCCTCCTCTAGAGCATATTCCTAGAGAAGCGTGCTCCACAGCCACCACAACTGACTGACTTGCCTCTGTACCCCATACCAATATCTTGGGCAACAATTTTAGTGCTAAAACAGACATCTAATTGGACTTGTAGTGCTCACCCAGCTAGGGTATAACAATAGAGTCGACGTTAAAGGAAAGCTGTCCTTATCAGTACATCCCCCCCTTCCCCCCGATTAGGCTTTTCGGATTGAAAAAAAAAAAAAATGTGGCCATTGTAACTTAACTTTATTTTTGTGAAGTCCACGATCCCTAAACATGGTGGATGTTGCGCAGTTCCATTTGCTCTGAAAGTGCGGCACCAACCCGCTCGCCTCAGTACATTTGTATTGAGGCGAGCGGTGGGGCGCCGCACTTTCAGAGCAAATGGAATTGTGCAGTGTCCGCCATGTTTAGGGATCACAGAGTTTTCAAAAATAAAATAAAGTAAGTTACAATGGACAAAAAATGTTTTCACTCCAAAAAGCCTAATCGGGAGGTAAAGCTTTGGGGTGTACAGCTAAGGACAGCTTTCCTTTAACACTAGGGATTAACTAGAAGACAGTTTGATTGAGCATTAATCCTGCCTGGGGTTGGAGTGACTTCAGCCACCCAGGCGTGGATTAATGCTCAGTAAACCCATACCTTGAGAGGGTTAATCCTCTTATAACATGGGCAATGTTATGTTAGAGGTTTACTTAAAGAAATAGTAAAATAAAGCCCTGTGAACATGCAGCTGTGGGTATGTCGGGGATTAAGCAATGGTCCGGTGTCTTGCCTGGATGAATCAGAAGACAGTATTTTCTGAACCGATGTTATAAAGATTTCTAAATTAAGCGTGAAGCATCAGCAATAGCAGTAAGTGTTACTACAAAACGGACTCCTAATTAAGTATTAGTGCTTACCAGCTATGGTGAAGCCAGCAAGCAATGACTTTAGCACAGATTTAAATTGTATTGGCAGCAGTTGAGCCCAGACAAGCTGCTAAATTGTTTTGTTGTACTTCCCAGATAAGGTATTGCTAGGACCCGCCTAAACACGCTCAAAGAAAACAAAATATATATCTTTTTATACACCGCTTTATCAATGCTGACACATTCACATTTACTGACTGCTGATTGTCTCTCCTAGCAGACACCTATTGTTGTCCTTTGTGCCCAATTCTTAGCGCGGAGGGCCACTTGCAATATGGCACTAAAATAGGGAAGGGGTAGTCCCGCCCACGTAGCTCCCGATTGGCTGTTACCTGTGGAACCCAAAATGCAGCTCTGAGTGTTGGAAGAGTTCTGCAGGTAAGGCGACCGACAGGGGGAGGGAGAGCCAAAGTTGGACAGTGGCTCAACTCTGCCCTGAGAAGGCGATCTGAGTCCTACTGATGGTGTGGAGTGGCTGAAAAGAGTTGCAAAGTTGTACAAAAGAGCTTTGCAAATCATGCTAATATGGGATAGTCCCACAAGCTTGCAGGTATGTAGCAAAATGCTAACAAACATGTTTGTCTCCATCTGTAACTTAGCAGAAGTTAGCTCCCAATGAGGGAAAATTTGGTTTCCATTTTGGAATAAAGTGGTTTGTAAAAAAAAAAAAAAAAAAATGTGTTGAGCTGGAAACCGATTCTGACCTTCACCCTGTGCATTTTTAGCCCCAGGCAGTATCACAGCTAGGTCTTTGTAAGAATGTGGAGTGTGGTTTCTAGACCCTGTACTACCATGTTACTAAGATACAAGTCAGATTTGCTGTGTTTACCTTAACTTTTGAAACAAATGCTCAAAGCAGAAAATTGTTTCAGATATAAAGAAATGGAACCTCTAACCCTATGCTGTCTAGACTCGTCCTGCCCCAAATCAACATTAAGCGACGTCGTGTCTGGAGGCCAGAAATCAAAAGGTCCCCCCCGAGAGGACCCCTTCTGTGGCTAATCTTACTGTCCATTGCCCTATCTGGCGACATTGAAGTCAATCCTGGCCCCACCACCCTCGACTCTCCTCAGAAATGGTGGAGGGGAAAAGGGCCTGAAAGTTGCTCACATCAACATTCGGAGTCTTCTTCCCAACCTTGACGAGCTCACTGAATGGGTCACTCTCTACAAGCCTGGCATCCTGGGGTAACCGAGACCTGGCTTAAACCCCAGATTCCCGACTCGGTCTGCAGGCTCCCTGGCTATGAGCTAAAACGGCAGGACAGAATAGGGAGCAAAAGGGGAGGAGGTATCCTGATTTACTACAGGGCCCACCTCAACGTATCCCTTATAAACCACACCTCCGTGCTGCCATCAACCTGTGAGCTCCTCCACACCGTGCTGCTGCTTGGCAACACCAAGAAACTGCACATGGTATGCTCCTACAACCCACCTAAGGGCAGGCTGCAGGGCCTCTCCATCTCCTGGATACTGTCTGTCCCAGCACTGCAAATGAACTCCTTATCTTGGGGACATTAACCTAAACTGGATGGGGAAAACGCTACAGTTTGAGGCCCTGCTTGCCACCAAATCCCTAACACAACTGGTAAGGAGCCCACCCCAAAGACAATGGCACTTCCTGCTCCTCTTGGACTGGATTATGTCAAACCGTCCCGAGAGGATCTCCTCAGTAGGGGCCCCACCCGATGCCATATCGGACCACTCTCCGGTTCTGTGTATGGAATATCCCTCCCTAAGGTTCCCACAAAATCATCCAGGTTCGAAACTTTGCCAGATTAAACCCTGACCTGTTCTTGGAGGAACTCAGGCTTACGGACTGGTCAACAGTCTACAGAGCACTGGATCCTCATCGGCCGTGCCGCATTCCACAACATCTTTGTGGATCTACAAGATAGGCATGCCCCATCACTAGGCGAGGGTCTGGGGACAGCCACCCAGTGGCCGGAAATGGGGTCTCCCTCCCACATGCGAGTGGAGACAAATGCTGGCATCAGGTAAAACGCTCACACGACACTGCCCTGTTGCAGCAATACAGAAAACTCAGAAATGAGTGCAAGAAAATGATCAGGGGCAAAAGCTATTTCTGCAAGGCCACCCTTCTCAGCTCTGCAAAGACCCCAGACGGTTCTGGAGAACCATCCAATCACTGGTTGGAGGTCGCCTCCTACTCCGGGTCACTGACATGCTCATCGAAGGAGTCTCCTGCAACAATCCTCACGTGATTGCTAATGCTCTAAACTCTCATTTCACAGACCTCCTTCTGCTCTCCCGCTAGGGTCCTCAGCCCAAACTCAAACTGCCCTGCCTCCCGTCCCAATGGGAGTCTGTCTGACCCGCCCTCCATTTTACCTAAGGGCGGTATCGGTGTTAGGTGCGGTCCTCCTTCTTGATCTCTCCCAGAATGCTAGCCCTGGTCCTGATGATCTGGAGCCAAAGCTTCTCAAACTAGGTGCTCCCCTTATAGCCTCCCGGTGGCCCACATTTTCAACCTATCCCTTACCCAGGGACTGATCCCGGATATCTGGAAGGTTGCCAAGGTCGTCCCTGTCCCTAAGCAGGGCAACCCCAAAATCCTGGACAACTACCGTCCCATAGCTATCCTCTCTGCTGTCAGCAAGCTCCTGGAAAAGGTGGTCGCCAAACAAACTCGGAGATATCCACTCCCATGGTCTGGCTGACCCGGCCCAACACGGCTCCTCGTAAAGGGCACAGCACCCACGGCTCTCATCTCAGTCTCTTCCAGCATCAGAGCTGCTATGGATCAGGAAAACTCTCAGGTGTGGTATCTATTGACTTATCCAAGGCGTTGACCTGTTGACCACGACCAGCTTGCCCTGCAGATGAGGTCCCTTGGTTTGTCCCCCACCGCTCTAAACTGGGTCTCTGACTACCTATATGGCAGAAAACAACTAACTAAATTCAATAAAGTCCTCTGCCCCGGCCTGTCACCTCTGGTGTCCCTCAGGGCTCGTGCTGGGTCCCCTACTCTTTCCCTGTTCATCAACAATCTCCTGATGTGGTCTCCAGCTGCTGTGTCATCATGTATGCGGATGACCTGGTTCTCCTGGCCCACTCTGTGATACAGCCACACTAAACCGTCCACTTATCTGAAGACCTCTGGAACATCCAGGCATGGCTCTCCAACCATAAACTGGTCCTAAATCAAAACAAAACCCAGGCTATGCTCTTCGGTTCCTCTGCCAAAATACGAGCCTCTTCAACTCCCCCACATATCAACTACGAAGATGGCTCCCTCTCCTACCGTGACCTCCCTCAAATATCTTGGAGTGATGCTTGATCCCCAATTGGACCTTGGTAGTCATATCCATAATGCCTGCAGTGGGTAAACCGCAAACTGGGATGGCCTACAGGGCTCGGTACAACCTCACTCCAGCGGCTCGCTTAGCTCTTGCCAGGGGAGTACTACTTCCCTCCCTCAGCTACGGCTCCCTCATATTTGCTCATACTTCTAAGACCCTCCTAAGCAAGTGGAGTACAACGTACAACAACATCTGTCGGTTTGCCCTGGCCGCCCCCCACCTCACCCATCATTGCGAGCTCTACGAGAAGCTTGGCTGGCTATCCCTGCTCAATCACCTTAACTTTAGCACTGGGTGCCCTCATGAGTAAGTACTTAGCTCTGCACCCCTCCGGAACTGGCCCGGTTTCTTGCTCCTGCTGACCTCTCCCCCACCTGCTTAGATCCCAAGGCCCCGCCTACTAAGTGTACCTACTTCCCGACCAACATGGGGGACTGGAGTTTTGCTGTCCATGGCCCCAGGCTCTGGAACTCCTTTCCTGAAAGAGTCCGTACTGCCTCCTCTCACAATCGTTTCCGGACCTCCCTGTGGGATCATCTTAAGGTGGCTTCTGCTGTGAATGTCCTAAGCCTCCTTAGCCTCCCGGTGTCCACTGGTGCCGGCTTCTTCTCTCCTGCTCTGGTGTCACCACTCTTGCGCTATGTCCTTGTCCAAATCCCCCCTCCCTTGCTTGACCGACGCTATGATGTTACTATGCTCATAATCCTCACCAGCCTTGTTGGTCATTGAATTTATCTCTAACTTATACCTTGCCCCAGCACTGTATCTGGGTGTACCTTCCACGTAAATGTAAAAACTGTAAAAATTGTCTTTTCTCCTGTTTTTGTACCTGAATGTATTCGTCTGAACCAATTACTGTATCGATGTACCTGTTGTACCCTTTTGTACTCTCCCGGGTCGTTCCTGAAAATAGGCATAAAAGTTGTCTAGTATACTTACCCGGTAAACAAAAACTAAATAAATAAATAAATGTGACATTTTTCACCGGAGTCACATAGGGTTATTACTGTAATCTTTAAAGAATATTTTTGCAGTGACTGATGTTGAATGAAGCCCTACAGGCAAGAGTATGTGAACTAACTTATATGGTATTGTTGAGATGACAGCAGAAAATACCATGTTGGATGAGGGTTAGGTGGCAAAACCCTGCAGTGCTTATTGTAATGTGGGAAAGAATGTTTAAGATGAACAGCTCTGGGTAACGTGCAGGCATGAACATGTACCTAGGAACTATTACTCTCTGTACATTTTGCAGGTGTTGTCTGGAGAATCTCTCCTGGTTCGAATTCTTCATTGTGGAGCTCAGATTTAAGGTTCAGCTCCTGTAATGCTTGTTAGCCCAGGGATTTATGATTGTTTATAATTAAAATGGCAGAAAAATACAGGTACCTTATTTGCTGAGACAGGTAACCTGACCACACATTAAAACACTAAGGGCAGGATTCACAAAAGAGATGCGCCCAGCGCATCTGAGATGCACCGTCACATCCCTGACTTGCACACTGGCATGATTCTGGAAGGAGACCGATGTGCCAGAGCATCACAGATGGACCAACACATTGCAGATGTGCCGCACACCACCCATAATGATATGTGGCGCATCTGGTGGGATTGTGCAGGGGGCGTGCCCATTCATATGGTGCGCAGCCCCGTTCACAACCCAACTTGGAGGCGCATCCCCAGGGCAAGTCCGGGGATGCGCCTCCAAAAGACAAATCTACAACAAGTAGACTTAAGTGGGTGTCCATCCATAGGCAGGTTGCCATACTGCAGACAGCAGCACAGCAGCCTGCCTACCTGGCAGTCCAGGTCCCCTCCCCCACCCGTAGCCCCGTATTGTATGAAAGGCATCACTGTGCCGTATTAGGCACATGTATCCCCTCCCTCCCGGCCTGTAGCCCATAATGTAAGACTAGCAGCACACTGCCACATTAGGCAAGCAATAAGATATGACGAGGTGTGGGTTATCTCCTGATAAGAGCATGTCTAGGTGCCTTATGCACCTGGGTGTACTCTTATCAAGAGATAACGCACACCTCGGAGAGTCTTACTGCACTTATAAAATGGGTTCATCAAGTCACTATTTATGGAAAAAAATGAAAAGAGGGAAAACATTTTAAGAATTTGAGCTTTTAAAACATAAACTTGTACAATAGTCCCTTGATTTAGGTACTTACTGTGCCCCCCATCTCCCCACCAGAGAAACAGACATAATGGTTAGGTTGTTTTGTCTGGATATACCTTTAATTCCCCTTTGTGTTCCTCCTGTTCAGATACTATGAATTATTTACAGTGCTTGCCGTTTAAATGTAATGTTAATGTTGCACTGCCACAGCGACCGCCTGCTTTGAGAGCGAGTAGAGGACTTTTGCTTTTGTGTGTGTCTGCTGGTAATCGTATAAATTCAGGAAGACAGAAACCGTTTTGAATTATTTTTTATTTATAGATTTTAGGGTTTGGGGGCTTGGTTTGTTTTGGAACAAGCGTGTCCCATAGTGGCCGCCGTATACAGCTGTTTCTGGGTTCACGCTTTTCCCCCCAAGTTTCTGTATTGTATGGTGCCTCGATAGTGTGTAGAAATACAAGCAGTTTTTGTTTGATGGAAATGTTTCAGGTAAAGTTTGTGAAGGGGCCGGGGTAACGAGAGTGGAGGTTGCATGCTGTGAATGGGAAGACGTCGGCACTGAGCGCTTGCTGTTTTCATGGTGTCAGTGAGGTATTTACAGTTTTCCTTTTTTTATGTGAGGGAAAAAAAAGGTCTGGATGGATTTCTTGCAGCATTTTTGTGCCTAAAGAGAGACAGACAGGATACTGCTGCTTGATGCCTGTTGTTACAGCGCTGCAATGTTTACCGATGGACCTGCTCATTGTGTGGCTAGTTTTCAGAAATGGTGCGGGTAGGTTACTGATTTGTGGTTGTTGTGAGGTCGCTCAGGAGAAAATAGTGCCTGTTGGTATAGATACATGCTGATAAGGACATGGCTGGAATGTCCTTTCAGCCAATGAAATTGAGACTTTTTTTAAACCCATTTTATAAGCATATTTATCCCCCCTCCCAGCCCGTGGCATATTGTAAGAAAGGCATCACTCCGCCATATTGGCTGTTGAGACCCCCGCCCGACCGCTGCCAAGCGTATCCTGGTAGTCCGCGACCTTTCACAAAGTTGTGAATAACAGCTTACAGTACACACTGCAAGCCCATTGGTCAACACAGTCTACCAATGGGCTTGATAGTGTCGGTATCGCTGTCATTCTGAGCAGCTCTGTCGGTGGGCAGCCATAGCGTTGTGGGTGGTTGAGCTGCCCACCAACAACCCGGACATGCTGGGACATGGGAACGGGTAGGGTGGGGTGGGGTTGTCTGTGTGGGTGGGGGGTCCGCTGTGCTACCAGGGATACGTTTGGCAGTGGCATGGCAGTGCGATCGGGTCGGGGCAGGAGGGGTTCAATAGCCTTATGGCAGAGTGATGCCTTTCTTACAATACAGGGCTACAGGCTGGGGGATACATATGCCTAATGTAGCAGTGTGCTGCTGTTCTTATATTACGGGCTACGGACAGGGAGGGGATACATGTGCCTAATATGGCACAGTGTTGCTATTCTTACGTCATGGGGCTATGGGCAGGAAGGGGGGATACATGGACCTACAATAGCTGGGGCTATGTTGCAGACATTACCAAGATACTGGCAAGGGGGGGGGCGACTAGCCTAGGATGTTGTGTCAGTGAGCACTGCCACTCTTGCAGGGTACCCAGTGCATTCTACCAGGCACATCCCTGCAATATGCATGCAAATAGTGCCATAATGATATGCAAATGGCCCCATTGCACCTTGCATGCCTAATGGCCCCATTTGCATGTTGGTGGCTGAGAATGGCGGTTTTGGGTGCAGCACATCTGGAGATGCACTGCCCCATTGATATCCCAGCCCAACCAGGGGTTGCGCTGGCGCATCCAGGCCTGCACCTGTGGTATCCATAAAGGGGATGCATTGGGAACATCTTCTGGCGCATCTTCTGTGAATACCACAGTATGTGCTCAGCGCATGTCATTTCCGCTGGGGGCATCCGAGATGCGCCAAGTGCAAGAGCTTTGTGAATCCTGCCCTATATATTTATTTATTTGTTGAAAGAGTTTTACTGGGAAGGGCCAACTAAGAAATAATAGCTGGTCATTAGTTTTTTTTTCTATGCGCTAGCTAGACCAATTATTATTCGCTGTAATAACTGGCCAATTATTATAACAAACGTGTGCACAGTCTGTTTCCATTTAGCGCGAGACACTGTATCTCAATTGCGCGTCTGATTTCAGTATAACATTCCTGCTGTATCTGAGAGAATGTGAAAACCCTGCTTATTACAGTGGTGACAAAAACAACACCATTTAACATAAAACATCTAAAATAAAAAGATTCTGTACCTCAGTCCCCACTTGCGTTTCACCATCACGACCCTTACTTTGCCATATAGCCCTTCAGCATCTCATGACTCCAGTCTCCATGGCAACCAGCAGTGAATGAAAAACGAAAAACAAAAGCATTGTTTCTCATTGGTTTTATTGACCTTTTTTTAAAAAAAAGTTCAAAAGTCTGAACTGGTGAGCTATTTACAACAAAACTTTTTGCCAATCACGTTTGTCTGGCAACATTGGGGGGAAAAAGCTATTTATTATCTCATGTATCATTCTGAACTGGTACTTGTGATATCTTTTGCGCCTTGCATCAAATACATTCATGCCAACCAAAGGTATTTAAACTGTAGAATAAATAATGGTGCAGCCAGCCTGAATGCTTTTGTGATAATTTGATTCTCACAACAATGTGCACAATTTTATGATATAGATAGATGAGCAGTTTACTGGAGGGAAAAAACTGATGCCCGGAAATTATAAACAATAGCCCAGGGAGTGGTCTGCATACTCGAATTTAATACACACCCTCGATGAGCCATGCTTGAATGAACCCCTCGCACTTTGCTCTCAGGGTTTATGTAGCATCACACACCTTGGGTGTGGATTAAATTCTCTTGTAACATGGCATTAATCCCACAGTGCAAATCGGCAGCACCGATAGGAGGAACAGCGTCACGGGACCCCAGCCGGAGTGGGTATTAGCATTAACCTATGTTATATGCCGTGCCCGCTGAGGCAGTACCGCGAGCAACCAGACCCCAGGTTAGCAGCACTGGGTCCTGTGGCTGAGCGAGCTGAGCAGTGAGAGGAGCGCCAGCCCCCCTAGGCATCCGAGCATGGAAACGGGCAAGAGGGACTAGAACCCGCGGCGGACATCCGCGAGAGCCAGCATCTCGCCAGTGTGAGAGCGCAGGGCAGACCCAGGAGCAGCAGGGACAGCCGAGCTGGAGCAGCGCAGCGGCGGAGCAGTGTGCAGGAGGCAGCAGGAAGTGAAGCCCCCCAGCATGTACAGCGCAAGTGGAATCCTCCTCGCGGCGCTTGAACCCTTCACCGGAGAACTCCCGCGGCAGGTATGATGAGAATACCTGCACCGAAGTGGACAGAACTGGGACAGTGATGTTGGCTGCAGCCAGCCATGGTGCTCCAGGGACAACAGCTAATGACTGCATCTGTACGAATTTAATGCTATACAGCGTAGTGTGACAGCAAAGTAAAGCTTCACAACTGTTGCAGTGCCTCTGTGTGCCATTGTCCATCTCACAGACTAGGCCCCCTCCAGATGCCTCCACTGACCCGCGGCCCATGTTACAAGCGCATTAAGCCACTCCGTTGGTGGCATCTAATGTGATTGATGCATGGGGGGATGGGTGGTGGCCCTTGGCCGTGGCCCCCCCCCATGCATCAATCCAGCATTAGATGCCACCTTTGTCATGGCTTAATGCTTACTTAATGCACACCACCCCATGCATTATTCTCTGTTTGCAAAGGTGTCCCATGCGCTGCAGGGTCATGTCCCCGATCTTCTTTCTTTGTCTTTGTTTTTCACACCAGATCCATTTTATACATAGAATAATGTATGAGGAGGTATGTTACAAGATCCTTTTAGAGTCAGTCTTCTCCATAGAGCCACATTCTTTAGTCATAAGGCTAAAGGCGCTGGGACCCTGCTTGAGTTAGAACTTTTGGGTCCAGTAGGCATCATGCTCATGTGCATGGCACCACTATATATAGAGAGAGAGATATATATGTATATGTATATACTGTATATATATATATATAGTACCATGTACATTGACAGTATACTGTAAATAGTGGTGCCAGCCCCAGCCTCCTCACTTCAATTTTTTCATACAGTTAAGAGCACAGCTCGTCGGTGGACCAACAGAACTACAGGCTCACGACCGTAGGCCTCTTAGTTTCTAGTTTGTGTTTCCTTTGATAGAAGTTTTGTTTTTTGAAATGGTGCAGATAACTGGCATGTTTGACTTTGTCAGTTGTTGTTCACCAGTGCTCCCTTCCCCCTACACACAGACCATGGCCTCCCAACGCTCATTTGCCTTGTAACCAAGATAACATTTTGTGTGTGTGTTACAGTTGGGAAAGTTTACACTGCAGTGTTACGGCTGGCATTGTTCAGAGTTTTCACAGGATGAGGACATTTAGCAGTTGTAAAAGTAAACTGTTATCTGTAGGCCTGAAACATCTTGTGCTCAAGGCCATTTTGCACTGTGCTAGGGAAGAGGGAGGAAGGGAGGTTGTTTCTCATTGAATCTCTCTGTGCCTTCCTGTCTTATATTTTTATTTATTTATTTTGAAAGTCGGATTTACAACTTTTTTCTTATTATTTTGTTTCTCCAGACCCACTCTCCCCAGAAAAAATCCCACCTTCACACTCTGACAATTAAGGTTGCCAACACTACACCCTTCCTCTGGTTTAGAGGGCGGACAAGCAGTTGAACCAGTGCTGCTGCTTGGTTGGCTGGTAGGTGGTGCACAAATGCTGGGTGACCCATGCCCTCCCTCCCGGGAAGCCAAGTGCTTCATGTACATAACACACTTGGCCCACTGTTTGTGGGATTCGCACATGGACCCCAATCTTCCAGGTGGCAACAAAATGCGCCACTGGACTCCCAGCTCACCTCCACTCCCCTTCATTGCTGGCTTCCAAGTCAGTTCTTTGATATTGATGCCAAATTCTCAGTCCCACCTTTCTTCCTCAAAGACGTAGTCCCCTCCACCCCATGGCTGATCTAGTGGGGCAGCCGTGGCGCCCCTCCCCCCCATGTACATTAACTTAGTTGCTGGCATCCTTCCCTTCCCTAGTAGTAAATTCCTGAACCATACCAAAAATGCTTGATTTGTATTTTTTATGAACTACAGTATGTATTAAAAAGGTAAGGGATTATCTCAAGTGTTAAAAACCAGTTCAGACAATTTGTATACCAGGTCCCACCCCCGTCCCTACCCTTGCACCCCCCACTGGAGAATCTTAGATCTGTTACTACATGTCCCCAAGTAACTAGAAAATCAGATGCTAAAAGGATTGCCTGCAGGAATATCCCTTTCAAAGATTTATGCTTTCTTGTCTTAATCATATTGAATAGAGTGCTTTGAAGATGGAAATAACTGCATTCAGTTGTGTGGCAGTGACCGCTTCACCAAATTAAATTTGTATCATAAACGCACTGCCTCCTTGTTGAAACAGCTGCAAAAAGCTGCAGGCAGTCTGGAAGCATTGTGGGTGACTGGTTTAGGGAAGGAGCCCAGACCCATGGCCCTAGAATCGGGGGGCGAGGGGTGCTGCTGATGGCGGTGCTGCCTTGCCCAGATAGGGAGACACCTCTGTCTGCTCATCTGGTGTTCCCACTAGTGGGACACTGAAGTCATCTGATGCAGGCATCCCTGCCTCTTAAGCAAGATCACTGGGGAGTCGACCAGTTGGAAGTGAGCACAGAGGGTGGTTGGGGGGAGGAAAAAACTGTGAAAAATCCCGACAACTGCAAGGGTAACAGCCACAGTACTCACAGGCCCCGTACCATGTAGTCCTGCCTGATGCATCTGTGTAGGGGGCTGGGAGGTTGTTTTGGGGTGAGGGGAGCTGAGAGGCAGCAGTTATTGGAGGCAAGAAAAAGTTATATGTAAAAAGCAGCAAGTCCCGAAAAATACAACATGATGTTGTATGTATGCTTCATGGAATTCTCAGAATTGTGGCTGTTACTTGGGCAAGCACCAGGTAGGCTGTCAGTAGCTACTGTGTAGAAACATTGTTACAGTACTCCCTGCCCCCCCATCCCAAATATGTCTTTGTTGTTTATTACAGTTCAGTGTTCAAATGACTTTGCTGTGTCTTTTGTTAATGATAGTCAGCTGAACCATTTCATTGGAATGTTGTTTAGGTTTGTTGACATCTCTTTATTAAATGGGTCTAAAATCATGTAATAAGTGTTCCACTTTGTCAAGTATTCTAGGCTGAGAACAGCTCATGTCCAAATGCATCCTGGGGGGGGAGGAGGCATGGGGAGTGAGAAATAAAACAACACAACAGAATACTAAAAGGGGGGGGGGGGTTAAACAAAATCGATGCTCATGCAGTAAGGCAGTTCATGACTGCTCAAGGAAAATTCTAAACTCCAAGCACTGACTGAGTACACAGTGGCAGGATAGAATACCTCGGACACATTAGGATAATATGAGTGTTCAACACTTGTGCCAAGGCTTGTAATTATTTTATTTTTAACTTTGATGTTGATTGGTTCCGTCCCCTCCACCATCTACCCTAGGCTACTGCCCATCCTGTCACCTTGACCTACTGCCTCCAAAGAACCCACTTTTTGCCTGCAGGGAGGAGCTGGGGAAAGCTTAACCAGAAAATTCTGGTTCTGTAACAGCAGGCGGCAGATGATTGCATGAGACTTGACTATGCCAAATTGTTATCCTGTCAGGACGGGGGTTTTCTGGCTTGTTTCTCCTAGAACCTCTGGTGCATGAGGGCCCGCAGTGACCATCAAGTGTCCTAAGCAGGTCAGGGTTGTTTGGCCATTTTTGAGGAGTGATTCTGTATGCACTGTGGATTAGTACCCCTTCTGATACATTTAGTACAGTTTTTAAAAGTTCCATCATATACCCTTTTGGGGTTGGATCCCTCTGCTGCCTCAGGAACCCCTGTGAGTCAAAGAGTTAAGGCTCGTTCTTCGTTTCCTAAGTGCTCATGCCTGAAGCATAGCGATTTATTTTCTTTCACAATGCCAATAGCCACGGTGGAGGGTATAATTTGCAGAGTCAGTTTTCTGTTTGAATCCAGCCATTGCAGAGTCAGTTTTCTGTTTGAATCCAGCCATTGCCAGACTGACTTTTTTCCAAGTAGTGTTACTCTATTCTTGAATGCCCCAACCTTCTTATCAAGGTCAAGTACTGTTTGTAGGACTGCCTTTATGGACGTCTCAGCCTCCCAACTTGTATCCTAAACCACCCCACTCATGGCACTGGACTCTGTGACAGGGTGGAATAGGACCCTGTCCCAGTTATTTTGGAGAAAGTGTTTAAATGCAGGGATCTGTTCTGTTCTTTCCTGTCTCTTCTCTGTCTGGTTGCGCAACAAGAGTTTCTCATGAGACCTAGGATTTGATCATCCCAACAGTCTCGCAGTTCTTTGCCTCTTGCTATTTCTCAGTCTTCCCTTGCTGTTTGTCTTTTCCTGTCTTGCATATCTCCTGATAAAAAAAAAAATATATGCAAATCGTTATGTGGAAATGTAACTGATACTGGGATTCCTTTGTTTAGAAATTATATAGTGTTAATTTTTGAAATGTATATAATCATAGTTTGAGATTATTGCAAAAAGCTATTGGAAAATCAAGAGGTTACCTTAGTGCAATTTTAAGCCTTTTGCAGAAGAGCTGTGGAAAAGGGACCTCAGCTCAGGCACACTGTGTTCCTGCCAGCATCTGCCTGAAACATACAAGAACACTTTGGAAGATGCTTGTAAGAATGGGGGGGTTGGAAGGACTTATAAGACAGAGCTGCAGTTGCTTGCAAGTTGGACACACAGAGACTGAAGGAAAACTCTGATGGATCTTCACTATTTTATTCTGCCTTTGTAAATAGTTGTACAGAACAGGTTTATTTTTTTGTTACTGCTCGTGCAAATAAAATACTTTTTGTGAATTCTACAACTGCACCTGGTTTTTCCTGTGCTTCCTGACCTGTGCATTTACGACAGATGGTGTCAGCCTAAGTGGGATTTACGCAGTGCATGCTCTAAGCCAGGGGTTTTGTGCGTGGGTACTGGACCTAGTACTAGGGAAGCATAGAGAAAGGTATAGATTCTGCAGCAGCAAGTCCAGAAGTGGTTACCAGGAGAATGGCAGCCAAACTAGCAGAGACAGAAGTCCAAGTTGAGATTGTACAGCCAGCACAAGTTATGGAAAAAGAACAGGCAGTGACAGAACCTAAAAGCCTGATGGACTTTTTCAAATAGTGGGCGATACAACAAAAAGAGACAGAGAAGTAGAGAGAAAAAGAGATTCAACGTTTAGAGGCGCAAAGGAGAGAAGAGATGCAGCGACAGGAGCAGTGATGGCTGGATGCCTTGCAAGCTATCAAAGGAGGAGGATCTGGCATACATCCAGACGAGCAACAAAACACAAGCAACTTAAAAGCCAGTAAACTTACAAAGTTGTGTCCCTCAGATGATATCAAGGTATACCTGATAACTTTTGAAAGAGTTGCCACAGCCTGCCAATGGCCAAAGCAGCAATGGACAATCAGACTGGTACCCTACCTGACAGGGAAAGCCCAACTTGCCTACAGTAATATGGACACCGCACAGTCAGAGAACTATGACCTGGTGAAAAGCGAAATCCTGAAAAGGTATGACATCTCGGGAGAGACCTACAGGCAGAGATTTCAATCTCTGAAGTACAACTCAGTCGACAATTATCGAGAAGCCTTCACCCAACTCAGAGAACGTCTGATAAAATGGCTCCAACCAGAGGGCAAAACAGTCCCACAGATTGACCCATTTGCAGTGGAGCAATTCATCAACATCCTGCCTACAGATGTGCAGTTTTGGGTAAAGGAACACCGGCCAGAAAGTGGGGAAAGGCTGTTTCTTTGGCCGAGGACTACCAAATGGCCAGACAGACACCACAGCAGCGAAGTAACAGCCAAGCACTGATAAGACACTGTTTTTCCCATTTAAACTCCAAGTCTGATAAGAACTCTGGTGGGAGTAACAAATCTGTGCCCAAAGACCTTATTTGCTATAACTGTAATAAGCCAGGCCATATTGCAAGAAACTTCCGTTGTAAGGAGAGTGGCACTGGAGCAGGTTTGTCCTTAGCAAATTGGGGCAAGTACTTAACAGATGTGAAGGTGGGGGATAAGACTGTAAAGGGACTCGTTGATTCGGGAAGCCGACAGATCCTAGTGTGTGTTGAAATGCTGGGAAAACACTCTGCAAAAGGACCAGGTACCGGTGTCATCTGCATCCACAGGGACACTCAATACTATCCCACCACCCAAGTGACTCTGACCATTAAGGTTGTGTCTCAACAAATGAAAGAGGGGGTAGTACCTAAGTTACCTATACCTGTGATTACTGGAAATGACTTTCCAGAATTCCAGGATGTTCTGAGTTAATCAAGGAAGGAGTAAATCCTGATGTTTCAGCAGCTGTGGTGACAAGAGCTCAGGCAAAGAAATTTTCAGACGGCGGGGACAGTTTTCCTTTCAGTGATTTTAATTTGGAGTTGTTTGAGCACAGCTCCAAGATCCGGAAATCCAGGAAAGAAAAACGATGCCTGAAGAAACTGTGGTAGCAAATGACTGATGGACATGAAGGGTTAAAATATGAAAATGCTGAAACTAAATTGATAACTGATTGTGATTTTCTTTCAGAGCAAGCTAACAATGTTTCTCTCCAGGGTTATTTGAAGCAGCTGTGGGTGAAACCAAAACAGGGTGGACCAATGTTTAAAAAATGTAATGGGTTACTGTACAGAATTTGGGTTAAACCTCAGACACAGGAACAGACTGAACAATTTTTTATACCACAGAAGTATAGAACAGAGTTGTTACAGATAACACATGATAGTCCTATGCAAGAGTCGACCTTAACATTCATTTATTAGCCAGGGTACTAGAGCAGATTGCTGCGGGCTAGTGCAGAATCTCTGTTACTTGCCCAGGTGGGCTAGTGCAGTTCCTCCTGTGGAAAGCTGCAGTTCAATTCTCAACCCAGGTATCAAATAAATAAACAAATAAATACATAAATATATCTGTTATTTCATTTAAAGCCAGGTCCTTTTCATGGAGGTTTAACTATATGCTGCCTTAGCATTAGTGAAATGAAAAAAACAGATGTCTGTGTGTAGTGCATTTACAAACTGTTTCATTTAATACTAACTACTGCTTTTATTTTTTGATGGTAAAGATCCTTTCTCGCTTTTCCTTCCCTTGTTTAGCTCAGTACTCATGGTAGGCAGATTTGTAACTGTGTCCAGGAGCAGCACAGTTCTAGGGTTGCCACCTGTCCAGTTGTAGACCAGATAATCCAGTTTTCAGGGTCCTTATCTGGTCATCTGGTTTTGATTAAATGTACTTCAGTTTTGGGGCCACTATGAGTGCTCAGATAGTATTAAAACTGATTGTATCAGATCATTCACTGTTGCATGCATGTCCAGGTTACAAAAAAAGTTCTAATATCGCTAGTCACAGGCCTTTGTTTGTAAGACCAGTCTGTCTAGGAGGTGTAAAGTATGGCCATTAAGACCATTAGCAGTACGTCAACCTAATCTTTTCAACTCTGAATTTTAAGGATGGTCATTTACTGCCATGATAGGAAACAGTTTTTACACCTTTATGTGCTGTAATGGGTTCCTTTTTGTTTTTCCTATATTCTCATATGTTTTAGACCCACTTTCTCAAATGTGTTTTCGCATTTTTATTGCCTTTGTCACTGTGTTGATTATTTCTCTCCTAAGTCCTCAGCAGGTGCTGCTCTCATTTTTATACTGCCAGCCTGAACATTCCATGATATTAGCCACACCTTTGCAGGCCATTGGAATAAATAGCATGGAATGGTGTGTCTGAAATTGTGGAATGTGATGTCTTAGACATTTGAAAAGAAACAGCAGTAGCTGATGAGGTAAAGGGAACGCAATGTAGTATTGAGCATACCACAAATACTGATAGTTCAGTTATCAGAAACGTGGTCAACGCATATCAGAATACATGGCTGTCATGGAAAGGAAAATTGGAGAGTGTTTAACAGAGGAGCAACAGGTTGTGAATGGGCTTTGTATGGTACATTTAGCAGATCTGGGGTTTAAATTCCCGCAGCCTCCACTCGCATACTGTGTGACCCTAACTCGGCAAGTCACTTAACCTCCCTGTGTTCCTGGGCCACCCGTGTAAATGGGCCTTGTGCCCAATGGGAGTTACCTGGTTGCCAAAGAATAAAAATAAATAACAGTATGGGTTGATGCTGTTGAGTTTATCCTTACTTTTTTTTTGAGTGAACATTTTTTAATAGAACTGGACAATCAAGCATTTCTGGGATCTGTGGCCAGGGTGGGAAAAGGAAAGAAAAAGACACACACTTTTCACAACACAACTTTATTAACTACAAATCTGAAAGTGTGGAAATATATTAAAGAAGTCAGTCACCCAGCTGACATTAATAGAAAGCATACTGACGAAGACAAGCAAATAAAAGCTCAGGAGTACAAAAAGACAAAGCGAAGCAATATAGTGCATTGGTTTTAGGCTCTGAGCTGCAAATCTGGTGACATCCAGCAGACCAGACCTGGTTTGAATCCCACAGCTTCCACTTGCATACTGTGTGACCCTGAGAAAGTCATTTAACTTCCATGTGCTCCCAGGTTGCCCCTGTGTAAAAAAAAGCTTTCAGCTTAGTGTGCTACTCCTGGTTAAACAACTAAAAAAAAAGGCTGTCAGTTCCTACAGTGTTGGCTAGAAAAATATGACTGGTTGGGGTATGATGGTGCAAAAAATCTGATGTTCTGCCATTTGTGTATCAAACATGAAATACAGTTGGGTAAGGTGGGCAATAGCAATAATTTTCATTTCAATATAGTTAACGTCCGGGTTGACTCTGTCTTGTCCCATAGTATCAGTGAAGCTCATGCTAGGGCAAAGGACAAGGAGGATGCCAACACTGCTGCTCCAGGGACAAGTAATGCAGAGGGAATGCTGAAGAACATGAATGAAGCCACGCTTAACCGTCTGGATAAACTGTTTCGCATATGCCATGCAATTGCTAAAAAAGGACATCCTTTCATAGACTTTGTGTGGATGTGCAGCGTTGATGATATGAAAGGGCTAGATATCAGTTCAGCATATCAGAAGGACAAATATGCCTGCAGCTTTATCCTCTGTGTAGCCGAGGTTGAATACATGGCGCTACGAGAAAAAAATTATAGGAACAAAGTTCATTTCAGTCATTAGTGACAGAACCACTGATTCTTCAGTCGCAGAAGCTAAGACAGTGTATGTGTGATTTGCAGTTAAAGGCACAGTGCAAAATCAGTTTATAGGTGTCCAGACTGTTGGCAGGACAAATGCGATTTTATTTGCCTTTCATTTAACAAATCACTGTTAACCATACTGACTGCAGGCCACTGCAAACTTCTGCAGGCTAGTGCGTCTCTGGTTCACTAGCCCAGCTGGTTAGTGCAAAAAAAAAAAAAAGTTAAGGTTGACCCCTGGTCCTATGGCTGGACACTCAGGGAGGGATCACACCTTTGCCAGATTGCTGTATAGATTTTACTGGCCTGGAATTCATGAAGATGTTGCTACCATTGTAATTTGTGTGCTGTGTGTCGGAAAGTAGCCCCAGTCACTAGAAAAGACAAGGTGCCCCTACCCTTGATAGAAGTGCCTTTTAAGAGAATTGCAATGGATGTGGTTGGTCCTGTAGACAAAAGTAAAAAGGGTAATAGATCTATCCTGGTAGTATGCGACTATGCTACTTGATACCCAGAGGCTGTTCCAATGCGTACTTTTACAGCCCCAAAAGTGGCAGCAGAGCTTGCAAAAATTTCAGCAGAATGGGCATACCTAAGAGATTATTACTGATCAGGGTAGTAATTTTGGTGCTGCATTACTTAAGGAGCTGCATAGACTACTAGGTAGCACTGCCATAAGAACCTCCCCCTATCATCCTCAGACGGACGGTGTTGTTGAGCGTTTTAACCAAACCCTAAAACACATGTTAAAAAGGTTTCTAAAAAGGGAAGGGAAAGTTTGGGATCAGTACTTGCCTTACCTACTTTTTGTGTACAGAGAAGTGCCACAGGCATCAACAGAGTTTTCACCATTTGAAATGCTGTATGGTAGGCAGCCAAGAGGGCCGCTGGATGTGATAAAAGAAACTTGGGCAGATAGCCCCACTCAGAAACAGTCTATAGCGTCTTATATGTGTGCTCTAAGAAAGAAGCTGGCAAAATATGTTGAAATTGCCCATAGTAATCAGGAAGAGGCCCAAAACCAGCAGAAGGTGTATTATGACCATGGGGTAAAAGAAAGTTTTTGAGCCAGGTGAAAAGGTTTTGCTACTGTTACCCACAATAGAAAATAAACTGTTAATGAAGTGGTAAGGGCCTTATAAAATGCTTAGATGTACTGGCACCATCAACTACGAGATTGAGACCCCTGACAAGAAAAATCCTACTAAGATATACCATGCTAACCTTCTCAAGAAATGGGTTGAAAGAATGCCAAAAGCTGCATTGCTAGTTTTCCCAGAAACTGATAAGGAAGATATTGATGTAGCTTATGATAGACTGGAACAAACTGTAAATGCTGATACTGTAAAGGTGAATGTTTCCTTAACCTCAGAACAAACTGCAGACATTCGTAATGTGCTAAAAAAAATTAATAATACTTTTACCACAGTACCAGGCCGAGCAAAAGGGGTTGAGCATGTTATAGGGACAAGGAATGCTCGTCCTATTAGGCAAAAGACATACAGGTTACCAGAGCGATTAAGAGCTGATGTGGTTAAGGAAATACAAAAAATGAAAGAATTGGGTATCGTAGAAGAGTCAAGGAGTGCTTGGTCATCTCCAGTGGTAATTGTAAACAAAGAAGAAGGGAGTGTTAGAATCTGCTTTGATTTTAGGAAACTCAATCAAGTGACAGAATTTGACAGTTGTCCTATGCCCAGAATAGATGATTTGGTGGACAGAGTGGGGAGTGCAAAGTAAATCAGTACCCTCGATCTCACCAAGGGTTACTGGCAAATACCTTTAGCTAAAGAATCCAGAGACAAAACTGCATTTGCCACACCTGTTGGATTCTATCAGTTCACCACCATGCCATTTGGTTTACATGGTGCGCCAGCTACTTCAAACAACATGAAGTCTTGCTGTATTCTGACATATGCAGTGATCCCCAACCTTTAAACTGCCCTGGAGAACAAAGAGTTAAGTTTCTATGCAGAGCATAGAATGCTGAGCTCGAGCTCGGTTGGAGTCTCTGTCTGGAGTGTTTCAAACTCAAACCGTCAGATTCTTTACTTCGCCTTACTGAACGGTCGCTCCTGAGATTTCTCCTTCAGCTCGGTTTGAAAGTCGGTTAAAGTTTCAGTTTTTAAACCGAAAAAGTTATCCGCATAGTCGGTTCAATCTCTGTCTGTGGTGCCGTGAGTACTAGATAGGAATTGTTCTGTTTTTCAGTGTGGAACTTGTAAAAAGTGCGGGTCGGTTTGGCTGAACTGGCCATTTAATAGTGAAATCTTGTGTTTTGTGTTTTTACTTAGTGTGTGGTTACCGGTCCTTATCGGTTCTAAAAAAAACGTGTTTTAGTACGTTTTTTTCCAATACCCGTGACACGGTTAGGAACCGATAAGGGAGTCTTGCCTGGAGGTTGCATTAAAAAGGGTAAGTTGGTTAGGTTGGCCATGTCTGAGAAACCCAAGAAAAAAACCGGGCCCACTGGGATTCAACACTGCAGTGAGTGTGGGGAGGTTTTTGCTAAGGCCGATCCCTACACCACCCGTGTTTATTGTCTGGGGTTTGACCACCTCGATTCAGACTGCCAAATATGTAAAAATGTTCCCAAATCTACCCTTGAGAAGAGATTAGGTAGACTGAGGGAAAAGGAGGCCGAGAAGTCCACTAACCCAGATGGCCAGCCCAGTTCGGTTCCGACCGAACAAGAGGGAGTGCCCTCTGACCGGGGCAATACTTCTTCGGGCAAAAGGAGAGCCGATTCCAAGGGATCAGTTCCAGCAAAAGGAAAACACAAAGAAAAATCATCCAGTTCGGATTCAGAGGTTCATGTTCCGACCGCCGAAGAGATAGCCAGAGCGATTCAGATTGTGGAATCACTCCGCCCGGTTCCTTCCGATCCGGCACCTTCTGGCAGGGGTTCGGTTTGGTTGGTTCCCCCGGTTCAAGATTATAGCCTCAAAGATTTTTAGGAACCGGAGTTTGAAGAGTAAGGGGAATTTGAGGAGGATGATGGTGAAAGTGAGGATCTGGATGTGCCTGTGGAACCGAACATCTCCCCAGACAGACCTTCAGGCGTTTCCCCTCCTAGGCTTTCTGAGTCTCCTTCTCACTTTATGTTCTACAGCAAGGTGGCTGAAACCCTCCAGCTTCCTATGGAGGAGGCTGTGGAGGATCAAGAGGAGCCTGATTATGTAGAAATGAAGGACATCCCAGAGTCCAGGAGACTGTCTATTCCCCTCCACAAATCCTTTGGGAAACGGACACAAAAAATCCTAAAGTCTCCTAACACTATACCTCCTGTGGATAGAAGAATAAACAAGAGGTATACACTTTCAGGCTCAGACATGGAGTTCTTATACCAGCAATGCAGCCATGTTGGGGTAGTGCAGGCTGCTGCCTGTGACAAGGCAAATATTCCCTTGGCTTCACACCCCCCAGACAAGGACTCCAGGAAGACTGATGCCATGGCAAAGAAACAGTACATGGCATCTTCCTTGGGACTCAGGCAGGCAAATTATATGGCCTATACAGCCAGGTACCAGAAGTCCAGGTGGGACACTGTACTGGCACTGGCTAAACAGGCCTCCCCCCAGCTAGCCAAGGAGCTGGAGGCGGTGGCTGCAGATGGGATTGAGGCATCTAAAGTTCAGTTTCATGCTGCTGTGGACTCTAATGATGTGTCATCAAGAGTCATGGCTACATCTGTGGCTCTTCGGAGAATGGCTTGGTTCAGATATACTAGCCTCTCGCAGGATACCCAGGCTAAGGCCATGGATTTTCCTGTAGTGGGTAATTCTCTGTTTGGGGAGCAGACAGAGAATTACATGAAGAAAATGGATGCGTACAGGACCACTTATAGGAGTGCTCAGGCCAAAGAAAGGCAAGCAACTCCTCAAAGGCAGCAGTCTAGGGGCAGGGGCAGGCCTTTTCATAGGCCTTTTTACCAAGTACAGGCTCCTTCTTCCTTTTCTCAGAGGGGGTTCTTCAGAGGGAGATGCAGAAGAGGGATGAGCAGGGCTGCATCCACTCCTCAGCCTAAGGCCTCTGCCAAGCAGACACCCTGATGGGTCTGCCCGGGTCGACTGTCCTATTCCAGTAGGAGGCAGGCTGGCTTACTTTGTCCAGGGCTGGATGTCTGTTACCTCAGACAAATGGGTCCTGGAAGTAGTAAGCCAGGGACTGGTTCTCAGCTTCAAAAAATTTCCAAAGAAGAGAATCAGATCCTTCCCACCTGCAGGTCTCTCAGAAACCCTTGCCCTAGAGGCAGAGGTTTCGCTTCTTCTGGCCTTAAGTGCCATAGAGATAGTTCCTACCCTACTCTGGGGCAAAGGTCTGTACTCCAGGTACTACCTTACCCCAAAAAAGACAGGGAAGTGGCGACCCATCCTAGACCTAAGATAGCTGAACAAGCAACTTTTAAAACCAAAGTTCAAGATGGTAACTCTGGGAATAATTCTTCCCTCTCTAAGGCCAGGAGACTGGCTAGCCTCCCTGGACCTCAAAGATGCCTATTTTCACATTCCCATCAGGTGTTCCCACAGAAAGTACTTCAGGTTCGAATTGCCCTCAGGCCACTATCAGTTCAAAGCAATGCTCTTCGGCCTAACATCAGCACCAAGGGTTTTCACAAAGTGCCTGCAGTAGTGGTTGCTTTCCTAAGAAGAAAAAATATTTCCATTTTTCCATACCTGGACGACTGGCTCATAGTGGGGCAGTCCCCAGACCAAGTCAGGTCAGACCTGCAGGTAACTCAGCAGGTGCTCATGTCTCTGGGATTTCTTCTCAACCTTCCCAAGTCAGTTCTCGAGCAAGTACAGCTTCTCACCTTTATAGGAGCAGAGCTGGATACTGTCAAAGCAAGAGCCTTTCTTCCCCTGGAAAGGGCAAGAGTTCTTACAGAACTGGCTTCTTCCTTCAGCCTTCAGGTGTCTCAACCAGCAAGGTTTTTTCTCCAACTCTTGGGCCACATGGCAGCCTCTACAGCAGTGGTCCAAGGGGCAAGATTCCAGATGAGGGACATTCAGTTCCATCTAAGGACTTTTTGGTCACAGAGGAAGGATTCCCTCACCAAACTGATTCCAGTGACTCTGACCCTGATCCAAGCCCTTCAGTGGTGGCAGGATCAGGACAACTTAAGACAAGGGGTCCCATTCTCCACTCATTCTCATTTAGTGGTCCTTACCACGGATGCTTCCCTTCTGGGATGAGGAGCTCATCTGGGGGCCCTCACTGCTCAAGGAGTGTGGTCCCCTCAGGAATCTCTTCTCCACATCAATCTCCTGGAGCTCAGGGCAGTTTTCCTGGCCCTGCAAGCCTCCTCTCAGTCAGTACAGAACAAGGTGGTTCAAGTCAGAACAGACAACACCACCACCATGTGGTACATCAACAAGCAGGTAGGTACTCGGTCTACGGCCTTGTGCACAGAAGCCATGAAGTTGTGGTTCCTGGCTTACTCCCTGCAGACCTCTCTGATAGCAGTTCAGCTTCCAGGTAAAGACAATGTGCTAGCAGATGCACTGAGCAGGATCTCGCAGGGCCAGCACTAATGGACCCTGGACCCTCTGATACTAAAAGTGATTTTTTCAAAGTGGGGCACTCCAGAGATATATCTTTTTGCAGCCTCAGACAATCACCAACTTCCACTTTTTTGTTGCAGACTCCCAGTCTTGGGTTCAGTCCCCCTGGATGCTCTGGTATTGAACTGGGAAGGGAAATTCCTGTATGCATTTTCCTCCTTCCCTCTTCTGTTCAAAGTTTTAGTCATGATAAAGTCACAACCTTGCAAAGTCATTCTGATTGCTCCACATTGGGCCAGACAGCCTTGGTACCCTCTGTTGCTGTCCCTAGCAGTTCACCTCCCCCGTCTCTTCCCAGGAATTACAACCTGTTAACCTCCTGTCAGGGAGGATTTGGTACCCCAATCTTCAGTCTCTCAATCTCAAGGCATGGCTCTTGAAGAGTTAGAGTTTGCAGATTTGCAGCTGTCTCGGGGGGTTCTGGATATTCTCAAAGCTTCTTGAAAGCCTTCCACCAGAAAGACTAACAACTCCAAATGGAAGAGGTTCAGCATTTGGTGTTCCAGGAAACATATTTCTCCTGATACTGCTGAGTTGCCTACAGTCCTGGATTATATGGTCCATCTCAATGGCCTAGGCCTCAGACCAGCTACCCTCAAGGTACACTTGTCAGCTGTTTCAGCTTTTCTATCAGTGGGAAAGCCTTCCTCTCTAGCATCTCACCCTTTATTCTGTAATTTTTTTAAGGGATTGCTCCATACCAATCCTCCCTTTAGAGACCCTACCCCTGCCTGGGACTTGAACGTTTGCATTGCTCAACTTATGCAACCTCCTTTTGAACACATGTCCTCAGCAGAACTTAAGTACTTGACTTGGAAAACTGTGTTTTTGGTAGCCATTTTCTCTGCCAGGCGTATCAGTGAGCTGCAAGCCCTGTCAGTGGAACCTGAGTTTATCTCTTTTCATAGGGATAAAGTGGTCCTTAGAACCAATAGAAGATTCTTGCCCAAAGTGGTTTCAGATTTTCACCTGAACCAGTCTATGTCTCTCCCTGTTTTCTTCACCGATCATTCTTCCTCAGGAGAGAGCAGGCCACACAATTTAGATGTTAAAAGGGCCTTCAGCTACTACATAGAGCGTACCAAGGGTCACAGGTTTGACTCGCTCCAGTTGTTCCTCACTTATGGAAACGTGGGAAAGGGCAAACCTGCTACTAAGAGAACCATTACCAGGTGGATTGTATCTTGTATACAATTCTGCTATGAGAAACTGGGAAGGATTCCTCCCTCAGGCCTGAGGGCTCACTCCACAAGAGGTACAGCTGCTTCTCTGGCTGCTGCCAGGGATATTCCGCTCTTAGAAATCTGTCAGGCAGCCACCTGGAAAACAGTCCATACCTTTACCAAGCATTACTCTCTGGATATCCAGGCTAGGAGTGATGCTCAGTTTGGCACAGCAGTACTTCAGAGCCTATTCCCAAAGTAGGTTCTGTCCCTCCTCTATGGAGGTACTGCTTGGTAGTCTGCATATGTCAGAATACAGAAAGACTTCATGTTGTTTGAAAAGAAATTACTCACCTTAGTAATTGTGTTTCTTCTAATGGAGTCTTGCTGTATTCTGACCTCCCTCCTCTCTCAGAACCTGTTTTTGGGAAGTGGTTGGGCAGGTGCAGTGTTGCACCCCAGGGGTGCTCTTTGTTTACACCCTCCTCCTTTTTGTTTGGGTGTTGATTTGTTACTGTTATTTGTATTAGATTGGTTTTTGGGTTTCCTGACTTGAGTTTTCCTTGGGAATCCAAAACTTTTTACTGCCAGTTGGCTAGTAGAAATTTAACAATTTCCACATAGAATTTTTAGTTAGTTGGGCTCGCAAGAATCTGATGGTTTGAGTTTGAAACAGTCCAGACAGAGTCTCCAACCGAGCTCGAGCTCAGCATTCTATGCTCTGCATAGAAAGTTAACTCTTTGTTCTCCGGGGCAGTTTAAAGGTTGGGGATCACTGCATATGTCAGAATACAGCAAGACTCCATTAGAAGAAACACAATTACTAAGGTGAGTAATTTTTTCATTCCAGCAGTACATGGATGTAATTTTTATCCCCTCACACTGGCTGTTGTGCTGCGTATCTGGATGATGTTGTGGTGTACAGTCCAGACTGGAAAAGCCAACTGGAACACCTATAAGCAGTTATCCAAACCATCAAAAATGCAGGTCTGACTATTAATCCTACCAGATGTAGATTGGGCATGCAGGAAACCAGATATTTGGGCTATGTGTTGGGAAATGGAGAAGTTAAGTCAGAGGTTTCTAAAATAGAAGCTGTAGCTAACAGCCCTGTTCCTAAAACAAAGAAACATGTCAGGTTATTTTTAGGGCTGGCTGGTTATTATCGGGGATTCGTTCCAACTTTGCTGAGTTAGCTTCTCCCCTCACTGAACTCATGAAAAAACGGTACCCAAATAATGTGACATGGACCTCAGAGTGTGATGAAGCTTTTCAATCCATTAAGGCTGCATTATGTTCAGCCCCTGTTTTAAGAAACCCAGACTTTGAGAAACCATTTTTGTTACAAACAGATGCATCAGAGGTAAGTCTAGGTGCAGTACCGAGTCAAAATATAGATGGGACAGAACATCCTATTCTGTACATAAGTAGAAAGATGCATGACAGAGAGAAAAGGTACTCCACCATTGAAAAGGAATGTTTAGCAGCAAAGTGGGCCACGGAGTCCCTTAAGTTTTATTTCCTAGGAACTGACTTTGTACTTATAACAGATCACAAGCCTCTCTATTGGCTTAACCAAATGAAAGATAAAAATTCCAGAATCACAAGGTGGTACCTGGCACTACAGCCATTTAAATTCAGTGTGATATACAAATCTGGTAAAGAGACTAGCAATGCTGATTTTCTGACAAGAAATGGATCAGGGAATGAGGGTTCTGAAGGTTGAAAAACAAATGTATGAGTTTAAACTTTACTGTTTGCTGTGCTGTTATAGAAAAAAGGATACTGCACATGTGCTTAATTTCTGAAAGTTAGACGCTAATATTATTAGAGAATTAATAGAAAGTTTGGGAAACCTGTTTGATAAACGTGTTCCCTCTTAAGGAAGGGGGTGTATGTGACAGGGTGGAGTAGGACCCTGCCCCAGTTGTTATGGAGAAAGTGTTATTAAATGCAGGGATCTGTTCTGTTCTTTCCTTTCCTGTCTCTTCTCTGTCTGGTTGCACAACCAGATTTTCTTGTGAGACCTAGGATTTGATCACCCCGACAGTCTCGCAGTTCTCTGCCTCTCGCAATCTCTCAGTCTTCTCTTGTTTGTCTTTTCCTCTCTTGCATATCTGCTGGTATAAAAATATGCAAATCATTATGTGGAAATGTAACTGATATTGGGATCCCTTTGTTTAGAAATTATATAGTGTTCATTTTTGAAAGGTATATGATTATAATTTGAGATGATTGCAAAAAGCTTTTGGAAAATCAAGAGGTTACCTTAGTGCAATTTTTAAGGCTTTTGCAGAAGAGCTGTGGAAACGGGGCCTCAGCTCAGGCACACTGTGTTCCTGCCAGCACCTGCCTGAAACATACAAGAACACTTTGAAAGATGCTTGTTAAGAATGGGGGGTTGGAAGGACTTATAAGACAGAGCTGCAATTGCTTGCAAGTTGGACACACAGAGATTGAAGGAAAACTCTGATGGATCTTCACTATTTATTCTGCCTTTGTAAAAAGTTGTACAGAACAAGTTTATTTTTTTGTTACTGCTAGTACAAATAAAATACCTTTTGTGAATTCTACAACTGCTCCTGGGTTTTCCTATACTTCCTGACCTTTGCCTCGACGACAGTCTCCACTGATGGTGGTGCCTTTCCCAGTCTCAGTTGAAAGGCCTTACCATACCCTTCCCATGGTCCAAAAAGGCAGAGCTTTCAAATTCAGCAGATATTATCTTAAGCTGTTGAATACAATACGTTTAAAAAGTCCAAATGAAATTTAAATACTAAAGAAGTAAGAATAAAAGCACAACGATGTGAGAGCTCCAAGAAGACGTCTGAGCTTATTGGCTGCTAGCTCTGCCTAATTACTCATTTTAAAAGTGCAGTAAGACATTCCATGGTGTTGGTTGTGCTGGGAGAGCTGCACTTCAGGGCTGAAGGCACTCTGGTTATGGCCCAATGCCTTACTAAACCCCCTGGGTGCAAGTTATCACAGCACTACTAACACCCTTTTTATGTTGTTTTATACTGTACTGTCTGTTAATATTCTGTGTCGCCCTTGAAAAAGGGCCAGTTCTCCAACTGGCTTACCTAATTATCCAAATAAATAAAAAATAAATGCCCCTTTATACAAGAATATATTGTTCCCATCTTTCCTTTCACCTACCAAACCCCATCTCTCCACCAAACTGTTTATTGTAACAAAAAAATAAAATAAATCTGAGCCGCTGACTTCTAAAAGTTTTAATTCCATTCGTCGGCTCAGCAAGATTACAGAGATGCACACAAGAGTGTTTTCATAGAAACAATTGTGGGCATGTCTTGGTAGCCTCCTTGTGTCATCAGCTGGAATCAGAAATCATATAAGTCAGTGCCTCACAAGTTAATCACAGATAAGGCACGGGGCAGAATAATGAGAGGTTTCGGTAGCTGGATGGTAGGGTGGGAGTTATTTTCATTATGTTTTACATCTGAACCTACACTACTATATTAAGCGCTGCATCAATAAATATCTGCAGGAGATAGGAGGAGGTCACAACAACACACTTTTTTTCCTGTTTCATACTAAACGGGGACCCCATTTTACTATTATTAACCGACTGACATATTCTTGGTGGGGGGACATAAACAATACAGTCAGACACAATGTTCCTACTAAAACAGCCAAGGACTTTGCTTTTAGAAAGAAGGATTCTTCATTAACAACAACAAAAAAGATTAAAAAGCTATAAAAAATGTTTTTCCTTTTTATAATCAGAATTCCATTAATTTATGGTAACACTCGTTTTATAAGCGCAGTATCACACTCCAGGGTTTGCGGACAAGTTTTGCCACACCTTGTACCTCACAGTGCACCTGGGGTGTGAAGTTATTGCAGGATAAACCACTCCCTGTCACATGCATCAGTTACAGGGAACTTGGAATGACTCATGCTGCCTGGCTACATATTGCAGAAGTTCAAACAGTAGTTCAGAATGAAACACCTTGTATCTGATTTAATTTGGGAGTCCGCATTCATAAGCTGTTTTTAAAAATGGATCTGGGGCAGAAAAATGAACTTCAGACATTCCATAAGGTATCAGCATGGCTCAACTGGTAGCACAAATCTGCCTCATGTCCAGAATGTCGTGGGTTCTAGTCCCACACTGGGACCGGACTAAAACGCTGGCACCAGAGTACAGTATTGAGGGAACGCTTCACTGTCAGGGTGTGCCATCCTTTGGATGAGACATTTAAACCAAGGTCCCTTCTGCCTTTTTTGGTGGATGTTCAGGGGTACATTATCGATCCCATGGCACATCTCGAAAAGAGGAGTGGAAATTTGATTTAAAAAAATAAATGACATTACAGTACAAAAAGAAAACCACAATCGAATATACCAAATCTGTACAGAAAACAATAACTAGAAAGTGTAGAGGAGTTTCCCCTCTTAACTAAAATGCCACCAACAGCTTAATTTGGTTGTTTCAGCTGGTGTGCATCTGTATCTCCCCCCGATGAGGCTGAAAATAGACAGTATCCTCTTGTAAATCTCAGTGGAAACAAATACAATTTCATATAAAATTTTTTCGATATAGCCCATTATCTTCTTGCCTCCCCACCCCCAGTTTCATTTTTAGATTTTACCACCTACACAGCAGTTATTTTAAAGCACGGGTGTAAATTTGTGAAAGTACCCACCAACACTGCGCTGCTCTGGCGTTGTAGATTATTGGCTGTAGATTGGAAATTTACGCATTTACAAATACATGGCACTTTCAAAGGGCAGAGGCAATGCGGCCTCCATTATGTTTTTAACTATTGAATGAAGAGGATGTACGCGCCTTTGAACTGTTACGAAGCACATATAGTCTCAAGGGCCGTGAACATTTCCGGTATCTACAACTACGCACATATTTTTTACATAAACCACAAGGTATACACAGATTCCCAGAGCCCTCTCTGCTTCTTCCTAACAGCTTCATGGGCCTCCTGAAAGGAAATGTTTGGATTCATTTAAGTGGTCATCTGTATAGAGGCCTACAGGAACAGCGGCTGCATAATGCGGGATATGTGTTAGAAAAATGGAATCGAGAAATGACCATTTCTTATCAATATGATAAATGGTTTAAGTACTCTTTCCTCCCTACAGGCCACACCATCAGCGGTCTGAGGTATTTCCGTAGGCCTGAGATCCAGGCTACATATATGGGTGACAAATATGGCCACTGCTGGAGAAAATATGGGGCGACAGTGGTGGACCAGACCCACGTGTTTTGGTACTGCCCTGTGTTGGTAGATTTTTGGGACCGCCTGAAGCAGCATTTCACATTACTCTCTTTGGACCCACAGGTATTGCACCCGGCAGTGGTTCCCTTATCCATCCCACAGGAGGGTCTGTGGCCCAAGGCCAGATCATTGTTGTGTGTGTTTCTGTTGGCAGCAAAAAAAAGCCATAACTAGATTATGGTTGAAACCTTTGCCACCTAATATAAAACACTGGCAATTGATTGTACTAAATATCTATACTTTTGAAAAATGTATATATCCTTTAAGAAGGAGACTACCGCAGTTTCATGAGTGATGGCATTCAAGGGTGATATACTACATGGTACAAAATCCACAATTTATACCGTAATGTTTCTCACTTGAACACCTGGTTATGTCGACCGTTGGTTGTATCTGTCTGGCTCAGGATAACGCTAGGGACATTCCTTGGGCTTAAGACTGAGTTAATGCTGGGATATAGATATGCTCTGTAATATCTTTTTCTTGTGGCAACTTCTGCTGTAACACGAACTGTCCCGATAAACAAAAATGAAATAAATAAATCAATGAGGACAGTCTGGCACAACATTTCCTCTAGTGTGGTCCACCCCAAAACTATTGAATACTTTACTGATTTATTTAGATTTTTGCACACCGGGCTAGCCTTGTTTAGGTTAAACATCTGTCCTGAGAGAATGTTACAGCAGCAGAGTAGGTACATGAAAATTACAACTTGTCTGAGGCAAAATGTAGATACAAGTTAAAAACAACTGTTGCAAGACGCAAGAGTTACATATTAAAATCTATATATTTATTGAAGTATTTATTTAATGTGATGGAGAGCTGTATGATGCATCATTTATCTACACAAGAGCAGTGTGACCATGGGTAACCTCACAAGAGGCGTAAGCCACAAATTATGTGCCTGAGGTCAGACTGCCCGAGTGCAGATAAATGATGTATCACACAAGCTCGCTATCACATATTTCATTTATGCAATAGAGTTGGGAGTTGTGTATGTAGTTTTTGATTGTGCAGTGTTTTTGGAATAAATAATATTTAGAAATTTGTCTGGGTTTATTTTGTGAGATGCCAATTTGAGTGCGCCTTTTACCTGTAGTAGCTATGATCGTTGCTGCAGCTACAGCATGTGGAGGGCACACCAACGTAATGTAGAAGCTGACTGGTGCAGGGAGCGGCGAAATGAAAACCTGTAAGAGAAAATGGTGGAGTTTAGCGAGCAACTTTTGAAGTATTGAAAAGCTGCAAGGAAAAGTTAAGTGCGCTCAGTTTTGAGGTGTGAGATTGTTAGAAATGTACTGAAACCTTTTTTTTGTTTTAGGATAGCTGTTTGTTGTGGAAGGTGGCATCCCAGTGACGGTGTGGAATCGGGATAAGTGAAAGTGGTGTTTAAAATTTATAAGCGGTGAGAGGAGACAACCAGCCAGAGTAAATGTAGAAGAAAAAGAGAAGTACATATTCTGGCAATCTGAAATGGTTTCTGGAGTCAAGAGGAACTAGAAATATTGTGGATCAGCTGAGCGAGAGAAACAGGACCTGCAGAGAGGCAGGCGGGTCAGTGGGAGGTGGGGAAAGTGACAGTAAAGAGCACAAGTCATGGTCTGCATTTGACGGGGAAAAAGCTGTTTTGTTTGTTTGTTTTGTATTTTAGCTGTTTTAATATTGAGTTGTGCATGCTGTGAGTGAGAGTGGGACCAGCTTGGCTTGTGATGGAGCTGTATGTAGGACAACTGCTTGGTTTGAAATGCTTACAGAAATGAAACTAGCATAAGTAGTGCCAGCCAACATGGGGGAGGCATGTCTTACTGATGGCAAAGTAACTAGGTGTATAAGTCAGCCATGACGTATAACTGTATGCATTAACATAAGATTTTACATTTATACGTATAGTTGCTCTGATAACCCGATTTATCACATGGGTTTACTATCCACACCTATTACATAAATATATATATATATATATAAATATAATAACAACAACAATGGAGTTTGGCAAAATGAAAAGAGGGTGGAGTTAACCCTCACTTTACCAGGATGTGGATAAAGACTGCATACTAGGAGAAACAGAGGCTTTGAAAATGTGGGAACAAATAGCAGCAGTTTGGAATTATCCATGCTGTTTTCCTTAAACACTGTTTGTGATACCTTTTTGATTCAGGATGAAAAGAAGGTGTGTTACAGTTTCTGTATGTAACCCCTAGGTGGCGCTACTCCGAGGGTTACTACCCCTGCTTGCACAGTAGCCTGCAGGTTGAGTGGCCTGGGCTCTCGAAACGGGTGCCTCCACCTGGAGGATGGGTTGATGGCAACATGACTGCCCTGGGTACAGCCCTCCGAGACACTGATACCCCCTTCTTTACCCCTAATGGCCTGACTGAGCTACCCCACACCAACACACTTTTGCAACACACAGTGAATCCCTCCTTGTAACCACTTATCACCAGGGCTATGATCAGCTGGAACGCTCTGGATGACCCCTTGGAAAACAAGACCTGTAACAATTAAGCAACGTGATGCAGTACCTTTTATATGGAGGTACACCACACCCAGTTTAACTGCAAAAAAGATCCAGCTCTGATTTATTGGGGGATGTGAACAAGGAAGGGGCAGTAATCTGGTGGTTGATTTTAGACCTGATTGATTCAGGCTATAAGGCATGCACTCAAAGGTCCCTGGAACACAGTCACACACACTCTGGGTACCCAGTTGGAACTACAGGCTAGCCGGAAGCATTGCCTGGGGTAGGCCGGTGTTGCAGCTGATTGGGGCCCTGTGATGGAAAGAAACATGCATGCACTGTAACCCACAATTTGTAATCTGGAGCCGGATGGCTCAGTCCACAAAAGCTTAACAACAATTAAATCAGATAACACACTGTGATTGTTAACTGGATTACAGGGAGCTACCCTGGTTTTACCTCACGCTACCCAAATTTGGATGCAGGATGAACAAAATGGAGACCTGAAGATGGAGAACTGGATGACCAGGAGAAGCAGAGCCCACACGATGCGACGTGTCACTCGATCCTGTTTGGTGTTGTTGATCAGGGTGACGGATCCCCGGGTGGGTCTCTCGTCGGATCTTTCTCTGCAGTGCGAGCAGGAGTCTGGGCTAGGATGGCAGGGCCCAGACTGGGAGAACAGTTTGGATGCAGTCTGGTAAGGTTGATGGATGCAGCTTCCAGCAAGTGTGACACATTCAGCAAAGTGAGGAACCAAATCGTGACCCACTGTCCACATTCAGCACATTTATAGTAAAGGCAGACAAATAACGCAGTTCGGATGACAGTCCGGTTGCAATTCATAGTGTCCCTGTGCAAACCGTATGCTCTGCGGTCGTGGTGAAAGTCCTGATAGGCCAATCACACAAAAGCAAGTCTTCAGTCCTCTTCAGGTGAAATTAGTCACAATTCAGAAAGAAGGTCACAAATTTGGATGAAGTCCGATGGTCAGATTAAGTTTCTTCACTTTAGGAAGATAGTAGCAAGCAGGCCAGACACAGCCTTCCCGACAATTCTCCCTTCGCACTATGCAGGAACAGCGGCTCGATTCTCTCGAGCTCCTCTCACTTTCAACTCCTACTTCAGACTGGTATACCATGATGATAGCAACTGCATGTGGGCGACTGTCATACCGGCAACCCATATGATGGCGTTATCATTGTGGGCGACTGTAGGGGGGACAGCGAATGTTGTGACTGCGAGGTTAGGGTGGGCGACAGGACGGGAGGTTGGGCGACAGGATGTGGAGGGATGGGGAACAGGGATGTGACCCTGTGATGAGCCTACTTCCGCTGAGCCAGCCGTGTGATATGGTTTGGTGGGTAGGGTGGTTGGCTCCGACGAAGCAGGTCCTGGGTTCAGGACTGGGGGTGAGTGTTCCTTTTGTGCTTCCCGCAGCTGTGGGACTTATTTTATTTTTTTTTTAACTTGGATGTGCCCCTCATGTACCCCAGAGTTCAGAATCCTTATTTAGCGGGGGCGGTGTAATGCAGTCCCCTCGCATGCACAATTCCCAGTAGCCTTTTTCTGCATGTTGCCGAAAATGTTTTTGGCAATAATGCAGGTTGCAATAATAGCGATCGCCTTTGTGGAGTCGCTGTTATCACATAGAACCCTTTGGACTGACTTCAACTCGCTGTACCCAATAGTCAGGGCACAGAAAAATGCTCGGAGAAAAGTCAAAATTAAGGTTGCACAAATCTGTCCATGAGGGCGAGCTAGAGTCAGGCAGGCCAGACTCAGCTTTCCTGCCGAATCTGCACACTACCCCGTGGGGCAGCAGCTCGACAAGCTCGAGCTGCTCTCTCTTGCAGCTCCAACTCACTTCTGCCTCATTGCTGCAGGCAGCTCTGGGATTTCCTTGTGAGCCAAATGGTTCGATTGGTTGATCCATCTGTCTGTCAAAACAAGGCTCCCCTTCCAGTTACATTTAGGCGCCAAAATGTAAAAACTACAGTTCCTACAGAAATTCACTCCCACAAGACCTCTGGGGGACAGGCTCCATTTTAGAGTCCCCAAAGGTTGGTCCACACTGACAGTCCAGAACCAAAATGGTGGAGCAATACAAAATGTCCATGCTGCAAAAGAAAGCAGGTTAGACAAACCACAGTATTATTGCTACTGAAACAGATAATCAATAAACAAACACAATGTTCAATAGAGCTCCCTCTGCGCAATTAGCGATGGCAGACGGGAGCAGATTCACTGAAGCCCGGGTGGGACTTGAGCCTAAAACTACTCGGCTCCTACCCAGATTAATTATCACTACGAGATAGGCAGCTCTTAAAGAGACAGGCACAGAGGCATAACAGTGCACTCACATGCTAATACTTTTAAATCTGTAAAGACACAGAACACCAGCCTGGCAGTGGGCATTTAAGCACACCCAAGGAAGACTTTTGGGAAGCCCTATTTGTAGGGGGGGTTACATATATATAAGAAATAATGGTGTCCATTATCTCAGATTTGCTGTAGCAGCATTTTGCATAGTGAAATGAATTTTGTGCTACAAGAAGAATGTTTTCTTAACAGCACACAGGTAGTTTATTCCTGTTCTGTGCAGAAATAGCTCTTCTTCTTTTTCTTTACCCGTTGGTAATCTAACCAGTAAGAAACAACAGGATATGCACGATTGTGGGATAATGGAATGCCAAGAAGAGTTGTTATCCTACATATCCACACACTCTGTAATCTCTTGTGATTACAAAATGACTCCCTTTATTTTTTTCTGATTTTAAGATGAGTAATGAGGTTCAGAAAGATGATTAGTTCTGAACTGTCCTGTTGCATCATGTGATGTGTTTGTCCAATCTCATTTACATTCATTAACACATTTTCAATCACAAGAGTGTGGTGTGCTTATTTATGGAGCACATATAAACAGACAAGAGAAAGAAGTAAGTGCCTCAGCTGGGACCTGAATCCAGGGCACCCAGAATACCATTCATACAATATATAGTGATTCATTCATACATGCATAGTGATTTAGGGGTAACATAAGAAAAAATTACTCACCTTAGTAATTGCTTTTCTTCTCATGGAGTCTTGCTATATTATAACAATAGCAGTCAGCCACTGCAGCTGAACTGCCCCGGAGAGGAAGGAGTTAACTCCAGAAGATCTGGAGTTCTACAGCGCGAGGGCGCTGTGCCCAAAGCTCTATCTGGCAGTTTCAAATGAAACTGTCAGATCTTTACGAAGCCAACATCAAAGGACGGAAAAAGTCTGTGTGGAAAAACTACACTAGCCTATGGCTACCTACAGTAGTAATAACAACAATATAAACAACAAAGAAACACCAGAACCATAATAACAAAGATTGATGGTATTATGGGTTCGCTTACCACCTTGGCAAATATGAACCCCCTTCCCCCAAGACTCAAGTCCAGGAAGGGGCAATATAAATAACCCAAATGAAACAATTAGATCCCCAACCCAAAGGAAAACAGGGTTAGGGGAAAACTAAAATGGCATGACACAGTGCTTGCACCAATTTGCCACCTCTACCCAAGTAGGAGTTCTGAGGGAAGGAGGGAGGTGGTTATAATATAGCAAGACTCCATGAGAAGAAAAGCAATTACTAAGGTGAGTAATTTTTCTTCAAACACCATGAAGTCTTGCTATATTATAACAATAGCAGATTACACAGCAGTACCTCCATGGAGGAGGGTCAGAACCTACTTGGAAATAGGCTCTGAAGTACAGCTGTGCTAAACCGAAGATCTCTCCTGGACTGGACATCCAGGGAATAATGCTTGGTAAAGGTGTGAACTGTCTTCCAGGTAGCAGCTTGACAAATCTCCAGAATAGGAATGTCTAGCAGCCGCTAGAGACGAGCTTACCCTGGTGAGTGGGCCTCAATCCTGAGGGGGTACTCTACCCAGTTTCTGATAACAAAATTGGATACAAGAGACAATCCACCTTGCAATTGTTCTCTTAGTGGCAGGTTTCCTTTGCCAACCTCGCCATAGGTAAGAAACAGTTGGAGGGATTCGAACCTATGACCCTGGTGCCTCTAGATAGTAACTTAATGCCCTTTTGACATCCAGCTGTGCAGTCTCCTCTCACCTGAGGAAGAATGCTCAGTGAAAAATACTGGGAGGAGATAGATTGATTCAGGTGGAAATCAGAAACCACCTAGGCAAAAACTTTCTATTAGTCCTAAGGACTACCTTATCTCTGTGGAAAGAGATAAAATCTTCTTCCACAGACAGGGCCTGTAACTCACTTATGTCTGGCAGAGGTGATAGCTACTAGAAACACGGTTTTCACAGTTAAATACTTGAGTTCTGCTGAAGACAGAGGCTCAAAGGGGTTGCATTAACTGAGCAATGCAAATATTCAGGTCCCAGGCGGAGCTGGTTCCTAAAAGGAGGGTTAGTATGAAGTAACCCTTAAAAACTTGGAGAACACAGGGTGAGAAGAAAGGGAGGCAGGCTTCCTGCTGACACAAAAGCAGAGACAGCTGCCAGATGAACCTTCAGGGTAGCTGGTCTAAGGCCTAGGGAATTCAGATGGACCAAATATTCCAGAAGAATGGGAAGATCAGCAGATTCTGGGATAATCTGCCTCTCAGAGCACCAGATGGAAAACCTCTTCCACTTAGAATTATAAGTGGCCCTAGTGGAAGGCTTCCTAGAAGCCTTTAAAATATCCATGACACCTTGAGAAAGGTGTAGTCAGCAAATTCTAGCTCCTCAAGAGCCAAGCCTTGAGGTGGAGGGACTTGAGGTCGGATACCACACTTCCCTGTGCACAGGCCAGTAAGTCGTGAACTCTGGGCAGGCTCAGGGCAGGGTGGACTGCCAGGGACAGGAGCAGAGGGTACCAGGGCTGTCTGGCCCAATCTGGGGCAATCAGAATCACTCTGCAAGGTTGAGATCTGATTTTCACTAGTACCCTGAAAAGGAGAGGAAAGGGGGGGAAGGCATACAGGAACTTCCCTTTCCAATCCAACAGAAAGGCATCCAGAGGGACTGAGCCCAGTACTGGAGGCCTGCAGCAAAAAAGAGGAAGTTGGTGGTTGTCTGGGGCCGCGAAAAGATCTATCTGAGGAGTGCCCCAACTGGCAAAGACAGACCCCAGTACTTGTGGATTCAGAGCCCATTCGTGATGGCCCTGAAATTCTGCTGAGGTCGCCAGCACATTGTCCTTCCCTGGGAGATGAACGCTGTCAGGAGGTTCTAGGAATAAGCCAGAGACCACAATCTCATTGCTCTTGCACAAGGCTGAAGACCGAGTGCCCTTTGCTTGTTGATGTACCACATTGTGGTGGTATTGTCTGTCCTGACTTGAACCACTTTGTTCTGGACAGAATCTGAAAAGACCCGAAGAGCTAAAAAGACAGCTCTGAGTTCCAGAAGATTGATGTGGAGCAGAGATTCCTGAGGAGACCACACTCCCTGAGTGGTAAGGTCGCCCAGGTGAGCCCCCCACCCTAACAGGGAGGCATCCGTGGTGAGGGTGAGGGAGGGAGAAATGGGAATGAAGGGAACCCCTTGTTTCAGATTGCTTTGATCCTGCCACCAGTGTAAGGCCAGGATCAGGGTTTGAGTAACTGGGACCAATTTGGTAAGGGGTCCTTCCTCTGAGACCAATAGGCCCTCAAATGGAACTGAATGTCCCTCATCTGGAATCTTGCTCCCTGCACAACAGCTGTGGAAGCAGCCATGTGCCCGAGGAGTTGCAGAAAATGCCTTGTTGGTCGAGAGACCCGAGGGTAAAGGAGGATGCCAGGGCGATGAGTCTGTCCACCCTTTCCGAGGGAAGAAAGGCCCTGGCTAACCTCGTGTTCACCTCTGCGCTATGAAAGTTAGGCCTGAACTGGTTCCAGAACTGACTTTGGTAAGTTTAGCAGGAATCCCAGAGAAGTGAGAAGCTGCTGGGTGACTTGCAGTGGGATTTCACCTGACCTGGGGACTGACCCACAATGAGCCAGTCGTCCAGGTAGGGAAACACAGCAACCCTTGCCTTCTTAAATGAGCCACTACTACAGCGAGACATTTTGTGAATACCCTTGGCGCAGAGGTAAGGTCAAGGGCATTGCCCTGAACTGGTAGTGGCCTGAGGCAGTTCGAACCTGAGGTACTTTCGGTGGGAAGGCCTGATCAGAACATGAAAATAGGCATCCTTGAGGTCCAGGGAAGCTAGCCAGTCCCCTGGCCTTAGGGAAGGCAATATCATTGCCAGAGTTAACATTTTGAACTTTGGTTTCAACAGATGCTTGTTCAAGTATCTTAAATCCAGAATGGGCCGCCATTCTCCTGTCTTTTTTGGGGTAAGAAAGTATCTTGAATAAAGCCCCTTGCCCTGATGGCAAGGAGGAACCCTTTCCACTGCTTTGCAGACCAGAAGAGAAGAAACCTCTGCTTCCAAAGCAAGGGCTTCTGAAGGATTTGCAGGTGGGAAATGCCTGGCTCTCATCTTTGGAAAATATTTGAAGCTGAGGACCAGACCCTGGCCTATTACCTCCAGAACCCATCTGTCCGGGTTAGGGACAGCCAGCTCTGGCTGAAATAGGCCAACCTGCCCCCACTGGTACAGGAGAACCGGCCCTGGGCACCCCATCAGGGTGCCTGCTTAGCAGCAGCCTTAGGCTGGAGGGAGGGAGACGGCTCACTTGCGCCACGCCTACTCCCCTGCCTCTGAAGAAACCCTCTGCGAGACAGCAGAGGAGGCTTGAATTGGTAAAAGGCCTGGAAAAGGGTCTGCCCTACCTCTGGGAGCATGCCTTTGTGGCATGGCATGCTTCTCCTTAGCCTGGGCACTTTTGTAGGTAGTTCTGTATTCATCCATCTTTTCATATAATTTTCTGTTTGCTCCTCAAACAGAGAATTTCCCACTACAGGAAAATCCATAGCCTTTGACTGAGTATCTTGGGACAGATTAGTGCATCTGAGCCATGCCAACTCTACGAAAGCTACAGAAGTGGCCATGACCCTGGAGGAAACATCATTAACATCAACAGCAGTATGAAATTGAACTTTAGAGGCTTCAATGCCATCAGCAGCCACCTGTTCCAACTCACTAGCCAGCTGGCCATGGGCCTGCTTGGCTAACACAATACTGTGTCCCACCTAGATTTCTGATATCTAGCCACATAAGCCATATAATTTGCCTGCCTGAGTCCCAAAGAAGCTGCCATATACTGTTTCTTCGCCATGGCATCAATCTTCCTAGAATCCTTGTCAGGAGGATGCGAGGCCAGAGGGAATATTAGCCTTGTCACAGGCTGCAGCTTGTACCACACCTACATGACTACACTGCTCAATAAGGAAATCTGTATCCGAGCCTGACAAAGTATACCTTCTGTCCATTTTTTTTATCTACAGGAGGGACAGAATGAGGATTTTTTAAAATCTTTGTTGTTTGCTTCCTAAATGACTTATGCAAAGGAATAGACAACCTCCTAGACTCTGGAATATCCATCATTTCCACATAATCAGGCTCCTCTTGCTCATCCACAGCCTCCTCTAAAGGAAGCTGGAGGGTTTCTGCAACCTTTTTGTAAAAAATAAAGAAAGAAGGGGACTCAGACAGAATAGGGGGAGATTCTAAAGGTCTGTCTGGAGAAATGCCCGGTTCAATGGGCACGTCCAGACCCTCCCAGCCACACATATATTGATCAAATTCCTCCTCCCCCTCCTGTGGTTCATAAAAATCCTCAACTTCAAAATCCTGAACCACTGGGACTGAACGAACCAACCTTTTACCAACTGTTGGTGGTTCTACAGATCCCTGAGACAGTGACTGGACAATCTGAATGGCTTTAGCTATCTCTGCAGCAGTTGGAGACACAATTCTGGACTCCAAACCTCCTGATTTCTTTGTCTTTTACTTGGGACTGGTTCCTCTGAACCAGTCTTCCTTTGCCGAGGAAGTCTGCGCCCTGGTCAGAGGGCACTCCTCTGGTCCAGTGGGTACTGAACCGGGCTGGCCATCCGGTCAGCGGACTTTGGCCTCTCGTTCCCTGAGCCGCCCAATCTCTTCTCCAGGGTGGCTGCAGGAAATTTTTACACACCTGGCAGTCTGACAGGAGGTGGTCACCCAGACAATAGACACAAGTGGTGTGGGTCACCTTGGCAAAGCGTCCCCACAGACATCACAGTGTTGAAACCCAGTGGGCCCGGTTTTTCTTTTGGGTTTCTCAGACATAATGCCAGCCTAACCAAAACTTGCCTTTTGATGGCAGTGCCAGGCAAGACACCCTTTATCGGTTCCTAACCGTGTCACGGGTATTTGAAAAAAGCAATAATTCGTTTTTTAGAACCGATAAGAACGGGGAACCGCACTCTAAAACCCACAGTACAGTTTAAAAGGCAGAAAAATCAAGCGATCGGTTCAAAACCGAACCGATAATTAATTTTCCACACAGACTTGAATTTTTGTGCTTACAGTTACCAGATAGAGCTTTAGAACCGAAATGCGGTAAAAATAATGACTTTTGCCGGTTCAAATGAACCGAAAACTACTCTCTTGAACCGAGAATGAACCGAGCTGAAGGAGCTGATCTCCGGAGCGACTGTTCAGTGAAGCGGAGTAAAGAATCTGACAGTTTCATTTGAAACTGCCAGATAGAGCTTTGGGCACAGCGCCCTCGCGCTGTAGAACTCCAGATCTTCTGGAGTTAACTCCTTCCTCTCCGGGGCAGTTCAGCTGCAGTGGCTGACTGCTATTGTTATAATATAGCAAGACTTCATGGTGTTTGAAGAGTATTAACTTGGTTCATCGAAGCCCTGGCAGTTTTGCCGAGTTTGTTTAGTAGCAGCCCAGTAAGTAGTGCTTCACTGCTCCAGTATTCACATGAAGGGAAAATGTTTATGCTTAGTGGTTGTTCTAGTCTGAGTGAAAGGGCGAGTAAATTATTTATTTTATTTGAAAGTTGGTAACTAGGAAAGGCACACTGAGTCAAGGCTCGTTTCCAGGTGTGACCCAGTGAAAGGGAACAGAAACAAAGTGGAGTACACAGTAACATTACATTGGTGCAAAATCTGGTACAAGAATTCATTCAAAAATAAAGTGTGGTCACAGTACAATGTGAAATGTCTATACAAGTACAAATAAAGCCTCAGCAAGGCACAGCATGCAAAACAATAAAAACAATACTGTATAAGACAAGAGACCTGTTAGGCTGGTGCATGCCTGTCCCCACGATGGGAGGGGGAGGGGGCAGAGGTAGTGAAGAACTGGAACCAGACAGAGGTAAGGGAGATGATTTTTTAATGTGGTACTGTATTGGGCTTAACTATAGCTGGCAGCAGTCCAGAGATATCACTGACTAAGTTAGCCCTGTATGGGTACTGCATTGCCCCCATTTTTAGAACCATGTGATGTCACCGAGGGAGAAGCTGTACATCACTACTATGTGGCTAAGCACTGCTACACCCTCAGTGACATCAGAAACATCTGAAAAGCAGTTGCAAAGTAGTATTCATATTGGGCTGACTTATTCATGGATACCTCAGGACTGCTACCAGCTGCAGGTAAGCCCCAACACCTCATTTAAGAGTTTTTTTGTGGGCTTTCAAACTGTGCTGGCCACTATTTATAAATGTTCCCCTTCAAGTAGTCACTTGTTCTGCAGAACCGTATTCCACCTGCAAGATCTTGGACTGGTCTTTATGTAAAACAGACACTTATTACAGTGACACTTTTCAATATTTTTGGATTGGTATCTTTGGTTACTGTGAAAATACCATATTAAAAGGGCAAGACAGTGGTTTAGTGAAAACAACGGATATGCAAACTGTGTTGATCGGTAAGCGTTGGCTAACTTCACAATAGATCACCCAGCACTGGTACAGATTTCTTAAAAACTCCTCTCAGCTGTTTATAAAGGACTTGTGCCTTCTGCTGCTTGGGGCTGCTTGTATCCATGTCCCGTGCACTTGGTGGTTTCAGTATCCACTTTCAGCTGTGTGGTTCTGCACTTATTTCATTGTGTTGCTCTTTGGTGTCACTGATAATAGAGCTTCTGTGGCATTCATTAGGCGGAGTGCTCTTGGTCCACTTCACAGCGCAGTACTCAGTTGATAAGTGTGCATTTTACACCCTGGAAAGAAGACAATTTAACTAAGGTGACTGGCCCAGAATTTATTTTTATAAAGAGACTAATCAAAACAGAAGACAGCAACGGTGTTAATGATAGCCTGCTCTGTATGGAGCCAAAATACATACTTATTAACTAAAGGGAACAAAAAGGCGCACACTCTCTGAGGAGTAAAGCAACAAAACATTGTGGAAAGGGCTTGTAATCTGCTCTAACATTGCTGTTTGGGTGAAGTGCCCAATATTCAGGCAGAACAATTCCTGGTTACTGTTTTTGTCAGTTGACTTGCTTTTGTTCATAACAGTATTTCAGTGTTCCCCATTCATTATTTTAGCACGGTGAGCCACCACTCTACATTTTCTACCACCAGTCTATGTTTTCTACCACCGCCCTATATTTTTATCCATTACTGATTGTTTTTTATAAAATCTTCCAAAATTGTCTTTTATTGCCATTCTTTATCATGCTACTACCCCTGTATTGATATCAGCACACTATATTTTACTTAAAATCTGCTTATGCACGTGTATAGCGCATATAGGAGATCCAGAAAAAGAATGCTCCTTTTGACCCCATCACCACCACCACCACCACCACCACCGCCCTACATTTTCAGACAATGGAGAACCCTGTATTTTATTCAACTATTTTTACATTTGCCTCTGGCCAGCACCTCAGGTTCCATTAGCTCTAACATCACTTAACCCAGTGGTGTCCTCATTCCATGGTTGTACCTCTCCTTCCGTCATAGAGGGGCCATTAGAAACCCCTTCAGAGGCCTTGTTTACAGGACCTGCCGGCTGCAGCAACACAGGACCCAGGAGTGCCCTACAGCGTCATGCTGCAGCTGTCTGCCAGTTCTCCCTGAATGATGTAGGTACTCTGCAGCCTCTTGTATGTGTGCACGCAGTGGTATTCTACTGCGAGGACCTGCTGACTTAACATAGATACATAGACAGTGTCGGCAGATAAGGGCCTATGGCCCACCCAGTCTGCCCATTTGAGCTTGTAAGTTCAGTTTGTTTTCCTAGAAGTCTGTTGCCCCTTACCCCTGACCTCCAGAATTCCTTTATGTCTATCCCATGCATTCTTAAATCCCGTAATTGTTTCGGCCCTCACCACTTCCTCTGGCAGGGTGTTCCACTTGTCCACCACCCGTTCTGTGAAGAAATTCTCTCTCATGTTTCCTCTGAATCGTCCTCCCTCCAACTTCATCCCATGCCCTCTAGTCCTGGAACATCTTTTTCAGCTAAAATAGTGTTTTCCTGCACCCTGTTCCTCCTGCTGAGATACTTGTATGTCTCTATCATATCCCTCTCCCCTCCTCTTCTCCAGGAGTACATGTTCAGTTCCTTCAACCTGTCTTCATAGGACTTGTGATGCAATCCATGCACCATCTTTGTTGCCCTCCTCTGAACCTTCTCTACCCTGTCTATGTCCTTACGTGGGTATGGTCTCCAGAACTGTAACTGTACTCCAGGTGGGGCCTCACTAGTGTCTTGTATAGCGGAATTATGACCTCCCTTTTCCTGCTGGTAATGCCCTGCCTATACATCCCAGCATCCTATTTGCTTTACCTGCTGCCTTGTCACACTGTTTCCCTCCTTGAGGTCATCAGAGATGATAACCCCAAGATCCCTTTCCTGCTTGGTGCATGCTATATCCTCACCCCAACTGATATATTGTGCCAGGGTTTTGTGCCCATATGCATTATCTTGCACTTTTGCATTGAATTTCAACTGCAAACCCCTGACCATTCTTCAAGTTTCTGCAGGTCGCTTCTCATTCTGTCTACACCCTCTGGTGTGTCTACTCTGTTACAGAGCTTTGTGTCATCAGCTAACAGAGAAATTCTGCCTTCTAGGTCCCGCCCATGTCACTGATGAAGATGTTGAATAGGACCGGTCCCAGCACTGATACCTGTGGTACCCCACTGGTCACTCTTCCTCTGTGGGAGTGACAGCCATTTACCACCACCCTCTGTGTCCTGCCACCCAGCCAGTTACCTACCCACCACACTACTGTCCTGCCCACACCCATATTCCCCAGTTTGTGTAATAGTCTTCTATGTTGCACAGTGTCAAAGGCCTTGCTGAAGTCCAGATAGGCCATGTCCACTGCCCTCCCCTGATCCACCTCCCTAGTCACCCAGTCAAAAAATTCAATGAGGTTGGTCTGACATGACCTCCCCCTGGTGAAACCATGCTGTCTTGGGTCCTGTAGTCCATTGACAACCAGATGTTCCACCAATCTCTCCTTCAGTAGTGCTTCCATGATCTTCCCCACTACCGAGGTGTGGCTGACTGTCTGTAGTTCCCTGCTTCCTCTTGTTCCCACTTTTTGTATAAGGGGACTACATCTGCTGTCCTCCAGTCTTTGGGTACCTCCTGTTTCCAGTGATTGGCTAAACAGGATAGCCAGAGGTTCAGCCACCACTCTCTTAGTTCTTTAAGGACCCTGGGGTGCACCCCATCTGGCCCCATTGCTTTATCAACTTTTATTACTTCCAGTTCCTTCAGGACCCTTTCTCGTGTAAAGGGACTTGTGTCCATTTCTGCACCATTCTCACCCCTTGTTCTCCCTTCAGACCCATTACCCTCCTCTTCCTCAGTAAAGACTGAGCAGAAATACCTGTTCAGTATGTCAGCTTTACTGTTGTCATCCTCCAATGGCCCCCATCCTCCCCTTCAGTCTCACTATCCCTCCCTTTGTCTTTCTTTTTTTCACTTATGTACCTGTAAAGGTTTTGTCCCTCTACCCACTGATTTTGCAATATGTTCTTCTGTCTGAGCTTTGGCTTCCCTTACTGACCTCCTGCCTCCCTTTGCTTCTCCTGGTACTTCTCCCTATCCCTTCTGCCTGTGTCTTTTGTATTGCCTGAATGCAATCTTTGGCTTTCACTTTCTTTGCTACCTCTTTGGAAAACCATGATGGTCTCTCTTCCTTTTCCTCTTGCTAACCTGCTTAATACATAATTCTGTTGTTCTTGTAATCCCCATTTTAAATACTGCCCACTGTTCCTCAACCCCTGATTCCTGTCCCATTCCCCTTAATGCCTCTTTCAAGTATCTCCCCATTTTCCCAAAGTCTGCCCCCCTAAAATCCAGGATACGTGTTTTTGTGTGGTTTGGTTTTGCTCTTTCTGTGATTTCAAACCACAATGACTGGTGGTCACTGTTTCCCAGGTGCTCCCCACTGTTACCCCATCACACTGTCCCTGTTTGTGAGCACAAGGTCCAGTATTGCCTTTCTGCCGAGTTGGTTCCACGACCAGTTGCTTGAGGAAGGCACCTGAAGGAGTCAGGATAAATCTGCTCTAGTTGATGCTGCTGCTGGGATGCTCCAGTCCACGTCTGGAATATTGGAGTCTCCAACCAGTACTACCTCACCCTTGTCTGCCATCCTTTGTATGGCTAGCATCAGCTCCCTATCTGTTTCTTCCTCCTGGGCTGGTGGTCTATAGACCACACCTGTGGGATGGCTGTCCCATTTTCCTTTCCAGCTTAACCCACAGTATCTCTCCCCATTTTGTTCCTCCTGGATCTCTGTGGCCCTTATGTCATTTTCACATACAGTGCCACCTCCTCCTTCCTGCCTGCTCTGTCTCTTCTGAATATGTTGTAGCCAGGTATGGCCATCTCCCAGTCGTGGTTATCATTACACCAGGTTTCAGTGATGGCCACAATGTCCAGGTCTGACTGCACCATGACAGCCTCCAGATCTTCCATCTTGTTGCTAAGGCTCCTGGCATTTGCACACATGGCTTTCCATGATTTGATCTCCTAGACTGTCTCACTATTCTACTCCAGCCCTTCCTTGGTTGTCATTTATCCCTGGTTCTCCTTGCTGTCTGCCCGCCTGCTGAATTTTGCCCCTTTTCTGCTTATCCACCTCTTGGGCACTAATCTCCATCTTTGCACACTGCTTTGCAGAGATAGCCACCCTCTGGTTCACTGGTTCCACTGCTAGCTGTGGGGGTGAGCAAGTGGGTACCCTGCTTGCTGGCCTGCCACCTCTTGGCTAGTTTAAATGCTTGTCAATGTAGCATTTAAACTTATCATTGAGTGCTTGGATTCCCCTCCAGGATGGATGCAGGCCGTCAGGCTTGAACAAACCTCCATTCCTCCAGGTGGGTCCCCAGTCAACAATGAATCCAAACCCTTCCTCACAGCACCAGTTCTTCAACCATGAGTTAAAGTTCCTGGTGCATGCACTCCTATGCTCTCCTTGCCTCTCACAGGTAGTACTTCTGAGAAAGTGACAGAAGTAGCTACTTGCTTGAGACCCCTCCCCAGTTTCCTAAACTCTTCCTGAACTTCCTTTGGCTCCCCATTTGCCAGGTCATTAGTACCTAGGTGGATAATGACATCCAGCTCACCCTCCCGTCTTGCCTTCCCAGTGATCCCCAGGATCTTCCTTCCATCCCTCCATGCCGTGGCACCTGGTAGGCACCTCACCTCCCTGTCCTCCCCCTCCTGTGTTCCTAGCTGGATCCCTCTTATGATAGAGTCCCCCACCAGGATTCGCTTCCTCCTCCTCTGGGGTCCACTGCTTTCCCCGCTGAGGTCACCTCCTTGGCTAACCTCCACATCCTTTTCTTCCACTTCTCTGGGTACCTGTATTTGGTTGTCCTCGTTTGCCAGTGTGGCATATGAGTTCTTGAGTGGAATAGGATCTGGGATGTGCCTCTGCCTGACTGCTGTAACCCTCCCTGAGCCCACTGTCATCCAAGTGCTCCTCGTTCTCGGCATCCTTTGAGGCAGTTGCATTGGACTGGGTGGTCCCTAGATAGGGGTGATGGTACTCCTGACCCAGTTTACTTCCGCTCTGAGTCTAGCTACCTCATCCCGCAGTCCAGATAGATGCATGCAGATAGGGCAGCACCTCAGTGTCCAGAAGGTCTGCCTGAATATAGCTGCCCCACAGCCACTGCATTGCACCACTCCCCACATTATACTGCAATTCCACTACTTGTCTGCTACTGAAGCTATCCTAGTTAACTTTTATTAATTTACTGTCCTAAAATCCTGCCACTGTTCCCCTATAATATTTGAAAATACATACACTTCTATCTAAGCTCTTTATCCCACAATCAAAAGGTAACTACAATCACAATAATCTACCTTCTACTAATACAGATTCTATCACAGAATCAGAGCACAATGCAAAACATCTGCTACTTAGCAACAACAAACAGGTGACAACATACCAAGTTGATGTAGCTTTTTTTAAATAGAAAAGAAAAATGTAATTGTTTAAACCAATAGAAATCAGCAGTTCCAAAAGCACCTTGAACTACAAGAAAGAACAAAGTACCACACCTCTGCCACAATAACTAAACAGTTCTAAAACATTGGAGAAAGAAGAGAAAAATTAGAGACTGAGCAAAAAGATACAATGTACTGTAAAATATTAGGCAATAGGTATACTCAGCTGTTTAACAGAGAAAATAAAGTACCTAGCAAAACAGACAGGATACCCACAAATGACACTTAGGTTCTCAATATCAGACACCACCAAAGGCACATACAGAAAGGGTTTAAACTATAGTATTAAAATTAACCACATCAGAGTAGAAAGATCACACTAAATAAATGTGTTGATCCTTCTGACTTCCAACGAATATCTACCGCACAAATTTTATATCTTCCTGGAGCCTACAGGGTTGTCTTTCACAATCACCTAAATTTGCATAAAACAAAACAATTTTTAAACTGGAAATTATATCAAAAAGCACTTAGCTTTGGGAGCTCTTCTCAAACACAGCCACTCAGCTCAGAGTTCTAGAATCAGAGTCACAGAGTTAACCCTCATCATGATATGCAGTGGTATGTTTTGTGTACTACTCCCGTGGACAATCCGGGGCCCATTTGCCACTGTGCTGCTGTCCCCCACCCCTGGAGGCTGGGAGTACCCTGATGGGACACTCAGCCATCATGTAGCAATGTTCTGGTCATGGGATGCCAACCTGGGTTGCCGGCATGGCAAGCGGTTTTGCAGCTATCAGGTGATCAGGCTGGTGGTATCATATGTATTTTTGTGCCAGTGAACCCTTTTGGAAACCGGTGCGGTGGGATTCGCTTGCTAAAGCTCTTTTAATTCAGTCTGTTTCTTCTTTTTTTCCTTTTTATATCTGACTGGCTCACTATTCCCAAGTCCTTCCTTATTTTAGTGAAATATCACTATCTCAGCACCTTTCCCAAGGTGGCTGATCTAATCACAGCAGTATAAGTTATCACTTCTCATTTCCTTTGGCAGCTCTGTCAGACTAAATGTATCGCATAGCAAAGTGACATTCAAATGCTCCCGATGACCCAAATCATTTTTCATTCTTTTTTTTTTTTTTCCCGTATACTGCAAATTAATAAAACTGCTCAGCTTTTCACATTGGTGCCATCTCCCCTTTGCATTTCATTTTTCAGCATAATGGTAAGTTATAAAATTGTAAATGTTTGTGTTACCCAGTGAAGTGAATAATAAAGATACATTAAAACAGTCACGGTAAAACCTCACTGGCACTCAGAGCTTGTTCCAGAGATTGATTGATACTGTTTCTACAAAGTGCACTCTGGTACTGGGTGCATTGCAACTACTGTATTCTGTAATGAAAATAAATAAAGTCAAGAAGTCACCCACTGACTGTTACAGAATGTTTTTTAGAACTTCTTTTATTAAGGTTTAAACCCAACCCATGGAATCTGGACTGCCCTCTTACAGCACTATAGGGGTGACAGCCAGTTCTTTAAATTCAAATCATATTACATTGGTATTAAGGTTTAAAAACAAATTTACTTGCTGGCATTTCTGAACATTGTATGTTGTTGGCTTTATTTTACTTCTTTAAAAATGATTAGCCAGAACATTTTTGTCCAGGAAAGTCCTGTGAAATGGAAAAGCATCTAGTTTCCACAGGTGTCGTGGGATGGTAGCAGCAGAACATATAGAATAACATACACAACAAAGGCCGTTTTCCTACTGCATTGTTACCAGGACGACAGAGTGACCTCGAGAGCTTTGGTGGGTGTGGCTCCCCATACCTTACTTTATATAGTGCATGGGAAGGCAACACACAGTCATTGTAATGACGTGGCATTTAGTCTGTATCAATCAATCAATCAAATCTTTATTCAGGCGATCATCATTGAGCAAGGCTCATTTACAAGATGGACCTGATAAGGTCAAGGTTCGAGTTGATACACAGCAATTACATCACATACTTATAAGACAGTTATACATACAGAAAAAAAAATGATGTTTAAAACACAATAATATACAGTGAATTCACATGTTGAAACTCGGTTAAGAGAAGGTTAAACTAATATCTACAATATGTACAGTACATATATATCCCAATGAGAGTCAGGACAGTCACACACATAATGAGTACAAGGATGGTGAAGGAAATATTGGGTGCCATAAACTGGGGGTGTCTGACTGGAAGGAATATGCCATATGTGATTGGAATATAGTTTTGTGGGATGACTATTCTATCTCTAGCGGTAGCAACTGCATTTCTCTGTGAAGAAGGCTGTACAATGCTGTTTAAAGGATGTAAATGGAATGGTAATGGACAGTTTTAGGGATTTTTATAGGGTGTTCCATGCTATAGCTAGAGAATAGCTGATTGCTGCCCTCCCTATTTTGGTGTTGACTTTGGGCAGTTTGAGCAGGATGATATTGTTGCTTCTTAGGGCATAGGAGCTAGGAGTGTTCTGGTTGAAGCAGTCCAGGATATAGCTTGGGAGTTTTTTTGATAAAGCTCTGTAGATCCATAGAGCTGCATTTCTGCTCCTCCTGACATGAAGGGAAACCCATCCAATTGCGTCATAGAGAGAACAATGGTGGGTACTATATGGCAGGTCTGTAATGAACCTTATAGCTCTATGATATAAGGTATCCAGCTTTTGAAGGTAGGAAATGGGACAGTGACTATAGAGGAAGTCTGCATAGTCAATGACTGATAGAAAGATGGCCTGGACTAATCTCATCTTTGAGCCTCTGTTAAGGAAGGGTTTTAATCTATAGAGGTGGCCAAGCCTTAGGCGGAGCTTTTTTAACAGTTGTTCTAGATGCTGAGTGAAGTCAAGTCTGTTGTCAATCCACACACCTAGGTATTTGAAATTTTCAACATACTCTAGATTTTCTCCAAGTATAGTGCATAGCTGGGGGAGATTGATTGAAGAGGATGTGTTGGTGGAGTTTTGAGTTGTGAACATCATTGCTTTGGTTTTCTTTGAATTTAGCAGAAGCTTTGTCTCGAGTAGCTGATGTTGTAACAGGAAGAATTCTGTTTGTAGGATTTCATGAGCAACTGTAGGCGAAGGGTTGCTGACATACAGAACAGTGTCATCAGCAAAGAGGTGTACCTAGGACTTGGTAAGGGTTGAATCAATTTTATTTATATAAATGGCAAAAAGGATAGGACCCAGAATAGAGCCTTGGGGGACTCGTCTTGACAGTGGTCTTAATGGGGATAGGTCACCTTCAGCTTTTACCTGCTGTGATCTACCGGAGAGGTAGCATCTGAACCACTTAAGGGAGGATGGATCTAGGCCAATGGCGTGTAGGGATGAGAGTAGCAGTTCATGGTCCACTGTGTCGAATGCTTTGCTCAGGTCCAGGAATACTGCACAGACATTGTTCTTTTTATCCAATTCGGTTTGCCAGTCATTTGTGACCTTGGCTAATGCAGTGATAAAATAAAAAGTAAAAAAAATAACTGTAAAATAAAAAGCGAGTGTGACTTACTTTTGTGAGTAGATCAATACATTGTGGTGATGATCTCTCAAGCCTCCCCACATGCTGCCGCTGCTGCATCCGCTACCTGTGCTTCTCACTTGATCCTGCCCTGCCGCTTCTTGTCTTTGCACTTTTCATCATTTTTGTTCTTGTGGCGCTTCATAGGTTATGAAAGTTTTTTGTTTTTTTTCCCCCTAAACACTACCGGCTGCATGCTTCTCTCTAGCATGAGCGGCAGTAGCAAGCGTTATAACAGCTGATGGAGTGCATTGTGCTATGACATAACTGTTACAGCAGAATGAAAAGTCATTCTGCTGGAGTACAAATGTCACTACCACAGCAGAACAACATTTTGGAGTATACGGATTACCATGCACAACAAACATCATCCCATATGCTATATAAGAGTTTATAGTATGCACAAAACACTAGACAAAACTAAACATAGAAACTGAGATAAAATACTGTGACTAACTAATTCAAATATCCATAAAGTGTGATAAAAGTACAGCATTAAATTGACCGATGGTTGAGTTAGTCCTGTAAGAACAGGTTGTCCAACCATGTGGACCTTGGTACTTGATTGCTCTTTTCCAGCTTCTGTTGTGAATTCAGGAGCTGAAAGTGCTTGTTCAGAAACCGCTCTTCATGAATAACTGTAGAAATCTGTGTTCATGTACTGAGGCAGCTGGCTCTGTGACAGATGGTGGTAAGATGCCCACTTGGCATGCCGACAACCCAGGTTTGTACCCCGAACCTGCAGCGACCGGAGTAGGGAGGGCGAGGAGCATCCACATGGATGCTCTCCTCTCTGGGCAGAGAAAAGAATGGCATGCACCACTCCTAGAGGGATTCCCGTTGGTGGCCAAGTGGAGGTGCACTTCACAGCATAAATGACCACACGCGCTCCTCAAGGACGTTAAACCTCAGGCCATAGTGAGGGAGGTGGGCGGAGGGATGGGAGAACATGGGAAAATGCCTGCTTCCACTGCACTGCATGTCAACCCTCTGTGTTCTCCCTATGTCACTTGACCTTCAGCGCAGTGTCCTCACCCCCCAATCACCTATCACCCCTAATGTCACAAGGCAGTTCTTCCCTGGTGGCTTCAGGGAGGCTGCCCGGCAGAGCTAAGCCGGATCTGCGATGATGACGAAAGCTCTTGGGGAGCTTGGAGATGAGAGGTGGTAGTGGGGGTTTGAGTCCAGCAGGCAGAGGGGAGATTGGGGCCCTTTACACAGTTGCAAGTGGGGGTGGCATACATTTGGGGTGCAAACAAGCTCCCCATTGAGCCACCACCAAAATCTGCCATACAGAAAAGATTGCTTTACCCACTAGCGACCATGGCACAACACAGATGTGGCTGACAGATGCAAACTAACCAGACAGCACCATCCACAGAAGACTGTGCATGGCGTAGTGCCAGTCACATGGGGCAGGCGCCCCCAATTTATGGCGCTACTACCATATGCTTCCATCCACTTACTCAACCCCTTCATTTGCTTCTGGGGTGCTAAGATTTTGTTTTTTATTGCAGTTCTAGAGCAGTCCCCAGTGGTTCTGTGATCTCACTCCCTAACCTGAGCTCATAAACAGTCCCAAGCTTCAGCTGGATGACCCAGTCCCTAGCCCGGTTCTCCTCCTATGTGGGATTTTTTTTATTGCCACTCCTTTGCTGACACTTTAAACCCCTGATGCACACCAGTGCCGTCCTGTAGATATGTTGCAGACAGTTCTACTGTGGATTGCCCAGTGGCCCAACGACAGCATGTCATGCTGCCATACTGACAGCCCAGGTGCAGACCTGGCCAAGTAGTCTGGGGGGAGGTTATTATAGCGCTAGCACAGGACAGCATTTCCTGCCGGGAAGGGCTGATGCTGAGTTCTGCCACCACAGTGACCCAGGCTGTGTGCCAGTGAGTTTGTTGTCCATATGGGATTTCATTGTGGGTGCAAGGCCAGAGGGGTTAAGCACTGCACCACTACAGGGCAGGAGCGTGGAAAATGGGAAAACCTTAGTAACGTCAGGGTGACAAGTAGAGATACTCTTTGGCCTCACTTGGCATGGACCCCCACCAGAAGTGTTTGGTGGGGAATAGCATCAGAAAGGGCTAAAGGAGTTCCAAGAAGGAACCCTAGACCCAACCATTAGGCAGCTGGAACTTAACAGAAAAAAACTATATGAAAATGACCCTTTTCTGCTAGTGTGGCTCTGTGGCAAGTGGCCAGCAGGTGTCTCGGATAGCTCACCACACAATTTACGTGCCGGCTCCAGCATCATTATGCTTGCCCCCATCCCTTCCCCCCACAGTCACAATGCCCTGAGTGACCATGCAGGAGAAGGCTTGTGATCTCACTGGGTATAGCAAGGAAAGGCTTGTGATCACATTGGATATACCACAGCTGGCTGCAGTTTTGAACTGTGGGTGCTGGCCACTTTACGCCCGATTGTTAGCGTTTTCTATACCAGGTACAACTGCTCTTTCCCCTGGTCCACCCTTTCCACTTGACTGCACCCCCTGCCCCGTCAGCAACCTTCTCAAGGACTTACCAATTATCCACCACTTATCCAGGAACACCATGGTGGTGGGTGTCCTGCCATGTTGGTCATGCAAGGACCTGTGGGGGTGCCATTATCTCCTCTGGCAAAGTGGGGGCATTTTCCTTCTTGTTTTTCTTCCGAGGATGCTGGCGTGCAGTGGCACACATGCATGTGTGTGAAACTGTACATTCATTCATGGCATCTGGCAGCAGTCCAGCCTGTGATGTGCACCCACTGTGCTAACAAGTGCCTACACTAGGTGGCAGTCTAGCAGCAGGACATAGTGTTCCTCCTCCATGATGGAGGAGAGCTGTCCCTGGGGCACCTGATCCTCCCCCCAGAGGCCTGCCCTGAAGCAACCCGAGTTCCGTTTCCATGCCTGTGTTGCTGGCATAGGGAGAGGTAGCGCTATTGTGGTAACCTACACCAGACAGTTGTGACTGTGTATGGAGTTCTTGATGTGGAGAAAGTAGATCCAAAGAACACTTAAAGAAAAAAAATGGGTAAAGAACTAATTTTTCATATCTGGACTAAAATATTTTAGGGTGCATCTAAGAAATTTTCCTTTGTAACTGCTCATGACTTTATGTTTATAAATATGACCTTTTTATGTCTTATTTTGAGCACTATGTACCACATGTACCATATACTTTTAAGTACCAAGATTTTAGGTATGTAATTTCCTTTGTCTGTATACGTTCCTCAGGCCCTCCTTGTGAATGAGCTTGCTCAATGGCGTTTTCCTGCAATAAACTTGAACATAAACATGAACTTGACTTTTCTTGACATCTTAATTTAAACAAAATGTATTTTCTTTATCCTCCTTCACTGGAGCTGCCTTATTTAGCAACCTCCCAGCCTGGTCTTTGCCTTTTCTGTCTCTTAGATGCATTCCTATACTCCATGGAGTCCCTACTCCTCTTGGTCTTTGTCATGGATTCTGTTGGGGGGGGGGCATCTCTCCTTTAAGCCCCTCTTATGCAGAAGGAGGTGAACAGTCATGTTGGTGGAACTCAAAAGTGCTGGAGTCATGCTGCCACGTTCTCTGGAGTATTCCGCCTTAGATTTCTCCTAGCTAACACTGGCGGCACTGGGGGAGAGGGCACTATGTATACATTTGCACCCAGATACGTACCAACGCATCACATCAACCAGCATCCTCCCTACCCAGATGCAACTCTGACTGCACAAAGGCTCTGTTTGGGTTGACGTGCCAGGTCATAGGGTGCTAGTCGGTTCTACATGGTGCCAGAATAAATACTTTTTCAAAACGTTTTGCACCTATGGTGCCATGGCTCCACGAGTTTGGAACCTTTTATAAAAAATATGACTGCATTGCCATCTGTTTCACCCCGGTGGCAGTGTTCCAAAAGGATGAGTGGATGAGTGCTTCCTTTGGGACACTCAACAACCCCCGTTCCCAACATCCCAGGCTTATTTCCAAACTTGGGTGACCTTTGCATTGACAGGCTGGCTCTTATTTGGTATCTTTCAATCTGGTGTCCATTCTGGACACAGCACCTGAGGCAGTGTATTCTAGTGGTTGCAACACTGGCCTGAGAGCCAGGAGAGCATGGGTTCAAATCCCAGCAGACCCAAATAATCACTGTGTGACCTTAAGAAAGTTACTTGACCTCCTAATACTTCAGTTCACCCAGCTGCAGGAATGAGCAGATCTGCATTTCAGGGTTTACTTTTCTAAACATCACGTTCAGCTGCAATGATACACTCCAGGGTAGTTTACTGCAGAGACAGTTTGCAAGTAGAGCAGAAAGAAGTGGAGTTTAGAGCTGGCCTGCTGGCACCGCGGTTGGATTTCCGTCTGTGACGCCAGCAACCTGGGTTCGGGAGTGAGCCTGTGCCGACTGGGAGGAGAAGGCTTGAGCATCCCAGGACTGCTCGCCTTCTCCAGGGGGATGGAGGAGACCAAGGTCCGCAGCTTGCTTGACCCCGGGCAGAGGCTTGGGGTACAGCAAGCCCTGCGCTTGCAGGAATGACTAGTCGAGACGTGTGGTAGATGTCAGCGTGTTGTTCCTTGACTTCAGGGCGCCCACCACATGGGGAGGAAAACAGGAAAAAGCCTTCCATCACCGGGAAGATGAAGCACCAGAATGAGCCCTCAGTGTACTGTCACCCACATGACCACCTTGGCCCAACAAGACCTGAAGTGTCAGGGTGTTTGGGGCCCCACCTCGTCCCCACCGGGGGGGTTAATCCGCAGCTCCATGGGGGATCAAGGTTGGAACAGGTAGGGTGCTCAGCAGAGGGATGACTCCTAGGTGCTTCTGAAGAGTTGGTGATGGAGGGATGAAGGAAGGGGGAAAAAAATAGAAAGTAAAAAAAAAAAGAAGTGGAGTTTTCTCCCATTTTAGTCCTGCCCACCTACCACAACATGAGCGTAGCCCCTGTGTGGCCTTGCATGCACACAGCTGACCCTGTGGCAGGACCAAGCTCCCTGGCCCAGCTGCAGCGATGGCTGTCTTGTTGGAATGCACCAGTGACACTCCCTAGCTGAGGTACATTGCCATGCGGCAGTTGCCTTGGCCCAGCCCACCTCCTGACGTGGCAGTCCGAGCTCACTCCTGAACTTGGGTCACCTGCACAACAGCAAGACATGCTGCTGCTGGGCTGTCCTTTTCAGCTCAAAATGCTGTATTCATGTCTGTCATGTTTCTATTGTGGTACAGGTTTGATACTTTAAAGAATGAAATCCACCAAATAAGTTCAGTTGTGAGGTATCTGTGCATCTGCGTGGATCCAGGAAGGGGTAGTGTGTATGTGCTTGGGAGATGGACACACGGACAGACTCTAGGAGGGAGCAGAGTCGCAGGATGCTCAAGCCACCAACCCACCCAGGGAGGAGAGCGTCTAATCGAATGCTGGATCTCTACCTGTCACCCTCCACTTCTGGTGTCCTGAACTAAAGGCATACACCCTGATTGCCCACGTGCTAAGCAGTCCCTGCCACTTGTTGGCACAGAGCCAGTTCACTACCAGTTTTAGCTTACAGTTTACAACAAGTATGCTTTTATGTGTTTCTGCACATTTCATTGTAATAACTGTGTTTTTCTTTTTTCTTATTTTAACCTTATGCAAGGATTATTAAAGGAGTTTCTGTGGAACAGTGCCAAGTCAGCCCTGTCTGTTTAACCAGGGCTTGTTCTAGGCCTAAGTTTATAGTGGTTTATTTATCTGTAATTTCAGGGTTTGAAATTAAGATTTGCAGCCACTAGCCAGCAGGGCTAGTGACTGTGAAAACCCACCAGCCTCATAGACTTTTCCACTGGCCCAGCTGGTGTACTTATTGAAATGCTTCTTTCTCCAGTACAAGCCCGCAGGGCTAGTTAAAGGAAACTTGTACTAGCTCAATAAAAATTCTACCAGCATTTGGTTAGTGGATCAGTGCCAATTCTGACCCCTGTAATTTAAATTTCATCAGATTTTGGCACTACAAAACAAACTGTATTGGAGATTGGGTACAAAGATGCAGATACAAATACAACAACAACAGAAGTGGAGAATATATATATATATATATATATATATATATATATATACATACATACACACACACACACATATATATATATAAATAATGTGTGAGTTTAGTTACTAGGATACCACAGGCAGTCTTCTCCATGTCTGAATGGGTATAAGCTTTGGTTTCAGTGGGGTGCCATTGGCGGTGGTGTAAAATTATACCACCAGTAAATTGGAAAATCAGATTAGACCCCCACACTGTGACTTGATGGTCTCCTAGAGAAATTGGATTACCTCTGTTGAGCGTCCCGTGCTAAGTGTAAATTAAATGGTGAAGTGTGTCCAATGGGGGTGTGCCTGTTAACCACCATGCTTATAAAGGACAACTTTGCGCAGAGTTTTCCCACAGCAGGTGGAGCTGCTTCAGGCACTGCTGGAGTGACGAGCGTTGCAGTCAGCAGTGAAGCATATGCCAGCCAGTTTTCCAAATGCTTTTAGAGTGTGGCTCCGAAGGAGCTGAACAATGTTTGTTTGATTTTAGAATTTTTGTCCAGGAATGGCACACTGAACCGAAACTCATTTCTTGGTGGATCCTGGTTTGTTATGGTGTTCTAGCTTTAAAAGCACAAACAACATCCTCATCCGTGGCCACATGCATTAAAGTATCCTACACTGTGTGTGGTGAAACCAGGACTCTACTGCATTTTGCAGCACTGTGTGTCCTCCTTTGGTATTTTCACCAGTGCCTCACAGAAACAATCAAGCAGTTTTGTGCAGCTGTTTAAGGACATCATGATAAAGTGTGGATGACATTTTTATGTTTAAAGAATTTACCCAGGATAGGGGACGGCCTGTTGCCACAGCAGTAGCACTACTGCTCACAACACTGACAGTGCGAGTTTGGAACAAGTTCATATCACCTGGAGCAGCAGGTTGGAAGGAGGATGGCACTCCTGATAGACTGCTTTCCTGTTTCCAGAGGGGGGCTAGCAAGACCTAACTAAGGCTGGGTGGCAACACAGCTAGGTCAGCTGATACAGGGAGGATTGGAACATGGGAACAACCTGCACATGTTCAGGTGCATGCCTTGGGTGTCACCTAAAGGGAGGGATGCAAGGGGGACAAAGTGGCAGCTGGCTGTGTAGATGAAGCCCTGCATGCCCCCTGTGTCCACCATCTGGTTTCCCTTCCCTGGCTCCCGGCATACTCCAAGGCTCCATCTCTGTTGTGGGAGGCTGGATATGGGGGTGGAACTGATGAGGAGCAGAATGGCAAGCACCACCTCAGGAGGCAGAAGCCAAAGGGGCAACACAGTGGTGAGTTGCAGATGGCTCCAGGAACTCGGGTAAGAGGGGCCTTGATGGGTGGCAGGAGGCACAGACAAGTGGTGAGTGAGGACCAGAAAATAATAGAACTGAAATAATAAGATTCACCAAGGACAGCTCAACTGAGAAGCAACATCTCATTTACAGTATGGTCCCTCTTCTGCCCCATTTTACAGCTGGGAGGACTGAAACGCATGGAGTATAAGTATAAGGGACTTGCTCTGGCCATAAGTACGTAAGTAAGTGGCTTGATTTGAACCTGGGTCTCTTGGTTGGTTCCGAAGCCTGTGCTCTGGACTACTTCCTGCCACTGGCCTCTGAGTGCACCGGTTCTTCCCTTCACCTGCCACTGTTGCTGCTTAGAAACTACTTCTCCTTGGTGGCAGCAGGGAGTTCTCCCTTCCCCCCACTGGCAGGGACCTGCTGCACACAGCGGATGCAATGGGAGAATCTGAGGGTGCCTGGTTTCGGAACTTGACAGCAGCAGGTCATCTGACAAGCAGCAGGGTCCTCGGAGGAGACCTGTAGGAACAAGGCACCGCTGTGTTAGAGGAGGAAAAAAAGAGATCAAGCTTAAAAAAATCATTACATTGGTAGGACTGGAATTGTAAGAGTGCTTTAGTGACACGGCCCAGCATGTCTAAGCATAGAAACTCTATTACTGGCTTGGCATGTGCCTTCTAGCACTCCTACAGTGCCAAGGCAGATTAGGAGCCCATTGTTCATTCTGGATGATGCAGCTGACTGCAATTTCAATTTAACTGTACCCTTAGCTTTAAGAAAGCCCAAGCAATGAGAACTGAGTGTAGTAGCTGCTTGCCAGTACTAGAAATATCTGAAAAGTGTGAATAATTGTGTCACAGACCATGCATCTGCACCCATGCCAGCACTCCTCTGGCACCAGCCTGGCACAGACTTCCACCCTAGTTTGCCCTCTACTTTATCCTGTGCTCAGACCTGCCCACCTGCTAGGTTGGCATGCCCCAGGCACCTGTTTCCTTGAGCCCTGTCAGCAATACTCCTGAATCAAGCCAAGGCCAACAGTTCGAACCACAAATGGAGTGTGGTCTTGTTTTCCCACATTTTAGCTTATCGATTCCCAGTGTCAGGATGGATTACTTGGCTCCGATCAGCTATGATAGTGTCTCTTTTGGAATAAAGGACACTCCAGAAGTCGACAAAAATCCCCTTTTTCAAAATAGCACGACCAGCCACTTACCGCATATCTTGCTAAATAGTTATCATTTGTGTTTACAAGATAGAGTACAGAGTGAAAAAGGATTACAAGTGCTTTCAGGAAAAACACATGAAAATAAAACCGTAACCGGGAGGGCTTGACTCTGACTCAAGCTAGGCTTACACTTACAAATAGAACTACTGTATTACCTTACAAAAGTAAATGAGCAGTTCTTATACGGACTCTCTTGCTCTCTCTCTTTCACGAGATGACCTGACTTGCTCAAGGGTACATTCCTTTAGTCCTGCTTCACTGGACAGCCCGACTCCTCATCAGATCTATTCCTCTTCTACTGTCTAAGGCTAGTGTCACAGACAAAATATACTGCATAGTTGTAACCACAGTTTGTTTACCCATCTGCCTCTGAACTGAAAGAAAAAAAAATTACCACCCATTAAGAGCTTCCTCGATGGCCTGGTCGTAAAAATGGACTTGGGTTCCAACAACAGGCTGCATCTGTTAGTACTTAACCTTTGACCTCCCTAGATGACTGGGGTAGGCATCCACAAACATTTTTACCTTAGTCATAGAATGGAAGAAACCGCTCTGTGGCTCTAGCTATCAGAATGTCTCTGTCAAGGGCTTAATGTTTTAAATTGTTTGTTTTATATAAATGATACACTTGTGTGCAATGGGTTAATGTAAAATTCAGATTCTGTCCCTTTGCTTTAGTTTTTTTTCTTCAGATATTAAAGCAGTGGGTAAGTCCCAGAGAAGCTGGGTAATGGAGCTGAAGGGACCAGACCAGAATAGGGCCAGTCGGCAGACCAGCAGATAAGCTTCTAATTAACAATAAATAAATTAAAGCAGCAGTGCATGTTTGCAGTAAAATTATTGCCCTATGGTTTTTTATTCTCTTTTTGATTGCTGCCTATCTTTTGGCTTGTATGGCACCTTCTTCCCCATTTTGAGTCTGTTTTATCACTTTTTTTATTTATATTTGAAATACTGAAAGGAGTGCTCCTATTGATAGGGCTCAGGTCAGGTTCTCGTCAGTTTTCTCAGCTGTTTTTCAGTGCCCGTTGTTTAGCATCTCTTTTCTTGTGCCTAAAATGATCCGGCATCCAGCAGACTGTGCTCCTTGTCCTCTTGGGACAGTAGGTGTACTGAAACAGCTGAGGATACTTTGTATTTTTTTAAACAATTTTTAATTTAGGAGTCAAACACAGATAAAACGGTACAGTTGAGTAATTAAAATAGTAGATTATAAGGTATGTTACAAATGTATATAAATAAAATGAAGTATTGAAATGACAGATAGCAATGAATTATCTTTTTTTCTTTTTCTACTTTTGTTGATCAGTTGGGGTAACTGCTAAGGTAATTAAATGCAATATCAAGTGTTTATCAATGTGATCACATAGGTTTATTCAGTACAAGTTTTACTACACTGCTAGTTTCTGATGGAACAATAAGGAACAGAATCGGTTGGGATAGGAGATGCTAGTTGGGATTATATATATGTTAGGAAGGGTTCCTATATCATATGGAACAGTGAGAGGCTGTGTGTGGCGAGATGGGAGAAACACTCAAAACCTGCTAGCTTAAAGAGGGCAGCATTCCATTTCGTTTGAGTGGGCGCAGTGAGGGTACACCACTTGAGAAGGATTTGCCTCTCAGCTTCCATAGCGGGGGAGGGATTATGGGCCCATTAGCTCAGGGTATCCAGGGGAATCCAATCTCTGAAATGTTTCAGGAACATAGGGGGAATGGGGGAGGGCTACTGAAAGGCCTACTTCTGTGTAGAGACCGCCTCCCCTGGAAAATGAGGGATAGGTGGGGAGGGAGGGGGAGTAAGGGTGAAGGAAAGTGGGGAGTGCGTGAGGGGAGCTGGAGTGCTGAATGGTAATACTGAGCTGGGCTAAAGAGATAGGCTATATATGTTGCCTTATCCTCAAATGAGTGGATTTAAGAAGAAAAAAAAGGTCACATCTGTAGAACACATTGGGGGGGGGGGCGCCAGCACTTGAGTGTTCCCGCACACATGGGGTCATCAGAGCAGCACCCTTTCTTTAGTCATTGAAGCTACCTCTGGCTCAGAGATGAGGTGTGCCTGTAAGACCACTGGATTCCCGTAGGTTTCTTGAGCAGGGGCGGAATCATCATTGTTGAGCTTGAAGTCAAGAAGGGCTTTGATTTATCAGCGCACTACTGTACAGTGAGGATGGACAAGTCGCATTTTTTTTTTCCCTGTGCAGCCTCTGCTGGATTTTTACATCAGTGGAGGTGGGTGGAACCCTGCTGTGTGTGGACGGTTCTGTCTGTCAGTGTAATGCAGAAGGTAAGGAAAGGGGGTGTAGGCGTGAGGAGTAGGAGGCAAGCGGTGAAAGCAGGGGAAAGGCAGTCTTGTTACAGTATATAAAAATCCTTCTCTGGGGTGCTACTGGGCTGTAGGGTTCACCTGATTGTCATATGTGCTGCCTGGTTGAGCCCCAAAAAGCGGTGACATCCACAGACTTGGTCTGCTGCTTGCAACGCTGCAATGTACAGGGGGCTAGTGTACATAAGTGGTTCAACTTGGCAAGGCCAACAGGAACTACTGGGGCAAGTTTAAAAAGGGGGAGAGGAGTGTTGTGGATGGAGTAGTGGTAGGATATAGCATAGGGCCTTAGGATAGTACCAGGTGGGGGTGATTGGGCACAGAAGTGCTCTGAGAAAAGACATGCAGCTTGAGAGTTGATCAGTCTGCTTGTGGCTAAGGTGATGGTTGGGGGTGTGGGTGGGTGAGGTATGCTTCAATACCGTGCCCAAGTGTAATTTCACGCAGAACTAGAGATACTGATTGCTGTGCAAAACCATCTGATATCCATGTGGTCTTGGAGGCCTAATTCCACGCTAGTCATGCATATGGGTTATAGCCACGGGGGGATGAGGAAAGGCCCCCCCCCGCCACATATGTATGGTTATTCTAGTCTAGGTAAAGGATGGGGAGGAAGCATCATTAACTTAATATCCACAAACATGGCATTTTGTGTCAGTCATAGAAACCAAAATATCCCCAAACCACTAATATGTTAAATGAGTAACAGTAACAGCCACAGTTGTATAAACTGTTTTGGTAATGACATAAACATGACAAGTTATGGTAATTCAGGGTATCTCAGCTAGAGTAGTTACTAAAAAAGTGTCAAAGGGTGGGGGGGGCACGAGGCATGATCAGAGACTGTGAGCCTTTGTAACAGTTTGCACAGGTTTGGGAATAGGAGGTTGCAGTGCAGCAGCTGGTTTCCATGCAGTTATTCTGTTTCATGCCAGTGCCAGTCGTACATGAGGGGTGACAGTGGAGAGGTGATGGTGAGAACCTCGTGGGGTGAAGGTCAGGGACGTGTGTATGTAGACCATATTACAAAGTCTGGACAGAGGGTCCAATGCTTTGGGGGGGGAACGTGAGACAGGGCCAGTGCTTCAGCCATCAGATTTGAAATTCTCAGCTGCTCATGTTTCTGAAAACCAACAGCCAAGTTGGCAGTAGCTAGAACAACTGTGGTGATTATGGACAATAAGGAACAGCATGAGGAACCAAGGAGATTCAGTATACTTCATCAGTCTGTAACATCATAGATTGAATAACTTTCTGATCATATGGGTATATATCTCTCACATCAAGAGTCTGCTTATTCAGTGCAGTGGTACCACTGTTGGGGGGGGTACATTTTAACTCCGGGCTCCGTGTGAGAGCAAGTTATTTTTCCCTACCTTTTAAGGTTAGCAGTGCAACTGCCAGTTATGATACAAATAAGAAAGGATACTGGTTTTCTGGACAGATGGTAGCCCTCAAGTCCAGCATGAGTTTAGAAGGCAAAAGGCAATCCACAGGCAGATGCTGAGCTGGTCCAGGGGTTATTAGTCCTTTAAAAGCTGGTACAGTTCACAGATGCTATGAGCTCCAAAAAGAGTTCAAGTTGGGAAGCCAGCGTACATAGGAAGATTGCAGAGTCTGTATTTAAAGGAATGAGAGTACATTTCAGACTGTTCTGTCTTTCTGGTTGCCTGGCGTTAAGTCCTCCAGCACCAAGTGCCTGGCCTGAGCTCATTCAGGGAGGCCACTGAGGAGTAAAAGTCTGCTGTCAAAGATGAATCGTCAGAGAGAAGCAGGCAGAATTAGGGCAAATTGTTCTCTTGTCAGCCACGTATGTGTTTGTCCTTTTTGGCAGGGAACATGGTCCTGATCCTTGAACAATGTCTGCCCAGGATGGGGTGGATAGTTGCTGGGTGAAGCTCACATCTGGGTCTTCTGTGTCACTTTGGTCTTTCACATTGGGTAACGGGGTGGGGGTCTCAGTTGGTGTCCTTGAGTTTTGCAACAATGCCCTTGAGTCCTGACTACAGCTTTGATAAGGGGACTGCTGGGAGATGCATTTTTAACCGGGGCTTGAGCCACAGCCACTGTTCTGGTGGAGGGGGCTGAGGAATAAGAGGCAGTGTCTATTGGCTGGGCTTCCACGGTGATCTTTTTTGGCACCCTTGCTGATTGCGGGCAGGCAGAGGAGTGAGAGGCTGTAGTCAGCGCAACTTGAGCTCCCCATGATCTTTGGACAAATGCAGCCACTTCGGAGGGGTCTAAAGGAGACTCTGTTGCAGTCTGTTTTAAAAACTGCAGGATAAGCTATACGCTACTTCGCCCCTTGTTTTTGTAATGCCTGATGGATAGGAGAAAAGCCTGCTCGTAGTCAGTTAACTCTGGCTGAGTAGTCTTGGTGTAGGGATACCTAATGGCCATGCCAGAAAAGAGGACCTTTATCCCTTGCCAACTTCAGGAGTATTTTGCTGGTAAAAAACTGCAAGCATAAGGCAAGGATGGGATGGGGCTTCTCTCCTGCCTTGGCTCACAGGGATAAGTCCTGTGAACTTTCTGAATTTGGAGTTTTTTTCCTAGTATGTTTAACAGTTTGGTTAACAGGCATTGAGAAAAATCAGAGACATTTTTCCCCTCAGTGCCCTCAAGAACCCCCACAATTCTGACAGTGTTCCTCTGCCCTCTACGCTCTTGCTCACCGATTGTATCCTATAGGAGGGAAATGTCATTTTTAGCTGGTGGATGACAGTGTCCCTGTCACCTGCTTGACGGTCAGGGTGCATTAGGGTCATTTCCGCATCAAACAGCCTGCTGGTCATTGGCTCCACTTGGTTTTCTAAGTTTGTTACTGAACTCTTTACTCCATATACCCCTTCTAAAATCCTGCTGAAAATTTGCTGTACTGTCTGTCTTGATCAGTGCTGACGGGCGTGGGTTGAAGAGCTACTGCCATGACTGAGGCATGGCCGATTTCAATTGATGGAACTGACAAAAAAGTCATTTTTTTTTAGTTTCAGAAGACACAGAATTTGTTTATCCAGAATGAAATGAAACGAGTCTCTGAGTCAAAATTGAAAAATTAGCACTTTTAAAAGTCAGTAAATTGAAGATTTAAGCCCAAGGTGAAGGAGCTCTCAGTTCACTCGGCCATCTTGCTCATGGCCAACCCAGACATCAGTAGCTGAGAATGCTGATGAAAGCCTAGCCCAAGACATATTAAAAAAAAAAGAGCACTCCTTTTATTATTTCAAATGTAAAAACATTGCTAAAGCCAACTCAGAATGGGTAAAGAAGTGTACTGTACAAGGCAAGACAATTTTATTTAAAAGGTGCCCAATTCCAGAGGCTCTAGGCGGCGAACATAAATGAGGACGTACAGCAGTAAATATAAACATAATAAAATCTCATTAAAACCATAACAGGATTAAAATTCAGCAAAATAAGAGTTTTCCAGAAATCAGTCTTCAAGGGACTGGCCAAAGCTAAAGACAGTATCAGCAGTCAAAGGCCAGGCTGAAGAGGTGGGCATTAAGCCTCCCCTTAAACACCTCAATTGAGGGAGCCTCCCGGACTGCAGGTGGAAGCGAGTTCCACAGGGTTGGCCCAGAGACACTAAAAGCACGATCTCCCGAGGTCTTGAGCCGAACCCTGGGAACATCCAGGAGGCCCCTCGAAGAGGAGTGGAGGGAGCAAGCAGAGGACAGAGGTGTCGGGAACTCAGGTAACCAGGACCCAGGACAAGATGGGAGGTATGGGTCAGTCTAGAACAGAATAAGAAGTATAGGTGACATTTTTCATTGTAACATGCACTGCTACTTTAATTATTTGGTTTTATAATTCGGAGGTAGGTATGTAGGAGATACAAGAGGGGGTCAGTCAGGTAGTCAGGTCAGTGCTCCAGATAAGGTATGTGCAAGCCTTTGTATGCTTCAAATATCCAGTTGTCCCTAGCTTGTCTGCTTTTTTTTTTATTTTGCGCTTTCTTCTAACTTTTCGTTTTCTTCCTCTAACTCCTTGTTTTTTCTCCACAATGGTGCCTTGCTATCCCTTAGTTGAACCATGCACTGTGCTGTCTAGAAACTTTTCATTTTGCCCCAAGTTGCTTGTGCCTACAGCTGTACGCTGCCTTTTTGTCATGCGGAGTTAGCACTTGAGAGTGAACAAAGGGCAGCCATGCAGGCAAGCGGCAAAGTGTAAATGCACTCCGAAAAACACCGGCAGAACAGTTGCTTAGTAGCAACAGTGAAAAACTGACATGCCCCCAGATGAAGACCTGGTAAGGTTAAAGCACTGGGGTTATGGTAGTCTTTCATGCAAGCCTAGAATAAAGTTTTTCACTTTTCTTTGCTACTAAACAATTGTTCTGCCAGTGTTTTTTTGGAGTGCAGATCTTTGTGCATTTATCTGTGTCTGAGCTAGCTTCCCTTTGCCTGCATCCCCACATTCTCTCCAGGATGCACTTTTTTGTTAACTAGTATCCAGTTATGATTTCTGTTACTGAAAGAGGCGGCACAGTATGCTGTGTGAGTGGGGCAGCATATAGTCTGGGTCAGGAGGATGACAGTATGTGACACAACAGAGAATGGATGGAGCAGCTCGGAGGCAGTGGGCTTTGAAGTTGGAGTCAGGATAAGAAATATGTGGGAGTCAGAAGGCCTACATACCTACGTTGTGGAGAGGGGGAGGGAGTCAAGTAGAGGACGAGCGGACTAAGTAACATTAAGCAGGTTTATTTATTTATTTTAGTTCAGTACTCGGAAAACCATTAGAGCTCAGAGCTCTTTACATAGGTTCCACGTCAGGACATTTTAGTACAACAGATAGGTGAAAATTATACAAAGGATTGCAGAAATACAAAGGTAAACGAACAGGATTATATATCAAACACAGTACAGGTCACAGGACAACAGACAATTTACAGAGCCCAGCGGTGAAACCAGTCAGTTGTCAGCAAACAAGAGGCTGTTTGGAGCGTTGCTAAGTGCTAAAGAAAAAAAGAAAAAAGGGGGTGAGGGGGAGGAGCCCAAGTGCAGTGTGCAAAAGGAGCGCGTAATATCAGTATAGCGGTAGGGATCGGAGGGAGGTGACTAGACTGGAGGCAGAGGGAGAGGGTGCTAGGTATGTGGGGGAAGCAGAAGGGCCTACTTAGGAGAAAGAGGGAAGGGTTGAGGGGCAGGGGATGGAAGTAGTGATGGGGGGGTGGAAACGTGGTGCTAGTGATGGCAGGCACGTGGAGATTCACGTATTATAAGGAGCTTCAAGTTTGTTTTGAAAGTACCCAGTGTGGGCAGACGCACAATGTTCTCCTGGAGGGAGTTGAACTACAGCGGTGCACGGTAAGCAAAGGACCTTTGTCCTTGAGATGATCGACATTTCGGAGTTAGGAAGGACTGGTGTTCCGAGTTACAGGTGTGCCATGGATTATTGCTGGGAACCAGAAGTTGTTGGACCCCTGGCAGTAGTTGACCAAAGCAGATCTTTTTGGCCAGAAGGCAGAATTGATATTTTAGTCGGCCATTGAGCGTGAGCCAGTCTGCCCTGGCATAGAGATCACAGGTATGAGTCAGTTGGTGCACACCTTAGGTGAGCCAGTAGGCTTTGTTGAGTGCAGTTTTTATGTGCTGGAGAGCAGTATCTGTGGCAGAACCATATATAGGCAGCCCGTAGTCCACCAGGGAACCCACAGAACTGTAAACAGCTATAATGAGGGCTTCGGGGGAGAGGCTATGCTTGTGACAATAAAGTAGCCTTATGGGCTTGTCGATAGCTTTGGGCGTGTTGTCAATGTGGAGAGTATAGGAGAGCGAGTTGTCAGTAGTGATACCAAGGGATTTAAAGTGTTGAATAAGTTCAAGGGAAACCTCGCAAAACTATTGCATATTGATAGTGGGTAGTGTTTGTTTAGAGAGCTGGAAAACAGCATTGTTTTTGTTTTCTTGTAGTTTATTATCAATTTATGATCTTTGAACCACGTCTCTACACTGGTGAAGTCGCTCTGTAGTTGCTGTTCAAGGGCACTGTGGTCTGAGCCATTTGAGAAGGTAATTGCATCATCTGCATAAAGGAGGATGTGGCCTTGACTGGCTTGGGGGAGGCAATTCAAGAATAAGCTGAATAGGAGGGGACCCAGTATTGACCCCTGCGGAACGCCTGAGCAGACAGATTTGTTGTCTGAGAGGACAGTACCTATCCTGGCTTGCTGGGAGTGGCAGTGCAGGTAACTGTGGAACCATGCAACTGCAGGTGAGGGGAAAACGCTGACAGCAACAGCCCGCTGTAAGTGTATTTGTGCAGTCTCTCCCACGGTTTAAAGAATTGGTTCTGGCTGTAAGTTGTGTAGCTTGTGGAGGGGCTGAGGCTGCCGTCTGTGTACAGTATGAGCAGTGTAAGATGCTGCCTGTTGAGCATGTTATGCATAGGGGTGGAGCACAGCTCTTTGCTGTGAGACAGAAACTACAGACATGCTAAAATACAAGCTGCAGTCTGACAAACAGGACCTGTACTTAACTCTTAGCTGTCAGCATGGAGCCCAGCTGTGTGCACTTCACAGAGCCCTGCCCAGCCAGTATGTGTTTTTTTCCATCAGTCTTTTTCTGCCCTTTCACCAAGCGGCCCCCATCTGCTGGACATCCCAGCCCTGTCTCTCAGACATCCACTGGAACTTACCTGCCAGCCATTCTTCCCCCGGGGGCTTGCCACCCCCCTCCCCCGGCTGGGTTCCAGTTCCTGGCTGGTGAGCTCAGCTTGTCTGGTGCAAGGCCTGTGGGTGTCCGGTGCCATCCTGCTGCCAGTGCCATTTTCCTCCTGTGGTTCCCCAAGAGGTGTGGTGTGCAATAATGCCAAGATGTGCGCCACGTGCTCCTACACACTGCACATTAGCATATGCTGTGCCTCCCTTGCCCTCTATGCAGTCCTGGATGCCTTTCCCCCAGCTTCCTCTAGGGGCCAGGTGATCACCAGGCTCTGCCAGGTCTTCCCCTCCGGAGGGAGAGCAGTCCAGTAGACGCGTGATCCTTCTCCACCTGTCCGGCCCTTTCGATGCCTCAAATTTGCTTCCAAATGCAGGTTGTCGGCATTGCAACTGGTAGCGCTACCACTGCGCCAGCTGCCTGTACATGTTTTACACAGTGTGTGTGTGTGTGTCTGTGTGGAGGGGTTATCATCAGGCTACACTACTGTTGCTGCAGACATACTTACCACTTAACCTTTTGTAACTGAAATAAGGGACATACTGAACATGAGGGACTGTTTCTCAACCATGAAGATGTAAGCTCAAAATGCTGTGCAAACCAGTGCTTTTATTTGCTCAAAGTTTTAATTCTGTGTTAGCATCATAGAATGTTAAGAATTTCTGCTTTTCAGTTTCAGTTTATAGCATCTTCAGTATGTGGGAAGTACTTTTTTCAATGTGGGATAGAGCATGTCTGAGGGATAAAATAAGGATGTCCCTCAAAACATGGGACAGTTGAGCGGTATGGCTGTAGATGCATCAGATGGGGCCCCTAGCTCTTCGATCATAATGGGAGTTTTGTAGAGGTAGATTGGAACTGAGGCTGAAGTGCTGGCCTATGACACTGCTTGTTGAACATTTGTGCATGGGGTGGGTGGGGCAAAGGGTCAATGCTTGTAGTCCGAAAACAGGCAGGCTGTAGTGCTGTACAGTGCTTTTGTTGCCTGTTCTTTCTCCGACTTCCATCTTGGAACTCCACCCAGTCAGCCTAATATTTGTTGTCATTGCATTAAGAAAATGCATTGTTTTTTTTTTTTAACTTTCTGTTTATACTCCCCCCCGCCCCCTGTACTCCACTCCCTTCGGGAGTCGCCTGTGGCATCTGTCCGCACTACCTTACCTGGAGCCTGAAGTGGTTGGTTCCCCATGTAGCCTTGGTTTTGCCCCCCCAGGTGGGGACAAGGTGTGGCCCGTACATCCCGAGTTCCCTTGTGTCGTTGGGACACCAGTCCAGGACAGGCAGGGGCATTGGGGATCTGTGCCTGGTGCTCTGTCTACCGGGAGACAGCAAGCCATTTTCCTGTGTTCTCTGCGTGACGTGCACTCTGACATCAAGGTGCATGCGCCGACGTCCATCACGCAGCTGCCGTCTATGTGGCTGGGCTTGCTGTATCCCAGGGCAATATGTGCCACTTAGGGCAACACCAACACAGTGAACTGCAATCCTGTTGGCAAAATCGAAACTTTGCCGACAGGTCGTGGTGTTGGTGTGCCTGAGAAAGGGCACTCTGTCTCCCGGTCCTGCACTCCCGCCCCGAAGTAACTCCGACTGGAGTTAAGAATCCTAAAGTTAGGGGCGGGGCAGGAGCTTCCATGGGGGTTCAGGATCAAAGCCCCCCAATAAAAATAAAAAAAGGGCCATGAGACAAACAGGAATCATGACAACCGCAACTCGCGGTCGACATGATTCCTGTCGGCGAGATGCTGGTTGACAAAAGGGTTGAACTGGCATCATAGATCCCCTCAGGCCTCTGCCTGAGGTCAGACAAGCACTGAGCCCCAGCTCCCCCCCCCAGAGAAGGCGAGCAGACCTGGCACACTCAAGCCTCCTCCCCCTGGCCGGCTGTCCAGGCTCGTTCCCAAACCCCGGTCGCCAGCAGTAGCGCTACTGCTGCGTTATTGGGCCGGCCCAGAAAATACATTGTTTTAAAAATAAATAGTCCACACTTGCCGGGTTTTGTCATTTGTACTCTGGAATCTGGCTTTACTTGCTTCACTTGGGAAATGAGAAGAGCATGCTCACTCTTGAAAATCATATTTGTATTTCATTACTGGTTCTGGTTATAGTAGTGAGATGAAATGTATTTTAGGGTCTTTTCTTCTAGATATTACATTTTGGCCTGTTATCATGGGTTCAAGTCCTGCATGGGGGACACTAATATTAGGATACGTGGAAGGGGGTTGCTATACACTTGAAGGTGCCATCTAGCTGAGGAGATGTTTTGCCTCGGTCCCTTCTGCCCATCTCTGGTGGTTGTCAAGGCAGAACACGAGGGCCCCATGGCCGTTTTCCAAGATCAGGGATATTCCCCCGGCTCAGTGTGTCAGTGGATGTCTGTGCTAAATCAGTGGTGGGATTCTAACACAGGTGGGACAGACCTATGGGACTGTGAAAGGCAGTTGGAGGAGTGGAGGGGGTGAAGGAGTGAATGGCCACTAGGGCCATGCCATCCAACCTTAAGTAGGGCTGAGCAGACTGGATGGGCTGTAGATCCTTTTTTCTGCTGTCAACGTCTGTGTTCCAAAGTATGGATTTCTATATTCTGCAGTTATCATGAGTAAATGTTGTTGGGTTCTTCATGGCTGCTGTGTTTTTCAGCATACAGTCACTGCACCACCAGTGTGTAACTCCTATGTACAGTACTATCTATTCCTAGGCCCTGTTAAATGCTCCCCAGTTGAGGACTTCTCAGCTCATTCACTCCTACTGTGCCTTTTCATACCCACCATCGCCTTTTTGTTTTCCAGCTTCTATTCTTACCTTGCCTGTGATCACTTTTTCTTCTAGATACTCCCCCCTTTTTTTTTCCACACACATACATCCCATATTTCCCCTTACCTCTCTACTAACTTTGCTTTTTTCTCTTTTAGATAATTCCTGAAGAAGACCTAAGGTTGAAACGTCGATTCTTACTCTATTTTCAGCGTGCATTTAATATTACCATTTTATTTTCATTTTATTTGTTATACTGGAAAGGCATATGAGCAGAAATTGCTTGTTTTCACAAGTGTCCAGTTTAGGTAAAAAGATACAAATAAGGTGATGAAGTGCAGAGGAGTGATTACAAAAAGTTAGAAGTACAAAAGAGTGAATACAAACAGTCGGAAACTGGTTTCACACTGTAAGGTGTATCATTATTACAAAAAGGTTCAGTCGGATAACGGCTGGAGGCAAGTGCTAAGGCTTTACAAGAGCAGATAAACAAAACAAACAATACACTAACATTTTTGCAGGATGTGCCCAGCACAGTAGGGTGGGAGATAATAAAAGAGGTGCAATGTTAGCGGGGAAGAGAAAAGAGAGGAGGGGGGAGGACCCAGAACAGCTGTTGGGGAGTAGTAGACAGGTGCTTCTGTAGGTTGAACTTGAAGGCAGAAGTGGTGGGACATTGGGTGAGTTCGGGGTGAATGAGTTGTATAGTTTTGGGCACATGTAAGAGAGGGTGTGTTGGCCTTTGGAGGTGCGGCAGAAAGAGATGGTAATGGTAAGGGAGGAGGAACTTATGTTGGCCCTGAGGAGGATGGCCTTCTGAAAGGGATCCAGTACCGGCAGAGAGCAGACCTAGGAAAGTTTATTAAAGAAGGTGGCAATTCTGCCTGCTGAGTCTGTTCTCGGGCAGCCAGAGAGACTGTACAGGTCGCAATGGTGAGTACATTTGGGAAGGCCAGAGACAAAGCGGATGATGAAGTGGTAGGTGCAATGGAGTCTACTGAAATTTTTCTGAGAGGGGAGGGAACTCGACTAAGGCACCATAGTCTAATAGTGGAAGAAGGAAGCTGGTGGCAAGAAGGGACGTGGATGCCTTGTTAAGGAACTGTTTAGCCCGGAAGAGCAGGCAGAGTCTTTGGTGAGCCTTCTTTATGGTTTGTGTAATGTGTGCTTTGAAATTGAGGTGGCAGTGAAGGAGTAGACCAAGGTATTTGAATTCTTGGACTCTCTCTATGGGGTTGCCATGGTTGTTGTAGAGGTGGTTGTCGTAGAGGGTGAAATCAAAGGCAGGCAATTTACGGGAGCCAGTGAACACCATGGCCTTTGTTTTTTTAGGGTTGAGCACAAGGTCTTTAGACTCAAACCAGGTATGGAGTCTCTGGAAGTCAACTTGAAGCTTGTTTAGAAGAGAGGAAGGGTCTGTGTCCTTACAGAACAAGGCAGTATCATCAGCACAGAGGATTATCTCAGTGTTCATGCAAACATCGGGCAGGGAGTTAATAATGAGGGAGAACAGAAGGGGACTGAGAATGGATCCTTGGGGTGCACCACATTTAATGGAGAGGGGGTTCCGAGAGGACTCCATTTATAATAGTTTGATGGGACCTGAAGGAGAGGTAATTACAAAACCAGTTCTATGTTGTCAGAACCAGTGGAGGGCACGGGGTCATTAGTTTTAATAAGTTTGACAACTTCAGAGGGGTAGAGATACCGAAGAAGAAACTGGGGTGAGGGATAGGGTTGAGGGGGAGGGGGTGTCGGGGATTGGGGGGAAGTTTGTCTTATATTTGTCTAGGTCCCCGAAATAATGATTAAATAGTGAGGCAACCTCGGGAGGACTGGTGATGGCCATGCCATTTAAGGAGAGGCAGATCTGGTTTTAGGATTGCCCTTTCCCGATGAGATTATTAAGGGTTTCCCATATCCACTTGGGGTTTCCAAAAGACACACGCTGCTTTTCTAGGAGGAATTTGGATTCAACTGTCCTGACAGTGGATTTGCATCAGTTACGGAGGGTTTTGTAGTTTTGAAGAAGGTGGGGTAGCTTATTTTTCCTGAAGATAGACCAGGCCTGATCTCTGTCCCTCATGAGCTTACGTAGATCAGATGAAACCCATTCTTGACTGTTGCCTCTGTCCCAGATTTTTTTAAGGGCGATGAAGAAGTCACAGAGTGAGGAATTTCTTGATGAAGGTTTCAAGGGCATTGATAATGTCAGTAATAGATTCAGTAAAAGACCAGTCCTGGGAAAGGGCAGCATTAGAAAATTCAATAGGATTCATTTTTTTAATTGTCTGGTACAGATGAATTTGTGTGGGTGATAGGGTGATTTAGTGGACCAGCAGTAGACAGTGCAGTGGTCACTGATCGAATCAGGTAGAACCCCGGAGGAGGTGACATGAGACGGGTTGGTGACTAGTATCCAATCTAGAAGAGAATGAGACCCTGTTCTGTAGTTGGTCCTGGTGGGGGCACAGATGAGCTGGTGAAGATCACAGCCGATAGCAGCATCCCTAATAGCATCATTCTGAGTGAAGAGCCAGTTAAGGTTGAAATCCTCGAGGATTATCCATTCCCTCCCATGGGGAAGGGAGTTCTTGATGTTAAGAAATGCTTCAAGTTCATTTGGTGGTGGTATCACGTCAGAATGACGAAACCCACACAGCGAAATACCCCTACAGCGACAAATCTCACCGGGCCAAGATATTTCGCTGTGGTAGTCCATCAGACCACACTCACAATCAAGGTGTTGCACCCAACCCCAAAACCAACTCTGACCTGAGTTGGTTATTTAAAGATGTGCGGGGTGGGAGGCAAAGTCCCCACAGAAAAACACTTTCTCCAATCGGGCACAGTGCCGACTGCCAGCATTGTGCACGACGGTGTTGTTGTACAGTGGTGGAACTCTTGGTGGAGCACCGGGGCAGGGAGGGGTAATAGGCAACGCTAATGGTTAAAACCTTGTTGCCGCCAAGAAGGAGATTAGTAGATAGTGATTCTAGGTTGGGTGTAGTGTTGGGTGGGTTAAATTCAGTGGTGGTAAAGTGATTAGCAACCCAGAGGAGGCAGCCACCCCCCTTTTTTTCCCACGCCTGTCCTTCCTGAAGGTTTTTCCAGACCAAACATTGATGTAGCACCTTCTTTTTTTTGTTCCTATGAACAGTGCATTGGCAGACTCTTTGTATGTGAAAGTAACAATGTAAATCCCAGTTTTTGTGTTGCTCTGTTTTTTTTCTGTATCTTACAAAAAGAACCTGCTAAGAATTTGAGTAGTTCCAGAGAGCTGCCTGCATATATATATATATATATATTTAAAGAAAGAAAGGGAAAGAATGACAGATGTCACACTGGAAAAATGACAATCCTCTAGATTAAGTTGCTTTTCTTTTCTAGTCTCAATTTTTATTTATTTATTTGTTTACCAGGTAGGCGCTCTGATCCCATTTACCGTTTTCAGGCTCCTACCCGGGCCATGCAGATGGCACATACAAAAGGATATACATTACAGTTGCACATACAAAAGGATATACATTACAAGTTGAACAGTTTTACAATTCCAGTAGTATAGGACAGGTACATTGGGGTACAGATAAAGTGCAGTTACATTTACAGTAGCAATACGCATATACAAGGTGGACTGTTTCAGTTAGGCAGTGATTGAGCATTAATACAAGCGGCAACAGACCCAAGAATAGAGTTGCCCTGAGGGGCAAGTGCATTTTGATGCTGCGACTAAGGAAGCTTTAAAGTTTGCCTGGAAAGATGTGTGTGAGTCAAGTGAGCAGAGGGAGATGGAGAGGTTATTCCATAATTTTGGTGCTACAACGGAGAAGGCTGTACCTCCCTGAATTGTTGAGATTCTGGAAACTTCCAGTGGTGGGATGCTAGTGCTTCCAAGGAGGCGGAGTCTTCTTCTCCTGTTGAGGAGGGTGGAATAGGGGGATAGGTCACCGTCTCTGGTGGCTTTATCTACTATGCATCCTTGGGAGATGTTCCAGCATGCCAGGAGGAGAATCAACCCAATAGACTGGTAAGGGGAGCAGTGGTGAGTGGAATAGGGAGCCATCAGTGCGAATCTGCAGATACTACTGTAGGTAGAGGTGAGTCTGGTAAGTAGTTTAGAAGTGGTTTGGGTGTAAATGGGAGCACAGTAGTCAAGGAGGGGGATGAGATGTCCCTGAGCTATGGCTAGCCTAGCTTCTGGAGTCGGGTGATGACAAAGGCAGTAGCCCAGTACCAGTTTCTGGTTTACGTGTTGTATGTAAAGTGGAATTGATAGTAAGGGGATATGTGATGGCTAGGTGTGTGATACAGAATATATCTGAATGAGTGACAAGTGAGCTCGAGGAACATCACGAGTGGCAGAGCCACAAGTGTGGTTCCCTGAGCTTACTTGCCACAAGTTCAGATATATTCTGTATCACACACCTTGCCACCACATATTCATTTTATATGACAGGACTGTGTTTTGTGCTGTTTTTTTTTTGTTTGATGGTGTAATCACAGTGTAATAACTGGAGTTATCACACTGTGATGAGTGGCATTGTCACACTGCAGTGAGAATACCTGTTTTTATCTAATGGGTTATCTGTTCACTCCTATTGTATAAGTACTGAGTATATCAGGTAGGGGTCCAGTGTGATACGAAGGTATTTGAAATAAAGCATGTTCTCAAGTGGTGTGCTGTCTGGGGCTAGAATAGATAGAGGAGGTGAGTTGTTTGCCAAGTTTGTTAATTTTGGCTTGGATCCCAGTAGTATGGTTTTTGTTTTATTGGTGTTTACCGATAGCCTATTTCCAAGGAACCAGTTGTGTGTTGCTTGGTAGTTGCTAGTTAGCTGGGAGGAGATGTTTGTTAGGGATTTGGCACTATTATACAAAACCCAGTGATCAGCGTAGAGGATGGCCTTGCACGTAAGGCTTTCCTCAGGTAGGGGGTTTATAAATAGGGAGAAAAGGAGCGGGCCCTGGATGGATACTTGGGGAATTTTTTGACTGGGTGACTAGGGAGGTGGATCAGGGAAGGGCAGTGGACATGGCCTATCTGGACTTCAGCAAGGCCTTTGACACTGTGCCACATAGAAGACTATTACACAAACTGGGGAATATGGGTGTGGGCAGGACAGTAGTGTGGTGGGTAGGTAACTGGCTGGGTGGCAGGACACAGAGGGTGGTGGTAAATGGCTGTCACTCCACAGAGGAAGAGTGACCAGTGGGGTACCACAAGGATCAGTGCTGGGACGGTCCTATTCAACATCTTCATCAGTGACATGGCGCAGGACCTAGAAGGCAGAATTTCACTGTTCGCTGATGACACAAAGCTTTGTAACAGAGTAGACACACCAGAGGGTGTAGACAGAATGAGAAGCGACCTGCAGAAACTTGAAGAATGGTCAGGGTTTGGCAGTTGAAATTCAATGCAAAAGAAGTGCAAGATAATGCATATGGGGCACAAAACCCTGGCACAATATATCAGTTGGGGGGTGAGGATATAGCATGCACCAAGCAGGAAAGGGATCTTGGGGTTATCATCTCTGATGACCTCAAGGTAGGGAAACAGTGTGACAAGGCAGCAGGTAAAGCAAATAGGATGCTGGGATGTATAGGTAGGGGCATTACCAGCAGGAAAAGGGAGGTCATAATTCCGCTATACAAGACACTAGTGAGGCCCCACCTGGAGTACAGTGTACAGTTCTGGAGACCATACCTACGTAAGTACATAGACAGGGTAGAGAAGGTTCAGAGGAGGGCAACAAAGATGGTGCATGGATTGCATCACAAGTCCTATGAAGACAGGTTGAAGGAACTGAACATATACTCCCTGGAGGAGAGGAGGGAGAGAGGGGATATGATAGAGACATACAAGTATCTTACAGGGAGGAACAGGGTGCAGGAAAACACTATTTTAAGTGAAAAAGATGTTCCAGGACTAGAGGGCATGGGATGAAGTTGGAGGAGGACGATTCAGAGGAAACATGAGAAAGAATTTCTTCACAGAACAGGTGGTGGACAAGTGGAACACCTGCCAGAGGAAGTGGTGGGGGCTGAAACAATCATGGGATTTAAGAATGCATGGGATAGACATAAAGGAATTCTGGAGGTCAGGGGTAAGGTACAACAGACTTCTAGGAAAACAAACTGAACTTACAAGCTCAAATGGGCAGACTGGGTGGGCCATAGGCCCTTATCTGCCGACACTGTCTATGTATCTATGTACTCTGGTAGTTACGGCCTTAGCTGCGGAGATTGCACTATTGACAGTGACCGTCTGGTGGTGATGTAGGAGGCAATTTCTGAACCAAGTTGTGGTCCCCTCTGAGCACCCAAGACTTATAATCTTCCGTGCAGCAATTGATGGTTGAAAAGGTCAAAAGCTGTTGTAAGGTCGACGCAGGCAACACCTGTGAAATTCCCCGCATTAACGTTTTTTGTGATATTGTCAGTTAGGTGGGCCATGCCATACTATGGTGCTTTCTGAAGCCGTGCTGGTTATGGCAGAGAAGGTTATACTTATTTATGTGCTCCGAGAGTTGGTGGTGGATGATTTTTTCCAAGAACTTACTCAGATGTGGTAGGATCAAGATGGGTCTATAGTTATCTATGGAAAGGGGTCACCTGTTTTAAAAATAGGTACTATTCTAGCCAATTTCAATATAGTGAGGAAGTGGTTAGGTCCAGGTTGAATATCTTAGTTAGAGGTTTGATAATGTGAGGGGATATGAGCTTCAGAAAATGGGGCAGAGCACATTGGTACCTGGGCTTCCTTGATTAGGTAGGTCCCGCAGCAGTTTTAGGGTATTTTTTTATATGATATAGCCTTGAAGTAAAAAGGAGGTGTGGAGGAACCTGACTTGGGTGTTTGTGCAGCCAGATTGGAAATATTTGAGGTTGCGGAGGTGGGTAATTTGTTTAGGTGGGCCGATAGGTAGGTGAATTTGTCATTCAGAGCATTTGCCACTTTAGTGGGGTCAGTGAGGAGACCTGCAGTGGCTTGGAGGTGAAGAGTAGGATGGCAAGCTTTAGGTGCCATCATGGAGTTAATCACTGACCAGAATCTACGAGGGTTGCCGAGATTGTCGGATTGCAGTTTTTGGTAGTAGCTAGCCTTGCTGGCGTTAATTAGCTGTTTGCATTTATTTCTCAGCCTCCTATATTCATTCCAAGTTGTGGGGAGGGTGTGGCTTTATAGGCAGCCCAAAGTGTGTCTCGTTCTTCATTAGTGAGAGTATGTCCTTGGTGATCCAACGAGTGCAGCCACCACACACCCTGTGTGTTGTCAAGGGAAAGCATTTGCTCTGTATGCGTGCAAGGGCATCAATGAGGTAGCCTACTGCTGAATCTGTATTGGAGAGGGAGTGAAGTGTATGCCATCTTACTGCTGACATCATTGCTTAGGCGGTTGAGGTCATAGCTTGTAAGGTCTCTATTAGTGAAATGTTGGGGGGGAGGGGTGGGATTTTGATGACCAGATGATGTAGGTAGGGTTGTGGTCACTGACAGCGTCAGGTAGTGTACCTGCATGGAGTATCCTTTCCTCATGGTTCAAGATGATCCCTTCTAAGAGGGAGTGGTTATGTGATTTGTTATTATGTCTATTTGGGAGTGTAATAATTTGCATGAGGTTTTGCTGCTTTAGGTGATCATTGTACTCAGGTTGCTTGGCACTTAGCCAATTTAGGTTGACATCACCTAAGACAATAATTTCCCTGTGTGGGGGGAGCTGTCCCAGACCCTGAAAGAGGTTTGTTAGGCCCCCCGAGTCCCCCGATGGTGAGTTATAGCAGCACCTGATGGTGTGTTTCTTATGTGACCTAAGGGTGAGTTCCACGAGGAGTCCATCACTGGGGGAGTTGGGGTCAGAGTGGTGGGCTATTGTGGCTGTGAGTGGATTTTGTAGGTACAGGAGTACCTCCCTCCTTTTTTTAGGACCAGGCCTGTCATGCCTTATCAGGGAGTAGTGCGGTAGCTGGATGGTGGAGTCACTGATAGAGGGTTTAAGCCATGTTTTAGTGATGGCAAGGAGTTGAGGCTTGTAAAGGTGAACCCATGCCTTCAGCTCCACTAGCTTTGCTGGGAGACTGCAAATATTGAGGTGTGCAATGTTTAGGCCTCGGGGGTTGGCCCATATATTTGTGGAGTGCGTGGTATGTGTGTTTACGGGTCCCGGGTTTGTCTCAGTGTCACCGGCTAGGTGTAACAATGGGAGTAGATTTTTATACCTATACTCTCCAGCTGTATCACTTTAGTTGCATATGTGCTTGCAACCCCTCCTCCTTCAAGCGATATGATGACCATCCTGCATGAAGACCCTGAATGGGGCCGAGCATGGCCCAATAAGCTCTCATGTCTAGGGGTTTTGCGTGCTCACTGAAAGTCCCATCGTATTCATACAACTGTGAGTTGCTAACTTCCTGGAGGAACTGCTGAATCCTAGGAACCATCAGTGTAAAACTAAAGACACAGACAGTGGGGATTCCAAGTGCTTGACTCTCTTTACTTGGGTACTTGGACAAAATTCATTTAGTACACAACACTGTTCTTTAGCCCAGAGGTTACAATAATTCAGATGTGATACAGTTTATTATGGAGATTCCAAAAACCTTGTCCAGAGCAACACTGCATGATGGCTTGTGTCAAATTCTCACTTCCTATGTCTTGTACTTCTGCTGTCATTCCTGGACTCTCCCTGCCCTTCCATGTGGTGGGTATCCCACTGCCCAGGAGTTCCATTTCCCCACCTTCAGTAAATCCTATGCTGTCATTGTTCACCTTAATCTGTTTGGAGATCATCGCCCTTTACACACTGCCTTCAGATTCTAGAGGGTTAAGCAGCACGCCGGGTTGGTGTTCACATTCAGTGTAAATATTTGTCTGAAAGGCCCACTGGGTTGACACTCACCACCTTGCTCTGGTGCCTGTTTACCTCGAGCCTTCAATTGCTTAACTAGGCCTAACCATATGCTGTCACTGTAGGCACCTCCCGACCCACCCTCTCGGGGTAACACTCCAGCAGACAGGCTACGAGTGCCACATAAAACCTTTGTGGATTTCCCTCCTCACCTTCTCAGTGATATTTCTCCTCCCTTAGTTCTGCTGCCACTTCTGGTACCTGTGTCACCATCTTCTGGGTGCTTGGGTGGTCTTCCAAGACATGCCCAGGGTAGCCTCATCATGACAGTGCCCGAAGTCCTTTCAAGGGAACCCGTCTCATGCCCAAAAGCCATCTGGAGATGTCCCTTAAGGGGATACCCACTCGGGGTTCCCACACCCTCCTGCTGGGCCCACTAAACTTCACAGCTATGGGAACACCCAAAGCTTCTGCATTTCTTGATTTATTGTACCTCCACATCGTCCAGGGCCATCTTATAATTTTAATTATCATGTTGTTATTGTTACTTTTTACCACACTAATGTTGATAAAGATGCCATTTCAGTTTATCTTGTTTGTACCCATTTTTCCCTCCTGTTTCTCCCTCATCCTAGTCGCACACGGAAAAGAGCCTTGGCGCTTACAATACAGAAATTCTGCTTTTTTTAGTCTCTGCAGGTGCTGGTAGGTTACTGAACATCCCAGATGCTTGAGGTCTTCCCTGGACATGCCAGGGCTTCTGTGCTGCTCCATGACACCCTCTCAACAGCGAAGTGTGCCAGACCACATACCACCCTCCGGTGTTGAGGGCAGTGTGACACCTGTGTCTTCAGGTGGGAGCAATCAACAAGGTCCCTTGCACCTCTGGCCAGAGTCTTGCAGTCAGCCACTTGAGGGACACAATGTGTGCCCACCCCTACAGGCACATCCAGGGTCCTTGGTACCCAGTGCCCTGCTGCTTTTGCCCCAGTGGGCTCCCCTGCCCTGGGGTGCCCAACCAATCCCTGGCAGAGAGCAAGGGCATTTTTTCCAACAAGCACTGGGACATAGCATCCCCTCTCCTGTTCCTAAGTCTGACTCACACACACACTCAAGGGCACCCTACCCATGTACTACCTAAGCTCTGCCCATCAGCTTTTCTCACACTGGCAGTACCAAAAGCATGGTCCCTGCTGGAGCTGGCTGGTAACAACTTCCTTCCCCAACTGAAGGAAGGGAGTTGTTACATGCTGGAGAAAAAAATCTGAGCTGATTTTAATCATCATATAGTAATGAAACCTAGAAACATTGTCCTTTGAACCGTTAGGTACATTGGAGGCATGGAAAGCTAATCCAGTAATTTCGGTAATGGCTGATGATGGCTGGAGTAAGTGTCTTGGCACTTGCTAACATGGAGCATGATCTTAAAAAGCTAAAAACACCTTTTTTTTTTGCTTGTGATCTGTTGCTGGATTCAAGCTTAGGTTCATGCCCTTAAAAGGTTTGTGCATTACCAAGTCTGTAAACCAGTCCACTGAATGATCATTGGTAAATTGGCAGTTGGTGGCACCTAGGTGTGAGAGAACGTGGTAAAACCCAGGAACACCATAACTGGAATGTCCATAATCATTAAAATCCAGAATGACCGGAATGGGGAAAATGTCTCAATTTGGGTCTGTTCCAGACCAACTAATGTTTCTGTTATCTACTGTTTCCAGCAGGTTGGATTTCACCCATATGGAGGTAATAACTATTTTGTTTATTTATTTATGTACGTCTTTGATAACCGGGTGAGCAAACTGATCCAGAGGACTGTTTTCAGTTGCGACCCAGGCCACCAGGGTGACAAACACAACAAACATCAGTACAATACAGAGATACAATTAGAACAAAACAGGACTGCCAAAAACACTTGATATGCGGTTATGTTACATAGTACAAATATTTCAGAGAAATCAGTACATATTGATGTAGTGACCTACATTAAGTGGCTGTGTAATATAAAAGGCTTAACATGGGGATTATGTAAGCATTAAGCCACGTCGAAGGTGGCATCTAATGGGGAATTAGTGCATGGTTGGGGTTACACCGCAGCCATGCATTAATCCCATTAGATCGCCCTCAGAGTGGCTTATTGCTCTTGTAACATGGCAAATGCAAAGAACAGTATGTTATAAGTGACTGCCATGTGGGATATAAATTTACAGCAAGTTACAATACTGTTTTTCGCAATTTTTGACTGCTCTTCTACTGTGTACTTTTTCATCCACCTCGATGTGTACCAGGCATGTGCATGCTCAAAAAACAATAGCTATTTATATTGTACCGACTACTTTATGTCCTGTGGGTAATGATGCTTACAAAGAAGGTAGCGACACATTTGACGGCACAACATTACTTTCTGTGATGTCTGCAGGCCTGTTTCAATATGTTTTCTTATTTTACATTTCTTCATGACTACTGCATTGTGGGCGCATAATGAATATTTGCACATCCGGCATTTTACATTGTTCTCCATGCAAGAGTATGCAAATCTTTGTGTCCACAATGCACTGCTTTCCAGGAAGTAATAAGCAGTAGCTGTTATCCCCATTCATGTACAAAAAGAACACTCACGGCATGCTTCTTTGGCTCCCTCTGCAACGACGACTGTAGCATATTCCTTGCTTGCCTCGGTACTGCTCGCTCACCAACAAACTATGGTGATCGGTGTGACACCTTGCTCTGCAGTGCAGTCCCCATGGGTGTTCTCGGGTTGGCTGCCGAGCGTGGTCAGGATTTCTGCTGAACGCTCACGGCACCAGCAGTACTCTGCTTTTCCCTGTTGCTCGCTCCCGTTCTGGCTACAAACGGTGATACATTCTGAAGTGGGCATTACTTGAGAATTAATCCCCGCTTCAGAATATACCACATGTTGTTTTTGCACCAATCCACTTGGTAGAATTCTGTCTATGTTTTTTAGCCGTGTTACAAGGTAAAGTATTACATGCAATGTACATATAGTCACCGGGGAGCCAAGGAAATAAATACAGTTAAAACGAAGGCTCAGTCTATCACCAGGAGTGGTATTTGCAAGGTAATTGTAGGAGAGTAGTCCAATAGTTCGAGCACAGAACTGCAAACCAGGTGATACTGAGCTTCGCATCACAGCATAGCCACTGGCTTACACAGTTTTCATGCATTATATATTCCAGATGCTCTAGTCGGCTGAATAGGAGTACATGCTGGGCATGTGTTCCAAATGGTGTGTGCGTGAACAAGACTGGACAGAACAGTAGGCATGAAGACAGCACTGGTCTTCAGAGTAAGCCTGGTTAAATTTCTGCTTACCAAAGGGATCACAAGGCACCATGGATTGGGTCCAAGACAGAAGAGCTACTACAATACAGCGCAGTCAAAAACCACTCAAGACAAAATAGCACTGTTCAACATAGTGTTAAGGAAAAACAGCAACAGTGAAAAAAGAGGTAATTCTGCCACACAGCTCCGCACACTCCAATAGAGTAAAAACGAGAAAAGACGCCCAAAAGAATGCAACGAGAGGGGCAATTTACTCTCCAGAGGGACGCAACTCAGGGGAGTCAGAAGAAAGTTGGGGGGATTACTATTCTAAACTCGGGGGACACAAGTCGGGGAGCTGTTGAGGGGATTTACTATTGTAGACCCCAGGGGACACAGCTTGGGGAGTTGAGGGGTGGGGGATTTACTAGTCTAAACTCGGGGGGGGGGGGGGACGGAGATCACTGTAACCCAAAACCAGCAGCCACGACAAAAGTAATTAAACAAAACCCCATCCCAGTGATGGTGAGAAACACACTGACAACACAAGTCACCCACCACTAAGTCACACTCACATGACACATCGCAGCACCCGCGATAAAATGCAACCTGCTATTAAATACATGCCGTTATCATCACTCACGCTATCATGATAATGCGCATTTTGCCACAGACTAATTACCACACTGTTCTGTTCAGATGCCCCCTGGGTAATGGGTGGTAAATCTGTATAAAATAGTACATATTTGTGCAGCATACTTGTTGGTCCATGCTTATTTGGGGGGGGGGGGGCTTGATGGACCTTCCATTCTTAAATTAGTATGTTACTATGTGTGTTACAGTGTTACTGTGTAAGAATATGCTTGCTGAGGGAATGCTGTCGACATGTAAGTTCAGCATGATCCGGAATACAGAGTTGTGTCTTGAAAAGCATATAACCCCACTTGATAATTCAGTGGCACATGACAAATGCATTAAATTGTACTCGGAACACTTTCTTTTTCTGTTTTTTTTTTTTTGTGCTAACTGGGTCAGGAGGGCTAGGAAATACTTCCTGTTTTCAGCCTCATCCTGGGATGAGGGGGATACAGATGCAAACAGGTTGATACTGAATCAGGTTAAGCTGTTGGTGTTTCTGTTTTATTTTTTTAGTGAATGGGGGGAAATTTGGCCGGACACCACAGAAATTCCCCAGCTCTTTTAAGAAGTTCCTTGGAATCTTTAATGTCTGCTTGAATAAACACCACAACAGGCAGATGGGACCTCCTGTTAACGTCTCACGGCTCCTCTGACAACACATTGTGCCAAACACCATGCTGGGACATCGGTGTGGTTTCATTTAACCAAGGGAAGAGTGCCCCATAATGCTACCAGCACCACTTCCTGTAGCATCTGGTGTTCACTGACAGTCTTCCATCATATTCAAGGCCCCTGGAATTCTGCGGTTGCGGAATTTGCCGCAGAATTTGCATCATGTCGCAGAATATATATAGTGCCACAGAATTCATTGTTTTTGGTGAATTTTCATATAAATATACTGTTTTTCCATAGTGTCAGGCTTTCTTTCCCACCTCGTTTATCCTGAAGCCCCTCCTCTATGCTCAGCATATGATGTCATTGATGACATCACATCATATTTAGCCAATGACAGGACTACATTCTGCCAGAGAAATTATTAAATCATGCCGCAGAAATCAGAAAATGCTGCCGCAGAAGTCAAGGAGCCCTGCCGCAGAAATCAGAAAATTCTGCCGCAGAACACCAGGGGCCCTGATCATACTACTGACCAGGCCCAACCCTGCTTATTGTAGCTTCTGAGATCTAACGGGAATAGGTTTCAAGGTTGTAAGGCTGCAGTCCGTAGTATAAAAGTACTTTATATTCTGAATGCTGCTGAAATACATCACCTAACATGTATTCATTTTCAGAATATGCTTATACATACTCAGAATACTACGTCACATGCACGTTTATATTGTGAATATGTATCATATTCCGAATACTCACTATCTTGGTCTATAGTAAGTTATGAGACCTCCCTGTGCCCAAGCTGTAAAATTTAGTTGAAGTAGGACCCCACTGAAAATGAGATGTTTGTTTATTTAGAATATTTATACAGGAACATGGGAAATGCTAAATTAAAAAAACACAAAAACTTAAATCCATTGTGCTTGTCACTGTTCCTTATCATATAAATACATGTATCCATTGTTTAATGGAAAGTGCTACTAGTGCATTTTATGGGCATTGGCACTATGAAAAGGAAAATAACCAATGGAGGAAACCTCTGGGAACCCAAGACCTAGTGATCTGCTGTTTTCTCCTGGCTGTACTAATTCTGCTAGATGGCATGCTTTCTATGATGGTTCCTAATCCGGTGAATGAAACGCTGTATACATAAAGGATAATACATGACAGGGTGTGCAGTTGTAAGAGAATTAATGCATGCATTGGGTGGTTGTTAGGCATGGGGCATAGCCGAGTGCCATTACCACCTGAGAAGTGCATTATTCCCATGTGACTGCACACCCTGGAGTGGGTAATCCCACTTATAAAATGGGCTTTTATTTATTAAAAATATGTAGTTCAGGTGAGGTGTATGATTGTCAGAAAATGACCAACTATCAGGTGACACGTTTCGACCAGTGTGGTTACAGGATGTTTATGACTCATTTTATAAAGCAGTGTTATTCTCCATAAGGTACTGATCCAACTTGAGTTTAAACGATTCAGCACTCCTCACGTGCACTACTTTTTTAGAAGTTTGTTCCATAGGTTTTCCACTCTTTGTGTGAAAAAAGTTTCTTCATATTACCCCTAATTCAACCTCCCCTTAAGTGTAGAGTGTGCCCTCTAGTTTTACTTTTAAATGGGACAAACTTCTTGGGCATCCATGCAGTGTGTTTTTGCAGAGGCCTGTATGGTATCTCAGTTGGACTATCCTGGATAAATTAACCAAAAAAAAAAAAAGGTTTTGTTGTACAGTAATAAAGATGATCTCTAATGGTATAATATAGACTCCTGGATGAACTCGAATAATTAAACACTTAAAAAGAAAAACTAACGGTGCTGCTGCGGCATGTGCAACTCGAGTACTTGCATATTCCTATCAGGTTTGAAAATGAGATATGGAAATTGGTACACAGCTCCTCTTGTGCTGTGAATACACTAATCAGTTGATACAGCCGCAGTTCTACCAAGAGTGTTCTCATGAGATTGTTTACAATATATCTGGCAATATGATCAGATCCATATTGTCTGCATTGCGGTGACACTGCTTTCTTCCTCACCTAATTTTAAAGGGGCTGAGTGATGCCAGCCGCCTCTTGCTATTAAAACTGTTTCCAAGATTACACTTCTGGTAAAACTGTGTATTGTTAGGCAAATTTGAAGCCATTTGCTGTTCTCTTGCGCTTCATTACAGTGTAATTTCAACACTGCTACTCAAGCTACACTCGAGCCTTGCAGTGCCTGCTGGAAAGCTTTCATTATTCTAGAATGCTGTAGGTATCCCAAAATCTGGGCAGTCGTGAATAATGTTATGAGCACCTGTAGCATCTATCTCCAAACACCTGTCGCCCTCACAAACCAGTGAAAATAGAGTGAAGATGGGAATCCCCAAAAATGACTAGATACTTCCAATGGGGCTTTAATTGATGTCTTTTCTTTTCAGAACTGGTTGCAGAGCTGGCAGCAAGGCTTCAATGACAAGAAGACGTGCAAACTCGTGCACGTATGCAGAAGAAACCCTGGGGTTGAATACTGGTTGGGTGGGGTAATAATTATTGTGACTGAAGAGGAGAGGGATTTGGGAGTGGTGATTTTCAACAACCTCAAATTATCAGCAAATGTAACAAACTGATAGGGAAGGCAAACAGAGTACTCTGATGCATGATTGCATGATTTGGGGGCAGCAGCAGGAGAGAAGTGGTAATTTTGCCCTGTGCCTAACCCTGTCACAATTGTTGACTATTTCTTGGGTGAAACATAAGTAAGAGTGTCATCATGAAAGGAATCTGGATATTTTAAGAACAGATGACTTTAAAACTAGTGCTCACTGTGAGCAAGAGAGCTCATCAGGTTATTGGCAGCATCAGCAGGAACTTTAAAAGTAGAAATAGTGAGGTATTAATACCAATCTGCAGTTGCCCAGTGAGGCCACATGCAGAATCACGTCTTCAGTACTGGTAACCATATCAAAAGAAGAATATTGCTAGGTGTCCAGAGAAGAATGACCAGAATGGTCAGTGGACTAAGAACTCTGAACCACAGTGAACATGATGCAAGAGTAAACCTTTTTTCCCTGAAAGAAGACTTCCTAATGGTGATTTAATTCTAGTCTTTCAGGCCATAAGCAATGCTGAATTACTTAAAACCCTGTATCTTAACATTAAGGAGGGAGCAGCGGTAACACATAGTTACTGTTTTCAACTGGAAGGGTTGCTTTTTAACCTAGAGAAAACGTGCAACTTCTGTTCAGAGTTATTGATACTTGGAACATCTTACCTATTGTTACCAGTAACAGTATTTCTGAATTTAAAACCGAATTGGATGGATTTTCTTCCAACTGTGTTTATTTGTGAATCTTTGAACTGCATCTGAAGTAATGTGCATTTTGGAACCTCCATCTAAGGAAGAACATAAGCAGGCTAGAGACAGTGCAGAGGAGAGTGATCAAGATGGTACATGATCAACAAGTGAGAATGTTTGTGCAGAGACTGGAGAGTCTTAACATTTGCTCACTGGAGACCAGAAAGCAGAGGAGGAACATGATCAAAACATTTAAATACTTGAAGGATAATGAACACAAGCAAGGTGTTCACAGAGAGTGGCACTATTAATACCTGGTGAAATAAGAGAAAACTGGCAGGGGTAGGTTTAGAAAGGACATTAGGAAGGAATTTTTCATATTGCGGGGAATGATGGTTGGAATAGCCTGTCCAAGGATCTGATCAATGAAAAAATGGTGACTGTATTCAGGAGAGGGTGGGCTAGACATAAAGGGCTGGTTAAGGAAGCGGAGGTTCAATGCGAAAAAGTACAAGATTATGCACCTGGGTAGGGGGAACCCTGGGGAGAGCTACAGGATGGGGGGAGGTACTGACCATCACCAAAGAAGAGAGGGACCTAGGGATTATCATATCTGATTACCATAAGATATCAAAGCACTGCACAAAGGCTGCAAGGAGGGCCAGTGTCATGCTGGGGTGCAAAGGCAGAGGTATTACTAGTGGGAGGTGGGAAGTGGTGATGCCATTGTATAAAACACTGGTAAGGCCTCACCTGGAGTACTGCGTACAGTACTGGAGACCACACGTGTAAGGACATAAACAAGGTTGGGGCTGTCCAGAGACGGGCAACAAAGATGGTGCATGGTTTGCACCACAAAACATATGAAGAGACACTAAGAGACCTCAATATGTACTCACTGGAGCAGAGGAGAGGAGAGAAAGGGGCGACATGATAGAAACTTTTAAGTACCTCAAGGGCATAAACAAGGTGCAGGTGGGAGATCTTTTCAGTGTAGAAAATATCAGAACGAGGGGCACAATATGAAATTGGAGGGGAGATTAAGAGGCAACGTGAGGAAGTTTTTTTTTTTTCACAGAGAGGGTGGTGAACGCTTGGAATAGTCTGTCACAAGAGATGGTAGGAACAAGCACAGTGGAGGGGTTTAAACATGCTTGGGACAAGCACAGGGGAATCTTGGGTAGGAAGGGAGTGATGAAAAGCCTTTGACCACTAAGGGTGAGTGGATGCATACATGTATAGGGCCTACGGGCAGAGTGGATGAGCCTAGCGTTCCTTATCTGCCGAACATTTCTGTTTTTATGTTTCTGAGGTCAGGCAGTGGGCATGGTTGTGGACCCCCAGGGGACATGTCCAACCTTAAGGCAGACTGGATAAATAGGCCGCCTTCAGCTGGAGTTCTCTGTTTCGTTGTTTTTCCCCTTATGGTTTCCACTGTCCCCTGTGTTCAGGTTCACCACAGCTGCATTCTTTCTTTAGCCAGTGGATAAATGTACATTATCGAAAAATTGGATTAAAAGGAAAAGCTTGACAAAATGTTCTTACTCAGAGGTTAACCTGGTAACAGGCTGCTGAAGAAAGTTGTATCAACAGGCTTTAGAGACCAGCTGAGACCTTTCTGGAGAAAGTGGAACTATAAAGCTGCTGTTGGCTTCCTGTTTCATCATAGTGATGTCATTGTTGGGGACAGAATAAGGTAATGGCAGCTGAGTAGATATAAGATGAATAATAGTAATGGTAATATTTTTGGTCACATTACACAGTGAAGCTGTGTATAGCTGCAAATAACTGTCAAAGAAGAATCTTTGTGGTAAACTGTTGCAAATATAGCCCCTCTCTGGCGCCGTCCTGGAGAGGGCCACTGCTCCTGCTTGCCGTCTGTTACAAGGCCCAGGGGTCTGGGTTCCCAATAGCTGACCTACGGGGGTCCTATCCCAAAGAAAAAAAAAAAAAAGTCAGTGCCTCCATCAGAGTACATATTAGTGGGTCTGATTACCAGCAGTACAACCCCCAGGATGTCGTACCAACCCACCTCCCCAACAGTTACCCCAACATGGACGTACCAAGTTCGAACCTCCCCACATTCAGTTAAAACATTTACCTTTTCCATTTCATCCAATAAACAGGCTCACTAAAATTAGGCTCTGGATTCTTCTCTGCTGCAAAACAGTAACTCCACGGTTTATTTACAAGGGGAGGGTTTTAGGAATGGGGTAAGAGGAATAGAGGTCACCCACGCTTTTGATTCTGCATTTCCCCAAATCACATTTCCCTTTTATTCAAACCTTCATCAGTGCAGCCACCATATCTAACTAGCTAACTGCTGCAAGTATAACCCAAGCCCAGACCCACTGGTCCCAGTTTGTTTAGCCACATAGTCCGGTACCTGGGTACCCAGATTTAAAGTTGCATGCCTGAGGTGCAGCTGGTAGCCAGTGTTGGCATGCATAAGGAATTTAACTTTTTACATTCCTTTCTTTTGGTTGGAGCTAAACCTTTACCTTTTCCCTCTAGTCCTTAGCTCTACCTACTGCCTTAGTGGGCAAACATAGTTACAGTCCCCAGGTGCAGGGCAATTCCTGCAATTTACTCACGGTTCTGCAGAATCAGTCCTTAAATGGCACAGTTCACTGAATTCCTGGGGATTGATGGATCACAGGCAGAACCGGGAACAATGCTTGAATAGGGGCACAGAGGCTGCAGCTTGCTCTCTCCATCTCTCTCTCGCTAGCAGATCTTGTAGCTTGTCCCCTTCGGCCAATTACAGGCCCTGTTGCAGGGCATGTGCGCGCAAGGCCTACCACCTGAGGAGGTTGTGGGGTCTAAAACTGCAGGAGAATTCAAGAATGCATGGGACAAACATAAGGCAATTTTTCTGGGGGGTAGGAAGAAATAGGCTGTTGGTTAAATAGGATTTGCAGCTTATCCTCTAGGTAGGGAAATGGGCAGACTAGGTGGGCCAAGCGGTCCTTATCTGCCGTCAAAGTCTATGTTTCTATAATTAGATATTCTGTTCTGCAACTTGCCAGAGAGAGAGAGAGAGGTGGCCTTAACCTCCCTGACCTCAAAAAGTATGCGATGGCAGCACAGTTAAGGGTAGTCCTACACTTGCTAAATAAACAGTATGATGCACACTGGAAACAATTAAAAGTAACCTAGGGAGACCTATACAACACTCAGGAGCAATTTTTTGGGATGCCCCCCCAAGTGCCAAGGGATAATGAATTATCCGAAGTTCACCAGGGAACCCTTAAAAATATGGCTTAAGGTAAGTAATGATTAGGAAAAGGAGTGGTCAGAGTGCTCCTGCTGGGGGATTCTATGATCAGGGGTGTCAAATGGGATAGGGAGGAAGAAGCCTGGCCAGTTAGAACAAGATGCTTCCCTGGACTAACGGTGCACAGGGCTAAGCCCGAGGTATATCAGCTGGCAAAGGATTGTGGGGGTTCCCCAGACATACTGGTCCACCTGGGTACAAATGACATCGAGGGAAATAGCGAGCTAGAGATAAAGGCAAGATTCAGGGAGCTTGCCAGGGTCTGTCATGACATAGGATGCACAGTTTCCTTCTCAGAAATCCTGCCAGTGCCAAGGGCTAGTGGGGAACACAAAAGGAAGATTAGGGAAATAAACCAGTGGCTCAGGGAGTGGTGTGAGGCCAGAGGGTATGGGCTGGTGGGGGATTGGGGGGAGACCTGGGAGGATAAGGAGCTGTATGCTAGAGATAGACTACATCTCAATTTGGAGGGAGGGAATCCTTAAGTTGAAAATAGGGGTTCATTGGTGAAAAGTGGGGTTTAAACTTGTGAAGGGATGGGAGAAAAAGGCTGTCAAGGGGTGCCGATAAAGGAGGGACTCTGTCTCCACCCCTGGGGACCAGGAGGATTGCAGGAAAGGCCGACTGGCAAAGTGCAGACCAGGGAAAACAGAATCCCCATGGGAACATGACTAGGAAATGAACTATAGGGAAAGGGTGGAAGGTAGTCTCATAAATGCCAGGAGCTTAGGCAATAAAATGCCTGAGCTCCAGGCGATGCTAACTGAGGGAGCAGGGATGTGGCAGTGGTCACTGAGACTTGGGCCACTGCAGGACATGACTGGGACCTGAACCTGGAGGGTTACACTATGTTCAGGAAGGACAGGGGAGGGAAGGGAGGAGGGTAGCAATGATAGTCAAAACTGCATTGGCATAGGGGGAGTAGAGGAGGCGGAGGGAACCGTGGAGGCGATTTAACACCTTGATAACAAGGGAGGGCAAGAGAGAAAATAGGAGTGGTGTATAGACCCCTGCCCTGGCGGAGGAGCTGGAGGACAGTCTGGTGGCAGACGTTGGGAGGCACTGCAGACTGGGCAGAGGAACGTGGTGGTGTTGGGGACTTAAACATGCCAGGAACAGACTGGGAGACTATGACATCCTCTGTGACCAGGGAACAGAGGTTGTTGGATGTCTTTCAAGACGGCTGCTTCTAACTCAGCAGGTGAGGGAACTGACCAGGAGGTGCTGGATGTGGTCCTGGCAGACAGTGACCAGATTGGGGGCCTGGAGGTAAGGGACCCATTAGCGGGAGTGACCATGCCATGGTCTGGTTCTGCCTGGACCTAGGAGGGTAGAAGGCTGCACAAAGACGGAAGTAACTGACTTCAGGGGGGGCGGATTTTAAGGAAATGGGAAGGATTCTTAAGGAGCATTTGGATGGGATTGGGTCAGACATGGACGCTGATAGTAGGTGGGAAATCATCAGGAGAGGGGTGCAGGATGCTACCAGCACCTGTGAAAGAGAAAGACGAAAATGCGGTAGGGCCCAAAAACCCTGCTGGTGGACCAGGGAGGTCTAGGAGTTGGTGCGGGGAAAGAAAGCAGCCTATAAGCAATTCAAGTGCTCAAGGAGTGAAAGGGATCGAGGGAGTACGAGCTGATGGCTAGAAGAGCCACCAGAGTGGTGAGGGGCGGCCAAGGCAAGGAAGGAGCAGAACCTGGCCAGGGAAATTAGGAGAGGAACACGGGGTTCTTTAGATACATTGGGGAAAAACGAAGGGTGAAGGGGCAGATTAGCATGATTAAATCAGGGGAGAGATGGGCACAAGACCCGGGGGAGCAGGCTGAGGTACTAAATGAGTACTTCACCTCAGTTTTCACCAAGGAAAATGGGGGTGCTGCATCATACATGGGAGGAGACAGAGATACTGAGGAGGGGGGGACCCTTACCGATCGGCGGGTCTGGGGAGAGGAGGAGGCATCACTGGCAGGTGGGAGGAGGGCTAAGCAGGGAGAAGAGGTACCAGAAGTGGAAATCACAGCAGAGAGTGAGGAAGCCTCAGCTCCTTTAAGACGGAGAAAGCACCGGGCCAGATAAATTACATCCCAGAGTGCTGAAGGAACTTATGGATGTCCTGGCAAACCCTGGCGGAGCTTTCACCATCTCTGAGGACAGGGTGGGTGCCCCAAGACTGGAAGGTGGCGCATATAGTGCCTATCCACAAGGGGGGATCAAGGGAGGTGGTAGGAAACTACAGGCCTGTCAGCCTGACATCGGTGGTGGGCAAGGTGATGGAGGGCATTGTCAAGGAGAGGCTAGGGGGGGACCTGGATAAGTCAGGGTGCCTGGACGATAGACAGCATGGATTCATCCCGAGGAAATCGTGTCAGACAAACCTGGTGGAGTTCTATGACTGGGTGACAAGTGCCTTGGACCTGGGTAGACCAGTGGACGTCCTCTTTCTAGACTTCAGCAAGGCATTTGACTCTGTTCCTCACGTGGGCCTGTTGGATAAGCTGGAGAAATGGGGGTGGGGAACCAGATGATCAGATGGATAGGCAATTGGCTCCAGGACTGGACCCAGAGGGTCGAGTTGGTGGATAGTCTCATCCCCAAGGAGGGTCATTAGTGGGGTCCCACAGGGATCAGTCCTGGGCCCCTTCTGTTCAACGCCACGATCTGACATAAGGACAGGAATCAGGAGGTAGATGAGTCTCTTGCAGAAAACTCAAACTGGGGCGGTGGTGGATGGGGAGGAGGGGAGGGTGGCCCTACAGGGGGACCTGAAGGCTCTGGAAACATGGTCTAGAAAGTGGAAGCTGAGGTTCAATGCAGGTAAATGCAAGGTACTCCACCTGGGGGCCAGAAACCCAGGCCAAGTGTACACCCTGGGGATGCTACAAGTCTCGATGGCTGAGAGGGACCTGGGGGTGGTGGTGGATGTCAAGATGAACAACTCTGAGACTTGTAGGAGGGCAGCAGCCAAGGCCAACAGGATGCTGGGATGCATCGCTAGGGGGATCACCTCCAGAAGGAGGGAAGTGATACTCCCTCTGTATAACTGCTTGGTGAGGCCGCACCTTGAGTACTGCGTGCATTTTTGGAGGCCACACTTAAAGAGGGACATTAACCTCCTGGAGAGGGTCCAGAGGAGGGCAACCAAAATGATTTGGGGCTTGGGGGACAGGACCTATGGGGAGAGGCTCGAAGAGCTAAATATGTACAGATTGGAAGAGAGAAGGGACCGGGGGGACATGATAGAGGTCTTCAGGTACATGAAGAGGGTAAATAGGGGAGGAACAGTCAGGGTGCTTCGAAGGAAGGAGGAGGGGGCCACTAGAGGGCATGGGTGGAAGCTGGAGTGGGGAAGATTCAGGGGAGAAAGGAGGAGGTGCTACTTCACTGAGAGGGTGGTGGAGCCATGGAATGCACTGCCTAGGGGGCTGGTGGAGGCAGAGACAGTGGAGGGGTTCAAGAGGGGATGGAACAGGTACAGGGGAAGGGTTCTGGAAGCAAAATCCAATGCAGCAAGAATATCCGGAACTGGGAAGGGAGAAGCCAGAGAAGGCGAGGGGGACAGCAAGGTCAGCACCCAGGGTGGGGGCTGACCAAACGAGCAGACACGAAAGACCATTAGGCCTATTCTGCTGGCATTTTAGTATGTTAGTATTATTTTACATTCCCTGAAAAATTGTTCTTGGGAACACTGAAGTATGATGCAGATTGGACAGCAGGTCCCTCAGGCCCCTATGTAGTTCAATGGCAGAGATATGGCAGTGCAGCTGTTTACATCGGAGAAACTGGTAGATGCTTTGCTGACCGTTTTAGGGAACATTACAGTGCAGTCAGGAATGGAGACACTGATAAACCCACTGTATCCCACTTTATCTCCAGGGACCACAGTGCCAATGATCTTTCTGTTTGTGTCCTTCAGTAGAGCTTCTGGGATTCTGACCATAGAAAAAACATGGAAACCAAGCTGATCATCCGCCTTGTCTCCCAGCAGTTCTCTGGTTTAAATGATAGACTTATTTTCTACTACTATCTTTCAGCCACTCCCTCTTTTCCCTAAAGTCGAGATTTGAGAGCTCTGCATGAATGGGGTTTCTTGTGAGCTTTATTCCCAAGTATCTCATCTCTTGTCTGTGCCACTTAAAGGGGAAGTCTCTTTTGAAGTGGGAGGGAGGGATGTAATTGTGCGTCAATACCTCGGTTTTTGATTTGTTCATTTTATATCCTGCTAGCTTACCAAATGTTTGTAGGTGGCATTTTATTCATTTTCCAGTTAGTGGGCAGAACAGGTCTCCTTCCCTTTGTCTCCCTTCAGAAAGAATATCACTTGCCCCATAAATATTTTACTTATTTACATCTTAAATCATACCTTCAGCCGTATGAACAGTCACTCGCGGCTCTAAGTGAAAACTCTACCCAAATAATACGACTGTTACTGTTACATGGGTCTAATTGCAGAGAGTCGCGGAGGAGCTCCTCCACAAATTTTAAAATCTCTCTCCCTTCCTCGTTCTCCGGAATCCCATGTATTCTCAGATTATTCCTGCGCGATCTGTTTTCCAAATCCTCACATTTCTCTTTTAAAGCATGCTGTTCATCTAGCAAGTGCACTACCATGCGTTCCAGCCTGTCAGTCTGATCATCTAATTCAGTGTGTTGTGCTTCAACTTCAGTAACATGAGATGAAAGTTTACTGATTTCTGTAGTTAATTCTGACCGGAAAGTACGAACCTCGGTCCTGAATTCCTGCTACTCTGCTAGAATGGTAGCATTGCTGGGTTGTTGAGAGGAGGCCCCATTTGGAGCCGCCACGTCTGGTTGAATCTCTGCAGAGCTCAATGAAGAGTGAGATAATCCTGCCGAATCCTTGCTTCTAGGGGTGCGTGCAGTCCTTTTTTTGCCTCTCATTTAATGCTGTGGCTCTCCCCGATATTCTTTTTTGATTATTTTTGCGTTTTATTTTTGAGAGTCTGTTTTTAGCCCAGGATCAACAGAGCTAGGTTTTACCCTTGCATCCCAGTCAGTAATGTCACTGGAAGTCTGTGCAGTCTACTCAAATGTATTAATTATCTATTTTCTGTATTACGTAGGAATCTTACATTTTGTGTTGTCAAGTTTTGTTATGTCTCTGCTGTTTTGCATCCTGACGTAGAACCTTTGTAAAAGAGTGTATACGCAAAGGTTGTATCAGAATTACCAAGTAAATAAATAAAAAGAATATAATATACCACATTAGTGGAGGTGCATGAGAACTCCTTGGTGATATGAAAAACCCCTGTAGGCCCCCAAATTTCAGTCACACTAGAAATAAATTTGCAGGTGTAGCAGCGAGTTCTGTTGCAAGGTTTGGTACATGGTAGGGAGGAACTGTTAGGGGCAGGAAGATTGCTTCTTACCAGGAGATTCCGCAGGTTGGGTGGCCGGCGCTAGGAGGCAATAGGTGGTTCTGTAAAGGAAGCACCAATGTTGGGGTCAGTTTGCAAAATAGGAAAGTTACTGATGATGATCCTGTGAAGAGAAGGTGTGCTCTGATGGAAGGGAAGCGCTAGTGAAATTCGTCGTCGTTCTTGCGTGACAGTATCCTTCCTACGGGAGTCAAGGTTACGGGGCCTGTTACTGACTTGGGAGAGTGCTCTGACCACTGTGCTTTTGGAGTATTCCCCTGTTAATGAAACAGCTATGCATTATTTGGGCCTGCTCAGCAAAATCATCATCTTCACTGCACTACCTATGAAGTCTAAGAAACTGTGAATGTGGCAGGCCATTCTTGACATGTTTAGGATGGAAGGAGCTGTGGAGGAGGAAACTGTGTGAGTCAGTGGGTTTGTAATAAACTGATGTTTTCAGACCAGTGTTCTGCACTGACAGTTTGAAATCCAGAAAAGGCAGTATAGAGGAGGATATTTCAACAGTGTACTGAAGGGAAGCATGGGCTGTGGTAAACTTGTCCAAGAAGATTTGGAGAGTCTCTCTGGAGCAGGAGGTGGCCCCTACACAGTCGTCTATGTAGTGTTTGTAGAGGTCAGGCACAGTCCCTGTGAATGAGAGAAAAAAATGTTCCTCCACCAAACCCACAAACAGATTGGCAAAGCTGGGACCCATCTTGGTACCCATGGCAACTCCACTGACCTGCTGAAAAAAACTGTTATTAAAAGAAAAAGCATTAAGTTTAAGAACAAGTTCTGCCAGATGGGTTAGTGTGTGTGTGTGTGTGTGTGTGTGGGTGGCTGCTGGACGTCACGCTTATTCAGAAAATGCTGCAAAGCTGTCAGACCATCATTGTGGGGTACAAAGATAAACATTAGCTAGGCAAAGATGGGTACAAACTTAAGATCCGAGACCAGGTACCCTAATGATTACTTGGAGGGACAATCACGAACAGGAGTTGCATCAGTAAACTAGGGAATACTGTGAAGGGGGGGAGGCAGAAAGCACCAGAGGAGAAGACAGGGAGGCAGGAAGCAAGTGGGGCAGGGGAGTAGGGAGACAGGTAGAGAGGACGGGTTAGCGGGGAGAGGTAGGAAGAAGGAAGAGCCAAGAGTGAGGCCTTGTCATAGAGGAATAAATATACATAGTGGTAGAGGAGAGGAGTTAGAGAGGGAGGGGGAGAGAGGGGTAAATAGAAAGAGCAGCCAAAGTGGCCTTGTCATGGTGGTATATACCTGTTTGGGACATGGGACAGGGGCGGCAGGGTGTAGCAAAGGATCTGACTCTGGTGGCATGGGGCAACAGGAGAAATTGTCCCAACTGTGGTGGCAGGGAACAGGGTGCAGCACTTTGCCCTGCCTTGTCTTATGGCAAGTGGCAGCATGCAGCAGCAGCTCTTGCAGTGGAGGCATGGGGCTCTAGGGCACAGCAGGCCACAGCAGCCTTGACTATGTAGACAGGCACAGGGTGCAGCAGCCTGGGATGTGGTGGCAGAGACAGAGGACTGCATTGTGCGGATGCCTCAACCATGTGACAGGACACAAGGGGGCATCAGGATACAGAAGCCCTGACTGTGGGACAGGGTGCTTGTGGCGCAGCAGCCTTGCCCAGTTGGGGCAATTGAAGTGGGTAGCAGGTGCAGCAAATACTCCACCTCTGGTGGCCTGGGGCAGCATTGTGCAACAGCCCCAAGTGTGAAGGCAGGGGACCTGGGACTCCAGGGCTTAGCAGAGCACAGCACCCTTGACTGTGGAAAACGGGAACAGGGGACAACAGGGTGCATTGTCCCTGACTGTGGAGGTGGGGGACAGAGGGAAGCAGGGTGCAGCAGTCTCATCTGTTTGTGCAGGGGACAGCAACCCTGACTGTGTGGAGAAGACAGTGGGCAGCGAGGTGCAGCAGCCTCAAATGGGGGCAGGAGACGGGGGTTTGTGGGGCTGGGGAAAGGGGGCAGCAGAGTGCTACTGCCTCAGCTGTTGAGCAGGAGACCAGGGCATCAGAATGCCATATGGTATTTCTAGTTATACATAACACATACGAACATACGAAGAAGCCAGCAGAAGAAGGCCATTTGGTCTATCAAGTCTACTCGTATTGCAGGGTCCATAGCTTGAGCTAATGTCCCTGCCCTCCCTCCCCACTCCTCCCATCCTCCCTACCCATGACCCTTACCCTCCCCCTATGCCTGACTCAGTCTCCCTTAAAGCTGTCCACTGTCTTCAATGAGATTACCGTTTCTGGCAGCGCATTCCAAATGTCCACCACCTTCTCTGTGAAGAAGTGCTTCCTGACCTCCCTCCTAAACCTCCCACCCTCCAGCTTAAGACTGTGCCCGCTCATGTTATGGTTGCCACTCAGCTTAAAGAGACTGTCCTTATCAGTGTTATTTATCCCTTTCAAGTACTTGAAGGTCCCAATCATGTCCTCTCTCTTTCATCTTCCAGGGAGTATATGTTCAGTGCCCTCAACCTCTCCTCATATGCCTTACCCTGCTGACTGGCTATCATCTTTGTAGCCCTCCTCTGGACCTTCTCCAGCAAGTTAATGTCCTTTTTGAGGTGTGGGCACCAGTACTGAACTCCATACTCTAGATGCGGCCTTACCAGTGACCTGTACAAGGGCAGTATGACCTTCGCTCTCCTACTACTGATCCCCCTAGGTATGCATCCCAGCATCTTGTTTGCCTTTGCTGCTGTTTTCTTGCACTATGTGGAGTGCTTCAGGTCATTAGTGATCATCACTTCCAGGTCCTTCTCCTCCTCTGATGCAGATACTTGGACTCCACCCAGGTAATACTCTGTCCTAGGATTCTTGGCTCCAGTATGTATAACTTTGCATTTCTTGGCATTGAAGCCAAGCTGCCATATCCTGGACCACCTCCCTAGCTTTTCCAGATCTTCCTGTAGGTCCTGTATCCCTTTAACTGTGTCCACTCTTCCACAGAGTTTGGTGTCATCCGCGAATAGGCACATTTTGCCCTTAATGCCATTTCCAGTGTCACTGATGAAGACATTGAACAACACTGGCCCAACACCGAGTCCCTGTGGGACCCACTGGTTACCTGTATGGTGCCAGATAACTCCCCCCCCCCCCAACGACTCACCCTCTGGGTTCTGTCCTTCAGCCAGTTTTCCACTCATCTGGTCATCTTTTCCCTAACCCCAAGATCCACCAGTTTCCTAATCAACCTTTTGTGGGGCACAGAGTCAAAGGCCTTGCTGAAATTAAAATAGAGGAGGTCTACCGCTTGGCCCCTATCTACTGTCTTAGTGACACAATCAAAGAAGTCAATCAGATTTGTTTGACACGATCTCCCTCCATGAACCCATGATGCCTTGCATCCTGGAGACCATGCTCCTCTAGATATTCTACCAACCTCTTCTTTAGTATGCTCTCCATGAGCTTGCCCACAATGGAGGTCAGACTGACTGATCTGTAATTCCCTGGGTCATCCTTGGGACTGCTTTTGTGAAGCAACACTACATGTGCTGTTCTCCAGTCCTGCGGTACTATGCCTATTATACACATACTTGATGTATTTTCACACAGAAGCCCTCAAAGAACTGAATTTTGTCAGTTCATACAGTATTTGTCCGTCTTTCGGATGGGACGTTAAACCGAGGTCCCATCTGCCTGCTCTGGTGGTAGTTCAAGTGAATGGTAAAGATCCCATGGCACTTCTCGAAAAGAGCAGGAGAATTTCCCCGGTGCAATGGCCAAATTTCCTCCATTCACGAAAAATTCCACCAACAGCTTCATCTGGTTCAAGGTCAGTTGGCATTCATCTGTATCCCCTTCCCCAGGTCGTGCCTGAAAATAGGCAGAATTTGTCTAGAGCACTTACATGGTCAACAAAAACAAACATGTTCCTAAAATAGCTGAGTGTGGCAGATACCCGTTTGTCAATCTGACATAACGACAAACTTGTTCTCAGATGAACCTATTTTTGGAGGCTACATCAAAGACACACTGTTTCTATGACTTAGCAAACTTTAGATTTATTTTATATCCATTAAACAACCCTGTGTTATATAGCCAGAAAACAATGCAGAGTTTTGATGAAACAGAACTGACAGCTGTAATACAGACAAGGTAATTTCTCACATCCATTCATTCATACCACAACAGTTCAGCTCTCAAACTCAAATGATCAACTTTTTATGAGAACAGTACGATAGATTTTAAGCTAATCTATCTAAACACAAACCAGATGGGTTAGTAACAAACTCTGAAAACAATTAGCTCTAAAGACTGCTTTGACTGGGAACTGCAACAGCTTCTTCGGTCAACCAGGGATTTAATTATTGTAGCAGCAGTCTAGATAAGAATGATGGCATTGTTCACTGATAGGGACAGAAACATCTTCACTGTTTTCAGTTACTGCAGAGCACATTAACAGATGCTGATTTAAAGAAAACCACAAAATCAAACAGCATGATATTTTAAGGGAACACTAATCATGACACAGGGACTTGAATTCAAGTGACTGCAACCTCTTCTTAAATATGTGCTTTTGACTTTTAACATGGCAGTTGAACCTCACTATTTTTAGTTTAAAAGGGTCAGAGTTGTGTTGGCCAAGTGGCGGGAAGGGCTGAGGCACTTAACACCTTACCTCCTTCAATGCCAGTGACCCGGGTTTGGAAACGGACATGGGTAGTGCGAGGGCCAGCCAGGGGAAAGAGGATCGAGCATCCCAGCAGATGGTTCACCTCTATCTGGGGGAGGGGTAGTGTGTCCTGCTGCTTGTCTGCCATCAGGAGGTGTCCAGGTGTTAACACAGCTTGAGCAGACAATGTTAAAAGACCAGTCATGGGCATTTGAGGACATTTTCTTGGAGGCGGAGCTTGTCACTACGCCATTGCACGTAGTGCGGTTGCCAGGGGAGAAAAACAGGAACCCCCCCCATCGCCGTATGTGACTGCCCTAGTGGGATTCCCGAGTACTGCTCCATGTGGATCCCTGCTGGTGTGATAGCAGTGGGAGCGGCAGATAGGATTGGGCGATCCTTGCCATGAACCCGATGGCAGGAGTAGGTGGCAGCAGGAGGCAAAAAAGCTGTATGGGAAAAAAAAGGGGGTCAGAGTTATTGGTGGGGGGATTAACTGTGTCCCTTTTAGTATTTATTTATTTTAGTTTTGTTGACCAGAAAGGAGGGCTAGACAACACTGCTTCTTTCAGCCTTATCGGGGAGGGGTCGGTACAGAAATAAGCCGACTGAAATTATAGAATGTGCAAGGAAAATCTGCATTCTGATTGGCCAAAACATATTTAGACCCATTGGTTTGGGACACTATAACCAATGGGTATGAACAAGTTCTTGTAATCTGGACGCAGTACCTCAATTTAATCCTTGTGCATTATTTATAAACTAAGAACAGCTGCCATTTTTACCCACTGCCCCCAACAGTTTTCTCCCCACTACAAAAATTAAACACCCCCAGCACCCATGTACATGTGTTTTTACATCAGCTGCCTGAAGCAAACATCACTTCCGACCATTCCTCCTCTCTCCGTAATTGACACGCCCTCCTGCACTGCATATGACAACAGCGGTATTTTCTGTAGTGCGGCTGCTGCAGATGGAAGCGTGCAGCCAGCATGCCATCACATCAACCACGCTGGTTTCAAATACTGGCACTCGCTCCAGCAGCTCGCTACTAACTCTAACTACTTCACTCCCTGACTACCAAACAAGGTTGTATACCATGCAACTTGCTCACTACCAAACCGATTCAATAACTGATTACTGACACGCCCACCTACACTGCATATCACAACAGCAGCATTTTCTTCAGTGTGGCTGCCGCAGATGGAAGCATGCAGCCGACATGCCATCATGTCAACCCCGCTCGCTTCATATACTGAGTCTCACTCCAGCAGCTTGCTCCCAACTCTTAAGTACTTCATTCCCTCACTACCAAACAAGGTAAAATAACTACATTGGGGGCCGGGGGGAAGCATGCTGCAGATAACTGAGAAACCACATGAAATAATAGCACAGTAACACTTCAGTTCCCCATAGTAGCATACAGTGGCAGAGGAACTATTTAACATCTAATTTAAACTTTTTTTTAATTTTCTTTTCTAATTCTGTACTTAATACATATACAGTGGTGCCAGAATGGTTTGAAAAGTGGTAGGGCGAAGGACGTAAGGGGTACATTTTCCCCTATTAAATATATTACCATGATAGCAAAAAGTGATAGGGCGACTTATGAAAGTAGTAGGGCCATGGCCCTAGTGGCCCCCGTTCCATCACCTATGTACACACACACACATATATATATATATATAGGAAATTACCCATTTTATAAGTGCAATAATACACTTCAGGGTGTTGGTTGCGCTGCCACGAGCATGCTTCCAGGGGCTGAAGGCACTTGGCCTGCAGCCTCATGCCTTTTTCTACACTCCTAGGTATGTGGTTGTGGCAGCACAACCAACACCGTGTTGTGTCTTATTGCTTACATGAACTACATTAAACTATTATTTAATGATTGGGGGAAATTTAGCCAGGACACCAGGGCAATTCCTCTACTCTTTCTTACTGGTATTTAAATGATTGGGGGAAATTAAGCCAGGACACCAGGGTGATTCCTCTACTCTTTTTGAAGTGTCATAGGATGTTTAACATCCACCTGAACAATCACCAGAAAACTTTTGACTTCATTGTCTAGAAACAGTGTATTTAAAAAAATAGAAAATTCAGCAAGAAATTTATTTAAAATGGTTGCCAAGAAAAAGCACACCGAGTCAGTGCTCATTTCCAAATGTGACCTGGGGGAAGAGACAAATAGAACACTAAAGTACAATATTGAAGTGAAAATGGCAACTGACAGGGAAAAATTAGAACTAACAAACGTAGTTGCAAAGTGAAAACAAAATATACATTGTACAAGAGGAATGCCAGATGAGAAAATATGCACTAAAAATAAAGGGTAAACAGGGAAGAGTGATCAGAGGGCCGGCACCACCCTTGCTACAAGTCATCCCTATGGAACTTCCTAAAAACTGCATCTACCTGCCTGTGTTCAGCATAAACCCAGCATCCCTAGGGGGGGCCCCCGGTGTGCAGTTTCTCCTAGCGCTGTCTCCTCTGCTGATTACCCTCCTTAGGCACTTACCGCCCCAGGTGGAATGGCGTTATTGCTCTTAATCATTATCCGCCCCTGGTCTAGCACTGAGTCCTCTCTTTCACTACAGTCGTCTAGGTCAGGCTAGAACACACATATGTACTCCTAACAATTTTGATGTTTTGCTCCTGCTTGTGTTGTTCTTGATGCGAATTCCTATTTGTTGTTTGATGTTATCACTGTATTACCCACTGTCAGAGCATGTTGCTCCTGTATGTATCCTGTACTGTATTACCCACTGTCGGAGCACATGGCTCCTGTATGTAACCCATGGCTCCTGTATGTAACCTCTACCCTATATCTTGTGTTCATGGATACCCTGCAACTCTCCCAGGTCGCACCTGAAAATAGGCACTTTGCTGTCTAGTGTGCTTACCTGGTTAACAAAAGCAAATAAATAAATGAATAAATATAAGGGATAAGGACACTAGCAGGCTCAAAGATACAGTCTAAGGCTTCAGAGGCATGGGCTGCGAGAGAGTGCAGCACCATGAAAGCAGGGATGGGGAGCAGGGATTGGGGGTGGTAAGGCTTGTTTGCGAGGCAGGTAGGGGTGGATTAGTCATCCAATAACTGGCTAATGGAAGGTAGCGTCTATTTAATATTTGCCTTACAAAGTGTAGTTTTATTGTTCTGAAGTATGCCATGGCATCTTTACACTCGCTGCATGTTTTAAACCCCCATTTGTTTTCTGGATTATGTTTCTGCAGTTTGATAGCTGCATAGAGTCTATTATTATGCAACACCTGAAACTCTTTTTTTTATGCATTCCATCGGAAAGCCACATTTTGTGTTCAGTGCAGGCAGTGAAATTAAAGGTACAAATCCATTATCTTTTCTCCATATTTCTTTTTTGGGTGGAAGATTAATTTACAGGAGTACCTGCAAACAATGGATTTTAAATGGGACGGTCCCAGGATCGGATGTCCACCAGTCACATTTTTATTTTGGTAGGATGTTATTTAAATATTTTTCAAACGGGTTCAGGCATTTTATTTGCAGGAGTGGAGTAAAATAAAAAGTCCATGGTTCCAAATTTGGACGTCACGCCAAATGTTTTGAGGCAAAAATACTTCACACATCCCTCACTGGGGAAGATCAAGAGATGCTAATCATGGTTAAAATTATATCAACCATTTTTGACTTCCATTACAGTTAAAGGAAAACTACACCCAAATCTTGAAAAAATATATGTTGTGCAGAGTGTTTTAATTTGTATGTGAAGTTCTAGTGTTCCCTTCCCTCTGACTGGTATTAGGAATTTTTCCTAAATTAGCCTGCTAGCTTTAGGGTAGTTTTACGACCCCTGGATATCTCCATATCAAATAGTTTTATTGCATTTCTTTGTCCTACAGTGCACCTTGTTTCATGTGATGGTGATGTAGCAGAGCCCATAAATACAGCAGAAAGCATTGCATTACAATCAGTTCACAACAACAGAGATGGCTATATTTTAAAATCTGTAGAATTCAGCTTGGTGACCACCCTCTTCCTAAATGTTTTACTGTCCTGAAAAACTTTGCTGCTGGTAATTTTTGTGCAGCTTGTAAAGCTTCCAAGATATTTAGTTTGTTTGGCATGCATGTGCTGAATGTTGGGTCTCTCTTGCATCACAGTCACATGAGACAAAATGCACTGTGGGAACCAGAAATACAATTACACTATCAGGTATGGAGATCCCCAGGGGTCGTAAAACTAGCATAAAGCTAGCAGGCTAATTTGGGAAAACCTCCTAATACAAGTCAGAGGGAAGGAAACACTAGAACTTCACATACAAATTAAAACACTCTGCACAACATACATTTTTTCAGGTTTTGGGTGCCACCTAACTTCTGTATTTCCATTTTGGAAGTGAACTGCTCTCCCACCCCGTTTTTTGGAAGTTTTATTTTATATTTTTTAATAATCAAAGTTTATTAAGTTAAACTTTATTAAGTTTCCTTTTGGTCCACAATAGACAAACAATACAACATAGTCCGTGCATTACATTTAGCCTCATCAGGAGCCATTGAACGTTAGGTAGGGTGACAAAAAACATTGGCAGGTAGTGACATTATAAATTCTTAGCTTCTGTACATTGGTAAAACTCTCCCTTCGCCCAACCTCGCCTGTATTGCAGTCCCTTCAGAGTTCTGTGATCTTCTTCAAGGATGTCTTTACCCTTAGGCCACACCTTTGGCATCCAGGTGCAAGAACTTTGGGTCTAAATGGACCAGAGGGGCCTAAGGAAAGAGATTATCTCGAAGATCTGCTGTTCTGGTACATAACTGTTCTTTTTGAGGAACAAAGTCAGGGTCAGTAGCTACCACATATGTTAACCATCTCGCCCCATCTCTTTGGTCCCTTCTCCATCTGCTAACGAACTGAGAAGGTCAATGGTTCCTTCTCATAAATGCCCACCACAAGCTGGTGCCATTCGCCAAGTTGGGGAGGGGATTTGTTTAGCTACTTTTTGGTTAGACCTTTTTCACTGCCACAGTTAAAATGACCATCATATATATTTTAGCAGCATCTCATTCTCTGTGAAATTAATTCACTTTTTATTATCCTTCTGCTCCACATACCTCCAGCACCTTTTTTTTTCTTTAGTCAGGATATGCCCAGACCATCAACCTCACTGCACAATTTCTAGGTTGTGGTCCAGACTACCAGCAGTGGAACACACCCACAGGGAAAACCTATCTCGGTAGGTCATGAAGAGAAGAGGCAGAAACTCTTTCCCAGGTTTGCAAGTAGTTTGTCTCCCATGTCAGGAGGAGGCAGGGCACGTGACTGGGCAGTTGATGTGGAGGTCACCACACTGATGTAATTTGTGCATGGTAGGAGTTTTTGCTCTTATGTGAAATGCCTGCCCACTGACCACATCTATGTGCATGCTCACAAACTGCAGCCTGGGGGGGTGGGCATGGAGGGGTGGGGCTTTGTGTGGTCACCCACAACATCCAGTGCTACCCCATGGCCACCACAGGAGGTGCTGGAGTAGCAAGGATGCCACCAACTCCTGTCCTCTTGTAGTCTGAAGGCTCTGCCTCTGCAGCATTTGCTAGGCTCCCCTGACCCAAAGAGGGGGTTGGATCTGCAAGATGAACCTGGGGGGGGGGGGCCCACATGGGACTGTGATTCAGTCTGCTGTTGCCACTTGGATGGGCTGTTATATTTTGGGGGTCTTCACCTTAGTTTTGGAAGTCAAAAACTGAACTAACTGTCAAGCACTGCCTTCAAACCCCTTCTTGTATTCTTTTCAATGATTTATTTTATAATTATGTACAGTTACTGTGCCTGATGGTTTTAAGAGCATCTTCTCAAGTTCTTATGTGAGAGAGCTGTAAAATTATGCTGAGCAGTTCTGTTAGAGAAAGGACTTGAGAAGACACTCATTGCCATAATAGACAGGAACTGTGTATAAACTTACAAATAATAACTGGATTAGGCTTTTTCCCATAGGGAAACCATGGTGTACTTTGCCGTTATAAAAGGGCTATAACTGACAAACACGTCTATGATTTCCCTATAAACTATCTTATGCCCAGCCTACAGCTCTTCCGGTTTCACCACTGCCACCAGATTTCTTCTTCAGTCGAAACGGCACCATCACCACTATCTCTAGGCGGTAAACGGGACAACAAAACAAGAAAAAGTAAACTGCTGCTAAGCGACCGAGGACTCTGCTAAACATCATCCAGACCGCAGCCACAACAGACCATTTATTTTATATAACTGGCTGTGTAAAAAGCCTAACTCAGCAAGTATATAAATATAGTGGTAAAAGGAACCGACTTGACACACACCCCTCAGGTTGGATGCCTGGATAAACACATATGCCATCCAACCCCTCGGGTATGTGTAAAATCTCGTTACACACACCACCCCATACGTTATTCTCTATACAATGTTAAAGATGTCTGTTTTCCTAGAAAAATAATTTGGGTCTGTTTTCTCCAGGTAGAGTCTCCTATAATCCCTACAAAAAAATCTGCCTCCTAGTGGCCCAGTGGGATGAGGAACTGTTTCATGTGGAACCAGGCTTTGTTCCACCTCCATCTGGGCCTTTGGGCTTTGTTGGGAGCTCAATGGTGGGAGGGTGCAGAGGGGCTAACACCAGGCCCTGCTCTGACATCCAGTTGTGTTATGTCGGCAGGAGGTACATCCACAATAGCAACAGGCATCGCTTCTCAAACAGAGAGCATGTCCCTAATGCCTGTGTGCAGTAATGGCTGAAGAGAGGAGTTTCCCATGCAGCTGCCCAATTGTTGTTGGCATTGCAAGTGTTCGGGGAGCTAGCCATCACGTAACCAGGCAGTATGAGCCTGGCAAGTGAATGGACAAAGTCTGGCTATGATGGGATCCCCTCAGGGAGGTAAGCTTGTAAAGAGCTGGTTGGGGCTACTGAGAACATTTGAAATACAAGTAAAATAGAATGATGAAAACATGAAATTGGAATGAAAATTGAAACATTTTATTTTGCAGAAAATTAGAGCAACCACTTTGTGAGAAACAAACTCCGAGAACTAAACTTAGAAATTCAGAGTTTTGGAACTGTTTGCATGAGCCATTCACCTCTGGTTATAAGAGTACCTGGAATGTTTTGAAATAAGCAGTCCTGATTGACGAAAGATGATGTAATGATTTCTGATTTTATTTATTAGGTGGGGTACACCATAATGTTACTCACTGACAGAGAAATTCAATTTTCAGTGAGGTCTCAAAAAGGAAATCAAGAGAAAGTTGCACATAAATGATACAGGATTAAGTAGGAACAACAGATAACAGCAAAAAATTGCTAATATAATAAAGGTACAGTGAATCTGACTGGTGAGGTAATTCCACAGTCACTGTTTAAATCATTTAATAATGTTAAACAAAATATTCCATTGAGAAGAGCCATTGACACAAAAGGCTCTTGTACCCACTAGCGGATCCAGCTATGTGGTAAAGTAACAACTGCTACTCTGTTAGACCTGAAAACAGTAGCTGTTTCAGCCTAATCACAGATTTTAATGTCACAATTTGAAATTTTGGTGGGGGAAGTGTTGCCCCCTGCCCTTGACAAAATTACTACCACCTTGGACAAAATTCTAGATACTTCCTAACTTGTGCCAGTAGAAGTACAAGTTCAAACAACACGAAGTCTTGCTATATTATGACAATTGCAGTATGACCGCAGGTTAGAACTGCTCCGGAGGTGAAATAGTTAACTTTCCATGCAGGCATGGAACTTAGAGCGCGAGCTTGGTTGAAAACTCTGTCTGTTGTTCTTCAAACGCAAACTGTCAGATTCTTTACTCCGCCTCACTGAACAGTCGCTCCAGAGATTTCTCCTTCTGCTCGGTTCATTTTGTTGGTTTAAAAGTATTATTTTCTCGGTTTTCAGCCGAAATTAAACCGCAACCGGTCGGTTCAAGCTCTGTCTGTGGTAATGTAAGTAATAGATAGGTTTTATATTTAGTTTTTCTGTGTGGAACTTGTAATTCATTATCGGTTCGGTTTGAACCGATCAGGTTGTATTTAAATCTACTAGTCCTTTTTTAGAGTGCGGTTCCCGGTTCTTATCGGTTCTAAAAACAGATTTCATTACGGTTTTTTCCACGACCCGTGACACGGTTGGGAACCGATAAGGGTGTCTTGCTTGGCGGATTGCCATAAACGGGCAAGTTGGTAAGGCTGGCATTATGTCTGAGAAACCCAAAAGAAAAACCGGACCCACTGGGTTTCAACACTGTAGTGTTTGTGGGGAAGCTTTTGCTAAGGCTGCCCCACACACCACATGTGTCTATTGTCTGGGGTTTGACCACCTCAATTCAGACTGCCAGATTTGTCAAATTTCCTGCTGCCACCATAGATAAGAGAGTTGGTAGGCTCAGGGAAAGGGAGGCCAAAAAGTCCGCTGACCTGGATGGCCAGCCCGGTTCGGTACCAACCGAACCGGAGGGAGTGCCCTCTGACCAGGGCGATACTTCCTTGGGCAAACGAAGAGCCGGTTCTGAGGAGCCGGTTCCAGCAAAAAGGACTAGAAAGTCAGCTAGCGTAGAGCCAAAAGTTCTCTCCCCAACTGCTAAAGAAATAGCTAATGCAATTCAAATTGTCCAGTCTCTCTCCCCGGTTCCGACCGAACTGACACCTTCAGGGAGGCGTTCGGTTCAGCCGGTTCCACCGGTTCAAGATTATGATTTTGAGGATTTTTATGAACCGGAGGAGGGGGAAGAGGAATATGAGGAGAGTGATTATGGTTTTGAAGATCTGGATGTGCCCGTTGAGCTGGGCATCTCTCCAGATAGACCCTTAGGGGTTTCTCCTCCAAGGCTTCTTTCTGAGTCCTCTTCTCATTTCATGTTTTATAAAAAAGTTGCTGAAAGTCTCCAGCTCCCTGTTGAGGAAGCTGTTGATGACCAAGAGGAGCCAGACTATGTAGAAATGATGGATATTCCAGAGTCTAGGAGACTGTCTATTCCTTTGCATAAATCTTTTCGGAAACAGACAGTAAAAGTTTTAAAAACTCCTCACACTATACCTCCTGTGGATAAAAGGATGGACAAGAGGTATACCTTATCAGGCTCCGACACTGATTTCCTCACTCAACAGTGCAGCCATGTGGGGGTAGTGCAGGCTGCAGCCTGTGACAAGGCTAATATTCCCCTAGCGTCACACCCCTCTGAGAAGGACTCCAGGAAGATTGATGCTATGGCAAAGAAACAGTACATGGCAGCATCTTTGGGACTCAGACAAGCAAATTATATGGCTTATGCTGCTAGGTACCAGAAATCCAGATGGGATACTGTACTGGCCCTAGCAAAACAAGTCCCTGACCAGCTTGCCAGGGAGCTGGAACAGGTGGCTATGGATGGCATTGAGGCATCCAAGGTGCAATTTCATGCTGCAGTGGACTCTAATGATGTTTCATCAAGAGTCATGGCTACATCTATGGCACTTCGCAGGATGACTTGGCTCAGATGTACTACCTTGTTTCAGGATACCCAGTCTAAGGCCATGGATTTTCCTGTTGTGGGAAATTCTCTGTTTGGGGAGCAAACAGAGAATTACATGAAGAAAATGGATGAATATAGGACCACCTATAGGGTGCACAGGCCAAGGAAAGGCAGGCCACTCCTCAAAAGCAGCTTCCTAGAGGCAGGGGCAGGCCTTTTCATAGGCCTTTTTACCAAGCCCAAGCTTCCTCCTCCGCCTATGCTCAGAGAGGGTTCTTTAGGGGGAGAGGCAGACGGAGTACAAGCAGGTCTGCTTCCACCCCCTCAGCCCAAAGCCCCTGCCAAGCAGGCACCCTGATGGGATTGCCAGGGCCAATTCTTCTCTATCTGTAGGGGGCAGGCTGGCTTACTTTGTCCAGGACTGGAAGTCTTTAACATCAGACAAGTGGGTCCTGGAAGTAGTAAGCCAGGGACTGGTTCTCAGCTTCAAAAAATTTCCAAAGCTGAGAACCAGATCTTTTCCACCTGCAACTCCATCAGAGGCACTTGCCCTAGAGGCAGAGGTCTCTACCCTCCTGGCTCTCAGAGCTGTGGAAAGGTTCCTCCCACACCAGGGCAAAGGTTTGTACTCCAGGTACTTCCTTACCCCAAAAAAGACAGGAGAATGGCGGACCATCCTGGATCTCAGATATTTAAACGAGCACCTTTTAAAGCCAAAGTTCAAAATGGTGACTCTGGGAATTATCCTACCCTGTCTAAGGCCAGGGGACTGGCTAGCTTCCCTGGACCTCAAGGATGCCTACTTCCATATTCCCATCAGAAACTCCCATCGAAAGTACCTCAGGTTCGAGGTGCCCTCAGGCCACTACCAGTTCAGAGCAGTGCCCTTCGGCCTCACTTCTGCCCCAAGGGTATTCACCAAATGCCTGGCAGTAGCAGTTGCCTACCTAAGAAGGCAAAATATTGCCATCTTTCCTTACCTGGCCGATTGGCTCATAGTAGGCCAGTCTCCAGACCGGGTCAGTTTACATCTTCAGATAATGCAGCAACTGCTTACCTCTCTAGGTTTCCTTCTGAATCTCTCAAAGTCAGTTCTAGAGCCTGTCCAGCTTCTTACCTTCATAGGCGCAGAACTGAACACACAGGAAGCCAGGGCCTTCCTTCACCTGGACAGGGCAAAGACCCTAGTTTCCCAGGCCTCCTCATTTACCCTGCAGGTCTCCCAGCCAGCAAGGCATTTTCTGCAGCTCCTAGGACACATGGCTGCTTCCACAGCAGTTGTGCAGGGAGCAAGATTTCAGATGAGGGACATCCAGTTCCATTTGAGAGCTTTTTGGTCTCAAAGAAAGGATCCTCTTACCAAGTTGATCCCAGTAACTCAACCCTGATCCAAGCCCTACAGTGGTGGCAGGATCAGAGCAACCTGAGACAAGGGGTTCCTTTTGTCACTCAGTCTCATTCTCTAATCCTTAGTACAGATGCATCCCTCTTGGGCTGGGGAGCTCACATGGGCGACCTCACCACCCAGGGTCTGTGGTCTCCCCAGGAATCTCTGCTCCACATCAACCTGTTGGAGCTCAGAGCAGTTTTTCTAGCACTTCAAGCTTTTTCCAAATCTGTTCAGAACAAGAGTATTCAGGTCAGAACAGACAACACCACTACAATGTGGTACATCAACAAGCAAGGGGGCACTCGGTCTACGGCCTTGTGCACCGAAGCGATGAAGTTGTGGTCTCTGGCTTACTCCCTGAACACCTCCCTTACGGCAGTCCACCTCCCAGGCAAGGACAATGTCCTGGCAGATGCTCTCAGCAGGATTTCCCAGGGCCACCACGAATGGTCACTGGATCCCCTGGTCTTGGGAGTAGTATTTGCCAGATGGGGCACCTCGCAGATAGATCTTTTTGCAGCCCCAGACAATCACCAACTTCCTCTTTTTTGCTGCAGGCCCCCAGTGTTGGGCTCACTCCCCTGGATGCCTTAGCCTCAGTTGGGAAGGGAAGTTCCTCTATGCCTTCCCCTTTCCTCTCCTGTTCAAAGTGCTAGTCAAAATCAGATCCCAATCCTGCAAAGTCATTCTGATAGCTCCAGATTGGGCCAGACAACCTGGTATCCACTCCTGCTGTCCTTAGCAGTCCATCCTCCCTGTGCCTTCCCAGGAATCACAATCTGTTAACCTGTGCCCAGGGAAGGGTTTGGTATCCGAATCTCAAATCTCTCAATCTCAAGGCTTGGTTCTTGAAGAGTTAGAGTCTGCTGATTTACACCTGTCCCAAGGTGTAATGGATATATTGAAGGCCTCAAGGAAGCCTTCCACCAGGGCTACTTACAATTCCAAATGGAAAAGGTTTTCCATATGGTGCTCAGAAAAGCATATTTCCCCAGTCTCTGCTGATCTACCCACAGTCCTGGATTATATGGTCCACCTGAATTCTTTGGGGCTGAGACCAGCTACCCTGAAGGTGCATTTGGCAGCTGTGTCTCCTTTATTTCAGCAGGTAAATCCTCTCTCTCTTTCAGCTCATCCTGTATTTTCCAAGTTTTTTAAGGGGTTGCTTCACACCAACCCTCCATTCAGGGATCCTGCCCTGCCTGGGATCTTAATGTTGCATTGCTCAGCTTATGCAACCCCCTTCGGCCCTTGTCTTCAGCTGAGCTCAAGTACTTGACTTGGAAAACTGTGTTTCTGGTAGCCATCACCTCTGCCAGACGCATAAGTGAATTACAAGCGTTGTCAGTGGAGCAGGAGTTTATCTCTTTTCACAGAGATAAGGTGGTCCTCCGGACTAACAGAAAGTTCCTGCCTAAGGTGGTTTCAGTTTTCCACCTTAATCAATCTATTTCTCTTCCAGTGTACTTCACTGACCACTTCTCCTCTGGGGAGAGGAGGCTGAACAGCCTAGATGTGAAGAGAGCCCTTAGTTACTACATAGAGCGTACCAAGGGTGATAGGTTTGACCCCCTCCAACTGTTCCTCACTTATGGCGAAGTTGGTAAAGGGAAGCCAGCCACTAAAAGATCCATTGCCAGGTGGATTGTCTCTTGTATCCAATTCTGCTACGAGAAGTTTGGTAAAGTTCCCCCCTCAGGCCTGAGGGCTCACTCTACCAGAGGTACAGCTGCTTCTCTGGCTGCTGCCTGAGACATTCCTATTCTAGAAATATGTCAAACAGCTACCTGGAAAATAGTTCACACTTTTACCAAGCACTACTCCCTGGACATCCAGGCTAAGAGTGATGCTCAGTTTGGCACAGCCGTGCTTCAGAGCCTATTCCCTAAGTAGGTTCTGTCCCTCCTCCATGGGGGTACTGCTTTGTAGTCTGCAATTGTCATAATATAGTAAGACTTCATTTTGTTTGAAGAAAAAATTACTCACCTTAGTAATGTTGTTTCTTCTAATGGAGTCTTGCTATATTATGACCTCCCTCCCTGCCTGCCCCTCTCAGAACCTCTGTTTTGGGATGTGGGTGGGCAGTACAGGGTTGGCACTTTTTTGATGCCCACCTTATTGTTTTTCACCTTCCTTTTTGGGTGAATTGGTGTTGTGTGTTTGCATTTTTGGGTCTCCTGACTTGAGTCTTTGTTTTAGGCCAAAAAATGAGCGTTTATGTTAGTAGCCAGTTGGCTAGTGTAGGTTTACAGCTTCCACACAGAGCCTTAGTGAGTTTAGCTTCGTAAAGATCTGACAGTTTGCGTTTGAAGAACAACAGACAGAGTTTCAACCGAGTCTGGGCTTAAGTTCCATGCCTGCATGGAAAGTTGATATTTGACCTCCGGAGCAGTTCTCACCTGCGGTCATACTGCAATTGTCATACTATAGCAAGACTCCATTAGAAGAAACAACATTACTAAGGTGAGTGATTTTTTCTTTTGGGGGATGTTAAACAGCTTAGAGGCAGTCCAGAGAAGGGCAACAAAAATGGTGCAAGGACTGCACCAAAAGTCATGTGAGGAAAGACTAGAGGACCTCAATATGTATTCCCTGGAGAAGGGGGGGATATGATAGAGACATTCATGTACATCAGGGGTATAAACAAGGTACAGGAGGGTAGTATCTTTCAGAAAAGAAGGTGTACAAGAACAAGGGGACATGATACGAGGCTGGAGGAGGGTAGGCTTAGGGGCAACGTGAGGAAGTACTTTTTCACAGAAAGAGTAGTGAATGCTTGGAACAGCCTCCCTGCAGAGGTGGTGGGGCCAAAAATGGTAGGGGGAGTTCAGGAATGCATGGGATAGAAATAAGAGTACTCTACCAATAGGGAAGAGAGGGTAAGCCGCAGATCAACTGCGGTCCTGCCGTACTGCATTAGGTAGGGAAAAGGGAAAGACTAGGTGGGCCACATGGTCCTTATTTGCTGTCACCTTCTGTGTCTCTGTGGTCGACATGCCTAAGTGCATTACGGAAGGTGACGTAAGAATCTAGTTCATCGGCAACCCTGATGGCCTAGGGGCACTGTGTTATACTGCCTTGCTGACAACCTGGGCTTGGAAGCGAGCCTGAGGAGTCACATCAGGAAGCAGATCAGCCTGGGAGGATTGGTGGCAGGTTTCATCACCACAGCCTCAGTGACCCATATGGATGGGCCATAGAGCTTGCTCCTGCCAAGGGGAGAGTGTTCACGAGTGAGGCCAACACAGGCACTGCCCATGCCAAGGGAAATGGGGGGGAACAAGGGAGAAAACCCAGTAGCCATCCAAATGACAACCGAGTATGGCCTGATCAGGGTATTTTATTTATTTATTTATTGAAATGTTTCACCAGGAAGGCACACTGAGTGACAAGTCGCTCGTCTCCCGGTGCTCCATATGAACATGGTATATCCCTGTAAAGACGAGCTACCAACCGGGCGAAAAAAACTCTTGGGTTATTAGAGGGAAGTAGGCTAATTGCCCATCTAGACCATCTCCCACTCCTAGTAGGAACACTATCCTTTACTTGTTTTACTCAGGAGGAACTTGCTGAGTTCATTTTTAACTACTTGGAAAGATGAGATGTCTACCACTTTCGGAGGTAGTCTCTTCCATGCCCTCACTGCCCTTGTGTTAAAAAATGTGTTTCTTGTATTTTTGTTAGCCTTGTTAATAATAATGTATTATGAGACCTTAAGGTAACCTCTCTTTCACTGAAAATTAGTCCCATTTTGGACATTAGTGCCCAGATATTTAAACGGCGCCAGGCTGTGGCGCAAGCCTGTGCGCAGCTCAACTTGGGCAGGAGTGTGGCCTGGGTGATATTCAATGGAGCTGCACTATGGCACAGCAGCTTTGAATATTGCACCCTGGCCACCCCCACTGTGCATGGTGCAGTGGCACTGCGCCAGCGCAAGTGGCCAGAGTGGAGCATGGAGATGCGCTAACGCAAGTGCCATTGCGCCATTCATAGCACCTGCGATATTCAAAATGTGACATGCAAATAGGGCCATAATTTATGCAAGGCGCACATGGGGCCATTTGCGTGTCATTATGGCCCCATTTGCATGCAGGTGCGCCGATCCCCGACGACTTGCGCCTGGCGCCCTGCCAGGTAGCAGCCATCAGGGACCGACGCCCCCTGCAGCCCGATTGCGGGCATCTATAAAGATAAAAAAAAGTCCTGTATCTCTGGTGGTCCAGTGGACCGATTTCTGCCCAGTCGCGGGCATCTGTTTTTTTTTTTTTGTTTAATATCTTTTATTACTTTTTTCAAATTACAAACAATACATCTACACATAAATTAATTACAGCACACACACAAAAAAAGACTGATATAGCCATTCTAGACAGTCTCCATTTCCTGTGATATATATGGGATCCATTTGATCTTACGGCCTTAGCCTTCCTAGCAACAATTTAATGGTCTTCTATCCCCCCGCACTTCTCCCAGACAAGCCATCACATGCCTATCTCATCTAATATAAAACATCATATCATTCCAATCAGTCTTATGTATGGAAAGAAAACATTTTTTTTTTTTTTTTACATTTTGAACATGACATCTACTATTAACTATTTACAGACATCCACATCATACAGATTATTAGTATTTAGACAGTTGACTTGAGTTCCTTATAAATCACTCTTCTTAGGCTGTAGGCACAATTTAACCTCCCCTTTCATTAATAGTACCCCCTAGCCAGGTACAGCCTCCCTACAGTTGATAAAGTAATAAGGTTCTACGGCTTAGAACAGAAAATATTGGTACTGCCATTCTGGTTCGCTGTTTTAAGTACCCTAGTTCATAACCACTAACTCCTCTTGCGACATGGCCGAGAGGAATGGACTCCATATAGTCCCAAATATCTCACCTCTCCCTTGCAATTGGCAAGCCCTTTTCTCCATAGCCAAAGCAGACAGGGCCATTGCTCTCCATTGACCAATAGAGGGATCTTTTGCTGAGATCCAAGTATTCAGAATGCATTGCCTGGCCATTGCCAAAGCCACCTTCAGCCACTTCTTATGCAGCTTCCATTCCTCATTTTCCTCCAGCTCAATTCCAAATAGGAGCTCTACCGGTTGAAGAGAGACCCTGGCTTCTGTCTTCTCATTCAAGAACTGTACGACTGCCTTCCAGAAGCATTGTATCCGGGAACACTTCCAGAAGCAGTGTATATATGTACCCACATAAGATTTACATCGGGGACAAGTCTCTGATATCTCCGGGTGGCTTTTATGAACCACTACCGAGGGTAAAACAGCCTATGGATAAACGTGTAGGCCGACTCTTATATCTATTCGATGCAATAGGCCCAAATGTGTTTCAACATCAATTCCCAATTTGGCTCTGAAATCAAGATCCCAAGGTCTCTCTCCCATAGTTCCCTACTACCAGCTTTTCCCTATTCAGGGCCTCTCTAAAAATTCGCATAGCACTGCAATCACCCCCTTAGGATTTTGCCTAGCTCTACAAATTACCGATTCCAGACTTTGTTGGGGTAGGGGCTGCGCTCCTGGTCCCCCCAAGCTCCAAGCAAAGTCCCTAGCCTGGAAGAATCTGAACATGTGGGTACCCGGAATTCCCCTCTTTTCCCCAAGCTCCTTTAGGGAGGAAATATTCGGGCCATCATACAAGTCCCTCACGCAGTGTATACCTCTCTCATCCCATTCCGCGAATCCTTGGTCCTCCAGGCCAGGGCGGAAAAAAGGGTTACTATTTACTGGAAGGAGCAATATTTCTGCCTTGTCACCACTTACCCTTGTCCTGATCTGTTCCCATCCCTCAAGGGTCCACAGCACCAATGGATTAGGTTTTAGTTGATTCGAGTAGGCCCTCTTACCTCCCCTAATTAAATAGGCAGATAGCCTACCCTTCGCCCCTTCCCCTTCCAATTCCAGCCAGCTGGCTACCTCTGGCTGTGCCACCCAATCTTAATTACTCTCACCATGGCTACAGAAAGTAGCTCTTTATGTCTGGGAAGCTTAGTCCCTCCCTCGATACTAGCTTTAGCTTTTTTAAGCCAATTCTGGGTTTTTTCCCCTGCCAAAGATAATCGAAGAAACCCCTTTCGAGTCTCTTTGTATCCTTTTTGGTGAGGCCCACTGGGAGCATCTGCAATAGGTACAAGATTCTGGGCAGAATATTCATTTTTATGATGTTCATTCGGCCTGTCCAGGTCACCGGCAATGCCCTCCAACTTTTCATATCTCTCAATATACTTTCCACCATTGGTGTGTAATTCAGACTATGTAAATCAACTAGGGATCTCCCAATACCTATCCCCAAGTGCTGGAGCGAGTTTTCAACCTCCCGTAAGCCCCATTTTTCCAGCTCTCCTAATTTCCCCCCACCCAGACGCATTACCTCCGACTTATTGAGGTTTATTTTGTAACCAGTGAAAAGTGAAAATCCATTAATCAGGTCTAGGACAGCAGGAAGAGAGTCCTCCTGGTGGCTTAAATATAAAATCATATCATCAGCATATAAGGAGAGTTTATGATGACTACCTCCCAACCCCAACACTCCTGTCACCTCCGCACTCTGTCTTATAGCTGTGGCCAGGGGCTCCAGGGCTAAATCAAATAAGAGAGGGGAAAGGGGACAGCCTTGCCTTGTCCCTCTATACAGGCCAAAAACCTGCGATAGGCCTCCATTGACCAATATTGCAGCCTTCAGTGAATGATAGAGGGCTCCCACCATGTTTAGAAAACCCTCCCCGATTCCAAAACGCCCCAGGGCCTCAAACATGTACTCCCATTCAATACGGTAGAAAGCCTTCTCGGCGTCCAGTGCCAAGACAGGGGTGGCTCCTGGACGCCGAGAAGAGGCATGTATCACATTCAACAGTCTCCTTACATTATGATAAGAATGCCTCCCTTTTATGAACCCAGTTTGGTCTGGATGCTCTAGGTTGGGCATTAAAGTCTCAAGTCTGCCAGCCAAGACCTTCGCATAGATCTTCGCATCCACATTCAATAGCGAAATAGGGCGGTAAGCAGCGCAGTCCCTAGGGTCCTTACCCTGCTTAGGAATCACACATATGGTTGCCATCTCCATTGAAGGGGGGAGTGAGTCCCCCTCCTTAGTTACCCCAAAAACTTCCCATAATAGGTCAATTACCTGCTGCCCTATTGCTTTATAGAATTCGATAGGGAACCCATCTGGTCCAGCTGCCTTGCCTGCTTTAAGTCCCCCAATGGCTTTTTTTATTTCATCTTTAGAGATTTTGGCCTCTAGGGCTTCCTTTTGCTGCTCACTTAACTCCTTCAGCCTAATCCCATCAAGGAACTGCCTCATCTGTGCTTGGGATCCTTCAGCTTCACTCCGGTAGAGTACACTATAGAACTCTTTAAATCTATCCCTTATAGCTTGAGGGTCTCTCACTATGGCCCCCTGTCGACTCTTTATTTCTAGTACTCTCGCCTTCCCTCTCCTGCCCCATATCAGATTAACTAACATAGGACCAGGCTTGTTCCCCCATTCGTAGAATCTTTGTTTCACCAGCCACATGTGCCCTCTTGCTTGCTCCTCCAGCAAGTTATTCAGTGCCCCTCTGGTCGCAGCCAAAATCTGACCACTGCCCTCATCTCCCCTAACCACCTGCCCTTCCAGTCTTTTAACCTGTTGAAATAGGTCCTCATATTTCCTGTTTTGTTCTTTTTTATACCCGGAGACATAACCTATAATGACCCCCCTTAAATAAGCTTTGCCTGCATCCCATAGAATCTGTGTGGACGGGGCCGTATCCTTATTCATCTCTATATATCTCTGCACCTGCTCTTTAAGGAAGGCTCTGAAGTCCTCGTTGCCCATCAGATATGAAGGGAACCTCCACATATTAGTCTTCTCTAGTCCTGCCTAATTCTACCTTCAGGGTCACCATCGCGATGGTCTGATATATGGATAGGCTCATGCTTTACCTCCACCATCCTTTGATACCAAGTCTTCTAGTGTATATATGATCTATTCTCTACCAACTTTTTATGTGGATTAGAGAAAAGGTATACTCTGAGGTTGGATTTGCTGTCCTCTCACATCTATTAAATCTAGATCTAATAACCTTCCTCCAGTCTTTCAAAAGCTATCTCCTCCTTACCCTCCCACAGAGTGATCCATCACCGTGTCGGGGTGCAGTTGAAATCCCACCCAATATCAAACCCTTTGAATTGTTCCTTCATTAATACCTAATATATGCCTATAAAATTGGGGCTCAGTAACTGCAGGGGCATATACACAACCAAATGTAATCGGGGTCTCTGAAAGCATGCTTTCTACGAAGACATATCTGCCTTCTTTTTTATCTAGCACTATTCTGGTTACTTGGAATGGAAGGTGCCTATGTATAAGTACTGCTACCCCCCTCTCATGCGAGGAGAAGGAGGATGCATATGCGGCTCCCACCCAGTTTCTGATCAGCATTCGATGCTCCGCAGGGGTCAAGTGGGCCTCCTGCAACAGGGCCACCTGCGCACCGACTCTCTTCAGGGCTGTATATATAGATGTTCTTTTAATTGGAGAGAACACCCCTCTAACATTCCATGACACCACTTTTAGTCTATCCTTTTGTGCCATTTACCTTACTGTCTCCTTCTTCTTGCCCCCCCTTCCCCTGTACAACCGCTTCCGCCTCTTAATGCGCCCTACAACCATATAATTTTGCATTTTAAATGTGGAACCACTATACCGAAATCTAACATAACATACCCAACAACCGTAAACTGTCCCCCAACTTATATACAGAATACCCCCAGTCGCACCCATACAAGGTGTCGTTATCCCACGCCAGTATGTTCCCCACCCCAGATTGTATAGCAGGGTTTGAACCATAGATAAATCTCTATGTTCAACCTTCCCCTTCCCTCAGGTGAGTCAAGGCTCCTTACCGCCACCTCTATGTTATCCACATGTTTGAAAACATTAGCATTTTGATCCCCCTTCCCCCTCTCTGGCAGCATCTTGCTCTGCCCGCCATACGGGCCTACCAGAACTGAGCCTGGCCCACTACTTTATGCCTCCCATCAGGATGAGATTCCGACCAGTTCAAGCTCCGTTTACACCCCATAACATATCATCTTGTTTCGTTTTAAGCCCTGTGTCTAGTACTCTGGTCAGCTTCATCAAGGGTTCATTTAATACCCACTTAAAATCACTAAATTCTCTGAAATCTCCTAAATTCCCCCACCCCGACCCCTCAATGTCTGTACAGACCCCGATTCGATCCTCTTCCATCAGCAGGGCTCCTGTCAGAAATAGGAGCTTCCGCTGTAGTCCTTCAGGATAGGGCCGTGACTTAACATTCACACGCCAGCCCCGAGACCATGATCTCCCAGCTGCTTACTCGGCACACACCAGCGGACCTCAAGGTCTTCTTAATTAGTTAGCTGAACACAAGAGTTCTCTGCTTGCCATCCAGTCTTTAGATCAGGGATCCACTATTTCTTATCTCTGTCCCTTGGGTGGGGGAGAGAAAAGTCCACTCCTCAGGCGCAACAGGCAACAACAATCCTCTCAGTCAACAAAAAAGTTACAGCTTCTCAATACAGTACATAGAAACCAAATTTCCATACCACATCGATCTCCCCATCAACGTGTTCAGCCTCCCCTGCAGGTTACCCGATTTTCTTCTGCAACTCCAAGACAAAACTCTGCGCCTTTTCCACCTCCCAGAAGCTATATGTAGCCCCTTCGTGTTTAATTTTCAATATTGCAGGGAAAACTATAAACCATTCTACGCCCATCTTCTGGCAGGCCGCTATAACTTCGTTGAACTCTCTCCTTTTCTTTCCGATCCGAGGTGAATAATCCTGAGAGAGAAACAGTCGAACCCCCTCATGCTTGAGCTCAGGAAGAGATTTGTAGGCCCTCCACATCTCCTGCCTGTCTTGGTAGTTGTGGAACCGGAATATGATTTGCTGTGGTGGCAGGCCGCCCTGTGGTTTAGGTTGCACAGCCCGGTGCGCGCTCTCTCCAACTTGAGCCTCCCGCCCTTCAGCTGCATCCCAAGGAGTGCAGGCAGCGTTTTTGCACAGAAGCCAAGGATATCCGTCCCCCTCTTCCCTCCGGTAAGCCTCTCAGCCTTAGGTTGGTTCTGCGCAAATAGTTTTCTTGGTAATCTATTTCCCTCATGTCAGCAAGTTGCTTCTCAAGTTCAGACACTCTTCTGCCGAGGGGACTCATCGTATCCTCCGCGGTCGAGACTCGACCCTCCAGCTCCTCCTGCCTTTCGTGATGCCTTTCAACTTGTGCTTCCACTAGGGCTAAGCGTCCCTCAATTTTATTTTCTAGGCTCTCCAGCTTCGGTGAGAGGGCTTCCATCAGCTGGTCTTTTAGCTCGCGCCCCAGGGCCGACATCTCAGCCGCCGAGAAGGAAATGGGACCTGCACAATTCATCGGAGTGACAGCCGGAATCTTCTTGTTGTTTTTGGCCATCGATCTCTGCGATTTGCTCGCGGCAGAGACCACAAATTCATCCATTTTCGCTTCCCAAACATACAAGCAACACTATACAGGAGATCTATAGCAGATTTCAGCGGATTTTAATTAAGATTCAAGCCTGAGGGAAGGAGCTCTGAAAAGGCACGTCTCTACTCCATCTATTGGTCACATGACCCCCGGGCATCTGTTTTAATAGAGAACAACCCCGTCCTATATCCCTGGTGGTCAGTGGACCATTTCCGCTCGATCGCGGGCATCTGTTTAATAGAGAACCCCCGTTCTGTATCCCTGGTGGTCAGTGGACGCTATATTGTGCGATCGCGTGCATCTGTTTTAATGCAGAATTCCCCATCCTATACCCTGGTGGTCAGTGGACCGTTTCTGCCTGATCGCAGGCATCTGTTTTAGTATAGAGAACCCCCCGCCAACATCCCTGGTGGTCCAGTGGACCGCACTCTGCCCGATCGCGGGCATCGGTACAACGAAGGCGTCCGATTACCCTGGCGGTCTAGGGTACCCACCATCTCGATCCCACCGCCCGCCTCCCCGGTCAGCCGGTGGGGCGAAGCACTTACCCGCGCTCATCGAGCCGATACCTCGGTAGTTGCACTGTTGAGTTCGCCAGCGTGAGCCACTGGCAGTCAGAAGCCCATACTACACTACATTCCAGATGAATGTGGTAGAGTGGATGCACGCCATTGGCTCACACTGTGAACCAATGGGCGCAGCCCCACCGAGGTGTTGGGTCGGCAGGTGGCAGGGGCGGCAGGTGGTGGGGTGCTGCCACCCACCGCTGACTGGGGAGGAGCGGGCGGTGGGGCTCAGTGGGCGGGTGGGGAGGGGATACCAGACCGCCAGGGTAATCGGACGTCTTTTGTTGTACCGATGCCCGCGATCGGGCAGAGTGGTCCACTGGACCACCAGGGATGTTGGCCGGGGGTTCTGTATTAAAACAGATGCCCGCGATCGGCAGAAAATGGTCCGCTGGACCACCAGGGATGTTGGCGGGGTTCTCTGTATTAAAACAGATGCCTGCGATCGGGTGGAAACGGTCCACTGGACCACCAGGGATATAGGACATGGGGGTTATTTAAACAGATGCCCGCGATCGGGCTGCACTCGATCCACTGGACCACCAGGGATATTGGACGGGGGTTATTTAAACAGATGCCCGCGATGGGAATGGGGGGTCGCAGGGCGGGGCAGGAACTGGTGACACCACAGGGTGGCAGCTGCCGTGTTGCACCCTGCAATGCAGCAGCTCACCTGTGGTTGGCCATCATTTGTTCCTATATTTTTGGCTTAACTTTGTGCAGGTGCAAGTAGGGGTTGTGTATGCATGACTCTGCACATCCCAGGCTGAATATCGGGCTGTGCAGGTTATGCATGGGCACGCCCCCCTTACCTGTGCCTGCATACATTACTGATGTGCTCCAGCGCATCTGGATTTGTGCGGCACACTTTTCCCTTTTGAATATCGCGCCGTGGCGCATCAGTGGGTTGCACATGGTGCAACACTGTTGCGCCATACGCAACCCTTTTGAATATCTGGGCCTAGGTGTATAGAAAAAAAAATCCAGTTAATTTATGTAACCAGAATGATATCCACTTTCCTGATTACAGTTTTTTGTTGTTTGTTTAACAACTTTATTCTTTATTACCCTACCTGCAGCAAAAATGAAGGTTAACAAAAATGGGCAGACTGGGGAGGTCCAGCAGCCCTTATTTGCCATCACATTCTGTGTTTCTGCCTCAAGCCCCCATCCTACTGCTTGCCCCATCCATCCTGTACTTTAGCTACCCATCATGTACACATACTGCACTGGACCATCTCTTCTCATTGCTCCTGATCCTCTCTCGGCTTGCCCCGTGGGAGGGGGACACAATTTGTGAGGCTGCGTCCTACCCTCAATCTTGGGAACAACTATTATTTATGGGGTCAGGCAAGAAGAGGAACCCCAGTGTTTCAGAGGTACTGAGGTGGACACACAGGGTGACATCCATCACAGTAGGCTTGTCTCCCCCCCCCGACTAATCCCTTCCACCATGCAGCCCAGTTGTAGAGGGTCACCCAGGCACTATCCTATAAGAGAGTGGTCTCTGACTTTGTATGGTCGCCCACATCAATGTCTCTCCCAACTCCACCATTGGAGGTGCAGTAGTGGGCAACCCTGATCTTCCCTCCCTCGCAGGCAAGCACATGATCCCTTTGCATCGCGTACTGCATCCTACCAGCTCGGGCATGGAAATCTGTATTCAGACTCGATCTTGGGTCTCCTGCATGGTAGTGTCCTCAGGGTTGTGTAGCGCACAACCAGGTAGTAATGCTGGACCAGGTGGCTGTTTTTTTGTTTTTTTTTTTTCTTTCAAGGAATTTATTAAATGTGTACTATCACTGATTCTGCCTTGTAGCCATAGTCACTTACTGCTGTTGACTGTTTCTGTGGTTCCTGAGCATTCTATGATGTCAGTTACACCATTCTATGCTGCTCAGTGAACAGTGGAGCCAACATCCCATACTCTCCAGGAAACCAAGAAACGGACAATAGTGAACAGTTTATTTATCAGGAGCTTTATATTGGAATGTTGGTCATTGAGGGAAAGGCTTATTTTTCAGTGAGGTCCCGAAAACAAACAGACCAGAATGAACTTGACAGGTCTGCACAAAAATAAGATACAGCATACAAAGTGTGAGTTCAGTTCAACAGAGTCAGGCCAAGGGGCATAGTTCAATTGGTCAGTAAGTCCACATTTGACAGTCCTGATACAATTACATGATTTTAAATCTAATGGTAGAACATTCCAAAGAGAAGGCCTCTGGACATAAAAAGCCAAATATGATATGAGTTCCGGGGGGGGAGGGTATTATTACTGTTCTTTGCTCCAACCTGGCTGCCTGCCAACCTTCAGCACCCAAACTCCCAGCCCCATCTCCTGTCCTTTTCTGCCATCCAAGACTCCCAATGGACTACTCCCCCATGGCAGGAGCTTCATGGTGGGGCAGAGCCCTCCAACTATCGTAGCAATGTAGGGACAGCAGTGCCCAATCAGTGAGGTTGGGGCTCGAGAGATGCAAGCATCATCCTGCTGCAGCCTGCAGGTTATTTTTCCTCTGTTCTCCCTCCCACGAGACATCAGCTGTGAATGTGCATTGCACAAATGGACACAACAGGCATGCACACAGCAAAGGCTGTTCGTCTCCAACCTCAGCTGTCGTATCCCATTGCTTACATCCCAGGTGGTGCTGACATAGCAGGAATAAACAACCTCCCACCCTGGAGGAGGCAAGCCTCCTCCCACCACCATCCCTACAGTGACCCAGGTTACTTCCCTAACCTGCATCACAGATGGCAACACTGTCACTGGCATCGCAGGCAGTAACAGTGCTTCTGCACCTTTGTCAGCTCTGAGTTTGGAGAAATCTTTTTCATTGAGCTTTTTCACCCTGGCCATACTCTGTCAAGGATGTACTCTGTTTCCAGGGTTATACCATATTTTGGCCCAGTAACCCCCCACACACACACACACACAATTTCACCCCCCCCCAGACCTCTCCTGCAGTTCTCCCTTCTGTGGGAAGGGCTTCAGGGGGCGTGCCACCCCCGTCCCCCATCGGCCCATTGTGTGGACCAGAATCCATCATAGGTGAGTACTAGAACCCAGGGGAGGCCACGAGAGCCCGGGCTGTGTTCTATAGACGATCATGTATTTTTTTCTCCCAGCTTTCTCCCTGGCTCCTCCTCCAGCATTAGCATAGCTCACTGAGTAACCATGGCTGCACACAGTGGCATCTTGTTCCCTTGATCCACAGCAGGGGTTGCTGTGGCATGGAGCCTGATGCCATCCCTCTCAGACAGTTGCACACTGCTGAGGTCTAGGCTGCCTTCTGACGTGGGGTCCCAAGTTCACTCTGAAAGCCTCTCACCTGCGTGGCAGCACAGGACACTCCCACTGGGCTGTAGTGGTGGCCGGGTTTGGTGGACCCCTAGTTATAAATCTATACACATAAGTTTGTAGGTGGTGGTTCGAGAGCAAGAACAGCATGAAGCAAGCATACAGGGTGGACTAAGTGACAGCAAGAAAACACACCAAGTGCTGAGCAGAAGAGTAGATACAATTGAAGGGGAAAAGAAACAAGAATATTTAAAGGTATACAGCTAGGGGACTTGAATTCTTTCTCATCTTAAATAGCATTTCAGCTCTTATGCACATCACACCCTTGTAAATAAAATTAATGGGATACACATATTTAAAAATTTTTTGTCGTGCTCAGCCTGGTGGGGCTGATGGGTTTCCTCAGGCGCTGCCACGCTGTTGTGTCATACGTGCAACTGCTAAATGCGCCAGTGCCCAAGTATCTAAAAAATCAGCCCAGGGAGTGCCTTAGTGTGAACTTTTGATCTAGTGGCCTTTCCTCATCAAGCTGAATACATGCAGTACACTTCTGTGGATATTCAGTGCCACCTACTAGGATCCAGCGCTCTTGTAGTTTCTGCTGTGATATCTTGCAGGATACTGCACAAACTCAGTGTAATCCAATGGTAAGTACTCCACTTTGTCATGCAGTTAACATCGATTTGAAATTTCACAGAGTGTTTGATTCTGGTGGGCGGCACTGTACAATCCTTGTACAATACAGCAAAAAGAAAACCTTGAGTATCTGTTTATTAATGTTGGTTTCGGATTTCAAGCAGATAAAAAACTTGAAACGGATTATAGGTTGGGAGTGCCTCTAAAGCCTAGACCCTTACAAACTAGAGCATGTATTAGAAAAGTGTTTCTTTTTTCATAAAAATATCATTCAAAACCAAATGAACGATTTCAAGAAAATGGATCTTTAAGAGCAGTCAGCTGCTTGTGAGAAATACAGTATCTGCAGGAAGAAATTAGATCACTTTTCAAATGATTTTATTTAACCAGGTAAGAATAACTCCTCAGCTTCTTTTATTTAACCTGGCAAGAATAACTACACTACTGCTGGAGAAGAAGTTTTTATTTATAGTGGTGTCCTGGCTGAGAGGCTTGCAAATCTGTTGCAGATTTAAGTCAACTCCAGAATGCATTTGCCCTTTTTCTTTTGTAGTATGTCTATCGGTTTGTACCGTGAGTTAAAAATAAATGTGACCATCTTGGTATGCTTTTACTCAGCTGATTACATTTTATTTAATAACCTTTTTTTTAAATGCAGTATTAAATTAGATAGCTGTGCTCTGTAGTATTTCACTGAGCGTCTTAATGATCCTGCTCTGTGGAATGTGAGGAGTACTGCAGATCTCCCTACCATTTTAATCCATCAAGATCAAGTTAAAGTCCTTAGTGATGGAAGATCCTGCTGTGTGTAGATGGTGCAGTTTAGAGGCATCAGCTCCGAGCCAGAAGCTTGCTCATTGCTAGGCAACCCTGAAGGAGGAGGGTTGTTGGCTTTCCTGCCATTGGACCCCTTCCCGAAAACAGAGGTAGACAGTATTAATACTAGTCACACATAAATAATAACAGGGGTGTGATCCTGGCTATCAGACTTTTGGTAACCGGGTAGGCTATCTTTGGATAAGTGTGCATCCAGCATGCTGACGGCACCCAGGTTCATTGAGCGCTTTCAGTTGTACTGTAACTAGCGTCACAGATGTTTTCCTGTAATTGGGAAGCGCCGCTTATAATTATCCCTTTAACTGGAAAATACTCTATTTGTAGGACTGCTAATTAGGCCTGGTACACATTTTGAAATAGGAGTGTCTCAGTGAGACGATAGGAATCCCCACTTTGTTTTTAATGAAAGTCATGGGAGTTTTTGCGAGAGACAGAAAAAAAGCTCAGATGGAATTCAGAACAGTGTCTTCTCTGTTAGAGGATGTTTCTTGGATGTGGGGTGGGGGTGGGGGTGCCAGGGCTGGGTTGATGGTGTGAAATTTCACACAGTTAAAATGTGACTCCCAGACTGGGGAGGTTCTGGCTGAGAAGATTAGCAAGTGTCCTTTGCTGTGGCAAGTTCTTCATCAGCTGGCTATTGAACCTGTTTATTTCCCTCAGCAAACGAAGTGTAGTGCCCTGATTGAAAAAGTCACTCCGCTGCCTGCTTTACCCTTCACTTATATGCAGTTTCTCCTCTCTTCTTTTTTTTTCCATTCTTAGAACACTTTCAGTGGCAGGATTGATGTCCCTCTGGGACCTGATGCTGTACTCTGTTAAAGTTATAGTACAGTACTGCATGACATCAACAGTAGTGTCAGGCCTTCAGTTAATTTATTTTGGAAGCATCTGATTTCCAAAATTAAGGTAAAAACTTAGAAAGGGGGAGGGGAATATTTGACTCTAAATAAAAAACAAATTGGGAACATTTATTGACATCCAGTTTTGTTGCCACTGGAGTAAACAACTGTCGATTTTTCTGAAAGAAAGGGACATTTTACTAAGTAAAGTTTCATATCTACTTTCCAAAGTAGTTCTCTGTTAGAATACTGACTTCCAAATCTTGGGAACCAGGAAGTGTTTGGACTTGCCTAATACTAAAATGATTTTCAAATACGGGTGCATGGAAGTTTTTGAATTCTACCAAAAAAAGAAATCCGTCGCACCTGTAATTAGTGAGCTGTTTACTCACTATGTGCCAGCTGGTTACAGAACTTTCAGTCAAAGGTTAATAGAGCTTACTAGATATGGGGTGTCCCGAAAGAATGAATCTTTTAGCTGGGCTGTTTTATATTTTGAAATATTCCCTTAGGAAGCAAATATAAGCTGACAACAAACTTCTTAAAAATGCCTTTCTTCCTGTTGTTTCTAAACAACATATGGGATGCCTGGGCCCAAAAAGAAAATGATGTTTGGTTCTTACAAATTGACGTACATTATTTATATGCGTAACTTCCCCCTCCCTTGTCTAATAAACAGCAGGGTAATCCAGCCTCCCATCAGACTAGATGAGCCACATTCTAAAGAAAAACAATGCAACAGTGTGGTGAGCTAACCTTATCCTACACTGGTCCCTAACTTTTAAAGGGGAACAGTCAGCACAAAAGGCTCCCACACCCCAGTGTGGGGCTGGTCCCAATGTGCACTTTGTGTGCAAAAACATTTTCGTTTACTTCTTGTTTACTGTAGTATAGTGGATTGTATCAGACTAATTTTGCTTAGTTTTAGGGTGACATTTTCAGTTACTACAAATCCCAGAATCCCGTGCAGCTGACATCGGAGTGGTAGGCAGCAGTGGGAGATTCAGTAGCCTGCAGTGCATGTTACAGTTTTTTATAATCTTCATTCAGATGGTTTCCAGAGGTGAAGTACAGTCTTCTGAAATTTGTACTTAGCCCAGGAGATGACTATACTTCGCTCAGGGAGGACACCATGACCAGCAAACAAAAGATCAGAGCTTATAGGAAAGTTAATGGAGACACTTTTTAAAGAAAAGCTAGTGGAGTATCTTGAATCCAGTTGGTTACTAGACCCAAGGCAGCACAGATTCATGGTGGGGGTTGGGGGGGTCATGTCAGATGACTCTGATCGATTTCTATGACTGGGTGACCAGAAAAATAGATGGGGATAGGGCAGTGGACATGGTCTACTTACATTTCAGCAAGGTCTTTAACACCATACCACATAGGAGGCTGATAAGGAATCTGGGCAATTTGGGGGTGGGACCCATTGTGGTTAACTGGATACGGAAGTGGTTGATGGATAGGTGACAGAGGGTGGTGGTAAACAGCACTCATTCTAATGAGGGAAGAGTGACCAGCAGGGTACCTCAGGGCTCAGTACTGGAACCAGTTCTCTTCAGTGTCTTTATAAGGGACAGCTAGAAGGGAGGGTATGCCTCTTTGCAGATGACACCAAAATCTGCAATGGAGTAGACACTCCAGAAAGGCTGGAGAGAATGAGTAGAGATCTGAGAAAATTCGAGGAGTGGTCAGGGGTATGGCAGCTGGGTTTCAATGTGGGAAAGTGTAAAATCATGCACCTAGGGCACAGAAGCCCAGAGACGGATCAGGGTTTTAAATAACTGATCAGCAGTTTTTTTCCTGGGACAATACTAACTGTACAGAAAGCATTTATATAGGTTTTCTAGAAGTGTTATGTTTGTTAAACACAGTGAGGCAAGTGCTATGCATTTTCACAATACTAACATACTAAAATGCCAGCAGAATAGGCCTAACGGTCTTTCGTGTCTGCTCGTTTGGTCAGCCCCCACCCTGGGTGCTGACCTTGCTGCCCCCCTCGTCTTCTCTGGCTTCTCCCTTCCCAGTTCCGGATATTCTTGCTGCATTGGATTTTGCTTCCAGAACCCTTCCCCTGTACCTGTCCCACCCCCTCTTGAACCCCTCCACTGTCTCTGCCTCCACCAGCCCCCTAGGCAGTGCATTCTATGGCTCCACCACCCTCTCAGTGAAGTAGCACCTCCTCCTTTCTCCCCTGAATCTTCCCCCCTCCAGCTTCCACCCATGCCCTCTAGTGGCCCCCTCCTCCTTCCTTGAAGCACCCTGACTGTTCCTCCCTATTTACCCCTCTTCATGTACCTGAAGACCTCTATCATGTCCCCCCGGTCCCTTCTCTCTTCCAACATGTACATATTTAGCTCTTCAAGCCTCTCCTCATAGGTCCTGTCCCCCAAGCCCCAAATCATTTTGGTTGCCCTCCTCTGGACCCTCTCCAGGAGGTTAATGTCCCTCTTTAAGTGTGGCCTCCAAAACTGCACACAGTACTCAAGGTGCGGCCTCACCAAGCAGTTATACAGAGGGAGTATCACTTCCTTCCTTCTGGAGGTGATCCCCCTAGCGATGCATCCCAGCATCCTGTTGGCCTTGGCTGCTGCCCTCCTATAAGTCTCCGAGTTGTTCATCTTGACATCCACCACCACCCCCAGGTCCCTCTCAGCCATCAAGACGTGTAGCATTCCCCCCCCCCAGGGTGTACGCTTGGCCTGGGTTTCTGGCCCCCAGGTGGAGTACCTTGCATTTCCCTGCATTGAACCTCAGCTTCCACTTTCTAGACCATCTTTCCAGAGCCTTCGGGTCCCCCTGTAGGGCCACCCTCCCCTCCTCCCCATCCACCACCGCCCCCAGTTTCGAATCATCCACAAAGAGACTCATCTCACTCCTGATTCCTGTCTTTATGTCAGAGACGTAGGTGTTGAACAGAAGGGCCCAAGGACTGATCCCTGTGGGACCCCACTAATGACCCTCCTTGGGGATGAGACTATCCCGCCAACTACGACCCTCTGGGTCCGGTCCTGGAGCCAATTGCCTGTCCATCTGATCATCTGGTTCCCCACCCCCATTTCTCCCAGCTTATTTAACAGGCCCACGTGAGGAACAGAGTCAAATGCCTTGCTGAAGTCTAGAAAGAGGACGTCCACTGGTCTACCCAGGTCCAAGGCACTAGTCACCCAGTCATAGAACTCCACCAGGTTTGTCTGACACAGTTTCCCCGGGATGAATCCATGCTATTTATCGTCCAGGCACCCTGACTTATCCAGGTCCCCCCCCAGCCTCTCCTTGACAATGCCCTCCATCACCTTGCCCACCACCGATGTCAGGCTGACAGGCCTGTAGTTCCCTGCCACCTCCCTTGATCCCCCCTTGTGGATAGGCACTATATGCGCCACCTTCCAGTCTTGGGGCACCCACCCTGTCCTCAGAGAGATGGTGAAAAGCTCCGCCAGGGGTTTCGCCAGGACATCCACAATGTTTTAGAACTTTTATGAGCAAAACGCTAATCAATTTTTAGGGTTAAATAAAACCTTGCAGATGGTCATTAAACAGGTAAGGGACCTTGGAGTAATCATATCTTATGACTTCAAGGTGGTGAGACAGTGTGACAAGGCATTAGGCAGGCACAGAGGGATGCTGTGGTGCATAGGGAGGGGCATTACCAGCAGAAGGAGAGAGAGATGGTGTTACCACTGTATCAGTCGTTGGTGAGACCCCCCGGCCTACCTGGAGTACTGTGTCAAGTTCTGGAAACCATGTCTTAGGAAGTGCATGGGCAGAGTAAGGAATGTCCAAAGAAAGACAACTAAAATGGTGCAGTGGCCACATTATAAGCCCTACGAGGAGGGACTGACGGATCTCAATATGTACACTCTGGAAGAGAGGAGGGGACATGACAGAGACTATAAGAGACTCTGTCCCCCACCTTGTAGAAGGCGCAGCCCTCGAGGTCCAGGGAGCGGAGGGGCTCCGAGCTGCCAGCGGGTCTGCGGCACCTGTGCAGCCGACCAAGGGTTCCAGGAGGCTGGGAGAAGCAGGCAGAAAGAAGGCGCAGCCCTCGAGGTCCAGGGAGCGGAGGGGCTCCGAGCTGCCAGCGGGTCGGCGGCACCTGTGCAGCCGACCAAGGGTTCCAGGAGGCCGGGAGAAGCAGGCAGAAAGAAGGCGCAGCCCTCGAGGTCCTGGGAGCGGAGGGGCTCCGAGCTGCCAGCGGGTCGGCGGCACCTGTGCAGCCAACCAAGGGTTCCAGGAGGCCGGGAGAAGCAGGCAGAAAGAAGGCGCAGCCCTCGAGGTCCAGGGAGCGGAGGGTCTCCGAGCTGCCAGCGGGTCGGCGGCACCTGTGCAGCCGACCAAGGGTTCCAGGAGGCCGGGAGAAGCAGGCAGAAAGGTACGGCAAAGCCGCAAACCAATCGGAAAGCGACCGCAGTCTGTGCCTTGCTTCCGATTGCTGCGCCTTCCCCATAGACTTAAACTGGGGTTTGCTGCACTATTCTGGCCGGGATTTCTGCTTTTCTTTAAATTATTTTGAATTCCTCATAAAAAGTGCTGTTTTCTCTTACTTCATGCCTGATTTATGGGCTGTTTTTCTGTATTTTATAATAAGTGTTACAGTCTTTTGAAATGCTGTGTGGGCTAGACGCTTAGGCGCCTAACCCCCCCCCCATACCCTCCCAGTCTATTGTTGTGCAAATCTTAAGTTTTAACACCTTATTGCAGATTACTGCAATAAAGGTACCCTGCTGACTGCCTTCTCCTCTATCCCCCACCTTGTAGAAGGCGCAGCCCTCGAGGTCCAGGGAGCGGAGGGGCTCCGAGCTGCCAGCGGGTCGGCGGCACCTATGCAGCCGACCAAGGGTTCCAGGAGGCCGGGAGAAGCAGGCAGAAAGGTACAGGCAAAGCCGCAAACCAATCGGAAAGCGACCGCAGTCTGTGCCTTGCTTCCGATTGGTGCACCTTCTCCATAGACTTAAACTGGGGTTTGCTGCACTATTCTGGCCGGGATTTCTGCTTTTCTTTAAATTATTTTGAATTCCTCATAAAAAGTGCTGTTTTCTCTTACTTTGTGCCTGATTTATGGGCTGTTTTTCTGTATTTTATAATAAGTGTTACAGTCTTTTGAAATGCTGTGTGGGCTAGACGCTTAGGCGCCTAACCCCCATACCCTCCCAGTCTATTGTTGTGCAAATCTTAAGTTTTAACACCTTATTGCAGATTACTGCAATAAAGGTACCCTGCTGACTGCCTTCTCCTCTGTCCCCCACCTTGTAGAAGGCGCAGCCCTCGAGGTCCAGGGAGCGGAGGGGCTCCGAGCTGCCAGCGGGTCGCGGCACCTGTGCAGCCGACCAAAGGTTCCAGGAGCCGGAGAAGCAGGCAGAAAGGTGCAGGCAAAGCCACAAAATTTTTGCCCGCCCCTCCCCTCCTGGTTGATTCCTTTTATACACTTTCTCCGCTATTTCTTAATCCACTTCACATCCCTTTCCCTTCCTCCTTAACCCATACCTAACCTCCACAATGCTACTTTGCTTCCTTTTGCTCCTGAGCCTCGCATCTCACCCAATCCCTTATGATATTAATGTTATGCCCAGTGTCAAGATAAATAACTCAGTTAATACGACCTGCCCACTTCTGCCATACACAATGGCCAACCACGGATTCCTTATTCACCCCGAACCACGCTTACAATGCAACCTCTGGGATATCCCACATAAGGCCACGCTAACAATTCAGCACAGCCCTGGCACCTTACTTGTATCATGGCTTTTTATTAACCCACTATGCCTGTCCATTAAATTATTATGCTATGATAAAATTCGCACCTATATATCAGGACCATCACTCATCTCAGCAGGCACCCAGGATTAGGAGGAAATGCTCTGACCACTCACTATCCCTGTCCCTTGGTGCCCTCCTCAAATTAATCTTCTACCTTCTGATCTGTTTTGGTACCATTGAAATAAATCCTGGCCCCATTGAAAGTTTATTTTCCCTGCTGATCTATCCTCTATAAATGGACTAAGCTTCCTACACTTCAATGCCTGCAGCCTCTTAAAAAATTCTCCGTAATTCAGGCCTGGGTGGCACATACCCTGCCTGACTTTCTGTCATCTCTGAATCTTGGCTCAGACCTTCGACCAAAGACAGTGTTGTAAACCTTACCAACTATCAGCTCTTCAGAGCAGATCGCCTTCCAGGGGTGGTGGGGTGGCCATATACATTAAGGACACCATCTCTGCTACCTGCCTCATCAACACATCCGAACCAAAGGAATTTGAATGTTTGTCAATCAAAATATCCCTTCCTAACTTGTCTTCATTTAAATTGATTGGCTGCTATAGGCCCCCTCAGCAGGCCTCAAATTACTATCTCACCTGCGTCAATAACCAATCTAGGCCCTGAAGATACCATCATCCTTGGTGATTTGAATTTAAACTGGCTATCTAATGCATCTGCACCATTGGTAACCTTTACGACACCTATGGCTTTACACAGCTAATTAAAGACCCAACCAGGGTTAACCTAAAAATTCTAGCAACACCTCACTCCTGGATATTATGTTGGTAAACAAGCCTCACTTATATATGCATGCAGGAGTACTCAGAATGATGTAAGTGACCATTGTCCCATAGCTGGCATAAGATCTTCACTCAAACCACCCAACCCTGCTGAATTTGTCCTCAAAAGGTCAAAAAGAAGTTCAGCATACCAGGATACCTCCATGACCTGAGTAACACAATATATTGGCAAGATTTCTACCTTACAACCTCAGTGGAAACAGCTCCAGATCTTAAAGGACATTATCACTAATGCTCTCAATATTCATGCACCATTCACCAATATCAGAACTAAAGCAAGGTCCTGCCCCTGGTTCACCACTGATCTTAAAGCAGCCTTGCTAGCCAGAGACAAACTGTGGAAAAGGCAAGAAAAACTAAGGATTCCAGAGACTGGCTAAATTTCAGAAAAGCAAGAAATTCATGTACAACACAAATAAGATCTGCCAAAGCTGCCTATTATAGAGCTGAATTGGATGCCTGCTACAATAACCCAACCAGGCTCTGGGGAACTATAAAGGGTATCTTGGGCCAAAACTCTACTCCTGCCTTAACCTGCAAACTGCTACTAAATAACACAGAAATTACGGACAAACAAGAAATCCTAAATACCTTCAATGACCACTTCACCACAGCTGGACTAGCATTTGACTCTTCACCTGCAAATCTCCTGAGAGCTTCCTTGAACCTTCAATCCACCGTGGGTCAAAAGGCTACATCAGCCTTCTCCTTCAACCCAATATCCTTGAAAGAAGTGGAAGATCTCCTCTCCAATTTAGATACTTCAAAAAGTGCAGGTACAGACTCCCTGGACCCCTACTTCCTCAAGATTGCATCTCAAGTCTTATCTGCTCCCCTCACTCATCTCTTCAATCTTTCCCTCACCACTGGATCCATTCCCTCCACTTGGAAAACAGCTCAAGTAGTTCCTTTACTCAAATCTGGTGATCCCATGGACCTCAATAATTACAGACCCATTTCCATCCTATCAGTTGTATCCAAGATGCTCGAAAGTTAGTAAACTCACAATGAAGGGACTACCTGGATAACAATAACCTCCTAAATACAGCACAATCAGGATTTAGATCAAGGCATAGCACCATTTCGCCCTAGCCAAAGTAACGACTGGCAGATTGCTATGGATAAGAAGAACAGTGCCTGTGCTGTGTTTCTGGATTTGAGCAAAGCATTTGACACAGTGGATCATGAATCATTAATCACCTCCCTTGGCTCACTAGGGTTGGATTCCCCTTCACTCAATTGGTTCAAGTGCTATCTATCAGATAGGTCACAACTGGTAAAAGATGGAAACTACCTATCCACCTTAAAACCACTGTTAAGAGGTGTACCTAAGGCTCTATTCTTGGCCCCATCCTCTTTGCCATCTATATTAATAATATTGATGCTAACCTCACTCAATCCAACATCCATCTGTTTGCTGATGATACTGTATTATATGTTAGCAATCCTTCATTATCTAAAGCCTGTGAACTGCTACAATCTGAATTTTCCATCCTACAACACAACCTACTGGATAAAAACTACTTCTAAATGCAAAAAACAAAGCTATGTTCTTTACCTCAAAGAGTTGCTCTGCCACTACCCCACCATCCACCACCCTACAACTAACCACCTTACTTGGAGAGAAGCTGGAATTCGTGATAACTTCAAATACCTTGAGTCTGGATTGATAATAAGCTTGACTATTGTGTCCATATTGAGGAGCTACTAAAGAAACTGAGACAAAGGCTTGGTTTATTTTTAGAATAAAGCACTACCTCAACAGAGACTCCAAAAAGATTAATCCAGGCTTCATTCTATCCCTCATTGACTATGCTGACTTTCTGTATGGACATTGTTCACCCTCTTAAATAAACTGGACACCCTATACCACAGGTCCATCAGATTCATTACTGACCTTCCCTTCAGCACCCATCATTGCTCCCTTTATAAGGCAGTTAACTGGACATCATTACAACACAGAAGAAATAGGAATGCTGCAATTTGGATATTCAAAGCCTTATCAGGCAAGCTACCTACCTATATCTCAGACTGTTTTACTCAAATTACTTCTAGGCCATACAACCTAAGGATCAGCAAAATTATCATTCTTAAGGTCCCCAATGTCTGCACCCAGTTTGGGAGGGCTGCTATCAGCTACTCACTAGCAATTGTTTGGAATTCACTCCAAAAAACCATGAAGCTAAATAACCTCCTACCCTTAATATCCTTCAAAAGATTATTCACCACCCTATTCCCAGAACTCTGCAACTGCTTCCACAAGGCCTAAACCCCGGCCCTACCTACCCCCTTTTTTTTTTTTTGTGTTCCTATATGCTGATAAAACTCCCATTTCCAGTCCCAAGATTCACCCTCAAAATGCCTGCTAGGTCCTATAATCTACATATTTCTCCTGATGTGCCCATTGCCTTCTGTCTCACAGATTAAAAGTTTTAATGTGCCGTGTACATATGTATATTGTCATATATTAGCACTTATGTCATTGTATTACTGTTTATGTTACCCCTGTCATTGTATTACTGTTTATGCTACCCTTGTCAATGTAATAACACTTGCACTTCTTGACCACTCAGGTCCATCTTGTAAATGAGCTATGCTCAATGATGTTCACCTGATTAAATAAAGATTTTGATTGATTGATTGATTGATAAATACCTCACAGAGGGTGAATAACGTACAGGAGGGGGCTAGTTTTCAGAAGAGTATGCGCACAAGAACAAGGGGGCATACAGTAAAGCTGGAAGGGGGAATTAAGGATGTACTTCTTCACTGAAAGAGTGGTGATTGCCTGGAACAGTCTTCCAGCAGGGATGGTGTGGGAGAAACCAGTGGTAGGCTTCAAGCATGCATGGTACAGGCATAAGTTTGGGGGGGGGTAGCCAGACAGGTAGGGTCTATGGTGACAGTATAGGTAGGGAAAAAGTTGGCAGACTGGGTGGGCCAAGTGGTCCTTATCTGCTGACAGATTCTGTGTTTCTTTGAACTCTAACATGCACTGCAGGCTATTGAATCTCCACCTGCTGCCTACTGCTTTAACGTCAAGTACAGGAGGATTCTGGGATTTGCAGTAACCGAAGATGTCAGCCTAGAACTAAGCAAAATTAGCCTGATACAATCTAGTGTCCTACAATAAACAGGAAATAAATTAAAATGTTTCCGTACACAAAGTGCACATTGGGACCAGCCCCACACTTGAGTGTTGAGCACTTGGTGCTGATTGTTCCCCTTTAAAACATTTACCAATAGGTGTAACTCTGGATATGTCCCCTGCACGTTTTAAAACTTGCTGGGAAATCATGATGTACGTTCACAAACATTGTTTGAGATCCTTTACAAGTATCCCAATGCACAGAATGTATTAACACATAGAATGTGTTGGCAGAAAAGGACAGGTAGGCCCTTCTAATCTGCCCGGTTTACCCCACCTATTACTACACCCTGGATCCTATTTAGTCACAGGTGTTCCTCTATCCTACCTTTCCTGTACATGTTATGCCCATGTGCATGTCCTGTGCCTGCTTGCAGCTCCCCACTGTCTTCACCCCGCCACCTCTTCTGGCAGGCTATTCCAGGCATCCACCACACTTTCTTTTTTTTTATTATTATTTATTTTTATTCAGCTATTAATAAAAACATAATACATGCATTTATCATGGATCAGAGTACAGAAATGTTTTGAGTAGTTATATTACAGTAGGATTTGATACTCTTCATCCTGTGTTACCACTTTTTGGAGGTCATTCTAAAAGCAGTCAATAATACATTGTTCAGTTATGAGCTTATTACAGCAAAACAGTGGACAAAAAACTATATCTCCATAGATTCTACCAGGTGCTTAGCACCACGTCAGTTATTGATGTATATATGTCTACTGAGTAAACGTTTAAATGGTAATCCTTCTGAAATATAATATGAGAAGAGCTTCAGTCATGCTCGCATAATGGGAAGTCAGCTACCTATATTAACAGGCAGTGTGCAACATATCTATAGAAGCATTCCTTAGGACTGGAACTGTAAACTCTCAACATCGTTCTTATTTTAACTTTAAACATAACCTTGTTGTAGTTCATAGCTATACATATAAGTATGTATATTTATATATCTGGTTGAAAAAACAAGAGAGAAACAGAATATCCCCTTCCTCTGTCCTACCCTGCATAGTGTTGGAGAGGATTGGGATTGAGCTAGGCATGGGAGACAACATCGTGGGGAATGTAGCACCTCATGGGGCTAAGACCGAGAAACAGCTATTTTAACACCATTATTTGTGCTGTTTCATTAACAAGCAATGGTGCACATGTTTAAAAATGTCTAATGCGGAGCACCTTAATAAGAATAAATGGCTCAGTCAGTTAAACTATGCACTTACCCTTTCTGACTCCCATAATAACATTCCCTTCCTCTACTTACAGAATTTGTGTAGTTCACTACAATAGTTGTGATTCTGTGGTGAAACAAAATCGATTATTTATTTATTTACGAGTTTTCCCAGGAAAACATACTGAGCAACATGCTCGATTCCAGATGTGACCTGGGGGCCGAGACCCACATACGTAGTTGGAAATGCTTAGACAGTACAGAAATGAACAAAGGCTTGTACATTAACAATTTGGGAGAAAAATTCAGAGAAAAAAATTGCAGCCAAGGGTAGGATACATACATACAGTGTAACGACTCAGAGGGTAGAGTACTATACAATACATTTTAGTTTATAACAGCGTGACATTTGAATTTTTAGTTGAAACAGGAGCAACTGGAGGTGAAGTGTGCTCTGAGTAATCGGTTGTGTAGGAAGGGGTTTGGTGCGTGTCTAATGGGGGCAGGTAGGGCAGGGCGTTCCAGGTCTATGGAATTCGGTAATTAAAAGCGGCCTGGCCTTCGGATGTGCGCATAAACGGGACATGGAGCAGTCTTGGGTCCGTACTCCTAAGGGAGTACACAGGTGAAGGTTGTTGGGAGAGGACAGAGGTCAGGTAGGGGGGAAGGGAGTGGGACCAATATTTGGCAGTGAACCTAGCACAGTTAGTTTGTCTGCGGTCATGGAGGGATGGCAGGGTTAACGAGCTGTAGAGGTTGCAATGGTGTGTTGATTGGGGGCAGTCGAGGATGAAATGACAGAAGGAGTGGAACAGGGTGTCTAGGCTGGTCAGGGCGGACCCAGGGGCAATGGAGCAAACTATACCACCGTGGTCGAGTACGGGAAGGATCATTTTTTGTACAATGGCGTGCCTTGTCTTTGTGGGGAGGCAACTTTTGTTACGGTGTAGTGCGCCAAGTTTGGGGAGCAGCCTGTTCTGTAAAGAGGTGATGTGAGCTGAGAAATCTAGATGTTGATCTAGCCAGACGCCCAGATATCTGAAGCTCATACAGTTTTCCAGGGGAGTCCCATCCAAGCTTTTGAAGGGGTGGCCGGGGGCTTGACGGGAGAGTCTTTGTGGAGAGCCAAATGTTAGCGATACTTTTTTTTTAGAGTTAAGAAATAGTTGGTTTGACCTGAACCAGTTCTGGATGGCATTGAAATCTTCCTGGAGTTGGGATGCTACACTGATTGCTGTGGGAACAGAGGTGTATAGGACAGTGTCATCTGCGTACATCTGTATGGAAGAGTGGGAGCATGCTGTTGGGAGGTCGTTTAGAAAGATGGAGAAGAGGAGGGGACCCAGGACTGAGCCTTGGGGGATGCCTGCAGGGACTGGCAATGGGTGGGAGGTGTGAGAGGCTATTTTGACTACTTGTTTCCTGCCTACTAGGTAGTCATGGAACCATTCAGTGACCGGTGTAGAGAGCCCTGCATCGGTGTGTTTGGAGAGGAGTAGGGAGTGGGAGACGGTATCAAAGGCCTTTGCTAGGTCAATGAAGATGGCAGAGGTGATATTAGTCCATCAGTCAGTTTCTACCATATCCAGGATTTGTGGACGCGTTGCAAAATCCGCTTTAATCTGTTCCAGTTTTTTACCAGTGTCTGTCGGATCAGAATAAAGGTAGGTTTTTCCTGCATAGTTAAGCCTGAGTTTGGCCAGGAATGGAAGGGTATGTGCTACTGCAAGTGCCTTTAAGCCAGACCTCACCGTTGTTTCATAACTGAGGTTTGCAAAACAGTCAATTTCTTGACCTGTTGTTAAAAATAATTGTCCTTTTTCTTTAGCTGCTTATAAGACTGCAGCTCATATGTGTGGTCCACGGGCCACCAGCAGAATGGTTCGGGGTTGATTGGAGTCTCCAGATCTTCTCTGAGTTGTGATTCAGTATCCCCGATAGAACTGATTGGTCAGGCCCAGATTTAAAATGTTGGAGAAAAGTCTGGTTACATATTCAAGCAGCTCATGCCTCTCACTTTCTTCTGGCACTCCCAGTACTCTGATGTTGGACATTCTCGCGCCATTTTCCAGATGTTCAAGTCTCAGGCGCATCAATTTGTTGTGTTTTACCAGCTCAGCCGAAACTGCCATTGATTTAGAGGCTGGATCGTTAGCTGATTTTGCATCCTGAGCCACCACGTCCATTTTAGTTTCAACTACTGTCATTCTGGTGATGAAACTATCCATTTTTCTGTCCAGCTCCCGAATTGCCTGTAGAAGGGTCACATTGGTAGGCGCAAGCATGCTGTTTTAGTCGGTCACAGTGCCGTCCTTCTCTTGCTGTTCTGTCAGCTTTTGCATTTTCACTGCTGTGGTCCCCTGACCAGGGGTTTGACGTGGCTTCCCCATTGTGGATTTAAGAATAAAAGTAGATCACCTGGTACTGTTCGACAGTTGCTAACTGATGGTTTAAAGAAAATGTTTAATTTCCAATAAGAAAGTGCTTTTTTTGTTAAGGGTTGATTTTCAACAGAGCTCTCCCAAAGCATGTCTGTTGCTGTTAGCTGCAAGCTCTGCCTCTGCCCCCCACCACCCTTTCTGTGAAGAAGTATTTCCTTGCATTTCTCTTAAAGTCCCCCCCGAAACTTCTTAACATGCCCCCATGTTCTGATGCTTTTCCTCCTCTGAAAGAGGCTCCAGTACTGCACCTTGTTCACCCCCATGAGGTAATTATAGGTCTCAATCATGGCCCTTCTCATTCTCCTCTCTTCCAGGGAGTACATGTTAAGATTCCACAGTCTCGCCAGCACAGTGGCACTGAGGGCTGAGGCGCTGGATGCCTTACCTCTCGTCACACCGGCAACCCGGGTTCGGAAATAAGCCCGGGTTGTTGGAGGGCCGGTGGGGGGAGGGAGCAGGATCGAGCAACTAGCTCTTCTCTCTCAGGGAGGACTCTGTTGCCCATCATAGTTCCACTGCCCCCAGGTGGAGGTCTACGGGCAGTGCAGGTGAATGGGTGGCAAAAATAGTGGGAGGGTGTTCTGGTAACACAGTGTGCGCGTGCAACCTGGCAACAGACTGGGAATAAACAGGTATAAAAAAACAGGCCAAAAAAACATTACACAGTCTCTCCTGTGATGCACCTAGGGAGGAAAAACACGTGAGCAGGGTACATGCTGGGGAGGGAATCAAAGAATCAGAACAGGAAAGGGATCTGGGGATCATCGTCTCCTCAAACCCTTAAGGCAGGTTTCCAATGTAGTAGGACGACAGGAAGGGCCAATGGAATGCTGGCATGCATAGGCAGGGGCATTACTAGCAGAAGGAGGGAGGTAATAATGTCCCCTACAAAGCAATGGTGAGACCACAGAGTACAGGGTTCAGGCCTGGAGACCACACCTCCATAAGGATATAGATGCATTAGAAAGGGTTCATATAAGGTCAACAAAGGTGGTGTAGGATATGCAGGGGCAGACCTACGAGCAGAGGTGTAAGGAGCTGAATCTGTACATGCTGGAAACAAGGAGGGAAAGGGGGGGCATGATTGAAACCTTTAAATATGTAAAGAGACTCAATAAAGTAGGTGAAGGGGGTCTGCCGAGGAGAAAGGAGGGAGCCAGAACTAGAGGGCACAGCCTCAGATTGCAAGGAAATGAGTTCAGGGGCAATGTGAGGGGGCATTTCTTCACAGAGAGGGTTGTGGACCCTAGAACAGACTGCTGGATGGAGTGGTGGGGGCTAAGGTGGTGGAGGAATATAAGAGGGCATGGGACAGGCATATGGGACTGAGTATTGGGGGGGTGGGGGCAGGCAGGAAGGGGGGTATGTGAAAGGTAGGTTTGGGCAGACTAGATGAGCCAGAAGGGTCCTTCAAACAACATGAAGTCTTGCTATATTATAGACATTAGCAGTTTGATCCAGCTCTAGAACCGCCCCGGAGTGAAATGGTTAAAACCATTCCAAAATAGAATTTTGGCACGAGAGCAGCTCTATCTGTGTCATTTCAAACTTGAACTGTCAGATTCTTTACTCCGCCTCTAGTGAACAGTCGCTCCGGAGATTTCTCCTTCTGCTCGGTTCATTTCTCGGTTTTAAAAGTGTTTTCTCGGTTGGATTTAACGAGAATAGTTTTATTAACAAAAACCGTTCGGTTCAAGCTCTATCTGTAGTAACCGTAGTAAATGAAGGTTTTGTCTGTGTGGAACTTGTAGTTATCAGTTCGGTTTTGAACCGATCAGTGGGTTTAAAATTCATTTAAAACTAAAGTTACTATTTTAGAGTGCGGTTCCCGTTCTTATCGGTTCTAAAAAACGGATTTATTACGCTTTTTTCAATACCTCGCGACACGGTTAGGAACCGATAGGGTGTCTTGCCTGGCACTGTCAAGAAGGCAAGTTTTGGTTAGGCTGGCATTATGTCTGAGAACCCAAAGAAAAACCGGGCCCACTGGGTTTCAACACTGTGATGTTTGTGGGGAAGTCTTTGCCAAGGCTGACCCACACACTCATGTGTTTATTGTCTGGGGTTGACCACCTCCAGTCAGACTGCCAGGTATGTAAGAATTTCCCTGCAGCCACCCTGGAAAAAAGACTGGGCAGGCTCAGGGAACGAGAGGCCAAAAAGTCCGCTGACCCGGATGGCCAGCCCGGTTCGGTGCCAACCGAACCAGAGGGAGTGCCCTCTGACCAGGGCCAGACTTCCTCGGCCAAAAGAAAAGTTGGTTCTGAGGAACCAATTCCAGTAAAGAAAACAAGAAAATCAGCAGGTCTGGAGTCCAAAATTCCTTCTCCAACTGCTGCAGAGATAGCAAAAGCCATACAAATTGTCCAGTCACTGTCTCAGGGTCCGTCCGAACCACCAAAATCTGGTAAAAGGTTGGTTCGTCCGGTCCCAGTGGTTCAGGATTATGATATTGAGGAATTTTATGAACCAGAGGAGGGGGAGGAGGATTATGAACAGTATGAATGTGGCTGGGAAGGTCTGGGTGTGCCCACTGAACGGACATCTCCCCAGACAGACCTTTAGAATCTCCCTATGCTGTCTGAGTCCCCATCTCATTTTATGTTTTATAAAAAGTTGCTGAAACCCTCCAGCTTCCTTTAGAAGAGGCTGTGGATGAGCAAGAGGAGCCTGATTTTGTAGAAATGATGGATATTCCAGAGTCTAGGAGATTGTCTATTCCTTTACATAAGTCTTTTAGGAAACAAACAATTAAAATTTTAAAGCTCCTAATTCTGTGCCTCCTGTAGATAAAAGATGGACAGAAGGTATACATTGTCAGGCCCTGATACAGAATTCCTTTCTCAGCAATGCAGTCATGTTGGGGTAGTTCAGGCTGCTGCCTGTGATAAAGCTAATATTCCTTGGCTTCACATCCTCCTGACAAGGATTCCAGGAAGATTGATGCCATGGCAAAAACAGTATATGGCAGCCTCTCTGGGACTCAGGCAAGCAAATTATATGGCTTATGGAAGCTAGGTATCAGAAATCTAGATGGGATACTGTTATGCAATTGGCCAAGCAGGCCCATGGCCAGCTGGCTAGTGAACTAGAACAGGTGGCTGCTGATGGCATTGAAGCCTCTAAGGTTCAGTTTCATGCTGCTGTGGATGTTAATGATGTTTCCTCTAGGTCATGGCCACATCTGTAGCTTTTCGTAGGGTTGGTCTGGCTCAGGTGTACTAGTTTGTCACAGGATACCCAGACTAAGGCTATGGATTTTCCTGTGGTGGGAAATTCTCTGTTTGGAGAGCAGACAGAAAATTACATGAAGAAGATGAATGAATATAGGACTACTTACAAGAGTGCCCAGGCTAAGGAGCGGCAAGCCACTCCTCAAAGACATGCCCCCAGGGGCAGGCCTTTTCACAGGCCTTTCTACCGGACTCAGGTCTCCTCTGCCTATGCTCAGAGGGGCTTCTTCAGAGGCAGGGGCAGACGAGGGGTGGGCAGACCTGCTCCCACCCCCCAGCCTAAAGCTCCCTGGAAACAGGCACCCTGATGGGGTGCCCAGGGCCATTCTCCTGTACCAGTGGGGGCAGGCTGGCTTACTTCAGTCAGAATTGGGCTTCTTAACCTCAGACAAGTGGGTTCTGGAAGTAGTAAGCCAGGGTCTGGTTCTCAGCTTCAAAAGTTTCCCAAGTTGAAAAGCAGACTTTTCCTACCTGCAAGTGCTTCAGAGACCCTCGCTCTGGAAACAGAGGTCTCATCCTGTTAGCTCTCAGAGCAGTAGAAGGTTCCTCCTGCATCAGGGCAGGGGTCTGTATTCAGATACTTCCTACCCCAAAAAGACAGGAGAATGGCGGCCCATTTTAGATCTCAGATATCTGAACAAGCATCTTTTGAAACCAAAGTTCAAAATGGTAACTCTGGCAATGATTTTACCTTCCCTAAGGCCAGGGACTGGCTAGCCTCCCTGGACCTCAAGGATGCCTATTTCCATGTCCTAATCAGAAGATCCCATCAAAGTACCTCAGATTAGACTGCCCTCAGGTCATTGCCAGTTCAGAGCAATGCCCTTCAGCTTACCTCTGCTCCAAGGGTATTCACAAAGTGTCTAGCAGTGGCAGTGGCTCACTTAAGGAGGCAGAGGATTGCTGTTTTCTCTATCTAGACGATTGGCTCATTGTAGGCCAGTCCCCAGAACAGGTAAATCTCACCTGCAGGTCACCCAGCAGCTTCTCACCTCCTGGGTTTTCTGCTAAACCTACCAAAGTCGGTTCTGGAACCAGTCCAGGTACTCACCTTTATAGGGCAGAACTGGACACAAAGCTAGCCAGAGCCTTTCTTCCCCAGAAAGGGTAAGGAATTTAGTGGCTCTGGCCTCTTCCTTCACTCTGCAGGTCTCGACCAGCAAGACACTGTCTGCAGCTCCTGGGGCACATGGCTGCATCCACAGCTGTTGTGCAGGGGCCAGATTTCAGATGAGACACATTCAGTTTCACTTGAGAACCTTTTGGTCTCAGAGAAGAGACCCTTTCCAAGTTGGTCCCAGTGACTCGAACCTGATCCTAGCTCTCCAGTGGTGGCAGGATCAGAGCAATTAGGCGGGGTCCCTTCATTTCCCCTTCTCACGACTTGACTCTCACTACAGATGCTTCCCTTCTGGGTTGGGGAGCCCACATGGGCGACCTTTCCACTCAGGGAGTTTGGTCCCCCCAGGAATCTCTGCTCCACATCAATTTGCTGGAACTCAGAGCTGTCTTTTTAGCTCTTCAAGCTTTTTCTGCATCTGTCCATGACAAGGTGATACAAGTCAGAACAGACAACACCACAACAATGTGGTACATCAACAAACAGGGGGGCACTCGGTCTTCGCCTTGTGCACCGAGGCAATGAAGTTGTGGTCTCTGGCCTATTCCCTGAACACTTCCCTTATAGCAGTTCATCTTCAGGAAGGACAATGTCCTAGCGGATGCCCTCAGCAGGATTTCCCAGGGCCATCACGAATGGTCCCTGGATCCTCAAGTGCTGGGGATAGTTTTGCCAGGTGGGGCATCCCTCAGATAGATCTTTTGCAGCCCCAGACAATCACAAACTTCCTCTGTCTGTTGCAGGCCTCCAGTGCTGGGCTCAGTTCCCTGGATGCCCTTCTTCTGGATTGGGAGGGAAGTTCCTCTATGCTTTCCCTTTCTCTCCTATTCAGAGTACTAGTCAAAATCAGATCTCAGCCTTGCAGGGTGATTCTGATTGCCCCGGATTGGGCCAGGCAGCCCTGGTACCACTCCTTCTGTCTCTGACAGTCCATCTTCCCTGTGCCTCCCAGGAATCACAATCTGTTGACTTGTGCCCAGGGAAGGGTTGGTATCCGACCTCAAATCCCTCAACCTCAAGGCCTGGCTCTTGAGGAGTTAGAGTTTGCTGATTTACACTCTCTCAGGGTGTTCTTGAGATCCCAAAGGCTTCCAGAAAGCCTTCCACTAGGCTACTTATAGTTCTAAATGGAAAAGGTTTTCCATTTGGTGTGTGGGAAAATATTTCCCAGAATCTGCTGAATTGCCCATTTTGTTAGATTACATGGTACATCTTAATTCCTTGGGTCTCAGACCAGCTACCCTGAGAGTTCATTTGGCAGCTGTGTCTGCTTTTGTGTCAGCAGGAAAGTCATCCCTCTTTCCTCTCATCCTGTGTTTTCCAAGTTTTAAGGGATTACTCCATACTAATCCTCCCTTTCGGAACCGCCCTGCTTGGGACCTTAATGTTTGCATTGCCCAGTTAATGCAACCCCTTTGAACCTCTGTCTTCTGCAGAGCTTAAGTACCTAACTTGGAAAACTGTTTTCTAGTGGCTATCACTTCTGCCAGACGACACGTGAATTGCAAGCCTTCACAGTGGAGACTGACTATTTCTTTCCACAGGGATAAGGTAGTCCTTAGGACTAATAGGAAGTTTTTGCCTAAGGTGGTTTCAGATTTCCATCTTAATCAATCTATCTCTCTTCCAGTATTTTCACTGATCACTCCTCTTCGGGTGAGAGGAGGTTGCACAGCCTGGATGTTAAGAGAGCTCTTAGTTATTATATAGAGCTGCACTAAAGGTCACAGGTTCAATCCTCCAACTTTTCCTTACCTATGGTGGTTGGGAAAGGCAACCTGCCACTCAAGAGATCAATAGCCAGGTGGATTGTCTCTTGTATCCAATTTTGTTATCAGAAGTGGGCAGAGCCCCCGGTTTGAGAGGCTCATTCTACCAGGGTACAGCTGCGTCTCTAGCTGCTGCCAGAGATATCCCTTTATTAGAGATTTGCCGGCTGCTACTTGGAAAACGGTACACACTTTTACAAGCATTACTCCTGGATGTCCAGGCCAGGAGAGATGCTCGGTTTGGCACAGCTGTTCTTCAGAGCCTATTTCCGAAGTAGGTTCTGCCCGCCCTCCATGGAGGTACTGCTGTGTATTCTGCTAATGTCTATAATATAGCCAGACTTCATGTTGTTTAAAGAAAAATTACTCACCTTAGTAATGTTGTTTCTTCTAATGGAGTCTTGCTATATTATAGACCTCCCCAACCTGCCCTCTCAGAACCTCTACTTGGTGGGGTGCGGGCAACTTAGTGTGGCACTACTTATGTCCTGTTAGCATTTTGTCCCCTTTGGGTCTTTGGGGTGTGTATGTGTCGCTGTGTGTGTTTTATTATACTTATGTTCCATTTTCATATTATTAGAATGGTGTTAGTATTTCTGGTCCCTGACTTGAGTCTTGGGTGTTGGGACCATCAATGGTTGTTATTATTTAGGTAGCCATTTGGCTAGTGTAGGTTACAGCTTCCACACAGACCTTAGTGAGTTTGGCTCGTAAAGATCTGACAGTTCAAGTTTGAAATGACACAGATAGAGCTGCTCTCGTGCCAAAATTCTATTTTGGAATGGTTTTAACCGTTTCATTCCGGGGCAGTTCTAGAGCTGGATCAAACTGCTAATGTCTGTAACATAGCAAGACTCCATTAGAAGAAACAACATTACTAAGGTGAGTAATTTTTTCTTTTCTGCCATCATATTTCTATGATTCTCCTCATATGACTTCCCATTCAGCCCCCACACCATTTTGGTAGCCCTTCTCTGGACCACTTCCACCTTGTCAGTGTCCTTGCGGAAGTGCAGCTTCCAGAACTGGACACAGTAGTCCAGGTGGGGTCTCATTATTGAGTGATACAGTGGTGGGGCCCTCTGGGAAGCACACTTCTCCCTTGCAGCAGTAGGATCCAGTCCCAAGATGGGTGCCTGGTCAGTGGTGCTGGACCTGCGAGGGGCTAGTCGACATACTGTCACTGCGGTGGTTTTCCACCTTTTTTCTCCTCAGTGGACTGCCAGTGTGCAATGATGTGGTGGGAGCATGCGCAGTTGTCTCAGTGTTGAAGTACTGTTTACTTGTGTCTTTGTCAGACATGGCCAAAAATGGGATCTTAACACAGCCTACTTTCTTCCTGGTAAAGCAAACTTGTAAAATAATGGCAAATGATCAAAATATGACAACAAAATTTCAAACATCTTTTTATTTATTTTTTAAATCTCTTATTTGCCAGGTGGATCACATGGATCCCATCTGAATGGCCCACCGAGCCCCATCCCCCATCATCCCCTGGTACTTAACCGTGACCGTCAAGTTCCCCTGTGGCGTTCTCCCATGGCGGGGCCCTCTGGGGAGCTCTCTTTCCCTGGTGGCAGCAGGATCGAGTCTGGAGGTGGGTGCCTGGTCAATAGCATAGGATCTGCGAGGGGCTGGTTGACCTGTTGACCTTCTGTTGCTGCCATGGTGCTTTTCTACCTGTTTTCTCCCCCGGGGACTGTCCACGTGCAGTGATGCGATGTGAGCATGCTCACTTGCATGCAGCACACTTTGGCATCTGCAGCTGTTCCCAACCCCTGAGGCAGCCTCCACCTGTGCTGCTGCTTAACCTCTGCAAAGCCATCCAGTGAGGTGCTCATTGCTCCCTCTCCCCTTGTGACCCACCTCCCTGTTAACCTGAGTCCATGTCACTGGATTAGTGAGCAGGCACCTTGCCGCTGAGCTGCTTTGCTGGCTTTTCTTTTTCTTTTTTTTTTTAATATCAATCTGTTTTCTGCGTCCATGACTGGCCAGTCTCAGACTCTTCCAGTGACTGCTGCCCAACCTTATCAACGAAGTCCCTGGCTTCCCCACAACTTGCCTTTTGTGGTGGATAGTAATTATTTGGGAAGCTCGTATCTAAATACTGACCCCTACCTCTCACCTTAGAAGACTGGCGTATGGCCTGACAGAATACAGCCAGAGTAACCAGCTCACACCAATGGAAGGAGTATGCCTGGAAGAACATAATCAGATACTTCAGGACCCTGGCCATCACTAGTCATTACGCCCCCAACGCAACAGCAAATTGCTGGAGACTATGTGGAGAGAAAAAGGCACATCACACCCACATCATGTATTCCTGCTCTAAATTAACGCCTTTTCTGCAGGCAGTGCAGCCTGAGCTGTGCGAGCTGTTTGGGACACAACTGCAATTAACGAAAGACTTGTATATACTTTTACAGTATCCAAAGGAGTTCCATGCCCCACACACCCAATATTTGCTCGGACTGTTACTAACAGCTTGTAAAAAAGCCATCACTAAAGCATTGCTTAGCCCCAAGATCCCCACCATCTCTGACTGGTGGTCGATAGTGACCCAGATCTACCATCTAGAAAAACTTGCACATACTGTAGGCTGAATGACCAATGAGAGAGGTGTAATTCTAGATGGAACACCTGGATTCTATACTGTATGACCAAAGACCCCACGTTTGTCCCATAGAATGGTGACCCCCCATCACTCACAATTAGCTGATACATACCCAGGACCCCTTCCCACCCATCCTATGAGTAAATCTTGCCTCCCCTTTCCACTCTCGGAACTCACACCGCAGGCTTACCACAGTCCTCTAATTAGAGTACGCTTACCTGAACTCGCACCCCACCAGTTCGGATGTGACCTGTGGCTGAAGGGTAGGATGCAGAATCTAGACAAACACTGCTAGGATGTGTATATGCAGGACCTTTAATTAAGGAGCCCCGTAACATCTGATATTGTGGGTCACATAAACCCTCTGTAAAGTAACACTGTTCATAAAATGTATAACAGACTGAACTTGTATTAACCGCTTTCAAAGTTGAGATATTCTGTAACGTCAGTATATATGCCACATGTCGAACATTACTGTTAATGTTATGTATGTTGTTTTTTTGTCAAGAAAACAATAAAGATGATAATTAAAAAAATAAATACTGACACCATGGTACCCAGATGGTGAGAGGTTCCAAAGTGCTTGTGCACATGCGCGTGAAAAGGCATGCCTGCTCACAAAGCCTGCCTGTGGCCCCCCACCTGTAAGCCGCTTTGACTGCAGCACCACCTGTAAACGTACTGCTGGTGGTGGTGTAGCAGAGCCTTCAACCCTCCCTCCCTGGAGGTGGAGAGCTTCCTCTAGGATGCCCAGCCCCTCCTCCATCTTCAAGAGCGACAACCCTGTCATGGTGCCAGTGGGCTGTTCTTTTGCTTTCTTTTACATGGACTACTGGCCTCCCAGTTGCCACCTTCCCCCTGCTTCTGGCGAGTCCAGGTGCTGCCACTCCCCTGATGTCTTGCCAAGTGGGGAACTACGTGGGGAGGGGTCCAAAGGCTCTGGTTCATGGTCATTAGTGGTGACCAAGGAGCACAGGACTGTATCCTTGTTTTTGTCCCTTGTTCCTACTGACCTCTCCTGAAGTTGGGCCAAGGCCCTGCCGACAGATCTTGCACACAGCTAGCATCCCACTATGGAAGAGGCAAGCTGCCTGACCCACAGCAGGGGTTGCTAGTGCATCAGAATCTGATGCGGTCCCTCTCCAACTGGGAGCACTGTTGTGCATCAGTGCCTTACCAAGCCTCCCCCCCCCCCGCCACATGACCATCTTACTGAATCCACTCCAGAACCCAGGTCACTAGCATGGGAGCATGTAGCGTGCCCACTGGGCCATCAGCTGGATCTGGACTGTTCAAAAAAAAAAAAAGAAAGTGTACCAGAGTGTTTACCTGGGGTAGCCCAGCTGAGATGCAGCATCTTGTTTTCAGTGAAGGCCTGCTTCTGTTGATTTTCACAAATGGTAGGACTGATGGATGCCCTGGGAGCTCAAGGAACATGCTTCTTTTGGTCAGTGACTGTGTTGGGATTCCAACCTAGGGTGTCCTGGTTTACAGTAACTACTACTGAACTGCACAGCCTTCCCAAATGTTGACACCTTGTGTTGAAGGGAGCTGAAGATCCATTTTGATTAATTTTTAAATAATTTCATCTAACAAAAAAAAAAATTCTTCTAATAAAAGGTTCCATGCTATAAAATATGGTGAATTTAGTTTAGGGATCAACTTTAATGAAACACACACACACACACACACACACCCGGTACTTCAACTTTAGTGAAACACTTACTTATCATTCAATAGTGGAATCCACAAAATCTGAAGTGACTTTTTTGCCTTTGCCCAAAGCTTTTTTCCCTCACCTGATTAAAATAATTCACTGTACCCCTTTTTTGGCCTGATTCTCAAAACATTTTCCTGAACAGCTGCTTTCATCAGCCAAGATATGCCAGGGATATGGTCTTTGAATGCGTGCCCTTGTTTATGCATTTTCAGAGCATTCCTTCTGAGTGTGCTGTTCCGCCAGGAAAATGCACCAAGTTGGCAAAGAAGGGACAATGCTCTGTCAGGTACACAAGTTTCTTAAATGTAAATAAAAATTAAAAACACTGATAACAACAACCCATCTCTCTAGCCCATCAGATAAAGTAGTATTTTATTATTTAAATAAAACCTGCACACATTTGTTAGTGGGAGAAAAATCTGCCAAGGAATAGGCACATGTATTCCATGATATTAGCAATTATTTATATATACTTTTATTTTCGTGTGTGTGTGGGTGGATGCATGGAGGAACCAATGGTTTTCTTTTAAAAATGAGATGCACCTCTGTATCCCTTGAATATATTAGAAATAGTTGTGTTCTCTGTTGTTATGATCAAAGTGCAGACACATTACATGAGAAGCAGGTTGTACATGTTAGCATGGTTAACAGGAAGCTGTGTTTGTATGTGGGGGTTCCGTTCTCATGTTCCCTGGTGTTCACTAACGGTTGTTGTTGATTAAAAGGAATACAAATAGGGCACGAAGGAACTGCTGTAGTAGTGTAGCTTGTAGCATAAAATTCCACATGTTTCCATACAAGTACTGCCTGTGTGGATAAAATGGGAACCACTATACTGGATGCTCCCACGTTTCAAAAAATTCTTTTGTCACTTTTGCTCTCATTGCTGCCTGCCTCACTTTCTCCTCCTCCTATCTCATCTCCCCAGCTTATACCTCTCTGCCCTGCTGTTGGTTAAAGGGCAATCAGCCCTGATAGCCCTGATCCCCAGGCTCTTCCACCACACCTTTCTGCCCCTATCTCTGCCCTCCTTCACCTATCCTTTCTAAGTGGTATAGTTTCTGGTGTTTAGAAGAGCTCTAAAGTCCCTTCCCTTTCATAAAGGTGTCTATCCCACCTCTCTTGGAACCCCCTTCTCTCCTGGTATGTACCATCTCATCTCCCTTACCCCTGCACTTGCTAAGGTTCAGGAAAAATTTTTATTTGTAGCTTTCTATTTATGCTCGGACACCTGACTGACCTTTGCCCTTCCCCCGTGAAGCTCTCTACATGCGAACCCCAATACCTGCCTCTCCGGGTCTACTTAATTTATCATGCTACTCCCATTGCTCGCCCCGAGTTGCTTCCTTGGATTGAGCCAAGAGGGCCCTTTTGGGGAAATTCTCAACCAGTCATTTGGGGAGAGTCCCTAGGTCGGTGGGTGTGGGGCTTACAAGCCTGCTGCAATGGTGCCATCATGCTGCTTCAACCAAGGGCTTTTCTTACCTGTTTTTCCTCATGAGGACGCCGCTCACTAGGATGTCATTAAATCTGTATACTGAACACATGCTGTTGACATCAGGAATGTCTTTCCCCCTTCCTGCAACTCTTCACTGCATCCTCTCTCCTCACCAAGAATCACCGGGGGTAGCGAGGAACTGATGTCCTTCTTCCGTGGAAGTAAGGAGCAGCCACTGGAACACTCTACTTTCCTTGCCCTAGTTGCCGCCCCCCCTCCCCCACCAACCTGGCTCGTACCTGAACCCATATTGCAGGCGTCGCTGGTAATAGTATTACTGTTGTGCCAACGGGCTGGCTGGACAAACTCCTCAACTCTCCTCCTTCTTGTTTTGTTTTTTTAACTCAATTTTTATTGAAGTTCTTTGAATAATGTAATACACAAAAATAAACATACCCAAAAGTCTGTAGGGGAGTCTTATTTTCAAGAATTTTGCCACTTAAAGCCCCTCTTGGCCCGTAAGTAACATCTAGACTATCAGACCTTACTTTAAGGGTTGAAAGTCTGACACCTTATTCATAATATAAATGACCCAGCGTCACCACCAGATCTCAGACAGCGGCTGCTGATTCCTAAGTGCAAAAGTCAAATTCTCCATGGATTCATGGAATAACTAGAACCCTCTGTTTGCAGCTACATATCTGCCACCAGTGGGTGAGATTCAACTAAAGTCTAGTAAATACTTTCAATGCAGCCACTCTAAAAATGGAAAAAATATACATTTCATGTCTAGACTTCATGTCCAGTGACTGTGCTGGCAAAAATGAAGTCTTGTTTCCAAATTCACTGGAAGATAAGACATTTGGATAGCTCTGTTGTTCCAGCAAACATTTTATATTGTACAAGACCATACTACATAGGCTAAAGTAAATCTAGAAACATAACTGTTTATAGACAGAACAAGACTCACTGTCCATCAAGTCTGTATGGTTACGACTTCCGGTTCCGATTCCTGGTGTGGCTTTTTAGTGCTGTGGAAAAAAAATTATATGCTTTTTTTGACCACTACACACTGACAAAGGACACATGTTATACAAACAAGCTAAAAACATGCCTCTGTTTTATTTTGCTCATTCTCACTGTCCGTGTCTTCATGTGGTAGAGCGCTCCCCCCCATAATCCTTATACAGGGCGTGAAACACCTACACCTGTGCTGTTAGCCAGGTGTGCCGTTTAATGTGGAAATTGCACTTCTCTTGAAAAAGTAAAGCTAAAGTGCCTTTATTATGTGATTCTACTCATTTAGTGCCAAATATTGTGGCAATAGCACTGATTAACATTATGAAGTAAATCTCACCAACATATGCATTTTTCAAGCTACAGTACGTTGCTCAAGGAACTGTTTGAGAAATGGAAAAAATCTACGGGGGGAAACCACCACCTCTGATGTAGGATCGAACCTACCTGACCAGGGTGTGGGGACAGGTTTCCTCATAATACAATGCATTTTACTCTTCTGTTTTTTTGTTTTTATTTTTTCGTAGCCAGATACATGCCTTATGGGCTGTACGTTTTATACAGTAGCAGTCCTTCCCCATTTTGCTCCTGGAATCAAGTCAGACTGTTTCTTGTACTCCAGGAACTGAGTTCCTTGCCCCCCACCCCATTTCCACTACTGACAGTTCCTGAGATTAGGAAGCATTGCAGTATGACTGCCTCCTAAAATGAATTAGGTGGCCAGCTTGTTGGATGATTTGGGGAGGAGGAGGGTTCCAGTGCTTCAGTCCACATCGCCACTCAGCAGAGCGTGAGCGAGTGTCTCTGATACAGCTACACTGATTAAAGATTAAGACTTCGCTTTATAACCTCATCCTGGAGGATTTCGTACAGACGGAGAGCCAAGTTATATATAGTAACCTGGCAATATTTTTACTGAACAGGGTGAAGCAATTCTCAACAGTACTGTTAGTAATGACAAAAATGAGACTGCATCCACGCTACCCTGCTGTAAAAGATACTTTTCTTTGCAGGGTTTATATTTTATTTTAGCTTTTATTAGATATCATCCATTTAGAGCAAGGGGAGAAGTGCACATTAAGCATCCTCAAGTGATATATTAATAACAAAAGTTATTCATTCTGGATACATGTGTTGCTGTGCTGCCTTAGTGTAATTAGTGCATCCAAAACATGCCATTACTTGCCTGACAAGTACCGCAACTGGTTTCGGAAAGTGACTTCATCTCATTTCTTCTTCTAGCAGCTTTACCCTCCCAACACTCTAACCTGATCTGCTCCTCTTTTCCACCGTTGCAGCTTCTCTCCTCCTCATCCCTGTGTTGATACCTACAGTTATGTCCTGTCCACTGCCTTCAGCAAGCTTGCTCCTGTCAATGACCCACGCTTTGAGTTCTCCCTAGTGCACTGGTTGGCGCCTCAAGTGGTGGTGGTGGCGGCATTCCTCCCACCTCCAGGTCCAGCACAAGCCTTGGAAATCACACCAGGTTCTCTACAGATTGCTTTCCAAAGCAGAAAGGCCATGCTGTATGCGTCACACATATTCAAAGGTGCCAGCTGTCCCTGCTCTTAATCCAGTACCATTAAATCTCTTCACCATCCTAACCCACCCATGCCATCTGCTCTGTTTTCCAGCAGGTGTGAAGAATTAACCTTCTTTTAGTCCAAGATAGCCCTGATTTGAAAAAAAATGTACTCCCTTCCCCTTTCCCTCTCTTGATCATCCTTCCTTGTCCTCTGCCCCTCAGAAGAAAACCACCTCTTTTCTTGTTCCTCTTCACGCGTCTCTTGTCTCAGCCTGTATTCTGACTGTTCATTCGTATACCGCCGCCACTGTAGCATTAACCACTTCTTTGCCTTGGGTTCCTTCCATGATTCCCTTACCAGTCTTCATCTCAACAGACGTTTTCTTGACCCCATCTCCTTAACTACTGCCCCATCTCTTGTCGCTCGTTTCTCAGCAAAGTAGTATGTTGTCTCCCTCCCATCACCGCTCCGACAGCCTTGATCAATTTAGTTTGGGTTTTGCTATGGACACAGCATGGAGCCAGCTTTTCTAGTCTAGAGTCTAGACTAGACTCTGATCCGCAACTTAAATTTGTTTTTTAATGCAGCAAGACTGGAACAAGGCAACTGGCAAAAAATAACAGCACATTCCTTATGGGTACAGTAATGTAGTTGGAGCTGTCTTGCTACGTCAACATCATGCTGTGACATTGGCTGCCATTTGTGAACATCCAAGATCAGAGATTTCAAACCTAGAGCTGTTTACATTTTTAAAAACTGACTAAATTGATGTTGCTGGATGTCCCAGAGGTAGCGTACTGTGCATCACAGTTAGCGCCATGGATTTGGGATCCCTGCACTCTGGTGGCTGGGAGGAAAATGTTGCCAGAGGCAGTGCTCTTCTTCCATACAAATGAGGAGTGCTTTTTTGTTGGGCCATAAGCAGTCTGACATGTTGTGTGTTGACACTTACAGGGATATCCGACAGAACACATGGGGACAGAGAGGGGGAGGGGAAGCCACTGAGAGTGCGTATACTGTTCATCGACGACTGGAGGCACATGCACTAGCATCAAGGAGTTGTTGGGAGGGGAAAACATAGAAAGTAGCTCCAGGGTGCAGTTTCTTAACCCCAGTGCTTCACCTCTCCATGTCTCAGACTCTACCTGGTACCTGGAACTCCACAAGAACCCTTTCTGACTGAAGGGGGTCAGTTAGGTGGCCCTGTTTTTGTGGGTAAGCCACACAGTGCCACTGGGACAAGAACAGAGTTGGGGCATAGTGAGAATGAGGCACAGTGGGTTCGGGTGCCAGTCTTAGTAGGAGGGGTTGAAGGGATAACATGAAATAAATAAAAAATCTGTCAAAACTGCAGGGAACCCCCATAAAATTTGTAAGTAGACTATTTCATCTGCTGATAAAACAGCACACTGTATGCATATGGATGTGGAATTCTTTTTTGGAAACTGCATAGGCCCAAATTTGCAGTTTAAGGTATCTAATACATTTTGTGGCCTGGAGTTTGGCCCTGATGTGCCTAGTGTCCCATAGGGTAAGGGAGCAGTTTCTGTTGCATGCTAGTTCATCTAACTCACAAGAAAAGAGATGTGAACCAACTGATATTCAAGTACAGCTGAGAAACTTGATAAAAACTTGGAGGCAGCCATATTTAAAGGAGCTCTACTGTAAAGAGCATGTGTTCACTTTTAATAGATAGATAACTGACTGTTTTATTTATTTATTGTGTTTTGATATGTTAGTAAGTACTTTGTACCTCTCCAGAAGGACATAGAGTGGAGACACTCCAGAGAAGGGCAACAAAAATGGTGCACGGTCTACATCAAAAACCCTACAAGGAGAGACTGAAGGGCCTCAATATGTACACCCTTAAAGAAGTAGTACACTCTCATATCTTGTAAATGTTATTTGTTTCCTTGTCAATAGATAACTCTTTTCTTATAGCTGTTGAGGATATATGTGTTTGCTTTAGTGTGTTTTCACTGTTCACACCAGCCCCGTTAACTAGCCTGGGGGTCCTCATTTTCTGGTCGTTGAAATTTCATTATCCCTGAGAGCAGCGTTAGCATATGCAAACATGATGCCACAGCACCCATTTACACCATGTAGCTCTTTGCTGAAAGTACACATAACCCGAAAAATCTCTAGAAACACACAGATTGAATGTAGTGTAAAGGAAAAACCTTGCATTACATCAGAGACAGTTTGTAAAGCTAACTGAAGGGAAGTGTGGTATTTTGCACCTTGTTGCAGCTTGTTTTGTTGAATTCTAAGTAATTAAACAGGCATACTATGGAGTCTAAAGGGTGCTGACACATCAAGTTCTCATGTGCTAATGTAGCTTTTAGGGACAATGGGATTTCAACAACCAAAAAATGGAGACTGACAGGCTAGTTACAGGGACTGGTATGAACAGTGAAAATAAACTAACACGTATATCCTCAACAGCTACATGAAAAGAACTGTCTGTTGACAAGGAAACAAATAGCGTTTACAAGATATGAGAGTGTATTACTTTTTTTTTTAAAACTTTATGTTTATTGTTTTGATAAAACAACAAAATAGAGTACAGTCGTCTGTAAGGCATCAGTTGTTGCACAGATACATCCAGTGTACATCAGGTTTAGACAAGAACCTATACAGAATTATCTAGGAAACGGGGGGAAAGTACAAATTAATTTGTTAGACATCAATGTACCTGAATAGCTACAGCTATCTCAGGCTTTTGGGGTACAAAACCAGAATGTGTCAATTTAAAATGATTTAAACTCAACATCCAGTGTTGCTATGTCCCCAAATCCACAGTAAGTTACCTTAGCATATTAAGTGCCGATAAAAGCAGCCCCCACATCTTTAAATCTGTATTAAACAAGTCATCAGGAAGAAAACCCATTACTTATTATTGACTCTTTAACTAATTCTTAGACCTGACTGTCATAAGAGAAGTAAAGATCTTTAGTTGTAGTTATCAATATAATTAACTATGGAGAGAAGATCAAAGCAAATCAGGCAATGTAATTAAGTTCAAACAAGATCGTCTGCAAAAAATGTCAAGTTTCTTTGTCTGAATCCTCCGATCGATGACCTTCCGATGCCTGGAACTCCCGACTAATGGCCTCCACTTTTTTCCCCCGCTTCCACTGGGTCGTTGAACTGAAACAGGCGTCCACCATAATAAATCCGAAGCCTAGCAGGCATCAACAACGAGTGGGAAACCCCCAAGGCTCTAAGTCTGGCCCGAACTGAATCAAACTTCTTCCGTCTTGCCCTTGTAGCGAACGAGAGGTCCGGGAACAAGTGCACCACTTTCCCCTCCAGAGACAGTCCATCTGCAGACTTGCGGCCTGCAACATCATATCCCGAACTGTAGAGCTAGCAGTAACCAGAAGGATCACTCTTGGTAAGTCTCCACGTGGACCAGCTGCCCGGGGTGTTATTCTAAAGGCTTTCCAAAGATTATCAACCAGCACTTCTGAAGGAAGGTTTAACACCTCGGGAAGCCACGATTTCAAAAAGGTGATGAGCTCTGCCCCTTCGGCTCCCTCAGGAAGGCCCACAATACGAATATGGGAGGCACGATTAGAGTTCTCCAGTGCTTCAAGCCTGTAGCGTAGCTGGGCATTCTCCTGGACTAGTTTAGAGGTTGTTGTTAACGCCTGGGTAGCTGCCTTCTCAGCCGATGTATGATATTAGTCACGAGTCAATTTTAGCGCCTGTCTACGTAATCTCTGGAGTATTGACTCCACTTTTATATCAATGGCCTGCATGGCTGATTGCAGTGCTTTCCATGGAGGTTCTGACCCACTAGACGCCTATGCAGTTACGGCCTGGTCTGGTACAGTAGTTGCTCGATCCACTGCTAGTCGCTTTTTGCGTTCTTCCCATATTACAAGTTTTGTATCGCTAGAATCCGGGAAGTAATGTCTATACAAATCTGTAATTGAAAGTTGCTTCTTTCGACTTGTTAATAGGTTTTTTAGAGATTTATTTCTGTTGATGTGAAGAGCTGTTTTCAGGCACGTCTTGCCAGATAGCTGCTCAACAGCGCCCCCGAGAGTGTATTACTTTAAAGAGAGAACAGTGAGATGGGATGTGATAGAGTCCTATAAATACCTCTTGAAGGTAAATAAAGCGAGTATTTTTCAGACGAAAAGGTGCACAAGAGCAAGGGGACATGCAATGATGCTGGACTGGGGTAAATTCAAGAGAAATGTGAGGAGGTGCTTCTTTACTGAAAAACTAGTAGTGGATGCCTGGAACAGTCTTCCAGTGGAGGTGGTGGGGCGAAAACTATGGTGGGCTGTAGGCATGCATGGGATAGGCACAAGGGAATCTTAGCTGGAACCAAAAGAGGGAAGTCAAGAGACAGCTGGAGATTCAAATAAGGTCTGTGGTGACAATATAGGCAGGGAAAAAAATGGGCAGGCTGGGTGGGCCAAGCAGTCCTTATCTGCCGTCATATTCTATGTTTGTGTTATATAATACAGTATTTGTTTGTGCAGTGAAACAAGTGGGATATTCCAAGAATCAGTCTTCACCATTCATTCCCACTTATGGGTCTATGCTGGAGGTGCCGGGATCCAGTGGGAACAAAGTCTTTTACAGTCTAGGGAACTGAATTCGGTGTTGGCACTGCCCATGAGGTAGAAGTAGTGACGTTGTGCTCGTGGGTTGGCCAGTAACTGATGCCCACCCTCTGCCTTCCTCATTTCTGTTTTTCCTGCTATCAAGGGCGGTGTTCCGACTGGAGAGTGACACCACCACCTTGAAGACCAGCACAGCGACAGATTTCGTCTGAAATTGTCGGATCACCGTGCTGGTCCCTGCAGACACCAGTGGTGCATCTCCCGGTGTTATGCGCCCCCCCCCCCGATACAACTCCGACTCGGAGTTGCATATTTAGAGACTAAGGGGTGTGGAGGGATTCAGGAGGCACAGCCCCCCGACAAAAACAATGAGACATCCCCAACAGTGCAATGCCAACACTCGGCATTGCGGCTGTCGCTGTCGGCGAAGCGGATGTCGCACCGCTGTAGGTAAACCCCGAGAGCACACTGTGGGAGCAACGTTCACCTAACTGCATCACTACTTTTCTTTTCTCAGTTTGTGGCCACCTAGTTCGATGTCGTTTTTTGACGGCATTGGGGTTTCTTCGGCGCTGCCTTATTATTTTAAACATCTAGTTCAGCATCAAACCCTTTTCTTTCCTTGTTTATGTTGTTTTTCCACATTGCCATGTCCAGTCCTGAGGAGCATGGTGCAAGAAGGCCTGCCTTGGTGCTAACTATTATTTGGTTAGCGCCAAGGCAGGCCCAACAGCACTCATGCCGGTCCTGAACGGCAGTGTGGGTACCACAGGAGCACTGACGGATGGGGGGTGGGGCTGCAATATGTCTTCTTCTTCTTCTTGCAGTGTTCGCAGTGACAGAAGAGGGAAGGGTTCCAGAGCCATCTCCACCATGGGTTCTGAGGTTACTGTCGTTTCTTTCCCTAAACAGTCAGATGACCCGGGGGGGAGGATGATGGTGCTGGCCTTGGGCCAGTGGAAGGGGGGGTGCTGAGGATGGAGGCCTTCCTGGGCCTGGTTCTGGGCTTAGCTCAGGAATGGATGCCTTTTTCAGAGTTTTCCATTAGGCTGGTACCAGGGACAGCAGTGGAACCCCTTCTGGTGCTGTTTGCGGTGCCAGTTCGGGTTCCAGTGCCGTTTCAAGTGCCAAATCTGATTCCAGTTCCATTCACGGCACTGGGGATGGAAATGGTGCTGCTTGCAGCACAGGGTCCGGCACCAGCTCTAGTGGAGACCCTGGCCTAGAGTCTGGGCTTGGCCCAGGGAGCAGCGTCGGTACTGGTGAGGAGGTGAAGCAGGGCTCTGGGCCTATGAAACGCCCCTTGTCCGGAGGTGGTGGAAACTGTGGCAGGGTTTGCAGTGCTAGTCAAGGACCCAGCTTCTGTCTGAACCATCTGGCCCTGTCACTAGTGGAGATCAGGGCTTCCCTGTAGGAGAAATATGGCTCCACTCTTCTCCACTTGGGTGCATCCCCCCCAAGTGTACCATCTGGACTGGTCTATTGATGGTCACTTACAGATGAGTGAGTTGGCCAAGCCCTCCCTACAGGCAGGGTCTACTGATCAGTCTTGCATGCAGCTCTGGCAGAGGACCTTGCCTGGTCATTCATGACCCTCCTCCTTCCCCCAGCCCCCTCTCCTTCTCTCCCAGGTATTTCTGGTCCCCTGGGGCCCATGACACAGGAACAATTTAGGTCAGTGAGTGGTGTGTTCTGCCAGTTCCACCTCAGAGCAAACTGGGCTATTTTTAGGCTTGAGGCCCCCTGCAACGCTACTACCTGAATCCAGATCCTCCTCTCCCACTTCCTTTTCTGAGGAAGAGGATTTTTCTCTCCTTCTCTGATGCTGAGTACTCCCAGTACCAGCAATTCCTATTGGAGATGGTGCAGGAGCCCTACTAGAAATGATGAAGGAGCTGAGCCTTCACCATTTTGTTGGTCACAGTACTGCTACCCTGGCACTGTCATTCCTTCGAGAATACAGCAGTGACAATATTGTTGTCCCCTCTGTAGCCCATGTTATTTACAGAGGCATCCAGGAATGTCTGACTCTGTCCCTTTGCAACATCTCCAGACCCTAGAGACATCCAGCGCAGGTATTGCACATCTGCAGGGTCTTCAGGCTCTAGCCCTCATCTCACCTCAGGGATTTTGGTACTGCAGATCCCCTCTGGGCCTAGGTGCCTGGGGCATGCCCCCCCTGACACTGACTCTGTAGGGATCAATGCCAGACTCATCAGGCAGCTTATGGCAAGTGCCTGTGGGTGACATTGAATCAGCTCTTAGCCCAGGGCCTGGAGGTGGCAAGGCAGCAAGCGTGGGTGTCTTATGACATCAACAAGGTAGTTTCCAGGCTGGCCAAATTGCAATCTGCATTCAGTCGATGGCATGGCTTTACCTTTCCTAGTTGGCACCCCTGGCCTGGCATAAGGTGCTGAACTCAGACCACCAGGGGATTAATTTCTTTTCCTGCAGTGTCAGGCATGAGTTGTCAGGGTACCCTCCTACTCCCAGGCCACAGGAGCCTCCGCCTGCTTCTGACCAGTCTCAGATCCCACCGGACCTGTAAGGGGTCCCTGCCCTCCTGTGGTTATCCCCTACAGAGGGCTGAGGGAAGTACAGTTTTTCCCTCAGGATAAGTCAGCTCCTTCCATTTTGGGGAAAGCTTGGTACTCTGACACATAAGTGGGAATGAATGGTGAAGACTGATTTGTCTAAGATATGAATATTACGTACTCACTGCATTGTTGACCTTCCAGAATATCTTCACCATTCATTCACACGCTTGCCCACCATCTCACACTCATGTAAGAGTCAGAGCCTTTGGGCAACTCACCGTTATTTTGGACACATGGCATTCTTTTGCTACTCCCTCAGAACTCTTCCCCTTCCTTGGAGGGGTAGCCCTGTCTGTCCTTTCTAGAGTTGGGGCACTCTTGCCCCTCCTCTCTCCTGGCTTTAACTTGGTTAACAAAAAAAAATAAATAAATAGCCGGCCCATCAGTGCAGCGGTTGGATTTCTGCTTGTGACGCCGGCGACCCGGGTTCTGGAACGGACCTGGGTTGTCGGAAGGGCCAGCCAGGAGAGAAGGATCAAGTGTCCCATGGACTGCTCTCCAGGGGAGGGTGCAGTGTGTGACCAGCGCTTGAGGGACCCTTGGCGGAGGCCAGGGGCACTGCAGCAACTGGCACCAGCAAGGCTTTGGGGGGAGGTGGGACAGATGCTGGTGTCATTGCATGTTCCCACCCCCACCTACAGGGGGCAAAAAAGCCAGCCTAAATCGCCTCAATGATGCCCGCCGCCCCCCGCCCGGCTGCTAACGGCTCACAGGCCGACTCCCGTCCTATTCCGTCATTCATGGCACCCTTCAGAGGGTCCGGGTGCCGCGACCCTGCCCTGGGGGGGCAAGCCAGAGGGTACCGGGAGGGCGGCTAATGTGGGAAGACACAGCTGAGGGGTCCGTGACCGGGCAGAAGCCCGGCAGTGTGAGGCACCAAAAAAAACAACAGGGATAAGGGTCTCCCCTCCCAAAAAAAAGAACTTCAAGTTTTTTCTGTATTTTTTCACCTCCCACTCTCCCCACTCTCTTCTCTCTCCTAGGAGCTTAATTGATACCCCTAAAACCAGGGTGCCACACTCTTCACATTGCAGATCCCTCCAGCCTCAGCCAGCTGGTAGCTTAGTTTTGATGCAAGGCACGGCTTTCATCTCTGTTGCTAAGGTGTGGAAGATGATAGAGACATTTTGGCATTATTTCTCTATATACTCAGTCTATCAAGCTGCTGTCTGCCCCTGGTGCCCCACACCTAGGTATTGGGTCTTTTCTTTCCTTTCTTCTTTCTCTTCAGTCTCTGGAGTGGCAAGAGGATGACAGTGGTGCTCATGGTCTTCTCTAGCCTCTGCTGTCTTTATGGGTTTTGTTTTAATCCTAGGTTTTGTCCTCTGTGAGCACAAGACTTCTCCTCTAAATTGGTTTCTGCCATCATAGCTTCGAGATTCCTCTGTATATCTCTCTCTAGACCAGCCAGAGCTATATGCCAAGGCTGCTGTCCTCCCTGTACCTTCTTGTCCAGGTGGTAAGTAGGCTGTGGCTCTTACACCTGCTACCCCTGCGTCACTTATGCCCGTCCCTTAGTTTCCTCAAGGTGGTAGTCGGGTTTTATTATTTTTATAATTTCATGTCCTATATCCTTTTTCTATCTCTTAGGGCTAGGAGTCTATAGCCCTCTCTCTCTCTCTCTCTCTCTTTTTCTCTCTCACTAATTTCTCTCCTGGCAAACAGAACTGAGGAAGGTGGGGGGCTAGCATCGTTTACTGGCCAACCTATGAGTGTGACATCAGTACGTCTTCCTTGTGGGTGGCACCAGCACTGATGTCTGTCCCCTTTACTCTTACTGGATTCTGGCGCCTCCGTCTTGGACACGCATAAGTGTGAATGAATGGTGAGAATATTCTGGAAGATAAAAAATTAAGGTGCGTACGTAATTTTCATTTTTTACCTTTGCTTTTCACACTGCTCATAAAAAAATAATTTAATAAAATTTTGGTATTGTGATGTCAGAAACAGCCAGCTACTTAGGAGCCCAGTATATTTCAGTGAGAAACTAAAGATATTTAACTGTTTTTTTTTTCCTTCAGAATAGAAAAACTTATTTCATCAACAGACTGCCTTTTATATGTTTGCTTTATTGTGGCTTCATGTGCACATACACATGCAAGTGTTTGATGCCGTGTGGCACTAACCAGCATCCTCCCTCCCTGCCGTTCTTGTCTGTACTGCCAACTGTGGTCACCAAGGTAGCAGTGTTGTGATGGAGTCAGACTCTCATCCTCCTCTCCTGCTGGCACTCTGATGTCGTAACCTAGTTCCCAAACTTGGGTAGGCAGTATTGCAAGTGGCAGTGCTGGTGTTGCACCGATGGACTAGCCCGTATACTGCTGCTTGGATCATATTTCATGGATGTATCTGAAAATTCAAACACTTCTATGGGTTACACATTTCTGTGAACCTAATCTTAATGCTTTTTGGGCTTCTAAATGTAATACAGTACTTGCTTTTCTGGTCTGTTTACATCTGCCTCATTTAAAACTGTAGACTGAGGACAGATTTGAGCATGACTGCAGTGCATTTTTATGCCAGGATGACAGGCAGTATCTCAAATACATCCTGTAACTAACTGCTTTGAAGACCTCAGGCGCCTGCATGATCTTGAAATGCCCCTGAACCCAGACCCAGAAGTTGAAAGACAGGCACATGTAGAAGCCGAATGTGGCCCCATAGTAGAACTTATTTATTTTTTAGTTTTTGTTAACCGGGTAGGTGCACTAGCCACATACATGACTATTTTCAAGCATGACCCGGGAGGTTACGAAGTATTGTAAAAGAAACAATGTCGGGTACAGTAAATACAAAGTAAGACTTGGCACAAATAGCATTAATTACACAGGGTAGGAAACTTGGTACAAATACAGCCATGGCAAGGCAGAAAGCAGTTTAACAGACAAATTAAAGAAGAGCAATGTCGTCAAGTACATTCTATAACAAAGTGAAGATTTAGTACGATAGCAATTATGGGTGTAACCCCCCGTCACCGGGGGTTACAAGAATCCCATTTAGATCTAGTGGCAGGCAGGGAAAGGCAGCTTGTGAGACACCAGTTAAATGGGTTTCACACTGTCTCACTCTGTCCTCAGTCTCAGCTGAGCTGGAGGGATGACATCATATAGAATTCTCGCAGCAGCATAAGCCACATTGGAATGCTGCAGCAAGGGGTTAGCTTAGAACGTTGGGGATTTTGTAGTCAGTCTTGAGGAGTAGTCTGCAGAGGAGGGTTGAGAGTGAAGGAGGTGTGCTGCAGGTGGCAGCCCCCTCAGAGTCTAGCTCTGAAATAGAGCTACCCAGAGGGAGAGGGTGTGTGTTCTCGCCCTAGATTGGGACACAGAAGAAACCTGACATAGTGGTAGAGACCGCTTCCCAGCTTGTTCCAGTGCCCCATCCCTGGAGGGATGGGGGGAAGAGAAGTTGGTGAGTCTGCTCTGCTATAGAGCCCCTGTGTTCACCGAGACAGCATGTAAAGTATCTGCTACTGTGGATCAGGGAAGGACAGCCAAGTACAGTACTTTAAATGTGTGTATGACTAAAAATGCTTCTAAACTGTGGGGATCTACAGGGATGGACCTAGCCACTTAAAGAACATTACAATTCAGGACACCAGTTCATGAAGAGTAGATTGTTAAATGTGATATACATTTCGAGATAGCATTCTACAACCAGAGAGGTTCACAAGAAAGGTGTTGATTCCAAATGAATGGCCGGGTATGGATTTGGGAGCAAGAGGTGGGAGGGCCCCCCATCTGGAGTAACCAGATTTACCTCCACGGATTCACTGTGGGCACCTATAGCTTTCTTCCGGTCACTTGGCCAGTGTTCGCAGAAAGTACCCAGACATTGGGATTGAGGATGATGTTTTCCCTTACAGAGCTAGAAAGTGCTCCTGGGTGGTAGAGGGAGCCACCAGATAAATATCCATGCCATGTGGAGAAATGTCTCAGTGCTGGCCGAGGTGCCGCGCCAGGGAATCCAAGAGAAGAGTACTAGTTTGAGCGAGAGCCCAGTGTATTCAGAACCTGAGGGTTACAGTGTTGTGAAGAAGATGTGTTCTAGTCTCTGTTAATCTGCATTACCAGGGAGTGTATCCCCGTGGGGGGCCATCTATGCTTTATTATTCTGTTGTTGTGAATAAAAGCCACACTCTGGAATCCCACTCCTGGTTTGGACATTCCAGTTATTGCTTCCTGTGTCCGGATTACTTGGGTGCCCCTGAGCAGAAGTTTCAAACCTAGCCAAAATGCCGAGCAACAGTTTTCTCCCTGAACCCAGGCAGCCAGGTAGTGGGTTACAAAAATGGAGGCACCGCGCTAAAAAAACAAAAAATAACATCAACCCGACCCCTGGCTGGTTACATGTACAAAGTAAGGAATGTGGTGCAAATAGTAGATACAAAAGCAGTCTTGGTGAGGCAGAAGGCAGTTTAATAAGCAAATTAACAATGTAAGCAAGGTATGAGTTACTGGGCAATTCTAGGTAAGTGCCATGGCGATCATAGCCTGGAACCTAAACAAAGTGCAGATACAGGTCCAAATAGTGAGAGAAATAGCACAAGTTTAATAGAAATAGTAAGGCAAGGCCTCAGAAATAAAGTGAGTATAGAGATCACGGTACAAGAGACTGTAGAACATGTGGACTAGGGAGAAGGTTAGGAGCCTAGGGAGGTTTGAAACATGTGCAGTAGGCAAGGCAAATAAGTAGCGCCCAGTACTTCTTTTTAAAGTGGGCATGACTTGGCACAAGCCGCTCCTTAAGAGGGAGGGAGTTCCAGTGCTTAGGAGCAACATGAGAGAATGCAGAAGCACCCTTGGAGGTTTTGCATCTTGGCACGCATAGCAGGGATCTGTCAACTGAGCGAGGGCCATAGGAGGAGGAGGACTGCAGGAGCAACATGGAGGCCAGTGAGACAGGGGTTCTGCTTCTAATTATGTTATCCGTCAAAGTGCCAAGGGAGAGGAGCCTGTGGGTAGAGAGTGAGGGCCAGTTAAGATCAGAATATAGCTGGCAATGATGTTTGAGCCACAGGGAGTCAGAGGCATACCTACAAATATTATTGTACATTATGTCCCATTTCTTAAGAGTGGTCTTTGTTAGGCTGGCCCAGTGGCACTGAGGCGCTGGTCGCCATACCTCACGCTACACTGGCGACCCATGTTCGGGAACGAGCACAGGCCACTGGGGGTCGGCAGGGGTGGAGAAGGATCGAGCATCCGATGGACTGCTCTCCTTCTCCGGCAAGGGGGGGCACTTGCAGTTGGTGCATGACTAACCCCTAGCGGTGGCTTGGGGCTGGCACACCGACACTTCTGATGGGAGAGAGATGATGCAGGCAGTTAGAGAATGGTGTGCGGATGTGTGCTCACTGTCTCCTGAGGCGTCATTGCATGCCTCGTCTCTGGGAGAAAAAAGTGGCTGGGCACAGTAGAGTGAAGCTGATCCCCGCAGACACCACCCCCGTGAATGGCAGCAACCTCCAGCACCGGACTTGTGCATTTAGTGGGTTGAGGGATCCCCACCACCCCACCTCGGGGAGGGTACAGCCATGGGGCAGCCGGAAGGTGAGCTGCAAGCGGGGGACGGGGCTGGGGGATTCGGCAAGATGTACAGCCACCCGTCCAGGGGAGTACAAACAAATTAACTGCAAAAAAAAAGTGGCCTTTTATGCATTTAGATAGGTGATGGCACCATAGGAGAGTGTTGGGAGTAATATGCCCCAAGCAGTGGCCAATCTAGTGGAGGACATAAGGACATAACCAGTTTTGTAAGCAATTCCAATTTTGCTATTCACAGATTTACAGGTGGCCAACAAATGCTGGTCAAAGTCCAGGGTCCCATCAAGCAGGACCCCCTGGTATTTGAAGGAGCTCACCAACTCCAAACAGGACCCTGACCTCCCTCTTCATTTCTTGACCATTGCTTTGGTTTTTAGTTCTAGGTCTGACTTGTACTGTGAAGGCTTCCCTTTTTTTTTTTTTTTTGTGGATATTAATTTTTTTTTGCCCAATCTTTTTGTCGTCTTGGCTGGATGCCCTTCATCAGACTACTGCATGGATAGCAACCTGCTAACCCGAACACCACCTTACTTGCTACGAGCTCCCCCACAGTCCCCCCACCCACTCCCCGTAGTGCGGCTGGCAGGGAGAGATTCCCTCTCCAGTTCATGGCATATAATACGGAGAAAGGGACAGGAGGCATGTGGTCAGATGGTGCAGGTATCATCATACTGGCAGCTGCCATTTTCCTCGTGACTTTTCTTCCATGATCATTGAACCCCTCCCACTACCCCGGAGCCAAGATTGCCCTGGTTATGGCCTTGTTGCTGTGATGACCGATTACGGCATTGACCCTCTCAGGCTGGGCCCAGTCAGACACCTGATTGCAGCCTCCCATGTCCACTACTAAATATAGGCCACTGTTATTACCATATGACTGTTGCTGCAGGGCCATTGAGCAGCCTTTTATTTGTACATTCTTGATGGCAGGCTGCAAGGCCCACCTCACCCACCCTTGACAGTGATCCCACCTAGTGAACTCTTAATGTCAATATGGATAAATCTCTGTGCATATATGACTGCTCCCATCATCAGTGTAAAATCAAACCATGTTCAATAGTTAGCCGGCCCGGTGGCGCTGAGGGTTGAGGCACTGGACTCCACACCTCGTGCCACGCCGGCGACCTGTGTTCTGGAATGGGCATAGACCGCTGGGAGTTGGCAGGGGAGGAGAAGGATCAAGCGTCTGGAGGACAGCTCTTCTTCTCCGGGGAGGGTAAGGGAGCTGGTTCCAGTGTCACTCGCCCCCTGGCGGAGGCCAGGGGCACGGCGCCGCACCACAAGCGTGGGTGGAGCTGGGACAGACACTCTGTCAGAAGGCATCAGCGCCATTGCACATTCCCAGCTCCAAGGGACTTAATGCAAAATCCACTGGCCCCGCCAGATGAGCTGGGCTCGTGCCTGCCCTCCAGCCACCTTCATTTCTGCCTCAGGTGGCCCCACTGGGGCGGGGACGATCCCTGGGTGAGGGTCTGGGTCGCCAAGCCCACTGTGAGCTCGCTATGGAGTTAGGGTGCCGCGAAAAAGTACAGTAATTAAAAAAAAAAAAAATGTTCTGTAGTACATGTCATTTTTTCAACTGCCTGCAACTCCAGTCCGCCACAAGAACATCCATACGAGGATCTTGCCAATGTTGGACTGTGCAGATATGGTCTGCAGTGCTGTTCCCAACCGCCTTAGCTAGACTGAACCCTCTTTACCGCTCCTTCTGTCACTTGGCTGTCAGTGCCCCACATCTTACTCCCTTCTGCTCTGTCTACCTCAACACTGATCTCCCCTCCTTTTAGTCTCATCACCTCTCCCCCTGCTCCTTCTCCTCCTTCTTCCTCTCAAAATTCTGGTTCCTTCCCTTTCCCTTGGTTCCTTCCCCTGTCCTCTTACCTTTCTTCACTCCTCATCTCTTTGATACCATCGTATAACTCCTGCTCTTTTGACATTTGCTCTTTTTCATCCACTGTTGCAAAACCTCTGCTGGGCAGCCCACCTTCACTGTTTGCCTCCCCAACCTCAAGAAAAGTCACCCCCGCTCTATTCACCTTTCCTCCTGTCTTTCTCTCTCTCTCTCAGACTGCTCCTTTGATCCCATTTCACCTCTTTGTGGGCTTACGTCCCCCACCTTTCTATCCTGTCCCCCTCACGTCACATAGATGACCCCCCATGAGCTTCTTGCTCCCCTCACTCGGCCCTTCCCTTCCTAATTCCTTTCAGGTCTCCTCTCTACTCTTTCCGTTGCCTGCCTCCTCCTCTCTATTCCTACTACTTGGCCTGCCTGCCGTTGCCTTTTGACAATACCATCAGGCAACCTGAATGAGCTATTACCACACTTTATGTTTCAAACAACATGAAGTCTTGCTGTATTCTGACAATATGCAGTATGCTCCAGCACTGGAACTGCTCCGGAGAACAGAGTTAACTCTATGCCAGAGCATAGAACGTTGAGCTCGTGCTCGGTTCAAACCCCCTATCTGCTGTGTTTCAAAGTGCAACCGTCAGATTCTTTACTCCGCCTGCCTGAACAGTCGCTCCGGAGAGTTTCTCCTTCGCTTGGTTTGGTATAGTAAATCATCTGTTCATTCCGATTATAACTTTGTCGTTTTTCTCGGTTCAGATCACTGTCTGCTGTACTGTAAGTAGGTAGATTTATTTTGATTGTGGATCTGTGGAAATTGTAAAAAAGTTTGTACGAGGGGGGTTTTATCAATCAGTTCGGCTGAACCGATTCTTCCTATTTGTTGGTTTTTCCCCTTCTAGGTCGGTGAGGTTCCGTTACCGATCGGTTCTAAAAACCAAAAAAAACGCGTTTTCGCTTTTTTCCCAATACCCGTAACACGGTTAGGAACCGATCGGTGAGTCTTGCCTGGCCTGAAGCCATGTAAAGGGCAAGTTTTTTCTGTTAGAATGGCTCAGTCTGAGAAATCCAAGAAAAAACCGGGCCCACTGGGTTTCAGCACTGCAGTGTGTGTGTGGGGAGGCCCTTGCTAAGGCTGATCCCCACACCACCTGTGTTTACTGTCTGGGGTTTGACCACCTCGATTCAGACTGCCAGATTTGTAAAAATTTTCCCAAATCCACCCTGGAGAAAAGGATGGGTAGGCTGAGGGAAAAGGAGGCTGAAAGATCCGCTGACCTGGATGGCCAGCCCAGTTCAGTCCTTACCGAACCAGAGGAAGTGCCCTCTGACCAGGGCCAGCCTTCCTCGGGCAAGAGGAGAGCTGATCCCGAGGGGTCAGTTCCTACTAAGAGGAAAAGAAAAGACAAGTTGGCCGGTTCGGAACCAGAACCGTTACATCCAACCGCCGAGGAGATAGCCAGAGCGATTAGCATAGTTGAATTGCTCCGTTCGGTTCTGACTGATCCGGCACAGCAAACCAGGCGCCCAGTTCGGTCGGTTCCGCCGGTTCCCGATTATTCATCAGAACATTACTATGAACCAGATTGGGAGGGGATGAAGATTTTGAAGATGAGGATGAAGAGGTTGGTGATGAAGGTCTGGATGAGCCTATTGAACCGGACATCTCCCCAGACAGACCTTCTGGGGTCTCCCCTCCCAGGCTTTCTGAGTCCCCATCCCACTTTCTGTTTTACAGAAAGGTGGCAGAAACCCTCCAGCTCCCTATGAGGGAGACTGTAGAGGAGTCAGAGGAGCCTGACTTTGTGGAGATGATGGATATCCCAGAGTCCAAGAGGTTGTCTATTCCCCTCCATAAGTCTTTTGGGAAAAAGACACATAAACTTTTAAAAACTCCCAATTCCTTGCCTCCAGTGGACAAAAGAATGGACAGGAGGTACATGCTGTCAGACTCTGACTCGGAGTTCCTTTATCAGCAGTGCAGCCATATTGGGGTAGTACAAGCTGCAGCCTGTGACAAGGCTGACGTTCCTTTGGCTTCACACCCCCCAGATAAGGACTCCAGGAGGATAGATGCCATGACCAAAAAACAGTACTTGGCATCTTCCCTGGGACTCAGGCAGTCGAATTACATGGCTTATACAGCCAGGTACCAAAAGTCCAGGTGGGATACTGTTTTGGAACTGGCTAAGCAGGCTTCCCCCCAGCTAGCCAAAGAGCTGATGGAGGTGGCTGCTGATGGGATTGAGGCATCAAAGATCCAATTTCTTGCTGCTGTGGACTCCAATGATGTTTCTTCAAGAGTCATGGCTACATGTGTGGCTCTTCAGAGAATGGCTTGGCTCAGATGTACTAGCCTATCACTGAATACCCAGGCTAAGGCTATGGATTTCTCTGTACAAGGTAATTCTCTGTTTGGGGAGCAGACAGAGAATTACATGAAAAAAATGGATGAGTACAGGACCACCTACAGGAGTGCCCAGGCCAAGGAAAGGCAGGCTATTTCTCAGAGGCAGCATTCTAGGGGCAGGGGCAGGCCTTTTCACAGGCCTTTCTACCAGGCACAGGCCTCCTCTCCTTCTCCTCAGAGGGAGAGGAAGAAGGGGGATCAGCAGGGCTGCATCCTCCTCTCAGCCCAAGGCTCCTGCCAAGCAGACACCCTGATGTGTCGGCCCAGGTCGACTCCCCTATTCCTTTAGGAGGCAGGCTGGCTTGCTACTTCCAGGCCTGGGTGTCTGTTATCTCAGACAAGTGGGTCCTGGAGGTAGTAAGCCAGGGACTGGCCCTCAGCTTCAAAAAATTTCCAAAGCTGAGAGTCAGGTCTTTTCCACCTGCAAGCATTTCAGAAACCATTGCCCTAGAGGCAGAGGTTTCCTCTCTCTTGACCCTCAAGACCATAGAGACAGTTTCTTTGAGTCATTGGGGCAAAGGTCTGTATTCCAGGTACTTCCTTACCCCAAAGAAGACAGGGGAGTGGCGACCCATCCTAGACTTAAGGTTTCTAAACAAACACCTCCTCAAGCCAAAGTTCAAAATGGTGACTCTGGGACTAATCCTTCCCTCTCTGAGACCAGGAGACTGGCTAGCCTCCCTGGATCTCAAGGATGCCTACTTTCACATTCCCATCAGGTGCTCCCACAGAAATTACCTGAGGTTCAAATTGCCCTCAGGTCACCATCAGTTCAGAGCAATGCCCTTCGGGCTGACATCAGCTCCAAGGGTGTTTACAAAATGCCTAGCACAAGTAGTAGCATTTCTCAGAAGGCAAAACATTGCCATATTCCCATATCTGGAAGACTGGCTTGTGGTGGGGCAGTCTCCAGACCAAGTCAAGTCAAGCCTGCAAGTCATTCAGCAATTGCTCACTTCTCTAGGCTTCCTCCTCAGTCTTCAAAAATCAGTTCTCGAACCAGTTCGGCTCCTCATCTTCATAGGAGCAGATCTGGATACTGTCCAGGCAAAGGCTTTTCTTCCCCTAGCAAGGGTGAAAGCCCTGGCAGAATTGGCTTCTTCCTTCTGCCCTCTGGTCTCTTGGCCAGCAAGGCACTTTCTTCAGCTCATGGGCCACATGGCAGCCTCTACTGCATTAGTCCAAGATGCCAGATTTCAGATGAGGGACATTCATTCCACTTGAGGGCTTATTGGTCTCAGAAGAAGGACCCTCTGACCAAGTTAGTCCCAGTGACTCAGACTTTGATCCAGGCTCTCCAGTGGTGGTTGGATCAAAGCAACCTCAGGCAAGGAGTCTCTTTCATCTCTCAGTCTTATTTAGTCATTCTGACCACAGATGCCTCTCTCCTGGGCTGGGGTGCTCACCTGGAAGACCTCACAGTTCAGGGGTTGTGGTCTCCTCAGGAGTCCCTGCTTCACATCAGTCTTCTGGAGCTCAGGGCAGTGTACCTGGCTCTACTAGCTTTCTCAGGGTCAGTTCAGAACAAAGTGGTTCAGGTCAGAACAGACAATACCACCACCATGTGGTACATCAACAAGCAGGGAGGCACTTGGTCTACGGCTTGTGCACGGAAGCCATGAGATTGTGGTCTCTGACTTATTCACTACAGACAACTCTAGTAGCAGTTCACCTTCCAATAAAAGACAACCTGATAGCAGATGCCTTGAGCAGGATTTCTCCGGGCCATCACGAGTGGTCCCTGGATCTTCTAGTTTTGAAGAAGATTTTCTGGAGATGGGGCACTCCTCAGATAAACCTCTTTGCAGCCCCAGACAATCACCAACTTCCTCTCTTCTGTTGCAGACTCCCGGTCTTGGGCTCAGTCCCCCTGAATGCTCTAATTTTGGATTGGAAGGGGCAATTTCTGTATGCATTTCCCCCCTTTCCCCTATTGTTCAAAGTTCTGGTCAAAATAAGGTCACATCTTGCAAAGTGATCCTGATTGCTCCAGATTGGGCCAGACAGCCCTGGTATCCTCTGTTACTGTCACTGGCAGTCCATCCTCCTTTGGTTCTCCCCAAGAGTCACAATCTGTTAACTTCCTCTCCGGGGAGAATTTGGTACACCAGTCTTCAGGCTCTCAACCTCAGGGCCTGGCTCTTGAAGAGCTAGAATATACTGGTATGAATTTGTCCCAGGGGGTTCTGGATATTCTTAAGGCCTCTAGGAAACCTGCTACTAGGAAAACTTACAACTCCAAGAGGAAGAGATTTAGCATTTGGTGTTCAGTTAGGCACATTTCTCCAAGCACTGCTAACCTGTCTACAGTCTTTGACTATATGGTTCACCTTAACAGCTTAGGTCTCAGACCAGCTCCTCTCAGGGTTCATCTGTCAGCTGTTTCTGCTTTTCTGTCAATAGGAAAGCCCTCTTCACTGGCATCTCATCCTCTATTCTGCAAGTTTTTCAAGGGTCTCCTTCATACTAACCCACCCTTCAGAGATCCCATTCCTGTTTGGGATCTTAATATCTGCATTGCTCAGCTCATGCAGCCACCCTTTGAGCCTTTGGCATCAGCAGAGCTTAAGTACTTGACTTGGAAGACTGTATTCTTGGTAGCTATCACCTCTGCCAAATGCATCAGTGAGTTGCAAGCTCTCTCAGTGGAACCTGATTTTATCTCATTCCACAGGGATAAGGTGGTCCTCAGAACTAATAGGAGATTTTTACCTAAGGTGGTCTCGGATTTTCATTTAAATCAGTCCATGACCCTTCCTGTCTTCTTCACTGACCATTCCTCTTCAGGTGAAAGGAGACTACACAGTCTGGATGTTAAGAGGGTCCTTAGTTATTACATTGAGCATACTAATGCCATTAGGTTTGGCTCATCTCAGCTGTTCCTCACTTTTGGTGAAGTGGGAAAAGGCTGGCCAGCTACTAAAAGAACTATTGCCAGGTGGATTGTCTCCTGTATCCAGTTCTGCTATGAAAAGCTAGGTAATAACCCTCCCTCAGGCCTGAGGGCTCATTTGACCAGGGGCACAGCAGCTTCTCTGGGTGCTGCCAGAGATATACCTCTGTTAGAGATTTGTAAAGCAGCCACCTGGAAAACAGTCCACACGTTTATGAAGCATTACTCCCTGGATATTCAGGCTAGAAGTTATGCTAGGTTTGGCACAGCAGTACTGCAGAGCCTATTCCCTAAGTAGGTTCTGGACCCTTCTCCTGGGAGGTACTGCTTGGTAGTCTGCATGTTGTCAGAATACAGCAAGACTTCATGTTGTTTGAAGAAAAAATTACTCACCTTAGTAATTGTATTTCTTCTAATGGAGTCTTGCTGTATTCTGACCTCCTTCCCTCCCTGCCTCCCCTCTCAGAACCTAGGGTTGGGATGTGGGCTGACAGGTGCAGTGTTGCACCCCAGAGGTGCATTGACTTTCTCCCCTGCTGGGAGAGGGGATGTATAGTGTTTCAAGTTTTCTTTTAAAGTGTGTTTCACTACCAGGTTTTTTCTTTTGAGGTCTTAGACTTGAGTCTTTTGGGGACCCTTTGTATTAATAGCCTTTTGGCTGTAGTTTATTTATTTATTTTACAATTTCCACATGGTAGCTGTAGCTAGTCACTTTGGGCTCGTAAGAATCTGACGGTTGCACTTTGAAGTGCAGCAGATAGGGGTTTGAACCGAGCACGAGCTCAATGTTCTATGCTCTGGCATAGAGTTAACTCTTTGTTCTCCGGAGCAGTTCTAGTGCTGCTGGAGCACACTGCATATTGTCAGAATACAGCAAGACTCCATTAGAAGAAATACAGTTACTAAGGTGAGTAATTTTTTCAATCTGCATTTTGTATTTTGATTTATATTTACAGTTTTATAATTAATTGCACTTCATTCTGCATACTGTTCTTGTACTGTATAATGTCTTTGTTTCACATTGGTTATTATAGCTTTTATTCATTGTATTTGTCTGCCCCTGTGAGCTTCTAGCAGTATAGGCAAACCTTGTAGCCAGGTGTTTTTTTTTTGCCACTTTGCCTAGGTTTCTGACTCTATTATTTACATTGTTGTCTCCCCATTTTCTTTGTAAACCCATCCCTCAGGACACACCTAGAAATGAGCCTTGGCTCGGTGTGCCCCTCCCAGTCACCAATTTACAAATAAAGAAATAAACAAACTGTACATATGCAAAATGTGATAATCCAGTTTGCAAACTGAGATAGTAACTAAGAAATGAATCTGTAACTGTCTGGACCAGAACAGCCCGCATGAAAGTTATGTATTGACGCATCCCAGATGACTGCCTAGCAACCCGATGATTTGTAAACTATTTTTGGCATAATCACTTTTTTCTTCTTACCACCATCATCATTCCTTCAGGAGTTTGATTATCTGGATCCTGCTGCCCTCCCCAGACTCACCCACCACTACCAAGCTCTGCAACCAGGCTCCCTTAGGTCCTTTGTTTCACCCCACAGTGTCTGGTGTTACCCTATGGAGGGGGCTTAATGTGGGCCTCGGGGAGATACTTAAATAGGCTTGTGATGGATTATGGTGGCCAATAGGAGCAGAGTCTGTGCGCACATGGATTGATAGTGTGGGAGAAGTCCTGAAGGTTTCCATCTGACATGCCAGAATGGAATTTTTTTTTTTTTACTCGATTTCTCTCCACCTGGCTTCCCAAAATGTGTATGCTGCAGCATCCTGGGAAGGTTGCCTGGCAATGCATGATGACCTGTGCTGCTCAGGGTGGCACCAGCAGGAGTTGATGCAGGGCAATTTTGTGCATTCCTCCTTCCCATCCAGAAGACGCTTTGCACCCTCCCTACTGGCCTCCACTCCTGACATCCCAGGCTCGGAGCTTGAACCTGGGTTGCTAGTGTGCCGGAGCAGCCTCCCACAACTTGGTGCTACAGAGCCAACTGGATGGTTTGCAGACTTTCAATAAATTGCCTTTTTTAGCGATGTGACAATACAGACTTGGGGAAGGGGATGTCATCTGAGCAGCACGAAATGGAGCTTACTCAGATCATACTGTCCGGAAATGTTCCAAAAGGCAGGGCTGCTGTGTACGTGCGTGTGTGTGTGTTTTGCTGTTACTTGATCTGCTTTCTCTCTCAGCTTTCTGAAGCCGCTGTTATCACTTTAACTCAGGCAGCATTTACCAAGGTCCTTAGCTCAGGTAATGAGTACACCTGCTCGAGTCCCAGTGGCAATCAAGCTGTAACAATTATAATCCTTGTAAATGCACTTGAGGCACAAAGAGCAATACAATGTTACATCCACACAATCTGGCACCTCGGCGTACCTGCATTGGCAGGCTGAGAGCAGAGCACTTTACCTTTAATTGCATCGTTGGGCATCATTTTGGAGCCCAGGGATGTCTAAACAGCATTTCTGTACAGCGGTCCTTCATTTGTTTGTGCTTTTCCAAGATCCCATGAGATGCAGCAAATGTATTTTTCTTATTGGTTGCTACTGTAGCTTATGAATGTGGACCCTTGGAAGTCATGATGGAATACAGTAAGTATAGATTTTCAGAGCGTCTGCTAAACTGACAGCTGGGGACCTCTGGCTCAGACTCTGGACCCACCTGTTTTTTTTTTGTTTTGTTTGTTTTTTTGTGTCCACAGTAGTTCCATTTTTTGTTTAATACGCTTCCTCTAAAAGCTCTGTCCGACTGTCCATTGATCGAGTCAAAGCATTCTGGAGTTCTTTTAGCAGTGGAAAATGGGATGAACTTGGGACTTATTTCAGTGATTGTGAACGTAGCTCTCTGGATTCTCCCATGAAGATCCTATTCAGAGTTTGGGGTTGGCAGGAACAGCTACAGGAGAACTCCGCTGCTGGTTCATATTCTCTTGCAGCAATTTTGTGTAAAAAAAAAAAAAAAAAGCATTCGCTGTGCCAGTGGCAATGTTTGTAAAATGTAAAGCAGGCAGAATCAAGAACTCTTACTATGTAGTTATACTAAGTGTAAATGTAAGCCTCATACAGCAATATCTAGCAAAGTCCTTCAGACTGAAGTTCATTTATTTTTTGTCACCAAGTGTTGGGCCTGCTGCTTGATGGCTCAGAACCCTCACTGCTGGTTCTAGAACCTCTAAGTTGAAGTTTGGGCACTCCAGAGATGCTCTCCTGAAACGTTTTAGCAGGAGTCTGTTTTTTTTTTTTTAATTGTTTTCCTCCCTTTTCCCCAATCTCTAATCCAATCGGAGTCACAGCAGCTGCCACCCTTCCTCTAGTGGGGAGGGCAGGCAGGTGGTATCAGTGCCACTCCTTGGTTGATGGGTGGGGCATAAATTCTGGATGTTTCGTACCCTCCCTCCCTGACAATTAAGCGGCTCACCTCTGCAACTGACTTGGCCCTCAGACAGTCCCAGTTTGGGATTTCTGAGTTCAAATGAGAACCTGACATCTGCGTCACCACAGGGCTGGGATGCTTTTTTTTGTTTGTTTGTTTGTTTTACATTTTAGACCATCACAGGAAACAGTGACAACTTTTAGAGAAGCTTAAAGTTTATTTTTCTCTCGTTCCCCCGAAACATCCTACATTCTTATGTCTAGGGACGTGTGGGGAGAGGGCTACATGGTATTACATTTTAGAAGCTACTGCATGAGGGTCCAGCCTCTAGACTGACTTCCCCTTCCCCACTGTAAGCACCTGATAGAGCTCTGTAGGATATTGGTGCTCACTGTCAGCACTGTGGAGGCCAAGCCCCCTTCTTACTGCCAGCCCTCAATTATTCCGTCTGCTTTTAGTGACTGCTGTAATCCACAACTACAGAGTGGTTTTGTTTTAATGAAAATGCTTCTGATGGATCTTTTTTAAACCTGGGTTTACAAATAGTGTTGCCTGAAGGTGAGATATCGGCTGGGGGAGTTTATTGTTGCTTTTAACTGGGCTGGACTTCCACATTTTGAATGTTGACCCTGAAAATCCATGACAGCCAAAAAGCATTTACTAAATATTTGATACAACAGGGAAACCAAAATATGATATGCTGGGGGAATGCAAAAGATGCCTTGTGCAACTTACGATATCATGAAGGTAAACAAGTCTAGTCCCTTTATCTTGGTGTTAGCACTGCAGTATCATAGGCCCACTTAAGCTAATTTATGTGGTATTTCCCTTATAGCCGTCAAAGGCATAATAGTATTACTGACACTGTGTAAACATTCAATCACGTTAACTGTTTTAGCACTGGGAAAGGCTGTTGCTTGTAGAATAAGGCCATTTTACTTGGTGTGATGAAGAGGATGGAAGAGTGTATTCTTCAACAGTTGTATGTGAATAAAAGTGCTAAAAGTTGCCGTCCCGTTGGTAGAGCAACAGTGCTACTGCTCGCGACACTGGCTACCCAGGTTCAGGAACGATCCAGGGCCATCGGAGGCTGACCAGTTTGGGGGCGGGATGAGAACAGGAGGATCAAGCATGCCAGACACTCTCCTCTAGGGAGGGAGGACAGCCAGCTCAGCTGCTGTGCAGCCACCTGGGTGACCTCATGTGGCAGTGCAACTGGAGCTGCTTAGGAGAGGGGGGGACACAGGCTGTTGCCACATTGTGGACACTTGCTTGCATACATGCACATGTGCAGCCATTTTGCCTGTATCCCTGGGATAGGTGGAATGGAAAAGGCAAAATCTTCCACCATGTAGTATGACAGCCCAGCCGCACTGGCAGACCAAGTACTTGCCAACCTGGGTACTCTCCCGGCCTACTGGATATTGTGTTCCCAAAGGACATGGCTGGCCTGAGGGCTCCACCATGGGGGGGGGGAGAGGGCAAGCCACAGGGGTAATGTGGGGAGAAGCTAAGATCAAGCAGAAGGCGAGTTGATGTGGTTGGGTGCATTGGGGGCTTGAGAGGGAGCCAAGGGCATAAACAGGATTGGGGGGGGGGGGGAGCTCAGTATTTGCCTCTCCAGCTGAGAAATCTCTTTAATATATGGCTTTAGGGTTGGCACCATGGTAGGGCTACTGCTCATGAAGTTGGAAAACCAGGTTCGGGAACGAGTCTCGGCCATCAGTGGTATGCAGGGGGCAGATGAGAATCTCAGGGGGTGCTTCCCTTCTCCAGGGGGAAGAATCTTGATTCTGCAACAGCAGTGCAGGTCAGTATGCCTTCAGGGAGGGGAGACACTGGCCGATGCTGCGTGGCAGCCCATTCTGCATTTGCACATGTGTGTCAGAACTGCTGGTGATTCAAGGGAGAGGAAAGAAAAAGGAAAAAAGCCTGGCACCCATAGACGATGGACCCTGGTATATCTGCGCCCCGGCCTGCAGCCGTATCATCTCCTGACTTTGAACCGCTTTCAGAGGTAACCCCAACCCCTCCCACCTGACCCTGTTTTGTGGTTAACTAAGGCTCCATGGAGGGCTAGCTTTGTCAGGTAGGCAGCTGCAGGGCTCCAGGGGCATCTGCTCTGGGGTACCTTGGGAGATCCCAAGGGAGGTGGGTGTTAGGCTGGATGGAGGAGTACAAAGTGCAAATAAAATAAAAACAAATAATGTCTATCTTTCAGAGATGTGGGACAGGATTTTTACTGAGATCCAGCCAGGATTAATCTGCCTATATTTTCCTTTCCTTACTGTTCTATTTATTCTCTTTACCCGCATTTGTCGCTCCACTCCTTAAGGCCTTCCTCCATGAATGCCCCCACTGCCTGCCAGGCTTACTGCCAACTCCTTGAGCCACCAGCAGCCTTCCCAGGTCTCCACTGTTCTGCCAGACGTCTGTCTAATCCTGCCACGCCCCTCACCAGTGTCACTACTGGGGAGAGACCTATGTGTTCAAGTGAGTACCGAGTGGCCCGGGGAAGTGACTTCAGTACGCTGCAGGCCGCATAGCATGCAGTGCATTGGAGTTGCATTTTCCTGATCTGCATGATTCCTTCCCTGTTCCTGAACTGTACAGGTGCACACCAGCCTAAGTGGAGCCAAGAATAATCCACTATGCTGTCCTAGTAGTAGTAGTAGTAGTCCCTCCCCGAGGAACATCCCTAGAACGCACTGGAGCCCTCCATGCTGGCGTCCGCTCTAGCTGTCCTGGGCTTGGGTGCGTTCTTGTGTCACCAGCATGCCAAAGCAGTCCCCTGCTGCTCTGCTCACCACTATGGCTGCCCATATTTCCAACTACATACTTGTGTCTGCTTGGAAATGCTAGGCTATCTTTTTGTCTGTTCCAATTAATTTTCATAAAAAAATCTGACTCTTACTGAATCTGCGTATTATTTTTTACTCAAATTGAGGCGCTTTCTACAAACAGATGCATCCTTTGAGATGTAGATGCAGATTAGGACACAGGCACAAGTGCGGCATGCAGTTGCATCAGTGCCCACCCTTGCTGAAAATCCGGCCTGCGATGTTGTGCTCAGCAGTTGTAGAAATCTTTCCTTCAGGAAACAGTGAGTAAGAATACAGTGAGGGGGTGAGCTAATGAATGTCACTAGTTTAGTCTGAAGATGCAAAGATGATATGGTTTCCGCGGCATAAATATCCTTATATTCTGTTGCATGCCCTGACTGCCAAGCGTCTCACTGTGGAGGACTTATGATCGCTAACTGCAAATATTATTTCTTGTTCACTAAAACAATGCTTTAGTTTTGTACTTCAAACTAGGACAACAGGAAGGGAAGCGCTGTAATGTGGGCGGGGGTTAAAGTGCACAGAAAAAACTGCCGGATCTTTTAGGGACATTATTATGGGAAGATGGATGGACTTCTATAGCAGAAGTCCTGTTTTGCTTCATAGGGTAGAAGTTGCCTTTTTATTATTAAGCCATTTTCCCCCAGTAAATACACAAAAATCAAGCACCAAAACATTTTGATACTGCAGGACACGGAGAGGTAGAGGAAGGAAAGGATTTATTTTTATTAACTTATTGGATTTTGGTGACCGAGTATGCCCACTGGAACAAAATTCCCATTTCTAGGGACATGGATATGTTGTTCATCCACACTGTCTGGCAGGTTCCTTGCCGCTTTAAATCTTGCCGGAAGGTCTTCAAGCTGGCTCCTCCCACCCACCCGGGTGGTAAAACTCTCGGCTCCGCCCCATGACGCCAGATCTTCCTTACCACTTGGAAGCTCAGGTTCCCTCCTTAATGCTCTGCGTATAAGACTGGTTCCTAATTCTTCGAATTTTCGAAATCAAAAAGTTTTCGCTAAAAGACTTGGTCTTCTCTCCCTAAATGGCTGCGATGGACAAAATCGACTCGGTTTCCGGAGATGCCTGCGAACAGATGATGTCAGACGGATCCGCACTCCCGTGCGTCTACTGGAGCCTTGAGCACGACCCGCAGGCTTGCGACCTGTGCTGTTCTTTTTCGGCCTACGTCCTCGAAGACCGTGCTGCCTGTTTACAGCTGGGGCGTCCCGAGAAAAGATTTCCTCCGGTTAAATCTAAATAGGCCCGGTTGGCGGTGTCCCCGGCGGCAGGCTTGGCGGATCAGCTCGAGCAGATGATCGCCCTCGAAGAGGAGGCGGCGCGGGCCGCTTCTGCCTCGGCTGCGGCATTTGTCCCGCTCTCTCTCGGTGCCTCGTATTCGGCTTCTTTTAAGGAGCTTTGTCTGACCCTCTCGACGAAAGGTGAGGGTCCAACTTCTTCTGGACCTTTTTCTCGGTCCAAAAAGAGAGACAAAAGTAAGTCTCACCGTCGACACTCTTGGGAGTGGGAAAGATCCCCCTCCCTAGTTGTCGACAGTCGACTTCAGTCGACCCCTCAGCTTCGGCCACTGGCTTCACGGTGTCCCCGTCAGGCCAGTTGACCGAGACTCCCGTCGACGCGGTCGAGATTTTTCTCGACCCGTTAGGCCGGGTTGTCGGCTGGAGAAGCTGAGAATCCCCTCTCCCCGGTTCCCCCGGTGGGAGTTGAGGATCCCGTTGGCTCGTCTGTGCCTCGGTTCTGGAGCCTACGGTGGATTGTCGAACCGGGGAGTGCGATTCCCGACACCTCCCGCACCGTCCTCGGCCTAGCCAAGGTTCACCGTTCTCGGTCTCCGGACTTCTTGGCCGGTCAGCCGATCCCGCCCGTCATAGGCGGTCCGATCTCGGCGCAGCGGCAGCGGCGCCACCGCTCTTCCTCATCCTCCTCCTCGGACGAGGGGAGGCTTCAGCGCAAGTTGCGTCGGAGGTATGAGGAACTCATGTGGCAACAGCTCCTTCTGACCGGGAATAAGCCGACCTCCTCGTCTTCCCCGGCCATTAAGTGGCTGTCACGGGAGCGGCCGAAACAACCCCTCGTTGTAGCCGAGGAGCCTGTTCCCAGGCCGGTTGTTCGGCCAAATCCAGCTGCCCCACTGATTCTGGCGAAACCTCCGCCTCCACAGCCGTTAGTTGGGGCTCCGACCAAAAATTCTCGGTCGGCTCGGGGACTGCCCCATAGGCTGTCTGTCACCCTCACTCCCGATAGACCTCAGCAGGTGGAGGGTGGCTCAGGCCCGAGGCAGCTCTTTGAGGACTCTTCCGAGTCCGAGGACGATTCCTCCCTTTTCTCCAAGCGAGTGGACTTGGAGTCCTCAGGAGGACAGTCAGTGGACGATAGCCCTTCGTCCTTCCTAGGATTGCTTCGGCTCATCTTGGAGTCCATCGGGATGAAGCTCGAACCCGTTTCTAAACGGGCCAGGTATCCCCTCACGGAGATTCTGGACCGAGGGGATTCCCCTACGGAGGCCTTTCCGGTGGCCGAGGCCATAGTGGGTCCGGCCTTGGAACTTTGGCAGCGCCCTGCTTCCTGCCCTGCGCCTTCGGCCAGGATGGCCAGGAAGTATGCTGTGCCTACCGGTTCCCTGTCCGGGTTTTCGGAACACCCCTCTGCTGAGGGGTTGGTTACCGACAGCGTTTTCCGGCACGCCGGGAACGCCAGGGATATGGACAAACCTCCCGACAAGGAATCCAAGAAATTGGATTATGCCGGGCGAAAAGTCTATGCTGCGTCCTCTCTCGGCCTTCGTCAGGCCAGTTCGGCCGTCCTCATGGCACATTTTTCTCATGCCCTGTTGGGCTCCCTGGATGAGGTCGTCCCTCATCTTCCCGCGGATCTGCAGACTACGGTCAGGCAGGTGCAGGACCAGGGCAGGGCAGTGGCCAAACAGCAGCTCCAGACTGCTTTAGACATTGGGGACTCATGTGCCAGGTCTGTGGCGGCCGCAGTGGCCATGCGTCGTCGGGCTTGGCTGAGGATATCCACCTTTACTCGGATACCCAGCACAAGTTGGCGGATGTTCCCTTTTTGGGGACTGACCTCTTCGGCCCTGGGGTGGAAGGTCACCTGCAGAGGATCGAGAAGTCCAATGCTACCTTGGACTCGGTCTCTTCTGCTCAGAAGGGCAAGGCACTTAAACCACAGCCTAAGCCCTTTAGTTCGCGCTAGCCCGGCGATCGACCCAACAGCGTCAGGGGCCAGCAGGCTAGGGCTTGGCATCCCAAACCCAAGCCATCGGCTTCCTCCAATAGGAAGCAGGGAGATAAAGGCCAAGGAGGTCCCTCGGCCTGTCTCTCCTCCAAGCCTGCTCAGTGATGGGCTGAGGGGTGTCGCCCCCATCCCCGTCACCTCACCCCTAGTTCCCCACGTGGGGGGACAGCTCCGACACTTTCTTTCCACCTGGTCCGCTATTACCACGGACAGGTGGGTACTGGAGGTGGTGGGAAAAGGCCTGCCTCTGGAATTCGAGCAGGCCCCGCCCTTCAGAGCCGTCGCACCTCGGGGGGCCTCAGGGTCCGCAGCCTCACTGTCGGCTCGACGAGCCGACATCACTCTCCTCCTCCAAAAGGAGGTGATCAGGGAGGTAGCGGACCCCCCCTCAGACCCGGGGTTTGTGTCCAGGAACTTCCTGGTTCCGAAACGGACGGGGGGCTGGCGCCCCATTCTCGACCTACACGACCTGAACAAGTTCCTAAGGTCTCGAACCTTCTGGATGGTCACTCTGGTGCAGATAATACCATCTCTGGAACACGGCGTGTGGTTCTGCTCTCTGGACCTGCAGGACGCGTTCTTTCACGTCCCTATCCGTCCGTCACATCGGAGATTCCTTCGCTTTCGAGCGGAGGGATCCCTCTTCGAGTTCCGAGCCATGCCCTTCGGCCTGTCTTCAGCTCCCAGGGTCTTCACCAAATGCATTGCAGTGGTGACAGCTTTCCTGTGGCGCTGAGGGGTCCAGGTGTACCCTTACCTGGACGATTGGCTGATAGCAGCCCCCTCCAGACAGGAGGTGGAGTGGTCCAGAGATCTGGCCCTCCAGGTTTGCTCTCAAGTCGGCCTTCTCATCAACGAGGCCAGAAGTCGAGACTTCGAGCGAAGCAGGTGATTCTGTTTATCGGGCAGGCTTCGACTCTCTTCGAGCCAGAGCCACGGCTCGGCGGACAGGGCCGAGGTTCTTACCTCCTTGCCCAATCATTCTGGTTGGGCAAGTCGCCTCTGCCGGGACTTCCTGCATCTCCTGGGTCTCATGGCGGCCTGCACCAGCGTGGTCCGTTCGGCACGCGCACGCATGCGCCCTAGTGGGGACTGGCCAGCCAGTGGTCAGCGCTGTGATCCGTTGGACCAGCTTGTGGTGGTGACCCAGGAGATGTGAATATTTCTCCGATGGTGGACCATTCCATCGCATCTGCAGGAGGGTATCCCGTTTGTCCGCCCGAGCCGGCGGTCTCTCTATCGACCCGATGCCTCTCTGATGGGTTGGAGTGCCCATCTGGGGAACACCGGCGCCCGGCCTCTGGTCCCAGCGGAGTCCGATGCCACATCAACCTGCTGGAGCTCAAGCGGTCCGCCTAGCTCTCACTGCCTTTGCTCCGTTCCTCCGGGGTCAAGTGGTCCAGTCAGGCGGACAATACCACGACCATGTACTACCCTAAACCGCCAGGGGCGGGGCCACGTTCCATGCTTCTATGCAAGGAAGCTCTCCGCATTTGTCACTCGTGCGCAGCCTGGAGGCGGATCTCCTAACCATTCATGTGGCAGGAGCCTCCAACACCCTGGCCGATGCCCTGAGCCGGATAGGGGCTGCATCTCACGAGTGGTCTCTCCTGCCGGAGGTAGTACAAGATCTGTTCTCCCACTGGGGCACACCTCAGGTGGACCTGTTTGCCTCCAGGGAGAACGCGAAGCTGAGGCTGTTTCATGCCCGCCCCTCAGCAGGGCTCGCTGCAGGGGGATGCCTTCTCGAGGCTGTGGACTCCGGGCCTCTTTCGCCTTTCCCCATTTCCCTTGGTTCTAGGGTGCTTCTCAAGGCAAGGGAGGACAGGCGCAGGTGATTCTGATAGCCCCAGACTGGCTCCGCCAGTCTGGTACCAGATCTCCTCAGCCTCAGCTCCAGGCTCCCGAGGCAGCTTCCAGCTTGCCCGGACCTGCTCTCAGTCAGTCAGGGAAGGTGTTCCATCCGGACCTTCAATCCCTGCACCTGACAGCCTGGTTCCTGGCGACTAGAGTTCCAGGCCTTGGGTCTTTCCGACGGGTCCTCAATGTTGTTGAGGCGTCCCGTGAGAGTCGACCAGGAAGTGCTATGCCTTCAAATGGAAGAGATTTTCCATTTGGTGTCAGGAGCAGGGCTTGGACCCTTCCTCCTGTTCTTTGGCAAGCATTTTGGACTATTTATGGTCCCTTTCTAGTCAAGGGCTTAGGTCGACGACCCTAAAGGTGCACCTGGCAGCCATCTCTGCTTACCGGGCGCGGGCCGGGAGCAGTCGGTGGCGCAGGAGAAGGTGGTCTGGCGCTTTTTCAAAGGCCTTGATCACATTTCCCCTCCGGTGCGAGAACCTCCACCTCTGTGGGATTTACTGCTGGTACTGGCAAAGCTCATGGGCAAGCCATTCGAACCAATGCACAGGTGTGAACTCTCACCTGTCGTGGAAGACCGCCTTCTTGGTGGCTATCACGTCAGCCAGAAGGATGGGAGAACTCCAGGCTCTGCATTGAGTCTCCTTACCTGGTCTTCCACAGGGACAAGGTTGTCCTGCCCCGAAATTCCTTCCAGAGGTGGTGTCGGAGTTTACCTTAACCAGGTGTTGACTCTGCGGTGTTCTACCCCAATCACACCTCGGAGGCCGAATACAGGCTCCATACTTTGACCCTAGAAGGGCGCTTCGCTATTATAAGGAGCGCACGGCTGAAATTGGGGAGAGGTTCGGCTAGCTGTTTGTCACCTACGCTGAAGCCGCACTCTGGCAGACCTGCAGCCAAGCGGGCGATAAGCAGGTGGGTCACCTCCTGCATAGATCTCTGCTATAAGTTGGCGGGCATGGAGCCTCCCAGAGGATAGGCTCATTCTACCGCCATACTGCTGCATCGGTGGCTGCTTCCAGGGGCGTCCTATCCAGGATATCTGCAGGGCTGCTACCTGGAAGTCAGCACACACCTTCATCACCCATTACCACATCGACCTTGAGTCACGCCGGGATGCTGGTTTTGGGGCCTCGGTTCTCAGTCTCTCTTTCCCAAGTAAGTATCGGGGTTGCGCTTGCCTCCCTCCTCCCGGAGAACTGCTAGGAGTCTGCCAGACAGTGTGGATGAACAACATATCCATGTCCTAGAAATACAGGTTACTCACCTGTAACAGGAGTTCTAGGAATGGTATATGTTGTTCATCCACATTCCACCCGACCTCCCGGCTGACGCACAACCTGAGCTTCCAGCGGGCCAGATCTGGCGTCATGGGGGCGGGAGCCGAGGTTTTACCACCGGGTGGGTGGGAGGAGCCAGCTTGAAGACCTTCCAGCAAGATTTAAAGCGGCAAGGAACCTGCCAGACAGTGTGGATGAACAACATATACCATTCCTAGAACTCCTGTTACAGGTGAGTAACCTGTATTTTCAGGGGCGACACATGATTGGTTACAGATAACTGTACGTATTGGATTCAAACATCAAGGAACATTTTACAAAAATAGTTAGATGGGTACATAACTAGGTGCAAACATTAAGGTATTGTGCAAAAACAAGCAGTGGGAAGATTTTAAAAATTGAACTCCATAACTCTGCATATTGCTACCGTAAAGCCATGGTAAGGGGTAACACTTATGGAGTAAGACCCTCTGAGCCCCACCTCACATTCCTCTAAATTTTTGGTCACGTCTGCCATTGATCATTGATTGAAAAGCCATTGATTACATAGGGCCTATGGGCAGACTGGGTAGGCCTCGCAGTCCTTATCTGCCGACAATTTCTGTGTTTCTATGTCTGCCACCCTGTCAGTCCCTGAATGTGATTTTATATAGCGCCTTTCGTACACTGTGTCGTAAAGTGCTCACAAGCCAGAAAGAGTGGCATCAGTATGTCAGCCATTATTGCAAACAGAAATGTGTGACTTGGGGGGAGGCAAGCACAGGTTAAGAAATGCCTCCTCCTTATTATGTATCCTTTGGGAGGTTAAATATCTGAATATCGACAGTGCCAGCAGATTTAGGCTTTAAGGTCTATCACGTCTGCTGAAAAGCATAGCACACAGTTCAGACCACTGCTGCTGCCACCTCCCTTTTCCCTCCACCCCAAATTTCCCTTCCCTGAGTTCCCCCTCTCGACATTTCTCTCCCTACTTGTACTCTGCCCATGAACCTATCCCATCCCTTCATTCATAAAACTCCCCACTGAGTCCAAGGAAATCACCTCCTCGGGTAATACGTTCCAAGGTTCCACCACCCTTTCTATGAAGTGATATTTCCTCAGCTCTCTCCTGTAACCCCCCACCATCACTAGTTTCAGGCTATGTCCCTTCGTGGTCCCTTCCCCCTTCAATTTAAACATACCCTCCATACTAACTCTGTTAATGCCCTTCAGGTACTTAAAGGTCTCCATTATATCCCATCTGTCCCTTCTATCCTCCAGGGAGTATATGTTAAGCTCAATCAATCAATTCAGTTTTATTTTTATACTGGAAAGTATGTGAGGAAAAATGTCCATTTTCACAAACGTCCAGTGGTACAGAAATTCGATGATATAGAAATAAAGATAAAAACAATATTTGCAAAATGTTATGGTTACAGTAGGAACAGTGTACATGACAGGAGCATCTAGATTAGAAAAAAAATTAATAAAAATACAGAACACACAACAATAGAGCCAATAATACAGATACATATAAACTTTAAAAGTAACGCAAGGATTGGTAGACATTAGGGGGTTACCTACTGGGGCAGACACAGGTGGTGGACTGGAGGAGGTGATCCTTGAGGGAGAAGGTGAATGAGCAATTTGAACTACAGGTCTGAAGTTCAGGGGGCAGTTTATTGTAAAACTTAGGGCCCTTGTATGTGATGGAGTTCTATGCATGCTTGGTATGGTAAACAGGGGTGTCGAAGATATGACAGGTGGCCCCTCTTGTACTGTGCTTGGGAACTGATAAGGGGAAATGGGAGTTAACGCTGATCAGCAGCAGGTTCCAGTAAATTTTGTGTAGGAAAGAGAGCATTTTAAGTTGGAACCTGCTTTCAAGGGTGAGCCAGTTGAGGAGGGCATAGAAGGTACAGTGATGGGTCATCCGGAGGAGGCTGGCCACAAAGCGTGCAATATTGTTGTATGTAGTCCTGAGTTTGGAGAAAAGGGGGGATGTGTTGGGGGGGGAGTAGACAATAGAGCCATAATCAAGGAGGGGCAGGAGAAGGGAGCTGGTGACGTGTAGTGTGGAGATGGGGATAAGGAACTTTCTGATTCGGTATAAGAGACCTAGCCTCATATCTCTTCTTATAGGGCTTCTCCCTCATTCTATGGAGCATCTTCGTTGCCCTACTCTGGACTCGCTCCAGGAGCATGACGTCCCTCCTTAAGTATGGGCACCAGAACTGCACACAGTACTCCAAGTGTGGCCTCACCAAGAATTTGTACAATGGCAGGATAACCTCCTCCTTCCTCGAGGTGATCCCCCTAGCAGTGCACCCCAGCATTCTGTTTGCCTTTGATGTTGCTTTCGTACAGTGTTCTGAGTGATTCATATTCCTGTGATCACCACTCCCAGATCCTTTTTCTCCTCAGAAATGGATAACTGCTCCCCCCCAACAAATGGTAGCTGTATTCTGGATTCCTGGCCCCTAAGTGCTAAGTGTAATGTGGTACACTAAAGACACCATGTCTGCCACCACCCTCGCAGAATGGATTGCTGGTGTCATGGAAACTGTTGCATTCAATGGGAATGTTACACGGATAGCCAGTGCTCATGAGGAATTTATTAGGGGTGTTGTTTACTTTAGTGTCTGTCCCAATATGGCTGCCTCGTTCTTGTTGGTTCGGTGGCATGTGTTATAGGGATTTCTTCAAAAAATGTCAGAATGTGCTTTTTTAAAACCATCACTTTATATTATGCTCGTTTCAAAATGTAATAAAAGTTCCTGCACAAGATGAAGCAAATTTCTGAATAGGTAATTGGATGCTCAATGCAATTTAGCCTAGGTATATTCATTTTTATAAATGTCTCTGCTCTTCTAATTAAAGATAGACAGCAGTCTTTCTGGCTTTTAGTGGCAACCCTTGCAGCAAAGTGTCGGATTCTAAACAAGGCGGAAACAACCGTGCCATCCAAAAATAGGTTCGCAGGTAAAGGGGTTAATTACACCAGCTGGATTTGAAAGGCTTATCCAATTGACTATTAATAAATTGGAAACTTGTATTACACAGTATGCGGGAATCCTTCCTCGACTCATAGTGCCAGTAAATATAACTAAGAACATAAAAAGTACGGACGGATGCAGGCTGACAAGCCCATTAGGACAATCCACTGCCACTAGGTGGCCGTATCAATGCACTGTATAGTATCTGACTGCATGTATTTGTTTGGGAGTTGAAGGCCTCTAGGTCTGAGCATTGGGCCACTGCCTCTGTAGACTGTTTCAGGTGTCAGCTACCCTCTGTGTGAGAAAGTCCCTCATCTGTTAAGTCCTCAATTGCTCTCCGTTGAGCTGCAGTGTAAGGCCCCTAGTTCTTTTTGTTCTCAATTTTGAACTAAATTGTTGGGTCCTCAGTAATGTGCCATCCCTGAATGCTTTGTACACTAAACCATGTCACCCAAAGCCTTCCGCTCTCTTTGGTAAACAGATCCAATTCAGAAATCTTCTCCTAGTAGCTCTTTTCATCCCTTTACCATCTTGTAGCCATCCCCTGGACCCTTTCAATCCTTCCAATATCACCTCCCCAATGGTGCGGGTTACAGAACTGTCCACATTACTCCAGCTGTGGCCTCATATCACAGAGCAAATTTAGGAAATATAGTCTTCTCCCACTCCATACCTACCAACCGCTAAACAGTGGTAGCATTAGACTGAGGTGGACACATTAATAGCCACTGTAATACTGGTCCTTCCTGAACTAGAGGAGCATATACTATTCAGTGCTGTACATTAAAGTTTTTTCCTGGTTGTCACTTCGGCCACCATGCTGAAATCTTAGCAACCAAATTGAAATCTGAGGTAGCCAAAATATCTGTGTCTGATTGATGCAGTAGCCTTAGCCCCTGCGTTGTAAAACAAAAAAAAGTACACACTTGGGGGACTTGGACTTTATTGCAAGAACATTTCTGCACAATTTGGGTACTTAGGAAAAAAGCGAGTTGTACTTGTGGCAAACTGAATATATCCCTACTGGCTGAAATAAAATCTATTATAGGTCACTATGGTGACACTATTCCACTAGTAATATATAGTAAGTGTCTTATGTCTCCATCAGTTGCTTTTGCTTTAGGTTTGGAATGCTGGCTGTTTATTTATTTCAAAAGGTTTACCAGTAAAAGGCATACTGAGCTGATAACAGCTCGCTTCTGGATGCACCGTGGGAGTGGGATTGGGGATATCAGTAACAGCACAATAAGGTGCAATAAATGTGATAATAAATAACAAGGTGCAATAAGTATGATAACAAATAAGGTGCAATAAGTATAATAATAACAAGGGACAATAAGTATGATAACATAAGGTGCAATAAGTATGATAAATAACAAGGTGCAATAAGTATAATAACAAATAGAAAGGTGCACCCAAGTGTAATAAATAAGGTGCAGTAAGTATAACAAATAAGGTGCAATAAGTATGATGATTAATAAAATGCAGTAAGTATGATAAATAATAAGATGCATTAAGTATAATAAATAAGGTGCAATAATTATAATAAATAACAAGGTGTAGTAAGTGTAATAAATAATTTGCAGTAAGTGTAATAAATAAGGTGCAATAAGTATGATAATAACAAATAAGGTGCACTAAGTATGATAACAGATAAGGTGCAATAAGTATAATAATAACAAATAAGGTGCAATAGGTATGATAACAAATAACAAGGTGCAATAAGTATGATAATTTAACAAGGTGCAATAAGTATGATACAAATAAGGTGCAGTAAGTATAAAAGGCAAATATAAGTTGCAGAGAAACATGGTAAAATAAGGTGCAGAAGGATTATAAAATTTGCAGTTGTGCAAAAGGCAGTATAAAACTCGGAGTAGGAGTGATGGCTTTAAATTGGGGAGGGTGGATGGGGACTACACTAATGAGAGTGCAGAGCGTAGGGAGAGCAGTGTCTGGAGTGTGGTGGACATCGGCTTGTAACACAGGATCAGGAGCAGTTGCAGGAGTGAGGAGTGAAGTCACGGAGGAGAGATTTGAGGGAGTGGAGGGAAGGGGCAGAGCAGTGTCTGGAGGGTGGTAGACAGCAGCTTGTGACACAGGGTCAGGAGCAGTTGCAGGAGTGAGTAGTGAAGTCACGGAGGAGAGATTTGAGGGAGTGGAGGGAAGGGGCAGAGCAGTGTCTGGAGGGTGGTAGACAGCAGCTTGTGACACAAGATCAGGAGCAGTTGTAGGAGTGAGTAGTGAAGTCACAGAGGAGAGATTTGAGGGAATGTGAGTGCGGAGCATAGTGAGAGCAGAGCAGTGTCTGGAGGGTGGTGGACAGCAGCTCATGACACAGGATCAGGAGCAGTTGTAGGAGTGAGTAGTGAAGTCACAGAGGAGAGATTTGAGGGAATGTGAGTGCGGAGCATAGTGAGAGCAGAGCAGTGTCTGGAGGGTGGTGGACAGCAGCTCATGACACAGGATCAGGAGCAGTTGCAGGAGTGAGGAGTGAAGTCACGGAGCAGAGATTTGAGGGAGTGGAGGGAAGGGGCAGAGCAGTGTCTGGAGGGTGGTAGACAGCAGCTCATGACACAGGATCAGCAGCAGTTGCAGGAGTGAGTAGTGAAGTCACAGAGGAGAGATTTGAGGGAGTGGAGGGAAGAGGCAGAGCGGATGTTAGGGGAGAGAGCACCAGAGCTTAGGAAAGTAGAAGGAGAAGGCAGCATGGCCAGCATTGGATTTCACTGGAGATCGAGCATTATTAGCTCTACCGTTATGAGAGCTGCAATACTGATAACGTTTTCCAATATTATTGTCTGTTTTGTGTTGAATAGTTGCTGCTATGTGAAATTTTTCAAGATATGAAAAAAGTTTTAGTGCATAGTTTGCCTTCATATATTAGGGGGTGACGACTCAATTGTTGTGCAGATTGGGTTAAGGATGGCTACTTGGTGGCCATCTTTGTTGAAGTCCATGTCCATTTTATTAGATACTGCTTTCATATTTGTCACAATAAATACAGCCATACAAAGTTAAAAGGCAGGGTGCATTATTCTAGTGCGCAAAGATAAGTTAGGTGAATAATACTGTCCTGGAGACCCAAGAGAGGAGAGATCTGGGTTGTTGCAAAGGGAGTATCAGGTAGCAGAATGAAATTATGAATCCTTCTGACTAAGCTGTATAGCTCTACTTATTTACTGAATTTTGGTGACTGGGTAAGCCATCTGAGACAAGATGTCCCTTTTTCAGGGGCGACCCGGGATAAGTTACATACAGTAAATGACATCAGTATACAGTATCATACAAGAATATGAATACATACGTAGACCGTTTTAGATTAGTTACACAATACAGCAAAGAAATATTAACCATATAAGATACATAAATGGTAAAGGACAGAAAAAGACTAATAAATATCGAGTCTAGGGTTGCTCAGAATCCATCGAATGGAATTGGATTTGTCGGATTCCAACCTGATTTTCAGATTTGGGATTTTTGGATTTGCAGTCTGAAGATCCTACACTGAATCCTAAAACCTATTTTTGCATAGAAATTTAGGATTTCAAATCTGAATCCTAAATCTGGTTTGTAGATCCTTTTAAGATTTGAAATGGAACTGGATTAGGATTTGGAAGTTCCAAAAATCCTAAATCCTAAAATTGGATCAGAATCAGCCAAATCTGAGCATCTCTAATCAGGTCTGCTCTGTTGTTCCTATTTAGTTTTACCCAGCCCCTTCAGAGCCCTCCCTGTCCTCTACCTTCCTTTTATTTCTAATTACCCCTTGAAACTTTTATTGGCATCATTTTATTTACGTAACTTTATACTTAGCCAGCCCATTGGCACAGTGGCAGTGTGAAGGCTTGTCTGATGAGCCACATTTGGGAACGAGTGCTGGTCGAGAGAGGCAGGACTGAGCACCCCAAGAACTGCTCTACTCCTTCCTTGGTGAGGGGGAACACTGCACCTGCTGCTTGCCTGCCTGCTGGTGGAGACCAAAAGGAAACACAGCTGGGAGCGCAGAATGGGGAGGGTAGCTGCCAGCAGCCTGGCATGTGTGCGTGCTATTGCATGCCGGTACCCCTGGAGAGAAAATCAGGAGGACGGAGGAACAGGGCCTGGTCTGGCCATTTGCCTGCACCCCCACAGGCTCCTGTATGATCGACATGGCAGGTCACCCAACACAATAATCCGTCAGTCTGTCAGAAGATCAGTGACTAGGTGGGGGGGGGGAGCATGCTGTTAGGCAGAACCTGGAAAGAGATAAAGCTTGGTATACAACAACAGCAAGAAACAATTTTGTGTATATTTAAGCTATGTGTTCTGTTGTGTATTTCTGTTTGTCTGGCCCACGGGCCACGTTTGCAAACAGGCAGTCACTGCCCAGGAGTCCACGGGTTTAACAAATGTATAAATAAAAAAAAAACTCTCCCATTTGGTTTTGAACCCTGAGATAGTCCAAGCATTTATCGCATTACTGGGTAGATTGTTCCACCTATCCACCATAATCTCAGTGAAGAAGTATTTTCTGATGGGTCCTTTTTGAACTTTCCCCTACTAGTTTAAGGCTATGCCTCCTGTTGGTTGTGTTGTTCCTTAGCATAAATAACTCTGAGGGACCCACTTTGTTAACCTGCCACATGTATAACCAACCACAGAAATGGTGCTTTCATCAGTTGACCTTGCGTACAGAGGAGAAACTAGAGAAACTGGAGCCACAAAATGATTTGCCGAAATTAGGCTGACAGAAAAATCTTGCATTGTTCTGTAAAAGGGGCGGACCAGTAACAAATGTGTAATGGTTTCCATGTCTGTATTGTTACAAGGAGAGACATGAATGAGATTGCATCCCTGTACTGTTTTAATGACTTTAAGTAGCTACACTTGGTAGCTGGTCTAATCTCAAGTTCTGAGAATGCTGAGTGAATTTTGGTGAATTAGGACATTTTAAATCATTTTCTCAGTTATGGATGATTTCCCCAGGGGTTAATAAAGAGCAATCTTAAGCTGTCTAGCTGCTTTCTCATTCTTTTGGGATCTTTTTTTTTGTTTTTCATTCCTTATTTCTGCACTTTCGGCCCCAGTCCTGTAGGTCCTCCCTGGCCCCATCACCAACCGACCTCATGGGCATATGAGTTATCTACCACTACCCATGACCGCACATGGTTGTGGGTGGCCTACCTTGTTGTTAATGTGTGGGCCTGCGGGGGGAAGGGTGTCAGATCAGATATGGGCATTTTCCTTTAGTTTTTTTTCTCCTTAGGAGAAACAGTTACATAGAGTAACATGCACAGATGCACACAGTGGGGCAAGTCAACAGTTCTTTCCCTGCATTGTGCACTCAGGGCTTGGCAGCAGTCCCTGCATTGTGCACTCAGGGCTTGGCAGCAGTCCCTTCTCTTTATTGTGCCTTTGAGGCCCGGCAGCATTCCCTTCCCTGCATTGTGCCTCTGGGCCTGGCAGAAGTCCCTTCCCTTTTTTTGTGCCTTCAGGGCATGGCAACAGTCCCTTCCCTTTATTGTGCTTTTGGGGCTCGGCAACCGTCCTGTCCCTGCATTGTGCACTTGGAGCCCGGCAACAGTCCTTCCCTGTGTTGTGCACTCAGGGCCCAGCAACAGTCCCTTCCCTGTGCACTCGGGGTCCAGGAACAGTCCCTTCTCTTCATTGTGTGCTTGGGGGGATGGCAGCAGTCCCTTCCCTTTGTTGTGCACTCGGGGTCCGGGAACAGTCCCTTCTCTTCGTTGTGTGCTTGGGGGGATGGCAGCAGTCCCTTCCCTTTGTTGTGCACTCGGGGTCCGGGACCAGTCCTTTCTCTTCATTGTGTGCTTGTGGGGATGGCAGCAGTACCTTCCCTTTGTTGTGCACTCAGGGCACAGCAACAGTCCCCCCCCTGCACTGTGCACTCAGGGACTGGCAACAGTCCCTTCCCTGTGCTGTGCACTCAGGGTCTAGCAACAGTCCCTTCCCTGTACTGTGCACTCAGGGCCTAGCAACAGCCCCTTCCCTGCTCTGTGTGCTCAGGGCCCAGCAACAGTCTCTTACCTGCACTGGGCGCTCTGGTCCTGGCAACGATCACTTCCTTGCACTGTGCGCTCATGGCCTGGCAACAGTCCATTCCCTGCACTGTGTGCTCAGGGCCCAGCAACAGTTTCTTCCCTGCACTGGGTGCTCTGGTCCTGGCAATGATCACTTCCTTGCACTGTGCGCTCATGGCCTGGCAACAGTCCATTCCCTGCACTGTGTGCTCAGGGCCCAGCAACAGTCTCTTCCCTGCACTGGGCGCACTGGTCCTGGCAACGATCACTTCCTTGCACTGTGTGCTCATGGCCTGGCAACAGTCCATTCCCTGCACTGTGTGCTCAGGACCTGATAACAGTCCCTTCCCTGCACTGTGCAGTTGGGGCCCAGCAACAGTCCCTTCCCTGCACTGTGCGCTTAGGGCCCAGCAACAGTCCCTTCCCTGCACTGTGTGCTCGGGGCCCAGCAACAGTCCCTTCCCTGCACTGTGTGCCCGGGGCTCGGCAACAGTCCCTTCCCTGTATTGTGTGCTCGCTTGCTGTACCACCAGGCCAGAAGGCTGTCAAGTAGCGAGATGCAGTGTCCACCCACCCCAAGGGAGGAGAGTAGTCCCAAGGACACTCGATCCACCCTCCCTCGTCGACCTCCAACGACCCAAGCACATTCCAGAACCCAAGTCGCTGATGTCATGACCAGTCACTGTACCTATGAAAGAAATCACAGGATTTTTCTTAACGTCTTGTTACCACTTTTGCTCCTAGGATTGCGGACCTCCAAGAATGTTAGAGAGCATTAAAAGAGTGAATCCTCTGTATATGGAAGTATGCTAATTTGATTTTGGTGATTATTCAGTTAAAGTGGCTAAAGTGGAGTCATCTTTTATTGTCGTGAATGCTCCAGATTGGCTGATTTTGTTAAGATAACTGAATAGTTGCTTAATACTGGAAGAGCAGAGATCAAGAGAAAGAGTTGAAGATGAGAGATAGACAGCGGAGCCTGAAATAGACAGAAGAGTAGAGGGGAAAACATTATTTTCAGCCAAAACATCACAGAAGAACTGTTTCAAAAATGGCATAAAACTCCAAATCGTGGTGTTTGGAAACTTCAATCTATCACTGTATTTGTTCATCAGTAATGCAAATGAACCTCTTCTACCGTGTGACCTTTGAAGTTCGGATTGCAGATTGATATTCTTGGAATGCTCCTGAATGCTTCATACGCTGCTGCTTTCTGGCTCGGTATATATACTCCATTAGTGATCCTGTGCAGCACATGGAGATATCACGTGCCTGTGACTTCTGACCTTTCTGATGTAAGTAAAAAAGGAGTCAGGTTTCTATATTTCCCACGTTTTCTTTCCCACTTTTCAACTTATACATTTGAGTACATACAGAACATACATACTGTACATACCTTACATGGATCCGTGCATTGTGTTTTGAAACCAAGTGACTTTGAGGTCAGACTTTTATGTTTTTCTATCATTTTTTACACATCTCCTCAAACTACAGTATATATTTTAAGCACAACAGATTGCAGCATATCTGTATTGACCAGTATACATTATACGTGGTAGCATAACTCCTCTTGTAAAGTCAAAAGTGCTCCTGTTGCCTTATTACTCACCCAGGCCACTCATACTGTACATCCAATGAATTGATTTCCTTTTGCTGTAAACATAAATGCAGTCCACAGAGACAATGCAGAGGGCCAGCTCAGGAAGGAATCAAATCAAAAGTACCTTATATGTGGTGGCTCATTCACCAGCCTGGCGATGTACATACAGACAGTGAGAGCGGGCAGGGTGTGTTGGCAAAAAGACCAGCAGGGTGTGGGTTCTCCTATTCCTGAACCGCACACCCAAGTGCACTGTGAGGCACAAAACACTTGTTCTGAGCACCTTCAACCACCTGGAAGTGCAGTTCAGGAATAGTAACCCACACCCTGAAGTGTCTTATTGTGCTTATAAAATGGGTCTACTGTAAAAAAATATTGAGATAAGTTTAGCAGTACAGTTACTATTCCTGAACCGCACTGCTTAGGAACTTTCTCCACCAATCAGGAAGCAAGATTTTCTCTGTTCATTTAAATCCAAGAATGGCTGGCTTGTCGGCATAGTGGTAAAGCTACTGCTTGTGATAAAGATGACCCAAGTTTAGAAGCGAGCACGAGTTGTTGGTGGCTGGTCAGGGATAGGAGAATCGAGCGTCTGAGTAGATATCCTTCTCCAGAGAGATAGGGAAGTGTATCTCGCTGCTTTCCTGCCACCTGGATGACTGCAGGTGACGGTGTAGGTCTGGGAGTCCACTGGCTGCGCTGGGGGGCAGAGTGTGCACATTGGTACATCAGGCTTGCTAGCACCAGTGATTGAAGCTTGTTGTCTGTGGAACGGGCATATAGTGGAGAAAATATAGGCACTGCAAGGCAGATGAAGCCTCCCCTGCCCCCTACAACCAACCTGGGCTTACCTCTTTTTGGGGACCCCATATATGGCTCCCAGGAGTGCCTCCACTGAAGCAGCCAGATATAGTGGACTTTACTGTCAAAGAAGCTGAATGAAGCCAGTCCGGTGGTGCTGAGGGTTGACGCGCTGGACGCCACACCTCGCACCACGCCAGTGACCCGGGTTCGGGTATGGACGTGGGTCGTCGAGGGTCAGCAGGGGGAAGGAGGATTGAGCGTCCCACTGGATGCTCTCCTCCTTCGGGGAGGGTTACCAGGGGTGCTGTATGCACCTGACGTCCCTGGGGGCCGGTGGGAGCACTGGCTCTCACAGGGCACTGGCGGCTTCAGAAGGGCTGGAGTCTGGGAGGGGAGGACGTTGTTAGGCATTTGGCAGGCGTACATCAGCACACACTTGCCCAAGCCGACGTCCTCAGGGAAGGGGGAACAGGAAACACAGAAAAACGGAAACCAACCTCGGCGGTCCTAGATGACGGCCTCTCCATCTGCCCAATCCAAGAACCACGGGCAGACCCCGCTGTGCCAGGGTGCTCCACGAAAGATGGGAGGAAAGGTAGGAGTCACCCATGGGCACTCTAGGGGCAGACTCAGTGTCAGGGTGGGTAGCATGAGCGAGCCCGAAGGAGTGGAACAACGGGGCGATAGGAGGGGATAAGACGAAGGTAAAAAAAAAAAAAAAAAAAGCTGAATGGCACGACCCTACCTTGGGGCAATCTGCAGGAAGCATGCCATAGGTGTGAGGCGGGAACCCTGGCAGTCCTGAAAGTCTTCCTAGGAAGACAGCTCCAAGGTCAGGCAGGAAGTGGCGTAGTCAAAGGTAGAAGGAGGTCCACGCAGATGGCGAGGGCTGATAAACAGAGTTTAGAAAAAGCAAACTAAGAGCTTGGGATCCCTGGAATTCCATGCTGAGGTCAGCTGGGTGTTGGACAGGACATGGAGGTGAGCTACAGGCCTTCTGGTATTCCCACTACCCCTACCAGCTAACCAGGGAGCAGCATTTACATCAGCTGTGATGACAGACGCTTGCACATTCATCCAACTGGAGGAAGGATGCAGCTGCCCTTGACAATCACAGTCATTGGGTGGGGACAGGAATAAAGGGAAAAGCAGCTTAACATAAAATGAAAAGAAAATCTGTGCAGTCAAATACATTATTTCACAGTGAACAAAAATTAATTATTTTCCTTTTTACATCATACAACTGAGACTAAAACCTTTTGGCTATATTTAGTGTGACAACAACTATTTTCTTCCCCATTAAAGAAACCCCTTCCTTCTTCGGATGGGAGGGGATATGGGAGATCCAGACAGCTACAGGCCGGTCAGTCTGACCTCTATAATAGGGAAGGTACTGGAGACCATCATAAAGTAGAGAATGGTGGAATTTCTTGAAAGTAAGGGACTGTAGGAGGTGAGGCAACATGACTTTGTAAGGGGGAGGTCATGCCAAGCAAACCTTATCAACTTTTTCTACACAGAAACCACAGCGATTGATAGGGACCAGACTGTGGCTGTTCTGTACTTGGACTTCATCAAGGCCTTTGATTTTGTCCTGCAAGGGAAGCTGGTGAAAAAGCTGAAAAGCTTGGGAATGGAGGACAGACTAATTAAGTGTAATAGGAAACTGGTTGGGGATAGGACTCCAATGTTAGTGGTGAACAGGAATCACTCAGGGTCAGAAAGGTGACTGGTGAGATACCTCAGGGGTCGGTCCTGATCAGTACTCTTAAACATATTTATCTGTTACATGGAGTGGGAATTCAGGGCAAGATCAGCCTGTTCACAGATCATATAAAGTTTGTGGCAGAGTTGACACGGAAAAGGGAATCAGGGTTTTGAGAGATGACCTGGTAAAACTGGAGAAATGGTCCAGGATCTGGCAGCTCCAGTTCAAAGCAAAGAAATGAAAGGTGTTGCATATTGGAAACAAGATCCCAAATGAAGTATTGGATAGTGGGTGTCAGAGTAAACTGGATTACTGAAAAGAAGGACCTGGGGGTCGTCATCAGCAACAGTCTCGAGCAGGCAGCCCAATTCAGCAGAGCATGTGGGAAGGAACAAGGCATTTTGTGCTTCATAGGGAGAGGCATCACTGATAGGAAGCAGGAGGTGATCCTGCCATTGTTTGGGTCCCTGATGAGGCTGTACGTGCAGTATTGTGCACAGTTTTGGAGCCTTCACCTCAGGAAGGACTGCAGCCACTTAGGGTCCAGAGAAGGGCCACTAAAATGATAGCGGGTATGCAGGGGAAGTCATATGAGGGCTCGCTGTCTAACCTCAACATGTGCACACTTGAGACTAGATGGGTGATGTGATTGAGACCTTTAAATACATTGATGGGCTCAACAGAGGTGACTGGTCAACCCTGTTCAAACATAGCGAGGGGGTGCAGCACCAGGGGGCATAAGTATAAACTGGTAGGGGGTTAATTTAAAAGGGATGTAAGGAAAGAATTACTTCCAGGCTAAATGAAATGGAATAGTTAAGATTGGCCAGATGGAATGGATGGATTATCCATGTGATGCTGAAAGACCCAGAATTTGTCCCATAGCAAGCTGGTTGGGTCCAGATAAGAAAATAAAACATTTTAGCCCAGGCCCTATCCAATGGCGTGGCGGACGGGGGGAGCTGAGAGAGGAGTAGCGAGGGCACCAGTCCTCATAGCAGAGCACAGGAGTGGGTTCACCTCTGTGCCTCCAGGTACACCCCCTGGCTGGGGAGGGGTGTTATGTTGATTTGTCGAGGGTTGTCAGAAGTAATGAGAAGCCATAATATCTGTATGCACAATCTGTAAACTTGAGTACTACTGAAAAATGACCATGTGAACTCTTGACTGGGTGTAGAGGAAAAAGACGAATAAAGATATATTTACAAAAATAAATAAATAAAAGAGATGTAAGAAGTATTCCTTCACAGAGAGGATGGTGGATAAGTGTAACCGAATGCTATGTGAGCTGTGAAAAGCAAAGCCTGTCCAAGGGTATAAGGTGGATTGGGGCAGGTACAAGGGCATAGTGACTGTGGGCCCCAGGGTATGGGAAGGATGACAGCGTCACGGGGGTTGGGGGCAGAGTTCGCATCTGGCTGTGGGCCCCAGGGTATGGGAAGGATGACAGCGTCACGGGGTGGGGGTCGGGGCAGAGTTCGCATCTGGCTATGGGCCCCAGGGTATGGGAAGGATGACAGCGTCACGAGGGGGTCGGGCAGAGTTTGCATCTGGCTGTGGGCCCCAGGGTATGGGAAGGATGACAGCGTCTGAGGGGGTGGGGCAGAGTTCGCATCTGGCTGTGGGCCCCAGGGTATGGGAAGGATGACAGCGTCACGAAGTCGGGCAGAGTTCGCATCTGGCTGTGGGCCCCAGGGTATGGGAAGGATGACAGCGTCACGGGGGGGGTCGGGGCAGAGTTCGCATCTGGCTGCTCAGACTTGCAAACTGGGCGATAGGCAGCAGTGTGTTTAGTTAGTGCAGTGCAGACTCGATGGACTTCAGGTCTTCCTCTGCTGCAAAATGTTTGTTTCTGTGTTTCAGGACCCTGTGATTCATAAACTCAGCACTTTGTAGTTTCGATTCCTAATCCTACTCATTGTCTGCATATAAAGTGCAAGAACACTGGCCCTCCGGTTTGGCCAAGCTGATAGCCAATGAGTTGTAAGACAGTTGGACAGAATACTAAATTTGAACAATTATATGCTTAGAAACCCATTATAATGCACCTCACTTTAATTAAATCTGTCAGTCTGGCTATCTATTGATAAGATGCACTGTAGGGTGGAGGGATTTAAACAGGCCCTGAAGACCCATCTATGGTCCTAAGCCTAACCTACCTGGCCTGATCTGTAACCTGCTAGTCTAGGCTTCAAATCCACATCCAACCTTTATGTCTGTCGTACTGCTCAGCTGTTTTCACTTTTGACCTGAGGAAGAGAGTTTCACCTCTCGAAAGCTAGTCTTAAAATAATTTTGTTAGTCCAATAAGAGGTATCATCTGCATCATATTTGTTGTATTTTTTCTTTACAAGCCTAACCTACCAGATGGTATTTTATCGAATTTTATGAAACCCTGTATTTATTGTATTGATGGTTTTATTGCACCCTGTTTTATTCTCTTGTATCTTATTGTTATGGTGCCTTGATTTTAGAAAGGCGCGGTATAAATAAAGCATATTATTATTATTATTACTTATCGAATAACGCATGGGCAGCCATTCACAGCAGGGCTGTGTTTTGATGTAGGGGTTAACATGACATCATATGGACCTCCTCGCTGTGTTACCTGTATTATGAAAGCATGTTGCTGATTTACATTGGAGCACGGCAGCACACTTTCAAAATACAAAGGTGAGCGCAAGGAGTAGACGTTGCCTGTTGGACGTCTTTTGAAAGTTAAAAAAAAAAATAATACTTTGGGGGATTACTGCTGTGGTGTGGGGTTGTTTTTCTTTACTTCTGAATTTCTTAAAGAAATACTGTCAGAGTGATTTGTTTGTGTCGGGGGGGGTAGGATAATGTAGATGACAGTATAGAGATACAGCTGGCATGCAGTTTTAGTAGGGTGACTACAGGATACAGCTGGCATGCAGTTTTAGTAGGGCGACTACAGGCTTCAGCTGCCAGCTTAGGAGCATGAGGGGACGGATGACGATGGCATGAGGAATGTGCTAAATGACAAAGCTGTTGTTTATGTTTATGACACCAAAACCCATACATAACAGCTTTGTTGACCTTTGACCCAATACACGAAGATTTTTGAGTCCTATACAATTACTCTGATACACAACAGGCTTCTTGGTTGATGGATTCCGTACACAATTAGAGTTAACCATATACCATAAAGTTTTTGTTTCTGTTTTATCATTTTGACTCTGTTTTCTAAAGTAAGCAGCCATCATAAGTTGAAAGGAAATCCCAAACCGTATTGTATTCCCAGCCCAGCACAATGGCTGTCTTTTGCCCTTGGGTTTCGGTAGTAGAGGTGAGGAAAGTGTGTGAGAGCGATTTTGGTTTCAGGCGGTGACAGAGATAAATAGATGCTAACCCCATGCGGGGCAGATGAGATTACGGGATTGCTTCAGTTCGAAATGGTGTTGCTGATTCAAATTTTTTTTTTAATTTTAGTTTTTATTTATCATTTTGCAAGCAAAACACACTCACATATGAATGTACACAGACTGATATCATCACAGTTTTCTAACCATATTTGATATCTCTTAGAAAGGAGTATAGAGCACCCTTCCAAGCATTACAGAAAGGGAGAGGTACAGCATTTTAAATTATAACGTCATTTAACAAACAACATTTTAATTATAATGTCATTTAACAAAGGCATACATCTTGGGAACATAGCAGAGACAAGTGAACGCTCAGAGTACGTGATTTTGGAATTGTTTTAAGTTAAAAAAAAAACATGAAGAACTTCCAATATGAGTGACCCTAGTTAATTTTTCAGGTTAAAAATTTAGCAATCAAGTATGACTGGGTAAGTCACTGTGCAATATTACCACAGTTTTGTCTCTTGCCTTAAGCCACTTAAGTAGTAGCAATATAACACACCCTGAAGTGCCGTTTCATAATTATATAATGGAACCTACAGTTTAGAAAAGTGATCTAGTTAGACCACCAAACGAGCCAAAAATCATAGGTTCAAACTCCACTAGACTCAAATGCTCACTGTGACCTCAGGCACGTAACCTCCCAGTGGTCCAGTTCAGCCAGCTGCAGAAATGCTGCTGCCTCCAGACAATGAACCTGCACATCCTCCTCCTGTCAGTCTCACAGTGTAGTCCTGACACAGGTAAGGAATGCTGTCTGTCTCACTCCCCCCTCAACACACACTCACCCTTTTGAAGGCAGTTACATAGCACATCATAGTCGCATGTAGCTGCTTCTGAACATTAGCAGTATTTTGACAGCTTCAGGGAGGGGAAACGGGCAAAACAAAGGGGAGGCAGACACATTTGTGTCTAATTGACTTTTTAATTTAAAGTAATAATTATAATACTGCTGGCCCGGTGGCGTAGACAGTTGAGGTGCTGACGCATTACCTTTTCCCACGCCGCCGCTGACCTGGGATCAGGAGTGACCTCAGGTCTCGGAGGGTCAGCTGGGGTGGAGGAGGATCAAGCATCCCATGGACTGCTCTCTGGGAGGAGAGAGGAGGGAGGGTGGGGATGATCGCTGAGGCACTGGCTCCTTGTGGTGGCCGAGGGCTGGTACAGGCTCAGGGACCAATGTGTATGTGTGTGGGCTGGCGTCAGGCATGCTGCGTGCCAGAGCATGCACGGCAGCGTCCTTGATGCCATTGCATGCCCGCACCATGGGGGGGACTGAGGGACAAAAAACAATCCTCTGGTACAAGTGACGGATGTCTTCAATGGCGCCATGGCAGACCCACTTAAACTAGCTCCCATTCAGCCCTCAGCCTCCAGGTCTTCCGCAGTGTGCAGGATAAATCCCTGCTGTGAAGTGACCTGGGATGGCTGGGTGAAAAGGGTCTGAGCTCTGACTGGCTACGGAGCAGCAGCCGAGAGGATGCCTGAGTAGAGGGGAACCATAGGACCACACCCCCTAGCCGAGGAGGTAATTAAAGAAATAATCAAAAAAAAAAAAGAATTATAATACAGAAAAAAAAATGACCAAAGTTTGGAAAGCACTGTTGCCCTCTGTTAGGGTGCTGAAAAACATATAAATAAAACTAGAACAATAAAAGCAGGTGCCCCTCCAAAACACACACACACACACTTGCTTTTTAATTAGGCTTTTGCATATTTAGAGTTTCCTATTTTTTGTTTGATACAAAAATAAGGTAGACCCATTCTGTAGGGCCGCGCCTCCTGGGATCCAACCATTCTGTATGTTCTGGGTAGGTACATGTTATAACAGATGATTATAATGGGCCTTTATGCTATTGGGCACCTAGGATCAGTAGCCCTATATCAGCAGTAGCCAAGTGAGGGGTTTTAACGTGTTTACTTGTTGCGGTGGGGGGGGGGAGAGTACCACCAACACAGTACAAGACAAAAAGGAGAAAGAAGATGAATGTTCAAGTTCCCTTGGGGTTCATGGGTGAAGGAATTAACACAGCTTGGCACTCTACCCTAGCTGTGTTTGTTTCCATGACAACAGCTGCGTACATGTTCCAGGCTATCTAGAATGACACAGTTGCAGAAACAGTAGCTTGCAGGTTTCTGATATCACATCTGTGGACAAACAACACACAATACAGTAAGTGCACAAATTTTAAAAAATATGTATTGCTTTAAAGTCATTTGAAAATAAAACAGATGTGACTCTTTTTCTCTCGGCAATACTGAAAGCAGTCCTGCACTCGGTGTACAGGAGAAGAAAGTTGTAGCTGACTGCGCAGTCCAGATTTTCTGAAACCCAGATGGGGCAGGATTCCATTAGTGTCCTTTGAGGCATTCCTACTTTGCTGTGTTAGGCTGTTTTGCAGAAGCCTTTGGGAAGCTTCTGCTGTCAAGCCTGCATACCCAGAAATGTTTGCATGGTTTCTTGTATGACTTAATCAGACTTTCAGCACACAGAAGGTTTTTGGAATTTGAATGTGCAGCTCTTAGACACAGTTAGCTCTGCACTAGTGTAGTTGGGATTCGGGGAGATGTATAACCAGGGGCACCAGTCTTTTGTTCTGTGAGGGGGTGTCGCATCAAAGATATGCACTGTCTTTCCAGCCATCCCTCTCCCTTAAGCTTCTCCTCCTCCGCAAAAAACTTTGACACCTCAAACAGGGATTTGTCTCCTCCTTTAACACAGAGTTTGTTTTATTGTGGCCTTCTGATAAAATATGCAAATGCAGCAGTGCTAACTTTTGGTGTCAAAAATTTGATGTAGCTATATATTTATATTTTTTTGTATTATTCAAATGTTTTATGCTGCTCAGGTTGGTCTCCCCTATCTGACTTAACAGAACAACTGCCAGCTGTGACAGCCCCTACCCATCCTCATAAAAGCAGGAAGTGTGCCGTGGGCTCTCAATGCAGCTCTCTGTGTGGCAGAGGAAAGATGGACCCTTGAGATATCAGCAAAGCAAAATAGAAAAAAGGTGCACTCAGGGGAAATGCCATTGCCTTACAGCACTGTGGAGTTGCTGCTCCATGAGCAGACAACACCATAATACAGTGAGGCAATCTCATTTCCTCAGATTGCACCATTCTGTTTCGCCCTACTCACCTTCACCCTAAACTTGGGGATCCAGCAGCAGTGCAGGGCCCATAAGTATCAGTGCTTTAATCCATGGTCATCATCCCTCTTGCCTTTTTCTTCTTCCTACTGGCTCCCCATCTCGTGGCTGACCACCACCATCAAGTGGCTACCTTGGATTCACACATTATATCCTTCTGGGAGAGCAAGCTCTGTGGTCTGCCACAGGGGTCGCTATGACCTCACTCACGTCATCATGGGCAGTTCTTGCCAGCCACCCAATACCATTGACTCAAGACTGCTTCTGAAATTAGGTTGCTGGCTCAAAATAGTAATGCACTTCTTCTGGGCCCGTAGGCCATTTTGCTTTATTTGATGTTTCAGACTTATGTTTTAGTTGTAAAAAAAAAAAAAAAAAAAAGATGTGGAACTAGGGTTAGGAACAAATCATATTTTATTGTGTGTGTGTGTGTATATAATATAACTATATATAATATAAATATACACTATAGCGTAAATGTTCTTGTCGATTTGCATTTATATGGCCAGCCTGGTGGTGCTGAGGGTTGAGGCGCTGAATGCCACACCTCACACCACACTGGCAACCCGGGTTCGGGAATGGACCTAGGCCATCGGGGGCTGGATGGAGAGGGAGAGGATTGAGCATCTGGAGGACTACTTTCCTTTCCCCGGAGTGGGTTGTAGGGGGTTCCTGGTGCTGTAGCGGCCTCTGGTGGAGACTGAGGGTGGCACAAGTGCATGGGACGTGGGGGGGGGTCGACAGCAGGCTACAGTGGCTATAGTCGCAGTGGAACAGCCACGTGGGAGCCATTGCACGCTGCATGCCGAGGGGGAAACTACATTGTAAAAGGTCTCTCACTGTGGACATATGATGCCAGTGATGGTCGACTGACTCCTAGGCCAAACAAAGCCTAACATAAGTCTGGGTGGAAGTTCTGGGTGATGTAGTCTCTCCTCCTGGTCCGCCTCCCACCTGGGGGGGCCCCTCCATAGGGGGCAAGCTATGGTCCTTTCCCATCCTGCGGTCATGGCAGAGGCTGGCTCAGTGAGGGGCTCATTGGTCGACTACATACAAGGCAGATAAGGGGTAAGTTCCCCTACCGTCCTTGAGAGTATAAACAGAATTGAAAGGAAAAAAAAAATTGCATTTATATCCCGTGATGTTTCACGTTATGAGAGAGAGTGTGTGCGACTATATATATATATATATATATATATATATATGTATATATATATAGCATATGCAATAGATTGACTCAAAAGATGCAGTTTATCTTCACGTGAGGGGGCAGGACCATTTTTCACACGTGGCAGAGTCATGAGTGAGATACAAAAGTCCTGCCCCTTCACTACTGATGAGAAATTGCATATTATGAGTTAGACCATTGCATATTTGATTTATGCAATATCAGTTTACTAGCAATACCTCTTTTAATCTGTCATTTGTTTAAACATTTTACTATTTCTCTTTTATTTCAATTGCTGGTGTTAGTGCTGCGCATGACTGTTGTGATGTCATCAGCATTGAGAAAGTTTTTTTTTTTGTTCTTTTTTTTTTTTTTTTTTACTTAGTATGCTTGTTTTGTCCCCTGGCCGTCCATTCCACTGCCACTATTGCTCTCTGGTTGGTTCAGTGTGCATTGTGATATACCCAGCTTTGCAAGATAATAGTATATATACAACTCCAGTAGTGATACATTTTCCCTGATAAATTAGTTTATCGCACTGTCTCATCTCCAGATAAACATTTATCTAGAGGTTAGATATGTCACAGCCACGTTCCTTGGCATTTGCATAGTACAGAACCAGACAGGAGGTATCACACTGCTGATGACATTAAAATAGGCCTCTGCAGCACTGAAGCCAACAGGTCAAATCATAGAAAAACAGTGACATTTTTACATGAAAATGTAACCTAAAGGGAAACTCCTATCGAGTCCCTCAGTGCAGCAGCAGCTGCAAAAATGTCCAATTAGGGCTTTTAACATGAAAGAACATTTTTTTATAACCTGGTGCCCTGGAATTTTAATGAAAAAGATCCGCTCGCTCCATAATGGTGTCAGAGCCCTGGGCGGACATCTTGCACACCTCGGGTGATTTCCACTGTGAAGGTTATGCTAATGAGGGCTATCAACAAATGGCAGATGTTGGTAGCCCTCATCAGCATAACCTTCATGGTGGAAGTCACCCAGGGTGCGCAAGATGTCCACCTGGGGCTCTGTCGCCACTATGGAGTGAGCAGATCTTTTCCATTAAAATTCCAGGGCACCAGGTAATAAAAAAAATTTCTTTTATGTTAAAAGCCCTAATTGGGCATTTCTGCAGCAGCTGCTGCTGCACTGAGGGACTCAATAGGTGTTTCTCTTTAAAATGTTTTAACTGATAAACTGATGTATAAACTGAATACACAACAGCTTGACTCAAAATGCACGACTTATATTCACTTGTGAGGGGACAAGACTTTTGTAACTCACTGTGGCTTCGCCACTGATGAGTTATTGTCTTGCTCCCTCATACTTGAGAGAAATTGCAGATTTGGCATCAGGCCCTATATATCTTGCTGCTGTTTAGCACATGCATGTTACACACACACACACACACACACAATACGTGACTTATCTATACAAGTGGTGTTTAACCTTGGGTAACCTCACAAGTGGCATAAGCAACAAGTGAGGTGCCCGAGGCCAAACACAACAAGTACAGATAAATCATGTATTACACTGGTTCCCTATTGCATATCTCATCTATGCAATAGGGATGCTTCCTGAAAGTGGAAGGACATTTGTTTTAGGCTATTTTTTTTTTTTTTTTGGTTAAAGAAATTGTAAGAGACTTTTTGGTAATTTTCCTAGTGTAGGTCTGCCTACCACAGTGGTTACTAGGCGGTTGCTATAGATGCTCCAATGTCTTCATCGCCTGCTGCTCCCAATGTGCTTTTGTATTGGTGGAGCTAAAGAACTAAGAGAAATTTTTAAGAAAAGATGGCAACTGCTGTTAGTGAGCAGAAAAGAGACCTGGCAACTGAAAATTGTAAGCTCCGTGGCTTATATAGTAGTGTGCATCGTGGAAGTTGCTAAAAAGTAATTTTTTAAAATAGTTCAGCATACAGGCGGTGGTCCATGCAGGAGTGTCCAGGTCAGGCTGAAAGCGAGGAGTTTTGGGCTGAAGTTTGAATGCGCAGCTGGCAGGATGAGAAATGGTGTTAGTGCACTGTCTAAAATTAGTATTAGTTTTTAAAAACAGTCGACCATTACCATTTAAATCTGAAGTACTTTTTTTTTTCCCCTTTGGGTAATTCGAAGATTATTTACCTGTTGTTGGTGTGTGTAATGTGTGGGACAGCACTCTGCCTGACAGCTGACATATCTTTCTCTGTTCCCCCCAACTACATCATCGGCATTGTGACCTCATTGACTGTGACACTGTGACATCACTGCTGCTTAGGAACAACCACTCAGTAGTTGCCAGGTCATTCTTGGGGGGCAGGGATAGAGATAGATGTGTCAGCTGCCAGGTAACAGCTGTTCCACACATCCAGCACAGTATTATCACACAAAGACTTTTTAATGAGCAAAAGGAAAAACAGAAATACTTCAGAAATAAAAAGTTACAACTGACTACTTCTTAAAAATAAGTATTATTTTCCTGTCTGCCTGTTATGGCTATACTAGCTCTTTAGGGAAAGAGAAAGAACTAAAGAAATACTTGTTCAGGTACTGTGTCAGTATTGGGGAAGAAAGACGTGCAGGAATGTAAGTGAACTCACGTTGCAGTTTACAGTTTACAGTGTGCTGTGAGATAAGGAGAGTGATGGCGAGAGAGAGAGAGAGAGAGAGAGAGAGAGAGCAGAAGGCATTGTAGTTTAGGATCTGGTTTCACAGTTTGGTAAAACGAAAAAGGTATAGTTTTCTAGTTTAAGTAGGTAGTGAGGAGGGGTGCTGAGGTTAGGGTGAATTGTTAAAAGAAGGATACTGCTTTAATATGGGGAGATGAAGGGGTAGTGTGTTGGTTGTTGTGGGTTTGGGCTGCAGTGGAAAGTAAAAGCGTACAAGTAGTACCGACAGGCAGGAGGTGTACCTAAGGTGTGACGAGTTTACGATGTGTAAAAATCTTGATGATAAGTTTACTGTATGCATAAATTTCATATATATATATATATATATATATATATATATAAAAAACTTTGTTAATACATCAGTTAGGGTTCTTCTACAGCAAAAAAGCGAGGAAATTTGATTTTAGGGTTCCCACCCCTTGCACCCTTGAAGTGAAATGATGAAATAAACTAAAAAGGATCGTTATTTTTGGTGGGCATCTGTGGCTTATTTAAGGCTCCTGTAGCAAATAGAAAACCACAATAGCACTCTAAGTCCTGGAATTGTCTATTAACCATGTATTTTTTATTTTGTTTTGTTTTAGGGAAGCATTTTCTGGCTCTTTTGGAGTACTGTGCAAGCGCCATTGATTCATACTGACATCAGTAGTCTGCTGGCTACTGGGATTTATGAAGATGACTAAAAAAGACCAAAAACGCCAATAAAATAAATTGTAGCATTTCAAGAATTGCAAAACTGCCCAAGGACGGGGTAAGTCAACTGTGGATTTGTTGTCTGCAGCTCATTGTTTATCCTCAAGTGATCCAACCAATTCCTCCAAAGTAACAACTTTTCAAGGAACAGTCACAACGATGAGGATGATTTCTAATATTGGAAAAATTAAATTAATTTTTTAAGTGTTTGCATGATACTTCGAAATGTTCCTCTGTGTACAGGACATACTCCAAGTATAATGGTAAAGTTCTATTGATAGAAGTATATATCATGCCATGGGTGGGGTTATTAATGTCTTTCCTATGACCCCACACTTATTGTAGTGTTTTTCAGATTTACTTCTTTTGCTGCAAATTGTTCACTTCCAGGCCAGAGAGATATGGGTTCAAATCCCACACCGAAAGCCGGCATGTCGGCACAGTGGCTGGATTTCCGCATGCGACCCAGGTTCGGGAACGGACCCAGGTCACTGGAGGGCCGGCCGGGGAGAAAGGATAGAGCATCCCACAGACTGCTCTCCTTCTCCGAGGGGAGGGTGGGGAAAGTGCCCGGTGCTAGATGGACCCCTGGTGGAGGGCGGGAGTCACACAGCCACCGGCGCTGCATGTACTGGAGGCGGGGCGGATGCTGGACGTCACTGCACGTCCCTGCCTCCTGGAGGAAAACTGAAAAGGGAGGGGTAGGTCCTCCGTCTAAATGAAGCCCTCCCCAGGCTTCAATTCGCCACCGTTGTCAGCAGTACTGCTAACTAGATACTGGATCCGTGACACTGGAATTAGGGGAACCAGTGCCGTGGCCCTGCCCTCCGGGGGGCAAGACAGGGGTAACCGGGAAACAAGCTGGCAATTGACGGTTGGTGGAAGCCCAGGGGCCATGACCAGGGCAGAACGGTGATGGAGGACCTGCCAGGAAAAGAATAAAAATTAAAAAAAATCCCACACCGAGGACCAGGATTCATAACACCAACACTGCAACCCAACCCCGTGATACCAGCTGGTGATACACTGCACCACTATGAGGAAGACCCAAGATCAAGTCCTGATTCCCCCCACCCTGGACCAGTGGGACCAGTGCATGCTCCAAAGATGATATGTGCTAGTCCTAGGAGGGTGGTTGTAGGAATACTGTAACTTGAACTCCTTCTATGGCTGGGTTGGGGGATGTTGTTGACATCTTAGGTGGCATTGCGACATCTGTCATCCTCAGCCAATAGGCACGTGCGGCAGGGTTTCAGCTATGGCCAGTAGGTGGTGGGAGAGACTCCATGAAGGGAAAATGCTTGCTCCATGTGCATCATGCCCTCAGAGACACCAAAAGGACTGGGCCCTGCCTCCATGGCTAGATGAACCTTTCAATCACCCCAACCCCCCCCCAATTAGGTTGAGTTGTCGCTGCATGGCTGAATGAGAGGTTCTTGCTGTGGCGGGGAAACAAGTTGTGAGACTGAAGAACTTTGGGAGGATTTGGCTGGCAGGCCACAGCTCTGAGTAGGTGTGCCAGAGGAGTAGTTGGAGAGGTGGGTCAAGCAGAATGCAGGAGAAGCATGTGAGGAGGCATGGGCACCAGAGTCAATAGGATGATAACTGAAACAGTGATGCTGCAGGGCAGGACTGATGTGAGGGTACTCTGTCGTAGGAGCTGTTTTTTTGGATAAGATGTTGAGCCAAGATTCCTTCTTCTTCCTCCCATCCACTGGAAAAATTCATTTAATAGCCTGCAGGTTTTTTTTGTGCACGAAAGATAACACTATAAGTAACTAAAATCTATTAGTTTTGTCTGTTGAGAATGTGCTTTGTCAGGAAAGCTAGCCTTAAAATTGTTTGTTAAAACATCAGCTGATTATACGGTATGTCTCAAGCATGTGCAGTAAGTGATATGAAGTGGCTTCTGTGTGAAAAGCGTCTGTTTACATCTGAAATGGGTTAACAGGCTGTGAGCAGAGTACTTCAGCTCAGTTGTTACGGTGTTTGTCTTTCGGCTTTTACAGTGTTACAGCTGTGCATTTCCTTCCGAAAGCGGTCTTTTTTTAAATCAGTGTAAAAGTACTTCTGCTTCATTTGTGATGCTTTTGCACTCTTAAATATATATATTTTTATTTCTGCTACAGATATGTCTAACATGTCAGATGTGGGCCCTTTTGTCAAATTGTTTTCCCCACTGAGCTCTCATTTATCCCTCCCTATCATGTGGCTGTAAGGAGCAACCCAGCAGAATGCCTGTCAGGGCCATCGGAAGGGGGCGTGAGCTCGGCCCTACCTTCAGAACTCCCTTGCCATCCCCACTATGTGCATGTCATGCCTCTGCTTCCTGTGCCAGGTGACCGGGTGCATGCTGATGTAAGGTCGCTCCAGAGGGACCACTTATTCCTTCCTGCACGAAACACACTCCCCTGGGCTACCAGGGGGTAGTGATGCAGTGGAAAGAGGTCCAAGAGGCCCCCCCCCCCCCGAGGCAGGAGGCATCCAGAATGGATGCTAGAATACTGCTCTCTGGTCCACACCAGACTTCATGTGCGTGGGCGTAAACCCAGGTCATCTGAATGGCAAGTAGTGGTGCTGCTGCCTTGCTGGCTAGATACTGGCCTCTTGAAAGTAACCCCTGATCCCGTATGATGCTTGCTGTTTGCAGTGGTGCCCAGACCCTCAGGATTTAATTAGAATTTCCTTGTTTATTAGTTTTATGTTAGTACAAGCCATATAAAACTACAAGGAAAAAATATATGCATTTTCAAAAGAGGCTAAATACAGCCACAACTTCTGTATATCACACCAGACACAAAATAAAATAAAGACAGCCTTCAGAATAAAAATAAGCAAAATCTGCAGTATTCCATTACTTCTGTACATTTTCTCTTAAAGGGAAACATCCATTAAAATGTGCCTCACACCCTAGTGTGGGGCAGTTCCTGATTAAGCTTCCCCTCAGAGCTGGGGATCAGTTGCTGGAGACAGTATGTAACATATATGTGTGTGTGTATATATATATATATATATATATATATATATATATATATATATATACACACGTTTTATCCCTCAGGCGTGTCACAGTCAGCTGTTCAGCCCCGTTCCTGCCTGCCCCACCCGGCACCTGCCTCTGGCTCACCAACCCCCTGATCTCCCCCTCCCTATGGCAGGACCAGGAAGGGGAAGGCTGTGCTTCCCCCCTACCTAGAGACCCAGCGTCCAGACTGGAGGTTTAGTGAGCCAGTAACAGTGTGTGGTGAAGGCAGGCAGGCAGGCCTTAATGTAGCCTGCGACTGCCATTTTCCATCACCATTTTCTCCCCTTGCTGGCGCAGGCCGTATGCATGTGTGCACTGAGGCACACCCACACTACATAACCACGGCCCTCTTACTTGCAGTGCTCTAACTCTGGCGTTGCCGCCCATCCTCCACCAGGGGCAGCCAAAGAGCAAGACAGCATTGTCCCCACCCTGGCGAGAAGAGCAGTCCATTGACGCCGATCCTCATTCCTTCACCTGACAACCTGAGCTCGCTCCCTAACCCAGGTTGCTGGCATAGTGAGAGGTGGCATGATTATGCCTCCACCCTCTGTGCCGGCTCTGACAGTATGTTAGATATTAATGGTAGGAACCGTTAGTAGCTCCAGTTTATCCTTTCCTGAAGCCATACTGACACTAAGTATGGACAGCGCAGTCGTTACTGCCACCATGCTGTGCTTGACCCAGCTTGTTTTGTGATTGAACATGTCAGTGTCCCCATGCTGAGCATGAATACGCTCGGAAAAAGAAATATTTAGCCCATCCTGTGGTGGAGTGCATTTTTTAATTCATCCTGTGTTTGTAGCCCCATCTGCCTGCCTCCCATTTGTTAGACAACTTTGCAGACACAGCATCTCATTACTCACTGTTGCCATCTTCCTGCACGGCATGTATCTTCAGGGTAGGGCGCACACCCCATCCATGAGGCCCATTTTTTAGTCAAGCAAGCTCCAGGCCAATCACAAGGGGGTCACTGCGGCAAAGGACCCTGAGCTGCAAGCAAGCCAAATCCACTTCTGAACCTGGATCGCCCACTTGGCAGGGCAGAATGCTATTGTTGGGTCACCTGGCAGCCACTGATGCAGTGCACTTACTCATTTGTGCTAAGATGGCTGTTTCACTTTAAGGTTGAGCAATGGAATCGTTAGACTTCTAAAAGCGCTACTGGAAGTGGAGAGTTAAGGCTACTGAATGGTTCTGGATTGACAGCACCGGAGACTGCCAGCTGTTTATCTGCATGATAGGTGCAGCTTGGGTGGCTGTAGCACAAGCTTCCCTACATTGCCACACCGATGTGCCTTCAACCTGTCACTGAAGGAACACCGCTGTCCAATGGAAGGATATTTCAGACATACCCACTCATTCATCAGTCTCTGTTCTGAGGTTGCCAAGAAGGATACCACTAAGTGACCAGTGTGATGGTGGTTTTGTGATGCAGACGTGTGTACTAGGAGTGGTTGTCTGAGACCGCCCACAACCACTTATTTCACGTAGGCCATCAGTCAGTCATCAGATGATGACAGCTTTCAACCACTGCCGACCTCAGCCAGATTTGAACCAGTGACTGAGAAGTCTAAGGTTCCATAGTCCACTGACAATCCTCTGAGCCATCCCATTCCCCCAGGCCTTTCAAATGGTATCATTTTCCCAGTTCAGTAGTTGTTTTTCAAGGAGCTTGTGTCAAAGGGTCAAAATTGGCATTGATATAGCAGCCAAATCATGGTTCATTTTTGCACTGGGCCAATAAAAGTTTCCTCTAACTAGACCTTCTGGCTTGTATTGGAGGAGGTAGCATTTACTCTAACTTGGCGTGCTGACTTGTGGGCATATAGCATTACAGGCAATACACTAAAGTTTATTCATTTATTTGAAGTGACTCTAGCTGACTTGGTGTTAGTGTGGCTCAGTTGGTAGCACATCCGTCTGTGAGCCAGAAGGTTGTGGGTTCTAGTCCCACATCGGAGTTGGAATAATACCATAACTGCTGATACCCAAGTGTAGTACTATGGGGATGCTGTACTGTTAGGGTGTGCCACTCTTCAGATGATGATTTGAACTGAGGTCCTGTCTGCCTTTTTGTTGGTTGTTCAGATAGACGTTAAAGATTCCCTGGCGCTTCATTAATAGAGTAAAGGAACTTCCCTAGAGTCTTGGCCAAATTCCACTGTTTACTAAAATGACGCCAAAAGCTTAATTTGGTTAAATTTCAGTAGGTGTGGATCTGTATCTCCCCCACCCTGGGACATGGTTGAAAATAGACAGTATCTAACCTTCTTTTTCAGGTCAACCAAAACAAAATAAATAAACCCTGCAAAACTGAGTGCGCTGTTGCCTTATGTTAGAAATGTTTTATCTTTGGCTTTTGTTCATGACATATTGTCATCTTATCGTCTCCCTTAATAATGATCAAATGCTAACTTTTATAAATTTAATCAAACCTTTTTAGATAGTTTATAAATCTGGGTTTTTGTAATTCATTAGTCTGACTGTTTAATAGTTATATGTAGATCAGGGTGGAGTGGTGGAAGTGGCCTACTTAGACTTCAACAAGGCCTTGTCACTGTGCCATATAGGAGGCTCATAAATAAACTGGGCAGTTTGGGTTGAGTCTTAAGGTGGTAAACTGGGTACAGAATTGGTTGACAAATAGGCAACAGAGGCTACTGGTAAATAGCACTCCCTTGGGGAAGGGAGGGTGACCAGTGGAGTATCTCAGAGCTCAGTATTGGGGCCAGTCTTCTTTAATATCTTTATAAGTGACACTGCAGAAGAACTGGAAGGGAAAGTATGTCTCTTTGCAGATGACATCAACATCTGCAAAAGGGGAAACACTCCTGAGGAGATGGAGAGAATGAGCAGAGACCTGAAAAACTTGAGATGTGGTCTGAGGTATGGCAGCTAGTTTTCATTGTGAAAAAGTGTAAAATCATGCACCTAGGGCACAGAAACCCAGAGGCGAAGTATAAAGTGAGGGAATAGGTGTTGATCACAGAACAGGAAAGGGACCTTGAGTAATCACAGTGCATGACCTCAAAGTGGCCAGGCAATGTGACAAGGCAGTAGGTAGGGTCAGTGGGATGCTGGGGTGCATAGGGAGGGGTATCACCAGCTGAAAAAGTGAAGTGGTGCTACCACTGTATAGATAGCTGGTGAGACCCCACCTGTCTACAGTGTCACATTCTGGGGTCCACATCTCAGGAAGGGCATAGACATGGTAGCAGCTCTCCAGAGGACAGCAGTTTAAATAGGTGCAGGGGCTGCATCAGAAGCCTCATGAGGATAGACTGAGGGATCTCTGTATGTATACCCTGAAAAGGAGGAGGGACATGATAGAAACCTATAAATACCCCACGGGAGTGAATAGTGTACTGGAGAGGAGTGTTATCAGAGGAGAAGGTGCAGGAGATCAGGGGCATGCAGTGAAGGTGGAAGGGGATTTTAGGAGGGATGTGAGGAAGTATTCCTTCAGTGAAAGAGCGGTGGATGCCTGGAATGACTATAGTCTTCCAATGGGGGGAAAAACATGGTGGCTTAAAGGATGCATGAGATAGACACAAGAGAATCTTGATAGGGATGAGGGATGGGGGGGAGGTAGCCGGATATCAGGTAGGGCTCACAGTGTCAGTATAGGTAGGGAAAAATGGGCAGACTTGCTTGGCCAAGCGATCCTTATCTGTAGACAAATTCTGTGTTTCTATGTTTCTGTATGTCCTCATTTAAATCTGCTATTCCATCCTTCTGTTTTGTGTACTTTCTGGTGCTCTGGGCTCAGGATGGGAGCAGGACACAAATAATTACCAACTTCTACTACCACTGCGTCTGTGTTGCTAATTGACCCTTTTCAAAATCGAATGAAAAATTTATTTCTAAGAAGGTGCATATTGTAAGGGTCTCTGTATTTTAGAGGATTATTCATGTATTAACCTTTTTAAATCCTTGTCAGGACATTTTGTTTCTGGCATACGTAAGAAATTTTATTCCCTCACAGTGACAGAGTATTTTGTTTTTTAAACTTTATGTTTTATTTTCTACAAAACAAACATACAGTTATTTTACAAGCATTGATTAAATGCCCTTTTACATTTATATCACCATAGAAGGCGCCACCCCACTTTAATACAAGCAATATAAGTTATCAAATGCTTTACAGATACAACATATGAGGGAAAACTAAAGGAGAGGTAGCAAATTGCTAGTCCTCTATTTTTACATAGTATATCAATGCTGTAAAGGGGCCCATGAGCAGCCTGGAAATTATCTAGAAATATTTAAATAAATGTAAATATATCAAAGTCCTTCACCACACTAAGTGGTATTGGTATCCAGGCTTCAACTTAGTAAAGCACAAATACTGTGCAATCCTACATTTTGATCAATCAATGTAAGTGGATCCAGAGCAGTGGGGAGGCTGGGGGGTGGTCACCTCTCCTGGCTGTCCCAGTTTGAGTAGTAGCACCACCATCTTTATTCACTGTTTACTGCCATTGTGGAGCCCGTGATTGACTGAATACGCCCCCGGCTCCCAAATGCTCCCAAACCTGGCTCCGCTACTGATCCAGAGCTTACTCAACAAGCTTAAACTTAAACAACCATTAAAACTGTATTTTAAATTGTAATGAGGTTTAAGAGGAATTATTGAACAGTCCAAAATGAACATAAAAGTCCTTAGCACTGTCCATATTTCAAAAGAGGAAACACTGAACAGTTCCTTGAAGATCATGTTAGTTTTCAAATAAAGGGACCATTATGTATTAACAGAGTACCTGTAGAGAGACAGATCAGGCTATCTCCAGATCTGCAAAGCAAATTCAAGTGTCCTCATCCTCTGAGGATTGCTGGTCTGATTTGTTTTGCTGTCTGATAGGAATTGCATGTCTACGAACCCATTTAAGAGCTTCAGCAGGCTCTGAGAAAAAAAACACCTTCCCACTGTGTACGATCCTCAATCGTGCTGGGAAGAGCACTCCATGGAAGACTGAAGCTTCACGGAACATAACTCTTACTCCGTCGAAACGCTTGTGCTTCTGTTGAGTGGCATAGCTAATGTTCGGATACATATTTATCCGGTGACCATCGAAAAGAAACCCCCTTTTTCTTTTCACCATATTCAGGATGAAATCTCTTGTGGTTGCCCCATCTGTAACCAGGATAATTGCTCGAGGTGTATCCTGTTTTTCCACTCGCCTACGAGGTGTAACACGGTAGGCCTGAAGAAATTGGTGGGCTTTAAGTTGTGCATCTGATCCAAATTGCTGGATAAGCCACTCTTGTTGAAGTAACAAAAGGCTATCTCCCTCAGCTTCCTCTGGAATCCTGAGAATTCTTAAGTTGGGAGCCCTAATTTGATTGTCGAGGGTTTCAGTACGTGCCTTCCAATGATTGCTCTCCTTCACAATGGTGGACACAGCACCCATCGCTGCATCAGCTTTCTCTGAAGCATCAAGGGCAGTGTTTTGGGTCCCTTCCATGGTCGTTTCCAGCGTGACGATCCGATTATTTAGCCCATCAAACTTGTCGGAAAGAACTGTTACTGACTTAATCAACTTTGTCAGGTTTGCCCCAATGGTTTGAAGAGTCTCCTCCTCCTCCTCTATACCCCCAACATTATCCTCTGGCCTGCATGAAGCGGAGCATGTTGTAGAAGCTGTTGGAGTACTTCTGGATTTTACCCCGGCTCCATGGTGCTGTTCTTTTCGCGGGTTGCCCATAGCTTCCACAGATATTTCTGATATCCGTTCCTCTGGTTTTGGCTCCTGTCTATGAGGTTTAAACTGCAATATTTGGCTGTTTGTTGAGACGAGCTGGCGAGAACGATCAAATATCTGCCATATTGCTCAGGCTCCACAGCGCCCCCACAGTGACAGAGTATTTGATAGAAGGATGTTACAGTTGAAAGACTCTGACTTTTAAACATAATGTTACATTGAGGCAGTGGATTTCCAGAAGTGAAAATGAGAAGGGAGCAAAGTATTCTCAGCTCCGCTATAGAGCGATTAGAAGCTGGTGACCTGCCTTGAGTCCAGAGACTATTTTCCCATAGGCTAGCTCCTGCACTCCATAGTGGTGGCAGAAGAGTGCTCACATATAGTAGCACACGTGTGTGTGTTGTGAATGAGCTGTAGCAGGGAAGCAGGCGAGCAACACACTTTTTTCAGTTGATTGACGTTGTACAAACAGTATATTTATAAACTGGTTCACTGAAGTGCTCTTGAAGGCAGCAGTTCTTTAACCTGCCCCTAAAGTCTTAAGATTTTGGTTTCTACTTAGCCTGGTTGCAAATGCTTTTTCTTCAGCATTACTGATGTTTTTTGTTCCACAAAGTCATAGGCATAAAACAAGATGTAAAGAATGGCAGTAAGGGTTTAACTGAATGTAGCAAAACTAGAACAGTGACGGAAATACTTGTATAGTTCCATTACTTTCTTATTTTTTAATTTACGGGTTTTTTTGCCCTTACCTTAAGTGCTGGCCAGTCCAGCTGACCTTGATCACACTGCTTCTGCCCTCGTGTTAGCTGTCATCTAATCTGCCCCCCATTGCATGTCTGCCATCCCACTTCACAACCACATAAGTTGCACCTTATAAAGGTGGCTCAAAGGGTATTTTGGGAGTCTACCCCAAAAAAAACACACTTTGTGTTAGATTTACAGAATGCCACTTACGTGATTGTGAGGGGTATGGTGACTTGGGCACCTTGAAAACATGGCCCCAGAATTGCTAAATGAGCTAAGGTATAAGTAAAAGGAAAAAATAAAACTGGAATCTAAGTCCTGAAATGCATAAATTGCGCATGCGCGTGGACTTTTTTCTTCAGTAGACAGCAGCTTGCTGAGGGGAGGGTTGTGCTGGTTGTTCAAGGCTATGTTTATTTTAAAAGATGGGAGTCAGGGGATTGGGTATGGTTGATAAATGGGCTGGGGGTAATGGGGTGAAATGTTTTCTTATGTGGGTGGAGGAGGGTGGCATGGGTGCTAGTGGGTTGGGGAGGTTGTTTTTATTATTATTATTGCCTAACACCCAGATTGGGCACTCAGTGTTAGGAAATTAAAACTGTGGGGGGAGGGGGACCTGCTTTGGGCCATGTGGTGTGGGATGCACTGCATGTCATTATGCAACTGTTTTGTGAATGACCTGCAGGGCCACTCGAGAAAAAAAGCTCCAGGTATGACGGAGGGCACTTCACGTGCTGTGTAGCTGCTTAGTGCATGGCATGCCGGGGCCACTTGCAAAGCGAGCTACAGGTCTGTTGCAGTGAGTGTCATTTTCCTGCTGCTTGTGAATAGCAAGACTGCTGACAAAGCAAGGTATAGGTCTGGCGATGTGCGCACCACCATGTAACTGCTTCATAAGTGGCCCACTGGGCTACTTGCAAAGCAGGCTTCAGGTCTGGCACCCCGAGCATCACTATACAGCTGCTTTTAGCTATCTTTTCCAAAAAATAAGGAAATCAGTTGCAAAAAACTATGTTAATGCCTCTCTTAGGGTTGCAGCGCAAAGTGTACAAAGTAGGGAAATGAAAAACTAGAGTTCAGAGTCTCTGGAACCTTGGCAAACTTGTGGTGTGGTGTTACTCAGGGCCTGAACAATCATGTGACACAGGATTAGCTTTACCCTAATATCTGCATTATCTTGTCACACAGAGGAAATGACACATCGGTGCCTGCATAGACAGTGCGGATATCAGGGTAACACCAACCATGCATTACATGATGGTTCAGACACTAAGAAACACCACACCACTATTTTGCAGAGGTTCCAGAGACGTTATACCCTAATTTTTCATTTCCTCACTTTATACATATTGACCCAGATATTCAGAAGGGTTGCACATGGGCGCAACAGTGTTGCTGTCATAACTCACTGATCGTTGACGATATTCAAAAGGGAAAAGGCGCCATTAAAATCCTGATGCGTCGGAGCGCATCAGTAATGTAAGCAGGCACAGGTGGGGGGGGCGTGCCCATGCATTACCTGTACAGCCCGATATTCAGCCCGGGATGTGCAGAGTCATGCATGCGCAACCCCTACCTGCGCCTGCACAAAGTTAAGCCAAAAAGAAAGGAACAAGTGATGGCCACCCACAGGTGAGCTGCTGCATTGCAGGGTGCAACACGGCAGCTGCCACCTGTGGGTGGCCACCAGTTCCTGCGCACCTAGCGGCACCCCCATGCCCCATCGCGGGCATCCCTGAGGAAATCCCCGTCCAATAAATCCCTGCGGTCCAGTGGACCTCTATGTGCCCAATCGTGGGCATCAGTATAATCCCCTGTCCAATATCCCTGGTGGTCAGTGGACCTCTATGTGCCGATCGCGGGCATCAGTATAGTCCCCGTCCAATATCCCTGGTGGTTCAGTGGACCAATCGCCGCCGATCGCGAGCATCTGTAACACATAACAGACCCCTACCACTCTGGTGGTCTAGTGTACCCTCCCCACCGCCACTGAGCCCCACTGCCCCTCCCCCGTCGGCGGCGGGCGGCAGCACCCCACCCTGCCTGCTGCCCGTGACGGCAGCTCGGTAGGTCTGCCGCCCACTGATTCTGGCGTGAGCCAGCCAGCATACAGCCCCGCCACCGCACTACTCAGTCAGATGTGTAGATTATTCATATCTGGACTGAATGTCTGTTATGTTCTGCCTCGTAATGTGCTGTGAACCAGGCGTGCAGCTCGAGCACAATCATCGGCGGTGGCGAGGCGACAGGCGGTGGGGTGCTGCTGCCGCCAGCTGGCGGGGGCGGGCGGTGGGGCTCAGTGGAGAGGGTCACTGAACCACAGGGTAGTAGGGTCTGTTATGTTACAGATGCCCTGTCAATGTTCATTGGACCACCAGGGATATTGGACGGGGGCTATACTGATGCCGAGATCGGGCAATAGAGGTCCACTGGACCACCAGGGATATTGGACGGGTTTTTACATTACAGGAATGACGCGATCGGGCTGCAGGGCATTGGTCCCCGATGGCTGCTGCCTGACGGGCGCCAGGCGGAAGTCGTCGGGGATCGGTGCATCTGCATGCTAATGGCATGCATATGGGGCCGTAATGAAATGCAAATGGCCCCCTGTGTGCCTTGCATAAATTATGGGCCATTTGCATGTCTTCTTTTGAATATCGCAGGTGCTGTGCATGGCACAATGGCACTTGCGCTAGCGCATCTCCATGCTCCACTCTGGTCACTTGTGCTGGCGCAGTGCCACTGCGCCATGCACAGTGGGGGTGGCCCTGGCAGCGAGCATCTCGGTTGCTGCGCCATAGCGCAGTCTGCTTGAATATCGCCCAGGCCACACCCCTGCGCAACAAAGTTGAGCTGCGCCCAGGCTTGCGCCACAGCCTGGTGCAGTTTGAATATCTGGGCCATTGCGTTTAAACCCTTATAGATGCAGTAACAGTTTTTTGCAAATAATGTAGATACAGATATATGTATATATAATACATGGTTGGACCCTTGTACCCATAGAAAAAAGAGGTCATATATTTCCCCGTATATGATGGCAGGCAGTTAGTGTATTATGATATCAGTTAGCTAATTAGTGTATTAATGTGTTATTAACACTTTAATAACACATTCATACCCAACAAGAAATATATATATATAAAACTACTACTATATTTAATGTAATAACACCTTAATAAGGTGAGGGAGCAAGGTCACGTAAACCATGCTGGTGGTCCAGTGAGGTACAGGTAGCAGTCAGAGAAAAGAAGGCGGCCTACAAAAAATATAAAACAACAAGAGGGGATAGGGATAAGGAAATGTACCAGCTTGCATCTAGAAAAGTCACCCGTATGGTGAGGGGAGCAAAGTCCAGTAAAGAGCAGCGGCTGGCACAGGGGATACATGGAGGGGAAAAGGGGTTCTTCTGGTACATTGAGGAGCGGAGAAAAACTAAGGGCCACCTCAGCAGATTGAGATCAGAAGGAGGGTGGGTGGAAGAGGCGAGGACCAGGCAGAGGTATTTAACGAGTACTTTGCCTCTGTGTTCACTATAGGGAGGGGATGGGATATCTACAAGCAAGGCATGAAGGGGATAGAAGCGGAAGGAGTGGGATCAGGGAGCAACAGAAATGGAGCAAGAGGGAGGAAAGGTACCGCAGGGGTGTCACATCTGGATAAGGATAAAAAGACCAGTAAGGGGAGGGACGGATGATGCTATCTCCACCAAAGGGTGTGGTTAGCCCTCAAGGCCCTAAAGAAAAACAAATCTCCTGGGCGGATGGCATTCATCCAGAGTACTATGGGAATTGGCGGACATACTGGCTGCACCCCTGGCGGAGCTTTTCAGCAGGTCACTTGAGACAGGGAGGGTACCTAGGGATTGGCGAGAGGCACATGTGGCACCAATCCATAAAGGGGGGTCGAGAAGTACCAGGTAACTATAGACCCATCAGTTTGACCTCGTGTGGGGAAAATTAATGGAGAGTATACTAAAAGAATGGTTGGGGTGTACTTGGAGGAGGTGGAGGTCTGGACAGTCGGCAACATGGGTTTGTGCCAGGTAGATCATGTCAAACCAACCTTGTGGAGTTCTATGAATGGGTAACATCAGAACTGGACAGGGTAAGCCTGTGGATGTATTATTCTTGGACTTCAGCAAGCATGCTTGACTCTGTCCCCACAATGGTCTGGTGGAGAAACTGATGGGGTTAGGAGTAGGCCCTTGATGGTCAGATGGATTGAAAACTGGCTAGCTGGACGCACTCAGAGGTAGTGGTCTGTGGGGAGCTCTCAGACCCTAGAGAGGTTGATAGTTGAGGTACCACAGGGGCTCGGGTCCTGGGTCCCGATCCTGTTTAATGCATACATGTCGGACATCAGGAGGGTATAGGGTGTGAAATGAGTCTCTTCGTGATGACTCCAAGATGGGAGCAGTAGTTGAGGGAGAAGAGGGAGGTGGCCCTGCAAGGGACCTGGACACCTGGAAAGCTGGGCCTCCACATGGAAATTAAATTTCAATATCACCAAGTGCAAGGTGTTGCATCTTGGTCAGGAAACCCTAAACACAGGTACACCTTGGGAGGGAGGCGCTGGAGGCCTCAATAGGGAAAAAGACCTAGGGTCATGGTGGATACATGTATGAATAACTCTGAGCAGTGCAGGAGAGCAGCTAGCAAGGCAAACAGGATGTTGGGATGCATCGTAGGGGATCACCTCTAGGAGCAAGGAAGTGATTCTGCCGCTTGTACAATGGACTGGTTAGACCACACCTTGAGTACTGTGTACAGTACTGGAGACCACACTTGAAGATGGACATACAGCTCCTGGAGAGGGTACAGAGGAGGGCAACAAAGATGATCGAGGGCTAGGGATTTGACTTATGAGGACAGACTTAAGGAGCTCTGCCTGTTTTCATTGGAGGAGAGAGAGACGGGGACATGATTGAGGTCTCTAGCACCTCAAGGGAATAAATAGGGTAAACATGGAGGGATCTTTAGACTAAAGCAGGGAGGTATCACCAGAGGCATGGTTTGAAGTTGGAAGGTGGAAGGGTGAGGGGAAAGAGGAGAAGGTTTTTCACCGAGAGGGTGGTGGACCCTTGGAATGCACTGCCTGGTGAGCTGGTTCAGAGTTCCACAGTGGAGGGCTTCAAGAGAGGGTGGGACAGACACAGAAAGTGGATGTATCAGATGATGGCCTGTCCCGGGGGGGGGTGGGGATGGATGATAGGGGTTTCTGGAGATCAAGGGATGGGAGGGTCTCGGCATCCAACTAAGGATCTAGGTTTGAGCAGACTCGATAGACTGTAAGGCCTAATCTGCTGGCAAATAGTATGTAATAACACATTACTACCCAATACACTACAAACAACCCCAGTAACACATGTAAGAAGCCTCTTAATAACACAAGTAATAAGCCCCTTAACAACACATATAACAGCCACCTTACCCCCCATCCCCCCAATATTATGGCAAAACATAGGACACAGCAAAAAGTGTCCAACCTAATGCATTATATAAAATAAAAGATGGCAGAGTCTGGCACACTTGTGCAATAATACCATCTCGGAGTTGAACAAGCTTAAAAAGGCCACTTGCCCTTTGGGCACGTGGCTTTATGGCTTGTTCGACCCCTCAATGGTATTATTTCCTTGTATACCACACTTTGCCATCACTTATTCTCTCTCTCTCTCTCTCTCTCTCTCTCTCTATATATATATATATTTTTTTTTTCATTCCTTCAGACAGCCACACTTAATGAAGTTCTCCTTTAATGATTTAAAATCTAACAAAATGCTAACGCAGAATCAAAACACGAAAAGAACCAGCAGTAAAGCCTAGACTTTGGAGTAACAAGCTGTGAATGTGCTTGGTACATCCCTCAGACCTAGGCTTGATTCCCACAACCTCGTCTTGCATACTGTGTGACTCTGAGCCAGTCACTTAACCTCCCCAGTGTTCCTTGGTAGCCCCTGTGAACGGGCCTTGTGCCCAGTGGGCCTTGCCCAGTTACAAAGACTAAAAAAAGGGGGTGACATTAAAAGAAGAAAACAGAAAAACAGCAGTCTAATATGGAGATGAAAGGCATACAGTGGGTACAAAATATTCACTGTAACAGTAACAACTGCTTAAACAGTAGGGCTTGTAATGTTTTTGTGAGTCACGTGAATGGCCTGAGTAAAATTAATCTTAGTAAGCCTGACCAATTCTTAATGCTGTATTCAATTCTCAGTCTGGACTAATGACTATTTAGTATACGAAGCCAAACTAGTCAAAGAATGTAGAAGCTGATGAATGACCTGATTACAGCAAAAGTAATTTACAGTGTAACGTGCTTCTAGGGAACCCCTGAAAATTATGTGTTTTTTTCTAATGTTCAAAGATAAAAAATAGTATATTATGAATGAAAAATATGAGACAGAAATGTTTAATCTTGTCTTGTAAAGGATTTAGAAATAACTCTAAAATATTCCACTTTAGGCATACATTTAATTTGTGCCCTGGGAACAAAATAATGTCACAAAGATAAGCTATTCTAATAATGATTTATGTAAATTTATTTGTTCATTGTAATGAAGGAGTTGCCAATGGCATAGTGTTTCGGATAAGAGTTGGAGCTGAGCAGCTTCTTATTTTCCCTTCGTTTGGAATCATCTGTTGCAGTCAGAGGACAAATAGAAGCCAGCTGTAACAAACAAAAAAAAAAATTCAATGGTCTGTTGCCACTTAAAAATCACCTGTAACCATAGCCGGCCTGGTAGTTTATTGCTGTATACACCGGTGACCTGGGGTTTGAGAATGGACTCGGGTCACTTGCAGGCTGGCTGGGGGTCGACTGAGCATCTCAAGGACACCTCTTCTCGCTCAGGAAGGGGGGCATTCCTAGGGAGGGGGGCTGTTGCATTCTGCTACTTGCCTGCCACCTGGTAGAAGCCAAGCAACAGCGTAGTGGGAATGGCTGCTCGGAGAAAGGCCCCGCCTTCAGATGCTGATGCGTGCATGGGCCTCCAAGTGGTGCCTCACTGCATGATTGGTGGCCCTTGAGGGAGAAAACATCAGGAAGAAAACCCTTTACAACGGCTGGATGATGCCCAGTCCTCCACGGGTTCTGCACCACTGACAAGGCACCTCCTCCAGGTAATCTGGATTGTCCTCCAGAGGGATTAGGGCAGCCCCCAAAGCACTGCCAAAATCTGTGAGAGACTCACTGCAGAGGTAAGCCCTAGAGATGGTGGGTGACCGAACTGGGAGCACTGGGTAAGAAGGTGGTCAGTCGGTGGAAGGAGGATAAACAGAAGATGGTGGGAAAAAAATAACCTATGACCACTGAAAATGATGTTTACTTGACCATATGGCCACTAAGTTTTGGGTGCATAGCTTGTCCAATTGCATGAATAGGCTACCTAGATTGTTGGAGGGTGTACAGTGTAGGGTGACAAAGATGATCCAGGGATTAGAGGGATACTCCTATGAGGAGCAGCTGGGAGAGCTGAATATGTATTCCCTGGTGGAGAGGAGGGATGGGGGACATGATCGAAACCTTTAAATACCTAAGGGGAATAAACAAGACTAGTACAGAAGGGATTTTCAAGATCAGAATGGGGAGGGTCACGAGGGGGCACCAGCTGAGACTTGGGGAAGGGGGGAGATTCAGGAGGGAAGTCAGGAGACAGTATTTCACAGAGAGGGTGGTGAACAAGTGGAATGCTGTGCCTAGAGGTAGTAGCCTGTAGCACAGTAGAGCAGTTTGAAGGGGGATGGGGCAGGCGGGGGGTGTAATTATGAAGAGGGGAGGGGTGGGTGGCAGCTGCTAGGTGAGGGGCTAGCTGCACAATTGCGCAGACTAGATAGACCGTGAGGCCTATATCTGCTGGCGTTTTCATATGTTCATATGAGCATTGCTGCTAAAAATGTGGAACTTGTAGCTGCCTAACTACCAGACTAGAAAATATTATTTTACAGTTTGGATGGAAGCTGGCCCAGGGACTCATTGGTGACCGTGCATTGTGTTGAGCGGGAGACACGGGCATGGGAGTGATCTTGTTCCTTTTGCTCATGGGTTCACTTGGTGGATTTACACACATCCTGTAAGTGGGGAGAGAGGGCAAGATATACATTGCTCTTTCTTATGCACGCCTTGCAGCCACATTATGTGAATGACTTAGCGGGGTTTCCATGGGGACCACTATCCACACCCATGCAGCTGGGTTCAGGTTCCATGGCATGCTCAATGAGCCTAGTTTGGGGGTGTAGGGTTGAAACTGCCAGCAAAAAAAAAGGGTATCTAGGGTTGAAACTGCCAGCAATGCCCCCCCCCCCAAAAAAAAAGCACACACAAAAAAACCTAAGAGGCAGAGAGGAGGAATCATGCATGAAGAAATGTTCATGAAAAAGATATTACCATCATTTTTTGGTTTCATCTATGGCAGGGCTTTTTGGGGGGTCTGACTTTTAGTCTGAAGGAATAAAGTTGAGGGCTTGTTAAGGAGTTGCTTGCCTGCTGCATTTGGAGGTTTAATTCTGGGGTGGACAGATCCTGTTGGATGGAACCATGTAGTTTACATAGGAATGTGACGGTGACGGCAGGAAGGGACTGCCAGGCCAACCCAGTCTGCCTAGAATTCGACTAGGCTTCTGATGTGATCTTCCCCCCGTTCCTTGTTTTTGGGGTGTTTTGCCCCTTCAAGGAATCTGATCATCAGGTCAAGGGCATGTGTCTGCAGGTTGCGTACTTGCTGCTGTTCCAACATGGGGTAAAGTGATTTCGTGAAAGACAGCACCAGTCCTGTAAAGTGGGGCAAGTTCACTTTACTGTGGATTGTTCCGGTCGCACATGTGGCTTAGTGGGGGTAGTTTTCTGCATATTGTACCCTTATTTTGCACAGATGGTGGTGATTACGCTTAACCCCCCAGACACTGCCACCCCCATCTCCATCACCATGAGCATAGAAGGTTAACCACTGCAGTTGTTTTCAATAAGATTGTCCCTGGCATTGCTGTTCATTCTTTTCCATACTGAAATGTTGATGTTATTCATTCATTCACACACTCACTCATTCATTCAAAACGTAGTGCCTGTGATAGGCTCAGTGCGCTGGAGCTTGTTTCCAGGTGGTGTTTACTACAGGTGAATGAAATGATCTAGGAGGTGGGGCCAGGGGCTTTGCACCATTTTAGATTAGGGCTGGAAGATCCAAAGGTTAGTACTTTGACCTGCAGTGGTGGTTTGTTTTGTGCTTTGGGGCACTTGGCGTATTTTATTACAGCAAAAGTCTTTCTCTAGAAGTTGCTTGCGAGGTGAGCTTTGGGACTGGGGGAGGAGTTCTTTATTTGCATTGTAAAGTACAAAGAAACCTTTTTCTTTCACTGCGATGCAGTTTTACTTGCCAAGTAAATGAGTCGTCACATTAGACGTTTAATATAAGCAGATTCAGTTAGATGCATGTGAAGTAGCTAAAGCAGAGGCAAGGCTGCAATAAATGGGTTCTACCTGTCTTCTATCCCTGCCCAGCTTGCCCCAGTCAAATCCTTCACTCCCTACTCCGTAGCTGGATCACTGCTATGACAATTGCCTCTGGGTTGTCAAGTTGTCTGGCAATTGACATGAGATACTGTTGTACTGCTCTGGATTAACGTCACCGCAAGGCCTGGAAATCCCTCCAGTCACATTACAAGGCTTCTCGTCATACCACCAAAATATCAGTTTATGCCTCTAATTTTGTCAAAGGTGTCTGACTACCACTGCTCCCCATCAGTATTTTTTGCTCCTTCCTTTACCTCTAACTCCATGCCATCTAACATTTTCACACCATCCCAGTGTATAGAATTTTCTTTTATTCCCATTCTGAACTTGCTACTATCTAGAACATCACTTTGTTACTTTCAGCCCTTCTGGCCCTCTTTTACTCCTCTGTCTCATAAACCCCATTAATAATCTTCCAGACACATGACAGTTTTCCTCTTCCACCCTCCATGCTCTGTCCTTACTCTTTGCCCAACTTTGTTTTCCCCTTGCTACCCCATTCCTCCCCTCTATCCTACCTAATGGCCCCTTTACTCTTCAGTCTTCCCTTCACCCCCACTAACTGCCTCCCTCACACCCATGACAACCTATTCCCCTCCACCCCTGCCTCAACTCTCACCCCCCATCCTTCCCATCATCTTTAGTTTTCATTCTTAATATGTCATGGGTCATCCAGCCCCATTTTCTCCACTCCCATTCCTTCTCTCCCCATTATCTCCTCACCCTGGTTCTCTACTAACCAGCTGCTTGACATCTTCCATTTTCTTTAAAAAGAGCTCCTCCTTCCTTGTTCAGCCTCCCCACCCTTGCTCTTTGCCTCATAGTACACTGCCTTCAGAAAACAATATATCTCTGCTGGGCTCCTCCCTGAAGCTGTTGTCCCTCCAGTCTTTAAAAAAAACAACTTTTCTTAACTCCTACTCCTTCTCCAGCCATCACCCCATCTCCAACCTACCCTTCCTCAATAAAATGCTGGAAAAAGTAATCTTCTCCCGGTCTGTTAACCTATTCTGCAATGTACTTGACCCCCTTCTGTCTGGTTTCCACTCTTTCCATTGTACTAGGTCTATCCTTCTTTGGGTAGTCAGTTAAAGCAGCAGTGCAACATAAAAAAATATCTGCGGTTTTGCAACAAGTGTATTCCCTGTACTCTGGTGAGCATTTACCTGGTAATCTTTCCCGCCAGCATTGTCCTATCACCCTGTCATTTGTTCAGTTTTCCTTTGTCTTTTTTTACATTTCTGCCACCAGTCATGTTGAAAGCAGCAGTACTAGATAGACAGCCGCCATATTTACTGTAGCGCTACAAAACTGGAAACTGATCACTTCCTGATTATCTAGTAATGCTGCTTCAACTTCTTCTTACTGCAGCATGTGGCCTCTTCTCTCTCCTCATTCTTCTTCACTTCAGTCAGAGCTGCATTGCATACAGACATACAAAACTGCCAGCAGGAGAAGGCCATATAGTCTGTCGAGTCTACCCAATACAGGCCCACTATGTAAATTGTTTATAGTGAGTCCCATTTGAGACCATTGACCACATCGTGCTATTTGGCTCGCCTGAAAACCATAACAATGTCTCTGTAATTCTGTTGTCCTGGTTCCACACCTGCCTCTTCATTACTCCTTGTCTGTCTCTAGTGGTGGAGACCCTTCTGCCTCTAGGCCTCTTCTCCATGGTGTTCTCAGGCTTCATGATCTTAACTACTTGGCTTTTCTGACATCACTTCTTCAGGCCCTGCCAATCCCAGGGTTTTGCCAGGGGCACTATGTCTCGAGCTAACCTCCTGTAACCTCAAGAGGTCTAAATCTTCCCTTCTGGCTTAGTTTCTATCCCTACCTACCCCCATAAGCCTACCAGAGGGGAAGAGAGAGAAGTGAACTGTGTGACCAGGGGGGTAATCCATACACTGGGGAGGGCTCTGTTGATCAGGGACCCAATTAGCATAGGAAGGGCAAGGTGGCCATTTTCCAGTGAGGGACTGTATGATTGGGGGGTCAGGTACACTAGGGGGAGGGCTCTGCTGTCTGAGGACCCGATTGGCATGGGAAGGGTAAGGTTGTCATCCAATCAGAGAGTCAGTCTTTTTCCTTATTTTATGCTCCCCTGTGATGTGGAGGAGTGGTAACAGTACATTTTTCCAACAGTCCAATGTCCCTTCGTGCCACCCCTTCCTGCAGTTTTGTTGTTTATGCAGGCTGCCTACCTAGCACTAGGAGGCAGCCAAGTAGCAGGACAAGCAAATCCGGCCCCTGGGAAGAAATGCTCAATTTATTTATTTGAATTTTGATGACCAGGTAGGCCCAGCTGAGACAAGACGGTCCCTTTTTCAGTGGTGACCTGGGGAACCTAAGCATTCCACAAGTTTTGATCATTAATCAATGTACCGACAGTGGTACCATCAGTAGTAATAATAACAAGTAGAGATATTAGCAACATGATACAAAGCAGAACATAAGATGAGGGAACAAGCATACATTCTATGATATAACCACTTTCCAGCTCATATTTATACAGAGTACATAGACTAGAACATAAGATAGGGAACAAGCATACATTCTATGATATAACCACTTTCCAGCTCATATTCCAGCTCATATTTATACAGAGTACATAGACTAGAACAAAAGCTAGGTAACAGAAAGGTAGCATCATACATTGTAGGGCAATGTTTGTCTACCAGCCTCTGAGCATATGTGTAGCAGGCACTTATTTATTACATATTTATTTATTTATTTCAAAAGTTTTACCATGAAAGGCATGCTGCACTGGTAACAGCTTGTTTCCAGATGCATCCTTGGCGGGCAGAGGGGAGCCATATAGCTTAGTGGTTAGAGAACAGAGCTGTCAACCTGGGTACTCAGCAGACCTGATTTTGAATCCTACAGCTGCATACTGTGCGACCCTGAGCAAGTCACTTAACCTTCCTGAGCTTAATGCTCCTCAGGGTCGTACCTGGAAACAAGCTTCATCTCAATGTGCTTTTCCTACTCAAAAATTCTTAGCCTATGATACTGGCAACCCAGGTTCAGGAATGAGCCTGGGTCATCAGGCCGGCCGGGGCACGAGATCTGAGCATCCCATAGGATGCTGTCCTTCAAGGGGGGGGCTGTCACATCATCCCATTACCACTGCCTGTGGATGCTCGCATGGCAGTATAGGACTCTTGGTGTGCCTTGCTGAAATGTGTGCCAACACATCGATGGCCTGGATGTCCTTCATGCTGGCGTCCTCAGGGTGGGGTTTTGGGGAAACAAAGCAACATAAAAAAAAGGTTAAAGTGATGTTCCAACCTAGCGCTATAAGGTATTGGGCTTCATAGCCCAATACCTTACAGCAGCGTGAGCTGACAGGCGCAAATATTTTAATTTTGAAGTGCTTACTGTTTGCTGTGGAAGGATCGTAGCTAGGCGCTTGAAGCCTGGGCCAGCTAGTCCTCAGCTTCCCTAAGACCTTCCCTCCTTTTGCATTAACTCGCCCCGCTTTCTCAAATTTGTGACATGTGGCCAGGGAGAACGCGGGAGTGTATCCAATACAAGTCTGTGGGACCATTTTTAAAGTCTGTTTTTAGTCATTTTAAGGAGTCCTAGAGAAAAACTAAAGCAGTTGCTTAACTAGTAGGGTCTCTCTTAGTTAAGCGACTGCTTTGGTTTTTCTCTAGGACTGTTTAAAATTACTAAAAACCAGCTTTAAAACTAGATCTCATAGACTTGTATGGGGCTCGCTCCCGCGCTCTCCCGGGCCACACATCACAAATTCTGAGAGCGTGGGGGCGGGGTGGAGCGGGGGCACCAGGAAGCTGGAAGGGATCGACTGGCTGAGGCTTCGGTACAAGTTACGATCCCTTCCACAGCAAACAGTAAGCACTTTAAAATTAAAATGTTGCCACCAGTCAGCTCAGGATGATATAAGGTATTGGGCTATGAAGCCCAATACCTTGTATCAGAAATTTCCTTTAAACACCCTCACTGCCGCACAGTATGATCCGTGACAGCTGGAGAGGGGATTGGCATGGATAGTCAATATTACCGCCACTGAGCCCTGCTGGCACTGGGAGATAAAAAATGTTATTTAAAAAAAAATTCTAAGTACAAGTTCTGAATAAATATTTTTTCATGGCTAACTACCACAGCTGTCACTTGCTTTTTCACTCCTGTTCACTTTTCCAATCACAGAAACATAGCAGCATGGAAACAGAATTTGACGGCAAATAAGGACCACAAGCCCACCTAGTGTGCCCATTTTCCCCAGTGTCACTGCAGGCCCTACTTGATCTCCAGCTGTCTCACCAACCCCCCTTTTCACTAAGATTCCCTTATGCCTATACCATGTATTCTTGAACTCTACCATTGTTTTTGCAGCCATCATCTCCGCTGAAAGACTGTTCCAGGGATACACCACTCTTTCTGTGAAGTACTTCCTCACATCTCTCCTGAATCTATCACCTCCAAATTCATTGCATGTCCCCTTGTTCTTGAGCACCTTTTTTCCTGAAATATACTTCCCTCCTGTACCTTATTCACTCCCGTGAGGTATTTAAAGGTCTTGATCATATCCCCCAACCCCCAACAGGGTATACATATTGAGGTCCTTTAGTCTCTCCTTGTAGAGCTTGTGATGCAGATCCTGCATCATTTTAGTTGTCCTTCTCTGGACAGCCTCCATTCTGTTCATGTCCTTCCAGAGATGTGGTCTCCAGAACTGGACACAGTACTCTAGGTGGGGTCTTACCAGTGATCTCTCTATGCAGAGTAACACAGTTTCCCCCTTTCTGCTGATGCTACACCTTCCTGTGCAACCCAGCATCCCACTAGCCCTCCTAACTGCCCTGTCAAACTACTTGGCCACCTTTAGGTCATCAGATATGATTACCTCAAGGTCTCTTTCCTGTTTGGTCATCAATACCTCTCCATCCATTTTGTACTGTACCCCTGGGCTTCTTTGCCCCAAGTGCATGATTTTTCACTTTTTCACATTAAAACCTGGCCGCCGTACCCTTGCTCACTCCTCGGATTTTCTCAGGTCTCTGCTCATTCTTTCTAACCCCAGATGTCCACCCTCCTGCTGATTTTAGCGGCATCCACAAATAGGCAGACCTTCCCTTTCAGCTCTCTGCAATGTCACTTTTTTAAGACATTAAAGAGAACTGGTCCCAGTACTGATCCCTGAGGCACTCTGCTGGTCACTGTCCCTTCTCTGGAGTGAACTCCATTTACCACCACCCTCTGCTGCCTGTCCCCTAACCAATTTCTTACCCAGTTTACAACCTTGGGACCTGTCCCTAAGCTGCGCAGCTACCTTATGAGTCTCCCATGTGGAATGGTGTTGAAAGCCGTAACAAAATTTAGGTAGGCCACTTCCACCGCTCCTTCCTGATCAAATTCCCATGTCACCCAGTCAAAGAAATCTAGCAGCTTCATTTGACAAGAATCCCCCTTTTCCCGTGAATCCATGCTGCCTCGGGTCTTGTAACCCATTGGATTCAAAATATTCCACAATCCTTTCCTTTAGCAGTGGTTTCATTAACTTCCCCACCACCAATTTCAGGCTGCCTGGCCTGTAGCTGCCAGCCTCCTCCCCAACTCCATTTTTGTGAAGTGGGACTACATCTGCCCTCCTCCAGTCCTCTGGAACTACTACTGTTTTCAGTGAGTTATTGAATAGGACTGTCAGAGGTGCAGCCAATTTCTCCCCGAGCTCCCTCAATACCCTTCAGTGCACCCTGTATGGCCCTATCACGTTGTCCACTTTCAGATTTGCAAGTTCCTTCAGGACTCTGTCCTCCGAAAAAGGACTAGTGTCCACCTCCCTGCCTCCCTCCAAAGCTTCTGTTACTTTTTTGTGGACCCTCCCCTTCCCCTTCCTATGTGAACACTGAATAAAAGTGTTTGTTCAGGATGTCTGCTTTTTTCTGATCCCCCTCTGCACAATCTCTCCCCCCACTTCCCTTCTTTTTGTTTCTTCATATTCTCTGTTTATGCTTCTTACTCATCGCTCAGGACCCTATCCTCAGGGATCCCTACGCTGTGCATGTTCTTGTAGGTCCCAGCACCACTGCCTCCATCTGGCCTCAGTTTGCCCCCCCAGGTGGGGAGGAGGAGAACCCCCCAGTAGTCCCCTCCAGTCCATGAGTCTGCATCGGGTATGCTGCACAGGCCCCAGCTGGAGCGTGGTTATGGATTTTCTTGGGCAGTTGGGTCCCGTCTCCAGGTGTCCGTGTCCAGGTGTCTGTTGCTTGGCTTATCTCATTTTTCTGGTGCCATCCCTCAGGACGTCGGCATGCTAGGGAAGCCAAGGGGTGGCGCACATCACAATGTGCAAGCCCTCCAGCTCCCAGCTGACATCTTCCCACCCTGCTGCATGCTGTCTCGCTGCACCTCCACTCGTGATCACCCAGGTGGTGGTAAAGCAGTGAGACATGCAACCCACCCCAGAGGAGGAGAGCGGCCCCTGGGTGCCCAATCCCCCTGCCCCTGGCTGACCCTCCAGCTGCCAGAGTCCATTCCAGAACCCAGGTCACTGGTGCCGCGATCGGTAGCCCTACTGCTGCGTCAGTGGGCGGCCCTCCCACTTCCCTTCTTAACCTTACAATCCCCCCACCTCCAGTCTTCCTTTCACTCACATACCTAAAAAAATGTCTTGTCCCCTTTTGTTACCATCTGGGCTCTTCCCTCCTCAGTTTGCACCTTCACACTCCACTCCTCACTGCTTTCCCTGTTTCTTCTGATAGACCTCCCTATTCTCCTCCATCTGCATCTCCTTATACCTTCTGATTGCTTCCTTTTTAGCCTTTACCTTTTCAGTCACTTCTTTCAAGAAACATGGCAGTCTCTTTTTCCTCTTGATTTTGCTCTCTTGCTTGACGCAGAGGTTTGTTGCCTTCACTGTGCCCTCTTTTAGCTTTACCCACTGTTTCTCCACCCACCCAGGTAATTCCCTCCTGCCAGGCTTTCCCTAAGGCATTCACCCATCTTTTTAAAATTTGCCCTCCTGAAGTCCAGGACCCTCAGTCTTGTGTGGTTCAATTCTGTAGCCATCTTTTGTTGAACCACACTGTACAGTGATCTCTGGTCCCCAGGTGGCCTTCCAACTTGACGTCTGCAACACTGTCCCTGTTAGTGAGTACCAGGTCCAGTACTGCTCCATCATGAGTGGGTTCCCTAACTAGTTGCCTGAAGAATGCCCCCTCCAGGGAGTCCAAGATGTCCCTGCTTCTAGCTGAAGCTGCAGCTGGGAGGCTTCAATCTACATCTGGTAGGTTGAAGTCGCCTACCAGCAGCACCTCCCCTTTTCTGCTATTTGCCAGTGGCCTCCACCAGTTCCTTATCTAAATCCTTCCCATTTGCCAGAGGTCTGTAGATCATGCCAATGCAAATAGTGGCTCTGTTCCCCATCTCCAGGGTGACCCACGGTACCTCTGCCCTCCCCCTGTATTCCCTGTATCTCTGTTGCTTTTATGCCTTCCCTCACATAAAGCACCAGACCCCCTCCTTTTCTTCCCACCCTTTCTTTCCTGAACATAGCATAGCTGGTATGGCCATGTCCCAGTCATAGGTTTTATTGCATCATGACTCAGTAATGGCCACAATATCCAAGTCCGCCTCCGTCATGATGGCTTCTAGGGTCAGAATTTTATTTTGAGGGACATGGATATGGTGCACTATCCACATTTTGGCAGTCTTCCTGGATATGGTGCACTATCCTCACTTTGGCAGTCTTCCTTCTTGCTCCTCCTGGCCCCGCAATTCTGCATCTGGCTCAATGGCTGTTGAGCTGTCGGCTTCGGTGGACCTTCCTGGGGTTCCTGCCCCAGCCGCTGACTCCTCGGTGTCCCCGTCAGGTTTGCTGGCTGAGACACGGTCCACCTGTTCAGCTGAGAGTTTTCCTGGCCTGGTTGGCCTGTTTTTGGAGGTTAAGGTTGACTTGCTTTTTCAAACTCCGGTCCTCTCGGCCCTCCTTCTGCAGGGCTGGTTACACCAGCCATCCCAGCTATCTCCCTTCAGGAGCTTGTCCAACCCCAGGCTCAGGTTTTTGCTTTGTACATGGTTCCTCTTCCTCATGTCTCCTCCTCCTCGATGACCCTCTCGCCATCGGCCAAGGCCATGGTTGAGAGCTCGGTCCCATTTGGGTTTGGGATCTCCAGTATCTTGGTGTTCCCACTCTCAGCTGTCCCCTCTAAAGCACCAGCTACATTCCTTCTCACCTTCGGTTGAAGGTAGGCTCTGCTGCAGCTTACAGCGTCATTAGAAGGCACTGATGTGGTCCAGTGGCTTCTTGACCACAGTCGTGTTGCTTTATAGGGGTTGTCTCCCCCCCTCCCCCCAGGGTCAGTGCTGCCACAGCTGTTCTGGTTTTGCTTCAGTTGCACCAACACCAGCTTCTCCTTCCTTCTGGGGTGGGGGGGGGGCTCCTGCCCCAGCCCTTGCTTGGGCTCTGTCCCAGGCTGCAAACCACTTCTGGCCTCCCCAGCCAGCTGTCCATTGAGACTTTTCTTTTGGTTGAGACCCAAATGATCCTCAGGGAAACTGGTTCAAGGGCAGTGTTGAAGGAGTCCTTGAATTCTGGGTCCTCCTCTGTGCTTCCTCTAGGGCTCTTGGCTTGTTCAGGTGTCCCTAACAGGTAAACTCTGGTCAGTCACCCCCAACAGGGCCCTATCTCCTGGGGTGGCTTTCTTGGTGGCAGGTACCATTGTTGGTCCTGCTTGGGAGCTTTGGCAGGGTCCAGCCTCTTGCCCAGTGCCTTCGGGCTATATGGTCTGCATCTATGCGGTGCACACAGGCCCCTTCCCTGGCTTTCCCAGCCATCCTTTGGCTGAAGGACTGGGGGCAGGTTCGAGTCTTCAGTGACCGGGCTCTGTCGGGGTGTCGTCACTCCTCTACCATGGAGCAGTGGAACCGCGCGGTATCCCCTATGTATGCCGCCCTGTCCCTCGATCTCTAGTAGGCATGCTTCGCCATCCAGCCAGCCCTCTTACCCTTGCCTCATGGGTATCTTGGCCGGATCTTCCCCGCTCCCTGTGGGTCTGCAGGGAGGTTCTGATAGTCAGTGTCCAAGCCCATTAGGTTGCAGAGCTCCATCTCCAATTGGCCTTGGACTTCGGTGACCCCAGCGCCCGGTTCTTAACCACTGTGACTCCGGGTGGCATGGTGGTGGCTGGTCCTCTCGTCCACAGGATGTTGTCCTAGGCCACCTTGGCCTCTGTTTTGTCCTCTCAAATGAAACCCATGGGACAGAATTCAGCCCTTCTGTTTCAGACATGCCCGGTTTCTTAGTCCCAGCCGCTGCTGCTCCTCTCTGGGCGGTTCCAGATCTAACACCCTCTGCCTCAGTTGCCACCACTGGTCTCCAAGAAGCCCAGAGGTTGAGGTGGAGGTGCTCTTCCAGCAGTGGGTGCCTGGGCCTTCACCCAGTCTACTCAGCGACGGGTGACAGAGTGCCTCCCTCCCGCCCATCCTGCCTCCACCTTGGGTCCTCGGAAGGGTTCATCTTCGCTGTCATAGGCACATCTGGTCTGTCATCATATCAGCCACCTGAGCACTTGACGTACTGGGCTGTGGTCTGCCTCTAGACTTTAAGGTTTTCCCGCCATACTAAGCCATGCCCCATGGGAGGCCAGGGTGTCTCCGATCCTGCTGTGTGCCCTCCAGGAGGACATTGCCCCGCTCCTTCAGTTCGATGCTGTAGCTATGTCCTGGATACCCTGGCTGGTCAGAGCTTTGTTTCCAGATACATTCTGGTTCCCAGTCGGACAGAGGGGCTAATGCCCCCATTGGATCTTCATGATCGTAGTCCATTCCAGGGGGAGCAAATCCTCCCATCCCTAGAGCAGTGCATGCAGTTCTCCTCTTTGGGCTTCTAGGATGCTTTTTTCCCCCATACCAGACCGTCTGTACCACTGGCAATCCCTTCAGTTCCACGCAGACGGGATGCCTTTTATTTATTTATTTATTTATTTATTTAGCTTTTGTTGACCGGGTAAGTTTGAGTTCTGAGTAATGCTCTTATGCCTCTCCTTGCCCTCCAGGGTCTTCATTGAGTGCCTGGCAGTGGTGGCGGCATTCCTGCAGTGCCGAGAGGTCTGGGTATACCTCTACCTGGACGACTGGCTGATTGCTGGTTCTTCTCAGGAGGATGCGGAGTGGTCCAGGGATCTGACTCTCCATTCTGTTTTGGCCTTGGGTCTTCTGGTCACCTTGTCAAGTTGAAACTCCACCCCTTGAAGTCATCCACTTCTTTGGGACTGAACTTGATGCCCCTTAGGCTTCTTCCTGACACTGAGAGGTCTGGGTGATGGATCTTACCTCCTTTGCCTGATCTTTTTGGGTTGGGCACTCGCACCCTGCCCAGGACTTTCTGCGGCTGCTGGGGTGCCTGGCGTCCTGCACTAGTGTGGTCTGGTGGGCCTGCTGGTGGATGTGCCCCATGCACTGGGGGCTGGCCTATAAGTGGTCTGTGCACCTTGGTCACCTAGATCAGGTGGTCCTCGTAATTCAGACAGTGTGGGATGCCATCCAGTGGTGGCTCATCCTAGAACACCCGGAGGGAGGAGTTCCATTCACCCGTCTAGGGCCAACAGTCACTCTGCTGACTGCTGCCTCCCTGGTGGGATGGGGAGTACACCTAGGGGTCTTCAGGGCCCCCAGACTCTGGACCCCCCCAGGAGTCCCTTCGCCACATTCACCTGCCGGAACTCCATGCCGTGTGTCTGGCTCTGGCTGCCTTCGCTGCATCTGTCCAGGGTCCAGTCGTGCAGGTCCAGATGGACAGCACCATGTCCCTGTACTACTTCCCCAGGCAGAGCGGAACGCGTTCCCTCTGGTTCTATCGGGGGAGGGCCCCCTGCACCTGGACCCTCGTGCGCAGCCTGGATGCCGATCTCCTGATGAACCAGGTGGCTGGTGCCTTCAGCCAGCTTGCAGATGGCCTCAGCCAAGTGGCTGAGGCATCTAACGAGTGATCTGTAGTCTAGAAGATGGTGTATCACTTGTTCTCCCAGTGGGGCACTCCCCTGGTCTACCTGTTTGGCTCCTGTGAGAATGCACAGCTAAGGCTATTCCGTGCCTGTCCCTGTAATGCTGAACACTGTTGTGGGATGCCTTCACGAGGCCCTGGATCCTGGACCTCCTGTATGCCTTCCCTCCCCTGCTCACCAGGTGTTGGGGAGGGACACGGAATGGATGATGCTGGTGGTTTCGGACTGGCCACACTGGTTCTGATGCCCAGATCTCCTCAGCCTCTTCCTATTCCCATATCTATCCTAGGAGTTGCTTCCTCCTCCTCCTCTTCTGGAGTCCTCCACAACTCTCCTTGGGATCTCCACTATGGAGGACCCCCACATTCTCCCTGGTAATTAGTACAGGTGCCTCCTCCTGACTGTACTGCCACATCAGCATGACGTAGCAATTATGTAGTGGTACTGGTTAAGGAATGTGCCTCTGACCACCACCCCTACCCTTCCAGAGCCCACCATAATCGAGCTGTTCCTCACCCTCTGGAATAGTGATACATATAATTTTACAAGGCAGGCAGGTGCTTGTACTTTTTATTTAGAGAGATTTATGGTGAGATTGGAGTAAGGGTGATAGTGTCTCGACCTGTCACAAGTTAGGAATTTTGGTATCTGTTTGATAAGGAAAAGTAACAGAATATGAACCAGTATTTGAAATGCTGCTTGTAGGTAAAATGCAGGTCTCCCTTAAACACCACTGTTATAAACAGTGACTTAGTCTACAGTAGTACCCCTAAATCCTTCCTTGCCAGACTGGACCCCCATTTTCATTCCTTCTGTCGTTTTGCGTTAGATTGCTCACCCCGTACTCACCACTGTTCTCTTTACTCAGCCCTGTCTCTCCCCTCTCTGGATGCTAGGCGCCTTTCCAATTGTCTCTTTTTTATCCAAATTCTGGTTCCGAACCCTTCCCTCATATATTGCATCCCTTCTATCCCCTCCTCCTCCTTCCTCCTACCCTCTCCTTACTTAACACTACTTCCAAGTCTCTCTCTCTCTTCCTCCTAGAAAATCTACAATTGGTCAGTCTGCTTTTTACTACCATTTTTCTAAATTTTGGTCCTCTCTTCCCCTTTCTATTCATTGTACCTAGTCTTGTTCTCCTTCCTGCTGTTGCCTATGCTCCTTTCCTCTTCCTCAGCCTCATTACTTGCTACTGGTTGTCCTACCCTACCCTTCTTCTCTGGTTTCTGCCCTGTACATACTGTTTCACTTTCTTTTCCCTTACTACATATAGAGATTGTTATAGTTCACTGATTGCATTTCATTACTAAATTGCCTCTATTGTTTTAATTCTGATTGTAATTCTATGTCATTGTATTTGCCTTCTTGTATTTTAGTAATTATACTGTATAGTTATCTCCTTCTCCCCTCACCACCAGGACACATCAGGAAATGAGCTGGGCCTTAGGTGGTACTCTGGATATGTCCTTGCCTTATAAGTAAAGGGTCAAAGGTTTGATTCCCAGGGAGAGCATATATATGCCATCTTCTTTAGATAAAGGGAAAAAACAGTTTCATTTTGTAATAGTAAATGGAGTCCACTCTGAAGAAAGGAGGGTTACTAGCAGGGTACCACAGAGTTCAGTACTGGGACCGGTTCTTTTTAATATCTTTGTAAGTGACATTGCGGAGGGACTGAAGGGAAAAGTATGCCTCTTTGCAGACGACACAAAGATCTGCAACAGGATTGATACACGAGGGGCTGAAGGATGAGAAGGGATTTGGCAAGGTTGGAGGAATGATCAGAAGTATGGCAGCTTAGATTCCATGCAAAGAAGTGCAAAGTAATGCACCTGGGAAACAAAAGCCCAGGGGAAGTGTACACGGGGTGGGGGGAGTACTAACAACAACAAAAATGGAAAGGGACCTGGGGTTAGTCATATCAGATGACCTAAAGGTAAGAAAGCAATGTGAGAAGGCAGTAAGGATGGCTGGGGGGATACTGGGATGTACAGAGAGAGGCATCACCAGTAGAAAACAGGAAGTTGTTTTCCATCTGTTCAGACAGTTGGTGAGACCCCATCTAGAGTACTGTGTACAGTTCTGGAGACCTCATCTCCGCAAGGACATAGACAGGATGGAGGCAGTCTAGAGGACGGCAACTAAAATGGTGCAGGGTCTGCACCAGAAGCCATATGAAGAGAGACTAAAAGAAATATGTATACCCTAGAGGAAAGGAGGGCGAGGAGGGACATGATAGAAACTTTCAAGTACCTCAAGGAAATCAACAAAGTCCAAGAGGGTAGCATCTTTCAGAAGCAGAGATGTGCATGAACAAGGAGGCACAATTTGAAGATAGAGGGGGGACGGCTCAGGAGCAACGTGAGGAAGGATTTTTTCATGGAGAGGGTGGTGGACGCATGGAACAGCCTTCTGGAGGAGGTAGTGGGGTCAATAACAGTGGGGGAATTCAAGAATGCATGGGACAGACATAAGGCAATTCTGGTGAAGGGTAGGAAGAAGTAGGCTGCTGGTTAACTAGGATCTGCAGCTTATCCATCAGGTAGGGAAATGGGCAGACTGGGTGGGCCAAGCGGTCCTTATCTACCATCAAAGTCTGCATTTCTATGTTTCTGTGTTTCTATAAGCTCAGTATGTATTTCCTGGTAAAACTTTTTAAATAAATAAGCTATATAAGACTTGTTATTGGTCAGATGTGATCTGATCACATGACCATGCATTCCAGCACAACTACACACATCAGAAATGCTTTATATTCTGAACCTCTTAACTCCGGTTTTAAAATAGTAGGAAGGCTTTTGCCCACAGAGAGTCAAGAATAGTGGTGCATTGCCGAGGAGCATGTCCTGAGTATGAGCTGAAAAGCCTGCACACCGGCTTGAGCGTTTGACATTTTGTACAACATGCTGAAGAAGCAAAACATGTCATCTCTGTATAGGAAAGTATTTCCTAAAATAAAAGAAATAACGTTTAAATGGCACATAGTAAGTTCAAACAGTACGCAAGTGGGGAATCAGTGGTAAAGATTGACTCTTGGAAGATTCGAAAATTACGTACTTAACGTAATTGTTGATCTTCCGGACTATCTTCACCATTGACAGTTATTCAAGTCGAATGGGAATAGGACAACTGCCTTCCTTTTCAAATGCTGGTGTCTGAATCACTTTCCACCTCATGCTCAAAATTGTTTTCTGATTTTTCCAGGGCAGGGTCCCTGCCTCCTGTCCCTGAAGATAAAACATTCGTCATCGTAACCCATGCAGATTCGCTGGCAAGGATTGATGCCTAATTCCTGGATACCTGCCACCATGCCTTTGAAAGCCATGCACCATTCTCTTGTGACAAAACTGAGGCTTAGAAACAAAGATGGAAGTCTTACCTTCAAGGAACAACTTTCCTTGATTCTTTACCTGTAGTGAAATAGAGTTGCTCTCCCTTCCTGATTTTTAGTAGTGTAGGTGCTTTCCTGAGTGGGTTTCTTTTTAACTTTCTCTTGTTAGTGGTCTTCTAAATATTTCAGATAGCACAGTATTTACTTCTGTGTCTTTCAAAAACCCAACTGACCTCACGATGACTGTGTCTGTGACATCACAGTCTGTTGATCGTCCAGGAATCAATCTTCACCATTGATTCCCATTTATGGATCTGGGACTGGAGGCACTAGAACCCTGGGGTGCAGATTTTTTTGCAGGGAGAGAGCCTACGTCAGGTATTGATGGCATCTGTGCATCTCGTGGTGCTGCTTGCAGCAGCCAGTAACTGCTGCCGCCTCCCACAGCACGTCAGTTTTGTTCTTCCTGCTGTCAATGCAGCAGTGTGAGAGAAGCAGCAGTGCCTTTCACTGTTTAAACTGTCTCACCGTAATGAAGTTTACAATGCTGTTTCTTTCTTTCTCATGTTATTTTTTCAACAGTGCCAAAAGCAGATAAGAAAGGGGTTCAGAAGAAACACCATCTACCCCCATTATACGTCGATGCATCTGTGGGAAGCAGATGGCGTCAGTGGACCAGCACCGGACCTGCATGACTTGCCTCGGTCCAGCTCACAACATAGATGACTGCAATGCCTGCTTCTCTGTGGAACACTGCATAGTGGAAATATGTGTAGCGAAGTGAGGTTGGCTGACCCCAACCTTCAGAGGCAGGCTGCACACTTGTGAGTCAAAGGTAAGGTACCTGGGCCTTTCCGCTGTGGCCCTTCCCAAGACCTCTGATTCTGAGGAAGCCCAGGGTCCTCCTTGCCCTGTCTATGTGACAGAGGCCCTGGTGGGTGAGTCTGGTGGACAGCAGACACTTTCTGGATGGCTGGCTGTGAACCACCCCTCAGCCTGTCTGCCCTGAGTAGCAGACATCCTGGGTGGTCCCAGGTGGTGAGGCTGAAGCTATACGCTCAGTTTCCCTCAGTGGACACCTTAGTGTCACAGCCTGGAACCACCCCAGCTCCTGTGATTGCTTGTGGTGTCGGTTAGCGGACTGGTGCTGGCTGCAATGTCAAGTCCCATTCCGACATCATTGCTGGTGTCGAGAGGGACCAACACCAGGGGCGTGTGTCGTCCTGTTGTGGAGGTGGTCCTTTTCTCCAGTATCACAAGTGCCACCACCTTGGGGTGACAGATGCGCCACCAGCCATGGTGTTAGTCCTGGGCTAGGCACTGAACATGACATCAGTGACTGTATTACTCCGGTTCCCAGCGCCACTCGCAGCCCTGGTGCCGCTCCCAGCACCGGGATCGGCGATAGCTCTGGGGCAGATGCCGGACCCAACATCAGGCCAGACACTGAGGACAACACCATTGTGATGACAGGGGTGAACCCATCTCCAGGCCTCTTGTTAACCATTAGCCCAGTGCTAGAGGCAGCACCGGCTTGGGATCTAATGACTGTCAGGAGGGGTGTTCTCCCTGGAGCTGTTGGCTGACACTGTCACTGGTGAGGGCCAGGGCTGCCCTACGGGGACTGTACAGCTCTGCTCTCTCCACCTGTGGGGATCCCCATGGGCACCAACCGGGTCATTCCTCTAATTTAGGACCACCTCATTTGGGCAGTCCTGCTGGGCCCTCCCCTTGGGCGAGGTCCGCTACACAGCCCAAGTAGAGGCCCTAAAGACTCTACATCTCTGTTCCCTCCTGTGCCTCTGTCACTCTTACAGGACTTACCTGAGTACATGGGCCCTCAGATGCAGTTACCTGGGATCAGTACAGAGGGATAATAGGTGCCTTAGAGCATCACCACTAGGAATCTGACAGGGCACAGTTTCAGTATCTGGTTTCAGCACCTCCTCTCCGTCAGTGTCTTCAGAGAATAACAAATCCTTACTCCATTCATCCTCTGCTTCTGAGTACACTGTATACTAAAGGTTCCTGGTGGACATGCTTGAGGTGCTGGAAGTTGGTGTTTGTGCAGTTTGGGATCTGGTATCCTTGCCATTGGGACTCCTCAGAGCTTTCAGCGATGACTCTGTAGTCATCCCTTTCTAGCTTAGAGCCTTCGAAGATACATCAAGGATAGCATGGAGATGTTCCTCCTCTTGTCCCACAGCCCCCAGGGACTTCATGGTCCAGTATTGTGGACCCTCGGGATCTACAGGTGCAGTACCTCACTCTTCTTCAGGGCTGGAGGTGTTGCAAACCCTTTCAGGGCCGAAATGCCCCACACATAACTGACCTCCTGAGGCTGACTGCTCAGACAGATGTCTTGGGCAGGAAGGTGTTTTCCTCAGCACGTGTCATAATGTCCATCACAGCACATCACGCCGCCTTCAATGGCACCTGTGGTTGCAAATAGGTCAACTTCTAGATGCACTGCCTAAAAGCAAGTTAGTTGGGTGAGCTATTGCCTTCCTTCTCAAGACTTGGAGATGGCAAGGCATCAACCAAGGGCATTGTACGATGCCAATGAGATGGCCTCCAGGCATGTGGGAACAGTAGTTCCTCAGGCAGACAGCATGGCTTCACCTTTCCAGACTGGAACCTTTGGCCTGATGTGAGATGCTAATCTTGCACTTCCAAGGGGCTCACTTCTTCTCCAGGAGGGTCAAGAGAGAGAGACGTTGGGGCACCATCCCACTCCTGTTCCACAGAAGCACATACCTGACCCTGACCAGTCTAGGGTCCTGCCAGACCTGTAAGGACCCTCAGGTGTCCCCCCGCCCCCGTTGTGGGATTTTGTTTCCCTCAGGGTGAGCCAGTTCCTCCCTCATGGAAAAGAGAAGCTTGGTACTCTGACCCATAAGTGGGACTCAGTGATGAAGACTGATTCCTGAAAGGTATGAAAATTATGTTCTTACTGTAATTGTTGATCTTCTGGATTAACTCCGCCCAATGTTCTGGGCATGCTCTGACTGTGGCTCCACTTATCTGGGGTCCTGTAGTGTGTATAATAGTATTTATTGCACCTCAAATTGTATATATTACACTGCTCGCATCTCTATGCATTTTGTACCACTGTATGTACCTATCTGAACACTGTTACTCTGATTGTATCTGTACTATGTTGTCCTATGTACTTGAACCGTACTTTCCTGTACTCTCCCGGGTCGTACCTGAAAATAGGCAAATGTCTTGTCTAGTGTACTTACCCGGTTAACAAAAGCTAAATAAATACATATCTTCACAACTGACTTCTACACCCCGCCCACCATCCCATGCTCTGACAAGGCTTTTGGACAGCTCTCCCTGCTGGTGCTGGGCATTCTCCCAGTCACATCTCCTCTAGGGGTCTGTCATTCTGTTTTTCTGTTTTACAGAAAAAAGTCTGGCACTCTTCTGAGTACCCCCAAAACACAAACACACACACAAAACTGGGCTGAGGTATTTTAGGTACTCAAATCACACAAAAAGGGCTCACCCCTCTTTTTCTTTCTTGTCCCCGTTCCCCCTGCCCTGTATGTATCACCTTGTGGGTATATATACCTGTTAGTTGCTTAATGCAACCTGTGTTCCTGAGCACTATCCAGTTTAATCCCACTTTACAGTTCTGTTGCTGGATTAACTGCACTAGCTTTTACACAGTGTACATTGCTGTGGTTGCAGAAGCTGGTCTTTTTTCATTTATGCTATATTTTTTCTGACTATGTCAGACTTTTTTGGTATGTATTCCAATTCTTCTTGTATATTTGGGCCTTAGCTCACTACCTTTAGGGGTGTCTGGGGAGATGAGCACATCTCGACTCCTTAGGCTATCCAGCCTAGCCTTTCCAGATGTGTTAAATTCCTCCTTTCTTTATCTTTGAGGTAAGGAAAAGGGATGTAACCAACTTACAAGTTAATACTCTTCTGCTAGCATGGTGTGGCTCCTTTTTTCCCAGGAGTTTGTGTAATTTTTCCTTAGGCACTTTGTGCCATCTCATTTACACGGGGGTCCTAGTGCCTCCAGGCCTAAACCCACAAGTGGCAATCATTGGTGAAGATATTCCAGAAGATCAACAACTAAGATAAGTATGCATTTCTCATTTACTACAGGCACTGTGATGTCATTACCATATGCACTCTGAGAACAGTTGGGACAGATGAATTATTTTATACAGACTAGATGCATATGCCACAAAGTTGTGTTATGAGCCCTAGAAAGGAAAACTGAAGCATTAAACTGTGTATTCTCCAGTAAAGCATAATGGTTCAAAAATTACGTTTATGAAAGTACATAGCAAAGTGGATACATGCCGTTTAATATCTGAATTTGTTTTGTACTTACAATTGCTACTCTTCAGTGATGGACACACCCAATTTTATGTGGGATGAAGGAACATTTCGAGGCAAAAATCTGAAACATCCCTAAGAACTGGGGACAACAGAGAGACATAATGTAAGCTTTAAAGAACTGTTTCTGGGACCTTTCTCCTGCCATCCTAAAATACAATCTATCTCTGTGAGTAGAGTTTGTCTTCTTGATTAAAGGAAAACTTAACATTTTTTTTTTTTGTAAATTTTGACTGTAGAGTGTTTTAATTTGTATGTGTATGGGTAGTCCTAGTGTATTCTTGCCATCATTTGCTGTTATGATTATTTTACTAAGTTTGCCTACTTGTTTTATGGCTCCTGGGAATCTGCATGCTTGCTTCTTTGATTACCGTTCCTTTTTCTCAGTGCCTCCTGTCCCATGTGACTGATACATAGCATAGTTTTTTGCAGTGAATACTGTATGTAAGCGATAACACATGACTCAATGTGTGGGCATGCTCTGATATATGCATGCCTTGGGTGTGCTGTTTTGCCTCATGCCTTTAACCACCCGATAAGTGCATATATCAGACAGCGAGCGCACACCCTGAAGTGTGTTATCGCACTTAGAAAATGGATGCAAAATTAATCTATAGATAAAAAACATGAAAAAGTTACAGGCGTGTGTCTTTGGGGAATAATGCACAGTCATGTGATGTGTTTGCACCAATGGCAGAGTAAGATTTTTCTTTTTCTGTTTTCTTACCCATTTTATAAATAGGATTGTAATTGTCCAGTTTCAGTGCTGGTGCAAATCATTTTTATAATCCATCCTCAAACATTTACTGGCTGAGAGTACTGCTGCATGCTCTGGTCTGAACCCTTTTGTTTACTTTCATTTGTTCCTCCTTCCTTTTGGAATCAGGCTCTCTTTAGCTCATTCCACACAAGCCCTTTTACAGCTTTTTAGTGGCTGCTGCTGGCCCTAAGTACCTACTCATCCCCACTTGACCTGGACTTCCCCCTCCAGGCAGGGCTGGCTAGCCAGGTAGAAGTGGCAGTAGGAGTATTTCAAGTTCAGGGTTGGGGGATGGGGGATCCAGCAGTCTTGAGTGGCACAGCTGTGCTGGAGGAGCATGATGTTGTCATCCACCTGCCCTCGACCATTTTCCCTGTTCTTGCCAACTGCCACACACACACACACACACACACACACACACACACACACACACAGTGGGGCATGGCCTGAAGCAAAGGCTCTACTGTCTGGCTGGATCTGGGCTAGAACCAAGCCCACACACTGCCCACTGGATCTTCTATCACTTGACGTGGGACTGGCACCCCTGATGCTTGTCATTATCCTGCTTGTATGTGGCTCGAACAACTCCAGCCTCCCTGGACCACTAGAGAGCAGTCATGTAGTGACAGTGGCTACACACCCTTCTTGTGTGAGGTACCATTCATGGCTGTTGCCCACTCTAATATCCCCCCCCAAAATAAATGAAGGCCCAGTCTCCAGACACAGACCGGGGTCTCTGGCATGGTACACTAACTCACATCATTGGGTCATCAAGCCAAGGTTTTTTAACCTCCATCGAGCATGTTTTGCAGCCCCCAATCTGCCCCCATCCTGACTGTACCCCCCCCCAGCCACATCACTGACTTCAGTGACATAAAGGTTATGTACCACGTACCCAGTACCACAGGTGTGGTGGGTGGACTGCTTTGCTGTTTGTGCATGGACCTGCGGTGAGGGGGTGCTGACTTTGTACAGGCTGACTAGGGATTTAAAACCCCCATTTTCATTCGAGGGTGCAAGTGTGCAGTGACATATATGCATGCATGTGAGCATGAGATGGCACCCATGCATGCTTAGCATCCAGCAGCTGACCCTCTCCCCATTGGTGTGCACTCCCTGTGCTGCCTTCTAGCCTACACCAGATGACAGTCAAGTAGTGGGCCGCAGTGTTCTCCCACCCTGAGGGAGAAGTACTGTCTTTGGGCCACTCAGTCATCTCTCCCCATAAGGCCTCGAGCTGGCCATGAGTGACCCGAATCCATTCCTGAACCAGGCTCACTGCCGTAGGGAGGGGTAGTGCCACTGTGCCAGCCTTCATGTCCCATTTATATATTTGCCCAAAGAGGTTCTAATTCTTGATGATGAAGTTCTTTAAGGCCCTTGTAGAGTTGCAGTAGAGTTGCAGAAGTTATTTGAACTTCACTGGCTTAATATTTTCAGTTCCCTAAAAATGGCTTTTGGTAGCTGGTAAAATACAGCAGTACACCACATGAGGTTCTTGTTCCCATGACAGCATGAAAAATCTCATTCCGGTGTCCAGGAACATTGAAGCATTGCCTGCTCTTTCAAAATGTAATTATTGCCGCAGAGCCCATCAGTTGATGCCTTTGCCTGTATACTGTCAAGTCACTATGAGTATCCAGCTCAATACTTAGTTCAGTGCTTTGAGATCTTTGTTTATTTATATCCGCCACCCGCTTCACCAGCTCTATGGCTACAGGACTTCCCAAATCAGTTCAGCAGCCCCTGACCGTGCATGCCCTCATTGGTAGTGCAGCCATTCCTGCTCTGCTACCTGTCTCACCAGCTCTGTGGCTACAGGACTTCCCCAACCAGCTCAGCAGCCCTTGACCAGGCATTCCCTCATTGGCAGTGCAGCCATTCCTGCTCTGCTACCCGCCTCACCAGCTCTACGGCTACAGGACTTCCCAAACCAGTTCAGCAGCCCTTGACCAGACATTCCCTTGCTGACAGTGTGGCCATTCCTGCTCCGCCACCAGCCTCACCAGCTCTATGGCTACAGGACTTCCTCAACCAGCTCATCAGCCATTGACTGGGCATTGTCTCACTAGTGCTGTGGCCATTCCTGCTCCGCCACACGCGTCATCAGCTCTACAGCTTCAGGACTTCCCCAGCCGGGCTCAGCAGCCCTTGACCAGGCATTCCCTCGCTGGTGGTGCTGCCATTTCTGCTCCGCCACCCACCTCACCAGCTCTACGGCTACAGAACTTCCCCAACCAACTCAGCAGCCCTTGACCAGGCATTCCGTCACTGGCGGTGCGGACATTCCTGCTCCACCACCTGCTTCACCAGCTCTACGGCTACAGGACTTCCTCAACCAACTCACCAGCCCTTGACCAGGCATTCCCTCACTGGCGGTGTGGCCATTCCTGCTCTGCCACCCACTTCACCAGCTCTACGGCTACAGGACTTCCCCAACCAACTCAGCAGCCCTTGACCAGGCATTCCCTCACTGGTGATGTGGCCATTCCTGCTCCACCACCTGCCTCACCAGCTCTACGGCTACAGGGCTTCCCTAACCAGCTCAGCAGCCCTTGACCGGGCTTTCCCTCACTGGCGGTACAACCATTCTTGCTCCACCACCTGCCTCACCAGCTCTACAGCTACAGGGCTTCCCTAACCAGCTCAGTAGCCCTTGACCGGGCTTTCCCTCACTGGCAGTACGACCATTCTTGCTCTGCCGCCCACCTCACCAGCTCTACGGTTACAGGACTTCCCCAACCACACACAGTCTGATTCCAAGCCGGCATTTTTTCATTTTTGGTGCTCTCAATGCTGCTTCTCCCTGATTGGCTGCCTTCCCACGCTGGAGCTCACTGATTGGTGCGCCCTCAAGCCCTGGACTTTGAGAGCTAACAGCAACCAGGAATTTGCTTCTAGAGCTACCGCTATCTATTTTTTGCTACTTTTGGCTTTGCATCTCAATATATTTCACATGTTAACATCTGTTTATACATCCTCAGTCTGCTTTATTTGCCATGCTAATTGTACTGCTATGCATTTTTGATGTACTGCTTATACTGGTAATTCCTGCTGATTCTTGAACTGCCACATTAACTTTTTGCTCCTGCCTCACCCTTCCTCACTCTACCCTTCCTTCTAAGCTTTCTTTTCCTCAGCCTGATACTCCTACCTACCTCCCCCCTCCTCACCTGGTTCATGGCATTGACCTGCCCTGCTCCCAGTCTCACCCTTCCACTTGATCCTGTTGTCAGACCAAAGTTTCCTCTCTCAGCCGTCCCTCTTTGCTCCCTGTGTCCCTCCCCCCAATTTAACCTTTCTCATTGTCTTCCCTAGCTGGCTCCTACCCCCTGCTGACTTGCGATCATCAGCTCGGACTGTTATCGCCCCCACTTAATTCCTTTCACTGCTGCCCCGCCCCGCCCTCTATCTTACCCCTTTATCTAACCTCAGTTTTTTCTTCTCTTCCCACAGCTCAGCAGCCCTTGACCAGGCATTCCATCCCTGGCGGTGCGGCCATTCCTGCTCCGCTGCCCGCCTCAACAGCTCTACGGCTACAGAACTTCCTCAACCAGGTACAGTCCGATTCCGAGCTGACATTTTTTCATTTTTGGTGCTCTCAATGCAGCTTCTCCCTGATTGGCTGCCTTCCTGTGCTGGAGCTCACTGATTGGTGCACCCTTAAGCCCTGGACAGCAACCAGGAATTTGCTTCTAGTGCTGCTGCTATTTTTTGCTACTTTTGGCTTTGCATCTCAATATATTTCATCCTCCCACCCTTCCCGGTCCCGACCTCTATTAAATTCATATAAGCTCCGCCCTGTACCCTTCCACTTGCTCTGCTATTGGCTTCTCTTATCTCAAGCCAGTCCTAAGCTATCTTAACCCCTTCTCAACCTGCTATAGTGCTACAGACAGCAAACCCAGCCCTGCTTACTCTATTTGTTGTGCAGACCCCTTCCTGCAGTAATGTTCTCTGTCCATGCAGCTCCCCGATCCCTTTTTGCTGAATCTCTTATCATCCTCTCCCTACCATCCCCACACCTGCTCAACAACTCCAAGCCAGGCTCTGCAATCCCCTCCCCGCATACCTCACTACCCCAATTACCCCCTACTACAACCTAGCAATAACTTCTACACCCTATTCTCATGCTTGGACACACTGCCCTACTTGGCCCTCCGCTCCATTCATATCTCTTTGCTACTTACATACTCTTTTGTGTCTCTTCAAATTCCAACTTTCTGCCTTCTGCCAGCCACCTTGCTCCCCCAAAATGGTTGTTCAATCCTGGTGTAAGGGTACCAGGCTCCACTTCATCATAATCTCTCTCTTATTGCTCTCCGTAGGTGATATAAACCTCAACCCTGGCCCTTCGCTAATTAAAACTCCCTCCCCTTCCACCACCTCCTCCTTGCCTTCCTCCCCCACCCTGAACACCCTCCCTGGGGCTAAAGATCCTACACCTTAACATTCAGAGTCTACTCCCCAAACTTGACCTGCTGCACCCTCTTGTAGCAGCCGCTCTCCCAGATATACTTACAGTAACTGAGACCTGGTTTACAAATATGGTCCCTGCTGTGTCCATCACAATCCCTGGTTATGCCGTCACCCACCAGGACCAAACTAGCAGGGGTGGGGGAGTCGCTATCTTCTCCACCGCCTGTCTCCAAGCCACAACTTTCCTATTGACCTCAGTTCCCAAGACCTGTGAAGCCCTTATCCTAAGGCTTTCTCTACCCTTCTCATCCTCCATATTCATTCCAGGTGTGTACTGCTGCCCTGGTCTACACTACACCATTGCCACTGAACTAATCACCACCATCGGGTCCTTTGCCTCCTCAGGTGAGCTCTACCTCCTAGGTGGCCTTAATCTAGATTGGTTGTCCCCCCTCCCTATGTAAAGCTCACACTGACTTATCTGCTCTTAACCTGTCTCAACTAATCATAGAACCTACTCTCCAAATCCATAAATCCCAAATCCACACTCTCCTGGACTGGGCACTCACCTCACACCCACACAGGGTAATCCAGTCCGGCGTGCTGCCTGATGCTGTTAGTGATCATCACATGATCTACTTGGTCAGGAAAATCCACCAACCTAAGGCCCCTCCCAAACTGCTAACTATTCGATCCTACAAAACCTTTGACCCTGCTGCACTACATCAGAACCTAACCCTAGTTGACTGGACCCCTATAGCCTCCGCTAAATCTATTGATCTTGCTCTTGCATATTTCAGAGACAACTTTCTCTCCATCTGGAACAAACATGCTCCCCTTAAGCAAGTCAGAGTTCATGGAAATCACCTTCCTTGAGTCACCTCTGAGCTCCTGGCCTTGCAGCAAGAGCGTGATTTAGCTTGGAAATCTCTCAAATCCACCAAACTCCCTTGCAATCTATCTGACTACTGTACCTTCAGAAATGCCTGCACAAAAGCATCCGGCAGGCCAAATCTGAATATTTCTGGTCCACCTTTAACACTAATATAAATAACCCATCAAAATTTTGGAAAGTAGTCCACTCACATTTCTTGCTCCAAGCTAAACCTCCACCTCCTTTGCTTAAAATTAACAACTATCTCACAGTCGATTATCCTTTGGTAGCTGCTGAATTTAACTCTTACTTCACTTCCTGCACCTCCACCCTGCTAGTCTCCTCCCAGCCCTCCCTTCTACCCCCCACCGTCCCTCCCAGTACCACTGATTACTCTTGAGCTTTACTTTTCGCCAATCACTTCAAATGATACCTTAAAGGCTCTCCTCTCTCTCAGCCCCACAAAAGGAACCTCTCCTGATGGCTTCGACCCAAAGCTGCTCTACTGTTCTGCTCACACTGTTTCCCACCTGCTGGCTGAACTACTCAACCTGTCTTTCCGCATGGCAACTATTCTTGCTGTCTGGAAACGCACAACCATTCTTCCTCTTCCTAAGGGTGGCGATCTCTCCTCTCCTCTCTAGGAAACTACCGCCCAATCTCGCTACTACCCACCCTGGCAAAATTACAGGAACACCTAGTTCTCCCCCAGCTTTCTTCCTTTCTTGCTGACTCCTCATTCTTCACTCCCTTCCAGTCTGGGTTCCAGAAGAACCACTCCACAACTACCTCCCTACTCAGGCTCACAGACTCTATCCAGTCTGCCATGGATAAAGGCCACATGATGTCTGCCATCTTTGTCAACCTTGCAAAGGCCTTCGACACTGTCTCCCACTCCTTCCTTCTCGAAACCCTCTCATCAGCTGGCCTATCAGAGTCTGCCTGTGATTGGTTCAGATCCTACCCGGTAGGCAGAACTCAGTCTGTCAGAATTGCTGACTCTACGTCACCACCATAACTAATCTCTACTGGTGTGCCTCAAGGCTCTGTTCTTGGCCCATTCCTATTCTCCAGTTTCCTAAATAACCTACTGTCAGCCTACTCCTCGTCCCTGATCCATATGTATGCTGAAAATACAGTTTTGTTTGCCTCCGGCCACTCACCCTCCGATATGACTACCAGACTTCAACTTGACTTCAATAATGTTCAGTGCTGGCTAAGTTTTCATCAACTCTTTCTCAATGTCAAGAAGACAGCCTCCTTGACCTTTGGCACAAGGCAGAGACTCTCTCAGCTGCCCTCCCTCCCTTCTTTCTACACCCTTGACAGGACAACTTTAGAGGAGTCCACCTCTTTAAAATATTTGGGTGTCTGGCTTGACCAACACCTTAACTTTTCTGATCATATTGTTGCTATTCTGCAAACATTGCGCCCCAAGTTCGTCGCCCTTTACAAAAACCACAGTTCATTACCACTGGCATGAACTTGTTCAGAAAATGATACTTCCCATAATCAACTATGGTGACACTGTCTATAGTGCTGCTCCCAAGTCTTTCCTTGCCAGACTGGATTCCCTCTTCAGTGCTTTCTGTTACTTTGCCCTTGACTCTCTCCCCCCCCCCCACACTCATCACTGCATCCTATACCATTCTCTAGTGCTGCCTTCCCTGAAGTGCAGGCGTCTCTCGCACTGCACTAAGTTCACTTCCAAATTCTGGTTTGGGTCCCTCCCCTCTTACCTCTCCTCCTCTCTCTCTGCCCCCTCCCACCTTCCTCCCTTTTAGGTCCTATGACTCCCCGCAGTCTTGCCATCCCCTGTCAACACACCTCCATAGGTCAAGAAGCTTTTTCTTTCCTCTTCCCTAAACTCTGGAACTCACTTCCTCCTCTGATCCGACTCTCTTCCTCCCCATCATCCCTCTACCTAGCCCTACACAACTTCTACTCCCATAACTGCTTCTGCTCCTAGCCCCCTTCGCAACCCCCCTGCACCCCACTCTCTACACATATCCTTCCTTCTGTCAGTCCTCAACCCCTTCTTCCCTTTCCCTACCCCTAGACACCCGCTTTCCCTCCATCACTCATCTACTCCTATTCCCCCTCCACCCCCTCACCTTTTCCATTACCCCCTACACTTTGTATCCCCTCATCAAACCCTTACTCATTCTGCCCATCCTCCTATCCATCCCTAAACTTATGCTTCTCCCTCTTCCATGTTCACATTCCCTCCTAGTACCCTCAAACGGCGCTCCAACACCTGTTCAGGCACTGATCCACTTCTTGCCCCTCTCAAATGCATACTCATTCCTCTGTTACTTATCTGTACATCACCTAACACTCCTAGTTACCCTGTAAGAACTGCGATCTCTGCCCCCTTCTGCTCCCCTCCAGTTCTTATTCTCTGTTACTTAGTTATCTACCCCCCTCCCCCTAACTCCCCCTCTCCTTCTGTCCCCTCCAAATTTTCCTGTCTGGTCCTGCCCTCCTTGCAGGGTTTCCTAACATCCTGAAGGGGGGTTCTGGTCCTGGCAACCTTTCCCTCTTCCTTCCCCTCCTCCCCACCCTCTCTCTCTGTTCTTTCACTAGCACTTACTAAAGTCCGGCTCTCAACTCTAAGCACTTCTCTGATTCTTTGTTTTCCTCACCCCCTAGCCTCCTGGCGTCAGGCCCTGATTGTACTATATAAGTTCTCCAACCAACTAATTGTTGCTACTACCTTGGCCTCTGACCCTTGTGTTATAGTGTTGTAGTCTACTACTCTGTTATGTATAGAATTTGCACTGGTATTGTTTGATTTTGCTTTATGTTTGCCTCATCCAACCATTGTACCCCCTCTCTCCCAGGATGCTTCTGGAAATGAGCTGTTCGTCAGCTCATGTTGTCTTTTCTGGTGAAACATTTTGTAAATAAAAATAAGAAATAAATTATGTGTCATATGCTTGCTCTCAAAGGGGTGAGAAAATGTGAAAAGGGCACTGTAGAATGGATAGATTAATTCTGGCTTCACAGCCCCGCCTCCATGGTCATGAAGGTCTTGAGCACTTCCACCTTGACCCCATGACAGGATGTTGAGTTAACACCTCTCATGGCACTACCTGAAGGGGAAATATGAGTTGGTTTCATAGGGGCAGATATCTCAGACCTAGGGGACATGTCAAAGCTCCAGAGCCGTGCAAGAGGTCCTTGGGCTGTGATGGAATGTGGATGCATGGCTGTGGCACAAAGTAAGGAAGAAAAACTATAGGTTAAAAAAAAAAAAAAGTGTTTAGTTCATAGTGCAATACAGCAGGATTATGCAAGTGCTATGAACATACGAAATTGCCAGCAGAAACAGGCCTCATGTTCTGTCGAGTCTACTCGTGTGTGCAGCTAGCCCCTCATCTCGCAGCTGCCCCTGCCCCTTCCCAGTATCCCTTCCCCTTACACTGTCCCAACCCCTCTTGAAACTGCCCACCATCTTACAGGACACTATCTTGTCTGGTAAGGTGTTAAATTTGTCCACCACTCTTTCTGTGAAAAAAATATCTCATTATCTCTCTCTTGAATCCCCTTCCCCTCCAAATCTCAGTCCATGCCCTCTTGTGATCCTCCTCCTTCTCATCTGAAAAATCCCTTCTGTGTTGGTCTTGTTTATCCTCTTAAGATGCTTAAAGGTCTCGATCATATCCCCCTATCCCTCCTCTCCTCCAGTGAATACATATTCAGCCTTCCCAGCCTGTCCTCGTAGGGTTTGCTCTCCAATCCATGGATCATCTTTCTGGCTCTTCGCTGCACCCCCTTCCCCCAACAATCTGATGTCCTTCTTCAGAAATGGGTGCCAGTACTGCATACAGTACTCCAGATGGGTCCTGACCAATGACCTATACAGGGGCAGGATAACCTCCCTCCTTCTGGAGGAGATCCCTCTTGCAGCACACCCCAGCATTTTATTGGCTTTTGCTGCCTCCTTCCTGCACTGAGCAGAGTTGTTCATGCTCACCGTAATGATCACTCCTAGATCCTTCTCCTCTGTGGAGTTCTCCAACTGTACCCCATTCAAGTGATAATCCCTCTCCTGGTTCTTGGCTCCGAAGTGCATAACCTTGCACTTTTTGGCTTTGAACCCCAACTGCCATGTTTCCGCCCACACCTGCAGCTTAGTCAGGTCCTCCTGCAACCCCTTCCACCCCTCCGCATCATCAACCACAGCTCCCATCTTGGTATCATCTGTGAACAGACTGATTGTGGCTCCGGATCCCATGTGAGATATCTGCAATAAAAATCCCAAACAGCAACGGTCCCAGTACCGATCCCTGTGGTAGTCCGCTTGTCACCGCTTTTGGTGACGAGAGGTCCCCCCACTACCACCCTTTGCTGCCTTCCCTTTAGCCAGTTTGTGATTCATTTCACCATTTTTGGTCCCGTCCCCATATATTCTAGTTTACCCCCTAACCTCCCATGCGGCACTGAATCAAAGGCCCTACTGAAGTCCAAATACAAGACATCCATTGCATGGCCCTTATCCAGTTCCCGCATCACCCAGTCGTAGTATTCTATAAGGTATGTCTGGTAGGATCTGCCCACTATAAATCCATGCTGTTGACCATCCTGGAGACCATTTACCTCCAAGAAGCTCACTAGCCTCTCTTTTACTATGGTCTCCATGAACTTTCCCATGAACAGTGTGAGGCTCACTGGTCTATAGTTTCCTGGTTCATCCTTTGGGCCACTTTTGTGAATGGGCACCACATGGGCCATTCTCCAGTCCTGTGATACACATCCCGTGTCCAGGGAGGTATTGAACAGGTCGGCCAGTGGCCCCACCAGGACCTCTGCCAACTCACTTAATACCCTAGGGTGAATGCCATCAGGTCCAGGTGCTTTGTCCACCCTTAATGCCCTCAACCCATCTAACACCCTGCTCTCTGTAATCCCTACATCTGTCGTCCCCACCCCCCCCTCACTTTGGGTATCTGTCCCCCCTTCTCCTGCATGAATACAGAGCAGAAGTATTTGTTCAGTGCCTCTGCCTGCTCTGCCCCTTTCTCCACCCACCCACCCCTGCCCTTAATCCTCACCAGCTGATCCTTGCTCTTTCGTCTCTCTCTGATGTAGCGGAATAAGTCTTTTTCTCCACTTTTAATTCCCTGTACCAGTCTCAGCTTCCTGGATGCCTTGGCCACCCTGACTAATTTGGTAACCTCCCTGGACTTCCCCATGTATGTATCCTTATCTTCACCCCTTCCCAATTTCCTGTACTTTGGAAACGCTGCCCTCTTGGCCCTCACCCCTTCCATAACCTCCTGTGTCAGCCAACTGGGTTTTTTTGCCCTTCCCTTCTTGCCTTTCTTCCTAGTGCAAGACTCTGTTGCCTCCACCAGCCCTTCCTTTATGATGTCCCATTTCTGGTCTGCATCCATGTGTGATTGCATTCCTGCCAGGTGCCTGCCCTGAATTTCCCCCATCTTCTTAAAGTCCACCCCCCCCAACTCAGTCACCCTTGTACCTGTGCCCCCTGTTTCCTTCCCCATGTTGAGCATGAATCACACTGAATAGTGGTCACTGCCAGCCAGTGGTTCCTCCACGTCCAGATTCCTTACAGCTTCCCCGGTATCCAGTACAAGGTCCAGAGTTCTTTCTAACCAAGTCAGAAAGCTGTCTTGAAATGTTTCTAGCAGGACCCACTCTCTTGCACTCATGGTGGATAGAGTGCTACTGTGCTCCCCTTCCTGCAGACCCTCCTAATTTGTTTTGCTAATTCCCTGTCCAAGTCAATTCCCTGAGCCAGTGACCTGTACACCACACCCATCCTCAATGTCCTATTCTTTGCATCTTGGAACTGTATCCATAGTGCTTCTGTCCTCCCCTCCTCCCTTAAGCACTTTATTCCCTCCCTTACATAGATCACCACTCCTCCCCATTCCCCTTAGCCCTATCATTTCTGAATAACCTGAACTCCTGGATCATCATATCCCAGTCCTGGTACTGGGTGGCCCATGTTTCCGTGATGGCCACAATGTCCACCCCCTCCACCACCAAGAGAGCCTGTAACTCCGCTATTCTATTCCTTAGGCTTCTTGCATTCTGTGAGACCATCCTCCATCCTGTCTCTTCCCCTTTCCTACCCCTATTCTTCCCTCCCTGTGCCGCTTCCCCCACTGCCTTTACCCATAACTAGGGGAGTGAGCTCACTAAGCTCCCCTTTCTGGACCCTTTTCCTATCAGCAGCCCCCTAGCCACCCCCACCCTAGTTTAAATCCACTTTTGTTGATATATACCCCTCTATTCCCCGTTGTAGTACTCCCTTCCCCTCCGTGCACAGATGTAACCTGTCCCCTGCATATAGGTCACTATTGCCACAGGTCCTGCCCCAGTCTGACACTAATCCAAGGCAAACATATGGGACTTCAGAGGAGCTGACTTTGATAAGATGGCCAACAGAGTTAAGCTAGCCCTGGCAAAAAGAAACACAGGTGAGGGGTACAGGCAAAGTGGGCAAGCATTAAGGATGCAATACTTGAAGCAACATCCCATTGTGTTAGACAGAAAAGGAAGTGCAAAAGAAGAAGGAAACCACTTTGGTTCTCAAATACAGTAGCAGAAAAGGTCAGAGCCAAAAGGCTGGCCTTCAGGAAATATAAGGGAACACAGCGGGATGAAGATAGGGAGGCATACCAAACTGCCCTAAGGGAAGCAGGGAAGGTAGTAAGGCAGGCAAAGTCCCAAACTGAGGAAACACTAGCACGAACAGTAAAAGAAGGTGACAAGACTTTCTATGGATACATTAGTGAAAGGAGAAAGTCCAGAGGGGGTATTGCTAAGCTTAATGGAGAAAAGGGAGCATGTGAGGAGGAGGACCCTGTAAAGGCATCTATCCTAAATAGATACTTTTGCTCAGTATTTACTGAAGAGAAGGTAGGGCAAGGCCCACAGCTCAGCATCATGGACACAGGGGGGGAAGGAGGTGAGCACTACTCCCCTTCACAAAAGAAAGGGCCCTACAAGAGCTTGCTAAGCTCAGGGTGGATAAGGCAATGGGACCTGATGGCATACATCCCAGGGTACTTAAGGAGCTAAAGGTGGAACTAGCAGAGCCATTAGCAGAACTGTTTAGTGAGTCTCTGAGCACAGGAGAGGTCCCAGAAGACTGGAGAAGGGCTCATATGATCCCGCTCCACAAGAGTGGTAGCAGGGAGGAGGCAGGGAACTACAGACCAGTCAGTCTTACCTCAGTAGTGGGCAAGATTATGGAGGCATTCTTTAAGGAAAGGATAGTGCAACACCTGGAATCCATAGGGGCACAGGATCCAAGGCAGCATGGGTTTACAAAAGGAAGGTCCTGTCAAACTAATCTCATAGATTTCTTTGACTGGGTAACCAGAGTGGTGGACCAAGGGGAAGCAGTTGGTGTCGCTTACCTTGACTTAGCAAAGCTTTTGACAGTGTTCCACATAGAAGATTGATAAATAAGCTGGGTGGGCTGGGTGGTCAGAAGTTGGTCAACTGGGTGGCGGGCAGAAAACAGAGAGTGGTGGTAAATGGTATACAGTCAGAAGAGATGCAAGTCACAAGTGGGGTACCTCAGGGATCAGTCCTGGGACCAGTCCTCTTCAACATCTTCATTAGTGACCTTGCAGATGGATTAGAGGGTAAGGCTTGTCTGTTTGCAGATGACACCAAGATCTGCAACAGAGTAGATGATCCAGATGGGGTGGGCAGAATGAGAAGAGATCTGGATAAACTAGCAAAATGGTCAGAAGAGTGGCAACTGGGATTTAATGCAAAGAAGTGCAAAATCATGCACATAGGGAAGAGAAACCCTGAAGCCACCTATAGGCTGGGAGGGGAGTTGCTAGCAGTCACAAAGGAAGAAAGAGACTTGGGCATTATCATCACTGATGACCTGAAATCATCCAAGCAGACCTCTAAAGCAGTAGGTAAGGCTAGGGGGGTGTTAGGGTATACTAGTAGGGGTATTACAAGTTGTAAGAGGGAGGTAATAATTCCTATTTACAAGACACTGGTTAGGCCCCATCTGGAGTACTGCGTGCAGTATTGGAGGCCACACCTTCACAAGGACATTAACCAAATTGAGGCAGTCCAGAGAAGGGCAACCAAAATGGTGCAGGGACTGCATCAGAAGACATATGAGGACAGATTAACAGAGCTCAACATGTATACCTTGAGCAAAGGAGGGAGAGAGGTGATATGATCTAGGCATTCAAACACCTTAAGGGCATTAACAAGGTGAAAGAGTCTAACATGTTTAAATATAAGAAAACTAGCAGGACAAGAGGACACAGCATGAGATTAGAGGGGGGCCGATTAAGGGGAATGTGAGGAAATTCTTTTCACAGAAAGGGTGGTGGATGCATGGAATGGCTTACCACAATAAGTGGTGGCTATGAATACAGTGCAGGGCTTCAAACAGGCATGGATAGGCATAAGGGAGCAATACAAATGACTATGAATAGATAGGCCACTGGCAGAGCAAAGGCAGATGGCACATTTGTAAGGTAGAAAAAGAAATGGGCAGACTGGATGGGCCTTACGGTCCTTATCTACCGTCAACTTCTATGTTTCTATTCCCTGTTACGGCACCAGTCCCTCAGCTACCCATTGAACTCCTCTATCCTTTTTTTCCCCTCACTGTACTCATACATGGTACTGGAGAGTACCTCAAAAAATGCCTAACCAACTCCTTGAACCTCCCCTTTGCCACCTCTACGATCTCCCCCACCAAGTCGTTTGTACCCACGCCAGGGAGCATAAACAATAAATTAAAACAAATGTAAGTTACTAAGTGCTAGTTCCAAAAGGATACACTACAAGCTGGCCCATCAGTACAGCCCATACTGCTTGCAACAGCAGGGACCCAGGTTCAAGAACTGGCTCAGGTTGTTGGGTTGCCAGTCTGGGAGAGGAGGATTGAGAGTTCCAGGGGATGCTGTCCGCCTCTGGAGGGAAGGATGTGCAAGACCCTGCTGCTGCACTGCCCTCTGAGCCACCACAGGTCATAGTGCAGTGGGAGTCATTTGAGTTAGGGGTGCACTTCTGCTGGACTCCATGATGGCATGCTTTGACATGTGTATGCTTGGAGACATTGGGTGCGTATGTCTACAGGAGACTGAGACCAGAACATGGAAACATCCCCCCCCCCCCAACAACAGTGCAGCAAGATGGTGGTGGCCCGCTCAGGCCATGGTCCACAATACTGACTGCCTTCATCTTGGGAGGACCCTAGACAATGAGAGTTGCTACCTCTCTAAGCAGTGGCTAAGCCCGTTAAGCCCCACCACCAGAGGGGGGGGTGCCAGTGGTCTTTAAGGGGGTAGGTGCCAGAAAAGATGGGGTATGGATGTGAAAAGTTGCCATCAGAAGGGGGCTGCTATGGAAGGCCAGGGGGCATAAACAATAAATTAAAACAAATGCAAGTTACTAATACACAGTGGGTGGTACATTCAGACTGCGCCAGGCTGCGGTGCAAGCCTGGGCGCAGCGTAACTGGGATGTGCCAGGGCGCAGACAGGGTGATATGTAACGGTACTGTGCCATGGTTCAGCACAATTGAATATCGCACTGTGGCCAATTCGTTAATGCGGGCTACGCGCAGCGGCACCGCATCAGCACAAGTGGCCAGAGAAGGGCAGGGGGATGCGCTAGCGCAAGTGCTGTTGCGCTAGGCACATCACCCTTGATATTCAAAAGTGCACATGCAAATGGGGCCATAATGCATGCAAGATGCAAATGGAGCCATTTGCATGTCATTATGGCCCCATTTGCATGCAGGTGCACCCATCCTCGGCGACTTGCCTGGTGCCCTGCCAGGCTGCAGCTGTCAGGGGACCGACGCCCCGCACAAGTGGCAAAGTGCCCCACCACGGCATATGTACTCACGCGAAATGTCCTATATTCTGGTGGTTCAGTGGAACAGAAGCCGAGTCATGTGGCAGAGAAGTATACTATTAGCCTCCTATGTTGGTGGTCCAGGGATCATGCCTCATGATCGCGGGCGCCAGTTATAAAATATTGAAAATTAACTCCATTCTCGATGGTCCAGTAGCCACTCCCTCCCTCTGCCCACTGAGCCTCACCACCCCGCCTCCTCCGGGTCAGCGGCGGAGGCAGCTCCCATTCGGCATGCCGCCACCCGCCCACTGACTGACTCCATACAGTAGGGCTGCACGCCCATTGGTCTCACAACACTGCATACAGTCCATTCACAGTTTCTGACTGTGTAGTACGATACGGCTGTGGACCACTGAGTGTACAGCCCTACTGTACGGAGTCAGTCGGCGGGCGGCAAGGCAGCATGCGGTGGGGAGCTGCCACCCGCTACTGACTGGGGAGCGGGGTGATGGGGCTCAGTGGGCGGGTGGGAGGGGATACCACTGGACCACCAGGGATGGATTTTTTTTAAATATTTATAACTGACGCCCGCGATCGGGCTGGACGCGGTCCACTGGACCACCAGAGATGTAGGAGGCTAATATAATTATACTTCTGCCCTCGATCGGGCTGTGAGTGGTTCACTGGACCACCAGGGATATAGGAGGCTAATATAATTATACTTCTGCCCGCGATCGGGCTGTGAGCGATCCACTGGACCACCAGGGATATGGGAGGGTATTTTATTTATACTTCTTCCCGCAATCGGGCTGCAAGCAGTCCACTGGACCACCAGGGATATAGGAGGCTAAGTTAAGTACACTTCTGCCCGCGACTGGGCATGGAGGGGGCGCTACCATGATGGTGCCGCCGGAGCTCGGGTGGCCACCCACAGCTGGCAGCTGCCGTGTTGCGCCCTGCAATATGGCAGCTCACCTGTGGGTGGCCAGCTGTTGCTCCTTTTATTTTTTGCTCAGTTGTGTGCGGCGCAGGTACGGATTGCGCCTGCATCTGCTCAGCACACCCCGGGCTGAATATCGGGATGTGCGGAGTATGCATGGGCATGCCTCTTCTGCACCACATACATTACTGATGCGCTCCAGTGCATCGATTTGTGCCACACACATTCCCTTTGGAATATCACACCGGGCACATTAGAGAGTTATGCATGATAACTGTGTTGCGCCATGCACAGCCCTTCTGCATATCCCACCCAGTAAGTACAACATCATCATTACAATTCCTGCAGTGGGGAAGAGAATAACGGCCATAGTTTTTGAGGGTTACCCCTTTTAACATGTACAGTAGCATTTTAATATTTGTACAAGAAAGTAAATATGGGGAAGTGGATGAAAAGTGGGATTTAGGTTGGAGGGCATTAATATGGATATCTGAGCTGTGTATGCGCAACACATGACATAACTATATTATATCCTAGTCCAAATTCTACAACTCTTTGTTCAGTGCACTGCAGCATCTCATAGTCGAACAAATGAGCAAGTGCCCACCCCAGTGAACCTGGGTTTAGGAGCAGATTTGGTGCATTCCTTGGGGGAAGGGGCCAGACCTAGATAGCTGCTGCACAGCCATTCATTGTGGCTGTGGGAAGACTGGCAGCTGGTTCAGTCACCACAGTGACTCCTCTGGTTGGGCCAGGAAGTTTGCTTCTGCTGCAGTGGGAAGCTGTTTGTGTGCAGTTGACTCAGACATCAGCAATGCCTGAGGTGGTGGGAGTGAGAAAAACAATTAAAAAAACACCCCGGCTGCCATCTGTGTGATAGCTGGGATCCACCGGCCTGCTCATGTTATGTCCCAATGAATAGGGTATATCCCTGTGGAAAAAGACTGACAGCTGGAAATAAAAATCTATAAAAAAAAAAAAAAAAACGAGCAAGAATACAAACTCTGTACTTCATAACAACATGTTTATTTTTTTAATAAATGTGTTTATTTTGTTAGAATTTTTGGCATGGATTGGCATGCACACTGAGCTGAGGCAGAGTTCCTGATTCATCTAAGTGGAGGTGGACAGGAGCGGCACTAGGGGTGGGTATTAGGGGCTGTATCTCTGAATCTTTATTCAATGACCCCCGAATAAGATTCCAGATTCCTAAAACTAACCCCAGCCTTTGTTTTTTCCACCAGGCACAATGGATAGGGGCGTAAGCCCCTCATCTTTTTGAACGCTAGAAATGCCCTGGGGATTACAGCAGCAGGGAGAAGTACAGCAAAAACAGTGGAATGAGGGCACAATAGGGTATTAGTATGGCTGGCTAGGAGGACCTGAGAGTTCCCCAGTTCCCTGCGTGCTGCAGACTTACATTTCTCTTTTTAAGACACCTGGCAGATTTTGCTAAACTAACAGCGGTAGACTGAATATGTCTAAAAGTGTATGTCCATCAAGAGACCATATGGAGTTATTACAAGTGGAGCGAAGGCCCAGAAGAGAAACAAAACTGACTTGGGGTTCTCAGACCTTGGATCCACCCTTGACGCAACTTCCATTACCTTTGCAGCCACTAGCTTTAGAAAATCTGCTGCCTCCTCCAGTTCTTTCTTTCTCAGATACCACCCTGTTCCAGAGAAACAGAATCACAACTACTAAAAGAATCTGAGATGATTGAAGGGAAAGCAAAAGCCTCAAAAAATGAGGAACAGACAAAGATCCTTAAATAGGAAGAGATATGATAGCTTGCTTCAAAGCAATTGACTTCACAGCCATAGACAGTAAATGAAAAGAAGGCCACAGTGTCTTTGTAAACTGGGGAGTTCGTCGCGAGAGTGCCATAGAGAACACACTAAACCTTATTACACAAACTGTCACTTGCCACTCACTGCAGTTACAAATGCTGATGAACAAAGTTACGGAGCAAGAGAACCAGTCCACCAGAGGAATAGAAAGCTGGCTCATCTACCTGAAGGCCTGGAAGGTCAAGGGGACCCATTCCCATTTTCCAAAAAATTTCTAATGAAAGCAATGGGTCTTGTATATCACAATCAGATCATTCATCTACACCGGGCCCATAGGGTTTTTTTGAACAAGGAGGCAACAGCACTATCTACATATCCTAGATTCATGTTCACCAAACTGCATTGGTTTCAGAATGGAGAAGACATATTAAGGAAAGCCAATCTGGAAGATGGACTTCAGTATAAAGATACCAGATTTCAGGTTTACCCAGACATTTGCAAACCAGGCCTGAAAAAAAAGGAAATCCATTGACCCCATCAGTGGAAAGCTCTGAGCACTGCTCCTACAACAAAACACCACTTCTGTGGTGGCCATGTGAGGTACCGCACTGTCACTGCCAAAGCAGATAGGCTTCTCAGTGACAATGGAGGCAGATGAGATTTGCCGTCACAACATCATTCATTACTAGGAGAGAGCAGCATTGCCAGATGTAGTGATATTGTAGTAGTCTAATCTCTAAACCGATTTGGCCCACTAGTGAAACTGATGGGGAAAACAGCAGGAGGAATTGTTGACCACCGAAGAGACACTTACCACATGATTCTACATTAGTTGAGCAGGTGGGAGCAGAAGTTTACTTATCGGTCTCCTGCCACGACACACTAAATAGCCTAGCTGGGACTATGATTTAAACAAGATCCAAGCTTGCTACTGCAGGCGAGAACTCTGCCTAACTGTGTAGATTGGACCTGTTGACATTAGGCTGTGTAAGAATGGCCTCGTAGACGGAAAAGAGATTGGAATTCAAAAGAATGCAACATAAAGGGAAGGTATTACTATTAAATCCTGAAATGCCTCACCAAGTTGAAAGTTCCTCTCTCTTTCTTAGCACATACTATAAGATCTGCTGAACTATTTGCATTTAACTATGATTTGGAAAAAAATCAAGAAGGGCAAATTTGAAAAAGAGGGGAAGAAGTAAAAACATTCAAACATAATGAAAAATATAAGGAGAGCTTTCAGTGAACTACTGTGAACTATTAATGCAAGAGATTGGTTACTTTATCCCCTAGTAAAGTTCTGAGAAATTGTTTTCAAGTTCAGTCATCTTTTTATACTGGTGATTCATTCCCTTCTTTTGTACCGTTGCTCTGTGAAACTTGGTTGCAGTACACTATTATTAATTCATCTGAAGGAAAAAGTGCAGGTGAGGGGAGAGACGGCATTGGATATATAAAGAAAAATGAAAGAATGGGAGATCGAAAACTTTGAACTGTGGCATTGATTACCAGGCACATTCCCGATGTTTGACCCAAGATATAGAAAGTGATTTGTTAAAAATACAATTGCAAGACTGCAAGTACTTATAAGCTGTTATGAGGAGTCATAATATAACTAAGTTACAGCCATAGTTAGAAATATTATTTGCAAGTCTGCAAGAAAGCATTCAAGTAGTCATAATTTGTAATTTATAGAAACAGTCAATGAGATGGCACAGCTTGTCATAGCATGACAAGGTAAATATATACAAAACATGTAAAAAATTAAAACATATATAACATTAAGTGAAAATTGCTCTGTGGTCTATAACAAATTTCTCTGCATTTTTTTGCATTCTTTTTTCTTTTAGCTCTGGTAAGAGATCTCTATCTGGTTTGACATACAGCACAGAAAGTTCTGGGCGCTCGTGATGCCCAGTGAGGGTAAAAATCAAACTTTTTTTGGTGCCTTTTTTGAAAATTCTTTCTACCTTTTGTGTCGCCAGACGAGTGCTGATAGTTTTTGCACTACTTATGTGAGCAGCCAAATGCTATGTTCTTTGCCTGTTTCACTGTGCACCTTAAGAGACTGGACTAATAGTAATTTTTATTCATCTAAACCGAAGCCTTAATTTGTGCTTGGTGCTTTTAAAAAACTGTATGTAACTGCTGCCCAGATAGGTTCTGTAATTTCTGTTTTTAACACTGCCCAGATAGTCTCTGCAATTACCATCGTTCTGCAGTCAGTATTGTTTTTACTTTAAATAGAGGTGCACCTTGCAGAGATTAGGTTAATTACTTCAGTAAGCTGAACTATTGTGAATTTAGCTATGCTTAGGCACCTCTAAACTAAGCTGCATAGGGTAATTTCACTGTGCAGCACAGGGCTCTTTCTACCCGCCCATAGCCTTCTGTTAAAGCTTGTCCCCAGTCCAAATTCATTGCTGCACACTGCAAATTAGTCTGTGACCGCTAGACAAATCAGCTGGCTCTGAACAAAAGCTTTGCACAAACTTAGGATAAATCTCGGCCATTAATTTCAGCTTCGGGGCAATTCGGGAGCACTGTTGTAACACTAGCTGGAATACATTACCTTCCCAAAACAGTGGTTAAACTGATTTTTCTCCCACAGAAAGCTACAATCTGCAAATCTCTGACCTGAACTGCAGTCTGAGCTTGTCGGGGCCATCTTGATTAGGCTGGGATTTCCATCTCCTCTGCAGAGTGCTGTCATGAACTCCCCGTTACAGTCACACCTCAAACTTATCTTGGTCTCTTTTCTCTGTCTCCACAGGGCTGCAGTTTCTTTTGGGCTCCCCTGAGGGAAGCTTTCGGGTCGCGAGGGCAGGAGAACACAGCCCTCCCCCACAACCCACTCGGAGCAGCAGACAAGGTACGAAGTGAGGAGCAGGTCGCTTGCTTGCCTGCAACGGCTGAGTATTTGACCCCACCAGCGCTGCACGCAGGCTGCCCCACTGCCCTCGCCACCACCCTTGGTCAACATCGAGCTTTATAGGAATTATCATGTGGTTGCCAGAACCAATCCATCAACTTTCCCACCTACAGGTTATTTTCGTTTGCCACTAGTGGCCGCTACACTCATAAACTCAGTGCTGTACTGCTAAGTTTTACCAGCTGATCTCCAACTCATCCAGCAGACTTATCACTGCCTCAGGAGTTAAGAGGGTACCAGGGCCGCCTTGCCCACCACCCAACCACGCAGATGGCCGCCCCCCGGCCCCCCGAACCCTGTTTTTTGTGATAGCATACAAGGGTGCTGTCAGCTCTCTTCTGCACGCCATGGACTGCCAACTAATCTTATATTGCACTAACCTGCCCCTGTCCTGGCTGATCCTGGCAGCTCACAGATTGGGAGGACGAATCCTGTTTCTGATACTGCTACTATGCTTACATGGGGTATCTACCTCTGTTCCAATCAACAACCACCATGGAGAGAATACCTCACAACACAACGACTTTACTTTCTCTAACCAAACTGCCGAAACACAACATGTGTGTGCTCATACCACCCTTATCCTTCTTTTTTTTTTTAACCATGTGTTTATTCTCCTGCCTTCCCCACGTCGGCCCCTCTCTTCAGGGCTTCAGTGATGACCTGCCCTTGGAGTCCTTCCAGGAAGTACCCGCATATATTGGTACCCGCTTGTAAGCCCTGAATCCACCGGATAACCCCTCGGCCAGGGTAAAGGAGCCGCACAATACCTCTCCAGACACATGTGTGTGCATGCAGCCTGCACATGGAGCCCCTGGAACCCCCCCCCCGAGCACCACCCTCCGAGGCCCGTCTACTGGCGCTGACATAGGAGCATTTTCCACTTTTTCGTTCCGCCCCAGAACATCTCGTGCAATGAGAGCCAATGAGTCAGGGGACGCAGGAGACATGCCCTCCCTCCGGCTGGCGCCCCCCTCATTCACTCTGCTTCCTCCTGCACCTACCACCGGGCAATCCCTCAGGTGGTGGTATTGCATTGAGGTCCGCAGATCCCCCCAGAGAAGGAGAGAGCTGCCATCGGGCACTCAGTCCTTCCTCCTCCCCTGCTGACCCCCGGAGGCCCATGCCTGCCTCAATCCAGGTCGCCAGTGTGGCGCGAGGTGTGACGTCCAGCACCTCAGCGCTACCAGGCCGGCCTACCCTTATCCTTTTGAAGGATTGTAGCTACAACTCGTTTCATATGCTCAGAAAATAGAAAATGACACATCTGGTTCATCTCCCATTCCACACTATTAAACTGTGGTTTCTCCTACTCCTCATTGTCCTATTGTCAGGGAATGTAGAACTTAACCCTGGCCCCTCTTTCCACCACTCTCCCACTGACCTATTGGCTGTCTCAGGAAAAGGACTTCTCATTGCCCATATGAATATTAGGAGCATTACCAGGCACTTTTCTGATCTCGAGGCATGGACGAAAGTGTACAATCCGGACCTACTCTGCCTATCTGAAACATGGCTCAAGCCTCACATCCCGGACTCCTTATGTTCCTTGCCCAAGTACTCCTTGATACGGAGAGATAGGCCTTCCCCAAAACGTGGATGGGGTCACTCTCGTCTATAAAAAAACATTCTGATGTTACGGTCTGCTCACCCACCGGCTCCCCTTCAGTCTGTGAGTCCCAACACACAACCATTGTCCTTGGTGAAAAAAAACTCCACATTATCTGCACCTACATCCCGCCCACTGGAGGTATCACAGGTCTTCAGGATTTACTTAATCAAACTGTCACAAACGCCAAGCAAAACGAGGCCATAATCTTAGGTGACTTTAACCTAAACTGGCTGAGATGAACTCACAGCACACTGCTGACGCTGATGCAGAGCTATAACCTGCACCAGATCTTAACTGAACCCACTAGAACCACCCCTTCTCTAACTACCTCCACCCTCATAGACTGGGTACTGGTGAATCGCCTTGACCATGTGCAAACTGCAGGCATCTTGGCAGATGCTATCACAGACCACTCACCCACTTTCTGTGTATGGAGCCCGGAGCCTGCTCCCCAACCCCCTCCACGCTACATCACAGTTACCAACTTTGCCAAACTGCACGTGGAAGCTTTCCTCTATGATATATCCTGTATCAACTGGTCTGACATCTATCACTCCCATGATGTTCAAATAGCCCTTGATATTGTCATTGATAATTTCACAGCACTCCGGGATAAACATACCCCGAAGGTCACCAGAAGGGTCAGGGGTAAACAAACAAGATGGCTACACAAGGACCTGCTGGCTAACCTGCGCTCACGGGACAAACTCTGGAAGAAGTATAAAGTGTCCAGATTACCGGAGGATTACAATACCTACAGGGCCTCTTGGAGTGCCTGCAAAAAATAAATCAGAACAGCAAAGAGCATGTACTGCAAGGAACTGCTCACAAACTCTGCTGGTGACCCTAGAACATTCTGGGCACACATCAAGACCTTTCTTTGGGCTGCTCAGTCATCGACCCCAGGGGATATGATCCTAAATGGTGTACATTGCAACGACTCGAACACTATAGCGAATGCTTTTAACAGATTATTCACGGACCTGTCTCAGTACACCTCGTCCTTCGCTTCACCTCCCACAGCATCTCAGCCTTATTGCACACCCCAGAGATCTGCATCTGGTGCTGACCACTGCCAACTACTACCTCCCCTTTCCACTTTAAAGCTATATCTAGAGCCGAGGTCCAAAGGCTATTGCAAAACATATCTGACAACACTAGCCCCGGCTCAGATTCACTCGAGCCACGACTCCTGAAGCTAGCGGCACTATTGATTGCCTCGCCATTGGCCAGGATTTTCACTCTCTCTCTCTCTCTCTCTCTCTGCATTGTCCCAGATCTCTGGAAGATTGCCTGAGTTACACCTATCCTTAAAAAAGGAAACCCAAAGGATATCAACAACTACAGGCCCATAGCCATCCTCTCTGTGCTAAGCAAGCTACTGGAGAAGCTTGTTGCAACCTAAACCATTGACTATCTCACAAAGAACAACCTTCTCTCAGACATTCAGCATGGTTTCAGAAAAGGACACAGTACCTCAACCGCTCTTCTCAAATTCTCCGCCGATGTACTCTGCAACATGGACAAATGCCTACTCACAGGAGCAGTATTTATCGATTTTTACCAAGGCTTTCGATCTTGTTGACCATCCCCTGCTTCTCTCAACCCTGCATAAACTTAACTTCTCATCCTCGGTAGTTGACTGGTTTAACAACTACCTATCAAACAGATTCAACTTGTTAAATTCAACTCCGCCCTCTCAGATGTGACCAGCACTGACATCAGAGTACCCCAAGGCTCCATCTTGGGACCCTTTCTTTTCTCACTATACATCAACAACATAAATTATGCCATACTCTCCTGCTCAGCTATCCTATACGCTGATGATCTCGTCCTCTACTCCAGAGCTGACAAAGTTAACATTATTAATGAAAACCTCTCCTCGGATTTCAGGAATGTGCAAACATGGCTAAATGCTAATAAGCTCATCCTCAACACTAAAAAGATCCAAGCCATGCTATTTGGCACTGCCCCCAAACTCAGGGCCTGTAAGGAACCCCTTCTAGTCCATGACTCTGGGGGGGCTTTCATCGACTGTGTTACATCCTTCAAATACCTGGGAGTCCTCCTTGATTAATCCCTTGACTTCAGCCTGCACATCCAGTCAACCTGTAAAGCAACAGATGCCAAACTTGGAATCTCCTACAAGACTTGTCACCTTCTAACACCATGTGCTAAATTGGCAGTTGCCAAGGGTATTCTGCTTCCAGCGCTGACATATGGTGTCTCCACTTTTGCTAATGCCCATAAATTGGCTGTCGTGTATAACAACATATGTCGGTATGCCTCCTCTTCCCATCGCCTCAAGCACCACTGCACACTGTATAGCGACCCAGGCTGGCTCTCTCCAACTGCCTACCAACTATACTCCCTAGGGACCCTCATACATTCTGTAATCCGTAACCAAACCTCCTCCTCCTCCCTTGCAGCTTTACTTGTACCACAGACACCTGCCCACGGACTATGCTTGGCAAACAAATTTCTACTTATCGTACCCAGGTGTCTTACTTCAAAAGGCTCTGGAGCATTTCACTGCACCACCCCGGCCACCTGAAACTCCTTCCCTCTTGCCCTGAGGCAGGCTAACTCCCACCCAGTCTTCAAAAAATAACTATATCGCCACCTATCCCGGGACCCCTGCACATGCTTTCATCCCACTTAATGCCTCACAGCTAACCACCCTATTTCGTCCAAGACACTGCTGCACTTCTAAACAAGCTTTGCTATAAAATGTCTTTATAGCTGCCACTTAGCCCAGTTTCAGTTGTTATTTGCATGTACTAATGTCGCTTTTGTCACCTCTGCATAGCTATATGTATTATCTCGAGACTGTCTGACTTGATCTGTATTCTAACCTGCCTGTACTACATACTATGTATTGTATTATCTCATCTCATTTTATGTATGTATTCTCCCAGGTCGTGCCTGAAAATAGTCAACCTTGGCTAGCGCACCTAACCCGGTTAACAAAAACTAAATAAATAAAATTATATCACAAGACACCTGTTAAGCTCTCTAGTAGCAAAGGCATACTCCCCAGGGGAGAGTTTTACTTCTGTCTTGTGACACAAAAAAATATCAATCAATACTGCCAGCTCTGGTTTTTACCTTCATTGGACATCAGGAGTGCACAAAACTTTCTGTGCTCTATGTCATGAAGAGTTTGTCTTCAGAGCAAAGGCTGCCATTTGCATGTCCTGCCTTGCTGTGTTTCATGATCTGTCTGGTATGACACCTCTGTCTTTGGATTTGCAACTGGTAAAGCCGATGGCAAGAAGCTAAGGTAACATCTTCTCTCTCCTTCATTTTCTTCTGTCTGTAAAATGATGTTTTTGTTTTTCTTTTAGTGTACTTCTTGTGGATATGGCTTTCTAACAGACATAAAAAATATACAGTGCGTAAGTACTAGCAGTAGTAGGCTTATTTCTAAGCAGCACCCTTCCCTGGTGGGCAAGTTTCTTTACCAAAAGTGCAGACATTGCAATCAGTCAATGAATAAATAAACAGATAAATATCGTAAATCAGCAATTAAATCACTTTAAGACTTATAACACTCATAAAACTCAGCTGGGAGGGACCTAAACCGGAAGAAAAATATATCTATACAGGCTTGATCTCTCTTAAAGGTCTCCACTATGGGGGCCTCTGTGAGGGCCCGCAGGAGCAAATTCCATAAGGTTGGACCCACCACCTCGAAGGTGTTGCCCGAGGTTTTCAGCCTGGCCCTCGGTACAGCTAAGAGGCCCACCTTCGTGGAGTGAAGAGAGTACAAGGGCATGTAAAGATGCAGGAGGTCTAACCAGTAATCAGGACCCTACCCTTGTAGGGCCTTGTAAGTAAGCAGACCAACTTTAAAGGAGTACGCCACTTAACCAGCAGCCAGGGCAGCTCACACAGCATTGGGGGGTGACTCAACCTTGAAAGGCCTGTCAGCAGCCTAGCAGCTGCATTGTGCACCAACTGCAGGTGCCATAACATACCTCCTCTGACCCCAAGGTACAGAGCATTACAGTAGTCAAGCAGAAACATCACAAACACATGCATCAGTGTTGCCAGACCATGGGGGGGGATAAGGGATCTAATCCTGCTGATGTTTCTCAGATGATAAAAGCCTCTCCAGACAACAGCCAACATCTGAGCGTCAAATATTAATCCCTTATCCAGAATGAATGACCACCAGATTTCTTACCTTGGTGGCATCTACAAGCCTCGCTGAGCCAAAGCCCAGACTCGTTCTTGGCAGCCATCACCCTCCCCCTACGACTTGGTTCGATTAACACCTCACTCTTGTCAGGGTTGAGCCTCAGCCAGCTTGATGACATTCCCTCCCGGATCTCAACGAAGCACTAATTAAACAATAAGACACGACAGGGTGTGGTATATCATGGGATATCGTCATGCCTTGGGTGGTTGGGCATGATGCCGTAGGCCGAGTACATCCAACCACCCGAGAAGTGACGATATCCCATGATATACCACACCCTGGAGTGACTTATTGCTATTATGAACTTAGTTTCAAGTTTTTTAAATAAAAAAATTAAAAGAAACAGGTTTTAAAATGTTTTATGAATGAGTTTTTGGGTGGTGTAAGAGTACATTTTGAAAAAATAGTTCTCAGACAGTAGAGAGCAAGGAGGCTGGTGGCGCCAGAACTTTTTTGAAGCAGTGATGATGTAGCCCGATATCATTTCGGCTTCAAAGAGCTCTCGGCCAATCAGATTCCTCTATTTACGATCCTCAGTTCATAATTAAGCACATCAACTATCAGGCATCCCGGGTGCAAAAGGCAGGTACAGCTGGGTATCCTCTACATAACAGTGAAAATCCAGATCATTCCATCTAATGATCCCTCCCAGGGGCATCATGTACACTGCAGACATGGGTGAGAGGACCGAACCCTGGGGAACACCACAGCGCAGGGACACGGGGTGAGGAGAAATTCCTCAGCACCACTCTCTGTGTCCTGTCCCTGAGGTAGGACTCAAACCAATAGATGACTCGGCCAGTGAGACCTACGTATTCCCTCAGCTGATCCTACGACAAGCCATGATCTACAGTGCCATAGGCTGCGGAGAGATTGAGGAGGGCAAGAATTGACCATTTCCCTCTGTCTCATGACCTGAGAAGTCTCAGGGCTATGCTTAGCCCTGAACCCAGACTGGAGAGGCTCAGAATGTACAAACATATGAAAAACACCTGCAGATACAGGTCCTAAGGTCTATTAAGTCTGCTCGAGTGTGCAACTATCAGATATTACTCTGCAGCTACCCCCCCTCCCTATACAGTAGTGACCTTTCCTCTGACCCTGTCCCACCCCTGCTTAAAACTGCCCACCGACTTTAATGATACCACCTCCTCCGGCAGTGCATTCCACCCTGCCATCACCGTTTCCATGAAGTAGTGTCTTATTTCCCTCTTGAATCTTCCCCCCTCCAATTTCAGACTGTGCCCCCTAGTGTCTCTCCCTCCTTTTAATCTGAAAATCCCCTCTGTACTAACCTTGTTATGGCCCTAATATATATTTTTTTCCCATCATCTGTTTATACTCCTTGAGTGCACTGAGGGCAGGAACTCCGTCCCGCACCTCCCATCCGCCAGTCCGACCATCCCCAAGACACCCCCATGGATTACCCCCCATGGTGGGGTTAGGAAGGAAGCTACCTCTGTACCTGGAGCACAGTCCAAATCCAGGGAGGCCACAATGATGGACCGGGGGAACAGGGGTAGGACCTCATGGAGCCCCCAGCCGCCATTTTCTGCTTTTCTGTTCCCCTCCCAGCGCAATGTGTAGCGCATGCATGTGGGGACACACGCACGCCAGCTGCTGGTCTCCCTGCCTGCATTACCCTCCAGCCCCGACTAGAGGGTGATCAACGGGCAGGACGACGATCCCTCCCTGAGAAAGGAGAACAGTCCTCCGGATGCTCAGTCCTCTCTCGCCCCTGCCAGTCCCCAACGGCTGGGGCTCGTTCTCGAACCCGAGTCACCGGTGTAGCACAAAGTAAGGCTTCCAGTTCCTCATCCCTCTGCACCACCGGGTCAGGCCTGCCCCTCATATTTTTGAAGGTTTCGATCATATCTCCTCTATCCCTCCTTTCCTCCAGGGAGTGTGTGTTGAGCTCCCTCAGTATGTCCTCGTAGGGTTTTTCCTCCACTCATGTGATTATTCTGGTTGCTGTGTGCCGGACTCCCTACAGCAGCTTGACATCTTTCTTTAAGTAGGGACGCCAGAACTGCATGCAGTACTTCAGGTTCGGTTTGACTAGCGATCAGTGCAGTGCTAAGATAACCTCTCTCCTCCTTGTGGTGATTCCCCTGGCAATACACCCCAACATCTTATTAGCCTTAGCTACTGCCTTTCCGCACTGTGCCGAATGGTTCATTTGCCCTGTGATTAGCACCCCAAGATCCTTCTCCTTCTCCTCTGTAGTGGATAACTGTACCCCCCCCCAAAGTCTGTAGTAAAACTTGTGGTTCCTGGCTCCCAAGTGCATAACTTTGCACTTTTTTGCATTGAAACCCAGCGTCCGTATGTCTGACCAGTGTTCAAGTTTATCCAGGTCTTCTTGCAGTCCTTGCCTCCTCTCTGTGTTGTCCACCACTGCACCTATCTTTGTGTCATCTGCAAACAGGCTGATCTTATTGCTAACCCCATCTGCTATGTCGGCAATAAATATGCCAAACATCACTGGACTCCGCAATGATCCCTGTGGAACCCAACTTGTCACAGCCCTTTGAGATAGTTCCCCACTTATAACAACCCTGTACTGCCTATCTCTCAGCCAGTTTTTGACTCCACCATCCTCTCCCCCACTCCCAGGTCCCCCAGCTTGCTTACCAACCTCCCATCTGGCACCGAATCAAAGACTTTGCTGAAGTCCGAATACAGGACATCCACTGCCTGGCCCCTGTCAATTGCCCTTGTTACCCAGTCGTAAAAGTCAACCACGTTTGTCTGGCAGGATCTACCAGCAACAAACCCATGTTGCCTGTCATCATGGAGACCATTCTCCTCCAGAAAGGCTACCAGCCTCTTCTTGAGGATAGACTCCGTGAGCTTCCCCACAATGAAAGTGAGCCTGACTGGCCTATAGTTCCCTGGCTCATCCTTGGGCCCACTTTTATGGATGGGCATCACATTTGCCATCCTCCAGTCCTGAGGCACACAACCAGACCCAAGCGAGGTACTGGATAAGTCCGCCAGTGGTCCTGCCAGGACCTCTGCCATCTCCCTCAGCACCCTGGGGTGTATGCCATCTGGGCCTGGTACCTTGTTTACCCTCATTGCTCTAAGACCTTCTAGCACTCTGCTCTCTGGGATTACCCTCTCCATAAGCTCCGCCCCACCTGTACCCACTGCTCCCTTCTCCTGTGGCATTTGCCCAGGCTTCTCTCTGGTAAACACAGAGCAGAAGTACTCATTGAGTACTTCCACCTTCAAACAGCATGAAGTCTTGCTATATTATGACATATGCAGTTTGTCCCAACCTTAGAACTGCTCCGGAGGTGAAAGAGTTAAAGTCCATGCCAGGCATGGAACTTAGAGCTCGAGCTCGGTTGAAAAATCTATCTGTTGTTCTTCAAACTTAAACTGTCAGATTCTTTATTCCGCCTCACTGAACAGTCGCTCCGGAGATTCCTCCTTCTGTTCGGTTCATTTTGTCGGTTAAAGTATAAAAGTTTTCGTTTTTTTAACCGAAATTAAACCACAACCGGTCGGTTCAAGCTCTATCTGTGGTATTGTAAGTACTAGATAGGTTTTATATTTTATTTCTGTGTGGAACTTGTAAACATTTTCATCGGTTCGGTTTGAACCGATCAAGTTACTTCTATTACATTACAGTCTTTTAGAAGTGCGGTTCCCGGTTCTTATCGGTTCTAAAAAAAAAAGGATTTAATTACGTTTTTCCACGACCCGTGACACGGTTGGGAACTGATAAGGGAGTCTTGCTTGGCAGGTTGCCGTAAATGGGCAAGTTTTTGGTTAGGCTGGCACTATGTCTGAGAAACCCAAAGGAAAAACCGGGCCCACTGGGTTTCAGCACTGTGTTGTATGTGGGGAAGCCTTTGCCAAGGCTGACCTCCACACCACATGTGTTTATTGTCTGGGGTTTGACCACCTCAATTCAGACTGCCAGATTTGCAAGGGTTTTCCTGCAGCTACCCTGGATAAGAGAGTTGGTAGACTCAGGGAACGGGAGGCCAAAAAGTCCGCTGACCCGGATGGCCAGCCTGGTTCGGTTTCAACCGAACCGGAGGGAGTGCCCTCTGACCAGGGCGATACTTCTTGGGTCAAAAGGAGAGCCGACTCTGAGGAGTCGGTTCCAACAAAGAAATCTAGAAAATCAGCTGGTGTGGAGTCAAAACTTCCCTCTTCAACTGCTGAAGAAATAGCTAAAGCAATAAAAATTGTTCAGTCACTCTCCCCCGGTTCCGACCGAACCGGCATCATCAGGTAAGCGCTCGGTTCAGCCGGTTCCTTCGGTTCAAGAGTATTATTTAGAGGAATTTTATGAACCAGAGGAGGGGGAAGAGGAGTATGAGGAGAGTGAATGTGGGTTTGAAAGTTTGGATGTGCCCACTGAACCGGACATCTCTCCAGACAGACCTTCAGGAGTGTCTCTCTCTAGGCTTTCTGAGTCCCCTTCTCATTTCTTGTTTTATAAAAAAGTGGCTGAAACCCTCCAGCTCCCTATGGAGGAAGCTGTGGATGATCAGGAAGAGCCTGATTTTGTAGAAATGATGGATATCCCAGAGTCTAGGAGACTGTCTATTCCTCTGCATAAATCATTTTGGAAACAGACAGTAAAGATTTTAAAAGCTCCTCACACCATACCTCCTGTTGGTAAAAGAATGGACAAAAGGTATGCATTATCAGGCTCTGATACGGAGTTCCTTACACAACAATGCAGCCATGTGGGGGTGGTGCAGGCTGCAGCCTGTGACAAGGCAAATGTTCCCTTAGCCTTTCACCCCCTGACAAGGACTCCAGAAAGATAGATGCCATGGCAAAAAGGAAAAAATTACTCACCTTAGTAATGTTGTTTCTTCTAATGAAGTCTTGCTATATTATGACTAATGCAGTTTGTCCCACCATTAGAACTGCTCCGGAGGTGAAAGAGTTAACTTCCATGCCAGGCATGGAACTTGGAGCGTGAGCTCGGTTAGAGAAGCTCTGTCTGGAGGATTTCAAACTGAAACTGTCAGATCTTTACGAGCAAAACTCACTAAGGTTCTGTGGGAAGCTGTAACCTACACTAGCCAACTGGCTACTTAAATATTAACACATTTTCCTGGTCCCAACACTAAGACTCAAGTCAGGGGACCAGAAAAATAAGATAAGACAATATAAAACAAACACCCAAACACCCCAAAAGAAGGGTGGAAACAAAAAATGGGCATCAAAAAGTGCAAACACTGGAATGCCCACCCATACCCCAAGTAGAAGTTCTGAGAGGGCAGGCTGGGGAGTCATAATATAGCAAGACTCCATTAGAAGAAACAACATTACTAAGGTGAGTAATTTTTCTTCAGACAACATGAAGTCTTGCTATATTATGACTAATGCAGAATACACAGCAGTACCTCCATGGAGGAGGGACAGAACCTACTTAGGAAATAGGTTTGAAGCATGGTTGTGTTAAACCGAGCATCCCTCCTGGCCTGGATATCCAGGGAGTAATGCTTGGTGAAAGTGTGTACCGTTTTCCAAGTAGCTGCTTGACATATCTCTAAGATAGGGATGTCTCTGGCAGCAGCTAGAGACGCAGCTGTACCTCTGGTAGAGTGAGCCCTCAGGCCTGAAGGGGGAACCTTTCCCAGTTTTTGATAGCAAAATTGGACACAGGAGACAATCCACCTGGCAATGGATCTCTTAGTGGCAGGTTTCCCTTTCCCAACCTCACCATAAGTGAGAAAAAGTTGGAGGGATTCGAACCTGTGACCCTTGGTACGCTCTATATAGTAACTTAGGGCCCTCTTAACATCTAAGCTGTGCAACCTCCTCTCACCAGAGGAGGAATGATCAGTGAAGAACACTGGAAGGGAGACAGATTGATTAAGGTGGAAATCTGAAACCACCTTAGGCAAAAACGTCCTGTTAGTCCTGAGGACTACCTTATCCCTGTGAAAGGAAATAAAGTCAGTCTCCACTGACAAAGCTTGTAACTCACTTATGCGCCTGGCAGAAGTGATGGCTACTAGAAAACAGTTTTCCAAGTCAAGTACTTAAGCTCTGCCAAGACAGAGGTTCAAAAGGGGGTTGCATCAGCTGAGCAATGCAAACATTAAGATCCCAGGCAGGAGCAGGGTCCCTGAAAGGTGGATTAGTATGAAGTAATCCTTTGAAAAACTTGGAAAATACAGGGTGAGCGGAAAGAGAAGAGGGCTTTCCTGCTGAAATAAAAGCAGAGACAGCTGTCAAATGCACTTTCAGGGTAGCTGGTCTCAGTCCCAAAGAATTAAGATAGACCATATAGTCCAAAACAATGGGCAAATCAGCAGATTCCGGGGAAATATGCTTCCCAGAACACCATATGGAAAACCTTTTCCATTTAGAGTTATAAGTAGCCCTAGTGGAAGGCTTCCTAGAAGCTTTCAGGATTTCAAGAACACCTTGAGAAAGGTGTAGGTCAGCAAATTCTAACTCCTCAAGAGCCAGGCCTTGAGGTTGAGGGATTTGAGATTGGGATACCAAACTCTCCCCTGGGCACAAGTTAACAGGTTGTGGTTCCTGGGGAGACACAGGGGAAGATGGACTGCTAAGGACAGAAGGAGTGGGTACCAGGGCTGCCTGGCCCAATCTGGAGCAATCAGAATCATCTTGCAGGGCTGAGATCTGATTTTGACTAGCACCTTGAACAGGAGAGGGAAGGGGGGGGGGAAGGCATATAGAAACTTCCTTTCCCAATTGAGGAGAAAGGCATCCAGGGGGACTGAGCCCATCACTGGGGGCCTGCAACAAAACAGTGGAAGTTGATGATTGTCTGGGGCTGCAAAAAGATCTATCTGAGGGGTGCCCCATCTGGCAAAAACTATCTCCAGTACTCGGGGATCCAGTGACCATTCGTGATGGCCCTGGGAAATCCTGCTGAGAACATCTGCCAGGACATTGTCCTTGCCTGGGAGGTGAACTGCTATGAGGGAAGTGTTCAGGGAATAAGCCAGAGACCACAACTTCATTGCCTCGGTGCACAAGGCCGAAGACCAAGTGCCCCTGTTTGTTGATGTACCACATTGTAGTGGTGTTGTCTGTTCTGACCTGTACCACTTTGTTCTGAACAGAAGCAGAAAAACCTGAAGTGCTAGAAAAACAGCTCTGAGTTCCAACAGACTGATGTGGAGCAGAGATTCCTGAGGGACCACAATCCCTGGGTGGAGAGGTCGCCCATGTGAGCTCCCATCTCAAAAGGGACGATCTGTAGTAAGGGTCAAGGAGTGAGATAGAGGGATGAAGGGGACCCTTGTCTCAGATTGCTCTGATCCTGCCACCACTGAAGGGGCCTGGATCAGGGTTGAGTCACTGGGATCAACTTGGATAGGGATCTTTCTTTGAGACCAAAAGGCTCTCAAGTGGAACTGAATGTCCCTCATCTGAAATCTTGCTCCTTGCACTACAGCTGTGGAAGCAGCCATGTGCCCTAGGAGCTGTAGAAATGCCTTGCTGGTCAAGAGACCTGCAGAGTGAAGGAGGAGGCCAGGGCCACTAGGTTCCTTACCCTTTCCAGGGAAGGAAGGCTCTGGCCTGCCTTGTGTCCAATTCTGCACCTATAAAGGTGAGTACCTGGACAGGTTCCAGAACTGACTTTGGAAGATTGAGAAGAAAGCCCAGAGAGGTAAACAGCTGCTGGGTAACTTGCAGGTGTGATTTGACCTGGTCTGGAGACTGACCCACAATGAGCCAGTCATCTAGGTAAGGAAAGATGGCAATCCTTTGCCTTCTTAAATGAGCAACTGCTACTGCCAGGCATTTTGTGAATACCCTTGGGGCAGAGGTAAGGCTGAAGGGCATTGCTCTGAACTGGTAATGGCCTGAGGGCAGTTCGAATCTGAGGTACTTCCGGTGGGAGCTTCTGATAAGAACATGGAAGTAGGCATCCTTGAGGTCCAGGGAAGCTAGCCAGTCCCTGGCCTTAGGGAAGGTAAAATCATTGCCAGAGTCACCATTTTGAATTTTGGTTTTAAAAGGTGCTTGTTCAGATATCTTAGGTCCAGAATGGGCGCCATTCTCCTGTCTTTTTGGGGTAAGGAAGTACCTGGAGTACAGACCTTGCCCTGGTGTGGGGAGAAACCTTTCTACAGCTCTGAGAGCCAGGAGGGTTGAGACTTCTGTTTCCAAAGCAAAAGTCTCTAGAGGATTTGCAGGTGGAAAGATCTGATTCTCATCTTTGAAATTTTTGAAGCTGAGAATTCAGACCCTGGCTTACTACTTCCAGGACCCACTTGTCTGATGTTAAAGACTCCCAGTCCTGAACGGGTGAAGCCAGCCTGCCCCCTCAGCTAGGTGGAGAATCGCCCTGGGCACCCCATCAGGGTGCCTGTTTGACAAGGGCTTTAGGCTGAGTGGGTGAGCAGGTCTGCTTGCACCCGTCTGCCTCTCCCTCTGAAGAACCCCTCTGAGCATAAGCCGAAGGGAGGCCTGGGTTTGGTAGAAAGGCCTGTGAAAAGGCCTGCCTCTACCCTTGGGGGGCTGTCTCTGAGGAGTGGCTTGCCGCTCCATGGCTTGTGCACTCCTATAAGTGGTTCTATATTCATCCATTTTCTTCATATAATTCTCTGTCTGCTCCCCAAACAGAGAATTTCCCACCACAGGAAAATCCATAGCCTTAGTCTGGGTATCCTGTGAAACTAGTACACCTGAGCCAAGCCAGTCTACGAAAGGCCACAGATGTAGCCATGACTCTAGAGGATACATCATTAGAAGCCACAGCAGCATGGAATTGCACCTTGGATGCCTCAATACCATCAGCAGCCACCTGCTCCAGCTCCTTGGCAAGCTGGCAGGGCCTGTTTGGCTAAAAGCCATGACAGTGTCCCATCTAGATTTTTGATATCTTGCCACATAAGCCATGTAATTTGTTTGTCTGAGTCCCAAGGACGCTGCCATGTATTGTTTTTAGCCATGGCATCAATCTTCCTGGAGTCCTTGTCAGAGGATGTGAAGCCAGGGAATATTAGCTTATCACAGGCTACAGCCTGAACTATCCCAACATGACTGCATTGCTGTGAAAGAAATTCTGTATCAGGACCTGATAAAGTGTACCTCCTGTCCATCTTTTTGTCCACAGGAGGCACAGAATTAGGAGCTTTTAAAATTTTTATTGTTTGTTTCTTAAAATGATTTATGTAAAGGAATAGACAATCTCCTGGACTCTGGGATACCCATCATTTCCACAAAGTCAGGTTCCTCTTGCTCATCCACAGCTTCCTCCAATGGGAGCTGGAGGGTTTCAGCAACTTTTTTATAAAACAGAAAATGAGAAGGGGACTCAGAAAGCGTAGGGGGAGATTCTAAAGGTCTGTCTGGGGAGATGTCCGGTTCAATGGGCACATCCAGACTCTCAAAGTCACATTCACACTGTTCATAATCATCCTCCCCCTCCTCTGGTTCATAAAAATCTTCTATATCATATTCTTGAACCGGTGGAACCGCCGAACAGACCTTTGCTGATAGTGGCGGTTCAGACTGAACCGGAGAAAGTGACTGGACAATTTGTATTGCTTTAGCTATCTCTGCAGCAGTTAGAAGGAATTTTGACTCACACCTGCTGATTTTCTAGTTTTCTTTGCTGGAACTGGCTCCTCAGAGTCAGCTTACGTTGCCGAGAGTCTTGCCCTGGTCAGAGGGGCACTCCTCCGGTTCGATTGGCACCCAACCGGCTGGCCATCTGGGTCAGTGGACTTTTGGCCTCTCGTCCCTGAGCCTACCAACTCTCTTATCTAGGGTAGCTGCAGGGAAATTCACTAAATCTGGCAGTCTGAATTGAGGTGGTCAAACCCCAGACAATATACACATGTGGTGTGTGGGTCAGCCTTGGCAAAGGCTTCCCCACAGACACTACAGTGCTGAAACCCAGTGGGCCCGGTTTTTCTTTTGGGTTTCTCAGACATAATGCCAGCCTAACCAAAAACTTGCCCTTTTTCCGGCAGTGCCAGGCAAGACACCCTTATCGGTTCCCAACTGTGTCACGGGTCGTGGAAAAAACCGTAATGAAATCAGTTTTTTTTTTAGAACCGATAAGAACCGGGAACCGCACTCTAAAAGCTTTCAAATGCTTGAGAATAAAGTTTTAAATAACCTGATCGGTTCGAATCCAACTGATAAACATTTACAAGTTCCACACAGAAATAAACCTGTCTATTACTTACAATACCACAGACAGAGCTTGAACCGATCGGTTTGCGGTTAAAATAATAATAATCGTGGTTGAATTTAACAGAGAAAAACTGTTTTAAACCGAGAAATGAACCGAGCAGTAGGAGGAATCTCTGGAGCGACTGTTCAGTGAGGCGGAGTAAAGAATCTGAGTTTCAGTTTGAAATCCTCCAGACAGAGCTTCTCTAACCGAGCTCGCGCTCCAGGTTCCATGCCTGGCATGGAAGTTGACTCTTTCACCTCCGGAGCAGTTCTAATGGTGGGACAAACTGCATTAGTCATAATATAGCAAGACTTCATGTTGTCTGAAACAGTACATGGCAGCTTCCTTAGGACTCAGACAGGCTAATTATATGGCTTATGTTGCTAGATATCAAAAATCCAGATGGGATACGGTTTTAGCTCTAGCAAAGCAGGTTCCTGGCCAGCTGGCAAAAGAGCTGGAGCAGGTGGCTGCTGATGGTATTGAGGCATCCAAGGTGCAATTCCATGCTGCAGTGGACTCTAATGATGTATCATCCAGAGTCATGGCTACATCTGTGGCTCTCCGTAGAATGGCTTGGCTCAGATGTACTAACCTGTCACAGGATACCCAGACTAAGGCCATGGATTTCCTGTTAGGACAACTCTCTGTTTGGGAAGCAAACAGAGAATTACATGAAGAAAATGGATGAACATAGGACCACCTATAGGAGTGCACAGGCCAAGGAAAGGCAAGTCACTCCCCAAAGGCAGCCTCCCAGGGGCAGGGGTAGGCCTTTCATAGGCCTTTTACCAAGCCCAGGCTTCCTCTTCAGCTTTGCACAGAAGGGGTTCTTTAGAGGGAGAGGCAGACGGGTGCAGGCAGGCCTGCTTCCACCCCCAGCCTAAAAGCATGCCAAACAGGCACCCTGATGGGCGCCAGGGCCGATTCTCCACTACCTGTAGGGGCAGGCTGGCTTACTTTGTCCAGGACTGGGAGTCTCTAACGTCAGACAAGTGGGTCCTGGAAGTAGTAAGCCAGGGACTAGTTCTCAGCTTCAAAAATTTCCAAAGATGAGAATCAGATCCTTTCCACCTGCAAATCCTTCAGAGGCTCTTGCCCTGGAGGCAGAAGTCTCTCCTCCTGGCTCTCAAAGCTGTGGAAAGGGTTCCACCCCTCACACCAAGGCAAAGGGTTGTACTCCAGGTACTTCCTTACCCCAAAAAGACAGGAGAATGGCGGCCCATCCTGGATCTCAGGTATCTAAACAAGCACCTTTTAAAACCAAAATTCAAAATGGTCACTCTGGGAATTATTTTACCCTCTTTAAGGCCAGGGGACTGGCTAGTGTCCCTGGACCTCAAGGATGCCTATTTTCATGTTCTCATCAGAAGCTCCCATCGAAAGTACCTCAGATTCGAACTGCCCTCAGGTCATTACCAGTTCAGAGCAATGCCCTTCGGCCTTACTTCTGCCCCAAAGGTATTCACAAAATGCGTGGCAGTAGCAGTTGCCCACTTAAGAAAGCAAAAAAATTACCATCTTTCCTTACTTGGATGACTGGCTCATAGTAGGCCAGTCCCCAGACCAAGTCAGGTTACACCTTCAAGTAACTCAGCAACTGCTAATTTTTCAAGGTTTCCTTCTCAATCTTCCAAAGTCAGTCCTAGAGCCTGTCCAGCTTCTCACCTGCATAGGTGCAGAACTGAACACAAAAGAAGCCAGAGCCTTCTTTTCTCTGGAAAGGGCAAATACCCTGATTTCTCTGGCTTCCTCCTTCACCCTGCAGGTCTGTCAACCAGCAAGGCACTTTCTACAGCTCCTGGGACACATGGCTGCTTCGACAGCAGTAGTGCAGGGAGCCAGATTTCAGATGAGGGACATCCAGTTCCATTTGAGAGCCTTTTGGTCTCAAAGAAAGGACCCTCTAACCAAATTAATTCCAGTGACTCGAACCCTGATCCAGGCCCTTCAGTGGTGGCAGGACCAGGGCAATTTGAGACAGGGGTCCCCTTTACCCCTCAGTCTCACTCCTTAATCCTTACTACAGATGCATCCCTATTGGGGTGGGGAGCTCACATGGGCGACCTCACCGCCCAGGGATTGTGGTCCCCTCAGGAATCTCTGCTCCACATCAATCTGTTGGAACTCAGAGCAGTTTTTCTAGCACTTCAAACTTTTTCGAAATCTGTTCAGAACAAGGTTATTCAAGTCAGAACAGACAATACCACCACAATGTGGTACATCAACAAGCAAGGGTGCACTCGGTCTACGGCCTTGTGCACCGAAGCAATGAAGTTGTGGTCTCTGGCTTACTCCCTGAACACCTCCCTTTGTAGCAGTTCACCTCCCAGGCAAGGACAATGTCCTGGCAGATGCTGTCAGCAGGATTTCCCAAGGCCATCACGAATGGGCTCTGGATCCCCTAGTTCTGGAGGTGGTATTTGCCAGATGGGGCACACCCCAGATAGATCTTTTTGCAGCCCCAGACAATCACCAACTTCCCCTTTTTAGTTGCAGGCCCCCAGTGTTGGGTTCAGTCCCCCTGGATACCTTCCTTCTCAGTTGGGAAGGGAAGTTTCTCTATGCCTTTCCACCCTTCCCTCTCCTGTTCAAAGTGCTAGTGAAAATCAGGTCTCAATCCTGCAAGATGATTCTGATTGCTCCAGACTGGCCCAGACAGCCCTGGTACCACTCCTTATGTCCTTAGCAGTCCACCTTCCCTGTGTCTTCCCAGGAATCACAATCTGTTATCCTGTGCTCAGGGAGGTTTGGTACCGAACCTCAAATCTCTCAATCTCAAGGCCTGGCTCTTGAAGAGTTAGAGTTTGCTGACCTACACCTTCCCAAGGTGTATTGATATTCTGAAGGCTTCCAGGAAGCCTTCCACCAGGCTACTTATAATTCCAAATGGAAGAGATTTTCCATATGGTGCTCTTGGGAAGCATATTTCCCAGAATCTGCTGACTTACCCACAGTCCTGGATTATATGGTTCATTTAAATACTTTAAGGCTGAGACCAGCTACCCTAAAAGTGCACTTGGCAGCCGTGTCTGCTTTCTTGTCAGCAGGTAAGCCCTCTTCTCTTTCAGCTCATCCTGTATTCTCCAAGTTTTTCAAGGGTTGCTTCACAACCCCCATTCAGGATCCTTCCCTGCCTGAGATCTTAATATTTGCATTGCCCAGCTTATGCAACACCCTTTTGAGCCCTTGTCTCAGCAGAGCTCAGTACTTGACTTGGAAAACTGTGTTTTTGATAGCCATCACTTCTGCCAGGCGCATAAGTGAGTTACAAGCATTGTCAGTGGAGCCTGATTTTATCTCCTTTCACAGAGATAAGGTAGTCCTCAGGACTAACCAAAAGTTCTTGCCTAAGGTGGTTTCAGATTTCCACCTTAATCAATCTATATCTCTCCCTGTGTACTTCACTGACCATTCCTCTTCTGGTGAGAGGAGGTTGCACAGTTTAGATGTCAAAAGATCACTTAGCTACTACATAGATCGTACCAAAGGTCACAGGTTTAACTCCCTCCAACTGTTCCTCACTTATGGTGAGGTTGGCAAAGGGAAACCTGCCACTAAAAGATCCATTGCCAGGTGGATAGTCTCTTGTATCCAATTTGGCTATGAAAAACTGGGTAAAGTTCCTCCCTCAGGCCTGAGGGCTCACTCCACCAGAGGTACAGCTGCGTCTCTGGCTGCTGCCAGGGACATCCCTATCCTAGAGATATGTCAAGCAGCTACCTGGAAAACGGTGCACACTTTTACTAAGCGTTACTCCCTGGACATCCAGGCTAAGAGTGATGCTCGTTTTGGCACAGCTGTGCTTCAGAGCCTGTTTCTAAGTAGGTTCTGTCCCTCCTCCATGGAGGTACTGCTGTGTGTTCGATATGTCATAATATAGCAGGACTTCATGTTGTTTGAAGAAAAATTACTCACCTTAGTAATGTTGTTTCTTCTACTGGAGTCTTGTATATTATGACTCTCCCCACCTGCCCCTCCTCAGAACCTTACTCTTGGGGATGTGGGTGGCAGGGCAGCGTTGGGACATTTTAGATGCCCACCTTGTTTTCACCCCTCTTTTTGGGGTGATCTTTGTTGTGTTTGTCATTTTTTGGGTCTCCTGGCTTGAGTCGTCATTGTGGCACCAAAAATGTGTTTATTTAATTAGGTAGTCAGTTGGCTAGTGTAGGTTTACAGCTTCCACACAGAGTCTTAGTGAGTTTTGCTCATAAAGATCTGACAGTTTAAGTTTGAAGAACAACAGACAGAATTTTCAACCGAGCTCGAGCTCTCAGTTCCATGCCTGGCATGGACTTTAACTCTTTCACCTCCGGAGCAGTTCTAAGGTTGGGACAAACTGCATATGTCATAATATAGCAAGACTCCATGAGAAGAAACAACATTACTAAGGTGAGTAATTTTTTCTTCTCTGCCCACCCTCCATCCACCTTAATCCTAACATTCTGATCCTTACAGCTTTTGCTCTCTCTTATGTATCTGAAGAAATCCTTCGCCCCTTCTCCTATCCCCTGTGCCAGCCTAAGCTCTTTTGCTGCAGTGGCTGCCCTGATTGATTTGCTCACCTATCTTGATTTCTTCATGTACTCCTCCCGGTCCTCCTCCCATTTGGGTCTCATGTATTTCCTGAAGGTGACCCTTTTTCTTCAATCCTCCCTAACACCCTCCCTGCTTAACCAATGTCAAAGGTGTGAGGTGTGACTCAAGCAGTAGTGCAACCACTTTCTCAGTAACCTTTCTCTAAAAGGGCAGGTTAGGGGATGGTCGGTAAATCATTAGGTTGCCTGGGTCCAAAGATGGCTTTTTCAGGAGAGGTCTCACCAGTGCCTCCTTCAGTGCAGCTGGGAAAACCCCTCCATCGGGGATCATGGGACAGTTCCTTTGAACACTGGGCCCAGATGCCCAACACAGTGCACTAGTAATTCCCTTAGGCTGGGATCCAGTTCGCAATAAGTTGGTCAAAGCTCTGAGATCAGCCCCATCACGTCTTCCACTGTCATTGATCTAAACTCTCTCCATGACAGCTTAGTGTATCTGTGGTGTATCATCTCAACCCTGCTGAGTTGCAGCCCACTCTGCGACATCCTGGCCCAAACGGAGGACATTCTATCTGAAAAGAATCGAACAAACTCCTCGCATTTAGCTGGTGAAAAAACTGTCACAGACTCCAGACAGGTCGGATGGAGTAACCTCTCTACAATCCAGAAGAGCTGAGCTGGTGGATTCTTCCTAGCAGAAATCTCTCTGGAGAGAAAACGTGCCTTATTCTTGGTAATTGCCTTTTGGTATTCATTGTAGTGAATATAAAGTCAGTCTGTCTTCCTCAAGCCAAGATCTTCTCCAACAGTGCTCCAGCCTCCACCTCCTTGTCTTCATCTCCCTTAGCTTACCATCATACCAAGGTGAGCCATGACATGAAACAAGAGGGCATACAAAGATAGGTGTCACAAGATCGAAGGCCTCTGTGATAACCCTTTTATAGGTCACCGCCACTTCCCTTGACTTCACAGCACATGCAGCCATTACACTCGAGATGTCTAGCACCACCTGAAGTCCTTCTGGCCAAAGGCCTCTTAAAGGGCTGTACCAGACTATCTGCACTGGATGTGGACCAAAAGGGGGCCCCTGCAGGAGAACTTGATCACGCAGTGATCCAGTCAACTGATCAGATCAATCTTGAGACTCTCCACTTTGAGCCCCAGAGAAAATACCAAGTCCAAGTCATGACCATGTTGGTGAGTCACAGAAGTAACTACTTGTGCAAGGCCTGGGGAGTCCATGACCCGGAGGAAATCTTGTCCAAAGTATGAGAGTTTGTCGTTGACCTAGGCATTGCTGTCATCCTAAATTAACCATCTGGGTGACTCCAACATCCAAAGAAGTGCACGATTCCCTGAAGGAGCTCCCCCTCATAAAGGGTGTCCATGACGCATGCAACAAATGGCTATCTATTTGGTTGTCTTTGTTGACGCATTATTCTTGTTTAATATGCTCCCACTACAGCTGTCTAGCAGCCTCTGGAAGAATTTTCTGATTTCCTTGGGGGAGAGAGACAGATGTACTGAATATGGGCCCTAGTTATAGCCTTAAGTGTGCACAAGGGAGTATGGGACTGCATGACTTAAACTCTTATCATGCAGCCTAAGTCAGCTCCCTATCACATAGCTGTCTCAGGCAATAGATACAGGATGGTTACAGATGGAGCTCATGGCCTGCACGTCCCATAGCTGGCAGGCTTTAAAAACCTCAAAACTAGATAGGACTGTCATTAATGGAGTCAACCCCTGGACTAGGTAGGTGCACCATAAACATATGGGTGGAAATTTGTACTTAATTTTTATTTATTGGGTTATGGTAGTCGGATGGGCGCACTGAGACCTTTGTCCCTTTTTCAGGTGCGACTGGGAATAAATTACAGATGGCAACAAATACAATGACAGGTAGATAACTAGTACAGGTTACTCAGGCATAAGAACAGGCTATAGTACATAAAAACTAGTATTAAACCATCCTTAAACTACAGATAAAGGAAGCTGGTGAGAACAGGCACAACACCTGCTATCAAGGAAGTGAGGGAGGAGCAGTTCTGGATATTGGGAGGTAATGCATTCCAGTGGTGTGGAGCAGTACCGCTAAAGAATATTTGTCCCGAGGATGTCTGTACTCTAGGTACAGATAGGAGAGGCTTGGCAGAAGAGCAAAAGGATCTCCTCAAAGGTTTAGCCACAAGAATGTAGCTGAGGTTTGATGGAGGAGCATTTATGATTTTTAAGATGTGGCAGAGCAAGGAGATCTTCAGACTCCCGTCAAGCGATAGTCAGTTAAGTAGAGAATGATGCATAAAATTTGTTAACACCATCACTGAAGCCACATCAACAAATGGATGCCCTAGGGTTTTCCCAGCAAACCTAAACCACCTCTTTTAGAAAGTGGGAGAGAAGAGTCTTAAAATATTTTGGAAAACTCTTCCAAGGAGATATTACGGAAAACTTCTTGACCAGGAAATTGGCTGAGTCACATGGGCCTATTTTCAGCCACACCTAAGTTTCAGAATTGACAGAACTACACTGAGCATATTGAATTCCATAATCATGCGTTTCACATACTTGGACTGTTATCAGCTGTCAGCTTTACATGATATTGTCTCTTTCATTATAGATTTAAAGGAAAAGTACTGGCACACTTAATGCAGCGATCGCTGCAAAGTTCAGGCGTCAGTACCCCAATACTCCTTGTATTCACATAATGCACACAAGCATTTTCTTACCTCAGCACTCAAAGTTTGTAATTTGCAGTGGGGTAGCCAGCATTTTCAATCACGCAGGCATGGAGTGTCCGAGATCGTGCTGCAAACTACGAGATATGCTGACGCTCCACTGCCCCTTCCTGTACTTTGCCCTTATGTATAGAGATTTAATAATCTATCTGTTTTCCATGCCCAGCACTATTTTTACACACTTTGCATAAATACCATGTGTGTGCTAGGCATACACATGGTATTTAGAAAAATTGTGTAAAAATAGTGCTGGGCATGGAAAATAGGGAGATTATTAAATTTGCATACATAAGGGCAAAATACTGGAAGTGGCAGTGGAGCGTCAGCATATCGCAATGTTTGCAGTGCACTTTCGGATGCTCTATGCCCGCATGATTAAATACACCCCTGCAAATTACAAAATTTACGAGTGCTGAGGTAAGAAAATGCTTGTGTGCATTATGTGAAAACAGGGAGCATCGGGGCACTGACGCCCCAAACTTTACAGTGATCACTGCATTAAGTGTGCCAGTACTTTTCCTTTAAGGGATTAAAAAATTCACTTCTGTATCACTCCACGTTGTCAGTGTGGAATGAATACATATGGATAATGTGCCCCCGGGTAGAAGTACATCCTAAAAGCTGTAACCCAACACAGAGCCCTGAGAGTATGAACATTCCAGAACCCTGGGTTGGCAAATACTCACCAGACTTACTATATTAGCAATGAGTGAAATGTGCTTATGTTCCTTAGTCTTATACTTAGAAATCTCTCTTCCAAATTATAGTAATGTCAGGAAGGACAGATTTCACAAAGGGAGGGTTATGTTTTACATCTGAAGGAACTTGGAATTCACTGCAGTCACTTTTGCATCAGATTTTTAGGCAAGCTTTAGCCGGCCCACCGGTGCAGCGGTTGGATTTCCACTTGCGACACCGACCCAGGTTTGCGAATGGACCCGGGAGTCAGAGGGCTGGCCAGGGGGGAGAAGGATCGAGCATCCTGGGACTGCTCTCCTTCTCTGGGGAAGGGGGGAAAGAGTGTCCGGCACTTTACAGACCCGTGGCGCAGGCTGGGATCCACTGCAGCCGGCACCATCACCTTAGGGGGCGGGGTAGACATGAGACGTCATTGCACGTCCCTGCCCCCAGATCCAGCAAAGCATCGGAAAAGTTGCCCCCCCCCCGCATGACAATCTGCTGTGCTGCCATCTCCACTGCCTTTAACGTCCGCTGGGGGAGAGGGTCCTGCCCCAGTTGCCCCGCCCTGGGGGGTAAGCTGGGGTTTGCCTGACAGTGTCCGTTGGGAGAAGGAGTCCGTTGGGGGTTCCTCCCAGTAGCCCTACCGAGTGAGCCTGAGCATGGGGGACAACAGGCAGGGCAGACCTGACTCCGAATGGAAGATTGAGGACAGCGCCCCAAAAAAACTGAAAAAAAAAAGATTTTAGGCAAGCTTTGAATAACATATTATTCAGTTGACCCTGGCAAGTAAAAAAAATAACATTATTTTCCAAGGCATGTATTAAAGGGCTTGAGGCTCTTGCTAGACTGGCCACATTATTGGGTTCTGCTGAATTATTAGTTTTTGGTGATTTTAACCTTAACTTGGTCAAGGTCGTGCTTTTGTAAATACTGATAAAAATTTACTAAAATGACATACTTCTCAGTTAGTTCAGTCACCTACCCATTTAAATGTTAAATCTTCCAAACATACATTAATGAATTAGATTCTGTTTAGCAGAGTGGAAGGAGTGCGGGATGGGGGAGCCATCTGCCAACAGGATTGACGTGCTTTCACTTCTTGTATACCGAAACAATCAAATTTCTGTTGGCAGCATAAATAACGGCGTCATCGACATAAAGGAGAATTTTGCCAGAGCAGGCACTGGGCAGGGTGTTTAGGTAGAGGCTAGAGTAGGGGGCCCAAGATAGAGCCCTGGGGAACCCCTGAGCAGATGGGATGGGTTTCTGAAAGTATCCCATTATTTTTGACATGCTGGGAGCGGGCTGATAGGTAACTCGCGCACCAGGCAAGGGGGCCAGCAGAGAGCCCTGTATGGTCGAGGGCATTTAGTAGGAGGGGGTGGGAGACAGTGTCAAAGGTCTTAGAGAGGTCAATGAACACTGCTCCAGCTAGGAAACTGGAGTCCAGGGAGGAGTGCAGGAAGTTGGAGAACTCCATTAACGCTGTACTTGTGCTGTGACCAGCCATGCTGTTCCAGGCAACGAATGTCGTATTTTGCTAGATATTCGGTGAGTTGAGTGGCCACCAGTTTTTCTAAGGCTTTGGAAAGGGGGGGGAAGGATGGAGATTGGACTATAGTTGCTAGGGGTGGACCTGTCACCTCCTTTGTGAATTGATGTGACTATAGCTGTTTTCGATGCTGTGGGGAATTGCCCCAGGCAGAGGGACCGGTTTAGTAGGTCAGTGAGTGGGACCAGGACATCATCCAAGACCAGCCGGAGTATTTTTGGATCCAGGGAGTCACTGCTAGGACTGTTGCTGTTTAGCGCTTTAAGCAGGAGTGGTCTGGCTTCCCGGATGGATATTTTACATAGGTAGAACCAGGGGTGTTGTGGATCTGAGGAAGATGGGTCGGTGGTTGGGTCAAAAAAGTTACTCGGGAGGACAGGGCTAAGATCTGTAAAGGAGGAGTTAAGGCAGTTGGCAATGTCAGTGGGTTCAGTAAAGGTGAAGCCATTGATCGTAAGTTGGGCTGGGGGGGTAGCATGACTTCCCATTTATTTCTTTTATATTGTCCCAGAAGTTCCGGGCACACCCCCATGAGGAGATGAAGGTGGCCTGGTAGTGGTCTGCCTTGGCTTTTTGGATGGCCCACGTGCACCTATTACGTGCGTCGTTATATGCTTGTCCGTCAGCCATCTGGCCAGTCTCAGTGGCTATATGCCAGAGGTTATCCCTGTCCTGAACTGTTGGAGTAGGGCAGGGGTGACCCAAGGTGTGTTTTGCCTTTTGGACTGGATCATGGTGAAGGGTTGCAAACAGATCACAGGCCATGTTAAAGGCTTGTGAGAAGAGGTCGAGGGCAGCGTCAATGTTGGTTGCATGGCGGATGGGAGACCAATCAATGTCAGCGAGGAACTGTGAGTTTTTTCAGTCCGCCTGGGCGAAGATGCCTGCGACAGGTGGCTTGGGCTACAGACTTGGGGATGGGGGCAGACCAGAGGAATAGGAGAGGGGAGTGGTCGCTTAAGGAGTCCGGGAGGACTTGAATATCCTGAATCTTTTGGGGGTGGTTGGAGATAATGATGTCTAGGAGGGTGCAGGTCCCAGTAGCTTGGTTACGTCTAGTGGGTTGGGAGGCGAGTTGGGTCAGGTCTAATGCAGCGAAGGTGTCTTTTATTGGTGAGGCAGAGGGACTGTGCCAGTTCACGTTGAGGTCTCCGACTAGGACTTGTTGTGCTTTACAGGGGAGGGAGGAGAGATATTCAGTGAGAGACGCTGTAGCTGGAGTCTGGTTCCTTGGGGGTATGTAGGAGACTATGAGATAGAGCGGGCTCTTGAATGGGTCTGGGGTAAGTCTGAGGGTAAGGGCCTGGGCACCGTCTACTAGCTTGGGATCAGGGAGGGCATGGCCAATGATGGTGTCACGGGCATAAAATGCACAACCACCACCACGTTTACCTGTTCGATCCTCACGATATAGGGTGTAGCCTGGAAGGGAGACAGAGGAGTCTGGGGTGGACTTAGTTAGCCAGATTTCTACTTGGGCTATGATATCTGGTTGGTGTAGCATGACCCAGCACTGAATGGCAGCGAATTTTTTCAGCAAGCTGCAAATGTTCATAAATGCAATACTGAGTCCATTGGACCTGGTTGTTGGACTGGTGGTGGCAGGGCCCGGGTTGGGGTGGATATTACCAGAGAGGAGTAATAGAATGACCAAGGTTCTAGCTCTGGGGTGGCAGTTTAACTTTTTGGGAGTACTTTGAGAGGCAGGGCAGGCAGTAGGGGAGCAAGGGGTGGGCAGGGTTTGGAGGGTCAGAAAGACACAAAGATGGTGGAGCCAAGGGGAACCAGGGTGGGTAGCAGAGTTGGGGGGGCAGCTAGGGGTGGATGCAGGGGTCCAGGATGCATTGACATGGTTGAGGGTGAGTGGGTTACAGTGGTGAGATATGCAGGTGCAGTCAACAGAGGGCAGGGGGTAAGGTCTGGCTGGTAGGAGGTGAGCCTCACGATGCTTATGAAGATGAGACATATAAGGTGGAGGTGAGCATTCATGGTGCCAGGTAGCCTTGGAGGCAGAGCAAAGAGGTGGGGGGGGTCAAGCTTTAAGAACCAAGAGGAGATTATCTTGGCTTGGCGGTAAGGCTGCCCACTTTGGTCTCAAGGGTACAGGGTTTGAGACCTGTGGTGGGACAGCAGGGTGTATTTTTTGTTGATTATGTAGCCAAAAAGCTTTAAGAGCTTTAAAAACCTAGGGAAATTTATCTTGGCTTGCTGGCCTAGAGGTAGAGCTGCTGACCTTGGTGTCAAGGGTGCAGGGTTTGAGACCGGTGGTGGAACAGCAGAAAGTTTTTCTAGTTGATTATGGGACCAAAAGGCTTTAAGAGCTTTAGAAACCAAGAGAATTATATCTTGGCTTGATGGCCTGGAGGTAGAGCTGCTGACAGGGTTTGAGACCTGCAAAGGGGCAGTAGAAAAACAGTTTTTTAGCTGACTATGGAGCAAGAAGCATTAAGAGCTGTGGAACAGAGGGAGTAAATGGCCTAAACTTGTTGACTTGGTGGTAGAGTTGTTGACTTTGGGGTCAGTGGTACAGAGTTTGAGACCCACAGGAGACAGTGGCAGATAAGGGAGTAGTAGAGATTAGGAGGGATGCAGGGTGGGGAAAACAGGGGTCAGATGGTGCTGTAGTGACTCCTAGTGGCCAGAAACCAGTAGTAACAAGTAGAGAGTGGAGATGAGGAAAGTGAACAGAGTGGTGGCTGGAAGGGCACAGCAGCAACCCCTAGTGGTCAGAGAGTATAAGCTGCAAATGGAAAAGTGGACCCTTGGGGAAAAATAAGGAGAGGTCATGTGACCTGTAGGCAGCAATAAATGTAGAACCAACCCTAGGTTGGTAGGCAGGGCAGTCGGCGCACAGCACCAATGGGGTAAGAGCTCTCCACAAATAGGCTGGAAGGAAGGAGGCTTTACCTGTTAAGGCTCTCTGCAGTCCAGTGTTGTTAACAGCACCATAAGCATACCATAGTCCACGAGGGACAGTACTGAGCATGAGATGGCCAGCCTTAGTACTTCAGTGGGGAGATCGTTATGATGACGATACAGTAGGCCTATCCTAGAGTTGATGGTGGAGCAAAAGAGCGGATGTGGTCGTGAAAGGATAGGGAGGGATCAAAGAGAAAGTCAAGATATTTGAAGGAGGAAGAGGGTACTAGATAAAACCCGGAGTAGATAATCTTTACGTTTACTCTAGTTATGCTGAAAAAGCATGGTTTTAGTTTTCTTCAAGTTTAAACCCAGCCTGTGGTGGAGAATTCAGTAAGGGTGATAGTGGTGCTGTGTGCATGATGAAAACTGTGTTGTTCACAGCAGAGGAGGTTATAGGTGGAGAGGTAGTCAGACAGCTGATCGGCCACAATTTTTTCCAGAGCCTTGGAGAGAGGGGGGAGGATGGAGATCAGGCGATAGTTGCTGGGGGAGGTCCAGTCACCAAATTTGTGAAGAGGGGTAATCACTGCTATTTTCCAGACAAGGGGGAATTGACTGAGGCAGAGGAAGTGGTTCAGTAGTTTAGTAGGGGGGCTGAGGATAGCATCTAGGGCCCTTTTAAGCAGTTTGGTGTAGAGGGAGTCACTGCTGTGACCCGTGCCCTTAAGTGTTCTGAGCAGGTAGGGCTTACTTCATGAGGGGAGAGGGCTTTGAGGTAGAATGGGGGATGAGCAGCTGGACGGAGGACAGCCAAGAGATCAGAGCAGGAACTATTTAAGCAGTCAGCAATAGCCCTAGGATCAGTAGACAAGGCACCATTAACAAACAGATGGGTGGGGGGTGTCACAGCCTTGCCATTAAGTTCCTTGATATTGTTCCAGAAACTATGGGATGAGCCCCAGGAGGAGGCAAGGGTGGACCCATAGTGTTCAGCCTTGGCTTTAGGGATAGCCCAGGTACATTTATTTCTAGCAGTACAGTAAGCTTGCCTGTCCCCAGTCCTACCGGATTCAACAGCCCTGTGCCAAAGGTTGTCTCTGTGGCGCATGAGGCCAAGCAGAGATGGAGTGACCAAAGGAGATTCATGGTCCTTGGAGACAACTTTGGAAAGGGGAGCAAAGGTGTCGCAGGCCTTGTTGAAAACTTGGATAAAACAGAGAAGGATGGAGTCAATGTCGGACACGATCAATGGGGGACAAATCACAACCAGCAAGGTACTCTTTTAGTTGGGCAAGTTTACCAGGGCATAAGAGACGGTGAGTGGACAGTTTGGCTGGATGCTTAGGCCTCATGCACGACCAGGAGAAAGTGATAGGGGAGTGATCACTGAGCACATCAGGGAGCACAGCGAGGTTGGAGATCTTGTGGGGTTTGTTGGATAGAACATGATCCAGTAAGGTAGAGGTACCAGTGACCAGGTTAGATCTGGTGGGCAGAGTAACAAGTTGAGTAAGGTCTAGGGTGGCAGTGGTATCCCTAGCCTGGGAGGTGGAGTTGGCAGGCCAGTTAATGTTTAGGTCGCCAAGTAAGATTTGCTCCATCTTGGGGGGTAAGGAGGTAAGATGATGAAGGAGGGATTGGAAGGCAAGGTGTTGGTGCCTAGAAGGAATGTAGGATGCAGTAAGATACAAAGGGGCTCTAGCGGGGCCAGGGGTACGTTTGAGGGAGATGGCTTGGGTGCCGTGACTGAGCTGAGGGGTGGGGAGGGCGTGCCCTTGGATTGAATTGCGGAGGTATATGACACAACCACAGCCATGCTTAAAGATCCAGTCCTCCCTAAAAAGCGTATACCCAGGGAGGGCAACAGCAGCATCAGGGGTGGCCTTGGTAAGCCAGGTTTCAACAATGGCCAAGATATCAGGCTGATGTAGAGCAGTCCAACCCTGTAAGTCAGGGAATTTCTTTATGTAACCCCCCTACAAATGGGGGTTCCCGAAAAATCTTCTGAGCTTACGCCTAAATGCTCACCCCAGGCCTGGTGTCCTACGTTTAGCAGGTTAAACGTTATTGCATGAGAGTGCCTAATCGCCTCTGCGCTGTTCTTTAAGAGCTGCCTAATTTGCAGTGTGTAATTGTTCTGGATAGTGGCTGAATGTTGTCATGCTCGAGTCCTGCCCGGGCTGCTAGATAATCGCTCTGTTTCTGCCATCGCTAATTGTGCAGATGGAGCCCTCTTAATAGATGTAACTGTTTGCTGATCATTCATTAGAGTAGTAATAATAATGTAGTTTGTATAACTGCTTTCTTTGTAGCAAGGACTGTTTTGTTTATTCCCACCATTTTGGCCCGGAACTGCTGAATTGGACCAATAGGTCTGGTGGGATCTAAAATGGAACCGGACTACAGGAGCTGTCTGGAGTAAAAATCTGTAGGAATTGTAGTTTTGGGCTTTTGGCACCTTTTTGCAACTGAAGGGGAGCTCTTGCTTTGACTGACAGCTGAATCAGCCAACCTAATATTTTGGATCTGAGGGAATCCCCAAGCTGCCTGCTTTTTAAGGCAGATCTAAGTTGGGAGCTGAAAAAGAAAGAGCTCAAGTGATTCTGAGCAGCAATCCTGAGTGGATGCGCATGGGAGAACTGTGAAATTGCTGAGTTTGGCCTGCATGTCTGCCTGCTGCCCCTGAGAGGGAGAAAGGAGAATTATTTTGGACTAAATCCGAGTTTGTGAGAACGAAGTAAGTCACTGATTTTCTACCAGGCTCATACCTGAAGAAGACCGAAGATTTTGCTGAATGCGATCGGCCTGTCAGGATTTCCAGCTGCTTTTGAATCCCCAGTTTGTGCAGAGACTTTGCGATCATGACCGGAGAGAAGTTTGCCTGATACAGTAGAACTTCCTTACATGTAAATGTGCTGTGTATTGAAAGTGGGTCATGATTTGGTTCCCCACTGTGTGAACTGTGTTCTGCTTGCTGGAAGCTGTAGCCATCCCAAAATGGACTGTACCCGAATTTGTCTCCATTTGGCCAGGGCCTTGCCACATTGGCCCAGCCAGACTACCCACTACACAGAGAAAGCCATCGACGAGAGCCCTGCCTGGGGATCAGCCCCCTGCTCCACGCTTGAACAGGAATGACGCCTCTGTGATTCATGTGGGCCCTGCTTCTCCTGGCACTCCAGATTAACCACCTGCTGTCTCGATTTTCGTCCAGCCTGTGTCCAGTCTTGGGTATTGTTAGTAATCATCAGGGTAGCTACCTGCAACAACAGCCTAATCTAAAAATGTGTCATCTGATTGTCTTGTTGTTTTCTTTTCAAGAACTGAGCCCTCTGGCTCCGGATTACAAATAGTGTGTGTTGTACATGTTGTTTTCTTCTGTCGCAGGGCCCCAACCAGCTGCAACGTTCCTGGCTAGCCCACCGTTCTCCATCTCGGTACCCAGAGTGTGTGACTGTTTATGGACCCTGAAGTACATGCATAACTGTTTGAATGATAGAGTCTTTAAGCAAATTAACCTGATTCCTCCCTTGTTCAAGTCCCTTAAATAAATCAAATCTAACTCTTTTCTGCATGTACCCTGACTGTGGTTCCAGTTTGTGCAAGAGTACTGTACTGCTGTTATTTGCTGTGTATAACCTTGTTTTACAGGGGGTCCCCAGGGCCGAGCCAGAGGAAAGCCCTGGTGGTAAGTGCAAACAGTGTGGGTACTTATGTGGTGTATCTGGGTATTGCGAAAGTGATTATTGTGTATTGTTCCGGCCACTAGTAAGGAAAAAGGGGGGGTTACAGTGTCCCGGAAGGCTGTGCCCAGGTTAGCTTGACCACTACCAACCCTGACCTCCGGGTGGAGGCACCCGTTTCAGAACTCAGGCCCCTTAACCTGCTACTAGCCCAGCAGGCAGGGGTAGTAGTCCTTGGGATAGTGCCACCTAGGGGTTACATTTAGCAAACTGCATATGTTCATGGATGCAAAGTGCAGCAAATGGGTCACCAGAGTGTGAGGGGGTTAATAGAAGGGGGCCCAGGATTAGGGTGAACATTTCCAGAGAGCATGAGGAGGCGAGCGAGGACCCTTAGAGTGGCCAGGTATTTCACGTGGCGGGAAGGGGAGGTGCAAGAGGAGAGGGCTGCCGAGGTAGTGACAGGAATGGGTAGGGAGCAAAGCACAGGGAATGCAAGGAGGGTGGGCACAGGGGAGCAGTGACAGAGGTGAGGGGTGGTGGGTGAGACGGCAGGGGGTGGGGAGGCCGGGAGTGGAACAGAGTAGGTGAGAGATGATGGAGAAGGGGGAGAGGGGAATTAGGTATACAGAGGTGTTAGAGGGGAGAGAAGAGTTAGGAGAGAGAGGGAGGGGTTATGGCTAGAGAGATTGCTTGAAGGATGAAGGGGGGATTAACGAGAGGAGGAGCAGAGCAGGAAAGGGGTAGAGGGAGGCAATGTGAGAGAGAGGAGCATAAGACACCATGATAGCTATGGGAGGAAGCACTACAAGGGGAACAAAAGAGATGAAAACAATAGGTTTGATCAGATGGTGCAGTGGAAAGGTCACGGGCTAACACACCTCATGAAGGAACTCTTCCAGGAGGCTGCTGAATTCCCTCTAGAGCTGCCACAGTCCTATTCTGCTCCCCAGGTGCTATGCTGTATACTGCCTGTTTGTGCTTGGGGAGTGGGGTCCCGTGGCCTTTAGGGCTCCCACGTTCCTGCTCTGCTCCCCAGGTGCTGTGCTGTGTACTGCCTGCCTGTCCTGCAGGCTGTGAAAGCCCTAGACATGTGGGTGTAGCACTGGCCTAAAAGTAACTGACACTCAAACGGCAGATTGCAGATTTATGAGGTGCAGTTATCTACAGCTGTAGCAGAAGCAAAAGAAGCAGTTAGTGCAGCTTTATGAGCTTCGACAAATGTGGTTGCCTCTAAAAGGCAACCTAAATTGTCAGGGGGACTCCCTGGGAAAGAACAGTATGAGTAGACTAGTGGGTGGGAGGGAAGTTAGCCTGAATACAGGTTAAAAAGGGGGCAGGGAGATGAAGGTAGGGGGAGGGGTTATGAGGTCAGCAGATGAGTAATACGAAAGAGGTAGGGGCAAAGATGGGGGATTGGTCAGGGGAGGAGCTAAGGGAGGGGCTGGGAAAGGGGCCCTAGGGGGTATAAGAAGGGACGCAAGACCAGGTTCTCCCTTCTTTTGCTGGGATTTGGAATTTGTAAGATCTCAGCACATTGGCTGGCAAGTTTTTGTTGGAGAGCATTTGGGAGCGGTAAGGTAGAGGGCACTAGAAATGAAAGGTAGAGGTTTAGCTATTTTGTTCAGTTTTTGTTGAGTTTGTTCAGAATGATAATACATACTGTATGTGGAAGGAAGAGGAAGAAAGTACTACGATGGCTGTTTGGTTGCATGGGTGGCTAGATTTCTTGTTTGGGAGCAGAAGGGAGGCATGGGGGAGTAGGCCACATGGGTGGCCTAGTTAGGGTGGGTTAGCCAGCACGGGCCCTGGGGGTGCAGGGGTACAAGTGGGTTGTTGCTGTCTTGCTGGGGATTCATCGTTTGGTGAGACAGTTGAGGAGAGCACAAAGTCTAAAAAATATATAAATTAAGAAAATAAGCAGAATTATGGATAGTTTACCTGGGATCCGGAGCGCCAGAGATTCCAGTAGCAGGTGGCGTGTTAGCGGCTTGGCAACAACAAATGCAGTCCAGCAGTGTCGGTGGAGGTCTGGCTGGTAAATGGAAAGTCCTACAGTTGGGGGGTGGGGAGTCAAACAAGACTGCAGCTCTGGGAGAGACCATGCAGGTTTAGAGAGAGGTCCTGCAGTTGCTTTGAACTGGGTCGAGCAGGCGAACTGAGTGATGGTCGGGAGGCCTACTCCTGAGGCTAAGACAGCGTGGCAGCCGCAGAGGCCAAAGGGTCAGGTAGGAGCGTTATGGTGGCCACGGATCAATCGGAGACATCTGTTATCCCGAAGAGGGATGGTTGTGGCCACACATGAGGAGGGGGAAGGACATTGGGTGGGCTTTCTGAAGGAAGGCTATGGCTGTGTTTTTCGTGGGGGAGTGATGCCATTAGTATGGTGAAAGACTGGTGCCGCCATGCATGTGCAGATGGAGTCAATGGACACGCGCATGCACATTGTGCAATGGTGGCACCATTTTTGTAGTTCGAGGGTTTTGTGGCATTATCGTGCCTATGCAAATGAAGCACACACACTACATGCAGGGTGCAGCAGGGCAACAGCACCATTTTTGTAGTTTTGGGGGTATATGGGTTGCCACGTAGGCATGAAAGCAAGGATTTAAACTGAATATGGTAAAAATTTTAAAACAGTGCAGTACTGGGGACATACTGCATGGCTATATCGGTGAAATGGATGAAGGAGGGTCACAGGTTGGAATGGACAATGTGGGAAGCAAGATGGTATGTTGAGTTACACACTGCAGGATTAAAGCAAGGGAAGGCATTTCAGTACAAAAAAGTTTTAGAGTCCAACCTTGGGGGTTGGGGTTTAAGAGGGCCCAGTGGGGGAAGGTTTAGTGACACAGGGCACCCAGGTTAATGAAGGATGGAATGGTGCTAATGGGGGGAGTATGGTGATTATACAGGTAGGGCCTAGAGGGTAAGGATGGGCAGTGGTGTCTGGGCACCGTGAGGAGCTTGTTTAGGACCATCGGCTATGTTAGGTTGTCTGTGCAAAAATGGGTGACGCAACGTGTGAAAGGAGGCAAAATGAAGACTTCTTATTGGCAGGACTTTAACAAGTTATGTGTTTGTTCTTTACAAGTCTTATTAGCAGGATGGCAGCCAGCAGGGAGATGACAAGCGCTCTAATGATGGAGCAGGCAGCGGCGCTAATGTTAAAGGTCAATGAGATGTTAGAGATGGCAAAGAAAAAGGAGGTGGAGGAGGAAGCAGCGCATGCGAAATCAAAGAAGTCACTGGCGAAAGGCCAGATAGACGAGGTGAACGAGCTACGGGAGATGGCACTGCAAAGGGCGACAGAGAAAGATGCCTGCAGGGGGAGCAGGGAAGAGCCCATCAGGGAAGTGACTGGTGCAGGAGGTGGCGGATCAAAAACCAGTGTTGGAAACAGAGGAATCGGAGGGCAGGAATGGTAAAAGGGGGGGTGAACAGCCCTCAGAAGGTGATTTAACAGAATATTTGGCAGGCATGCTAGGGATATGGGAGAAAAAGGTACCGAGAAGATGGAAGAAGCATTGGAGGAGTTAAAAGGGGCAGTGGATGAGGGGACAGGGGCCAGAGGAAGCAATAAGGATACTAGGGTGGGTAATGACGGGGTGCCAGATATGACGCTTGGGGATCATGTACTCCAAACCATCAAGGAAAAGATATGGAAAAGAGAGTATGTGGATATCTTTTCATTAGCGGACAAGGAGACAGTGAAGAGGTACTAACAGAAAGAAACTGTGGGGAAATCAGAAATGGCAGTGGCATTAGCCATAGTGGGCAAGAGGGTATAGGAAAACACATATAAAGGGAAGAAAATTGACACATGGGAAGCGGGTTTCACCATATTTAGTGCTGTTCTGTTGGAGAAGAAGCCAGAATTAGCCATTCTACTGCTCACCTACTCGGCCATTATACAGGATGTGTACAAGGCGAAGCTAGGTTACGGGTGGCTGAAGTATGATGAGCCATTCAGGCAGAGGATAGCTGTGAGGGGTGATTTAAGGTGGGATTCCACTCACTCTGAGTTGTGGTGAGGATATTATCAGGATATGGGGGGTATGGGGAGGGATATAAGCAAGGGGGAGGTGTGCAAGTAGTAAAGACGTGCTGGGAATATAACAAGGCTTCGTGTACCTGAACAAATTTTAAGTTTAGACACGTTTGTTCAAAGTGTGCAGGGCATCACCCAGTGTCTGGATGCAGATCAACTGGGGACAGGACATGGTCGCAGAGTGCCTTTGGGCAGCCCTTTCGGGGACTTTGGGGAACAAGAGGGGAGTCATATCAAGGAGGTAGAGGAAGGGGTTCCAAGGTGGGGTGTCGTTATAGGGTAACAGGAGTCAGTGAGGGGGCTAATGGTTTCAGCTGGCAAAGTTACTGGTCAAAGTGGGATAGTAAGGGAATGGACAAAAGGATACCCAGACTCGAATCAGGAAGAGGATGTTGAGGAAGGTTTTGAAAGAGTCTTCAGTCTAGGCTACCAAAGGGTTAGGGAGGGGATGAGATCAAGAATTTGGGTTCTATAAAGGGAAAGGAGAACACAGTAGATAAGAAGATCCAGAAGGAATTGAAGGTGGGGAGGCTAGAAGGGCCGTTTGTGGGGCCACCTTGCAAACATTTCTGGGTGTATCCATTAGGGATTGTACCAAAGAAGCAACCAGGTGAATTTAGGTTGATCCATCACCTATCGTATCTAGAGAGTACGTCGGTGAACAATCAAATTCCTGATGAGTGTTGTACAGTGTCTTACGCAACTGTAGACTAGGCGGTGGTACTGATCAAGGCAGTTGAGGGGGCGTGGTTGGTGAAAACTGACATAGAGTCAGCATTTTGGCTATTACCAGTCAGGCCAGAGGACTGGGACCTGTTGGGATTTTGCTTCCAAGAGAAATATTTCGATAAGGCAATGCTGATGGGCTGTTTCACCGCCTGCACCAAATTCGAAGCATTTAGCACATGGATGCAAAGGGTATTTGGGGAGAGGTATGGTTGTAAGGCAGTGGTGCACTATCTGGACAATTTCCTTTTGATAGTGCAAAGCAAGGAGGGGGTGGATGTGATGCTTAAGGACTTTACAGATGTGTAGAATTATGGGGGTCCCTTTAGCCGAGGGGAAAACTGAGGATCTGTCAAAGAAGCTGAAATTTCTGGGAATAGAGGTGGATACAGAGATGCAGGTTTTTAGGTTACCACAGGATAAGGTAACTAGGCTGAAGGAGTTGTTGGGGACGGTTAGAGACAGGAGTAGAGTACCTTTGGAGGCAGTGCAACAACTGTTGGGGCATCTCAACTTTGTGTGTAGGGCAGTGGTGCCAGGGAGGGCTTTTACCAGGAGGCTAGCAAGGGTGATAGGGAAAGCGAGGTTACCACATTATTGGGTGGACATAATGGAGGAATACGACAGGATTTGGAGGTTTGGGGTCAGTTCTTAGAGGGATACAGCAGAGTCAGGTTTTGGCACGATGAGTGGCTGGGAAATAATGACTTAGAACTGTATACAGATGCTGCAGGCGTGGTAGGTATGGGGGCCTATTTCAGGGGGGAGTTTATTTCAGAGGCATGGCCCATGACATGGAGAAAGAGAGTTGTACGGAACGATATCACATTTCTAGAAACATGCCCAATATGGGTGTCAGTATTGACTTGGAAGGAATACCTTAGGAACAAGAAGATCGTATTTTGGTGCGACAGCAAACCAGTGGTGGAAGTGATCAATAGGCAGTGAGGTTACATGGATTCGGTGAACAGGGTATTATGGCAACTGGTGTTAATGGGGCTGAGATTGAACCTGTCATTTAAAGCTAAGCATATCGAAGGGATTAACAATGACAAAGCTGACAGCATTTCCCGTTTACAGTTGGACAGGTTCAGGTCAGTGGTGCCACAAGTGGCTGCACAATGAACCAATCAAGTGTGGGAAATTGGCTGGAAGGAGCCCGACTGCTGTATAGGAGCTCCTGGTCTGCAAACACGTTAAGGGCATACAAGGGGGTGCGGAGTGCATTCCAGGAATTTCGGGAGTGGAAAGGGTTTGAGGTAAGTGAACCAGATTCACAGGACCAGATGGCGAAGTGCGTGGTGCGGAAATGGGAGGCAGGTACGGCGAGCGGGACAATGGGCTGCTACTAGCAGGGATTGGATGGGCATGTAATGTTAGAGGATGGGCTGAACCAAACAAATTCATGGTCGATACGCTGTATGATGATGAGTTGGCAGAGGATGAATGAAGGGCTGGGTGATACTAGGAAGCCAGTGGCAGGGCAGGCACTCCAGAGGTTAGTCGGGGTCTTGGGGCAGATATGTACATCAGATTATAAGGCATGTCTATTTAAAGCCATTTTTATGTTAATGGCGAAGGGAGCTTTTAGGGTGGCCGAAGTGGTGGCCAGAAACGAGAAGGATGGCAAAGGAGGCATGTGGGGGGATGACATACAATGGGGTGCAGAAAGGATAGTAATTTGATTGAAACAATCAAAATGGACCAGTTGTGAGTAGGGGCGGAAGTCATAGTAGACAAGCAGGTTGGGCAATGGTTCTGCCCGGTAGGTTCGCTATGGGATTTCAGGGAGATAAGGCTGAAGGGGGGCAAACAGTTTTTTGTGCACGAGGATGGGAGGCCAGTCACGTGTTACCAGGTGACAGGGGTTTTAAGAAGGGTATGGCCGTGTTAGGGGAAGACCCAAAACATTTCTCATCACACTCATTCAGAATCGGTGCAGCTTCTGAGTTGGCAGCACAAGGGGGTTCGGAGGAGGAACTGAAAAAAGTAAGGAGATGGAGAATGAATTGTAATAAAAGATATGTAAGACAGATGTTGTAACATATGTTGATTTTATTCCCTACTGGACGGAATCAGACCAGGCAGGTGTGGATCATTGGGCACTCGTGTGTGTGTGTGTGTGTGTGTGTGTGTGTGTGTGTGTGTGTGTGTGTGTGCGGCCGCGCGTATATACCGGGCTGAAAAGTGGGCCACTATTCATCCAGGTGGAAAACAAGTAGGGCAGAATCCGGATAAAGTCAGAGTGCACTGGAAAGGGGCATGAAATGGGCACAAATCATACCGACCTTGGAGGAGCAGAAGTTGAAATGGCAGAGACCAGATTTGTTAATATTACACTTTAGTGGGAACGATTTAGAGGATCGGCCTTGGGGGGCTTTATTTAAGGATATAGAAAGGGATTTACGAGTAATAAAACAATGGTGGCCCGAGGTAAGGTTGGCATGGTCAGAAATAATATCCAGGATACTTTGGAGACATGCCAGGGACATCAAGGCAGTGAAAGGGGCTCGGAAGCGGGTGAACAGGCGCATAACAACATTAATAGTTAAATGAGAGGGGTCATACATTGCTTACAAGGATATCTCTTTTACTATACCAGGTTTGTACAGGCCAGATGGGGTCCACCTATCCACGGTGGGGATGTCAGCATTTGTTTTGCAGATGTGACACAATTGAGGAGTGGGGCAAGATCTAAGGTGGGTAGAAAAGAAGAGGAAGCCCATCATCCATCGCATAAGCTGGAGATGGGCTAGTGGAAGAAAAAGGGGGGGACTAAGACTGGGGAGTAGGCACAGGTGAGGGTCAGGTGCACCTTGCCATGAAGAAGAAGAATTTACTAAACTGAGGGTCAGGGTTTTGTCATCACCCGAACTCAGGTAGGGCTACAGCATTTGGAGGAAAGGGGGTGTTGGGTTTCATGCATCTGGACCCCGAGAATAGTGATGGCATGCGAAAAAAGAAATCGGAGACATTGAGGACAATTTACGATATGGATGTATGGACTTGAATGGACTTGTTAATATGCCATATGGGAATACACAGAGATTATGAGATTGATTATGGTGGTTGTAAATTTGTAACAAAGAAAATGATGGGTTAAAAGTGGATGTTGATGTGAATAATGAATAAATTATTGCCAGTCGAGCACCCACTAAATTTGAGTCTGGGCGTCATTTCTGAGGGAGTCTCCCTCTGACAAATACGGTTGCCTCTAAAAGGCAACCTAAATTGTCAGGGGACTCCCGGGAAAGGACAGTATGGATAGACTGGGGGCCGGGGGAGGGCGGTAGCCTGAATACAGGCGAAGAAGGTAGGGGAAGGGGTCATAAGGTCAGCAAGTGAGTAATATGACAGAGGTAGGGGATTGGTTAGGGGGAGGAGCTGAGGGAGAGGGCTGGGAAGAGGTCCTGGGGGGTATAAGAAAGGATGTAAGACCAAGTTCTCCCTTCTTTTGCTGGGATTTGAAATTTGTACCCACCCACCACCTTCTTGTGGATAAAGGGGTTGGAGGGATGAGAGAGCGGGGGGAAAGTATATGGAGGATGGCGAAAGATCAAGGGGCAAGGGAGTGCCAAAAGGCAGAGGGTACTGAGTCACTGGAAGAGGGTGACGGGAAGAATAAGGGCAGTTCAGATGAAGGCAGGGAGAGTTGGTGGTAAGAGGCCAACGGAAGGTTTAGTGGCCATGCAGGTCACTTGGAAGGAGGCATAAGGGTTGCCATAAGAGGGCAACAGAACAAGAGTACGACTGGGGAGATTAGTATGAATGAGAACAGGGTGAGGCAGTAGGAAGGGAAATGAAAGGAAGAAAAGGGGGACTAAGACTGGGGGGTGCAGGCAGGGAGTAGGCATGGGCTGGAGTCAGGTGCACCAGGCCGTGAAGGCAGCAGAAGGAACTTGGGTGGGGAAGAAGAAGAATTTACTAAACTGAAGGACAGGTTTTGTCAGCACCCGAACTCAGGTAGGGCTACATTATTTGGAGGAAAAGGAGTGTTGGGTTTCACGCATCTGGACCCCAAGAAGAGTGATGGCATGCGAAAAAAGAAATCTGAGACATTGAGGAGAGTTTACATTATGGATGTACGGACTTGAATGGACTTGTTAATATGCCATATGGGAATACACAGAGATTATGAGATTGATTATGGTGGTTGTAAATTTGTAACAAAGAAAATGATGGGTTAAAAGTGGATGTTGATGTGAATAATGAATAAATTATTGCCAGTCGAGCACCCACTAAATTTGAGTCTGAGCATAATTTCCGGCGGGGGAGTCTCCCTCTGTCAATGACCACTGGTCCAGTGAAGGAAAATCAAGTTATGCAATACCAGCATGAGGTGTTAGAGAATTACACTTGAGCCAGTAACATAAAAGCCCTGTTTACACAGCAGCATCACTTCATTTACCACTCTGCTGCCTGATCCTGCAATTTTACGTTTACATTGGTTCAGTGGTTCATTAGTTACTTATCCGGAAAGACTCAGAAAGTTAAAGCAGGAGACTTGTTCTCATCCTCTCTGCCTATTATCAGGGGAGTTCCGCAAGGCTCCATCCTAGGTCCCATTCTTTTCTCTCGTTATATATCAACAATCTCGACCATCAGATAACCAAGTCAAACCTGCATTTCTTTGCAGATGACACAGTTCTATACACCTCTGGCCCTACATTGTCAGGGACTTTTTCCAAGCTGACTTCACTCAATTAGAAACCAATTTAATCAATGCCAAGCTACTCCTAAATGGCAAGAAAACCAAAGCCATGATTTTCTCCCCATACACCTCCCCCGCTACTATCCTCAACTCACCTAAAGACTTCATCATCACCTCCCTAGGAGAAATGCTGGAAATTGTCTCAAAATTCAAATATCTTGGCATCTGGCGCGATAACAAGTTCTCCTTAACGATCACCTTGATAACCTGTCCAAGAGATTAAAAACCAGGCTAGGTTTTTTTCTTCCGCAATAGGTCTTTCTTTCTTTCCATTGGAGATCAGAATCGGGCTTGTCCAGGCCACATTCCTCCACTTACTTGATTAAGGTGACATAATTTACAACTCTTCTCCAATTACCAACCTCCATAAACTAGATACCCTCTACCACCACGCCCTACGATTTATAACTAACTCCCCGTACCGAATTCACCACTGTGATCTGTACCCAACTGTTGGTTGGACCTCACTTACCATTAGACGTACACTCCATGCTGGAATCTGGACCCTAAAGCTTCTGTTGAATAAACTCCCGAGCTACCTAACTTCTCTTGTCCGCCATCTCCCAGAGTGTTTACTCACTCAGAAAGATGGACTTTATCCTCCTTGATGTACCCAGGACTTGTACCTCCTTTGGTAAATGTGCCATCTCATGTTCTCTTCCAACCATTTAGAATCGGATACAATCCTTGCTGAAATTATCCAGTATTGTCCCTGTTAACCTCTTCAAAAGGATAGCTACTGATAAATTAAAAGATACTTGTAGCTGTTTCTAAACTCTCTTTCCTTCTTAGTTTTCCCCACTTCGCCACCACCCAATCCTCCCCCCTTTACCTGTACTGTACTCCCTACTTCTCCTGTTCCTTATGCCTCTTCATAGGCTCATGCTTTATATACGAACACTGTTATTTCTTATCCTGAGCATTATGTACTACATGGTCATTTTATTGTATATTAAGCACTGTTATGTTATTCTCCATATGTACTGTGTACTTGTCTGTATATCTGTCTTCAGGACCTCCTTGTGAATTAGCTTGCTCAATGGAGTTTTCCTGCAACAAACTTGAACTTGAACATTCCCGAGCCTGTCGCACCACAGATCGTGCCAAGAGGAGTGTCTGTAGACTTATGGGCAAGTTTTCAAAAAATGACAACCGCAGCTGGCAAATAGGGGATTGTAGCAGATAGAGCACATCAGTTGTTCACACTGTGGGGTAATGTGCTCGATCCAGTATACGTCCCCACTTTTTCATCGGATCAGAAATGGGAACTGTAGCACACTTATGGCAATACAGTGAGTGTCTACAAAGCTGACTTTGCAGCACATCAACTGGAGCGACTGAGTTAATGCACTGCAAAGCCAGTGGTGTAAACGGGGCTAAAGATTCATGGTCTCCCGGAAACCAGAAAGTGATGACCCCAAAGGTTTTGTGTGGCAATGGCTGGAACATAATCTAAAATTGGATCATTTACTGGTGGTGTTTCAGGCATATCGAGTGATGCAAAATAAAAGAATGGATTGGGGCAGCCCACCTCGTACACTCCTGATGGTCCTGGGCAGTATGCATAGTCAGAACAGGATTCTTGAGGCGGCCCAAGTGGTCAGACCATTAGGGACTGAGGATGGGGGGGGAAACTTTTCATCTACCCAACCTCAGCTACTCCACATAGGACCAGTGGAGGTCTTTAGACTCAGTCCAGATTAAACTGTGCTCCTTTGGGGTCACTTGTTCAATGCAGTTCCCAGCATGACTAAAAATAATTTACTCAGGCAAACAGTACATCTTTGGGGACTCCCAGGAGGCAAGTAAGTTGTTATTTAAGATTAATGGGGACTTTGTCACACAAAGAGGCAGAAGAGGAAGATGTATAATTTTCAGTAATTATTAGACTCATACTGGGACAGGAATTGAGGGGTGGGTTGAACAGGTGATGGCACTGCCGATGAAGAAAGCTGTATGCTCTGTGACGGGAGTACAGTACATCTCCCCACAGTTACTGCTAAAATAAAGTACCACATATTCTATAATAACCTTCTCTAATGTGCAGTGGGCTGGTATAAATATGGCACAGACCACGTGTAGCTCCCTGTCCCCTCCACCCCACCCTCATCTCCCAACTCGGTTGAACAAGCCAAGACTTACTTTATGCAGTTTCTTCTTTTTTCTGTCACCAGGTTTGTAATATTCTGGTGAATTAACCCATATGGACTGCCTGATCTTGGACTGCTAGATCCCTGGGCTACTGAATATTTGGGACCAGTTGGTTTCATGTTTCATGATACATGTTGGCATGCGGAAAGTCTGCTTGGTTCTTAGTCCTTATTAATAATTTTACATCTTCATTTCCACATGTCAACCAACAAGTTTAAATTGTTCGCACTCAGATTTGTTTGAGGGCCTGTATAAATCCCAACCCTCACACAGCATGTTTATGAGCTGTATGTTAATAGTTCAATTCTTATTATTTTAGAGCATAATTAAGTACAATATAAATGTTATATGTTTACGTTCCTCACAGGTAGTGGACTATATGGCTATATGTTCATTTGTTGTTTCAGTATGATGCAAAAGGTCCTTCCCAATGATGGCAAGTAGTTGACATGATGCATTTCAGTATCCTGCATTACGCTGAAACTTCAGCTGTATATATGGACAGATCCCTCTGTATGAGGTTATTACCTGAGCTCATTGATTATGTATCCTACAGTAATGATGCCTGTATTTTTACAATGTGTTCTCCTGTGAGTGAAAGAGTGAAACTGGTAGATCAACTGCCAGACCCACTGATTGACCGTCAACCTATCTACTGTGTTTTGCACAATGGTTGCGGAATTAAGTATACTCCCAAGGTTATTAAATACCGTGATGTTAAAGGTTTTGACCTCTCCTCTTATCTGACTGACCTGTCACTAATTGATTGTATTGCAATTAATTTTATACCCAATGTAAATCTTGCCTTAGACTTTCCTAAGGAAAGGGCTAAGGCCATAGATAAACATGTCCAATTAGTTAAAAATTGAGTAAGTGGAAAAGACTTCAAATGGATTGCCAGTGATCTGTTTGCATTAATGAATAAATGGGATAAAACACGGGCTAACCATAAAAAGTTTGGCTCTCAGCAAAACTGGCAAAGAGTACAAGCACCTGTGTAACCTGAGCAAATCTAAGATCAAGCTTACAAAAGCTGCCTACTGTATGTTAAACAGAAACATACTGAGCACTTTTAATCTCCTCAAAAATGTGCCAGTACATGACGTTTGGTTAGTTCTAAGCAAACAAACCCTTTCAATTTCTGTAATAATGGAGTTTTAATTTACTGCTGTTGCCATTGCTTTTAATGATAAATGTGTTTGATTTGAGCAAGTATATGAAGGACCCCGGTTCTTCTCATGCCCTGTAGTTAGACCACAGTTTTGATTTAACTCGAGTTCATGACTGCCATTTTGAACAAGGTTGCGCATAGACTGTTTTGACTTAGATTTGTGCTCCTGGAGAGAATTTAAGACTATGACTCCAACTAAAGTTTTTAAATTGTTAAAATAGATAGACAAGGATAAACCAGCTGGTCTAGATAACATGGTTCCAAAACTTGTTTGTTATGCCACTTCATACATTTTCAGGCCCCGAGTTACTTAATTTCACCTCTTGCACTGGCAAGTTCCTGACCTTTGGAAGAAGTCTTTTATGTTGTGCCCATACATAAAGGTGATCTAACTTCTCTCGTGAATAATTACAGGCCATTTTGAATTCTATCAGTTTTGGCCAAAGTACAAGAAAAATTGGTACAGTCTTATCTTTCAGAATACCTGGAAAAGTACGCTATCTTGCGTGAAAAAACAACATGCTTTCAGAGAACGGCATGGGATGGACACTGCCTTGGTCAGTTTCATGGGTGACATACTCAGCCATGGACTGTGGTGAATAAACTGGTGTAACTTTGTTGGACCTGATCAAAGCACTTAATCCTGTCAACCATTCACTTTTTATTGTTAAACTAAAAGCCTTGAACCGGCCCTGTGGCATAGTGGGCTGAGGTGCTGGCCCTGTGGTATAGTGGGGTGATGCACTGGCCCTGTGCCATGGTGGGCTGAGATGCTGGCCCTGTGCCATGGTGAGCTAAGGTGCTGGCCCTGTGGCATGGTGGGCTGAGGCACTGGCCCTGTGCCATGGTGGGCTGAGGCTCTTGTTGCTTTATCACCTGTCACATTGGCGACCTGGGTTCAGGAACAGACCAGGGTCGCTTGGAAGTTGGCTGGGTGATGGAGGATTGAGCTTCCTAAGAACAGCTCTCCTCCCTTGAGAAGGTGGGATCCTGTGTCCTGCTTTATGACTGCCACCTGGTGGAGACCGGCTGGCAGTGATAGCGGGATCAGACTGATGCTGGGGGACATCGGCAGATACACCATGTTATTGTACACTGACGTCCCAGGGAGAAAGATCTGGAGGAAAAAGCCCCGTACTGCTCGGCTTTCCCAACAGGCTAAAGCTACCAACAGTCCCAGGTGAAAATAGCCACTCTGGATGGAAGGAACTAGACTGTGTATCTTCTATAAAGGACTTGGGTGTACATTTGAATTCTAACCTAAGTTTTACAAAATGGGGCGGTTGTAGTGACAGTTTTTGATTTTTGAGACTGCACTCGATTGCTGTTGCCTATGGCATTATTGTTGACAGGGGCTTGCAACAATTACAACCCCAAAAACCTGTGTTTTTAAATAAAATTGGCAAATTTACGCTGCTTTTACCACATCAGACTCATTATTGTGTCATTTTAAATAAGCTGGATTGTTAAACACATGATTTAAACACTAAACTAATTCAGCTTAGTCTCATGAGTAAAGTTTTATCATAACAGTCTCTTCCTCTGTTTAACAATTTGGATGATTTCACTAGTACAGTATTAAGAAACTTAAATCCTCCAGTTCACTTGTGCTTAATTTACCTTAGAATTTGATGGCAGATAAGGCAGCTAAGGATTTGAGGTACACTGTCATTGGACAGTGATCATTTAGCTGTAATGGCCCAAGAGCCTAGAATGAAATACCATTGCATTTAAAACAGAACATTGAGCCAAAAGTTTTTATGGCTTCTTTAAAAGGAAGCTGTGATTATCGGAATCTCCCCACCCCCAAAGCCTTACCCCCCGATTAGGCTTTTCACAGGCTAAAACATTTTTTAAGTGTTTTAACACATACTTTTTTCTTGTTGTGAAGTCCGGGATTTAGCAACTTGGCCAGACATTGCACGGTTCCATTTCACGTGAAAGTACAGCGCCGCTCGCTTCAATACACTTGTATTGAAGCGAGCGGTGTGTGCTCCTTTCACATGAAATGGAACCTATCAACGTCCACCATGTTGCTGAATCCCAGACTTTAACAAGAACATAAAAGCTGTTAAAACACTTCAAAAAAAAAGGTTTAGCTTGTGAAAACTAATCGAAATAGGCTTTACAGTGAGAAATCAGATTTTCACAGCTTTCCTTTAAATCTTATCTGAAGGAACAGTTCAAATGTGGCTCTGTCTGTTGATATGTAGAAGTTTGTTGGAATTATTGTGTTTAGCTTATTTATACATATTGTTTTTATGGAGTATGTTCTAATCAGTGATCTACAGTCCCGGGTCATGTCTGCAGAAAGAGTGTTGCTCAAGTGTACTTACCTGGGTAACAAACAATTAAGGTTTATAGGCGGTTTTACCAAAAATGTTTAATATCATTTTACCAAAGATGTTTAACACAGGCAAAAATCTAATCTGGTACCACATTTGCATCTGGATACATAATTTAGATATGCTAAGAGGTTTTCTTTGAAGGTATAGTTCTTGCCCAGGAGAGATATATATGTCAGAAAAGAATTCAGAAGTTTATTTTTTTATTTAGTGATTCGGAAAAGACCTTTGAGCACAAGCTCTTTTACAAAGGTTTCCACGTCATAGTTTGGGCCCAGAGCTGGACCAGTACCTCTCGCTTACTTTTGTCCTTGTGCAAATCTCTTAAAATCTTTTGTGGCTAGTCTCTTTCAGTAAGACAGACACATAAAGAGGAAACTCAAGGACTGTGGTGCTCAGTAATGAAATAGGTATCCAAACAAAGACAATTCAGGCAGTTTTATCTGCTTTCAATAAAGTATTTTACTTCCATGTAGTAGCTAAGTGTTCATTTTATAGTAAGAGGTGGTGTGTGCCAGAATTTTTTGTTTGGCTCTCTTTCAGTTAAATGATTGGCTACGACTTAACTTTTGGTTAAAATCTAAAGATAATTTTGGGGTGTCAGCATGGTGCAGTTGGTAGCACATCCACCTCTGCTCCAGAAGGTCATGAGTTCTAGACCTGCACCGGGATTGGGCTCATACCATAAGTTCCAGCATCTGAGTACAGTACTAAGGAGATGCTGTACTGTCAGGGTGGGCTGTCCTTTGGACAGATTGTTAAACTGAGGTCCCGTCTGCCTGTTCTGGAGATCCCATCGCACTTTTCGAAAAGAATAGGGGAATTTTTATTAAAAGAATCAAAACAAATACAGCAAACAGAAAGTCATTCCAACTTACAACATGCCATAACTTTATCAAACGCCATTAAAGATACCCTAAAATAAACAATAAAAACCCCACACCAAAACAAATAACAAAGAAAACCACCCTCATTTCTCCCGAAGTCTTGTTCAGTGTATTAGGTCCAGGATATATTATCCCACCATAAATTTAAATTATCCACTGTTGTCTTCCCATATTCCCTGTTATATGTAAGCAATGAGCCACGACAGAGCATGGTGCTGCTGCGGCATTAATCCATGGTTGGGCTGGTTGGCAGTTAACTTTCTACTCTAGGTTCTTTGATTTTCACGTATGTGTATTAACAAGATATGGGTTGCACTGCATGATGGGATTGTGCATGTTTTGTTCCTGCAGTTACCTTGGCAGGCCAACAGAGGGCTGTGAAACAATGCTAGCTGGCAGCACAGCACTGTTTTACAGCCCTGGATTTTTAGATCAATTTCCAAATGTACTGAATTGAGCCAATCTGAAAAAACTTTCAAAGACCAAGTACTATTTTTCTGAGTATTAATTTCACTTTTTTCCTCTCTAAATTATCTAGCTCAGCAGGAGATAGAACAACATGACGTTTACTGCACTCACCTTTCAAATACTTGTTTTGACTAGTATTGTTACTCTCCTTCTTTGATTTCCTTTGGTTTTTCTCACTTTATTTTTCTTTTCACCCATGAAGCATCCTCTTTCTCTGATTTTGCTTTATCTCAATGTCTTTGTTATTTTTGCTTTCTGTTACAGAAGGTACAAGGTTCATCTTTACTGTAGTGTGTATGTACCAATATAGTGATGCCCACTACTCCACACACACAAAAAATGACATTAAAATTATGTATTGCTGTCCTTCTGTGCTTCACTTGTGAATGGTGATCCACTGGGATGGAGGGTGGGAAAATCAGGGAATTCTGCTGTTTTACGATGCCTGTGAAATGATGCTAGCAGCACAGCACTGTTTGACAGCCATCTGTTGGGCTGCCATGGGAACTGCACTTAAGCAAAGAATTGCTGGAGCAAGCATGGATTATTAGAGAACTGTGCTATGTGTTTTATTGTGGTTCGTTAAGCATTAAGCCAATACTCCTAATTTCCTCTTGTACTGTTTTGCATAAATCCTGTTGAGCAATGAATTTGTGTTGTAATATCAGTCTTTATAAAATGGGCAAAGCAAATCCTTAAATCTGATTGGCTGAAAGAACATCTCAGCTGTGTCCTTATCAGCCAGTAATGATGCCAACCAGTACTAAGCTTCCCAAACTGACCGAGCAACAACAAAATATCACTGAGCAATTACCTTTAGTCTCTCCAAGGTGGGCACCAATCTTTGTTCCACAACTCAACCACGATCGATCTCCTAAGCCAACTGCAAAACCAGAAGTCTGTCCTTAACGGTCAGCTCGCTAATAAGGCTAGGCTGTCAGCTCTAAATATAAAGAACATGTCACATGTCTGCTTCCCATAAAAAAAGACCATACCAGAATTAATCACATTTCAAAACCTCGTCACAGTGCCAACTGCAATCTCCTAAGTTCATCTGAGAACCGGAAGTAACTCTCTAGAGGCAGTCTCCGTCAACTGTGGTCACTAAATCTTACAAACAAAATGTATCCCCTTTTGAAACCAGGCAGAAAAGGAAAAAGTGGAAAATGCAAAAGAAAAACCACACACACAAAAATAAATAAAATGTAGAGGGCAGCGGGGATCACAAGTCACTTCAGTGGCCAGCTCGGTCAACGGCTGTTACTAATCGTTAAAAAGGCTTTTTTTTTCTAACCTCTGTACCCTCGATCTGTTTGTGTGCAGCCCTCATAATCTTCTTTATGCCACACAATAACTTTCTTTCCCATGGCACAGTGCAGTACCTCTGTAATTTCAGACCCCTGCTATCTACAGCGGGCGGTAAGGGGCACAATCACTTCCGATACTGCTGGCGACTTTAATATCGCTGTAAAAAAAAAAATCCATACAAAACATGAACAAAATAAACACTCTCCCTTTCTGCCACTATTAATTTCTGACTCTGCCTATAGGGGTGGCGGGGAGACTCGGACGCAGCAACATTGGCAGACACGGCTACAGCTGTCAGTGAAACTGCATGCTCAGTGTAAAGGAAACATACGAACATACGAAATTTGCCAGCAGATAAAGGCCTAGAGGTCTATCAAGTCTGCTCGAATGTGCAGCTAGCACCCCTCATTCTGCAGCTGCCCCTCCCTTCCACCCTTCCCCTTCATTAACCCTCCCCCTTGTCCTGCCTGTCCCATCCTCGTTTGAAGCAGTCCACTGTTCTACTGCATACCACTTCAGCAGGTAACACATTCCAACCAGCCACCACCCTCTCTATAAAAAGTGTCTCCTCATCTCCCTCCTGAACCTTCCTCGCTCCAGTCTCATATCATGGCCTCTGGTGGCCCTCCCTTCCCTTACTTTGAACAGCCCCTCTGTACCCGTCTTGTTTATTCCTTTCATGTATTTAAAGGTTTCAATCATGTCACCCCTGTCTCTCCTCTCCTCCAGTGAGTACATGTTCAACTCCTTCAACCTCCTCTCGTATGATAAGTCCCCCAGCCCCTTGATCATCTTTGTCGCTCTGCGCTGTACCCCCTCCAGTAACTTAATGTCCCTCTTCAGATACGGACGCCAGTACTGCACGCAGTACTCCAGGTGTGGTCTAACTAATTACCTATACAGTGGCAGAATCACCTCCTCCCTCCTCGAGGATATACCCCTTGCAATACAACCCATCATTTTGTTGGCCTTTGCAGCTGCCTTCCTACATTGTGCCGAGTTGTTCATTGACCCTGTAATGAGCACACCCAGATCCTTCTCCCCTAGCTGGTAACTCCTCCTTGGGGTCTTCATCCCAAATGCAGCACCTTGCACTTTTGGCATTAAAGCCCAGTTGCCAGGTGTCTGACCAGGTTTCAAGCTTTGCAGATCATCCTGCAACCCCTGCCATCCCCCTAGGTCATCCACCACCGCGCCTACCTTGGTATCATCAGCAAACAGACTGATCTTGCTCTTGATGTCCCATGATATGTCTGCAATGAATATCCCAAACAACACTGGTCCCAACACTGAGCCCTGTGGAACACCGCTCGTCACTGCCCTTGGGTGTGAGAGCTCCCCACCCACCACCACCCTCTGTTGCCTTCCCTGCAGCCAGTTTCCTACCCATCTCACCAGCTTTGCACCCACCCCTGTGCCTACTAACTTCCTTCCCAGCCTTCCATGTGGCACTGAGTCGAATGCCTTACTGAAGTCCAGATACAGGACATCCACTGCATGGCCCCTGTCCAGTTGCCTAGTTACCCAGTCATAGAACTCGACCAGGTTGGTTTGGCAGGATCTGCCACGTATGAAGCCATGCTATCTGCTGTCCTGTAGTCCTTTGGCCTCTAGGAGGGCCACCAGCATCTCCTTCAGGATAGTCCCCATTAGCTTACCCACGATGGATGTGAGGCTCACTGGTCTGTAGTTTCCTGGTTCATCCTTGGGGCCACTCTTGTGGAGGGGCACCACATGAGCCATCCTCCAGTCCTGAGGTACACACCCCGAATGTAGTGAGGCATTAAATAGGTTTGCCAAATGTCCTGCAAGGACCTCTGCCAGCAACTTCAGTACCCTGGGGTGGATGCCATCTGGGCCTGGCGCCTTGTCCACCCTCAGTGCCTTCAAACCCTCTCGAACTCTGCTCTCCATGATTTCCCCATCTATCACCACTTCCCCCCCTGCTTCTGCCATTTCTCCCACCTTGGGTGTCACCCCCCTCTCTCTCTGCTCTCACAATTTAAACAGGAAAAAAAACAACACAAAAAACAATGTGAGAGGCAGATCTAAAGTAGTAAAAACAACAGTGATACACAGATAACTCATGAACACAGGGACACTACTGTCAATGACACACTTTAACTGAGACTTAACAGAGGAACTATTTTTTACTATTTGAGGTACTGAAACTTCCTTTTTAAAATTTTTGACATTTTTATGTTTTTTGTTTTTACCCATTAAAGAATTATTTTGGGTGGCCCATTTTATAAGCGCAATAATACACTCTGAGGTGTGGGTTACCTCCTAATAAGAGCACACCCAGGTGCATAAAGCGCTTGGCACCTGGGCGTGCTCATATCAGGCGATAATCCGCACCTCGTCATGTGTTATTTCTTGCATATCGAGTTTGCCATATCCAATATTTAAAACATGCAAAATAACATGTAGAATACTGCTGTTATAATTTTTCTAAGTTAATGTAAAAAGTCCTAAAATGTATGTTAATGAAAGTTACAAGGGCATCTTGCAAGCGGAGGCCACCAAAATCCAAAACTTTTTGATGTAAAGACATTCAAAATATAAATGCTCCCTTGTTCACAGTATGGATGTACGACTTGATCTGGGACAACATCTTTCCGTATTTCTCTTGTGTTTTTTCTTTTTCACATTTTCCATGGCAACTCAACCATACATGTCCCGTAGTTTGTTTGGTATGCGGGAGCCCATTAGATTTTTTTGGTAACCCTGAACATCTGTTCTTCAGAGTCTCTATAAAAGTTAAGTACCTCATAAAAAGAATAGGGGAATTTCTCCAATGTCCTGGCCAATTTTCCCCCTTCATGAAAAAAATACTACCAACAGCTTAATCTGGTTCAGTGTCAGTTGGTTTGCATCTGTATCCTCCCCCCACACACACACACCTCATGACAGGGCTCAAAATAGGCACCCTAGTCTAGCCCTCCTTTCTCAGTCATCGAAAACTAAATAAATAGCAAAACAGCAGTATATATGTAGCACAGAGAATTCTGCACTAAGGAGGGTGTATCAAGAGGTCTTGGTAGAGCAATACGTGAGCCTTTATATCACCTTGTATGTAAGACGGTTTCTAAGTACAGCTGCACGTTAAATCTTACCTACGAACATATGAAAATTGCCAACAGCAAAAGGCCATCGTGGTCTGTCTAGGCTGCTCGTGAATGCAGCTAGCTCCCTATTCAGCAGCTGCCCCCCCTTACCTCCCTTTACCCTCCCCTTTGCCATGTCCCACCCCTGCTTGAAGCATTCCACTGTGGTACATGCCACCACTTCAGCTGGCAGTGCATTCCCTTTTGCCACTACCCTCTCCATAAAGAAATGACACCTCACCTCCCTCCTGAATCTACCCCCCTCCAATCTTATGTCATGGCCCCTAGTGTCTCTCCCCACTCTCCTCCTACATAGACCCTCTGTGTTCGTTTTGATTATCCCTTTCATGTATTTGAAGGTCTCAATCATATCCCCGTCCTTCCTTTCCTCCAGTGTGTACATGTTTCACTCTCTTAGTCTGACCTCATATGGCTATTCCCCCAGGACTTGAATGATCTCGTTGCCCTATGCTGCACCCCATCCAACAGCCTTATATTCCTCTGTAGGTATGGGCACCAGTACTGCACGCAGTATTCCAGGTGGGGTCTCACCAACGATCTGTACAACGGTAGAATAACCTCCCATCTTCTCAAGGTAATTCTCCTTGCAGTGCACCCCAGCATTTTGTTGGCCATTGCTGCCGCCTTTCTGCATTGTGTGGAACTGTTCATTGCTCCCGTGACGAGCAGCCTCAGATCCTGCTCCTCTTCTGTTGCCTCCATCTGCACTCCCCTCAGATGGTAGCTTCTCCTCAGATTTTGTGTTCCGAAGTGCAGCACCTTGCATTTTTTGCATTGGACCCCAGTTGCTATCTGTCAGACCATGCTTCCAGCCTTGCCAGATCCTCCTGTAGCCCCCGCCACCCCCCCTGGTCATCCACCACCACTCCCATCTTGGTGTCATCTGCAAATAGGCTGATTTTGCTGCTGATGCCCTCCGAGATGTCTGCAATAAATATGCCAAACAGCACTGGACCCAAAACCGAACCCTGTGGAACACCACTAGTCACAGGCTTAGGGGATGAGTATTCCCCACCTACCACCACCCTCTGGTGCCTATCTTTTAGCCAGTTCTCCACCCACCCCATCAGTTTTGCTCCCACCCCTGTGCCCTGTAGCTTGATTCCAAGTCTCCCATGTGGTACTGAATCAAAGGCATTACTGAAGTCTAGGTATAGGACATCCACCACATGGCCCCTGACAATTTGCCTAGTCACCCAGTCATAGTATTCCACCAGGTTGGTCTGGCATGACCTGCCCTTGACGAAGCCATGCTGCCTCCTGTCCCACACCCTGTTCACCTCTGGTAGTGCCACTAGTCTATCCTTTAGGATGGTCTCCATTAGCTTCCCCACTATGGACGTTAGACTCACTGGCCTATAGTTCCCCAGTTCGTCCTTGGGTCCACTCTTGTGGAGGGGAACCATGTGAGCCAGTCCCTAGTCCTGCGGTTTGCAGGATCCTCTCTGTAACTGTTGTTGCCAGATCCTCTCAGTAACTGTTGTTGCTTGCAGACCACTATAGCTGTGCATGATGTCAGATGTCTACTCCATTTTTACTGAAAGTTTATCAATAAAAAGATTAACTTCAAAAAGAGGTCTTGGTAAAGTTTGCAATGATGAGTTTGTAGGGTGGACTTAAGAGGTCAACATGACAGACATTGTTAATGCAAACACTAGATAAGAGAGATAAAGTGTATAGCAGAGGTTTGTTCTGCATGGACTTCCATACCAGCAGAAATGTTGTTGCACCACAGTTCAAAGGTCATGGAATGTGGAAGTAACTTTCTGTGGTACAATGACATTCCGGCTGTTTTGATAAATCCATGAGCTACCTGCTTTCTCACAAGAAAGCCACACATGCCTGTCTAACAGTTGAAAGAGAAAGTGAACTGTTAGGATGATGGTGGCGTTTTGTTTTTCTTTTGCAGAAGTCTCAGACGAGCAGCAAAATGTCTTACTTTTTTGGTTCACTATGCACTTTAACAAATGCTGAATGTGCAACTCTTTGCACAGCCAGACTGTGCTGACATGTCAGGGTTCCGATTCCCTTGGACCTCTCAGACTTTGCTCTTGAGATGAGAGGGAACCGGAAGCCATCAGTGGGCGGCACAGGCTGGTTATGCACAGTTGCCCATCCAGTATTCTGTATATTGTAGTATAGAAAGGATCCATATTCTAACATGGGAAGTAGGGCTTGTTTAGAAATAGTCTGCCTAACCTCCGTCGTTAGCAAATCTTTATTGTGATACAAATAAACAAGTTTCTGACTGATTTTCTTAGAGACTACTTGGACTTGAGTGAATAATGCTGAGTTCTGATCCAGCATTATACCTAGGTATATGAAACTGCACTCCTCCTCCAGGGTATTACCATCCATCCCAACAATTTGTAAAGAATCTGATAAACTAGCCAGTTTTTGTGGGATACCAAATGCCGTTATATTTGGTTTCTTCAGGTTGAGCAGCAGTTTTTGGTTACCAGCTTTGAAGTTAATTATGACTATTCTGCAGTAGGGTTTGCAGATCGGTAATGCTTGAGCTAGCGATGTATAGTACAGTATTGTTGGCATACATAACTGTTCTTGAGTCGGGGCATATAGATGGCAGGACATTAAGAAATAATGAGAAGTGCAGTGGTCCCAGTACTGAATCTTGGGGGAATTAGGTTTAAACATGGGCCATACCTGACACTACTGTGCCAGTTTTCACTTGGTTGCTTCCTGTTGGAAAGCTGCGTACAAAAGCAGTTTGTTACATTGCCCGCCACTCTGATTCGATGTCGATTGTTTAAAAGCAGAGAATAAGGGTGGCTTGGTGGCACTGAGGGTTGAGGCACTGGATGCCACATCTCGCACCATGCCATGATACAGGTTCGGAAGTGGATTCCGGAGGATCATGCATCTGAGGGTCTGCAGTTCTCTCCTAGGGAGGGAGGGTTTGTCTGCCCAGCCTCTGACTGCCACCAGGTGGAAGCTTGGTGGTAGTGTAGGTTAGGGTGGCACAGAACAAGAGGGTCTGCAGCCTGAGGAGTTGTGCGTGCCTCCACACGCATGCTCACGTCAGCCTCAGGAGAGAAAGGAGAACAGGGGATCTAAGGCTACATGAAGCACTGCCTGCCCATCTGTGGACTTGTGCTGCCACCTGGAACTGGATTATATACTTGTTGGGCAGGGTTATGACCCTCCCTCCTTCCCCCGACCCACTCCACAGGTGTGTGGGAAATCTGAAGGGGTACCAGACTGCACCAGGGGAGGCAGACACCTGTCAGTGGAGACAGGGACAGGGCTGAGAATCTGCTGCAGATCCCACAGGAGAAAAAGGTCTAAGCAAAAAGAAAAAGCAGAGAATGAGCCACTAGGTTGTCGGCCTTAGATCTATGACTACTGCCCCTGTGACAAGACCACTATCTAAAGCATCACATAGATCTGCAGTAAGTCTGACATGCTGTGGGTTTTGCAGAAACCATATTGATCAGAGGTGAGCAAGCTATGTTTATGAAAGTATAAGGATAACTGTGAAAAGGCAATTTTTTTTCCAGCAATTTAGCAAGTGTTGAAAGAATTGAAATGGGCCTGTAATTTAAGGAGTTTAGTTTATCACCATTCTTGTAGACGGGGATTACAGTTACAACTTTCAATGAGGAAGGGGCTATATTGGTAATTAAGAAACAGATTAGAGAGAGGGATGACAGGTGCTGTTAGGGAAACAGCGAGTCTCAATCACGGGGGTAGGCATCAGGACCAGGGACCCCATTTTCAGAGCAGTCCATGTGCACAGTGCACACATTATTGGCGTGCGGCTGAAAGGGAGCCATATTTATACAGGCAGTGCGCCCTGTCTGTTGCATGCTGTCTGTATGAATATGGGCCCATGTTAGCACCGTGCAAAGTGACTATGGGCTGTGGTGATAGCTTTCTGCTGGCAACAGACTCCCAGGAGCAAAGGGAGAGAGTGTGCCCCAAACAGGATAGTATTTTTTTCTCTGGGAGCCATATTCAGTGGCCAGTATGCTGATGATCACATATGACATGTAAGGTGCATAGGGGCCATTTACGTGTCAGTATGTTGCCATTAAAGGCTCTGCACGGTGTCTCTGTGCATGAATGTGTTACAGGCATTGTACAGAGCCTCTGGCTCTCCCACGTGATCCCTGAGTACCGTATTGACAGTGTGGGCTATCATTCCCTGGTCATCCAGTGTTCCCCACACCTCCATGCCCATCAGAATTGGTAAACAATTATCCTGCCTGTCCCTGGTTTTCTTGTGCTCTCTCCCTCCCCAGTACCTTGTGTAGAAGTATATGTAGAAATAATATTTTCCACTGTTTCTGGTGGTCCCCCTTACCTCTCTAATGTCCATAAGTGTGTATATATCTGTCCCTCGGTGTCTAGTGGTCCCCCCACATCCAGGCACCAGTAGATTCACCATACCCCCTTCCCTTCTCCACCCACCCAACACACACCAGCCACAGCCCCTGTCCTCACCTGACTCACCCTCCCATAGATGAAAGTGTTGTCATCAATGCTGTTGTGAAGGCGACTGGCACAGACCCTCTGCTCACAACCTTGGCCGGCTGTCTGCATGACAGAGTGAGTGCTTGCATGCATACAGTAGATTCTTGGGCGGGGGTAAATTGGGTGATCCTACACCACTGTGTGCAATGTTGTGGGTAGGGTTTTGGAATCATTAAATAGTGCTTCCACAACACTTTTAGTATACCACTGTGTCCTGTATGCAAGCTCTTCACTTAAATTGCATAGGTGTAATAGTGTATTTTGTGTAATTTCACTATCCACCAAGCGCCACACATGGGGCACTCTTGAGTGTAGCCACCACCCCATTTGACCACAAACTGCTTGGTTAGCACAGTGGTATTAATGTTAACAGTATGCTAACCTGGGGGGCCAGGTCCTTTGTTCATGTTCAGCAAAACCAACTGTTTATAAACCTCCAGTTCCAAAATGAGAATGAAATTAAACATGGGAGCTAGGATTTGAGGATAGGTTTCTGGAACTTTGTCAATTCCTTGAGACCCACTTTAGCAGATAGCTGATTTAAGTCCCCATTGCAGTTGGATCCATCAGCAAATATGTTGCTGAAGTAATCTGCTATGTCTGCATCTACATTAAGTAAGGTGCTGTCAGAAACTAGAGTCAATTGGGTTTTAAGTTAGTTGAATACATCTTTGAATGTGTTCCAACACCACCTTTGCTCTTCGACATTTTTCAGTTGCTGATCCTGATAGTATTTCGATCAAACAAATTTTTATCTTTTGCAGTTATTTCAAAGATGCCATGGATTTAAAAATTATTAATTCATCAATTTATAATTCTATTGAAATGCAAAACTGCATTTGTTTCTTTGTACTTTTTTCTGTTTCCTTTGAATTTGTCATATTTGTAAATTGTATAAAATACAGTCATCTCTCTCTCTCTGTTTTATTGCATTGTCAGATTTACAGTCTCGCATACTCCATACCACTAATAGCAACATTTGAGCTCTTTAGACATGGAGTCAGATAGTCAAATAAATGCACAAGTGCAGTGGAAGTGTTTGTACTGTTCTTGCTCCCAACCTGGCCACAGCTGTATTCGGTCGGATAGCGAGCGGCAGCATGCAACTGAATATTGGGTCGTGTTGGTGCAGCGCTAAGTGCAACTGTGCTGCCTGGACACAGACCTGTGCTGTATATAGCCCACACAGAATAGCGCTGCCCAAAATGGGATAGTGTCAAGACCCCTGCGGGCTATATTCAGCCCAAACGTGCACATGAGACTGTTGGGCATGCAAGGCGCTAAGGGACAGTTTGTGTGGATCACAGCAGCCTTTTAGCACCATTGCCACATACAAACTGTCAGACCTGGTGGGCTACTGTACCCTCCCCCAATCACCCCTCTGAGCATCTGTTAACAGTCTCTGATGCTCTAGTGTGACCCCCTCATGATCACCCCCTGAGCGTCTGTTAACAGTTCCTGGTAGTCTAGTGAGACCCCCACCCTGATCGCTCCTCTGAGTGCCTGTATGCATTCACTGTTTGTCTAGTGTGACACCCAACCTCCCATTTCACAATAGTAACCACACCCTGGTGTCCAGTGGTTCCCTCCACCCCCAGTCACCCGTTTGAAACTAGTGACTATGCCCTGGTATCCAGTGGTTCTCCCTACCACCCCCGGAGCACCCATTTCAAACTAGTAATTAGGCTTTGGTGTCCAGTGGTTCCCCGCGCCCTCCTGACCGCCTGATTCAAACTAGTAAGTATACCCTGGTGTCCAGTAGTTCCCTCCACCGCCTGATCACCCATTTACACAATTACAAAGCAGCAGTGGTGATCCAGTGTTCTCTTCAAACTGACCCACCTGCTCACATCCCACCTCCCTGCTTCCCTCCCTTACCCAGGTGGCCGGTGATCCTCCAACCTTGCTGTGGTGACTAGCAGAGCCCTCCTCTCACTTCTGTGGCTGGCTGCCATATGAGCTGTCTTTGAGCATGCAAAGTACCTATACTTTCAACAGCATCTTTAGGGTATTCTTGGTCCATTGGTTAGGGATGTCCAATAAGATCCTGGGTGTGATATGGACGTGGGGGTGCGTGAACAACAGCACTGGTAGGGATGAGTTAGCCTCCATTTCCAGCCATCCTGAATCTTGGCTCTGTTTAGTCCTAGTGATTGTTGGCCCCAGCTGAGCCACTAGATAATATAGATAGAAATCTGGTATCACCAGGCCTCCCTTCTCTCTGGGAAAGGAGAGGAGTCCCCTGCACACTTTGTGCAGCCCTGCTGCCTATGCAAAGGCCAGTAGCATCTTTAATATTCTTTTCCAGTACTCCTCAGGGATGCGAATAGGCAGAGCCTAGAAAAAAATAAGTCTCTTGGGAGGATATTCATTTTAGTGGTGGCTATGTGTCTTCCCTAAGCTCATAGGTAGTAGGTACCATCTACTGATGTCCACCTTCATCTCTTGGAAGAGCTTGCCATAACTGAGCATAAATAAATTTGACCAAATTAGGGGAAAGATATACTTCCAAGTACCAAACAACATTGTTGGTAGCCCATTTAAATGGGCTTTGTGCCCTAAAACAGGGCAGATCGCGACCTCTCAGGCAGACAGCTTCTGACTTATCAAAAACTAATTGTAGCCAGACAAGGCTCCATATTTCCTCCAGCTCCTGGAGGAGGGCTGGAGCAGAGATCTCTGGGGAAGAGAGGTAAACCAGCAACTTGTCCACATATATTTTCTGCTCATAGGTCTCCACCTTGATCCCCCAAATATTTTGGTTTCTACAGACTGCTACTACCAGGGGCTTGATACACAGTGGAAAAAGTGGGGAGGAGAGAGTGCACCTTTGTCTGGTCCCCCTTGCCAGGCAAAAACGGTCTGACCAAAGCCCATTAACTTTGACCCAAGCCTGTGGGGCCGTGTACAAGGACTTGATACTATTTTGGAATAGTGGTCCCATCTCCAAGACTCCGTGGAGGATCCCTCAGACTTCTCATTGCCCGTAAAAACTTCCATGATAAAATTAGGAGTACATTGAGCAGAGATTGTATTAAGCAGTCATCTGATGTTATCGTGGATTAGCCACCCATTGATAAATCCCATTCGATCAGAAGTCCTACCCATCATTGTAACCTGGAAGCCAGCACTGATACAAAGATTTTGAGCATTTAGGAGGGCGATGGGACAGTACAAGCCACACAAGGTAGCATACTTCACAGACTTTGAGAGGGCTGTGATTTGGGCCCGCTGCCAGGATAGCTTGGCCCCTGCCCCCATGCACCTCCTGACACATGTCCATGAGCATCAAGGATAGAGTCTTTCCAAAGATTTAATAAAACTGCACAGCTGTCCCAGCTGGGCCTGGGGATTTGCCTGTTCTGAGGTGCTTTATGGCCTCCTGGACTTCAGGAAGGGGAGATCTGAGCATCCACAACCTCTTTGGCCTCCTCTATCAGTTTCTTAACTGGGACCCTGATGAAGAAGGCATCCAGTTTACCCATAAAATTGCCCACCCCTTCTTGGGAGTATAGATCTCTGTAGAAGTGACCAAATATGTCTGCAGTCTTACAGGGGTCCTTCTCAACCTGTTGGGGGTCATTTCTTTTGCAAAGTTGAAGCAGTATAGCTACGCCAAGGAGGTAGTGCCTCCTGCAAGCTGCCATAGTAGGCGCCCTGCCCTGTTTCCGATTCAAAAAAGCGTTGGTGGGAGTATCAGAGCACCTGCCGCCCCTCTCCAGTTTCACCTGAAGAAGCCTGGTATGTTTAGTTCTGCAGGCTTCCAATTGTTTTTTGTTTGTTTTTTTTTCACTTTCTTTATTGATTTTGCATGAACCCATACAACTCAATATCCATGAGAGATACAACAGTGTAATATAGGCAGTTTCACAATTAATATATAGAATGTCACTCTCAAATCGCTACATCAAGTGGGGAAGTAAACTAATTAGTTAACTTCAAAATGCAATACAAGGATTTACAGCAGCCAAGGAACTGTAGGTGCCTAGGAAGTCCAGGAAACATTTAAGGATAGCAAGCTGTCATGGAGACCATATGGTCAAAACATTTGAGTGCTTCATTGAGGGCTGTTTTATTTTCTGCCTCAAGGTAATATAATTTTGACCCCATCTCTAGCTGAGCCTTCATTTTTTTCCTTTTTGAGATTTGAAACAAAAGCAATGGTACAACTCATAAGTAATTGCCTTCAGGCTGCCTGCCAGGCTGCGAGAAACGTCTGCTTCTTGGGGTTTAGCACCCGATACTCCACTCTCACCTCTTCCACCATTATTGCATTGTCCTGATTGGTCAGCAGTGATGCATTTGAATACCAGCTGGGGGTTTTCAGAACTGGTTCCAGCACTAGGTCCAGAAGAACCAGAGCGTGGTCCGGTGAAGCAGTAGTCTTAATCACGCTAGACACTGCGGCATGCACCCAGTTGGAGGAGAGCAGGAAAAAGTCCAGACGGAGCAGGCTTGATTTGGAGCTGACCAACTGGTGTAATTATACCACCTGATTTCAGAAATCTCCAAATCGCCACCAAACCCAATTCCCGCATTAAAGCGGCGGATGCCGTTTCCCACCTTATTTCCCTTTTGTCCCCTTCCCCCGCGATCTGTTTATAGGTGGGTGCAGCACACCATTAAAGTCCCCGCTATGTGATATAAGTCCGCTGGAGGAGGAGCATGTGCTAGGATTTGGTTTTTCAAGAAAGCACTGTATCTTTCTCCACGTTGGGGACATATACGTTCAGTGGTATGCAGGGCACTGAGTGAAGAGTCCCTTTGAGATAGATAAAATGACTTTCTGGGTCAGTCAGTGATGTTGTTACCTCTAGAGAGCACAACTTTTTTTTTTTTTTTAATAATTTTATGTTTATTATTTCCAACTGAACCAGCAGAAACAATGGTGCAGAGTCATAAGAGGCAAACGGGCATGTGTCAGAGAAAGGCTTCTCACAAAAATACATTGCAAACAGTAAAATGTACCCCCTAATCTTTACACCGAGGAGGTAGGGGATGCACCAAATATCAATTAGGAATGAGAGAAGTTAATGACAGCCAGGACAACGCCAGTGGTGGTGGTGTACAGGTAAACGTTACAAAGATAGTGATAACTACAACTAACAAGTTGCTATTGAACCATGAAAATCCCCATAATACATAAAACGGGCATTAAAGGTGCCCATATAGGGCACTCGCCAATGAACTCTAGTAGAAAATGAGTTGGTTAATCAACTCTTCCCTTCGAAAAAGGTAATTTTTTCTGATCAGGTAAATAACTGAGCAAGAAAGATAAAGAACAAAACAAGTTTAACTGTTTCCAAAATGGAGATGTACCACTGAGAACAACTAGCAGCTACACGGGTTGACACGTAGCAAGACGAAACACACCACTAGGCTACTAACAACTTAGTACCCCTCGAAGTGAGCAAATTTAACTTGAAGTAGGAAAGCAGAAACATCCCACCCCAGCGCTGGTATACACATTAGAACAATATAGTCCTAGTATATAGTAGTTACTGGAGTGCTCACTACAGGAGTTTGAAAGTAGGGCACTCTAGATCTCAGGCATGTCCCATGTTGTGTGGTACAAAACTGTAACAAGTATGATGAAGAAAGGGAAACATCCCCTCAGTCCTCATTCTCCACAGCATCAGCCAAAACCTCCATTCGAGCTCAAAATTCTGCAGCAGTCTTTTTCGTCCATCAGCTGGCGTCCTGGGCATCTGAAAACTGAAATTGTTTACCGCCATAAGCAATACGGAGCCGTACAGGAAACAAAAGGGAATTAATCCCTAAGCAGTGGCAGAGCTAGAGAGGGGGGTGGTCGCCCCTCCTGGCTGCCCCAGTGTGAGTAGTGGTGCCCCACCACCATCTTTATACACTGTTTAGTGCCCATTGTGGAGCCTGTGATTGACTGCATGGCCTCCCCCGGCTCCCAAACACTCCCAAACCTGGCTCTGCCACTGTCCCTAAGGAGCGCAGTTTTGCTCGGACTGCATCAAATTGTTTCCTTTTTTTTTTTTTAACACCACCAAGAGACACACTAAGCTTAAAGCTTGTTTACAGGTGCGACCTGGGAGCACAAAGAAGTTAAGTGACTTGCTCAGGGTCACACAGTATGCAAGTGGGGGCTCTGGGATTCAAACCCAGGTCTCCAGGTTTGCAGCTTAGAGCCTTTGTTTCTAGTAGCGAAGGATACGTCTGGGTAAAAGCTTAATGTCTCACCTTTCTGTTGTAAGCAGATAAGAACTGCAGGCTGCTGGCAGAATCCGCTCCTTGATATCTTTACTAGCCATTTTAGGTAAAACTGTACAAGGAACATTGGAGGATTTCTGTGCCTCCCCCCCCCCCAAACACATGTTAATCCGGTAAGCCTTAATAAAAAAGTGTAAGTCCAAGTCTCTCAAGGATTGGACTTTTCTCCATAACCAGTCCATGAAGTAATGCAGGAGGTTATCGCCTTCAGTCCCCTCAGGAACACCTACTATCCAAATATGCGAGGCACGTGCTGCATTTTCAAATGCCTCTATCCTTGTGCGTAGCTGTGAATTTTCCATTGTTAACTTGGCTACTGCCACTAAGGTTGTAGTGGAACGAGAATTAGCTGCTGCAACAGTGGTAGTAAGATTCTTCAATTGCACATCCTGACTTTCTAATCTTTGAGGTGTTTTTTCAGTCTTTAGATGCATTGCACTCACAGCTTCGAGAACAACAGCCCGTGGTGGTGTTGCACCTGCTGCTTCAGGCCAGTCTACACTCAAGCTCCATAAGGGCTCACCCTGCGGTGGTTGTTTCCGACCACCTCCAGCTGCTAATCTCTGTTTCCCCATAGTAATTTTAGGCTGAAAATATTCAGCACAGAGTAAGCCTTGCAATAATCCAGGTTTGGAAGTGCAGAAAAGTAAATTTGCTCAGTGTTTTTGTCAAAATTAAAGTCGATCAACAGGACAGGACCCCATGTAGAGCACTACTAGTCATGTCTCTGACTCTCTAGCGCCCCCTAGAGGGCAGATCTTTTGGACCAAGAGCGCCTCCCCTCAGTGATCTAGATGTTTCAGATGTGAAGGAATAAATAGTCTCCACCCAGGCATGCCGTAAATTAGAATGTTCCTTCCGTGTAGGTGTGTTTCCTGTATCATTGCAATTGAGGCCCCCATACACTTCAGTTCCTGAAGAACTCGCCCCTTACATTATCTGTGACAACCTTTCTAGCCTTCTTAACTAGTTAAGAGTCCAAGCCTCCCTCAGCACGCCCCCAGCGGATGACCATCTAAGAGGGTCAAGCAGGAATACGAACATATGAAAATGCCAGCAGAAACAGGCCTCACGGTCTATCGAGTCTGCTTGAGTGTGCAGCTAGCCCCCCATATTGCTGCTGCCCCTCCCTCTCCCCATCACATTATCCTTACCTTATCCCAACCCCTCTTGAAGCTGTCTACCATCTTGCAGGCCACTACCTCACCTGGCAAGGTGTTCCACGTGTCCACCACTCTTTCCATGAAGAAATGTCCCCTCATCTCTCTCTCCTGAACCTACCCCCCTTCAATCTCAGTTGGTGTCCTCCCATGTCTCTTCCCCTTTCTCCTCTGGAATATCCACTCTGTTTTAGTCTTATTTATTCCCTTCAGGTACTTAAAGGTCTCAATCATATCTCCCTTGTCCTTCCTCTCTTCCACAGAGTATATATTCAACTCACCCAGCCTTTCCTCATAGGTCTTACCTTCCAATCCCTGGATCATCTTTGTAATACTATGCTGTACCCCTTCCAAAAATTTGATGTCCTTCTTCAGGAAAGGGCACTAGTACTGCATGTAGTACTCCAGGTGGGGCCTGACCAGCGACCTATACAGGGGCAAGATAACCTCCCTACTTATGGAGGCGATCCCTCTAGCGGTACACCCCAACATTTTATTGGCTTTTGCTGCCACCTTTCTGCATTAAGCAGAGTTGTTCCTGCTCCCTGTTATGATTACCCCTAGGTCCTTGTCTTCTGTGGAATAACCCAACTGTACCCCATTTAAGTGATAATCCCTCCCATGGTTCCAGGCTCCGAAGTGCAGAACCTTGCACTTCTTGGCGTTGAACCCCAGCTGCCATTTATCCACTCCTCCTACGGTTTATTCAGGTCCTCCTACAACCCCCCCGTGTCATCTACCACAGCTCCCATCTTGGTATTGACTGCAAACAGACTGATTTTGCTCCAGATCCCATTTGAGATATCTGCAATGAAAATCCTGAACAGTACTGGTCCCAGCATTGATCCCTGTGGTACTCTGCTTGTCACTGCTCTTGGTGACGAGAGTCTCCCCCCCCCACCACCCTTTGCTGTCTTCCCCTCAGCCAGTTCCTGATCCAGGTCACCATTTTTGGTCCTGCCCCCACATTCTTCAGCTTCCCCTTAGTCTTCCATGCGGCACTGAGTCAAAGGCCTTGCTGAAGTCCAAGTACAGGACATCCACAGCATGGCCCTTGTCCAGTTCCCATGTCATCCAATTGTAGAACTCGACCAGGTTTGTCTGGCACAATCTGTCTTTGACAAACCCATGTTGCTGGTCATCCTGGATACCATTTGCCTCCAAGAAGCTCACGAGCCTCTCCTTTAGAATGGTCTCCATGAGTTCACCCACAATCGAGGTGAGACTCTCTGGCCTGTAGTTCTCTGGTTCATCCTTTGGCCCAGCTTATAGATGGGCACCACATGGGCCATTCTCCGGTCCTGTGGTACACATCCTGTGTCCAGGGAGGTATTGAACAGGTCTGCCAGTGGCCCCACCAGGACCTCTGATAGCTCCCTCAGTACTTTAGGGTGGATGCCGTCCGGTCCAGGTGCTTTGTCCACTCTTATTGCCTTCAACCCCTCCAGCACCCTGCCTCTGTAATCCCTACATCTGTTGTCCTCTTCCCCCCTTATCTACCCCTCCCACTTGCCTGAGGTATTTACCCCCCTTCTCCTGTGTGAACACTGAGCAGAAGTACTCATTCAGTGCTTCTGCCTGCTCCGCCCTTCTCCACCCCCCATCCTTCTTGAGCCTCACTAGTTGGTCCTTGCTTCTCATTTTCTCTCCTATGTAGTGGAAGAAGTCTTTTTCTCCTCTTTTGATCCCCTGCGCCAGTCTCAGCACTCTAGACATTTTGGCCCTCCTGACAAGTCTGGTGACCTTCCTAGACTTCTCCCTGTATATATCTGTATCTTCTCCCTTCCCCGTTTTCCTGTACATCCGAAATGCCGCCCTCTTGGCTCTAACCCCTTCCCTGACCTCCGGTGTCAGCCAACTGGGTTTCTTTGCCCTGCCCTTCTTGTTTTTTTTCCTAGTACAGGTTTCTGTTGCCTCCGCCAGCCCTCCCCTTATTATATTCCACTTCTGATCTGCATCCATGTGTTGTTGGATGTCTGCCAGGTGCTTGCTCAGAATTTCTTCTCTCATCCTAAAGTCCGCCCCCACTAAACTCAACCACCTTTGTACCCATGCCCCCTGTGTCGCTCCCCATGTTTAGCGGGAATCACACTGAGTAGTGATCACTCTCAGCAAGCGGTTCCTTCAATTCTAGGTTCCTTATAGCGTCCCCATTATCCAGTACAAGGTTCAAAGTTCTTTCCAGACATGTCAGCCCCTGTACCAGCTGTGTCAGGAAGCTGTCCTGAAAAGCTTCCAACAGGACCCCCTCTCTTGCACTTGTGGTGGCAGGCGTGCTCCAGTCCACTCCTGGCAGGTTGAATCCTCTGCCACCACTGTGCTTCCCTTCCTGCTTACCCTTGGAATTTGATCTGCTAGTTCCCAGTCCAGGTCACACCCCTGGGATGGTGCCCTGTACACTACCCCCATCCTCATTGTCCTATTCCTCGTATTCTGGAACTGCATCCACAGAGCTTCTGTCCTTCCCTGCTCCCCTTCCTCCCTTGCGCACTTAATCCCCTCCCTTACATAGATCGCTACCTCCCTCATTCCCCTTGGCCCTATAATTTCTGAATAGCCTGTACCATGTGATCATCAGATCCCAGTCCTGGTACTGGGTGGCCCATGTTTCCATGATGGAAGGCTATGTCCACCAATTCCACCACCAAGAGAGCCTGTAACTTCGCTGTTCTGTACCTTAGGATTCTTGCATTTAATGAGACCACCTTCCAGCCTGTTGCCTCCCCTACCTTTCCACAAATAATGGCCCAGTGGCGCTGAGGCACTGGTTGTCACACCTCGTGCCATGCCGCTGACCTGGGTTTGAGAATGAACCTGGGTCACTCGGGGGAGAGGAAAGATCTAGCATCCGCCAACCACTCTCCTTCCTTGGGGGAGGCAGGCCAGTGCAGTGCAATGTAGACTAACACCCAGCGGTGGCTGGGTGTCCGCACAGGTGCACCGCCCAGAATGGGAAGGGCCCACATCCAGGGCATTAGACTGCCTCCACAGAGGCAGAGACAGTCACCCCGCCCATTGCACGTTCGTGAGCCCTGGGGCATAAGCTGAAGGAAAAAGAGTTGGCAGGCTCCATGATGGCGGGCTGCGCCTGCGCTGACCCCCGGCAATCTGGATGTTGGCTTCCGGGGGTGCAGGGAGGCCGACACCTCTCGCCACCAGCCCTGTCATGGCGGGGTAACCGTGGGGGATGGCTGGGTGGGATGGATGCAGGGAAGCCTGGCTGGAGAGACAAGCCCCCTCCAAGGGAGGAGCCAGAGCCACCTGCCTGCTCCAAGAAGGAGCAGAATGTGTGACTAGGAATGACAAATAAACATATAAATACCTTAAACACTGTAAACTGGAACAAGTTGAACTTCAAACCTTCCAGAGAACTGCAAAGCTGACATTTGGGCCACTGGAAAGTGCTAATCCACTATCAGCTCAATGCGCACCTGACACCACATAGCCAATAGCCACCCTCCTAACTATACAGCCTGATGGCTTTGGCACAGTGCTTTCCCTTACATACAGAACTTTATTCGCACGAAGGAGGAACACAAATTCAGATCTCCCCCATGCCTGGTAACTGCTGTGGCCACCCATGCCCCCAGCCAATAGTTCCATAATTTTTTAGGGATCCATGACTGCCTTTAACATCCATTCTCTGTATTAGAGTAGGTGTATGCAGGCTGGGCCACCCTCCCACAGCTGTGGGCAACCACCAGGATGACCCTCTAACTGGGGTAGCATAAAATACTGGCAGTGGCCAAGGGGGGGACCAACTCCACTGCCCAGAACTTCCCCAGCCTGAATATCTGTATATCATCCATCTGCTGCCTCTATCTGTGAGGTGTGTGGTCTGCCCCCTGCCCCTGGCCCCTAAAAGCATGGCACCACTCATTCTTGTGCAGTATCTTCAGCCCTGTTTACACTGCGGCAGCAGTTTGAATTCTCTGCCGCTCCTTGCAGACTGTGCTGTGTGCCAGCTTTCAGATTAACTGTTTACACAGCCCGCCATGCTGTGCCGCAAGTTGCGCCACAGTGGGGCTGTTCCTATAGTGGGAGTGTGTTTCTTGAGACCGTAGGTGATGGGGAAAAGTGGGCAGCATAGCAGATCAAACGTATAAGTGAGTTTACACTGCAGGGAAATGCGCTTCATCCGCTAGACATCCCCTCTCGTGCATTGATACAGAAACGGGATTCAAATGGCTCCTGAAGTGCTCCCGTAAGTGTCCACATGACAGCATTTGCAGCCATCAACCTGTGCGCATGGGTTGATGCACTGCAAATAGGGCTTGCAGCCATATGACTTGTCTTTCCTCTTCTGGCTACTCCGGATGTACTGGGAGTATTGCTAAGGGAGCATCAGATCCTGGAAACCCCCAAGGGAGGCTGAAACCCTAGGGTTGCCCTTCCCCTGGTTCTGCCCACCCCCGCTCCTCAGTCCAGTAGTTGGATGAACTGCAAATTCATCAATGAACTTGCTAGCAGAAATGATAGGTGATGGGACATCCCTCCTCCAAGTACTCTAGCCCAGGGTCTAAGGTTGCTATCTGCTTAGGCCATTGAGGCCAGTTGCACATGTGGCTTCTGCAGCATGAATATCGGTCCAGGCAGCTGATGGGCAGAGCCGGAAAATCGGACCCCCATCCCCCATGCTATAGATATTACTGCAGTCAGTCCCATCCAGTCCCCCCCCCCAGCCAAGAAAGTTGTTTCTCTTTATATTTTGTGTGCCCCCTCCCCTTTTTTGTTCACTTTTCTGTAGCATGTTGCACCCATCACCCCAGCCAACAGACTGTTCCAAGGTTCCACCACCCTTTCTGTAAAGTAGTACTTCCTCACATCCCTCCTGAACCTACCTCCTGCATACAGTACCTCCAAACTACATTGCATTTTGTATTGTGCCATGTATTTCACACCCAAATATACACTTGCTTCACAAAGATATGCTGAAGTTCTACATAATACAAGAGATAATTCTGGACACAAAAATTATTAAAAAATTTAAATCACTTAATTAAAAATGTTTCTTAATACTAAATACACAGTGACCGCTACTGTTTTTTTTTTTCCAGCATAACCTTGGCTGCCATGACTCCAGCTCCCCTAGTCTTACTTCAGAACCCAGACCACTGGCACAGAAGCATTTAGCACTTCCGCTGGCCCATTGGATGGCCCTGGTGACTACTACTCTAAAACTTAGTCTCCTCTAAAATAAGAATGAGTTACTCATTCAAGCCAGTTGCTCTGCATTTTGAAGGCCAGTGCTGTGCAGTTTAATTCCAAGAAGTATGAAGGGGTGTACCACCATATCTCCAGTTTGTATGTTCTACCCTCCCCCCATTCACTTTTTCTACATCTATCTCTCTTTATAGCTCTTTTTTTTTTAAATCCAACCCTGCATGTCCCCCCCTCCATCAGTAGTGCCATTACAGATGTACTGTGGCTTCTGACACTGCTACTGGCATGGGCTGCTGCTGCATCGGTGAAAATGGAGCTGCTCTTCATAAGCCATGTTTAAACAGCGGCAGCGCTCCGACATCTGCGGCGCTGCCTTAAGGCTATGCTCCCTGCTCCTCCAGTAATTCACATTTACACAGCCCGCCCTTGCAGCGCTGCAGGTCACTTTGAGAAGGGTCCATGAATTCACCTGAGGATGAAGGAAAGATAGCCCTTGCAGCGGAGCGAGCACAGCAAAGCGTTCACACCACTACGTAAAGCACTCACTCTGCTGCTGATCCCCAGCTGAGTCGGATCAAGAAAAGAATCCGAAGGAGGCTTAAGGCACTCTGTAGAGTGTTTACACTGCTAACTTTTCAGCGCATCAACTCATGCGCATGGGTTGATGCGCTGCATAGTCGGCAGTGTAAACAGGGCTTTAGTGTGCCGTTTTCCTCAGTATAATTGCCAATGCAGGTAGCAGGATCAGCATCGGTGCCCATCCTCCTGTGGCTACCACTTAGCCCCATCAGCGAAACCAGATCCCAGAAACCAGCTTTTCTCATTGCTGCCTTGAGAAACCCCTCACAGTGAGCAGGGTTGTATCAACGGCTGTAAGGGCCCCCCTGCGAAATATTTTGTGGGGCCCTACCTCACTACCAACAAGTCATAATACCCATTAGCACATATAAAATACTCACAGTGTTGGTTCTTTTTGTAGCAGTCCTGCTGAACATCGGTGGTTTGTCCGATGACCCCCCGCTGGCACCATGATCAAGAACTGAACAATGTTTATTTATTTATTTGAATTTTGGTGACTGGGTTGGCCTTCTGAGACAATGGAGTCCCGTTTTCAGGGGCAACCCGGAATTAGTTACATATAATAGTGTACAGTGTATCACATCACATCAGATACACAGTGGCATTACATACATTAGGTGAAATTGCATAGGTATTCACAAAGGACTTACTTGTTCAAGGCTTGGGAAGAAGTACATCATATGTAATGCAAGACACATTAATGGCTACAGACAATGAAATAAGTGCGATTGCATAAGGGTTCACAGAGTAGTGACCCAATGATTTCCATAAGGAAGGCTGAGACCGTAGTTAGAAATACAGTGAGTAGGATCTTACTGTGAGTTTGTTCAACATTTGCAGTGGCAAGGTGTGGAGGCTAAGGAGAGAGGGCTTTAAGCCTCTTCTTAAATTGGGTGATGTTGGGGGTGGCACGAAGCTTGGAGGTAGAGAGTTCCACAGAGAGGGAGCTGAGAAGAAGGACCTACTGCCAACAACAGTCTGCACCGTGGGAATATTCAGCAAGGGGCTATTGTCCCTGCTCCTCCTGGAAACACGGCATCAACATCAGAAGCTTTGAGTAATGGGCCCTGTTGCTTCTTTGTTCTGTACCCCACACCCCACGAAACTGGAATTGGAGTCTGCAGCACAGACCCAACTTTAAATGGATAAGCAATGTATAGAAAGAAAGTTGCAAGTTTGTGTGACACAGTAAGTTTTTTTTAACGCTGATCTGTGGTGCATTGGGCCCCCTGACAGCATAGGCCCTACTGCAACCGCATCTCATGCACCCCCCCCCCCGGTCACAGCCCTGACAGGCACCTTTGGGGGCAGCCACCCTTCTCTTGAGTCCAGTCTGTGGAGGTGCTGGTCTTTCATGCAAGCAGATGGTTGCTGCAGGATGAGAAGACATCACCAGACGGGGGGCTCTTCATCCTGTCGGCCAGACATTTTTCCTATTCTTCCATCCCTGAAACAGTGTCATCAGCTAACTGTCAGGGTGTGCCATCACAGATGAGAGATTAAACTGAGGTCCTGTCCAACTTTTCTGGTGGTTAATCAGGTGGACATTAAAGATCCCATGGCACTTTTAGAAAAGGGTAGGGCAACTTCCCCAGTATCCTTGCCAAATTCCCCCCATTCACTAAAATACTATCGACAGCTTAATCTGGTTCAGTTTCAGTTGCTTTGCACATCGGTGTCCCCAACCCCCTTCCTGGGATGAGGCTGAAAACAGGCAGTACTGTCTAGCCTTCCTTAATTCCTAGTGAATAAAAGGAAAACAAATAAATAAGACTCTTTCAAAATATTTTCTACCAGAAGGAATCTTTTGGCTTAGTTGTTTTGATTAGTTGTCATATGTGTTGTAGTTCTTAACAAGCAAACAAAAAAAGGTTTTGTTTTCCTCTGCTTTTCCCAAGTGTGAGTTGGTTTTATTCAGCTGCTGTCATGTCCTGGGGCCAAACTGACATCACTGTGGGTGTTGTTAGGAGAAGGGGAAAAACTCTAACAGGGTGTGGAGAAGTATCAGGAAGCTCACTGAGCCCTCCCACCAATGAGCTGCGAGGTGAGCCCCTGCTTGTCAGACAGGTTAGCACCGGAGCTGGACATGTGATGTCGTTCCAGGACAGCAGTGCTGGCAACACCCTTCAATCTGCAGGAAGACGCACTGGAATCCAGGCAGGTGAAGAGCTTGGGATGAGCCAACAGACTGCTGTGTGGAACAGGGTTTGGATTCTCCTTCACTCCTCTCCCCAGGCACTATTACTACTTTTAAACTCTTTGTACCTCTACAGCTGTTGTCCACTGGAGCACTGACGCAAGTAAAGGATTTAAAAAAAATAAAGAAAAACAAAAAACAAACAAAAGCTCTGTTCAGGCAAGCCCTAGAGCTGGAGAAGCATAGGTGCCTAGCTTGATGAAGACAAAGCAGGTAGGTTTGTTTATGAGAGACAGCAAAGTCCCCTCTGCTGCGCTGAGGGAAAAAAAAAGCATTGAATACATTTTTTAAGTACTACGTATTGCTATTTTACAACTGGAGAGCTACTCTTCAGTCCTTTGTTTAGAGCTGTCAAGACCTGGGATATTTTGCATAATTTACAGGAAGGAGCTAGCAAATTTTATTTTATTTATTATTGTTTACCTAGGAAAGTAGACCAAGACAAAGTTTTGTTTTCAGCTACACCTCAGGCAAATTGAACAGCAGCTGTAGTTACCGCTTGAACCTTAAATGACAGCACTGGCCACAACGGAATCTACATGGTCATTATTCCATCATGATTTATAAATGGTTTGTCCACCAGTTCTGTAGTCTGAAATATTTAATTTTAATTATTTTGTTTTTATATGTGAATATCCATATGGTATATTAGTGGGTCAGGCATTGTAGGCAAGCTTTTTTTTTTATTTAACTTTATTTTAGCATTTTTGGCCAGGACAGGTACACTGAGCCGAAGCCCATTTCCCGGTGTGTGCCGGGAGCACAGGGGTGTTGGGTGATTTGCTCAGGGTCACACAGTATGCAAGTAGAAGTTTGGGGAATCAGTTCCAGGTCTGTTGGTTGCACCAAGCTCATTCACAGCTCATTGCTGCAACCTTTGTGCTGCACTGCCAGTTGTGGAAGCCATGGAATCCGGGTTCCTATTTGAATTTGTCATGCTTTGTCTTTTCTTTTCTTGCTGCTCATTTTTGGTCAGTGTTTTGTACATTAAGTCGTGACTAGACCACAGAACTGTAATTCAGAGGGAACTCTTGTTCAAATCCCACCGCAGTTACTGGCCCACTAGAGCTCGCTTTGAGCAAGCGTGTAGACTTCCCTGTGCTTCAGTTCTAGCGTATGTAAGGCTGGATACATACATACTGTTCTAGGGGGGAAATACAATCATTGTTTCATCATGTTCATCCTTCCCAGTAGCTGAAGAGGGTAGTAGCAGGACCTCACTGCCACCAAGCACAGACTGTGGAGGCACTCTTTAAAAAAACAGCAGGGCAAACAGATACGCTTCAAGTAGTGGTCTGTTGAAAACATGGCCATCCAAACTGAGGCTGAAAACAGTCATGGCAAAAAAGTCAAATTATGCGTGGCCAATAGTGCAACCATAGCAACTGCAGCAGATAGAGTACCAGTGCAGGACAGACTAAAGGGGATCCGCACACTTCACCCCAGCACTCGGCCTAACACCGACCTTCCTTCTGGGGCCTCTACAAGCAAGCTGCATCTCAGTTAGGCTATCTAGGGTAAGGAAATTGAAGAAAATAACAAAATTGGGAATTTTCTGCATTGCATGTATCCTGTATGTAGTAAGCAGTGTGCTCTAGTGGTTAGAGCAGCGACTTGGCAACTGGCCCAGGGAGATCACAGGTTCAAACCTAAGCAGAGCCAACTAGGGTACTCACTGTGACACTTGGGACAAGTCACAAAACAGCCCAGTGCTCCAGTTCACCCAGCTGTGGAGATGGGTGGTAGTAGAAGGACCCCACTGGAAATGACATGTTGCATCCCAGCTGGGCTATCCTAAGTGAACAAATTGTAAAAAAAAAAAAAAAGAATGCATCCATGCATGTATCCTCCAGTGTGCCCCAGCCACCAGAATTCAACAGTAAGAAGTTGTACAATGAAAAGAACAAGTGTGACAGTATACAAAAGTAAGCAAATGCGCTTCATAGTTCACGGCTTTACCAACATTACTTGTTCCTGCCGAGGGGGGCCTTGGAGCCCTGTGTTTAAAGTTTACTTTGCGTTTCTCTTGAGTGGGATCAGTGTTGTACTGAATAATTTATAGCCAGCATGAATGGGCTCATTAGTTGCCTTTTCAGAGTTTAAATGAGTTTTGTGGGTGTCATTACACGAGCCTTCTGTTCAGCTGCACAGCAAAATGACAGTTTGGCAGTTGGTTGGCTTGTAATGGGGAGGGGAGTGGGGGGTCGGTAGGGTGGGCAGCCTGCCCCTTTTCAGGCCAGTATTTGCTTTGTATTCCGCTGAAACCCCTCTTTAACACTTGAGTGCTTGTCCAGTGACTGTCACGTGCAGTAGCTCTCTCAGCTGCTTCTGCAAAGCGGTGGTAGCTAGCAGTGTTTTAGCTGTTTTCTCTCATCCTCGAATTTCAGGATTTTTTTTTTTCTTTAGACATGCCTTGTAGTATGAAGCATGGTGGTGGTGGGGGGTTGAAGCAACGGGGATAGGGGTGAAGCAACAGTCCTTTTTTGTCTGTATCAACCCTTATAAGAAATGAGGACCCGTTGTATGCTTGCCTGTGAGACTCCGTGCAGGAGCGCTGGGCTTTAATGTGTCTCATTTGCAACACAGACAACTTTGAGAAAATATATTTACCGTATTTATTGGTAACAGGATGGGATGGACTGAGACCAAGGTCCCTTTTTCAGCCACAACCTGACCAAAAAAAACCCAGGGTAGAGTATGATACATTGGTTTGACAGATGCAAGGCAGAACGGCAGGCTTCAAGACATAGGCAAGTACAAAACTGAACTTAGGTTTTTGGGCTTCAGACTACAAAACAGCAGTTGTAAGTCAAGTAGCAGCTGTGTTCGAGTTTGCACTTTAAGGCCGTTATGCAGAGAGAGGGATTTAAGGCTTACAGCAGTGTTTTTACATTCAGCATTCTTTGTCTCGTTTTGAGCAGGAAGTGATAGCTTATTCTGTAACTGTGGTAACCATGGTCAGTGTCATAAAACTGAGGGCAACTGTAATGAATACACACCATTCTGATTATGTATCATAAACAGAATAATAGACACGTGTGTATTACAAGGCAGTAATACCATCGAGAGGTTTTGGGGACATGGAACCTCGAGAGCGAAGCTCGAGAGGTCCTAAAGTCCCCAAAACCACGAGATGATATTACTGCCTTGTAAAACAGTTATCTTTCTGTTATTTTTTTGTAATATACAGATCCATTGATAATACTACAGTCAGAGATGACCTCTGAACAGTAGTAGTATTATCGGCAAAAACAACAGTATTATCAATTTTTAGGACAGTATTATTAAGAGTAATGATGTATTACTGGGAACTTTTGTATAACTTTGTATAGTATTATTGAGGCTTATCCATATATTACATAATTATTTTCTCATACTTTATTACTTATGAAATGTTCATGAAAACAGAATAATGTACAGTCATCACTGTATCCATAACTTGGTTGTAATCTGTTCTTGTGGCCTGTCTACAAGTTGCATCACGATCCCCTGCTTTTGGCATCATAGTCATGTCCGCTGTGTGTGACATCACAACTGGGTGCTGTAGAGATGATTATAATCTTACAGGCTGAGGGACTGTGATGTCAGCTGCGGACAGGCAACCAAAGCAGAGGAAGACCTGAAGACCATGTGTCTGAGATGCTGTTTTGATGTAAGTGTCCTCAGTCATGAAGAATAAGGACAAGGTAAATTTCTCCAGGTCACCCTCTGATTTACAAGTTGAATTCTGTCAAAATATACTTTCCAAAGTTTTCCCTGTGATGTCCAAGGCTCTTTTTTTTTTTTTTTTTTACTTTTTATTTATATCTTTTATCAATGTTATTCACGTTACATATCACTGTTGTAGTACATACAAATTTAAGGTTATACATCATTGAGGACGCCACCCCTCTTAATACACACAGGAAGTTAAGTAATAATTCTGTACTACATCTTTAAGATACAACATCGGGGGTATGCAAAATTTAACCCTACTTATCAAGTATATTTCCCTTAAAGATCAACTGTGGGAATAAAGCCCATGAGCTGCATGTATAGTTATATCAAGAAATAACTCCCTAGCCTATGGCTAGAGTTTCAAATAAAACTCTGCTTCTTTATATAAAGAAAGTGAGTAAACATGCTTTACCATTTTCTTGAGTACCTCCAGGTACTAAATACTGTAAGGATTGTGCTCTGTCTGTTACAACTTAAGGCAAGCTAATTGACTAGCTATCTCACAAACATAGCCTACACCCAGCTGTAACCCTGAACAAAATTTTTAGAACCAAATACTAATAGAACAGAAATACGACCGCAGGCACCTAAAGCCCGCTTAATAAAACTTGGTAAAACAGTCCGTGAACTACAGTCCGTTATCAGGAGCTCCCAACATGTTGCAGCCCGACAAGCTAGTAGTTCATTTATTTTGACAAATACTGTTCTTACTAGGAGTAGGCAGCCATCAAGTTTCAGCAATATCTTCTTCATCCTCCCCTAAGGAGGACCGAGACGCATGCTCTCGAAGGCGACTATCAGGTACATGTCTCTGAGTCCACTTCAGCGCTTCTTGGGGGTCAGTAAAAATGTGAATCTTCCCCTGGTGTGTAATTCGGAGGCGAGCCAGAAAAATCATGCTGTGCGAGATTCCTGTCCTCGTGAATATCAAGCGCATTCCCATCAAAGCGCTTTTTTCTTTTGTCGGGTCGCATAACTGAGATCCGGATAAATGCTGACCTTCTCGCCCTCACAAAGTAAAGTCCTCTTCTGCCTGGCCAATGAAAGGAGGAAGTCCCTGGTCCCAATCCCGTCCAGGACTAGCACTATTGCCCTAGGAACTTCCAGATTCGCTTGTCGTCCCCTTGTCGTAATTCTGTAGGCCTTCTGAATTGGGATCTTACGGCCTGCTAATTGCTGCCCAAATTGTGCTTCTAACCAGTCTTGCATGAATAAAGGCAAATGGTCCCCTTCTGTTTGCTCAGAAATTCCGAGCACTCTCAGGTTGTTTGCTCTTGCCTGGTTCTCCAACATTTCTAATCTTGCTCGAAGATGAGTATTCTCTGTCACTAACTTTGCAGACACTCCAAGGGCTGATTCCAACCCCTTCCCAGCTTTCTCCATCTCTATTTTAATAGATGAGACATCTGCTTCCAGCACTATTACTCTGCCGGTCAGGGAGTCAAATCGGGATGCCAAACCCTCTACCGATGAGATCAAACGGTTCATTTTTGCCCTGAGACTCTGCAGCGTTTCTTCATGAGGTGTCTCGGGTTCCGATACAGTGGGGCCTTGACCAGACCTCGTGGAGAACAGAGGAGCGTTTTGTTTGCTTTTTGCTCCCTCTTGACCCGACCTATCTTTCTTTGGGTTACCCATGGCGGTGCTGCCGATCTTCCGATTGATATTCCAGCCGTTTTCTTAGTCTTAACTGCCTTGTGAAGCACCAGATTTTAAGTTTTATTTCGCAAAACGACAGAGCTGCAAATCCTTACGACCGTCTTGCTCGGGCTCTACAGCGCCCCCCCGCCCAAGGTTCTCTTTAATAGTGGGTATGTTAAAATGGACATTTCAAAGGGCTTCTGACAGCCGTTAATTGATTATTTTTTATTTGACCAACCAGGAAAGGTGGTCTGGGTCAAGTGGCCCAGTCCCCACCATGCCTGGGGGAGAAGGGTGCAAAGGGTAAGCGGATATGACTGAGAGAGAGAGAGTCACAATAGCATTGTAACATACATGTACTGTGGTCAGTTCAGAAAAAGTCCCAGTTCAGCTTGTTTCACATATTTGCTGTTTTTTCTCCCCCTCCCCCCTCCTTCACGGGTAGTAAGGAAATTTACATGAAAACAGGATCCCTGTACGTTAGACTTTTACCTGTTCCTACTGCTGGTCTCCATCTGTGAGTTCCTAGTCCTTGATTTCATGACACGTTGCCATGGCAGTGATGTCGCATGCAAAGGATTGTGATTTGCAGACAAGCGGCAGGTTCAGATTTAGTCTTAGAGACAAGCATCATGTTTTCATGGCAATCTCTTAAATAGTAAAGACTGAGAGGAGGATCAATATAAAGAGCATTTAAGCTGAATTTGTGTCTAGATATTACGTTTTTGGGAGTGCTTTCTCTGGTATCAGAGGCTCTTTAAAGTAAAGACCAGAAGCCACTTTCCCCGAACATCAAGTTTCGGATATGAAGATCTACATGACGCTCCACTCTTTGAATATTCCGTTTTCCCTCCTAGTGTTTGGAGCACATTTTAGTAGCTTATGCAAGAAGTCTGGGTAGAAAATGTTTGTCATCAACTGGCCTCTTAGTGCTTCTGCTTAGGTCATCACAGTGCTTTTCACAGCAGCATACTGTGATGTCACAAACCCCAGTTGTGATGTCAGTTGGGGACAATTGGCTGTCTATTTAAAAGACACATTGAAACAAGTGATGCATTATCTAAAATATATAGAAGACCAATTACAGGAGACAGCAAACTAACTCAAAAATATTTAAAGGTACACATAATTGTAATAAATATGATAGTTTAAAGCCTTTTATTTTAGTAGCTGTCCTATTTCATATTTAGTAGATATCATATTGTATCAGAAGGGGTGAACGGAAAGGGAAGAGCTACAAGGGCTCTCATTGATTGTTAGGTAGAAATGGGCAGACATGATGGGCCAAGGAGCCTTTTTCTGGCGATGGATTCTATGTGTCTGTGTTCGTTTCTAGACACCTTGGGCACCATTCTCTGCTGCAGGGAACTGGTATTAAAGTACTAGGAACCACCTGCTTAACCTCAACACATGCATCTGTACGCAGCAACTTTTGCATCACTAGCGTGACCCTTTTTGGGGGTTCCACAACATACTGTAATTCTCTTTCATAGCCGTGTTTTGCCTTATATTTACACTGTCGTGAAATGAATTTGTATATTGTTGACTGTATATGCTGCACATGTATATTTTTATGCATGTAAATTGCACAACTGTGTTTTCATTGTATATATTTGTAACACGTTTCTCATCATTACTGGCTGCTGTACATTGAACTGTATCCTTTTTGCTCTTTTTTCTATGTAGTTGTGGTACCCGGGTCATGCCTGAAAAAGGCATCTTGCACCTGTGCACTTACCCAGTAACTGGAGTATAAATAAATAAATATGCAGCACTTTTGTGTTGCTCCCTTGCTTGCAATCCCCCCCCTCCTCCTTCCAGCTGTGCTCAAAGGGGGGTCATAGACCTTCCCTGCAAGGTCACTAACTGCACTGTGTCTGTGTGGGGAAGAGGCAACATTATTTTATTTTTTTATTTTATTCTTTTGGTAACCGTGTAAGGCCCACAAGGCACAAGGTGTGTTTTCAGGGGCAACCCAGGAGCACTGGGAAGTTTAAGTGACTTGCTCAGTATCACACAATATGTAAGTGGAGGTTGTGCGGCTCAAACTCAGGTCTGCTGGATGTACCAAGCTCGTTACTCTAACCTGTAGGCTGTACTGCCAGCCCTATTATCAAAGCATAGCGACCCTTGCAAGCCTGATGTTGACATTAACAACACCCCCTGCCTGTAGAACTGCTACAGGCTGGTGGTGGGGGTGCTGCTGAAGAGCAACCAGGATGAAAAGAGTCAGTAAGGGATGGAGACTGACGAAGGACTCGAACTTTCGAAATATGATGCAGGGGAGCAGGGCTTTTGGTGGGGGACTCCAGTGGACACAAGAAACTATTTACTAAATTGGGAGCAGGTGGCGGGCCACTGGACCACCATGATTGGTCGTGGAAGGCTGATCACGGCGCAGTTGACGTCTGCTAGAAGCAGGCCACAGATTACGGATTGAGAGAGTTGGGGGCAAGTAGAGGAGTAGTAGTGCCTGTGCCCGTAGCACCATGTGACTAATGCTATGCCATGCTCAGATGTTTGTTGAAGTTGGTTTTCAGGTGTACTGTGTGAAAACCCTGTTTGAGCATCCTAACTTCCAGCAACTATCATTTGGATTCCAACTTAGTTGCAGTGGAATCCCAAGCAACTAAGCCAGACATTTTGTAAAATAAGTGCAGCATGTGATAGCACAACTGAGCGACTCTTCCCCCCTCAATATGTGCTTCCATATGTTGGGACTGAGAATAGAGTCCCTGATCTTTAAACATGAATAAGTGAAAGCCAGCTGCCACCAGAGCTGGCCTAATCATAGTGCAGACTGTGCAGCTGCACAGCCGAAGCATAGGGGCCCCCCAAGAAGCTTCAGCTGTCCATAAGACTGCACTTTGTCTTGGTTTTCTGTGTCCAGTTTACAAGCAGACCTAGTGCTCATTCTGTATACAGTATCTCTTTGACCTGATCAGTTACATTCCAACTCCAGAGGTATGCAAGAACTAGAAGAAAAGCCTGTATTAAAGCAGCAACGGACTGCTCTTACCTCTGTGATGACATCTGCTTACATGGAGGAATTGTTACATTATTTGTACAAGAAAGAAAAACAGCTTTTCAGAACGTTTTTTTTCTAAATGAATTCAGCCTTACTGTGGAGCCGAAGATAATCAAAATGCTTCAGGTCCCTTAGCCTACCCTGCTGACACTACACCTGTCGCACTAGACGTCACTGTTGGATGGCTAGCGGGATTTGTATAGCATCAGCAGGAGGAGGAGCCTAGGGACCTGAAACGCTCTGGTTTTCTTAGTATCTGCAGTAATTTTACATGTATTAAAAAAAAAAAAAAAAAACCTGTTCTGAGGATTTTTGTTTTTTAATAATGCCACAGTTCCTCTGTGTAACTAGATGGCATTTACTGAAGAAAGAGCAGTTCATGATGCAGATTGCACCCCAAAAAAAAAACACACAAACCCCACAGCTAACCTGAACCACTCCATCAAACTGAATGAGGCAGCAGCAGGCATGTTTGTATTTATTTATTTAGCTTTTGTTTTTTTTTTTTCCGTAGGCATTTTATCCGCCCAGAGCCCTGGCAGGTGGCTTAGGCCCTCCGAACGGAGGGACTCTCTCTCTGGCTCCACCGCTCCCATGCTAGGCGACCCAGACCTGCGGCGGATTGTCCCCCGATTCCAATCCGCCCAGCGGCTAACATCGGTGAGCCTGTCAGGCTCAATTTTCCATTTTTACTGTCTCCTCCTCCCCTTCCACTTATGATGTCGGCCTCTAGCCTCCCGACCCATACTGTCCCCCGCCACTGCTAGAGGCAGTCAGCGAGCAGAACGACTAGTCTCTCCCCGAAGAGGAGCGCGGTCCTCCAGATGCTCAATCCTCTCTCCCCTGTTGACCCCGGGTAGCCGAGCTCGTTCAGGCGGGTGCGCCCGGTGCGCTGAGTGTAGCAACCAGCACTCAACCTCTAACGCCACTGGGCTGGCCCTTATTTAGCTTTTATTCACCAGGTAAGCACACTAGACAAAAAATGCCTATTTGTAGGTACGACCCAGGAGGTTACAAATGAATAATATACAAACAATGTAACAAAGAAAGGATATACAGGCATACGGGGAGGCTGTAGTATAGTAAAGAAGACATTTAAACAATTTGTAAAATATACATAAGCTAACAGAGAGGCTATCGACAATATGTGAAGCATACATAGTCTAAAACAAGGGAACAGTGAATTAGTAGACAATAATTGCTTAAGTGTCAGAGTGTTGCCAAATTTTGGGAACCACTCAGTCAAGGACAAGGGCCAGGTCGTATGTGGTTGTTTCTTGAGCTCTTCTCGCTCATGATTGCGCCCCCAGAATGGTTCACACTTGGCCCCTGGATCATTGGGGCCTGTGCTACCAGTCACCCTCCAAGTGAGATTCCCAGACTTCCATGTGAATACTAGTTTCCCAGAAGGCAGAGTGATGCTACCAAGCCGACCTCATGGAACCTTTGGGGCAGTAGTAAACCTATTTAAATGAGGTCCTGCTGGATGGACTAAGTGGGGTAATTGAACTGGGGAGAGATTTTCATTCTTGGTTGAGGGACGGGGGCACGGTTGGGACATGGCCTGGGCCTGGCTAGCCTCCTTTAAACACTGAGAAAGACTCCAGCATGGGGAAAGGTTATTCCATATCCATATCAAACTTGGGATATTTGAATTAATTCAAGTACCGAGACTTAAAATGATGCTGCTTCTATAACATTGTCAGCATCTCACTAGGTTGCATGCCTGCCTCTGGGTGCAGAAGACTGGAAGGTTGTAGGTTTTAGTCCCATACCAGGAACTTGAGCCAATACCCAGTACTGACACTATAGTGCAGCACTAGCTGGGTACTGCACTGCTGAGGTGCCATCCTTTGAATTAGACGTTAGACCAAGCTCCCTTCTGTTCATCTCTGGTGGCTTCCCAGGGGGGAAGTTAAAGATCCCATGGCATATACTGTAAGAGCTGGGGATTTCCTCCAGTGTCTTGGGCAACATTCCTCCTGTCAGCAATACAGGTATGTAACCCACCCCAAAAGTCACCTGGAAACAAGCCGTTGCAGCTCTGTGTGCCCTGGCCCAAAATTACAAATAAATAAATAAATAACAAGCAAACCCAATGGTTGAGATAGATTTGTGCAAACAGTATTCTGGCTCAGACTAAATGTACTCCATCACTGTCCTCACAGATAAGCATAAAGCTACTTCCCCTCAGCAGTTATTGTTCTGACTGGGTGCTGTGTGTGGAGGGGGAGGGAGAGTTGCTACCTTCTTTAGCATACCAGCAGAGCCGAGCTGACAGGTAAACATGTATTGTCACCTGCTCCGTCATTGTGCATAAGCGTTGTTTCTGGGGGTTCAGGTCATTGGTGGTGGAATGGCTTTGAAAGTGGTAGGGCCAAGGATGTAATGGGTAACCCCCACCCCCACCACCACCTTGAATGGGTTCACACAAATAATTGTTCTTATCTCAACTGTAATCTGTGGAGTAACTCCCCCCACCCCTACTAACTGACTGACAGCAGCTTCCAGTGCGTAGTTCCTTGCTGCGCACCAGAAAGCCTGGCCCTTCCTTTCCAATTTCAAAATATGACCACTGAGCCTTAACTCAGCAGGTCATGAACCCAGCCCACCTCTAACAACAGTACTCAGGCGCCGTCACTTGTCAACATCTTGCTGACACCCTGCAAGCCACAGTGGGAGTGCTTGGCCAGTAACAATGCTTACTGCACATCGCACATGTGACAGGCACATGCCTCCTTAACAATAAAGTAACATGACTGCAAAAACTGATAGGGCCAGGCCATAGCACTGAAGACAGTGGTTGGGCCGTGGCCATAGTGGTCCCCTTGTTCCAGCACCTATGGTTCAGGTACTTCCATGCATCTTTTTACAGTTTTACATCAGTTGTTTTCTTCGTACTGTAGAGAGCCAGAGTATGCATGTTTGTATGCAGTGGTGACACTAGGCCAGGGTCAGATGGGGCACATACTGTGATAGCAATCTGCTGCCCCATGCTGTACCCCAACAGTGATACACAGCTGCCAGTATTGTTTAGATAAAATGCTTATTTACATCTTATTTTCCCAGGATAGCTTGGGAGATATGCCGCATCTTGTTTTTGGTGGGATTCTGTTTTTATCTGTTTTTTACAGCTGGAAAGACTGAATCACAGGAAGGTTAAATGACACGCTCAGGGTCAGACAGTAAGTGGCTCTGGTGGGATTTCAGCACTGTGCTCTAACAACTGGACCACACTGCCTCCTCAGCTCCACCTGAGTGCCAGTCACAAGACATTTGTGCCCTACCTGCGCCTCAGTCTTACTCAGTTCCTGCCAGTGCCACTGTTTATAAGGTATGTACTGTGCAAGCATGTAGTGATAGTTTTCGTGGAACACTTCCAAAAGGAGGAGGAGGAGGAGGGGGAAGGGATTACCCTACAGTCCTGACCAAATTCCCTTTTACAACAAACTTGACTCTAATGCACTTGTCCATGACAGTGTGAGGGACTCTGCTCAGAGTATTAATGTCTGCCACATTTTCCTGCACATAGCTACTACCTGAGCAGTATCTAACTCACTGCTTTATAAACTGGTATGACTCTCAAGACATTCATGAATGTGAAGCACCAGTCCAGCGGGATGGACCAATGGTCTTTTTCCGCCGACATTTCCTGTGTTTCTAAGTTTCTGTTCAGTGTGATTGCTGGCCAGTTGGTATCCATTTATAAAACTTCTGTTGCCCGCGCAGGCTGTAGTTGTAGTATTTAGCTAGCTGGTGAGCAGTTAGGCCGAGTCATGCCAGCTGACTGGTCCTAGTGTCGAATATTTCCGATTCAGTTTTTCCAGCTTCTAGTTCAGCTGAACAGCTTACATTACAAAACAGAAAACGTGCTGGTGGACAGTGATTACAAAATCACCGTGTATTATTTTATAAATAACCTGGTATATAAAATGCATTTTGAAAAGTGCAGACAGACATTCTAAATTGTAAACAGAAACAGTTACTTGCCTACCAGAGGAAGCTGGTTATTTTTCCTATAAAATATCAACAGACCGTAGTCTCTACTGCGATTGATACTGGAATTAAAAAAAAAAAAAAAGACAGGAGGGTGCTAGCTCATGTTTGCAAAATCACCCAAGAATGGCTAAATATCACCTGGCGGCATAGCCGGTTTTAGGCACCAGTGAACCCTGCAGTTGCTGGGGACCCCGAGCTAATGGGGAACCCCCAGCCAGATCCAGAGTACCACTTTCATTTTTTTTTTTTATTGTTATTATTCACGTTTAAAGTCAAACAGCACTACAGGGCATCACTAGGCTCTGTGGAGCCTTCTCATGTGGTGTCATAAAATTATGAAATTACTCGGTAAGGTATATCCCAGCAAATCAGAGGGTGATAAGCAGATATGCACTGGATAGGCAGTGGGGCCCTAAAGACTAACATTGCTACCACCCTTAAAGAAAAACATAAATATGTAAGTGGCTGTATTGAAAATAAAATGTGCATTTTGGGCAAAGTAAAAGACATTGGATAAAGGCCCTGTGACTTATCTTGCTGGGGGCCCCCAACACTCTAAAGCCCTGTTTACACAGCAGCAGTGCTTCACTTTTACTCCGCTGCCTTCCAGCTGTGCTGTAACTTGCTCTTGTTCAATTTAGTCTATACCCACGAGCCTGACGCATCACAGATCGCGCCGAAAGGAGTGTCTTTAGACACGTGAGCAGGGTTCAAAATAATGACAACCTCCGCCTGGACATAGGGGATCACAACGGATCATGTGCATCGATTGTTCATACTGCGGGTTAATGCGCTCGATCCAGTATGCGTCCCCACATTTTCATCGGTTTGAAAACTGGCGCTGTGGAACACTTACAGTGACACGGTGAGTGTCCACAAAGCCGACTTTGCAACACATCAACCGTAGCGCATCTGTTGATGCGCTGCAAAGCTGGTGGTGTAAACAGGGCATAAAGCTGGCCCTGCCTGGCAGAGGGCTACCCTGATGTCCTGGTGACCTGGGGTTAGAGCTGTACTTAAGTAAAGGCTCCCACTATCTCAAGTAAGGGAAATGCTTTCCCCTGTGGTCCTCTGAGAAAGCTCCTTTCGGGAGTGAAACGGCTTTGAATGTTTGAGGGTTGCTATCTTTTGTATTTTATCATCTGTACTGCTATGCTAGGCACAATTAAAAATATTTAAAACAAATTCCAGCATTTGGCATTTTTTCACCCCATGGGAGAGATGGTGGCAGCTTTTTTCCATATTGAATGTGTTAATTGTTTAAACCAGAACACTGCCAAACCCTGGAAGGCAGTGTCTTTTCTTTCATCAGCCTTCCTATGCAAGGCATAATTTAGTGTCAGGAACTAGATTAGCAGTGATTGCCAATGAAACAAATAATTGATTAGCAATCACTGGTGTTTGAGGAGCAATTTTCAATAGTGGTTTTTTTTCACTAAATCATAACAAAAGTGAACATTTTTTTTATCTGTGTCAATAAAATAAACACAAAAGACAATGTCTGCCCCTTTCTTCTCCGCAGTGCACTCCCTTATTCACTTCAGGCCATCTGCCAGAAAGAAAATCTCGGCCGTGGAGTTCATTCAGCAGGGCCTTGCTGCTCCGCTGTGTGTCCTACCTCCTCAGCAGTTGTCTAATAAAACTCTTCTAAAGGACCATAAACAAAAAACAGCAAAAAAACACAGACTGGAAAATAGCACCAAACCGTGTGACCACGGCTCCCAATATGGACATGACATACCCCTGCCCCTCACAAACTGCTACAGGTTTTCCGTAGCTAAACAACAACCCCACCAGCCACAGATCCGCTATGCCTTACCTAGATGCCTGTTCAGATTCAGACCACAGATGATGTTGTCATCTGGCTCCAGTTTCTTCCCATGTGCTCTGCATTTCTGGGGATGGTGTTGAAAACCCAAGAGGTAGCCCCTGAATGAAAATACTGATGGGGGGGGAGAGGGGATACAGGAATGGCCAAAGAGCCACAGCTCTACCCAGCAAATTGTTTAGCAGTTACTGTTAAATCCAACCCACCTTTGAGTTTTTTTTTTTCCTTCAGTTCTGTTTATCTCCTACCTCGGTGGCCTCTCTCAGGTGTGGATTCTCGACCTTCGGCTCTGCTGCCCACCTGAAGCCCCCACCTACGCATTCTCCGGTTGGGCCCTTCACCCAATCGCACAATCCCCCGGCTCTGAGCCCCCCCCCCCAGGGTGGGACTGCCATCTCCTTCCAGTGCTCTATCTAGACTAGTAGCGCGACCAGGGAGGAAGAGGAGGAGGAGGGAGACCGGAAGCACGGGACGGTAGAGCCCAGCACTGGGCATGGGGCCTGGCCACTGATCCCACCGTTGCCTACCATCGAGGCAGGGATCTCTCCTGTTAAGGGTTCCCACTCGGGATGCGGTATGCAGTGGCTTCCTACGTGGCTATACCTCACCTTTTGGCGCTGGAGCCTGCTGACATTCCACCCCCTTTTGCATCTCGCTGCTAGTGCCACCTCTGGTCTCCACCAGAGGCCACTACTGCACTGGGCATCCCCTGCAACCCACCCCGGGAGAGGAGTGCAGTCCTCCGGATGCTCAGTCCTCTCCCTCCCCTGCTGACCCAGGTCCATTCCCGAACCCGGGTTGCTGGCGTGATGTGAGGTGTGGCATCCAGTGCCTCAACCCACAGTGCCACCGGGCTCCCACCTTTGAGTTACAGTTACCATTTTTTGGGTCACAAATTGCGAGGCAAACCCACTTATTTTATGTCTTGTTACGTGGTCAGTCCCTGACTCCATTTCTTTGTTTTTTAAGGGAAACAAAAAGCAGATCCATGACCTTTTTTAATCTTTTTAGCTGGGCACATTAAACCCTTGGGTTTCGGCCCTCCTGTTTCACTTTCATACGCTCCTCTCAACAGCTTAGGAGAGGAGGTGTCATGTCCTCTCATTCTTCCCCAGCACTCCCGGGAAGATCGAATTGGATGACATAAATGTCCTCACTTGGGTTATTGTCAGGAGCATGAAGAGGATGGCAGTACCTGCCTGTAACTTATTTATTTAAAAGGTATTTCATTTGAGGCAGCCCAGTGGCATTGACAATTGAGGCGCTAGACACCACACCTCGCACCATGCTGGCAACCCGGGTTCGGGAGTGAGCTTGGGCTGCCGTGGGTCAGCTGGGGAGGGGCCAAGAAACAGATCAAGCAGTCAGCAGGCAGCTCTCCTCTCCAGGGAGGGATGTGGAGTTTCCTTGGTGCTTGGCTGCCACCCGATGGAGGCTAGGTGGTAGTACCATGGGGGGAACCTGGCAATAGGCCAGGAGGGTGGAAGGAGCCATTACCGGAGCAGCAGTACTCATGCTCGTCTCCATGCACATAGACATCCGTGTTCTGGGGTCCCAGGAATAAGGGGGGGGGTGGATAATCGGGGACCGCAGCTGGATGAAGCCCCCTGCATCAGCTCCGGTGGTTCCATCAGGCAGAGGAGAGGGGGTGCCTGAACTACCGCGGAAGTCCGGTGTCGGATGGCCGAGACAAGCCGCTGCTTGCCAGGTGGATAAACAAAGGATAGAAAAAATGTATTTCATTTGGGCAAGATAAGTAGCGCTAGGTGGAGCACTGTTGTTTCCAGTTTTGGGGGGGGGGTTGGGTATATAAAGTTAAAGTTCAGCGTAAAACTAGTACAAGTTATGCCTGTGCTGTTCTTCTCGTGGATAAAGTGTGGACCTTGGTCTCCAGCGCTGTCTGTCACCTTTGTACAAGCTCCTTTAACCATGAAACTGAGTAAATACATAGGATATTTCTGTCTGACTTAGCTACCTATCACAAATATCTTGAGTTTCATACAGTGCCAGAGGTCTGAACTTTACCGGTTCATTATCATGGCAAGTACCACACAGTAAACCATGGTGCCAGGAGCTGGGTGGTTCAGTGGCCCAGTAGCACATTGCACTGCCACCTGCAGTTGTCCACATACATGCACCAGTTAGAATCCCACACTTGGATCAGCTGGGAGGAGAGGGGCCTACTGTGGAGTTGAGCTGGCCATCTCCCAGGGAGTGAGGGAGGGCTTAGCTGCCAGACATACATGACCTTCCCCCTCATTGCTGGCTAACCAAGGAGCAGTATTGATGTTGGCCAGGAAGGCCAGCCCCTTGCCTACCCTCCCATCTAGAAGAATGGTACAGCCATAGTGACCCGATCAGTGCAGTGGTAAGGGGGGATACTGGGAAACCAATTAAAACGGACACAAATATTGTGCCATTTAACATTCATCCCCACTGAGCTCACTGGGTGCATTACTGTGGCAGTCAAAAATGGTACAGCAGTGGAAACATTTTAAAGTACCTGGCTAGTTAGTTGCTTCAGAATTATGAAAATGTTTGTGCTGTTTAGCCATTTATCATTTTCACTGCATTTCATTTTTTAGTATATTGTTTTGGAGAAGGGCTTTGTTTAAAAAAAAAAAAAAACAACTTTAATTTGGGTAGAATTGGCTGTCTCGACAGCACAACAGTATTGCTACCACTTGTGACACCGGTCACCTGAATTTGGGAACAAGCCAGAGCTGTCCAGGAGTTGGCAGTGGGGAGTAAGATTGAGCGTCCCAGGGGACGCTCTCCTGCTCAGCTTGGAGGAGGGAGAAACACAGAAACAGAATTTGATGGCAGATAAGGACCGCTTGGCCCACCCAGTCTGCCCATTTCCCTACCTAATGGATAAGCTGCAGATCCTAGTTAACCAGCAGCCTACTTCTTTCTACCCCCACCCCCTAGAATTGCCTTATGACTGTCCCATGCATGCTTGAATTCAACCACTGTTTTTGAATCCACAACCTCCTCCGGAAGGCCGTTCCATGCATCCACAACCCTCTCTGTGAAAAAATACTTCCTTACATTACCTCTGAGCCACCCCCTCATCTTCAAATTGTGCCCCCTTGTTCTTGCACGCCACTCTTTTTGAAAGATGCTACCCTCTTGGACTTTGTTGATTCACTTGAGGTACTTGAAAGTTTCTATCATGTCCCCCCTCTCCCTCCTTTCCTCGAGGCTATACATATCAAGCTCCTTTAGTCTCTCTTCATATGTCTTCTGGTGCAGACCCTGCACCATTTTAGTTGCCCTCCTCTGGACAGCTTCCATCTTGTCTATGTCCTTCGGAGATTGGGTCTCCAGAACTGCACACAGTACTCAGATGGGGTCTCAACAGCTGTCTAAAGAGGGATAACAACTTCCCGTTTTCTACTGGTGATGCCTCTCCCTATGCATCCCAGTATCCCTCCAGCCCTCCTTACTGCCCTCTCACATTGCTTGCCCACATTTAAGTCATCTGATATGACTACCCCCAGGTCCCTTTCCATTTTGTTGTTGTTAGTATCTCACCCCCCATTGTGTACTCTTCCCCTGGGTTTTTGTTTCCGAGGTGCATTACCTTACACTTCTTAGCATTGAATCTAAGCTGCCATACATTTGACCATTCCTCTAACCTTGCCAAGTCCCTTCTCATCCTTTCCACCCCACCTTGTGCATCAACTCTGTTGCAGATCTTTGTGTCATCTGCAAAGAGACATACTTTTCCTTCCAGTCCCTCTGCAATGTCGCTTATAAAGACATTGAAGAGAACCAGTCCTAATACTGAACCCTGCTGGTACCCCACTAGTAACCCCCTTTTCAGAGTGGACTCCATTTACTATTACCCTCTGTGTCCTATTCTCCAGCCAATTCTTTACCCAGGCTATCATCTTGGGACCCACTTCCAGGCTGGCTAACTTGTATATTAATCTTTTGTGTGGGACTGAGTCAAATGCCTTGCTAAAGTCTAGGTAGGCCATGTCCACAGCCCCTCCCTGATCTACTACTTTGGTCACCCAGTCAAAGAAATCTATTAGATTCGTCTGGCATGACCTTCTCGCTGTGAATCCATGCTGCCTTGGGTCCTGTGCCTCTCTGGCCTCTAGGTACTCGACAGTTGTTTCCTTCAGAAGTGATTCCATCATTTTCCCTTTCACTGAGGTTAAACTAACAGGTCTGACAGGGAGACCATTATCCACTGCAGAAACCTAGGGGCTCCCAGAGTGTTGCAAGCAGCTTAGGGATGGCATTGGGCCTGTCCAAGGTGAGGAGCATGCCTGTTGCATGCATTTGTCATGTAAAGTGCCGAGTTCTGGTTGGGAGGTGCCCTAAACAGTGAAAGAGTTTACAGCACTAGCTCGATGACCCGTGCCACTTGCAGGTTTCGCACCACTGACCCAGGCTCTCCCATCTGTGCTGGATGATTCAGTTAGTTTTTCAGTTTTTTATTATGGGATAAAACCATTGAGCACTGCTCATTTACAGTCGTGTCCCAGCAGTCACTTGCTAGTTACAGGAATAAATCACATATCAATTACAAAATAAATATAGTGATACAACATGTAGTAAACCATCTTACATATATTGGGCACAATACACCTAACACATCAGTACTCAGCATCTTTTAACTTCCAATGAATCTGGACAACTAACATTTAACTCTGGAATTGACTTTAAAAAACACAATTTCACCCATTTTAGTGTTTTTTTTTTTTTTTTTTTTACTTGAGATGACCCTCGACCCTGGTGGCAGTTGGTTCCAAACCGTGGGTGCATGTGACTACCTGGCTGTTAAGCTCCTGGGTACAACCAGCTCCAAGGAGGCAGCATTTCATAGGAAAGTTTTCAGAGTACATTTTGCAAGGCGACACTCCCAAGTACTTTGGCACTAAGTCGTGTACGCTTTTTACAGCCCAGGTAGTTTTATAGAGTTTTCTTTGGTTGGAAAGTGAGAGCCACCCCAATCTCTCTTAGAAGGTGCACAGTGATGTATGTATTTGGTACATTCAGATACTAACCGGACTAAGTGATTGCATACCTAGATGGTGCAGCTTGTCTGTAGAAGTATAATTATGTAGCACATCCCATAATGATCTTCATATGAAGTTCAGGCTCGAGACAGTTTTGATATTTGTATATTAATCCTACACATATTCCAGTTTTCTTTGTCAGTTTAACATGAGCATTACCAGAGCCACTAGGCTGTAGCCAAAAATACCTGTAAGCGTTAACCTGCTCTAAGAAGGGTCCATAGACTTTGAAGGGGATTGGGGCACCCTGACGTCTGCACCTTGGGGAGTTATCTGTAGGGGCTTCTAGAGGTGGAGGACAGTGCAGGAATTATACTTATGAGCCTTGGGAGCTGGGGGGTACATAAGGGCCCTATCTGAGCCCCCTTCCCGTTATAAGTTAATAACACTGATGTGTGTGAGGTACCATGGCTCACTTCAGCTTGGGGGCGAAGCCCTCATGTCCCCACCCAGAATTCCAACACTGGAAGGTAAGGCTGGGAGACAGTTGATGATGGAGCTGGTGAGACAGCCTGAGGGAGAGTTCTGGGGCTGGAACAGTAGGTGCAAAAAGAGTAATAAAAAAAAAAGTTGGACAGAATCAGTATTTGTGTACCCAGCGACTAAGCCATCAGGCACGTTTCTTCGAAATGCTAGTCAGGGCTGCAGACACAAAACTTGATTGCTTGAACAGCTGGGTATTTGGACTTCCAAGTAGGACAGTGTGCCTAATTATCCAGAGGCTGGCTGCCCCACCCCCATCCGTCCCTTCCCCTTGTACTCAGCCATTGCTGTGGTTGCTGCTGCTGCTTCTTCTGCTGCTCCCAGTGACGCCCAGCCCACGTTCCCTTCTGGTCATATGTGCCCTCTCTCTTTTTTTTTTTTTCTCTCTCTCTCTCTGGTTCCTTCTCTGTTGTTTGCAGTGGAAACAATTTATCGGCTCCTGGACTTGCACCGAGACTGAAAAACACACACACTGGCATTCAGGATTAACAAGAGTAACTGGGGGACATTGCAGTGTCCGAGGGAAGGGGGCTTTGCTCTGGGAAACCCTGGCAAGTTTTTGTTTGTTAATTTATTTCTTTGTTGCAATTGTTTGCTGGTTTCAGAGAGATCAACCATGCTTTGGTTATTAGGACTTTTTATAGCAACTTTGACTGCCAGAGGCAGAATTAGAGTTTAACCCTTTGCTGTCCAGGTAAGCACACATGCTACATGTATTTTAAATGTACTGAAGAAATTCTGACCTCCTGATGAGTCGTGTTTACTAATTTCTTCCAAACAAGTTGTGTTAATAGTTTTGTTTCTAAACACTAAAATTGTAAATGGAGGTGGGACTGTCAGTCGCTTCAGCAGCATAGATCCCTGCATTTCATACCGTGCTAGGGTCAAAAGGCAGTGTGAGCAGTTCATAGGACTCAGGGCTGATATGACAGTGCCTGGGGGGAGGAGGAAAAACAAGTATAGTTTCGTACAGTACAAGAGTTTCTTTTCCTTTTTTAAGTCAGATGTTCTTCATGATTTTATGAAAAACGCACAGTGCAGCACGGCATATCTGCAACAGTGTAACAAGCATTTCTTCCCTATAGAGAAGGTGAGAAAATTGCCAGTAGTGCTGCGCAGAAAGAGCACAACAGTTTCAGAAGCACAGGCTACTTGCCAGTCTCCTTTTACGAGTTCAGCATATGGGTAAGCTAGGGGAAGTTCGGGTGTTTTTAATTTAAGCATACTGGAAAAGTTGGCCAGACCACGACCAACGCAGCAGACACAAAGAAGACTCACTGTGTGTTTGATGATTGATCCTGACTGTCACAACTGAAAACATGTAAGAAAGTAGCAGTTGTTTATCGGAGTCCTTGTGTTTTTTTTGTTTTTGTTTGTTTGGAGTCAGAGAGGGTGTTGACATTTACTTGCAGCTGTGTGACGTCTGTAGTAATCATATCATAGTATGTTGTAGGTGGAAGTGTATTAGGTTGACATTTCTTTACTGCGTTTCATAGGGTCGGTGTGCTCTCTGTCCAGGAAAAGGGGGAAACTGGCACGCTGCTGGAAGAGTGGAATAATGGAAAACATTCCAGTTGTGGTTTGTGGCAAACTTACTTAAAAATGAGTCAAACAAGTACCAGTAATTGTAACTCAGCTGACCCACTTGGTATGTGAGGTGTTGGACTGAAAAATAGTCGTGTTACATCTGCAGACCCCCACCCTTAAAAGAGTGCTGACTGTAACTTAAAATGAAGGAAACACACTTATTAGTGGTTTGTGTAAAACTTGTTTAAAATAAAAGAACAGAGGGGAATGGAGTGTTAGTCTGAATCCCTTTGGGAGGAGCCTGGCAGATAAGCAAATTAAATACAAAGAGAGCAGTGTGTTGCCATAGCAACAGCGCAATTAAATTACTTTACTGTCAGCCATTATATAATTTTCCTGTTTAGAGGCTCATGGGACTTCAAACTTCCATTTGGAGCCAAACTTGGATCTGTTGAGCAGCGTGGAAAAGGCAGTGAAGGCACAGCGTTCTTTTTCAGGTGAAGAGTATACTGTGTTTTCCCAGTTACAGACTCTTCTATTTTCTGCAAATAATATGAAAAAAAAATTTACGTCGTATATGGAGTGAGATTAGGGTTGCTTTCTGATCTTGAGTAATTCATAAATGAAAACATGGCCCAACCTGTGAAACTGTTATGTGATTCAAGAAGGGGTGCTCCAATCACCAGTATAAAAAATCCAGTTGTTACTCAACAGACTCTAGTTACCCAGCACTCCAAAATAAACTGGGAATTTCAGGGCGTTAGTTTAAGGATACACATGTGATAAGGAAACCCTTGTCCTTCGCAGTTTGGTTTGTCCTAAAGCTCGTCAGGAGCTGGGGTCATTATCCTCTGATTGTGGTGACATAACATGCTGTTTCTGTGGAACTAATTGTGATGTCATTAGATGAGGATTGGGACGTCAGCTCCTGAAGCTCGGGACAAAATTAACTTTAAAGCAAGGGTGTAGACACGCATACTCACTGTACACATTTGTGTACAGTTTTGTTGAGTGCCTGTCACAAACCATAAGCCGCTCTGTTAATATTATCATTCTAATCTGTAGTATTTGGGTTAGTGTAGGCCACTGAGGAGTGTCCGATACATGTATAACCTCTTTAGAGAGTAGAGGAATCATCTGACAACAATCTGACTTGTTTGGAAGGGGGTGCCATTTGGAAAGGATGTGTACATTTTTTAATGGGGGGTGTAACTGTTGGAGAGTGTGTACAAAACGGAAATTTCTGGCTACACCCCTGCTTTAAAGCAGCAGTATTTGTTAGTCGGCAAAACATTTCATCATATCGCCTTTTTTTTGTTTTATTTTTTTACCAAAAATGTATTTCTGATCGCCTTAGAGTCATCCTCCGTGTATTTTTAGTTTTCTCAGATATGTGTAAAGCAGTTTTTATAGCTAATTTAGTAATTAATGACTCAGATCATTAAAGATGGCCACCACTTGCAATTTTTTAAAAATCGCTTCTGTTGAGGTTACCTGTTGAATGTATATGCTGGAGCCATAATCTGGATGCATTAGGATGGTGTTGCTACATGTTTCTGATAGTAAACAGCACAGGCCTGTACCATTACATTTTATTTCTTTTATGGTAAGCATGGTAAGTAAGTAAAACTTTATTTTTCCAGCGCCCAATCCCGGGGGGCTCTGGGTGCTTTACAACAGGTGCAAATATTTAACAAAACATTTCAATAAATATAGTAATATTAATAGAATTGTTTATAGCAACATACAATAAATAACACAAAACTCTAACACCGCATATTTAAAATCTTTTTCAAGGTTAAGAGCTTGTCCTAAACAAGTGTGCCTTAAGGCCGCATTTTAAACTTTCTACAGAGGGTGCCTCCCACAAAGGTTGTGGCAGAAAGTTCCATAGGACTGGTCCTGCGACCAGAAAAGCACGGTCGCTAGATGTTTTGAACCATGCCCTAGGAACCACGAGATAACCCTCGGCGGAAGATTGGAGTAAGCGCACTGGGCAGGCAGGCATCAGGAGATCTGACAGATAACCAGGACCCGATCCATATAGGGCCTTGTAGGTGAGCAAGCCCACCTTGAAGGTAATCCTCCACCTGATGGTATGGGGCTGGGAACTTTTAAAACTTAAAAATTCCATATCTTGGTTCAAGAATGACAGTAAAAGAAAAGAAAAATGGGTATCTTGATATTTTTGCCAGCAAAACATTATAGTGTATGGTGGAATGTTGTTCCAACCCGATTTTTATCTCAGCTGAAATGCTATTGTACCACAGTTCAAAGGTCATGGAATGCTGTTCAACCCTTTTGTGGTACAGTAGCATTTCAGCTCATTTGAGAAATGTATGAGCACACCAACAGAAACCACAGAATCAACCAGCTTAAATGACGCAGCCATGGAACGAACAGACATTCACGTAATCCCACAGATGCAGGATCAACCAGATATGGTAAAAAAAAATATCAACCAGATATATTCTCATATGTAAACAAATAAAATGCAGGATCAACCAGATATTTTAAACTACCTACAAAAAATGTCTTGGTTCCTCCACGTCCTCTTGTTAAGCAAGAGATATAGCCACCATTTTGTTTTCTTAAAAATCCCTCCCAAACCCGACTATCAACCAATGGGAGTGTGTGATGCAAATGGGACGTCTGGTCCCTAACAACGATGTAATTCATCCTAGTAACTCTCGGAATTAGACATGCATGGCAAAGACTTCTATTAAAACAAAATTAAAAAAAACTGCTCAAACTGTATAAAAATTGATTTTCGGGGACAACATACACTATAACAAATAGTGGATGGGTAACTCTGTGCAGAACCAGTGTGTTCTGCCACCTCAGGGTTCTGATTCCCATGGAAGTCTCGAGCTTCGCTCTTGAGATCACAGGGTATCAGAACCCCTCTGTGGCAGAAAACACTGGTTCTGCATAGTTGCCCATGCACTGTTCTCTATATTGCTAAAAGAAATGCATGGTGACTAACAAATACTGCTGCTTTAAAGGACAAGAGTTCTATTTTGTAGTTGCCCCAGTGGCCCAGCAGGTAGCGTATGGGGCTTCAGTGGACTGGGTTCAGAAACAAACTCAAGAGCCAGGTCAGGTGAACGAGGAGTTGGGGCGGCTTTTCCACTTGGGGAGAAATGGCGCTGTGGTTCTGCCACTGCAGTGACTCTTGGGGTGAGTTTGCCTCCTCTGCAGGGACTTTGCTGTGTGAGGCCTGTTGGGGCACCAGTCATTGTCGGGAAGGTTGGAGGGCTTAAGGGAATGGGAGGAAAAACAGAAAAATCCCATGTCTCCCATGCCACCTGTATGACAGCCACTGGTACTCTTGGGGCCTTATACTGTGTGCATCTTCACTGGCTGTATCAGTGGGGGTAAACAGCAGCTGAGTCTTGGAGCACACTGGCACATGGCCAGCTAGTATGAGAAGTTGGCAATATGGGGGCAAACAGCATGATTAAAAAAAATCCTTCTTTGATACAAGTCTCCTTATTTTAAAGAACAGAATTACTTGAAGATCAAGATGCGGGGGGATTTTGTTGTGTAACAGGGATCTACTGATTCCAAGTCTGCTTTTTTATACTGACTTATTGGTAACTGGAGCCACTCTTAATTCGGCAAACTAAATGTACTGCAATGAATCCTCTTGGCTGCACTTGACTCCCTCTCACCGTACCATGTTCATTCCCAGACCTCTGCACTGAAGCACACCGCAGTTCAGTGCAGAGCTCCAGTGGTTGACGACTAAGGAATGGAGGTTGGAGAGTTCTAGGAAGAGATCCTAGTCTGAGGAGGACAGACTGGCTCTGAAGACTCATCATGATGAGTATCAGAGACAAGCATCCTAAAAAATGCAGAGTTCCTGTCAGGGGTGATTGCTGCAGGGAAGAACCCACCAGCCCGTCTCTTCCATCCTGCCTGCCTGCAGTCTGAGAGAGTCTTTATAATAGAGAGATGCAAAAGAGTTTGGCCAGCTTTTCTTCAAGAGGGTGCCCTCTGTTGGATCAGTGATCCACCAAGCATGCTGTCAGGGCCCAGCATGGCTCAGTCTTCACTGAGTGATGGTATTTTGTAAGACTGGAATAAGTTTCAGTCATCTGAGATGGAAGAATTTCTCCAGGTGACCTCTGAACTTGCCCCACTTGCTGTGCCCTTGTCACGGTCTCATCTTGGATCAGAGCGGCTATGGACCAAGGCAAATTCTCTGGAGTCATCTTTATAGATCTCTCTAAGGCCTTTGATCTTGTTGATCACACCATGCTCTCCACCCAGCTCAGCTCCTATGGTCTATCACTTGAGGTGCTCAACTGGTTCTTCAACTATCTAAGCGGCAGACAGCAACTTGTTAAGTATGGGAAGGAGTTCTCTGACACTATCCCTGTTACCATGGGTGTCCCACAAGGCTCAGTCTTGGGGCCCCTGCTTTTCTCCATATTCGTGAACAAACTCTCGGTTGCTGCTAGCCACTGCAAGCCTATCCTTTATGCAGATGACCTGGTCATCCTGACTCACTCCCCTGAGATAGGGGTCATAAATCACCACCTGAGCAAGGACTTGAGGAACATCCAATCCTGGATATTGTCACATAAGTTGGTTATAAATCTCAGGAAAACCCAGGCCATGCTCTTTGGGTCTCAGGCCAGGATTAAGGCTGCCCCTACTCTACCATGTGTTTCTGGCGTCGACGGGGTCAAGATCCCAGTTACTGACAACTTTAATTACCTTGGGGTGATGCTGGACCCACAGCTTGACCTTGGCCACCACATTCAGAATACTTGCAAGACTGTAAACTGGGTCTGGCATGCAGAGCAAAAAGTAATCTTACTCCAGCAGCTCAGATTGCACTTACCAGAGGGGTGCTCCTACCCTCGCTCTGCTATGGGCTCCTCTTGTTTGCCTGCTCATTCAAAGTCCACTGCACTAGGTGGTCCACTGCCTACAATAATGTCTGCCACTTCACGCTGGCTGCCCCCCATCTCACTCATCATTGCGACCTCTATAGCAGGCTAAATTGGCTCTCACCTACAAAGCACATAGACTTCGTCTTAGGGTGCTTCACCGGAAAGGTCCTTGGCACTGGCATCCCTCCAGGGCTTGTGAAATTTCTTGTCCCATCCATCTCCTCTTCCTACTCCCTCAGGTCCCAGGGACAGGCCCTCCTTAAGACACCGGCTACACAGACTCAAATGGGTGGGCCGGACTTTGCTGCATTCGCTCCCAGACTGTGGAACTCCTTCCCTGCCCAGGTCCATGCCGCGCACTCACAGATGTGCCTCTGTTCCTCCCTATGGAACCATCTCATACTTGCCTCGGCCTGTGGCTGCCCCAAACCCCCGTGAATTTATCCATCACAGCACTCCTCTGCTCTGGAGTTACTCCTGGACAAAAGACCAGACTCCAAGAGGTCGCTAAGCTGTACGGTGTCACACCTGAAGGATTTCGATACTGTGCCCCTGGAACTGCTTTTGGCTTCCATAAGGTGTTTATGTTGTTATGTTAATACTGTACAATCTATGCCTTACCATGCTCATACGCTGTGTTGAATCTGTAACATTACTGCTGTTATCTCCCACAAGGTGTTTATCTCTTGTTATGTTGATACTGTATAATCTATGCCTTACCATGTTTCGTATGCTGTGTTGAATCTGTATCCTCACATGAACTGTAACATGTCTAATTTGTACAATGTCATTGCATGTACCTAAATCTACTATTCCTGTACTCTCCCGGGTCGTACCTGAAAATAGGCAATTGTCTTGTCTAGTGTACCTACCTGGTTAACAAACGCTAAATAAATAAATAAATATTTCCTATGGGTTTGAATATGGCTGAAATAAGACCATTCTAGAAAAAAACATCATTGGTCCCAGAGATTCTTGCGAATCACAGGCCAGTTTCAAACCTTCCCCATTAAAGTGGTGACTTTCATTTCCAGAAAGTATTGCTCTCACATATAAAAAGCTGTTTTGAAAGTGCACCCCATAGACTACAATGGGACATATCCCTGCTCTTTCTCTGGTTAGAAGTCATAAAATGTCTAAGCGCAGGGGCATGGCCAGCAGCCCAGGAAGTGGAAGGGATCGGCTGTTCGTTGGTTGGGCCCAATTTATGATCCCTTCTCTCCTGAAATTAAATTTAAAATAAATTACAGTTTACGGTAGGAATGACGTAATGTTGCACTAAGGTAGTGGGCTATAAAGCCTATTTGCATATCTTTGAAATTTCCCTTAAAAAAACACATGTTATATGATGGGTCACATTACATAGAGATTGCTGATGAAGCTAGTAGTTGGGTTCTGATTATTTTTTCCTTTTTGCAAGTGAAAAACAGACTGCCCACCCTACTGGTATTGACACATAAATTGTTTACAGTCATTGATCAACTCCCGCTGCATCTTTCCTAGACTTGTGGACACCCCCAACACAATCTAGTCACTCTTGATGCAGTGGGAAGAGAAGAGACTATTGCATCATCACGAGTGACTACACTGTTTAGGGGTGTTTCTAATGTTCGGGGAGTGTGCAGTAAGAGCAGACAAGGTTTCAAAACAAACAGCATTAGGTATAATTACACAATTAGCATGAATTTTAGTTCTACCAAGAAAGCCAGATAAAACAACCAGCAACACCAATGAATTTTAGAGACGGTAAGCAATCACAAAATGTTGGCTTTCAACTCAGAATAATATGATGCAAAAAGGGCTGAGTTTAAAACTAGATCCATTAATTTGGCTTTCTCCATGAATGGGTAGGTCATTAGTATGCATCAAATAATATTACATTTTACAATTCATTTCTGGAGTTAATGCTGCTCTTACGTTCTATGTTATTTGCATTGTTAAGTGTGCTTGAAATTTGCAAGTTTTTCTGTTAGACACCCTGAGCCTTTTGGGAAAGGCGCACTGTAAATAAAATGTTACTTACTTACTTGGTGGGCAATGGAAAGAAAAAGGCAGTCTGTATTTGTATTGTTTGTTCTGAGTTACAAACATGCCCTCATGGGGTTATAGCTCAGGTGTGCTACTGAGTTGACTCCTCTGAGTGTACAGGTTGCAAGTTTGAATCCTGCCACAGTCGAAGCCGTGGCAGTTTAGCAAGTTCCCAAGTCTTTGGTTTGCACCAGTAGAGGGAGGGGCTACGCGTTAGAGCAGTTGCTCTCTTGGGGGAGGGGGAAGCATGCCAGGACTGATAAGCATGTTCATGAGGTGGAAGTCAGACCCAATATTATCAGGGCACAGCAGCAGGGAAACTCACAGTTCTGTATCTAACATTGTGTGATGCGGACAAAAGTACCCCCAGGCTTAGAATGGAACATATGACTTAAAAATGTTTCTGAATAACTGAGATACAATATTTAGTTTTCAGTGTCATCCTGAGAGCACTCATGTTTACGATTGCATGGGCTGAAGCCCTGAGAGGTTAAGTGACTTGCATAGGGATACGCAGTGAGAATGTGGTTCTGGTGGGACTTGAACCTGGGTCTCCTGCTTCCTAAGCCTGTGCTGTCTAGCAATTAGAATGTACTGCATCTCAGAAGAGATATAGAATCCATCTACCGGATGTAAAACACAGGGGCATGGACTTCTATTAGCTGTATATGCACAGCAACTTTTTTCCCTCCACCTTGACACACCCTTCTACTTTGCTACTCCTCTCAGCCCTGTCACCTGCTTTCTCTGGGACTTACAGCCCTGTCTCCTTGCAGTGTCCCACAAATTCCCCAACCCCTTTCCCCGTGGCAGAACCTCCCGGTTTCCCCAGGCCTGAGAGGAGATTAGGTTTTGGATGCGACTGCAGGCAACCCAGTTGGCAGTGCAGAGCCTGCAAGGGTGCATGGTGTCATCCCGTCTGGGTTGAGGCTTTTTTTCTGCCATTTTCTCCCCTGGACACCTTATGGAGGAGGACTGCGCAACTGCATGCATGTGCATGCTTCCCAGTCAGGAGGCGCCTTCCCTTCCTCTTGAAGCTCTGCTTGCACTGCCTCCTGGGTCACCCAGGTGGCAGTATCACAGAGGGGAGCTAGCAGACCTCCCTCCCCAGAGGAGGAGGAGTGAGCCCTGTGGGACACTCAGTCCTCTGACCCCGAGCCAACCCCTGGACTACTGTGGTCCATTCCCAAACCCAGGTCACCAGTGTGATGGTAGGTGTGGTGCAAGCACCTTAGCCCTCCGTGCCACTGGGCCAGTACGACAGCTTTTTAAACAACAAAAGAGGACATGCTTTATAATGGTGCATGATTCTTGTTTTTTTCTTCAACAATTTATTTACCAGGATTGAGCAACTGAAATGCAGCATCTTGTTTTCAGTGAGGTCCTGCTTCTACCCTTTACAGCTGGGATGACTGAATAATAGTGGGAAGTTGCGTAACTTGCTCAAGGTCACATGGTGAGCCCACAGTTGCTTCCATTCCCCAGGTAGTCTGGCTGGGTGCTATTCTGTATTCACAAACAGACCTCATAGTCTTCTAGAAAATGATCATCCTATAAGCTGCTAAAGAGATAAGTAATGATATTTGCTACACAACAATTTTTGTCAGAATAGCGTTATATTAGTGTTTCTCAAGATATTGCAAGTTGAATTATAGCTTGTATTTTTTAAGAGAACACTGCTAGCCATTTGTAGGCTGGAAAGGCCCTTGTTAACCACAATACAATCCTCAGTGTACACTGTCCTGCTACTTTGAAAAGCAATAAATGAAGCTATTGAGTACAAAAATGGTGACATAGCACTTCTTACATGCCTGTAATGTTTTAATATATCACTGACTCTGCCATCCACACACCACTTCACTGTTGATTGCAGCTTCACATAGGATAATCTATGGGCAGCCATAATCAACAAGCCTGTGCCTGCATCAGGAGGTTTCTATGGCAGCCAGGAACCTTGAGAGTGAAGCTCAAGGAGTTCAAATCATTGGTTGCCATAGAAAACTGGAGATGAAAACACAGGCTTGTCTGTGTATGGATGCCCATATAATTATCTTTTATAGTGTATGGGCACATGGGTGTAGGCAGGCATACTCCAAGCACTCCATGGTATGCAATTTTATTTAAGGGGGGGTAGCAAATACGCTCTGCACTGCTTCCTTTTTCCATGAAAACTAACAAAGAAAATACTGAACCTTTCTGTAATTTTATTCATAGGAGTCGAAACCTGGAAGGACTGGTCACTAATACTCTCTTTGCATCCCAAGGACAATACAACTTATAGACTCTGGGCTGGTATGTGGGTGTCTTGGGGAACAATGCAAGGCAACAACCATTGTCATGAGATACAAAAGTTGTATTTATTGTGCCAAATGAGGCAACAAACACGGTCCTGGTGTACATTTGTACAGTATATTGTCTGGCTACACCCGGGGCGGGGGATCTCACCCTAACAAGGGGGGGTAGCAGTGAGTCCAGTTGGTGTGTAGATCTGAAATCCCTGGCTACACCCCTGTATGGGCATCCATGCCCTTTTCAGACACTCCACTTCCTTTCAGTGAACTGGTGGTTGGGGGAGGGGCATTTGTGGGTTGGTGGCCGGCTCAAATTACTGATTCAGTACTCTGCAACTTTTTGTGAAAGTTCAAGTGAAAAAAAAAAGGGAGCGTGGCCAGTAGCCATTGTGACAGGACGTTTTCCTTCCCAGCTCTGCAATCAGGATAATAATCCATGTCCATCTAGCTGCTGAAATACTGATAACATTTACACAAAAAATATGTGTATATAGATATAGATATGTAGCATTCTCAACCTTCTGCTGTACAACCATATGAAGTCTGATAAAAACCTACTGCTATGGGAAATCCACGAAAACCTGCAGAAGCCAGCATCAAGAGGGGACAGGCAGCCGGACCTAGCTTGGGTCAAGTGGCAGCAAGGACCTTGGGAGGAGGGTCCCGCAGAACCATCCTTGTCGGATCTACTGAGAGCTATCCAGGTTCTGGACAAGAGAATGGAGGCAACTGATCAAAGAAGGTAGGACTTTAACTGAAGACATAGTATGTGAGGCTCAATTCACTTTTGCAGCAGCTGACACGAAAGAAACGACGTTAGCCACCTTGAAGACCGCCATGAGTTCAGATGGACTCATAAAAGAAAACAAACTGTTACAGTTCCGAATGGAGGCACTTGAAAACCAAACAAGGGCCTCAAGCCTCCGTCTCTTGGGACTGTCTGAAACCACTGAGGTGGACGAACCAGCACAGTATGCAGCATCTTGGCTGGGGAGGAATCTAGATCTGCAGCTGGTCCCCTCAATAGTGAAAACATTTCGAATCACTCCACAGAAGCAGCTTCCAAATGATGCACCATATACTTTCCTGATGCAATCATTTGGCCCGTATGAGAGAGACTGGGTGTTGGCTGTAGCAAGGAGGACGGGACCGCTGGAGACAAGATCTTGCTGTTCCCAGATTTCAGTTTTGCCACCAGGGACCTCAGAAAATCCTTTGTTGCCACCCAAACTGAGCTGCGGTCCCTGTGGTATCCCATGCCCCACAGTACCCTGCAAAGCTAAAGGTGATTTGTTCTGGCAGGCAATACTTGTACTCTGATCCTAAGAAACATGGAAACATATAACATAGAATTCGCTGACAGATAAGGGCGCTTGGCCCACCTAGTATGCCAGTTTTTCCTTGCCTGTAGTATCACCGCAGATTCTACTTGGTCTTCAGCCCATCCACCCACCCCACCTTCCCTTTCGCTAAGACACCCGTATACCTGTCACATGCATTCTTGAACCCCACCACCTCCGCAGGAAGACTGTTCCAGGAATCCACCATTCTGAAGAAGTAGTTTCTCACATCTCTCCTGAGTCTGCCCCCCTCCAGCTTCTTATCGTACCCCCTTGTCCTTGAGCACCTTTTCTTCTGAAAAATACTTCCCTCCTGTACCTTATTAACCCATGTGAGGTATTTAAAGGTCTCTGTCATATACCTCCTCTCTTCCAGAGTGTAGATATTAAGATCCTTAAGGATAATAGGAAATAATTTTTGCACGGTTAATTACCCGCTCAATTTCCTTTCCATGTCAGTTATGTATTCACACAGGCTTTGACCCAAAATTTTTTTAAAGTTTATTGAAACACATGGGTACATCAAATACATTCAAGATAATCATACATTCAGGTAGTATAGCAGCCAGTTAAGTTACAGGTAGTCCAGCAGGTGGTCACAATGTAGTACCTAGGCTGTAACAATGGCAGTTCAGATCGCCCCCAGGCATCATGTTCAGTGCTCTCATCCTTTACTACATTTTAAGTACCCTCTAGTGGTGGAAAAAGCATTAGCCTACAATCAAGGGAAGGTCAGGGCAGGCACACAGGTAATTAGAGATGGATTCTGTCTAGTTAGAAATCTTTAAGTTATGTGGGATCATGTGGGAGAGCATCCCTTCAAAGAGTCCACCGGGCCCATCTACGAACAAAAATCTGAGTTTTCAAACTGTCCTTTTAGGTCAACTCTTCCATTGATTGGATGTCCTGGACAGTAGTCAGCCATTGGTGGAAGAGCGGGGGTTCCTCCCCAAGCCACCTGCGAGTGATGGCCTTATGTGCGGCTACTAAAAGAATGCTCCATAAGCACGTTTGGTCGTGTCCCCGAATCTCTGCGGGCAGCAAGCCCAAAATCATATGGGACATATTCAGAAGGGAGGTGATAGAAAATAGTTCATGGGTTATAGTTATTTGCTGCCAAAAAGGTTGCAGCACTGGACGCTGCCAGAAAATATGGGAGTGGTGTGCTCTGGTCTCAGAGCATTTTCCCCAGCAGTGTTGTGAATGGTCGGTGCTTCATTTGCTCTGTATAACTGGTGTGTAAAAATAGCATGTCCTGACCTTCCATACGAACTCCTGCCATAGAGGAGAATGAGTTGTTCGACTAGCTGTTCTAAATATCTTATCGCAGTCTCCCTCTGCGAGATGGACATCAGCCTCCTGCTCCCACTTATGCTTCATGGGGACTGTATAATCCATATCTAAGCTTCTGCGAGGATCTTATAGAGAGCTGATATGTGGCATTTTAAAATTGACTGGTTCAGGATGGCCTGAATCATCTCAACGAGCAAGATGGAATGAGAAGTATCCCATGCAGCCTCCAATGATGCACCCTGAACCATTTTTAGTTGCCCTCCTCTGGACTGCCCCCACTCTTTGTCCTTCTGGAGATGTGGTCTCCAGAACTGGACACAGTATTCTAAGTGGGGTCTTAATAGCGATCAATTCAGAGGAAGTACCACCTCCCTCTTTCTGCTGGTGATACCCTTCCTATGCACCCCATTATCCCACTAGCCCTCCAAACTCCCTCGTCACACTGCCTGGCCACCTTAAGGTCATCCAATATGATTATCCCCATGTCACTTTTGTGCTTGGTGGTCATTAGTACCACTCCTTTCATTTTGTAGTGTACCCCAAGTGCATTACTTTGCACTTTTTCGCATTGAAACCCAGCAGCCATGCCCTTGAGCAGTTAATATAGAATTATAGAATCTGATGGCAGATAAGGACCGCCTGGCCCACCTAGTCTGCCCATTTTCTCTACCTACTGTTACACCACAGACCCTACTTGATCGCCGGCTTTACCCCCACCACCACCTTTCCTTTCTACTAAGGTTCCCCTTATGCCTATCCTATGCATTCTTGAATCCTGTTAGCTTTGTCAAGTCTGTATTCATCCTTTCTATGCTCCCCAAGTGTCCACCGGAGTAGGTCTTCTGCAGTGTCACTTATCAAGACATTAAAGAGCACCAGTCCCAGCACTGACCCTAAGGCACCCCCTCTGGTCACCCTCCCTTCGAGTGAACTCCATTTAACATCACCCTCTTCCACCTATCACCTAACTAGTTTCTTACCCAGTTTACCACCTTTGTACCTATGCCTAAGCTACCCAGCTTGCTTACTAGCCTTCTATATGGAACAGTGTTGAAAGCCTTACTGAAGTCTAGGTAGGCCATATCCACCACTCCACTCTAATTCCTTGGTCACTCAGTCAAGGAAGTCTATCAGATTCATTTGACATGCCCCCCCCCCCCACTACCGTGAATCCATGCTGCCTCAGGTGTTGTAATCCATTGGATTCAAGATATTCTACTGTCCTTTCCTTCAGCAGTGACTCTATTAATGTTCCTACCACCGATACCAGGCTGACTGGCCTATAGTTGCCAGCTTCTTCCCTGCTATCACTGTTACTAGGTTTACTAGGTTTTATTAGACACGAGAAGACATTCACTCATAAGAGTGTCTCCCACAGCTGTGTGGGTATATTAAAATGTTACTGCAGCCAGTTTAGTTTTGTAGCTAGTTTTCTTTTAAAGGCTGGGAATTCAGTAGTTTCAACCAAGTCATGTGGTAGTTTATTCCATGCCCTTGATGCCCGTATAATAAAGCTGTTATTTCTTTTGAAGGAAAAAACTCTGGGCTCTACCAGCTGTTTAAAGTGACTTCTAGTAAATATCCTTTTGTCTGCAAATTGGACGCCACATTGTGATGTTAAGTCAGGGTCTAGCAGGATTTTAAATAGAAACAAAAGGTTGCCCCTGAATCTGCTATCCTTCAGGCTAACTAAGCCTGTGGATGCCATTCTCTGGCTGTACAAGAGGTGTCTTGGATTGGGGATTGATTTAGTTACCCCATGTTGTATTTTCTCCAGAATTTTAATATTTTGTTTGAGGTAGGGATTCCAGACAGGAGTACAATAGTCGAGATGGGGCCTGATGTATGTACGATATAGCGGAATTATACATTGAGAGCTTTTGTTTACAAATGTTCTTTTACTGTTGTTAAGTAAGAGACACTTTTTTTTACACTGGTCTACTGCTGACAGGTTATTTTTAATGATGACAAGTCTCTTTCTTTTAGTTGATGACTTATGGGTAAACTGTTAAATAAGTAATTATAATTAGGATTATTTCTCCCCATATGAGTGACTATGCATTTATCTGCATTCAGTATCATTTTGGTTTTTTTTGGGGGGGAGTTTGTACCTTCTTTTTATGCTCCTACCTTTCACTATCCCTGGACTCTCTCTAGTGTAGCCACTCGACTTCTGCATTCTCCAACCCAGTCTGAAGTCTTCTGTCTTCTTCTCTGGTGGGGAAAGCCCTTGCCGCCCGGACCATTTGACCCCCACCCCCGGCTTCGAGTCCCCCGGGGCTGGGACCACCAACTCCATTCTGGCACTCTACCTAGAATGTGATAGAGTGGCCAGATGGCAAGGCGCCAGAGGAGACTGAAGACCCAACAGTGGGTGTGGTTGTGGAGTCCTGAGACCCACCTTCGCCTACCAGGAATAGGGCACTTTTTCCTTTATCTCTCCATGGGACATGGTGTGCAATGGCATCCTGCGCGGCTGTGCCTCTGGAGCTTGCCAACATCCCACCCCCATCCCCCCGTGGCCGAATGTCTTGTGCCACCCCCGGTTTCCACCAGTGGCCGCTTTTACACTGGGCAATCCCAGTAACCTACCCCGGACAGGAGAGCAGTCCTTTGGACACTCGATCCTCTCCCTCCCCTGCAGACCCCCGACTGCCCAGGTCCATTCCTGAACTCAGGTCGCCTGCATGGCACGAGGTGTGGCGTCCAGCACCTCAACCCTCAGCACCATCAGGCCGGCATCATTTTGTTCTTGATTGTCTGTTCTTCAATATTTTTGAAATCTTTAGCTAGCAGTTCATATTTTTCTTTAGTATCTACTTCACCATATAACTTTGTGTCATCAGCAAATTTAATAGAGTAATTATTAAGGTTCTGGTTTATATCATAGATAAATAAATAGAACCCCTGGTCACTAATCCTATTGAAGATAAAGTACCATCAGTACTGACTCTTTGAACTCTGTTTGAAAGCCAGTTAGAAATCCACCTTGTTAGAGTATAACTTAAGCCCACATTTTTAAGTTTAACTAATAGTTCGCAGTGAGGCACTTTATTAAACGCCTTGCCGAAGTCAAGGAGAATAACATCCACTGGCTTTTTATTATCGAGGCTTGCGCCAACCTTACCATAAAACGCAAGAAGGTTTGTTGAGCAAGAATGACCCCTTGCAAAGCCATGTTGATGAGTCTTTAAAGCCTAATGAAAACAATTCATTCTCAATTTTTTATTTTATTAAGCGCGCCATAATTTTGCTAATAACTGATGTTAGGCTTATGGGCCGATAATTAGACAGTATACTCCTTGATCCTTTTTTATAAAGTGGAATTACAACAGAACGTTTCCAATCTAGGGGTACTTCACCAGTATTGATGGAATGATTGAATATTAAAGATATGGGAGGTGCAAGTAAGGAAGACAACTCAACTATTGGTCTTGGGTTAATATTATCTGGCCCCGGGGATGAGTTAATGTTTAGTTTATTAATATCCGATTGATCCTCAAGGACAGAGAAGGAGATATTTTTATTATTGCTGTCAGAAACAGAATCTGCAGTCTTGGTGGGTTTATTATAAACTGTGCAGAAGTAATTATTGAAGGAATTTGCCAGCACATAATCACCTGTAATTTTGATGATGTTATTGATGATTGGGCCTACTTTGTTAAAATGTTTTCATTTTGAATTCACTTAAGAATAAAAAGCTTTATTGTTACCTCTTGTGTGACATATTTTAAATTCAGTTTTATATTTTGCAATACATATCTGTTTTTTAAGGTTTTTAAGTGTCGATTTATAACTAGTGTAGTTAGCTGGTGTTTTACTCTTCAGAAGTTGCTTGTACGACTTTTCCTTCGATTTAATACATTTTTTAACAGGCCTAATTAACCAAGGAGGTATTCTACCTTTATTGTTAAATTTAGAAATCTTTGGCACATATTTAGACTTAGTTTCCAGTAATTTGTTTTTTAGGCCTAACCAGATAATGTTGAAGTGGAGTGAAGTGGGACTACACTGCTCTCCCCCAAGTCCAACGGAACCACTCCTGCTTCCAATGAGCTGTTAAATAGGACTGTCAGAGGTGCAGCCTGTACCTCCCTCAGTATCCTTGGATACACCCCATCTGGCCCCATTGCTTTGTCCACTTTCAGATTAAAGAGTCCCTTAAGGACACTCTCTCTGAAAACAGATTAGAGTCCTTCTCCCTCCCTCCACTGACCCTGTTACTTTTTTGTGAACCCTCCTCTTCTCCTTCCTCTGTGAACACTGAACAAAAGTATTTGTTCAGGATGTCTGCCTTTTCCTTGTCCCCATCTGCGTAGTCCCCCCCCCCTTCTGTTTTTAACCTTACTGTCCCACTCCTGATCTTCTTTCCTTTCGCTTACATACCTAAAAAATATCTTGTCCCCCCTTCGTCACCGCCTGGGCTATTCTCTCTTCAGTTTGCACCTTCGTTCAGGGTTACTGCCGCAAAAGATCAAGCTGTACTTTGTCTCATAGACTATAGCAGAAGAGGATGGCAGCAAGTAACCTTTTTTTTTTTTTTTATTACCACTGCTGAAACGCTGGAAGAGCAGGTAAGCCATGAGGAAAGAACTTTGAAAAGGTAGCCAAGAACAGTTGTGTTTTAGTGCCCCACTGTTGATAAACTTTGAAGTCGGGACTTACGTTGTATGGGTTTGTGAAGAACAATAGCACGTGAGAGAAGTTAACATGGCAACAACCATGTGGCGACTGCACGGCCATTAAACCTCCTCGATAGAACGACTGACTGAGACTCGAACAGTACTGTCAAACATGTTGATTTAATTTTCTACCACTGGCACCTTTGATACAATACTGTTGGTAAGTCCCTTAAATCACGTTTAGAATGCCTGTGTTTCAGCGATTAACTCTGTCTGCTTTCAGTAATAGTCAGTCTTTTTTGTCAGATGTTATTGGTTACAACATGTCTATTTTGCCCTGGCAGTTACGTAATGTTAGCAGCTCGGTAGTAGGTAGTCTCCCTGTACATGGTGATTGTCTTCTTCATACTACAGTTAAAGAGCCGCTACATACTGTCAGACACCCAGCTCCCTTCAAACATATATAATAGTAGATTTGCCCTACTGTTGAGGGGCATTAAAAATTCTGTGCACTTCCCTCTGGGTAAAGAGTTATAGCACCTCAAAGTTACGCTCCCATAAAAACAAAGCTTTGTCTGACAAGCCTTCTTTTGTGATGTCAGAAAATGAAGGCTGCTTGTGTGTGCTCCATAGATCTATATTAGTGCCATTTGTCAATGATGTTTAGTACTATTTAGAGTCACCACTTGGAACAATGAAAGTGACCACTGCAGTAAACTGGGACTGTTACTCCAGTGGCTGCTTTGATTTTACTACATGGCACCTCTGAATAGTACTAAACGCCATAGACATGTTGCATATATACAGGTAACTGACATGCACCCTCAGTATTCATTTTCTGACATCACAAAAGGAGACGTGTCAGACAAGGCTTTGTTTTTATGAGGGTGCAAATTTGGGGTGCTATAACTGTTTAACCTGAGGGAAGCGCATAGAATTTTTAATGTCCCTCAACAGTAGAGCAGGTCTGCTATTATATATGTTTGAGGGGAGCTGGGTGCCTGACAATTAGTACCTGCTCTTTAAGCACATAAAAATGTTGAAACTAGGGTACTGCCAGCAGCCTTGCAGTGCTTGATTGTGAATAATGGGGAATCATAGTTAAACCTCGATGTGCAGTTGTTACCACCATCAATTACATGGGACCTAAGGGGGCTGTATAATAAGCCTGTAAACTGTGTGTTTCTTCGTGATATCTTTAGGGTCCATCACTATTGTGGCAATGCTGGCTTATTCTTTATGCATGCTGATCTGGTACTGAGGTGATTCACTGGTACATTATTGTTATAGCCCCGTATGGGATAGCACTCAAAGCATAACATGTTACGTATCCCAAGATAAGATTGCACTCTATTATAAGTATGTGTGGTATACTGTTCATACTGTGGATAACTGTTTTGTAAGATTATCTTATGAAGTCATAAATAAGATTTACAAAAAAGAAAAAAAAAACAGCTTCCAGCTTGATTGGATATAGAAAAGCAGCTGTGTGGCAGCATTCTAAGTTGTTGTGCTGCAGTAGTGACATCATTACTTCAGCGGAACAACATAATGACGTCACTACTACAGCACAGCAAGTATATTCCAAGCACGGAATTCTGTGCATGACATGGTTCAACTATATACTGTATAGAGGATTGTGTATGGTGCACCACACCTCTAGTGACACTGAGATGTACCCAGGCTGTGCAGGGTCTGGGTTTGCACTGTACCTCCTTGACACAGAGTTGTACCTGGGTTGTGTAGTGTCAGTGTGTGCACCGTGCTTCCACAGACTGTGAGATGTAGTCGAATCATGGCTTCTCTCTGAGCTGCATGTATGTCTGGACATGAATTGGTACACTGCTGTCAACGCAAATCACAGCCCTAACATAACAAGGGCATCTTGGTAAACAGTGGAAAAAACTGTTGGAGATTGGGGCTGAATTTCGAATGGGCACTCAAAGCTTAAAGGGCAGACTACAAAATATTGGGACCTCTCTTCCCGGAAGCCCTATGGTTCCGGCACCTATGGGTCTAGATATGGCATATGAGAGTGCACCGTGCATACACTTTGTGGCATCTTTTGTGACTTTCTGCTGAAAGTCTGAATCTGCAGGATTGGCTACTGGGGAGCCAGGACCTTACTGTCTGTCCCCCCAGACAGTGTTGAAGCTTCAGTTTGCAAGGAGAGAAGCCCAGTTGGTGGTGCCAGGCCTGCGACGGGCGGCAGACAGCATCCTGTGTCAGTCAGGACATTTTTCCAGTTTTCTAGACCCCCAGTGTTGGGAAGGCTTTGCTGATGCATCGCATTATATTGCTGACATTGCTCTTCTGAGATAGCTGCAGGTGCACCGCCACCTGTGGCCACCCAGGTGCTGGCATTGCAGTGGAGACCATGCACCCTCCACTCCCTGAGGAGATGGGCATCCATGGGATGCTCAGCCATCCTCCCGATGCCACTCTTTGACGACCCAGGGTCATTCCTAAATCTGGGTCATTGGTGTTGCAAGCGGTAGCACTACCGCTAGCGGACTGGCCATGCTCCTTTCTTCTGAGCTCCACACTCTCTTATTCTTTGAGTGTCTCATACACAGCTGCCCTGGAAACTGGCATGTTTGGGGAAACTGTTTTAAAATTTTTATGTATTATTGATTGGTCTCGATCAATATATTATTACGGCCGCTTGGTGCAATGATGGCAGATGAGCTGAGGATGTTGTATTTACCCTCCATGTGACAGGGAGTGAGTTAACCAGATCAGCTTGTCATCAAGGCATAGGTCAGGAAGCATAGGAATACCAGGAGCAGTTGTAAAAATTTGCAAGTAACATTTTATTATTATCAATAAAAGTAAAATAAAAATAGTTCGGTAGCACTATTTACAAATGCAGTACAAACAGAGAAAATAAAGTCCTTCATTTGAGGGTTTCTTTTCAATTCCAAATCTCAGTCTCTCTCTCTCACTCTCTCTAGCAAAAGCATTGCTGTTGTTTTTACAGGTCTTTGCCTGACAATTAACTTCAGTGTACCAGTGAAAATGAAGATAGTTAAGGAGACACCCTTTTTCTCACAAAATGTATCAGAGTTCTTGTCAGTTTCTTTGCAGAACAGGCTTCCAAACAGAGCAGTGTCCCATACTGGGCTCCTACCGACAGCTGTGCAAAAAAGTTTGCAAACAAGCCTGAGAGGAGCTCAAACTCCATCTCAGATTAACCATCTAAATTCAGCTTTTTGCTATCATTTCAACAGTATAACTATATACATTTCAAACCAAGGGATTCCAGTATCACTAACAGTTTAACACAAAGATTTACATATATTTTTATAACTGCAGATACACAAGGGGGAAGAAAAGACAGAAACAGCAAGTGAAGGCAGAGAGATAATGGGAAGCGGAGAATCGCAAGACCATCAAAGTGATCAGTTCCTAGGTCTCACGAGAACGTTTGGTTGCACAACCAGACAGGCAAGAGACAGCAAAGGAGAGGATAGAACAGATCCTTTCATTTAGCTCCTTCTGCATAACAAATGGGACAGGGCCTTATTCAACACTGTCAAGCATCTTAAATGTATTAATATTGTTGTGTGTGCTGTAGTATAACCATCTCACTGACGTGTGCTGTATGGAAAACCTTGTACAACCTGCAAAAAAGTTTGAAAATAAAGTTTAACAAGAAAATAAAAATACGGCCGCTGAGACCACTCTTACGGTTGTAGGAGTAGTCTCACTTACATCCTTAAGGTATCAGAACAACTCGCCTTTAGTTTGTGGTTCTCATACCCTAAAACTTTGCATGAGACCACTCTTACTACCGGGGTCTCAGCGGACGTATTAACATACATAAACGTGCACTAGGAAGCCCAAACATCCTGGTGAAAGTTGTTCAGACAGGCTTCATGGACAGGTTGGTGAGAACACTGCAAAGCTAGGAAAAGGCAAGTGAAATTTTAAAAATAAGTTTTCTAGTAAATTGTGTATAAAACTATATACTGAGGGTAGATGGCTGATTTTAATTCTCAGAGCCGCCACTGTTGAGAAGTACGTAATGCAATGAGGGAATAAAATTACAGTGAAGCCCATTACAGAGGACACCTGGTAAACCAAAACACCGGTTAACGGACTCATTTCACTGCACACAGATTTATGTGTCTTGTAAATGAGCACCAGTACAAGACCTGATGCAGGTATACAGTATCCACACGAAATGACAGAATGGTTCTTTTTTTCAGACCTTCCACTTCCAATGGAATAGTACTGAAGTGTTATAATGCTCTTTGTTAGCTTGTTTTAAGTACTGTTTAGACATACTTACCTTTAGAGTTTGTTTTTCTTGTGTACATTTTAGCCTGTGTGTAACTATTCCTGCTGGGTATTTTAGCCTGTGTGTAACTATTTCTGCTGGGTATTTTTATTTTTATTTTTATTTATTTATTTAAAAGTTTCACCAAGAAGGCATACTGAGCAGAATGCTCATTTCCAGATGTGTCTTGGGGGAGAAAGGTGGGGAGCAGACAATAATACAACACAATGTAAAATGACAAAACAATATTCATGCTTACAATAATGCAAGGATCCAGACAATGTGCAGATAGAGCATAAACAGATAAGGCACGAAGGTCAGTTGTATACGGCACAGATCTAGTAGGGAGAAAAACAGATGCGTTAGTAGGCAGCTCAAGTGCAAAAATGTTGTGGGGATGGGCGTTTTACATTTTAGCCTGTATATAAATATTCCTGCTGGACAATGACTGCTGATATCCTCCTTGGGACCCCCATGAAAACATACTAACATACTAAAAGCCAGCAGAATAGGCCTGATGGTCTGTCGTATCTGCTTGGTAGCTAGCCTTCTAATGGGTGCTCGCTTTTCCACTCCCCCAGCCCCAGAGAGGGTCATCTTCGGCTTCAGTTTTCCCTTGTACCTGTCTCACACCTTCTTGAAGCCCTCCACTGTGCCCTCCTCCACCAGACTCCCAAGCAGTATATTCCATGGCTCCACCACCCTCTCAGTGAAGTAATATCTCCTGCGTTCCCCCCGTAATCCCACCCCTTCTAGCTTCCACTCATGTCCCCTGGTTGTTTCCCCCTTCTTTAGTCTGAACATCTCTGACTCCGCCCCAGTTTATTCCTTTTACATATTTGAAGATCCCTGTCATGTCCCCCCCGTCTCTGTTCTCCTCCAGCGAGTACAGCCCAAGCTCTTCCAGCCTTTCCTCATAGGGCCTCCCTCCCATGCCCTGAATCATCCTGGCTGCCCTCCTCTGAACCCTCTCCAGCAGTGCTACGTTGTTCTTGAGGTGAGGTCTCCAGAACTGCACGCAGTACTCGAGTTGCAGTCTGACCAAGGCATTATACAGGGGGAGGATCACCTCCCTCCTCATGGACGTAATCCCCCTGGCTATGCAGCCGGTATCCTGCTTGCTTTTGCCACAGTCCTGTTTGTTTGCTTTTGCTGCAGTTCTTCTAAAATTTTTAGTGTTATTCATTTTGACGTCTACCACCACCCCTAGATCCCTCCCCCTCGTTGTGACTTGCAGTGTGACCCCCCCAGGGTGTATACATGGCTCGGGTTTCTGACCCCCAGAGGCAGCACCCTACACTTCCCTACATTAAACCTCAGTCCCCACCTCCTTGACCACCCCTCCAGGGTATCCTGGACTGTCTCTCTCGCTTCATCCCTGTCCGCCAGTGCTCCCAGTGACCAAAACCAAGACCAGTATCCAAAACGAGATACTGCATCTCATGGGATTATCCTGATTAAAGTAATTTCAAAGAAAGAAAGTGATACAGTTGCATAACTGCAAAAGACACAGTCACAGAAAGTGAACGGTGCAGAATTCTGTTCTCACTGTGAAAATAACTACATGGTTTATGTGCTCTGCATATACACTCGCAGACAGACAGAGAGAGAGAGAGACAGAGAATTTTTTGCAGTTTTATTGTGGAAGGAGCCTTTTCTATTGGACTCTTGTGATCTGGGGTTGAAATTGCATGGTAGCTTTGGTCACTTTCAGAACTGTTCTTATTAGGCCTGATACTGAAAACCAGTTCTGCAGAATCCAAGAAACGTATTCCAGAATTATTTTTTATATTGAGATTGTGCAGTATCATGAATATATTTCTTGTGAACAGATTTTTTGTACCTGTGCTGTAGTTTTTTCAGGAAAACTTTTGCAAAGGAATAAACCCTTTTAGAAGAATAAAACATGGTTTGCGTGGAGGAGTTAACAGGAGTCCTCAGTACTTTAAAAGCAACAAAACCATGGTGGATAGAGTATGTCATACAGTACAAAAATGCCCTAACATTCTCCATATCGGGCTTAATGAGAAGAGATACAAGCAGGGGACAAGCTGGCAGGTGTTGTATTCCAAAAACTGCAAATCATGGTCCCTTCTTAAGATAAACTGGTATAGACCACGGGGTGGGGGTGGGGGAGTCATGAAAACTTGTTTCAGAATATTAGAGGAGAATAGCTTGTTGACATGTTCGAGTGCTTAATATGGGACACCATCGCAAGCATCAAATGTTTTTATACCACTAACGGGGTATGAATGAATGACTGACTGAATAATGAATATGGCAAAAATATTTTTTTAAATAATGTGTTTCCTTTCACGTTTCTAGTTTGGTGACTGAGGCCCCTTGGCAGTACTCAACAAAAGAACAAATGTATCTGTTGCCCTTTGTCCCAGATTCAATTGAATGTGAGGACCGTTTCATTCTCTAGAGTGATTTTCATCAGAATACTTTGACTGCCACCGTGACAGCACATTGCGCTGTCGTACTGGCGACCCAGGTTCAGGAGCAGACTTGGGTCACCGCATTGGTGGAGAGACCAAGCTGAGGTAGCTCGGCAGTATCCCTCAGTCCAGAAGGGTTGGTGTTGAACTTTGGTGCAATAGTGAACCCTGTGGTTGAGTATGACAGCTTGCCTCTCACCACAGGGATGCTGTGACATCCGATATCTGCATAGGCAGAGGTCATGCCACGGGGCAGAGGAAGGGACATTGGGGAGAAAACAGGAGGCCAAGAAAATGCATGTGCACTGAGCTGTCTATATAGAACAGTTGCTGGCACCCTCAGGCCTAGCTCTGGATTCCCACCGGCTGGATAGCTGATGGAGTTAAGGTCACCAACAGCTCACAGTAAGACCTGATTAGAAGGAATCTGTGGCGGATCGGGGCCAAAAAGTGTTGGAAAAAATAATTAATTGACTGACCCAGCGACGTGGCAGTAGTGCATCACACTGCCACCCATGTGACTACAGTTCAAGTGCAATTCAGTGGAATCACATGCTGAGGCCAGCTGGGAATTGGGTGCATCACAAGTTGAGGTACTCTGCTCCCACGGAGTGATGGTGCAGATTACCTAGCTTTCGTTCAGCCCCTGCCAGTTGATCACATAGAGACATTGGCATCTGTGGGGAATGCAGATCCTTGTTTGCCCTCCCAGCTAGAGGTGAGGGGGAAGTGATCTATCAGAGGTCATGGGGTGGAAAACTAGACAAAAAGAACAATAAGAAAAAGTTATAATTCTTTTTTTTTTTTTTTATCACTGTACCCTTATCTTCTAATATTCTCTGTTTTTGGATTGCTTTCCTCTAGGAGCCTCGGTCTAAATGGGTCCAGTCATGCCTCCCAGTAAGAAGCCGGAGGGCTCCGGAATTAGTGTTTCCAGCGGACTGAGCCAGTGTTTCCGGGAGAACCCCCTAACGCAGGAACTCCATGAAGATGAGGAAATAGACTTTTCTTTGCCTGCCATCCGATTGGAGAAAGGGGCCATGGAGGATGAGGAACTAACAAACTTGAACTGGTTGCACGAGAGCAAAAACCTGCTTAAGAGTTTTGGAGACACTGTCTTGCGGAGCGTCAGCCCTGTTCAGGACATTGATGATGATACACCTCCATCCCCGGCACACTCGGACATGCCCTATGATGCCAAGCAGAATCCAAACTGTAAACCTCCCTATTCCTTTAGCTGCCTCATATTTATGGCCATTGAGGACTCTCCCACCAAACGACTGCCCGTTAAGGATATATACAACTGGATCTTAGAACATTTCCCGTACTTTGTAAACGCACCCACTGGGTGGAAAAACTCTGTAAGGCATAATCTGTCACTGAATAAGTGTTTTAAGAAAGTGGACAAGGACAGAAGTCAGGTAAGGCTTTGTTGTTTGCCGAGTTTGGTGTGTCCAGTCCTGTATTTCTTTCAGCAGTTAGTTTGCAAAATATCATTACTTTCTTTTTTTTTTTTGTAGTTAATCTTTTTATTGACGTATTTATAAGATAAAAAACAAGCATCTTCCAATACATTGCTCTATCTGATCATAGAGGAAGAAATAGGACAACATATAATATCATTACTTCTGACAAACAGGACACACTGTGTATGTACGATATGAAAAAGTCTGATTTGCTGAAACAGTAATACAAACTAGAGCATGTGAAGGAATGGTTTTGAGGGACCAGTATTCTTATTCCTTTTTAAAATTGCATGTTAGTATGTATGTGTGGGTTTTTATCAGAGCTTCTTATAAAGGTTGTTTGCCCAGGATAGCTCAACTGCACAGCAAGCATATCCCCAAACCCGTTCTGAAATATGGCACGCTGACGCCCAAAATGTGGGACGCAACATCAGACCTAGAGAATACAGGCTTGGGACATTGTGGTGCTTTTGTGTGTCAAAAGTTTGGATTTAGCATCATAGATGATTAGGGACGAGGAGTATGCCTTATTTTACCAGTCTATAATGCTTCGTACCACGTGGAAGAGGTGCCATCCCACACAGAGAAGGTGCAAGCTCCCACCGTAAATTCAAGACTTTAAAACAAAATAGTTGTGCAGTATGATAGTGAGAGTGTCAGAACCCCTGATTTAACCCCCCCCCACCGAGTACCTGGATCAGACCAGCTTCTTTCTGGATGGGGGTGAGGATGGGTTGTGGCAGCTGACGTACTTTGTGTTTTTGATTATCCTTCCATAAGTCAGTGAAGATGAAGCATTTAATAATCTGAAAATGTGTTCCTCCTCCCTTCAGAAAAATTGTCTGATGGATATTCTGGGACTGACTGTTTTCTTTCTTTTTTTTTTTTTTTTAATACAGTACTTCTGTTTTTTTGCTCCTGGTGCTAATTAGGAACTTGTCGCCAATAAAGCGCTATTTTAGCACCAGCGCTAATCTGTTTCTCAGAGCCACAGTGCATGGGTTTAGCACCTTCCAAGAGGTGCTAAAACCATTTAGTACATTGAAGGAATATTGAAGCCAATGATAATACGCACAGCATGTACTATTATGTCAAGAGATAATTTTCTTTTTGTGACTTGAAATCGCTCTAAAAACAGTGCCACCTACTCAAAATAGGCACACTGTAACACAGTGTTAAATTTAAAGAACTTAAAAGAGAGAGAGAGAGATGGCTGTACTTATAAATTAAAAAACCGAATTCCTTTGGATAACCTTATCTCTGTGAGTGCAGAGGGCCTACATAAAATTGTTGCTCTGTGGACTCATCTTTTGACTTAGGGACCAATCCACAAAATGCTGAGAAGACCTTGTGCACTTGCATAGGGGCTGGGGGTTGTATATGTGGCTGCTGGTGCTCAGAGGTCCCACCCGAGTCATGTCACTCTACATGCTGCCAGGTTGGGAGCTTGCAACTGAATGATTTACATGTGAATTTGTGAAACAGGGGCAGGGTGAGGTGGGCAGTGGTGTTAGACGAGGAGGGAACTTGCAGTAGTGGCCATCCACCCTCAGCATAAGTTCCCCCCTGGCATTTTCCAAACATTCCTGGGCTGGGTCTGCCCTGTTACACATAGTTCCAAGCCCTCTGAGGAATCATCTGATAATTATATATATTTATTTATTGAAATGTTTCACCAGGAAGGCACACTGAGTAACAAGTCGCTCTTCTCCCGGTGCGACCTGGGGGGAAGGGGTACAATAGGAATGAGACATTAAATATTTAAATTAAAAGATCAGCATTATCATACAGGGCCGGCCCAGTGGCACTAAGGGTTGAGGCACTGGACGCCACACCGGAGACCCGAGTTCAGGAGCGAGCTCGGGCGTCAGGGGTTGGCAGGGACAGGGTGAGGATCAAGCATCTACAGGGCTGCTCTCCTCCCCTGGGGGTTGGAGTTTGTCCTGCGTACCAGCGACTCCCGGTGGAGATCAGAGGCACTGCAATACGCAGACAGCATGTTGAGCAGCATGGCTGACATCGGCAGGGTTGCCGTGCGCCATGGCGTCAGAGGTACCTGTGCAAGTGGGGCACAGCACCAGAACCCAGAAAAGCCCAGCTCTGCAGGGTAGGCAATGGCACCTGACCCCCATGCCCACCGCCGGATTCGTCTCACCCGGCCTTCCAGTTCCTCCGCCCAGGCCCTCACCTACAGCCAGGATCTGACTTGTAAGAGCACCCAAAGAGAAGGGTCGGCCCCACAAGCTTGGGGTACTGACTGTGGGAGGAGGGAAGGCCTAGGGCCAAGAGAACCTCAGGCGGACAGGAATAGGCAGGATGCCTGAGAGAGGCTCCGCAGGCTGTGACAGGAGGGGAAAAGAACTGAAAAAAAAAACAAAAAAACATTAACATACAGTTGTAAGTCAGGTGTTACAAACAGTGTTACAACAGTATATGTATATGGTAAGCAGTGGGAATTATCTTCAGGTGTGAGGGAGCAGGGACATAACTCATGAGTGGCAGAGCCCCGAGTGAGTTATGGAAGTTTTGCCTAATATATATATATATTCTTTGCAAAAAAACTTAATTAATGCTCAACTTAAACATCACAAAAGCAGGGAAATGTGACATTGGGGTTTCCAACCCTAACTCCCCAATTCCAAGGAGCAAAAGGAAAAAACTTTAGGGTTTTGGTTCTCAGGAGTATTGGTAAATCAGTGGTGGTGTCTTCCTTGGGGTTGTGTACCCTAATGCTCCCCCCTCGACCATAGCTTCCAATCTGAAGCACAAGGTGCTGCTCCAAGCCAGTGCCTCATGTGGGCCCTGCATGAAGAAAGGCGATAATGTGTGGCATTGTTTGCTCAGGGAAAGATGTGGGTATTAGTGTTGAAAACTCCAAGGAATACCCACCACTGATATACCCAGACTCTAGAGACCCAAAACCCTAATATTTTTCCTTTTGCTGCTCAGGGTAGGGGTGGGGAGTTAGGGTTGGAAACCCTAATGCCACATTTCCCTACTTTTGTGGCATTAAGTTATCCTAACTGGTGCATTAATGGAGTTTTTGCAAAGCATTTCCTTTCATTTGAGATAGTGAAATTGTTTCCTCATTCATGAATAGATGCAGATGCCCTGCGCCAAGGGAAGACTCCGTCCACTGACACCCTGTACTTCCATGCAGTGACGGATGTGAAGAATTCATGGGGCTGTGTGGGCTGCGGAAGTGCAAGGCCCTGTGGTCCCTATGCTTCCGTGTGGCTGCAGATACAGATGCACATGACAAAGAGTGCATCTGTCAGCCAATGCACAAGGACCTGTGCCATCCATGGGTGCAGAGGTCCAGGGCCATATGCCAAGAGGACGACTGTCTTCACTATATGGTACCCAGGCCCATGTGGACAACCTTGCACCTTTCATTCCCTGGCTGGGAGGGTGCTGCATAACAGTGCCATCCCCCCCACCCTCACCCCATCCAGCTGGGTCACTGAGCTTGCCTCCAAACTCGCTCACTGGCATGGTATTACAAAGCATACCTGGCCCTTGTTAGTCGACCTGTGCCTACGTTTCATCACCAACTGACCATTACAATATAAAAAAAGGTCAGAAAGCTGCAGCCCATAGACTATAATGGCACTCGACCCCACGCTATCCCTAGCATCATGTCACAACTTTGCTGTGCGGGGGCAGGGCGTGGGCGGCTCTTAACACCAGGAAGTCCTCGGGACCCGGTTTTATGAATTTTGAGTGGTGCTGCATTTTAATAAAGGAATTATTTGAGGACCTCTACAGGTTAACATGCTGCCACCGAGGTAAGGCACCTATATAGCAGGTGCAGAGGCTGAGACTGGTAAGTCTCTTTAAGGTACAAAAATTGGGATTTAAAATTAAACAGCCTACTCAACCCTAACTATATGGGCGCTACCGTGTTCCTATAAAATTGTTTATGAATGTCCTGGTATGGATATGACATTCTTGCCATATCCCACAATCCCAGAAGAGGGGATCCACTCTAGTGCCAAGCTGGGCTGTCTGGTCTGCCCTCCGCCAACACCATCCTCACCCCACCATGATCCCACCCATGCATGTTGGGGGGGGGGGGTGCCTGAGGATGTCACCAATAGTGTGCACATCTATGGCTTAGGGGAGTTCATGCACAGATATGCACCCCAGGCAGTCTATATGGATTGAGCCCTTAAACAAGACCGTTCACTGAGCTAGGAGCAATGCATATGTTGATCCTCGAATTATCCAGGACACTTTACTGGCACAGCAATTAAAGTTTCAGCCAATTATTCTTTTCTTCCAGAGGCTTAAATTTGTTAATGGTAGTGACAAGTTATACCTTTTGTCCAAGAAAATACTGCAGTTGACCTCTCATGACACAGTAATCTGACAAATACTTACGAAAAAAACATATCAAAGTTTAAAAAAAAAAAAGGTTTTCTGAAAATCAGGCAAATCTTTTGGATCAACATAGACTCTCAGGGATGTGGGTGCCTGTGTCCTTTACATTCATTAAGCAGTTCAGGAAGCATGCAGGTACACGATGTACATGGGCCAGGACTGCCTCTGTCCCCTGCAGTTCCAACTCACACCTCCTAGATATACCACTGCTCTTCTGAGCCTCCCAATCAAGTCCTTAGATACCACTTCTCCATTGTACGTTATCTTGGTCAGCACACTGCATTGGATAGTAAATAATTACATTTTAAACATGATTACGTGAAAGAAAGGGTGTCTAAGGCCTGAGTAGGGAGCGGGGTAGGATTCAGATGGGTAATGGTGGGTATTACTTTATGTAGGAGGCCTGAGTGTGAAGGGGGAGGTGGGGATACCTCTTCTCCCACTTTAAATGTGGGACAAGGTAGTACATTGGCCCTAAATGTAGGACAGAGCATCAAACGTGGAGATGAACTCTCAGAACACTGAAATGATGTGCCTGTTTTTGTGCTCATTTTTATTTTGACTTTGTTTCGTACTGTTATGAGTTACTAAGCTTACAGCACCTTCTCTGTGAGGGCATCACCTTTTGCATGTTTATTTATTTAAAAGTTGGTAATCGGGAGAGGTGCAGTATGCTGAGGCTCATTTCCAGGTGCGACCTTGGGGGAAGGGAAGAAGAACAATTACAAACAAAATACAGCCAGTCTGGTGAAGTGGTTACAATGAGGATGGCATAAAAAGCATATATTGAATGCAGTACAGACAAAATGGCAAAACATTGGGTATGGAGGACAAATTAATTGGCATACAAATCATTTGTGCAAATTGGGCAAACTCAAAAAGTGCATAGTGCCAGAATGAAGGTAGTCTGAGCTGGTGCTGAAAGGAGTCAAAACAGATTGATTAACTATAAGGAGGTTGCTGGAACTATGAGGTTAGGGAGAAGAAAGAGATAAGATGCGGTTAAAAGCCAGGCAAGGGTAAGGAAGGGTTCAGAAAAGGGTTGGCAGGAGCATGGGGGAGGAGGGAGGAGTTTTAGCTGGCTTCTAATGGAGGGAAGGAAAAGGGAGAGTGATGGAGGAAGGTAGCTGGTTCTATAGGGAGGGGAGGCAATATGATAAAGCAGATTTCTCAGCTTAGGAGTCTGGGCGGGGAAGGGAGAAAATGCAGGGATCCCTTGACCTCAGGGAGTGGGAGAATGAGGGGATGGGGAGAGAAGATGGGATAGGTATGAGGGGAGTGACCCAAATCAGTATTTAGAGATGCGGGAAGCACAGTGGGACTGGTAGTATGAGAGTAGAGGGAGGATGGATAGGGAGGAGTAAAGGGAGTAGTGGTGGATACGAGAGGGTGAGTTGGCAGCAAAGCGGCAGGGTGTGTGGAACGGATGTGGGACAGAGCAGTTGTTAGGCATAAATTGATGGCCAACCCTCATAATGTGCGACAGCTGAGAATTCATTCGGGAGGAGGGGCACAATGGTACCACACTTGTACCCTTAAAAAAATTTTTTGCTGGGACTCAAAATATTTTCTGGGCCCCTCTCATTTTTCTACTGCAGAATCACTTGCTTCAAAATAATTAATTTATTTTATTTATTTGAAAAAGTTTCCCTAGGAAAAGCACCTTGAACTACAGTAGCTCATTTCCAGATGCACCCTGGGGACAAAAACAAAACAAAAACCCTACCATGAGCCCTGTTTGTCGTGGCCTAAGTATACCTAGTCTATTTATCCATAATAAGTTGCATTCTTTGGTTAGCACTCTGATGCAGTTGCGGTTCTTATGCTGGGTCATCCTTTGGGAGATCCAAGTCTGTGGTAGACCCCACAGACAAAGAAGCACAACACTTTCTTATTCCAAAGGTGTATTACAAGTCAGACAACTTGATTGGTTTACTGGAAAGGGATAGAAACAGACTTTGATGGTAGAGAAGGACCACTTGGCCCACCCAGTTTGCTCATTTCCCTACCTATTGGATAATCTGCAGATTCTAGTTAACCAACAGCCTACTTCCTGCAACCCCCCCACTATAATTGCTTTATGTCTGTCCCATGCATGTTTGAATTCCCCCACTGTTTTAGACCCCACAACCTCTCCAGGAAGACGGTTCCATGCATCCACCACTCTCTCCGTGAAAAAATTTTCCTCACATTACCCCTGCGCCGTCCCCCATCTATCTTTAAATTGTGCCCCCTTGTTCTTACACATCTCTTTTTCTGAAAGATGCTACCCTACTGGACTTTGTTGATTCCCTTGAGGTACTTAAAAGTTTCTATCATGTCCCCCTCTCCTTCCTTTCATCAAGGGTATACATATTAAGCTCTCTCAGTCTCTCTTCATGTGGTTTCTGATGTAGACCCTGCACCATTTTAGTTGCCCTCCTCTGGACTGCTTCCATCCTGTGTATGTTCTTGCATAGAAGAGGTCTCCAAAACTGCACACAGTACTCCAGATGGGGTCTCACCAACTGTCTGTACAGAGGGATAACCACTTCCCTTTTTCTACTTATGATGCCCCTCCCTATGCATCCCAGTATCCCCTGGCTCTCCTTACCGACTTATCACATTGCTTACCCACCTTTAGGTCATCTGATATGACTACCCCCAGGTCCCTTTCCATTATTGTTGTTGTTAGTACTTTCCCTGCTATTGTGTACTCTTCTCCTGGATTTTTATTTCCCAGGTGCATTGCTTTGCACTTCTTTGCATTGAATCTAAGTTGCCATATGTCTGACCATTCCTCCAACCTTGCCAAGTCCCTCCTCATCCTTTCTACCCCTCCTTGTGTATCAACTCTGTTACAAATCTTTGTGTCATCTGCAAAGAGGTATACCTTTCTTTCCAGACCTTCTGCAGTGTGTCCTATAAAGACGTTAAAGAGGACTGGACCCAGTACTGAGACCTGAGGTACTCCACTAGTAGCCCCCCTTTCTTTGGAATGTGTTCCATTCACTATTACCTTCTGTGTCCTGTTGTGCAGCCAGTTTTCTACCCAGGCCACCACCCTGGGACCCACTCCCAGGCTGGCTAACTTGATTATTAATCTTTGTGCGGGACTGTGTCAAATGCCTTGCTAAAGTCTAGGTAGGCCATATCCACAGCCTCCTGGTCTATTACTTTGGTCACCCAGTCAAAGAAATCGATTAGATTATGTCTGACATGACCTTCCTGCTGTGAATCCATGCTGCTTTGGGTCCTGTGCCCTCTGGCCTCTAGGTACTAAACAATTCTTTCTTTCAAGTGATTCTATCATTTCCCCACCACTGGGGTCAAACTAACAGGTCTGTAGTTTCCTGCTTCTGCCTTGCTCCCACTTTTGTGAGGGAGAATCACATCTGCCCTCCTCCAGTCCTCAGGTACCACCCCATCCTCCCATGATTTGTTAAAAAGTGTGGTCAGTGGTGTCACTAGGTCCTCCCTTAGTTCTTTTAGGATTCTAGGGTGAATCCCGTCAGGCCCCATTGCTTTGTCCACCTTGAGTTTTAGGAGTTCTTTCAGGACTCTTTCTTCTGTAAATGGACTGGCGTCAACCCCACTACCCAGAGTGCTTCTATTGTTTGGTTTAGGTAACTCCTCCTCCTCTTCTTGTTTTGTGAATACTGAGCAAAAGTATTCATTCAGTATCTCTGCCTTTTCACTGTCTCCCTCTGCCCACCTCCCCTCTCCTTCATTAATCTTCACTATCCTTCCCTTAACCTTTCTATGCTCCCTAATGTACCTAAAGGTTTATCCCCCCTTCTTAACTGAGTTGGCTATCTTTTCCTCGGTTTGGGCCTTTGCTTTTCTGACTGCCTTCCCCACTTCTTTCTGCTTTAATTGATACAGTTCCTTGTTGTGCTCCTTCTGTGATTCCTTATACTTTTTGAATGCAGCCTTTTTCTCCTTAACCTTCCCTGATACCTCTTTTGAGAACCATAGTGTTTTTTTATTCAGCTTTGTTTTCTTTATTTGTTTCACACAAAGGCTTGTTGCCTCCATGATGGCAGTTTTGATTTTTCTCCATTGTTCTTCCACCACTCCTTTCTGGCCATTTGCTAATGCATTCCTCAGGTATTCACCCATTATGCCAAAAGTCAGCCCTTCTAAAGTCCAGTATCCTTGTCTTTGTATGGCTTGTCTCCATGGTTGTGTTTATTGTGAAGCACACTGTGCAGTGGTCGCTTGTTCCCAGATGTCTTCTGACTTCTAAATTTGTGATCCTCTCTCCATTTGAGAGTACCAGGTCTAATATTGCTCTCTCCCAAGTGGGTTCCACCACTAGCTGCCTAAGGCATGTCCTCTGTAGGGCATCGAGAATGACCCTGCTCTTGGATGTGGCTGCAGTCCATGTCGTCCAGTTAACATCTGGCATATTCAGGTCCACTATCAACAGTATCTCCCCTTTTTCAGCCATTTTGAGAATGTCCTCTATCATTTTCTTGCCCATTTCCTCCCCTTGAGACGGGGGTCTGTATACAACCCCTGTGCGGATTGTGATGCCATTCCCTGTCTCCAAGGTGACCCAGAGTGCCTCTTGTCCTCCCCCTTTACTTTTTAGTTCTGTAGCTTTGATCCCTTCCCTTATGTAGAGGGCTACTCCACCTCCTCTTTTACCCTCCCTGTTCCTTCTGTAGATTGTGTACCCTGGTATGTTGACATCCCAGTCATGGTGCTCCGTTTACCATGTTTCTGTGACTGCCACAATATCCAAGTGTTCCACTTCCATCAGGGCTACTAGCTCAGGAAGCTTGTTTCCCAGACTATGGTCATTGGTACTCATTGCCCTCCATTTAATGGTGGCTTTATCCTTTTTTTTTTTACCCCATCCCTGCTCTTACTGCCCTTGTCTATTTTTCCATTTACCCCTGTCCTGCCCTCTGTCAAGCTCTGTACCTTAGTGTTTACCCTACTACCTGCCATGTTTTTTTTGGGGGGGAGGCTTGAACTTTCCTGCTTCCTATCAGCACCTCCCCCCCTTCGTTAGTTTAAAAGCTTGCCAAGGAAGCATTTAAACCTGTCACCTGGGAGCTTGTTTCTCCTTCCTGGACAGATGCAGGGATGGTTTGATCTTGCCATAATCATTTCTTTGCCTTCGGAGAAGTGGTTACAGACAGATGCCAGAGAACAACTTTTGCTTAAGGGCCCATTACTCTTCCTAACAAGACAGGTGGTAGTTAACTAGGAAAAATTGTCCTAGTTTACCCATCCTTGTAATTAGATAAACAAATCATTGGAACTCGCACTCAAAAAAGTAAACAAAAAACATAACATTTTTTTACTAGGAGGCAACTGGGTATAAGTCTTTCCTGACTCTTGTAATTCAGAAGAGCTAAAAAGTAGCCATAACCCTTTAAATCATGATTACTAACAGTACTGGGGATGTCACATGAGGTAAATCCGAGCATATCCTATAAGTGCGTGGGAATATTTATTTTAAAGAGACTTATTAGCCTTGGCCCCTGCACCTGATATATAGATGCTTTACCTCATGGGACTGCTTCTAAAGTGGTGCTTGCTGAAAATAATCCATTTGTTAAAATCTGATATTGCTCGTAAAATTAGGAAAACTGGGTCCCAAAGACTTCCCGGTTTCTGGTGCCGGCCACACTCCACCCCCGTGCTCTGCAAAGTTACGATACGATGCTAGGGAGAGCATGGGGATGCACTCCATTATAGTCTAATGATCTTTTTTTATATTATAATAGCCATTTGGTAATGAAACAGCACTGGTCAACTAACAAGGGCCTAGTTAGTCGACCAGTGCCCATGTTTTATCACCAAATTGCCATTATAATATAAAAGAAATGATCGTAAAGGTGCCGCCCATAGACTACAATGGAAGCATGTCCCCGTGCTCTCTCTAGCATTGCATCATAATGTGGCAGAGTGTGGGGGCGGAACATGGGCGGCACCAGAAACCGGAAAGTCCTTGGGACCCGGTTTTCCTAATTTTACAAGCGTTACCAGTTTTTAACACATGGATTATTTTCAGCAAGCTCCACATTAGAAGCAGTCCCATGAGGTAAGGCACCTATATATCAAGTGCAGGGGCTGTTCTGTTTACCTTGGTGGGCCTTTTTAAGTAACATTGCTCTGTATTAAATTGTTTCTGTCTTTTAACAGTCCTAGCAGGTATACCCCAAGGCTCTATCCTGGATCCCATCCTCTTTTCCATCTTTCTAAACAATCTCCCCCCTAGTGTGCTGTCATTCCCACATTCACCTCTATGCAGATGATACCATCCTCTACACTTCTGGCCCTTCGGCCTCTGAGGTATCCTCCTTACTACAAGCAGATTTCAATCGCATCCTGTACTGGTTCCAGGAAACCAGCTAAATGTAAACGCTACTAAAACAGTTTCTGTGAACTTCAGTACACCCCAAAAACTTGCCAAACTCCACCACCTCCTTCTCCACTCTTGATGGCACTACTTTAGACATAGGCTCAGCATACAAGTACCTAGGAGTCCGGCTCCACAGCCGCCTTGGCTTCACCACTCACATCAACCATATTCACTCCAAGCTCTGCCCCAAACTGGGCGCTCTTTTCAGACATAAAGATGCCTTCTTCCTCCCCGTTTGACAGATTCTCCTCACCAGGACAATCCTTCCACGTTTCGATTATGCAGATGTTGTATACAGGTCTACCTCCTTATCCACACTTTCCAGATTGGCTGTTCTTTTCAATGCCTTTTGTCATTTTGCCTTAAACACCCCTTCCAGAACTCATCACTGTACCCTCTACTCTTCTGTCACTCTCCTCCTTATACTCCTGCCGAGACCATCACACCTCCATCATCTCTGCCAAGTATTGATTCGGCACGCTCACTCCCTACCTTGCCTACCTTCTATCCCCGGCCCCTCACACTTCCTACCACCTCCACATGCAGGACCCCGCTCCTTTGCCCTTTTTCGACCTTACTCCAACTCGGGCAAAGCAGCTTTCTCCTTCCACTTCCTGAATTTGTGAAACTCCCTCCCCTCCTCACTCCAAATGCTTCCATCTCTAAAACCTATTTAAAAGGACCCTCTTTTACTCACCACTTCTACCCTGCTCGTGCACCCAATCTGACCTACCCACTGTTTAAACCCATGACCCCTCGCATCCTTGCCTGTATAATTGACCTCCCTAACTCTTGCTTCTTGTACGAGCCCCTTTAGTTCGTAGCACTTGCTCGTTCTGCACTGCACTTTATTCGAGCCACCTACCAGCTGGTAACCTGCTTGTTAACACTGCTGCTTGATGAATTGTAAACCTGTATTTTGCACATGACTCATTCAGGGAAATCATAGTTTATTTTCCTGACCCTTACTTCCAAACAAAGAAGGAAAAACAGGGTTTCAGTTGCAATGTAAAATCCTAAATCATTCCGGCTAGTTGCCATCAAAACATTTTAGTCAAATGATGAATCTCTTAGCTAAACCATGCAAGTAAAATATATTGTCTGTCAAACTGCAGTAGATGTTTGGCAGTTTGAGCTACTGTAGGTGAGTTTATCGTCTCTGTGCACAAAGGCTTTGCAAAAAGCGAATTGGCAAGTGGCAGCTTAAACACTAGTCACAGAATATGAACCTTTCATTCTTTTCTATAATAACCCCAGGGTCATGTAACTAGAGTTCATCAATCACAGTACATGGTTTAAATATATTTATATAAAAAGGGTCAAGATAGCCACCACTAATACTGTCCTTTTATTGGGTGAATCCTCTCATTTGCCATTCACAAAAGGTTAAGGAGCTGAGAAGGCAGATACCAGTTAGTAACTCCTGTGGTCTAGTCATAGTAATTCAAATTTCCTCCTGCTTTTTATAAACTTGTCAAGATTATTTTTGAACTTATCCTTTGATTCACTGATAATGACATTTTCTGAAGGATTATTCCACGGGTTAATGGCGTGTTCAGTAAAGAAATATTTTCTTTTGTTTGTTCTGAATCTCCTATGTTGAATTTGAAGAGGATGACCTCTTCTAGTCTTTTTGTTGTCTTTAAAGGTCAAGTTAAGTGTGTTAAGTAAGTACAGGTCCTGTATTGTATTACACATTAACAAGATATCACCCCTTTTCCTGCGTTACTCCAAGGAAAAGAGACCTAGTTCCTTTAGTCTATCAGAATATCACATCTCTTTGACCTCCTTTGTAATTTTAGTAGTTTTATATTGTACTTCTGCTCTTTCTGTGTTGGTTTTCTTGTATTGGCACCATATTTATTTATTTTGTTTTTGTTGACTGGGTAAGTGCAGTAGACAAATTCTGCCTATTTTCAAGCACTACCCAGGGAAGGGGGATACAGATGATTGCCAACTGACCTTGAACCAGGTTAAGCTGTTGGTGGTATTTTTAGGGAATGGGGGAATTGGCCAGGGCACCGGGGAAATTCCCCTACTCTTTGAGAAATGCCATGGGATCTTTAACATCCACCTGAACTACCACCAGAACAGGCAGCTGGGACCTTGGTTTAATGTCTCATCCGAAAGACGGCACCTCAGTAGTGCCACACCCCCCTCATGCTGCACTACAGTGTCAGTATTGGGATTTAACCCAAGTGCCTGGTGTGGGGATAGAACCCACAGCCTTCTGATCTCCTGGCCTCAGAGATGAGTGTGCAACCTGCTGAGCCACTGACACTGAATTTGGCTGCCATATTCTAATAGCGGTCTTATCTTACATATGATCGATACAGTGGTACTGTTACCGCAGCATTCCTGCTCATTATGTTTCTTTTAATTGTGCTCAGTACCATGTTGACTTTTGCCACTGCTGTCGTGCAGTGGTCCTTTGGGCCAAAGGAGTTGTTTATTATGATACCAAAGTCTTTTTCTCTCATTTTGACCAGCGATGTGGTATTGCATAGTATATACTGATGTAGTACCTGTCTTTTCCCTAAGTGTAGAACACATTTGTCTAAATTAAAACACATACCCCATGTGTACGCCCATTTACTTACATTATCCAGATCTGATTAGACAGTACTTATATCCTCTATTGTATCTGTGCCAATACATAGTAACGAACTCCCGGTGCTGCATTTTCTAAGCCAAAACTGTAAATACCAGGCCATTATTAGTACAGGGACACACTTTAGGGTGCTGTGTCTATTGGGTGATAACTGGCCCTCCTCTAATGAGTGTGCTGGAGAGCACTTGACCTGCGGCCTTGTGCCTCAGCACACATCAGATGCGTGTCTATACCTTGGCATATGTAACAGCTGCCCTCTTCATCAGGATGTAGGTGTAACCTATGTAGTTACCATATGACAATCGCATGGGTTCCAGCCAACCAGATACTGGGTGAGAGCGGTTTCATAATCAGACCAAGCAGGACACCCAGATTTAGGAGCAACTTGGGAGGTATCACTTATTGAGTGGGAGGGAGTCAGCACAACATTAAAAGGAAATTCCCTTCAGCCTGTTTTCTGTATACCTGTGTAGTTTGTAGACATGAATAATTCCTTCTCTTGCATCCCCCTAATTTCATCCTAATTTAAATATAAATCATATTACTTTACTCTATTTTGCCCTGGACTTGTTTGTCACCATTGCAGAGGTCTTGTCCCCACTCATGCAAGGCATCATGGAAGTTGACGTATACCTGCACAAGCCAGCAGAAGTTATCTAATTCAGTTCTGTTACATGCCTTGTGAAGTCCTTGTATTCTTTAAAAACATTTTTTTTTAACTCAGATACACTTTAAACTACAGAAAACAGCAGGGCACTTACTATGCCTTGAAAAGTTTCATGGCCAGTATAAGGCGAGAACATAGAGGCTGCAGAGGACAGCAACTGCACTCCTGCAGTATAACTACTGCAGGCTTTAGCACTTTAACATCATAAAATTCCAGGATGCCTTGCATGAGTTGGGCCATGTCCTTTGCAATGGAGTCAAATAGGGTTTCACACCAGATTTAAGTACCTTCATTTACATTTAAATTCTGATCAAATTAGGAGGGTGCAGTAGAGGCAGTCATTGTTCATGCCTACAAACTACACAGGTAAACGGAATAAGAGGCTGAGGGGACGGTCCCTTTAAGGTGCATCAGACTTTGACCAATGTGTGTAAAGCACTGATGGCTCCAAGAATTAAGGATGACTAGTGCACAGGCACATGGATTTGCTTACCCATGATGCCTTGCTCTGGTAGTGAAGCTTGAGAGTATACTTACAATTTAGAGAAATGCACAAAAACCAAACAATTTGGATATTTCTTTTCTCCAAGCATCCTATTACAGATCAGATATACTACTTTCCCTGTCAACTGCCTCTCCAGTATGCCCACTCTGATTGTTCTTAATGAACAGAGCCACTGACCTGTTTTTCTATCATAATTAGACAGTACACTCAATAATAGGACCATACCTCTCAACTGCTATGAATTTTGCATAGCGCTATGATTTTTACACTCAAATTTACCTTTGCTCTGCAGAGGTTTACTGATGTTCCTTATAATTTAGAACTACTTCTGGATACCAGATCATTAAAATGTTGTGTTAGCTTGATAAAAAACGTGCCCAAACACTAAATATGAGCTGCCCACTATTCTTAGACATATTATTCTTTGTAATAAGAAAGTGTGTTACACATTCCGGCCATTTGATCTGAATTATGAAGGCCAGTGCTATGACTTTTAAAGCTGAAAGGTTGAGAGGTATGAATAGGACTCCTAATGTTTGTTTTTATTTTGTTGACCAGTAAGATACGCCAGAGGCACCTTTTACAGGTACGATGCTGTTGGCTAATGCCTGCATTCTGGGATGTTACAGTAAAAACTTTGACGTCTATAGTAAAAAATAGTGGTAAAGGAGACAGTTAGATCTTCCTCAGCTTGGAGTTCGTTATGCATATGTTAATTTGTTGACACACAGTGAGAAAATGAAAGCTGTTTTTCTTCTGGTCATGTTTCCACTTTTGGCTCTCATGTGAAGAGCTTCAGAAAGGCAGACACCGCTGAAAATAGCAGAGGGATTACTTGCCAGGAAAACAATATTAACGAGGCAAAACCCGGGCTGTGATTACCCCACCTCCCATTTCCCTTGCATTTGGAACGCGTATTTTGAAGCACAACAGTGACCGTCATTCTGACAGCTATGTTAGGGGGAGGGACTTTTTACCATGGTTTGTGTTTATGCAGGTGATTCCAGCAAGAAGGCAAGGAGTTTCCCTCTTGTCTGCTTTGCAGTGAGTCATTGCAACTTGTTTGTGCATTCAGCATTCCTTGTAAAGGAAGTGTGAGGAGACCTGTTTTGTTTTATTTTATGTTAAAAGTAAAATATGAAGGGGCCATGGGGGCAGAGCCAGCAGCCACCAGGACTACATGTATTTCTCTGGAGCTACTGAGTCTCTGCTGGAATTTTCTAGAAATAAAATGTTAAACTGAACTTCTATAAACTTTTACTGCTAGACTTAGTGACTGGAGTCCAAATATTGAACCTTGGGGAGTTTTGAACTGGAGATCGGGCAGTACATTATATACGAAGGCTGTGGTCTCAGGCGATGCCAGTAAAAAGAAGGTGTGGAATGCCCAACTCTGGAAGGTGCTGTGGGGCAGAGTGCAGCTGCAACAAAAAGAGAGCCAGCCATGCAAACTGTGTTCAGTACTGTGAAAGCTCTGGATGTTTATATGCAGGCATTAGAGCAAAGACTGGGTACATACAATACAGGAGTTATCTTCTTAGAGTCGTGCTTGGATGCCCATGAGGCCACTGTGAAAGATGCGACAGCATCAGGACATCAGCGGGAAAAGCTGTGTCAGCTGTAAAATCATTTGTGGGTCTAGCGATATAGCAAAGTGGCAACCACAGTGTCCCTGCTGCCATCAGTTTTGTAGGGATGTGAATCACCATAATTCAGCCACAGTGACTCTTAGTTATTGGAAGGTACCGCCAGCAGATGTTTTTTATTACTGTTCAGTCAGTAATTCGGCTCTGATTGTTGCATCTTGTTCAGTTTTATCATGGTTCCTCATCTATAGCTAGTTTGGTAAAGATCCATCAGAAGAGGTATAAGCCTATTCATATGTGCACCTTGGGATAAACGAAGATATATCATTTTTGGTTTTTTTATTTATTTATTCTCAGATTACAAATACTTTTGAGCTGAAAGCTCATTAACGAAGGTTCCTTGTCAGAAAAGTTAACAGTAACATACATCCATGACTTAAGGACAACACAGTTGGGCATAAGCGTAAAGACAAGGTACAATACCATTTAAATCAGACAAGTATGAAATTATACATAGAGGAATTTAAACAGTACAATACAATTTACAGTACCATCTAGACAACTGAAGTCAGTAATACTGGCTGAAACAAAAAATCAGCCAAGATGGTTTTGTCCAGGGTAAGGGTGGACGGGTGTAGGGGGCCAAGGAGGAAGAGGTAGAGGGGGTGGGGAAAGTAGATGGTAGGGAAAGAGCACCCTGGGGCTAGCAGAGCAGCTGCTAAGTGCATCAGTTGGGCAGTATGAATATTTCTGACAGATTGTTTAGGTAGGGCAGTTGCAACCACAGAGTGCTGTGAGGTGTACTCTTAGCTTCCTTTTAAAAGGGCCAAGCTTCGTTTCGGCCAGGATGTCACCGCTGAGGAAGTTGAGCCAGTTAGGAGCACGGTACTCCGTTGATCTTTGCCCTTGGGAGGTTTGGCAGAAAGGGACCTCGAAAGGTTGATTGCCTGTTCCTCTGGTGCAGTGGGGATTTGTCATCATGCATATTAGGTTCTGGATGCCTGGAGTGGGTTAGGCCCATGAATGATTTTTTGGCAAGCAAGCAGACCTGGTATTTCATCCTGCCTTTCAGATGGAGCCACCCGGATTGTGCATATGAGCAGGAAAAGCGCTGTCAGCTGTAAATATAAACTTGATACTAACTTCTCGGAGTATTGACCATGATGGCCCATGTTGTCCCTTCTCACCTTTATTGGACAGTAGTACAGCATAAGTCAGTAGCCATGTGGCATTATAGGCAATGTTTAATATGAGTTGGATGGAAGCATTAACATATGTTTAAGGGCATACCCTCACAGCATAATACTTTAGCATGATGAGATGAAGCCTGCTGTAATGTTCCTTCCATTTACTTAAATGCTGTTATGCTATGTACTGTTTGTGAATAACAGATTCATATACGCCATAAAGTATAACAAAGAAAAGAATGTATAAGCAATAAAATATAATAAAAAACAGAATGAAGGGGTCACCTGGGAAGGGGGTAGGTGTAAAACCATGATGGAGACACAAGGTAAGTCCTAGAGAGAGAGTGGGTGTTGGGGCTGGGGAAGTCGGTCTGAAGGGGGCAAGTCAGCTGAGGAGGATAAAAACTGAAATAACAAAAGAATAAAATAAAGGGAAGCTGGCTGGTACAAGGGATACAGGGTGCACCACTTTTTACAAGCCTTGTGTAACTTTTGAAACATGTTGCTCAGGTTTCAAAGAGGCACCTGTCCCATTACAGGCGCTTAGCGTTGGAGACCCAAAACTGCTATACACTGTGGTGTGCTAAGCAGTTGCGGGGGGAGGTGGGGGATGAGTAGTCACCCTGCAAGAGTGGCCCAATACGAATCGCCATTCCAGAATTTAGCAGGCACTTGTTGAGGATATTGTGTAAGTCTCTTCAGGCTGTCTGGAATCCTGAAGGAAGTTCTTTATCAAAAAGAGTCAGACAACTTCACTGCATGTTGAAGTTGAAAGGGCCGTCATACTGTAAGCAGAACAAGGAAACTGATTTTCCTATGAGCTGTATTAACAGGATCATTAAATGCTGATGTTGTTAATTGTAAGGCGGTAAGGAATTGCTTGGCACAATATAATAGGTGTGGTCCGTACCTGACTTTAACCTTATGACTTGGGTTCGCAACCCAAGCCAAGGACACCAGGAGCAGGGATTTGTTGGGAGTGGGGGCAGGGAGTCCCGCTGCTTGGCTGCCCTCTAGCAAAAGGTAGAGGCAGTGTGTAGGACCATACTGGCTGGGAGGGATATTTGGGTTAAAAGCCACTGGGGGGGGGGCACCTCGGGTCAGTAGAGGTGCTGCAGTTCAGTGCCTATCAGACACATCTTCCAAGAACAGGAGTGTTGGCATGGCCTAGTGCTTAGAGGAGTGGGTTTCAGTACCTAGTAATGAGTTTGGCAAAACAGTGGAAATGTCAGGCTTCCACACCTGACACAAGCTTCTGACAGTGCATTACATGCCAGTCGCCCCTCCCCTTGTCTTCTGTATTTTAGAAATGCCTATGCAACAGACTACCACAGATATGACAAGTACTTGGGAAATGGAACTGACCCCCACTATAACCGATATGGACTGGACAAAAACGTGATACAGACAATACAAGATGACAGGGTCTTATCAATGGTGAGAATGTGGCTGGAAGTCAGTCATAAGATTCTTCTGTACCACACAGATAACTGCTAAATATCATAGGGACCTTACATCTGTTTGTTGGAGGATGTGTGGCCAAGGGTTGGTAACTTGCACTCATGTATTTTGGTCCTTCTCGGTGTTGCACACATTTATGGCCCAAATTGAAACCCAGACTAACACCCTTATCCCACATTATGGACCGCTGACATACAGGGCAGCTTTACTTTTGCTGCACCCCACCCACATTAAAACTCATATTTATCTACTGGGCATCCTATTGATGGCAGGTAAGAAAACCAGAACCAGACTCTGGTTTAAACCTGAACCCCCATCTACCACAAAATGGGAGGACACAGTTCTGGATATTAATAAAGTAGAAAAACTGTTGGCCCAGCTCCAGAACACTCTACCAAGATGGCTGAAACTGTTGGCTCTTCAAAATCATGAACACCAGAGCAGATAACAGTACATTAAAGTGCTCACAGTTCAGTATAAGTAACCAATGGTAAACCCAAGTGTATTGTACTTAGTCCCCCTGGATTACTAATAGTAAGGGAGATAGATTTGGGAGAGAGAGAGGGAGGGAGGGGGAAAGGGAGGTGAGGTGCCTACCTGGCACCATGACTCAGAGGGATGGGAAGCGGATCCTGGGTATCGCTAGGGCAGCTGGACGGGAGGGGGAGCTGGATCTCATTGTCTACCTAGAGACCAATGACCTGACTAGGGGCGAGGTTAGGAGAGTGCAGGAGGAGTTCAGGGGATTGGGGAGGTGCTTTAGGCAGGTAGCACACTCAGTGGCCTTTTCTGAGGCGTTGCCTGTCTATGACAAGGGGGGAGGATAGGGTACTCCGTACCAAGAGTTTCAACCCATGGTTGAAGGACTGGTGCAGAGAGGAGGGCTTCTGCTACATTGGGGACTGGGTTCCCACCTGGAAGGGTAAAGACCTATACAGGGGAGATGGCCTGCTTTCATCCAGGAGGAGAACCACAGTCCTCAGTGGATTGTTTAAATGCCACGTTGGCAAGCATTTAAACTAACCGAGGGGGGTGGTGGAAGGAAGCAGGGAGACATAAACTGTCCACCACCATAAGCTGAAGTAGTCAGTAGGGAAAACCGTAATGGAGGGAAATCCCCAAGGGTTTCTAATAGCAGGAAAAGAAAATGAGGAGGGATGAGAATGAAGGCAGAGGGGATAAGTAGAGTAGGAAAAAGAGGGACTGACAATTAGAATGGTAGAAGTAAGAATTTGGAAGGACATGTGCACAAATGCTGGAAGTCTGGGAAATAAAATCCCAGATGTTGTGCCCATTATGGCAGAGGCTGACCTGGACATTGTCACCATTACCAAGTCATGGTGCGGTGAGAACCATGACTGGGATATAGTTATACCAGGCTATACACTGTTCAGGAAGGACAGGGAGAGTAAGAAAGGGGGAGGAGTGGCTCTTTACGTAAGGAATAGCATAAAAGCTACAGAGACACAGGTAATACAGGGAGGGGCTGAGGCACTGTGGGTTACCCTAGAGACAGGGAATGGAGCAGCTATTCACACTGGTGTAATCTACAGACCTCCAGCATGGTGGGGGGGAACGGATAAGGAACTGGTGGAAGCCATCTAAAAGATGATGACTGCCTGGGGGAGGTGCTGCAGGTGGGGGACTTAAGTCTGCTGGATGTGGACTGAAGCATCGCAGCTGCAGCTTCAACTAGGAGCAGTGACGTCTTGGACTCCTCAGGCAACTAGTAAGAGAGCCCGCTCATGAGGGAGCAATACTGGACCTTGTATTTGCCAATGGGGACAATGTTGCAAACATCACGGTGGTTGGCCACCTGGAAACCAGTGATCACCTTACGGTGTCGTTCAATATAATTACTGTGCCCAAATCAAACCACACAAAGACGAGGGTCCTGGACTTCAGGAGGGCCGACTTTACAAAGATGGGGGAGTGCCTCAGGGATGCCCTGGCAGCTGTGGGGGGAGGGGACATGGGTGGAGTGGAGAAACAGTGGGCGAAACTAAAAGGGGCCATAGTAAAGGCAACAAACCTCTGCATCAGGCAAGTAAGCAAAAGCAAGAGGAAAAAGAGACTGCTGTGGTTCTCAAAAGAGGTGGCTGGGAAGGTTAAGGGCAAAAAAGTTAGCATTTAGGAGGTATAAGGAGACACAGAGGGAGGAGGATAGGGAGGTGTATCATGAGAAGCACAGGGGAAGGGAAAGCAGCCAGTAGCGCAAAGGCACAAACAGAGGAGAAAATAGCCCAGGCAGTAAAGAAAAGGGATATATTTTTCAGATATATAAGCGAAAGGAGAAATACTAAAGGAGGGTATGTAAGGCTAATGAGGGAAGGGGCCGAGTGTGTGTGGAGGGGGACCAGGAAAAAGCAGACATCCTGAACAAATATTTTTGTTCAGTGTCCATGGAGGAAGGGGAAGGTGAGGGACCACAGTTAAGTGACAGGAGCATCAAAGGAAGGGAGGTGGACACTGGTCCATTTACAGAGGAGACAGTCCTGAAGGAACTCGCAAATCTGAAAGTGGACAAGGCAATGGGACCAGATGGGATACATCCAAGGATACTGAAGGCTCAGACAGGTGTTTGTGGAACCTTTGACTGCCTTTTCAGCCACTTACTGGAAACGGGAGTGGTCTCGGAGGACTGGAGGAGAGCAGATGTAGTCCCACTTCACAAGTACAGGCCAGTTAGCTTGACTTCAGTGGTGGAGAAATTAATGGAATCACTACTGAAGGAAGGGATTGTGGAAAATCTTAATACCAGTGGCTTACAAGATCCGAGGCAGCATGGATTCACTGGGGGGACGTCATGTCAAACAAATCCTATAGATTTCTTTGACTGGGTGACCAGGGAAGTAGATCAGGGTGGAGCGGTAGATGTGGCCTACCTAGATTTCAGTAAGGCCTTTGACACCGTTCCACATAGAAGACTAGTAAACAAGCTAGGCAGCCTGGGAGAGGGCTCAGAAGTGGTAAACTGGGTAAGGAATTGGTTGGGGATAGGCGTTAGAGGGTGGTGGTAAATGGAGTTCACTCTGATGAAGGGATGGTGAGCAGCGGGGTACCACAAGGATCAGTACTGGGACCGGTCCTCTTTAATGTCTTTATTAGTGACATTGCAGAGGGGCTGAGAAGGGAAGGTATGCCTTTTTGCAGGTGACACTAAAATCTGTAATAGAGTAGATACTCCGTGTGTGTGCATGTGTGTGTGGGTGGAAAAAATGAACAGGGATCTAAGAAAGCTTGAGCAGTGGTCAAGAGTGTGGCAACTAAGTTTCAGTGCGAAGAAGTGCAAAATTATACACTTAAGGCATAGAAACCCAGGGGTGGAGTACAAGATGGGGGACGTGGTACTGACAACCACCAAACAGGAAAGTGACCTGGGGTAATCATATCTGATGACCCAAAGGTGGTCAAACAGTGTGACAAGGCTGTGGAGAGAGCCAGTTGGATGCTAGGGTGCATAGGAAGGGGTATGACCAACAGAAAGAGGGGGTGGTGATGCCGCTGTATAAATCATTGGTGAGACCTCACCTAGAGTACTGTGTCCAGTTCTGGAGACCACATCTCCGAAAGGATATAGAGTAGAGGCGGTCCAGAGGAGGAGCAACTAAAATGGTGCAGGGTCTGCACCAGAGACCCTATGAGGAGAGACTGAAAGATCTCAATATGTACACCCTGGAAAAAAGAAGGGAAAGGGGGGATATGATAGACACTTTCAAATACCTCATGGATATAAATAAACATACAAAAAGGAAGCATTTTTCAGAAAAAAAGATGCTCAAGGACAAGGGGGCATGCTATGAGAGCTGGAGAGATGAGCAGAGTGTGTAAAATTACTTCTTCACAGAAAAAGTAGTGAATGCCTGGAACAGGCTTCTAACAGAGGTAGTGCGGGTAAAAAACTAACGGAATTCAAGAACGCATGGGATAGGCGTAAGGGAACCTTCATCGTTGGGCAAGGGAGGGCTAAACTGGAGATCAAGTAGGATCTACGGTATTACAGTAAGTAGGGAACATGGGCGGACTAGGTGGGTGAAGTGGTCTTTATCTGCCATCAAATTTATGTTTCTATGTTTCTAGTACTGCTTTTACATGGTCATAGCTGAAACTTCGGTCATACATTGTCACTTTCTGTATATGTGTGACCCACCTTGTACGCTGTACATCATTTGAATACAATGTTCGTGTAGTGCTCTGATTGTCTGTATAAAATGTAAGAATTTCAAGTTAAAAAAAAAAATGAAATGACTGTGTATGCTGAGGGAGGCGAAAGGGAGAAACAAATAAGTGTGTGTGTGTGTGTGTGTGTGTGTGAGACACTTTGTATCAGAACAGGACTGGAAGATTGTGTTTGAGCAAATCAGGCTGCCTGATCTGTAGACTGAGACTCGAGTCTCTCACCCAAAGTGGGTGAGAAGAGTCTGTTTTTTTCTTTGCTCAAGCACTAGCAATCCAGATAAACTGATGCTGAACTTTACTACAGCGCCACGTTAATATCTGATTCATAATAGTCACCCCTTCTGTTCTCTCCACTCCGGCTGAGTAGGAGAGCAGCAGATAGGGTGGCAAATGTACATGGAATGTAATTGGGGTGGCAGTGCGGGCTGGTGGTTAGAGCACAGACAGAGGAACTGGAAGACTCGGGTTTAAATCCCACTGTGGTCTATAGCTCTCTATATGGCAATCTGCAAATCACTTTACCTTCCTGTGCCTTAAGATCAGTTGCAAAGTCAGGTTCGTAAAGATCATAGATTTTTAATGTGTATGCACTATGTTTTTTCTTTCTTTCCAGTACAAGGCGGGACTATGGTTGGCAACATTTTTAGTTTGTCAGTCATTACAGTGTTAAGCTGAACAGTGTATTAGTTAAGTTTTTCACCTAGATCACTGAGTTCCTTTTATAGTGTCGCTTATTGTTCATTGTACAGCTGAAGTAATTTTCGCAGTTTTTAAATTCAAGCCCCATCCGTAACAACCCCCTTTGGTCCCTTCTCACCTCCCAATCTACTATTGGGTGGGGCAATCAGTGGTAAAATACCAGCTTACTCGGACATACTTCCACTCAACCCAACCTGAAGCACACTATCCTTCTTTGTGTATGCCATTGTTTTTCTGTATAACGGCATGGTGTGTGTGCCCAAGAGGGGCCGGGAAAGGTTTTTCTCCTTGATGGCGTTCAGCAGACTCTAGTCATCATCAGTGATGCAGTCTGCTTTCCTTATCTGTTATGGGTATCAGGAATGCAGTAATTAAGCAATAATATAAGACAATGTGTGCATATTATGGTATATTGTCCCGCCTCAGGTGTGTTGTTAGGCACAAGGCCATAGGCCAAGTGATTTCAACCACCTGCAAGGGGATGATATGCCATAATATCGCAAACCTTGGAGTGTGTTATTACGAGTATGAAAGGGATCCATTTTGATTCTATGACTGATGTCAGGGAATATGAACCGAGACATCATCCCGGCTGAATGTGATCTTGGCCAGTCAGATTTGAGGATTTTGATCATCCTTTTCATAACTACAGTTACAAAATGGGTAAGAAAAACCAAGATATGTGATTGTTCAGATGTGATTACATGACCATGGGTCATTCTAGCATAACAACACGTGTCAGAAATACTTAATGTTCTGATTGTGAACCTTGTTACTAAGTTTTTTTTTTTTTTTTTTAAAGAAATCAGTGGAACCGTTTTATAACTGCAGTAGGACACTCGAGGGTGTTCGTAATTGTGGGTAACTGCACTTCTTGGGTGCATGAGGCCCTCAGTGTTGCCTTGTGCTGTTCTTCCCGAGACAGCTTTCCGAGCACAAACCACCAGGCCTGTTTTGGGGCTGGGGAGGATTACCTGTGTCTGACTTGGATGTGTGGATTTTTCTCTGTTTGATTAGCAGGGTATTTTCTCTGTCAAATTGTTGTGTAGGGCATCTTGCTGACAGGAAGGCACTCATTGCAGCAGTGGGTCAGAGCTTTTAGCTGATTGTTTTGTGAGGCGCAGTTTGGGTCCAAGCCTTCCCACCCCTCACCCACCCACCCCTGGAAATAGTTCCTTTATACTTGGGGTTCTGACATCATTTCCTCAAGAGTGCAAGGTGCATATCACTGTCATATCCTCTCTAGCACACTGCACTGACAATATAAGCATACACATTGTATAATATAAATATATATGTATTTCTATATTACAAACCAATCACACATAAAAAAAAAAAAATGTGGGGAGTAGTGCAATGTAATGGCTGTGGGGCAGCAGTGTTCCGGGAGTGTTTCTGGAGGCTGAGATGCTGCCCTATTTGCAGACAACTCTCTGCCCTGAGGGAGGAAGTTGCCGTCTTCAGGCCACACTGGACAGTAGTAGGGGACCTTCCCCCAGGCCACACTGGATGGTAGGAAGGGAACCTCCCCCATCCAGGGAGCACCAGAGCCACCACCACTACCTCAGAGGTTGCGAAGAAAGCACAGCAGTTGGACCACAGTGGGCTCAGGGAGGGTGAGGATGGTGGAACAGAGGCACACCCAGTCAGTTGTTCCACACCGCAATCCATACACCATTCTGGGGGAGCATAGCTCCCCTATGGATGCACCTGCAGAGGAGATTAAGGAGGCTGAGGACAACTGTCACAAGTGAGGCCCACAGGAAGGAGGCAGAGGACACCACAAGGAAAGGAAGCAGCTCCTGGTGGGGGACTCAATTATTAGGGGGATAGAACTGGGGGGAGCAGGGAAAACTGAAGTAAGGTGCCTGCCTGGTGCCATGGCTTGGAGAGACAGGAAGCGCATCCTCAGGATCACGAGAACAGCTGCACGGGAATCTGAGCTGGACGTCATTGTCCACCTAGGGACAAATGACTTGGCTAATCATGAGATTGGAGCAGTGCAGAAGGACTTTGTAGAATTGGAGGGGCCTAAGACAAGTAGTACACACAATATCCTTCTGAGGTGCTGCCTGTCAATGGCATGAGTGAAGCAGGTACTTTGCACCATGCAGTTTAATGAATGGTTGAAAAATGGTGTGGGCACAGGGTTTGGCTTCATTGGGGACTGGGGTTCCACCTGGAGGGACACCAGCCTATACTGCAGGATGGTCTGCATCTGTCAGGAAGAGAACAAGTCTTTTGAGCAATCGGTTTAAAGGCTTCATTGGCAAGCTTTTAAACTAGTCAGGGGAGGCACTGATAAACAGCAGGAAAATCCCAGCCTCTCCTACAAAACAGGGTACTAAATGAGAAAAGACCCGAAGTAGACAGGTCAGTGGGGATGCTGCAAAAGAAGGTAAAGCCATCAAAAAATGGAGAGCAATGAGTACCAATGCCCGTAGTCTGAGTAACAAGCTTCCTGAATTAGTGGCCTTGATGGAGGAGGAACATCTGGATATAGTGGCAGTCACAGAAACATGGTACACACAAAACCATGACTGGGACATAAACATACCAGGATACACTATCTACAGGAGGGACAGGGAGGGTAAAAGAGGAGGAGGAGTAGCTCTTTACATAAGGGAAGGAATCAAGGCAACAGAACAAAAGGGAAAACAGGGAGGAGAAGAAACACTGTGGGTAAATTTGGAGACCGCCAATGGCACCACAATCGCACAGGGTTGTATACAGACCCCTTCTCAGAGGAGGAGAAATGGACAGGAAATGATAGAAAGAATACTTAGAATGGCAGAAAAGGGGAGATATTGCTGATGGGTGATCTGAATATGCCAGATGTTAACTGGAATGCAGTTGCAGCAGCCACTTCAAAGAGTGGGGTTATTCTAGATGCCCTACAAGGGGCATGCCTTAGACAACTAGTATTGGAGCCCACTCGAGAGGGAGCAATCTTAGACCTGGTTCTCTCAAATGGAGATGAAGAGAGGATCACAGATGTAGAAGTGGATAGCCAACTGGGAACTAGCGACAATCAAACAGTATGGTTCACAATAAACACAGCAATAGAGTCAAGCCATACAAAGGCAAAAGTACTGGACTTTAGGAGGGCTGACTTTGCCAAAATGGGTGAGTGCCTAAGGAATGCACTAGCAAATGGGCAGGAAGGAGGGGTGGAAGAACAATGGGGAATAATAAAAACTGCCATCACAGAGGTAACAAGCCTTTGTTTGAAGCAAATTAACAAAACGAAACGATGTAAGAAACCACTATGGTTCTCAAAGGAAGTGGCAGTGAAGGTTCAAGAGAAAAAGAAAGCATTCAGGAAGTACAAGGAATCACAGAAGGAGCAGGACAGGGAACTGTATCAGTTAAAGCAAAAGGAAGCTGGGAAGGCAGTCAGAACAGCAAAGGCCCAAACCGAGGAAAAGATAGCCAATTCTGTTAAGAAGGGGATAAAACCTTTATAGGTACATCAGGGAGGCGAAGGAAGACCAAGGGAGGCTAGTGAGGGCTTAAGAGAGGAGGGTGGGCAGAGGGTGACTGTGAAAAGGCAGAGATACTAAACAAATATTTTGCTCAGTATTTACAAAGGAAGTGGGAGGTACCTAAAACAAACAGTAGAAACACTCTGGATACAGAAGTTGATACCAGTCCATTTACAGAAGAAAGGGTTCTGAAAGAACTCTTAAAACTGAAGGTGGACAAAGCAATGGGACTTGATGGGATTCATCCCAGAATTCTAAAAGGACTAAGGGTAGAACTAGCGACACCACTGACTACCCTCTTTACCAAATCATGGGAGGATGGGGTGGTACCCGAGGACTGGAGGAGGGCAGATGTGATTCCCCTTCACAAAAGTGGGAGCAAGGCAGAAGCAGAAAACTACAGACCTGTTAGTTTAACCTCAGTGGTAGGGAAAATGATGGAATCACTTCTGAAGGAAAGAATTGTTGAGTATCTGAGGCCAGAGGGCTCAGGACCCAAGGCAGCATGGATTCACAGCGGAAGGTCATGCCAGACAAATCTGATAGATTTCTTTGACTGGGTGACCAAAGTAGTAGATCAGGGAGGGGCTGTGGACATGGCCTACCTAGACTTCAGCAAGGCATTTGACACAGTCACCCACAAAAGATTAATATACAAGTTAGCCAGCCTGGGAGTGGGTCCCAAGATGACAGCCTGGGTAAAGAATTGGCTGGAGAATAGGACACAGAGAGTAATAGTAAATGGAGTCCACTCTGAAGAAAGGGGGGTTACTAGTGGGGACCAGTCCTCTTCAATGTCTTTATAAGCGATATTGCAGAGGGACTGGAAGGAAAAGTATGTCTCTTTGCAGATGACACAAGGATCTGCAACAGAGTTGATGCACAAGGTGGGGTGGAAAGGATGAGAAGGGACTTGGCAAGGTTAGAGGAATGGTCAAATGTATGGCAGCTTAGATTCAATGCTAAGAAGTGCAAGGTAATGCACCTGGGAAACAAAACCCAGGGAAGAGTACACAATGGGGGTGAGATACTAACAACAACAAAATGGAAAGGGACCTGGGGGTAGTCATATCAGATGACCTAAAGGTGGGAAAGCAATGTGAGAGGGCAGCAAGGAGGGCTGGGGGATACTGGGATGCATAGGGAGGCATCACCAGCAGAAAACAGGAAGTTATTATCCCTCTGTACAGACAGTTGGTGAGACCCCATCTGGAGTACTGCGTGCAGTTCTGGAGACCCAATCTCCGCAAGGATATAGACAGGATGGAGGCTGTCCAGAGGAGGGCAACTAAAATGGTGCAGGGCCTGCACGGAAGACATATGAAGAGACTTAAGGAGCTGAATATATATAGCCTCGAGGAAAGGAGAGAGGGGGACATGATAGAAACTTTAAAGTATCTCAAGGAATCAACAAAGTCCAAGAGGTAGCATCTTTCAAAAAAGAGGTGTGCAAGAACAAGGGGCACAATGTGAAGATAGAAGAGGCGGCTCAGAGGTAATTTAAGGAAGTATTTTTCACAGAGAGGTTGTGGATGCATGGAATGGCCTTCGGAGGAGGTTGTGGAGTCAAAAACAGTGGTAGAATTCAAGCATGCATGGGACAGTCATAAGGCAATTCTAGGGGATGGGGGTAGGAAGAAGTAGGCTGCTGGTTAACTAGGATCTGCAGCTTATCCAATAGGTAGGGAAATGGGCAGACTGGGTGGGCCAAGCGGTCCTTATCTGCCGTCAAAATCTATGTTTCTATGTGCTGTTATCCCATAATAACGCACATCCTGTCATGCCTTATTGCTTAACCCTGCTCCCAGTTCTCAAAAAGGATGATACAATATACAGTTTTCTCTTACGTTTTTGTCAGCATTTCTTTAGTTGGGCTATGCTTGAATTTCAGTTTTTCTACTTCAAGAAATAAAGCCCTTATATCGAGTTGAACTATGATGCAGGCTGCATTCTTAACAAATGAGGAGGGAAACTGTTTGTTTGTGATAGTAGATCATTCTTAATAATATAGTTATAGAATCTGGCCACTTTTCAGTTGCTATTTACTCTGAATGGATCTGGTCACCTGTATTGGTGCCAGCTAGTTCGTGTATGGAGGTGGTGGTTCCCGCATTCTACAGAACATGCACTGTGGCTGTAGAAAAGGTGTGAATGTGAATGACGTCATCGTGCCCAACATCATAATAATCTACTGTTTATTTGAATAGTGCAGGGCAGGCAAAAAGGCACAATATTCTGACAAGGAATTATGATGTCATAGCCCAAATCCTTGGCAAGCTCAGCAAAATGGATACTGTATTACTGCAGGAAAAAAAAAATGAAATGTTTTAATTCATTTATTAAAAATGTGATGACTGTGACCAGGCTGGTAGCACTGAGGGCTGAGACCCAAGTTCGGCAATGAGCTTGGGTTGTCCGAGTCATCCGGGGGGGGGGGCAGGATTGAGGTAGCTGCCAGGCAGCCGTCCCATACCGGGTCAGGTCAGGGTGGTAGGTTGTCCCCATCTCGACTGACATCTGGTGAAGGCTGGGTGCCAGACCAAGGATGTTGGGAGGCTGAGGTAACCTTGGGCGCGTGGATGGGGAACTAGGCCAGATGCGCACGTGTGCCTCCACATGCATACACTTACCACATGCCATGACTCCAGGCTGGGGAGAAAAGTGCGGTGGAAAATAGAAGGCACGGCAGGGATGAAAGAAGCCTCAACCTCCACCACCATGTCACTAGAGCCTGCGTTAATGACTGGATGTGGACCTCGGGGAGGGGTCCTTTCCCCTGCTGACGCTGCCACGAGAAGAATCCATGGGAGTACTGAGCTGTATGGTAAGCCGGGGGACTGTGGACAGTGGAAGAGGGGTGGTGATGCCGGCTGAAGAGAGCCTTCCCTGCTATGGCCTAGGAGTACAAACAAAGGGGGGAGGAAAAAAATATGATGACTGGAAGGCCTACAGAGCCAAAGCTAGTTTCCATGTGTGAGGTGGAGAAAGGGTTTACAAATGATGTGCAAAACAGAGACCAGTACAAAGTTCCAAAAAGAGGAATAGATGATACATGAAGAAAACAGAGCAGCAAATTTGTGTGTACAGGCTGAAAAGCAAATATAACCAGGCAATAAAAAGAGCAATTTATGAGAATGAAGTAGATTTTTCAGTCCTTCCCAGCTGTAAATTCGCATAGAAGCTGCATCCCACGCAAAACTCAAAATGAGGTGTTTGCATTCCAGCAGGGCTATCCTGGGTAAATAAATTACCGAGGGAAGGTAAAGAAGTTTCAGGATCCTGCTCTCCCACCTATGGTGAGCTCTTGCTCTGAGGTCAGAGCTCTGTGTCTTACTTATCTTGAGGGACACATGTGTATAGCAGTGCCTCTTGCACTCAGCCCCAGCCCAACATTTCCAGCCTCCACTCTGACTTCTCTTAGTTCACTGCCATCTGGTCCTTGGCTGCAGAGTGGAATTTTTTCTTGTATACGTGTTGCCATGGCAATGAGGTTGCAGCTGATATGGAAAGTAAGCAGTTGCCTTGGTAACAGAGTTACTGATGTGGCAGCTTCTCTGCTTGCTGGGAGAGGGATAAGTCTGCGCAGCCAGTTCAAACGGAGTACATGGGATTGTGGCAGGGCTAGAGCTAACACTCAGGCTTTTCCTGCAAGCAGATGTAAATGTATGCCATTGCTTGAGTTCCCCGTGGGTCATTCATCTGGGAAGTAATTCCTTGTTCCCCAGATAGGAACAGTGGTTCTTTGGGACTGCACATTTACTTAAAAGGATGTTCTTAGAAAAACAAATCTTAGAACCATTGCAGGAGTCTTTGGTCCCATGGATTCACACTAAATTAACTGGTCACACTCAACACCATTTTAGGGCAACTCAAAAGGCGTGTGTTAACGCTGCTTTGCAAAACAGTAACCATTATGCATTAACAGCATGTTCCTCGGCAGGAAGCAGAAACAAAAATGTTAATGCATCCATCATTTTTCCATTTTGTTTTATTCCTTGAGATAACTGAGTTATGAAGTTTTTAAAAGTACTCTCTTGTCATATGTAACATGATGAACCTAAACATTCTGGTGTGGTGCAGTGCTGTTTGCCATCAGACATATGTGCTTGCCGCTGGCCCAGTGGCGTAGGAGCTAAGGCATTAGCTTTCTCACCAGCAATGTGAGTTCGGAAATGAACCAGGTTTGCTTGGTGGCTGGCCGGGGTGGGGGGGGGGACAGTTGAGCTTCCACAGGACAGCTCTCATCCCTCTTGGAGGGGTGAATGCTTGTCTGTGGAATCTAGGTGGCAGCAATGTAGGATGGCAAGGGAAGGGGCCCCATGCCTGGCTGCGGGGGGCGTCTCCATGGAGGCAGAGCACGCACGTCACATCATTATACACACACATGGGCTCCACAGGAGAAAATGGAGGAAACACTCCAACCACAGCATGGTGACGGCCTGGTCCCTCGGAGGCCCCGCACGAACCAGTGGGCACCTCCAACCAGATCCTGTTGCAAGACAACAGCAGAGACACATAAATCTCAGGGATGTTGAGTGATGGGGCAGGGGGACCAGTCCAGATGGGGGCCAGCTGGAGTGACCAGGTGAGAAACACAAGGTGGAATTTGCCATGGAAAAAAATAAATTTGTACTAGCACCATTCTAATATAAAAGTGAAAAAGTAGCTGGCCTGGTGCCGCTGAGGGTTGAGGCGCTGGACACCACACCTTGCACCGCACCGGTGACCCATGTTCGGGAACGAGCATGCACCACTGTAAGTTGGCAGGGGAGGAGATGGATTGAGCATCCGATGGACTGCTCTCCATCTCTGGGGGCAGTGGCGGTGCCGCCTGACCCCTAGCGGAGGCTGGGGCTCGGTGACCCACCGGAGCCGCAGCAGCATGGGGGCGGAGTGGCAGATGCGCAGTGGGTTTGTGCGGGGGCATATGTGACCCGTCGTGAGTGTCACTGCATACTGCGCGCACCTGCATGGGCATGAAAAATGAGAAAAGAGCAGTCGGCGGGATGAAGGAGGGGCGCCTTGTAGGGCGCTGGCCACGTGAATCCCGGTCCCGCCGGCCCGCCATAGGGGCAAGCCCCGGGGGTAAGTGCCAGCGCTGGCTGGTGGATGCTGGGGGCGCCCTCCAGATGGGGGACCACACTGAGGAGCAGAAAATAATAGCCAAAAGTGAAAAAAGTATCCTCGAAGAAAGAAAAAACTGCTGGTGGCAGACAGATTTGTTGATTTGAATCATTAATTACAGAAGTAATAGTAAAATGTTTTAAGACTATCAAAAGGAATTAAAAATATACTGATCTACTCTAAGAATGCCAGAGCTACAATATTGCTTAAAGAGCAGGTTTCTACATATGACAACTCTCTCTCCCCCACTGAACTGGTTTAGTAGCTTACCCTCCAGTTTAGCCATCCTTCTGATGGTGTAATTTTTTAAGCAGTAATATTTTTGTTTTAATCTTCGTAAAATAGTATCGCCAGACCTGCAGCCCAGCGCCGACTTCCTATACTGGAGGCACGCCCCCACGCTGCAACGTTTCATGATGTCAGTACTAGAATTGCGTGGGGGCGAGTTCCATAACTGTATAGGGCGATTTTCACGTGAATTATTAATCACTTTTAAGTGCCAATTTTGATAAAGAAGGCCACTGCTCAACTAACAAGGACCCTTTGGTGGTGGCCTTCTTTTATCAAAACAGCATGAAATGTTAATAGTCACGCTAACTGCCTAACTATCGATCTATGGAACCCGATGCAGTTCTGATAGTGACGTCCAAGCGTGGCGGCGTGGGCGTGCCTCCAATAAATAGAGGCGTTGAACTGAGTCGGCGATCTGTTCTGAAAGGATAACAAAAAAATAATACTGCAAAAACACTACATCAAAAGAGGATGATTAACCGGAGGTAGCTACTAAACCAAATAAAGAGAGGGTGTCATATGTAAAACCCTGCTCTTCAAGAAATACATGATGAATTTTTTTTTTGTACTTTATTTTTATTCAGTTATCCACTGTGTACATCACACAAAAATGCATTTGAGTGTACCCCCCCCCATAAATGGGAGTTCCCCAAAAGTCTTCCTTGAGCTTGCCTAAATGCTCACTGCCAGGCTGGTGTCCTGCGTTTTTGCAGTTTAAATGTGATTACCAGAGCCTGTATAGCCTCTGTGTACTGTCTCTTTAAGAGCTTCCTGATTTGCAGCTTAAGTAATCTGAGCGGGAGCTCTGTTGAAAGATGTAACTATTTGCTGAAAATCATTTAGAGTGATAATGTAGTTTGTCTAACCTGCTTTCTTTGTAGCAAGGACTGTTTTGTTTTGTCTACACTATCTTGGTCTTGGACTGCAAATTGCACCAATCAGTTCTGGTGGGACCTAAAATGTAGCCGGACTACAGGAGCTGTTTGAAGTCAAAATCTGTAGGAATTGTAGTTTTGAACTTTTTGCACCTTTTTTGCAACTGAATGGGTAGCTCTTGCTTTGACTGACAGTCAAATCAGCCAACCAGACCTTTTGGGTCTTGGGGAAGTCCCGGGCTGCTTGCAATTTTCAGTTAGTTCTGAGCTGGGAAGTGAAATGAGAAGAGCTCAAGTGTATTTTGGGCAGCAATCCTGAGTGGATTTGCGTGGGAAAACTGTGAAAGGGATGAGTTTTTGGCTTGCATGTCTGTTGCTGCTCCTGAGAGGGAGAGACGAGGATTATTTTGGACTAAATCCAAGTTTGTGTGACTAAAGTAAGCTACTGAAGTGGGCCAGGCTCAACCTGAAGAAGACCGCAGATTTTGCTGAATGCAATCGGCCTGTCAGGAGTTCCAGCTACCCCTAAGCTCCCAGTGTGTGCAGAGACTTTGCGATTGTGACCGGGGAGCACTTTGCCTGGTACAGTAGAATTCCCATATGTGTAAATGTGCTATGAGCAGCTAGTGGGTTGTGAGTTAGTTCCCCACTGTGTGAACTGTGTTCTGCTTGCTGGAAGCTGTATCCAGCCCAAAACGGACTGCATCTGAATTTGTTCCATGCGGTCTGGGCCTTGCCAGACTGGCCCAGCCAGACTACCCACTGCACAGAGAAGCCATTGACAAGAGACCTGCCTGGGGATCAGCCCCCTGCTCCACGTTTGAACAGGAACGACACCTCTGCGACTTGCGTGGGCCCTGCTTCTCCTGGCATTCCAGATCAACCACCTGCAGTCTCGATTTTCATCCAGCCTGTGTCCAGTCTTGGGTATCGTGAGTAAAGACCACAGTAGCTCCCTGCAACAACAGCTTAATCTGAGTGTGTCATCTGATTGTCTTGTTGTTTTGTTTCCTTTTCGAACTGAGCCCCCTGGCTCCGGATTACAAATATTGTGTACTGTGCATGTTGTGTTTTCCATCACAGGGCCCCAACCAGCTGCAACCCCGGGCAACAGTCCTGGCTAGACCATCTCTTCTCCACCTGGGTACAGAGGGTGTGACTGTGTGGGGACTCAAAGTGCAGGCATAACTGCTTGATTGATATAATCTTTAAGCTAATTAACCTGATTTTGCCCCTTCCTTGTTCAAGTCCCCTGAATAAATCAGATCTAACTTTTTCTGCATGTAATCTGACTGTGGTTCCAGTTTGTGCTCAAAGTACTGTACTGTTGCTATTTGCTGTGCATAACCTTGTTTTACAGGGGGTCCCCAGGGTCAAGCCAGAGGTACCAGCCATTGTGGTAAGTGCAAACAGTGTGGGTACTTGTGTGGTGTACCAGGGGCATTGTAAAAGTGATTATTGTACAGTGTTCAGGCCACTAGAGGGGGGTTACAGTGTCCTGGAGGGCTGTGCCCAGGTTAGCTTGACCACTACCAAACCTGACCTCCGGGTGGCGGCACCCGTTTTAGAACTCAGGCCCCTTAACCTGCTACTAGCCAAGCAGGTAGGGGTAGTAGCCCTTGGGATAGCGCCACCTAGGGGTTACATGAGTAACAGCAGTCTCAAGTAAATAGCATTAGTAATATAAATACAGGATTTGTGTACTATTACTGTAGTTGCCTCATATGGTGGGGTCTCAGTTCACTAAATTAAGGTGGATATCAAATTAAGTTCAAGAAGACACCATTGCAGCATGCTCATGGACTAAAGTGGATAAGATTATTCTAATAATCACCTAGGTGCAAAGCACCCACTAACACATCAAGTGTTTATGAGTCCATGTAGATCCGAAAAGTAAAATAACATTTAAATACATGACTGCACTATTACAGAGTAAACTCCTATCATACCATTTACATTAACTTACTTTCAAAAGGCATAATTTCCTCAAATTATTTAATCATAAACTACTGAATTGCTGTGATCAAATAAGGAAAACAAAAAGGCTCTAATCATTTTAAACAAAGTGATGAGGAACATCGACGGCACGAATGTGCCTGGTTAACCTTCTCGATTCCAATTTTAAGTAGCTGAATATGCAACTTGTCAAATTTTTAAAACGAACCAGTAAAAGCTGGTGAACTTGAAAGGTGCTAGACTTTTGATCCCTAGGAGTACCAAGTCTCCTAACACGGCAATTGTAATATAAACTGTTTACACTAGTAAAACATCTAGCTGCAAAAAAGACAAGTTGGACAGTATTTTTTAAATGCATAGCACAGAGTCACAAAACCCTTTCAGTCCCCATCGTCTTCATCATCCGAAGGCCTAGGGCGGTGAACAGAGTCTTGTTTAACTGTCTCTAGTCTCTTGCCCACTTCTACCGGATCAGAAAAGATGTAAATCTTACTGGCATAATAGAGTCTCAATCGCGCCGGTAGTTGCAGTGAGTGATTAATCCCTAGTGCTCTGAGACCAGCGTGAATGGCATTGAAGCTTTTTCAACGTTGCCTCATGGCATAGCTCAAATCTGGAAAACAATATATTCGCTCACCAGCCTCCAATTTCAGTGGGCCCAGAGATTTAACTGCATCTAGTAGAATGGCCCGAATATGAGCTCCTGCCATAACAATCATGATAGTGTGGGGTGTCTCAACCGTTGGTTTCCACCGTGGATTCAGGTGGTAAGTCTTGACGAGTTGACCTTGCAAATCCAAGTTGAGCTGTTTAATAAGTCCTGGACAAATTCTTGTAAGGCTTTACCCTCCATAGCTTCCGGGACCCCCAAGAGCTGCAGATTACTAGCCCGCAGGTTGTTCTCCAGGGTTTCAAGCCAGAGTCGCATGGTCTTATTCTTGGCTAAGATCCCGGCCACTGCTGCTGCTGAAGTATTGTCTTAGTCTACCGCTGTTTTGGCATCCATGCGGTACTCCATTGCAGTGAAATGAGTGCCAAACTGTCAACTTTTCTGTCCAGGTCTCGTATGGCTTGAAGCACCGCATTGAGGGAGGGATCTGAGGCTTTGTTCCGCTCTGCTGCTAGGCAGCTGCCATGTGGCGTCTCTATATGCAGTCTCGCCTTGTTAGGATCATGTTGGGTCGTCTGGCAGGTTTTCCCCATTTTAGCTGGCAAAAGTCCGTTACAACTCTTACTACTAACCAGTTTTCACTTTGGTAATAAAATAGAGAGATTTTCTCAATTAAATGTGCTTTTTTTGGTAGAATCTGGAGGAGCTCCTGTAATGTGCGTCTGCCCTGTCTGGCTGCTGGCCATGCCCTCCCCCCGAGATTTTTTTTTTAATGGAACAACAACTACTGCTAGAGTTGCAGATGCTTTAAAAAATGCCGGTTTCCCGTGACAATTCAGCATACATTTAATACAACTTATGTACTTTTCACCTCTTCATCATAAAGGACATTTGCAGGAAAAAAATGAAGTTGTTATTCATACACGAAATGCTACACCGATTGTGTTATTTCTTAAAGGAAAACACCACTTACCTTCTGGCACTTTCTTGCTAGTGCATATGCCCCTGATTAGTGGTTCTGTGTCTAAAAACTAAAAAATAATTTTTCAGACTATGTTATTGTATTGAACGTTAGCATAGAAACATAGAAGTTGACGGCAGATAAGGATTGCAAGGCCCATCCAGTCTGCCCATTGTTTTGTACCTTATGAATGTGCCATAGGTCTGTACTCTATCAATGGCCTATCTATTCCTACTCATCTTTATTGCTTCCTTATGAAGGTAATTAGTGGGGTCCCCCAAGGTTCAGTATTGGGGCCACTCCTGTTCAATGCCTGTGTGTCGGATATAGGGAGGTGGGTTAGAAGTAGGTGGAGTGCCTATGTGGATGACTCCAAACTGGGAGCACTGGTGGATAGGGAAGAAGCAAGAGAGAGACAGTCCAGGGGGATCTGGATACCCTGGAGGGGTGGTCAAGGAGGTGGGGATTGAAATTTAATGCTGAGAAATGTAAGATATTTAATTTGGGGGTCAGAAACCCAGGCCATGTATACACCCTGGGGGGGGTCACACTGCAAGCCACATTGGATGAGCAGGATCTAGGGGTTGTGGTAGTTGTCAAAATGAATAACTCTGAAAATTATAGAAGAACCACAGCCAAAGCAAACAGGATACTGGGCTGCATAGCCAGGGAAATTACGTCCAGGAGGAGGGAGGTGATCCTCCCTCTATATAATGCGTTGGTCAGGCCACATCTCGAGTACTGTGTACAGTTCTGCAGACCTCATCTGAAGAAGAACATAGCACTGCTGGAGAGGGTCCAGAGGAGAGCGACCAGGATGATTCAGGGCATGGAGGGGAGGCCCTGTGAGGAGAGACTGGAAGAGCTTGGGCTGTATGCACTGGAGGAGAGGAGAGACAGGGGAGACATAATAGGGGTCTTCAAGTACATAAAAGGAATAACCAAGAGCAGAACCAAGGAGCTGTTCAGGCTAAAGAAGGGGAGAACAACCAGTGGGCATGAGAGGAAGCTGGAGGGGGAAAAATTACTGGGGGGAATGTAGGAAACATTATTTCACTGAGAGGGTGGTGGAGCAATGGAATGTGCTGCCCGGGAGGCTGGTGCAGGAGGGCACAGTGAAGGGCTTCAAGAAGGGGTGGGACAGGTACAAGGGGAAACTTAAGCCAACGAAGACCCTCTCAGGGGCTGGGGGGGGGCGGGAAGGCAAGCACCCACTAGGTGGCTGGCTACTGAGCAGACACAATAGACCATTAGGCCTGTTCTGCTGGCTTTTAGTATGTTATGCCTGTCCCATGCCTGTTTGAAGCCTTGCACTATATTCATATCCACCACTTCCTGAGGTAGACTGTTCCATGCATCCACCACCCTTTCTGTGAAAAAAACTTCCTCACATTCCCCCTTAATTGGCCTCCCTTTAATCTCATGCTGTGTCCTCTTGTCCTGCTAGTTTTCTTATATTGAAACATGTTAGACTATTTCACCTTGTTAATGCCCTTAAGATGTTTGAATGTTTCAATCATATCACCTTGCTCCTCCTTTGCCCCAACTCTAGGGTATTCATATTGAGCTCCGTTAATCTGTCCTCATGTGTTTTCTGATGCAGTCTCTGCACCATTTTGGTTGCCCTTCTCTGGACTGCCTCCATTTTGTTAATGTCCTTGTGCAGGTGTGGCCTCCAGTACTATATGCAGTACTCCAGATGGGGCCTAACCAGTGTCTTGTAAAGAGGGATTATTACCTGCCTCTTACGGCTTGTGATACCCCTACTAATATACCCCAACATCCCTCTAACCTTACCCGCTACTTTTGTGGTCTGCTTGGATGATTTCAGGTCATCTGTGATGATGATGCCCAAGTCTCTTTTTCCCTTGTGATTGCCAGCAACTCCCCTCCCAACCTATAGGTGGCTTCAGGGTTTCTCTTCCCTGTGTGCATGATGTTGCACTTCTTTGTGTTAAACTCCAGTTGCCACTCTTCCAACCATTTTGCTAGTTTATCCAGATCTCTTCTCATTCTGCCCACCCCATCTGGATCATCTACTCTGTTGCAGATCTTGGTGTCAACTGCAAACAGACAAACCTTACCCTCCAGTCCATCTGCTATGTCACTGATGAAGATGTTGAAGAGGACTGGCCCCAGGACTGATCCCTGAGGTACCACACTTGTGACTTGCATGTTTTCTGACTGTATTCCGTTTACCACCACTCTCTGTTTTCTGCCTGCCAGCCAGTTTGCCACTCAATTGACCAACTTCTGACCCAGCCCGAGCCTACCCAGCTTATTAAACAATCTTCTATGTGTAACAGCATCGAAAGCTTTGCTGAAGTCAAGGTAGGCAACATCAGCTGCTCCCGCTTGGTCTACCACTCTGGTTACCCAGTCAAAGAAATCTATGAGATTAGTTTGACCGGACCTTCCTGTTGTAAACCCATGCTGTCTTGGATCCTGGGCTCTTATGGATTCCAGGTGTTGCACTACCCTTTCCTTAAGGAGTGCCTCCATAATCTTGCCCACTACTGATGTAAAACTGATCTGTAGTTCCCTGCCTCCTTCCTGCTACCACTCTTGTGGAGCGGGATCACACAAGCCCTTTTCCAGTCTTCTGGGACCTCTCCTGTGCTCAAAGACTCGCTAAACAGTTCTGATAATGGCTCTGCTAGTTCCACCCTTAGCTCCTTTAGTACACTGGGATGTATGCCATCAGGTCCCATTGCCTTGTCCACCCTGAGCTTAGCGAGCTGTTATAGGACCGTTTCTTTTGTTAAGGGACTAGTGTACCTCCTCCCCCACCCATGTCCATGGTGCTGAGCTGTGGGCCCTGCCCTACCTTTAAGTATCTATTTAGGATAGCTGCTTTTCCTTGGTCCTCCTCCTCCCACTCTCCCTTATCCCCTTTGATCTCAGCAGTACCCACTTTGGACTTTCTCCTTTCACTAATGTATCTATAGAAAGTCTTGTTACCGTCTTTTACTGTTCGTGCTAGTGATTCTTCGGTTTGGGCCTTTGCCTGCCTTCCCTGCTTCCCTTAGGGAAGTTTGGTACGCCTCCCTGTCTTCATCCTGCTGTGTTTCCTTATACTTCCTGCAGGCCAGCCTTTTGGCTCTGACCTTTTTGGCTACTGTTTTTGAGAACCAAAGTGGTTTACTTCTTTTGCTCTTGGTTTGCTCTCTAACACAATGGAATGTTGCTTTAAGTATTGCATCTTTAATGCTTGCCCACTTTGCCTGTACCCCCTCACCTGTATTTCTTCTTGCCAGGGCTAGCTTAACTCTGTTGGCCATCTTATCAAAGTCAGCTCCTCTGAAGTCCCATATTTTTGCCTTGGAATGGGATGATATAGTTCTAGTGGCCAAACTGAACTATACTATGTGAGGGTCACTGGCCCCCAGGTGACCTTCTACTTGGAGATCTGTGATCCTTTCCCGGTTAGTTAGTACTAGATCTAGGATAGCCCTGTCTCTGGTGGGTTTTTCTACCAGTTGTTTGAGGCCCTCCCCCTGCAGGGAATCCACTATTTGTCTAGTTCTGGCAGATGTTCCTGCTGGTATTGACCAATCTGTATCGGGCATGTTGAAGTCTCCCATTATCAGAACCTCTCCTTTAGCAGTCATGTTTTGTACATCTTCTAACCGTAATGTGTCTGTGTCCTCCCCCTGGTCTGGAGGCCTGTAGACAACCCCAGTTCATATGGCTGTCCCATGTCCTGTTTCCAGGGTGACCCATAGTTGTTCTGGCTCCTTATGTGTATTCTGAATTTCTGTAGCTTTGATATTTTCATTGACATAAAGGGCTACTCCCTTCCCCCCCTTTTGCACCTCGGTCTCTTCTGAACAGTACATAGAGTAGCTGGGTACTGAAGTCTCCCAAGTGTGGTTACTCATGAACCATGTCTCGCTAATGGCTACTATGTCCAGTTTAACCTCTATCATTGTTGCCTGCAGGTCTGGGATCTTGTTTCCCAGACTGCAAGCATTTGTGTACATGATTTTCCATTGGCCAGATTTCGGTGTGTTAGTCGCTGGGCGAGGTCCAGCATTTACCCTGTGCATCATATGGACAGCTGGACCTTTTTCGTTACCTGGTGATGCAAATGAACTACTGTACAAACATGCTGAACTCCTGTTTGATCACTAGCTGAGGTTTTAAGTTTTAAAACATGCTTTTACGACTTCTGTATTCCAAGATATGTTGTTAATGTACCTTCACCGATCAATGCGCTGAGTCTGAAGGGACGTATTAGTATATCCCGAGCAAGGGAGCGAGTGGCTCCCATGAGATGGCTGCTGGCAGCCTCGCATAACAGAAGTTTAGAGCACTTTTTAAAACTTTTTTCCCCCCCGAATCTTTTTACCTCCGGTCACGGTCTGCGGGGCCTCTCTTTGGCATCCTGCCTGCTCCTGCCTTGCCTGAAGTCCTCCTGCCTGTGCCTCTTCTCTCCTCCTTCCTCTATCCACAGTCGGCACCCACAGCTTAACCCCTCTGGGGTGGGGCCGCACCTCCTCTTCGGGTGATCTCAACAGACAGAATCTGATGTGGTAGAGGGCCCGGGCGGAGGAACCTGGAAGGCCAGGCAGGATGGATCCGGCTGTGGGCAGGGGGGCAGGTCCCAACGCCTACCCTGCAAACCAGGTTTTTCCCTGTTCTGGTGAGCACTTCTTCCCCCCTTGCGTGTGCACATTCTGGTGCACGGCAAGCCCTGCTGCGTTGGGTCATGCCAGCTATGTGCTGCTCAGCGAGCTACATCACTCCTGGTTTCCACCAGGAGCCGCTGATGCTCCGAGCAATCCCCCAGCCTCCCCCTGGGAAGGAGAGCAGCCCTGCAGGTGCTCAATCCTCTCCTGCCCCTGCTGTCCCCCAGCACCCTGAGCTTGCTTCCAAACTCGGATCACCGGCGTGGCACGAAGTGTGGCATCCAGCGCCTCAACCCTCAGCGCCACCGGGCTGACTTTTTAAAATTTTTAATACAAAACTTCAGTTAGAAAAATTATTTTTTACACAGAACTGCTAATATGGGGCATATGCACAGACAGGAGAGCGTTGTAAGGTAAGTGGTGTTTTCCTTTAATGCACATGACTCTGCCATCCCCCCCCCACCACCACCAGCAGAGTGAATGCTTTAGCTGTGTGATACAGCTTGCTCTCCACCAGCCCAGCACTACTGTGTCTTGAGGCTGTCTCTGAATCACAAGTACCCTGCCCAGTCACAGGGCAATACATGGCAGTGATTTCAAGTCTTCTTACTTAGAGGAAACCAGCAAGCTAGCATAGCAGCTGAAGGCTAGTAAACCAGGTTATGTGAAATTACAAGCCTTATTTGAAACCAGGGCATTGCCATAGAGTCTGTAAACATACAGAGTTACCACCTCTAGACCAGGGGCAGAATTAACCACCTGTCTACCTCCCCTGCCCTTGCCACCAGTGTTTTTCCAGAGGCAGCTGTTTTTCGTTTCCCCTGCCTGTCCCTGGCGGAACATGTATTACATTAGATGAAAGCCATGAGCACTAGAACCCATGCCAGTGCTGCCACCTGTGAGACTGGGCTGAGCAACATCTCAGCATCGTGGCACTCCCTGCGTCACATGAGGGGCATCTGCCTAACCCAGCATCACATGATGTCCTTACAGTCAGCTGGTTCTGCAAGTAGGCAGCAGCCACAGCCACGGGTGGACTGTAGAATGTACATTACAATGCATGCATGCACAGCTGTGGGTCTGCTGCTGTCAGTCATGCTGTGTACCTCATTTTGCTCTGTGCTTTCACTGAGGTAACATTGTGAGGCAAACGCTCAGTCAAAGCCATGTCTTTTTGGAGGGGGCAGGTTCAAAGCACTACTGTCTGAGATGCAATTTTGGAGGAGATTAGGAGAGCTAAGTCAGGGTGCTTCGAAGGAAGGGAGGAGGGGGCCACTAGAGGGCATGGGTGGAAGCTGGAGGGGGGAAGATTCGGGGGAGAAAGGAGGAGGTGCTACTTCACTGAGAGGGTGGTGGAGCCATGGAGTGAACTGCCTAGGGGGCTGGTGGAGGCGGAGACGGTGGAGGGGTTCAGGAGGGGCTGGGACAGGTACAGGGGAAGGGTTCTGGAAGCAAAGTCCAATGCAGTGGGAATATCCGGAACTGGGAAGGGAGAAGCCAGAGAAGGCAAGGGGGGCAGCAAGATCAGCACCCAGGGTGGGGGCTGACCAATCGAGCAGACTCAAAAGACCATTAGGCCTATTCTGCTGGCATTTTAGTATGTTAGTATGTTAGTAATTAAAAGCCCTTGTAAGCACAACAAAAGCGGAGTTGTAGCATTTATAGATTTTGTGGCAGGCAGCAAAAAGAGGAGTCTAGGATTTAGAAAGGAGATAGGGAACATAAAAAAGTTAGTTAAAAGCCCTTGCCATGAAGTTGCCCACTTCTCTCCAAGCTCCAGCAGGAAGCCCTCAGCAGAGTTGCGCTGGAATCTGCTGCGTGCGACTGGATCTTAATGGAGTCTAGTTGCAAAGTACGGCAGTGACCAGTGAGCTTGGCTGGCAGAAAGAATACAGCCCATAGGAGGCCAGAAGTACAGATGGATGAGTGAATTTGCAATAAAGAAAGGACACCACAAAAGCCCTTGTCATGGCAGGTCTAGCCTATAGATGAGGGGAAGCTGATTTAAAAACCCTTGCAGAAATGTAAAATTAAAAGTCCATAGGACAGGCAGGAATTCAGTGGAACAGGTAGGATTTACATTCTGCCTGCCCTTGGACAGTCATTGCCATCCCCGCAATATTATTTCTAGCCTGCCCTCATTCTCAAAAGGGTGGGAAACACTGTAGAGTTTGTTTACTCTGTATTCTCTTTCTGTAAACGTCTCTCTTTTTTTTGTTTTCTATGTCTCTAGTCTGAAAAAGCAGCTCTGTATGCAGTCCCCCCTCTCTGGGTTACTATAGCTGCTCCAACTAGTGACATCATCGTTTGCACTCAGCAGCGCCGAATGCTGATATCATCACAGGGTTTTATTTAACTCTAAAAATTGATTAGCGTTTTGCTCATAAAAGTTCTAAAACATTGTAAAAATGCATAGCACTTGCCTCACTGTGTTTAACAAACATAACACTTCTAAACCTATATAAATGTTTTCTGTACAGCTAGTATTGTCCCAAGAAAAAAAACTGCTAATCAATTATTTAAAACCCTGCATCATTGCTTGCATAAGGGAGGCAGTAGAGCCTACAGGTTAGGGCACGGAGCTGTGAATTTGGATACGCAGCAGAACTGGATTTGAATCCAGTAACTGCCACTTGCAAACTACGTGACCCTGAGCAAGACACTTGTCCTCTGTGCAGTGCTGGGTTGCACCTGGAAATGAGTTTTGGCTCAGTATGCTTTCCTGGCCATAAATCTAAAAATAAATAATTTGCTACAGTACTGCAATGAAAATTAAGCACATTGCGGAGCTGCTGTCTTCAGTGTAGCTGCCGGCTGATAAGATTGGGGACTCTACCACATTTGTTTTAACCTAACTTTTTCCCTTGCCTCAAAACTGTGTGGTTGTACATGCAGCAGGAAAACATTTTTGTACATGAGGTGTCAGTCCTCACTTTCCTACTAGAGCAGTTTAGTATCCGTCCTTCTCTTGTCACACCTGGGCCTCTCCCACCGCACCAAATAGGCAGTGACACCTCGCAGAAAGCAGTGGACATTATATCATTTATTTTTTAAAATAAATAGTTTGAGTTTTTGCACTAGAACAAGTTCAACCTTACACAGAATTTATACCATCTAAGAATCTGGCTACAGCAGACACCTGCTCCTTGGATTACAGACTAACCAAGCATGCTGAGATTATTGTACATATACATAAGAATCATGTGATGCTCTTACAGATACCCCATAAAGGCAATATAGTGCACGCCACTATTCATTCAACCATGATAATACAACTGTGCATAGACAAATGAGCATATAGGATGAAAAAGTTGTCCTCTATGCTATAATCCCTCAACTATCAAAAAACACACTAATAGCTGGCCCAGTGGCACTGAGGGCTGAGGTGCTGGTTGCCTTACCGTGCTGGCGTCGGCGACCCGTTTTGAGGTGAACACGGACCATGAGGTGGCAGGGTGGGGAGGATTGAGTGTCAATGGACTGCTCTCTTCTCCAGGAAGGGGGCTTCAGCTGTTGGCGCCTGGTTGCCTTAGCAGAGGCTGGGGACACAGCTGCCGCGCTACAGGCAATGGAGGTCGAGGCAGATGCTTGAGGGGAGTTTGCTTGATCGCCATATGCCGCCCACTGCAGGCGCCATTGCACGCCCGACCCCTAGGGAATGAAAAAAGGAAAAGCACTAGCCGCAGCAGTGTGATGGAGGGCACCTCGCAGGCTGTGCTCCTAGCTAGCCATGGCACTGGCTCCTTGAATCCGGTCTCCAGTGGGGTGTTGGGGAACCCCTCCAGGGGGGTGAGCCCTGGGGCCGGGTCAGTGCCGGATGGTGGACGTCGAGGGACAGGGCTGGGGCGCCCTCTGGATGTAGGCTGGCAGCAAAAATTAATAGCTGCAAAAACAAAACACACTAATAAGACGAAGTTACAGAACAGAACAATTACAATATCCCATTGCTAATACCAAACATTAGAACAGTATAACCAAGGCCCATGGAATTCTGCGGTTCTGCGGTTGCGGAATTTGCTGCAGAATTTGCATCATGCCGCAGAATTTATATAGTGCCGCAGAATTCATTGTTTTTGGTGAATTTTCATATAAATATACTGTTTTTCCATAGTGTCAGGCTTTCTTTCCCACTTCGTTTATCCTGAAGCCCTCCTCTATGCTCAGCATATGATGTCATCGATGACATCACATCATATTTAGCTAATGACAGGACTGCATTCTGCCAGAGAAATGAATAAATCATGCTGCAGAAATCAGAAAATGCTGCAGCAGAAGTCAAGGAGCCCTGCCGCAGAAATCAGAAAATTCTGCCGCAGAACACCAGGGGCCCTAAGTGTAACACTAATAGCTCTAACAAAAACTAGGTGCCACCACCTGGGAGAGATGAGGGGGAAGGGAAAGAGATGAGCTCATAATGGGTGGGAATATCACCCTTGACAGAAAGACTGAAGTCAGTCCACCCCAGTACTACTCCTGATATTAAGACCACAGGGACATTGGGGGAGGTCCCAGCCATACTGAATGTGACTCAGTGTGCAAACAGTCAAAAAAGGATCCCAGACATGCTATAACTACGGCCCTTGCGCATCGCTAGATAAGATAACCGTTCGTAGCCAGCAAGGCAGAACATGCCATCTATCCATCCCTCAATAGAAAGGATATCCTTAGTGCGCCATCATCACAATAAAAGCTTCTTTGCTACCGTTATGGCAGCCATAAACCATTCATGATGTGACTTGTAGTGGGTAAGAAGTCTCAGGGTATTCCCCAAGACAGTCAAAGACGTATCCTGAGGAATGGAAAGAGACATAACTTTTTCCATAAAAGAAAGTACATTGTTCCACCAGTTGCTTATTTTGGGACATTTCCCGCAGGAAGTGAAGAAGAGTGCTTTCAGCATTATTACTCCACCAGCATTAAGAACTACGGGTCAATTGCATTTTAAGTAAAAGAGCTGGGGTGCAGTACTAAAGATACAACGTCTTAAGCTGCATCTGCGTACTGGCCGTATCCTTACCAGGTCCATAAGCATTAGCCCATGCCCTATCCCACTCTTCATCTGTAAGGCCATAGCCCAACAGTTTCTCCCAGTGTACTTTCAGACGAGCAGTGCAAGAGGTACATTCATCAAGCAGAGCTTTATAAATGCAACCTGTACATGGAGGGGCATCATACTGATTCCTACTAGTAAACCCTCCCAGGATTTCATCCCATTTGCCTCTGTCTGGCAACTGTAATTGCGAACCCACAGTCGAAGAAAGTAAGCGATGGAGCTGCAGATAACGCCAGTAGTGAGATACCGGGAGGGATGCTTCCATTTGCAATTCAGAGAAGGATTTTAAATAGTCAGCACTAGGGGAGAAAAGGTCTCCAACTCACTGTAAGCTACCCTTCCTCCGTGCAAGCTAGAATAGCGAATGGCTCCAACTTTTAATCTAGTATTATACCATAAAGGCCAGTAGGGGATGGGTATATCCCAAGTTGGTCTGAAAATAGTCTTTACCTGTTTCCAGACATGGACAGCAAACTCTTGGGTAGGGGTGCAGTGCGCCATCTGTGTACTATCCTGAAGGACTTCCTCTGGTAGAGATTCCCCTCTTACATCTGCTTCCAGGTCCTGCCAGCGTGCCGCTGCCCGAGCTCTTTTCCGCATTGAGCCACATCCAGATTTGCCTCAAACCAGAGGCTAAGTAATGACCTTTAAACCATGGTGCCCGAAAAAAACACCTTTGGTATGTGGAGCAATTAGGCACAGTGTGGAAAAGCAAGCCTTCCCATCCTCCCATAAAAAAATCTGAAATAATCGTGGACAGTTTTTTCCATATAGAATCAGGCATTTTGAGGGGTAAATAGTGAATAACGTAAAGCAATTTGGGGAGGACCATCATTTGTAGCATTTGTATCTTCCCCCAGAGGGACAAAGAAAGGTGCTTCCATCTAGAAATATCTTCTTTGAAGGTCTTGGGTAGTGGGGTAACATTTAAGCCTGGCCATTGTTTCCAGTTTGAGGAAATATATATTCCCAGGTATTTGATAGGTTGAGACACCCAAGTTAATCCACTACCGGATAGCATAGTATCAGTGGCGGAGCCAGGTTTGGGAGCATTTGGGAGCCAGGGGGGCCATTCAGTCAATCATGGGCTCCACAGTGGGCACTAAACAGTGAATAAAGATGGTGGCGGGACACCACTACTCACACTGGGGCAGCCAGGAGGGGCGACCACCCCCCAGCCCCTGCTGTATCTCCGCCACTGCATAGTATCAGTACAGCAAGGGTTTAAAGAAAGTACTGGCGTTTTATTTCCGTTATTGTGGAATCCAGAGAGGGTTGAGAAGCAATCAAGCAGCTGAACTTGAGCAGGGATAGAAGAAGCTGTTTTTTTTTTTTAATGTGAGCAAATATCATCGGCAAAGAGCATAGATTTATAGGTGTTGTGGCCAACATCAATACCTTGTATAAGGGGGGACTCCCATAAATTCTGAGCCAGCAACTCAATAGCTAATACAAACAGTGCCGGTGACAGGGGCAGCTCTGTTGGGTGCCTCTGTCCAGCAGAAAGGGTGGGGAACGTCTCCCATTAATAAGAATTGCAGCCTGTGCCAGCCTGGTAGTATTGAGGGTTGAGGTGCTGGATGCCACATCTCGCGCTATGCCATTGACCCGTGTTCGGGAACGTGCCTGAGTTAACAGGGGTTGGCTGGGGGGGAGGGTGGGAGCTGGATTGAGCCGCCACAAGGCAGCTCTCTTATGAACATACGAAATTTGCCAGCAGATAAAGGCCTAGAGGTCTATCAAGTCTGCTCGAATGTGCAGCTAGCACCCCTTATTCTGCAGCTGCCCCTCCCTTCCACCCTTCCCCTTCATTAACCCTCCCCCTTGTCCTGTCCCATCCTTGTTTGAAGCAGTCCACTGTTCTACTGCATACCACTTCAGCAGGTAATGCATTCCACCCAGCCACCACCCTCTCTGTAAAAAAGTGTCTCCTCATCTCCCTCCTGAACCTTCCTCGCTCCAGTCTCATATCATGGCCCCTGGTGGCCCTCCCCTCCCTTACTTTGAACAGTCCCTCTGTACCTATCTTGTTTATTCCTTTCATGTATTTAAAGGTTTCAATCATGTCACCCCTGTCTCTCCTCTCCTCCAGTGAGTACATGTTCAACTCCTTCAACCTCCTCTCATATGATAAGTCCCCCAGCCCCTTGATAATCTTTGTCGCTCTGCGCTGCACCCCCTCCAGTAACTTAATGTCCCTCTTCTCCCAGGGAGGGATCTGGTCACTCCCACTGAATGGCTACCCTCCGTTGGAGGCCTGGGGGTAGTGCAGGTGGGGAGTGGCAAAAATAGGGAGGGCACTGTGAATCGTGGCGTGTGTGAGCCTCCAGATACACATGCACCACCATAGCAAGGGGAAGGGAGAAAATTGGAGCTGGCAGGCACCGTGAAGGTCCCGGCTTCGATCCCGGTGATGGGGAGACTGGCTGATAACGGATATGAGCCCCCCCGGGGGGGGCAGAGCCCACCTGCCAGCTCTGCCACATATTTGGGGGCATACAATGTAGATTAAAAAAAAAAAAATATTGCAACCTCTGGTGAAGCATAAATAAATTGAATCCACTGGAGAAATGTACCTCTTAATCCAGATTTATGGAGAACAGCCAGAAGATGAGGCCATTGACAGAGTCAGCTGTCTTTTCTTTATCCAGGGCTACAGCTGCCACAACATCTAGTGAGGATGCTGAAGCCCACATCAGATCAGCCAACCTCCTGATGTGGTCCGCCTTATCGTGCCCCGCCACAAACCCCATTTGGTAAGGGTGGACCAGAAGTGGCAGGAATTTAACAATCTGATTCACCAAAACCTTGGCCAGTATTTTGTAGTCCACATTCAAAAGTGAAATGGGGCAGTAGCTGGAGCACTGGTAGGGGTTCTTATCTGGATTGACGAGAACAGTAATGGTAGCATCATTCATAGTAGCTGGTAGTTCTCCTTGTTGCCAGGCATTCTGCAAAGTTGCCGCCAGGAAGGGGGCTCACCATATCCCTGATGGACTTATAGATCTCCACCAGGAACCCATCTAGCCCCAGGGCTTTGCCCCCATGGAGTTGACCTATGGCTATTTGAATTTCATGAGTGGTGATCGGGCCCTCCAGACCCTGACACTGTTCATCTGTTAACCTAGGAAGAGTAACAGACTCCCAAAACTCCTGCATAGCCTCATGTGAGCCTACCACCGGCAGTTTTGAGGTATAGAGATCTATACAGAAATTCCAGATTGACGTACTAATTCCTACATGGTCTATTACTATGGACTCCCCTCTCCCGATGCCTGGGATTTTACTGGTCGCACCATTTGCTTAAGGCAATAGGCAAGGAGACTCCCTGCCTTTTCCCCCCCTTCCCATTATCTTTGCTGAGTATGATAGAGGCAGAACTCAGCTTCTAACCCCAGGAATCACTCATTATGATTAAACTTAATGCAGTCAGCCTCCTGTGTTGAACTGTCTGGAGAGATGGAATTTTATGCAAATTATGGAACTCTCAATTGGCTCACGCCACTTTCAAACTGCTGCCCTAGTAACTGCTGCACTCTAAGTGCTTCAGATTCTTTACTCCGCCTGCCTAGTAAGGACGTCCCAGAGAACTCTCCTTGAACTGTCTTCAGAATAAAGTTTATCTGTGGATAAGTACTCATTTTTAGTTTAAATTTAAATTGCTGCCTTAGAAACACTGTTTAGTATAGTTTATTGGTATTATAGTAGTTTTTTGTCTCTATTCGCGGTTCCCTCAGGGTTCCTTGGAACCGAGGGTTCTGCTTCTGTCTGAGAGGTTTTACCTCCGTTTTCTTTGTATTTATATATTTAGCGATCAGTTTCTTGAACCGCTTTATTTTTGTTTAAATTACTGTATTTTATCAGTTTCCTTTTTCTTCAGGAACCTAATAGCTATTGGTTCGAGGAACCGTTAGTGGTAGTTACTTTAAAGAACCTCCGGTTCCGAGGTGCTTTAAATAGCGGTTTGTTTGTGAAGTAATCTTTTTGCCTATAAGTGTTAGAGGTCCATTTAGATAAACCTAAAAATCGCACAGGACCCACAGGTTTTAAATGTTGTAAGTCTTGTGGGCAACTTATAGCAAAAGCAGATAGACACTCTCCATGTATTTCTTGTTTGGGTACAAGTCATATATTTGCCAGTTGTGATATTTGTAAGACCTTTTGCCCTAAAACATTAAAGAAAAGGTCTAAAATTTTAAAAGAGATGGCTTCTGCTTCTAGTGTGGATAACTCTGCGTCTTCCTCTTCCTGCAAAAAGGATGGAGGTAAAGCCAAGGATCCTGACAGGAATTTAGATAAATCAGAACAAGGTAAAACAAAAAGGGCTGTGGAAACAAGTTCTGAACCTGTTCCATTAAAGAAAAAGTGTAAAGAAGAACACGTTGCTGCGCCTCTGGACGAAAAGGCTAAGGAGCTCCCAGCAAACAAGCATATTATGCCCTCGGCTGAGGACATTGCTAAGGCACTACAAGTGTTACAAACCCTACCAGTGTGCAATCCCGGTTCCTACACCCCAGCAAGGCAAGAAGTGCTGGAAGTGTATGGGGAGGAGGAGGATGACTTTGAAGGGAAACCTGTGGATCCAGAGGTCTCCCCTGAGCAAGAATTTGGGTCCCCTCCTGGGGGTCCTGAGGAATACTCCTCCCACTATGCTTTTGTTAAGAGCATGGTAGAAACTCTGAACCTTCCTGTTCAGGAAACAGAAGAGGATATGGAGGAGGCAGAGTTTTTGGATATGATGGGGTTAACCCCCACGAAATGTCTGCTTCTGCCCACACATAAGTCCTTAAAAAAGGCTGCAGTGCAGATTTTTAAAACTCCAACCTCTATCCCTGGCGTGGATAAGAAAGCTGACAAGAAATATCAGCTGGACAGAACTACAGCTGATTTTCTGTTTACTCATCCTGATCCGGAGGGAGTAGTACAAGCTGCTGCCTGTGACAAGGCCAGGATCCCCTTGGCTACCCATCCACCAGACAAAGATTCAAGAAAAATGAATGCTATGAGTAAGAAAGGGTACATGGCTGCCTCTTTGTTAGTTCGGCAGGCCAGTTACATGGCATATTCAGTGCAGTATCAAAAAGCTCTATGGAATACTGTTCTAGCTTTGGCTGATAAGGTCCCAGGTGAAGTGGCTGTAGACTTGCAGGATACAGCAAGGGCTGCACTTGATGCTACCAAGTACCAATTTCATATGGCAGTGGATGCCAATGATACTGCATCCAGGTTAATGGCTTTGTCTGTTTCACTCAGGAGGTTTGCGTGGCTTAGAGCCACCAACCTGACTTTAGACACCCAGGCCAAAGCAATGGATTTTCCCCTGGAAAACAACTCTTTGTTTGGGGATAAAACAGAGGCATACATGAAGAAGGTGGAGGAATATAAATCCACCTATCTGAACAATTCCAAGTATAGGCCCTCCACCTCTTATAGACCTCAGAGTAGGGGAGGCAGGGGTAGGGTTTTATACCCCAAACCTTTCTTTCAGGCACAGGCCTCTCAACCTCAGCAGCAGGCCAGAGGTTACTTTAGAGGAAGGGGCAGGAGAGCCATGAGAAGAGCGGCTCCTGCACCACAGGTTCAGGCACAGCCGACACAGAATCCCTGATGGACTAGTGCAGGTCGCATCCCCTATTACAGGACCACCACTAGGTGGCAGACTGGTTCATTACCTTCACGCTTGGCATTCCATCACCACAGACAAGTGGGTGTTGGAGGTAGTGAGCCAGGTCCTGGCACTCAGTTTCAAATCACCTCCAAAGCTGAGAACAAGAACCTTTGCTCCAACAACAGCTGCAGACAGGATTCTGTTGGAAGCAGAGGTAAAGCATCTGCTAGCAATCAAATCAGTAGAGGCAGTGCCTCTAGTAAGTAGGGGTAAAGGTTTTTATTCCAGGTACTTCCTCATAAGGAAGAAAAATGGGGATTGGCAACCTATTTTGGATCTAAGACTTCTGAACAAGCACATTTTGAAACCAAGGTTCAAAATGGTCACTCTTGCAATAATCATTCCCTCTTTGCAAAAAGGGAGACTGGCTAGCCTCCCTAGATCTAAAGGATGTTTATTTTCACATTCCCATCAGACCATCTCAGAGAAAATTCTTAAGATTCAGGATAATGGCTTCAGGCCATTATCAGTTTGCAGTTCTCCCTTTTGGACTAACTTCAGCACCAAGGGTTTTTACAAAGTGTCTGTCAGTGGTGGTAGAGTTTTTGAGAAAACAAGGTGCAACAGTCTTCCCCTACCTGGACGACTGGCTAGTAGTAGGACTTGTCTGAGAATTTGCAGAAAGAAAGGGTCTGTCTGTCCTGCATTATGTTGTTTTTGTAAAGTTTCCAGTGACCTTTCTAAGGATTGAAGTCAACGACATCTCTCTTTTTTTACGGGATGAGGCATGAGCAATAATTCTGCCTCTCAGATGGGCTTTAAAACCTTCCCATACCCACTTCGTGGCTATCCCATCGGTGTAATTAAGGGCCAGGTAGTCCTGTACTTCCTGCTTCAGCCATGGTTTAAACTGAGCGTTCCCCCAACAAGCTGACATTGCAATGCCAGTGCCTTTTCTCTGAGCCTGGGCCAAGGTTTTATCATTTAGACATAATCTGGCTCTGGTTCTCTTCCTCTGTTTCATTAGTGCTAAGGGCATTGGTAATGAACCCTTTTTTAATTCTCCAGATTCAACAACCATTATCGAGTTACACAAGAACAATTGTGGACTTCTTAACCCTGCTTCTCCCCCCCACTTCTGCCGTGCATAGTTATGATTAAGCAAACAAAATAGCAGCTCCGCAAAGACTGCTCATGCCAGGTGCAATAAGTGACTCTAGAAAAAAGCTGGCCCTGAGCAACGAGGCTATTGCACTTTACTCACTGTAAGTTACATAGATACATAAACAGTGTCTGCAGATAAGGGCCTGTGGCCCACCTAGTCTGCCCATTTGAGCTTGTAAGTTCAGTTTATGTTTTCCTAGAAGTCTGTTGCCCCTTACCCCTGACCTCCAGAATTCCTTTATGTCTATCCCATGCATTCTTAAATCCCGTGATTGTTTCAGCCCCACCACTTCCTCTGGCAGGGTGTTCCACTTGTCCGCCACCCATTCTGTGAAGAAATTCTTCTCACGTTTCCTCTGAATCGTCCTCCCTCCAACTTCATCCCATGCCCTCTAGTCCTGGAACATCTTTTTCGCTTAAAAATAGTGTATTCCTGCACCCTGTTCCTCCCTGTAAGATACTTGTATGTCTCTATCATATCTCTCTCTCCCTCCCTCCTCTTCTCCAGGGAGTACATGTTCAGTTCCTTCAACCTGTCCTCATAGGACTTGTGATGCAATCCATGTACCATCTTTGTTGCCCTCCTCTGAACCTTCTCTACCCTGTCTATGTCCTTACGTAGGTAAGGTCTCCAGAACTGTACACTGTACTCCAGGTGGGGCCTCACTAGTGTCTTGTTATAGTGGAATTATGACCTCCCTTTTCGTGCTGGTGATGCCTCTGCCTATGCATCCCAGCATCCTATTTGCTTTACCTGCTGCCTTGTCACACTGTTTCCCTACCTTGAGGTCATCAGAGATGGTAACCCAAGATCCCTTTCCTGCTTGGTGCATGCTATATCCTCACCCCCCACCTGATTTATTGTGCCAGGGTTTTTGTGCCCCATATGCATTATCTTGCACTTCTTTGAATTGAATTTCAACTGCCAAACTCCTGACCATTCTTCAAGTTTCTGCAGGTCCCTTCTCATTCTGTCTACACCCTCTGGTGTGTCTACTCCATTACAGAGCTTTGTGTCATCAGCGAACAGTGAAATTCTGCCTTTTAGGTCCTGCGCAATGTCACTGATGAAGATGTTGAATAGGACCGGTCCCAGCACTGATCCCTGTGGTACCCCACTGGTCATTCTTCCCTCTGTGGCGTGACAGCCATTTACCATCACCCTCTGTGTCCTGCCGCCCAGCCAGTTACCTACCCACCACACCACGGTCCTGCCCACACCCATATTCCCCAGTTTGTGTAATAGTCTTCTATGTGGCACAGTGTCAAAGGCCTTGCTGAAGTCCAAATAGGCCATGTCCATTGCCCTCCCCTGATCCACCTCCCTATACTAAATTCTGTATGTTCAGCTACTCTCGCTGCTTGGTGCTGGTTTCTTTGCTTCTTTGCCTTTTTATAGTTACGATTAACAATTTTTTTTAAGGTGTTTATGCTCCTCAGGCAGCCACCCCTACCTCCATTACCCACCGTCTGAAGAACTTACTTGGAGGGAGTCTTCCATGAATGATCCCCCCCATTCTGAGGTTGAGCAGGGCCATCCCACCCCCACCCCAGCACAATCCAGAACCTCCAAGACCCTGTAGGTGGTGCGGGAGCTTTGACAACTAAGGGATCATCCTGTGGCTACCTTGTTTCCTCTTTGTGGTTCCCTGGCTGAGTGACATGCAGGGATGCCTTCATATGTGCACGTGGAGACGTGCACACATACTATGTGCCTGCTACTGGCCAATCCTGTGAAGTTGCAGTTGCTGCCCTGCTGTCGTGCCTCCATGCAGTGGTAGTACTAGAGTGCTGCAGCAAGTCCCCTCTCTGTGGGAGAGGACAGCAGTTAATAGGACGCTAAATCCTCTCTCCTCCCGATGACCCCCAGTGACCCGAGCCTGCTTCTGAACTTGGGCCACTGACATGGTAGGAGGTTTGGTGTCCAGCACCTCAACCCTCCGCAACACTGAACTGGCTATGATTAACAATTGTTAAAAGAAAAATCCTGTTCTGTTAATAGTGCCATGGTGCTGGCAAACAGTGCACACTATGCAAATGCTCAGAAAGCCTAGCAGAATCATTTCTGCGTTGAAGACTTTAAGGTAAACCTGATGCTTTCTTAGCATTTGTGTAGTGCGACAGTACTTTCTGCTTGCCATGGTGACAACAAGGGACACAGTGTCTGTAAATGTTTAAATTTAAATTGTACAGGGATTTGGAAAAAATTATGCTTGTGGATATTTTGGTAAACTGGGGACAGGGACCCGAGAGGGATCCATTTGCCAGAACTGGCTTTTCCCTTTAAACCTTAACATAAAAATCAACTGTGCAGGTCTTTATGGAAGTCATTCTTGAATGAATACATTATAGGAACATCTGTTTTCATTTGTTTACATTGTGGGTCAAATGCCTGTTTTCTCCTAGTTTCCTTGGTGTCACACTCATATCAAGTTTGTTGTGGATGTCTGGCATCTTTGGGCCAGCGGAGTGGACAGGTGGCTACCTTGGCAGCAGACGCCAAAACTACTCTGTGGTCAGCAGGCAGGGGAGAGCTTTGTTGCTGGGCTACCTGTGCCCTCCCTCCCCAGGAGTCGAGAGTCTCACCCCCATGATGCAGCTGGCTTCCCTAGCGGGTCCAGGGCAGGATGTGGGAGACAGCTAGTGCACCCGAGTCCCCAAGATTGTTAGGTGGATCACTGCCACTGCACCACTGGACCATGCTGGCAAATTGCATACAAACTTTGGTTGGATAGTACAACCACCTTGTCAGCCTGACATGCATGCGTTGCTCTGGGAACGAAATTTGAGAGTAGGTGCATGGTTTGGAGAGATGCCTAAACCCCCCAATTTGGATTTTATTCTCTCGTGGCATCCTGTTCTGGATCCCATATACTACTTTTCCTGTGAATTAACTCTCCAGTATGCTCAGTCTGAGTGTTCTAAATGGATCTAGTCATTCTGTATACCATTCTAATCTCTTACCTTTCGCAGTGTTTACATCACTTGTTTACTAGAAATGCTATAACCACAAAATATCTTTAACCTTTGGATATTGTTTTGGCGCTTAAAATTATCTGAAGTGTGTCTTTCCGGGAGGATTGCACTATCATTTACTATAATTTATATTTAGAAAAAAAAGGGTGAGAAGGAGGTAGATGACTCATATCTGTCGGTTGTTGTTGATAAAACAGCTACAGTTTCATGTCTCCAGAAAATTGCCGCACAATCAGTTGAACATCATGAGGAAAGAAAAAAAATCATCCGAATGAAATAGAAGCAAAGTTTAGATGTAACAGCTAATCCCTTCTGTCATAATTCTTGGAACTCTTTCTCTGAAAAGAGGCAGGGCCCCTGCAGGACCTCAGTAACTCAACTCAGGGCAACAGTCAGGGAGAAGAAAAAATGCTTTTTTGCATCTGATTGAAGGTGCAAGGAATATGGCTTTGAATGAGTTTGAGTGTTCTTCATAAAAGATGGCCTGGGCGTTTTGTGTGGGGCAGTCTTGTTGGAAAGTGCAGACACCTTCTGTTGACCCAGTACTAATATTGTGCATTTGTATATGTAGTAGTACATAAGCTTTCACGGACACACAGGTCCCTTTGTCAGGTGCCGGGATGCCAGTCAGATTCCATGTGTGGCTTTTTTTTTTTTTTTTAAAACGCTCTGCCTGTGTTGAGAGTGAAAGGGCTAAACATAGAAACCTAGCTATTACCTGTTTTCTGTAAATTACATACTAACATACTAAAAGCCAGCAGAATAGGCCTGTCGGTCTTTCTTGTCTGCTCGGTATCCAGCCCTTAGCGGGCGCTCCCCCTGTCCCCGTGAGGGTCAGTCTTGGCTTCAGTACCCCCATGCATCTTTCCCACCCCCCTCTTGAAGCCCTCCACAGTGTCTTGCTCGACCAGGCTCCCAAGCAATGCATTTCATGGCTCCACCACCCTCTCTGTGAAGTAATGCCTTCTACGTTCTCCCCTATAGGTTCCTCCCTCCAGTTTCCATTTATGCCCCCTGGTTTTGCCCCTTTGCTTTAGCCTGAGCATTTCATTGGCTCCACCGCTGTTAATCCCTTTCACATATTTGAAAACCTCAGTCATGTCCCCCCATCTCTCCACTCTTCCAGTGAGTACAGTCCAAGGGCTTTCAGCCTGTCCCCCATGACCCAGATTATCCTGGTTGCCCTTCTTTGGACCCTCTCGAACAGTACTATGTCCTTCTTAAGATGCGGCCTCCAGAATTGCACGCAATACTCAAGGTGCAGCCTAACAAATTGCCTTAAATTCTTTTAAAAATTGAGATTGTGGCAATCCCTCATTACTCTTTTCAGTGGGAAAGGGTTACAAAGCATAAAAGCTTCTCAGGGAAGGAAATAAAAAAAGGATTTTAGAATTGTGCCAGCTTCGTGGCATCGATCGGTGGGGCATTGTGTTACGCTGGTGACCCACATTCATGCCCTGTGGCCTGGATAACAGGACTGGAGGCTGGTAGGGAGAGTGCTAGAACATTTGAAAATACAGTCTCCTACCAGGGACGTGAAGGGTGATGCATCGCTCTTGAGTAGCTCCTTGTGGTGGTGTGGTGGACGTGCTGTTGGGAACATGGGGAGACAACTCTTCCTGCTGCACCCCCCCCATCTGAAGTAGAATACACCCCATTAAGGGAATTGGAGGAAGGGTGGGAATGGAGAACTGGGAAAATGCTTCATGGTCTGGATGAAGGCACTCACTCTTCTCCCACACTAGCTGACCCCTCAGTACACTACCCAACCCCCTAGCCAGGCTCCACTGTCTCATGGTGCCCCCCCCGGTGGCAGTGGGGGCATCTAGCAAGGAGAAGATGGAAACTAGCAGTGCATGAAGCAACTTAGGAGTCAGTAGATAGGGATCAGAAGGTGGGGGGGGGGAGTCCATCAAGAAACATAGTGAGGGGGCCAAAGAAGTGGGGTGCTGGAGGGACAGGGAAGAGTATTAAAAAAAATTAGAAGTGTTGGCCAGCCCAGGGGTGCAATGATAGTGCATTGTGCTGCCACCTGGGGGACAGGGGGTTTGTGTGTGAGCCACAGGATCCCACACTGGGGTCGGCGGTGGGGGGGGGGCGGCGCTAGCACATCGAGGAGGTGAGACACTTGACTTTAAAGGAGGCAGGATGCTGGCCACCTGGCATTCATGTGCCCCCTGCTGGCCAACCAAAGACCAACATGGGCCCCAGCAGTGAAGACAGCTGCTCTTCCACCCTGTTTGCCAGAGGTGGCGATTCTAGTTTGGGAACAAGCAGGGAACTTGGGGTAGGAGGCTGCCCATTCCTGCCATTAGCCAGGATTGCTGTGAGAGGGAAGATGCATATACTAACATACTAACACACACCAAAAGCCAGCAGAATGGGCCTAATGGTCTGTCGTGTCTGCTCGGTAGCCAGCCACCTAGTGGGTGCTCGCTTTCCCGCCCCCTAGCCCCCGAGAGGGTCTTCTTTGGCTTTAGTTTCCCTTTGTACCTGTCCTACCCTCTCTTGAAGCCCTCCACTGTGCCCTCCTTCACCAGCCTCCCGGGCAGCGCCTTCCAAGGCTCCACCACCCTCTTAGTGAAATAATGCTTCCACGCCACCCCTGTAATTCCTCCAGCTTCCACTCATGCCCTAGTTGTCCCCCCCTTTAGCCTAAACAGCTACTTGGTTCCACTCTCAGTTATTCCTTTTACATACTTGAAGACCCCTATCATGTCTCCCCTGTCCCTCCTCTCCTCCAGTGTGTACAGCCCAAGCTCTTCCAGTCTCTCCTCATAGGGCCTCCCCTCCATGCCCTGAATCATCCTGGTTAGTCTCGGCTTTGCGCACACTCATTGCATGCTTGCACAGACAAGTTCATGCTGGTGTGTCTGTGAAGGGAAATAAGTGCGGCATGGCAGGATCCACAACCCTGATCAGTGGGGTAGAGTGGGGGACGGGGGAAGGGACCAAAACAAACAAAAAATATAATTGTTAAGAAGTATCTTATTTAAAAGAAGCCAACTCAGGCAGTTACATTTTAGAATAGTAACTCAGTGGATGGGTGGGCTGGGCCACCATGACATTTGGTGGCTGGGCTTAAATTCACATTGGAGCTCTAAAAACGAACACCAAGAGACCCTCACTCCCCTTTGAGATGAAATAAGTAAGTAGTCAATTCTGGCAGAAAGAAATGTTTATCATTTGTAATATTTGCTATGTAGGGGGAGAGGGTGTGCACTGAATGTTCTGTTTTAACTTATTTAAGATCACACCTGATGATTTCTACGCTACTACCAAGTCTCGTCTGTTTTGCAGTACATTGAGATTAACACCGGGTTAACAACAATGATCAAGTGCCTCTAAGTGTGTATACATTGTTTAGAAAGGCTGCACCCCAGACAGTGTGTCCTAGTTGTTGGAATGTGTGTGCTTATTACTCTTATTAAGATACTAGTGTTCGACTGTCCAGCAGAGTAAAACAGGAAGGGAGCTGTCAGAAAGAGATAAATTACACTGCTGATTCAGGACCCGTTAGCTATGATTCAAGACAAATGTTAAGGTTTAGACTCCAGTTGGTTTCTGCATCATTTTGTTGTTAAAAGAAGAGTTATAGTATATTAAAAAGGAACTCTCTTCACTGGCCAAAACATTTCATTTGGCATCAGCAGAGCTCTGTTACACAACATTTGACTTTTGAAGCTGGAGCCATTCATTTCTTTTTATTATTAAATGAGGTATGACAATCCCACAACCTCAGTGGGTGAAACATGTCGCATGACCATTGATTATGTTCTTATAACTGCACACCTTACATGGTAACAGACATCGTAACATAGTAATTTAAAGTTGGGAGGGACTCTAGGTCCATCAGATCTGCCCCGCCTCATAAGCTGGGCAGGATCAACAAGTGTACTGTACAGACATGTACAACTTTATAGGAATTTCCAACCCACCCTACAACCCAGGGTACCCAATGATTTCCTTGGTAAGCAGAAGTGTATCTAGGCTTACCCTGAAGGCTTGTACGGTCTTCCTGGAACTACACTTTTTTTTTTTTTACAACAAAATAGTTGAACAGAATGGTGCATCACCGGACTGCCTGGCTCTTCTGATGAAGAGTTTCAAGCAGTAATCAAGGGTCCTGGTCTGGGACCCTAATGTAGGCTCAACAAACGTTCTGATGTTAGAAAGGGACCAATCTAATATATGTATTGTACATGCACCTGTGGGAGGAGGTGGTTGAGATCTGAGGGTCTGATGTTAACTGTGAGGGGATCGCTCAGTGGTAGGAGCGTAGAATAAAAAATGATGGTGCCCTCAAGGCACCAGAGAGCCTAAGGGAGGATGCCAGACGTGGCACTGCTTGAACACATGTAAGAGCTACCGGTCTTCGCCTTGAGGCTCCAGCAATAAGGTTGCAGGTTTCCCAGCCCTGAACAGGTAGACCTTCTTTTACCATGCACCACTCACCATTCCCTTTTTTATTAGATCTGGTTCCAGCTGTTCTTTTTCTGAGGGATGCAGTTGAATGTTGAGCTTTTTGAGGGTCAAGGTTGCTTCGAGCAGGTTATTGAAATATTCAGGTTCTGTTTCAGTCTCTACGTGAATTCTGGCAGGGAAGCTCATCTGGGCATTGATCTGTTTAACCCTTAACTGTTTAACTATGCCTCACATTTGCTTCCGTTGCATCTGCACCAGGGTTGTGAAGTCATGATCGATTGTAATGAGGTGTCCCACATATTTGTTTTGTTTACTCTGCCAGGCTCTTTTTTTTTTTTTTTTTTTTTTTAAGCAAGCTCTCTTTGCTTGGGAAATGGAGAAACTTGGCAAAGATTGATTTCGGTTTGGCGTTCAGGCCCACTGGCTTGGGGCCCAGCACCCAGGGCACCCTGTCTATCTCAACATCTACTTCAGCTGGGAGTTGCAGGGCCTCTTTGAGCAACTCTTGTACAGATTCGATCACGTATGATACTTTGGGCTACCATAAATCCTAAAGGTATTCCGCCTTCCTTGTCCTTCTGCGTCATCAGTTTTTGTGGTCAGCTGTCTTTCCCTGGCCATCAGGTACAAAATCTGCCTCTCTTGTCCTTTGCTTGCTCTGGTTGAGTCTCAATGTCCCTAAAATTCAGAACACCCATGGAAAGATGACCTCAAAGCATTGTTTCACTTAGCTGTGCATCTCACTTCCTCCAGACATTAGGAACGTCCCAAAGCTGCTGTAAACAAGAAACTATCTTAAACATGCCACAGCTTTTAAATAGTGGCAAGACCGTCTTTCCCATAAAACATATACAGTAATTGTGTACTCCCAAATAAATGTATACTACCCAATGTGTCAGTGTACCTTAATGTGCTGTCCGGATCTTGCTTAGATTTATGTCAGTTCTAACACTGTACCTCTTATATGATTTATGCAACAATACCACTGTAGCAGGAATGTGTACAGGGCTTCTAGCCCTAACAATTGCATCCTATATAAAAATAAAGGTCTTTACTGCTAGGTCGCTGACTTTAGTTTCTGTTTGGTTGGTGCATTTTTCTATCGTCGAGTAGTCCTTTTTAAGAGCATTTAATGACTTTTTGATCCTTCCCACTATTGTTGCTGTTTGTTTTGTAGTGGCAGTGAGATTGGCGGTGGGGTCCAATTCATCCACTAGGCCCTCTTCTTCAACTGTTGTTGGTGCCGACTCTCGTCTACCTGCCTCTTTTTGCTCCATCTGTCTTCTTTCCACCGCCAGCACATTTCTTAACTTTTGGCTCAGTGTGGTCTTGGAGTACCTTCTACTTATCCTCATCTTTGTTTGTCATGCTGGGGAGTTCAGTTTGAGCGGGATGCTTTCAGATTTCTATTAGCCAAGATGCAGAGTCAAAATAGTCAGATGGCCATGTAGATACTGACGTCACTGGAAGTCTCCCTTATTAACATTCCTAATCCAATAAATGGCCTCCTCACATCTTCAGAATGTGTGCTCCCCATCTCAGATAGGACAACAGTCCGCTCCTTCTAGCTGCAGTGCTTGGCTTTGGATCACACTTGTCTGACCTGTTTAGCAGGCAGATTGCCTTACCTACACGAACATTGTGGTCTGGCAATGCCCCTCCAGCTCTCCTGCTACTTTTACAATGCAATCTTTATGAGTCCAGCCTTCTTACCAATCTACATAGCCTTTTAATTTCCCCTCGCTGGCAGGTCATGACTCATGTATAGCTGGGCAAACTCCATGGATATGACTTCCACAAAATTATTACAAAATTGCACAATTTTTCAAAAACTCACGAAATTTGACTTAAGTACTGATGTTATTTTGTAATTTTTTTGGCTGCTTTTAAGCAAGAGATTAAATGGTTTACACACAACCTCCTTTTTAGGGTCTATGAAACTGCCAAACTTGGTAACATTGCATTCTCTGGTTTTTAAGTTACAGGGGGTTATAATTTTGCAGCTTACAAACATGCAGAATTTTAGTTGAAAATGTCCAGTTGTTTGCCTGCTTATAACTCAGCTCCTTAAAAAGCTAGAAATCTGAAGCTTGATATATACACACACACACACACACACACACACACACACAGGGTATGGCTCTGCAAATGTGTCACATTTTGTGAAATCTGAATTAGTGTTTTTGAAGATTGAATTTTGGCAGAAGTTCATGAAATTTTTGTTGAAATTCTGTAACATTTAATCAGAAATGTAATTTTACCTGAATACTGCCAGCGGATGTTAACTCTCACACAGCCCTAGTCATATTGTGAACCAGTGCTTGTGGTAAGATTCAAACTCATCATCTCCCGTTATTAGTGCTATAACCACAAGGTAATACTGCTTTCACAGATGTTCTACAGGCAAGCCGTTGTGTTAAAATATTTTAATATATGGATAAAGAATTTAATACACTCAAAAAGCATACAAAAAAATGTGTTAATACCACTGCACCTCCACTGTTAATAGTACTGTCAATCGGTGTTAACAGTACTGTCAGTCATTGTTAATACTATCGTTCCACAGCTCAACTATAGTATTAACACTGGTACCAAACAGCATTAGAGCCCAGAAAGTTGCTGTCTAGCCTCATGTCGCCCTAAGCGTGCCTCCCAGTTGGCCGATTTTCATGAGTGGGCGGGCAGAACATTTTGAAAAATATGGCGGCCATCTCTCACTTAGCAAGAGATTATCTTCCGATGAGTCTTCCCTGTTTTTTTTTTTCTCTTCCTGCTCGAAATAAAATCATCTGGCTGATCCTGCATTCTTTCACAAGTGAAAAGGTAAGAGTGCCTTTTCTCAAAACAAACTGTTTGCACTTGAGACCAAGAGGAGCACTGAGGAGAAGAGTGAGACGGTTGGCCACAACAAAGTCCTCACAGCAGCGGCCGACCACCGCTTCCAAATGAAATCAGATCCATATATTAAAAAAAAAAACAGATATGTAAGTATCTATTTCAGGGCTGTAATCCTGATCTGAGGTTTTGGGGACTTTGGGAACATCTCGAGCTTCACTCTCGAGGTTCCAAGTCCCCAAAACCTATCAATGGGATTACTGCCTTGTAACAGATACTTACGTATCTATTATTCTATTTTTGTTGGTTTCCTCTGAAGAAGCCTGTGGTGAGGGAATCTTTTTCCCAAAATACTTCTTACAAGATTTCTCTTAAAACGTGAATTTCCTCTTCCCTCTTCTCCACTGAATTTTTACATCTGGAAATAGGAAGCCAGACAGAGCAGTCCACAAGGAACTCAGACATGTGTCACTATTGACTTTGTTGCTGTTCAAAGGTCAGAAGTCACGAGAACCCTACTTAACCATATTGTAGGTTGAACTTTAGGCTGGCATTTTATGAACACTAGTGTCTCTGTTCAGTTTCATTTTATTTAAAGGGCTATAATGCCTGTTATTTTTATAACTATTGGTTATAGAGCAGCCATCCCCTCTCTAAAAATTGAATAACAGCAAAAAACTACTGCTAGCCCCAACGACATTATAAGGAGCAGATGTACGAATGTAACCCCTAGATGGCGCTATCCCAGGGGCTACTACCCCTGCCTGATTTGCCACTAACAGGTTGAGGGGCCTGGATCCAATGGCGGGTGCCTCCACCCAGAGGTCAGGGTTTGCAATAGTTAAACTAACTTGGTCACAGCCCTCTGGGACACTGCAACCCCTTTCTTCCCACTAGTGGCCCACACAATATATCAGAATTACCTTCACAGTATACACTTACCCCCAGGTCTGGTTCCGCACTGGGACCTCCTGTGAAATGAGATACAGTGCAACAATCACAGTACAGTACTTTAACATAGACAAATACCTCAGGCAGTATAACTTTGCTGAAACAAGCAGCTCTGATTTATTTAGGGGATATAACAAGGACAGGGGAAATCAGGTTAATTAGCTTATCACTCTAATAATCTACTCTATGGCTCTGTGCACAGGCCTATCCCTATCAGTTACTGTCCCTGGGTACCCAAGCCCTAGTGGCTAGTCAAACCGTGGCAGCTGGTAGGGCCTTTCACACAGAGAAAGGAGAATTAAACAGTCAGCAGTACAGTAATTCCATTTGGATTTAATGTGGCAATTCAACAGGGCGACCCTGAATTAGTACTCACGACCTCCAAATAAGATAGGGTCCTTCAATGTCAGCAGGGCTCACTTGAGGTACACAAACCTCTTCACACATCCATATAAAAGAAAGCACTAACAGGCAGGCTGCATCTGTATCCCTCGCAATTACTGCACAATACCGGGAGAACACACAGCAGATTCAGTTCCTGACAGACCGAGTGCAATTTTCAGCAATTCCTCCAGTCTTCTACAGGGTGAGCCTGGTTTCTACTCTTCAGAGATCCTTTGATTCTTTTCACAGGATAGATTCAGTCCTAACAAGCTGTTACAAAGCTGCAGACCGAACTCTGGGCCTTACACACGTTTTGACTAAAACTGCACACTGAAAAAGCAGGGCTCCTTCCTTCTTCACTGCCAAAGCTCAACTGAAACTCCAACCGAAAACCGGCTCTTCCTTTGAGTTCCTCCCAGTTCTTGACTGGATTGGCTGTCACCACAATAGACTGCTGCTGTTGGTCCAAAAAGGCACTGAAGTCTAAACTACATCTCCCAGAGTCACTGCCCATACAATCCTCTTGTGGCTGGCTCAGATTATGAGTCCAAGTTCTGATTCGTCCAAGGCACCATTTTAGAGCTAGCTTACCCCACACTGATTGGTCCAGTTCAGCAGTTCAAAACTAGAATGGGAACTAGCAGACACAGTTCTGACTGCAAAGAAAGCAGGTTAGACAAACTGTAATTTCATTATTACTGTAAATGATTTCTGGCAAACAGTTACATCTTTCAGATAGGTTCCCTTTGCACTCCTAGTGACTGCAAAATGAAGTGAATTGGCAGCAGCTCGAGTGGTACTCAGAGAAGCACACAGTCCCCCATACAACTAATTATGTCTGCAAGCAGACAGCTCTTAAAGAGACAGTACCAGAGGTTCTAAAACACTCACTGATAAATGGCTTAAACGCCAACACCATTCAGGCTTGGAGCATTCAAGCAAGCTCCTGGAAGTCTTTTGGGAACCCCCATTTGCAGGGGGTTACACCCTTCCTGGCCTGGGAAAGCTTGGCGTCCGGCGTCAAGCAAGTACCCCATAAGTTTCAACTGCAACCATATACATTTGCATTAGGCTCGCACATGTAATCATCAGTCAATATATCATTTTACCAAGAACACATTTCTGAAACATTGCAGTATCGTCACTCTTTACAAGTATTACATACACATTGTACCATAACTCAAGTTATTACCTCTTGTACATGAAACCTGAAGAGAGGGGCCCTTCCCTATCAGTTACCTTGGGGCTGGATGGGCTAGGCACCATACTTAGAGGGCAACACAAGTAACTTGGAGTTAGCACTGATGCTCAGTTTGGGCAATGAGCTCGGGACACATACACTCCTTTATGGACAACATTGAGAGGCAAGTCCACAGGCCTCCCAAGTGAATCATAACTGAGGTGCACACAGGCTTTACAGCTCGACCAGTCTTTCTAGGGGGAACTGTTATAGTCTCTGCACTCTGAGCCTCATTTTCAGCATTGTCCTCACTTGTCAGGGGAGTCTCCATGGGGTAGAGAGGCTAGAACTTGGGGCACTTTCAGCTCCAGGAGTTACAGTTTCTGGAGTCCACAACATTTGGCTCAGCATGGAGAGCTTCTTGACACTGCATGATCATCTAGTTTGCCCACTACAATGTGAGGGAGATGGTGCCATCTGTCAGCAATCTTGTGCTTGCCATGCAGTCCCAGATTTCTTAGCACACCGATCTCCTCCTGGAGTTCCTGTGCTTTCACCTTTATCATACCTTCTTTGTTGGCCAGATTTCTTTTGGCAGCCATGGTTTAAGCCAGTTGGTACTCATGAGTTAGCTGGGCCTTTAACCTTGCACATACTCTAAATAGTTGTCAGCTTGAACCCCATCAGGAGAGACCCCAAACACACATCTACTGGTAGTCGAGCTTCTTCCAAACATCAGGCGGTAGGGGAGAATCCAGTGGCATCACTTTTGTACAGTTATAAGCATGTACCAGGTGCTAATTTGTTGGCTCCATCCAGGCTTGTCCTTTGGGTGCAGGGTGCTGCAGCATATCTAGCAAAGTGCCGCTGAAACGCTCAGGCTGTGGTCCCCTGGGGTGGTAAGGAGTGGTTCTGGATTTCACTCCCACAGAGAAGCATCTCTTTGATCAGACGACTCTCAAAGTCTCTCCTTGATCAGAATGGATTCTTTGTGGAGCCCCATAGTGAACAAAAGTTTTCAAGTACTGGCCACAGTGGATGCTTTCTGGTCTTGGTGGGGAAAGCTTGGGCATATCTCGTGAAATGGTCAGTGACCACCAGCACATTACTGATATTTCTTTGATCTGACTCAAACTCAGAAAATCACACAGACCAGCTCCATGGTGCACTGGTGGTGATGTTAACAAGGGGCAGACCTCTGGGGCAAAGCTTTCCTCTTAAGCAGCGATACAAGTTCAATGTGTTGCTCACATCAGCCCCATCTTAGGCGAGTAGAATCTGGATCTCACCAAGTCAAGTGTTCTGTTCATACGAGTGCCCCATGTGGTTGTGCAAGGACCTCAGTACTGGAGTCTCGAAGGCAGTGGGCAGCACTAGTTGTTGTTTGTCTACTTGTCCCCTCTGTCTACTGTTTCTCTGTATAACAGTTTATTGATCAGTTTCAACTTTAGACCTTCTTTTTATGTGTGCAGTTCTCAAATCAGTGGGCGTAATTTGGACACGTCTTTTCCTGCACAGGGGGCTTCTAAAGCTGCTTTGATCATGGGATCGCGGGATTGAGCCGCCGAATACTGTCATTGTCCAGCTGAGGCAGTGCACCTAATGTCTATTGCAGAAAAGTGGCAATAAGCATGTGGTATGCAATTCTCAGAGGTCCCAAGCAATCCACCATGCAGTCCACTGGCGTCCGTGGTACTTGTTCCTCCCTGTCAAACTTCGGCAGAGTGCCCGAATGTCAGGTTCTGCCAATCGGACCCAATCATTCTGGGAACAGGCCTCCGGAGAGAGCATCAGCACCTATGTGGTGTTCACCTGCTCGCATTCGAGAGCATAGTCATACGTAGATAATGCAGAAAGCCACCTATGGCCAGTGGCATCCAACTTAGCTAAGGTCTGCACATAGGTCAAAGTGATTATTTCAGTTTACTAGTATTTTAGGCCCCATACAAGTACTCATGGAATTGGTCAATAGCGCACTTCAAAGCTAGGAACTCTAACTTATGTACAGGATAGTTTTCTTCGATGTGATCAGTCATCGGCAAAGGCCACTGGTCTCAGGCCATTTTCGTGTTCTTGGTACAACACGTTGCCTAACCCTTGCATGCTAGCATCAGTGTGCAGGACGGGCATTTTCTTGGATCGGCACAGGCCAGCACTGAGAGCATGGGTAGTTAGATATATGATCTTGAAAGCAGTCTCATTAATCAGGAGTCCAGCGGGCCCCAAATACTTCACTGGATGAAATACACTTTTCAGTCTTGAGGGACGCTGACTTTTGGTATTTTTGTGGGTTGGGGGATACCTTGAGTGAGGTTAAGTGAGGCGGATCACTCTTGAATAGTCCTTGATGAAGCTACTGATAATAACCACAGAATCCCAGGAATCTTTTGCAGTTCTTTAGATTTTGGGCTGTGGCTGTGTGGTCAAGGCCTCAACTTTACTGTGGTCGGTCTTCATTCCTCGGTGGATACTATGTGTCCCACATACTTTACTGATGTTTGAAAGAATTGAGGCACTTATCAATGGACAGTTTAAGGCCAAAGTCCTCCAGTCGGTCCAATACCTTAAATCTGCTCTCATGTCTCCAGTGAGCGCTGCCAAACACAATAACATCATCTAGGTATACCAGGCACTCTAGTAAGTTCATGTCCCCACTGCACGCTCCATCAATCGTTGAAAAGTGGCTGGGCACCTGAAACCTTGAGGCATCCCTCATGAATTCATAGAAGCCATGACAGATAAAGGCCAGCTCTCACGGTCCCTCAAATATCAATCTGGTAGACCCACTCATGAGATCCAGCACAGAGAACCACTTGCTCCCTGCTTAGGCAGTCAAAGCATCCTGAATGCGGCATTGTGTACTGATCAGGATAGTCTGCCGGTTTATAGCGATAATCCACACAATATCCTTACTGTTCCATTCTTTTCCTCATCACCACAATGGGGAAGCATATGGGCTTCTGGATTCTTGTATTACACCATCAGCATAACATCTCTTGCATGCCGCCTCACATCATCTATGTCAGCAGGTGCCAGGCGTCGAGACCTTCACCTAAATGGTCTTCGGCATGCAGTCGATATGTGTGCTCAGCTCCTTGCACCATCCTACATCCCATTCCTTTAAAGAAAACACCTGGTCTCTCTGGGCAAGCTTCTCACTGATCCTCACTTTCCATTCAGCTGGCAGCGGGAGTCGGCAAATCAAACAAGTCAGGCATTACTCTGTCATTCTTCCTTGAACTCTTGCTGCTGGTAGCACTGGTGTCTGCACAATGCACATTAGCCAGGATGCAACCCTGTTTACCGGATGTCTCTTTCAGACACATCATGAATTTGACCATTACCCTTCTGGCATAAGCATGGGCTCTAGCGTAAAAATACTTCAGGCTTGACCAGCAGTCCCTCTGGCAATTTTTCCATCGCCTGGTGCATCCAACATTAATATTTTATTGTTAACATCCTTTCTGATACGGACCTCTCCTGTAAGGTACACTGGGCATTTGGCGCAGGATCAGAGACTCAGGATCCTTCTTCCATACACCTGCCCGGGTTCCTCTGGTTCTGTTTTTTCAGCATCTCTGTGCCTCAGGCCTTTAATTAAAGCTGGAACTCTTAAAGCTCTACTAGTCTTTGACCCCTGTTTTTCATAACACAACTGTGCCAGCCTTCCCGAACATATGAGCATTTGTTCCAATCAACAAAGGGACACCATCATACAGTCCAGTGGGGGACACACTAAGGCTAGGGTCTCTACTTGTTCGACCACTCCAGCCACGGAGGTGGGGAAAGACAGCCAAATTGGATATACCCGGAATAGGGTAGGCCTTCTCACTTAACCCCCATACATGCAGTCCTTCTAATGGTTGTAAGAGTCACGTCTGACAAATGCTTCTGATACCAATCCTGGAACATAATTGTCACTTGGGGCCACTGTCTAATACAGCTCTTGTAGACACTCCATTCACCTTTACAGTGGTCTCCATGGAGGGACCCATATTCTGGACCAGTCTAGAGAGGCGGTAGTGGGGCCTGGGCAACTGACCTTGCCACAAAAGGACGTGAATTAGCATTTTGGTGCCCTCACTGGGATCATGTCGTGCACCTCTTAGCCACTGATTTCTTCTCAGAGCTCTCCTTGTAGCCTATATGCAACTTTGTCAGTGTCTTTTGGGGACTGGCATTTCTTTTCATGTGCCCATCTTTCCCACAATTATAGCAAAACATACTTTCTGGAGTTTGAGCTGGCGAGGCGCCACACTGGGAGCCAGGGTGGGGTATTACTAACTGGAAACCTGGGTGCCATCTCTGTCTGTGGCGTGATAAGCATTTGGAGACATCTCGTCAGTTTCTCCACTTCCATGGTCAAGGAATTGAGTTTGGAGCTGTTATCAGCAGGAGATACATGGGTGGTACCCCCACCCCCATAGCAGATGCAGTCGGATATAGGTCAGGCCTGCATTAGTTGCAGGCGTATCATAAAGGGACTGTTTTTGAATTCCGTGATCTCTCTCAACAGTTCGCCCCATTGTGGCATATCTTTTCCTTGTCAGAGCACTCATTGACTGTCAACCTCTGCCCCTGAACTTCACTTGATGGGTCACCCTCAGTCACTGGTCGTAGCCAACAGCTGTTGGTGCAGGTACCTCCCGAGGTCGCCTTTTCTCAACTCCTCGAATTTCTCTCATTAACTCATCATAGGAGGGTGGGATTCCAGCTCGGTTTGCCAGGCGTAACTGAAGCAACAGCAGTTCTGAGAAGGGGCAGACTTAAGGATTCTGTCCAGTCTGGTTCGGTCCAGTTCAATCGCTGGCAAACTACCCTTTCTGAGGCATTCTTGCAACAATTTTTCCAGCCGGGAGACATACACAGACAACAACTCCCTTGGTACTGTTGTGCATTTCTTACTCTCCACCATAGGTCCTCATCAGAATCTGGGCTCCCATAACATTCTCCAAGGCCTCAAGATAGGCCTGTGCAGTCGCTCTCAGGGTTACTGACCCGCTTAGCACGGATGGTAGCCAGGCAGGACCTCGGAGGCTCTCACTAACCCTCTTCGCTTTTCGCCTTCCCGAGCATTGCCATTCTAGCACTTGGGGGCAACATAGTCTATCCAGGTCTCCCAGTCATCACTCCCTTGGGGTGTGGAGGAGGAGTGCCAGAAGATCCTCAACCTTCGGTGGAGAGTCGTGACTAATGGCAGGTGCAGAAATAGGAGTCTGCATTGGTTCAGCCACCCACGGCACTGGAGCAGGAGAGAGGTGTTGAGGAGGAACACCCCAGGTGGCAAGAATAGTTTCTTCAAGTCTCCACAGTTTTCCCCTCCCAGCAACCATTCAGCAAATTTCTCCTCAAAAGTTTCAGATAGTGGTGGGGCTGATTCCCCGGGTCTTTACTGTCCTTAGTTATCACTCTCCAAGCAGTGAGGGCTCCCTCTGGGTAATGGTCTGTGGCATTCTGGAGCTATCTATGGGATCCTTAAACTCTACTAGGGCCAGGAAAGTGTGGGTGAGCAGATTAGCATGCTGACCCACCACCACAGGGTTTTGTAAACCTTCCACCTTGAAAAGTACTCCCTGCACAGTGTCGTATGATACCCAGGGGATGTCCAGGATAAGCATAGCATTTTGGGATTTATCTCTCCCAGTACACCACTCCACCAGCCGGTGCACAGCCACTTCTGTCGGGTACCATTTTTTCTTAACAGTGGTTCAGTAATATGGCCACTAGAGGACACAATCCCAGCGGTGCCTCCAAGATGTAACCCTAGATGGCGCTATCCAGGGCTACTACCCTGCCTGATTTGCCACTAACAGGTTGAGGGCCTGGATCCAATGGCGGTGCCCACCCAGAGGTCAGGGTTTGCAATAGTTAAACTAACTTGGTCACAGCCCTCTGGGACACTGCAACCCCCTTTCTTCCCACTAGTGGCCCACACAATATATCAGAATTACCTTCACAGTATACACTTACCCCCAGGTCTGGTTCCGGCACTGGGACCTCCTGTGAAATGAGATACAGTGCAACAATCACAGTACAGTACTTTAACATAGACAAATACCTCAGGCAGTATAACTTTGCTGAAACAAGCAGCTCTGATTTATTTAGGGGATATAACAAGGACAGGGGAAATCAGGTTAATTAGCTTATCACTCTAATAATTCATTTATGGCTCTGTGCACAGGCCTATCCCTATCAGTTACTGTCCCTGGGTACCCAAGCCCTAGTGGCTAGTCCAAACCGTGGCAGCTGGTAGGGGCCCTTTCACACAGAGAAAAGGAGAATTAAACAGTCAGCAGTACAGTAATTCCATTTGGATTTAATGTGGCAATTCAACAGGGAGCGACCTGAATTAGTACTCACGACCTCCAAATAAGATAGGGTCCTTCAATGTCAGCAGGGCTCACTTGAGGTACACAAACCTCTTCACACATCCATATAAAAGAAAGCACTATACCAGGCAGGCTGCATCTGTATCCCGATCGCAATTACTGCACAATACCGGGAGAACACACAGCAGATTCAGTTCCTGACAGACCGAGTGCAATTTTCAGCAATTCCTCCAGTCTTCTACAGGGTGAGCCTGGTTTCTACTCTTCAGAGATCCTTTGATTCTTTTCACAGGGCCAGTTCAGTCCTAACAAGCTGTTACACAAGCTGCAGACCGGAACTCTGGGCCTTACACGCTTTGACTAAAACTGCACACTGAAAAAGCACAGGGCTCCTTCCTTCTTCACTGCCAAAGCTCAACTGAAACTCCAACCGACAAACCGGGCTCTTCCTTTGAGTTCCTCCCAGTTCTTGACTGGATTGGCTGTCACTCACAATAGACTGCTGCTGTTGGTCCAAAAAGGCACTGAAGTCTAAACTACATCTCCCAGAGTCACTGCCCATACAATCCTCTTGTGGCTGGCTCAGATTATGAGTCCAAGTTCTGATTCGTCCAAGGCACCATTTTAGAGCTAGCTACCCACACTGATTGGTCCAGTTCAGCAGTTCAAAACTAGAATGGGAACTAGCAGACACAGTTCTGACTGCAAAGAAAGCAGGTTAGACAAACTGTAATTTCATTATTACTGTAAATGATTTCTGGCAAACAGTTACATCTTTCAGATAGGTTCCCTTTGCACTCCTAGTGACTGCAAAAATGAAGTGAATTGGCAGCAGCTCGAGTGGTACTCAGAGAAGCACACAGTCCCCCCCCATACAAACTAATTATGTCTGCAAGCAGACAGCTCTTAAAGAGACAGTACCAGAGGTTCTAAAAACACTCACTGATAAATGGCTTAAACGCCAAACACCATTCAGGCTTGGAGCATTCAAGCAAGCTCCTGGAAGTCTTTTGGGAACCCCCATTTGCAGGTGGATTACACGAACATATATGAATATGCCAGCAGATAAAAGCTTTATGGTCTGTCGAGTCTGCTCAAGTGTGCAGGTCCCCTCTGTGTCTACAGAGACACCTGCTCCCCTCCCCAAATCCCCTCTGACTCTCCTCAAGTCCCTCTCCCTCTCTCTCTCTCTCTTCCCCCCTCCTTCACAAGCAACTTTCCCTTCACTCTGTCCCATCCTCTCTTGAAGCTAGCCATCATTTTGAGAGTGACCACTTCCTCTGGCAACTTGCTGCACTTGGCCACTACCCTCTCAGGTAAAAAGTGCCTCCTCATCTCTCTCCTGAATCTTCCCCCCTGCCTCCTTTCGTCTGTGCCCCCTTGTGCAGCTGTTCCCACTAGAGATGAAGAGCTCTCAGTGCTCACCCTATTAATACTTTTAAGGTACTTGAAGGTCTCAGTCATGTCTCCCTCTCCCTTCTGTCCTCATGAGAGTACATGTTGAGCCCCTTGGGCCTCTCTTCGTAGTTGTTACCCTTTTGGACCTGGAATATCTTAGTCGCCCTTTTCTGGACTGTCTCCAGCAAGTTAACATCTTTCTTAAGATAAGAGCACCAATACTGGATACTGTACTCTAGCTGCAGCCTCACCAGTGACCTGTACAGCGGTAGTATGACCTCTGCCTTCCTGCTGGTAATCTCATGGCTATGCAGTCCAGCATCTGATTTGCTTTTGCTACTGCTGTCCTGCAGTGTGCCAAGTGTTTCAGGTCACTCGTTATGATAACCCCACTCCTTTTTTTCCCTCTGACTTGGTTACCTGCAAATCAGTCAATCAGTATTTGATCTCTGGGTTTTTCACCCTGAGGTACATAACTTTACACTTTTTATTGTTGATTCCCAGTTGCCAAATGCCAGATCTCTTTTCTGACCTAGTCGGGTCTTCCCTGAGTTCCTATCTCCACTCCTCCCTGTCCACCCTCCCACAGAGCTTTGTGTTATCAATGAACAGGCAGATTTTACCTTTGATCCCGTCCGCTACCTCACTGGTGAAGATGTTAAACACAGGACCTAGCACCGAGCCTTGTGGGACCCCCCTGGTCACTGGCCTTGCTTCTGAGATGTGCAGTTTACTGTCAACAGACTCATTACTGCATCTAGGGAAACATGTTTGTGTTTGTTGTGGGTGTTTACATTGTTTAAGCAGCGGTAGATGTTGCTGGCGGGGGATAAGGGTAGGGGATGGGGGGGGGATCTGAGTGACCCAGGACACAGTGCCACCAGGGAAAACTAAGGACAGGGGTGTACAGAGAAGCAGTTCAGGGAGGGGAGACACACAGCTCATAGCTGTGAGCATGCCCATTGCATGCACTTACAGTAAGTTGATGCCAGCGTCTTGGGGGTGGGAGCATGGAAAATGCAGGCAGGGACAGGATGACTAGTTTCTGCCCCATGGTATGATCTGGCTTTGCAGTAGCTATCTGCCCAACAAAGACCAGCTCCTCCACTGACATCAAACTTTGGAGGTGGGATCGTGGCCCTCCAAAGGCCTTCGCCGTGAGGGGTCACATGGTGCCAGCAAGGTAAGCTGATATCTGGGGTTTGGGTCAGCTGAAGGGGCTGAGCAGTGGCCACAGGGGGATGGGCACAAATGGGGGCTGGGACTGGATGCAAAAAGTCTGATCTCCAAAAAAGCAGCAGCAGCTGTTAAACATTTATTTATATAGCTCGTTATGCACCCCTGTGCTAGTGCCGCCTCCAATGTTGACTCCTTCTGTTTATTTTTGTTTCCAAATCTGTTTGCATGATTCCATCTTTAATTTTATGTTTACCATGTTAGAGCTTGTTTTGTGGGGCCAGCCCAGTGGTACTGAGGGTTGAGGCACTGGACTCCACACCTCATGCCACGCCAGCGACCCGGGTTCGGTAACTAGCCCGGTGCGCCGGGGGTCGGCAGGGGAGGGAAGAGATTGAGCATCCAGAGGACTGCTGTCTCTTCTCTGGGGAGGGATGGGGATGCGACCGCTCACGGAGTGACCTCTGGCGGTGGCTGGAGGTAGCCCAAAGTAACATAACATATTAACATACTAAAAGCCAGCAGAATAGACCAAATGGTGAGTCTTGTCTGCTTGAAAGCCAGCAACCTAATGGCTGCTCGCCTTACCACCCCCCTAGCCCCCAAGAGGGTCTTCATTTGTTTCAGTTTCCCCTTGTACCTGTCCCACCCCTTCTTGAAGCCCTCTACTGTACCCTCTTCCACCAGCTTCCCAAGCAGCGCATTGCACGGCTCCACTACCCTCTCAGTGAAAAAATGCTTCCTACACTCTCCCCTCCAGCTTCCAATAATGGCCCCTGGTTGTTCCCCCCCTTCTTTAACCTAAACAGCTCCTTGGTTCCACTCCTGGTTATTCCCTTTACATACATGAAAACCTCTATCATGTCTCCCCTATTACTCCTCTCCTCCAGTGAGTAAAGCCCAAGCTCTTTCAGTCTCTCCTCATAAGGCCTCCCCTCCATGCCCTGAAACATCCTGGTTGGTCTCCTCTGAACCTTCTTCAGCAGTACTATATCTTTCTTCAGATGAGGTCTCCAGAACTGTACACAGTACTCCAGTAGCATCGTGGCGTATGCCTGAGGGTGGAGCCGCGGCAGCATGTTGCCTTGACAGACGGGCTCCACAGGGGATTTACTAGTAAATGCCCTCCCCTCCTCCTTCCGATAGGCAAAGGCACCTCCCGCCCAAGGACCACACTCCCAGAAGTCGGATGCGGCTCTCTCCTCGCCCCTCATCCTCGGCCCGGATCTCAATACTATGAGAAAGAGTGCCCTGGGCGGGGGTGGCCCTTCCTCGGAGAGTAGACCCAGGGAGTGGAGATGAGTCGGGTAACGCAGGCAGGTAGCATCCATTGAATGGAAGGTCACTGGAGAGAGTTCAGTGGGATATAAGGAAGGGGTGGGGAAAAAATAGAGTTCAAAAAAAAAAAAAAGATCTTGTTTTGTGACCCAGAGTAGGCCCTGATATCCTCGGTGTCCCATAAGGTCAGGAAGTAGTTCCAAGGCATGGAGGGAGAACGATACTGGTGGTATCCATTGCTTTTGTTCCGGCAATGTGCCCAGAACAAAATTGCAAGCAGTGTCGGCGACTACACTCCTTTGATGTGCACTGTGACTGAGTCCCTTACTCACAGCTGTTGGGCATCTGCGATAGGGTTTACATCCTGATGGCAGGTGAGGGGGTTCGTAATCTGCGATAGGGTTTACATCCTGATGGCAGGTGAGGGGGTTCGTAATCTGCGATAGGGTTTACATCCTGATGGCAGGTGAGGGGGTTCGTAATCTGCGATAGGGTTTACATCCTGATGGCAGGTGAGGGGGTTCACAGTCTGTGATAGAGTTTACATCCTGATGGCAGGTGAGGGGGTTCACAATCTGCAATAGGGTTTCATCCTGATGGCAGGTGAGGGGGTTCACAATCTGCGACAGGGTTTACATCCTGATGGCAGGTGACGGGGTCCACAGTCTGCGATAGGGTTTACATCCTGATGGCAGGTGACGGGGTTCACAGTCTGCAATAGGGTTTCATCCTGATGGCAGGTGACGGGGTTCACAATCTGCAATAGGGTTTCATCCTGATGGCAGGTGAGGGGGTTCACAGTCTGCAATAGGGTTTCATCCTGATGGCAGATGAGGGGGTTCACAATCTGCAATAGGGTTTACATCCTGATGGCAGGTGAGGGGGTTCACAGTCTGCAATAGGGTTTCATCCTGATGGCAGGTGAGGGGGTTCACAATCTGCAATAGGGTTTCATCCTGATGGCAGATGAGGGGGTTCACAATCTGCAATAGGGTTTCATCCTGATGGCAGGTGAGGGGGTTCACAATCTGCAATAGGGTTTCATCCTGATGGCAGGTGAGGGGGTTCACAATCTGCGATAGGGCATCCTGATGGCAGGTGACGGGGTTCACAATCTGCAATAGGGTTTCATCCTGATGGCAGGTGAGGGCGTTCACAATCTGCAATAGGGTTTACATCCTGATGGCAGGTGAGGGGGTTCACAATCTGCAATAGGGTTTCATCCTGATGGCAGATGAGGGAGTTCACAATCTGCAATAGGGTTTACATCCTGATGGCAGGTGAGGGGGTTCACAATCTGCAATAGGGTTTCATCCTGATGGCAGGTGAGGGGATTCACAATCTACAATAGGGTTTCATCCTGATGGCAGATGAGGGGGTTCACAATCTACAATAGGGTTTACATCCTGATGGCAGGTGAGGGGGTTCACAGTCTGCTACAGGGTTTACATCCTGATGGCAGGTGAGGGGGTTCACAGTCTGCGATAGGGTTTACATCCTGATGGCAGGTGAGGGGGTTCACAGTCTGCGATAAGGTTTACATCCTGATGGCAGGTGAGGGGGTTCATAGTCTGCAACAGGGTTTACATCCTGATGGCAGGTGAAGGGGTTCACAGTCTGTGATAGGGTTTACATCCTGATGGCAGGTGAGGGGGTTCACAGTCTGCGATAGGGTTTACATCCTGATGGCAGGTGAGGGGGTTCACAATCTGCGATAGGGTTTACATCCTGATGGCAGGTGAGGGGGTTCACAATCTGCGATAGGGTTTATACCCTGATGGCAGGTGAGAGGGTTCACAGTCTGCGATAGGGTTTCATCCTGATGGCAGGTGAGAGGGTTCACAGTCTGCGATAGGGTTTCATCCTGATGGCAGGTGAGGGGGTTCACAGTCTGCAATAGGGCATCCTGATGGCAGGTGAGGGGGTTCACAATCTGCAATAGGGTTTACGTCCTGATGGCAGGTGATGGGATTCACAGTCTGCAATAGGGTTCACATCCTGATGGCAGGTGACGGGGTTCACAGTCTACTTATAGGGTTTACATCCTGATGGCAGGTGAGGGGTTCACAATCTGCAATAGGGTTTCATCCTGATGGCAGGTGAGGGGTTCACAATCTGCAATAGGGTTTACATCCTGATGGCAGGTGAGGGGGGTTCGCAGTCTGTGATAAGGTTCACATCCTGATGGCAGGTGAGGGGGTTCACAATCTGCGATAGGGTTTACATCCTGATGGCAGGTGTGGGGGTTCACAATCTGCGATAGGGTTTACATCCTGATGGCAGGTGAGGGGGTTCACGATCTGCGATAGGGTTTACATCCTGATAGCAGGTGAGGGGGTTCATAATCTGCGATAGGGCTTACATCCTGATGGCAGGTGAGTGGGTTCACAGTCTGCGATAGGGTTTACATCCTGATGGCAGGTGAGGGGGTTCACAGTCTGCAATAGGGTTTCATCCTGATGGCAGGTGAGGGGGTTCACAGTCTGCAATAGGGTTTCATCCTGATGGCAGGTGAGGGGGTTCACAATCTGCAATAGGGTTTCATCCTGATGGCAGGTGAGGGGGTTCACAATCTGCGATAGGGTTTACATCCTGATGGCAGGTGAGGGGGTTCACAGTCTGCGATAGGGTTTACATCCTGATGGCAGGTGAGGGGGTTCACAATCTGCGATAGGGTTTACATCCTGATGGCAGGTGAGGGGGTTCACAATCTGCGATAGGGTTTATACCCTGATGGCAGGTGAGAGGGTTCACAGTCTGCGATAGGGTTTCATCCTGATGGCAGGTGAGAGGGTTCACAGTCTGCGATAGGGTTTCATCCTGATGGCAGGTGAGGGGGTTCACAGTCTGCAATAGGGCATCCTGATGGCAGGTGAGGGGGTTCACAATCTGCAATAGGGTTTACGTCCTGATGGCAGGTGATGGGATTCACAGTCTGCAATAGGGTTCACATCCTGATGGCAGGTGACGGGGTTCACAGTCTACGATAGGGTTTACATCCTGATGGCAGGTGAGGGGGTTCACAATCTGCAATAGGGTTTCATCCTGATGGCAGGTGAGGGGGTTCACAATCTGCAATAGGGTTTACATCCTGATGGCAGGTGAGGGGGGGGGTTCGCAGTCTGTGATAAGGTTCACATCCTGATGGCAGGTGAGGGGGTTCACAATCTGCGATAGGGTTTACATCCTGATGGCAGGTGTGGGGGTTCACAATCTGCGATAGGGTTTACATCCTGATGGCAGGTGAGGGGGTTCACGATCTGCGATAGGGTTTACATCCTGATAGCAGGTGAGGGGGTTCATAATCTGTGATAGGGTTTACATCCTGATGGCAGGTGAGTGGGTTCACAGTCTGCGATAGGGTTTACATCCTGATGGCAGGTGAGGGGGTTCACAGTCTGCAATAGGGTTTCATCCTGATGGCAGGTGAGGGGGTTCACAGTCTGCAATAGGGTTTCATCCTGATGGCAGGTGAGGGGTTCACAATCTGTAATAGGGTTTCATCCTGATGGCAGGTGAGGGGTTCCAATTCAAGTATAGGGTTTACATCCTGATGGCAGGTGAGGGGGTTCACAGTCTGCAATAGGGTTTCATCCTGATGGCAGGTGAGGGGGTTCACAGTCTGCGATAAGGTTTACATCCTGATGGCAGGTGAGGGGGTTCACAGTCTGCAATAGGGCATCCTGATGGCAGGTGAGGGGGTTCACAATCTGCAATAGGGTTTACGTCCTGATGGCAGGTGATGGGATTCACAGTCTGCAATAGGGTTCACATCCTGATGGCAGGTGACGGGGTTCACAGTCTACGATAGGGTTTACATCCTGATGGCAGGTGAGGGGGTTCACAATCTGCAATAGGGTTTCATCCTGATGGCAGGTGAGGGGGTTCACAATCTGCAATAGGGTTTACATCCTGATGGCAGGTGAGGGGGTTCACAGTCTGTGATAAGGTTCACATCCTGATGGCAGGTGAGGGGGTTCACAATCTGCGATAGGGTTTACATCCTGATGGCAGGTGTGGGGGTTCACAATCTGCGATAGGGTTTACATCCTGATGGCAGGTGAGGGGGTTCACGATCTGCGATAGGGTTTACATCCTGATAGCAGGTGAGGGGTTCATAATCTCATATAGGGTTTACATCCTGATGGCAGGTGAGGGGTTCGCAGTCTGCGATAGGGTTTACATCCTGATGGCAGGTGAGGGGTTCACAGTCTGCAATAGGGTTTCATCCTGATGGCAGGTGAGGGGGTTCACAGTCTGCAATAGGGTTTCATTCTGATGGCAGGTGAGGGGGTTCACAATCTGCAATAGGGTTTCATCCTGATGGCAGGTGAGGGGTTTCACAATCTGCGATAGGGTTTACATCCTGATGGCAGGTGAGGGGGTTCACAATCTGCAATAGGGTTTCATCCTGATGGCAGGTGAGGGGGTTCACAGTCTGCGATAAGGTTTACATCCTGATGGCAGGTGAGGGGGTTCACAGTCTGTGATAGGGTTCACATCCTGATGGCAGATGAGGGGGTTCACAGTCTGCGATAGGGTTCACATCCTGATGGCAGGTGAGGGGGTTCACAGTCTGCGATAGGGTTCACGGCCTGATGGCAGGTGAGGGGTTTCACAATCTGCGATAGGGTTCACAGCCTGATGGCAGGTGAGGGGGTTCACAGTCTGTGATAGGGATTACATCCCGATGGCAGGTGAGGGGGTTCACAATCTGCAATAGGGTTTACATCCTGATGGCAGGTGAGGGGGTTCACAGTCTGCAATAGGGTTTACATCCTGATGGCAGGTGAGGGGGTTCACAATCTGCAATAGGGTTTCATCCTGATGGCAGGTGAGGGGGTTCACAATCTGCGATAGGGTTTCATCCTGATGGCAGGTGAGGGGGTTCACAATCTGCGATAGGGTTTCATCCTGATGGCAGGTGAGGGTTCACAATCTGAGTAGGGTTTCATCCTGATGGCAGGTGAGGGGTTCACAATCATGTATAGGGTTTACATCCTGATGGCAGGTGAGGGGGTTCACAATCTGCGATAGGGTTTACATCCTGATGGCAGGTGAGGGGGTTCACAATCTGCGATAGGGTTTACATCCTGATGGCAGGTGAGGGGGTTCACAGTCTGTGATAGGGTTCACATCCTGATGGCAGGTGAGGGGTTTCACAATCTGCAATAGGGTTTACATCCTGATGGCAGGTGAGGGGGTTCACAGTCTGCGATAGGGTTTACATCCTGATGGCAGGTGAGGGGGTTCCCAGTCTGTGATAGGGTTTAACTTCTACAAACAGTACCTGCGCTCAACTGGCCGAGCAGTTCGTTGCTGGGGAGGGTTGCTAACCCCTAATTATTAATGAAAGTCATAGCATCTAAACCTTTAAAAGAAAGCACACTGAAAACTTATGCCCCCTTGGAAGTGGCTGTGTGCCGAGGTACTAGGCTTCTTTACTTTTGGTGATATACTGGAGTGCTGGGTGAAATTTCACAAGAATAAATCACAGTACTGATATCAGCACATCAACAGCATAATTTCCAGTGTGCTTTCTTTAAAAGTTTGGAGCGCTGCTTTTGTGAACTTCATTGCGATAGAGTTTACATCCTGATGGCAGATGAGGGGCTTCACAGTCTGCAATAGGGTTTGCATCCTGGTGGCAGGTGAGGGGATTCACAGTCTGCGATAGGGTTTGCATCCTGGTGGCAGGTGAGGGGATTCACAGTCTGCGATAGGGTTTGCATCCTGGTGGCAGGTGAGGGGATTCACAAGGTCAGTCATATTAAAAGCTGAAATGCAAGAATTAAGCAATAAGCCACAAGGGGGTGTGGGTTATCGGGGAATTTACCACGGCTGGAGTGGTTTGCCCACGAGGCGCAGCTGAGTGGGTAAATCCGCCCAGCCGTGGTAAATCCCCCGATAACCCAGATCCCCTGAGTGGCTTATTGCGATTATACCAGGTAAGTACTGTCTTTTTGGTAAGAAAAAAAACAGGGGAAAACTGTTTTTCTACTTTGTATTACTTATTTTCAGTTTATTGTTAGGCAGCGGCACAAAATGTACTACATTTCCCCTTCACGCCGCCAGAAGCGAACAGTAATAGAGAGAGAGAGCACGAGACAGAGGGAGGGCTAAAGCAATGTTTCAGACACGGAGACTTTCGGCGATTACGGGAAAATACATGCTGCAGTGTGTTGTGTTTTTTTTCTAACTGCGGATCCACTTTCTTTTGTGGGTTGTGTTACGGCATGTGCTTTGCTGAATAGGATGTGATGGGAGTCGGAGACCGCTGGTTAGCGAGCGTTTCAATATTACGGAGCTCCAGTTCGAATTTCCCAGGTCGGATGATTTTTACGAGATGCGGCTGGCTGGCACCTTTGCAGTGATTTTTAAGCAATAATGCCTAACAGGGGTGTGTGTTTTGTTGGATAACGCGCACTCAGATGGTTGGGGCAGGTTGCGCACAGGCCAAGTGCGTCCAACAACTGAGGCGTGACATTATCCCAAACAACACACACCCTGGAGGGCATTATTGCTATTATACAATGGCTTGTTGTTATATATAAAATAAAAAAATAGTTTAAGAATGTTTTTATTAGTGTGGAAAAATATTTTTGTTTCTTAAGAGGAGATGCAAAAAAGGGATGATCATCAATGGCCATAAGATCATCTGCATTGGTTCACAGTGAGGCTGAGACTAGAGCCGTGATGTTGTGCTGGGATAACATCATGGGTCCAGTCCTAGACTGACCAATCAGAGGCCAGGATTTTTTCTTGCCATTGTGTAATGGTAGATAATCAACACAGGTAAGGTGCCATCCTGCCTATGTGATTGGTCGGTGTCCTAGGTCCATGGTATAATAGTAAGTAACCAAAAAATGATTTGAAAGTGTGATTTTTCTAATCGGGACCTCTCGGTCATACTACGTGTAGTTCTTTTCCTTGACCGTTCCACTTGAAAGAGCATCTTGGTACTTCAACATGTAATTTCATAAAAGCAGAGTTCAGCTACTGCAGCTTACTAGAGAATTACTTTCCAGAGTTTAAAACATCTGTTTATATGTACAGTGACTGTGTCCCCTCATGGTTATAAGAGTGCCTTCTTAAGTTCTTTAGATGAGAGAGTGGTGAAGCTATAAAGAAAAAGAGGAATGCATACACATTTTATGTCATATAAGCTGAAGTAAATCCAGAGATTGTTTTTCAAAGTTTTCACTGTGACATCAGTTCCTTTTTAAACATCATCAGAAATTTACAGTATGTTGTTTTTATTTTTACTGTTAGCAAGTACTAGCCATACTAACTGCGTTTAATAGTAACCAAAAAATAAACAAATACTCACATTTACCATATTGCTGTCCAGTGCCACTACTTTCTTGATCCCTCAGGTCTTCAACATTCTAATGATGATGTCATTTTAGTCCTTCGTCTCCCTTTTGGCGGCCCCCAGCCCTCCGTAAAAAGTTGTTTAAAAAAAGTGAATAATATATTCATTTAAAGTTATAGCAGTTTAGGCTATACCAGAAGAGTTTGAGTTGCCTGTTTTTGCAACTGGAAATCTGTGATGGGATTAAAATGACATCATGTTGTTTCCCACAGAATGGCGGAGGTCCTGGAGCTGGGCCACTGAGCAGTCAGGTCCGAGGTAAGTGATGAAACAAAAATTGGAACTGTTTCGGCATTTTTTAACAACTAAAAAGAATTTTGATACGAATACAGCTCAGCAGTGAAAATAGCACAAGGTGCATTTCAATGATATTTACATTCATCTTAATGGAAGGGCATCGGGCCCCAGTATTGATACAGAGAGTTAAGCATTTGGGGTGCTAGAAAGTAAAAACAATAAAGGAAATTGTTGTAACACCCAGCATTAAAAAAGATTTTGGAAAGAGGTCCTTTGCCATTTCCTTCCAACCGCACTCGAAGCAACTTTTTCCTCGGTGCAATGGCCAAATTTTCTCCATTCACGAAAAATACCACCAACAGCGTCATCTGGTTCAAGGTCAGTTGGCATTCATCTGTATCCCCCTCCCCCAGGTCGTGTCTGAAAATAGGCAAGATTTGTCTGATGCACTTATCTGGTCAACAAAAACTTAAAAAAACAAACAAAAAAAAACTCAGGAATGCTTCCAGTCTGCAAGGTTGTAAGGTGTTTTTTCCCCACACTAGAGGATCTCTTATAGTAAGTGCTTCCATCCTGGGATCTCGGCATCTAGGTCTGAGTAACGCTGGTTAGTTTTGGTTATCCAGAACAGTGACTATTTTCTGTGTACTTGTTGTTACTTGTCTCTGTCTTTTACCCAGCTGTAGTGTGTTCTTAGAAGCCTCTTACAACGTATTTATCATCATAATTGCGACATATGCTGCTGGAGCTCATCCCTAATGTTGTCTGCTGTTTTCCTCCCTCAGATCCCCGTGAGAATGAGATGCCGCATCTCATGGGGCTATCCTGGTTGGAGAAATTTAAAATAATTAAATAAATAAAAGGAGGCATGGAGAGAAAATGACAAGCTGAGGCCAAAAGTGGAAAGTATAAGGACTCCACAGGGGGTCGGCTCAGTTTTTCTGTGAAAGTCAAAATATTCTCTTGGTCTAAATTTGGAAGTTGTTTCATATAAACATAGAATCTGTTTGGCCGAAAAAGACTCTTAGGCCCGTTGTGACTGCCCACTCCTACTGCCAAGCACTTGCATCTGTTCCACCCTCATTTGAATGCCCCCCCCCCCCATACTTATTTCACACAGATCACCTCCTCTGGCAGCTGTTTCACACTTCCACCAACCTTTCTCTGAAAAAGTACTTCCTGGTATCTCTCTTGAACTTATGCGCTCCCCAACCCCCCACCAGTTTCGTGGCGATGCCTCTGGTGCTTGTGTTCCCACTCTGTCTGAACAGTGCCCTGCTATCCTCTTCATTTACGCTATTCAGTTTATTTGGAAAACAAAATACTACTTTATCCCAAATTTGAAGTCAAATTGTTAGGAAGCCATGGTTTTGGAAGTTAATATTACATATTGCTGGTAATACAACCTTCCAGAAAAATCAATGATTTTGGACATCCAGATCTGCGGAACTGGATGAGACTGAAGTTTCATTTGTTTCTCCTTTGAGAGTTAAATAGTTCCTCCGCATCAAAGCAACAATATTTGCTAGTCATCGAGTTGCTTTTTTAATAATGCTGTATTTCTGGTAAAAACATCAATATACCAACTTTTCATTTTCTTTCATCTCTGAAACATAGAATTTGCCAGCAGATAAGGATCGCTTGTCCCACCTAGTCTGTCCATTTTTCCTGAACTGGTGGGATTTTGAAGTTTTAGAAATTTTTTTTCTCCGATGCTATGCCCACCATGAAACATGTGAAGCACCTGGCTTTGGGGTGGGGGGGATTGAGTGTCCCACGGGACACACTCCTCTAACGGGGGGGGGTCACCATTCCCATTGCTATACTGCCATCTGGGTGTGACCACAGGTGGCAGTGTAGTTAGGGATGCCAGGGGAGGGACAGATGTCGGCCAGAATCCGGGAGTGGTGGTATGCCTTTGTGTGCATGCACTCTGTTGGGTCCCCTCTGTGTGTCAATGTCCTCGGGGCTGGAGAAAACCAGGAAATAGCCCCTACATCCAAGGATGATGGAGCACCTGGCACCGCTTCTGATCTCTCCTGCCTGTACCACCACTCGGGCCTCCTGACACACGTAATACTTTGAGGTTAAGCCCCTCCAGTAGCCACGGTTCAATGGACGATGGGCCCGGGCACCGGCTCACAGTTAAAGGTGGGGGGGGCAATAGCAGATATGGTGCCTTGGTGACTCCTGAAGGAGTTTGGATGTAGGAGCAAAGAAGGGGGCTTAAAAATAGAAATATGAAAAAAAAAAAAATATGAAACACTATCACAATACATCCACAGTATAAATTCAGGTTTGACAATCAATATCCTCGATGGAAGAGATTTTTAAATACAGCCAGTGGTGGCCATATTTAATGACTTGAGTCATTAATTACAAAATAGTTATAAAAGCTGTTGTTTTTAATGTCTGAGGGAATTAAAAGAAAGATACTGATTATGAATCTAAAGATGTCAGAAATACATTTTCGCTAAAAAACCTATATGTTGACAGTATTTGCCAACTAACAGGGATGTGCGGAATGTTGAATTTCCGATGGAAAGGAATGCCGCAGAATTTTAGAAAATTCTGCTGATTTTCATCATCTGCAGAATTTCAGCATTCCGAATGTGAAATGTTTTTTGTGAAATAATAATCTGCAGTTCACATAAACTGCGGATACTTTTTCCGCAAACTGCGGAAAATTATCCGCAGTTTATATGATGCGTGGAAAACTATTCTGTAGTTTGCACAAAAATGCTTTTCAAAATTCCATGGAATTTATAAAGAAATTCCACAAAGCATTTCAGAAGCGGAGTTGCCATTCCGCAGCAATTCCGACAGCAGGATTTTGCATTCCGCACAGCCCTACCAACTAAGAAATACTGCTGCTTTAAAGAGTTGCTGATGCCTACAAGAGAACTTTAACAAAACACAGTAGTTAAGACACACCTCCGCTTACAGTTCACATTAGCTCTGTATTTCTCCCACCATTCTTCCTGCTGACCTCATTTGCATGAAACCAGAATCTTTGCTCCTGAGGAGTTCGTTCATTCCTGTTGTTTATTTCCCTACCTGAGGTCATTGTACACTGCTTGTGACATCACAGTTACTCCCACGGCAACAGATTGTGAGGGCACAACAGAGGAGTATTATGTCAAGTAGGGAATAAGCTGTAGAGGTAGATGAACTCTAACGGGCACAGAACATGTATTCATGCAAAGTTCCTCAGTAATAAATAATGGCCTTGATGGGTAGGAGAAATACATAAAAATATATGGAATACAAGTGGAACTGTACCTATATATAGTGGTTTTACAGTTTGTTTTGAGGTGTCAGCAGCTTTTTAATTTTGGAACTTTGTACCCAATTTTTATAAATCTGATACATCCAAAATGGAGTTAGCCGGAATCCTGTGACTTGCAGAAAGAAATGGGAAGGGATATCAAATAGAGAAGGGAATTGCACGATTTGTATCCAGCTGATGTGGCTCAAGAAACAGCATGCCTTTTCAGTTTTTCACTGTACCTTTTTATGTTAAATGAGAGCCTGCCAACTAAGGCAGAAAAAGATTATCTAAGGGGCTGCTCAGTGGCCCATGCCTAGCCCAGGTAACACAGGTTTGGGAGCAAGACTGGGAAAGTCTGTGATCAGACCACTGTGGTCCGGAAATGCTGCCCATGGCAATGCGTCCCTGAACAGGGAGCGCTGGCACCATGATGCACAGCAAGAGCAACTCCTATGGTGGGCTGCGGCCACATGAGTTAAAGCTTGCTTGTGAGGCCAGTGGCAGCCATGTGGCACCTGGGAGGAGGGAAGACTGGGAAGACATGAGAAAAACTACCCACTGGAACAGCATCTATGAGACCCCCCCCCCTGACACTTTGTAACCCTGTGTCATTGATTAGTGACAGGGCAGTGAGGTAGTTTCAGAGGGATGGACCCGATTGGCCTCTGAGCCAAGCCAAGGCTGGAAGCAGCTCCACTACAATGAATTAAAAGCTTAATTATAAAAGAATGATTCTCTGACCAGAAAGCCTGTCTGCAGCTGTATTCTTGTTTTCACGACCTTGGCTATATTGTAGTATGGAAGCACATCACTACATTTCCAAATTATTGAGAACAAATCCAGAACAGATGGTTTGATACCTTTTATTGGACCAACAAGGATGTCACAAAAAGAACAAATTGCTTTAGCTTTCGGACCGACAGGTCCTTCCTCGGAGGCTAGCTTCTGAAGAAGTCCTTTTTCGGAAACTAGCTTCCAAAGAAGGACTTGTTGGTCTGAAAGCTAAAGCAACTTGCTCTTTTTGTAACATCCTTGTTGGTCCAATAAAAGGTATCAAACCATCTGTTCTGGATTTGTTCTTACTAGGACCAATACGGCATTAAACAGTTTGTTTGTCAAATTATTGAGAGCAGTCAGAGTCTGTATGAACCGGCAGATGAAAACCAAATGCTAACTCCCCAGCCTATCTACCTGCCTTCTGTTGCAGGGTTCGGTGTCTCTCTCTCTCTCTCTCTACTTGGTATGTAAATGCTATTGTCTACAGATTTTCAAACAAGCTGAGACTTCCTAACAGTTTTGTCTGATAGGAGGGTTTCTAAAACAAATGGGAGCTTACGGTGCAGTTGTTGCTATCAAAAGAAACATCTTGGCAGCACTAGTCCCCTGTACTATAACTGGAATAGCTGCATGCTTGTTGGATCCATTCCTGTCATTGTTTTTCTGTTTTTATGTTGTTGCTCTCCTGAAACTGATTATTTAAGCAATTTACCTCCCTCCTTCCCTCACACCACTCTCTGAACAAGATAATCTTCATGGATACTTTACAAATGAAGAGGAGCATCCAGTAGAACCAGTTCTATTATATACATCCATCAAAAGTGATGAAAACTGCATGCAGAGACATGCACTTGACTGATCTAGAACCAAATGCTGGCTAAGGATCGTGGGAATAGATATTTTCCTCCCTCGTTTTTTTTTTTCTCCCTATTTCCTGCCTTGTCATTATTATGAACAGCTGTGGAGAATAACTTCAGCTGGACCCGTGGGCGTACAGCAAGCTCTCTGTATCCTCTCCACAAATGTTATGCATAGACGTTGATTGGAAAACCCCAGTTACAGTTGCCTTGTTGTTTCTACCCTGAAAGTGAATCATAGCTGCAAGGTGCACTGTGTTCGTATTGGATCAGAACTGGCCCTAAACTATCTGTATTAATAACGCGATTGCTGCATCAAGGAAATGAAACATGGGGCTGGGCCGGTGGTGTGTCAGCAGCGACCGAGGTTCCCATTCCAGCACTGGAATCTCCTCACTGAGGCCTGATGAGGGCCCTATTGCAATGTGGAAATGAGGCTCTTGGCTCTTGGTGAGGCAGGAAAGAAGGAAGGGTGTGGTCTGGCTGGCTGGCATTCAGCTACCCCCTGCTGGCCGCAAGGGAGTAGTTCTGGCATTGGCTATGACGGCAGTCATTTGCATTCTCTCCTGGTTAGCAGAAGGATGCAGTTGTGGTGACCCCGACTGTTGGAGTGGTGAGGGGCAGGAAGAAATAAAGGGTATATACAGCAGCAGCAGTATTTGTTGGTCGGCAAAAATGTTCATCATATAGGTTGTTGGCAAAAATGTATTTCTGATATCCTTAGATTCTTAATCGGACCTTTTGAATTTCTACAGATATTTATAAGGCAGCTTTTTAAAAAAATTATTCCTGTTTCTCTCCTGATGTCCCTGGTCCTGGCAGCATCCCCCCTAACCCCACCACCGACCCGTCTCATGGACTTACAGGTAAACCACCACTTATTCAGTGCCGCGATTGGCGTGCCTCGTAGGATCGTGTGGGGTCTGCAGGGGATGCCGAGCAAGCTGGGATGGTTTCCTCCTTTTTTGCCCATCTGGAACTATGACACAACTGAGTGTGTGCATTTTGACACACATGTGAGTTACATTATCACACTTCCCGCTCACATCTGCTGGTCCCTCCCCTCAGCCTTTGCTGAGTGGCAGCAAGTGTCGGGACTCAGTGCCCCCTCACCCACCCCCGAGGGAAGAGAGCTGTCTTTGAGATGCTCAGTCCTCCCGCCCTGGCCGGTCCCCAAGCGACCCTTGTCTGTTCCCAAACCCGGTTTGCCGGCGTTGGTGGAGGTGAGGTGTCCACCAGCGCAGCCCTCCATGCTGCTGGGCTAACTTTAAAACAGCTTTATAACTCTGTTGTAATTACTGACTCCAGTCATTAAAGATGGCCGTTGGGGTTACCTGTTGGATACACATACTGGATTTGTGCAGTGGATGTATTAGGATGGTGCTACAACTTGTTTCAGGTGGTAAACAGCACACCACCACAGCAAGGTATTTATATTTTCATGGCATTAATAGCAAGGGAGTGGTGGGAATTTCTAAACATTTCAAAATCCCTTATCTCAGTTTAGAAATGAAAGAAAATTGGCTGTGTTGCTGTTTTTTGGTTGTTGTTTTTTTTGCCAGAAATACCATATTTCTGGCAAAAAAACCTTCATGGTGACTAACCAATACTGCTGCTTTACATGAGGCAAAATCAAAATAAAACAGCGTTTAAAAGGAAGGTAAAAATTCATGAACCTTTGTAGATAGGCGTTTGTTTATGCTCAGTTTTACCTCACTGGTAAGGGTTTTAACCTCTGCCTCGTAAGGGTTTTAACCTCTCTGCCTCGTTCTCTACCAAAACCAGCTGGCCAAAACCATGCGTGAACACTTAAGCCTGATTGCTTCGGCTTGAAGTCAGATCTGCAGATGTGCAGATAGACTTGTCCTCGAACATGAGAAAAATTACAGAAAGAACTGTGCTCATGTACCCTTTAAAGACTCCAGAAGAGACAACGTTAATGAGTCATTCTGGCTCTGGTTTTCATTAAATATTTAAATTGTTTGTGCAGATGTGTTTCCAAAATGTTTTGCTGTAATAAAAGCAGAAAAAAGAAAGGTTTTGTTACTACAGCAGCAGTTCTTGGGTTGGGTGGGGAGACAGAAGTCTGAAGCTGGGCCTCTTGGACTGGGTCTGAATTAATAACTGTAGTAGGACTCTAAGTGCTATTTGAAAAGGCAAAGAGTCGGCTCCTCTCAAGAGGCTTGTCCCCTTGGGTAGAAAAGGGTCCAGGCTGTCTGCAGTTTTGTGTAGTCCTACCACACAGCACTGAGCCCTGGACTGACTGCTGGCATAATAGCTCCCCACGGGGAGTAACCTCCACTCGGCCATGCTAGAGAGAGGAGGCTGGGCTCATACTTGGGGTTCTTGGCCGGGGGGGGGGAGGGTAAATTCAAGAATAGCATTATAAGGCACTTTTTGTCCCAGAGGGTGATTTATTTATTTGCTTGTGGAACCGGGTGGGTGCAGTAGGCATAGGAATGCCTATTTTCAGGCACGACCCTGAACGCATGGAACTGCCTACCAGAAGGGATAGTGGACGTGAAAACAGTATAGACCTTCAAAGTAAGCCTGGAAACATTTCTGCTTATCAAAGTAATCTCAATATCCGGGATAATAGAATGGGGGAGGAAACCATATAATTTAGTATATGTTTACATATCATACTGGATTCGTCCCTGCTTATGAAGCGGGGGGGGGGGGTGCAGAGGGTCGGCCTGATGAACCTAGAGTCCATTCTGACTGTAAACTACTATGTTGCTATGACAATTACAGTGAATTTAGTGGTGAAATGGGCTGCTTCAGTATTCTATAACATGAACAAATTCCTAATAATTTTGTTAAAAAAAACTGTGTGATAGGGCTAAAACTGGAGAGTCACAGATATCTGACATGGAGGATTCGGCATGTGTGGCTCCCTGGTGGCAGTCGGTGGGATGATGGCTAGGTGTGGGAGCTCTACTTTGATGGAAAGATAACAGAGGGCTCAAACAAAATCAGGGGAGTGTCCCAGGGATGCACTGTGACGGTAATGGCCGGGCCTGGCTGCAACCTCTTCTCAGCCCCCGATCCACAGTGATTGTCCCAAAAGGGTCGAGGCATATATCCTTTTTTTTTTTTTTTATGCAGGAAATTTTGTTGGAGAAAAACTCCATTTACAACAAATTGCTGTGTTTTTTTTTTGGTTTTTTTTTTTAAAGGTTGCAAATTGTGTAACAACAAGACAATACAAAATCATAACATGAATCAACAATGAAAACAGAAATTAGACTTGGAGTCAGAGGAGCAAGACCTTGGGTCTGCAGTGAAGATGAGCCGGTCTGAAGTGCGAAGGGGAGACAAACTACTGATGTGACATCATCATGTGGTGCGGAGCCTGGGTGCACAGTTGGATAACCAACCCCAGACAAAACAGGCAGACATGTAGACTGCGCACTCCACACTCTGGAAACTCACCCAGTAAGTAGAATAGATATCCACACACAGGTACAGCAAAGCTGAACTTTATTGCAGTGCACCAAGTGAAAACAAAAATCCTGTGGAGGCCCCCTGACGAAGATCCATTTGCTTAAAGCACTTTATAGCACCTGGTTGTGGTCTGTGATATTTGTATTGCTCACCCTATGCTCTGCACTTATATAGGTACCTCCACTGGATTTTTCTTTCTTTGTGCTCGGCAATAAACTTCAGCTTTGCTGTAACTCTTGGACATCTATACTATTTACTGGGTGAGTTTCCAGAATGTGGAGTGCACAGTCTGCCTGTCTGTCTGTGACATCATCAACCCTGAAAATACTCCTAATAGAACCACTGAAAGAGGTGCGTTCCCAGTGGGAGAAGGACTAATAAGGTGAGGCAGGTAAAAAATGAAAACGGTAGCTGGCCTGGTGGTTCTGAGAGTTGAGGCGCTGAACGACACACCTCACGCCACGCTGGTACCTGTGTTCGGGAACAAGCATGGGCCGACGGGGGGTTGGTAGGGAAGGGAGAGGATCGAGTGTCTGGAAGACAGCTCTCCTCTCCCGGGGAGGACTAGCGCTACCACCGAATGACTGCCCGCAGGTGGAGGCCTGGTGGCAGTGCGGCATTGTGAGCGCCATGGAAGGGAGGGTGCTATGGGGCTTCCGCGGACGCACACATGCCTCCACGTATGCACGTCCTGTATGTGCATGTAACAGGGGGTCCTGTTGTGAAGTATAAACAATCACTTCAAGATGCAATAACCCCCCATTATTTATTTTCACCCTATCCTATCCTCTATTATATTTCAATATCTATCCTATATTTTCTTGTCAGGGTGGCCAACCTGGCAATCTTCTATCTATCCTTTACTGTCCCTTTTTTTTCTTTTTCTGTCAGTACTTAATTGCATCTTTGTTAAAATAAAAACAATGCTTATATATTGAAAAGCTATGCTCAGCAAACCTTCAGTGGCTACTGGGAGAAGCAGTCCAACAAGCTCAGTGTCCCAAAACAAATGTCAAGAAGGAGCTGTTTCATTTGTAAACAGAAGAGCCTCTAAACAGCAGAGGGCTGAGTTGAGAAGCAAGTGTCTGCTGCAACTTCAGCTAGTAAGTTAAGAAGCAGTGGCTGTAAAACTAAGGGAAACTGGAACAAATAAAAGGTATTGTACTAAAATAAACTGTTACTGAGTGCCCATGTTAGTTGCAGAGGTCCTTCTATAGAGCAGGCAACTCATGAAATAGCAGCTTATATGGTCTCAAGGAGGAGTGATGTCAGAAGGGGGAGGAGCTAAGCTAATGCTCTGACATCATAGTCCTATAATTAAGTTTATATTTTTGTTTTAGGACCTTGTGAGGAAATAAATGTTTTTTTGGGGTAAACCCTTGAAATGCTAGAATGATACTAGTTGGTTTAATATATATATATTATATATATAAGCTTGAAATGCCATTGTTCATCTTAATTAAGATATCACATGATTGATGAGGTCACCCTGTGGCATTATAAAAGGTTCCTCTAGGAGAACCAAGAGAGATAGGTGGTCAGTAAGGTTCTGGCCAAGGAGAGAGAAAGTTCTAAGAAGAAATTGTGCAAGTTTTCACATTGTTTGAGAGAAGGGAAAGAACTCAGGAATTCTGGAATTGTTTTATTTTGCAAGAATTATCTCCTGATGTTTGAAGAGGTGTGACTGATTAACACCATTTATTTTTCCTTTCTGTATATATTAAATTTAGTATTTTATTTTTTTTTTTCTTTTTGAATAAAATGATAAATGCAGACATATGCATTTTTTATGCATCCTATCTGGTTGTATGATCTGTTTATTGGGACCCACACTACCACAGTGCACCTCAGCAATGGGGAAGGGAACAAAATGGAGGAAAAACACGCCCAGCTGCAGGTTGATGACTGACCCCTCACAGGCTCCGCACCCGGCAACTGGGCAGGCTCTAGATAATTCCCGGTGAGACTGGGGTGATGGGGCTGGTGGGGGGTCAGTTAGAAAGGGGCAGCTGGGGGCAGAGAAGGAGATTATCACCTATATAAAATAAAAATGAAAACAGCACTTGCGATAGCAGAAATGCAGACAGCAGTTAAATCAGTGATTCTCAAAACAAATGAGCTAAAGTTTCATTGCTCCTAATGCACTGTCCATATCATCATACGGGGTGAGGGGTGGCAACACCAGGTTTAAGCCCTATAGCTGTTTCATCAGTCTCCGAACTACTTCTGTTTATTTTTATTTATTTACCGAGGATAGCCCATCCATCCATGATGCAGTATCTCATTTTCAGTGAGGTTCTGCTTTTATCCAGTTTTTCAGCTGGGTGGACTAAAGCGCTGTGAAGTTCAGTGACTCAGTGTCACACTGCATGTAAGTGACTAATGGGATTTTAACCTGGGTCATCTGGTCACCAAGCCTATTCTCAAGTCAAAAGAACACATTACATCTTTATTAACCTCTGTATCTCACCCATCTTATGGTAAAATGTCAGTGGCTCAGTAGGTAGCACACTCGCCTCTGAGGCCAGGAGATCAGAGGGCTCTGGGTTCAGTCCCCACATCTGGCACTTGGGTTAATATCCCAGTACTGACACTGTAGTGCAGCATGAGAGGGGTACTGCACTTCTAAGGTGCCGTCTTTCGGATGAGATGTTAAAACCGAGGTCCCATCTGCCTGGATTGGTGGTAGTTCAGGTGGATGTTAAAGATCCCATGGCACTTATCGAAAACAGTAGGGGAATTTCCCCGGTGTCCTGGCCAAATTTCCCTCATTCACTAAAAATACCACCAACAGCTTACTCTGGTTCAAAGTCAGTTGGCATTCATCTGTATCCCCCTCCCTCAGATCGTGCCTGAAAAGAGGCAGGATTTGTCTAGTGCACTTAGCCGGTCAACAAAAACTAAATAAATAAAAAAAAAAAATACAGTGAATAATAACAGTCCCATTGTAACAGGCTTATTGGGGCTAGTTAAAATGTAAATAGGGGAGTGGCAATGCTTGCAACACAGAATGTCTGCATGTGTTTTGTTTTGTATTTTTTTCTTTGGTAACCAGGTAATGCCCTCCAGGCACAATGCCTGTTTTCAGAGGGTGACTCAGGAGTACTGGGGAGGTTAAGTGACTTGCTTAGGGTCACACAGTATGCAAGTGGAGGGTGTGGGAATCAATCCCAGATCTGCTGGATGTACCAAGCTCATTACTCTAACCTCTAAGCTCTGCTGCCAACCATTTTAGTCTATACTTTTTCCTTCGTCTACTTCCCATCTAATCCGGGTGACATTCCAGTCCCATCACCCCACATGTCCTCTCCTTCTAACCTATGAGGCAGGACCCAAGGGGGGCAGGTCATTCCTCCACTCCAGAGACTTTTATAGGTAGGACAGGTTCAGTAGGCTGCATGGGGCCTGGAAGTATTGGATGCCATTCTGCAGGCCAAGGAATTTTTCCCTGTGCTTCCTCTCACCTTGAAGCTGTCTACACTTGGGCTCCAGTGCGCACATGCTCAGTTATGTGGCACCCTACAGAGCTGGCAGATGTCCCATACTCACTCAGTGCACCTCCTGCACATCTGCGTGTGGTCACCTAGGTGGCAGTGCTGCTGCAGAGCCTGGCGTCTGCCCTGCCTAAAGAAGGGGAGCGTCCTCTTGGACACTCATTCCTCCTCTCTCCCTGATTGATCTTCCAGTGCCTCTGTCTCATTCCCGAACCTGGGATTATGCAGTTGTGAGTGCCAGCCTTGCTGCTGTGCCCATAGGTCAATTATGTCTGTGTTTAATTTATAAATGTTGTATGCTGCTGCCCAGACAGCCCGACTGAACTTTAATGGATGAGGTTGGGGTGCAGGTCAGCCGGCTATAACATGAAGGAGAAAAAGAATTCCAGCTATGTCAAATACCTGGAGGTGGATTTTGTGCAACACCCGGCCAGGGGGCGTCAGGGTTTTAAGGGAAGGGGAAACCAGGCCAATTGCCACTAACTGATACGTGCAAGAGAGAGACATGAAGCTGACTCAGTACAACAAAAAGATCTTTATTCAATGACTAAACAGTAAACAAGTTTTAAAGCTTAGTACTCAATATATGCAAAATTACATTTTCAAAGGCCAACTTAGTACTCTAAACTCAGCAATACTAGGCCAAGTTATAGTGTTAATGACTGTGCAGTGTGAAGTAACTTATTCAGCTTTATTCAATCTTAAACTCTTTGAATAGGAAGTTTGGATACTGGGTACCCAGCTGGGATCTCACAAGTGTGATCTGTTGAGGGGTTATGTCAGAACAGTCTGTTGCCTTAAGGGGGGAGGGTGTGTCAGATCGAAATCGGAACAAAGGATCATTAGACATCGACTACTTGACCCTTCAGATGGGTCACTAGACAGGATGCAACTGAAGAACAAGATCAGAAAAGCTGAGGATTCTAATGGCATCACCTGTTGGACCCCAATGTGTTGCCAGAACAAAGGCTACAGTAGATCCAAAGCCAAAAAGAAAAGGGATCCTCAAGGTGTTAGTTGTTTGACTCCCAGTGGGTCACCGGGACAAAAGCTGCTGTAGATTCAAGATGCGAAGGACAAGAAACTCCACAAGGTGTTGGTTGTTGGACCTCCAGTGGGCCACTGGGATAGAAGCTATTGTAGAGGATGCGGAACAAGGAGCACCGATCCTGACTCATGCTGATCCAGAAGGACATGAAAGCTAGAAGAATTGAAGCCCCAGCCCTACTGTGCATCAGATTTCCTTAACTAGTAGCTCATGTTGCTCCTATGCTTCCTAATTTTCCTACTGGGGATGGGCTGAAGGCAGAGATGTAGCAAAGGTGACCTGACGTGACTAGTGTGACACTCAGACAGCTGGTTCTGATTAATCTATGATTTTTGTATATAAAAATGTGTTATTGAATGTCTGTCATGAGAGATGCTGAAACAGCCTGTGGGATGACCCACATACCCCACCTCCCAGGTTTTAGATACAAGGTGTTACCTGGAAGGCCAAGAGATAATTACAGGCTAGACGAGGCCTAAATTAAGCATTTCCTGTTTATCTAGCTTTATTGTAGCTTGCCAGCTGACAGGATAGAATATATCCATTTTATGACGTTTAGAGGAGGAAAACCAGGTTATGTCACACCGGTGCAAAGTCATAAATGTTCCTCTGATGTCTGTAAAAGCAAGATGTTGCACATGGATAAAAGAAGGACTTGGAAATTAACCTTATTTAATTTACCTTCTGAGTGATAACATCCTGGTTGTGTAATTGTTATATTCTGACAGGGAGGAGCTAGGTGACCTCATGTAAAGTGGTTGGCAAAGCCAGTTTTTAAACAGTATTCTGTTTTCCATTTACACACATATGTTGGGACTCTGAAAAAGAAACATCTACAGCATTGTGAGATAAAAATACCTTAGAACAGATTAGTCTAAGTGTATTAGTGGTAGGAATCTGCACTTTTTAGAACCTTATTCTTTTAAGTGATTTGTATGTTTTGTGATATATGGTTCTGTATTTACATTTTACATTTTTTATCTACTTTTAAGTAAACCTCTATTTTAGAGGCTACTTGGTGTGCCTTTGAATTTCTTTTTCTTGACAAGTGAAGCATACATGGTTAAAGCTGACTCTGTACAAAACTTACTGGTTTTACCAAACTGGGAAAAGGTAAGAATGTATTCTGAGGTCTTTAATAGAGTTTTTAGGGTTCATTTTGTACATCTGGTTAGGTGCCCGTAGGCGAAAGATATCTGGCCCCCCCGAAGAGCAGAATTGTCTGAGCCTGTACATTGGGTACGCTAACAAGAGATTCACAGTTTGAATCCCTCCAAGACTTGAGAACAAAGGTTGATTCGAACCCACAAAACAGGAGGGTTACCCTGTTTGTGTTTCCTGTTCAAGACTGCGCTCAGAGGTTAGCACTGTGGGAGCAGAGGGCCTGACCTGCTTAGTGGGTTTGTGACAACTAGCACACCATTCTAGTTTGATGATGGCCCCAGGACTGATGAGTGTGCACTCAGGTTGGTGCGGGACGGAGTAGCTGCTTGAATAAAGTCTTTTTAAGAAGTCTGGTGTGGTTTCTTTGGCATGCACAAGTCAAAATGTTTTAGACATTTTTGAGCACAGTTTAGGCACACTCAGAGGAAGTATTCACGTGTTGTCCATCTGGTGCCAACACTAGGCAGGTAGTCTAATGTTAGTCAACAAATATTCGCATGGTACCAATAATTAGGCAGTCTATTGCAGGATACCACACAATTAGGCAGTTCATAAAGGCAGACTTTTCACATTTCAGAATAGGCAGTCTCTTAGAACAGTTGCGCAATCACTTTTAGATGCAATTCCTGCCGGCGGTTTCATACAACAAGCACACTGTCACTTTAGCAGCATTTGCACTTTAAGATGTTGTTTTGGGAAACGGGTTGTATACCACAACAGATATTATGTAAGGGGAAGCCTGAGTTTAACTGGCTGGGATATACCTAGCTACAGCACAGACCACGGTATATGCCGTCCCTCCAACATGCATTCACTTTAGCTTTTCATTAAACAGCAGGGTGTCCGTTTCTTAAATAGGCTATGCAAATCTGGGACTTTCCAAGCCTCTTGCAAGCCTATACCATGACTTCAATTGTTTGACTTCCTTCCTCGGACCAGATCGCACTGGTACAGTTGCATACACCATATGTACTAGAGCCCCGTTTGCCCTGGGGCTGCTCGCACTCTCATTGTGCTTGTGTGCTGAGTATCCTACAACCTCTCTTCCTCCCTTGACTTGGGGCCCTGGGTTCAGTTAAGCACTTGTGCAGTGTCTCACTAGCCCCATGACTTGGGTTGTGGCAGCTATGCTGTGGACCTAGCTTCATTTCCCTCTCACCCTGCTCCTAACTGTAGCTCCGGACAAAGTGCAGTACAGTAACAGTTCAGCTGTTTACCTACATTAGCCCCGAGCTACTGAATTTTGCTAGTGGGGTACTAAATTATGTTACTGGGCTACTAGCCTTACTTCATTCCTGGCCTTTCATTCTGCTGCCCAGTTACTCTGGGGCCTGCCCTCCCCCAAATCCCACCCACCTGGCGTGTGTACTCTTAGCTGGGGCATTGCGTTGCCCTTGATCCCACTCCCTGGGGTTTTTACTTTGCTTAGCTGAGGCTGTAGTCACAACAGGGCCACGAGGCTCCACCCACCTGGGCCTTCCTAAACTTGGACCTTGCTTTGCCCCTCTCTTGGGTCCTTGCTTTGCCCCTTGAGCTGTGCTGGCCCTACTGGCATTTCTTTACTTAACTGGGGCATGCCCTACCCCTTTGTTTCGTATCCCATCCTTCCTGGCAGTTCCCTTTGGACTGTCCCAACCACCTGGCATTAATATTCTTAGGGCTTGCTTGCCCGTCATCTTAAACTGGAGCATGTTCCTTGGTTTGCCCCTGTGGCCTTTGTTCTGCCCCTACTGGGCATTTACTTCAGTGAGGCTTTGCCCTGTCCCTAGGTGGTCTGGCCACTGCCTAAGGCTGTTTCTCTGTTTTGTTTTGCTTTTAATTTCTTTTTATTAATGTTTATCATACAACATATAACATGACAAACAGTGCACGCATCGGTTTACATGTGCAAGGTTTCATGAATACTTTTTATGACATCTGTGGAGTACATTACGAAAATAAGCTTAATCTCTTTGGCTCAGAGCCTTTCACCTATACTGTGAACCTGACACTAACAGTGTATTCAGCAAGTACAACAAACATGACACACGTGATCATTTACATCTTAGCCAATGGAATAGATTCCATTCTCACCAGAATCATTGTTATAGTTCTGTATCTACTAATTTCTGAATCTGCATGTTATCCTTTCTGTGCTACAGATCTGTAGTTTGCATCCCTCTGCCCTGACATGCGAATAAGTGCAGCTTCCACAAGGGAGAACAGAGCAATATATGGGCCACATTGCCTTTCAGATTTGTTAGCCCATCTTCTCCGCTCATAAATTTGTGTGCTTCAGAGGCAGCACCTTGAGCAGGAGCTCTCCCTGCATGGACACTGTTGGGTAGGGGGCATGTGACACCCATGTATTCTGTCTGCATTTTCTTGCCATCACCAGCATTTTCTAGTCACTCTTGGATATAGATCCCATTCCACCTCTTAATGGGCCTCCACTTCAAAGAGCAAAGACACAGGCTCATCCAAAGCCGGGGCTTTCCTAATGGCGGTGATCTTCTTTGCTTCTGTCCATAAAGGTCTCGACTTAGGACATTCCCAGAAACAATGCATGTATGTGCTCTTGCCCCATTACCCCTTCCACACATGGGGGATACCCCAACATTACATTTGCTCACTGTGTTCGGTGGTATATAGAAGTGGTGTAAGAATTTGTACTGGGCCTCACTATACTTGTTGCACACCAGTTCCACACAGGGATGCCTATGCTTCTGCTGGGATCTGGCACTACAGATCTCTCTCCCACAGTGCCCTCTCTTTTTGGGAAAGATCTGGGGTGCCTTCTCTCAGTGAGTGGTAGGCCTTAGGTAGTGATCCCTTGGGGGCTCGTCCTTGCCTGTAGAACACATACTGTAGCTGTATACTGTATAAGTGGGATTCTGTAAGGGCCAGCCTCCCTTCCCCTCCTTCTGTGCCCAGTCCCAAATTTGGAAGTATTGGAATCTCTGTTTCTGGGTAAGTCCTTGCACTTGAGCAACATAAGAAAGGAAGGAATGCAACTCCTATTTCTGCAAAAATTCATTTATTTTTAATTGTTTTTATTAACATGAAGCATTAACATGCCACCTATCAAAACATAAACATCAGTGAGCCGGGCCACCAGCGCAGTGGTTGGATTTCCATTTGCGACGCTGATGATCTGGGTTCAAGAACGGACCCGGGTGTCGGAGGCCCGGCCGAGGGGAATAGGATCGAGCATCCTGGGGACTGCTTTCCTCTGAGGGGGAGAGGAAGAGGAAGAGTGTCTGGCACTTCACAGACCCCTGGTGAAGGCTGGGGGTACTGCTGCGACTGGTGCCTGTTGTTGGGGGGCAGGGTGGATGCTGGACGCCATTGCATGTCCCCGCCCTGAGGGAGCAAGCATCCAAAAGAGCCAGCCTCCAGCATGACAGCCCTCCGTCTGCCGGTGGAGTCCCGCTCCCGTCAGGTCTCCAACTAAAGTCAGGCCTGCCAAAAGTGTCCATTGGAGCCTCCGTGGCTCTGCCGGGAGGGTAAGCTTGGGCATGGGGATGGTGGGTGGGTCAGAGGACAGGGGGACCGGAACAAAAACAAACATAAACATCAGTGACTGGTGTTTTGTGTTTGGATAGGTGGCATGTTAATAAAATTAAACAAATTAAAATTTTTGCAAAATTAGGAGTTGAGTTTCTTCCTTTCTTGTGGTGTTTCTGCCAGTTTTGATACTACTGGGAACTCCTTTGAATTTAGATATATTAGTGCATACATACTGGACTCTAGCATCCAGGGATCAATACCCCTTCGGGAAGCATCCCCAGAAAATCTGGCTCTTCCCTCAGCTTTGGGAATACCTTAAACCCCTCTGAATCATAGATGTCTCCTAAGCGTCTGGTTCCTGCCGCTTCCCACTCAAGAAAACCTTGCTCTTGCAGTCCTGGCGGACTCTCTGGGTTATGTGCTACTGCTGTTGGGGTCAGAATGGTGCTTGATCTCTCCGCTGATGTATGCTTCCTTGCATCCCCCCAGACTTCTAACTAATGCACTGCCAGTTGTCTATCCCCACATTCTTAAAGGCTCTAAGACACCCCCTTCCTGGTTCAAGTACACTGTCACGTGATGTAGCAGGCCTCCTTTCTCTGAGACTCATCTTGTGCCCCTCTGTCCTTTAATCCATGTAAGAAGTCTAATTTGTACTGCCAAGTGGTAGAGACTAAATTCGGGGACTCTAAACCCCCACCCCACCCATGGTTCCCTTAAGCCTACTTAGATTAATTATCGGCTTTTTTCCCACTCAGATGAACTTGGAGTACCATTTTTCCAGAGCTTGCACATCACTGTTTGAAGTCCCATTGGCTGCATCTGCATAGGGTATATAGTAATACCCTGCGCAGGACATTCATTTGATCCTGCCCAACCAAGAAGTAGGGAGGCCCTGCCATCTAGCTAAATCATTCTTAATCATGACTAGCAGTTGTCTGTAGTTCAGCTTGTGTGTCTGGCTAGAGGCCCACACCTTAATGCCCAGGTATTTAATGTATGTGAACACCCTTTTATGCTTGCGGTTCCTCAGTTCACTGCTGTCCTCCACTCTTATGCCCATCAACTGTGACTTTTCGAAGTTTATCTTGTATCCAGAGAACTCTTTGAATGACTCCAATCTGGGCTATGGTTGGTATCGATGTACTCGGGCTTGTTAAAAAAAAAAAAAAAAACAGGGCATTGTCAACATGGAGAGATACCTGGTCTTGTCTCCCCCATGCTGTTCTCCATCTCCTTCGCCTCTCTGCCTTTTTTTTTTTAAATCGATAAAAAAAGGAGTCCAGTCTTTAATGGCCGTCAACACCAGCGTTTTGATGTTGCCGCTGACTCACACCATCCCCGCTGGGTCGTCCTCCTGTTTTTGAGAGGAAAGGCTCCATGGGTTAACCACTGTGGGAGGTCTGCTATGGGGCCTGACTTGCCGTACTTCCCAATGCTCTTTTTCCCACCGTAGCCTTGCTCTGGTGCTGCACTCTCCTTCCCAGCATGTCTTACTGCCATGGCCATTTGAGTAGCTGCCACCAGTGATGGAAATAAGGAGTACACAATTAAAATAAAAAAATGGAGCTAAGCAGAGCTCACCCTGCAATTGCCAACACGTCTTTACAAAAAAAAAATAAAGTGGGCGTAATGCGACAGCACTCATTACTGGAACCACCAGCTCCAACTGCTGCTCTTCCAGTCGATCGCCAACTGCTCTTCAGCTGCTGCTACTGCCACTCCTCCAGTTGGACCATGACTGGGCTACACTACCTCACTGGAGCAGCCAGGAAATAGCAAGGAACCCAGCAAGGCTGAGGTAAGTCCCTCCAGCTGTCCCCTGGCCAACTGGCCACTGGGCTGCTTTTGCTTGTTTCTTGACGGCGGGCTAGCTCTCCACCAACTGACCAGCGAAAGCTGGTCATATAAAGAACTACTGTTGGCAGTAGGGCTCGTGCCACTTGCTGGGGCAAGAAAACTGCGCTGAGAGGGAAAGGCTGAAGTGAGAGGAAAAAAGAATGTTTTAAAATACTTGGAAGCAGACAGTGTCTTGTTCTGTGGACCTCATTTATTGTTCACTCCCCACCCTGCCACACTGTTATTCTTCTGGCTGGGGGTCTCTTCGGTGCACCTTACTGGGAATACTGGGGACACTGGGACATCTATTTGCTTTTGCCCTGCTCAGACCAGCTCTACTGGCACTCCTGGAGTACTCGGATGCCCATTTCTTTAGGGCACCAGGGGACTCGAACTCTGGGGCTCTACACAGAAATGTGTCTTGTTTTTCATAATAAAAGATAGTGTAGTAATGTTGCAGCTCACTGTAGCATTGTTTACATGTCTATTGCAAGCTCAGTACAACTGAGTCGTGGACAGTGTGTTTTGATTTCAAAGGAACATAAGCCTTTCTTCACCCGCTCCCTGCTATACATCTTCTTTAGTTCAGTTTGGATAAATCCTATAGTGTATGGTAGAACACTGTTCCGCATGGAAATCCATGCCTGGAACAGCATTGTTGTGCTGCACTCAGTGCGTCATGATCTTGTTGTGCTGCACTGAGTATGTCACTAATTTTGGCACAACAAGATCGACTAATCAGCATCTGCAATGTTGCGACGCACTGTCGCGACAAGGGACAGAGGAAACAAGTGGCGCTTGAATAAACCATGCCAAGAAGGTACTTCACATACCGCTAAAAACTTGTCTGGACTCACCATACACTATAAAAGATTGTCTATGGTGAGTCATTCACAGACAAGGATATTCTCTGATCTTAAGGTCTCCATGTCAACGGACAACCTCTCGAACTTCGCTCTTGAGGGCAAGCATTGCCATGGAGACCTCTCGATCAAGAATATCCTTGTTGTGAATGACTCCCCATAGACAATCCTCTATGTTTTATTTCCTTGTTTAGGTTCACTTGTTTCCTTTTTTCTGCATGATAGACATTTTTAATACAGGCCTCCGCTCAACTGATGTCACAGAATTCCGGAAATGATCTGTCATTAAAATCTAAATATCAGGCCAGCTCTGTGGTGCTGAGCAGTCTGGCATCTACTTATCACACCAATGACCAGGGTTGTCTGCTGAGACCAGAACAGCAGGAGAGAAGGCCGGCAGAAAGGGCGAAGGAGTATCTTGGAGGGTGCTCTTCTCCCAGGGGTGGGTGGAGACATGCATTGCTTGGACAGCAGCTACTGCTGGGAGCATAAGGCTATTGTTAGCATGGGTGACCACGCGCTGGCTGGCCCTCACCCAGGACACTGACTTGAGCACGCTTCTATGGGAGGAGGATACAAAAAGGGTACAAACAGAAATGCTAGCTGGCTTGGGCTTGCATTCCTCCTCCCCACCAAGCCACCCGCACCATTTTGCCACAATCTACATTGCCTTGCCCGCCCACCCGCCCACTGCTGCAGAGCATGGTGCTTTCCTCCTCCCTGTGAAAGTGGGAGGAAGCCCCTTGAGTAGAATATTTCAGAACTCTGTGCTGGACTTGACCTCCTGGGATCACCTGAAGACACAAGACTTAAACCAGTGAGCTGAGATGTGAAATACTCTGTAACCCATTCCTAAAAGAAGGCCCTCAGCGCCACCAGGCCAGCTGTAAAGGACATTTTAAAGTGTCTTTTTTTAAATTTTACTTTCTGTTTATGCTGCCCTGCACACCGCCCCATCGGGAGTCACCAAGGCATCTGTCCCCTTCTTACCTGGATCCCTGGTAGCCACAGTGATCCCCAGTATAGCCATGGTTATACCCCCCCCAGGCGGGGACAAAGTACTGTAGAGCCCGTACAAACAAAAAGACACCTTAAGCTGGCACAGCAGTAGCACTACCACTTGTGATGCTAGCAACCTGGGTTCAGGAATGTGCCCAGGGAGTTGGAGGACCAGCTGGGGGGAGGAGGCTTGAGCGTCCGTGGACCGCCGCCTTCTCTGGGAAGGGAGGGGGGATGAGGCCCGGCGCATGACTGGCCTCTGGCAGAAGCCAGAAGCACAGAAAGCATCAAACCATGCTGGCCATCGACGAATGCACCTTGACATCATGGCGCATGTCATGGCCCAAGTGAATACAGGAAAACTGGCCTCCTGCACACTGGGAAGATGGAGCACCCAGCACTGATCTCCCCTGCCTGTCCCGATGAAACACAGAAGCCCGAGGATGTACGGGCTTTACAGTACTTCGTCCCCACCTGGGGGGGGTTATAACCATGGCTACATTGGGGAATCACTGTGGCTACCAGGGCTCCAGGTAGAAGGGATAGATGCCTTCGTGACTTCCGCGATGGGGCGATGTGCAGGGAGCATAAATAGAAAGTAAAAATTAAAAAAAGACATTTTAAAATGTCCTTTACAGCTGGCCTGGTGGCGCTGAGGGTTGAGGCGCTGGATGCCACACCTCATGCTATGCCGGCGACCCAGGTTTGGGAGTGAGCTCGGGTCACTGGGGCTGTCCAGGAAGGAGAGGATCAAGCATCCGATGACAGCTCTCCTCTCCTGGGGTGCGGGTGGGATGCATCTCCCAGCGCTAGTGACATCCTGCGGAGGCAGGGATCACTGCACTTGGGAGCGCTTGCAAATGTAAGGGGTAGCACTGTGGGAGGAAGTCCTTGCCGACATGCGCGGGAACATGCCCGCCGGCGCTAGATGTCATTGCACGTCCTCAGCACTGGGTGGGGGGGGGTTCCAACAGAACAAGGATGCAACCAGCTCTGTGGTGTAGGCACAGCACCTGACCCCCATACCTACTGCCGGATCTCACCCACCCGCCTTCCAGTTCCTCCACCGGGCCTCGCCTGCAGCTTGGCCAGTCTCTAAGAGCACCCAAAGAGGAGGGGCAGCCCCACCTCAAGGGGTTGAGCTGGGGTACTGGCTATGGGGGGGAGAGGAGGCTGGTGGGGACCTCAGGCAGGCAGGATCAGGCCAGGATGCCTGAGAGAGTTCCGCAGCTGCGTACTGGAGGGAAAAAGAGTTAAAAACAAAAACAAAACAAAAAAATTTCCTTTACAGGGGATACCTGGATTTGTATAATTGATATATGTATATGGGCTGACTCAAAATATGCAATTTATCTTCAGGTGTGAGGGGGCAGGTCCATAACGCACGAGTGGCAGTGCCACTAGTGAGTTATGAAAGTCCTGCCCACTAACAAGTGATGATAAATTGCCTATTTTGAGTCAGGCTATTGTATATTTGATATATACATCAGTGATTTACAAGTTATAGCTTTTAAATCAGCAGTTTATTTAAAGATTTTGCTGCTTTTCTTTGATTTTAACTGCTTGCTTCAGTGCTGCTCTAGGCATTGTGATGTCATCAGCATTGTAGAAGCTGTTCTCCGATTAGTTCAGTATTCCCCTATGACAGTAACATAAAAAATATCCATCGTGACAACAGTAACAATGATGTTTTTTGATATCTTGCTGTTATTGATGTCACTAAGATATCTTTTTTATCTTGTCATTTTCACCCCCACTCGTGTGTGTGTGTGTGTGTGTGTATGTATGTGTATTACATTTATATATATATTTATAAAATGTGTGAGAAAATCAGTAAAGATTCTGTCTCCTGATTGAACGAAACAAATCACATGATTGTGCATTATTCCACAGCTACCCCGTGCCTGCATTTTCTGTTTTTACCCCATCAAAACAACTTTGGACATTTTATAAGACAGATAATCAACTATAGGGCACGCGGTTGTGCTCTGATATATGCACGCATTAGGTGGGTGAAAGCACTCAGCCTATGGCCTTGTGCCTCATAACACATACCAAGGCATGCATATATCAGAGCACCACTGCTCGCCCGGTAGTAGATTATCTGTTACTTCTATGTTTCTTCTATACTACCACTATAATTAATGTGTTATTAACACATCACCACCCTACACACTACAAATCATTCCAGTAACACATATAACAATCCCCTTAATAACGCATGTAGCAGCCACCTTACCCCTCGTCCCCCAACACTGTGGTAAAACATAGGACACAGCAAAAATTGTCCAACCTAAAGCATTGCATAAAAAATAGCAAGATGCAGCATACTCATAATATTATTGAGGGGTCGAACAATCTCATAAAACTAGTATACCACACTTTGCCATCATTTATTTTCTCTCTCACTCACTACGTATATATTCTTTGAGGATATCTACCTCCATTGAGACACATCCTGAAACTGTAAGCTGTTGACATAAGGACCACCTGGAAATGTTTGCTAGTTGGGACTTCCCACGTCGACGTGCACCATTGCCGCCTATATAACGCGGGCAGCCCCATCATGCCTTCGTTTTCTTTACTGCTGTAAACATCACTCCTCATTCCACCGCCGCTGCTGAGCACCATTAAAATTCACAGGTATTGTTATCACTACAGATTCTTTGTTTTTTTTAAGTAACACTTGTTTATGCTGCTGACATAAGACGAGGAACTGTTGTTCCACTACTATCATTGCAGTAAAAATATACAAGGACGACACATCATGTGTGTCTGCTGCTTGGGCATAACTCATGAAGTGAGGGCTTGCAGTATTTGCTAAGGTTTTAACCAGGCTACATGGAGACATTGCAGGAAAACCTTAGAAACTTATTTAAAGCTTAAGGCAATGGAGGACACACAGCGTGTGTCGCGGACAGCATCATTGTCATCACCGTCTCTTTCTCCCCAGGGCTGGCAGTCAACCTCTTGCTTCCCACGGTCAAAGGTAAAGGACAAGAATGCTAAGCTGGTGGAAAAAACACCAAGCGCTGGTAACTAACTACTGGATGGACACAACAAATCAGGGTTGGCATATATGCTTAATGCGTTTTGATTCAAAACGCAGTTAAGCTGCTGTTGGTTAGTGGCCTTTATGAAATAAGTTATGGTGATCCGCAGTCCAGTTTCTAGCAAACAGGTACCCAGATCACACAAAATCACCATCACATTTAGCACTAATTGGCACCCATGCTGGCAGTCTCCAAGGAGAATCCAAGCCTTGCCTGGGCATTATAGCATCTGATCTGCACTCCCCCTCCCCCCCACGACATAGGCAGGTAGGGTTAAGGCACATTGGTGGGGACACTGTGCCTATGGAAGCATGCACTGTGGCCACCTGTGCTGCACCTGTCCTGTGGATAAAGGACTTTGGCCTCCAGTGATATCTGTGTGGTGCCACCCACGAGCAGAGCAGAAATGGAAAATAAAGTCTCTTGTTTAAAAGCAGTACTTCAGCTCAGAGGAGCTCCCTTCCGAGACTCACAAGGAGTAGAACAGACAGTCTGCAGTGCTATATTACTGTCAGGAGAACCAAACTGGAGTCCTTAACTGAAGCTTTACGGACTACTGTAGTGTTATGCCATTCAGTGCACAGGATGTTATGCCTTTATTCCTTGAACCATTCTTCAGCAGTGCTTTTTTTATCACCCCACTTAAATCAACTCTCCCCTGTATGAAGGCTGTAGTGGTTAGTAATAAATCTAACTTGTAATATTAGTAGGAAAGATTTGCAATTGTGTTGGTCCTTGGAAAATCAGAGTTGTTAGATAGTTTGATATATTTTATTGGACCAACACACACTATATATTGTACAAAGGTGTTACAGTACACAAGCATGTGGGGTCACACCGGTCCCTTTGTCGCTGGGTATTCACCAATCGAAGGGGCCTGTGTAGCCCCAAATGCTTTTGCACTGCAACATTTTTATACGGTATATAAGTTGGTCCAGTGACAGGACCGGGGACCCATTGTAATCCTCTTCAGTTCACAGTACTTGATGCTCATTTAACTGTAAATGGGGAGGGGTTGGGGTGGCTAAAATAGGAGATACCATTAGAAAGAAAACGCTTTTCGTGGGAGTCCTGCTCTCTCCCTTGGAATGAATAGAACACAGCCAGCCTTTCAGGGCGTGGCTCATCAGCACAAGTTCCCACTGTGCGCCAGAAAAGCCTCTCTGGCCTAAGTGACCCCCGGGTGCTGCATTGCTGATTCAACAAGACGTAAATGGAGGCAGCAGGCCTGATTTGTTGAATGTTAAGACTTGGGGAGATGGGGCACATTGTCTGCTCCCTGCAGTGAATGTTACTGCTTTCAGAAGCCTGCTAATGGAACCAAGACACAGACGTTAAGGCGGAAGTGTAACCTAGATGACTTACTACTACTACTAAATATATATGTGCTAGTCATTACATTCACTAATCCGAACTGTGTGACAGCCAGAAAAGACCTAATCTTCTGTATCTGATGAGCTTGTGAATTGTTCCAGCAGAATAAGGAACTGAAAACTAAACATAAGCAATTTAGAAATGAGAAGGACATTAACTGCCTTAGTTGGGATTTGAACCCAGGCCTGGTGGTAATACTGTTCTACAGCTATACTAGTTGACTTACCAGGACAACCGGAACCTTGGACTGCCTTAGATACTGGTCTTGAATTTATTTCTCAAGCCACAACTTAGAGCCACACAAAATAGAATCACATTTTATTTACAAGAGTGTGATGTGAATATATATGTACACATTTTGTAAATGAGAAAATGCCCTGGCAAGGATAAGAACAATAAGCACTTGAGTGCCATTATAGGAATATCTGCCTTGCCCATCCTCCTCTTTTCCAGAATTGATGGCGTAACCAGCATGCTGTTACGCAAAGTGTCCATGTGGTACAGAGGCACATTAATTAAACTTTAGGGCCCAAGCAATGAAAATTGGCACGTTGTTCTGTTCCAATCATAACTTGGGGTTTCTATAGCACCTTTCGTAGATAAAGTGTTTCTTGGCACCTTAACAAGTGAGGAGCTATTGGCTGGTACTGCTGTAACTGCTCGCATTAAATGCAGTAGCATGCTACATGTAACCTTGCACTAATGTGGAACCAGTTGTGGTGAATGAGAGAGGTCTGACCCGCTGCTCAATGTCCTAATGGTAAGTGGTGGAACTTACCATGCCAGTGACCCAAGCTTGGGCCATCACGTCCATACCTCTCAACTGTACCATATTACGAGGAACGTTCCTCATTTTACTTCACAAAAGCTCCCTGTTCCACATTGCGAGGACTTGTCCCACATTCAGAGTTAACATTTTAAAGCAAAAATCTATAGTAAATGATGCAAAAAATATATTATGCAATTAATAAGACTTTCTGAACATAAATGCAAACATTTTAACAGTGTTCTGAGCTTCTTAGGTGAAGATTTGATTAAGTGTTCCACATTTTGCTCATTTGTTCCACATGTTGAGAGGCAACGTTCCACATTTGGGGGACAAAAGGTTGAGAGGTATGATCACGTCGGTTGGCAGCGAAAGTGCTGAGTGTCCAACTCTGATGCCTTCTGCCTCCAGGAGGGTGGGTTGTTCCTGCTGTTATGCATCTCCCCAGTGAAAGGTAGTCATGCTTGCAGGACTGCATGGTTCTAGATGGGGTGTGGGTGAAATCCCATTGCTTGCATGACACAGGATGCAGATGTATGATGTGTGTGTGTGTTGGCATCATTTGGTTGTCCCTAGTCAGAGCTGCTTCCTGCTCTCATCAGAAAGGTCTCTGGAAACACGTGGCATTCAGGCAGGACACCACCACACTCTCCCAGCACAGCAGGGGGCCTGGATCCCTCCCCCATTCCTGGGCTGGGATATGGAGGATGTAGGCAGTGGGTGGCTGTGGACAGTAGTGAACGCTCCAGTGGGTGTGGAATCAAGGGCTTGTGTATAGGTTTAAAATGAGCCTGACCCACGGGTTAAGGAGGGAACAGTCAAAGTGGAAGGTTTAGCCAGGACACTGGGGAGATCCCCTACTCTGTTTTGAAAGTTGCCGTGAACATTTTTTTTTTCTTATGACTTTTTCTGCTTTGGAGCTGATCCTCTCAGTCTTTGGGTCAGATGAATTTTTCTTGGCAACCTCCTAATCCCATCAGCTGCTACTCCTGCCATCCCTCCAGCGTGAGACCAGTGGCGCAGGACCCAAAAGAGCCAGTGACCGCCATTTAGATGGCTCTGTGGTTTTTCTTCCCTTTTCACCCTTGCCATTTTGCTCTCCCACCACCCAGCAATGGTACACCATTTTGTAGGCCCACTCAAATGTGTGCATATCAGCCCAACGGAGGACCAAGCTCTATAAGCCCACTGCCAGGGGCCTCTGCGATTGCAGAAACAAACTGTCAGTACACTGGCTGGGGCATCCTTTTCTAGGCAGTACTTCTTCCATTCTTGTGGGTCTGCTTATTTCATATATTTGTTCAAATATCTTCAAATAACATTGTAAATAATACATTAAATTATTTTTACTTAACCTTGTATAAACTGATTCTTTCATATTAGCCCGCATTGACACATGAAATGTGTCTAAGCCTTTATTTACACTACATGTACCACATGCATTCTACTCTCTGTTGCTCAGATACTCAACCTGCCTCTCCATTTAGCATTCATAGTAAATTTCAATTACATTGCTTTAAATAAGTCTGCTAAAATATGATTCATATATGCCATTCTCATGTCCATTTACTTGGCTGCTGGGTTTTTTTTTTCATGCACCCAGCCACCAAGTTTACTTATTTGTATTTGTGTTTCTTTTAGAAGCACATACCTCAGCTCCTACTACTTTATTTTTCTTATTTAATGAGACTGGTTTAAAACTTCCTATGTTGGTATGATTTGTAAAATAACTTTAAACACTTCATTATAGTGACAGGCTAATTTAGAAGTGGTTTGTGCCTCAACGTGCAATTTTGAAAAATGCCACATGTCTCTTAATGCTCTCTGCTATGTGCAGTCCATCGTCTGCTACTTAAGTTCTCTGGGCCTGAAAATGTTAAAGCCTTTTTTAAGTGTATTTTCCTTGTGTAAAGCTCTATTGCTGTAACATCTTAGGCTCTGGCTGTACGCGCTACAGAACTGTTTTTGAAAACCATTTTTAAAACCAGTTTAGCTAAACCATTTCAGTGCAACCACACTATTCAGTAACCCTTTTTTTTTTTATTACTATTTCTTTTTATTCTCCTACTGCTACCACTGATCCCTCTCTCAGAGCTCTCCTCGTAGATCCCAATTTGCAGCCCCAAGGAGTCTGCCCCTAGAGTGCTAACGCTACCCTCGTACCTTCAGGGCCTCGGATTACCCTCCGGGCAGGGCGGTGGAGATCCCCTACATCTCCCCCTGAGCATTGTTGGGAGCGCGCACAGTGGAGTCTGCTTCTTGGTTGCTGCCTTGGAAACAATGCTGAGGCTCGTCACATAGATCAGGGCAGTGTTTTTCCGGTGTTCTGATGGATCCCCAATGTTGGCGTGCAATGAAGAGCAAGGCTGCTAGCGTGCATAGAGATGCACGTAGAAGCCAGTCCTCTGCCAACGTCTACCCTTGCATAGAGTATCTATCTCCCAGCTGCACCGACCACCCTGAGGTTCCCACAGCAGGTGGCGGTATCGCAGCGGAGAGTACGATTCCCCCTCCCCGGAGAAGGAGAGCAGCCGTTGGATGCTCAATCCTTCTCCCTCCCGGCCGACACCCGTTGACCCGAGTCCACTCCCGAACCGGGGTCACCGATGTGGTACGAGGTGTGGCGTCCAGCGCCTCAACCCTCAGTGCCACCGGGCTGGCTAGTAACCATTTTTGATAACGGTTTAGTGTGTCCACACTGCTGATGTTAAATCTGTTCTCCCCGTAATTATTTCATGTAATTCAAACCCACAGAACTGTGCTTGCTTGTACACACTGCAGCTAGAACTGTTTTAGTTAAACCATTGCTGTTTAAAACGTATTTACTCCTGTCCAGACACGTGGGTAATGCTATCTCTAAAATGTTTATTTTTAAATGGTTTTATGTACCTAGCAGGGTTTAAAAACATTTTTGTTAAAACATTTTAAGGGGCTTGTAGTCTGGAACATACAGTGCTAGGGGGATTTAAAACATTTTAAGGCACTTGAACAGTTTTAAGATCTACAGTGTGTACGTGGTCTCAGAGAGTACTGTTACATGTCTTCACCTTCATGCTTTCTGAATGCTGTCTGCTCAAAAGAGGACACTGACTGAGTTCCATCCCCTCTTGAACCTGCATGGTCCCTGACGCTTTGCATGATGAGTGATGTCACAGAGGTGCCACGCAAACACATCAAGGCATGTCTGCGTCAGCTTCAAAGCATCTGTACACACTGATCCTAAATGAATCAGCTGGGGGAGTGCGCAAACTCAGTTGTCACAGAAGTGTCATCGGCCAACACATTGAGCTGTACTAATACATTTCTGGTGATGATTACAGTTGTGCGAGTGACACCTTTTACAATCATAAAAATGTTAGACTATGTCAGATTGAGCTCACTACTACATGTGGTTGTCACTAACTATTTTATGGCACCTACGCTAACCCATCAATCATTAAATCTCTTTAGTTTAAAACAACAAAAACTGCATAGAAAAAGATTTGCTCATCATGGGATCTGTAAAAAAAAAATTGCTCAGAAGAATGCGCCTGCATCAGACTTGTTTTTAATAATATCTTAAACATTAATTTGTTACTGAAATACAAAAATACTGGAACAGGGAAAGAAAGCTGCCAGGTAGGAATGAAAAAGGAGGGGGGGTGTCAGCTGGGGGCTTTCTAGAGATTCATAACAAAATGGGTGTGGCTCTGAGATCCCTGTTGTATGGACCAGCCCATTGGCGCAGTGGTAGCGCTACCACTATCAGTACTCGGGACCCTAGTCTGGAAGCGAGGCCTGAGTTGTTGGAGGCCGGCGGGTTGGGGTGGGGGGGCATTAAGTGTCCCACAGGGCGCTCTCCTCCTTCAGAGAGAGTCAGCCACCTGGGGATTCTCAGTGGCAGTGCAGGCAGAGTACTGGCAAGGGAGCAGACAAAGGAGGGTAGGAGGCTCCAATTAGCTGAAACAGGGCCACTGATGCACACCGCACACACCTGCTCTCAGCCTTGCGTCTCCATGACAGTGAGAGAAAAAATGGATAGGGAGAAACTTTGGCTGGATGATGGCCCTGCAGCATTCACAGACCCCTCACCCTGCTGCCCTAGGCTCTCATGTGATGATTACATCAAGTTGCCTAAGAGACTTGGGGTGGCCCGAAGGTCTCACTGTTGGGGGGCAAGCCATGAAAGCAACATGGGGGACAAGGTAAGTCCCAGAAGATGGCAGGGGTTACGGGGTTGGGACGCTAAAGAGTCCTGAGGGGGACATCAGCTCAGTGGAAGGGAAGGGGCTCTAAGTAGGAAATAATAAAATCTCTGTTGTCTGGGTTTTTCAGACATCTCAATATGACATTATCTTCAGAAAAGTAGATAATAATGCTTGTCCTAATGTATTATCCTGTTACATCAAATGTTCCCTATAAACTCTGTTACAGGTACAAGTTTACTATACACATGAGAAACAATATAATATGCATCCCAAAAATTATTTTTGTTAAGGCTGTATCTGCGTGCTGGGGCCTCCTCGCAGTGCTTTATCCAGCTACTAGCAGGTAGGCCAGTTTTTTTATGGAGGTCTTTTAATTTTTTTTATTTATTTATTGAAATCTAGGATTGAACACCTTTGAGCTAGGAGCTCGTTTACAAAGGTACCACGTCAATGGAAGGGTAGACAATACTTAACAAAGGTTGTACTAGTAATAATACAAAAAAGAAAACTGGCAAATTTCAACACATTTGGTTAGAGTACACAGCAGGCGAATCTAGGAAGGCAAACTTAAGCAAGGTAGCTAGGAGGTGGAGAACGGATGCAGGCAAACAAAACAGGAGGAAACAGGCAGATGAGAGTTTATAAGGGAGAGGAGTTAAGAGGGTACGGGTGATTACATGAGTGAGGTGGAGAGATGGGGAGGCAGTTATCGACATTGTCAAGGTGAGAAGGTGGGAGGCAGTGGGGGGGATGGGGCAGCCGGAGGTCTAGACAGTGCATGGGGTCACTATGAGGAGAGGGCAGAGACAGTTTGCAGGGGGCACTAGGAGTTGCAGTCACAGGTGCTGGTTGATGATAGTTGCTGACGTAGAAGTCTTTTGAAAGGGCCCAGAGTGGGCAGGTTGGATGTAGGTTGGTCTTGGATTATACCAGTGAGCAGATGCTCATTTATAGGTTCCACGTCAGTTGCATTGACAATACAATACAGATGACAGGGTTACATATGGTACAGGTAAGTTACAGGGTACAGCAGCATTAAACAGCTTAGGCAGTATAGCAGCTAGCCGGCGTCAGAGGTTAACACCCTACTTGGAAGCTCTCTGAGGTGAGAAGAAGGAGGGGTTGCAAACATGGGTGGAAGGAGTAAGGTAGTTGGGAGCATCTGAGGGGGTAGGGAAGTGGGAGCTATGTCATGATCAGGGGTCGTAGATGTAACCTAAAGTGCTGGGATTGGGGTGCCTCAACCCAGTGAGTTGTCAGGAGGTAAGTGCAGGTAGTTGGTTGATGTTCCAAGAGGGTGCTAATAATAGCAGTCACAGTTACTAGATTTTAGTAGGTGCTGCCGGAGTCTGCATTTGAACGATCCAATAGATGTGGCATTGATAACGTCAGGAGGTATGGCATTGGTTCATAATGGAGCACGATAGTAAAAGGCACGTTGTGCCAGGGCTATGCGGCATCTGGGAACTTTGTAGGTCTGAGTGGAGGAGTTCCTTGTGGATCAAGTGCTCGAGTGTGGAGTTAGGAGGTTCTGGATCCCTGTGGGTAGTTGGTTGAGTGAGCATTTCTTGGCGAAGAGGCAGGTTTGGTAGTTTATTCTGTCTTTCAGTTGTACCCAACCTACCCGGGTGTAGAGCTCACAGGTGTACGTTCGTCTTTCCACACCTGTGAGCAGTTGGCCCGCCTTGTTTATTGTAGTGGTGATATGGTTTAGGGCTGTGTCTGTCACCGACCCCGTCGATTGCCAGGCCATAGTCAACGAGGGAGACTATCATGCTGTTGTTTGCCTGGTTCAATTCCTTATGTGGTAGGCAGTGTCTATGCCTTTATAGGATTCCTGTTCTTGTATTAATCACCTTGCTGTGTTGTCAATGTGTTGGACATACGAAAGTGTAGAATCGAGTGTGATGCCCAGGTACCTGAACTGCTGGACATGTTCCAGTGGGTCCCCATTGGCGTTCCTGATTGCAAGGGGGGAGGCCTTATGCTTGCTGTGTGTGCTGGTGAACATCACAGTCTTAGTTTTTTTGCTGTTCATGACTAGTCTGTGATCCATAAGACATTTTTCGGTGTTTGAAAAACCCTTTTGGAGATCCATCACCGGTTGTTCGGGATTAGGGTTGCTGTTGAATATGACTGCGTCGTCTGCGTATAGGAGCATTCGGCCCAGGCATGCGGATGGCAGTTTGTTTAGGAATAAACTGAACAGTAGGGGTCCCAAAATTGATCCTTGTGGGACCCCTGAGCAGACTGGTCTGTTATCAAAGGTGATCCACCCCTATTTTGACCTTTTGTGAGTGATTGTGAAGGTAGCTGCAGAACCAGCATACTGATACCGAGGAGAGTCCCGTAGTTAACAGTTGGTCCAGCAGGATCTCGTGATGCACCATATCAAATGCTTTTGATAGGTCGATGAAAGTTGCCCCAACCAGGAGACCTTGGTTAATTGGTGAATGTGTCTGGTGAATTCAAGCAAGGCCGTGATAGTACTGTGACCTGATCAGAAGCTGTATTGCTCAGGACAGAGAAGTTGGTATTGGTTCAGGTGTTCGAATAACTGGTCTGCCATTATCCACTCAAGAGCTTTGGAGAGGGCGGGAGAATGGAGATAGGTCTGTAGTAATGTAGGGTCCTGTCGCCACCTTTGTGCACTGGAGTTACTGTGGCTGATTTCGATCTCTGGGGGAACTGTGAGAAGCAGAGGGAGAGGTTAATTAGTTTGGTGAGTGGGCCTAGGACTTCAGCCAGGGCCAGCTTGACAAATTTTAGGTCCAGAGTGTCCCCACTATGTCTAGATTTCCCCAGTGCCTTCTCCAGGTACTTCTTAGCTTTGTCGTGAGAGACTTCTGTAAAGTAGAAGAGGGGGAGGTTAAGTGATGGTTGTTTGGCCGTATTAGGATCAGTCGGCGATGGGGGGGTTGAAGTAGTCTGCTGGTAGAACACTGCTTAGGTCTGTAAACGCGATGTTTCAGTGTATTGGCAATGTGCATGTGGTCCAAGGACGGTACGTCGTCGATCAAGAGCATGGCTGGTGCAGATTTGGTGTCCTTGCCGTTTATGTCGTTGAGGTTATCCCACAATGACTTGCTGTCATTCTAGGTGCTGGAGAGAGCTTCTTTGTGGTATTTGCTTTTGGCGAGTTGGACGGCTTTAGTGCACTCATTCCGAGCTTTTTTATACCTCTGTATGTCTGTGTTAATTATTGATCCCTATGTGAGGTTCCAAAGTTCTGAGGTTAACAATCCTCCTTATCTCTGTCTTATCAAGTATTTTTGAATCATTTCCTCCACCTAAAGGTTTATGTGCCACCTCGAACCCCCTAAACCTAAGCGGAGCCGGTGTCCTCCATCCTTAAAATATTGGGCATCCGAAGACCTGTCGTCCTGCATTCTAATGTCCCCTTTGTGTTCAGTTCGAATTTTACTTGTTTTTACTACATACAGTAGGTCACAGGGGCATTGGATAACCTAGATGACCCCCTGGGTATTGCAGTCTATGGCTTCTCTGTTGTTAGATTTCTGTCCTGTATGTGGGTGACTACAGATTTTCTCACGGCTTTTGTGGCTGCACACTGAAACATCGGGGTAATTATAAGAAAAAAATAAAGATTATGAAGTGGAACCTATAGACTGGTTTCATTCATTCAGGGCCTCCTCAATCTGAACATACCTTCAGTGGGCTATTTCAAGAACTGAGTCAGTGTTGTCGTTTTCCAGAGCCGCAACAGATGGTACATTTCCCAGCCTGGCCGCATGAGCGCCATCCTCCTGGGCCCTGCACAGCAGTGTAACATGCTGGTGCTGCGCAATTCAGTAACCCAGTGTTATGTGATTTAAAAAATCTGCCTAGACACCCCCCAGAAATAGGCAGATGGGACCTTGATTTTTTTTTTTTAATCATATTTTTATTAGAATTATCCAAATGTGACAAACCAAACCATGTTTGTTACATCTCACAGGCATAGTTCCATATTATTTACATTTAATTTCCTAACAAGTAGGTTGTACATAAGCAGTTGTCCATAACAAATTCTCAAATCACCATTTCACATCTTAGGGTTCCTGTAACATTTTGTTATACCTGAAATATTCTCCTTAATGCATGCACACATTTATAACATAGACATTATACATGAAAAAGAAATTTTAAATTGTCTAGGATTACCCTATAAAACCGATTTAACTACAAACAAGAATTAAAAAACTAGAACAATATATGTACTGTAACCATGCAACATTCGTATAAATTAAGATATTGTTGGCTGTGCACATTATAAATTAGAGGGTCCTCAGAATTCAGTTAATTCTAAGTTTTGTTATTAAGGGCAACTATACCTTCAACTTATATACCTGTGCTTCTCACAAGGGAGGCACTTTGATGGATTCCATATAGTCTGACGGCTGTCTTTTTTACCTCTATTATTCTCATATGGAACTTCCCTGTTGTAAAATTGCTATTCCATTTGGAGACAGGGTACCAAGGAATCCCCCCCATATATATTTAGAAAAATCTCTTCTTTTCCCCTGATAGCATATGTCAATCTGTCAGTGGAGAGAGTTTTAATAGCTAAACTCTTCAATTGAGATACTGTTGGGGTATGGCTCATAATCCATACGTTTTGTATTCCTTGCCTGGCAATATCTAGGAGGACTCTAATCCATTTGGGGTATAAGCTCCATTGCTCCTCCTCCTGGTCAGCAACCCCCAGCAATAATGAGGACGAGGAGAATCCCACCTCCTCCCCCTCCCTCACCATTTTAATGAGTTCTCCCCAGACACCTTTCCAGTATTGTTGGATTCCTGGACAGTCCCAGTAATAATGAATAATTGTGCCTCTGGCTCTTCCACACTTCCCACATAAGGAGGAGCTCTCCAGACTAAAATTCTGTACAATACTCGTCGGGCAATGGAATCTGTGTAAAAACTTATATTGTAGTTCCTTAAACTTATTGCATAGAAGTAAACCCATGTGGGAACTCAAGGTAACTTCCCAGTTCTCATTTCAGATCTCTATTTACAGATCTTGTTCCCATTTTTGTTTAGTTTTTTGTCTCTCTCCCTTAAAGTGGGATCTGTCAAATTTAGCCACCGTCCCACTAAGCCCTTTTTCATTGTCCTTTGCCCCCATAATTAGCCTCTCAGTCTCCCACATAAAGGGTTCCAAATCTATCGCCATATCCAATTGTTTCCAGTCCTTTCTTATCTGGAAGTATCTGAATAAATGGGTCGAAGGTATACGTAGGGCTTTTTGGATAGTCGGAAAAGTGGATAATTCTCCTCGCTCCATTAAGTCACCTATACATCTAATCCCCCTTCTCTGCCACTCTGCAAACCCCTTGTCTTCCATCCCAGGCAAAAAAGCTGAATTATTAGCTATTGGTACAAGGAGAGTGTTAACATGACTTATATTTTGTCGTTTTTTTCAACTCTCCCAATGCTTCCAAGCAAGCCACAGCTAGTGGTTGGGGTTCTCCAGAGCTTTATAAGCCTTCAGACCATTCTCCCCGAGGTATGCCGAGAGTCTCAGATAGCAACCCATTAATGAGAATTCTAGCAGTGGGTGTTCTGTAAAAAACTCCTACCAAGTGTATGAATTGTTCCCCAACCCCGAACATAGCTAATATATTCATTAAATATTCCCATTCAATCCTGTCAGAGGCCTCTTCAGCATCCATTGACATAGTACAAGTTTGACCTTTTGTTTTAGAACCCCAGTGAATAATATTCAATAGTCGTCTATTATTATGATATGACATTCTACCCCTTATAAATCCTTTTGATCAGTATGTATAATGTTTTATTTATTTATTTATTTTTTGAATTTTGTTGACCCGGTAGGCCCACGGAGACTAGAAGTCCCTTTTTCAGGGGCGACGGGGGAAGGGGGGAATACAGATGGTAACCAACTGAAACTGAACCAGATTAAGCTGTTGGTGGTATTTTTAGTGAAAGGGGGAAATTTGGCCAGGACACCAGGGAAATTTCCCTCCTCTTTTCGAGAAGTGCCATGGAATCTTTAGCACTCACCTGAACTATCACCAGAACAGGCAGATGGGACCTCGGTTTAACATTTCATCCGAAAGACAGCACCTCAGGAGTGCAGCATCCCCCACATGCTGCACTGCAGTGTCAGTATTGGGACATTAACCCAAGTGCCTGGTGTGGGGATAGAACCCACAGCCTTCTGATCTGCCGGTCTCAGAGGCGAGTGTGCTACCTGCTGAGCCACTGACACTGACAACTAATAGAGGGTAAGATTTACTCTAATCGAAGCACCAATACTTTAGTCATGATTTTACAGTCATAATTTAATAATGAAATGGGTCGGTAGGAGGTGCACTCTTTATCATCTTTATTTGGCTTGGGGATAGCACAGATGTTCGCTTCGCAACAAGTTTTGGGTAACCCTCTCTCCCCCCTTGCTCCTCCAAGACAACCCTGATGGGGGGCTGCCAACTCCTTCCAGAGCTTTTTATAGTATTCGCAGCCAAACCCATCAGGCCCCACTGCATTACTCTTCTTAAGCTTCCCAATTGCCCGCATTACTTCCTCGATCGTGATTTTACCTCCCAACTTAGTTCTCTGAAGCTCAGTCACCTGGGGTAGGGTCACCCCCGCCATAAAAGGATCCATGACTTCTTTCGTACCCTTACATTCAGCCTTATATAAGGCTTCATAGCACCGTTGGAAACGTGCCTTTATACCTCTCTCGTCACGTATCAGAGCCCCCTTATTATCTCTAATGGCCACTATCCGTTTCATGGTTCTGCCCCCCTTCATTAATTTCACCAACAAGGGACCGGGTTTGTTCCCCAACTCGTATATTCTCTGGTGTGCAAAAAACAACTTTCCATGTGCTTCTTCTGTCACATTTAAATTTAGGGCATCCTTTGCCATTTGCAATTCCTTCCTATAGGTAGGATTTCCGGTCTGTGCTAATAGTGCCTCTAATGCTTTCACCTTTTCTTCTAATTCCTGTTGTTTCTTTTTCCGGTCCCATTTAATTCTTTCTGTATACCCTATTATGACCTCCCATATGAAAGCTTTGCTGGCTTCCCAATATGTGCCCACCGACTCAACTGATCCCTTATTCATAGTTTCAAATTCCTTCCATTGTGTCTGGAGGAATTGTTTGAATTCTTGTTTGGCCAATAAGTAAGTCAGGAAACACCACATCCCTCTACCCTCTCTTTGTTGTACCAAGTCTAACTCCATCATAACCATAGCGTGGCCTGACAAAAATATCAGGCTATGGGTCACCTTCCTCATCTTGGGGTATAAGCCACTAGATATGAACATATAGTCCAGTTTGGACCGTGTACCATGGGGATTTGAGTGGTAAGTATACTTCCGAGTACCAGAGTTTAGCACCCTCCAACTGTCAACTAAATCAAGATCCTCCAAACCCTGTTGCCACTGTTTTACCAGAGTAGTATCCCTAAGCCTCGTGCCAGAATAATCCAGTTTCGGATCTAAGACACAGTTGAAGCCCCCTGTGAGAATCCGATTGGGAAACTGCTCCTTGATCATTAGATCCAACATCTTTTGGTAAAATTCTGGGTCAGGCACTGCCGGTGCATAGATATTTCCCAACGTGACTTCTCTCCCCTGTATTGTTCCCACTACAAACACATATAGTCCCTCTAGTGGGTCCCTAACCGTATGGATGTGCTCAAAGGGGAGATTCTTATGCAAAAGAATCGCAACTCCCCTCTTGTGAGAGCTGTGAGGACGCATGGCAGGCCTCAACCCATCCTCCCACTAATTTTCCATGTTCTTTATGTGTCAAATGAGTTTCTTGCAACATTGCATTTCTATCAGTCATTGACTATGCAGACTTCCTCTATAGTCATTGCCCCATTTCCTACCTTCAAAAGTTGAGATACCTTATATCATAGAGCTATAAGGTTCATTACAGACCTGCCAAATAATACCCACCATTGTTCTCTCTACGACTCAATTGGATGGGTTTCCCTTCATTTCAGGAGGAGCAGAAATGCAGCTCTATGGATCTACAGAGCTTTATCAAAAAAAACTCCCAAGCTATGTCCTGGACTGCTTCAACCAGAACACCCTAGCTCCTATGCCCTAAGAAGCAACAATATCATCCTGCTCAAATTGCCCAAAGTCAACACCAAAATAGGAGGGCAGCAATCAGCTATTCTCTAGCTATAGCATGGAACACCCTACAAAAATCCCTAAAACTGTCCATTATCATTCCATTTACATCCTTTAAGCAGCACTGTACAGCCTTCTTCACAGAGAAATGCAGTTGCTACTGCTAGAGATAGAATAGTCATCCCAAAAATTATATTCCAATCACATATGGCATATTCCTTCCAGTCAGACACCCCAGTATATGGCACCAATATTCCCTTCACCATCCTTGTACTCATTATGTGTGTGACTGTCATGACCCTCATTGGGATATATATGTACTGTACATATTGTAGATATTAGTTTAACCTTCTCTTAACCGAGTTTCAACATGTGAATTCACTGTATATTATTGTGTTTTAAACATCATTTTTTTTTCTGTATGTATAACTGTCATATAAGTATGTGATGTAATTGCTGTGTATCAACTCGAACCTTGACCTTATCAGGTCCACCTTGTAAATGAGCTTGCTCAATGATGATCGCCTGAATAAATAAAGATTTGATTGATTGATTAATGATTGCTATCATCGCATTTTGTCTGTTAAGTGCGCTCAAGATCTTGGCTCTCTTGGCAAGCGATGTGAAGCCCCTTACATTCCATAAAATAATAGTACTATGTTGAGGCCTAGCCATGATCCCCATCAGCAGTCACTCTGTATTGCTCTTCATATCCATAGTAAGTGTAGTTCAATTCCCTCTCCCCTCTTACTGTTCTAACTTGCTTTAAGCACAGCCATTCAACAAAAAAAAGTGCATCTATAAACTGTGTTAACATCCAAGATCTGTAACTATCTTGGGCGAACATCTAGCCCAACAGGAAATAAGTTTAACAGTGAAAAATGCTTGTGTATGTAATATTCGAAGTTAAAGTAAATTAGTGTACTCAAGTATGAATGTCGAAACCCCCAACACCCCCCCAGCACCCTCTCTCTCATTCCATTTCTATTTTCCACCTCCTTTTTAATTCAAGTTCCCTTGTTTCCCTCCTCCAGAGATCTTTATTCGTCCCTTCTCCTTCTCATTTATCTCCCTCCCTATTTATCAGCTCCCCATTCTTTTCAGTACTGAAAACCTCAAGTCCCATTTTGCAATATTGCATGTCTTGTTCTGGAGCCTCCCATACCGTTCCTCGAGAGGATAACCCCGCTCCAAACAGGGAAGCGGCCCTGTTCCAACACCTGGATCCTTACGCACAAACATTTTACTCTTACTTCACAACATTTAAACAAACCTATTCGATGATCAGTCTCATGTCTATCCAGAGTTTCTCTCATCAGCTCATTTCAAGTTTATGCTCCGCACCATTTTAATTGCATGTCGTAAGAATAAATTCTTATATGATTTGGCTCAATAAGCGCTTTCAAATATCCTTGTAATTAGGCAGTCCATATCCAGACTACCCTGAGTCTCTCATCGATTCTTTACCAAATTTCTAGTCTAGTCTCTAGGGGAAAAGCCTGTGCACCATCATGAAAGCGCGCACGAGGTTAAGCTCTAAAATAATTTGGTGCAGTACAGCCTCTTCAGCTATCCACATTGTATGCCCTCCGTGGTCTGTACTTTCCCTCCATATGTCCTTAAAGTTCGTGACTCTGGAAGTGTGGTTATGTGCATAAAAGGGGTTTGCAACAACAGGTGCTAGCCCAACCAGCACCCCTCTTCGTGCTGGGGTAGGGTTTTACGAAAGTAAGTGGACCAACAGTAATACCCAAAAAAACACAAGTCGGTTTAGCTCACCCATTCTTCAATAAAAGTATTCAACTTCTCTGGATCCCAAAAAGAAAAGGTGGCTCCTTCCCACTTCACTTTCACTATCGCGGGGTATGTCATGAAAAACTCAATTTCCCTTTCTCTCAAGCGATCCATATACAAATTAAACTGTTGTCTCTTTCTCTGAACACGTGTTGAAATGTCCTGATGAATGGTAAGTCTATTACCCTCATTCGTTAGCTCGTTGAGATTTCTGTATGCTGCCAGAATTGGTTGCCTATCTGGGTAATGGTGTAACTGAAAAATAACTTGCCTGGGCGGCTGATCTCCTGCTGGCTGCGGGGCCAGCGCTCTGTGGGCCCATTCAACTTTCAGGCCCTTCGGTTTGTTTTGCATTTTAAGTAATGTGGGAAGAGTGGTTCTATAGAAGTCCATTAAATTACCCTTTTCAACCCCTTCTGAAAACCCTTGTATCCTTAAATTGTTATGGTGGCTATAATTTTCTTGGTAATCCACTGCTTCTCTTAGTTCCTCCAACTCTTGTTCCATTTTTGTTATTTTTTCAGGCAAAAGCTTAGAATTATCCTCCAGATCTGATATGCGTTGTTCAGCCTCAGCAAGTCGTCCGGAGTATTGCTTAAGATCATTAGTAAGCCCTGCTAACGACTTGTCCACCTTGTCCCAGCGCGGCTGTAAGTCTGCCACCACCTGTTCTGAGATGGCTCTGCTGATTACTGCTAGCTCAGTCGCTGAGGAGGAGATTGGGCCTGGACCAGATGAAGGATTCTCTGGTGGGTTTTTTCTTTGATTTTTAGCCCCTTGCCTCAACGTTTTCCCTGCTACGAGGTACTCTTCCATGTTAGCGTTCATTTATGGGTTATTTTTTATGGTTTGATGTAATCTGTTGTTTGTAGAAATAGCTATTTTAATCATCGTGGTGCAGAGCTCCGGAGGTTTGCGTCCTGTATCTTTAGCTGCTCATTAGCGCTCCCCGGGACCATGATTTAATGTCTCATCAAAAGGGAAGTGCTTCCAACAGTGCAGCGCCCCGACCACTTGTCTTCCTGGACACCGTTTCTTTTCCTGGGACAGCTGCGTTTATTTCTCTGCCTGTTGTTGGGAAAGGTACAACATCTGAAGCAAACCATGGGCACTCAACTACTGGGGCCTGTGAATTTGGGCTGACCGACATCATGGCACCCCTCTGTCACATGCTGAGGGATGTTTATGAAACCCAGCATCATATGTCGAATGGGTAGCAGACTGAGAGACCTGTGGGAGGTCTGCAGACTGCATGTGTACCTTACCACACATGCACACATCTTTGGGTCTGCTGTTGTTTGCCATGCTGTACACTGCATTTCGCCTTGTGCTGGAGTTAACAGCATGAGGGGAGCGCTCAGTCAGAGCAAAGATTTTTTTTTGGGAGAGGGTAAATTAAAAACAGTACTGTCTGACTGAGAGACAATTTAGGAGGGGATTAGCAAAGCTAATTAACAGCCCTTGTAAGTGCAAGAAAAGCAGAGTTGTAGCATTCAAAAGACTTTCCAGCAGGCACCAAGAAGAGTAGACCTAGTATTTTGAAAGGAGGAGGCTGGGGACTCATTAAAAGTCCTTGTCCTCAAGTTGCCCACTTCTCCTTAAGCAGGGAGCCTCTCCCCTGGCAGGGTTACACCAGAATATGTGGGAGTCTAGTGGCAGAGTTCAGCACAACGATTGAGCTCAGCTGGCAGAAGGATATAGCCTATAGGAGGCCCAAAGGAGAAGAGTGCAGATGGTTGAGTGCAGCATAACAACAAAATGATACAAAAAAATCCCTAGTCATGGTATGTTTAGCCTACAGAGGAGAATGGGAAGCTGATTAAAATCCCTTGCCAGCATATAAAATTATTAAATATCAATAGTACAGTTAAGAATTTAGTGCGACAGGCACTACTGGCTGTCCCAAGATCTAAATTGAAAACAGGACAAAACTGATAATGTTTGGTAGGCCCCCTCCTTGTTTGCCACAATGCACTACTGCATCATTTGCATACAGCACCCACTGTATGAACCTTTAAGAAAGGGCTAAGAGCAATCCTGTTTGGACAAGCACTTCAATAATAATATACCATGCACTACTTGTATTTATATCTGCTTTAATAAATTGTCACTAAAAAGCGTTTCAATAATAATATACCATGCACTAATTGTATTTATATCTGCTTTAATAAATTGTCACTAAAAAGTGTTTTAATAATAATATACTATGCCCTTCTTATATTTACATCTGCTTTAATTGTCAGTAAAAAAAAATTCAATAATGTACCATGTACTACTTGTATTTATAGCTGCCTTTAATAAATTGTCACTAAAAGTGTTTCAGTTATAATGTACCATGTACTACTTGTATTTATAGCTGCTTTAATAAATGTTCACTAATTGTAAGTGTCACTTGTCCACTGTGAGGTGCCTTGGATCTTGTTTCCCTTCATTTAACTGTTTGCTCTTCAGACTACCACCTCTGACTGACTTCAGGTGACCAGTGACCTCCCAGCCCTGTCAGCCATTCCTCTCACCATCCAGGCCAGTGGGGATCCATGCAGAATGGCGCTCAAGAGTACCGGAGGCATTACACAGGTGGCACAAGAGCTATAGCGTATCAAGACAGTAAAAGTGAATGTCCTTCCTAGGGTGCTTTTCTTGTTCCAAACTCTACCTCAAGTCGGGCGACTGAGAATCTGGACTACCTCCACAATCTGCTGCAGGGACTGTGCACACAACAACCTCCCCAGTGTGCAGGCCACCAGCAGCAGCGACCCAGTGGCTCCTGTCCAAGGGGTTCTTGAGGACATTGGAACCCACCCCCAAACAGCAATCACCAGCAGGGCTTTTGTTTAAATGTTGGTGCCTTCCCCTGCTCCAGGCAATCCTGTTGTGGGGAAGATGCTCAAGCAGACATGCGCAGGCTGTTAAAATTTAACCCACCCCACAAGTTGGGCAATTGAGAATTAGGACTCCCCTGGTATGCCGTTTTGACAGTGACACCCGCACAGTTAGGCCCCCACAGCGAAATCCTGACAACGGCTGGATTTGCAGCGACGGGGATTTCACTGTGATGGACTTTGCAGTGATGGGGGCATATATCTAATTCCACTGTCTGTGCAACGTGGAGTTAGATATCTAAAGTGGGGGGGTGCAGCCCCCCTAAACTGCCGCAATTGAGTGTGGCCATCGGTGTCGGAGTGTTGCGGGGACGTGTCGGTGTCAGGGGTGTCAACGGGTTTTTGTCAGGGACTTTGCTGTGCGGAATGTTGCGCCGGTGTCATGGATCCAACTCCCCCCGCAATCTGTGGGGGGGACTGTGCATCTGATGACCCCATCTGTTGCACAGGCCACCAGTGGCAGCAACCCAGTGGCTCTAGTCCTAGGAGTCCATGAGGGCAGCGGCGCTTTCCCCAAACAACAATCACCAGCAAGACTTTTGTTTGAACTTTGGCACCTTCCCCTTCTCTAGCCAGTCCGGCTGTGAGGAAGATGCTCAAATGGACATGTACAGGCTGTTTAAATTCAACTAACCCCACCACTGTCCCACGAGTCGGGCAGTTTATAATCAGGACTCCCCACAGTGTGTTGTGGTGATTCATGCAACCTGACTAATTCCTTAATTTGTGATGTGGGCTACCCAGTGGTGGTGACCGCAGTGGCTCCAGTCCCAGGGGTCCATGAGGGCAGCGGTGCCTTCCCTCAAGCAACAGTCACCAGCAGGACTTTTGTTTTGAACTTTGACCCCTTCCCCTGCTCCAGTAATCCGGCTCTGGGGAAGATGCTCTGCCCTCTCCTCAGATGATATAGTTTCACTCTCTGAGCATCCCCACTCCATGAGTGGCCCAGCTCTGACTGGCATGAGCAGAGTGAAGAGTCTGCCGAGTCAACCTAGGCAGAAGGGACTGGAACACAACTTGCTGCCAGCTCATGCTCCTGAGATGTCTGGTAAGTTGCTCTCCTTCCCTTAGCTAATTTGCCATACTTTTGTTATTTGTACCTCCGTTAATGCTAACCAATATAGCCCTCACTGCAGTATATTAAGCTAATTGTCTACCAGCCAGCTTACAAGGTGATTGGGCTTCATATCTCTCTAGCTACTGACTTATTTATCAGAAACTGCTGTAGTGTAGACTGTTGACATTCATTTACTATTCTACACTGTTGCTTCACTCTGTCTCAGCTCTGCTATGCCACTGTTTTAACTGCTAGTCATAGTAGCTACGTTGTTAACTCATTTTTCTTTTTTGTCATTTAACTACACCTACATGTTTTTGCTGGTGTTTGCTGCTATAGTCAGTTACCCTCTCAGATTAGCTCCCTACTGCTAAATTGTTCTGGTTTTGCCCTGAGTAGCTTGGGCCTGCTTTTCTGCTTGGCCCATAGCTGGTATAACCTGCTGCTGCTGCTCAATGTCCCCTTAATACTGCTGCTACTAACTTCCAGGTCTGTTTGCCTGTTACCTTAATCAGGTTGAAGACTTGCCTACTTATCATCCCTATTTCAGGGCTCCAGGTCTCCATCCTCTCCACAACAGACTCATTACCAGTTCCCATAGCTACTGCAGTCTGTTCCCCACAAAATCCTGTAATGGATTTCAGCCATTCCAACTTACTGGTAGTGGTTTACCTCCTCCATACTCCACTGACCTCCCTCCATTGAAAATTACTTCTCCTAATGTATCACACTCAGAGGGATGTTGCCCTGCTCTCGCATACTGTGTGATTCCAGCAGAAAATAACACTTTTCTGGACCCTAATGCTATACTTTTGCCTTGCAGGGGACATTGAACGCAGTCCGGGTTCCACAGCCTCCACCCTGCCATGGTCAGGCCTCAGAGGACTGGCTTACGATCACCTGCCTAAACGTCTGCCATCTCATAGCCAACAAAACTGAACTAGAAGCCTGGGTTGCCCATGACTCCCCTGATATTCTCAGAATATTGGAGTCATAGCTTAAACCAGGTATTCCCAACTCCTTCTGTAATTTGGCCAATTATGGTTTCATGTGTGCTGATCCCCCCTTCTAAAAGAGGGGGACCTATTGATCTATTATAAGTCACATTTTCGACTATGATTCCCTATGACTCTGGTATTGATACTGCCTGTGAAATGCTTCATGCTTCCCTCTTACTAGAGACATGTTTACATGGCAGCAGTGCTACAGATTCTGACTGCAGCAGTGCGGTCCTGACCACCTGCAAGTAGGAATCTGCCTGTTCACAATGCCTCTCTCTGCACCGCTACAGTCTGAGCAGGTGAGGACTGATGCCTGCCACCATAAGGACAGAGTGGATGGGTTGCGATGGCGCGGACAGTCCACACGGCAGTTTAATCCACTGCAAGTCACTCACTCCAGTCGGCATTCCCACCTTGACAGGGAACGTGAGACCGGCTTAATGGGTGGCACGCGATTGGGTATGTGTCCACACAGTCGCATTTGTACTGGAGCAACCCGAGCAGTCGGGTTACTCCAGTGCAAATGTGACCATGTAAACAGGGCTCAGGACACACCAAAAAGCTGCATATCATTTGTATTTACAACTGCACCTCCCAAATCAGAGGTCTCAGGCCTGTCTGCTCCCACGGACAACATACAACCTAAAATAGTTTGTAATGAGACTGTTCTCACTGGTGACCTAAATCTAGACTGGCTCAGCTCTAATTCCAAAAAGTATGACTTGATTCTAAGTAAGGCTAGTCTCAACCAGGTTATCTCCAGTCCCACACCTCTCTCACCATGGATCCTCTGCTTCTGTGCTTTATTGGATGCTCACAAACAGGTCTGATGGAATTCAGGCATCCGAAAGGCTTCCTGACTCGGTTACTGATTACTCCCTAACCTACTGCCTCTGTAAATCCCAGGTCCTAAAATCCTACCCCAGATTCTTTTCCTCATGGATTTCTCTAGCCTTTATTACACATCTCTCAACAATGAGCTTTTTAATATTGACTGGTCCCCCATACTAGCCACAGTCTATGTCACTACAGCCCTAGACCTCTTTCAGTCCATCATTACCAGTTTCCAAAACAGACACCCCCCCATCAAGAGGAAAAAGAGGGGCAATAACTGCCCTCTGACCTTCTAGCCCTCTTTAAACTCTGGGACAAACACTGGGCAGCCTTTTAAGCCTTTTGTAATCCACAAAATTGGCTGTTTTAAGGCAGCTGCATTACAAATGCAAAAAGGCTACTTGCTCTGCAAAGTTCTATTTCTGTAAGGAGCAGTCACTGGCCTTGGGTGGCAACTCATGCAGTTTTTTGGGGTCACATCAAGGGGCTCCTTGGTGACCCCTCTAAATCTATCAATAAGGACATGGTCATCAATGGTCTGCATTGCAACAACCAAACTACCATAACCAATGCTTTCAATGCCCAGTTTGTAGATCTCTCTTCTTTCCCCCCAAACATCTGCTGCCCAGGTAACTGTCTTCAGCTTCACCACCCCCCACTCACCCCACTTTCCTCCTGAAAATGGTCTTCAGAAGAGAGATCTTCAAGTTGCTCAACTCCGTGACCTCAGGCACCAGTCCTGGCCTGGATGAGAGTGAGTATTGAGTCAGTTTAGGTGCATCTGCACCTGCCGTCCCCATTACCCATATTTTTGACCTCTCACTCACCTCTGGGGTTGTCTATCATCAATGAAAAATTGCCAGTATAGCCCCTGTCCCTAAAAAAGAGTGACCATAAACTTATTTCCCAGCACCACCCTATTGCCATACTACCTAACCTCAGCAAATTAGTAAAAAAGGTGGTTGCCTCCCAACTAACCAACTGTCTACAGTCTCACCACCTCCTTACATCTCATCAACAGGGTTTCTGCAAGGAGCATAGTACCATCACTGCCCTTGTCCAGGTCACTGATGACATTAAAACTGCTAAGGACATGGGGTCACTAAGCAGTGTGGTCTTCACAGACTTATCCAAAGCATTCAGTTTTGTTGATCATACCATCCTAACACAAAAGCTAACAAAAATGGGCATCTCCCCCATACCTCTGCCTGGTTCTCTTAACTATTTGCTAGATAGGCAGCAATTTATCAAATCTGGTGTTATCTGCTCCAGCCTATCACCAATTACTCGTGGCATCACCCAGGAATCTATACTAGGACCACTCCTCTTTTCTATCTACATGAACAACCTCCCCTATGTCTCATCCAAATGCTCTGTCGTTATATATGCAGATGATATTGCTCTCTGTAGCGCCCAAACCTCTCATATATTAATGCCCAAATTAACACAGCCTTTGCCCACATGCAAAACTGGTTTGTGGTCAACAAGACGGTTCTCATCACTACCAAAATTCAAGCTGTGTTATTTAGGTCTAAAGTGCACAGAGCATCCTGCCCCTGTTCATTGTCCATCCATTGCAGTGACGGCACCCCTCGTGACCCTTCTCTCCACACTGAGCGAATTTAAGTATGTTGGCATCACCTTAGACCCTGCCCTGGATTTCTCCTCTCACAAGTCCGTTATTACCAAATCCATGAATTACTGCTTAGGCATGGCATACTGACTCTGCCACTTCCTTATTCCAGAAACATCTAGAGTTACTGTATCTCCCAAGGCATTCTTCTCACTTGCCTTCAGTACAACTCATGTATCCTCACAAATGCTCCCAAAACCTTGCTACGTAAATGGGATGTTACTTACGACATCTGCCACTTTACCCTCTCCTCCCCCTACTTAACCTATCATTGCTCTCTATACTTCAGTCTGGGCTGGCTCTCCCTCTCTGCCTCATGGTCCTATGCTGTAGGATGCTTTCTTTTCAAAATTCTCAGATCTGTTTTCTCGGCTACCCCTGTCTCACTACTACACGGTGCTTGCCCTACTTACTTTGATAAATATCACCTCCCTGGTTGTTCCTAAGCACTGAACCAAAATGGGTGATCAGGCCTTCTCCTCGTCTGCCTCAAGGCTGTGGAACTCCCACCCTACCAACATTTACAACTCTCTAACCCTGCTATTCTTCAAAGAAGCTTTGAAGGCTCACCTCCTCCTGTCTATGGCCAGTACCTGCACTTAACGTCATCTGTCACCCCTTGCTTATTCAACACTCTTTTACACTGTCCGCTTTGTCCAGGTTTGCTTTTATCTTATTGAGTACATTACTTTTTGGTAATCCGTTATGGTTAAATTGATGTCCCATTTGTTACTTGCTGTCACCCTTTATTTGTTCAAGGTTCCTTGCCTTTCTTGTACCTGTAGTTTGAATGCTCCTCACACTTTTAATATCCATTGTGTATTTTGCTTTGTTCAATATTGTGGATTGTTAATCACTTGTCTTGTATTCTCCTGGGTCGTACCTGAAAATAGGCGTTCAGTCGTCTAGTGTACTTATCCGGTTACCAAAAAACAAACAAATATTCCCATCCCCCTTACTTTCTAGAAATGGTTCCTTAAGGACATAAAACAATTTATTTTGGCAGGGAAGAGACCCAGGGTGGCAGGACAGGTACTGCAGGCATCCAGGGACCAAGGAGGGACTAGGATTACCCTCTTTTGAGAAAGTCGAGGCCCTAGGGGACAGCCTTTTCAGGAAGTTGTTGAATTGCTGCAATAGCTATGATTGTGTGAAGTGTTTTTTTCAGTAAATATTGTCTGAACATTAAAATCGGCGTCAGTATTATTTTCTTATGTGTGCACTGCTGCCAGCCTTTGGGACTTCATTTTTATCTGCACCTGGGCCAAACAGAAAGTCACCTCAGGTTGGTGTTCTGTTGAAGCGGACATATTACCAACCACTTATTTCTGAGCACTTTCCGACAGACACCCCCCCATATCTGGAAGCATATACAGTGCTCCCTCCTTACACTGAACGCGGTATGATGAATCCCCAGCTATTATGAAAGGTGAGCGTGGCTCCCGCAGCAATCAGCTGTTTCTGCTGCCGCATCACCGCTTTCCTGTACTCCTCTGAGTGTGCTTTCAAGCTTAGTCTCGAAATAGTGTTCCAGCTTTAATTTTGGTTATTAAGCTTTTTTTTAAGTTACAGTACTGTATACAATGATTACGCATTATGGACACAGTACTGAAGTTCAGCTAACAAAGCCTTTTCTGTTCACCTGCCCACCTCCCCGACTCCAGCTCGACTATGTCTGAGATATTACCCCCACACCACTGCATGTCCCCATCACTGGCAGCAGTTTGTTTGCTTTAAGTTAGTTAAATGGTTTATTTCTTCTATGTTTTGAGTATTCTCTTTTCTTTACTCTCTGCACTGCCCTTGCTTAATGGAGTCATGTAAACCTGGAAGTCAGTCGATCAGTTGGCAAGATGAGCAGGGACACTGACAGTGCTGAGAGCAAATAAATAACAACAACTAGTAGACTTTAACTAGAATACTGCAGATGAACTTCTGCCAGGTATGGAGGTGTGCAACCGAGGGGGGAGTAATTACTATGACCAAGAGTCAAGTAGCAGTCGGGGGAGGTGGGCGGATGAACGGAAAAGGCAAGGCCTTTGTAGGTTGAACTTGAGTAATGTAGTTAACCAATCTTTAAACATAAAAAGTAAAGCAAAGTTAAGTTACTAGTAAAGATTCAGTGTCTTGGGACCTGAGACCAGGGCAGCTGTTCAATACAGCAAACACACACTAAGCACCTGACTGCTTTTTAAGTAAGGGTCAAGGAGCAATAACAAACGCATGGTATGTATCCCCTTCTGTTTGTTATAGCAGAGGAGCACTGTAATCAATTCTCGGACAAGACATTCACTAGAAAACCTAGTGAAATTCAGAAAGTATACAGATACTCCAAACCGGCCCCCACTCCCAGATTAGACAGCAGGAGGACTTCACACTCACTTGTCCCCCTCTTCCAGATTGGACAGCAGGAGGACTTAACACTCACTTGCTGGACCAAGGTTTCATCTTTTGGGAGGGAAAAAGACTTAACAGATTCCTCCAGTGTATTTCCCAGCAAGGCCCCCCCTCCCTTTACCATCCTCCCACTTAGGTTTGCACCATGTTGTCAAGCTGGCAAATGTTTCCAGCCAACACGTGGTCACCTACATAAACCAGTGCACCATGCACCCACCAGGGACTGCTCTCTGAGCATTATGTCATCCAGCCTTCCCACTGGAGGGGAGCGTCCACACGGACACTCCTTTGCCCTCCCTGCTGACCCAGGTGTCTCAGGCTCAGAGCCAGGTCACCAGCATGCCGGAGTGGTTATCCATGGCTTAGGCCATGAAGGCTCCATGTGTTTGCTTTTTAGGGTGTTTTTTTGCACCTTCTCATCCCCCTGACCTGCCCTTCCTTCAGACTGCACAGCATCAGCCCCCAAAGCCCTGCCAGACTTACCTTCTGCTGTCACCTCGTGTCCATCCCAGGCTTGTGTCCGCACCCTCGGTGGAATGGTGTATCCCTGTCAGGGGCTCCCCTCCTTGGGGGGGAGACAAGGAAGAGAAGTAGCATTCCATGTCCGTCCAAGAGTTGGAGCGAGGAGGGATCGGAGTGGTGCATGTTGGTGGCTGTGTGGTGCAGGGGTCACAGGGTAGCTGTCATCCGGCTGATCAGGCAGGCATTTTCCTTTTTTCTTGCTGGGGCCCAGCCACCTCCCTACATGTAGCCACTCATGGCATCCTGGGGCAGAGACGTTTGGCAGCGTGAAATCACCCACGCCACCAAGAACGTCCCACAAAGCCACCACCAGGAGCTGCTGTAAGAGCGGTCTGCAGGAACCCCCAGGAGGGATACATCCAAGGGATGCTCTGACTCCTTCCCTCTGCTCCTGACATCCAGTGTCAGGCACGAACCTGGGTCACCAGCGTGCCAGAGCGATGCCCCATCGCTCGGCACCATTGAGCTGGCATAGTTTTTTTTTTTTTTTTTGCGCGCCTCCCCTACTTCCTGGCTGCCCACTCCTTCAGGTCTCCATTGTCCCTCCCGACTGCCTGTCCCGACTCCCACACCGGCTACCAACCTCATATGGCGGTCCCCCCAGGTAACCCAGTGTATCCCTTCACCGGACGGGTCCCCCTCCTCTGAGAGGAAGGCACCAGCGGGGGCGACCAACGCGCTACTCTGTTGGCCCAGGGTACCGCTGAGGTGTGTCAGTCATGGGATCGGCGGCAGCGGAGGACAGGGAGACCATCATCCGGCCAGCCAGGAAGCGTTTTTCCTGGTTTTTCTGTGGGGAGTGATGTCCTGACGTTAAGGCATACGCCGACGTCTGTCACTCCCCTTGAACACCGAGCCCGGCCATCACTGCTGTACTCCCTGCCTCCGCCAGGAGTCAGCATGTGCCGGTGTATCCCCACCCTCCCCCGGAGAAGGAGAGCTGTCTCAGGATGCTCCCATCCCTCTCCCCTGTCGGCCCCTATGGCGACCTAGAGTCCGTTCCCGACCTGGGTCGCCAGCATCGCAGATGAAATCCAAAGCTGCACCGACGGCCAGCTCAGTTTTGGTTTTTAAGAAATTAAGATATGAGAACTTGCTGTGCAGACCTGACAGTGAATATAGATTATATGATCTGTTACAAAATTAACTGCTGACAGGAAGGGGATTAGTAAATGTTGCTTGACTGATAACCAGAATGACATCATGTCTGTCAACATATTTTATGGGCAGTTCTGATGGAATAGCCAAGGCAATAGGATTTCGGTTGTGCCTTACTTATAAGGCTGACTTTTCCTTCCTTGTTTTGGCTCATTTGATATCACAAATAGACTGACAATTACAGCATTGTTACCATATCCTGCTACTGCTGTTCCTTCAATAGAATGAAGTTTTGACACAATTGGCATGTTTTGATGATGACTTTTTAGGGGAAGTGTATGAGTAGTACCTGCAGGGAAAGTCGTTTCTCAATTCCCGGTTCTTTGGGGAGTGTTCGTAGTACACTCATTTCTACTGTGCAGAGGGGTTCAATCAATGTTGTAATAAATATGGACAGACTTGATGGGCTGTCTGTCACCTTCTACTGTCAGATTTTACAGTATTTTTCTGTGGGTTTTTTTTTTTTTGTGGGGGGGTGTGCATCATCCAGGAGTGCACATTTTGGAACTGTTATAGACTATTGTGGAAGTCAGAATACTTTGTGGGTTCCAAATTAATTTTTAATGGTTAAATACCCTTTTGTTTGAAACAAAAGCTATCCGATCAACTGGATGTTACCTAATTTTCTTTTGTCCAGTGCAAACTGTGAATCTGTCACTGCTTACGAGTGGGTTATTGCACTGTTCGCTAGAGATCGGCAGGAGGTCAAACTGATGCTTACCGTGTAATTTTCATAAGCAGCAACTGTATTTCCCCCTGTGTTTCTTCTGCCTTGCAGGGTGTAGTTGCCAGGGGTTTTATCTCCCTTCATTTTTTCCCCTGGATTTTCTATTTTTCTCACCCTCCGTGCTCTTTCCTCCACCCCCGTGGTCACTTCTGCCTTGCTGATGGAAGACAAGACTGATGTCTGGCAGCCGACCGGTGCATAGCGCTTATTACATTGACATTTTTTTCTCTGACTGTGAGCAAGTGCCTGAGGGTTGGCCACAGCAGTGAATCACTACTGACCTGCATGACACTGAGAAGGCGAGAGGAAAAAGGTGATTCTCTTGTCTCTAGTACTTAGTTCCCTCAGTTGGCAGTGCATTTTGCAGGAACTGTGCCTTGAAAGACGGCGCACCCATCTCCCAGTGACGTGGAGGACATCAGCAGTAGCAGTACTTCCAGCAGCAAACACGCTCAGGAGAAAAGACAAGATGACACATTGCAAGGGCAGTACACTGGCACCAAAACTGTGAGTTCCTCAGCTCAGGAAAATGACTCTGGGCCCTGTTTTGAAAAGATTTTCTCCATAGGCGCAGAATGGGGGGGAACTGTTTGAAAATAGAGCCCTTTGTCTGTACAGTTCCACAGCCCTCTTTGTCCAAGTCATCCACTAGCCAAGGGGATACTGTGCCAAAACATGATGTCTTGTGCCCCCCTAATATGGGTGACTAGGATCAGTCTGGTTCTTCCCAGAACTTCAGTTGTGAATTGGTTATGCGTCTAGAAAAGGTCCGAGGGTCCTAAAAGAGAGGGGTTCTAGAGAGGAACAAGGGAAGTGTAACAAAAAAGTCTAATTCCAAGTCATTCTCTAAACAATATGCAGTGACTAGTAAGCGGCAGTGAATGCCCTTTTTTCGTCATTTGCCAAGGATACTGTTCTACTGTCCATTGGTACTGCTGCATTCAAAGACCCCACATAAAAATGTATGGAGGGTACTTTGAAGAGAAACTACAAGACCCTCATTGCATGTTTTCAAAATCGTCATTTCAGTGGATTACATGGCCAGATTTTTAGTGAACTGGTGCAAGAACATCACTGAGATGGCTATCTCTCACCATAAGAGTAAGGGTAGAGCCTCTTCCAAACACAGAAAGATTGTTTAAACAGACTCCTGCAATGTTTCCATAAATATTTAATCTGGGAGGCATAGCCAGCATGGTTATTAGATGAGGTCTCTGGTTTAAAACAGTGGAATGAGGATCAGCAGCCTAAGACTCTGCTTCCTCAGGCCTGTTTCAGTGGAAAACATTTATTATGGGACATGTTGCATTAAGCCATTAAGGAGTCAGCAGAAATTCAGAAATTAAAATCCTCAAGATAACAAAGTAACCACTTCACTTAGAACAGATTCTGCCCCTTTCATGACTCCCAGAACTTCAACCACAAAAGACAGTTTTGATGTACTGGTCTTCCAAGGCAAGACCCTTATTTCACACCAGACAGTCCCTGCGTGGAGCTGATCAGTGGCAGGGCACCCAAGGTATATCTCAGCAACGTTAATGTTAACTCATCCTGAAGTTGAGCCTGCTTTTCCTAAAGTGCCCATTGGGGACAGACTTTTGAGGACTGGGCCAGAGTTCACGCTGACAGATTGGTTTAACAGATTCTAATGTCAGTGTTCTTAATAGAGTTCTCGAGACTACCTTCACTAAGCTATATGGGTCTTCAGGTTTTGATCAGCGAAGAAAAGAGAGCAGCAGTTGCAGTGACAATTTCCTACTCTCTCAATTTTGGGTCCATTCAGCCAGTGCCACTACTGGAAGTGGATCAGGGGTATATACCATTTATTTCATCATTCCCAAGAAGACCAGATTAAACATGGAGTTCCTGTAATCCCTAATCAAAATAACTTTCTCTGGGGATTTTCTGAGCTTAACCAACCTCAGTGATGTACATCCCGATGAAACTGTCACAATGTCAAGTTCCTGAAGTTTGTGACTGATGGCATGCATTTCCAGTAAATCAACCTCCTGCTCTTTTTCGCCTCTGCACCATTGTCTTCACCAAGGTGTTAATTTGTGCTTATAGTTCATCACTGGGTACAAGGTATTCACCTGTACCCTTATGGGACATTTCGATCACAGCAGCCTCCCTGTTGGAAGTGGGCCCAGTACAGCACAACCTGGATCCCTTCAGAGGTTCCGATAGATAAACAGCTTTGAGAAAAAAAGAGTTCTGCAAGAGGCCCAGGGTGTTGTCTCAGAAAATAATACATATGGGAGCCCACCCGGTGGCTTGGAGGGCTGAGGCACTGTGTGCGTTACCTCTCACCATGCTGGCAACCCAAGTTCAGGAACGAGCTTGGGACTCTGGGGGTTGGCAGGTGGGGGAGGGCTGGGAGTGGATTGAGCAGCTGCCAGGCAGTTCTCCTCTCCCGGATTGGGGTGGTGGATCGACTGAGCTCTTGGCTGCCACCAGTTGTAGGCCTGGTGGTAGCACTGATGCATAAGCGACAGACGAAAGTCAGGTGGAGGGGGAGCCTCCATGTGCATGCATAATCTGTGCCATTGAGGCTAAGGGAGAAAAAGGAAGAATGGTTGGCTTGGGCTGTATGAAGTCCTACCCACCGGCCCTTTGCCCTCTGCTGCCACCAGACTGGGAACCCTCAGTACTGGATGTGTGGGGCCTGGTGAGTGGAGGATGGCCTTTTCCCACCTGACCCCACTCTGGGGGGGTAATCTGTGGGGGTCTCAGGGGTCCTGGTGAGCGTCTGGCAGAACACCAGGTGTGGCCGGGGGGGGGGGTGGCAGGACCAATGAGCCTGCCCAAGCAGACAGAGTGGAAAAAAACTATATGGAAAAAATAGGAAAAAAATTTAAATAATGCATATATTGTGGTCCATGGATGGATGCATTGAAGTGGTCCCTTGGGTGACCCTTCACCTGAAACCTTTACGAAATTTCTTCCTCTCTAACTGGAATCAGAAACTGGAAGTCCAAAACTGACCTGGAAGTTACTGGCCACACACAAAATGTCTTTGGACTAGTGGTTCAGTTGTAAGAATTTAATGATGCGGATGCCTCTTAAAAATCCAGATCCAGTTGAGTTTTTCACGGACCCAGCCGCCTTGGCTTGGGAGCTCACGTCAGTGATCACACTGTGCAAGGACAAAGTAGCTTCAAATACCAGAAGTGCCACATCCTTATGCTTGATCTCGGAGCAGTGTCCCTGGCTTTTTTTTATTTATTTATTTGAATCTCAGATTACAATACCTTTGATCTAAAGGTTCTTTTACAAAGGTTCCACATCAGTAGGGACTGAATACAGGGTCATGGACAAACATGATTTGAAAATACATTCAAAAAAGGTAATAAGTACACTTAGGCAACTTAGCGGCAGTAAACAATACAAACTAGAATAATGGTAGTGAAACACATTAAAGCAAACATAGATAAAAAGGACAATAAGTGCAGTTATGGCAAATTTGAGGCAGTCATGTAAAATACATTCCGGTTTTAGGCAGTAAAACCAAGTCCAGGTAGACCTTGGCTAAACCAGGTGGGTAAATAAAAAGACGAGCAGGGTGGAGACAGTAGCAACCAAGAGGGGCAGTTGTGGGGGGAGTGGGTGAAGTGAGTGTGAAGTAGGATAGAAGAGAGAGGTAATTAGAGGCACAATAAAATAAGTGTCATAGAAGTGTGTGGGGGGTGATGGGCCAAGTACCCAGGAGCTGGGAGAGCAGGGCTGATAGAAGAGTGACTGGGACGGGGGCACGGAAAGATTATGAGGAAGGAATGGGTTAGCGGTTAAGAGTAGGGGATAATGAGGGAGGGGTGAGGGGGTGGTATAGATTAGAGGGAAGAGTGGGGAAGTTGGTGAGGAGGGGTAAGCAGGGGAGGTGGGGGAGGGGGAGTGGAAGGAGGAGGGGAAAGAAAGTGTGAGAGAAGAGAGGGCTGTAAGTGGAGTTAAGGTGGGGCAGGTGGAGGAGGGTGTAAGCAGTGAGGGAGGTAGACTAGAGCGGGCACTTGAAACACTTTACTACTCAACTTGAACGTCAAGCAGTGCTAGTACTGAGTGACAGAACCTTTCTAGAAGAGTTGCTGAAGCTCCGTCACTGGGCAGAAACTCAACCTCCTCTCAGTCTCAAGTGGTCACCTCAAAGGGTCTCTGAACAGCAAAGCAGACTTCAGATTAAAGCAGCAGTGCAAGATAAAAAAATCTGCGCTTTTACAACAGTTTATTCCCTGTGCTCTAAGTATTTACCTGGTAACCTTTCCTACTGGCATTGTACTATCATTGAGTAATTTGCTCCATTGTCCTTTGTTTTTGTTTACATTTCTGCCACCCGCCATGTTAAAAGCAGCAGTACTAGACAGGCAGCTGCCATATTTACTGTAGCGCTACAAACCTGGAAACTGATCACGTCCTGGTTACGTAGTACTGCTGCTTTAAGGAGTTTGTTTAATATATGCAAAACTGAGAGGGCTCAGTAGTTGTTTGCATCTGAAGGGGAGGCTAACTGGAGTTGGGGTGTGACAATGACAACTTTCCAGTCACACAGGAGTATAGAGTAACCAAAGATAATCATATTGGTATTAATTGTATTTGCAGGCTTAGCCAAGTTTCTGTTACGGCGAGGATGTCAGGTTGGTGTAGTGTGGTCCAGGTTTGCAGGTGGTCAATCTTTGGTAGTAAGCATCTCAAGTCAAAGAATACTATTAAGAGGCAGTCATACCTAAGGATGTTGTACAGGTATGCAGAGACACTAAGAGAGGTATAAATCGTATCCCTCCACCAGAAAAAAATGAAACTTGGCATAACAGGAGATGTGGTTAACCTGGAGATGATTATAGGCTTCAAGAGAGGGTGAGGTACATTGGATTGGTGAAAATGATGTTTAGGAGGAGGGTGGAGGGTATCAGGAGGGTTTCAGACATCATACAGGGCAGAACTAACAGCTTGGAACCCAGGCTAGGCTGTACTCATGCTAGACTGGCAGGATTAAGATTGGGAACAGGCAGATTTATGGACCGCAGGTCTTTTTCTGTCTGTAAAATGCTGTTTCTGTCATTAGGACTCTGTTACAGTAGTTTTTCCAAAAAACATCAAGCCATGCCATTCTTCATTCATTACTAATGATACTTACATGAAAACAGGAGCTTTGCCCCTTACTGTTCATCTACAGCTGGGGCTGTTTCAGGAGCAGGTCATAGTACCCTGCTTATGACATGGTTTGATACAGTTCATCTGCCCACCCATGGTACTGTAGACTGGTGGATGTGAGAGGAGAGGTAAAAAGTAATGTAAATACCTATTAATGTTCTTTCTGTGACTAAGTATCTGCTAGTCTAAGTCCCTCTCTAGGTTGTAATTATCTACAGTCTGGTAGTTTACCTTCTACTGCTCACCAGCTACGGGAGTGCGCGACTGGGGGGTTCAAGCAGGCCCTGAAAATGTATCTGTGGCACCAAGCCCACTCTGATTGATTTTATTGTATCTACTGAATTTTTATTATCTGTATTTATATTGTGTTTTACCTTCATCCTGTTTTATCTGTTTTTATGTTAAAGCACCTTGTTAACTTTGAAAGGCACTGGATAAAGTTATTATTATTACTGGTATTATTACTGTAGTTCAGAGGTTGTAAGTTACTATCACAAAAGGCAAAAAACGCCTGTGTTTTGTCATGAACTAGTTTCTGCTTTATCACGTACTGCACAGAGGCTGATAAAGAAACTGAGCAGCCTAGGGGTGGGATCAAACGTGGTGAATTGGGTTAGAAGCTGGTGAACGGACTTGGGACAGAGTGGTGGTAAATGGCACTCACTCGAATAATGGAACAGTGACCAGCGGGGTGCCATGGGAACATTGCAGAAAAATTGGAAGGGAAAGTGTGTCATTACATACAATACTAGAATCTGCAACAGGATGAACACTCAAGGAGGGGGTGGAAAGAATGTGCAGGAATCTGAGTTGTCAAGAACATGGCAGTTCAATGCCCAAAAGTGCAAAATCATGCGACTAGGGCATAGAAGCCCAGACACTGAGTATGGGGGGGCTGACAGTCACTAAACAGGAAACCTTGGGGTTAGCATATCTGATGACCTCAAAAGTGGCAGGGCAGTTATGACCCCCCCCCATTTGGGGGGTTTACTTTAAATGCCTCCGGGTCCTCCCTTTTGCCTCTCGGTGTCCCTATCTCCCCCCCCCCGCACTTCACTGCCTGGCCCGAGTTCATATTGGTGCCCTGGTTCCCTGAACAGCCCCTCTACTTAATTATAGCCCGTGTTGGGCTTAAATCTCTAAGCCGTGATCCGCCGCTGTTTTCCTCTGCTTCCCTGTGAAGCCAGCGATCGCGCATGCGCAGTGTGTCCTTTTGATCTCCCGACTGCTGTTTTTCGGTCAGACCGTAAGGTCTTTCGCAGTCTCGGTGCCCTTGCTCAACTAAATGGGGACCGGTGACCCCAATGAGGTGCATGAGGGGCCTCTGAGCACTGTAACAATAAAGTTTGGAATCTGGGCAAAATTGGGGCTCGTGAATATTAATGATTGCTCGCATACATATTAATGAGATGATGCCTGCCACCTAGGGGCACTGTATTGTGGCAGCAGCGACACGGGCAGTGTTGTAATTAAATGTTAAAAAGTGGCAATGTTTAGAAGGGCACTGTAGGGGTTATCAGACTAAGAGGAAATTGTAAATAAAAAGTATTTAATCTGGCTGCACCAGAACTTTATCTGTGGGACACTGTGTAGACTGCTATAAAAACTAAGTAACAGCCACCATGTTTGCAACCATCAACCAATCATGAGCCAGGATTTACCAGAGAGATATTTGGGACAGTGCCAGAGACTTTTTGGGGGAAAAAGGAGGAATAAATCTAGGCACCCAAATACTAGCCAATTGAAAGACTTCGACTGTTTCTGACAGCTTGGGCAGCCAATTGGAGTTCAGGAACATTGCTCCTTATTTAAGGGGAGCAATTTGAACTGTGGTCAGTCTGTAGTGCGTCTGGCTGGAGCATCCAAAGAGTAAGGAGGCTCCCTGCAGCTCGGGGAAATTTGGGGAGAGGTCTGCTTTGCTTTTCCTTAGCCTGAATGCTTATTTAAGTGTAGGGCTGCCAAGTCTGCAGATCAAACTGTATGTCTCCAGTGGGAGAGAAAAAAGAACATTTTCCCCAGAGTGAGTTTCTAGACTAAAAAGTGGGGTCAGAGTTTCAAGATCCCTGCTCTGCATCTTGGTGAGAAACTGTTGTCCATCAGGGACTGCATCTGAATTTAATGCCTGGGGCTACCCGGAACTGTTTCCAGTCCATTTGCCAAAGGAGGGAGACCTGAACTTCTGTTTGCCAGCTCACATACTAAGGATTGCAACCTGCAAGTGGGTAAGCTGTGTGGCCTATGCCAGAACTGTACCAAAGCTTAGCTGGTGATGCCAGATAACTTGCTCGACAGACTGTTGCTGTCTGTGCGAACCAAGCTGACAGAAGACCAGAGAAGGGAGTCAGCTCCTGCAGAGAAGATCATCGCAGGTTGTGGCCACCTGTGGGGGCTACGCCTTGATGAGAGGGTGAGTCGTGTCAGCTCCGGTCCTTGTATTCTGGTCCTTGCCAGAAAGGATGAAGTCCTGCAGCCTGTAGCCGCATCCTGCATCGAGGATAGCCATCCTGGAAATCAACCCAGATCCTGAGGTCCAAGGTTCAGTGAGTACAACAGGGTTTTGCCCTGCAACACCCATTAAAAGTGCTTCGCTCTTGCCTCAATATTACATACAACTCCATCTGCCACTTTGTTCTCCAGGCACCCTACTCTACTCACCACTGCACACTTTACAAACCCTGGGGTGGACAAACCTTCAGGGACGTTTCAACTATGCCATGGGCAGCCTAATTGATAACTCACTTAGGAATCGCCAGCTGTCCCCCTTTCTCCTCACTACTCTTAGATAAGGTAGTGCTCAGAACCCTCAGGTCTTCCTCCACTCCTCCTCTGGAAGTCCCATGCACCCATTCTGTCATGGGTTGTAAAGCCTTCTCTGTGTCTGCCACCTCTCTCTGGAACAAGCTCCCACTATCAATCCGCTCCTCCTCTTCCCACATATCCCTCTAAAGGAACCTATGAGCCTGGAGATGGAATCTTCCTGTAACTGTTCTCTAGGCCATTCTTCGGCCCATGATCCACCCCAGCCCCCATAGTATGCTGCTTTTCCGCACTGCCTCTCTCTCTCTATCTTCTGATCCCTACCTCTTTCAGCCTCCTCTCCCTAGTCCTGTCTGCACTCATGTATGTTTCTGCTGGCTTTCTCTCTTACCTTGCTGGGTTTCCAGGGCTGTACCTGACCGGGTAAATTACAGTATTTACTGTATAGAGTTCTAGTGCCTTTCTGATGTGATCCTATACTTCAGTTAAACCATGTATATAAATGTATAGTTTGATGTTACTACTCAGCCCTTGTATATATTCCTTTTCCTATATTTGTACAAAACCATTGCTCTGTGTAGCTATAACTACATATTGTTACCCAGCCTACTTCTCTGTAAACAGTTGTTCCAGTGTGTTTCACATGTACCTGTATTTACTGCATGGTTATGCACTATGTATTACTACTGTATTATCCATTTTTTGTTGCCTTCCTGTTGGCCTGGGTCGTGGCTGAAATCGGTCCATTTGGATCAGTCCACTTGCCTGGTTATCAAAGACATAAATAAATAAATTTGCCTTTCAAGTTTCATTGTGGTTTAGACTGCCTTTGCAGGCCTGGTTTAGACTGCTTTTGTAGGCTATCGGGCCTGGGGATTACAATTTCTGGGTTTTCAAAAAGTGTTTGATTGCTACAGCCAAGTACAAAAAGAGAGCTTTAACCATTTCTTTATTTAAGGGCCCCAACCAGCTGCAACACCAGCCAACCCACAGCAACGCTTCAGGCTGGCTACCTGTTCTACTCTGGGTACCCAGCAGCTGGTTAAATTGATTAGTTCAGGGACTAATGTGATAAATAAAAAATGCAGGCTATTTAAATATAGTGCTGCAATAATTAAGCTAAATTCCTGCCCCTCCCTTGTTCAAGTCCCCTTAATAAACCAGATTTACTGTTTGATGTTAATTCGGGCCGTGAGCATATTATTACTCAGTGTCCAGTTACTGAGTTATTCAAGGGGTACAGTGATAAGTGCTGTGTTATGGTTGAAACTGTTATTTGCAGGGGACACAGGGCATATCCCAGAAGTCCAGGCCCTGTTGGTAAGAGTGTAGCGATGGTGAGCATATTATTAACACTGTCCATTAAATGTATTGAAGGAAAAGTACATTGCTTATTTTCAGTGATCATGTGTGCATATTTTCCATTATTTTATATGGAGAAATGTACACGTTAATTGTGCGTAATCATTTCTTGGTAGAGCCCTACAGCACCTGTTGAAAAATAAGGAAGCTTTTATCTTATCTTACTTTGAGCATTTTTAACAGCATATAAAAGGAAAACTATTAAAACGGTATTTTGGGTAGGGTTAACGATATACTTTACAATTCTCAAGAGGAAACTCCACATGCACAGTACTGGTTATACAGCTTTACAATAACAAGTCGTGAAATGAATACCTATTGCATTTCCTTTTAATTTATTTGTAATATATAGCTGGAATGGATGAGAATGAATGCACTGTATCATGCTGAAATGGGCAATGTATCTAATCGGCCTCTGACTGGAAGTATATAGAGTCCCAGCAAGTAGTTATGGCCACCCAAAGAATAAAACTAATACTTCTGAAGGATGATTTTAAAACCTTACTGCTGCAGGGGAAATAACTTCTCGGTTTTCTTCTGATTGCTGTGGAGTGGTTGTGGGATAACAGATGGACCAGGCATTAAAACTTCAGGTTCAACACAAAATCTGTGTATGATGTTTATTCAGAATACAGGAAATAAGCTTCAGCAATAGCATCTTCCTTTTTCAGTACATCAGTTTGCAGCAACAGACTGTGTATATCCTTTCTCTGCACTTAGCCAGAACCTACTGACACTGGTCTCTGATCGAACCACTTTTCAGTGAAAACCCTTCATCCCTATGTGGGCCCTGTTTGCTTGGGTAGTGGGGGCTCAAAAGGAAAAAACACAAAACAAGCGAAAAACAAAGAACCTCAGTGCAGAAACACTGAAAAAAAGGGTTACCCCAAAGGGCATTGACAACAAATCAAGTTTCAAAGAAATACATCATCATACATACTTCCATAATGCAAAACATCATGGGATATATGCAAATCACCATGACATTTCAGACTTGTTCAGTTCACAGCAATTTACATTTATTTTAAATAGCACTACTAAGTTCTATAATAGTCACCTAGTACTTTTTACCATTATCAAAAATACCTAGTGCCATGGTATTTTCAACATTTACAGGTTTCATAAGCATAAGGTAGATACTTTATTTTTTTATTTATTTAGTTTTTGTTGACCGGGTAAGTGCACTAGACAAATCCTGCCTATTTTCAGGCACGACCTGGGGAAGGGGAATACAGATGAATGCCAACTGACCTTGAACCAGATTAAGCTGTTGGTGGTATTTTTAGTGAATGAGGGAAATTTGGCCAGGACACCGGGGAGATTCCCTTACTCATTTTCGATAAGTGCCATGGGATCTTTAACATCCATCTGAACTACCACCAATTCAGGCAGATAGGACCTCGGTTTAACGTCTCATCCGAAAGACGGCACCTCAGAAGTCCAGCACCCCTCTCATGCTACACTACAGTGTCAGTACTGGGATATTAACCCAAGTGCCAAATGTGGGAACTGAACCCACAGCTCTCTGATCTCCCGGCCTCAGAGGCTAGTGTGTTACCTACTGAGCCACTGACACTGCAAACACATCAAGGTATTTCATGACATAGTGCTATTACATACTAAATCCAACAGCGATAAACACAACCTGTTTTACATACGTTTGGAGGTCACCACAATAACCTCCCTGTATGAGGACCTCAGAGGGAAAAGGACAATTAAAAGAGGACCCTGTAGCATAGTCAAGAAAGGGAAGGGGGTGCCCATAGGTGGCCAACCTTATGGACTAGAAATTGTAAAAGATTGATTAGGCTAAGAAATAGAAGAACTGTTTGCAACAGATTTAAGAAAAGGTCGGTCCTCAAGAGTGGCAGGAGCTTCCTGTCACAGTTGCCACTGGGGAGCTTGATTCCCAGTCTTTCTGGAGACACCAATAGGAAAAAGTTACAGCAGCACACAAAGGAAAGAAAATGTCAATACTAGAACCGTGGGGGGTACGACCAGTCCTGGCTTTCCTCTTGCTGGTGCTGGGGAATGTAGTTCCCAGTGATTCCAGGGATCCACACACAGTCAGATGTCAGTTTAAATAAGGACCACAGAGCGAGCTACTGAGGGGCAAAAATGCTGGCCTCACAGATGAATGTAAAAATAGGCAGAAGATCACAAAAAATAATTGCAGTGTCCCAAACACACAGCATGCAATAATATGTAATAGTAACCTTTAACTGACAGCAGCAGAGACCGCTAAAAGCTGCCAGTTAAGTTCAAATGGCCGGACAGAATCTCGGTACAGGATACCCCATAAAGTGCTCTGCCGTTAACTGCATAGCTGGCCGGTAGTGTCCAAATACATAATCAGTATTAAAAACCAGAGTGTTCTTTTGGCCTTGGGGACAGATTGGATGCTGGATGGGGCTACAATATGTATCATAAAACTGATATTTAGATTCTGAGACCGACCTCCATGTCGGCGGGTCACTCTGAGAATCTGAATGTCAATTTTATGGTACAGTAGCCTCTTCCAGTTTCCAATCTGCCCCCAACGCCAGAACTCACTGATTTTTAATATTGATTATTTAAAATATATGTGTCCATCCAGAAGCTTAGGAGTGGATCCTTAATAGCCTCAGGCTCTCAGAGTTCTAAAATGTCACCACTGAGCTAACTGCATCTTTTGTAGGAGCAGATCAGTCAGATGGATGTGCCTTTACAGAGTTTCAAACGGCAAAAAGGATAGAGTTGTATACAATATACCTAGGACTCTCAGAAAAAAAAGTTACAGAATGCAGACAGAGCATTTTTTGAACTGCCAACCAAATTGTCAGCCCCGTCTCAGGCCTTTAGGGTAGTTTCAACTTCAAGACACAAACGCCGGGGGGGGGGCTTAGCACCACCACAACAGCCACATACTATAAATTACAACCTGGCCTGGAAATGATAGTTTAAATCAAACATAGATAATCCCGATTCAGTACAAACACAAGTTGGGGAAACTGTGAAAATAGCATGCTCATCAGCAGAGTCGACTCCCACCACAGGGCTGGACTTAAACCTCCAAAAATATGGGTGGCTACTAATTCCTTTGCAGATTTAATCCCTGTAACACTAACAGGGGCTATTGTTGGGTGCCATACCTCGCTGATTACAGCAGATGATACAGAACCAACCCCTGAAGGATGTGTTACTGCTTTAACTAAGTATGATGGAGCTATGGCAGTAATGCCGGCCATCTGAGGCAGTGGCCTCCAAGGTGCTCGAACCAAATCAGTTATCTCCTGATGCCCTTTGTTCTTGTACCCTAGGGTGTTTTGTTGACTCCTTAACCAGATCTCCTCGTCCGTCCTCACTGGGCGACATGCTCACCCCTGTCTCTCACTCTCGTTCCCTTAGATCCTCTACCTCCACATTGCCATCTGTTCAGCTATGCTCCACGAAAATGGGAGAGCAAGCCTTCTCCTACTTTGCTCCTAGGTTTTGGAACTCTCTCCCCCCGTCCATGTCAGGAACTCCTCATCTCACCTTACATTTAAACATGCCCTATTTTCCCACCTCTTTGCTCTTGATAACTGTGATTGCACTTAACTTCTGCTCTCTCTCGCTCGCTCTACTTAGATTCTGTCTCTCTGCTTTGACTGTCAGCTTGTGACCTGCCCATCCTTCGGGATTTGCCTTTTGTAACAGTGTCTCTAACTGTCTGCGTCTCCCATTCCTAGTCCTAATGTCTTGTCTACCTTACTATCATGTATCTACTGTTGGTGTGCCTACCTGCCTGTTTCTCCCACAGCTAGGCCTGTTAGACTGGTCAATATAGCTTGTTTTTGTATAAGTGTATGTTGCAATAACTTCACTACTGTTGCCGTTTTCCAGTGGGTGAATTATCTTCTGTGGCTGTCCTCTGTCATTGTATTTGTTGGACAGTTCTCAAGCATTATGTATCTGATTGTTTATCATCGCTGTATTGTGATATTGTATTCTTACTGTATTGTTGTATTGTATTCTCCCGGGTCGTGCCTGATAATAGGCATGATTTTTTGCCCAGTGCACTTACCCGGTTACCAAAAGCTAATAAATATAAATAAATAAATCCTGTTTAGCAATACAACATTCAGTAGTGCCAACTTTTCTGAGCATTGACTAAGACAACTAAAGCCCGGCTAAAGTTTTACTTACCAAGTAACAGCCAGGCACAGTCAGCACATGAACCCACAAGGCAATGGGAACAGACTGAAAAAGGCAAAATTCCAGCTGAGGCACTAGCACAGCCTACAGGTAGGGTACAGCAGCCAGTCAGATCAACCAAACAAAAGTCAGGTCAGCAAGGAGAAACCGACTGTGCATGGTCCTACTTTTATATCTTGCTAGCATGGCTTCTTGTGTTTTCCCATTGTTTGCAGCGGATGGCTTTACAGGGTGGAGGGGCCAGTGCAGGACATTTCAAAGAGTAACAATTCCCCCCAAAACAAAAGACAACTTTACTGGCATGGAATCCCAAGGAATCGTTAACCTTGGGAGCTGCTTAGTGGCAGGGCCAGCAGGCACTTAACACGTTCCCGAGAGAGCAAGGCAGCTCTTTTGTTTTGTTTTGGCAGGGACTGGGGCACGGCTAAGCTTCAAAGGGGCACTTGACTTCTGAAGCATGCTTGCCAGAAAGGTGAGGTGAAAAGAGAGCCTTTCTAAGTGGCTTTCACTGCAGCAACTAAAAAAGTAATCTCTTTGTGGCAAAATAAAGTGAGGGAATGAGCTCCACCTGTCACATTGCAGTTCTAGTGTCTGTGGGGACCAGTACTGATCCCTGTGGTACTCCACTGTTCATTCTCCCATCTTCCAACTGACTGCCATTTACCACCACCCTCTGCCTCCAGTATCTCAACCAGTTAAATACCCAGCTCACCACCTTCTCCCCCACCACAGGCTGCTAAGTTTCTTTATCATCCTTCTGTGTGGTACAGTGTCAAAGGCCTTACTGAAGCCCAGATAGGCCACATCCACTGCCCTCCCCAATCTACCTCCCTAGTTACCCAGTCAAAGAAATCTATGAGATTTGTTTGACATGACTTACCCCCATGAAGCCATACTGCTGGTGGTCCTGCAACCTATATGTCCCTACGTACTCCATCAGTCACTCCATCACCAGGGACTCCATTAACTTCCCCACCACTGATGTGAGACTGCCTGGCCTGTAATTGCTGGCCTCCTCCTTGCTGCCACTCTTGTGCAGAGGAACCACATTCCTCTGGAACCACTCTTGTCTCCAATGAGGTGCTAAATAGCATTGCCAGAGGGGCAGCAAGCACTGTGCTCAGTGGGTGAATTCCATCCGGCCCCATCGCCTTGCTTTCCTTAAGAGCTTCCAACCTCAGCACTCTCTCTCTCTCTCTCTCTCTTCGGTAAATGGACTTATATCCACTCTCCCAGGTGGCTGTTAATGCATGATAGGCCCCCCCACCCCCACTGTGAAGACTGAGCAGAAGTATTCATTTAAAATTTTGGCTTTTCTTGGTCTTCCTCTGCACAGTGCCCCCGTCTCCTGATCTAAACTATGCCATCCCTTGCCTTCCTCTTTTCACTCACAAACGAAGAAAGTCTTATGTGGCAGAAAATGTGAAAGTTAGAATGCACACAGATTATACAGTTCTGCCAGCACACGGAGATACCATCTAGGAAATGGAGACCTGTCTCCAAAAAGATTTTACCAAATTGGAGAGATGGCTATACCAGTCCAAACTTGTACTTAATAGTAAAAACATGAAATCAATGATCTTCCTCAAAAGTAAAAGGAAAAAAGCATGTTCTCAATATAAAATCCAAATAAAAACATCTAGTAATGAAATTTTGGAACGGGAGGAATCATAAATAGTAAGAGTAAGTTTGGATGAAAACTTAAAATTTGATCCTCATATAAATGAGTTTGTCAACAAAACAAATAAAAAACTGGGTGTTTTCCGGCACTCTAGCCACTGTGTTGATCAGAAAATGAGATTGGTCATAGTAAATCAATTAATTATACCTTGTATAGACTACGGAAGCCATATTTATGGTATGGCTAGTAAAACAAGCCTAAAAAAAGCTGCATGTATTATACAATAACTTGGCTAGATTCATATTGAAATGTGAATATCACACCCATCACTGTAATCTGTTAAATGCTCTACAGTGGTTGTCGCTGGAACAAAAAAGAGAATTGAAATGGATAAATCAGATTCACGGGGTGGTACACCAGAATAAGCCGAAGTACTTAAATGCCAAGTCGAAAGTAGTTGAACATAGACATAATCATAACCTTAGGGACAAAAAAAATAATAAATATGTGAAACCAAAAGTGTGCAATAGATTTGGAGATATGACAATTGTGGCTAAAGTAATTCAACTATGGGACCCAACAAGTAATAAGCTGAAACAGATACAACACACCAATCAGTTTATGAAGTCTATCAGATACAATTTAAATATGAAATGCATATGTAATCATTGAGGTGCTGTAGTCAGTCTTGTATGTTTAATTTTTTTATTCCTGGGTATATGTAATGCTGTCTCTGGGGGTATGTGTTATATGTAATTTTAAAAATGTTATTTGAAACAGGTCCATCTTGAAAAATGGGTATTTGATCTAATGATGAGTTATTAAATCTACCTGTATAAAAATAAAGTTCTAGGGACATGGATATGTTGTTCATCCACACTTATTGGCAGGTATCATTGCCGCTTTAAATCTTGCCGGAAGGTCTTCAAGCTGGCTCCTCCCACCCACCTGGGTGATAAAACTCTCGGCTGTGCCCCATGACGCTAGATCTTCCTTACCACTTGGAAGCTCAGGTTCCCTCCTTAACGCTCTGCGTATAAGACTGGTTCCTAATTCTTCGGTTTTGCGAATTTAAAAGTTTTTCAACTTTAGACTTCGGTCTTCTATCTCTCGTGGCTGCGATAGACAAATCGACTCCTGGTTTTGGAGGATGCCCTTACTTGAACTGAAAGATGTCTCGAGCGGATCCGCACTCACGTGCGTCCTGCACTGCTTAGGCCTTAGGCACGACCGCGAGGCCTGCGACCTGTGCTCTTCCTTCTCGGCCTACGTTCTCGAAGACCGTGCTGCCCGTTGACAACTTGGGCGTCCCGAGAAGCGTTTTCCTCCGGTGAAGTCAAAAGAGGCCCGGTTGGCGGTTTCCGCGGCGGCGGGCTCGGCGGATCAGCTTGAGCAGATGATCGCCCTCGAACAGGAGGCGGCTCATGCCGCTCCTTCTTTGGCCGCAGCTTTTATTCCGCTCTCCCTGGGTTCCTCTTACTCGGCCTCCTTCAAGGAGCTCTGTCTGTCCCTCTCCACCAAGGGAGAGGGCCCAACGTCTGCTGGACCTTCTCAGTCCAAAAAGAAAGACAAGGGTAAGTCCCTCCGTGGACGCTCTTGGGAGCGGGAAAGGTCCCTCTCCTCGAATAGTCGACCACCGACTTGGTCGATCCTTGACTTGACCCACTGGTCTCCACGGTATCCCGTCAGATCAGTTGACGAGAACTCCCCATCGGCGCGGTCGAGATATTTCGACCCGTTGGGCCGGGTTGTTGACTGAGTGAAGCCAAAATCCTCTCTCCCGGTTCCCGGTGGGGTTGAGGATCCCATGGGCTTGCCAGTGCCTCCGGTTCCGGGGCCTGGGTGAATCTTCCCGAGCCGAGGAGAGCGGTTCCACGTCCCTCCTCGAACCCCCTCGGGAACACCGAGGTTGGGTCTCGGTCTCCGGACTTCTTCGCGGTCCAGCTGATCCCGCCGTCACAGGCGGTCGCCTCGGCACCACGGCAGCGGCGCGCTGCGTCCCTCATCCCCTCCTCGGGCGAGGAGGCTCCGGCGTAAGATCCGTCGGCCCAGTACAAGAGACCTCATGTAGCAGCAGCTTCTTCTGACGGGAACAAACCGACTCCGTCGCCCTTCCCGGCCATTAAGTGGCTGTCACGGGCCGGCAGAAGCCCTCGACCTTCCGGGCGCCTGTTCCCAGGCGGCTGCTCAGCCAAAACCAGCTGCTCCGCCGATTCCAGTGGAACCCCCGCCTCCACAGCCGTTATTTGGGGCTCCGACCAAGAATTCTCGGTAGGCTCAGGGTCTGCCCCATAGGCTGTCTGTCACCCTCACTCCTGATCAGCCTCGGCAGGTGGAGGGTGGCTCAGGCCCGAGGCAGCTCTTTGCGGACTCTTCGGATTCCGACTACAATTCCTCCCTTTTCTCCAAGCGAGTGGACTTGGAGTCCTCTGGGGGTCAGTCGATGGACGAGAGCTCTTTGTCCTTTCTGGGCTTACTTAGACTCATCTTGGAGTCCACTGGGATGCAGCTCGAGCCGGTATCTAAGCGGGCCAAGTATCCCCTCACGGAGATATTAGTCCAAGGGGATTACCCTACGGAGGCCTTCCCGGTAGCCGAGGCCATTGTGGGTCCAGCCTTGGAGCTCTGGCAGCGTCCTGCTTCCTGCCCAGTGCCTTCGGTCAGGATGGCCAGGAAGTATGCGGTCCCTACTGGTTCCCTGTCCGGTTTTTCGGAACACCCCTCAGCCGAGGGGTTAGTTACCGACAGCGTTTTCCGGTGTGCCTGAAATGCTAGGGACGTGGACAAACCTCCCGACAAGGAGTCCAAGAAATTGGACTATGCCGGGTGAAAAGTGTACGCTGCGTCCTCCCTCGGTCTTCGTCAGGCCAGCTCGGCCATGCTGATGGCACACTTCTCTTATGCCCTGTTGGGCTCCCTGGACGAGGTAGTCCCTCATCTCCCGGCCGACCTGCAGACCATGGTTAAGCAGGTGCAGGACCAGGGCAGGGCAGTGGCCAAGCAGCAACTTCAGACTGCTTTGGACATCGGTGACTCATGCGCCAGGTCAGTCAGAGCGCAGTGGCCATGCACCGTCGGGCATGGCTGAGGATATCCACCTTCACAGCAGATACCCAGCACAAGTTGGCGGATGTCCCTTCCTGGGGACCGACCTCTTGACTCTGGAGTGGAAGGTCACCTCAGAGGATCGAGAAGTCAATGCTACCCTGGACTCGGTCTCTTCCGCTAAAGGGACCAAAGGCCGCAGGCCACAGCCTAAACCCTTTCGTCCTGCTGCGCCCATGTGCGTCTGACCCAGCAACATCAAGACCAGCAGACTACAGGCACTCCAAACCCAAACCGCGGCTTCCTCCTCCAGGAAGCAAGGAGGTAAAAGCCGGGAGGTCCCTCGGCCGGTTCCTCCTCAAAGCCTGCCAGTAGCCAGGTTGAAGAGGCGTCTCCCCCAACCGTCGCAGCACCCCAGGTTCCCCGTGGGGAAGCGGCTCCGTCACTTCCTTTCCGCCTGGTCCGTTATTACCACGGACAGATGGGTAATGGAGGTGGTGGGAAAAGGCCTGCCTTTGGAGTTCGAGCAGGCCCCGCCCTTCAGAGCCGTCGCACCTCAGGGGGCCTCGGGGTCCGCAGCCTCACTGTCGGCTCGCCGGAGCCGACATCGCTCTCCTCCTCCAGAAGGAGGTGATCAGGGAGGTGGCGGACCCTCCCCTCCAGACCGGGGTTTGTGTCCAGGTACTTCCTGGTCCCAAAGCAGACGAGGGCTGGTGCCCATTACTCGACCTACGACTAAACAAGTTCCTAAGGTCTCGAACCTTCAGGATGGTTACTCTGGCTCAGATAATACCATCCTTGGAGCAGGCGTGTGGTCTGCTCTCTGGACCTGCAGGGCCGCGTTCTTTCACGTTCCTATCCGTCCGTCGCATCAGAAGTTTGCCCGGCTTTTCGGCGGAGGGTCCCTTTCGAGTTCGAGCCATGCCCTTGACGTCCTCAAGCTCCCAGGGTCTTCACCAAATGCATAGCAGTGGTGACAGCATTCCATGGCGCCGAGGGTCCGGGTGTACCCTTACCTGGACGATTGGTTGATAGCAGCCCTCCAAGCAGGAGGTGGAGCGGTCCAGGGATCTGGCCCTCCAGGTTTGCTCTCAAGTCAGCCTCCTCATCAACGAGGCCAAGTTGGAACTCATGCCAAAGCAGGTGATACAATTCATCGGGGCAGAGCTCGACTCTCTACGAGCCAAAGCACGGCTCCCGGTGGACAGGGCCAAGGTTCTTTCCTCCTTTGCCCGATCATTTCTGGTTGGGCAATCGCGCCCTGCCCGGGACTTCTTGCGCCTCCTGGGTCTCATGACGACCTGTACCAGCGTGGTCCGTTGGGCCCGCTGGAACATGCGCTCCCTTCAGTGGGGCCTGGCCAGCCAGTGGTCTCAACGCTGCAATCCTTTGGACCAGCTAGTGACGGTGACCCAGGGGATGTGGAACGCTCTCCAGTGGTGGATCATTCCAGCGCACCTGCAGGAGGGCATCCCGTTTGTCCGCCCCGAGCCGACGGTCTCTCTATTGACCGATGCCTCTCTGATGGGTTGGGGTGCCCATCTAGGGGAACACCGAGCGCACGGCCTCTGGTCCCAGCGGGAGTCCCGATGCCATATCAACCTGCTGGAGCTCCGAGCGGTCCGCCTAGCTCTCACCGCCTTCGCTCCGTTTCTATGGGGTCAGGTGGTTCAGGTCCAGACGGACAATACCATGACCATGTACTACCTAAACCGCCAGGGCGGTATGCGCTCCATGCCTCTGTGCAAGGAAGCTCTCCACATTTGGTCACTATGCGCAGCCTGGAGGCGGATCTCCTAGCCATTCATGTGGCAGGAGCCTCCAACACCCTGGCCGATGCCCTAAGCCGGATAGGGCTGTATCCCACAGTGGTCTCTCCTGCGGAGGTAGTACAAGATCTGTTCTCCCATTGGGGCACACCTCAGGTGGATCTGTTTGCCTCAGGGAGGCGTGAAGCTGAGCTGTTCCATGCCCGCCCCCTCAGCAGGGCTCGCTGCAGGGGATGCCTTCTCGAGGCTGTGGACCCCGGGCCTCTTCTACGCCTTTCCCCCATTTCCCTTGATCCACAAGGTGCTTCTCAAGGCGAGGAGGGACAAGGCGCAGGTGATTCTGGTAGCCCCAGACTGGCCCCGCCAATGCTGGTATCCAGATCTCCTCAGCCTCAGCTTCAGGCTCCCGAGGCAGCTTCCAGCTCACCCGGACCTGCTTTCAGTCAATCAGGGGAAGCTGTTCCATCCGGACCTTCAATCCCTGCACCTGACGGCCTGGTTCCTGAGCGGCTAGAGTTCCAGGCCTTGGGTCTTTCCGACGAGGTCCTCAATGTAGTTGAGGCGTCCTGTAAGGAATCGACCAGGAAATACTACGCCTTCAAATAGGAGAGATTTTCCATTTGGTGTCAGGGCAAGGGCCTGGACCCTTCCTCCTGTTCCTTGGCGAGCATATTGGACTACCTGTGGTCCCTTTCTCAGCAAGGGCTTAGGTCGACGACCCTTAAGGTGCACCTGGCAGCCATCTCTGCTTACCGGGCGCAGGCCGGGAAGCAGTCGGTGACGCAGGAAAAGGTGGTCTGGCGCTTTTTCAAAGGTCTTGATCATTTCCATCGATTGCAGAACCTCCACCTCCGTGGGATCTACTGCTGGTACTGGCAAGCTCATGGGCAAGCTATTCAACCAATGCACAGGTGTGATCTCTCTCACCTGTCGTGGAAGACCGCCTTCTTGGTGGCTATCACGTCAGCCAGAAGGATGGGAGAGCTCCAGGTGCTTTCCATCGAGTCTCCTTACCTGGTCTTCCACAGGGACAAGGTTGTCCTGCGCCCCCACCCGAAATTCCTTCCGAAGGTGGCGTCAGAGTTTCACCTTAACCAGGTGTTGACTCTGCCGGTGTTCTACCCCAATCACACTTCGGAGGCCGAATATAGGCTCCATACTCTGGACCCTAGAAGGGCACTTGCCTACTATAAGGAGTGCACGGCTGGAATTCGGGGAGAGGTTTGCCAGCTGTTTGTCACCTATGCTGAAGCCGCACCTGGCAGACCTGCAGCCAAGTGGACGATAAGCAGGTGGGTCACCTCCTGCATAGATCTCTGCTATAAGTTGGTGGGCATGGAGCCTCCCAGAGGGATAAGAGCTCATTCTACCCGCCATACTGCTGCATCGGTGGCTGCTTCCAGGGACATCCCTATCCAGGAAATCTGCAGGGCTGCTACCTGGAAGTCAGCACCACCTTCATTACCACTACCACATCGATCTTGAGTCACCTGGGATGCTGGTTTTGGGGCTCGGTTCTCAGTCTTTATTTCCCAAGTAAGTATTGGGGGTTTGCGCCTTGCCTCCCTCCTCCCAGAGAACTGCTAGGAGTCTGCCAATAAGTGTGGATGAACAACATATCCATGTCCCTAGAAATACAGGTTACTCACCTGTAACAGGAGTTCTAGGAATGGTATATGTTGTTCATCCACACGACCCGCCCGACCTCCCCGGCTTCGACGCACAACCTGAGCTTCCAGCGGGCCAGATCTGGCATCATGGGGCTGAGCAGAGAGTTTTACCACCCGGGTGGGTGGGAGGAGCCAGCTTGAAGACCTTCCGGCAAGATTTAAAGCGGCAAGGATACCTGCCAAGAAGTGTGGATGAACAACATATACCATTCCTAGAACTCCTGTTACAGGTGAGTAACCTGTATTTACTACTTATCCCCATTTTTGGCCCCCTGGGTGATCCTTTCCTGAGTTAGAGCCTTTGCTGTCCTTGCCCTCCTTCCTGCCTCCCGCTGTTTCTATGGATATACCTCCCTGTCTGCCTCCATTTGGGTCTTCTTGTACTTCCCGAAAGCTATTTTTTTTTTTCTCCCTTACCACCTTAGCTCCTCCTTTAAGAACTACAGTGGCGTCTTTCTCCTCTTACCCTTGCTGATTACGTTCTCACAGCTTATCATTACCTTAGCTAGTCCTTCCTTTATTCTATTTCCTTGTGCCTCCACCCCCCTCTGGATAACCCCCCTTCAAGGTATTTCCTAGGATTGGAAAGACATCAGGGAACATATTTTTCACAGAGCTGATGGTGGACAGGTTGGCTAGATCACCCAGCACCATGGTCAATGTTGTGACTATATCAGGGTTCAGGGCACAATGGGGTATCTTCAAGGGGTTCTCAGAAGGAAGTGGGGAGAACTCTAAGGGGGAGATTGGCAATGCACAGTAGTGCAACAAGGCAGACTAGATACACTTCTAGTCTTGTTTTTTTTTGCCCTTATTTGCAATGTGTTTCTATGTTTTCTATCAACTCATTTTTTTTCATTTAATTTATTTAAAGTTTTCACCAGGAAGGCATGTTGAGAGCCACTCTTTTCAGATTGTTTCTAGGGGAAAGGTTACAGGAGAGTCCACAATATGAAATTGTAACTATAAAAGTACAAACAAAAAAATAAAAGTAGTGCTCAGGAGCAAAATGTTTTTTATTTTTTTTATTTATCTTCTGGCAATTTTCCAGGTGAAGAAGCTGCAAAAGCAAGGAAGAGTAGGGGTTGCTAGAGGGGAGAATGAAATGTTCACAGCACAATTAAGGACATAAGGCAAATGAAATTTACGTTGCAAGATACACTGTTTCAAGTGAAATAATGTGTAGAATCACCAAAATTCAGAATAAGTAAAAAAAGGTGTTATTTTTTTAAACCTTCATGTAATTTTTATTTATAAAATGGTTATCCAAAATAAAGAAGTCTCTTTGGTCAAAACATATCATGTGACTGTGCATTACAACTCTCTAAATGCACAGTCATCCTGGTCCTAAACCACATCACACAGTGAGCAAATCAGTCCTTCTACAGCTAGAACCATCTTTTGTCAGCCCCCCTACAGCCAGAATTGATCTTCCATCACAAACATGGCTGCTACCTTTACACAGTAAAAACCTTAACTGGCCCCTAAAAATAAAACTATCTTAAATAAAAAATAAAAAAAATAATTCAGTGTTGTTTCCCTGATCATCACACTCTCCATACACACATAAATTAGAAACGTTAATTATTGTTTATAGTTTTCATACAACTGTTTCTTTACTGACAATGAAAACAAAAGCCTTCTATCTTTACCTGCTCATCAGGGAATCTCTTCTGCTTGCCCTGACAGTGAGATAATTGAGTCTCTGGCTCTAGAAGCATTGGTTGTGTGTGTGTATAGTATGTCAGGAGAGGAACATTCTGCCAGTGGAACTAAGCAGAATTTTGAATCCCTGTATTTCATGGTAAACTTTCCATGATAGACATTCCATATCTTGAATATGGGGGAAAACAGACAGAAGGAAAAAAAACAGGATGGAGAAAGTAGGCAATAATACTTTATAAACAAAGAGAAAATGTGGGACAACACAGTTATATATTATAGGCAGAGGCAGACCCAAACTGCTCAGATACATTTCTGAAGTTTATTTATTTAAAAGTTTCAACAGGAAAGGCACACTGAGCAGAACTGCTTATTTCCAGATGCGTCCTCGGGAGTTGGGATTAGGATACACAATAAATACAACAGCAAATGTCAAAACAGCGAATAATGGAAATAAAATACAAACATCAAACAGGATGACAAAATAGATAACATTACATCACAATGAGCATTTAATAACAACAAGAGAAAAATGTAGGAAACTATAAAACAATCAAAAAACATAAGTAACATGACTAATATAGGATTAGTGCTAACCTACAAGCGAGTACAGAGGTAAAAATGGTGAGGGAGAATTAAACATATCTACGGGGGGGGGGTCCTTAAGGAGGGAGTTGAGGATGTGAGGGGAGTCAGCTAGATGGATTGGAGGTGGAAGGGAGTTCCAAATGTTTGGGAAACGGTGAGAGAATGCTGCCTCGCTAACAGATGTAGTCCTGGGTGGGATGGTTAAGGTGCGATGGTCATGGTTTCTAAGTGAGTAAGAAGAAGGTGGTTTAAAGAAAATAGAGGAGGAGAGATAGGGAGTGAAACCAGAATTTGCCAAGGAAGTTGGCACAGTGGATATGTCGTCTGTCAGCTAGGGAAGGAAGTGAGAGAGACTAATATAGGGTGCAGTGATGGGTACGGGGTGGACAGTCAAGAGCAAAATGGCAGAAAGAGTGGAAAAGAGAGTCCAGCCTGGTTAGAGAAGTTTAGGGAGCAGCACTGTAAACTACGTCACCACCAGTGCATGGCAAGCCGACAGAAGAATGCAACCACAATTTATGTGTAAGGCACCCAGTTTGGGGTGCAGCTTTTTGTGGATGGCATCAATATGATCAGAAAAGGTCAAGTTCTGGTCAAGCCAGACCCCAAGGTACCTGAAAGAGGAGTTGACCTCAAGTAATTATCCCATCTAGGGTGTGGAAAGAAAGGAGGAAATTAAGCCGAGAGAGTATCTGCTTCGTGCCAAAGGTAATGGAGACTCTTTTTGGCATTTAAGAATAACTGGTTGGAGCGAAACCAGAGCTGAACTTTGTCAAAGTCATGCTGAAGTTTTGATGTTACAACAGATGGGGAGGAGCCGGATGCATACAGGACAGTATCATCTGCATACATGTGGAGGGAGGTAAGAGGGCAGGCAGTGGGAAGGTAATTTAGGAAGATAGAGAATAGTAGTGGGCCCAACACAGAACCCTGAGGCACGCCAGTGTTTATAGAAGCACGTACATTTGAGTCACAATATATGGGTGTTTTCAGGTGAAATCTATCACCCCCCACCAAAAAGAAGAAAAAAATGCAACCTGGCAGGTTTATCAATTGTGAGTATTATTCCCAAAGAAACAACAGTCAAAGTTTAGTACATCAGAGAGCCAACTGCCACGATGGGTAACTCCATTGTGGCGGCTGTCTGTCTGATGTCCATCTTGCAAATGAGCTTGCTCAATGATGTTCACCTGGATAAATAAAGATTTTGATTGATTGAAGTACTAAACTTTGGCTGTCGTTTCTTTGGGAATAAAACTCACATTTGATTGACAATTTGAAAGGAGTGTTCTCATTCCTGAGACAGCATTGTTCTTACTCCCGAGTGTGGTATTTTTGTTCATTGTGTTAATGGGGGCTGCTCACCCCTTACCTGCATCAACTCAATTCCAAGGCACAGTATCACCTGGATGTGTTTGTTTTAAGGTTTTGAACAATTTTCCATTAAGAGACAGTACTTGTATTGATTTGAAATGCAAGGTAACATGTTTTTTTTTTCTTATTTACCTTTCACCTCAACCCTATAGCAGTTTTCCTCTTAAGTAGTAGAAAGTTACAGATCTTACAGTGCATTTGTATGAGAATTTACATGTTACAGAGAAAATATATATGTTCAAATAACACTACTAATCAATACTTTTACTGCAAAGTACTGGTTAATCTATTGCTGAAATATGCTATTTATGCATTAATAGGGACTACTTTTTCAGTTTTAAAAAAGTTTTAGGGCTAATGTATTGTACAATTGTTTGAAAATAGTAAAGAAGTTTTAATCCCTGTCAGAGTGACTCAAACTATTTCTTTTATGATGGGGCCCATTTTATCAGTGTGATAAGCCACTCCGGGGTGTGCATTAAATGATTTTAATGCACTTCCCAGGGTTGTAAGGGCACTCGTCCTTTGGCCTCATGCCTTAGCATGCCTCTGGGGCGTGCATTAAAATCCTTTAATGCACACCTTGTCATGGCTTATTACTTACGTATCAGTAAAAAACAACTTGTATACTCACACAAAAAATATCAATACAGCCCGTTGATACATAAACATAGTACTGATACTATGTGTTTGCTGTTTTTTTTTTTGTCTATCTCATAGTGCTGCTAAATAACGTGTTATAAATAATATAATCAAAAGCGGTGTTATATAATATTATAGGATATACAATGGTGAGCTGTCAGATAAATGATTTATTTACACAAGTGCAGTTTGACCTCTGGTAACCTCACGAGTGGCGTAAGCCACGAGTGAGATGTCCGAGGTCAGACAGCACGAGGGTAGATAAATCATTTATCTGACATCTCACCAGTATATATTTCATTTATGCAATAGGGATGCTTTCTGTCAGTGCAGGAACATTTGCTTTTGATTATCTTTTTTTGCATATGTTTGTCAAAAAAGAGAACAAAAAATTGCCTTTTCTGCACTTTTTTGCTAGTTATAGAAATATATATAAGGTATCTATAAATGAAATAGCACTTATTTTGTAGATAATTTTGTGCTGAATAACTTTCATGCTCACAGTACCATGCTATCTTTTTTTCATTTTAAAGTTATTTGCATTTGAATATGGTTAGTACTGCTACTGAGGCCGAACATTCTAAATGAGTTCCGGAGTGATTGTGACATAGTTACTATATGGATACATTTTATTTATTCAACAGCTGTGAAGATAAATGGATTTGTTCAACGAGTTTTGAGCCCACTCCTGTTGCATAAAGATATATATTGAATAGTATTGACATATAAAAACTGCATCAATAGGACTGATTCTTAAGGACCAGACTCCAAGCGTTCATTAAAAAAAAACAAAACAGTTTCTTGCCCTGAAGGTGTTCCACTTTGGACTTTCTTAAAATGGGATAACTTTGGAATTGATAGGTCTAGAAACTTAATTATTTTTAAAGGAAAGCTTGGAGTCCGCTAAATTGATATGTCACTGTATAATGTGGCTATATATATGTATATATATATAGAGAGAGAATAAGTAGTACATGTAAAACAAAATGGTAATATTAAATGCACACTGAAAATAGAAAATAGTTACAAGTTTATGTTTCGACCTTAGGTCTTCTTGAGGAAGTATCTAAAAGAGAAAAAAGCAAAGTTAGTTTTTTTTTTTCTCTTTTAGATAGTTCCTGAAGAAGACCTAAGGTCGAAACGTAATTTTTTAACTCTATTTTCAGCGTGCATTTAATATTATCATTTTGTTTTGTTTTCAGACCACATGCTGACTCTGCACTTTGTTTTTGTTTTTACATTTTGATGGCTAAGTGTAGTATATAAGGAAATAATACCATCAAGGGAGCTAAAGAGATTATAAAGGCCATTATGCTCCAAGGTCTGAGATGCTATTATTTTTGAGTACAGCACACTTAGCCATTTTTGTTATATAATACATTAGAATGGTAGTTTTACTTGTGTACTGCGTTTCTGATGGTTTTTGAGATTGCATTTTTTTATTTTTGTTGTTTAATTGAATTTTCTGTAGTGTAGTGGTGTATTAGGTTCTTGTGTTTTTTTTTTTTTTTTGTTCCATTGTTTTTTCCATATTGTAGGGTCCTCCTGTAAGGAAGCATGGCTGGGTCAGTCTTTCCTGTAGCTCGGCATATTAGCAGTCAGCAGCAGCAGAGTTAGAAGTCAGGGAAAGGTGAGGTGTGGTGTCTGCAGTCAGGCTTTCAGTTATGATTATGTGCAGTCAGCAGCTGATGAATGTTGGAGTTGGCAGCAGCAGTATGGAGGGCCAGGCAGTACCTGAAGGGGGTCGTAATCGGCAGCAGCCGCAGCATAGAGCACTTAGCATGTAAGGAGAGAGCTGGAACATTGAGTAATGTGTCTATTTCGTAAGAAATGGAGGAAGGGGACTATTTTGTTGCTTTGGTTACTTTTTTTTTTTTGCTCCTCCTTACTTGCCCCCTGGCCTGCCTCTCCTTCCGGCTGCTCAAGGACCCCTTCGACCCCGTCGCCCTGACCCCCTTCCACTCACCTCACATCACAGCCATCCAGAGGTGGCCCGGCATGTCCCTTCGCCGGATGTGTCCCTCTCCTCTGAGGGGGAAGGCGCCAGGAGGGGAAACCAGCACACTACTCAATCAGTCCCCGAGCATTGCTGAGGTGGATTCTGGGGCATCAGGGCACTCAAGTCAGCAGGAGCCGGCAGCCATCATCCAGCCAACCAGGAAGCTGGGGTTTCCACTTTTCTCCTGGGAGCATGGCATGCTACGGACTTCGAGGCTGAAGCCGACGTTCACCACGTCCTTTGTACAGTGGGGCTCGCTTGAACTGTTGCTCCCCCGGCCTCTGCCAGGAGGCAGCAGACAGCGAGCCGCATCCACTCCCTCCCCCCGGAGAAGGCAAGCAGTCATAGGATGCTCAAGCCTTCTTCTCCTGGCCGGCTTTCCAGCGACCCGAGTCCGTTCCCGAACCCAGGTCACTTGGTTACTTTTAATTCAGCAGTGTACATGTATACATTTTTTTTTCACAATGGTTTATATCTTTCTTGGGCAAGTCTGGGCAGCTCATCGGCCCTGGCCCTGTTACCGATGGTTGGCCACTTAGGTACCCCTGTGGATTTTTCCCCATGGTAGGGCAGGCGGGGGAGGGCCGTCCACCTCCCCCTCCCCACAGACCATCCTTTGTGGCCTCGGGACCAGATTGGTAGGACACAGGCAGGGCTACGCGAAGACCAGGACATCAGGACACAGGCAGGGCTACACGAAGACCAGGCCTCCATGTTTCCACTTTTTCTCCCCTGGGTTCACGGACGTGCAGTGAGCACGATATGCGTGTTCTGCCTTCGTGAAGATGCCCATGGCTCTCTGCACATGGGAGCCCTTCCCACTGTGTATCTCACTTGTCCTGCCATCCAGATACCTCCAGGTGGCAGTTAACAGTGAGGCATGGCACGGCATCCCCCTCCTTGAGGGAGGAGAGAAGTCCTACTGACGCTTAGTCCTCCCTTACCCAGCCAGCCCCCAAGCGACCAACATCCGTTTCTGAATCCAGGACGCCAGTGTGGCAGGAGGCGAGGCGTTCAGTGCTTCAGCCCTCCACGCCACTGGGACAGCTGTACGTGTATACTTTTAATTGTTTTGGTGTAGTTTTATACTTTTAATTGTTTGAGTAGGGTACATATTGACTTTTAATTGATACTTTTACCCACAGGTATACAGGGAAATAAATGATGGCCTTTTGAAAGGGGAATATTATAAAACCTAGCCATTATAAATGTATAGTGATATACAAAAATAAAGAAGGTTCAAATGTCTTTTTCAATCCTGTTATTTTAAACAACACATATCACAATTTATAGGAATGTATGAACACACTAGAACTGTATTGTTGTAATCTATTCCTGTTGATCGGGCTCCAAACTTTCATTAATAACAGCCTCTTTCTTTTTTTGTTTCATATATTTATTAGTTAACAGTTGACCATATACAGTTCATAGCCAGCAGCTGTAAATAGTCCATACAGCATAGTCATATTCATTTACAACAACACTTTGTTGTTATAGCATTTCAAACTTCATTCCACATTACTGTCATTTTTCTTTTACTTTTAAGTATCCCCCCTTTAGCCCACTAAACTAGTAACCTCAAACAATTAACAATTAACTCGGTCTGTGTCCCTTCTTTCCACCTCATCCCCAACTTACATAGAGGCCCTTTCTTTCAGTTAAATAATCCACTACCCTTCAGAAGCATTCTTTCCCCCATACTCAGAGCACCCAGATATTCTGACCAGGTTCTCTCAAACCTATCTTCTGTCCCCCTTAGACAATATGTTAGCTTATCAATTGCTAATGCTTTCACCGTAAGCTCTTTCCACTGACCCACTGTAGGCCCCAGAGCTGTGGTCCATACATTTAGTATTCCTACCCTAGCTACTGTGAGTAGCACCCTGATCCACCTGGGGTAGAGAAACCATTCCCCATTCTCTTCTCCTTCTACACCCAACAGCAGTGATTTTTGTGAGATCTCAATGGGCTTTCCTCTCATAGATGTAATTTCTTTGGATATGTCTTGCCAGTAGGACTTTAACACTGGGCAACCCCAATAGTAGTGCTGGTAAGTGCCCCTATTTATTTTACACTTATTGCAAAACGGCGAGACCCCTGGGCAAAAGCTGTGCACCATAGCTGGCGGGTAATATAGCCTCTGTGTGTGTGTGTGTGTGTGTATATATATATATATATATATATTTTTTTTTTTTTTTTACATAAACTTATTAGTTTGTCTTATTATAACCATAACAAAAGCAACAGCTCTCATCTCAACAGACACATGACATTCCTTTTCTAGGATTTACAGGTCCATCTCATTTACATCAGTTATACTTCTCTAATTGATTTCAGTGTTATTACTGCAGACCAGCCATATACACACCACAACATGTGCACATACCTATTACTTAACTTTTAAAATAATAGAAAAAAAACCTCCCTCCCTCCAGATCCCCCCAACCCCCACTCCCCTTCCATCTCCTCTCCCCAATTAGTCATGGGTTCACTTCATCTACTGTATACACTGAAAATTGTTTCTACAGCATCTGATACATCGCTCCTTTAGCTTCCTTTCCCTTTATTACTCCTTTACACCAGCTATCTCTAGAATGTACAGAGTATCAAATAGTCCATGAGTTCTTTTGCTGTTGCACATCACCCTATAATTGGCCTCCATGCTCCCTTGCTCCCTTAACCCTTGCAATCATCTTAACACTTTCTGCTCCATAGGGTTCATTGTGTGCCAAAAAGGTGTCCACATATTCATGAACTGATTTTCACGTCCTTTAGCTTTGCATGTTAAGCTTTCAAGCTGCAGTGCATCCCATGCTAAGTTTCTCCATTGCCTGATTGTAGGCCTATCCCCAGACACCCATGTATTTAGAACACATTGTCTTGCCAACGCCAGGAGTATTCTCACCTATCTCTCCATCACCTCCCATTCCTCTTGGTGCATGCCATCTAGGCCAAACAGCATTAGGAGTGAGTCCACTCTTATGCGGTGCCCTTTCATATTTGACAGTTCTCTCTGTATATATTTAAATTGAGCTTCTTTGAACTTATAACACACTAATAATCCCTGATGGGATTCTAACATTAGCTGCCAGTTAGCCTCACTAATTTCTCCCCCAATGTCCTGTTCCCACCAAACCTTCGCCTTCTGGGGAGGATCTTGAAAAAAATTTTTTGTGTCTAACTTCACGGCCCTCCCTATTAGCCCCTTCTCGCATCTATTAGCCCTCATTATTTCTCTCTCCATGTCTTCCATCATTCTCCTTGCTTCTCTAGGTTCACTAAGTCGTTTGTAATAATCCCTTACTTGGAAGTATCTGTGCATGTGTGAGGTAGGCACGCTCCATCTCTCTTTCAAATCCTGGAATGTACATATGCCCCCTTCCCCGATGTTAAGGCTGCCATGCATTTTACCCCTTTGTCCTGCCACAGTTTGAATCCATCATCCTCCAGGCCTGGCAAGAAATCAGGATTCCTGACCATTGGGACCAGCAGAGTCTGACATGCATCAATGCCTTGTCTCTGTTTAATTTTCTCCCAGGCCAATAAGCCCGCCACCACCATCGGGTTAGGTGCAGCCAACTTTCTGTACCACTTAAGTCCTTCTCCACTTAAGTAACTCAAAATTCTCCCTGGAGCCCCATCCTCTTCTAACTCGACCCACCCAACCACTAGCTGTCTATGTATCCAATTTTGTGTGTACCTGTATTGTGTTGCCAAAAAGTACCCCATCATGTCCAGGAAAGTTAGCCCCCCTTGTGCTACCGGTGCTTTCAGTCATTTCAGACTAATTCTAGGGTGTTTGCCTCACCACACAAAAGTTGTAAATGCTTTTTCCAGTTTCTTTATATCCTGGGCTATCGGGCTAAAAGGGATCATCTGCATTTTATACAAAAGTCTTGGCAGAACTTTCATTTTGAGGAGGTTAATCCTTCCCATCCAAGAAATGCTCAGCTCCTTCCACCTACTCAGGTCCAGTAAGACTTCCCTTATCAACGGTCTATAGTTCACCTCATACAAGCTCCCCACTTGTTTTTCCACCTTAATTCCTAAGTATGTAAATATATGTTGTACTATTTTCAACCCCCAAGCATCCATCCTGCTGCCCCTCCCAAAAACATTATTTCCGACTTTTGCACATTAATTTTATACCCAGAGAAAACTGCGAATTGCTCTATTATTGACAATACTTTAGGAGCTGACACATCTGGTTCTGACAAGAACAGAAGAACATTGTCCGCTTAAAGAGATATAACATGCCTCCCCTTACCCTTTATAGCAGGCTCATTTCTAACTTTAATTGCCAGTGGCTCTATTGCCAATGCAAATAGCAAGGGTGACGAGGGGCATCCCTGTCTTGTTCCCCTGTATAATCTGAATTCTGGAGATGCTGCGCCGTTAATTAGAATATGTGCCCTCGGATGTACATAGAATGCCCCCACCATTTTTACAAACTCCTCCCCCAACCCAAATCTCTGCAAAATATGCAGCAGATATTCCCACTCAGTTCTATTGAAGGCTTTTTTGGCGTCCATTGAAAGAACACATGCCTCGCCGGGTTGCCTCTCCCCACCAAATGACGTTTAGTAACCTCCTTAGGTTATGATAGGAGTGCCTTCCCTTCACAAACCCAGTCTGATCCAGGTTAACCAATAGGGGAAGTACATCTTCTAATCGGCTTGCTAAAACTTTTATCATGATTTTACAATCATGGTTCAGGAGCGAAATCCATCTAAAAGACCCACAATCCTCCAAGTTCCTTCTTACTTTAGGGAGAACAGTAATCAGAGCCTGACAACATGTGTTAGGGATCCCTCCTCCTTCTCTGGTTTCTTGTAGAATATTACACAATGAACCCGCCACCTCTTCCTTCAATAATTTGTAAAATCCCGCCCCCAACCCATCAGGTCCCGCCACCTTCCCATTTTTCAGCTGGCTTATCGCATTCTTTACTTCCATCACTGTCATCCCCCCCCCAGCTTTTGTCTTTGTGCTTCATTTAATCTGGGTATTTTCAGATCCTTAAGGAAACCGCCCCTTTCTCTTCCTTCCCTTGACATTCTGCCCTGTATAGTTCTTCGTAGTACTCCTTAAATCTATTACGAATTTCCCCTTCCTCCTTGAATATTTTCCCCTCTTTATTTCTAATTTGAACTATCCTATGACTACTTTTCCCTCCGTTCATAAGCTGGACCAGTAGGAGACCCGCTTTATTGCCCCATTCATACCTCCTCTGTTTTGCGAAGAAAATATTAGTATTCACCTCCTTACCCAAATTGACATTAAGCATCTTCCTCGCCACCCTAAGCTCTCTTTGTTTTTCTTCTCCTCCTCCCCTAAGGACTTCTTTTTCCAGTTCACTTATTTTGGCTTCCAAATCCCTTTGTTTCTGCCTTTTGTCTCTTTTTTTGTTTAGCTGTGTAGCCAATTATAACCCCTCTCATAAATGTTTTGCCAGCTTCCCAGTATATGCCCTCGTCTTCAACCGTGCCCTTATTTGTCTCCTCGTAAAATTTCCATTGCTGTTTTACAACTTCCCGAAACTCCTCCGTCGCCAACATATATGTAGTAAATCTCCAACGACCCCTCTGCGCATCATTCTGGCCCAAGGCAATCTCCATTTCCACCATAATATGGTCTGATAAGAATATTAGGCTATGCCCCATTGTTCTAGTATACTGATACAAGTCTCTATGAATATAGACATAGTCCAGCCGTGACCAGAAACGATGTGGGTTGGAGAAAAAAGTATATTCCTTCACCCCAGGATTGACTGTTCTCCATCCATCAATCAGGCCTAATTCTGTTAACCCACATAGCCATTGTTGTATATCCCCATCCGTCCTATTCCTGTTCCCTAGGTAATATAATTTAGGGTCTGCCACGTAATTAAAGTCCCCCCCCCCCCAAGTATCAGATTCATGAATTGTTCCCTTACCAGGACATCCAGCACCTTCTGGTAAAAGCTCCGATCCTCATCAGCCGGCGCATATAGGTTTCCAAAAGTAATCATTTAACTCTCGAGCTCCCCCTCTACAAAAACGTACCTCTATTCTATAGGGTCTCTCACCACCCGCTGTGTTTTAAAGGGCAAATGTTTATGGATTAGGATTGCCGCCCCCCTCTTGTGCGAGTTGTAGGCTGCTGCATGGCATTCCCCCACCCATCCTCGCACAAGCTTTTTGTGCTCACTGTTTGACAGGTGCATCTCTTGTAACATAGCCACTGAGACCCTACGTCTTTTGAGAGCCACCAAAATTTTCGCCCTTTTTGCAGGAGACGTAAAACCCTTTACATTCCAGGAGACTACTTTAACCCCCGCCAAATGCTGAGACGCACCGTTAGTCATTTCCCCAGCATAGTCATCCTAAGAACGTCCTGGTCACAGCCCAACCTTCTGCCTCTAACAGATACCATATTACACAGACCACTTTAAAAAAAATGAAAACACAAGTGAACAATTGAACAATCACAAACTGTATAAGAATAACCCCAACTTGGCCCCCTCCCTCACTCGATTCAAATTCCAGAACAGCACCCCTTTATCCCCCCTTCCCCTATGTTGTCCCTCCCTCCTCCCTAACCCCAACTGCTCCCTCACATCTACATATACCACAGTCTTCAGTATATAGTCACTCCCCCATACACACTACTCCTGCTCGGCCTTCTCTATCCCATATTTATCCACGTGCTATATTTATCTCAGCAAGCCCCTAACAGTCTCTCTTAGTATACCACTACTGCATTGCCCACGCCCCCCCCCCTCGGAATCAGTGTCTGCACCCCGTCTGTCCAGTCCTCCCCCTCCCTTAATTCCCCTTCAGTCGGTTACTGTAAAATCTCCATATCTTTCTCTCCCCCCATGATTGCCCTTCATACTCACCAGGCATTTCGCCCCCACCAGGCCCTGTAAAGCCACATCCCAAAATCCCAGTCAATTCGTTCCTCAGTACGATTGCAGCTCCTCCTAACCCCCCCCATGTGGTCCTTGACTCCTACTTTTGCTGGGTGTACCTCCCTTGACCCAGACACTGTGTACATCCTTGTGTTTGCACACCCCCATTTCCAGCCATCCACTGTTACCAAAAAAAGGCCTGCGCCCCACAGTGCCACATGCTCCTTGTGGAGATAAAGTTCTGTCTCTAGTCCACACTCATGGGGCTGCCAGTGGCTGTTCCACCTCCCCCTATTAAAATCTGTAGTTTTGCAACAAAATCGCCCCATGGTGTAATCTGCCTCTTTCAAGGGACAAGTTCTGTCTCTAGTCCACACCATCTGAGGCTTGTAGGGATTACTTCCTGGTCAACCTTTAATGCCAAACCAGGACTCACCAGCTTTCCTCCTGCACCATCTGTAAATCCCTAGGAGTCCACCTCTCTTAGTGACCAGTAGGGTTGAGAGGAAGGGCAACCGAGAACAAATAAAAGGGGTGATCAGAACAGATTTTCCAGTTCTTCAATAATTTTCTTTTTTCCCAATATTTATTCCCCTGGCATGTGCAGTCACCAATCCAGTCCTTTGTTCATTATGTCGACCACCATCATATTGCCACTCGCCAGGTATTCTAGTCCCTCTCAGGTTCTTCTATTCTTCTTGTCCCAGTCCTCCAGGAATGTTTGCAGCTTTTCTGACTCCCAAAATGAATACCTAGCCCCCCCGATTTTTACTTTAGCTGTGGCTGGGTATACCATAAAGAAATCGAGTCCCCGCTGCCTCAGCCCATCCATCAATGTGTTAAACTGCTGCCTCTTCTTCTGTATTCTTTGAGGCATGTCTTGATGCAGAGTAAGCTTATGGCCTTCATATACTAGCTCTTTCTTGTTTCTGAAAGCCATCAGCAAGGCCTGCCTGTCTTGATAATGATGCAGCCTAAAAATCACCTGCCGAGGATGCTGCCCATTCTGGGGTCTCGGGGCCAGGGCCCTGTGTGCTCTCTCAATTTTAAGCTTGGGCATATCCATATCTAATAATTTTGGCAAAGTCTCTGAGCAGAATATGAGGAGATTCCCACCCTCTGCTCCCTCTGGCAGGCCCCTGATGCGCAGATTATTTCTCCTACTATAGTTTTCCTGATAGTCCAATGCATCCTTAAGCTCTTCTACGTCCTTGTCTAATTTTTGTATTTTTGCTTTGGTCCTCAAGGTCTGAGTTTCTCCGCTCCACCTTCCCAGTCTGCCTTGCGTGCTGCTTCAGTTATTGCGCCAGCCCCTTCAGTGAGTGCTCCAAGCTGTCCCATCGCGCCTTGAAGTCAGCCAGGATCTGCTTCGAGACCGCCCTGCTAATCGTGGCTACCTCTGCTGCCGACAGCGAAACTGGGCCTGGTCCTCTGCTTGTGCTTCCCTCGTGGAGTGGAGTTTTCTTCGCATTTTTACCCATTTGACGAGCCGACTTTCCCGTGGTAATGTACTCATCCATCTTACAGCTATTCAGGCAGCTGTTTCGGTGGAGCAAATTACAGAACTGCCAAATTAAGCACTTTTATTTTCATAAAAAGATGGAGCTCCAGAGTAGTGCGACCAGTCAGATCTGCTGCACATTAGTGCCCCCCAATAACAACCTCTTAAATGTTTCAAAGCCTAGCAGTTCAAAAGCTACAGCTTTTTAGGTATCATTTCAAGCATCCTAAACTATGATATAAAATTATGTTTGAAATGTTTGGAGGATATAAGAGGGTGTTCTGTTTAAGAATAAGCACATTCTTTATTTGTTTTACCATGTCAATAGACTAAGAAAGCTAGTTTTCTGTCATGCCTGGAAGGAGTTACAATAGATTAATGTAAAAAGGTCACAGAGCCGGTTCAGTAGCGCAGAGGGCAGAGGTGCTGTGTGCCTCACCTCTCACCATGCTGGCGGCCCAAGTTCGGGAACGAGTTTAAATCGCTGTAGTCAGCCGAGGGGGGAGAGGATTGCGCATCCACCAGACAGCTGTCCTCTACCAGGGTGGGGAGGTGTGCAGACTCTGCCTGTGGGTGGAGGCCTGGGGGTAGCACCAGCAGCTCAAGCAACATGAAGGAAGGTGCCGCTGTTCTATGGTGTGTCTGTGCCGCCACATGAGCATGCTTAATGTGCCGCCATGACGGGGAGTAATGGAGAAAAACAACAAATTGGTCGCAGCAGGCTTCATGAAGCCCTGCCTGCCTACCTACCTCTGTCTCGCGCCATCACTTGGGCAACTGACCGCATCTGCATGTGAGTCACAGAGTGGGGGGAGGATGGCCCTCCCTTTCTCATCCCTGCCATGGGGGGGGCAATCTGTGGGGAATCTTGGCTCGGTGGTCTGGGGAAGGTGAGCGCTGGATGAGGGGACTGGGACAGGGCTGAGAGCCTGCCTTCATCAGCCAGCTAGCTGAAAGGCTTTATGGAGGAAAAATACAGAAAGTTCACTACAAGAAGCACGGTAGCTGCAAGACAAAGAATATACACGGTTACACACTGGACGCCGTGTACATCTCATTTGATTGGTCAAGTGCATATACATTTTCGTCTTAAGCAATTTTGTTTTAGAATCAGACTAGTTTAGTTTATTTATTTATTTCTGAAGCCTTACCAGAAAAGACACACTGAGCTAACAGCTTGTGTCCAGATGTATCCAGGGAAGGGGGAGTAAACAATACAAAACATGGAAGAGAAAAAAAGTAAAATGCATATTATTATTACTTGTGCTTGTATTTGTAATAGCCGTTATTTCCTCTGTTCAGATGTTGTTTCTCTGTCCTATATGTTGATTGTTTGTTGGAAAAATCTCAGTAAATCGTTTAACTGCAAAAAAAATAAAAAAATAAATAAAATACTGTATTTAAAATGGTTCGAAAGTGAGTACAGTGTACAGATGTAACAAACCTCAGAATGTACAGTAGTGGAAGCCCAGAGCACAATAAGCAAATGTGCAACTATCCTAAGCTGTAGACCGAGTGCATTAATGAGCAGCAGGGCAAAGAAAGACATTTGATTAACTACTGCAGTGTGCTTATGGCATGATTCCGACTGTGGGAAAACCAACGCGGGGGTTGGGGGAGAGATGAGGGAGAAAGGGTAGGCAAATGAGGGGACTAGGTGTAAGTACAGACAGCTTACGGAATATGACCAAATTCAAATCAAAAAGAAAGTTTGAATAGATCGACTGCTTCATGGATGCATGTATTCATTTCCATTATGTGCACAGTCTTGGCATTCTGTTATACTTGCGGTGTTTCTAGTCTGTATAAATGAATACAAACACATTTTCCCGGAACAGAGGATATATTGTGTGGGCATGAAATATGAGATAATGGGCTGTATTCATGAACCTTTGGTATTCTTGACTCACTTAGTATTTCAGCTGTAGTTTACCCCGCTGTTTTATGAAGCATTTCTACAGGGCCACTTGTGCCGTATTTGGCTTTATTTTGCTCTTGCTTTACTCCTGTTTTTTTGTTTTAGGGCCGTGCTGCACCAGGAGTGGAGTAACACTTCTTCTGGAAGAGTGCATGAAATCATAAAACTGAGAAAATTCTTCATGAATAGCGGGGTAAAATAAAACTCTTAATGCCCTGGTAAACTGCTTCAGTGGGTACGATCGTCTTTATCATAATAGTTCCAAGAGCCCATGTACTTTAGGGGTTAGAAAACAAACCTGGGAACTGGGAGGTCACAGGTTCAAATCCCACTAGAGCCAAACACTCACTGCATGACCATGGGCATGTCACGTAACCTCTCAGTGCTTCAGTTCACCCAGGCTGTGGAAATGAGTACAAGAGAACCCCACTGGAAATGAGATGCTGACAGGGTTTTAAATAGCTGGTATAGCATAGCAAAATGCTACACAGAACAGGGGGTCATGCTAACCATTTTCAGAAATGCTTAGAACTAGACTGCTAACCATTTTTGAGTGAGTCCATGACACAGTAGACAACATTAATAAAACTATATAATTTTTTTTAATTTTGCTAATCGATCTGTGCCAATTGCTATGCATTTTCACAATTGATTAGCACTTTCACGCATCAAACTGCTAATCATTTTTTTCCGCTTATTTAAAACCCTGAGCTGCTGCATCTTAATTGGGCTATCCTGGCTAAATAAACTATACTAAAAAAATAATGAAAACCATATTCATCTGTTTATTTTTTGTTTAACATGAGACAGTAAATAAATCATGCTTTCTTTTATAAGGCGTTCAAAAAGCAGCCTAACACAGTTGCAATGGGGTCACAGAACATTAGAAAGAGATTACTGTATCAGGCATGATGGAACACTGAGAGGACACATTCTTTGGGAGTTTGTAGAATTTCACTGCTGAGATAATCAGAGAGCCTTTATCCACTCCATATTCACTTGTTGCCTAGGAGACAGATGTAATCCAAGTTTCTCTTCCCCCTCCCCCCTTACAGGCACACACTTGACTGGCGACGCTATAGACTCCTAGTGTTGGAGGAGCTGGCAAGGGAGCACGCCTGCTGTCGAGAATGGAAATAAATCACTAAGAAAGTGGCCTAAACTCTATTGATTCCACGCCCCTGATTATGGTGTGCTTGGAAATTTGGAGCTGCAGGATTACTGTGCAAGGAAGGCAGAAGCGGAATATTGTACTGTGCTGTTCTGTGAGCACTTAGTGCCATTCTAGTGTGCCTCATTTTAGCTAACTTTTTTGTTAGCTGATGCAAGTGGCAAGAATGCTTCGGGTCTGGCTGCACAGAATGCGATGAGGGTACAGTAATACTTCCAAAGCAACAAGGAAGGAAATGTGAGCAAAGAAACTTTATTATGGCTGTGGTATACACAGGGGTACTGAGAGACAGTATAGCCTAGTGATTAGAGCACTGAGCTGTGAACTTTGTTTCTCCAATAAAATTATTATTGAAAAAAAATTATTTTAAACAAAAAAGCTAATCATCAGTCTATATATATATATATATATATATATATATATATATATACACACACACATACACACACACACACACACACAATACTTCATAAGCTTGTACAGAATTATGTATATTCATCTTAACTAATATCCTGAGGTTTTAAATCCTAAGCTGTGAACCTGAAGTCCAAGGTTTGAATCCCACCACTGCCACTTACAGTGCTCCCTCACTGCATACTTCTCAACTGTCCCACATTATGAAGAACAGTTCCTCATTTCACCCCAGAAAAGCCCTCTGTTCCACATTGAGTGGTACTGTCCCACATTCCACGTTGAAATTTTAAAGCAGAAATTTAACCAATGAATGTGAAAAAATGTGTTGGTCGATAAAGAGAAGGCTTTGTGAACATGAAAATATGCATTTACACATGTTCTGAGCTTGTCTTTTATGATTTGAGAAGATGTTCCACATTTTGCCTGTTTGTTCCACATTGTGAAGTACAGTGTTCCACATTTGGGGGTTGAAAGGTTGAGAGGTATGCCTCACTGTAACGAACCCCGTTATAGTGAATTCCCGGTTATCCTAAACAGAGTTTGTGGCTCCAAGCCTGAAGCTGCTGTCAGAAGAAACACTGCTGTTGGAAATGAAGGGCCTGTGACAGGTTTTGGTGTGCGATTACACCACGTAGTCACTCAATCAAGTCCGGTACGCTGTATTTCCACTGCAGTCCCACCACATAACGGTTAGCACATTAATTGCCTGTAATGGGTATGCCCTGCTGTATGGGAATCGGAAGCTTTTTATTGAATTGCATATGTTCTCAAAGCTGTACAGAGCCTTGCTTGTAGAAAGGCGATATAAAAATAAAACTATTATTTTTATAAAGCTATTATTAATTTAGTAACTTGTACTAGTTTTAAAATCAAGAACTCAACAACAAAAGTGAAGCTTTGTCTGCATGTGTATTTAGTGCCTCAAGTAATCCCAAGTACAGTAATGAGAGTGCCGTAAACATGTTGCTTTGATTAACGAACACGTCAATATAACGAAGACTTTATAGGACCCCGGTTTCATTCATTGTAGTGAGAGAGTGCTGTACTTTTTTGTTAATATAGTTTTTATTAAGTTTTCTCAGTCATCACGGTACATTTTTTACAGCAGTAAAGTATAAGGCACATATAAAGTAGGTCTGGTAAAAATTTTGTGAATTTTCTACTCAAGGGATACTCCAGTTGTATGACATAAGACCCTCCCCCCAAATGGTACAGCTCGGGGGTGGGGGCTTAGTGCAAGATACACTACACTGTAGTTACCAGAGAGGAGCCCTTCCCAGGCCAAGATTTGGTGGGTGCTATAAAGAATGACCCCGAGGCATAGTGTGTATGTTGGGGGGCACTCTGGTAAGGGGGAAGTCTGGCAGATGGAACCACATTGTAACCACTCAGAATTAGATGGGGAACCCTCCCAACTACTCATCTATAGTATTAGTTTAAGGGAAATTTGCTGGGATCCTTTATTCTATTAATATGATGGTCACAGTACTAGGGTGGGATCCTTGTCTATAGCATGCACCGACCAAGTGTTCCAATGCAAGGCACATTTTTCCATATAGTCATTAAGGCCCCGTCACACTACACCGCTCAGACCCCGTAATGGACAGAAACTGTTACAGCCGGGGAGCAGTACAGTGTGTCCACACTGCAGCGGTGACCGGTACAAGACTGGTACCGCCAGTCCACACCTCAGGAACCGGGCGACCGTTACCACGGCACCCAATCCCACAGTGCAGCTCACACTGCGCTACGGGCCCTGCAGGGGACCATTACCGCCCGTGCACACTACCGCCGGTAACGTTACCTAGGTGGGACCGGTTATGAAAACGCCTTCTGTAATGTTACAGGTGTAAACGCAAACCATTGCGGTAACGGTTTGGGCACTCTGTAATGTTACAGAGGCGTAGTGTGGACAGGGCCTAACAGAATGTGTTATTCTCTCTATGGTGTATGTAACCCCCCTGCAAATGGGGGTTCCCAAAAGACTTCCAGGAGCTTGCTTGAATGCTCCAAGCCTGAATGGTGTTTGGCATTTAAGCCATTTATCAGTGAGTGTTTTTAGAACCTCTGGTACTGTCTCTTTAAGAGCTGTCTGCTTGCAGACATAATTAGTTTGTATGGGGACTGTGTGTCTTTGATTGAGTACCACCAAGCTGCTGCCAATTCACTTCATTTTTGCAGTCACTAGGAGTGCAAAGGAACCTATCTGAACAGATGTAACTGTTTGCCAGAAATTATTTAGAGTAATAATGAAATTACAGTTTGTCTAACCTGCTTTCTTTGCAGTCAGAACTGTGTCTGCTAGTTCCCCATTCTAGTTTTGAACTGCTGAACTGGACAAATCAGTGTGGGGTAAGCTAGTCTAAAATGGTGCCTTGGACGAATCAGAACTTGGACTCATAATCTGAGCCAGCCACAAGAGGATTGTATGGGCAGTGACTCTGGGAGATGTAGTTTAGACTTCAGCACCTTTTGGACCAACAGCAGCAGTCTATTGTAGTGACAACCAATCCAGTCAAGAACTGGGAGGAACTCAAAGGAAGTGCCCGGTTTTGTCGGTTGGAGTTTCAGTTGAGCTTGGCAGTGAAGAAGGAAGGAGCCCTGTGCTTTTTCAGTGTGCAGTTTTAGTCAAAAACGTGTGTAAGGCCCAGAGTTCCGGTCTGCAGCTTGTTAGGACTGAATCTGTCCCTGTGAAAAGAATCAAAGGATCTCTGAAGAGTAGAAACCAGGCTCACCCTGTAGAAGACTGGAGGAATTGCTGAAAATTACACTCGGTCTGTCAGGAACTGAATCTGCTGTGTGTTCTCCCGGTATTGTGCAGTAATTGCGATCGATACAGATGCAGCCTGCCTGGTATAGTGCTTTCTTTTATATGGATGTGTGAAGAGGTTTGTGCACCTCAAGTGAGCCCTGCTGACATTGAAGGACCCTATCTTATTTGGAGGTCGTGAGTACTAATTCAGGGTCGCTCCTGTTGAATTGCCACATTAAATCCAAATGGAATTACTGTACTGCTGACTGTTTAATTCTCCTTTTCTGTGTGAAAGGGCCCCTACCAGCTGCCACGTTTGGACTAGCCACTAGGGCTTGGGTACTCAGGGACAGTAACTGATAGGGATAGGCCTGTGCACAGAGCCATAGGTAGATTATTAGAGTGATAAGCAATTAACCTGATTTCCCTGTCCTTGTTATATCCCCCAACAAATCAGAGCTGCTTGTTTCAGCAAAGTTATACTGCCTGAGGTATTTGTCTATGTTAAAGTACTGTACTGTGATTGTTGCACTGTATCTCATTTCACAGGAGGTCCCAGTGCCGGAACCAGACCTGGGGGTAAGTGTATACTGTGAAGGTAATTTGATATATTGTGTGGGCCACTAGTGGAAGAAAGGGGTTGCAGTGTCCCAGAGGGCTGTGACCAAGTTAGTTTAACTATTGCAAACCCTGACCTCTGGGTGGAGGCACCCGCCATTGGATCCAGGCCCCTCAACCTGTTAGTGGCAAATCAGGCAGGGGTAGTAGCCCCTGGGATAGCGCCATCTAGGGGTTACATGTACATCTGTGAGACCCATTTCCTCCAGGATGTCATAGCTGGAATAGTGGGGGTGAGCTAGCATTTCGTTATGGCTTTTTTTGGCAGCTGTAACCAGAATTCCTACCAAGTAGTAGGCATTGAAGTCCCTCAGCCTCTGGGATATTGCAAAAGAAGAAACAGAGGGGGTGTCAAACGGACAGGTTTACCGAAAATGGCCCCCAGTCCCTGCTCTAGAGAGTGGAGAAAGGCTTGCAGGAGTGGGCAGGCCCACATAACAGGAGAATGTGTCACCCTAAGACACTTTTACACAGCACTTAGTTTTGCTGTTTAGTTTTGTTTCTGTCCTGTTTCACTCCTCCCGCTGTGCTTGTGTGCTGCTTGTACACTGAACTCCGGTTTCAGTGTACGGCATCTTCCGCAGCCATGGTAGCCCTGCCATCTGGTACTGGTGGTATCACGGACAATGAACGGAACTTTGGGCAGCCATTCTGCCTTGATTACATTAATAATACTATAACTTCAATTTAGAATTTGTTTAGGGCTGAGCTTCCCTATCGAATTTTGCTGAAAACATAAGAAAATTCGTCCACAGTTATGCATGGAGAGTCAGTTGTAAATGTTTTCAACAGAATTCGTTAGGGAAAATTTTCCCTAAATGAATTCTGTATGGAAGTTATCTTTTTTTTAATGTTCTCAAGTTCAGTTTGCAGAAGGTGTTGTAAGTGCAGCTATCAGTTCACTGAAATGGTAACGTTTGTGCTGGAAGGGAGAACGTACACAGCACATGGAAACAGCATGGCAGATGGCGAACCCACTAAAACCGGGAACGCGTTCTGGGGTGAGTGTTCACTTTCATTCCGGAGCGGGTTGCTATCACACACATTTTTGGAAATGGAACAGTGATTCTGTAGTGCTCATTCCGTTACAGAGCACTGCGTGTAAAAGTGCCTTTAGTTTCACCAAAGCCCCTCCAACATTTTGATGTGTGGTTAGGGAGATCATGGGTTATAATCACCAGTGTCTGGAAATATCTGGTCAGCTGCTTCCATGCATATTCATGCTATGTGTGGGAGGTAGAAGGCCGGGCTGGTTCCTGACAGGCTCTTGTCCAAGTCTCCATATCTATGGGAAAGCCCAGTTCCTCTTCCCTCATCAGAGTAACATCCATAGAGCTCTAAGTGTCTGTGGCTTGAAGGGCTTGATAGAGCTACAAAATCATGTGCAGATAGGCTCCTGTTTTCAGGAGATCATGCAATACCCTATGAGGGAAGATCCTGTTCTGGAGTCCAGGCCCCCAGAGGGAGAAACGAGATTAAGTGCCTAATCTGTAGGAACTGTGACAGGGAGCTCCTGCCACTCTTGAGGGACGACCTTTTTTTAAATCTGTTGCAACATTTCTTCTATTTCTTAGCCTAATCTATCCTTTACAATTTCTAGTCCATAAGGTTGGCCACCTAAGGGCATCCCCTTCCCTTTCTGGACTATGCTATAGTGTCCTCTTTAATTTTCCTTTTCCCTCTCAGGTCCTCGAACAGGGAGGTTATTGTGGTGACCTCCAAGCATATGTAAAACAGGTTGCGTTTATTGTTGTTGGATTTAGTATGTGATAGCACTATGTCATAAAATACCTTGATGTATATACCTTATGTTTATGAAACCTGTAAATGTTGAAAATACCATGGCACTAGGTGTTTTTGATAATGGTAAAAAGTACTAGGTGACTATTATAGAAATTAAGTTAGTTGTGCTATTTAAAATGCATGTAAATTGCTGTAAACTGAACACGTCTGACATGTCATGGTGATTTGCATATATCCCATGATGCTTTGCATTATGGAAGTATGTATGATGTTGTATTTCTTTGAAACGTAATTTGTTGCCAATGCCCTTTGGGGTAACCCTTTTTTCAGCGATTCTGCACTGAGGTTATTTGTTTTTAGCTTGTTTTTTTTTCTTTTTGAGACCCCACTACCCAAGCAAATGGGGCCCACATAGGGATGAAGGGTTTTCACTGAAAAGTGGTTAGATCAGAGATTAGTGTCGGTAGGTGCTAGCTAAGTGCAGAGAAAGGACATACATAGTCTGTTGCTGCAAACTAATGCACTGAAGAAGGAATATGCTATTGCTGAAGCTTATTTCCTGTATTTTGAATAAACATCGCACACAGATTGTGTGTTGAATCTGAAGTTTGGTGTCTGGTCCATCTGTTATCCCACAACCCCTCCACAGGAACCAATAGAAATCTGATATTGTATTGGCTTTGTATGGTCTGAAAGGAGGCAGTTTGTGGCTCTTAGAAATGCTGGAGGGTGTACTGCAGGGAATGCTGTTCCCTGTTTCGGTAACCATTATCAATGCGAAGGGGAACAAAGTCTTCCAGGCATGCTACAGGACATTAAATGAGGAGAAAGGATGTCAAGTGGAGGGCTTTTTGAATAAAGTGCCATGCCTTGTACTGATATAGCAGCCACAGACTAAGATCATGTATGTGGTCTGGAGATGCCACTTTGTGATATATGATCTGCACAAAATGATGGTTGGGGTACATATTACGTTCCATGTCCAACCATGTTGCATGGTGTCCGCTGAAGTGGCGGAACAGTTGGAAGTGCAGATGTGGTGCCCAGAAATACTGCTGAAGCCAAGGGAGTGCCAAGCCCCCAGAGCTTTTAAATACGATCAGCAGCTGCAGTTTGATATGCAGTCATTGTCCAGACCAGATCAGTCTTTAAATCTCTTCATTCCAGGTTCTCCATACTGGTAATGGTAGAGCATTAGGGATATTTTGAAAAAGAGAACCCTGAGGAGGATGACCATGCGTATCACTTCTGTTCCTCGGGATAAAGAGAGCTGCCGAATACCCCGTTGTTGCAAGTCCTCTGATATGGTGCAGATGAATTGAGTATAGTTGTCCTGCTGGGCCTGTGGCAGGAGTTTGTGCCACATGAATTCCTTAAGTTTCTGTAAGTCCTATTTAAAGGGGAATCTATCCTGGAATGTCTGAGAGGGGGAGAAGTGAAAGCACAAAGTTTCTGTCTTAGCTGTATTCGTATGGTAACCAGAGAGGTCACTGAAGGTTTGTAGGAGATTAAATACCCTTAGGAGTGTCTCTTCTGGGTTGGAGAAGTACAAGAGTACATCATCTTCATTGACAGCTATATGGTGTTCCTCACCCTCTACCATGATAACCTGAAAAGTGGTGGCTTCTCTAACAGGCTGGGCCAGGGATTCTATGTATGTCACAAATAGCAACAGTGACAGGGGGCAACCATATTGTAACAGGAAGTCTGGGGAGTGCTGTCCACTGACCTTGATGAAAGCATTTGGGAACTGATAGAGACACTGTAGGAGCTGCACAGTTACAGACCAAGGAGACTCAGTTGCCCTAGTACAAAGAATAGAAATGACCAAGAGGCTTTTTCAGTGTCAAGGCTCAGCAGTAGGGAGGGTGTTAGTGTCCAATGTATTTGGCGAGTAATGTGTCTGTTATGGTGCGGGTGTGGACAAATCCCATCTGGTCCCTATTGATTAGGGAAGGTAGGAGGCAGTCAAGTCGTTTAGCCATGACTGCCATAAGAAATTTATAATTGGTGTTGAGAACTGAGATAGGGCAGTAGGAAGACCAGAGAAGAGGGATTTTGTCAGGTTTGGGGATTACTGAGATTGCTGCTCGGTCCCAGGATGGGGGTGGGTCCCCTCCCATCCCCTCCCTGTAGTACCTTGTTAAGAGTGGCAAGTAAAGGAGGGAAGATGGGTATCCATGGTGGCTTTATAAAATTGGGTGCCATAGCCGTCCAGCTCTGGCGCATTCACAGATTTGGAGTCACAGGTCACAGCATCCCATTCCTCCTTAGTGATTGGAGTCCTGAGCCAGTTTCCCTGTTTGAGGGGGAAGATGGGGAAGCTACAATCCCTGTAAAAAGAAGTCAGCTGAGTGGGGTGTGCTTCCAGAGTGTAAAGGGATCCATAATTAGCCTGGAAAGCTTTTGCAGTATCTTGGTGTTACGTGAGACAAGTCCCTGTGTCCGGATGAAGAATAGTGGATATCGTGCTAGCTTTGCCTTGCTTTCCGAGCTGGTACACCAGCAATAGATTGGATCATGGTCCCACTTCATACAATCACTGCCTCAGGAAAGTAAGCACAATTTCTGTCTGCTCCAGGCAGAGTTTGTTGGGATCTGCCTTCACTTTAGAAAGTTGTGCAGTGGCCAGTCTGCTGATGAACTTGTTTGAGAAAGTGCAAAGGTATATTCCAAGTTTTGTCTTTTCTTCTGCCTTTGTTTCTTCAGTTGGGCAGAGTATTTTTTCAAGTGGCCTCTCAACTCAGCCTTCACTGTGTTCCAGTGTATTGCATGGGAGGTGTCAGGCGTAGAGTTATCCTCAAGCACCTCCTCCAACCGTTCTTTCACGTAAGCTCAGAAGGTGGCAGATTTCAACAGATATGCAGTAAGCCTCCAACACATGGAGTGCTTCTCTAGACCCAGGTCCCAGTACGAACTGACTGGGGATTGGTCAGGTAAGTAAATGTCCCTGATCAGACAGCGGGTAAGTCTGTGCACCTGTTCCACTTGCATGAAACAAAAATCAATCCGGGAACAAGTACAGTGTACTGTGGAGCAGTGAGTATAACTGTGCTGTCTGGGGTTCAGAGAGCACCACACATATGTTTTTGCAAATTCTGGGTGGACTACTCCTTTAAGAGTCCCATAGATGAGGACATGGTGGGCCATTAAAGTCAACAGGTATTGGTAAAAATTTGGTGGAACCAGAACATGCTAGGTACAGGTGGCCTGGTATGGCCTGTGTCACCCCACTACCCCCTCTGAGGACCCAGAGGTTCACCCCTCCTCCCACCCACATGCCCCCCCCCAAGCCTTATGAGGTATGGTAAAGCTAAACCAATTCAAGATGCAAGGAAGATTATCCTGACTGCCTGCCATACCGCCCCCTCCCAAAAACCACCCCATCCCCAAATTCTAGGGGGAGAGGCCCCCCCCCGACCAACAGCAGTAGCACTGAGGCATGGGATAGTACCCAGAGGGTGCAGGAGTGATGGTGAGCAAGGCCTTGTGGTCCTCTGCCAGCTTAATTAAATTAAATGCTGTAGGGGCGCACGTGCAGCCATGCCGGGCAGTCCACACATGGGCTTAGAGGCGCAGTTAGCGAGGAGGCCACGAGGACTGGTATGGAAGGGCCGAGATGGTCAAGAACTGCAGGCAACTCTGGGAATGCTGTAGGTCTCACCAGAGGGTGCAAGCTTGAGACTGCAACTTCACTTAAGAGTCTCCTGGGCAAAGCAGTTTAGCAGTGCTGAGGGTCACCTACCTAACTTCCATACATGGTAATCTTCACCAAGAGGGGAACAGAAGGTGAGACCAGGGCAGGGTGCAGCACAGTCAGTAGGAGGCTACAAATGGCAGTATCAGCCACAAAAGATTAGACTTGGTGAGGATCTCTTCTTGGGGGGCACTTAGGGTTAGGAGATCAGCATCGGGGCCAGCCAGCCACCCAGAGACATACTTGCTAATAATAAGTCATTGAGGTTGTAGAAGGTTGTGAGTCTGGGTCCGTAGTGGTGGATTGCAGGTGGGCTACGATTTCTTGTATGGCATCTGCCGCCTGCTAGTGGCGTTGGGGATTTTGATGTACTTTTCCCAGCCTTGCTCCAAGATTGCTGGGACAGCTTAGTTGGTAGAGTCAGCTGGGTCTTTGTAGAGGGCTGCAGATCGATCTGTATGACATGCTTTGCCAGTCCAGCAATTGCAGCCCCTGAAGAATCGAAGATCTGTGGTCCCTTTTCAAAAAGCACAGTCAGGCGGGCAGGGTATGGGTCCTGAAATTCTGCTGCTTCAGGGGTCGCATAATCCGGATGTACAGTACTTGTGCCATCTCGCCATGACAGTAGATGAATAATATTTGTGCACACAGATTTCAGTGTTTTGAAATAAGACTATTTTTTTGTTGCCATGCTAGGTGGAAAAGTTTTTCTTTTTCCTGGTATCTGAGGAAGTGCACCATAGTAGAGCAGGTTTGTTTCCCGAGGCCAGGCTAAGAACCTGAGGGAGAGGAAACCCTCAGGATGCAAAGTAATAAAGGAAGCAGTGTGATAGAAATGAAGGGGTATGGGAACAGGAGCATTTAAAAGAGATGGGGAAAGGAGAGGGAGCAAAAAGAAAAGCACGATAGCAAGCAGAGTACTAATAAAATCTGGAAGGCCATGTGTGCAAATGCTAGACGTCTAGGAAATAAGATTCCGGACCTAGAGGCCATCATGGCAGAGGCCGACCTGGATATTGTGGCCATTACTGAGTCATAATACGCTGAAACCCATGACTAAGATATGGCCATACCAAGTTATACTCTGTTCCATACCTCTCAACTGTCCCTGATTTTGCCTCAGAATTTTACTCTGTCCCTCCTAAAAATTGTGTTTCTGTGACCTAACAGTGAGGGTTGTAAGTACAAAATAATGTCAAACATTAAAGTTACAGACTTGTTCTTCCTTAGAAAATGCATTTTACACTAAGCTCCTTATTCTACCAGCTTCCTAAATGGATATCACCAATTTTGAAGATGTGTCCCTGATTTTTTTAAGCATTGTCCCTGATTTATGAGGTAGGAGGTTGAGAGGTATGCTCTGTTCAGGAAAGACCGGGTAAGAAGGAAAGGAGGGGGTGTGGTGTATTATGTGAGGGAAAGCATAAAGGCAACAGAGATACAGGGAATACAGGGGTCAGAGGTACTGTGGGTCACCCTGGAGACTGGGAATGGAGCCACTGTTTGCAATGGTGTGATCTACAGACCCCCGGCACAGGGGCTGGAGTTAGATAAGGTGCTGTTGGAAGTCACTGACAAAATGGCAGAAAAGGGGGAGATGCTGCTGGTGAGGGACTTCGGTCTGTTGGATGTAGGCGGGAGCCTTCCATTTGTGAAAGCTGGCTTTTAATGCAAAAAAGAGCAAAATAGTGCATTTAGGGCACAGAAACCCAGGGGCATAGTACAAAATGGGGAGAGTGGTACTGACGACCAACAAGCTGGAAAGAGACCGGGGGTAATCATGTTGGATGACCTGAAGCTGGCCAGGCAGTGCGACAAGGCAGTTGGGAGGGCTGGTGGGATGCTGGTGTGCATAGGGAGGGGTATCACCAGCAAAAAGTGGGAGGTGGTGTTGCCTCTCTGCAGATTGCTTTAAGACCCCACTGGAGACAACCTCTCCGGAAGGACATAGACCGAGTGGAGGCGGTCCAGAGGAGGACAACAAAAATGGTGCAGGGTCTGCACCAAAAGCCCTATGACAAGTGACTAAAAGACCTCAACATGTACACCCTGGAAGAAAGGAGGGAGTGGAGGGATATAACAGACCTTTAAATACCTCACAAGGGTAACTAAGGTACAGGAGGGATATATTTTTCAGAAAAAGGGAGTTCAAGAACAATGGGACATGCAATGAACTTGGAGGGGCTTAGATTTAGAAGTGTGAGGAAGTACTTCTTCACAGAAAGAGTGGTGGATTCCTGGCACAGTCTTTCAGCAGAGGTGGTGAGGGGGAAAACAGTAGTAGGATTCAAGAATGAATGGGATAGTCATAAGGGAATCCTAGTGGAAAGAAAGGGGGGGAGGGAGAAAGTGCCAGAGATCAGTTTGGGTCTGCGGTGATACTGTAGGTAGGGGGAAAATGGGCAGACTGGGTGGGCCAAATGATCTTTATCTGCTGTCAAATTCTATGTTTCTTTGGCCCCAGGGCATGGTGAGCCTCCTTCAGTTCCAGAGTCATGTCTGGGAGTATCTGAAGCACAGCTTTGAATATGGTTAGAGTAAAAGTAGCATATCTGTTCCTTCAGTGCCCTCTGTAACACTGTATAGGCGGAGATTGTTCCTTTCAGCATGGCATTCAGCATCCTCCACCTGCTTCTGAAGGGCCTGCACCATGTTATGGAGCTGGAGAATGGCTTGGTCAGTGGAGTCAAGGCAGGTGTCTTGGGCGGTGTGCTGATCATCAGTAATGCCCACAGCCAAGCCGCTTCTTGATTTTCCCTACATTGGTTCACAGTTGTCGTCAACCTCCTCTCATGGCAGAAGCTGCGAATTTCCGAAATCGTAAGGTCCATTTGCCTTTGGAGGGTTCAGATGATCAGGGCCATGGCCTCCTTGCTGCCATGTCTCGTGGATCATGGCAGCTGGGAGTTTTCACTGTCCAAGCTTCCTCTGCTGTATTGGTCTCCATTCAGAGATTCCGACAGCAATGAAGCCCAACCGGACTGCTGCATGTTAATCAGCCACCTGGGCGCAGTAAGATGTTAGTAAATAAAAGATCTGAGTGTTTCAGAAGATTCAGTGTACAAAATTCCCCCATGGGAGCAGTTCTGCTGAGCTGTTCACAGGCCCATGGTGTCACCGGGAGTCCAGGAGCACTGTGCTTACTGTCCGACCTTGACTAAGTTACTTAAAACCTTTCTGTGATTTGCTTCCTTATCTCTCTCTCTGTCACTCTTTCTGCTTTACTTTCTGTGTCTCTGCTATAGTTTCTCGGCTTCTCCTCTCTGTCGCCTCCTCTCTTTAATTACTCAGTCTGTTTTACTCTTCTCTTTCTCTCGCTCTGCTTTACTTACTCTTTCTCTGCTTTGAACGCCCCCCCCCCCATGCATTACTTCCTCTCTCTTCTATCATGGTTTATCCCCGCGTGGTTTACTACTACAGTAGAGTACTACATTTTCTCTTTCTCTTTCTCTCTGGTTTGCCCCCGTTTCTCTCTCCTTTATCCCCCACTCCCACAATCTCCTTAGCTTCCCCCAATCTCTTAACCACCCTGTGCTTGCATTATGGTTGATGGCACTGCTTGTGGCTTGTAAAGTTGTGTGTGTGTATGCAAGGTGCTTTATAACCCCTCTTCAAACAAAAGGTAAAGGGATCTGGGACATTTGTTAAAAGGCAGCACTAAGAGCCCCACACCCAAAACATCAGAGGAGGGCTGGTCCCACTGTCCTTTCTGGGCCAAGTACAGTCACACAGGACTGTACTTAGCCCTGGGAGAACAGCAGGACTGCTAAACATCTGATTAGAGTTTATAAACCCTCTGTCATGCACTGAAGGCGATTGAATCTCCCACTGCTTTAGCCCTGCTCTGATGTCAGCTCCAGGTATTCTAAGGATTTATAGTTACAGAAAATGTCAGCTTGAAAGTCAGCAGAATCAGTCTGACACAATCTACTATACTGTAGTAAACAGTAAGTTATAAAAATGTTTCTGTACACAAAATGTAAATTGGAACCAGTGCCAACTGTTCCCTTTTAAGCAATAGAGACTGCACAGTACATACTATCTTCCTCTATAGTTTGATTTTCTCGCCTTCACTTTTTCTGAGTCCTCATTACTTTTCTCTTTCTCTCTGCAGTTTTCTCTTCCTTTTACTGTTTTTCCTCTCTGTGCTCCCCCAAATCCTCTTAGTGTAACAGAATCCTGATGAGGACTCTACATCCAACGTGGGAGGAAGCATGAAGGGGGGTGTAGCAGTCACATGGGGCAGCCCCGTGTATAAATGCTTTACGGAACACTGGACTCCTGTGACTGTCTGTGTATGTTACATAAAGAAAGTGTATGATCTGGATTCTGTAGGTGTATGAATGTAGACAGTTAACTGTGTTGTAATGTGCCAGTCTTATAAGTATAGAGCTTCGAACAGATGGGGCCAAGCTGCTATCTTCGTGGGTTGTTTTGGAAGTAATTTGCATACCAAAAATACAAGCACTGTTTTGTAGAACAGCCGTGTTTTAAATATTGTCGCTTAAAGGTTTTCAAGGGTATTGTGTCTTCATATCAAGGGGAGAACAAATCCATCCTTAACAAAGTACCCCACTGGGCGGTTGCTGCTATCTCTTTGATAGCTGCAAGTTCAAATCACAGTGCATCCTGGTGGGTTGGATTTTGAAATGCGGCAAGGCAGTACTTTTCTGGGTTGGCTGTTGTTCGGGTTGGGGGAGGGGAGTTCTTTCAAGTGTTTGCTCCTGCGATAGGAGTGGAACCGAGGCAGAGACGGAGCAGCTGCTGTTGTAATCTCCTCTGTAATAGCAGGCCACATTGAACACTAACGGGCTTAGGGTTTCAACAGTGGTACAGCCTCGCAGCTGCCAGCAGGAGTCACTATTAAGTGCTCGATGTAAGGGTGAGGGGGCTTAGTCTTCATCAACTTCAAATAAGTCATATTAAACAATTCTAATGCTGTATGTTGAATTTTCTGCTGTAGGTCTTTTTAACTTGGTGAGCACTCTTCCGGTGAAGGTCCAGCCGAGCGGTTTCTTGGATCAGCCAGCAAGCTGGCACTGTTCAGCCAGTAGCCTTCAAAGCTGCTGGTTTAAAGACCCACTGGGATGTGTCCAGTCTCCTTGCTGTAGTGAATGCTGGCAAGCTCAACCAAAACAACTTTACCATCCTGCATGTTTCTATGTACAGTTACTGCAGCTCTTATGGTGTTGCAAGTGTATTCTTGAGCTCTTTGGATGAGAGAACAGTGAATCGAGGCTAAAATGTTTTGGCACAGAAAGGACTTGAGAAGAAACCCATAACTATTAGTGTGTGACATCCTGTTATGGTTATAAGGGTACCTGGCATGTTTAGAAATAAACAGACCTGACTGGCTGAGAACATCGTGATTTATAAGTGTGTAACCCCCCTACAAATGGGGGTTCTTAAAAACCTTCCTTGGGTGTGCCTAAATGCCCACTGCCAGGCTGGCATCCTGTGTCATAACTGTTTAAAAAGCTATTGCATGTGAGTGCCTTTATAGCCTCTGTGTCATGTCTCTTTAAGCGCTGCCTATATCGCAGTGTATAATTAATCTGGGTGGGGGCTGAGTGTGTCTATGCTCGAGTCCTGCCTGGGCTGCTAGACAATCGCTCCGTTCTGCCATCGCTAATTGCGCAGAGGGAGCTTTATTGGAATCTGTAACTGTTTACTGTTTATCTGCTTTAGTAAAAATAGTATTGTAGTTTGTCTAACCTGCCTTCTTTGCAGCATGAACTTTCTGTATTGCACCACCATTTTGGTTTTGGACTGCCAGTCAGCACCAATCAGTACCTTTGGGGACTCTAAAATGGAGCCTGTCCCCAGGGGTCTTGTGGGAGCAAATTTCTGTAGGATTTGTAGTTTTTACATTTTGGCACCAAAACAGACCTGGAGGGGGAGCTCTTGCTTTGACAGACAGATGGATCAACCAATTGAACCTTTTGGATCAGAGGGAAATTCCCAAGCTGCCTGCAGCAAGGAGGCAGAGGTAAGTTAGAGCTGGAAAAGTGAGCAGCTCCAGCTCGAGGAGCTGCTGCCCCGCGGGGTAATGTGGGGACTTGGCAGGAAGGCTGAGTCTGGCCTGCCTGCCTTCAGTTCTCCCGCATGGAGAGGTAAGAGAAGCTTATTTCTGACCACGTCTCCGAGCCATTTTGTTGTGCCCCAATTAACGGGCACGGCGAGCAGAAGTGTCAGTCTGGAGGTAGCGTTTGGAGAGTGAACAGCTCAAGTGATTCAAGCAGCTGCTTCTGCGTAGTTCGTATGGGAGATTGGCGGAAAGGCTGAGTTTGGCCTGCCTGCCTGCTGTCCCGCGAGAGGGAATCCTTTGAAAGGCTTAGCAATCGGACTGTATCCAAATTGGAGTGTGATAAAGCCACTGAAGAGTGACCAGATTTAAACTTGAAGAAGACCGGAGATTTGCTGTAGTCGATCAGCCTGTCAGGACATCCATTCACCATAGAACTCCCGGTTTTGTTCGGAGACATTCATATCACGACCGGACTGCTATCCGTTTGGTGGTATGGTGATTGCTTTACTATAAATGTGCTGTAACCTGCTAGTGGATCATGATTTGGTTCCCCACTGTTTAATTGTGCCTTGCTTGCTGGAAGCTGCATCCAGCACCTACCGGACTGCATCTGCATTCTTCTCCAATTGGTCTGGGCCTTCACACTTTGGCCCAGCCAGCTACTCACGCCACTGAGAAGACCATCGATGAGAGACCTGCCTGGGGATCAGCCCCTTGCTCAACATCACAAACAGGAATGACACCACGGTGAATCGTGTGGGCACTGTTTCTCCTAGCAAACCAGCAAGTCATCCTGCAGTCTCCATTTCGTCCGTCCTGTGTCCTGTACTGGGTAGCTTGAGTAAACATCAGGGTAGCTCCCTGCAACAACAGCTCAATCAGAGTGTGTCGTCTGATTTAATTGTTTTGTCTAATCATCATGAACTGAGCCTCCTGGCTCCAGATTACAAATTATGAGTGGTTGTGCGTGCCTTTTCTTTTCATCACAGGGCCCCAACCAGCTGTGACGTTGGCCTACCCTGGGCAACGCATCAGGCTAGCATATCTCACCAACTGGCTACCCAGCATGTGTGTGACTGTGTTGAGGGACTAAAAAGTGCATGCATAATTGCCTGACTAGATCAGTTATAGAATCAATCAACCTGATTAGGCCCCTCCCTTGTTCAAGTCCCCTGAATAAATCAGATCTAACTCTTTTTGCATCTAATTTGACTGTGGTTCTAGTTTGTACCAAAAGCACTCTACTGTTGTTATTTGCTGTGACTAACCTTGTTTTACAGGGGGGCTCCAGGGTCGAACTGGTGGAACCAGCCCTGGTGGTAAGTGCAAACAGTGTGGGGATTTGTATGCTGAATAGGGGCTACTGTGAAAGTGTTTGTTGCATATTGTCTAGGCCACTAGAGGGGAAAGAGAGGGGTAACAGTGTCCCGGAGGGCTGTACCCAGGTTAGCTTTGTTACTAACAACCCTGTCATCCAGGTGGAGGCACCCGTTTCGGCACCCAGGCCCCTTAACCTGCAACCAGCCAAGCAGGCAGGGGTAGGAGCCCTTGGGATAGCACCACCTAGGGGTTACAAGTGCGTTTATGAACAATGTCAATAAGCTTCATAATATTGGGGGTTAACGGATCCACTGTTGAATCCAGGGGTAACAGGTAGCCAGAATGTCCTCACTTTACAGGAAGTGGCCCACAAGATTAAAATTAGGATTGAGCCCTGCAACATCTAACAATTTATCTGCCTGTCAGTCATTCTAATTAGAGAGAGATCTCCTCACTGGCTCTTTGTCGAGTGCCGTGGATACATGTGTCCAACCTCTAGAAATGCCCAAAATGGAGAGCATTGAGTTGGGATAGAGAGAATGACTGGAGTTGTGCTGCTGTTCAGGTTTGCTGGGACCTGTCTGGGCCATTATCTGCAGCACAAGCCACCACCTGCACTGCCACAGTTTAACTGGTAGTTGGCATGATAGCATGGTAGAATTCAGCACGCCCCCCCCCCCAGTAGAGTAACGTGGCAGTGTGAGGGAGTGAAAGATGAGTGCTTGCGTCGTAGGTGGCAGTCCAGGCAGGAGACAAGGCACGCTGAAGTGGAGCGCATGTGTGTACATCTGCATGTTGTGATGATGTCGAGTAAGGATGTTGTGAGCACACAGAGGGAAGGGAGAAACTGGAAGAAACTGGCAACCAAGAGGCAAAATAAGCCACACCAGCCTCCCATGACTGTCACGGGTCCTTGTTGTGCCCCTGCTTCACATTGCTAACTACCAGGGACTCCGTAGTAGTTTGCCAGGAAAGCTCGCCATAATGCTGTAAGGTGGGGCACTAGCCCTGCAGAAAATCTGTGGGGAAGCACCAGGACTGTGGTCAAGATAGTCCAGTAGGATCAGGGGGTTAGAAAGGGACTCCCTGTTTGGGCAGCACTTTAATGGCGACAGTGGAAAGAGGTCAATCTGGATGGGCCAAAAGAAGAAGAAAAAAAAAAAATAATAAAAATGAGGTGTTGCATCTCAGGCTTACGTGTTTGTAAAAAATTGTATAAAAGCTGTCCTGTTCCTAGAAATGTGTGTTGGGGAGCGCGCGTGTGCGGTGTGTGTGTGTGTGTGTGTGTATATGTGTGTGTGTGCTGTGGAGCAACCAACATGACAGCCGCAGTTTAGAACAGCTCTGCATCACTGTTGGAATTAAAGATTAAAACTGCAGTTTCTAACAACCAGCGCCATTCACCAACCAACCATTGGGACACAGCCAGGGACTGGGAATTACAGTAAAGACCAGAAGCAACAGCCCCATGGACTGGATGCCTTTTTGGCATTGACTTCTACCATGAGGGGATTGGGGCCTGCTCAGCCTGTCGGCTACTCGAGGTTGGAGCTCCCTGTGACCCAGATCCTTGCCATGCTAAAAAAGATCCAGTGCACTGGCAAGATCCTAAATAAACACCTGCCAACAGTGGAAGCAAAGTTATCGGGGAATGACTGAAAAATTTAAGAAAACACTGTGGCCATTCAAGGACTCACGGGAGAGACAACCAGACAGGCAGACAGGAATGCTTCCTTTGTTCAGGACCTGTATTTCCTTCAATCCAAAGTACAGACTTTAGAAAATTTTCAGCAACAGGCTAATGTACGTGTAGTGAGTTTTCTGCTGCGGTTAATGGACACTATGAACCTGATAGTTACCCTGACAAAAACGATCTTTACTGACTTGCAGTTGTTACCCACATGCTCTGAAGTGCATATTGTATGAGCTTTTATCAACCTGATATGGGCCCAACCTCGAGTGGGAGAGTCTCCCAGGCCACTCGCCGCAAGAGCTGCTCCCTCCGTAGCTGAAGCTCACATTCGACTCCTACAAACAGTTTGATCTAAAGGGGACGTCACTTGGGAGAACAGCAAGATTGGGTTTTTCCTGGCTATTTCCTCACAAACACAGTCCCATAAAAAGGACCTGCAAACTCAAAAAATCATTTTTGGAGAATGGGGTACGTGCACAGCTTCACTTCCCAGCACGGCTGCAGGTCAGGCACAAAAACAAGACTTAATTTTTCTCGGACCCTGACTCTTCTTTCAGCTTGGCTGAAAAGTTAATAACTCATTCTTCTGACGTACTGTACCTGATGATAGAGAGGAAGGTGGGTGACTATGCTCCTTTTTATTGACTTCAGATTCTTTATGCTGATGAGTCTGACCTTCTGCATGGTCTGATGGGACTTGTAACATGGCAAAAATGTTAGGACTTCAAGCAAGAAAGCGGATAGGACAAACGCGGCCAGGTGGTGTACGAGCAATACGGCATTATGAGACGATAATGCTGTGTTGCTTGTGAAGTACATAAATGAGCCACGGGAAGAAAATGAGCACTGTGGTAAGTACCAGACGGCAAGAAATCGGAGGGACAAAGTCTTTAAATAGCAAGCAAGTAGCATAGAGGAGGAGTGGGACAAATGTGAGAGAGGGACTGGGTAAGAGTAGAGCGGCGGAAGTTATGAAGGTAGAGATGGAGAAAATCGGAGTAATGTTCAGCTTGTGTGCAGGAATGGAAATGCAGGAATGGGTAGAGGAGCACTTTGCAGACGAAGAAGAACTGGCAATATGTGTAGCGGCAGCACAGAATGTATGAGCGAGGGCCAGAAGTTGTGAGACAGAGAGGGAAGCAATGGACGAAAAGAGCGAAAGCTACACCGGAACATCGGCAACGATTTGACTTTAAGAATTTTAGGTTTTGGGACGGTCAACTTCCAATTATGCAGCTCTCAAACACAGAGACAGAACATAGCACAGAGACCGAGAAATGTGAGAAGGTGAAGTAAGCAACGTGCTGAAACACAGTGTGAGTACCGAACTAATAGAAACAGCAGGCAGCAAACAGGGGTGTAGCCAGGCATTTCAGATTTGTACACCAACCTGTCACACTGCTACCCCCTCCTCCACTGTTGTTAATGCCTGCCCCCCCAAACGACTCGAGTCCAAGGTTCCTGGCTCCAATCAGATGATTACCACACTGGACCTGCTGTCTGTCTATGCTGCTAGTGTGGTGCCCGCTGGTAAAATCCACTGACTGCACCATGAGTCCAAGACCATGGCAGAAATTTCTTCTCTGTCCCCTGAAGGTAGGCAGATTTGCTCCACTTGCCACTCCACATGAAGCCTTCATTCTTTTAGCTGGCTCTGAGTCTGTTCTTCCGTCTGTTGCTCCTCAGTTCATCTACTGCTTCTCTCACTCCCAGTACAATTAAACTAATAGTATGGCTTCTAACTTTGCTGGGGCATTAAAAACTCACCGTCCCAGACTTGGCACACCCCTACCAGATGGCGTAGCAAATCACTATGCAGGCGGACCACACGGACCTAATTGAGATCTTCAGCTTCAAAGTCTGCGCTCCACTCTGCCCCCACAAAACAAAGCTGAAACAGGAATTTAAACGTAATGGACTAGAGAGGGAAGAGCAAATGAATGCTGGCCAGCTTGTTTCCTACCCCCTGCTGCTAAACTTGGTACGCCATGGCTTACCTGGAGTATCAGTAGCTACGCCCTTGGCAGCAAAGCAAGATCTCTATATGGAAGTGAGATACAGACAGAGATTGCAAACTAGAAAACTAGCAGCATCGCGGTCAGCCTAGCAACAATATTCAAGTAACAGCCGCTCAGAAATTTCTGAAATGTATGGCAGTCATCAAGAAACACATAATTGTAGTCCCCCTCCCAAAGTAGAAAAAAAGCATATATGTATGTAAGAAAGCTTCATGCAGAAATCTCAAAGTAACAGTAAAAAATCACAGATAAACTTCATTACTGTCATTGTCTTTTGTGTTCTATCACCAGAAACATATGTAGGAGATAATACAGCCATCTGTAGACCATGTTACAAGCGCATTAATCCACTCCGAAGGTGACATCTAATGGGGAGTTAATGCATGGTTGGTCCATTGTAGGCACTCGGCTTGCGGCCTTGGGCCACAACTGTCCCAACCATGCATTAACTCCCCATTAGATGCCACCTTTGTCGTGGATTAATGCTTACTTGGTTTTGTCCCAGTTACTGCATTTCCCAAGCAATGGCAAATACTAACATACTAAAAAGCCAGCAGAGTATGCCTCATGGTCTGTCTAGTCTACTCAGGAGTCAGTACCCTGAATGGGTACCGACACCATCCTCCTGGCCCATCCCATGATCCCCCTTTCCCCACTAGAGCCCCCCCAAGACAAGGCATTCCTCAGCTTCACCCCCCACCTGTACCTGTCCCAACCTCTTTTGAACCCCTCCACCAGCTCCTCAGGCAGTGCATTCCATGGTTCCACCACTCTCTCAGTGAAGTGCCGCCTCCTCCTCCTCTCCCCCTGAGTATCCCGCCCTCTAGCCTCCAGTTGTGTCCCTGGTGGCCCCTCCCACCTTCCTCTGAAAGACCCCATTTAGGCTTACCTCGTTTACCCTTTTAGATACTTGAAGACCTCAATCATATCCCCCTGTCTCTCTCCTCTCCTCCAATGAGAACAGGCTGAGCTCCTCAAGTCTCTCCTCATATGTCCTAGCCCTCAGACCCAGGATCATCCTGGTTGCCCTCATGCTTCATGTTCATTTATTTCTACCATGTTGTGACCATCTGTTTTTTTAATATATTAGTAAATGTCTTTTTGAAATTTGAGGGCTGAGGGGCATCAGCAACTTGGGGTGAGTGTTCACACCGCTCAATTTGTGAACTTTAACGACTGTTCTTTTTATTAAAATATTCCCGTCTCCCTGTAAGGTAGTTTGTGTGTCTACCATGGACTGTAGGGCTGAAATGAGCTTATTTTAGCCTGGGACATCTTCCAATTGGGTGCTTGTCCCACTGAGTTGCTCAGCCTCCCACTAGGCTTTACCTCCTGTGTGGGGCGCACATGCACTCCCTGTTTTACAAGTATGAGCATACATTCTGCTATATTACGGGCTGGACTTTTTCTAGATTGCTATACAGCTGGCTTGTTGCACCAGCATGGACACACAACCTAATGTAGTAATCCTGTTATTGTTCCTCCTGTACGTGTGGAATTGAGGACTGCATACCCATCCAGTTTTTTGTAATACTATGTGTACCGTATGATGTTGAAATCAATAAAAATAAAATTTAAAACGTGACCTGTTGTAGTGCTACTGCTCGCGATGCCAGTGACCCATGGTTGGAAAGGAGCCTGGGTTATCGGGGGCTGGTTGGAGGGAGGAAAGTTGGAGCGTCTGTGGAGGGGAGGGTATTGTATCCTTGCTGCAGTAATGCCTCATGGGTGACCGCCAGGGAGGTGCAGTGAGGGGCTTCAGGATGGAAAGGGTGATGCTGATGGGCTTGTGCTTAGCATGCACATGTAATGATGTCCCAGAGGGTGACATTCTCATAGAGGAGAAACAGCAAGGATAATCTCCTGGCTGTGCAGCAAGACTGCCAGCCTGGCTTGCAGGCTCCACACCCACCGACATAGGCACTGTCCCTGGATAAGTGATCGGAAATGTCCCGAAGGGTCCTGGCCCAACCCGAGGGCCCAGCCATGGAGGCAAGCTACGGGTGTAACATGGAGAGCGCTGTAAGGCCTAGGAGAGGGTTGGGTGTTGGGGCTGAAGAATGGTGAGGCGTGAGAAGGGGCCATGAGCCAGTGGAGTTCTAGGAGTACAAATAAAACATTAAAAAACAAATGTCAGGTCCAGTAGTGTGGTGTGGAGCCGGGCTAAGGTGCTGGGCACATCAGGACCTAAAATTGGGTTTTACAATTCAGGGAGAAATCCCCCTTGTGTCTAGCTGTTCGGGGGAGTTCAGACTTTTAGGGGAATGTGATACTTTGGGGGGGAAATGGTTTATACTGTAATAATGAGCATGGCACAATTTTTACATTTTTGGGCTTTTGGGTACAGTTAGTGTTCAGTGATGTATTAGGCCTAGTAACATTTTTTCAGAAATGAAATACATATTTATTTTGTTCTGTAACAGCAGTTTCATGTCTTTTGTTAAATAATAAAGTTTGACTGTCCTATCAGCATTTTTAAGTAAGTGTTGTACTAGTAACTTCCTATAGCACAGTAGATGGAGTCCCAGGGTCAAAACCCCCTAGTTTCACTGCTGCTTCCCTCAACGTTTTAATCAGACATTTCTTCCCCTCCACCACAGTGCCATTTACTGCTCATACAGACATAAATAAAGAGGCCTGACTGTGCCATTTGGCTAAAACTAAACTTAAGCCAGTAAACCTCACTCAGCACATCTCTACTGCTTCTTATGCTTTGCTTCTAGATTTGCAAGCCACTGCCTCAGCCTGCCAGCTCCCATGTGATACACTGAATGCCCCCAAAACTCCATACCCTATGCCTGCTTCTGTCCCAGTCAGCTAGCTCCCCCGACTGTCATCTGCCAGTGGAACGCTAACAGTGTGTTCATGTAAGTAGCGCTAGAGCGTACAAAGGGCTTCACTTTTAAATGTGCATCTTTTGTCCCACTGGCGCCTGCAGGACTGTCCTGCCCAGGGGTCACAAAAATAGAGGGAGGACAACAAAAATGGCATGAAATGCTCCATCTGTCTTGAATTTTAAGCTCAGCCCCTTTCCTGCCCCATGCCAGCAACCCGGGTTCGGAAACAGGCTCGGGTTGCCGTGTGTTGGCTGGGGCAGGAAAGGATTGAATGGCTGAGGGACTGCTCTCCTCTCCTGGGGAGGAGAGGCTTGCTGGCCTGGCCACTGACTGCCACCAGGTGGAGGGCTGGTGGCAGTCCCGGTGTGGGCGGAATGAAGGAAGGGGCTGCAGTTGCATGACGCGTGTGTGCCTCCACATGCAGGCACTCAAGCGCAGCAGGGAAGATGTGGCTTTGTGATGCCTTCCATCTGTCCCCTCTCACGCTGCCATCCACGACCCTGATCCGTGGTGGTGCTGGTGTGGGCGGAATGAAGGAAGGGGCTGCAGTTGCGTGATGCGTGTGTGCCTCCACATGCAGGCACTCAAGCGCAGCAGGGAAGATGGGGCTTTGTGATACCCTTCCCATCTGTCCCCCTCTCCACGCTGCCATCCACGACCCTGATCTAGTGGTAGTGCTGGTGTGGGCGGAGTGAAGGGAGGGGCTGCAGTTGCGTGTGTGCCTCCACATGCAGGCACTCAAGCGCAGCAGGGAAGATGGGCTTTGTGATGCCCTTCCCATCTGTCCCCCTCTCCACGCTGCCATCCACGACCCTGATCCGTGGTAGTGCTGGTGTGGGCGGAGTGAAGGGAGGGGCTGCAGTTGCGTGTGTGCCTCCACATGCAGGCACTCAAGCGCAGCAGGGAAGATGGGGCTTTGTGATGCCCTTCCCATCTGTCCCCCTCTCCACGCTGCCATCCACGACCCTGATCCGTGGTAGTGCTGGTGTGGGCGGAGTGAAGGGAGGGGCTGCAGTTGCGTGTGTGCCTCCACATGCAGGCACTCAAGCGCAGCAGGAAGATGGGGCTTTGTGATGCCCTTCCCATCTGTCCCCCTCTCCACGCTGCCATCCATGACCCTGGTCTGTCTGGAGTATATCTTGGGGGGGGGGGGGCGGCCCTCTCCCCTCCAGCCCCACCATGCTGGGAAATCTGGGGGGGGAAGCGGTCTTATCAGTTGAATCCCTTGGGAGGTAGACACTGATATAGAGAGACATGGACAGGGCTGAGAAGCTGCCCCAAGGCATTGCAGGATAGAAAACTTTTGTGGGAAAAAAAAAAAATAAAAAATGGCCAAACAAATGTCAGTAGGTATTCTCCCCCTCCCTGTTGTTCCAGATCAATGCAGGACTACATTTACTAGTTGCAAGGTATTTTTTCTGCACCTCTCTACGTGTATTGTATGCTGGTATCCTGTATTATGAAAACTTCAAGTTGTTTAACATGAAAGCAATAAAGGTTTAAAAGAAAAAACTTTAAGCGGAAAAATAGTGTTGTTAAATGCTGTTTCATGTCACAACATCAAGTTTTGAGACTCACTATGTACTGATTGTCACAATCACTTTTGTCAAAATTTGCTATTCTTTTCTCCTCCTCACGGGACTGGCCCCCAACGGCCCAACCCTAGGAAGCAGCGTAAGGATCTGATGGTGGGTGGGGCAGTGAGATAATGAATCTTTGTTGCACCAGCGGAGGGGTACATGGCCACAGCAGCAGGGGTGAGAAAGTAGAGAAGGTTTATCATTACATATCTCAGTATATCATGATGCACAACAAGCGTGTTATTGCTTGTTTTCCAACAATAATGATCATTGGTGTGAAGTAGTGTGTCATATCATTATATTGAGTTATCATGACATCCCTGTTTGGAACACATTTATGTATGTATGTATGCATTTACACATAACCTTTACAGTACTGTGATTTATTTTTTTTGTTATGTAGCCTAGTGGTTGGAGAGCAAAACTTTGACCCAGCAGACCCAGGTTCAAATCTTGCTATGGCTGGTAGCTCTACTGCTTGTGACGCCGGCAACCTGGATTTAGAAATGAGCCTGGGTTGTCGAGGATCAGTTGGGGAGGAATGCTCCTTTCCTCCAGGTGGGAGGAATACAGAGCCCCACTGCTGTACCACCCCCTGGGTGACAACAGGAAGGAGGTGCTGTGGGGGCTGAATGATAGGGTAGGATGCCTCCGATGTTGTCATGCACATACTCAAGTGTGCAGCACCTGATATTCTAGCATAAGGTGTCTTCAGGGGAGAACCGGAAGGAAAATCCCCCACCACGCAGTATGATAGCCTTCTGCTGCACTCACAGACCACTGGCTCACCAAATGGGGACACTTTCCTGACGAGCAGATTAATGTTCCTGGATCAGGACTGGGTCCAGCCTGAGGGTCCTGCCATGTGGGGGGGTGCTAGCCACAGGGCTATGTGGGGATACAGGTAAGTCCCGTGCGAAGGTGAGGTCAAGAGGTTGGGGTGCGGTGGTGGCCTGCAAGGGGGACAAAGGGCCAGTGGGTGATTGGGAGGTAAAACGAAGTATCCAGGAGATAAACAGAAAGTGGCCGACCAACTTAGATTGTTGATTGTTAGAACATTATCAAGTCTACCAATCTCCTGTAAGAAGGCAGAGTTCCTGTCCGGGGAGATTGCTGCCACTCAGAACCAACTGGCTCAGCTCTTTTGAACAGTGGACAGGCTGTGCAACCCAGTTTGTCTACAGTCTCGAAGAGCCTTTTCTCAGTTGGAGTGCGAAGTGCTCGCTCAGTGCTTTGCGGATAAGGTGGCCGCCATCAGGGTGGAGATCCAATCATCACGCTTTATGGGGGATGCTGTTGATCGGTGCTGGGTCACTGCCCCTCACTTTTCCTGGAGTACTTTTGACCGACCGGAGTTTGTGGATGTCATGTGGACTGTCCAGGGTATGCACCCTACATGCTGTAGTTTGGATCCGGGCCCAAGTTCTGTGATTATGGGTTGTTGCGACATCATTGGCCCGATCCTGGCACAGATAGTCTGGTGCTCCCTTGATTTGGGTGAGTTTCCCAGCTCCCTGAAGAAGGCGGTGGTGACATCCCTCCTGAAGAAAGCTTCACTGGACCCAGACTCTCTTGCTAACTACAGACCGATCTCTAACCTCCCCTTTGTGAGGAAGGTTATTGAGAAAGTAGTGGCTGTACAACTGGGAATCACTTGACCATCTATAACATCTATGAACCTCTCCAGTCCGGTTTTCGAAAGAGGCACAGTACTGAGACTGCTCTGGTTCGGGTGCTCAATGATCTCCTGATGGCGAGAGATCAGAAAAACAATTCCATTCTGGTGCTCCCCGATCTCTCCTCAGCTTTTGACACCATGGACCATGGAGTGCTGCTTGAGTGCCTGAGGTTCATCTGTGGCCTGACTAGTACAGTCCTCAGGTGGCTTAAATCTTTCCTCACTGACAGAACTCAGAGGGTGGTGTTGGGGATTTATTCCTCCAACCCCCTCTCTCTCTGTCATGTGGGGTCCCTCAGGGCTCTGTGCTGTCCCCCATGTTGTTCGTAGTGTACATACTGCCCTTCAGGGACATTGTAAGACAGTATGGGCTGAGGTTTCACTGCTATACTAATGATACCCAGCTCTACCTGTCTTTTGCACCTGACCAGGATAGTGCACTCTAAGTGTTTAATAACTGCCTCACTGAAATCCAGGATTGGGTGAATTCCAGCTGGCTAAAGTTGAGCTCGGGAAATACTGAGGTGATGGTTGTGGATCCTGGTCACCGGATAGGGGGGTTGGGGGCTGGTCTCCCCTCGGGGCTTTTCCTGTGAGGCTCCCAGCTCCTTTTCTTTGAACAGGTGCACGACCTAGGGGTGATGCTTGACGATGGGCTGACTCTGCGAGCTCAGGTATTGGCAGTCATCAAGTCGTCCTTTTACCATCTGAGAAATGTCGCTAGGATCAAGTACCTTGTTCTGTCCGGTGACCTTCCTTCATTGATCCACGCCTTTGTGACTTGATTACTGCAACTCCCTTTACTTAAGGCTTCCGGGGGTTGATATCCACCGCTTGCAGCTGGTGCAGAACACTGCAGCCCGGTTATTGACGGGGACTCCCTGGTCATGTCACATCACATCGGTGGTGCGAGAACTGCACTGGCTGCCGGTTCAGTGGCGGATCACCTTCAGAGTTGGATTGCTGGCGTATAAAGCCCTTCATGGACTTGGCCCAGACTACCTGAAAGAGCTTCTGTCTCCTTACTGCCCCGAACCACTCAGCTGATGAGGGGTTGCTAGAGATTCCAAGGGTATCGTTAAAATCCTCAGGGGACCGTGCATTCATGTACACGGCCCCAGCCCTTTGGAATTCTCTACCCCGTCAGCTTCGGGAGTGCACGACCCTGGGGGGCTTTAAACAGACACTTAAAACTTACCTCTGGGGCCAAGCCTTTATTAGTTAGGTATGTTTAATGATAGATTTTATTGATTATCTTTGATATTGTTTTTTATGTTATTGTTTTATCCACTGTTTTTATCCATCTTTTGTAAAGCACTTTGGTAATTTTGAAAGGCGCTCAACCAAATAAAGATATTATTATTATTATTATTATTAATAAAAAAAATCCCACCAAAGCCACTTAACTCACTGTGACTGTGAGCAAGTCACTTGACCTCCCTGTGTTTTAGTCCCTCCCAGCTGTCAAATAAACTGGAACTAGCCTTGTTCTAAAAAGAAGACCATGCTTCTCCTCTAGGCTGTCTTGGGTAAATGATTTGTAAAGTACCAGTAAACAAACTGGAATGTTACCAGTATCTGTATTTTTTTTTTAAGGGCTCTGTTCTGTTTGCATTCCAGCTTTGCTTCTGTATCTGTGCAGGTTCTCTTTGTGCAGTAATCAGTGGCCCTTAAATCTCTGTAAGTGCCACAGAAGCTACAGTGTGATTCTGTTTTGCCTTCTGATGAAAAGTAAATATTTACGACAAACCTTATCGATGCTGAGTTCTGAACATTAGGTCAGTATTAGGAGACATGCGGTCATTGTGGTAATCGGTAATCTGAAGTGTTGTTTACTTGGATTCCACCACTGTAAAGTTCTACAGGTTATGTCTGTATTGTGGACACTGGGACACAACTTGTCATTAAAAATAAATAAATAAAAAAAACCAGACCCAGGAGGCAACCTTGTAAATCTGACGTCTACAAAAAAAAAAAAAGAATGAACTGTGACTTTGAGTCCAACGAGGGATTGAGAAATGCTGCGCTTCTGTTTGTTCACTGATGGTACAAATAAAAGGGCTTCAACATGTATGGCTCTGAACTGAGGATAAATATTGAATGTTGGCGTCAACCCATTATTACAGACTTGGACAACATGGATTTCTTTGTTTGTCGGCACAGAGCAATTACAGCGACTGTTGATTCAACCAGTCAGCATTCCTATATAGACTTCCAGTGTTCCGTGTGTGTTGTTGTTTTGTCCAAGGAACAACAGGATAACTTAATTTTCTTTTCTGGTGAAAGGTGACTAATGGGACACAGTGTCTGGAAAGATTAAGGCTGTTTTAAAAGGAGTTTGCTGGGACGTTAACTAAGATCTTACTTGGAGAACTCTGAATAAAAACTTCGGATTCATTCACTCACAAAATGTTATTTTTGTGAGTTGTAAGAATCCACTATAAGAAAAATATGATTATCCAGACATACTAACTTTTTTAAACTCTGGCAGTGGGGACAGTAACAGTGACATTTATTAATTTTTTATATAGTCATATTTCAGAAAGAATGTATGGTACGTCATTTCCCTATGACAGTTTTCTGTCAGCTGGTATGCTCTGTAATGGCCCCGCCAGTGCCCGTCCCGACACCTGGAATCTGGATTTGTGTTCTGGGGTGGGGGGAGCTGGTACTCCTCGCCCCGGCCCTGTCATGGGAAGGAAACCCGTGGGGGATCACCTGGGATAGTAGGGGCGGGAAAAGGTGGGGCCTGAGACAGAGTCCCTCTGAGGGGGGTCCGGAGCCACCTGTCAGGTTCCTCGGAGGATAAAATGTTTATATATTTAAAAAAAAAAAGGTTTATTGACCTACAAGGCCCTGCACGCACTGGATCTGGGCTACCTAAGGGAGCTTCTGCATCCCTATACCCCTGTATGCTCCCTCCAATCGATAGGGGAGGTCCTCCTAGAGGTCCCCAGAGCGAGACTTAAGTCCTCAGGGGACTGGGCCTTTGAGGTGGCTGCACCGATCGTATGGAACTCTCTGCTGGGGTACCTGAGGGAGTGTCTTCCCCCCCCCACCAGAAATATTCAAAAAGAAACTTAAGTCTTTTTCTTTTTGCAAATCTTTGGGGACTAAAAGCAGGATTAGTCACGAGTAAGAGTTTTATTGTGTAAGTGTTAGAAGGTAGAGTTATTTATTAATTTACTAATTTTATATGTATTCATTATGTATGTTTGCAGAGTCTGTGTAACTGATGACTACCTGTTGTATAATTTGTAAGGGGCGCCCCTAGCCTTGGGGAAGGGCACTCAAAGTAAATAAAATCTACTACTGCTTACATTCTGTGTAACCCTGAGCAAGGCACTTGACCTCCCTGTGCTCCTGGGTCACACGTAGAAATGAGCTTTGGCTCGATGTGCCTTTTCTGGCCAAAAATTATTTTAAAAAGAAATAAAATATATGCATAATAAAAATATGGATGGTGTGAAACAGGGGGTGGGGGGATAGATCTATACCTGGGAGCACTCTGATCTGCTCATAATGTTGTATTTCTGGGCTTTTTCCTTCCTGTATCTGATCCACCCCCTTCACTGTTTTGGCATCTTAAAAACTTATTTTGTATTAATTCTGCAGTAGTCTGCACTTGTGAAAACAAAACATATTATATGTGGTGCACAGAAAGCCTGTCTGAGTGCTCAATGAACTTGTTCCTGTTCGAGGGTTGATAATTTTCTCTAGGAAGCCTGAGAGCTAGCTGAGGCGGATGTGCCGAGTGCTCGATGCTTTCTGCATGGAGTATAAAACGCAAGGGAGAAGAGCCAGCATTTGAAATGTGATGCAGAGAGCAGTGCAAGGCATGAAACAATTTTACATTTATTTTTTCTTTCTCTCTGTCTTCACAGAGTATTGGCAAAGGTTCCTTGTGGTGTATAGATCCAGAGTACAGGCAAAACCTTATTCAGGCTTTGAAAAAGACACCTTATCACCCCTACTCTCATGTGTTTAATACTCCTCCTATGTCTCATCAGGCATATCAAAGGTAAGAGCACAAATACATATCTATTTTTTTGGTAAGGATTTTTGCTACCATGGTCACCAGTGTTACTTTTGAACTGCCAAAAGAAAATTCAAACTTCTGATTGCCTGGTGTATGATTGTAAGAACTCTCCTCCTAATTGTAAAGGGAGGAGGTTGTTTTACACTGGGTGCCTGGACTCAGGACTGACTGGAGTCAGAGTGAGGGAATAGCTTGGAGGAGGAGCTTAGAGTAGAAAAGGAAGGTGTCCACATGGCACGTGGGGGGGGGGGGGTAGAGTGTGAAGGCAGTGGGTGGTTGGCAACTGGCACTGACGGAGAAGGAAGCAACAATAGTGGCAGTGCCCCACGGGGCTAATATACCAGCCAGTCTGAACAGGGCTTCAGAGTTGAGGTACAGGTAAGATTGGTAGTGCCAGAAACCTGGGACAGATTCTGGGGAATGGGGATCAGGGAACAGTTCAAGGTAGCACACCAATAGTGGGAAGTATGTAGTGGGACCAGTAGAATGCTGTGGGGACCCGGGGGGGGGGGTCCCTCCATGGAGACAACCCGATGTCTCTTGAGCCTGTGGTGGGTTTCCCCAAAGACATCAAGGGATACCCTGGTAGGGGCAAACACGGAGAAGTGCCCAATGCAGACAGCTCAGCACCTAAAAAGCAGGCGAGGTACTGACAGGAAGAAACGCTGCCAGACAAGGTAGTAGATTTGTCTTCAGCATGGACAAGGTGACCTGAGGTGCTGTCACCCTGGTACGGCCACAGCTGTCCGCCTTTGCAGAGACATAACCTGTGAGGCCATGGTGGCTGGCAGAGCCTGGGGTCACACCTGGCTGTGTGTGAATACTAGCTGAGCAGCACCCCACTCATGCTAGGTTAAGGAATTATTGGCAGGTAGCCACACATGCAGGCACTAGGCCTTGATCATTTTGCCTGTAAACCCAAAAGTGTAAATGCAGTGAAAGAGGAAATCAGTGGACTGGCAGCTCGCGCCTTCACAGTTAAGCAATTTAACAGAACGTGGGAAAGGGAATGAAAGCATTGCACGAGTAACTAGTGAAGCGTAGGTCCCCCGTTTGGATAGCAGGTGGTGGGAGTGAAGCTGAAGTAACTGTTGTGAAGGAAAAAGTGGAGGAGCAGAACAATCTTGTCCAATGTACCTGTAACTAATGTAAATGCAGGGAGAGTAAAGACGCAGTAGTACAAGGGGTAGCCAGCTGCACGAAAAAGAATCATCATTAGCACGAGACAGGATGACCATATGTCTCGGCAACAGGCTGTGTTGAAGGTCAGCTCAGCCAAGTATTGGTGTCCGGGAGTTAGCCCAGGACCCCGCGGAACAGAATCCACCTTAGCTCTGAAAGAGGGACTTGAATCCGCCTTAACTCTGAAAGGGGTGCTGGAATCTACCTTAGTTCTGAAAGAGGAGCTGTTACCTCATCATTGCTCTGAAAGAAGGGAGGGGAAAAACAGTGTAGCTCTGAAAGAGGAGTAGGGACTGTAAAGACTGTGAAGAGGAGAAATTACCAGTAAAAGCATAGCCAAATGAATTGTGATCTTTGGATTCACATAGGAACTTGCACAGCTTTGTCAATCAGTAAAGGACGGATGTGCTCACAGACATTCGGCATTTGTGATTCTTTACACTTAGTAGGTCCTGGGACAGCACACAGAATCCCAATCCGGGTGATGCCAGTGGCTCCAGTTACTGTAAAGACGCTTTCGATATGCCAATCCTATACCTCGTACTTGACTCTGTCCTCTCTCCACTCACAGATCTGCTAAACCGGTCCCTATGTCTGGGCCAGTTCACGACCTTGTGGAAAACAGCAGTTATAACCCTAATACTGAAAAGTGGTGACTGCTCCTCCCCAAACAACTACCGGCCCATCTCAATTCTCCCTCCACTCTCTAAAGCCCTTGAAAAAATCCTGGCTGACCAGCTCACTGAATACCTCCTTACGCACAACCTATTATGCAGGGAGCAGCACGGTTTCAGAGCAGGTGACAGCACTACTACCGCCCTTACAGAATTCTCTAACTCACTACACTCTGCGCTGGACAAAGGGCACCTTGTTGGGGCTATGTTCATAGACCTCTCTAAGGCCTTTGACATGGTCTCCCACCCCCTCCTACTGAACACTCCACAACACATTGGGGTTTCCCAGGGCCCCCTGTCCTGGTTCTCCAGCTACCTTTCCACCAGAACCCAGTGTGTTAAAATTAACAATACCCTATCTACCACACTACCTGTCTGCTCAGAGATCCATACTGGGTCCCCTGCTCTTCAGCATATATCTTAATGCCCTGCCTAAATCCTGCCCTGGGAACATTCTCCTTTATGAGGATGATGCAGTTCTATATGCCTCCCATCCTGACCCTTCTTCACTCCAGCATTCCCTGCAAGACTCCTTCAAACAGATAGAAAACTGGTTTGCTGAACACAGACTAGTTGTCAGCATTAAAAAAAGAAAAAAAAAACTATGCTCTTTGCCCACCGCCAAAACAGGGCAAAGGGTTATCACTTGAAAATCCTCTCCAGTTCGCTCCTCCCTCTGGAACAGGTCCAAACCTGTAAGTACCTGGGTGTCACCTTTGATACCACCCTCTCATTCCATGAGCACATCAAAATACTCTCCTCAGCCACCAATGCCCGAATTGGTCTCTTATACAGGCATAAAGACTGCCTACCGCATGAAGTGCTTCACCAGGCTGTAACATCCTCAGTCCTGTCACTGGAGGACTATGGACTCACAGTCTATACTGCCTCAGACTCAACTGCGCTCCACCAAATCCAACTTGCTATTAATAAGGCATGCTGGCTCCTCTCTGGTGCAGGCAAACAAAAGCACACCTGCACCCTCTACGCATTCACCAATGTTCTCACACTAGAGGAAAGGCTACAATATCAGACCTGTCTCCTCACCAAGAAAATTCACCTGGGTTTAACCCCAGCAGGTGTCACGGCCTCCCTTCAGTCAGCCGCCCTCTCCATGGTCACTCGCACAGCCACCAAAGCTGTCTGGAAGGTGCCCAGGGTTAGGACCACTTTAGCCCAAAGATCCTTCCCTTTCAGAGCCCCATCATGGTACAGTGCCCTCCCCCCTGCTATCACTGCAATCTCCAAACTAGGTCCATTTAAAACAGCCCTGAAAACCCATATTCTATCTTCATGTAACTGCCAGTGTGATCGTTAACCCTATCTCAGGCCCTACTCTATCACTATATGTCGTAATTGGCCCTTGACAATGTCTGTAATGAGACAGCACACATTCCTCTGCCTCTGAGGCCCATGTGTGTGTCTTATTGTCCACCCTGACGTGGAACCTTTGTAAAAGAGCTCACGCTCAAAGGTCTTTCCGAAATACTAATTAAACAATGTGCCCTAGGCCTAACTTGGCTAACTCATAGCTCATCTCTGTGTCTCGGAATTTGACAAAGCCTCCCTGGAGGCAGCACCTGCAATCTTACTGTAACCTGTAATGCCACCTCTGTTAAGCTACCACTTGTATAGGCAATTACCCTATGTATGTACAGTGCACATTTGTGTTATCTGTTTGCATGTAATGCAGCCTCTGTTTAGCTACCACTTGTATGGGCAATTATCCTGTGTATGTACATTGCACATTCGTACTATCTGTTTGCACATTCACATTTTTATGACTCCTCATCTTTGTCAACTGTAAGTATCGGTTGTTGTCTTTGTTCTACTCTGCATTTTGACAGGGAGCCTTTGGAAACGAGTCTATGACTCAAAGGGTTGTAATTTCGATGTTATAAATAAATACTGAAGGAACTTGCACAGTTTTGTCAATCAGTAAAGGACGGATGTGCTCACATACGTTGGCCTTTGTGATTCTTTATGCTGAGTAGGTCCTGGGATGGCACACAGAATCTCAATCCCGGTGATGCCAGGTAACAGTACTTACTGGAGGGATGTAAAGGAACTCCCAGTGAGACAGAAATATCCCAAGACACAGAAAGTTCCGAGGGTCATGCCTGCTTCCTCTCCCAGAGTACAGGGAGTGAAAGGGTTACAGTGTAGAAGTTACATGATGATGTATTTTTAAGTTTTACTGGTAAATTGTCAATTTTGTATTGGAACTTGAAATTGTGATTTCTCACATTTTAGCAAAATTATTCACCACTGTTCAGTGGTGTGTTTGTGGTTATGTGTGGAGGGGTGTACCCTGTCATCTTATGTTCTTGTTTAGAAATTTTCATTGCTGTACTAATAGAAACCCAGTTCTTCCCTTCTCATTCTGAAATACTTATTTTTTAAAGCATAATCCCTACATGTAGCGCACTAAAAAAAGTATATTTCATATATTCAGGCATGGAGGTCCCCCCACCCAGATTTACAAAACACAGTTGAAAGGATGCCTGGAGCAGTCTCCTTTTCTTGTACGTTCTTGCCAGCACGTGTTTATATTTGTGTAAAAATAAGTATTTCTGTGTCTCAGAAGCTATGGGAAGGTGCAGCATGCTTAATTTGAACCCCATGTTTACTTGACCTTCTTACGTGGTGATGTGCGATTCCCTGGATATCAAGTGCATTATTACAGATACGCTGGTAATGTGATTAAGTGAACGGTTCTTGCATGCATCAGTATTGTGAGTTACACTTTTCTTGGCCACCTTGAGCTTCTGGGTGGGTATGAATGAACAGGACAGTTGTATTAGTCTGCTCTTCTTTATACTGGAGAAAGCGTTGGTTTAGCTGCCCAAGGGGGAGGGGAATCCCTGCGTTTTTTGAAGGATAAAAATTAGTGGGGAGGAGAGTTGCCTCGGTCACAAAACATAGTGAGGGAGATGAGGTAGGATGGTAGAGCTGACTTAGCGACTGACTTGGTGTGAAGCAGGAGTGTGCGGTCAGCCTTTTCCCAGAATACCATAACACCTTTCGAAATAGCAAAACAAAGCCAACAAAAAAGAGAAGTTCAGATCCAGTGGTGTCAGTAGCTCAGTGGGTTGCACGCTAGCCTCTGGCACTGGAAGATTGGATGGTCATGGGTTCTGGTCCCACAGCAGGAACCTGGGCTGATAGGCAGTACTGATACTGTAGTGCAGCATTTGGGGGATTGCTGCACTGTGAAATGTCCTCCTCAGAATGAGACATTAAATCACAGTACCTGCTACTACCCACCTCTGGTAACGGTCCAGGTAGAAGTTAAAGATCCCCTTGCACTTAATGTAAGAGTTAGGAACTTCTTGTTGTAATTGTAAATAAGAACTGAACAGACAGTTCATTCCATAGAGACATTACAAAGACAACAACCCACGCCTTACAAAATTGTTTTCTGGTGTCCACCACTGACCTAGGCAAATATAACAACGAATCATGTTACACAACTTATAGCAGAAGAAAAACAATATTTCAGCTGTACAAGCATTTCAAAGAAGCTGAAGCAGACCAGCTCTGGCACCAGTTCCAAAAGTAGTACCCCAAGAGCTAAAGTACCCCAAAAGTAAAAGGGCCCTCCTCCCCAATGTTGCCAAATGCCCATTTTTCCAGGGAGGGTCCCTCACAAAGCTTCAGAACAGGGATAAGACAGTTGACTTACCTATTTATCATAAAAATTACTATATATCATCTCCTATAATTCTGAATGGAAGCCAATGTACTGGGTAAGAGACGGGGATATATTTTCCTTGGTATCCTGGCCAAACATTCCTCATCAATAAAACAGGTCTGCCAAGGCTGTCCCAGTGAAGTGGCGGGCTGAGGTGCTGGCAGTCTCACTGCCTGCTGCAATGGCGACCTGGGTTCGGGAATGGATCAGGGTCGCCCGGGGGCAGGCTGGAGGAAGGAGAATTGAGCATTCAGCAGTGGGTCGCCTCCTTTTGGGAGGGGGACAGTGCGTGCAGCTGGTCAGCTGCCACCTAGCAGAGGGTGGGTGATGCAGCAGTGGTCACCTTGTTCGATGGTCGGGCCTGGGCGTTTTGGCCTGCAGCATCTTTACGCTGCCCATGCACACTATTGCACGCAAGCCAGCCCCGTATAGAACAGAAAACTCAGACAGCAGGGGGACACTGGTGACCCCACAGACTTGGCAGTACCTTCCAGACACGCACTCACCCATGGAAGTCAAGAAGTAGATGGGTAAGTCCCTGGTATGGTGGCCAGTTGATTGGGGGTCACAGGCAGGAGGGGGCTGCCAGAGAGGAACAAGAAGAGAAAAATTCATGATGGAAACAAAATTGGTCTGAAAGACCTACCCTTGGGGCACACTTGGAAACGAGATGTCACAGCTCAGTATGCCTTTCCTGGTCAAAAGAAAAAAAAATTATACTACTGCTTCTTAACTACACTTCACAGTATTTATTGCAGTGCGACTGATGATCTCTGCACTGAGGAACCCCTGTGAAAACAAGATACTGCATCTTACTGGTCTATTCTGTTATCTGTATGATGTGACTTTCAATTAAATGAATATAAGAAATACTGGCAATTCGGCCTGATACTTTATGTTCGTCAGCTCCCAATCACAAGATAAGGACAGATGCTAAGAAGCTTTTCCATGTGGAGAAATTTCAGAACTTTTTTTTTCTGTGCAACTGAACAAGTTAAGGTGATTTAGGGTAGTCTTACAGATTTACTTTTGGTGGAGATGGTTAGCAAATCCCACCCCCACCTCCCAGTCTGATATGTGCTCTGCTGGATGGAGTACAATGTGATACTCCAGAGGAGGGACAAGAGACTAAGTGCTGCTTGTGTAACCGGGGCCAGCCGGGATGCATTCCATCACATGCCCAGACAATCAATCTTCAGTGAGAGATCAGGAGGAACAGCTGGGCTTTAGGAGACTGCAGTACGTCTGCCCTTGCTAGGCGATTAGCGTGATGGTAACCATAGCAACAAGAGTGTCTCTATAGCAACGCATAGCTGAGACAGGTGCAGTTGCATCACAAGGCTATTTGTTGCCTGGCAAAAGGACAGGCCATTATCACGTAGAAATACGCTGTTGCCTCAGCAACTCATAACTCTCCATAGCAACTACAGTTGGCTCGGAGCCTTTTTCTTCTTTTTTTTTTTTGTAGGGATATTGTACCTGCTTTTGTCTGTCTTCATAAAAGTCACTGGAAGCGTGCATTATCTAAGATGACAACTTGAGGTCATATAGCTTCAGTAGATTAAATTAAAATTGGGGTTCACTGGAGCAACAGAGCAAAAATTTAAAATTGCACAGTAAGACCCTGAGCCTCTGACGTGTGTCTGCTCCCATCCTTATGGTAACATACAGAGACACACACACACAATGAAGCCTTCTATTGGTTTGTTTTTGACATTAGAGATTAATGCTTTATGTTCCTCTTGAGTTAAGTGTTCACATCCCTCCGCCTACCCCATTTCCCTTTAAAAGGCATCCACCGTGCTTTCCACCCTAATGGAAAATTATAGGATCATTTGGAAGGTCGGTGTGCAGCTGTAATGGAAATAGGAATTTAAAAATGAGGATGCTTCCAGTGCTAACAAGCCTAATGGTTTTATTTTATTCTCTGATGAGCTCTCCAGCTGTGAATGTGTAGGACAGTCTATGCTGAGAGTCTCTGTGGCCATCTTTACAAACCCTTTGTTACTAAACTGACTATAACAGCTAGAATGGGATTTAACAGAAGACAAAATCCCTGAAATGCAGTGATTATGAAAAGCGAGTAGCTGCTAGTACTGTATGCTGTTCCCTCAGGTCACTGACATTTTTGAATTCAGTGGCTAGCCCTGCTGTCTGCTGGTTCAATAACACCCACTCGGATCGACTGTTATAAGCTTTACCTGCAAATCATTTTAATGGGTTTTGTTTTATTTATTTGTAATCTCCATGCCACTTGGAATGAAAAAAAATGTTACCTTTTAGACCCCTGGAACTGAGGGTTAGGAAATGTTTAACTTTTTATTTATTTATTTATTTATTAAGTAACATAGAAACATAGAATTTGTCTACAGAAGGATCACTTGGCCCACCCAGTCTGCCCAGATGGTCCCTGCCTAGTCTATCCACAGACTCTAACTGGCCTCTGGCAACCCTCCCGCCTCCCTTCCTATTTACTAATATTCTCCTGTGTCCATCCCACGCATGCTTGAAGCCCCCTACTGTTTTCACCTCCACCACTTCTGCTGGCAGTCTGTTCCAGGTGTCTGCAACTTTTTCAGTGAAGTAGTACTTCCTCACATCCCTCTTAAATTCCCCCAGCTATATCACATGCCTTCTGGTGCTGGTGCTCTTTCTCATCTGAGAATCTCCCCTCCTGCACCTGTTTTTCTCCTGTGGGGTATTTGTAGGTCTCTGCCATGTCCCTGTTGCTCTCCTCTCTTCCAGGGTATACATATTGAGATCCCTCAGTCTCTCGTCATAGGGCTTTTGGTGCAACCCCTGCACCATTTTAGTTGCCTACCTCTGGACTGCCTCCATCTTGTCTATGTCCTTTCTGAGGTGCAGCCTCCAGAACTGGGCTCAATACTGCAGATGGGGTCTCGCCAGTGAGTGATAACAGTGGCAACACCACCTCTCTCCTGTTGGAGATACCTTTCCCTATGAGTCCCAGCATCCCACTGGCCCTACCCACTGCTTTGTCACACTGCCCTGCCACTTTGAGGTCATCAGATATGATAATCCCAAGGTCCCTTTCCTGCTGACTGTTAGTTCCCCTCTCATCCTACACTCAGCTCCTGGGTTCCTGTGCCCAAGGTGCATGACTCTGCACTTTTTGGCAAGTAAGCAATAATGTGACAGGGTATGTGGTTGTGTTCCAACATAAACATGCCTCAGGTGTGTTGTAAGGCCAGAGGCATAGCTGAGTGCCTTCAGACTCCCAAGTAATGCATGTATTGCATTATGAATGCCTACCCTGGAGCGTGGTATCCCAGTTATAAAATGTCACAAATTATAAATAAATATGAAAATAAAACACTCTTAACTGTGGGATAAGAGATTTTACTATGGCTGTTCAGGTCTAATCACCCATTCAGATCGCTAGAACCACAGAAGAATTGGGGGCATATTGGAAAGATATCACCTATATATTGGAACCAATGTTTGGTGTTTCCAGCCTTTTGTCTCCCGAGTTTGGTCTTGCTGAGCATTCTGCCATCAGAGGAGGTCCTAGGGGTCGACAGCTAAAACTACCCTTGATCCTACTTGCAGGGGCCAAGCAAGCTGTTACTAAACAATGGTTAAAGGCACAGCCTCCAACATTACCACAATGGGTTTCAATAATAGACTCTAATAACTATCATCTTAAAAAATATTCATACTGTTATTTGAATCATTTGCCTATGTTCGATGAAATTTGGAGAAGATGGGCTCTTTACAAATTAGAAATGGACTCAGATTTTGTACCATGAATATTTCATATATTCTCAGAGCTGAGGGTGACATATAGATGTCAAACCGCCTGTCAATCATGCTTTGTATTTTTAATTATGGTATTTAGATTTCTACAGCCTATGCCTGCAATCTCTGTCTTTATGTTTGAATTTATTGGTTGTTACCATGTTATACACTGTTAAATACTTGATAAAATCGAATTCTCAAAAACCAAAAAAACAAAAAAAAAAACAACAGTTTGGGCCAGAGCCAGCAGCCGTCTTGGCTGGATGCACGTAGATGCCCTTTCCTCATTGCTGCTGCTAAGACAGTATAAAAGTTTTATAGCCAAACTCAGCATAATTTTTTGCCAAGAACTATTCCAGAGACTGTCATTGGTACTCAGTTGCCAACTCATAGTTGTTTATCCAGATACTCTAATGTTGACTCCTAAAAAAAAAAAAAAAAAAAAGGTGCCAGGGATGGCGGCAGGAAACGGGGACAACAGGCCGAGTCCTTTGGCAGCTCGAAAGCTGCAGCTCTGACTAATAAGTGGAGGCTGAAATAACCCTGTAGGATGTACTGCAACCACCGCAGCTTTGGAACTAAGGGTAGCAGCACTGGATAAACAAATGTGTGGATTTAAACACCCTACTTCTGGTTTGTGAGACACAGTCTGCAGCAGCTTTCGGGGAGGCAAAGGAAGCAGCAGGATCAGCCCTGAGGGCAACAACAGCCACGACAGGCCTCGCTAAAGAAAATTGGGCATTATGTTATTGTTTGGAGCCTCTTGAAAACTTCCCCAGAGCCTCTAACTTGAGGATACTGTGGTTCCCTGCAGCATTGGATGATGAATATCTGACTGGGTATGCTAGTGCATGGCAAAAGGACATACTCAAACTGGACTGGAGCCCACTGGTTCACAGGGAGTATAGATTCACCTCATGTCAGAGGCCAGATAACCTTAACCAACCACGTCCCTTCTAACTGTACTTGCAGGGATGCTCGACAGAGTCAAAATCCTTGACTTGTCAAGCAGGATGGGCCCTCTTGCTTTGCAAGATGGGTTTCTATTTACCCTGATTTCAGCTTTGCAACTTGCACTTGTTGGAAATCTTCCGATGCAGTCTGTTATTGCTAAATGCTGACATACCTTTATGGCTGAAAGAATGTTCAAAATGTGTTATAAAGCCCTACAATGAAGGCAAAACCTGGACTACATATTTGCATATTCTCATATAATTATGATGTATAATCAATTCCTATAATGTGTATTATATTTTATATTATATTATTTATTATTATATTATATTGAATTTTTTGACTGGGTGACTAGGGAGGTGGATCAGGGGAGGGCAGTGGACATGGCCTATCTGGACTTCAGCAAGGCCTTTGACACTGTGCCACATAGAAGACTATTGCACAAACTGGGGAATATGGGTGTGGGCAGGATAGTAGTGCGGTGGGTAGGTAACTGGCTGGACAGCAGGACACAGAGGGTGGTGGTAAATGGCTGTCACTCCACAGAGGGAAGAGTGACCAGTGGGGTACCACAGGGATCAGTGCTGGGACCGGTACTATTCAATATCTTCATCAGTGACATTGCACAGGACCTAGAAGGCAGAATTTCACTGTTCAGCTGATGACACAAAGCTCTGTAACAGAGTAGACACACCAGAGGTGTAGACAGAATGAGAAGGGACCTGCAGAAACTTGAAGAATGGTCAGGGTTTTGGCAGTTGAAATTCAATGCAAGGAAGTGCAAGATAATGCATATGGGCACAAAAACCCTGGCACAATATATCAGTTGGGGGTGAGGATATAGCATGCACCAAGCAGGAAAGGGATCTTGGGGTTATCATCTCTGATGACCTCAAGGTAGGGAAACAGTGTGACAAGGCAGCAGGTAAAGCAAATAGGATGCTGGGATGTATAGGCAGGGGCATTACCAGCAGGAAAAGGAGGTCATAATTCCGCTATACAAGACACTAGTGAGGGGCTCACCTGGAGTACGGTGTACAGTTCTGGAGACCATACCTACGTGAAGGACATAGACAGGTAGAGAAGGTTCAGAGGAGGGCAACAAAGATGGTGCATGGATTGCATCACAAGTCCTATGAGGACAGGTTGAAGGCACTGAACATGTACTCCCTGGAGGAGAGGAGGGAGAGAGGGATATGATAGAGAGATACAAGTATCTTACAGGGAGGAACAGGGTGCAGGAAAACACTATTTTAAGCTAAAAGATGTTCCAGGACTAGAGGGCATGGGATGAAGTTGGAGGGAGGACTTATCAGAGGAAACGTGAGGAAGAATTTCTTCACAGAACGGGTGGTGGACAAGTGGAACACCCTGCCAGAGGAAGTGGTGGGGCTGAAACAATCACGGATTTAAGAATGCATGGGATAGACATAAAGGAATTCTGGAGGTCAGGGGTAAGGGGCAACAGACTTCCTGGAAAACATAAACTGAACTTACAAACTTAAATGGGCAGACTGGGTGGGCCATAGGCCCTTATCTGCTGACACTGTCTATGTATGTATGTATGTATGTATGTATGCTGTGCTAAAGATTGTGTCTCTCATAAAACTAATAAAAATAAATTAAAAAATTAAATTAATTAAAAAAAGAACTACAGAGCAATCTAGTACTGCTTTTATTTATTGTTTGTACTCAGAAAACTCTTACCAGAACAAGTCTCATTTCCAAAGGATTCCTCTTGCTACTGAACCAAGACTCGCTGGATAGTGTGACGCCTTATTGGGCCAACATTGATTGTCTTAGAAACATGGAAACATAGATGGTGCAGGCAGATTAAGACCCAGAAGTCCATCCAATGTGCCCATTTCTGGTCCATTTCCCTGCCTAGCTTTATGCTCAGCCTAATACTGAACTGGATTTAGAGATCCTAAAGCCCTAGTGGCTAGTTGTCTCCCCTTGTCAGGTATCCCCACCTCATTTCTGCCTATGGGCCCTGCTGTTCCCTTACATTTGTCCCACCCAAGTTTAAGCCCTGTCACAGTCTTGGCTTCAACCACCTCTTCTGAGCAGTCTGTTCCAGTTGCTCACTACCTGATTAGTGAAGAATGTCCTCATGTCCCTCCTGAATTTCCTACTCCCCCGCCACAGTCTCCATCCATGTCCTCTAGTCACTGTGCCCTCATTCTTTGTGAGCAGGTTCCTGCAATCCATACTGCGGAGTCCTCGCAATAACTTGTATATCTCAATAATATTCCCACTTTCTCCTGGTACATAAAAGACAGAATAAAAATATGGCCCACCCCACTCAAAAGACCAGTTAAGCATTTCTGTATTATAGTATGTGCACATACACCAGGGTTCAAAATTGGCACTAGCCCAATGGCCATACTCTGGTAGATTTTCTATTGGGCCACTAAAACTTCCCTTTAACTAGCCTTGCTGACTAATACTGGATGAGGTACCATTCATAAAATACACTATTTAGGCCAGTGGAATGTCTGTAGGGCTTGTGAGTTTTCTAAGTTAGTAGTTCTGCTGGCTAATGGCTTCAAAACTCAATATTTTAACCTCTGGTGTAGGCCAGTTGAACCATGGTTGCCAGTAATGTTTGAGAAATGTAGACTCCATGCAACCCCAAAATGGTCCGAGCATTAAATTCTAAATACAATAGGAAAAGAAGTGACTTTTGTTATGTAAGATGCATATTTGTGCATTCATCCTTATCAGAGGTGAATGAGTGTAGCAGTACAGATGAAAGTCAAAAAATGCATGCATCCAAATTTAGAAGTAATTCCAGATCTTACTTCGAGGGTATCTCTTGCAGCATGCTATACCAATGAAACTATAGCCGTCAGGCACCAGGACCACATGTAAACTTTTCTAGCTAGCAGCCTGCTAGGGGGCCACTCACAACTACGTCACACAATGACTTCATCCCTTTCCTATAAATGTGGATGGCCCTGCACCCTCCTCAGTTCTTTTCCCACTGTCAACATCACATGTCGGACCCTGCAGAGAAGCTGTTCTCTTCAGTTGACCCCCTATTTCATTTTATTTCCTCTAATTTCATGTCTTTTCTTTTTAGGAAATCACAAAAAACCTCAAGACACTACCCCGCTGCCTCCTAGGATATCCTCTGTGCTGACGTGGATGGCGGGCATCCTCAGATGGGCCCACGGTGGTTAGACTCATTATTGCTGGGTTTCTTTTTCCCTTTAGCTTCCCTTTTTTTCGGAACCACTGAAAATGCGACTCCGCTGCTTCTTTTCTATCCTGCAACATGGAGGGGCCTTGCCGGATGGATCTTCACCTGCCCTAACTTCCCGGTAATGACTCTGTGCCAATCCTCCCTCCCGAATCAACTGATCTCTTCCCCTGGGGGGTGGGAGCCCTTAGATGTGCTCCCTTGGGTCACCTGACCTCTCCTTGGGCCTTTTGAACAGTGGAGCCCTGGGAGGCTGTTCAATACCTCTGCTTCAACCTTCTTTTCAAGACCAGGGTCCCGCTACAGCTGCCCCTCTGGACGGTGATGCCCTCGCCTCTCCCATCTCTCCCATCCTGTTCTGGGGGGCTGGATCTTCTGCTTCCAGACAGTTTCAGTTGGCCTAGGCCCTTGGCGATGGTGCCCCATGCCTAACCAGCTGATCTGACCCCCTGAATGGTGATGCTGTTGCCTCTCCCATCCTACTTGCCTACTCCATAGTCCTAGTGACTGGGATCTGGCCGGTGCTCACTTGACCTCGTCAGCGGGCCTTAGTCCGATGCCAGTGTTGCCCAGTGCCACCCCCAACATAGTGTTGCCTCCTCCGATTTGTGGGGGTTGGAGGGCTCCCTCCTTCTCAGGCTTGCTTGAGCCCGGCATGGGTTTGATGCCGGTGCATTCATGCCCCCCCCCCACCAAAGTTGCTGTCCTGCCCTGACTATTTGTTAAGAGTCAACAGCCTGCCTGTCTTTACTGGTGGTGATGCCCTCTTGCCTGCCATGTCAGGTTTCTCTGGTGCACCTTGTGGTCCTGCCTAGTCCTGTGGACCTGTTGCCATCTCTGTGATCCCTTTGGATAGCACCGTTTAGGAGCTGGCTTCCGCCATAGGCCTATCGGTTGTCTGCAGTCCTAACATTGAGACAACGGCTTTCAGTAGGGGTAACACCAGCTGGTGGTTTCTCTGGCTGGCCCTCCGGCCTGCTGGCTCTCCTAACCCTCTTTCTCCTATAGAGGGCCTTTCTTGGCCTCTGCTGGGCCTGGGGCTTGCTGCATCTTTGACCCCACCTAGTTTGTTTGGGCCCAGCTTCCTCTGGGCATCCCATCGACATCTCCACAGCCGCCTTAGCCATGGGTGAGTACTAGGCTTATCTGGGGAGCGCTATGACCTTCCCTTCCACTCTCTGTCCCCTTAGACCACTGCCCTGTGAGTGACAATGTTGAGGGAGGCAGTTCCTGCTTCCCAGTGGTCTGCAGATCTGGCTTGGCAGACCCAGTCTTTTTCGGGGGCTCCACCTGCTTGGTGCCCGGGCTGCTCCTGCTCTTTGCCAGTTCTCCCTCCCACATTGTTCTCCAGACAACCCAGCTGTGCCTTCCCAGGGTTTAGAACTTTTTGTGCCATCTCCCCACCCGGGTGTCTGAGGGCCATGCCAGCGGACCCTCTGAACGGTGTCTGGATCTGCCTGCCTCCCCTACACCTCTATGTGAGGAACAGGACCTTTGCCATGGTGCCTTAAGGCTCTGTGTCCCATTGCCTACGTGGTCAGCTATGTATGCCAATGCCCACACCTCTACCAGAGTGGCTGCAGGGGGGCATTGGCCCAAGAAGGCATTTTTAATTTTGCCCTGGACATGCAATTGTCCATCCTGAATGCCCCCTTTAGAGGCCATAAGCTCTTCGGGATGGTTGTCCTGAACATGTTTTCAGACCTGCAGGCCTCTGGCAAGCAGTTGTAAGTGGTCTACTCCTCTACCACACCCAGCCAAATAGGGGTCAGGACGTGTCCTTTTGTCATGCCTACCATAGGCCTTGGCAGGACATCAGCACTCAGGGCAAACACAGAGCAGCAATAGCCCTGGTTACCCTACCTCTACTAATGGGAAGGTTCCAGGAGGTGAAGGCTCGGTGCCGGCTGCAGGGGCTACCTCAGCATACTTCCTTGCGCATCCCCCCCCCAGCCATGCAGGTGGTGGTGGTTGAGGGTTGGTACTCCCTGCACCTTCACAGGTGTGGGAGGGAGGGCCTTACCATGAATACTTTGGTCCTGCTGCTCAGAGAGCAAGGTCATTCTAGAACTTCTGGAGAGGCCTCCAGACCATCCTCCAGTTCAGTCCAGTTACCCACCCAATCATGTTCCAGTGCTGTGGGGGGCTATCGGCACGTCGCTGCTCAAAAGAGCCATAGCACCTATTCTAGAGGCTCAGAGGAACAGAGCTTATGTTCCCAATTTTTCCTGCTCCCCAAACGCACAGGGGATTTATGGCCCATCATGGACTTACGAAATCTAAATTCCTACATCCAGTCCAAAAGGTTCCAGGTGGTGACCCTGCAGGATCTGCTGCCCCTTCTGTGCCAGGGAAATTAGATATGCTCCCTCGACAGGCAGGGTGCATAACTGCCTATGAAGTTGTATGCTCCCCACCGGCAGTACTTCAGATTCCTGTTCCAGGGGAGCACTTGCTGTTCCGAGCATTGCTCTTTGGCTTGCCCTTTGTGCCTCGGGCTTTTACAAAATTCTTGGCAGTGGTGGCAGCCGCCTTTAGAAAGGAGGGACTCTGTCTTCCCCTACCAGGATGGCTGGATACTCAAAGTTCAGTCCTGGAAGCCCCTGCTCTATACCCTGGCATGTCTCAAACTATTGTTCCAGGCTCTGGGGATCACCGTCAATCTGCCCAAGTCAGTCTTGACCCCTTGTCAGTGCCTACAGTACATAGAGGATTTACTGGACATGGCTCAGGGTATGGCCATCCTGCCCAGGGACAAAGTGGACCACCTGGTGACTCAGGCCCTGCTGCTATACAACAGCAGATAGGTTACAGCCAGAATGTTTCTGGGCCTGATAGCTGTAGTTATTGTCATGGTGCTGTTAGCCAGACTGCATATGAGGATTCCCCAGTGGACATGTGGAATCCTGTGAGACCAGCACCCCGTTGATTGACTTAGAACAGCAGGTTCTAGTCTCTAACCTGTACAAAAAGATGCTGCCACCGGCCCGGTGGTGCTGAGGGTTGAGGCGCTGGATGCCACACCTCGCGCCACGCCGGCGACCTGGATTTGGAAACGAGCCTGGGTCGCCGGGGAGGAGAAGGATTAGGACTGCTCTCCTTCTCCGGGGAGGGTGTGTGCTGCTGTTGGTGCACTGGTGACCTCTAGCAATGGCTGGGGGCGATGCAGTGCGCAGGTAGTCTGTGGGGGACGTGCGGGGAGCCGACGCCGGGAAGGAGTGCGTGCGGTAGCACATGCGCACTCTTGTCCATTGGTGTCATTGCACGCCACACATGTCAAGGGGATTCAGAATAGGGAAAAGGGCACCAGTTGCAGCGGCATGATGGCCGTTTCCGTGGGGGGAGCTACTCAGCGCCGAGGGTGCACAGTAATACTTGATCCGTCCTGGTGGAAGAGCACGGGGGCTCTCCACCTTCCTGCCGCTGTGGGGGGAAGCCAAGGGGTAGCTGCGGGGCCCGAATGAAAGCGGAGTGGTCCTCGGGATGGTGGCTGGAGACCTAGGAGGATGCCAGGACATGAAGAGAGGTAAGGCAGACTGGTTGCCAGGGTGAAAAAGTACCAAAAAAAAAAAAGAGGTGCTGCTATGGTGGATGGAACCCAGCAGCCTGTTGAGAAGGGTTCCCTTCCTCCTTCCTTCCCTTCAGCAGATCCTCACTACAGATACCTTGGGGCTGGGCTGAGGGGCTCATCTGGGGCCCTCATCAGACACAAGGGACGTAGGCTAGAGTGGGGACTCCCCATATCAATGTCCTAGAAATGAGGGCCATCCTGTCTGCATTACAAGCCTTCCAGACCCACCTGTCCCCAAGCCGTCTGCTAGTGCAGACGGACAATATCGGTGTAGTACATTGCATCAATAAACAAGGGGGGGACCCTTTCATACCCCCTGTGTCGGGAAGTGAGGAGGGTATGGTACTGCTCTCTAGAGCATAGTCTAGAACTGTTAGCCATCCTTGTTCCAGGTGTCCAAAATGTCCTGGCGGATGGGCTTAGCTGATTGCAGTCTCGAACGCGTGAGTGGGTGTTGCCGACCTCTGTCGTAGAAGACCTGTTCAACAGGTGGGGTTGTCCAGAGTTTGACCTGTTTGCGTCCCCATTCAGTGCAAAACTGCCGCGGTTTCTGCTCGCTTGCTCCAGGGCCTGGAGTTTTCTGGCGAGACGCGTGGTCCCTCCCTGGGAATGGGCAGTTCCTCTACGCCTTGCCTCTCATTCCTTTAATTCAGAGGGTGCTGATCAAGCTCCAAATGGAAGGGGCCACCTTGATCCTCTTTCTCCCCTTCTGACCTCATCAGATCTGGTTCCCCTTACTGCTACGGCTGGTGGTGGAACCTCTGACTCCACTGTGCACTGGCTTGCTCTCCCAGGAACAGGGCACTAGGATCCATCCAGACCTCCAGTCACTTCATCTTCAGGCCTGGCTCCTAAAGATGTTGCCTTTGTGAAGTTTGGAGAGTCCCCTATGGTGGCTAGGCTGATGTGCTGGTGGCTGCTAGGAAACCCTCCACCAGGGCCCTTCACTCCATAAAGTGGAAGTGTTTTGATCTGTGGATAGTTTCCCATCATCTGGATCCGTTCCCTTGCCCAGTGAGTCAGGTCTTAGAGTACTTGCTGACCCACCTCAGACTCAGGCCTGACATACTCCTCTATTAAGGTGCCCTTGGCAGCCATGTTAGGCTTCCATGTGTCTGTTGCAGCCTATCTGGTGGTGCCACTTGAGGTATACCGTACCTTTATGGAGTCATTCTACATCTGAAGCCTCCAATCCACAGTCCAATCCTGCCTTGGAACTTGCATTTTGTGTCAGAGACACTAACTTTTGGTCCTTTTGAGCCAGCTGCAACATACGACCTATGCTTTCTGTTGTGATTATTTTTAATTGCTATTCTGCTCAAAGGATTTCTGAGCTTCAGACTGTGATGTGTGAGCCACCTTATTTAGTTTTCCACAAAGACTGGGTATTCTTGCGTACAAACACGAAGTTTCTTCTTAAGTGGTGTATGAGTTTACTTTAAATCACACCATCCACCTGCCTGTTTATTATCCACAGCATGCCAATTCAGGGGAAGCCTTGCTTCACGCCCTAGATGTTTATAGACTCCTGCATTATTATACACACCGTACAGAGGACTGCAGGAAATCCTTGCAGCTGTTTCTTTTCTTCACCCCTGGGAAAGTGGGCATACCTGTTTCTAATCAGTGCCTGTCCATATGGTTGGCTAACTGTACTACTTTTTGTTACAAGAAGTACAGGGAGGAACTTCCTGGTGTTGTTCATGGCCATTCAACCAGAGGCATGGCCACTTCAGTTGCTTAATTCAGGAATGTGTCAGCTGCTGAAATTTGTGCTGCTGCACCTTGGAGTTCTGTTCTGTCCTCACCTTCACTAAACACTACAGTCTGGACATTGCCTCTAGAAGAAGAGCAGACTTCAGCCTGGCTGCATAGGGGCTGGAACTAGGGATGCTGGGGATGCGGGAGCACCCCCTTGCTTGAAGTAAAATTCCCTATGGCATCCTATACAGTTTTGTTCAATGGCTTTCAGCACCCTCACTGTAAAAATTCTTCTAGGGACATGGATATGTTGTTCATCCACACTTATTGGCAGGTTCCTTGCCGCTTTAAATCTTGCCAGAAGGTCTTCAAGCTGGCTCCTCCCACCCACCTGGGTGGTAAAACTCTCGGCTCCGCCCCATGACGCCAGATCTTCCTTACCGCTTGGAAGCTCAGGTTCCCTCCTTAACGCTGCATGATAAGACTGGTTCCAATTCTTCAATTTTCAAATCAAAAGTTTTTGCTAAAAGACTTCGGTCTTCTCCCTCGCCGCGATGGACAACCGACTCCCGGTTTCGGAGATGCCCTTGCGGGCAGAAGATGTCTCGGACAGATCCGCACTCCACGCGCATCTACTGCTTAGGCCTTGAGCACCACCCGCAGGCTTGCGACCTGTGCTCTTCTTTTGACCTCGTCCTCGAAGATCGTGCTGCCCGTTTACAGCTGGGGCATCCCGAGAAAAATTTCCTCCGGTTAAGTCTAAAGAGGCCCGTCGGCGGTGTCCACAGCGGGGCTCGGGCGGATCAGCTCGAGCAGATGATCGCCTCAAGAGGAGGTGGCGCGGCCGCTTCTACCTTGGCTGCATTTGTCCCGCCTCTCTCGTGCCTCAGATTCGGCTTCTTTTAGGAGCTTTGTCTGACCCTCTCGACGAAAGGTGAGGGTCCAACTTCTTCTGGACCTTTTCTCGGTCCAAAGAGAGACAAAAGAGTCTCACTGTCGACGCTCTTGGGAGCGGGAAGATCCCCTCCCTAGTTGTCCGACAGTGCGACGATGGAGCCCCTCGGCTTCAGCCCCTGGCTCACGTGTCCCGTCAGGCCAGTTGACCGAGACTCCCGTCGACGTGGTCGAGATTTTTCTCGACCCGTTGGATGGGTTGTCGGCTGGAGAAGCTGAGAATCCCCTCTCCCCGGTTCCCCCGGTGGGAGTTGAGGATCCCATCGGCTCGTCTGTGCCTCCGGTTCCGGAGCCTTCGGTGGACTCGTCCGAACCGAGGGGAGTGCTGATTCCCGACACCTCCCCACACCGTCCTCGGACTAGCCGAGGTTCTCGGTCTCGGTCTCGGACATCTTTGCGGTCCAGCCGATCCGCCCGTCATAAGCGGTCTCGACACCACCAGCGGCAAGCGGCACTTCGCTCTTCCTCTTCCTCCTCCTTGGGCGAGGGAGGCTTCGCAAGTTGCGCGGAGGTCTGAGGAACTCATGGCAACAGTTCCTTCCGTGGAATAAGCCGACGCCGACGCCGTCGCCTTCTGACCATTAAGTGGCTTGTCACCGAGCCGGCCCAAACAGCCCCTCATTGTAGCCGAGGACTGTTCCCAGGCAGGTTGTTCGGCCAATTCAGCTGCCCCCCGATTCTGGTGGAACCTCCGCCTCCACAGCCCGTTATTTGGGGCTCCGCCAAATTCTCGGTCGGCTCAGGGACTGCCCCATAGGCTGTCTGTCACCCCCACTCCCGATAGACCTCGGCAGGTGGAGGGTGGCTCAGGCCCGAGGCAGCTCTTTGAGGACTCTTCCGAGTCCGAGGATGATTCCTCCCTTTTCTCCAAGCGAATGGACTTGGAGTCCTCAGGAGGACAGTCAGTGGACGATAGCCCTTCGTCCTTCCTAGGATTGCTTCGGCTCATCTCGGAGTCCACCGGGATGAAGCTCAAACCCGTTTCTAAATGGGCCAGATATCCCCTCACGGAGATTCTGGACCGAGGGGATTCCCCTACGGAGGCCTTTCCGGTGGCCGAGGCCATAGTGGGTCCGGCCTTGGAGCTTTGGCAGCGCCCTGCTTCCTGCCCTGCGCCTTCGGCCAGGATGGCCAGGAAGTATGCGGTCCCTACCGGTTCCCTGTCCGGTTTTTCGGAACACCCCTCTGCTGAGGAGTTGGTTACCGACAGCGTGGGATGTGGACAAACCTCCCAACAAGGAATCCAAGAAATTGGATTATGCCGGGCGAAAAGTCTATGCTGCGTCCTCTCTCGGCCTTCGTCAGGCCAGTTCAGCCGTCCTCATGGCACATTTTTCTCATGCCCTGTTGGGCTCCCTGGATGAGGTCATCCCTCATCTTCCCGCGGATCTGCAGACTACGGTCAGGCAGGTGCGGGACCAGGGCAGGCAGTGGCCAAACAGCAGCTCCAGACTGCTTTAGACATTGAGGACTCATGTGCCAGGTCTGTGGGGGCCGCAGTGGCCATGCGTCGTCGGGCTTGGCTGAGGATATCCACCTTTACTTCGGATACCCAGCACAAGTTGGCGGATGTTCCCTTTTTGGGGACTGACCTCTTCGGCCCTGGGGTGGAAGGTCACCTGCAGAGGATCGAGAAGTCCAATGCTACCTTGGACTCGGTCTCTTCCGCTCAGAAGGACAAAGGCCGCAAGCCACAGCCTAAGCCCTTTTGTCCTTCTGCACCCCCAGCACACCCAGCCCAGCAACGTCAGGGCCAGCAGGCTCGGGCTTGGCATCCCAAACCCAAGCCGTCGGCTTCCTCCAACAGGAAGCAGGGAGGTAAAGGCCCAGGAGGTCCCTCGGCCGGTCCCTCCTCCAAGCCTGCCCAGTGACGGGCTGAGGGGTGTCGCCCCCAACCCCGTCACCTCACCCCAGGTTCCCCCCGTGGGGGTACGGCTCCGACACTTCCTTTCCGCCTGTTCCATTATTACCACGGACAGGTGGGTACTGGAGGTGGTGGGAAAAGGCCTGCCTCTAGAATTCGAGCAGGCCCCGCCCTTCAGAGCCGTCGCACCTCGGGGGGCCTCGGGGTCCGCAGCCTCACTCTCGCCTGTCAGGCGCTATCGCCTCCTCCTCCAAAAGGAGGTGATCAGGGAGATGGACCCTCCCTCAGACCCAGGGTTTGTGTCCAGGTACTTCCTGGTTCCGAAGCGGACAGATGGCTGGCGCCCATTCTCGACCTACACGACCTGAACAAGTTCCTAAGGTCTCGAACCTTCAGGATGGTCACTCTGGCGCAGATAATACCATCTCTGGAACACGGCGTGTGGTTCTGCTCTCTGGACCTGCAGGACGTGTTCTTTCACGTCCGTATCCGTCCGTCACATCGGAGATTCCTTCGCTTTCGAGCGGAGGGATCCCTCTTCGAGTTCCGAGCCATGCCCTTCGGCCTGTCTCCAGCTCCCAGGGTCTTCACCAAATGCATTGCAGTGGTGACAGCTTTCCTGCGGTGCCGAGGGTTCCGGGTGTACCCTTATCTGGACAATTGGCTGATAGCAGCCCCCTCCAGACAGGAGGTGGAGCGGTCCAGAGATCTGGCCCTCCAGGTTTGCTGTCAAGTCGGCCTTCTCATCAACGAGGCCAAGTCGGAACTCGAGCCGAAGCAGGTGATTCTGTTTATCGGGGCAGAGCTCGACTCTCTTCGAGCCAGAGCATGGCTCGGCCGGTGGAAGGGCGAGGTTCTTACCTCCTTTGCCCAATCATTTCTGGTTGGGCAATGTGCCTTCTACCGGACTTCCCTGCGTCCCTGGGTCTCATGGCGGCCTGTACCAGCGTGGTCCGTTGGGCACGCTGGCGCATGCGCCCCCTTCAGTGGGGACTGGCCAGCCAGTGGTCACAATGCTGCGATCCATTGGACCAGCTAGTGGTGGTGACCCAGGAGATGTGGAACGCTGTCCGTGGTGGACCGTTCCATCTCATCTGCAGGAGGGTATCCCATTTGTCCGCCCCGAGCCGACGGTCTCTCTATCGACCGATGCCTCTCTGATGGGTTGGGGTGCCCATCTGGGGGAACACCGAGCGCATGGCCTCTGGTCTCCGCGGGAGTCCCGATGCCACATCAACCTGCTGGAGCTCCGAGCGGTCCGCCTAGCTCTCACCGCCTTTGCTCCGTTTCTCCAGGGTCAAGTGGTCCGAATCCAGACGGACAATACCACGACCATGTACTACCTAAACCGCCAGGGCGGGACGCGTTCCATGCTTCTATGCAAGGAAGCTCTCCGCATTTGGTCACTCATGCGCAGCCTGGAGGCGGATCTCCTAGCCATTCATGTGGCAGGAGCCTCTAACACCCTGGCCGATGCCCTGAGCCGGATAGGGGCTGCATCTCACGAATGGTCTCTCCTGCCGGAGGTAGTACAAGATCTGTTCTCCCACTGGTGTACACCTCAGGTGGATCTGTTTGCCTCCAGGGAGAACGCGAAGCTGAGGCTGTTTCATGCCCGCCCCCCTCAGCAGGGCTCGCTGCAGGGGGATGCCTTCTCGAGGCTGTGGACCCTGGGCCTCTTTTACGCCTTTCCCCCATTTCCCTTGATTCACAAGGTGCTTCTCAAGGCGAGGAGGGACAAGGCGCAGGTGATTCTGATAGCCCCAGACTGGCTACGCCAGTTCTGGTACCCAGATCTCCTCAGCCTCAGCTCCAGGCTCCCGAGGTAGCTTCCAGCTCGCCCGGACCTGCTCTCAGTCAATCAGGGGAAGGTGTTCCATCCGGACCTTCAATCCCTGCACCTGATGGCCTGGTTCCTGAGCGGCTAGAGTTCCAGGCCTTGGGTCTTTCCGACGAGGTCCTCAGTGTTGTTGAGGCGTCCCATAAGGAGTCGACCAGGAAATGCTATGCTTTCAAATGGAAGAGATTTTCCATTTGGTGTCAGGGCAAGGGCTTGGACCCTTCCTCCTGTTCTTTGGCAAGCATTTTGGACTATTTATGGTCCCTTTCTAGTCAAGGGCTTAGGTCGACGACCCTAAAGGTGCACCTGGCAGCCATCTCTGCTTACCGGGCGCGGGCCGGGAGCAGTCGGTGGCGCAGGAGAAGGTGGTCTGGCGCTTTTTCAAAGGCCTTGATCACATTTCCCCTCCGGTGCGAGAACCTCCACCTCCGTGGGATTTACTGCTGGTACTGGCAAAGCTCATGGGCAAGCCATTCGAACCAATGCACAGGTGTGAACTCTCTCACCTGTCGTGGAAGACCGCTTCTTGGTGGCTATCACGTCAGCCAGAAGGATGGAGAACTCCAGGCGCTCTGCATTGAGTCTCCTTACCTGGTCTTCCACAGGGACAAGGTTGTCCTCTTCCACCGAAATTCCTTCCGAAGGTGGTGTCGGAGTTTCACCTTAACCAGGTGTTGACTCTGCAGTGTTCTACCCCAGTCACACCTTGGAGGCCGAATACAGGCTCCATACTTTGGACCCTAGAAGGGCGCTCGCTTATTATAAGGAGCGCACGGCTGAAATTCGGGGAGAGGTTCGCCAGCTGTTTGTCACCTACGCTGAAGCCGCACCTGGCAGACCTGCAGCCAAGCGGACGATAGGCAGGTGGGTCACCTCCTGCATAGACTCTCTACAGTGTTGGCGGGCATGGAGCCTCCCAGAGGATAAGAGCTCATTCTACCCGTCATACTGCTGCATCGGTGGCTGCTTCCAGGGCGTCCCTATCCAGGAAATCTGTAGGGCTGCTACCTGGAAGTCAGCACACACCTTATTACCCATTACCACATCGACCTTGAGTCACGCCCGGGATGCTGGTTTTGGGGCCTCAGTTCTCAGTCTTTATTCCCTAAGTGGGGTGCGCTTGCCTCCCTCCTCCCGGAGAACTGCTAGGAGTCTGCCAATAAGTGTGGATGAACAACATATCCATGTCCCTAGAAATACAGGTTACTCACCTGTAACAGGAGTTCTAGGAATGGTATATGTTGTTCATCCACCCGACCTCCCGGCTTCGGCGCACAACCTGAGCTTCCAGCGGGCCAGATCTGGCGTCATGGGGCGGAGCTGAGAGTTTTACCACCCGGGTGGGTGGGAGGAGCCAGCTTGAAGACCTTCCGGCAAGATTTAAAGCGGCAAGGAACCTGCCAATAAGTGTGGATGAACAACATATACCATTCCTAGAACTCCTGTTACAGGTGAGTAACCTGTATTTCCTGTACCACTGCCTGGCTGTGCTTCAAGGCCTTTTTTCCTAGTCCTATAGTCTCCAACCACCCAATCTGGTTCTTCTGTCAGAACTGATTGGGACTCATTCCATAGTTGTGGCCTGCTGCAAGAGATACCCTGGAAGTAAAATAGTACAGTTATGTAAGAACGTACTGTAACAGTAGATCTGCAAGAGGATCTCTTGCAGCAGGCCATGCCATCCCACCTTCCCCCATCCCTATTGGCCTTTGGGCTTTTCTACCTCTGTCTCGCTCTCTTTCTCTCCATTTTCTTTTCATAGCAGGAACCTCTGGCACTTCCTTGGTTCCCCAGCAGGAGATTTGCTTATGGTCTCCAGCGGGAGAACTGATGAGGATGCGGGGCCGCCCACGTTTATAGGGAAGGGATGACGTCAGCATGTGATGTCGTTGTGGGGGGCCCCCTTGTAGACTGCTAGCTAGAAAAGTTTCCATGCGTTCCTCGTGCCTGACGGCCATAGTTCCATAGGTGTGGCCTGCTACAAGAGACCTTCTTGAAGATCTACTGTTATGGTCAGTTCTTAAGTAACTGTACTTTTTCAGAAGTCAACATACTTCGGTTCCTAAAGAGACCAGTGTTCTAAAAGTCAGAGAGATTTGCTGATTTCCAGCAAATAAAATTCACAGTTGGCATCAGCAGAACTCCATTACATGAAATCCAACCCAAAATGTGAATTTCTGAGCTTTTCTGGTTTTTTTTCCTATTAAAAACATTGTCATTAAACTGGTATTTTTTTCCCTTATGCTTTATCTGTGCATGTTGCTTATTCCTATAATGAAGTTACAGTCCTCTTCTGATGACATAACCTGTTGCCTTGGAAATGATTTGCTTTTGCAAGCAAAGGATTATGACTTCAAAGCATGAAAAGTAGCAGGGACAGATTAAGTTCAAGGGGCAGACTGCTTGTTGTCATGTTACTGTCTTACCCAATAAAGAATGAAATATCCTGGAATTTAGTTGTTTTTCTAAATATTGTCAGATTTTAGTACTGCCACAGTCAGATGTCACTATTTTGCAAGACCTAGGATAATCACTTTAATAGAAAATATTACTGGTAAAAAAATGCCTTTTCTTTCAGAGAAAAAACAACAACATTTATTTACTTCCGTAATGACAAAATAGGATATCACCTGATTTTGTTTCCCATGTTTGAAGTCAAATATTCCCCCCCACCTTTTTTTTTACCTTATGTTTTAAAGTTCAGTTCTTCCAGAATAAAGTTAACTGAAGTCTGTAATTTGTCATTCTTAGGTTAAACTGGATCCGTTGTTTTTTTTTGTTGGTTTTTTTCGAAGTCTGTTTATCGCCCACACAGCTGAACTTTCTCCAGCGACCTACCTTACCACACACTCTACCTCCTTGTTGCTTGCTGATCCTTTCTCCGCTACTCCCTGGCACCGGACATCCCCCAGGTCTGCCCTCTGGGGAAGGGTCGGCCCCGCCCAGGACGCTCTTTCTGTCAGTATTGAGCCACCGGGCCGGAGAGGGGAGGTGAAGCAGAGAGGACCGGGCCGGACTACAGGAGTGTGGATTGCAGGGAAGGCGCCATCGCCTATCAGCTGTGGGGGATATTTTCTTAGTTATTTTGTTACGCCTTCCCTCTCCCTCCCCCAATGGAGCCCTGATGTGCAGTGACCCCAGGGAACATCTTGCTGTTGCTCCGCAGCCCTCTTCTTGAGCCCTGAAGTGTTGCGGTACCTCCGGTTCCACCAGAGGTCGCCGCGGTGCCGGGCATCATCCCTGGAACCCCGAGGAAGGAGAGCAGTCCTCCGGATGCTCAATTCTTCCCTTCCCCTGTTGATCGCCGGCGATCCTGGCTCGTTCCCCAACCCGGGTCATCGGTGTGGCGTGAGGTGTGGCGTCCAGTGCCTCAACCCTCAGCGCCACCGGGCTGGCCAACTGGATCCATTGTAAAAGCCTTTTTTTTTTTTTGTTCTGGTGAAGCTGTCACAATCAGTTGCACACGGGGATTTACATACCCACAATGCCTTGCACTGAGTTTGAGGCTTTAGGGTACATGCTTGTAGTCTGAAGAGATGCACAGAAACCAACAACGTGTTTCCTTTTGCATCCCTTTATAACCTAACAGCCCTACTATTTGATTATTTCCCTTCTATATCGATTATCCTCTTCATTTTTACAGGTTAAGTTATTGTTACTGTGCCTTGTATATCTGTAAATTTTGTATATATCTCTTATTTATTTGATTGTACTAATGTTATGTTATTCTCATGTCTTTGTAAAAAACTTGTATCCTTCTTTGTATGACCACTCAGGTCCATCTTGTAAATGAGCTACGCTCAATGATGTTCGCCTGAATAAATAAAGATTTTGATTCATTGATTGATTGATTGATTAACAGGGGTGCTAGGAGGGCCTCTTATGGATATCAGTGCTGCCTCGTGTATTCTTTGGGCATTATAACTGCGAACCAAAGATGAGCAGTTCTGGTGTCCTAAGGACACAAGAGGTGACACTCTTACATCCATAAGAGGCCCTCCTAGCACCCCTATAAAGTTAGTAATAGATTCTGGGACATTATTTTTTTAATTACCTTATCTACTTAATTGTTTCTTTCTTTGTGGTGGTAGTGACAAGCCCATTACTAAGACATGATTAAGGAAATGAGAGTATCTCACATGCAAAACTGAAAGAAGTGCTATGATTGCTCAGAAGCATCACATGATGCTCCCATGATTTATAAGATGGCTGCTACACACTAGGGTTGCTTGGAATCGGCTGAACAGAATCAGATTCATCAAATTCTGATCTGATTTTTCAGATTTTAGATTTTCTTTTGGATTTGCAGTTTCAGAATCTTAAATCTTGAACTGAATCCTAAAATCAATTTTATATGGGCATTTAGGATTTCGAACCCGAAATCTGATTTTTAGGCCCTTTTAGACTTTCAAACAGAATTGGATTAGGATTTGTAAATTCCTAAAATCCTAAATCCTAAAATCGGATTGGAATCTGCCAATTCTGAGCATTCCTGCTACACACTGCTGTTCTTGCAGACTGCCTCTCACGTGTGCTGCTTGGGAATGTTCTAAATGCTTGAAGCCCTTATATTAAAGTAAGTCAGCATGTGCAGTTCAGTGTTACTGCCGAGATGCTGTGCAGTAAGGTAAAAAGAATGTACCACCTCAGTGAGGGTGATACAGACGCAGGAAAGGCATCCTTGCCCTAATAGCTGCTGTATAGATTATTGCCAGGAATTAGAAGAATCACCAGAATCTAACATCATTTGCAGTACCTTCAGGTATACAGACAGCCAAAGAGATTTGCTCACTCACTCATACTTAACCACTAGCCATATGAAAGTTGACAAGGTAAATGAAATCAAAATTGTCTGAAAACATTAGAAATGGATACATTTGTCCTCCGGCTCCCACTTCTTTTTTTTCCTGTTTCTCCCTCGAGTCATAACTTTATAAGGCGAAATTCAGGAAATGGGGTTAGAAATAATTGTATTTTATTTACTGAACTGTGAAAACATTAAGCATGTGTTCAAAGCATTGACTCAATGTTTTTTAAAACATGTTGTTTTGCTAAGAACTTTTACTTAACAGTGAGAATACAGGAAAGCTTTGACTTCAAAAGGAAAGGGAAATTCCAGTCTGATTGGAGTTTAGTTTTAAAACAAAAATGTTTAATTTTAGGTGACAGGTTCAAAGAGATTTACCCAGCCCCCCCATTGCTCAGTAGCCATGCTGGTGCTCGAGTTTGGAATGGGCTCAGGTGACTCTAGGGACTGGGGCAATGCTTCCAGTTAGGGAGGAGTGATGCCGAGTTCCACTTTCACAGAGACCTGTATGGTAAACGTGGGCGCTTGCTGCTCTGCATGGAGAAGCTTTGCCTGGGTGAGGCTGACAGAAGCATGGCACGGAACCACACAGGGAGGCGATAAGGTCACAGGGCAAAAAAAAAAGAGAGAAAAACCGTAGGCCTTCGGGATGACAGTTGACAGTACTGTTGGGCCCTGTGCCAGCGTGTCCTCGGGGGTGATTGGCAGGAGTAGCTACTGACAGGGCTGGAAGATTGCCAGAGGTAAGCCCGACTCAAGGAGTAGGTGGATGATCCTGTAGAGTAAATAACTATATGGGAAGAGGCTAGAAAAAAGCTAGTGCAGGCAACTTTCCTCAGCTGGACTACACTGATCTCATTTATATAAACAGTCCACAGTTCCACTTAATCTAAACTGGACATGCTTTATCACAGGAACTTTATTGGCAGAACTGGTCAGCATTCTAGAAAGCGTCATTGTTCCTTCTGTGCCCCTTTAAGCTGAATCCCTTTAAGCACTAGTAGGCTGAAAAGTTTGTACCTTTGGTCCTACAAAGATTGTCAAACACAACTTCCCCATGTGTATTACTGACCAGTTATGTGAACCTGTAGGTCAGTGGTTAGAGCACCGGGAAGGTATTCCGTTGGCCTTGGTTCAATTCCCAGTACGTCACATTATTTCTTTCTCACTACAATTTGTGATTTAAATAGCTTAGTAGTGGCTAACACTGCACCAAAAAACATAATTGTCATTGCGACTGCTCCTAGTTGCAGGATATGCAATACCAGAGAAAGGAATTGTGTCCAGGAACTCCAGGTTCAACCATGTTAGCCTGTAGCTCAGTGGTTAGAGCACTGGGACAGTATTCTGGGGGCCTGGGTTCAATTCCCAGTGGGTCACATTATTTCTTTCCCACTACAATTTGTGATTTTAAAAAAAGTGAGAAGTACATACAGTATGTGTTGAGTAGCTTATTTTTGTTATAGTTTAAAATACCCAGATTCTGTTCTCACTTTAGTAAAATAGCATCTGGTAGTAATGCTCCATCTCTTTGAAACAAGCTGCAGTGTTCTCTGAAACTGGGAGCTGAAGTAAGTTCTGTTTCTCTTTCACAGTGTTTTCACAATAGAAAGTTGCAGGTTGTCGTGTGATTTTTCTTGGGGGGAAAGTCGACAGTCCACACTTTTGGAGGAAGTCATCATAGTTTGTGTCCCCAAAATTATCTGTTGAAAATTATTGTATGTATTTTTGTGCCCCTTCCCCCCAAAAAAAGATTTGCTGGTCCATTTAGTTCAAAGTGTACATCTAAGTTACTCATTCATGGCTGAATGCTAGAACTGTTGGTAGCTACAAGTCTCAGCACGGGGATCAGATAAAGGAGTATTTTACTTCCACATGTGCATGCTTTCTGCCCACTTTCTGACTTTAAGAACGGGTTCCCCACCCTGCACATTTAAATTTTGTTTGGTATAGATGGATAAAATTAGCAACACCATGTGATGCTAACAACCAAGGCATCACATAGAGTTAGACGCAGTGAGCTGGGACAGAGTGAGAAGAGTTTCAGTTGTGTACACTTAATACAGAGACAGTGTCCAGAGTTCCTTGCTCACTGGCTGACCAAGAGGAATGTTTTGGTGTAACCTGGCAAATTGTTAAGAATGAGGTCACAGAACTGCTGTACTTAGCGGTGGGGAAGCACCATAGAGGCAGTATGGGTCAGTGAGACGTAGTGGCTGCAGGTGCCCAGTGGGTTTGAGACTTGGTTTTGGGAGGTGGAGGGGCTGAGACTGGTTTACATACTAACATACTAAAAGCCAGCAGAATAGGCCAAATGGTCTGTCTTATCTGCTCGAAAGCCAGCAACCTAATGGCTGCTCGCCTTACCATCCCCCCCAACCCCCAAGAGGGTCTTCATTTGTTTCAATTTCCCCTTGTACCTATCCCACCCTTTCTTGAAACCATCCACTGTACCCTCTTCCACCAGTCTCCCAGGCAGTGCATTCCACGGGTCCACCACCCTCTCAGTGAAAAAATGACTCTTACGCTCCCCCCATAATTTCCCCCCTCCAGCTTCCACTCATAGCCCCTGGTTTTTCCCCCTTCTTTAACCTAAACAGCTCCTTTGTTCCACTCCTGGTTATTCCCTTTACATACTTGAAAACCTCTATCATGTCTCCCCTCTCCCTCCTCTCCTCCAGTGAGTAAAGTCTAAGCTCTTCCAATCTCTCCTCATAAGGCCTCTCCTCCATGCCCTGAATCATCCTGGTTGCTCTCCTCTGAACCCTCTCCATGTTTACAGGTGTCATGTTTCTCCAAGTTTACATGTGTCATTACTGCCACTTAGATGAGAATACTGCCAGCTTGCAGAAGCTAGTGGTAATACTTCACAGAGTTTCAAAAATTATCTGGACCCACGAGTCTTGCATAGCTTATGAAACTGAGAAAGGTGCAGGACAGAAAAAGACCTGAACAGTCCAGCTGGTCTGTCCCAAGATCCCCTACTTGGAGATGCTCTCACCTTCATCCTCACTCCATCACCCCTTCCTCCTTGCCACGTCCTGTCTGATGACTCTTTTATATGTATCCCGCTGTTGTCTTTGCCTCCATAACCTTGTTAGGAAATGTGTTCCACCCATCCACCCACTACCCTTCCTGTGAAGTAATACTGCCTGTCTAATGTCCTTTGTGAACCTTCCTACCTCCAGATTGAGCACATGCTTCTGGTGGATGCACTGTTTCCTAATTTGAACAGGTTTGCTGTGTCCATGCTGTTGAACCCTTTCATGAACTTGAAAGTTTCTGTCATGTTCCCCTCTCCATTCTGCCCTTCAGCGAACACAAACTGAGACTTTTCAGTCTCTTATCATACAGCTTGCCCCGCTGACCACGGATCATCTTCATACCATTTGTTGTCTCTAATTGATCCATCTCTTTCCTTAGGTACAGGTCCCAGAACAGGACACAATATTTCAGATACAGTCTCACCAGTGATCTATACAGAAGCAATATCGACTCCCTTCTGCACTAGTAATCCCTCTCCCTATGCAGCACAGCATACTGGTACTCCTCCCATATATTTAAGTTCCCGTAAGGAAGCTCCAGTTAAGCGAAATGCGGTGACGTCTGGACTGTAGTCCCCCACCCTGTACACATTTCCTACCCTTTGTTGTGTAATTTTACCAGCAATGCACTTTTCTCGCACCTGTGGAAATTATGAATTACCTTGAGTCTTTGGTTGGGTCTGTGTGCATTTTACTGTGAGAGTGCTGTTGCGTTTGGCTCTGGTACCCTATTGCACTGAACAGCCTGCTTATGTTAGTGCTTATCGCCAGTCTCAGGTCCCTCTCTTCATCTGTACTTTACACCAATGCCCCTTTAATATAGTACACTGTTCCCAGATTCTCCCCTTACATCACGTTGCGCGTTTTGGCATGAAATTTCAGATGTGAAATATTGGAGCATTTCTCTAAGCTCCTCACATCCTGTCTCATAATTTTAATTCCAGAGCTTGTCCATCTAAATAAAGACTTATGCTTACCATAGTGGCTCAGGCAGACTTGCCAACAGTTTAATTTCCAAAGTGGTACACTGATGGCAGGGGTGGGGGCAGTATGATTTGAAACAGGTGGAGCTTACCTGAAAGTAGATGGAACAGGGGGGGAAGTAGACGCTGAAAGACCCTATAATAATTTCAATGCAAATAGTGTGCTACTGGAACTAAGTTTTATACTTTTGTTGACTCCAGCACTAAGGCAGGTATTTTGATCAGCGGGTGCAGTGGGATGGCAGCAATCGGTGAGATGGGGAATTGTCCCACAATATACTGTATGGTTGGCAGGTCTGTTCAGGCCCATATCTGTTCACTGCAAGCCAGAGGTAGCCATTTAAAATAGCATTTTACCCTACAAGTTACAGCACTTTTTTCTGCAGACCTTGATCCTATTAAACATTCCATATAAACTCATCATAAGTCTAATTATCCATGAGCTTAAATAGCTCACTGATTGGCTGCCGTGCTGGGCTGAAATCTCTTAGAAATGCCTGGCACGGCAGCCGCACAGTTGTTCGCGCGTACGGATTAAACTTACTACTTCTCACAGAAAACTTAAAAAAAAAAAAAAAAACCACTTAATCAGCATTTGTACAACAAAAGACCTACTAAAAAAAACTGCAAAATACAAAGACATGATACCGTGCCAAACATGGAAAACAATGAACAGACGCCACGCAGCAGCCTTCAAGACACACGGCAGTGTCACTGCGCCACCCAGAAATAAAAACAATAAAGAAAAAAAGCTCCAAAAAGGTAATTATTGCGATTAGACTTATAATCGCAATAATGACCTCAGAGTCATTAATTTCCTGTCAAACAACCGGCTGGGTGGGGCTGGTCTTGAGCTGCGCTTTGGGTCACCCCCTCAAGCCAGTCATTAATCTCCAGGAAATGACCAGCTGTTTGGTCATTATTGCTTAAATAACATACAGTGTAGTCTCATCTCCAGGGGAGGTTAGAATACCATGGTAATCATACTTTATGTACAGTATTACGTAGAATTCTGTGCTGTATAATATACTGCGGCTAAGCGTGCTTCCAGCACCTGACTTGTACCAAAGATTGTGTCATTTAGAGGTGTGTGAGCATGAGCCAATTACAGCGGCACCTGCTCACACACCTCCAAGTAATGCATAGCAAGAGTCAGGTGCTGGGAGTCAGCATATCTATACTGCATGAAACCAGGCAGCCATAGATAAAGGATTTTGTTTGTTGTATCCTATATTTTTCTTGTTTATGGTTGGTAGTGTTTAAAAAGTCTTATAAAATGGGTACTATGAATCCTGCATCCTGATTGGCTGAAACTTGTTCTTACCAATTGGATTGAGATAGCAAAACCAATGGGTAGGAAAAAATCCCAGTACCCATACTGCTCAATTACTACAAATGTCAGTGTTCAGCAGCTCAATGTTGCAATCCCAAATCCCGATTTTGCTTTTATCAGTACTACAACAGTACCTTGATGGTCCACTATGAACTAAAACTCCTGAAGCCAGTTTATTTCCAGTTCAAATCCACATGGTGAAACAACATCAGTTTCTAATTTAAAGGAAAAAAAAAAAACTTGTCAAGGGGGTTGGTCATGAACAGACAGTTCACACATAAAAGCGCACACACACTACACTGGCTTACACAACACAACTCAGGCTAGTGGCCTGTAGTGACAGCCATCTTCGGAGATACTGTTTCACACAAAACTAGTGATCTTTAAACATTTTCCAGTTTATTTCTTTAATCAGGAAAGCCTTGCTGGAATGCTGCATCCTGTTTACTCCACAATTCTGGGAAACAAAGCCGACAGCAGTAGCAGTCAAATGCAACCCATTTATAATGCATTAAACAAGTACAACTGGGCACCCTGATGGCCCAGCAACATTGCATTGCACTGTCTTACAGATGACTGACGTTTGGAAGTAGACGTTATTCACTCTACTGGGTGGCAGGCGGAGCTGTAGGCAGCTACCAAAAGGCAGTGCGCCTCAGCTGGAGAGGGCTAGTGTGGGTTCTGGCATAGCAGTGACCTCTGCAGTCGACCCAGGGAGTTTGCATATCCTGTGGGGGTCCATTGTCCATCCATGACATTGAGGCATTGTTCACACCAGAGGGGAGGATGGAGGATGTACGAGGGTGAAAGGGGAGAAAATCCCTGCCCTCTATATCACAGCACCATGCCTGAGCAGGGTATATCCCTAACCTACAGGGTATATGCCTTGTCAGACGACAGGGTTGGGGATAAAAATATATATTGAAAGAAAGAAGAAAAAACAAGTACAACAGTTATATGAATTGCACTCATACAAGCATAATGATGGACACTTACTATGAGGCCTTAAGTCCCAGGATTTGCTACACAAGTCTGATACCCTATGATAGTGCCTTCCAGTCAGCAGCAGTAGCTCTAAAATGAAATGTTTATTTATTTCATATGACTGTTTCTCCTCTGCCACTGTCTGTCCAATCTTCTGACCCAGGGGCGTACCCACTTGGAACACTTGAAGCCCCCTCTACTGCTAACTTCTCATCTCGCAGGTGGGTTTCCATGGTGCAGGGCCTGGGAGTGTCACCAGCTGTCACCTCGAAGGTGGGGTATTATTTTTTCCTTGTTTGTTTCTCCTGCCCACCTCCTCATAGCACCTGGTAATGGCCACGTGGATCCTGACTAAGCACAGATTATACCTAGGGAGCTGGCTCTGCAGCCTTTCACAGGTGTTACTGTGGCACCATAACCTGGCGCCAGTCCTCCACGGCTGGTAGCATTGCTGCATGGCAGAGCCACCCCAGGCCACCTGCAATTGGGTAGCCTAAGAAAGGCTTTATTTGACCAGAAGCACTGATACAAATATCAGATTGTATTAAAGGACACAGTTTGATCTCTGGGGAAGCAACAACACTTTTTGTTACTCGGTTTCTTTATTTGTTTCACACAGTTTGTTTACCCGGTTAAGATTACAGAGCATAAAAAAATCATGAGCCCCCCCCCCCCCCTTTTTTCCTATTCACAGTCTGTTGCAGTCTGCTGATAGTCCCTTAAGAACATGCTGTGACGTCATGTAATGGCTGTTTTTCAGATATTGCTGCACTTGGTGAAAAATAGCTGTTTTTATTGCCAGCTTCAGCAAATGCTTTCACTTACTTCAGCAGTTACGCCGCACTGGGTCTGTGTTGCTCTCGTACTGGTGAAGTGTGGGCATTCTTGCAAAAGATTACTTAACCTGTGGTCAGCAATACCAGGAATGCTCCATACCTGTGCCTGGAAATGTTGACTGACGACTCCTTTTCAGATTACAATCTTTATGTCTTTCTTTCTTCTGTTAATTGCAGTCGTTTCTAGGGACCCCAAAACAATGTCTAGGAGTACTTTTTCTGCAGCAGGTAGAGCTTTTGGATTACCGTGTTGGATAAGCCCACAGGTCAGAAGTTTAAGTGGAATCCAGCTTCTGGTTGTGATTATGTCTGCATGTGTACAGACAGAGCAGTTATTGGACCAGCACAGACAGTGTTCATGATTTTATGTGCTTCCACCTTATGGTGGGCGGGGATTTGCATGATGCCTGACCAGCTACTTCGCAGCATGCTAAAACAAGAAAATGGAGTCAGCTGAGTAATTGGTTCCTGGTATTGCTTCTGCTGCTGTTGGCAGGTTATGCCTGAGCCCCAACGTTGCGGGTAGAGGGCATTACATTGTCACTCAGGTACCTGCTCATCAGTAGTCTCATCTCAAGTTACCAGTGAGCAGACTCGTCTCAGACTTGGTGGGCATGTACAAACATAGGAAAGGAAGAAGACCAACGATCCGTCAGGTTTAATGCCCACCAACTCCATGACAACACCTTGCTTTTTCTTCAAGGGACTTATCTAGTTTAAGCCTGACTGTAGAAACAGTATTGACTGACGCCACTGGTTCCGGAAGCCTATTTCAAGTTTTTACTGCTTATTATGTGAAATAGTTCTTCCTGATATGTCTCATAAGTCGTCTTCCTTTAAAAACATTGAGTGTGTCCCTTTGTCCTTGCTTCCTTTGCACATCCTGAAGAGTTGCTTTTAGTCTGATGGTGTTGGCCCTATAAGATGTTTGAAAACTGTAATCATGTCACCCCTGGATCTCCTCTTTTCTATGGAGTACTGTCTCAATATCCAGTATTGGATACCGCTGCATATGTGTGTGTGAGTGTAGTTATTTATTTATTTTGTATTTAAAATTGTTTAACCAGGAAAACCGTGTGAGATTAAAATAGTAGTATTTCATTAATTCTAAATAGCCATTTCAGGGATCACCATACTAGACATGTAAAAATTTACAGGGGAGCGTAGGGGGAGAACATGTATAAATTACCAAAGGGGGCGATAGTAGAGGCATATAGACCACCAGAAAACTAGCATAGTGGAGCAATAGGGTATGCTACGCTAGTTGCGCTACTTAGGTTAGTAGGTATATTGTGATTTTTTTATTATTTTGCTTGAGTTGGTGTGTTCCTCTCCCCTAAACCTCCCATTTCAAATAAAAAAAAAAAAAACACGGGGGGTGCATAGCACACCCAGCTGAAACAGACTGATAAAAAAACATCTCTGCCACAGTACCCTAACTCTGTGTGGCATAGCTAGCATGGCGTACTGACTATGCTACTTACAGTGGTCTGTAGTCCTCCACCAATGCCCAAAAGGGCACAAAACAAGTAGCAGACACGAATAATGTACAAATTGTGCTAAACTGCAAAGATAGTAAAGTGTAGAGATGAAGTGCAATGGTTTTGTATGCCAGAATAAATACATAAATACTGTCCAAATACAGAGCTATAAAAGACAGGAGAATACATGTTTTAAGTAAAGATGGTGCATGACTTTCCTCTTGAATGCAAGTTTAAGAAGATAGTACATGACCTGCCTCTTGAAGGCTGCTAGGGAGGAAGACAGATTGGATATCAACGAGTAGGGTGTTCCATAGGGCAGGGGCCACCACAGCAGAAGCATAGTCCCCCAGAGATTTCAGACAAGACAGGGGACTCCAAGCAGCCCCTGCCCCTGTGACCTAGTGCTTCTGCCAGGGGAGTAGGGGCCAGGAGTGAGCCCTGAGATAGTGAGAGCCCCATCCTTGTAGGGCTTTATAGATTAGTAAAAGAACCCTGTAGTTAGTTCTCTAACAAGCAGCTAGTGCACGGAGCATAGTGATAGTGTTATGTTCTGACCTCCAACCAAAGGTCAGGAGCATTGCTGCCACATTCTGCACTAGTTACGGACATCAAATTTGTTCACAAGACAGGTCCCTTTTGAGGTCACTACAATAGTCTAAACCAGATGAGAAGAAAGCAAGAATTAATGTGTGCAGGTTGGCAAGCTCTAGAAAGGAGCACAGCCAGGCAGAGTTTTTTTTTTTCCTTCCATATAGGTTTTTTTTCTCCTGGAGCCCTGGCAGGTGGCTACAGCCCTCCTGATGGAGGGACTCTCTCTCCAGTTCCACCGCTCCTGCTGGGCCCTGGAAATTCCCCAGCGGCTTGCCCCTCCCCCCACAGCGGGGCCAGGAAGGAAGTTGCCAGCTTCTCCCCCCCAGAGACCCAATCCAGAAGCCGGGGACAGCCCTTGGGAGTTGTGGACCATCATGGAGCCTGCCAGGCTCCCTTTCCTCCATTTTCTTCCGTCCCCCCTCCCCTACCGATGCAAGGACGTTGGAACATGCCTTCTGGCTCGTACTGCCCTCCAGCCACTGCCAGAGGGCAGTCAACGAGTGGGGCAACAAGTCTCCCTCCCCTTGAGAGAGGAGAGCAGTCCCCCGGACACTCAGTCCTCTCTCCCCCTTGCCGACCCCCAGCGGCCCGGGCTCATTCTCGAACTTGGGTTGCTGGCGTGGTGTGAGGTGTAGCGACCAACGCTTCAATCTCCGGTGCCACTGGGCCAGCCCCAGCCAGGCAGAGTTTTTTGATTATAAAGGCAGCCCTTGACCGTTGCTGACACCTGGGAATGAAGTACCCACCTCTCATCCAGGACTGCTCCCAGACTGCGCACCACTTCAACAGCCGCAAGCTGAACTTCGTCAAGCACAGGTAACCTGAGGCAGTACTTCAGCATAGATAACTGTTGATCCAAGCCATTCAGCAACAAATATTTTCCTGGATTTAGTGCCAAGCAGTTGGAAGCCTTCCAGTTTCTGATGTCTGTTAGGCACTGTTCTAACTATAGCATGGACGAACTCCTCTCAGACACTAAGGACAGATGGAGCTGGGTGTCATCTATACCTTCTTATTTCCTCTCGCATCCCATAGTACAGTTAAGAGCAGAGGGAACCAGGCCAGTTGGCGCAGTGGTAGTGTTATCGCTCATGGCACTGGCGTCAAGGTTCGGAAGTGAGCCAAGGTCACTGGGCAGGGGACACCCTACTCCTGAAGGGCATACTGTCGCAGTCTCCACCTCAGTACTCTCACCTGGGCAAACACAGGTTGCAGTGCAGCAGAGGTACTGCAGTGGGCAGGGAGGGCACTGACCAGGGTCTGCCCTGCCTCGCTATGCCTGTTTATGTACTTGTCTCCCCCAGCACGCCAACATCCTCAGGAGCTGGGAAGACAAAACCAAAAAAGATCACAGCAATGCAGCAGGATGATGAAGCACACTCAGGCCATGGACAGCACTAACATGCACTAAAAGGGCAAAAGTTGCATCCTGCCCAAAACTGACCCCTCTTTCCTTTGTCAGTGGGTCCAAATTGATGCATCTCCTGTATAACAATGTCTAAAGAAAGGGAACGTGAACTGTTCAAAATCTGCCACTGATAATGTTTTAAATCAGTAGGTTCCTCTTTAGACCCACATTTTTTACACCAGTGGGTCCAATTTGACCCATGTTTTAAACCCCCCCTGCACTGTCGCTGACTCAGGCCCTGGACCGAATGTCCTGCCACTCTACTCTGACAGCCCTCATAGGAGGGCAAACACCATGCTTGGTGTAGCCAACCAGGTAAGACATGCTGGGTGGGGGAGCCAGGGAGTTGAAAGGAAGTAAGAGTGGTGAAAAGTCGAGTATAGGTCTGGGTGGTACCCATTGGAAAGAGGTAATGCTGAGAGATAAGGGCACAAACAATAAATAAATAAAAAGGCAAGAGAAGGCACACATGGCATGTACAAAATACCAATCCCATTATAAACGCCTTCATGTAGCAGTTAGGACTAAAACTCAGCTATAAATAGTATATGAGTAGTAAGTAAGGGTACCATGTGATATTAAACTGTCACAGGGAAGGTACAGATCTTAAAGAAAAAAGTGTGCTGTACTAGAGGAGCAAACGGTCAAAGTTCACATTTCCTGCATTTGTTTGAGCATTGTGCACCCGATGACTGTCTGTGAAGAGGTTACATTTCTATATTGACTATGGTTTCAGCGCCACATTTCCATCAGCTCTTTTGAAACTCATTAGATGCCTCCTTCAGGGGTAAAAGTATTGTGAATCCAAGTGATATTGACATTTGAGCTTCAATATTTTTAGGTTAAAAGTTTGCATTTGAGTTTTCTGCAGTACTAGATCAACTGTAATACAATTGTTTTCTAACAGTAAATCTATACTTCGCTTTTCATGTGTAAAAACAATTACATGTTATGCATAAGCGCAAGAATAAGAAAGAGAAAAAAAGAACATGCCAATATTACCATAGAATATGAAGTCTGATGTCCCCATTGTTACTAACAGTTGGAGGCTTCCTTATTAGCGTTCAAAGTAATAAAGCCTAACAGTCTAGAAGCTGCAGAAGCAGCAAGACAGTGGACTCCTGTGGCGTGAAAAGTCCATCACATTTTTAGAAGCTATCTTCATGTAGCTGAAAGGTACATCTGAGTCCAAATATGTAAATACAGCAAAGTATCAGGTCTCATGGAGAAACATTCAAACTGGTTATAACTTTTTAAGGCTAACAAAAGTTGTTACGAATATAGTTAAAACTGGCAGTAAGCCACAGAGAAACCTTGAGAGCTGGGTAACATGACAGTGGAGTGCAGTGAGTACCTGGTAGCACGTTGTCTGACTGGTAATGCATTCCTTCAGGCATGAAAGAGTACGGAAAAGGGGAGGTGGTACACTCATATATGTAACTTTTAATCTTCAGACCAAAGAGCACCCCTTTCACATAATTACTAATCAATGTAATTTTACATCAGTTGACATTGTGTTAGGGACAGGGAAATGCCTAACAATTAGTACCATGATATACCTGCCCTCTGGTTTGAATGAAGCTAGTTTAGAAACTCTCTCTGCTTTTAAAAAAATCATTGCCTGTTAACCGTGAATGAATACTAGTTGGAGATTTTAATATTAATTTTGGAGGGGGTGGGATGAGACACTGTCTTTGGCACAGGACTTATTTCAAGAAATTGGGGGCCAACAATTGAGTAATGAAGTTACTAGACCAAATTATAAAACTGGAAATGGTACAGTGTTGGATTGGCTGGTGGTCATTCACTCATCGAGGGTAGTTAACTTTGGGGTACTCCCTGATGTGTTGAGTGACCACTCCCCAATCTTTTGTGATTAGTCTGCTAAGAGAACTGGTCTACCGCCGGTGTAAATTTACACCAGAAATCTTAATCCACTTATTATTGATCATCTGAAATCTGCTTTTGCTGAAGTTTACTGGTCTTTTCTGGAGTCAGTTTCTGATTTAAATGTAGCCCTGGGCAAGTTTTACTGTTTATTTAATAGTATCTGCAACCAGATTATACCCAAGAAAAAAATGTGACTCAGAGCTTCTAAAAAGGAATGGGTTACCTCTGACATAATAAATTTGATGAAAAGGAAAGATAAGGTTTGGAAAACGTATGGGGCTACTAGGGACCCACAGCTGTTAATTGATTTACGATTGTTATGAAATAAATGTAAAACTGAAGTAAGGTTAGCCAAATCTGAATTTTACAGAAAAAAAACCAATCTGATGATTTTGGTAATCCCAGGAAGATCTGGACTACTCTTAACTCCCTTTTGGGGCGGAAGTGTAAGTCAGATAGTTCTACTTTAAAGAATGAACAAACATTGGTTAGTAACTCAAAGCTAATTGCTGATATGTTTAATGCCTGTTTTGGTAACCCAGAGAAATTTAGGCCAGAGTCTAGTCTGGAGCTGCCTGAACTGAATAGTAGGAATTTAGAGGGGGCTATTTATCCTAAATTTTATTTTCTTATTATTTGTCCAAATACCATAGTGGACTATGATAAGAAATTTAATCCGTGGCTTAATATTGGTTTTGATGGATTGGATTTACAGATTGGTCATTACTGAATTGGTGAAAGCAATATCTTTACTTTTTAATTATTCTTTAAGATTTGGCACATTTCCTGATAAATGGAAAGTGGTTATTGTTAAACCAATCCATAAGGGCGACAGTAGGGTTGTGGTATCTAATTATCAACCCATTTCTCTATTTGGCACCCTCATCAAAAATCTTAGAAAGAATATTTGATCAGGTGTCCACCTTTCTGGAGGAATGTAATATCACCAATGCGCAACATGGGTTCAGGGCCTCTCACAGCATGTCAACAGCCTTGGTGAGGTTTGCTAGTAGTATTCATTGTGGCATTAATAAGGGTCACTGTGTTGTGGCTATCTTCGTTGACCTCACCAAGGCTTTCAGTCTGGCTGACCACAGATTATTATCTGAGGCTTTAAAAGAGTGTCAGTTCTCATCAAATGTTATAAAACAGTTTTCAGATTATCTTTCTGGGAGATCTCAAATTACTTTAGTTGGCGGTTGTTCATCGGGTTTTCTTCCTCTTAGATGTGGAGTTCTGCAGGGGTTCATTTTAGGATCCCTTCTTTTTTCCTTGTTCCTTAATTCTGTCCCTACCGCATGTAATAGGACCGAGGTCAATTTGTATGCTGATGATACAGTTATATTAAGCCCCAACCCTGATGTGAGGAAAGCTGTTAATGATGTTCAAGTAGTAGATCTTGACTCATTTCAATCTTGACTCCTGACCAATAAGATGGTCTTGAATACTAAAAAACTAAATTTATGATTTTCTCAAGGCCAAGAACTGTAAGGGACTTCAGTTTGTTGGTTTATGATCTCAGAGGTGAACCACTTGAACAAGTTAATCGTTTTAAGTATCTTGGTGTTTATATTGATGAAAATCTATCATTTGAACAGCATATAAAACACGTTGTTAATACAATACATCAGAGACTAGGTACCTTATTTAGAATAAAGAATTTTTTTGACCCCTGAATCTAGGACTGTGTTGGCACACAGTTGTCTCCTTTCTGTTGTGGACTATGGTCCTACAGTTTATTCTGCATCTAATGAGTGTGCCCTTTCCAAATTACAGGTAGCTTACAATGGCATCTGTAGATTTATAACCAAATACCTATCCAGACGCACCCACTATTATGTCCTTTATGCTTCCTCTGGTTGCTTTTCTTTAGAGAATAGGTGTAAAGTTTAATCTGGCTGTCCTAATGCAAAAAAAAAAAACATCCTCGGGTCTTCTTCCACCTTCAATTTCTAGGTTGTTTAAAAGTAATGAAAATGTACGTGATACTAGATCTGTTCCCTACAGGCAATATATTGTTCCATGTTTTAAAAAGTCGCAAAGCCAAAAATCTCTTCTTTACAGGGCTCCATTATATTATAATACGTTACCAACTACAATTAAGAACTCCACCACTGTACATTCTTTTAAAGTTCTAAACAAGGACTGGCTAAACTCTAGAACTGCTTGTACGTGTTATGATTTATAATGATTATACTGTTGTATTTATTTGTATTGTTCTTCTGTATTATGTTATATTGTTTTATATAGACGTATCGCTAATGAAAACAGACAGTTATGCCCATTGGCTCACAAGTATAAAAAAAAAAAATAAATGAAATGGAATGAAAATGAAGAAGTTTTGGCAGTAGTTTACTATGATCTAGAAAAGTTTTTGCTGATTTCAGAACCCTTAGGAAATAGTACATATCCTTTGATCTGGACACCACATAGAGTTGACAACCTCATGCTCTTCAGCTGTAATTGAAGGAGCTTGTCAACCCTCGAGAGCCACCATCCCCAATATGACAGTGCAGGAGAAAACAAGCAACAAAGCAGGCTTCTCTCTGCAGTCCTGTCAAACTTTGTATCGACACTGTTCAGAGTACTTCCTGCCATACACATTTAGTTGTAGTCCTACACTATAAATGTCTTGTCTCCAGATCCATAACAACAGCATAAAAACATTACTGTAAATAGTCTTAATACCCCCATCCTTCAAACTCTTGCTTTGGGACGTCACCTCATGTGCTTGCTTCTGCAATAAACCCTCCATTTTTTTTCCCCTGCCTCTTTTATATTACTTCCTTCCCCACCCCCTAGAGTTAACCCTGCCCTTAAAGAGGACAGAATATCTTTTCTAATTGGTAGCTGTTTATAAAGTTCTTATTCTCAAAAATTATTAGCATTCCCCCAAATTATCCATATATAACTACACATGAATAACAAGTGATGAGAAAATATTTTGCATTGTTTTGTTTCATGGGCAGCATTCTGTTACAGTTCTCTTCATGGAACCAGAAATTTGGAGTTTTAATATTATGGTTTGTGCACAGAACTCTAAGCCTAGTTCTGACAGGTCAGCAGTTCATAATCAGTATTCTGTACACAAAGTTTGAAAACTCCAAATTATTGGTTCCATGAAGAGAACTGTAACAGAATGCTGCCCATAAAAACAAAATAATGCAAAATACAGTTTTTCACATCACTTTTTATTCAGCTACAGTTTAGTTTAGTTTATTGTTCTAGGAATTATTACCTTTGAGCCAAGGCTCTTTTGCAAAGGTTCCACGTCAAATTAAGTACAAACGAAAAGGTTACATTGAGTGGCACAACAAAGTACGTTGTGGTAATAAAAAAGAAAACACAGACAGTCAAGTATCAAAGACATTTGTGCAAGGACAGATAAATACCAAATGAACACTTTTCACCAATAAGAAATCAAGTGAGGAGGGGGAAAAGTCAAGTTAGGGAAGTGTAAAAGACAGAGCAGGTGAGAGAAAAGGTGGGAGGAGCAGACCATAGCAAGAGAAAAGGATCCTCTAACAAGCCTTTGTCAAGTAAATATGGTAGTTAAATATGGATCATTTAGGGGAATGCAGTAATTTCTGAGAATAAGAGATGTATAAACAGCTTCCAATTAGCACAAATTTCGTGTCCCCTTTAAGTTGCCCTGTGTGCTCTATAGTGCGATAGAGAACTATTGTACTAACCACTCAGTGTTTACCTCACCACCACCACCACGCAGGCACAACCTCCTTTGTCCAACGGTATTCTCCTTTATTGACTTGCCTTGTAGTAGCATGCCCATCTCCTGCAGTTATTGTGCCCCCTCTTGGCATGGTTTATTTTATTAATGCTGTATTTCTCATTTATGCAATATATATACAAAAGAATTGTTTAGTCTTTTATTGTATATCCCATTTAGCGCTATGTATGGTATTAATGTTTCAGATTTCCTGTTTGCTACTGTAGCGACTGATTAGTATCTTGTTAGTAACACCTTGTATTATTGTATCCCCCAATTCTATTATCTCACTACTCACCGGGTTGCACCTGGAAATGAGTCGTGGTCCAGTATGCCTTCTTGGGTAACAAAGTGTAATTTGTCTGTCAATGTGGATATTATTTATTTAGTTAGTTTTTGTTGACCAGGTAAGTGCACTAGACAAATCCTGCCTATTTTCAGGCACGACCCGGGGGAAGGGGATACAGATGAATGCCAACTGACCTTGAACCAGATTAAGCTGTTGGTGGTATTTTTTTAGTGAATGAGGGAAATTTGGCCAGGACACCGGGGAAATTCCCCTGCTCTTTTCGATAAGTGCCATGGGATCTTTAACATCCATCTGAACTACCACCAATCCAGGCAGATGGGACCTCGGTTTAACGTCTCTTCGGAAAGATGGCACCTCAGAAGTGCAGCACCCCTCTCATGCTGCACTACAGTGTCAGTACTGGGATATTAACCCAAGTGCCAGATGTGGGAACTGAACCCACTGCCCTCTGATCTCCCGGCCTCAGAGGCGAGTGTGCTACCTACTGAGCCACTGACACTAATTACTCTGTAGTCCTCTTTCCTGGAAGCAAACTCACAGCACAGTTTGGTGGCACTTTGTTATTGTTATAGTCACTGCTCTTTCTTATTCAGTGTATGTCTGTATTTATGTTTAATGTTTTTTGTTTAACTTGCCATGTGAAAAGAGACAGACGTGCTCATTATGCCTGCAAGTCTAAAAAAAAAAAAAAATTAATTAGTCTATAGTGTTACAGTACATAGACCTATAGTGCTGGCCCCCGGCCACTCGGTGCCCCCCTGCAGGTGCAACCTCATTTGTCTGGATTTAGTCTCATTTAATACCCTGCTACCAGTTGGCTGCAGAAAGTCTAGTGGTTGATTTTGGGATTTATGTTTATACTTCAACTTTTGATTTTAATGTGTGCAGGCTTAGAGTTTTGTATGCTTCTATTTACAGATTTATTTTAAATGTGGGTCGTGCCTGAAAATAGGCATATTATCGTCTACTGCACCTACCCGGTAAACAATTCTTGCATGTTGCATTCATATCTTAATTGATACTTTTTTTTACAGTTCTTGGTTCCATGTTTCGGTTTACCGGTTGTCATTATGCTATTTGTGCTAATGCTCAATCTTTGTTGAAAATTCCATTTAGGAAAATTATGTTTGGGCAAAAATCTTTTGGTTTTCGTGCCTCTAAGAGGTGGAATACATTACCCAGTGATATTAGGAATGCTGGTTCATATCTGCTTTAATGAATGTGAATTTACGTGTTATAATTGTATTTCATTTATGTTCTGTTGTTCTTTGTTTGTATCCATCTGGGTTACCCATAAAAATGGGCATTTGTGCCCTTAGGTTTTTACCTGGTTAACAGAAATGATACAAATACATTTTCCACTGTTTCCCCATTGTCTACTGGTTTCCCAGCTAGATATGTTTTGCCAGAGCAGGACATGTTACAGCTTTGAAGGATTATAGAGGGAATGTGAAATGTCCAAGTCATGGAGTGTGGCTCAGACTGAGGGAGGCAGTATAGCGCAGTGGTTTAAGGCTCTGAGCTGCAAATCTGGTGACATCCAGCAGACCAGACCTGGGTTTGAATCCCACAGCTTCCACTTGCATACTGTGTGACCCTGAGCAAGTCACTTAACTTCCCTGTGCTCCCAGGTCGCTCCTGTAAAAAAGCTTTCAGCTTAGTGTACTACTACTGGTTAAACAACTAAAAATTAAAAAAATAATAAGCAAACACAATAAGAAACAACTTCGGAAATAAAAGAATTGAATACTTCTAAAATCTTTGCACTGCTCCTGTGTTACATTGCTCAGGTAGAGAAAAATATAGAATAGTGTCCCAGATGCCAAAGTTGACTATCCTATGTCTGCAGAAGGCCATAGAGTTTAATTTGGGTTCCTGCACCCCACCAGTAACAATGAGTGGAGTACAAGGTGGCTCTGTGTTATTTTGTCTTTTCTGAGGGTAATTCTGTATTTCCTTAGGATTAGTATCAGGGTATCTATATGTAACAGTACCTGGCTGCAAGTAGTAGGTTGGGGATCTTCCTCCCTCTCTGGGGCTCCTGCTAATTGAGAAGCCATGAATATTGCCATATTTTCATACCCCCTTAGGAGCACGCAGGAGCTCCAAGCTTATTCTCTTTCACCACTCCCATGATTGCAGTGAGGGTCTTAAACTTCCATTTTATTACTTAGTTTCAGATATTGAAATACAGTATGCTTTCACACAGGGCAGTATGCAGTTCAAATATGAGTAAGCCCACATATATGCATCCTTTAATTGTGATATGCAGAACTGGCCTTCCTGTATACTGGAATTAATAGGAGATGGGATTAAAGAAAACCTAGCAAGCTCCACAGTTACAATGCATCCGAAAATGCCAGCCTCTTCAGTGGCTGTTGGTGTTATAGAAAGGGAGAATGCACAGGGAGAAAACACAGATACTATTAACTGTGTTTAAATCATAACACATAACTTTTAACATAGGGATATTTGGCCCCATATGTAAACACCATCCTCCCAAATCACAGCATATTTATTTGAAAATTGGTGACTGGGAAAGGCACACTGAGCCAATGGTCATTTTGAGGTGTGACCCCGGGGAAGAGGATAGGGGAGGCAAATACGTATCACGGACACAGTACACAGTTAACACAATTACGTAGCATTGACACAGTTCACAGTTATAGTAAAGTGGAACAGAGTACATGACTTAAAACAGGAGTGAGAGCAATAAGAGCAAGCAGCAACAATCTGGCATTTCAGCTACACCTACATGAGGGTAGGAGGCAAATGTAAGTGGGGCAGTCAGGTGCAGGGAAAATGGGAGCGGAGGGAGGGAAGGAGTTTCAGCTGGTACCTGAGGGAAATAAGGGAGGTAGTGAAATGGAAGGAGGATGGGAGTAGGTTCCAGAGTGATGGGAGATGATGGGAAAAGCTGATTTGCCATTCCTCATCCCCACGCCGCTGCTTGGCAAAGTGCTAGGATCCCTAGAGTGGAGGGAGCAGAAGGCAGAGGGGATGAGGTGAGGCGAGGTAAGAGGGAAGGGACCCAAACCAGTACTTGGATATGAATAAGGCACAGTGGATCTGGTGATGTGAACATATAGGAAGAATACATAAGGAGGAGTAGAGTGAGCAATGGTGGGTATGAGAGAGGAAGTTGGTAGCAAAATGATAGAAGGATTTGCAGATTTTGTCCAGTCTAGCCAGGAAGGTGAAGGGAGCTTTGCCATAGACCACACCTGCATTGTCAAAGACCGGGAGTACCATTTTGGTTACAAGCTCACAGTGCACCTGTGGAGACAGACCGTCTTTATTGTGGTACAAGACACTAAGTTTAGGGCAGTGCATGGCATGGGTGGCATCAATTTGCATATCCTAGAAAAACACTGACAACAAATAGTGAGAAGTAATTAACTTCAAACCTGCATAACTGGGAACGTATAGTCTCAACAGGTACTCACCCTAAAACAGGGAGATAAACTCTCACCGCACTCAATTCATGTTACCACTGTGCATCTGCAAAGTAAGAAAAAAAGGAAAACCCTGGCATAATTGAGCTCAAGTGGGAGAAACTGCATACCCTAATGGATATAACAGATAATGGGGAGTGAATTATGGGACTACCAATGTACTGTCTTGTTTAAACTTAGAAACGTAAGAATCTAGTTTTAACCTAAACTCTGTAATACTAGAACATGAAACTGTATGGGGGGAAGAGGAGTACATTTTGTGTGGTTAATGTATAATGTCACAGTGTAGTATTGTAATGTGATGTGACTGATTAAAAAGAAAAATTCAATAAAGCATAATACTAAAAAAAAAAAAAAAAAAAGACACGGCTCTAACCAGGCTCACAGCCATGTGGTCGGCACCATTTTAAAAATGTTACAGAAAAGAGAGAGCTCCCACTAGTGTGAGCAGGAATAAGCTCAGTGCTGTTTAAATGCAAAACTCACTAAAATACATATTTGTTCAAAGGATAAATAGTTGTTGTTCCTACAAAATACCTAAAGTTCAAAGCCTTACTGCTAGTGCACTGAGTGTCTGCGTGAATGGTACAGCAACGATGTCAGCAGTTTTCGGCACAAAGCCCAGTAGTTTATTGAAAGTTGAAGTCGACCTTCCTCTGTATGATAATTAATGGTCTCCAGTGCCACACCTGTCTGAGCAGCAAACTTAGTCTCTGTCTTTGTAACCTAGCTCCAACAGTTTATAGTAGGACTGTCCAAGCCTACTGTGGTGTGTTCGTGGTCACTCTCTGGTTCACTCTAGAAGTCTGTTTTAGGGAGTGCAGCTCGAACTGCTCAGATATTGCAAATGTTCCAATGTCCATGTTTTGAAGTAGGACAGCCAGTCAGGGCCCTTTACTCCCTCTGGGACCCCAACCAATCAACACATTTCCTGCCCTTGTTTCATTTTCCAAGGCTTCCATGTGGCCCCACAGCTGTGTGTTCTCCTGTGTGAGTGCAGCTCTGGAGGCCATTACCATGGTGGAGTGTTTATCTGTGTCTGTTACATTGACAGATGGCTCATTCAGCAGGGCATCATGGGCTTCAAGCCAGATCAGAGTTTGTTCCGTCTTAGAGTCCATGGCTCGTATGGACTCCAGCAAGGTTTGTCATGGCAGCTCTTCAGATGAGAGTGGGTTGCCAGCTCCGGCACTACCTGTGGCCTTGGTCTTTTGAACAGGCACTGCTTTAGAAGTTCCAGCCTGCTGTACTTTCAGGCCAGTCACTCTGAAAAAGGTATGAATATGCTTTATTGAAGGTAGGAACACAGCTCTTCAGGTAAAATGACCCAGTATACACTTAAAAGGAGCAATTTAAGGATTAGCTGGATTCAGAGGGACAGCACACGTGAATCACATCCTACCTGGAAGATGGCTGTCTGGCAGCCCTGCAGTTAGGGTCTTGTTAGCCATTGCCGTGGTATCCTTTATCTCTGCAGCTACTGTTTCCTCTTTTGTTTCCAGAATGGAGACCGAAGAATGGAAGACTTATGCTTTAAGATCAAGGTATCACACGGTCTGCAGAACACAGGAGATATCAAGCAGTTACTCTGGGTGCAAACTAGGAAAACAGTGCTGCAGCTCCAAAAATTTGGTACATTGAAAACAAAAACAGGTGTGCAAAAAAGACAAGAGGTACTGAAATAAAAATGCTATAAAGTGCATTTAATGAAATTGGGTGCAAAAATACAAAAAACACACTCACTCCCCAGGGCTTCGGATCACACTGATCCTTCCTCAAGGGGGGCATCTATATTTCAGTACCTGTTGTCTTTTTTTGTGCACCTGTTTTTGATCTTCCTGTAGAACAGCCTTGATTCATGGTTTTAGGTTAAGGCTTTCTGGATCCAATGTCCCCATCTGTTGACCTGTCCAGGCTACAGCCACTTGTGTGGTTTATGTTTTTGCTGTTTCAGAGGTTGACATCTATTTCTGCACTTGAGAACTTAGTTTTTTAACTTGGTTTATGTTGGGAGAGGCACTGCCCCCCATACCTCCCATTTAATAAGAAAACGTTAAAAGGGGGTTGTAGGGGGTGTATCCCCCAACATAATCAAATTTAAATCAAAGTACCAATGGTACTGAGTGGTGCCAAGGCATGGAACTGTCATTTGTGTATAGTAAAAGGCAGATATACTGTACATGTTAAACAGCATACACACAGAGGCTGCACAATATACATGCATGCATGCATGCAAGTTAATAAACAAGCAAACCCCACACAATACACAAACCTGGAACTTAACCTGATCAGTTCCTGCGCTAGGGCTGCTGGAGTTGGCATGGTCATTTCCCAATTTGAAGTAATGTTTTCAAGTTTCATTCAGACCTCAAAAGTCTCAGATGGAACTTTTCAAGTTATCAGCAATGTTGAACTTCAAAACTTGCTGAAACTCTGTCACTGACATCAGCAATGACATCTAACAATTTCTGTCATACTACAGAAATTGTAGTGAGAACTAAAATAATGTCCCACACTGGGGTTGAACTTGGGCCCCTACCCACTGCTGCCTGGTAGCCTTTAGCTGTTCTGTAGTACAAAGTTTTCTCAACAGGAAATGCATATTGTGGCAGAGGACATTTAGCACTGAGTGCAGCTCTCACCCCCCCCCCCCCCCACACACAGCTGCAGTGGATTTAGTAATGAGCCTGTCAGTCAGTTTGAAGTAATGTTTCTAAGTTGCATTCAAACCTCAAAGTCTCAACTGGAAATGTTCAAGTTATCAGCAATATAGAATTTCACATCTTGCTAAAACTCTTATTACTAACGTCAGCAATGACATCAAACAATTTCTTTCATAGGACAGTAGCTGAATAGGAAAGAAGAAGATGTCCCATACTGAGGATCAAACCTAGATCCCACTACCCACTACTGTTTAGTAGTCTGTAGCTTTGCTACTGTACTAAAGCTAATTCACAGGAAAAACAAAAAGCTATGGCAAAGGATATCTAACACTGAGTGCACCCCACTAACAGCTGCAGGGGATTTAGTAATGCACCGTCTGTCAGTTTGAATTAATTTTTCCCAAGCTGCGTTCAAACCTGGATGTCTCAGCAGAAACCTTTCAAGCTATCAGTAATATAAAACTTAAGACTTTGGTGAAACTCTATTGCTAACATCAGCAAGGGCATCTCACAGTTTCTGTATAACTACATAAATTGTTGTGAGAAAGAAAAAAAAGTCCTGCACTGGATATCTAACCTAGGCTTGTGTAGGTCTGAAACTCTATGCCAGGACCTAAAAGCCCTATCATTGACATCATTAATGACATCATGCAGTCAAATCACAAAGGGGGTGACCCCCCTCCTCCCATGGAAACTACCACCCTATCTCTCTCCTCCCTTCCCACGCTAAACTGCAAGAAAAGCTAGTTTACTCTAGACTTTTTGACTACCTCACCTCTTCCAGCTTCCTTTCACCCTTTCAGTCTGGCTTCTGGAAGTATCATTGCCTCATCTTGTCCCTGCTGTGTGTCACTGACTTCATCCTCTCTGGGATGGATCAGGGGCATATCACAACTGCCATTTTCATCAATCTGGCCAAAGCATTTGACTCGGTGTCTCACTCTCTCCTCCTGGATAAGCTGAGCTCAGCTGGCCTCTCGGCACCCGCTGTTAACTGATTCCATTCCTACCTAATGGGACACCAGCAGCCGGTTCAGATCAGAGGCATGTTTTCACCTCACTTTCCCATCCAGGCTGGGATTCTGCATGGTTCTATCCAAGGCTCCAACCTGTTCTCAATTTTTCTGAATAACCTCTCTCTATCTGTGTCAGCTTGCATATACTAACATACTAAAATGCCAGCAGAATAGGCCTAACGGTCTTTCGCGTCTGCTCATTTGTTCAGCCCCCACCCTGTGAGCTGACCCTGCTGTCCCCCTCGCCTCTCTGGCTTCTCCCTTCCCAGTCCCGGATATTCTCACTGCACTGGACTTTGCTACCAGAACCCTTCCCCTGTACCTGTCCCACCCCCTCTTGAACCCCTCCACCGTCTCTGCCTCCACCAGCCCCCCGGGCAGTGCATTCCATGGCTTCACCACCCTCTCAGTGAAGTAGCACCTCCTCCTTTCTCTCCTGAATCATCCCCCCCCCTCCAGCATCCACCTGTACCCTCTAGTTGCCCCGTCCTTCCTTGAACACCCTGACTGCTCCTCCCTTATTTAACCCCTTCATGTACCTGAAGACCTCTGTCATGTCCCCCGGTCCCTTCTCTCTTCCAATGTGTACATGTTTAACTCTTCGAGCCTCTCCCCATAGGTCCTGCCCCCCAAGCCCCAGATCATTTTGGTTGCCCTCCTCTGGACCCTCTCCAGGGGTTCAATATCCCTGTTTAAGTGTGGCCTCCAAAACTGCATGCAGTACTTGAGGTGCGGCCTCACCAAGTAGTTATACAGAGGGAGTATCACTTCCCTCCTTCTGGAGGTGATCCCCCTAGCGATGAATCCCAGCATCCTGTTGGCCTTGGCCGCTGCCCTCCTACAAGTCTCCGAGTTGTTCATCTTGACATTTACCACCACCCCCAGGTCCCTCTGAACCATTGAGACTTGCAGCACCCCCGGTGTACACTTGGCCTGGGTTTCTGACTCCCAGGTGCAGTACCTTGCATTTCCTTACATTGAACCTCAGTTTCCATTTTCTAGACCACCTTTCCAGAGCCTCCAGTTCCCCCTGTAGGGCCACCCTCCTCTCCTCCCCATTCACCACCGCCCCCAGTTTTGAGTCATCTGCAAAGAGACATATACACATGTACACAGATGATCATCATCTTCACCTCCAGTCCCTGTACATCCTCAGTGGAACACCTGCTCCAACAGTATTTCAGCAATGTCTTGCACTGGTTCCACTCCAACCATCTCAAAGTCAACACTAAAGAAAACTATGTCTGTGATCTTTGGCACAAGCTAAAAATTTGCCGGGTTCTTCACTCCCTGTCTTCACCACGTTGGATGGCTCCCCTCTTGAAGCAGTGTCATCTTTCAAGTACCTCGACATGTGGCTCAACAGTAAGCTTGACTTGTTAACCCACATTGATGCTATCCATGCATAACTCTGCCCTAAGTGTGGTGCCTTGTACCATAACAAAGACATGAGCTGGTCACCAAAATGGTGCTCCGAGTCTTTGACTGTGCAGATGTGGTCTATGGCCCCCTCCACATCCCTAGCCAGACTGGACACTCTTTGCAATCGAGCATCCGACGACAGCTCTCCTCTCCTCTCCTGGGGCATGGGAGGGATGCATCTCCCAGTGCTAGCGACTCCCTGCAGAGGCAGGGATCACTGCACTTGGGAGCGCTAACGAAGGCAGGGGAAGCGCCATGGGCAGACATCCTTGCTGATGTGTGCAGGAGCACACACACCAGCGCTAGACGTCACTGTAGGCGCCAGGACACTGGGAGGGGGGGCAACAGAACACGGGAAAACACAGCTCTGCGGGTAGGCAATGGCACTTGTCCCCATGCCCACCACGAATCCCACCACCCGTCCTTCCAGTTCCTCTACCGAGACCTCACCTGCGGCTAGCCGGAACTTAGGCGCTCAAGAGATGGGGTTAAGCCGGGGTACTAGCTGCAGGGGAGGAGTTCAGGATGGGGGACCTCAGACGAGGCAGCATCAGGCCAGGATGCCTGAGACAGGCCCGCAGGTTGCGACCGGAGGGAAAAATAGTTGAAACCCCCTCAAAAAAAAAAACAGTAAAACAGTTCATACAGGATACAAGCAGCACTGAATCAGCAACAAATCAGGTTATGCAAAGAACTATGGCATCGTTGTTAAAAGTGAGCCTTTCCTGCATGTTCTGTCTGCTGAAAAGTAGAAATGTGGAGCTCTGTTACCTCAATGGGAGCTCCACCACAATGTTTACAGATTTTTTTCTATTAGCACCTAGAGATGGGGATGGGATCGTAATTTGCCCCGAGGGGCTGGCAGCATGATCCCTTTCCACTTCCTGACTCTATGATCTGCCACTGCATTCCAACGTTTTGTGACGTCTCAATATGGAGAGTATGAGGGTGCACTCCATACACTTGAATGAAGCGTCTTTTTCAAAGCTGATTTCCCAGTTTCAAATTGGGTTTTGGTAGGCTCTTGTTAGATGAACCCTAGCATCAATTGGTACCAAAACCTGATTTGAAATCAGCTTTGAAAAAGACTCTCCAGTCAAGTGTATAGAGCGTGCCCCTGTGCTCTCTCTGTAGAGATGTCCAGGGCTGCAGTTATGCATTTTGGGGCCCCAGACAAGTCACTTGAAATGGGCCCCAGTTTCCCAAGCCAGCTAATGCCAGGGGTAATGCCAGCTCCTCAGGTGGGTACCTCCTGAGCTCGGGGCCCCGGACAACTTCCCCACTATCCCCCCATTACTGTGGCCCTGGAGATGTCACAAAATGTCAGCATGCATAGGCGGATCACAGAGTCAAAAAGTGGAAAGGAATAATGCAGCCAGCCCCTTGGGGCAAATTGTGATCCCTTGCCTTCCTTTGGGGGCTAATACAAAATGTTTTAAACTTTGTGGTGGAGTTCCCATTGAGGTAAGAGAGTGCTATATTTCTACTTTTTAGCACCAAGAAAGGTGCTGTTTAAGTGTTGCAGCATTCAATGCTTCACAGAATGAGATATTAGGCAGTGTCATCAGCGATCAGTAGATTCCATGAGTCACTCAGGACACTGAATTGCAGGAGCCCTGACATTTGACTGTTATGCAGTAAGCAAACATCTTTGCCATCAAACAAACTCCACTTTAAAATAACACATGGCATCACATTACAAGTTGTTGCCTGTTATGTTGCATTCCAATTCATTTTTGAAATTATTTTTTCGTCCCCCAAACACCATCTACCTCATACAGCAACCACTCAGCCCCATCACTTGCCTCTGTCTTCCTTACTTACACAATGGCTGCCTCCTCCTGGTAAGATCTTTCAGGATTCCATATTTGGTGGCAGAGGACATTTCTTCTGCTGAGTGGCCCATCGGCATGGGGACCAAGCATTCCAAGCACCATCCCGTCAGGCTGGACTGCATTTTCTCCTGTTTCTTCCAGGCATGAGACTCCAACTGAATAAGCCTATTATGTACACGCAGTGGGCCTGTCCGCCATGCCAGAAGCTTACGCCTCTTCCTGCCCCATACAGACCCTGCCTGTGGGCCCCCTGGTGGTGCCTGTGCAGGAGGGATCAGGCATCCTTCCACTTAGAGGAGATGTGCGTCCTATGGGGTGCTCAAATCTCCTCCTCCTGCAAGCCTTCCAACGTCCAGAACTTGTTCCAGAACCTGGGTTGTAGGCATCACAAGTGGCATGCCTACCGTGGCATCGACGGGCCAGCTGTTGTGTTCTCATTCTTATATGTTGTATAAGCATTAATGAGTTAGGTATTTATTTATGTAGTTTTTGTTAACAAGGTGGGTGAACTAGACAATAAATGTCTCTTTTCAAGCATGACCTGGAAGAGTACAAAATAACCAGTAGGTCAAGAAGATTGTAACATACAATAAGTAAGTAGCGACATAATACAACATAGCAAAACGCACAACATATTACATAGAAACATAGAATTTGACGGCAGATAAGGACCGCTTGGCCAACCCAGTCTGCCCATTTCCCTACCTGATGGATAAGTTGCAGATCCTAGTTAACCAGCAGCCTACTTCTTCCTACCCCCACCCCCTAGAATTGCCTTATGACTGTCCCATGTATGCTTGAATTCCACCACTATTTTTGACTCCACAACCTCCTCTGGAAGGCTGTTCCATACATCCACAACCCTCTCTGTGAAAAAATACTTCCTTAAATTACCTCTGAGGCCACCCCCTTCTATCTTCAAATTGTGCCCCCTTGTTCTTGCACACCTCTTTTTTTGAAAGATGCTACCCTCTTGGACTTTGTTGATTCCCTTGAGGTACTTGAAAGTTTCTATCATGTCCCCCCCTCCCTCCTTTCCTTGAGCTATACATATTAAGCTCCTTAAGTCTCTCTTCATATGTCTTCGGTGCAGACCCTGCACCATTTGAGTGCCCTCCTCTGGACAGCTTCCATCCTGTCCATGTCTTTTGGAGATTGGGTCTCCAGAACTGCACGAGTACTCCAGATATGGTCTCACCAGCTGTCTGTACAGAGGGATAATAACTTCTTGTTTTCTACTGGTGATGCCTCTCCTATGCATCCCAATATTCCCCAGCCCTCCTTGCTGCCCTCTCATTGCTTGCCCACCTTTAGGTCATCTGATATGACTACCCCAGGTCCCTTTCCATTTTGTTGTTGTTAGTATCTCACCCCCATTGTGTACTCTTCCCTGGGTTTTGTTTCCCAGGTGCATTACCTACACTTCTTAGCACTGAATCTAAGCTGCCATACATTTGACCATTCCTCTAACCTTGCCAAGTCCCTTCTCATTCTTTCCACCCCACCTTGTGCATCAACTCTGTTGCAGATCTTTGTGTCATCTGCAAAGAGACATACTTTTCCTTCCAGTCCCTCTGCAGTGTCGCCTACAGGCAATAGGCAGCATTATACAATGGGGTATGAAAATCCTGTAACCTCATTGGTCAAAACACATCACGTGACTGTGGTATATTCTGTAATAATCCTCGACTGAGAAATAGCATTTATAAAAACATACTTAAACACATTTAAAATTTATTTTACACATGGGTCCATTGTATAATCGCAATAAGGCACTCAGGGTGTGTGGATTGTTAGGTTCCACTTCTTGTGTGGTTAAGTTCTTTCGGCTGTGCATGACGCACCACACAGGCGTCGGTAATCTCATCAACTCCACCCTGGAGTGCCTTATTGCTAAATAAATGGAAAGAGGCAAAATATAATGCTAGCAGAAGACAGTATAATAGGATTATATTATACTATACTATTACAATGTAATATAACTAGGCTTGGCAGTATTAAATTTAAATCGGTAAATGTCAATAAATGTCGATTTCACTGTACACACAAACCGATGAAAAAAATTTACATTGATAATCTAAATGTACAGATAGGCAAAGTAAGTTCTATTGCTATTTTGATATGTGATGATAATTTGTATTTTATCAGTTTGTAAATCCTCAGTGTTTACTGTCATTAACTGCAACTGTGAAAATTAAATAGATACAAATCAAAATAAATGCTTAAACCCCATAATTTCGTGCAACTGTGAAAATTTAAATTGATAAAACTTGGGGGGTTAAAAATAAAAATCAATATTTTCCATTGAAATGATAAAAAATAAAATCGAATTCTGCCAACCCTGAATATAACATAACAATGGGCACGTTCATTAAAATGCCACCAACAGCTTAATCTGGTTCAATGTCAGTTGGTTTGCATCTGTATCCCCCACACAGGACAAGGCTAAAAATAGGCAGTATTGTCTAGCCCTACTTTCTTGGTCAACAAAAACTAAATAAAAAAATAAAACGAAGCAAGGTAGCAGCAAAAGTACTAAACAGAAACAAGGAATCAAAGTACAGTGATGCACAGGATATAGATTAATTACTGGCATGAGTTTCAGGTACAACTATAGTCCTTTGTAGACAGCAGATAATCACTGAACTGAAGTCTCAATAGTTTGTGAATGGATGTGGTTCGCAGCTCCATGCAGAGAATATTCCAGAAATGAGGCGCGAGAGAGGAGAAGGCTTGCTGCCCAAAGTTGGTGAAAATTTTGGGAACACAAAAAAAATCTGTATAATGAGCCTAGAATGACAGTGGAACAATTTAACCAAGGAGCAAGGTACCTAAGACCGGAGTATTTTATCTGTAAAGCAGCCAAGCGTAAAGGAACACTTATTAGCGGGAGACAGCCAACACAAACCAGTATTCAGCAAATAGTGGTGGGTGAAGCGATAAGCAACAAGAGCAAAACAACATCATTACTGTACACCATGTCGATTAGATGGCTTCCTTTTGGAGGTTTTAAAATAGGCCGGTAAACCATACTGCAAGTAGAAAGATGCCACGGGCAATCACTGGACGGGCTTTGGAAGTAGGAGTACGCTGAGTTTGTAGGCAAGGCCCAGCCAGAGGGCGACTGATTTGCAGACAGCATTAATATGATAAATAAAGTCAAGTGAGGGGTCCAAGGTGACACGCAGATATGTAAAGGGGTACTGTCAACCCCCTTAGGCCTCCGATTGTCCCTAGTTTAAAAAACTTGTTTTATGATTGGTAACATTCTGTAGAGATTGTTGTTTTGTAGCTGGTTGTTTCATTCTGATTCCTTTTTTCTTTAAAAAGTGAAAAACTGGCTGCCCACCACAGTGATGTTACCACAAAGATGTGTTTGTGTACATTCCTTGATCAACTTTCAAAGCATCTCTCCCGGACTGGGGAACACCCCCACATTATCTAGCCACTCGAGGAGACTATTGTTACATGAGTGGCTGCACTGTTTGGGATGTTCGTAATGTTCAAGAAGTATACAATAAAGTTAGATCAAGGATTTGAAATAAACAAAAGTCTGGTATAGTTACATCATTACCATGCACTTCAGTTGTACTGAGAAAAGAAGTAGATAAAACAACAGGTATCGTCAGTGAATTTAAGAGAGGGTTAGCAATCATAAAATGTTAGTTTTTCAACTAGAAATAATATGATGCAAAAAAGGGTTGACGGTGTCACTTCAAAAGAGTAATACAGTTTAATGCATGGAATCATCAATGCATTAGACTTTTAACACCTCAGAGCATGTACACAGTTTCTGGCTACAGCCAAATGTCATGGATTTGGTTTTATTGGAATTGAGGACCAATTTATTAGGTGTAAGCCAAGCCTGGACATTAAGGAAATCAGAGTTTAGCTGGCAGTTTACGTCAGAGATGTTTTTCAAATTGTAAATATAGTACTGGGTCACCTGCATAAAACAAAGAGGAACAAGCATCAGCGATATGAGGGAGATCATTAATAAAGAGAGAGAAGTGCAAGGGACCAAGAATTAAGCCTCGAGGGACACCAGGTTAGATGGCAGCCAAATAATCATGGGAGCGGTCAGTTTTCACATGCAGGGACCTATTTGTTAAGGAACTTTTCAAACACAAAAAAGTTCCAGGACTTAGTCCAGATAATCCACGGGAAATGCAGTATTTTAAATTCAGTCCTTGTCTGTGCTGCCTTTCCCGATGTGTTTCAGCAAAACAAATTCTTTCCGGGGGGGGCGGCAAAAGAAATTCACACTAGTAGACAGATCTTTTTCCTTTCCCAATTTCTTGTTCTTTTATTTTATTTTTCAGGCCCAGATCCTTTATGTTTCACCAACAAATATTGGCTTCCTCAGGAGGTGCCTTTACAAAATCTTTAAAGACATAAATATTTGTATAAATATCCTGTCTACATATGTAACCCCATGCTGGTATGCCATTTGTATCTGACAGCAGTACCAGGTGGGCTGGGTTTGGGGAGGAATAGGTCACTTGGCACAAAGGCTAGGTTTGGCTACTCTGCACAGAGGCACCCAGGTAACTCCGAACACAGGAAGCAATAAATGTAATGTCAAATACCAGAAGTGGGATTCTAAAGTGTGGCTTTTATTCACATCCAAACAGAATAAACAAAGCATAGATGGACCGCCACGGGGCTACACTCCAGCTAATGCAGATTAAAAGAGACCAGAACACATCCTTATCACTTTAGCCCTCAGGCTGTACCACGCACTGGGAACACAGCCCAGACTTGTACGCTGCTTTGGGTTACACAGCCCGAATTTGCACACTGTTCTGGGTTTTCCCTGGCTCGGCTCCCTTGCCAGCCACTTGGACACCTTCCATACTTCATGGAAACATTTTCTGGTGGTTCCCTAAACCACCTAAGAGCACCACGGCTCCATCAGGGAATCTTCCTTTCAATCCCACGTCTGGGTGCTTTCCTCAGGCACTGGCCAAGTACCTGAGAGAAAGCCAAAGTTGTCTCAGAGCAAATCCGTAGAGGTGAATTTGGTTACTACTGATGGGGTCTCCCACCTCTCACTCTCACAGTTCATACCCAGCCATTTCTCTGGACAGTAAACACCTCATCCTTTAGCACTTTGCTGTGTAGATTCTTGCTAAATGTATTTCACATTCCATCCACTTACATTGCTTCCCATTTGTACTGGACTTGAACATACTTATATGTGGCTTTGTCCATTACTCTAGACCCCCCACAAAGTTAAGCAGTCCAATCCCCACTTTCTTTCTTTGTTTCCATTTTGTGCTGGCCTTGAACATGCTTATAAGTGGCATTGTCCATTACTCTAGACCCCCCACTGAGTTAAGCAGTCCAATCCCCACATCTTCCAGCTGTACTTGGCTGTCTTTTCCTGACCCCACAGTAACAGTCCCTTTAGTTTCCTTCTGTTCAGGTGAAAACACTTGGCCCTTTATTAGAGCGAACTCACCCTTTGGTTGTAGGTGCCCCACAGGCGTTTCCTCCACAAGGAATCTTCCTCTCAGAGCTTCTGGTGCCTCAGCAGAACTTGAACAGGCAGCTTCTTTCCCTTAGCCGGACCCAGGAGGGTTGCCCCTGGAAAACAGGCAAACACCTCCCCCCCCAATCCCCTCAGGGATGGGGCTACTGAACAATTGAAAGCGGTCTCCACCACTTCAATTACCCGTTCCTGTGTTGCTCTTCAGGTGGAAACACACACCTTACCAAAAGTAGCTCTTGGGGTGGGAAGGGGAAACTGTTTAACCAGGAAAGGCACACTAAACTGAAGCTTGTTTCCAGGCGCGACCTGGGAGCACAAAGAAGTTAAGTGACTTGCTCTGGGTCACACAGTATGTAAGTGGAAGCTGTGGGATTCAAACCCAGGTCTGGTCTTCTGGATGTCACCAGATTTGCAGCTCAGAGCCTTAGACCACTGCGCTATACTGCCTCTTAAACAGAGCTCAAAGCTCTGAGAGCCTGCACACACACTGCTGCACTACAGTCTCTCTCTAAGACTGCACACAGACTAGCTTCAAATTCCCCAGCGTTCTACTCTAACCTCCAACTGCAACATTCCAGTGTGGCTTATGCAGCCGCGACAGTTCTAAAATGATGTCATCTTTCAGTCTCAGCTGAGACTGAAAACAGAGTGAGACAGTGTGAAATCCATTTAACTGGAGTTTCACAAGCTGCCTTCCTTGCCTACCACTAGGTCTTACTGGGATTCTAGTAGCCCCGGGTAACAGGGGGTTACACATAAAACTATCAATTAATGTACACAATTTCTTTTTACTCAGCAATGTAGGCCACTCACATATCTGTTAGCGCTCCAAATAATTATTTCCTTTGGATAATCTGTTTCCATGACATATCCTGAAACCAAATAAATAAGCTTACGCCATAACCATTCAAATATTTCACATAACCATCACCAGTGTTAACTGATCAACACCTTTCAATTTTATATTTGTAATCTTTTTCAAAAACATAACATATGTTCCTAAGCACACATCCTAAATAAATATCTAATTAGTTTTACATAATTTCAATTGATGTTATATGTCTCCATCTATTTTACCTGCTCAGTTCTTATTTCCGCGTTCATTTGTTTTCATTGCTTTTGTAAGCCCCATTTTTCGGTTACTCTGAAAAAGTTAAGTAAACATACCACAAATCCTTCAGAATTTGTTTTCACCTTTAAAACATCATTTCATTCATTATCTTTCATGGCATATCTTAAACTGCCATTTAGCAAACAGTATCAAAAAGGAGATGCCGTTTGGCAAGTAATAGTAAAATACAGTATAGTGTGTTTAGATAGAATGCAGGAGACAGAATCCTGAATGCTTGAGACATTAGTAAAGGTTTAATAAAGAACTGTAAATCTGAACAATTAATGCAGGCATGGGTATGTGCAATATGATAACAGGATGGGAAATATACGTGTAATGAAATATATGAGACAGTAATCATATGAACAAATTAAAAAATGGGCAGTGCTGCAGTTTAAGATATGCCATGAAAGATAATGAATGAAATGATGTTTTAAAGGTGAAAACAAATTCTGAAGGATTTGTAGTACAGTATGTTTACTTAACTTTTTCAGAGTAACCAAAAAATGGGGCTTACAAAAGCAATGAAAACAAATGAACGCGGAAATAAGAACTGAGCAGGTAAAATAGATGGAGACATATAACAGTTGAAATTATGTAAAACTAATGAGATATTTATTTAGGATGTGTGATTAGGAACATATGTTATGTTTTGGAAAAAGATTAAAAATATAAAATTGAAGGCGTTGATCAGTTAACTTTGGTGATGGTTATGTGAAATATTTGAATGGTTATGGTGTAAGCTTATTTGTAACATGCCATAAAAAAGAAAAATGAAATGAAGCAGTCAGATAGGTGCAAACAAACCAGGTGGTACAGTAGAAACCATGGTCTAATACCATAGTAGATCATGGTTAGCATCGGGAGCACGCGAATGAAAGAGTTCGACAATGGTTGGGGGGGGGCTACATAACACCGGTCACGAGCAAGGGAAAGAAATGGTGAAAACCGTGCAGGATAGCAAAGCCTCTGCTTGTTTGCGTCCTAAAGTGCAGCACCCACCCAGCCACCGAACATTGCAGAGTTATAGACTAAGTGTAGGGAATAGTAATAAATTAAAGAGGCGGATAGCTGTGCTAGACAGTGGCAAAGACACCCGAGCGGAAAGCCGATGAGCCGGCGTGATTTGTACACCCACCGTAATGGAACAGAAGCAGTGCAGTAATCAGAATAATGTTACTCTCACCTGCGTGTGAACGAAAACAGCTGTGAGCTGCAGAGAAATGTTCCTGTAGTTGGAGGTATAGCACCGTGAGTATCTGAGAACGCAAATCTGCAGAGATACTCACAGTGCAACAGGAGAAAGCAGCACAGACAGCTCGGAACGAAGGTGAAACAGAAACCAACAGAGACATGGAAAAGAATTAGGTACATTGAGGAGAATTCTGCATATTTTAGCCACCTCGTATATATAAAAACAGCAACACATCAGTATCGTGAAAGATATCAAATCGTCAAGGTGCATGCCCACGTTTTGAACTGCACAGAACGGTATACAGAGATTAGTGAAAGGTAGAAAACTGATGTTTTAACAGCAGTTTCTTCTTAATATAAGTAATATTTAATAATAATAATACATATGAAGGTTGGACATCGTTTGCCATGTTACAAGCGGATTAAGCCACGAGAAAGGATGGGTCTACTATGGAATTAATCCATGGTTGGTTGGTTGGACCCACTGGCGGTGGGTCCAACCAACCAACCATGGATTAATTCCACAGTAGACCCATCCTTTCTCGTGGCTTAATCCTTACTTCTTTATTTAGTTTCAGGGTATGTTATGGAAACAGATTATCCAAAGGAAATAAATATTTGGAGTGCTAACAGATATGTGAGTGGCCTACATTGCTGAGTAAAAAGAAATTGTGTACATTAATTGATAGTTTTATGTAGACAGGATATTTATACATATATTTCTGTTTTTAAAGGTTTTGTAAAGGCACCTCCTGAGGAAGCCAATATTTGTTGGTGAAACGTAGGGATCTGGGCCTGAAAAATAAAATAAAAGAACAAGAAATTGGAAAAGGAAAAAGATCTGTCTACTAGTGTGAATTTCTTTTACGACCCCTCCCCACTTGTGGAAGGAATCTGTTTTAAGGAACTTTTCAACCAGGATAAAGTGAAAAGAAATAGCTTAGTGGTTTGGAGCTTGGAAAGAAGCAAGGTATACTCAACCAGTCAGACGCCTTCGATCTACATATAGTGCTCCAAACAACATGCTTCTCTCCATGCCGAATAATATTTTATTGGTCAATTTGTTTTACCAAAGCAGTATCAGTACCAAGCCCTTCCTTAAAGCCGTGTTGAGCCGGGGGACAGAATTTTGTGTAAGAGTGAGTAAGTTGGACAGAAACCTGCTTTTCAAGAAGTTTGCTGAGGACAGATTAAATAGCAATAGGTCAATAGTTATCCACAGATTTAGGATCACTCATTTTAAACACAGGCACCACCTTAGCAAATTGCCAGATGTTGGGGATAGAGGCTGTGGTAAGGGATAGGTTGACAGTGTGAGCAGTGGTTGGGGCAGAGCAGGACCAGCAAGCATAAAGAATCTGCTCCAGCCCATCAAAACAAGGACTATTTCTTGAAGAGACAAAGATAAAGAAAAGACAAGGGGGGGCACAATTTTTAGGTGAAATGGGGGATGATCAGGTATAGCAGTAGCAGTAGGAGGGTGGGGACTAACCTGATTCAAATTTAGTAGCTGAGAAATGTCTGAAATAGCTCAGAAACTTATTCGTTGAAAGCACTGGCAATGGTAACTGGATTACTACAGTTTACACCACCTGTATTTAAATCAGAAACCGAAGAATTACAGTTGGCACCAAGAAAACCTTTGATCTGATTCCAGAATTTACACAGGTCACCAGCAGTGGCCAAGAGAAGATGTTTATAGTAAACACTTTTACTGGAGCTAGTGGCTTTCTTAGAGACAGACCCCAGTTTGCGGTATTCCACCCAGTTAGTGTGCGGGTGGAGGCCTTGTACCAGAGTCCGTATTTATCCCTAATTTTCACTGTTAAGTCTCTTGGAGATTGATACCGTTATCCCTTCCTAGTCATAGAGCTATGCCTCGCCTGAATTTTGGAAAACTTATCAATAAAGTAGGGCAGCAGTTGGCTCAGTGGAAGGTCATTGGGCTTCTGTGCTGGCAACCCAGATTTGGAAATGAGGCCAGGGCTGAGGGAAGCACAAGCCAGCCAGGGAGGGAGACAACCGGGCTTTTGTGCAGCAGTGGCTCCTAGAAACATAGAAGCATAGTCATTGTCAACAAAAAAGGATCTCTTGGCCCACCTAGCCCACCCAGATATTCCCTACCTATATCTTCTCCACAGACCCTACTTGGTCTCCAGCTGCCCTTCCCCCTCCCTGCCTATTTACCGGTATTGCCCTATGCCTATCCCCATACATGCTTGAAACCCGCCACTGTTTTCACTCCCACTTCCTCAGCTGACAGACTGTTCCAGGCATCCACTACTCTTTCAGTAAAGTAGTACTTCCTCACATCACTCTTATCACCCCCTCCCCTAGTTGTGAGCCAGAGAGCCTGCTTCCTTGCTGGGGGTGGCATTAGCTCAGTGTATGCTGCTGCAGCCCAGGCTACAAAAGGCACCAGCCAATGTCACGTGAAAGGAGGTGGGAGGCACTGGGGAACAGGTGGAAAACGGAAAATATTATGTGCCTTGAGACGTCTGAATGATGGTCATCGGCTCCTTGATCTCCACTTGCTGGATGATGGGGGGAGCAGGAGACTGGGCTGAGGACAGACAGGGATTGTGAGCATGATAGTCTGAAGGGCCAAAAATCTTGGTTAAAACATAAAGTAGGACAAGACAGTGGCAACATTAGAGGTATGAAAAAGAGGGGACCAATCTGTGTTAATTAGGTGAGCTGTGAAGGTGTAAGGGCTCACTTTAGAGAAGTCCCTAAACTGAATAATCCTAGGGGACAATTTAGGGAAGGAGGTTTTCCAGACACAGTGGGTCGGCAAGTAGTCACTGACGGAGTCCAGAAACACACCTGCAGAATGAATCCTATCCCTTCTGTTGGCCAGAATTAGATATTACCTCATATTATGAGGTATTTCCTGTTATCACATTGTACTGTAACTGTAAGGTATTGTTTTATCATGTATTATAATAAGGGTCTGAGAAATGGAGTTTTCTGATTGGTTGTAAACATTCTAACAGCCTTATGTTAATCTTTTATTAACATCCATGTAGAGCTTAATCTTATGCTGAAGAAGGTTTAACACTATTTAAAAACATGTTTTTATTATAATAGCAATAAGGCACTCCCAGGGGTTATGTTAATGGTCAGTTAATCACCCTCTAGGGGCATGTGGCACTCGGCTATGCCTCGTGCCACGTTACACCCCTAGAAGGTGATTAACAAACCATTAACATAACCCCGGTCATGCCTTATTGCTTAAGTGATACAATTATACTGTACTGTATTTTATTGCAGTACAACAGTATACTGTACTGCGATATAACATATTGTGATTCCCAATAAATGTACTTATATTTTCTTGGAGACCTAGGTTTATGTAAGGGGTCTGGCTGCCAGTAGAGGCTGTCAGCAGGCTGAACATACTGCTCAGGGGTCACACAGTGCCTCCAGAGAGGATCTGCAGCCTCTGCCCTTATTGGTTCAGAGGGACAGGAGAGCTAAGTGAAACAGAACACTCCTCTAGCCCCTCCTCCTTAGTCCATGGGGCTTATTTGTGTGTGTGGGGGGGGGGTGTCAAGTGATCGACTCATTCCCAGCCTCTGTTGTGTTCACGTTACACTCAGGACCCTGTTGCTTTCCCTGGCTGCTACCTGTTTGATATGAAACTTCTACTTTGGTCTGCTTCAGTGGGAGATTGAGGGGTTTGGGGTAGCATGCTGGGCTGTTCAGATTGCAAATTGAGTGTGCCAGGCATGAGGAGTTACCTTGTAGCCGAGGTAGAGGGTCTAGGGAAAGGAAGAGAAGAGTGACTGGTGCAGGTTCATTGGGCATTTAACAGGGGATAAAGACTGAATAAAAAAAATATACATTTTGTATGTCTGAGATCATATTTCATCAAGGCATAAAGCAAAAAGTTGTTTATGATGTTCCTGCTCTATGAATATGGGTGAAGCAATTTTTGTGAAGACGTGCATATCCCACTTTTCAGAAGTCTGCTTTTGAGTGTCGGAGACAGGGGAGGACTTCAACTTTGGATCTTTCTGTCTGCGGGTGGGGAGCTCCTATCTCAGCATGATTGCCTTCTGGTGGCCCAGAGAGAGGTAGTCATGTGAGCAGGACTGCATGGTGCCTTGGCCCATGTCATTGTACCCTGCTAGTGATGCTACGTGTGTCATCTTGCCTGCTACATAAAGGTGTCTGGCTTCCGATCCCAGGGTCAGCACTATGAAGGTCGTGTTGGTTGATAGGCATGACCAGTTACCCCAAGCTTTTGGGTGGCCATGGCATAGGCCATGCCCTAGTAAGTGGAGTAGGAGTGCTCAGACCTATGTGTTCCTAGTCTCCCCTCTGTTGGTATAGAGTATTTCAACCAGTTCCCACTTGGGCTGGTCAGTTACATCCAGAGGGGGTGTCCAGGAGGAAAAAATGGAGGGATCGGGGGGGGGGTTATCTGGGGCCAGTGGTATCTGCTCCAGAGGTGAAGAGAAGAGCTTGTGGGCAGGCTGAAGAAGTCCATGACTCTGCAGAAGGGAGGGAGGAGGCATGCATTGTGGGAATAATAACAAAAAAGGCTGCCTTTTACAGTTAAATATGGATTTGATGTTGAAGATCTGTGCAGACCCTTCTATATTGGGATCATCAACCCTGTATAAAAATAAAAATATTTTTTTCTTAGAAAAAAAACAGCACAGACGCTATTGTACTTCTCAGACACTGTTCATTCTCTTTGTGGAATGGTAAATACACATTCTTGGAACCACTGCTGGTACAGCCAGGCATTCTCTGGCTTTTACTGAGGCTTTCTGCTCCAGCTGTGAGCTTTAAAAACTGGAATACTTTCCACTAATTGTTAGCAGCCCTTCCAGCACTCCTTGATAAGAATAGATCCATTTATAAGGGCAGAGCTTTCTGGCAGGCAGCCCTTTTCAGCACCCGAGTGAAAAAAAAAAAGTGGCACTAGAGACCAGAGTGCTGGTACCAATTAGTCTTCCGATTACTAAAAGAGGATTGTAATTTCAAGGGTAAAAGAGTAGGGAGTGGGCAAAAGGATTTGAAATGAGATTATGGAATCTAAAAGCGCCTCGCCTTTGTCATGGCAATCATACAACAGTTACACTTAAGTCAGTGAGACAATCCAGTTTAGGGAAGTGGAGTGTTAGATCAATGTCCCATGGACTGAGGAATGCCAAGTATTTAAAATTTACAAAACAAGACAGCAAAAAAAAAAAAAAAAGAAAAGCCACGTATGTTGGTTACAGGTTGCTGGCACTGCACATGTTTCCAGTGAAATCTAACACTGCTTCAGGCAGCAGCATCCTCGCTAATTAGAGGAATGTTCTTTCAACTTAATCTTAAAAAGCTACTGGAGTGATGTAAAGAACAGGTAAAGAACCATGTCCAAATAACACTAACACGAAACACTCTGGGTCAGAAATTTAAGATCAGCACTTGCATTATAAAGGGGTTGCAGGTTAGGTGAGACTTGTACTTCTGTACCAATTCTTTTGGTACGTTGTACGTAATGGTGACGTCATAACCAGGATCATTTTCACTGATGACATTGATATTACATCTCTTTGTCTACAGGATAACTGTTTTTCATAATATAGCACAGTAAATTGTAAAAACAGTTGTGTTTTAGTCCACTGCCCCATTCCCCAGCCCTCACCATGCTGTTTATGGTACTGACGTTCCCACCCTCAAAACCCAAACCGGACTCCTTAACAGGCCTCTGTAGTGGGGGAACTACTCCAGCCAAACATCAGTGAGTGGATGATGGAGTTCCTGAAGAAGCAAGGACTGCAGCACGTGAGACAGCATTGTTTTATAAAAGGGAGGACATGCCAGACTAACTTCATTAAATTTTTCAGCACAGTAACTCAGGCTGTGGATGCCCAGTATTAGGACATCAACAAAACCTTCGACTTCTTGCCAGACATGACATTGGTGAAAAAGCTGAGGGACCTGGAAGCTGGGAAAAAATCAGCCAACTGGATAAGAAACTTGGCATGGAGATAGGACACAGAGGGCAATAGTAAATGGGAGTCACTCAGTGGTCTGGAAGACGACTAGCATGATGCCTCAGGGTTTGGTCCCGGGACCAGTACTCATCATCATATTCATCTGCGATAGGAGTGGGCAGACTGGGTAAGATTACCATATTCTCAGATGATATGACAATGTTTGGTAGAGTAGACACAGAGGAGGGAGATAAGGAACTGAGGAATGACCTGATGAGATTGGAGAACTTGTCAGGGGTCTGGCAGCTCATATTCTATATGAAGATAAAAGAAAGCCATGCCTATTGGGAATAAGAATCCCAGAACTAATAGCTAGTGTCTGTAGTGACTGTATCTCTAGAAATACATTGTTTGTAAAACCAGTACTCTATTTTATTACCTGTATCCAATTATGTGTGTAACCCCCAGGTGGTGCTATCCCAAGGGCTACTACCCCTGCCTGCTTAACCACTAACAGGTTGAGGGGCCCGGATCCAATGGCGGGTGCCTACACCCAGAGGTCGGGGTTGGAACAGTCAGGAACGACTTGGTCACAGCTCTTTGGGTCGCTGCAACCCCCCTCTCTTTCCACTAGTGGCTCACGAACGTTCCCCACACCACCGTTACAACACACACTTACCCCCGAGGATTGATTGATCAGCTTGGTGCTGAGGACCCCCTGTAAAATAAGATGCATTAACACAATAACCCATGCACAGTATGGTGGCACAAACACGCAGTTCAGATAGTATACTTTGCAAAACAAACAAATCTGATTTATTGAAGGGCGAATAACAAGGGCAGGGGAAATCTGATTGATTAGCTTAACACTCTACTATTTCAGAGCACTGTGCATAGGCCAACTCCCTACAAGTCACTGTCACTGGGTACCCAGGTAATAAGGGGCTAGCCTGTTTGGTGCAGCTGGTTGGAGCCCTGAAGATGAAGACAAATGTTCAGTATCCAGTTTGATAATGGAGAGCCAGCAGGCTCAGTTCATGGGACCAGTGGAGCAGACTGGCCAAACTTGCCCTCAAAAGAACAATCTGACGGGGAGTACCCTGATTTTGTACTCACGACTCCTGGAGAAAGATCCCTCTCACACCACTGCAGGGCATAGGCCTGTGATCCAAACACTTCTCCACACATTTATATGTAGAACAGAGGGGTACCATACCAGGCAGCTGCTTTAATTCTCGATCGCATTCACTGCACAACCCGGGTAACGCAACGCAGCTTCACTTTTCCTGACAGACCGAGCGCGATGAAGCAGATTCTCCAGTCCTCTACAGGGTGAGCCTGGTAGGTAGCTGTCACGGGTACAGCCTCCTCTGCCTGCACACCACAGCGGATCTTGTTCGGCTCCTCCGGCGATACTGTCGCCCGACTTCTTGGCCTTCCACACGCGCTTCCCGCGCGAAGACTCTACAGCACAGGAGCCCAGAGCTCCTTCTCTCCTTACGGCCATGACACACTGAACTCTCAGCTGTTAAGCAGGAGTCACCATTTCGGGCGCGATCCGACTCTATTGGAGGGCTCCTGACACCAATCCCCTCTACCTCCTTCTATTGGTGCAAATAAGGTGCCACCTTCTGGACTTCAGTTCCCAACATCACAGGCCATACCTCCCATTGGCAGCCAGCTCCCAAAAGAGTCCCAGCCCTAATTGTCTGCTCAATTCTTCATTTTAGGCACCCCTTGCTCCTTATTGGATCCCATAGGCAGTCTGGGTCCAAAATAGAGGGGCAAAACGCACAAAGTCCCAGCTGCAAGGGAAAACAGGTTAGACAAATGACATTTTTTTGTTTATTTATTTTTTTATTTAGTTGTTTTTAACCAGGTATAGCACACTAAGCTGAAAGCTTTTTTACAGGAGCGACCTGGGAGCACAAGGAGGTTAAGTGACTTGCTCAGGGTCACACAGTATTCAAGTGGAAGCTGTGGGATTCAAACCCAGGTCTGGTCTGCTGGATGTCACCAAATTTGCAGCTCAGAGCCTTAGACCACTGCGCTATACTGCCTCCTAATTTCCCATTTCGCCTCCATTTCTTAATACTTAGTCAACATATACTGCATAAATCCCACAGCCCAATAAGGGGCCTACTTTGCCTACTTGTCAATGGCAAAAATAGAGCACCTACCCCTCGGCTCAGGCGGGACTCGAGCAGAAGAACCCACAGTCCCTTCCCTTTTAGTGAATTGTCTAGGTCAGCAAACTGCCAGCTCTTAAAGAGACAGCTAGGGGCGCTCTAGTAAACCCCCATTTATAAGGCGGTTACATGTGTAATCATTTGTTTTGTACTACCTTCAATGTAAACATTGTATATTGTTCTTGCTATTATATTGTTAACACTCGTGACTTGTGTCCTGGGTCGTGTCTATAGATGGTCCACTGGCCCAGTGAACGTACCCGGTTATCAAAGTCATAAATAAATAGTGTCAGAATTAGCCAGACCGGGGACTTCCGGTGACGTCACCAAACTGGCTAGACACGGATCCCGCCAGCTCCTGAAACCATCTATCTCTAAAAATTCCCTGAAACTCCTATTTTCAACTAATTATAAGCAAAATGTCTAAAGGGAGTACAGGAGAAACTGGTGGCATCAAATCGGGCAACATAGATTGCCAGCAGTTGCGAGATGCCAATAGATTAAGGCAAGACTTTTCAGGAGCCCCTCTCCTGCGAGTTCGCGGACTACAGAGTATGATACGGAGGGAGGGAGGTTCCGAGCAGCTAACCTGGTCACGTTTTGAGGCAATCCTGAAAGAAATACAGGCCTCCCGACTGGAAAACAAGAAGGAATTTATGGTGCTACAGCAAAAACTTACAAAGCTGGAGACAAGAATCGATACGATGAAATACTCCTTGCTGCGATACTTCCAGATTAGAATAGATTTACGTGCTCTTTAGGACCGAATTGATTTATTTGTTTAATGGTTTAACTATAAATTAGTATATAGAACTATGTTTTTATAGAACTAATATGCTGTCAGGTATACAGTATATTAATGACACAGGATATCCGTGTATGCTGTATTAAGTCTTATAACCTTGTTTATTTATTTGTATTTAATTTTTTTATTTATTTAATTAGTATTTCGCAAAGACCTTTGAGCATGAGCTCTTTTACAAAGGTTCCACGTCAGGGTGGACAATAAGACAATACACATATTCAGTGGTTACAGAGGCCTGATCATTAGGCATTAAAGAGCGATTACATGAGAATTAGACAAATAGGAGAAAAAACAGAGCAATTGTAATAGAATACGAAGCAATTGTAATAGAATACTAAGCAATTGTAATAGAATACTAAGCTTTTCTAATTGGTTGCCCTAGGTAGAACACCCCTGGAAACCCCAAAATCCATTGATAGACTATGGCAGAGTAACTGCATAGGGTTTAATGCTATCCCAGATGGCGAGAGGCTGGGTGACAATGAAACAAGGGATTGGGTTTGAACCTACTGCAGAGAGAGAGGTGGGAAGGATAGTGAAGCAGGGGGTGCTGTGATGAGGAGAGCAGCTCCAGAGGGCTTTGTCAAGTATGATTTGTGTATGTTTGCCTTATTTATCTGTAATTATCAACTCTGGAAATGTAACTGTTCATTTAATGTGGTAAACCTATATCTATGGATAATTCAATAAAGAGAGTATAAAAAAAGAATTAGCCAGACCGTGGAAGAAAGGGACCTTGGCATAATGATTAGCTACAGCCTCAGTGTCTCAGGGCATATGAAGAGGCCATCCAGATGCTTTGCTGTATCGGTGGAGGCATCCCTAGCAGGAGGCCAGGAGTGCCCAGTTCTGGAGTCCTCACCTAAGGAAAGACAAGGACAGGCTGGAGACGGTACATCTTAAGGTAACCAAAGTGATTCAGGGCCAGCAGGGCAGATACTATGAAAATCGGTTAAAGACACTAAACATGTACTCGGTCAAGGCCAGACGAGGTGAACCGTGAGGAACTATTCAACAGGAATAGCAAATGCCGAACACAAGGACATGAGTGGAAGCTGGCTAAAGGGAGGTTCAGGGGGGGACTTCGGGACTTCATAAAGTTTTATTTTACAGAAAGAGTGGTTTAGTCATGGAACAGTCTGCAAGCGGAGGTAGTGGGTACCAGAACCATTAATGGTTCCAAGCACAGTTGGGACAGCATTAAGGGCTTATTAGTTCTGGGGGGTGTAGCAGTAGTAAGACAGGGATCAAGGGGTGTATAGTATAGACAAAATCCCTGTACTAACAAAAGGTTTCAGTATAATAGGGTGTTACGGGAAGATTGGATGAACCTTTTTTTTTTCTTACACTATTGTCTATGTTTCTGTGAAGCAAGAGGTGTTCTGCCCCTGTATGGGTCCTTGGTGAGGCTGCACCTGGAGTATTGCACTCAGTTTTGGAACCCTTATATCAAAAAAGACCACGAATACTTGAAGAGACTCCATTAGCAGGGTGGTTGGACAGGTTTACTGTGGTTACCCTGGTCACCCACACTGGAGCGCATTCACACTGTCCTGGGCTTAAAAGCCATTTAGCACTAGTACAGTATAGCAGCATGACACTTTTATGGCCAGTAATCGCACTTCTTAGGCATGTTTAAGTCACAAGGTACTAGTAACACACACCTGAGGTGTGCAGTTATTGGCCTATAATTATACACCCTTTTGTGTCTTATTGCTGCTATACTGTACTACTGCTCTTTATCCATATCAGCTGCTTGCAAGTGTCTGTAACTGCAAGTTATGTCGTCTCTTGCCCTGTACACAAACCCAGCACGTGACTGAAAAGAGGAACTGTTTCCCAGCCCATTTTTCCCAGCCGTCAAAATGAACGAAAGAAATTTATCACCCTGGTATTGATTCACGCATATATTTGTAGAGGGCTTGTGAAATGGCATACACTAACAGGGGATTTAGTAAAGTTTTCACATGAGAGGGTGTTCACTTTTGCACCTTTTTGAACCAGGCAGGTTGCTGGTGCAGTTACCCTGGATGAAGGGGGATGAAAGTCCTTTGAGACAAAATTGTAAGGATTTGAGGTTAGGGCTTGCCACTGCCCAGGCTAAAGCAGCAACATTGGGACAATGCTGTAGGCAAGCAGGCACCTCCTACATAATCTTGAGCTCAATTGTGGTCTAAAAACCTGTGTTGATCATGAACGTGACACCGGCTTTGAAAAGGGGTAGATCAGTATATTTCTAAACTTTACACTCTGTTTTCAAAGGATTGCAATCACCATATCCATCCCAGGTGGGTCTTTGAATATATATGCATGTGAAAAGGGGAGATGGCACAGATTCTGTCTTTCTCTACCACACATAGGGGAAAATCTCATAATAAACCTAGGTGTATATAGACCATAACCCGTGTACGCACCAAACGCTGATTTCCATTGCATAAGATCTTTCTGTTCAGCTTAATTTATGAAAAAACTGTTTCTAATTGTATACCTTTAACAGCAGAATGCAGGGGTTATGATTACGCAGGAAGGTTCTACTTTTACATTCCTTCTTTTAAAAAAGAGAGTTGAGCAGTTTCAGCAATTGTCTGTAATCCAAAATGCCACATGCTGGAGAATTAGCTAGACTTTCTTTAGTAAAGCCAGGCCATGGTACGATTCCTGGTGCTGCCAGATGAGTGCAATATGTTAGTCATGTTGTCATCATGGTGCTGGGTGTCAGTGCACCAGGCAAAGAGGAGGGGTATCCTTTGGAGCAGTTGCTCCCCAGGGAGGAATAAATGGTGGGTAAACCCCAGCTACGATATGCTTTATACACCACTGCATTGTCTTGTCCCAACATTGTAGATTGTAGGCCTCCTCTGTAAGGATACTTTTACTGATGGCATACTCCATTGCCATCAGTTGAAAAATGCCCATGGGCATCAGTCAGAAGGTGCTAATGACAGGAAGCAGTCTGGGAACAAAGGGTAGGAAATAGGGTTAAAAAAAAGTTCAAATAAGGCCAGTACTAAACCTGTCATTTCATAATTTGTTCAGTTTGTGTAGTTCTCTTTTAAGCATATACACGCACTGGAATCTTAAATCTGGTGCAGAACGTCGCGAGTAGCATAACAGTAGGCAGATCCCTGTGTAAAACATTTTGTGTTCACCCCGTGTAGCCTGTGTAAGGATCACGTGTGCCACTTTTTTTTGCTAATTGCTTTCTGTATGCTACCACTGGTCATACTAAATGCATGAAACACTGTGACAGTGGTGCATATCATTTCATTCTGTGACTGTGGTTGTACTACATGTATCTCATCTTATACTGTAACAGTGGTCTTACTTAAATGAATGCCAATTCATTCAGTGACTATGATAGTACGAAATGCATGTAATCTCATACTGTGACAGTGGTCATATTGTATGCATGTCATTTCATACTGTGACAGTGGTTGTATTAAATGCGTGTCATTTCATACTGTGACGGTGGTTGTACTAAGCACATGTTTATTTCAAACTGTGGCAGTGGTGGTACTAAACACGTGTCATTTCATACTCTGGCAGTGGTTGTACTGAATGTGTGTCATTTCATACAGTGACAGGGGCTGTACTAAGTGCACGTTTGTTTCGTACTGTGACAGTGGTTGTCCTAAGTGCATGTTTATTTCATACTGTGACAGTGGTTGTACTAAAGGCTTGTCATTTCATACTGTGGCAATGGTTTTACTAAGTGAATCTCATGTTATACTGTGACAAGTGATTGTACTAAGTACATGTCATTGTATACTGTGACGGTAGTTGCATTAAATGCATGTTTATTTTATACTGTGACAGTGGTTGTACTAAACACGTCATTTCATACTGTGGCAGTGGTAGTACTAAATACACAACATTTCATACTGTGACTGTGGTTGTACTAAATGCATGTCATATGATATCATACTGTGACAGTGGTTGTGGTTTATTTGTTGTGCTGCAAAATTGATGCTTAGTCATACACTGAGAGAGGATCATTGCCTATTTCTGAGCCCTGTAATTATCAAATGTTTGGTCCTGTAATCCTGGAGGAAGAAAGAGGTTGCAAAACTGTATACATATCTATTAAAATTTGGGATTCAGTAAGTTCAAAAATTAGAATGCATTACTTCATGATGGAATGAGCAAGCTATAAAACCTCATCAAAGTGAGTGCAACATTTTGTGAACTTTTTCAGTTTAGATATAATTCATCCTATATTGTATATGTTCTCTGCATTTTTCTTCCCTTGTTCTTCATTACTCAGTTAATTCAGATGAAAACAGAAACCTTGTCCTCTGGAGTCTGTCTACTGGGAGGCTATCCTGGCCGCTCAGTCGTCACCCCTCCCTCCACTTGGCACCATCTTTAGTAAGAGTCCCCTTTTCCTTTCCCTAGCCCAAACCTCCAGCCGGACCATCATCTGCCAATTGAGTATTATTGTGCCTTGTGCCCTTCCAAGACCCCAGATCCATTATAGGGTGGCAGTGGGGGAATGACTCAGTCCCAGACAGCTGGTGCTGCTGGGAGGAGGAACCAGCTGAACAGCTTAAATATGAATTATTGCCCTTCCAAACCAACTTGGATTGGAGGAAGGGGGAACAAAGTAAAATAATATTTCATTTGTCCATAATGTGGCATCTGGGATTTAGGTTAAGGAGTGGGGAATCTCACTAAATATATTGTATGGCAGAAGTAGGGTGTAGCCGAACGAACTGCCATTATTGACTATATTGCTTCACCCTGCCCATCGGAGTTACGGGAGTAACATAGAAACAAGCTGTTCTAGGGATGTGGATATGTTGTTCATTCACACTTATGTCCCTTTCCCCTTTAATTCTCGCCGGAAGGTCTTCAAGCTGGCTCCTCCAACCCACCCGGGTGGTATAACCCTTCGCTCTGCCCCATGATGCCAGATCTTTCTTTCCGCTGGAAGATTCAGTTGCCTTCTCGCCGCTAACGCATTTTGCAGGCCCTGGCTCCGATATCTTCGGATCCCTTGATGATTAAGCTCATTCGAGTTAGCGATTGCAACTTTTGCTGTTCGATTATGGAAGATAAATCTTCCCCCGGTTTTCGCTGGTACCCGTGAGGCCAGAAAATGTCATGCACAGACCCACATACCGCGTGTGTCTACTGCTTGGGTGTTGTCCGTGACACCCAGGCGTGCAAGATATGGCTCGCTTTTCACCCAAACGTCCTCGACGATTGTCTCACACGGCTCAAGTTGGGCAGGCCCAAGAAACGGAATTCACCAGTGAAATCCAAGGAGGCCCAGTGGATGGTTTCTGTGGCTGTGGGGTCCGTCGAGCAGCTAGAACAGATGCAGGCCTTGGAAGCAGAGGCGACACGGGCCTCAGAGCTCTCCTCTCGTCTGATTTTCTTTCCACTCAACTTGGACTCCATGTTCTAGGGCTCCTTTCGGGAGATGTGCCTCTCTCTCTCTCTCTCTCTCTCTCTCTCTCTCTCTACCAAGGGTGAGGGACCTTCGAGCTCGCATACCTCCCGGTTCCGTGAAAAGGACAAGGAACCAAGAGATTCTTTGTCTTGACGAAGATGTTCTTGGGATCAAGAGCGATCTCGATCACAGGAATCTTCAGTATCAGCTTCAGTCGAGACTGCTTCTTCGGCCACTGGCTTCTCGGCCTTATCGACTGGTCAGTTGGCTGAGGTCTTAATCGATGATGCGGTGGAGATCACTCTCATCCCTGTCGATCTATTGTCGCCTGATGAGGCTGACAACTCACTTACCAGGACCCCGGTCCTGAACTTTCCTGATGAGGAAACCTAGCCTGCTGGCAAACCCATCGAGGAACTGGTTCCTGATCTGGGTAAATCACCGGTTCCCCTGATGTCCCTTGAACGACCCGCTCGGCCAGTCCGATCGAGGTCGAGATCTCGGACCTCCTCGACCGAGAGGCCATGGAAGGTTCATAAGCACTCTAAAAAGAGGCAATGCCACAGTTTATCTTCATCCTCCGCAGATGAGGAGAGGCGTCAGTGGAAACTCTGTCGATGCTACGAAGATCTGATGTGGCAGCAGCTCTCCTTCTGTCTGGGCAGAAGCCCTCTTCAGTTTCTACCCTTGCCATTATGTGGCTTTCGCCTCCCAGGCCGAATCCGACTCCTTTAGAACTGGTAAAATTGGTTCCTCCATCTGCGGAGCTGGTAAAACCTGCCCCGGTTCGGCCAAAACCTCTGTTGCTGCCACCTAAACAGCTCTTGGGATGGGCTCCTACGAAGGATTCTCTGATGGTTCCGGGTCTCCCTCGTACACTCTCGGTCACCCTCATGCTTGATCATCCCAGGCATGTGCAAGGGGACCTTGATGGCCGATCGATTTATCCAGATTCAATGACACCGACCTTCGCTGTCATCCACTGGATGAAGAATCTGCGGGTAGTCTGTCGATGGAGGAGGGCCCTTTGTCATTTATGAGAATTCTCCATCTTGTCTCCAAATCCACAAGGATGCCCCTGGAACCTGTCCAGAAACAGGCGGAGTACCCTTTTACAGATATTTTTAAAAGAGGGGATACCCCTACTGAAGCCTTCCCACTGGCTGAGGCCATTGTTGACCTGGCTTTGGAGCTCTAGCAGCATCCTGCCTCCTGCTCAGCGCCATCTGCCTGGATGGCTTGCAAGTGAGCGGTGCCCATTGGGTCCCTCTCGGGGTTCACAGAACATCCCTTGGCTGAGGAGTTAGTGACCGCTTATGTGTTTAGATGCACAGGCAGCTCTGCTGACACTGATAGACCTCCAGACAAGGAGTTCAAGAACCTGGACCACTCTGCCAGGACGGTTTATGCAGCCTCCTCTTTAGGCCTCCGTCAGGCAAGCTTGGCAATCATCATGGCGCACTTCTCTCATGCCCTCCTGGGCTCCTTGGATGAAGTTCTCCTGTACCTCCCCATGGACCTTCAGACTACGATCAAGCAGGTCCAGAACCAGGGCCGAGCAGTTGCCAAGCAGCAACTTCAGATGGCCTTGGACCCCGGGGACTCTTGCACCGATTCAGTGGCAGTTGCAATAGCCATGCACCGCAGGGCTTGGTTGAGGCTTTCCACCTTCATGACAGATACCCAGCACAAACTCACTGATGTTCCTTTCCTGGGCACCGATCTCTTTGGCTCAGGTGTGGATGGTCACCTTCAGTGACTCGAGCAGTCCAGTGCCACCTTGGACTTGGCTACTTCTGCCCAAAAAGACACCCCTGGCACCAAGAAACAGCAGAATAATAAGAAGAAGCCATTTCTGCACCCTGCTCCTGCGACCCAACAGCTCCCCTTTCAGGGTGGGCAGCAACAGCAGGCACAGTCTTGGCACCCTCAGCCCAAGTCTGGGCCTCCAGCGGCCCACAGACAAAGAGGTCGGGGTTCAGGCGGCTTCCAATCTGGACCCTCTTCCTCCAAGCCTGCCCAGTGACATTATATCAGTTGCCATCCCTATTCCCGTCACACCAGCTCTGGGTCCTCCTGTGGGGGGTCAGCTCTGTCACTTCCTTTCCGCCTGGTCTGTTGTTACCACGGACAGGTGGGTCTTAGAAGTGGTCGGCCAGGGTCTGCCTCTAGAATTCGAGTAGTACCCTCCCCGCCGAGCCCACGCCCCATGGGAAGAGAGAGTATCAGCCCACACTCGGTCGGCTCTGAGAAACGACGTAGCCCAACTCCTTCTCAAGGAGACAGTGGTTCAAGTGGCAGATCCTCCAGTCAACCCAGGGTTCATTTCCAGGTACTTCCTGGTCCTGAAATGGATGGGAAACTGCTGCCCCATTCTAGAGCTGCACAACCTGAATCAGTATCTCAGACCACGCACCTTCAGGATGGTAACTCTCTCCCATATCATACCTTGCCTGGAGCAAAACATGTGGTTCTGCTCACTGGATCTCCAGGACATGTTCTTTCACATCCTAATCTGTCCATCCCAGCAGTGGTTCCTCTGCTTCAGAGCAGAGGAAACCCTGTACGAGTTCCAAGCCATGCCATTGGGCCTGTCATCGGCCCCATGAAACATAGAAACATAGAATTTGATGGCAGATAAGGACCGCTTGGCCCACCCAGTCTGCCCATTTCCCTACCTGATGGATAAGCTGCAGATCCTAGTTAACCAGCAGCCTACTTCTTCCTACCCCCACCCCTAGAATTGCCTTTATGACTGTCCCATGCATGCTTGAATTCCACCACTGTTTTTGACTCCACAACCTCCTCTGGAAGGCTGTTCCAGCCATCCACAACCTCTCTGTAAAAAATACTTCCTTAAATTACCTCTGAGCGGCCCCCCTTCTATCTTCAAATTGTGCCCCCTTGTTCTTGCACACCTCTTTTTTAAGATGCTACCCTCTTGGACTTTGTTGATTCCCTTGAGGTACTTGAAAGTTTCTATCATGTCCCCCCTCTCCCTCCTTTCCTCGAGGCTATACATATTAAGCTCCTTAAGTCTCACTTCATATGTCTTCCGGTGGAGACCCTGCACCATTTTGCTTGCCCTCCTCTGGACAGCTTCCATCCTGTCTGTCTTTGCGGAGATTGGGTCTCCAGAACTGCACGCAGTACTCCAGATGTGGTCTCACCAGCTGTCTGTATAGAGGGATAATAACTTCTTGTTTTCTGCTGGTGATGCCTCTCTATGCATCCCAGTATCCCCAGCCCTCCTTGCTGCCCTCTCACATTGCTTGCCCACATTTAGGTCATCTGATATGACTACCCCCAGGTCCCTTTCCATTTTGTTGTTGTATCTCACCCCCCATTGTGTACTCTTCCCCTGGGTTTTTGTTTCCCAGGTGCATTACCTTGCACTTCTTAGCATTGAATCTAAGCTGCCATACATTTGACCATTCCTCTAACCTTGCCAAGTCCCTTCTCATCCTTTCCACCCCACCTTGTGCATCAACTCTGTTGCAGATCTTTGTGTCATCTGCAAAGAGACATACTTTTCCTTCCAGTCCCTCTGCATGGGTCTTCATCAAATGCATTGCAGTGGTGGCAGCCCATCTCCGGCGTCGAGGGGTCAGAATGTACCCTTACCTTGATGATTGGCTCTTGGCAGATTCCACCCAACAAGAGATAGAGATGTCCAGGGACCTGGCCCTCCAGACCTGCTCCAGATGGACAGTACCATGACCATGTACTACCCCAATAAACAGGGCGGCACGCACTCCCGGCTGTAGTGCAGGGAAGCACTCCACATCTGGACACTTGTGAGCCGACTGGAGGCGGTCTCTTAGCCATCCATGTGGCAGGAGCCTCGAATCAACTGGCGGATGCTCTCAGCTGCATAGGCGAGACATCCCATGAGTGGTCTTTCCATCCAGAGGTAGTTCACAGCCTGTTCTCCCACTGGGGCAAACCAATGGTGGACCTATTTGCCTCCAAGGAAAACACCAAGCTGAGGCTGTTTCATGCCTGCCCCCCTCAGCGGAATCGCTGCAGGAGGATGCCTTCTTGAGGCCATGGACCCCAGGCCTCTTCTATGCCTTCCCTCCATTTCCCTTGATCCTCAAGGTGAGGAGGGACAAGGTGCAGGTGATCCTGGTAGCCCCAGATTGGCCCCGCCAGTTCTGTTATCCAGATCTTCTCAGCCTCAGCAACAAGCACCCGAAGCATCTTCCAGCATGCCTTGACCTGATATCTGTCAATCAGGGGAAGGTATTCCATCCGGACCTTCCAATTCCTGCACGTGATAGCCTGGTACCTGAGCGGCTAGAGTTCCAGGCTTTGGGTCTCTCTGAGGATGTACTCACAGTAGTGGGAAGCATTCAGGAAGGAGCTGATCAGAAAGTGCTATGCCTTCAAATGGAAAAGATTTTCCAGTTGATGTTAGGGCAAAGGCTTGGACCCTCTGTCCTGTGGCTAGCATTTTAGACTACCTTTGTTCTCTGTCCAAAAGGGGTCTTCAGTCTTCGACCCTTAAGGTGCACCTGGCAGCCATCTCTGCTTACTGGGCGCAGGCCGGTCAGCAGGCAGTGGCACAGGAGAAGGTGGTCTGGCACTTTTTCAAGGGCCTAGATCACATATCCCCCTCCGATGCATGAACCTCCACCTCTGTGTGATTTACTGCTGGTTTTGGGAAAAGCCATGGGCAAGCCATTCGAACCAATGCACAAGTGTGAGCTATCACACTTGTTGTGGAAGACAGCTTTCCTGGTTGCTATCACATCAACCAGAAGGACTGGGGAGCTCCTGGCGCTTTTGGTGGAGTCTCCTTATCTGGCCTTCCACAGGGACAAAGTTGTCCTGCGCCCCGACCCGATATTCATCCCGAAGGTGGTGTCAGAGTTTCACCTTAATCAGGTGTTGACTCTGCCTGTGTTCTACCCTAACTACACCTCTGATGATGAGTACAGGCTCCATACTTTGAACCTGAGAGCCGGCCCGGTGGCGCTGAGAGTTGAGGCACTGGACGCCACACCTCACGTCACGCAGGCAACCTGGGTTCAGGAATGAGCCCGGACTGCCGGGGGTCGGCAGGGGAGAGAGAGGATCAAGCATCTGATGGACTGATCTCCTCTCTCGTGGAGGGGTCCAGGGGTAACCTGGTGCAGCAGCAGCCCCCAGTGGAGACCGGCGGCACTGCTATGCACTTGGACTCAAACAGCAAGGGATGACGTCGGGCAGCTGCCTTCCGTACGTGGGTGGGAGCACCCATCATGGGCTGGAGTGGCATTGCATGTCCCATTTGGTGAGGGCATGTAAGAACAAAGAAAGCGGCGTTGAGGATCAAGGCGGCGGACCAATCCCCATGCCATACGCTGGGCTTCCTTGACTGGCCTTCAATTTCCCCAGCCCATTCCTCGTCCGATGCCGGAGTCTGCCTTACTAAGAGCACCCAAGTAGGAGGGGAGGGCGACCCACCCCGGATAGGGTTAGCTGGGGGTGTTGGCATGGGAGAGAAGAGGCACAGTTTGAGGATCCTCAGGCGGGCAGGATAAGGATAGGATGCCTGAGAGGACCTCGGAGCTGTGACGGGAGTGAAATAAAGTTGAAAAAAAAACAACAACTTTGGACCTGAGACAAGCGCTCTCCTATTACAAGGAGAGAATGGCGGAAATTCGGGGAGGGGTTCGCCAGCTGTCTGTCACCTACGCTGAAGCCGCTTCTGGCAGACCTGCAGCAACGTGGACGATTGGCAGATGGATTACATCTTGCATTGATTTCTGCTATAGTTGGCAGGAAGGGAGCCTCCCTTAGGGCAAAGGGCTCATTCCACCGGCCATACTGCTGCGTCAGTGGCTGCTTCCAGGGACATCCCTATCCAGGATATCTGCTGGGCTGCTACCTGGAAGACAGCAAACGTCTTCATCACCCACTACCACATTGACCTTGAGTCACACTGGGATGCTGGTTTTGTGGCCTCAGTTCTCCAGTCTCTGTTCCCAAAGTAGGGGGTGTGCACCTTGCCTTCCTCCTCACAGAGAACTGCTAGGAGTCTGCCAATAAGTGTGGATGGGCAGCATATCCACATCCCTAGAAAAACAGGTTACTCACCTGTAGCAGTAGTTTTAGGAGTGGTATATGTTGTTTATCCACACTGAGCCATCCAACCTCCCAGGCTGCGACTCACAAACTTGGCTTCCAATGGGCTAAGAGTTGGCATCATGTGGCGGAGCTGAGAGTTATACCCCCCAGGATGGTGGGAGGAGCCAGCTTGAAGACCTTCCGGCGAGAATTAAAGGGAAAAGGGACATGCCAAACAGTGTGGATGAACAACATATACCACTCCTAGAACTACTGTTACAGGTGAGTAACCTGTTTTTTAAATTGCCCAGAATGGACCATTTGGCAGGTTGGGTTAGAGAGGGGTATCTACCAAAGGTGGTGCCATTTCAGTGGAGGGACAGGCTACATGGCTAAAAGGATGTGCTATTTGGGGGGTGGGTCAGGAAAGAATGACAGAAGCCATGGCCACCTAGAGGGAGGGAGAGTTTTAGTTTCCTATTTTTAAACTTATTATTTGATTCCCAGATACAAATACTCATTTGGTCTTCAATACCAAATCACCCATTATTGGTGGTATTACCATTCAGTATTTAATATTTGTGCCTTGCATAACCCTGTTCACAGGTATAGGATTCTGATGTCATTACATGCCTTAGCTGTAAGGGTAGATGAGTTATGATAGGAAATGCTCTTCTCAAACTCTAGATCTTGTCAATAGTTATGAGCAGTGGGTAGGGAAAGACCTCAACAGATCATGGTTTTAATTTAAGTATTACCTTTCTCTTTCAGTTTACTCTGATATGAAAGTCTCCTTTTAAAGTCTGTGTAAAGGTTTTTGGGGTTATAAATCTAGATATACAAGTATAGTCCCTTCAATGTTGTTGGCCTTGACAGTTTTGCTAAGTTTGGTTGCTGAAAAGGAATGGTTCCCTCTTGAATCTCAAGCTACTGGTTGCCATGGCGATGCATACCATGAGTGTAATCTGAAGCTAAACATTTCTCCATGTTATATAAACAGAAGTTAACCTACCAATCAGCTGCCCGCAATCCTGTGCTGGAATTGTAAATGGATCACCCCTGGGACACAGGAGAAGCGGTAGAGAGGCCTGCTCTGGCTTTTATAAACCCTATGCCCCTCCTTTAAAAAGAAAACTTTAATATTCTATCTGCAGCTTGAGAGACCACTTTTTTCTACAGATGCTCTGGTGACTATTTTTGTTATTCACATTTTCTCGCATCCCTGGTCATGGTCAGAGATGTATCCTGGTCATATCTGTTAGCCCCTGTTGTCTTCAGGTAAAAGTCCAGCCCAGCATATCCCACTTATCTACCCTCCGTGGTAGGGGCCCCACAGGAAGGGCCCCCCTCCACCTTGCAGTTCATTATGTGGACTAGGGTTTAGTGCCGGCTGACTCTAGGACCGAGAGGCATCATCGAGGTCCAGGCAGTCCCCCTTCCCCCGGTTTTCTCTGTTAACTTTTCTCCTGCCCTGGCATAGAAGTAGCCCATTAGAGGCCTCAGCTGCATGCAACCTTGTCCTGCAGAGGTAGCATTCTCTCTTCGCCCACAACAGAGCTCACTGCAGCTTCAGTGTCCAACACCTTCCCTCCCTGACTACAGCACAGTGCCAAGCGGTAGCTGCTTCAGCCTGGCCTGTCTCCCAATGCGACAGCCTGAGGTGGCTTCCATACTCAGGTCACTTGCACGGTAGTGCATTGTGTTGCTGCAGGGCCCTCAGGGCAACCATGTGATGACTATTTTTAAACCTTATTGGGCCCTGTACACAGACTCAGAAAGTGCGGTGCTGCCAGACAGGATACACAGGCACCTTGTAGCACCACCACACATGTTTTGCCATGCACAATGCTTGAGCAATCTCACAGGTGGTTGGAGTCTCCTATGGGACAGTGTCACTTGGTAGTATATGTAAGTGAGCTGATCCAGATGTTAGTGGGCATAAATAGAGGTTTGTGGCTACTGCCAGGCTGGACTGTGGCTGCCAGTGAGGTCCGTGCATATGATGCTGTGCCATGAACAGCAGCACCCTAGTGACATGGCACTGCCGCATTGATGCCCCCCATCCACCCAACCCTCACTTCTTGCCTGCTTCTGTACTGATGTGTCCACGTTCACCTTAGTCATTCCTGGTGGTTCAGTAGGTACCCTCCCCCCAAAGCACAAAGTTAGTCTCTTGTGTCTGTGGTCACCCTCTCTAAAACAGTTCAGTCCCTGGTGTCCGGTGGGTACCCCCAAAGCACAGTGTCAGACCCTGTTGTCTAGTGGACACCCATAAAGCAGGTCAGAGTCTAGTATTCAGTGAGCACCCCCAAAACACAATGTCAGTCTTTGATGTCTATTGCACACCCTTTCCATAGTATACAGTGGCATCAGTTCCAGATGTCCAGTGGCCACCCTCAGAAGCGCATCAGTCCCTAGTGTCCATTGGGCACCCCCTAAAGCATGTTGGTCCTTTGTGCCAATGTGCGTGCCCCAAAGCACAACATCAGTCCCTGGTGTCCAGTTGCGCCCCCCCCCTCCCCGAGCACATCAGTCTCTGGTGTCTAGTAGTCCCCCAAAGCACAGTGTCAGCCACTGGGGTCCAGTGGGCACCCCATCATGGCACAGTGTCAGTCAGTGGTGTCCAGTAAGCACCACCTAAAGCACAGTGTCAATTCCTGGTGTCCAGTGCGCACCCCCAAAGCACATCAGTCCCTGGTTGGTGGTCCAGTTGGCTTCCAAACCATAACATCCGTCCCTGTTATCCAGCGGGAACCCCTAAAGCACAACATGAGTCAGTGGTGTCCCTGATGTTCACTGGGTACCACAAAAGTGTAGTGTCAATCCCTGGTATCCAGTGGTCCCTTCCAAAGTATGATGTCTGTCCCTAGTATCCAGTTGCACCCCCCCCTTCCTAGCCCTGCCCAGAATCACTGAAGATTGCCCTTCCCCCCACTAGAACTTCTGTTCCAGTTTGTAAGCCTGCACCCTCACCCCTGTAAAACTGCTTTCAGTTATACAGTATATCAGATATGTCCTGATCATATCTGTTAGCCCCTGTCATCTTCAGGTAAAAGTCCAGCCTAGCATATCCCACTGATCTACTCTCCATGGTAGGGGCCCCACAGGAAGCGGCCCCCTCCACCCTGCAGTTCATTATGTGGCCTAGGGTTCAGTTCTGGCTGTCCCTAGGACTGAGAGCCATCATCAAAGTCATGAAGTCCCCCGTTTCTCTATTGAGTGTGACTGGCCGTGGAGGAGGGTGGGTTATGGTAGTCACCTTCCTTTGCCAAAATTGTGTGTGTGGGAGTGGGGTGGGGGGGTGAAGCAGGGTGCTGCAAGGGTGGGGGGGCAGGATAATTGTAATCTTGAATTTAGTGCCATAAAGCGTGTTTGAAAACTACAAAGATGGTGGCCGGCCGTGGAAGAGGGTGGGTTGGGCTGGTCACCTTCATCAGTTAAAGCAGTAGTGCAAGAATTTGGTGAAAATTTTGACCTATACTTTCTGTGCTAATTTCGATTGACTCTTATCTCCTAACTTGTATGATACCCTTCTTTTTCTGTTTCAATTCTATTTAGTACTTTTTTTCACATTTGAAATAATAAAAGGAACGCTCCTTTTAATATGGCTTGGACCAGGTTTTCATCACTATTTCCAGCTGTTTTTTTTTTTTTTTTTAAACTTTGTTTATTGTTTTGAGATACAAACATACAGTTTGAATTCCTATCACCAATATAACAATACTCTGATCATATCCATTGAGGACACCACCCCTCCTAATACACTCATAATATTGGCATTAGTGATAAAAGATACATCTTTGGGAGGTATTCAGCTTGTTTTACCAATTTAAGAAAAACAAAACACTACTGTGAAAATAGCCCATGAACTACATGGTACCAATGTCAGTATTTATCTAGTCCAGTATTCATGTGAAACACCCCAGCTAGTGAGGCAGCAAAAAAAAGCAAGGCACCATGCATTATCATAATTGTACACATTATGTGTCAATCAAGGTGTGAGAAAGAGCAATGTGCTACACAGATTAGAGTAATTATCAAGGTCAATCTGGGCTAATAAAGCTAGTGCAGGCATTATTACAGAGACAATATCCTAAAATACAATAGTTCTACTGAAATGGGAGTTATTCCTTTTAGAGCACTTCTAATAATAAGACCCTCTACTCACAGGGCCACAGTACCCTTTTAAAACTTTCATGAAGCCCTCAAATAACTATTTAACTGTTTAACATCACGAGTTAGGGACTTAAAAGACTCTATAAAAAATGTTTCTATCGGTAACATTAGAACGATAAGTCCAAAGTCCAACTTTATGATGGGCATTAGTCAGGAGCTAGTAGGATCCAGGATTTGCTAAACTTTGCAAGATCCTACCTGTTCAACACTGTCCGCCCTTAACAGAACCATGACACAGTTCCAAACCTGATTAGGTTTCTTCTTCATCCGAAGATTGTTCTGACAAAGTGGTTGTACGCTTTCTGGACACCGCGTACTTCTGGCTCCACTTCAGAGCATCAGTCGGGTCAGAGAAAAGGTAAATCTAACCCCTATGCGCTATTCGGAGACATGCTAGAAACACCATACCATGTGGAATGGATGCCTCCATGAGATAGCTCGAACTCCATCAAATTTCTTCTGTTTTTGTCGGGTAGCGTAGCTTATGTCAGGGGTAAAGGCGTCGTTGTCCATCCATTAGAAGGGTCCCTTTAAATTGACTAACGCCAGTAGTGTATCCAGTGCCTGCTCCATCTATTTACTAACACAATAGCAGCAGGCGCTCGGTATTCTCAGGCCGACCACGCTGTGTCACTCTGTAGACTCTCTGAAATAATTGGACTTTCTCCACCGCTTCTTCTCCCAACTGGAGCTCGAACCATTCCCTCAAGAAAAGGAGCATATGGTCCCCCTCAGTACCTTCAGGCATTCCCACGATCCTCAGGTTAGGAGATCGGACTTGATTTTCAAGTGTCTCTAGTCGGTTCTTTAGATGGGTATTTTCTTTTACAGTGTTGGAGGTAGCCCCCATTGCTGCATCAGCTCGTTTAGATGAATCTATTGCCATTGTCTGAACGTGCTCTACGGTAGTCTCCAGAGTCGCCACTCTTGTAGTTAACCCATCAAATTTGTCTGACAGTATGGTAACAGATTGAATGAGACGAGAAAGTTTCAGCCCTATTGTTTGTAAAGTCTAGTCTCCAGTTTCCTCCGCTGTTCCTCATCTGGGCCCTGTGTTGACTCGTGGGCTGGAGTCGCAGAGGTCTGTTTAGACTCCTTTGCTCCCGATCCCTGCTGCTGGTCTCTACGAGGGTTTCTCATTCTGGTATTTCAAAGTTCAGCTGTAATAAACTTTGACTTTTGCCCTGATCTATCTCAAATTTCAGTGCTTTATAGCTTATTCTGCCTTTCAGAATACAGAGCTCTATCTCCAAGCAGCCATTATGCTCGGGCTCCACAGCGCCCCCCCCTTCCAGCTGTTTTTGAACACCTATTGTTCCATAAGGTCAGGGAGCACTGCCCGCTGTAAGCGAGTTCATTTTAGTCACAACAGAAGTGATTTTAAACAGTTGATGAACAAAAATAGCTAAGAATACTGATGAAAACCTGCTCCAAGCCATATTAAACGGAGCACTCCTTTTATTATTTCAGATGTGAAAAAAAGTACTAAAGCAGACTCAGATTGGGTATTCCATCTCCAAACAAGATCGACTGGGTTGTGGAGGGGGAGCGGCCATGTATATCCTGTCCTCACTGCAGTTTACTACCACCCTAACTACCTCCATCCCAGCTACCTATGAAGCCCTTGTCACACGCATTGCCCATCCTTTCTCAATCCCAGTCTTTGTGGCTGGCATCTGTTGCGGCCCAAGCATTCAACCCTCGGTCATGACTGAACTCTTAGTCAATATTACCTCCCTCTTGCTATCTGGTGAACTTTTCATAATGGGTGACGTGAATCTAAATTGGTTGTCTCCCAAGTTAAACAAGCTACACAATGACGTCGCTGCTCTAGACCTCACTCAACTTATACTTGAGCCCACAAGCCCTAATCCCAAAACACAAAACCACACCCTGCTTGACTGGGCACTCGCAACCCACCCGCACCACGTCATTAAATCTGGTTTCCTCCCCGATGCCCTTAGTGACCACAACCCCATCTTCATAGTACGTAAGGTTCATCGCCCTAAACCTCCCCCTAAAATCAAACAGCTCCGGTCTTTTAAATCCTTAGACCTTACCCCAGTCAGCTCTGCACTGGCTTCCACCGACTGGGCCGCCCTCTTCACTGCCATTTCTGTCGACCAAGCACTTGACTATTTTAAGGATAAATTCATTGCCACCTGGAATGCCTTTGCTCCTTTCAGATGGACCAGAGTCTGTGGGCTTCACCTCCTCTGGATTACCCCGAACTACTGGCCTGCTTCAGGGAGCGTCATTGGGCCTGGAGAAAACGCAAATCTACTAAACATCCAAACGACTACGCCAAGTAGAGAATGCTATGCAACTCATGTACTAAAGCTACTAGACTGGCTAAGTCTGATTATTTCAACTCTTCATTCCTGACTAACACTAACTCTCCATCTAAATTCTGGAGGGTAGTCCATGCCCTATTCTCTCCCCCATCTCTCCCGCCAGTTCTCAAAATAAATAACTCCCTAGTTTCCGACCCTGGCTCTGTGGCTAATGAATTTAATGCCTACTACACCTCATGCGTCACATCTCTTCTAAATTCCCTCTCCTCATTGCCACCTACTAACTTCAGCCCTTCACCTCAGCCAGTGCCTACCCCTCCCCATTTTCCTTTTCTACTATCTCCTCTGATGAAGCTTTTAATGCGCTCCTATCCCTCAACCCCTCTAAAGGCTCCTCACCAGATGAGCTCGATCCTAAATTTCTCTACCTTTCTGCTCCTGCAATTTCTTATCCTATCTCCCAAATCCTTAACCTGTCCTTTATTTCTGCCCAAGTACTCTCATCCTGGAAACATGCTGTAGTCCTTCCTCTCCCTAAGGGTGGTGGCACGTCCACTCCTGGCAACTATCACCCCATTTCCCTCCTCCCTACCCTTACTAGACTTCAAGAACATTTAGTTCTCTCTCAACTATCACCCTTCCTCTCGGATTCCTTCTTCACCCCTTTCCAATCTGGTTTTCGGAAGAACCACTCAAAAACCACCTCCCTCCTCAGGCTTATTGACTCCATCCTTTCAGGGTTGGACGATGGCCCGATCACCTCGGCCATCTGTGTCGACCTAACCAAGGCTTTCAACACTGTTTCACATCCTCTGCTTCTTGATTCACTCTTCTCAGCTGGCCTTGCCCTGTCAGCCCCCAACTGGTTTAAATCCTACCTCATTGGCAGGACCCAGTCAGTGAGAATCCTTGTTTCCATCTCTCCTCCACTCCCCATTAACACTGGTGTCCCTCAGGGCTCAGTGCTTGGTCCCCTACTCTTCTCCATTTTCCGTAATGATCTTCCCACAGCCTGTTCATCCTCTTCTATCCACATGTACGTTGACGATACTGTTTTGTACAGTTCCGGCAAAAATCCCGCTGCTGTGCAAACCAGCTTACAGCATAACTTCAACCAAGTTCAGCTCTGGTTTGCTTCTCACCAGCTTTTTCTAAATGCCAAGAAGACAGTTTCAATGACCTTTGGCACCAGGTAGAGACTATCTAGGGTCCTGGCCCTACCCACCTTCCACACCCTTGATGGGACCATCTCAGAGGACACCTCCTCATTTAGATATCTGGGAGTTTGGCCAGACCAGCACCTCAACTTCTCTGTGCATATCGATGCTATCCTGAAGAAACTGCGCCCCAAGGTTGGTGCTCTGTACAAGAATCATAGTTGCATCCCACTGACTGCGAAGGCGCAAAATTGTCCATAAGATGATACTCCCCATCCTTGACTACTGTGACGTAGTCTATGGTGCTGCTCCCAAATCTTCCCTGACCAAGTTGGACACTTTCTTTAACTCCTTCTGCCGCTTTGCTGTGGACTCCCCTTCCCGCTCCCACCACTGTGAACTCTATCATTCTCTAACCTTCATTCCACTGTCTCACAGGCTCATCTCACTGTGCCAAACTAACTTCCAAATTCTGGTTCGGGGGGCTCCCCTTCTATCTCTCATCCCCTCTCTCCACTCCACCTCCCCCCACCCACACTCTCAGATCAAATGACGCACGCACCTTGATGATTCCTCGCCGCTCCACTCTCATCGGTCAGACTGGTTTCGCCCATTGTTTCCTTAAAATCTGGAATTCCCTCCCCCCCTGAAATATGACACTCCTCCAACTACTCCCTTACCTCTGCCTTACACAGTTACCTTTCCCTCAGCTGTTCCTGGTTTAACCCACCTTAATAGCCATCCCCAGTTTCTGCCTTCCTACCATGACCCCCCCGGCAGGGTTTTCAACATCCTGAAGGGGGAAATCAGGAAATGGCTTCCCCTTTTCCTCATATTCAGATCTTGCCTCTCCCCCCCTCTCTTCTCCACCTGCTCTTCTGGGTCACCAGTGTGCACAACCTAACCCCATCCTTTTTACTCCAACAGCACTTGCGTACTACTTCGAGCCTGCTCCTGGTACACTCATGCACTGTAAATGGTCCTATCACATTATTACTGTTTTGTACGTTCATATGTTCTTTTGTATGATTTTGGACATGTATTGTAATTTACCCAATGTTCCACTACTGTTTATTGTACAGTACCTTGTGTTCCAGCTGTTGTACAATCTTACAATGTTGTATTGTTTGTAGTACCCACATACTATTGCAACTGATCATCCTTCACATCCCTATGTAACCCCTCCCCCCAGATTGCACTGTGACACAAGCACCTTGTTGTTCAGTGTGCCCTCTTGGTGAAACATTTCAATAAATAAATAAGACTGTGGAAAGAAGGGTATCATACAAGTCAGGAGAGAAGAGGCAATCTAAAACAGAATTAAAAAGTATAGGTCAAAATGTTTACCAAACTTGCACTGCTGCTTTAAAATTGGGTGCTGGGGGAGAGGAGGGTGGGAACAGGGTGCTACTAAGGTGGGGGGCAGGGTGATAATTTGTAATCTTTCGTATGTCTCAGAAACCCGGAGCATAAGTCAACCCTGAGAAATTATAGGTAAAAGAAGCTCTGTGCATAAATCAACCTTGCGTACAAGTCGAGTCCCCATTCTTTAGTTGCCTATTTTTGGCACTAAAAACTCGACTCACATGCCAGTATATATGGTATATCATCCTAAACTGATTGTAACTAACTTATGTACCATTAATGAATGACTGTTTGATGCAGTTCTCTTTTGTTGTCTTACTCTATATATATTGTGCAGCTCATTCAATGTATGCAATTAATTCTGGGTCACCCCTTAATCCTGCGGCAACTCTGAAAAAGGGACTTGCCTGTCTCAGTGGGCCTACCCAGTTATCAAAATTCAAATAAATCAATAAATAAGAGAGACAGACAGACAGAAGGAATAGCTGATGGCAAAACGCCATATACCACTGAGGGCTAATGAGTTCATAAAGTCACGAGGCTGAAGGCTGAGTGGCCTTTACGAGCTTGTTTGGTCCCAAGATGGTAATGTTTCACAAATATTTTGAACTCTGCCATCTGGTATTACAAATATTACATTAGTTTTTTTTATCGTAGGCTGTATTCTTACCACAAGTGCATTTTTGTGTGTGTTGTGTGCATGTGCTAGGTTGCAGACACACACGTGCTTTTGAGCACTTGTCCACATGTGCTTATGCCCAGTAGTGCGGAAGAATGTGCCTGCTACTGTGTGCGCAATTGTCGCGAGTATCAGTATAAAAGGAGGAAGTGGTGTTACGGGCGATCCTTTACATGGTTTGCTGGAATCTTCATCAGGAACAGTGTGGGCAGAGCATGCTTAGAGTGTGGCTGGTGTGCATGTTTAAATGTTTCGTTTGTTTTGCAAGGTTTTTACTGTAACTGTTTTTGTTTGCTGGTGCATAGCATTTCTGCTGTGTTTAGTGTGGTGTTCGGAGTTGTTCTGAGTGTGTAGTTTAGGGGATGCCATGGCTCTAGGAAATCTGCATTGTTCTTATTGAATTATCTTACTTAATCATTGCTTTGTGTGTGTTGAGAAATGTGGAAGCGCTGATAAAATACCTGCAGGTGACCGGCAGGCTTTGCACAGAGGGGATATGGGCTTGGCTGTTGCTTTGCAATGGCTAAGTCAGTTGTGATGCCTGTCTTAAGGTTGTTGGCTGTAATTCTGCAACTTCTTTATCCTGATAAACGGGGTCAGTAGCAAGAAACCGTTTATGTAAAATTCACTGAAATATGCATACAAAATATACTAATTCTGTTCCCAGTATAGCAGCACCAAGTGTTTATATTTGGAAGATTGTTATGTAGACTCCACATCCATTTGAAAATGTTCTGGTGTATTATTTATTTTATTTATTTATGTACTTCTTTCTTTCTTTCTTTCTTTCTTTCTTTCTTTCTTTCTTTCTTTCTTTCTTTCTTTCTTTCTTTGTTTTTGATTACCTGGTAAGATACACTAGGCATACAGGTATCTATTTTCAGTCACAACATGGGATAATTACAGAAGCATTCAGAAACATTGCAATATAATCAATGGGAATATGTAATAGATATACCACTCTACAGGGTGTCTTGGGTGGCGCTCTGATATACGCATGCGTAGGTGTCATTGTACAACAATCCAAGGCGCTGTGATATCAGAGCATGACCGCACACCTCAGAGTGGTTTATCTAGCTTATAAAATGTCATAATTGTTTTGGGGGGTAAATGCAGGTGTGCGGTCGCGCTGTGATATACGCACGGTCATGTGATGCTTATCATCCAATAAAAGAACAATTTACCTACCCATTTTATAAATATATAAATATAAATATATATATATATATACACAAAATAGCAGCAAGGAACATTATGGGGAAAAAAGAATAAATAATATGGGTAAAATTGACTGTAATATTATACTAACTTTGCTGTTTTTTTTTTTTTTGCCATGTTTAGGTAGTAAGCTTTACTTGCATCACCTCATATCATGTGCACTCTTTTGCGCAATGTTTTTGTTCCTCATTTTATCCCCCTTGTCTCTTTGACCTAAACCCCTTCATGCAGCCGTACCCAGCCCCATCACCTAGCTGCTTTTGAACTTATCTCAATTTCTAAGTCCCCCAAGGCTTCCCCCCATTGACAGAGGCCGCGGGGCTTCCCAACTCCCACTGCAATCAGATTCAGGTGGAGGAGGTAGGTGCAGGGCCTGCAGGAGCTCAGAGTCATCATACATAGGCAGGAGCTTTCCTTGTTCTGGGTTCCCCTACCTGCAAGATACCGGCATCCAGTGGCACAACCATGAGCACGAGGTGAGTGCGCTGCCAGCTGTGGTCACCCAGGTGGCGGTCTTGCAGCGGAGCGGTCAGCCCTCCCCCTCTGATGAGAACAGCATCCTCTGGATCCCTTGATCCTCTTCCACCTGGCCGGCCCGTTGAATATCCCGGCTCACTCCTAAACCAGGGAGGTCGGAGTTGCAAGCAGGTAGCCCTACCACTATGGCAGTATGCAGATTTTAAAGATTACTGTTACATTTACTTTGTGTTTGAATTGGCTGTGGTGAGGTTTGAGTAGTGAGAGTGCAAGCAGAATGTAGTACCAGTTGAAATGTTTTTTAGTCTGCTTAACACACACACACACACACACACACACACACACTCTGATGATGCTCTGTGCCAGGTTGGAGGCTTTTGTTTGTGTGTGTTTTACATAAACTACACAAGTTAGAGAGTATCTGCCATCTTGTATCATTTGTACATCCTACGTAATGTTTTTCTTTTTAATCCACATTTAAATTATTTCACCTCGTTCCTATCTGGGATCCAGTCCAAAGTTTGGGTCTTGAAATTCAATACCAAGAAGTGCAGAGTGGTGCTCATAGGGACCAAGAACCCCAGGAATATTGGATAGGAGGAGTTAAGTTGGACACTGCCTCTGAGGAAAGGGATCTGGGAGTCATCATAAGCGACTCTCCAAAACAGGGGAGCCACTGTAACAAAGCCTAGAGCAAAGCAGACACAATATTGGGGTGTATTAAGAGGGGGTTCAGCAGCAGGAGGGAAGAAGTGAAACTACGTCTCTGTAGGTCACTGGTGAGGCCACATCTGGAATACTCTGTCCAGTTCTGAAGTCCCCACCTAAGAAACGACAAAGACAGGCTAGGGATGGTGCAGTATAGGGTGACCATAATGATTCAGGGCCAGCAGGGCGGATCCTACAAGGTTCAACTTAAGGCTCTGAACATATACTCGCCACAGACCAGAAGGGAGAGGGGTGATCTGATAGAGGCTTTCAAGTTTTTGAAAGGAATGAACGAAGTAGATTGTGAGGAAGTATGCAGCAGGAATGGCAGATCAAGCACACGGGGACATGAGGGGAAGCTGGCGGCAGGGAGGTTCAGGAGATACTTGAGACAGTTGTATTTTACTGAGAGAGTGGTTGAGCTGTAGAACAACCTATCAAGAGAGGAGGTGGTGGGTGCAAGAACCATTAATGCTTTCAAACACAGCTTGGGCCTAGTACAAGGCTTAAAGGGAAACTGTACCATTGCATTCTGTGTGACATATAGCTGACCCCTACCCCACACCCATCCAGCCATAGAATGTAAAAGCCTGGTGCTACAAGAACCACAAAATACAGTTTTATAAACATTTACTATCCCCTGAAGCACCCCGCCATCTTTTCTTTTTTTATCATGTGTTTCTTTTTCTCTTGGTCTGCAGGTCATATGGTTGCCATCCTCTCATGCCCGCTCAGACTCCAGCAGGCATACACGCACTTCCCGGGGTCAGCGTACAATCAGTGCCTTTAGGGGAGGCCCTACCTCCCCCACCGAGTCCGGATACATGCTCCGGAAATGGATCCTCTGGGTCTGTGGACGTGGAGGTATCGCCATCAAGCTGCCACGATTGAGCACCACCTTTTTTCCATTTTTCTGCTGAGGCGTGCAGTGACGCTGGCAGGGGTAGCGCACACGCTTCCGTGCATGCTCCTCTAGGCATTTACTCCATTCCCACCCCTATCTTCAGCATCAACGTGCTGCCCCCAACCTCCGCTACGGGTCAGACATTCGCTGACCACTGATGTCCCCCTTCCCCGGAGAAGGAGAGCAGTCCTAGGGATGCTCAATCCTTCTCCGCCTGCCGACCCCCAGCAACCTGTGCTCATTCCTAAACACCGGTGCGCGTGCGCAGTTGCCAGGCATCCAGCACCTCAACCCTCATCGCCACCGGGCCGGCTCCTGACATTTTTTCTTAATGCCTTTGCACATTCTCACATAATGTCCCTTCTGATGATGTCCATGCCTCACCACCTGATGAGAGCATGCACATCTAGCCACCAGGAAGCTTGCCTATTTCAGTACACAGTGTGCACCTTTGACAGCTTAAGGCCTGATAACAAACGCACACAGACCAGAGCAAAATGCTTAATGTTAATTTTTCCTGGGTCCACCAGTAGCATAATATTATTCCCGGTTGTAGAAAGCTCACTGTGGAGTTTACTGCTATTGTAGCAGCACCATATACACACACACCGCCCCGCTGCTCTGAATATCCGTGCATGTCTACATTAAATAGGCAGCCAGGATCAGGTTCTATTACTGTTGAATAGGGCAAAATACAAGCATTGTGTAATTCCTTCATGTCCTAGTAAGGGATATGTACAGGAACTGCTGGCATGGGCGGAAAGTAAAAATGAGCATGGGATAAGTTAATTTAGCTATTTTAAACTGATTACTGTGAGCGTGCATCAGTGGACAGCTCCAGTGTGATCCCCTTACCAGTCCCAGCACTTGCTGGTGAGGGAAAAATACTGTCAGGCCACCAGGCCCTTTATCTAAAAAAAATCTCACCGGTCCCTATGTGATCTACTCACCAGTCCTGAATTCTGTCAGCGAAGGCAGAAGAAAATCAGACCACTATGCCTTTCGTTTACCCCTCCCCATGTTTTCTCTTTACTGATCCTGGTTCCTGACAGTTGCCAGGTCACTGGGTGCTTTACGTATCCCCCGTCCCCCACCCAGTTTCTGTAGTTCCTGTCAGCAAAGGAAGGAGACAGTTGGCCCGGGCAGATTTAAGAAGGGTCCAAGAAGAAAGAGCAATAGCTGTCCATAGTGATAGTATAGGCAGCCCTTCTCCTCTGGCAGCTGTTTGCAATGACATTACACCTCCTGGCAGAGTGTGACTCTGTAAGCTCATTTGCGCAATTTTGAACCTTCTGCATGGTTTGTGGAAGAAATAAAAAGTTGTGCATTTACACTGTGTGTAATATGCTGGGGGTGTGTGTGCAGGGCAGCTTGCATGTGTTTAGGTATGTGTGCATGCCACAAGGTCTACAGACATGGGTAGGGTCTGTATGCCAGGGAGGCTGGGTCTGCTTGTGGACACAACAGGGTCTGTGTGGGGGTGCAGCTGGGTCTATGTGGAAGAACAGGATCTGTGGGTGGCACTGCTGGATCTTTTTGTGAGTGTGGTGGGGTCTGTGCCCTTGTGGCAGGATTTATGTGCAGGCATAGAGCATTTCTAACATGTGCAGAACAGTCTGTGCACATTATGAGATCTGTGTGTATGTGTAGGGTTGATCTTTGTATAGACCCAGAGTTCTTTTTGTGCTTGCTGGGATCTGTATGCACTTCTGAGGCTCTTTGCTTGTCTTCCAAAGTCTGTGTACATCTGCTGGAGTCTTATTGTGAGTGCATGCATGGAGGTCTGTGTGTGTGTGTGTGTGTGTGTGCACGCGCGCACATGTAGGGGTGCATCAGTGTCTATGTGAGCAGCATGTTGAGGTTTGTGTGCATGCATTGGGGCCTTTGTCTTTGCACACACCAGGGTCTGTATGTGTGCACATGTTGGGTGTGTTTGTCTGCATGTGTCTGGGTCTGTTTTGGGGGCATGCTGTGGGCTATATGTACATGTTGGTGCATGATGGAGACTGTGCGCATACATCAGGAGCTCTGCATCTGATTGTGTGCACACTTTGGGGCTTGGGAGTAATTTCTGGGCAGGTTACAACTTTTATCATTTTGGTGTATGTTACATTGTTCCTGTGTATCTGCAGATGGGTCTCTGCATGTAATTGTGTGCACACTTTGGGACTTGGGAGTAATTTCTGGGTCGGTTACAACGTTTATCATATTGGTGTATGTTACATTGTTCCTATGTATCTGCAGATGGGTCTCTGCGTGCGTTTGAGTACATTTGGGACTTGTTTGTATGTATGCATTAGTATCTGTGTGGGTGCACATCAGGTTTGTGTATTACGGGTCTGTGTATGCATCTGTGCATGTGCTGGTGTGTGTGTGTGTGTATACATGTGTGTGCGCATACGTCTAGGTCTTTATGTGTGTGCATGCCTATCAGAGTCTGCGTATTTCCTTTGTGTCAGTTTGTGTATATGTATGTGTGTGTGTGTGTGTGTGTGTGCGCGCTCGTTCATGTAATATAGTGTTTGTGAAGTTTACTTACAAGTACTGCTAAAAGCAATGAATGCCAGCCACATTTTATCAATTAGCAGCTGTTGTGGCTCAGACTGGAGCTTGCTGAAAGAAGCAGAGAGTTATTAAAAAATGAACTCAGTCGTCTGTGTATTGGAATACTGATTACTTGATAGCGAAACAGCACCCGATAAAGTCCAAATTTCTGAAGATTCTGTCATGCTCTGTAGTGCCAGATGTTTTTGAACAATGGAATGTGGACTCCATTCTCTGGCCATAGCTATGTTTTTTTACACTAGTATCCCAAATGTTCCTATTTGTTTTGGATTTCAGACAGTGTCCTGATATGACACCTTTTAAACAAATGTAGCAATTCATAAGTTACCCTCCTCCAATGCTGCAGGGAACAGTGACGTTCTGAAGTTTATTTTGCAAGAAGCATTGTTAAGGCACAGAAGTTAGCATGGTGATAAACGACTTGCAGTACCACATCTTTCTTTTTCTCCCCTCCTTTGCTCTGATCTAATTCTTTATGGCAGTGCCAAGAACAAAGAGCTGGGGAGTGGGAATGAAGATGACAAGATTCGCCCGATTACATTTGTTGGCCAGTGCTGCACCCTTAAAAGCCCAAAGCTGACTGGTCAAAACCACATTTGTCTCCTTTAACGAGACAGTTACCTTAGTCAGAGCTCTTAGTTAAATGGTTTGACACAGAAAATGGGTGGCACAAATTGCGTTTGAGCAAACAATGTCGCAGGTCTACAGACGAGACTCACTAGAGTCTTTTAATTCAGTCCGTCAAAGTCATTTACTGGTGGCTTCTAAAATGGGATATGCAGTGGGACTGAGTTAAATAAATGGTGTGTGTGTGTGTGTGTATGTATAGGATATGCAATGGGAGTGAGTTAAACATATGATTCATGTGGACAAGAGCAGTTTGACCTCAGGTAACTGCATTCCCATTGCATATTCCATTTATGCAGTAGGGAACCTTCTAAGGTAGTGCATGTAGATTTGATTAAAAATGTTTTTTACTTTTTTAAAGTAGAAATTGTAGTGGACTTTTTGTTTAGAACCCAGTATTGCTACACAAGTTTTAGTGGTTACTAGGGGTTGCTAGAGATGCATAGCATGCGTCTAACATCATGACGTCTAGATGTCTTCTTTGATTGGCTGAGCGTGAGTGAGCTGGAAAAATTTCAGCTCAAGATGATGGCTGCTCTTAGAGAGAGCGAGTCAGGCATGGGAATCTTGGCACGAGCTATGTATGAGGTGTAGCTGGTGTCGAGGAGCTGCAGAGATGTTTTTTGTTTTAAAATGAAAATTTGTACCTAAGTTGTCAGAAATCACAGTCCGAATTCACGTGGCCATCCATGATTGCAGTTGGGTGGGTCTGAGAGTGGGTGGGTGTGCGAGCAGTGGTGATGAGCAGAAGGCCCCATTTCAAAAAGTAAACATTTTTTTAATAACACAGTTTGCCTGTGGAGAGTACCGAAGTAGTCAGAAGAAGAGGCAGAGGACAGTGAAGAGTGATCTTAAGGGTCTGCAGTGGGGCTGGGTGAGTGCCAAATGAAAGTGTTCTATGAAACTGAAAGCAAGTTTTTGGGAAAGATGTAGTGCCAGCAGTGTCAGGGATGATTGACAGAGGGGGTGTAATAAATCCAGTGTTCCCAAGATTTATTTAATCCCATTGGAAATAAATGGATGTATTTCACTCATTCCGAGTCCACACCTGTTGCAGATATATATCTATTATAGTGGCGCGGTTGCACCACTATATTTAGGGTTGAGTAGGATGTTTAATGTTAAACCACAGTTTTTGAACTTTAATAAGTTTGCTACTGTTCAACAGATTTGCATGAAATTTTGCATGCACAGTCTCATGGCGGTAGGTCTGTTGATGTGCCAGGTTTTATTCTGGTTGGATGTGTAGAATCCAAGATCTGGATAGCGAGAAAAGTAATTTTTCAGGGTTTTTTTGCTGGGTTTATTTGCCAGTCCCTAACGCCCAGGTGGTTTGGAATTTTGGTCTGATATTTTCAGGGTAGAAAGGGCCTGGCCCACAGTAGTCCTGGTTAAATAAAGTGATGAATTGATTGAGTAGTGCTTTTCACTGGTTTGACGAAAAAATATTAATCCATTCCAGAGTTAAGTTTTACAATTTCAGTTCTGAGCATGCTCAGTAGGCACTGCAGGATAGATATTTGGAACGAAAAATGAATTTGGCCATGCGAATCAGGATTCTTGTTCATATGGGAACTAATCTTTTTTCTTATGAAAAAAAAAATTCTGATCCTTATGCCGCTATCTTGTTTTTCTTTTATTTATTTATTTATGTATTTATTTATGTATTTATTTATTTTTAATTCTTGGGGGACTTAAAACCCCACAAAAATAACATGTTGCAGAGAGACCAACACATGTATCTTGCTCACTGGAACTCCATTAGGTGGATTCTGAACTTAATTATTGTTAAAATGACCACCACATGTTTTTTTCGGGGTTTTTTTTGCGCATCCTTTTTGTGACTAGCTTCTGCATTTTTTGTATAGCCAAATGAAAAAATAATTTGGCCATACGAAAAAGGATCCCTAAGATCTTCTTCAAAGATATCTCTTGCCGCAGGTCAGACACTAGGAGTTTCTGCAGCTGAGAGTTGTGCTGCAGTCACGTGGAATAAGGTCCATACCTCCACTAGGCATTACAGCCTGGACGTTGCCTCTAGGAGGTGGGCTAACTTCTTCCTCACAGTGCTCCAGGGCCTCCTTTCTTGAGCCTCTATCTTTCTTCTTCCCTACTATAGATTCTCTGCATCACTGCTTGGGACTCATTTCTAATGTGTGATCTGCTGCAAGAGATATCCTCCAAGAAGATAGAACAGTTATGTAAGAACTTACCGTAACCGTGCATTTTTGAGAGAAACTCTTGTAGCAGGTCACCCTTTTCCCCTCCCTCCTTCCCCTGGGTATCCCCTCCTGCCCTCTTCTTTTCAGGATGGTCTGCCTTCTGCTTCTGTTCTCTCTGTTCTTGGGCAGTTCTTCTGGCTCTCCTCAGTTCCTTCGGGAGCTCGTCCTCGCTGGATGGTCTCCGGCAGGGTACTGAGGAGAGTGTGGGGGCCACCCACGACTATATAGGGTAGCGCTGATGTGGTGACGTCGACATCATGGGCGGCACCAGGAAGACTGCTAGCGAGAGGCCTTTGTGTGATCCTGGTGCCTGATGGCAGGAGGTTCCTAGTGTGTGACTTACTGCTAGAGATTTTCTTGGAAGATCTACTGTTACAGTAAGTTCTTGTGTAGCTGTTCTTTTCCCCCACTCCCTCTAGACATTGATGTCTGTGCACGTTCACACGCACGCGTGCTTGCGTGGCACAGGGTGATATCTGCTATCCTTGCAGAGCCTCCAGCAGCTCCATCTGTGGTCTCCCCTAGGTGGCACTCACATGGCAGTCTCAAGTCTTCCTCCCATCCTGGAGGAAGAGAGAATCCACTGGGACACTCAATCCAGCCTCCCACTGGCTGGCGCTCAATGACCCAGGCTCCTTCCTGAACCTGGGTTGTCGGCATTGCGAATGGAAGTGCTACTGCGGCAGCGATGGGGGCCAGTAATAGTTGCACTGTATCTTTTTTTTTTTTTGTATCGTTTATGCCCCCCTGTATCTCTGACCAGCCCCCATAATGGCCATCCCCCAGCCCCTTAAACCATTGTTTTCCGGACATATCTCCCACTCCAGTGATTCCTCCAGTGGTTCCCTCCCTTGACAAGCTGTGGGGATGCCCTCAAGCTCCAACGGAATTTCTCCTCCTCTGCCATTATAGGTTGTTTGTTTGACTTTATTTATAGACCTTCTGAGAAACCTTAACCCTAATAAAAGTACCATAGAATATTTCTAGAGCTTAGTACTCATAGCAGATAAGAGTGGGTCTCTTGCTGTAAACTTTGGACTGTAGATTAGTCTTTATTTTCTGGGGGCGGTCTACCTTCTATTAAAAATACCACTACGCACTGTCCAGTGATGCTGCAGGTAACACGTCACTCTTGGAAAGACCTGGGTTCACATCCTGGGTCAGTGGTGTATGGAGCTCAAGGGATTTTCAGCCATATCCCAAGGCAAAGAAAAGACAAGTGGTAACTTCTGTGCATATGAAAGATGCACTGCATCCAAACAATACTTTGTGCCTCCCCTATAGCACAACAGCTAGGAAGCACTTGAGCTAGTGACACCTAACTCTTGTCTCACTATTCATGTAATGTAACATCCACCTTATAATGAATATGTTGTAGCCTGAAGCACAGATTTCTTTTTTTGTCGTTATTCATTTTTAATCCCTCCTGGGCTGGCTTCCTCCTCTCAGGCCCCCCATCCACTCCCATCAGCCAGCATCTCTTGGACTTACCAGCTCCAGCTTACCCATGGCTTACACCCCCCTCCCCATGACAGGGTGGGAGAGAGCTGAGCTCAACCCGTTGAAAAGGCTTCGGTTGGTGCTACCACAAAACAAAGCAAGCACTCCACTGTATTGGGAACATTTTTCCTTTTTAATGTGCAAACTGTGCATAATAATACATGTAATATAAAAAAAATCCACACTGAACCACTGAACTCACAAGCTCAGCGTTTCGAGATAAAAATACCTCTTCCTCTGAGGGGGCCCAGGTTGCCGGTGTGGGGCCTGCAAGGGGTGAGAGAATCACCCTGCTAGCCAGGGTGATTTTTCCCTTTTCTTCCCTTCCCCATGGTGTGGAGCAGGAGCCGGTGTGCAGTTACATCAGTTGCTGAGCTGCTCCCACTCTCATACGTAGCATGCTGGACATCTGCCACGTCTCTTTCATCAGTGTGTGATTCTAGTGGTCTGACTCCCAGCTGTCACTCGGGGGCCAGGCTAACACCAGGTGCCATTCTCACCCCACCCCAGAGGAGGAGAACAGAAACACACATCACTGAGCTGCACTCCATTTCCAATGGTTGCATCTTTACTTGTACCAGCAAAAAGACCGCACGAGTCTCTGCTTATTTTAAAATCATAAGTATCACAGGAATGGCAGGATCAACCAGATGGTGATATACATAAGGGAAATGGTTTAGGAGGTGGAGGGTTTGTCAAAGACGAACAAAGGGAGCACAATGCTATTATCTGTTTTTTGTGTATGTAACCCCCCTGCAAATGGGGGTTCCCAAAAGTCTTCCAGGAGCTTGCCTGAATGCTCCAAGTCTGGGCGGTGTTCGGCGTCTGAACTGTCTAAATGTGGTTCCAAGTGAGTGCTATTTGAGCCTCCGCGTACTGTCTCTTTAAGAGCTGTCTGCTTGCAGACTTAATTACTGTAGTTTGTTTGGGGGGACTGTGTATTTAATGCTCAAATCCTGCCCGAGCTGCAGAGAAATCACTCCGTTTCTGCAGTCGCTAAGAGCGCAGAAGGAGTCTAAATGAAAGATGTAACTGTTTGCCTGAAACCAGTTAGAGTGTTAAGTAAAATGCAGTTTGTCTAACCTGCCTTTCTTGCAGCTGGGACTGTGTGTGTGTGTTACCCCTCCATTTTGGATCTAAACTGCTGTGCTGGGCCAATTGGGTTAAGAGTTCCCTAAAATGGAGCCTGTGGATGAATCAGAACTTGGACTCTTAATTTTGAGCCAACTACAAGGGGATTGTATGGGCAGTGACTCTGGGAAATGTAGTTTTGACCTTGGCGCCTTATTCTACCAACAGAGGGAGTCTTATTGTAAGTGACAGCTGAACCAGCCAACAGAATAGTGTGGAGCTAAAGGAAATGCCCTGCTCTGTGACTGGAAAGATCAGATCAGTTGTGGCAGTGAAGTGAGAAGGAGCTGTGTGCTTCTGTGGTGTATAGTTTCGTGTGGGAAGAGCGTGTGAGGCCCTGAGTTTCGGTCTGCAGCCTTTGTGAGTGTCAGTTTGGACTGAATCCGAGTTGTGAGGAGAATGAAGCACTAGAAGTGTGGAAACCCGGCTCACCCTGTAGAAAACTGGAGAAATTGCTGAATCGTGCTCGGTCTGTCAGGAACTGAAGCTGCTGTGTGTTCTCCCGGGTATTTTGCAGTAATTGTGATCAGGATTGAGGAGCAGCCTGCCTGGTATAGTACTTTCCTTTTACATATAAATGTGCGTAGTGCTTGTGGGGAAATCGCTATTTCAAATCCCCTGTACAGTGAATTGTGTGCTGAAGCTGGAAGTAAACCTTCAGCTTAATTCAGACTACATCCGTTTACTATCAACTGCAGTGGGGTCCAGTCACAAGGACCTTGTCATCATGCCCTGCTCTTCTGGCAATCCAGAGGGACATTCTCCATCCGATCCTCAGCTTGGGTGTTGTGAGTACTGAACCATAAAGGAATAACACCTTTTTTGTTCTTATTGTTACGCCTAGGGATATGGTGATTAATTATCTCTTGTAGTTCAGATTTTAATGTATCCCACATTAAATTAATCTCCAATTCACATAATGATGTTCCCCCAACTGATTTTATTAAATGCTTCAATGATTTTTGTCCAGTTAGCTTTTTTATAGTCAAATGCTGAAAAAGATCCATTAGGTTTGGGTTTTCTAATATTAAGAATGCATTCTATAATTTTGTGATCGTTGCATCCTAGGTGAGGGATAACTTCTACATTACTAATTCTTTCTTTAGAATTTGTTATTACTAGGTCCAAGATATTTTTCCCTCTGGTAGGAAGTTCAACCATTTGATGACAGCCATGGGATACTAGTGTATCAACCAGTGTTTTCTCAAATACAGTAACTCCCGTCATTTGGTCCCAAGTAATACCTGGTACATTAAAATCTCTTAGAAGTAAAGCATCACCTAGGCTGCACGCTTTATCAATTTCATAAGTTAAATTGCAGTTATAGTTACTATTACTATTCGGAGGTCTTTAGCAGATCCCTAGTACTATTTTAGGCAAATGGGAAAATATATTTATCCATAATGTTTCCGTTATTCTTTCGGGAGTGCTGGATATTTCTGTTTCTTGGCACTGAATGTGCTCAGAAACTTAACAACAAACACCACCTCCTTTCCTGTCTGTGCGATTCTTAATGAAAAGTTGATACCCAGGAATGCTATTGGACCAATTATTACTCTCATCCTACCAGGTTTCAGTTACACAAACAATATATATGTTGTATTTTTTTATAAGTATTTTTAATTCAGTTAATTTTATACTGTTAAGGCTTCTGGCATTAATATTCCAAATCTTAAGTTTATTAAAATTTAAGTTATTGTGGTTAGATCTTTTCTGGGTTCCCTCATCCCCCTTTACATTTAGTTTAAAGACTGGTTGATAATATTCTCAAAAGTTCTTCCTAGTTTATAAGCACCTTGCTTACTTATGTGTAGTCCATTCCAACAGGATAGTGATGGGTTATCACAGAATTTTTCCCAGTGAGGAATAGATGAATACCCCTCTTTAAGCGTCCATTTACGCAACCATTCATTTATACATTTGATTTTTTTTGTAGTTTGATAGTTGGCTCTTGGCACTGGTAGTATTTCAGAAAAATATATCTCACATTTAAGTTCTTTTAGTGTTTTACCCAAGTTTATAAATTCCTATTTGATTTCTTCAATAGATAATTTTTTAAGGTCATTAGTGCCAGCGTGAATTATAACAAGGGGATTTGGACCTGAGTTGTGTAGGATATCAGTGCACATAGTATGTACATCCTTAATTCCTGCCCCACAGAATGATGAGCACGCAATATTGTGTTTATCTTTTCTACACACAATTTTGTCTGTCTGTGTATTTAATTATCGAGTCACCTAGTACAAAGTATTGCCTGTGTGACTCATTTGTTGATTGTATTTCCATAGACAACGTATCATCTAATGTGCCTAACTGAGCTTCTACAGTTTCTTGATGAGGTATCTCATTTACTATTGACGCTGCATGTTCTGTTTTAATTCTGTGTTTGCCTCCCTTATCTTTAACTATAGTGTCAGGCAAATTAAGGCCTTCCCTTGTCTCAGGTGTAGGTTCTGAAATAACAGCTGATTGAATGGTTGAGTGAGACTCAATATTAACAGAGCTGGAATAATTACTAATATGCTGTTCATTATTGATACCGCCAAAATTTAAACTAAGCTGACCTTTCTCCATATTATCACCTGAGTCCAGAGCAATTAGGGGTTCGTACCTATTACTTAATGCAATATTATTACCCAATGCCCTACGTCTAAGTTTGGATTTGTGTCCTTCAACAACTTCAGTCCAATCGTCAGAATCACTGGAAGTAGTATTCTCATCAAAAGTTATTCTTTTCCTTTTTTCATGTTGACATGTTTCACTCTGATAGTTTAAAATTCCTGAGTCTACATTGTCACGCAAATTGTCAGATGTTCCCTCGCTCAATAATGATCTACCTGTATTGTTGCCCCTCAAGTGCTAGAATGGCAATGCTCGGAAGCAGAAAAGTGAAAGAGGGTAAGTGAGAGCCCCCGAGGTCCCGCCCTGGCTACCATCCGTGCCAAACAGGCCAGTAACCCTGAAGCGACTGCACAGAACTATCTTGAGGCCTTGGAGAATGTGTATGGGAGCCCAGATTCTGATGAGGACCTGTGGTGGAGAGTAAGAAATGCACAACAGTACCAAGGGGAGTTGTTGTCTGAGTATGTATCTGGGCTGGAAAAATTGTTGCAAGACTGCCTCAGAAAGGGTAGTTTGTCAGCGATTGAATTGGACCGAACCAGGCTGGACAGGATCCTTAAGTCTGCCGCCTTCTCAGAACTGCTGTTGCTTCAGTTACGTCTGGCCAATCGACTGGAATCCCCACCCTCCTATGATGAGCTAATGAGAGAAATTTGAGGAGTTGAGAAAAGGTGACCCCGGGAGGGACTTGCACCAATAGCTGCTGCTACGACCCAAGTTACTGAGGGTGACCCATCAAGTGAAGTTCAGGGGCAGAGGTTGACAGTTAATGAGTGCTCTGAGAAGGAAAAGGGTGTGCCACCATGGGGTGAACTGCTGAGGGAGATTAGGAAAGTAACAGACAGTCTCATCATGAAGGCCGCTCCTACCAGTACGGGCACTGACACTTGCCCGTCTGCTTCTGCTATGGGGGTGGGGGTGCCTACCCAGGCATCTCATGTAGACAGCAGTTCAAAACTTGATGCCTTGACTTTGGAAGTGAGAGAACTGAAGAGATGTTTACAAATGTCCAACCCACCGCCGGCTGAGGTGGCACCAAGGTTTTCTATTGATAGTACCAATGCCGCAGCCCCCAATGATGCCTCGGTCACCCCAAACTTCAGCAGACATATTTTGCCATAATTGTGGGAAGGATGGGCACATGAAGAGGGAATGCCGGTCTTGGAAAGACTTAAAGAGAGTAGTGAGCTGGCTACAAGGAGAGCTTTGGAGCACAAAACAGTGATTAAGAGGTGCATGAAATGACCGTAGTGAAGGTCCCAAAAATGCTAACTCGCGTCCTTATGTGTCTAGATCATCTACCCAAGCCCTTGCTACCACCTCTCCAGACTGGTCCAGAATAGTGGGCCCTTCAATGGAAGCTACAGTAAAAGTGAATGGTGTGCCCACCAGAGCTGTGTTGGACAGTGGCTCCCAAGTGACAGTTATGTTCCAGGATTGGTATCAGAAGCATTTGTCAGACGTACCCTTACAACCATTGGAAGGACTGCATGTATGGGGGTTAAGTGAGAAGGCCAACCCCTACTCGGGGTATATCCCAGTTTGGCTATCTTTCCCTACCTCCGTGGCTGAAGTAGTAGAGCAAGTAGAGACCCTGGCCTTAATGTGTCCCCCTACTGGACTGTGGATTCCTCTACTAATTGGGATGAATGCACATATGTTTGGACAGTTGGCGCAGTTGTGGTATGAGAAACAAGGGTCAAGGACTGGTAGAGCTTTGAGAATCCTGGCCTTGATCAAGAAGGCCTATGAGGCACAGAGAGATGCTGAAAAAATGGACCCAGAGGAAACCGGATGGAATTGTCTGGAAGAAGGATCCTGAGTCTCTGATTCTGGCACCAAATGCCCAGTGTACCTTACAGGGGGAAGTCTGTATCAGAAAGGATGCCAAGAATAAAATCCTCATGCTGGATGCACCAGGCGATGGGAAATTGCCGGAAGGACTGCTGGTCAAGCCAAGTATTTTGCCTGCCAGAGCCCATGCTTATGCCAGAAGGGTAATGGTTCAAGTTCATAATGTGTCTGATAGAGAGATTTGAGTAAACAGAGGTTACACCCTGGCTAATGTACATTGTGCAGATACTGCAGTGCTACCCAGTAACAAGTGTTCGGGGGAGAATGACAGAGTGATGCCCGACTTGTTTGATTTTGGAGACTCCCCGTTGCCAGCTGAAGGAAGATGAGAATTAGTAGAAAGCTTACCCAGAGAGACCAGGTGTTTTCTTTAAAGGAATGGGATGTAGGATGTGTGCAAGGAGCTGAGCACCACATCCGGCTGTATGATGAAAGGCCATTTCATAAGAGGTCTCGATGTCTGGCCCCCTGCTGACATAGATGATGTGAGGTGGCATCTGCAGGAGATGCTAGCTGCTGGTGTAATATAAGAATCCAGAAGCCCCTATGCTTCCCCCATCATGGTAGTGAGAAAAAAGAATGGGACAACAAGGATGTGCATGGCTTATCGCACTTTATACCGGCGGACTATCCCTGATCAGTATACAATGCCCCGCATTCAGGATGCTTTGGACTGCCTGAATGGTAGCAAGTGGTTCTCTGTGCTGGATCTTCGCAGTGGGTACTACCAGATCCCAATGGCCCCAGAAGACCGTGAGAAGACAGCCTTTATCTGTCCTCTTGGCTTCTATGAATTCTTGAGGATGCCTCAAGGGATTTCAGGCGCCCCAGCCACTTTTCAACGATTGATGGAGTGTGCAGTGGGGGACATCAACTTATTAGAGTGCCAGCTATATCTGGATGATGTTATTGTGTTTGGCAGCTCACTGGAGGAACATGAGAGCAGATTATTCAAGGTGTTGGACCGACTGGAAGACTTTGGCCTTAAACTATCCTTCGATAAATGTCAGTTCTTCCAAACCTCTGTAAAGTATGTGGGACACATAGTATCCACCGAGGGAAATAGAGACCCACCCAAGTAAAGTTGAGGCCTTGACCACCTGGCCACAGCCCCACAATCTAAAAGAACTGCAAAAATTCCTGAGATTCTGTGACTACTATCACCGTTTCATCAAGGACTATTCAAGAGTGATCCGTCCTTTAATCTTACTCAAGGTTACCCTCCTACCCACAAAAAATTCAAGAATTCGGTTTCTTCTGAACCTGAGAGAGTGTATTTCCATCCCAATGAAGTATTTGGAGCCAGATGGACACCTGAGTGTGAAGCTGCTTTTTATGAGATTATATATCAACTTACCCACTCTCCTGTCCTTGCCTATGCAGATCCAGCGAAGCCCTATGTCTTGCACACTGATGCTAGCCTGCAAGGCTTGGGGCTATATTGTACCAAGAGCATGAGAATGGCCTGAGACCAGTGGCCTTTGCCAGTAGGAAGCCTGACCCCATCCGAAAAGAACTATCCTGTACATAGTTAGAGTTCTAGCTTTGAAGTGGGCTATTGTTGACCAGTTCCACGAGTACTTGTATGGGGCTAAGATACTAGTAAAAACTGACAATAATCCTTTGACCTATGTGCAGACTTCAGCTAAGTTGGATGCCACTGGCCATAGGTGGCTTTCTGCATTATCTACATACGACTATGCCGTTGAATACAGAGCAAGCCTGAACCACATAGATGCTGATGCTCTCTCCCGGAGGCCTGTTCCCCGGAATGACTGGGTCAGACTGTCAGAACCTGATATTCGAGCACTCTGCCAGAAGTTTGACAGGGAGGAACAAATGTCCACGGATGCAGTGGACTGTATGGTGGATTGTTTGGGACCCTCTGAGAATTGCATACCTGCAGCTTATTGCCACTTTTCTGCAATAGACATTGGTGAACTTCCTCAGCTGGACAATGACAGTATTCAGCAGGCTCAATCCCGAGACCCCATGATCAAATCAGCTTTAGAAGCCCTCTATGCAGGGAAAGATGTGTCCAAATTACACTCCACTGATTTGAGAACTGCATTGTTATACAAAGAAGGTCCTAAGTTGAAACTGATCAATAGACTGTTATACAGAGAAACAGTAAACAGAGGGGGACAAGTAGACAAACAACAACTAGTGCTGCCCACTGCCTTTCAAGACTCAGTACTGAGGTCCTTACACAACCAAATGGAACACCTTGGTATAGACAAAACACTTGACTTGGTGAGATCCAGATTCTGTTGGCCTAAGATGGGGGCTGATGTTGAGCAACACATTCGACATGTAGTCGCTGCTTACAGAGGAAAGCTTTGCCCCAGAGGCTGCCCCCCCTAGTTAACATCACCACCAGTGCACCCATGGAGCTGGTCTGTATTGATTTTCTGAGTTTGGAGTCAGATCAGTGAAATATTAGTAATGTGCTGGTGATCACTGAACATTTTACGAGATATGACCAAGCTTTCCCCACCAAGGACCAGAAGGCATCCACTGTGGCAAAAGTGCTTGTAGAAAACTTTTTTGTTCACTATGGGGCTCCACAAAGAATCCATTCTGATGAAGGGAGAGACTTTGAGAGTCGTCTGATCAAAGAGATGCTTTCTCTGTGGGGAGTGCGAAAGTCCAGAACCACCCCTTACCACCCCAAGGGGGACCCACAGCCTGAACGTTTCAACCACACTTTGCTAGATATGCTAGGCACCCTCCACCCAAAGGACAAGCCCAGATGGAGCCAACAAATTAGCACCCTGGTACATGCCTACAACTGCACCAAGAGTGATGCCACTGGGTTCTCCCCCTACCGCCTGATGTTTGGAAGAGAAGCTCGACTGCCGGTAGATGTGTGTTTTGGAGTCTCTCCTGATGGGGTACAAGCTGACAACTATTTACAATATGTGCAAAAGTTAAAGGCCCAGCTAAATCATGTGAACCAAATGGCTCAAACCATGGCTGCCAAAAGAAATCTAGCCAGCAAAGAAAAGTATGTTAAAAAGGTGAAAGCACAGGAACTCCAGGAGGGAGATCGGGTATTGCTAAGAAATATGGGACTGCATGGCAATCATAAGATTGCTGACAGATGGCACCATCTCCCTCACATTGTAGTGGGCAAACTAGAGGATCTGCCTGTGTACAAAGTAAGGCCTGAGAATAATTCAAAAGATGTTAAAACAATGCATAGAAATCATTTATTGCCCATTGGACAAATCTTGATTGAGTCTGAGCCCCCAGAAAATGCCCCCTCTGGACCAGTGACTAGAGCTACTGCTAAGAAAAAATCAAGAAAGCCTGCACCTACAGAAGCTGAGTTAAAGTGTTCCCCTTCAGAAGTCCCAGTTGAACATGACTGTCAGTCCATGTCAGAGGAAAATGAGTGTGGCTTTGAATACTACCCTTTTTACGAACTGAGTCAATTGTTTCGGGGCAATCCCCTAGTCAATCCTGGAGATGAAGCTGGGCCTTTTGGACTGTCTAAGCCCCCAGCTTTGTCCCTGGAGCCAATGCTCCCAGAAAGTGAAGTGCAAAGCATCAAGTCAGATGATATGGAATCATTGTGTATGGTTGAACTGTTTGAGCTTTCAGAGGAGGAAAATGATGGACTGGAACAGACTGGTGATATACCAGAACAAGAAGATTATTTTGAGTGCCCTGATGGTCCACTGCCAGTGTCCGAAAGCTCTTCATGTGAGCCAAATGTTGTGGACTCAGAGATTGTAACTCCTGGAGCTGAAAGTGCCCCAAGTTCTAGCCTCTCTACCCCAATGGAGACTCCCCTGACTAGTGAGGACAATGCTGAAAATGAGGCTCAGAGTGCAGAGACTGTAACAGTTCCCCCTAGAAAGACTGGTCAAGCTGTAAAGCCTGTGGTGCACCTCAGTTATGATTCCCTTGGGAGGTCTGTGGACTTGCCTCTCAGTGTTGTCCATAAAGGAGTGTATGTGTCCCCAAGCTCATTGCCCAAACTGAACATTAGTGCTAACTCCAAGTTAATTGTGTTGCCCTCTAGGTATGGTGCCCCTGCCCCGCCCAGCCCCAAGGTAGCTGATAGGGGAGGGCCCCCTCTCTTCAGGTTTTATGTACAGGAGGTAATAACCTAAGTTATGGTACAATGTGTGTGTAATACTGTGTACAAAGTGATGTAGTGAAAAGTTTCAGAAATGTGTTTCTGGTAAGGTGATATGTTGACTGATGATTACATGTATAAGCCTAATGTGATACTGATGTAAATGTATATGGTTGTACTGAAACTTATGGGGGTTACTGCCAGCCTGACCCAAGTTTTCCAGAGCTAGGAAGGTGTAACCCCCTGCAAATGGGGTTCCCAAAAGTCTTCCAGGAGCTTGCCTGAATGCTCCAAGTCTGGGTGGTGTTCAGCGTCTGAGCTGTTTAAATGTGGTTCCAAGTGAGAGCTATTTGAGCCTCCGTGTACTGTCTCTTTAAGAGCTGTCTGCTTGCAGACTTAATTAGTTTGTATGGGGGGACTGTGTATTTAATGCTGGAATCCCGCCCGAGCTGCGGAGAAATCGCTGTGTTTCTGCAGTCGCTAAGAGCGCAGAGGGAGCCTAAATGAAAAATGTAACTGTTTGCCTGAAACCAGTTAGAGTGTTAAGTAAAATGCAGTTTGTCTAACCTGCCTTTCTTGCAGCTGGGACTGTGTGTGTGTTACCCCTCCATTTTGGACCTAAAGTGTTGTGCTGGGCCAATTGGATTAAGGGTTCCCTAAAATGGAGCCTGTGGACGAATCATAACTTGGACTCTTAATTTTGAGCCAGCTACAAGGGGTTGTATGGGCAGTGACTCTGGGAAATGTAGTTTTGACTTTGGTGCCTTTTTCTACCAACAGAGGGAGTCTTATTGTGAGTGACAGCTGAATCAGCCAACAGAATAGTGTGGAGCTAAAGGAAATGCCCTGCTCTGTGACTGGAAAGATCAGATCAGTTGTGGCAGTGAAGGGAGAAGGAGCTGTGTGCTTCTGCGGTGTATAGTTTCATGTGGGAAGAGCGTGTGAGGCCCTGAGTTTCGGTCTGCAGCCTTTGTGAGTGCCAGTTTGGACTGAATCTGAGTTGTGAGGAGAAAGAAGCACTAAAAGTGTGGAAACCAGGCTCACCCTGTAGAAGACTGGAGAAATTGCTGAATTGCACTCGGTCTGTCAGGAACTGAAGCTGCTGTGTGTGCTCCCGGGTATTTTGCAGTAATTGCGATCGGGATAGAGGAGCAGCGTGCCTGGTATAGTACTTTCCTTTTACATATAAATGTGCGTAGTGCTTGTGGGGAATTGTTATTTCAAATCCCCTGTACAATAAATTGTGTGCTGAAGCTGGAAGTAAACCCCCAGCTTAATTCGGACTACATCCGTTTGCTATCAACTGCAGTGGAGTCCAGTCACAAGGACCTTGTCCTCATGCCCTGCTCTTCTGGCAATCCAGAGGGACATTCTCCATCCGATCCTCAGCTTGGGTGTTGTGAGTACAAATCTGGGTATTCCCCTGCAGCTTGTTTTCAATCACAAGTGTGTCACCTAATTCTTGTTGTTTCACTGTTTCATGGACTGAGCCCTCCAGCTCTGGATTAGAATTGGGTGTTGTGCATATATTTTCTTCTACAGGGCCCTATCCATCTGCACCTGCCGGCCAACCCCGGACAACGGACCTCGCTAGCCCCCCCCAACCTGGGTACCCAGAGTGTGACTTTTCACACCCCGTATGTGTGCACAGTACTGTGATTTGAATATTTCCAAACCAAATCAACCTGATTGCTCCCCTCCTTGTTACTGTCCCCTAAATAAATCAGATTATTTGTTGTTATACTATATACTGTCTGTGGTGTTGGTACTTATGGAAACAGTATTGTGTTTTGCTGTGTATGTTGTTTAACCTTACTTTACAGGGGGTCCTCAGAGACGTGCTGCAGAATCAGTCTCGAGAGTAAGTGGTATCTATATGAGTGAACAGTGTATATACATGGGGTATTGGGGCTGTAGCTCCGGTGTACTGTGTGAGCCACTAGAGGGAATAAAAGGGGGTCTCAGTGTCCCAGGGGGCTGTGACCAAGCTAGCCTAACCAGTACAAACCCTGACCTCTGGGTGGAGGCACCCTCCATAGGACCTAGACCCCTCAACCCATCCGTAGTCAAACAGGCAGAGGTAGTAGCCCTTGGGATAGCGCCACCTAGGGGTTGCATGTATCAATTTGTTTGTGGAATAGTGTGTGTAAGAGGGACCGGGGGCACAAAAATCCAGTAATTATAAAAAATAAAAACTTAAGATCTGGCTATAATTCAATTTTTTTACCCCCCACACACACACTGTGTGATGTCTGCATAAACCTCTCGAGCTTTGCTCTCAAGGATTATGGACATCACACACCTTGAATGCATAAAAAACTCAATTGTACTTACCATCTATTATTCTTTATTTTTTTTTTAGTAAAGGATAGATATTTGGAAGTTAATTTATTTTTAAAAATTCAGTTCAAATAGGAGAATGGGTGTGCTCACTCACCATGTGGCTTCCCTGTGTTAATATTTTGCACCTGGGTCACCACTACTCAGGTGGTAACAATGGTTCTTGGTTTTCATCTTGGCTGCCTCCGGTTTCACTGAGGGTAAGGGCTGGTAGCCATGCCTGCCCTCATGGGCCCCGAGGGGAGGGAGCCATGTGGAAAGAACATGTAATTCTTCAACCACATCTGTCTCCAATGCAGACTCATGCAAAAACAGCATCGATGAAGATTTTCTGTTGGACATCAACACAGTTCCATTTAGAGCTACAAGGGTTGTGCAGGCTATGGCCCACGTGACTGAATTGTGTGGAGAAAATAGAAAAATTGGCTGGATATGGTAGAAGAAGCTGAAACACTCTTCCACATGCAGTTGGAGACGGTGCAACTCACCTGACCTCCAACCCCCACCACCTCACATAAATCTTCCAACCATTCCCTACCTGTTTGTGGACCAACCTGGAGGGGTGTATGTATAGGAGGGACATGAAGGGAATAGACTGTGTTTTCTGGGAGCCATTCACTCCATTCCAAAGGTGATAAAGATTGGCGCATGAGGAGGGTCCGAAGGAGATCCCAAACCTACCTGAGGAGGAGGAGGAAGGGTAAAAAAAAAAAGGTTAAAAAAAGGAGCTGCAAAAGAGTTTGCACAAGGGCAACACAGATGGAAAAGGAGGCCTTCATGAAATGAAAGGTTTGGTTCCAGTTAGTTGACTTTGTTATAAATGTAGATGGTGTATTAATCCATTCCATAGGCATGGCTGGCTGTTAAGGAAAGTACATCATAACTGGTATGAAGACTATCTCTTTCGACCTCTTTCTCAATCTTCCTGTCACACATGTATCTGTCCTCCTCCCCCATACAAACTATGTTACAAAGCACATTGTAATCCAGAAGAGGGAGGGTAGAGAATGTTACTGCTGTTTCAGGCACAAAGAGCGAGCCTTTATTTGAATGCTTTTATTGTTCTATTTATCCTTCTATCAGCAGTGCTTCCCTCTCTGACCTGGCTACCTCCCAACTTTGTTAGGCCAGTCACTGTCTCTTACTCATTCTTCATGGGGTCTGTGAAAACCCCCCTTTTCCATCCATGGTGAATTCCATTGGGGATAAGGGTGTGACCCTCCAAGTTCGCAAAGTGTAGAATGACAGCAGGCATTTGGGCTGGCAGGATCAAAGAGGGTCCAGCATCATCCTGCACACTATTGGGGTATTTCCAACTTGGTTTTCTCTCTGCTCCTGGACCCTGGGACGCTACTGGCAAGGGCATCATGGCATTCACATGCATGCAAGGTTTGCCAGTGTGGTGACATCAGTCAGCGTTCCCCTTTCTTATCTTGTGGCTTCAGCTGCATTGCCACCTGTGGGCACCTAGGTGACAGTATTGCAGCGGAGCTCACTTACTTATGTGGAGGAGAGTATCCTCTAGACCACTCAGTCCTCCTCCCCTGGCTCACCCAGACACTCTGGACTCATTCCTGAAAACAGGAGGTAGTAGTGATGAGCAGTAACCATACTGCTGTACCGACAGGCTTGCCCCACACCAGGAGATTTAAGCAGTACAGAGATAGATTATAGAGAAATGTGATAGCCGTTAAGCACAGGAAGGTTAAATAACTAGCTCAGGGTCGCACAGTGAACCGGTATCTGTGATGAGATTCAAGCTTGCGCCACAGGTTTACAGCTTTGCACTAACCACTGTCTCCCTACTGCTAGTACATGTTGTTTGACTGACTTTTCTGATGGACTTTCTGATAAAGCAAGTCACTTAACTTCCCTGTGCTCCCAGGTCACACCTGTAAACAAGTTGTCAGCTTAGTGTGTCTCTCCTGGTTAAGCAATTGGAAAAACCAAAAAGGATACTTCAGGGGTTAATAAACATTAACCGCTGCCCTGAAAGCCTTACTGCATCACTGCACCATTCACATTGGCTTCTGAACCAAATGTTTCATTTTGTGTACTGTTTACTGCTTCTGCCCTTGTGCTGCTGGAGTTTACTGTACTGTGCACAGCACTACATAAGGTATTTTTATCTAGTGAATCCAGCGCTAAGTCCTAGCCCGTCTGGGAGTACCGCTACATGGCAGTACCACCTCAATGCCCCTCCCAAGCCAACTGAGCCAGCTCACAAGTCCGCTTCCGAATGTGTACTGTACATTTTACTAAAAGCCTTTGCACTTCTACCGTACATTCCGTTAACAGGATTTGACTTGGACATTCCACAAAAATGATTGTACTTGTACTGTATATTTGGCTAAAAGGAATCTACTTGTACTGTACATTCCTCTAGAAGGATTGTACTTGTACATTTATACTTCTACCGTCATTCCACTGAAAGGATTGTACGTGTACTGTACATTCCGCTAAAAGGATTGTACGTGTACTGTACATTCCACCAAAAGAATTGTACATGTACTGTACATTCCACTAAAATGATTGTACATTCCATTAAAAGGATTGTACTTGAGCTGTACATTCCTCTAGAAGGATTGCACTTGAACATTTGTACTTCTACTGTACATACCTCTAAAAGGATTGTACATTCCACTAAAATGATTGTAGTTGTACTGTACATTCCATTAAAAGGATTGTACTTGTACTGTACATTCCGCTAAAATGCTTGTACATTCCAGTAAAAGGATTGTAATTGTACTGTACATTCCGCTAAAAGGGTGTGTGTGTGTGTGTGTGTGTGTGTGTGTGTGTGTGTGTGTGTGTGTGTGTACTACTTGGATTTCTTGATCACATGGGACTATGGATGCTCAGAAAGCCATAAAAATTCATAAGCTGGCAAAGGTAGTGAGAGGATAAGATTTGGGTGCATTTATACTAGTTTAATTGCTTTAAGAGAGAGTAGCATTGTAAGTTTCTTTTTGGGAGGGGCATAAAATGTTATGTGGGAGAGGGCTGCTCATCTTCGAAGGTACCCTTCAGGGAACTTTGTCAACATGCGATACATAGAAACCAACAGCAGTGTGCACAGTAACATCAATACATGTAACAGAGACAGAAGTGAGGGAGGGGGCATGACTGTCATGTAGTACACTGAAAGCTCCACAGGCAGCCTTCTGTGCTGTGGCAGCCACTAGCAACATGTACATAAAAGATGTGTCTGCAGAAGCTGTATTTTCACAAAATACTTGTCCTTTTAATTCTTCTCTTTTGTACTCCGTACCCTAACTAGAATATGGCATTAAATTGATGCCATATTGGAGAATACTAGGGCATCTGTTAAAACCCCCTTATAGTAGACTCACATGAAGCAAGATTGATATATTTCTGGAGGGACTAGCTGCTGATTGTAGCATTGTTATTATATATGTGTGTGTGTGTTTGTTTATTAACATGGTGCTCACTGGGACAACCTCATGAGATGAAACTGTTTTGTTTCCTTGGGGGGGTCCTGTGGGAAAGAAGACCAAACAAATAGATGTTTCCGACATACACTGCAGGACAAGTTCATTCATGTACATCATGTTGCTGTGGTCACATTACAGTTATGACCTACTAATTGCCAAGGGCAGTCTACAGGTTACAGTCCATGAAACAGTTACAAGGCTCTTTGAGATACTAGTTTTCTGAAATAGTTTATTGTGTTTTTTTTGTCCATTTGGTGGCCACTACAGTCCTCAAAGTGGTCACAGGTCGTACCCCACTAGCCACAATGTACAGGCCCCACTGTACAATTCACTGGTGCAGCTGCATTTGGAATACTGCGCAAGATACTGGAGTCTGCACTTGAGGAAAGACTGCGACAAGATGGAAGCAATACAGTGCATGACAAACAGACTAGGAGGCAAGACGTACAAGGAGAGAGTGCAGGACCTGAGCATGGACACCCTGGAGAAAAGGAGATAATGCAGTGACATGATCAAAACAAGGGTGGATGTCAATGTACTTTTCTCCTTGAGCTCAAATACAGGGTTTGAGGGATGGTAGTAACTCACTCAAACTCATAGGAGGAGATTCACGATCGATGGCAAGCACTGTTTCACTGAAAGAGCGGTGGACAAGTGGAACAAGCTGCCTGAGGAAGTGGTACTGGCCAAATCAGTGAACAGCTTTAAAGCAGCAGTGCTGTGTATAAAAAATTGTGCTTTTTCCACAATGTAGTCTCTGTGCTCTGCTGAGCATTTACCTGGTACTCTTTCCCATCGGCATTGTACTGTCACCCTGTAATGTGCTCTGTTTTCCTTTGTTTTTGTTTACATTTCTGCCACCTGCCAGGCTGAATTCGAACCCCCTCTGCTGCCAACTGCGCATGTGTATGACTGGCAGTACTACACAGGAACATCGGGAATGTTCAGCACAGGGTCCCACTGCAGTAACCAAAAGACATGATGCGACATGAAGGGGGGAGTGCAGCTGAAAATTAGGCAGCTGCCATATTTATTGAAGCACCACAACAGCTGAATTAAATTTTAAATACCTAAAAAACTAAAGATCCTTAGAAAAAAATATTTACAGATATAGAAACGTCATCTATGGCTGCATACTTACAACCCAAAAAAGGAATTTTGATAATCATTTCCTGACTATGTTGCACTGCTGCTTTAAACGGGGATGAGACAGGGGAAGAGGCCAAAGAGCGATTAAGGAGACTAGAGCAGAATAAGGGAGAAGGACCAGGAGAAAGCGGGGGATCAGGAAAAAGATGGAAGGGTGTCTGTCCTAATGCCAGGTCTGGAAAATAAAAGTAGTGAGCTCCAGGCAATGGTAGCAGACACTGAGATGGACCTAGTAGCCATCTGAGAAACTTGGGCCACAGAGAATAATGACTGGGATCTGACAGTCACAGGCTACACCATGTTTAGATGGGATAGAAAAAAAGGTAAGCTGGCTGCTAATGCAGAGATAGCACTACGGCTTGCAACACCATCGACCTGGGTTCAGGGACGAGCCTGGGAGACGGAGGGCCGGCCAGGGGGAGGAGGAGGCTTGAGCGTCCAGGGAACCACTCACCTTCTCCGGGGGGGGGTGTTGAGGCTTGGTGGAGGCCAGAGGCACAGCAAATGTCCAAAGCATTCGAGAGGGGTTGGGGCGTGACAGACGTCGGCAGTTGCGCCTTGATTTCTGGCACATGTCATGCCCCCAGAAGACAGGAAAATCAGCTCACAGAGTGCCGGGAAGATGGAGTGCCCAGTGCAGACCCCACAGCTCCCAATTGTCTGTCCTGTCCGGTGCCCAATGCGACAAGAAGGATTTAGGACAGCCAGCCCGGTGGTGATGACGGTTGATGCATTGGACGCCACACCTCGCACCATGCTGGCAACCCGGGTTTGGGAATGAGCCCAGGCCGTCACAGGTCGGCAGGGGATTAGAGGATTGAGCACCCGGAGGACAGCTCTCCTCTCCCTGGGGTGGGTTCTGAGGAACCACAGCACAGTAGTGACACCCAGTGGAGACCAGATGTACTACATGTGCCTGGAACGTAAGGAGAGGAGCGTGGCAGATGTTCACATCTTCTCTGTGCAGGCATCATTGCACATCTGGCTCCAGGGGCAACCTAAAAGTCAGAAAACCCCAGGCCAAGGATAAGCGAAGCCACATCCAGTCTCTGCCACATTCCCATCGTTGGGCTCGGCTTCCAGGAGGATCTGCCGACTCCTGCCTGGCGCATTAAATTGTAGATAGAGCACAAGGACAGGTGTTCCCACCTCGGGGGGCTCAGAGCCTGGAAATGTGCCGGGCAGGGCTGGCCTGGAAAGTCGAGCTTCAGACCGGGAGGTAGAGCCTGGCTGGTAAGGTAGCTGGAGAGAGTTCCTCGGTCCAGGTGAGAAATAAATTCTACAAAAAAAAAAAAAAAAAGATTTAGAGGTGTACGGGCCCCACTTCATACCTGCCTGGGGGGGGGGGTACAGCCAAGGCTCCGTGGGGGTTCACCAGCAGGTTCAGGTAGGCGGAGAGAGGGGCAGACGCCATTGGCAACTCCTGATGAAGCGGTACTCTGAGAGCAGGGGCAAGAGATGCTAGAAAGTTGAAAAAAAAAGGTAAAGGAGGAGGAGGAGGTATATCCCTTATATGTCAGGGGAAACATAGAGGCAGTGGATGATGGAACCATCAGGTGAGGTAATGGGGAAAAAGAAGCGCTGTGGGTTCAGCTCACAGTAGTGTCACACAAGAAACTGTGGATGGGGGTGAACTATAGACCTCTAGGATAGGGGAAGAGAGAGAGAGAGATAAGGAACTAGGGGCAGAACTAGAGGGGGTGGAAAAGAAGAAGGTGGTGGGAGATTTTTACGTGCCAGATATTGATTGGGACATTATAGCAGCCAGGAGCTCCAGAAGTCAGGCCCTGCTGAATACACTGCAGACTGCCTGCTGGTGCAGCTGCTTAAGGAACACACTCGGCAGGCTGCCATTTTTGATGTGGTGCTCATCAACTCAGAGGTGGTAGGAGAAGTGAGGGTAGGGGAACCACTAAGGTCTAGTGACCATAACTCTGTACGTTTCAGCCTGGCCCGTGGGACTACTAAGTCCTCATCACAGGCTAAAGTCCTACATTTCAGAGTGGCAGACTTCAGCTGGATGAGGAGCTGCTCTGGAACAACTTGGTCGGAGTGGACAGCATCACGGATGAGGAGTAAAGATGGGGGGGCAATCAAGGGGGCCATTCTTGAGGAATCAAAGTCTTGCAGGACAAAGGTAATCAAAAGAAACGGGTACAAGAAACCAATATGGTACCCTGGAAAGGTCAGGGAAGCAGTGAGAGCCAAAAAGAAGGACTTCACCAGGTACAGGGAAAAATGAAGACTAGGGAGAGTATTGGATGAGAACAAGGGAAACCAAGAGTGCGGTCAGAGAAGCAAAGGCGGATACAGAGATGGGTACTGCAGAGTGGTGCAAGGGTGGGGTAAAACAGTTCTGTCTTCCGTAGATTCATCCTCAGTGTACTTTTAGTTTTTTCTCGGGTATTGTTAAAACAGCTTTTATAGGTAAGTTTGTAATTAATGACTCGCGTCATTAAAGGTGGTTGCCACTTGTAATTTGTAAAAATCTCTTCTGTTGAGCTTTCCCATTGAGTGTACATGCCAAATTCATAATGTGGATGTATTAGAATGATGTTACCACATGATTCTGATGGTAACCATCACAGCATTGTACCAAGATATATATTTTTTCATGTTGGACACAGCACAGGAGTGGGAACATTTAAAAATATCAAAGTCCCGTATCTTAGTTCAAGAATGAAAGAAAATAAAAAATCAGTATTTTGATATTTTTGCTAGACAAACATTGATGAAATAAACTATATGGTGACCTAACAGATACTGCTATTTTAATTTGTTGCTTGTTAAGGGATGCAGTGAGTCACAAAGCATATGACATATGAACTGAAATTTGAGATTGTGATGCAGAATTTTAATTTGTTTCTTAAGCTACTGAAAGGTATTTGGGTCTAAGACTTGGTGATCTGAGGTTGCAGAACAGAACTGGCTGTGTATTTGAGTGAGGTTTTCCTGCTTCAGTCCTACTCTAGAATTATGTCACCTTTCAAAGGAAATAGCCACTTATATAAACCTAGTTTCATTCTGACGCTTCTGTGGAATAAATTTTTAGATAGCTTTCTCTCTTTTTTTTTTTTCCCTACAACCATTTCCCCTCCTGTTCGCTCCTGGCCCCCTTCAACCACCTGACTGTCCAGCCCTGTTACCCACCGGCATTGACAGCTCCATCTATCCCATGGATTGTTCCCCTGTGGCAGAGCCATGAAGGGTAGCTCGCCCCACCCCCCTCGTCCACATCCAGATGTGGAGTTGTGCCGTGGAAGGTGGTGCAGGGCCTGCTGCAAAAGAGCACTTTGCCCAGTCTCCTGACTGGGGAAGGAGTACTCCTGTGCCCTCCTACTAGCCCACCTGAAACAAGTGTGCCAGAAACACAACAACAGGTAGTGCTGCAGAAAAAGATCAGTAATACTCCTGAGGTAAACTAATAGAGTTGTCTTCCACAGACTGCGCACTCATTCGAAACTCATCCGTAAGTCAGGAAAAATGAATGTCAGTATTATAACTCTTTACCAAGCCTAGTTTCCAGATCGGTTCATTACGGAGGCAATACCTAACAGAAAAAGGACCATTTTCTATTCCGAGGAAGGAGTTTGACACCTAGAAGAAAACATTTCAAACTTAGAAAAAAAAAAAAAAAGAGTATTGGATCAGTCAATCATTTGTAAAAGGCTACTACGGCATCAGCAATCGGGGCCGAAACTGAAGTCCCATCCATTCTGTTAAAATGGACTGTATAGAAGAGTCTGAGGATTTTGAGATAACTGACATATCAGTAGATGATCCGTACATAGGTTGATTGTTTTTGAAAAGATAACCAGCTCACCTATGTTTCAGAGACTATGTAGATCTTTCCAGATAGCGTCAACATTCTTGTTATCACCGTACCTCAATTTGTTTTTTATTGCTCCCTTTTCCTGCAATGTATTTTGCATAAATAGCTTTCTGATCTTGGGAGTAGAAAATAAGAGGTAGAATCAACATCTCAACCATCTAGGCCAGAGCAGAACGGTTGAAGTTTAAACCGCCCCCCCCCCCCCAGAAAAATGAAGGAAAGTCTAGATCCTAAATTATACAATGGGGTCCGAGAATGGGACACTGATTGGCTGACTGGCACCTTTGAGCCGTGGTAAATCCTAGCATAACCACTGCAAAGGTGCCAGTCAGCTCATTCACCAATACAAAGTGAAACAAAATCATTCTGCCCCCCCAAATCAAAACAAAAAAACACCATATTGACTCATCGGTAAACACCGATGGACAAAAATGCCACCACATAGTTTGCACGCTAAGGGCTCATCTCTCAGTAGGAGGAAACTGCTCCCTCAAAAGTAATAATCAGCCTACAAAAAACAAACTAAAAAAGCAACTTTAAAGAGCAGGTTCCTAGTAGCTACCTGCCTCAGCCCATTTGATCCCTTACCAGATCAGTAGCTCGCTGCTGAAGTTTGGCATAAAAATTCCACTTTTTGAAGAAGTTACATCCCTAAGTAAATTTGCATATTAAGTATAGTGCCCAAAAAAGACCGACTTCCGTCCGAAAAACACACCCTCGTCATGCACATGGCTCTGCTTTGTGATGTCACAAAGCGAAGGCTGCGTAGGCGCCATTCAGTTCTATGGGGCTGGTATTTTCAAACATAGTTATACCCTTTACTGCTGGGGATTAGTATATCAAAGTGATCGATCGACTAATTGGGTCCCTATTGGTGAGTCGATAAGCTGATATCAAAATCCCAGCAGTAAAGGAGAAATATATGTTTGAAAAGCACCAACCACATAGGAACTGAATAAGGCTGCACGCAAGCCTTCAGTTTGTGACATACAAAACAGGGCTGCGTGGGCCAACGTGGGGGCGTGTTTTTCGGACCGGGAAGTCTGTCTTTTTTTGGGCACTATACGAATATACAAATTTACGAGGGATGTAACTTCTTCAAAAAGTGGAATTTTTATGCCAAACTTCAGCAGCGAGCTACTGATCCGGTAAAGCATCAAACATGCTGGGGGAGACTAGCAGCCAGAAAGTAGGAACCTGCTCTTTAAAGTGCCACACTACCTCATGCTCAGCACTCGTTCCCACCTCCCAGCTGTCTCTGGAATACCACCACTTGCTGTGCCCTGTCAGTTTCAGTGAGCCCACTTCTCCTGAACCTTACTTGCTGTCTCTAAGTGCGGAAGTTACCTAAAGAACCTCACCCACACTTCAGTATGGCACTTTTGCCGAGTCCAAAAGTTGTTAAAAAAGAAAAAAGAAGAAAAGAAAAACATGTCAGCTCCTGCTTCAAGGGCAACAGTTGTACTAAAGATGCACAGGACTGACAGTCACAGTGCCTATTGCTCTCCCAACCCATCCTCTCTGCCGACATACACCCGAGTCTCTCTGTTAGAAAACAAAAAAAACTATATAAATAAGGAAACAGTAACATACTGTTACTATAACCGTATCTGTGAGTTTGGGGGGGCAGGGTGCATCTCCTCAAAATTTTACCTAGCAACAGAGAAATGTTTTTTTCTGGCATAACAATACATTAAAGTAAAATTGATTAAAACTGCAAAAAATAAAAAAAACCTGTGTTTTCCTTTATTTTTGGTTAAAAAAAAAAAGAAAAGGTTCCATTGTATAATTGCAATAATCTACTCCAGGTTATGGTAGGATTTATCCACTTCTGGTGTAGTTTAGTCACTCTGCTTGCAGCCTCGTGACCAAACCACACCAGGCATGGGTAAATCCCACCATAACCCACACCCTGTCATGGATTATTGCTTAAATAAATAGTAGCAATATAACAAGAACCAGGGACTTGGAAAAAGAGCATAATATTTTCTTGGTCAGTGAAAAACAAAGAATTCCAGCATGCCCTCACACCAACTGACATTCCAACTGCTGTTTATACAACAGAGTCTGTCATGCTGGTCCCAGCTTTGGTTCAGCCCTGATGCAGATCAATTTTCAGTACTTCCGTGCCACTTTATATTCATGTTCGTTTGCTTACAGACTCCTCCATATGGCTCAGCATGACTGTTTGCAGCATTGCCTCTTAGCTGCCTAACCTAGAATTACCCTGAGGAATGAGAGTGAAATCCAGGGAACAGATCTAACTTTTTTTTTTTTAAACCTGTCGTTATTGTCTAATATAGGATTATGCCTAGGTTGTGAATTAGTGCAAAAGAGTAGTATCAGCAGTCAAGTGATGCTGTCTGTAGCACTGCTCGGAGTAATACTTTCTGCCAGAGCTGTGTTCACTGAAGACTTGTTTTGTTTCATCTTGCTGAATGAGGTGTGTGTGTGTATGTCTATCAACATATATCCAAACATATGTCTCAGTTATTCCTGATTTTGCCTCATAAGTATTCTCAGTCCTTCCACAGTTTAGCATTTTTGTCAGTGGTTAGCAGAGATTTGAAGCACAAAATAGTGCTTAATATTAGTGTTTGAGGGATTCTGTTTCATGCTCCCCTTTCATCACTAGCCATGCCCCCTTCTATTCCGAACTCCCCATTACCCAGCTTCCCATGGGCTTTCCTCAACTCTATCCCTCATGGCTCCACCCCCGTGATGGGGGTGGCAGGGCTTCCTAACTCTCACAGCAACTTAGGATCCAGCTCTGAGGGGGACCACATTGCCAGTGCAGGACCTGTGGGAGGAGAGGTTGGAGCACCATCCTGCTTCTGGCTAAGGTTTTCTGTTTTCTTGTCCCTTCCCTCTTGGTGCCAGTGACTAGGGTGTGCAGACACATGCACGCTGAGTAGTGGGGCACCAGCCGGTATCTGCTGTCCTAAACTGCATTGGATACACTGCCACCTGTGGTCACTCATGTGGCAGTAGAGCAGCGGAGCTAGCTGCCCTTCCTCCCTGGAGGAGCAGAGTGTTCTGTGGAACACTTAATTGTTTTTCCCTAGGTGTTCCCCAATGATCCAGGCTTGTTTTGCAACCGAGGTAACCAGCGTTGAGAGCAGTAGCACTACCCTTTCACCAACAAGCTGGCCGAACAGTAGTTATTTGGTACTGTCCTAGGTAGCTTCCCAGAGAGGCAGATTGGCAGAAAAGAAGGATTTGGGATTCATATAGGACACAAGGTGAGAACAAATTTCCAAATTGTTTGGTTTGTGGGTGTCTGTCCAAACAGCATGCCTGAACTCTAAAGCTACAAACCCAGCACACAGCGTTATGGGTAAGCAAGTCCATGTGAAGGGGACAGGGATGACATGGCTTCAGCAGAAGAAACATCTCCTTATATAGACTCTTTTACATCTGTTCTAGCCAAAACTACATTTGCTCGACTTGATGTAAAAACCTGTATAGAAGGCAAACTTTTTGTTTTGCTGAAACCTTGGCAGTTCTGCCCCCACACTCAAGGATTTGGATACCCATGACGCTGTGTGCTGCATTTTAAGACTGAGTTTAAGATTTAGAGTGTATGTGTGGTTGGGAGAGAGATAAAGAAATCAAATAATGCACGAGATGCTAGAGAGAAGTGAGAATGTTTTATTTTGCAGAAAGGGCGGTGCAACTATGGAACAATCTGCCAGCTGATGTGGTGGTTGCCAAAACTATCAGTGGTTTCAGACATGGCTGGGACAGAGTAAAGGGCTTAGTTGTTAGAATGGTAGCATAAGCCAGGGAGCATCGGGATGGACAGTATTGGTTAGAACCCTGTATGGACAATAGGTCCTGGGTTTATTAGGATTTTCTGGGCAGACTGAGAGACCCAGTGGTCTTTTTCTGCCATCATTATCTATGTTTCTGTTAGTGTTACAGGCTAGTTCTCCTTCAGATAAAACCACAAACAGATTCTTGACTGTATATTTGTCATTTTGTAAGATTGTGTCCCTACTTCTCCGGGGTAGAAAGGTGACCAACTCTGTCATGCGACCACCATCCAGGGGACCACTGGTGGTAGTGCAGGTGGAATGCCTGGAAAGATGGGTACCGCCTGGTTCCACAATTCATCAAGCACCAGCTTGCACTTGTGCATGTTGGGACCCTCAACAAGTGGTGCAACATGGGAGGAGAGGAAAAAGAAGACCGTACTTAGGCTCAGTTTGTGATGCAGAGACATACTTTTGGATCCTGCACCCAGAGGGGCCCGGGGCTAGGGGCATGTCATGACCAAGAGTCCCAGGACCGAGTACTTCCTGGATGGAATCCATTTATCTGCATCACAGTAGGAGAAGGACTTGGGAGTGATGATCACTAGTGACCTGACTCTCTCCACGCAAAGGCAGACAAGAAGCTGGGATGCATAGCTAGGGGGATCAGTAGTAGGAGAGAGAAGGTTATACTGCCCTTGTACAGGTCATTGGTGAGGCCACATCTAGAGTATGGTGTTCAGTACTGTCGCCCACACCTCAAAAAGGACAGTAACCTGCTGGAGAAGGTCCAGAAGAGGGCTACAAAGATGAAAGTGGGTCAGCAGGGTAAGGTATATGAGGAGAGGTTGAGAGCACCCAACATGTACTCTTTGGAGGACAGGAGAGAGGGGGGACATGACTGAGATCTTCACACACTTGAAAGGGATAAATAAGGTGGATAAGGATGGTCTTTGCTGTAAGTATTAATTTATGCATCAAGACCCCCGTGAAAGCAATAAAATAAGAATATTAGGCCTCCCCCCTCCCACTGCTGCTCCATTGAAAGCAATGGTGTCTGCAGCGCCACTAAATGGGTAGAATATCCTTGTAAACTTGTGCCCGCTCGATCGGGACCGTGGCGGCATTTCTGTATTCGGTGAAAAGTTTCGGCGGTTTGGTAAAATGTTCAGACTGTTACAAAAATGTTACTGACAGCAGCCCCAGATTACCGTTGCAGCTTACTAAGGTATGTGGGATGGGAGCGGGCTCCTGTACTTAGTTTGCAGGTCACATTTAAGCTAAATGGCAACTATATCATGAGGGCACAGTCTTAGCGGGGGTTTGCAGGGAGGTCAGGAGGCACTTCTTCACGGAGAGGCTGGTGGACATTTGAAATGCGCTGTCAGAAAAAGTGGTCTTGTTGAAGATGGTGGGCAGATTCAAGAGAGGCTGGGATAGGCATGGGGAGTGGTAAGGATCATTGGTAGGGAGGATGAAAAGGATGGGAGGAGTGGGAAGGGGGGCAGGGTCAGTATCTCAAGCTGTAGACCTTGCAATATGAGCAGACTAGATAGATCTCTGCTGGTTTCTTTATATGTTCATATGGGACAAGCTCCCAGACAGAATGATGGTGCTAGGAGGGGTTCTATGTCATAAGGGCGATTGCTGAAAGGCGATCATCATTATTGCAAGTGTACATCACCTACACCCCCGGCGCAAAACAAAATGGTGCAAAGGACACAGCAGTTTTATTTCATGTGGGGCAATGTGCCCCCCACACCCCACTACTTTAGGATTCTTAACTCGGGGTATGTTTCAAGGTGCAAATTCTGGAAAAATAAAATAACACGACTCTGGCTGGATGCAACAAAACAATCTTAGCCCAACCCAGCAGCACCCACCCACTATGCCAAGGAGCCAGCTTGGCAGCTGTCCGTGGCACCACCCCTAACAAACCCACCCTCCCGTCCCTCACTCCAGCGTAGCTCGCTCCCACCCCCACACGCATGTACATACAGCGGCATCCTGTCACCATTCGAGTACCCCCCATCCAATCGCCTTCTCTATGCCATCGTCCTGTCGACATGCGCCAAAAGTGGGTTGCCGTTTCGGTAGGCGCCCACTTTGGAATAGCACATGTCACAGGATACTGCTGGTAGGTTATTTCATATTGAGGGGGCATGGGTCCAAAGTGCAAAAACAGTAAACAAACAAAAAAGATTTTATCGATTCTATCCATTTGTCCCCCGTCTTTTTTTTTTGTTTTGTTAATATTCATTTTTCTCTCCGTGTTTGCCCTGACGACCCCCATCTGATCGACCCCCACCCCAGCCACCCAGCTCCTCTGGGACTTACTTGACTATGTCCTCTGCCACAGGACTGTGACCATGTCCAGCCACCAGTATGCAGCCTGTACGGGGGTGATCTTCATCCTGCCACCTAGGGAGTTTTCTCCCGTTCTCTTCCTGTTAATGGGGTGCGACACATCAGTGCATGTATGTGGAGGCGTGCGCACACTGCGTAGTCCCGCAGCACCCTCCCTTGATTGGTGTCCCCTACCCCTTCTACCCTCAGGCCTCCACCTAGGTGCAGTCATTTGGCGAGAGTGCCAAACCACCCTCTCTGGGAGAGGACAGCTGTCCTCCGGATGCTCAATTCTCTCCCTCCCTGGCAACCCACTCACACCGTGAACACGGGTCACTGGCATGGCAGGAGGTAAGGCATGATGCCTCAGCCCTCCATCCCAGTGGGCTGTCTTTGTCCCCCATGTTGCTAATTTGTGAGGCAGGGGGGCTGAGAAGTAGGCATTTCTTGCAGGATACTTGTGATGGGGCAACTTGCACCAGCATAAGATATTGCCATGGTACAGAACTGGTCTTGCTGAGACAGTGAGGATGAGGAGAATAGGAATTCCCAATTTTGAGCTCCAGTTTTATGTGCAGACCTTACAAAGAACCAGTGTAAAGCAGTAACTGATAAAGAAACCGGATGTTTAGTACATCTTGTAATAGTACACCGGCCAGCCAGGCTTGGTTCCTTCTGCCAGTTGACACCTTGTGGAAATTGACTTATTGCTGTATTAAAATATGTCTCAATCACAATTATCTAAAGGTTTTGTATCACAAAGGATACTTAAAGGAAGTGAGTTAAAGGAATGCTCTAAAATATTTTTTTGTTTGTTCTCCTTTTAGCACATCAGGTCCGCCCCTTTGGCCAGGGACTGCCTTTATCAAGAGAAATGGAGTGCTTCTTCAAGGTAGGTAACCACGGTTACATGCTGACGAATGGTATTGCTTGCATTTTCTTGTCTTACAACCCTTTCGCTGGTTCTTCTGACCATAAAGCATGCTTTGTGGAAGTCAAATTACAATTTATGTGCCTCTTTTTGAAATGTAATTTTTAAGCAATGTACAGAGATGCTAGTACCTCAGGGGATGGATTTCAAGTATAAGTATTAAATGCTTGCTGGAGCTATAGAGAATTGCTAAATTAGGCTTTGTGACATAAAAAAAAATCAAGAAGCATAAATTGGGGTGAAATCAAAGCTTCCTTTATGGAAATGTTGCATTAAACTCTCTTTCCTGGGTTCTTTTCCTGATGGGAATCTCGACAGCTTGGCTGCCTCTCCAGTAGCCTAATTAGTATAGTTATACCTTTACAGACAGCCCTAACATTGCTCTGCACACTGTGATTGAAGCCCTCTGTGTTTGGGGAGGGGGCAGAATAAGCTCACCCCTTTAACTCTTTAACTGTATCTTGTGCTGCTGCAGCTCAGGGCACGCTTCTGGTAAAGCATTATGTGCAAATAAAAATCGGTGACAGGGAAACCAAAGCCTACCAGTGTTTTCATCTGTGGGATGTGTTGTCACTTTCAGAGATGCTCAAGACAGACATATGCTAAGTGGTTAGATAGGTACAAAAGCCCTAAAGGCAACTCTAACTTGGCCAGCTGTACCGACTCCAGTCAGCACCTCAGGGTAAAATTCCTGTCACGAACAATATAGCAGTAATTCTGTTTAATGTCATCCTTTTCATCTGTCAGAAATGTGTGCGAAAGCAGCAGATTGGTGTTGTCCGGAGCCTGAGGTGTGTGCCTCTTGCAGTTTGCAGCTAGTTGTTGATACCCTAGTCTAGAAGATCAGGTTAGGTCCATGAACTTGCGTGACACGTGCTACTCTGAAGGGACATTAGAACCTGATTTGGCCAAGTTTTACAGAGTCCCTACTCGAGTGGAACAAAATTTGCCAAACTGTGCCACCTGTCAGTGGTTGAAAATGGGGGCTTATTTTTCCAGGTGTGAATCCCACAACTGCAGTTTATTCACTGTGTGACCCTGAGCAACTCACGTAGCCTCCCATTACTTAAAGGGGAACAGTCAGCACTAAGAACCCCATACCCATGTAAGGGGCTAGCCCCAAATTGAAGTTTGTGTGCAAAAACTTTTTTTTTTTGTACGTACTGTTTCATGCAGTATGGTAGATTGTGTCAGGCCGATTCTGCTGACTCCCAAGCTAACATTTGCTGTAACAAGAAATCCCAGAATCCCCTGCAGCTGATGTCAGAGCTGGGTTGTAGCAGTGATAGATTCACTAGCCTGCACTGCATGTTGCAGTTTTTATAACCTCTGATCATTTGTTTTCAGGTCCCTCTGTCTTCCAGGGGCTAAGTACAGTCACAGAGAACTGCATATAGCCCAGGGAGAACAGCGGGGCCAGTAGACCACTGATTGGAGCTAATAAAAAGTCTAAAATGTACTGCAGGCTATTGAATCTCCAAGTGCTGCAGCCCAGCTGTGACATCGCTGCTCTGCGTCCTCTCAGACTAACTACGGGAAATCCTGTTTTATAAGATGCCCTTTCCCCTTTTAGAGTCTGCTTTATCATTTTTTTTAGATTTGAAATCATCAATGAAGTGCTTCTTTCAATATGGCTATTCCCAGGCTTTCCTCAGTAGTTGAAGCTCTTCTTGAATACGCATTGCTCCATAATGTCAGGGTGCAGTGTCTGTTGCATGCTAGTTCACGTCAGTCACAAGGAAAGGAGACAGGAAATGATTTTTCCATAGTCGACTGTCCTTCCTTCTTCCTTTCCATTCCAGTTATGCATTCTGATATGCTTTGATAATTTTTTGATAAATAATCTAGTTTTGGGTGCCCTCAGATCTACATAGAGTTCATGGGATAGAGTTCCACTCTCCTCACCCAGCTACTGCTCTTAATTTTCATATCTCTAAGATATTCTATGACATCACAAACTCCCATTCCATGCTAGTCATCTGAATGGCCTGGAATTGGTGTTTCTGATGTCATGGAATGTTCAGGCAGTATGAAAAGAGAGAGCAGCAACTGCAGAGCAAAGAAGGATTCAGTGTAGTTACAAAGGCAACAAAATCAGATTATTAATGTAGCAAAAAATGTCAAAAACATATCAGAATAGTAGGTAACCAATAAAAGAACAACTAGAGGGCATCTAGAGGTCTAAAAACTGTGTCCTATCAGCTGGATATTTAAAACAGTTGGGGACATTGATAAAAGTCAGGGGCCTCTCGGGCGGAGTTATTTAAAGAACAGCTTTGCAGCTCAGCCTGTGCTTCCATAAATGTATTTATTTATTGAAATGTTTCTCCAGGAAGATGTACTGAGCAAACATTGCTCATTTCCAGATGTGTCCTGGGGGAAGGGGAAAATGGTACAAGTACAGCAGGTAATGACAGTGACAACAGTTGGCAAACAGTGGCAAGCAAGGATAGTTGTTACAGAACAGATAAGATGAAATTACATACATAGTAAGTGCTTTGGCATTGTTTTAAAGGAGTACATACTGCCAAATACAATAGTATAGGTTCAATGGGAAACAAACATTTTCGGAGTGCAAATAACCTAGGGTACCGGGGAGGAAGATACTGAGAACAAGGGAACAGAGTGCTTTAGGATAGAACAGGGAAGGTAGGTCAAGAATTTAGGTCAGTGCAATTGCAAACAGGGGAGGTGAAAGTGTGCAAGAGAGAGGAGAGGTTTTGGGACGAAGGGGCATTTCAACTGTCGGCAGGAAGGGAGTTCCAAAGCTTGGGAAAGCGGTGGGAGAAGGATGCCTGGCCAGCAGTTGAGAACCTGGTGGGGATGGAGAGGGTACAAGCAGAGCTTCTCCTGAGGGAGTGGGGTTGGGGGGTGGGGGGAGAGGGAGAGTGAGGACGAGAGGTAAGATGGGTGCGCACCAAGCCAGAATTTACCAGTGAAGTTGGTGCAGTGAGCCAGGTGGCGATCACTGAGGGAGGGGAGTGCCTGGGATTTATATAAGGAGCAGTGGCATGTGTGGGGTGGACAGTCAAGACAGAAGCAACAGAAGAAGGAGTGGAAGAGTGTGTCCAGTCTGTCTAGGGTGGTTTTGGGGGCGTCACTGTAGACTACATCACCGTAGTTGAAGGTTGGAAGGATCATTCTCAGTAGAATTTCTGTGCGGGCTGATAAGGGGATGCATTCATGATTCCGATAAAGGGCACCCAGCTTGGGCAGAAGTTTTTTGTGAATAGCATCAACATGACTAGAAAAGTCAAGGTGTTTATTGAGCCATACCCCTAAATATCTGAAGGAGGTAGTATCTTCCAACATAGTTCCATCAAGAGTGCAGAAGGTGGGGGTGGATGGGAGCCTAGCGAGTCTCTGCCTTGTGCCAAAGGTCATGAAGACTGTCTTCTTGGCATTGAGGAACAACTGGTTGGCATGTAACCACTGCTGGACATTATCAAAGTCCCGCTGAAGTGTGGATGTCACCAAGGGGGAGGTGGGACCAGATGTGTATAGGATGGTGTCATCTGCATACATGTGAATGGATGCAGATTGGCAGGCCGAGGGGAGATCATTGAGGAAAATGGATAAGAGAATTGGAACAAGGACTGAGCCTTGAGAGACCCCACTGTGAATGAGAAGTGACAGACAGAGAGTCCCCGATTCTGACTGATTGTGATCTGCCCACTAGGTAGGATTTAAACTTGTTGGCAGCAGTAGGAGACAACCCAGTGGTAGAGAGTTTGTCCAGCAGAAGTGAGTGGGAGACAGTGTTGAAAGCCTTGGCAAGGTCGACAAAGATGTCAGAGGTAATTTGTCCCTGATCCATGCCAAAAAATATGGAGTCAGTGAGCTGGAGTAGAGAGGTAGATGTGGAGTTGTTCTTCCTGAAGTCAGACTGGAAAGGGGTGAAAAAGGAGGAGGTATCAAGGAACGGAGAGAGCTGAGAGAGAACTATATATTCTGGAAATTTGACAAGGATGGGGAGAAGGGAGATGGGACAGTAGTTGCCTGCTGTTGAGGGGTCACCCCCTTTATGGAGGAGGATGAAGGTGGCTTGCTTCCAAGCCTCTGGGACAGAGGCTAGCTTAAAGGAGAGATTCAGTAGCTCAGCAATGGGGTAAGCAATGGTGGGGGCAGACAAGTATAATAGTTTGGCTTCAAGGTCATCCAGACTTCTGCTTTTAGTAGGGTTCAGTATCAGAAGTGCCTGGAGAGTGTTTGTGGAGGAGATAAGTAAGAAGAGGAAGGGGGCACAGATGGGATTGGGGGAGATGGAGGGGAAGGGGGAGAAGCTGTGAGTGAGGAGAGAAGGGAGGAGGTGCAGGAGGTAAAGTAGGTATTGAACGCTTTGGCTACCAAGGGAGGGTCTGAAAGGGTTGAATCAGCCACTATAAGGGTAGGGGCAAGGGGGCTGTTTTGAGGTGAGAAGAGAGGGTGTACCACCTTCCAAAATTTAGATGGGTTGTTCATATTTGACTGAAAGGAGCTGGAGAAGTATTCGGCTTTGGCTTGATGGACTAATCTGGTGCATGTACTGCGGAGTTGGCGGTATTTTTGATAGGCAGTGGAGGAGGGTGACCATTTGTGGTCTTTCCAGGCTAGGTCCTCAGTTCTTAGCCAATCCAGGAAATCTGATGTGATCCAAGGGAGGTGGGTAAATAAGATGTTTCAGTTGTTAGTTTCCTAGAGAATGTATTTTTTTCATTCTTAATGCTTTTTTCCAAGGTTTACAGCTCATCTTGATAGTCCATCTAAAAAGCCTGTATAAAAACATTTGCCTCTCCCCCTATTAATCTCACTGTGCCTTGGTTTATGACATCATAGTGCTCACCATAACAACAGACAGTGATGTCACAAAACAGCAGTTGTGTGGTTAGCAGGGGAGAGTCAGATACATTTTGAAAGACTTGATGAAAAAATTGCTGCGTTATCCACAATATTTATTAGACCTACAGCAAGGGAAAGTACAAAAAAATAAAAAGAACTAGAAAACAATAAAGTTGAAACATAATTGGTGTAAATCTAGTATTTTTAAGCTTTTTATTATAATAGAGAGTTGCTCTTCAAGTAGCTGCCAGTTGCAGTAGCAGCAACTGACTCCATCAGCGCACACTCTGAGTGGTATTGGGTAGTGCAGTGTGCATAAACCTCATTTAGAGCAGACCACTCAAACCTATATTTACTTAAACAAATAAAAATGACCCTCAGTTTTCTATTTAAAATTTTGTTTCTTTATGCTCCTCACCAGCTTTCTCTTTCCTTCACCTTTCTATTTAGTAGCCCTCAAACTGCAGCACCACCATACCTGTAGCCTGTTTCCCATTGGTCTCACCTCTGAACTCACCCCCAAGTGAGGTTTTGTGGCAGCACCCCCCTCCAGAGTCCCAGTCTGGCTGGTGTCTCTCAGGGGGTGGGAGGCTTGAGAGAGTACCGTAGTACGTCATCCTACAGGCTAAGGTCATTTTCTTGTTTTCACCCCCACACAGACGCGCGCACGCGTGCGCGCGTGCACACACACACACACACACACACACTCACTGCAGGAGGCAGATGGCAAGTGCTGCAAGTGTGGGCACACAGAACATGCCATTACATAGCCTGTCGTCCTTCTCCATCCTGCAGTGAACCTCAGACTGCACCCTCACGTGCAGGCACCCAGGCTGTGGTAGTGGAATGGTGCCTGCAACCTTCCTCCCCTGCCAGCTCTCCAACACGTGACTTGGGCCACGAACCTGGGCTGCTGGCATTGCAAGTGGGAACGCTGCACCAGTGGGCTCATTTTAAAGGGATTTTGCAAGAAAGGCTCAAACTAGGCCTCCCCGTGAAAAACAACAACAGTATTTCTTTAAAGAGTGCCTTTACTGCTCGTTCACCGGTTGCCCCCAGAAACATATAAGGACCCTTACCTGCCCCTGAGTTAATTTCTGGAGAAACACAAATTTTTCTCTGCCTCTAATTAAGAATAGAAGGGATCATATTTTGGCTCAGTGGAGCTGATCTGCTGATCCCTTCCACTTCCCGGTCCTGAGTGCCACCCCCACGCTAGCACGTTTTGTGATGCAGCAGTATGGCGAGTGTGGGGGCACGCTCAGTACACAGTAAAGGGGTTGTTTTTTAAACTTCATATTGTAATAGTTCAGGTGGTCAATATAAGCAAATCAAAGCCACTGCTCAACATGACCCTTGAGTGATGGCCTTGATTTGCTTGTGTTAGCCATCTAAACTATTGAAATATGAAGTTTAAAATGCATCCCAATTAGTGTGTATTGGGCATGCCTCCATGCGCTCCATATTATTGCATCACAACACATGCTAGCGAAGGGGTGATGCTCAGGATCAGAAAGTGGAAGGAATCAGCAGCTTGGCTCCACAGATCCAAAATACGATCCCTTCCCTTCCTAATTAGAGGCAGAGAAAATGGTTTATGGCAGAAATTAACCTAGGGCCTAAGTAAAGAAGAAGGAAGGGGAATGGTTTAACCAGGACAGGCACACTAAGCTGAAGCTTGTTTCCAGGTGCGACCTGGGAGCACAAGGAAGTTAAGTGACTTGCTCAGGTTCACACGGTATTCAATTGGGGGCTGTGGGATTCAAACCCAGGTCTCCAGGTTTTCAGCTCAGTGCCCTAAACCAAAGTGCTCTACTGCCTCCTATAAGGGTCCTTATATGTTTCTGGGGTGAGCACCAGAAAAGGTGCTCTTTAATCAAGATATTATTTATTTTGGGGGGGCGTGGCTTGCTGCCTAGCTGATTGGTCACAATCTTGGTGGGCTCCCAGATGACATCTGATATTTGTTTAAAAATCAACTTTAAAAGTTATTTCTGTGTATTGCAGCTTCTGTCATTGGCTCTGGATAGTGTCAAGATTAAATCCTGCACTTTTCATCATCATGGGTCGAAAAACAGGGGAGCAAAAAGCAAACTTCTAGGGACATGGATATGTTGTACATCCACACTTACTGGCAGGTTCCTTGCCGCTTTAAATCTTGCCGGAAGGTCTTCAAGCTGGCTCCTCCCACCCACCCAGGTGGTAAAACTCTCGGCTCCGCCCCATGACGCCAGATCTTCCTTACCGCTTGGAAGCTCAGGTTCCCTCCTTAACGCTCTTCGATTAAGACTGGTTCCTAACTCTTCAAACTTCAAAAAAGTTCGTCTAGATTTCTAAAAGACTTTGGTCTTCTTCTCCTCAGACTCGCGATGGATAAATCGACTCCGGGTTTCGGAGATGCCCCTGCGAATCAAGAAAATGTCCCGAAACGGACCCGACTCCACGTGCGTCTACTGTTTAGGCCTTGAGCACGACCCGCAGGCTTGCGATCTATGCTCTTCCTTTTCGGCCTATGTCCTCGAAGATCGTGCTGCCCGTTTGCAGCTGGGGCGTCCCGAGAAAAGATTTCCACCGGTCAAGTCGAAGAGGCCCGATTAAGCGATTATCCGCGCTCTGGCTCTGCAGGTTTCAGCTCGAGCAGATGATCGCCCTCGAAGAGGAGGCGGCGCAGGCCGCTCCATCTTCGGCTGCGGCATTCGTCCCGCTCTCTCTCGGTGCCTCTTACTCGGCTTCTTTCAAGGAGCTCTGTCTGACCCTCTCGACTAGAGGCGAGGGTCCAACCTCTTCTGGACTGTTTTCTCAGTCAAAAAAGAGCAAGGGTAAGTCCCATCGTTGACGCTCTTGGGAGCGGGAAAGATCTCCCTCCTCTGGTCGACAGTCGACTACGGTCGAACCCCCAGCTTCGGCCACTGGCTTCACGGTGTCCCCGTCAGGCCAGTTGACCGAGACACCCGACGACGCGGTCGAGATTTTTCTCGACCCGTTAGACGGGTTGTCGGCTGGTGAAGCTGATATTCCCCTCTCCCCGGTTCCCCCGGCGAGAGTTGAGGATCCCGTCGGCTCGACTGTGCCTCCGGTTCGGGAGCCGTCGGTGGAATCTTCCGAGCCGAAGGGAGTGCCGATCCTCGGCACCCCACCTCACCGACCTCTGCCTAGCCAAGATTCTCGGTCTCGGTCTCGGACCTCCTCGCGGTCCAGCCGATCCCGCCGTCCTAGGTGGTCTCGGTCTCGGCACCACGGTAAGCGGTGCCGCCGCTCTTCCTCTTCTTCCTCCTCCTCGGACGAGGGGAGGCTTCGGCGCAAGCTGCGCCGTAATTACGAGGAGCTTATGTGGCAACAGCTGCTTTTGGCCGGGAATAAGCCGACCCAGTCGTCTTCACCGGCCATTAAGTGGCTGTCACCGGAGCGGCCGAAACAACCCCTCGCGGTGGTCGAGGAGCCTGTTCCCAGGCCGGTTGTTTGGCCTATTCCAGCTGCCCCACCAATTTTGGTGGAACCTCCACCTCCTCAGCCGTTAGTTGGGGCTCCGACCAAAGATTCTCGGTCGGCTCAGGGACTGCCCCATAGGCTGTCGGTCACTCTCACTCCCGATAAACCTCGGCAGGTGAAGGGTGTCTCAGGCTCGAGGCAGCTCTTCGAAGACTCTTCCGAGTCGGAAGATGACTCCTCCCTGTTCTCCAAGCGCATGGACTTGGAGTCCTCAGGAGGGCAGTCAGTGGACGATAGCCCTCGTCCTTTCTTGGGCTACTTCGCTCATCTCGGAGTCCACTGGGATGAAGCTCGAACCCGTTTCTAAACGGGCCAGATATCCCCTCATGGAGATTCTGGACCGAGGGGATTCTCCTACGGAGGCCTTTCCGGTGGCCGAAGCCATTGTTGGTCCGGCCTTGGAACTATGGCAGCGTCCTGCTTCCTGCCCTGCGCCTTTGGCCAGGAAGTATGCGGTCCCTACCGGTTCCCTGTCCGGTTTTTGGGAACACCCCTCTGCGGAGGGGCTGGTTACCGACAGCGTTTTCCGGGGCGCCGGGAATGCCAGGGATGTTGACAAACCTCCCGACAAGGAATCCAAGAAATTGGATTATGCCGGGCGGAAAGTCTACGCTGCGTCCTCTCTCGGCCTTCGTTCAGGCCAGTTCGGCCGTCCATATGGCACATTTTTCTCATGCCCTGTTGGGCTTCCTGGATGAGGTTGTTCCCCATCTCCCCGCGGACCTGCAGACTACGGTCAGGCAGGTGCGGGACCAGGGCAGGGCAGTAGCGAAGCAGCAGCTACAGATTGCTCTTGACATTGGAGACTCATGTGCCAGATCAGTGGCGACCGCAGTGGCCATGCGTCGGCGGGCTTGGCTGAGGATATCCACCTTCACCTCAGATACCCAGCACAAGTTGGCGGATGTTCCCTTTTTGAGGACTGACCTCTTCGGCCCTGGGGTGGAAGGTCACCTGCAGAGGATCGAAAAGTCCAATGCTACTTTGGACTCGGTCTCTTCCGCGCAGAAGGACAAAGGCCGTAAGCCTCAGCCTAAACCTTTTCGTCCTTCTGTGCCCGCGGCGCGCCCGGCCCAGCAACGTCAGGGCCAGCAGGCTCGGCCTTGGTACCCCAAACCCAAGCCGTCGGCTTCCTCCAACAGGAAGCAGGGAGGAAAAGGCCCAGGAGGTCCCTCGGCCAGTCCTTCCTCTAAGCCTGCTCAGTGACGGGCTGAGGGGTGTCGCCCCCATTCCCGTCACCTCAACCCTGGTTCCCCCCGTGGGGGGACGGCTCCGGCACTTCCTTTCCGCCTGGTCCGCTGTTACCATGGACAGGTGGGTACTGGAGGTGGTGGGAAGAGGCCTGCCTCTAGAGTTCGAGCAGGCCCCGCCTCACAGAGCCATCGCCCCTTGGGGGCTTCAGGTCCCCAGCTCACTGGCGTGCCTGCCGAGCCGACATTGCTCTCCTCCTCCAGAAGGAGGTGATAAGAGAGTGGAGGACCCTCCTCAGAACTGGGGTTCGTGTCCAGGTATTTCCTGGTCCCGAAAGCGGATGGGGGCTGGCCCCATTCTCAAACCTACGCGACCTAAACAAGTTCCTAAGGTCTCGAACCTTCAGAATGGTCACTCTGGCTCAGATAATACCATCTCTGGAACACGGCGGTGGTTCTGCTCTCTGGACTTTCAGGACGCGTTCTTTCACGTCCCTATCCGTCCGTCGCATCGGAGATTCCTCTGCTTCCGAGAGGAGGGATCCCTCTTCGAGTTCCAAGCCATGCCCTTCGGCTTATCTCTAGCTCCCAGGGTCTTCACCAAATGCATGGCAGTGGTGACAGCTTTCCTGCGGCGCCGAGGGGTCGGTGTACCTTACCTGGACGATTGGCTGATAGCAGCCCCTCCAGACAGGAGGTGGAGCGGTCCAGAGATCTGGCCCTCAGGTTTGCTCTCAGGTCGGCCTCCTTATCACGAGGCCAAATGAACTCGAGCCGAAGCAGGTGATCCTGTTCATCGGGGCAGAGCTCAACTCTCTACAAGCCAGAGCACGGCTCCCGGCGGACAGGGCCGAGGTTCTTACCTCCTTTGCCCAATCATTTCTGGTTGGGCAATCGCGCCCTGCCCGGGACTTCCTGCGCCTCCTGGGTCTCATGGCGGCCTGTACCAGCGTGGTCCGTTGGACACGTTGGCCCCCTTCAGTGGGGGCTGGCCAGCCAGTGGTCACAATGCTGCGATCACTTGGACCAGCTAGTGATGATGACTCAGGAGATGTGGAACGCTCTCCAGTGGTGGACCGTTCCATCCCATCTGCAGGAGGGCATCCCATTTGTCCGCTCCGAGCCGACGGTCTCTCTTTCGACCGACGCCTCTCTGATGGGTTGGGGTGCCCATCTGGGGGAACACCGAGTGCACGGCCTCTGGTCCCCGCGGTAGTCCCGATGCAACATCAACCTGCTGGAGCTCCGAGCGGTCCGCCTAGCTCTCACCGCCTTTGCTCCGTTTCTCCGGGGTCAAGTGGTCCGAGTCCAGACGGACAATACCACGACCATGTACTACCTAAACCGCCAGGGCGGGACGCGCTCCCTGCTTCTATGCAAGGAAGCTCTCCGCATTTGGTCACTCATGCGCAGCCTGGAGGCGGATCTCCTAGCCATTCATGTGGCAGGAGCCTCCAACACCCTGGCCGATGCCCTGAGCGGATAGGGCTGCATCTCATGAGTGGTCTCTCCTGCCGGAGGTAGTACAAGATCTGTTCTCCTCTGGGGCACACCTCAGGTGGACCTGTTTGCCTCCAGGAGAAGCAGGCTGAGCTGTTTCATGCCGCCCCTCAGCAGGGGCTCGCTGCAGGGGATGCCTTCTCGAGGCTGTGGACCCCGGCCTCTTTTACGCCTTTCCCCATTTCCCTTGATTCACAAGGTGCTTCTCAAGCAAGGAGGGACAAGGCACAGGTGATTCTGATAGCCCCAGACTGGCCCCGCCAGTTCTGGTACCCAGATCTCCTCAGCCTCAGCTCCAGGCTCCCGAGGCAGCTTCCAGCTCGCCCGGACCTGCTCTCAGTCAATCAGGGAAGGTGTTCCATCCGGACCTTCAATCCCTGCACCTGACGCCTGGTTCCTGGCTAGAGTTCCAGGCCTTGGGTCTTTCCGACGAGGTCCTCAAGCGTCGTTGGCGTCCCGTAAGTCGACCAGAAAATGCTACGCCTTCAAATGGAAAAGATTTTCCATTTGGTGTCGAAGCAAGGGTTTGGACCCTTCCTCCTGTTCTGTGGCCAGCATTTTGGACTATCTATGGTCCCTATCTAGTCAAGGGCTTAGGTCGACGACCCTAAAGGTGCACCTGGCAGCCATCTCTGCTTACCGGTCGCGGGCCGGGGAGCAGTCGGTGGCGCAGGAGAAGGTGGTCGGGCGCTTTTTCAAAGGCCTTGATCACATTTCCCCTCCAGTGCGGGAACCCCCACCTCCGTGGGATTTACTGCTGGTACTGGCAAAGCTCATGGGCAAGCCATTCGAACCAATGCACAGGTGTGATCTCTCCCACCTGTCGTGGAAGACCGCCTTCTTGGTGGCTATCACGTCAGCCAGAAGGATGGGAGAACTCCAGGCGCTTAGCATTGAGTCTCCTTACCTGGTCTTCCACAGGGACAAGGTTGTCCTGCGCCCCAACCCGAAATTCCTTCCGAAGGTGGTGTCGGAGTTTCACCTTAACCAGGTGTTGACTCTGCCGGTGTTCTACCCCAGTCACACCTCGGAGGCCGAATATAGGCTCCATACTCTGGACCCTAGAAGGGCGCTCGCTTATTATAAGGAGCGCATGGCTGAAATTCGGGGAGAGGTTTGCCAGCTGTTTGTCACCTACGCTGAAGCCGCACCTGGCAGACCTGCAGCCAAGCGGACGATAAGCAGATGGGTCACCTTCTGCATAGATCTCTCCTATAAGTTGGCGGGCATGGAGCCTCCCAGAGGGATAAGAGCTCATTCTACCCGCCATACTGCTGCATCGGTGGCTGCTTCCAGGGACGTCCCTATCCAGAAATCTGCAGGGCTGCTACCTGGAAGTCAGCACACCTTTATTACCATTACCACATCGACCTTGAGTCACGCCGGGATGCTGGTTTTGGGGCCTCAGTTCTCAGTCTTTATTTCCCAAGTAGGGGGTGTGTGCCTTGCCTCCCTCCTCCCAGAAGAACTGCTAGGAGTCTGCCAGTAAGTGTGGATGCACAACATATCCATGTCCTAGAATACAGGTTACTCACCTGTAACAGGAGTTCTAGGAATGGTATATATTTGTTCATCCACAAACCCCTCCATTCTCCAACGGCCTTTTAACCTGAGCTTCCAGCCGGAGCCAGATCTGGCGTCATGGGGCGGAGCCAAGAGTTTTACCACCCGGGTGGGTGGGAGGAGCCAGCTTGAAGACCTTCCGGCAAGATTTAAAGCGGCAAGGAACCTGCCAGTAAGTGTGGATGAACAACATATACCATTCCTAGAACTCCTGTTACAGGTGAGTAACCTGTATTTCTTTGCACCACACGGAGGGGTGTGTAAAACCCCGACTACGCCTGCAACTTCCTTGAATGTGGAGCAGGGATCGGAAGCCATTGGGCCCGTTGCGTTGCGCTGGAATCTCTCCAGCAAGCAGTGAATAAATACCCTGACAAAAACTGTGCAGCTAATTGATAAAGATGGATGGGTACAATGAAAGGATGGTAAATGTCAAGCAGAAAGTAGATGCTGTGTTGGTAGTGGTAAACACCTCGGAGAGGTCGGCAGAGCGAGCACAGGCAACAGCGGCAACATGTATCAAAGAACAGGCCCTTCTAAAATCCCATCTGGAACATCTGGAAAATATCACTCGTTCTACTAACGTCTGAATTAATGGACTACCAGAGGGTCTAGAGGGGGAGGATTTGCTCTCCTTTATTGTTGCATGGGTGCTGGAAACTTCAGATCTTAACATTCAGACCCGAGTGACTCATGCTTACAAAGTCAATTTGTGAAGGGTGGGCAGTCCTACCGAAGCCCTGAGAACAGTTATGTTAGTTACAGTGTCCATGGCTGTGAGGGACAACATCCTGAAGGCTGCTAGAAGAAAGAGGGGAGTAATGATGGATGGGTTCAAGGTGCTTCTGTTTCCGGACTTATCGTACTCAACTCGCATAAGGCGCAAGGCTTTTGATGCAGTTCGTCGCAGGTTGAGGGAGCTTGATGTTCCAAACAGTATGATGATGCCAGCTCGCCTACATGTAACAGTTGGCAGGAAAGCTTACTTTTATACAGATCCTAAGGAAGCAGTCAAATTGCTGGACAGACTGGAAGCAGAGAGAGCTGCAAGAGAGGGAGATTCGTCTTCAGAACCAGAGATGGGGTACACTTGAATATTTTATTTTTGTAAGTCCATTTTGGTTTTTTGTTATCCACTGGAAAAGTGCTGAGAGAGACATTCGTATGGGACTTAAGCCTGCTTGTTTCTTAAAGAGGGGATTCCCAATTTAAAGTTTCATTCATTTTTCGATTAAATCTCTACTTTGCATGCCAGTGGGGCAATGTATAATAGACTTACAAATTTATATGTTGGACAATAGACTTTAAATGTCTAATATTTTGATATCACATGTTTGAAAGTAAATACTTATATATACGTTCCTTTCTGGGTTTGGAATGAATCTCAGGCTAATAAAGTATCTGGATGTCAAGGGAGCTATACTGAGTGTTTGGAGTTCTGTTTCATTAATGAACATGTAACCTCCCTGCAAATGGGGGTTCCCAAAAGACTTCCAGGAGCTTGCTTGAATGCTCCAAGCCTGAATGGTGTTTGGCATTTAAGCCATTTATCAGTGAGTGTTTTTAGAGCCTCTGGTACTGTCTCTTTAAGAGCTGTCTGCTTGCAGACATAATTAGTTTGTATGGGGGACTGTGTGTTTCTTTGATTGAGTACCACTCAAGCTGCTGCCAATTCACTTCATTTTGCAGTCACTAGGGTGCAAAGGAACCTATCTGACAGATGTAACTGTTTGCCAGAAATTATTTAGAGTAATAATGAAATTACAGTTTGTCTAACCTGCTTTCTTTGCAGTCAGAACTGTGTCTGCTAGTTCCCCATTCTAGTTTTGAACTGCTGAACTGGACCAATCAGTGTGGGGTAAGCTAGCTCTAAAATGGTGCCTTGGACGAATCAGAACTTGGACTCATAATCTGAGCCAGCCACAAGAGGATTGTATGGGCAGTGACTCTGGGAGATGTAGTTTAGACTTCAGCACCTTTTGGACCAACAGCAGCAGTCTATTGTGAGTGACAGCCAATCCAGTCAAGAACTGGGAGGAACTCAAAGGAAGTGCCGGTTTTGTCGGTTGGAGTTTCAAGTTGAGCTTTGGCAGTGAAGAAGGAAGGAGCCCTGTGCTTTTTCAGTGTGCAGTTTTAGTCAAAAAGCGTGTGTAAGGCCCAGAGTTCCGGTCTGCAGCTTGTTAGGACTGAATCAGTCCTGTGAAAAGAATCAAAGGATCTCTGAAGAGTAGAAACCAGGCTCACCCTGTAGAAGACTGGAGGAATTGCTGAAAATTACACTCGGTCTGTCAGGAACTGAATCTGCTGTGTGTTCTCCGGTATTGTGCAGTAATTGTGATCGGATACAGATGCAGCCTGCCTGGTATAGTGCTTTCTTTTATATGGATGTGTGAGAGGTTTGTGCACCTCAAGTGAGCCCTGCTGACATTGAAGGACCCTATCTTATTTGGAGGTCGTGAGTACTAATTCAGGGTCGCCTCCCTGTTGAATTGCCACATTAAATCCAAATGGAATTACTGTACTGCTGACTGTTTAATTCTCCTTTTCTCTGTGTGAAAGGGCCCCTACCAGCTGCCACGGTTTGGACTAGCCAGGCTTGGGCTAAGGTCCCAGGGACAGTAACTGATAGGGATAGGCCTGTGCACAGAGCCATAGGTAGATTATTAAAGTGATAAGCTAATTAACCTGATTTCCCTGTCCTTGTTATATCCCCAAATAAATCAGAGCTGCTTGTTTCAGCAAAGTTATACTGCCTGAGGTATTTGTCTATGTTAAAGTACTGTACTGTGATTGTTGCACTGTATCTCATTTCACAGGAGGTCCCAGTGCGGAACCAGACCTGGGGTAAGTGTATACTGTGAAGGTAATTCTGATATATTGTGTGGGCCACTAGTGGGAAGAAAGGGGGGTTGCAGTGTCCCAGAGGGCTGTGACCAAGTTAGTTTAATTATTGCAAACCCTGACCTCTGGGTGGAGGCACCCGCCATTGGATCCAGGCCCCTCAACCTGTTAGTGGCAAATCAGGCAGGGGTAGTAGCCCCTGGGATAGCGCCATCTAGGGGTTACAAACATACATATATAGGCCAATGTGGCCAGTTTTTTTACTTTTTTTTAACTGATTGATTTTGAGCCAGTCCAAGTTAAAGCATTGGCAGCGTTGCCTTAAGTGTTGATATTAAGGATTTATTCCTACATATATAGGCCATACCCTCATATCTTGTATCAAATGTAGTACAGTCTTATCAATCTGTAGATCACCAATGTAAGATGGAAACATGATGTATGACTATACTCAGAAAGTTTGTGTACAATATACTGTCATAAAACCTATGAATAAAAAGTAAAAAAAAAGATTTTATTTGTTTTAAACTGTTGGGACTAGTAGCATTTCAATTTACTGTTAACCTTGCTACCCAAATGACTGCTGCACAAAACAAAATCAAAACTTTTTTTTAATTTTTCTCTGGTTTTGTGTGCAACCCCACAGGGCAATAGGTGTCAAATGACTGATGGTTAACTAGGCAGGATGTTGTTGCTGCTTTTTGTCATACTCATCATCAGTTCGTCACTTTGTTGAGCTCAATAACATGCTCGGTATAAACCGTGGGGACCTGCTAAACAAACAACTTTTTTTGCCAAGAGGAAAATTGCTTCTTCCTTTAAAGGAACCATGTCAACCGTCCTTTCATTAGTAGTGAGCCACCTCCCACCTTTCTGTCTTTTTTTTTTCCTCCTTTGCTTTGTTTTTGCACCTTTGCCCAGCAGGTTGATGTACTGCCTTCTGGCCATATTGGTCATCACGGTGCTCAGATGGTGGGTATTTACCCCTGAGTTTCCCATGGCAAATTCCCCTCCCTGTGCGGGTGTTCGTGCATGGATGGCTGTCCAGGTGGAAGCGCATGACCTGACACACACTCCACAATGTCCCCCTTCCCCATCACCCTCTCTGCTGTACTCCTGCAGATGGCGGTGACTGAGTGAGTTGATGCAACCCTTCCTCCCTGAAGGAGGAGAGCGTCCACTAGGATGCTCCTTCCTCCTCCTGGGCCGGCTCCGACATCCTAGGCATGTTTCTGAACCCGAATCGCCACAGTCATGCTACTGCTGCACCGACAGGCCAGCTCCACTTTCTGTTTTTAAACCAATTTTTCCTCCTTCTCCACCACTCTGGGAATTGTGGCCACTACAGCCACAGCCTTTCTTTGGCCAGGAGGATGGACAAGTAGCTGACTTCACAGTCAAGGTCAATACTGCTTCTTGGTCATCCAGCAGGGGGAGAGCAAGAGTTGAGAGTCGCATACCCTCCTTGCTCTACGGGAGTCAAACGCCTCACCGCTGCAAGTTACGTAGATTTCATCTGGTCGCAGCATGGGCCTCTGTGATTTTCACATGAACTCCTGTCTCCCACATTGCAGCACTGCTGCTGTACCACTGGGCCAGTCAGCCTTTTGTTGCTTTTTTTTTTAATGTAGCTTTTTGTCTCTGAGCCAGCAGCTTTACTTCTCCCTTTCGGTATTGGCATTCCCCCCAGCCCTGACCACCATTTACATCACTGTGAGCAGGGATCCACATGATGCAAGGTCCGATGACATGCCACTGACCATCATATAGACAGCTCACGGAATGGGTTTCTTTTCGTTCGTTTGTTTTGACATTTTTCCCCACAGTGCCCAGACAGACCTGTATGCCTACTGCATCCTGCTGCTGAGGATGCGAACTCCCTGGCCCACCCATCACAGGGATCACTGTGGCGGAATCTCATGCCAACCCCTACCCACTTGGGCTGCCCTGGTAGCTCCCAAGCTTGGGCAGCCAGTGTGGGTTTGTAACTTGCTACCCAGTGGGCCATCAGGCTGGCCTGAGTCAGCCTTTCAACATTCCGCTCCCTCCCGCGTTTTCTCCCCTGCCCAAGCCTCCACTCATAATTCTTGCTAAAGGCCTTACCTTAGTCCAGTCTAGTGAGCCTATGCCATGTTGCTCCTACCCTTGCTCATCCATCTCCTTATGCTGCAGCCACGGTCAGTGATGGCTGTTTAAACTGAGTGCCCGTGGCTCATTCCTGTGTGCCCCCTTGCGTTTGTCTTCCGGTGTCCATACATAGCAGAATGTTGCCACCTCTGTGGCTGCTTTGTATATTAAAATGTTTGTTTTTCGGTCTGTCACACCAGCAGGGTGATATGATGTGATTCAAGGAATTTTTGGTAGGAAAATAGGACAGAAAAATGAGAACATGACCTGTGCCCTCATTTGCATAACTTGAATCTACAGTACCTTTTGTAAGCAGGTGTTACTGAAGAGGCATAGCTGTTAGATTTGGGGCCTTTTCTACCCATTTTAATGTGACAGTGTGGTCTTATCTTAAGTAGTGATATCATTTATGTACCTGCCCTCTGGAGCTGTAGTAGTTTATTTTTTCAGTAAATATTTACTCTTTTTTTTTTCTTTTAACTGAATAGCAATTTGGCTACTAAAAACGACTATCCTGTGTTAAATAATAGTAAATATTTTCAGGAAAAAATAAAAAGGCCCAGGTTCCGGAGGGCAGAGATGTAAGCTGTTGATGTTGTTATTTAAGATTGCTTTGTAGCATTAAAACAGACAGAAAAGGCCTGCCATGCGGCAGTGTTTGTTTAAACGTTTCAACTGACCTTTTTCTTATTGCTGATATTACTGTAGCCCGCTCCAGGCTTTACCAGTCTGACATTATACTCCAGTGTTCTGAGACATTGTAGAAAGTGAGAAATGTATTTTGGTAATCAACCCCGTTAGTGCAGGCATGTGTGGCTCTTATAATGACTGCTGCAGTTGAGAGTCTGAGCCATAGATAAGGAAGCTGCCTATAGCCATCTGAGCAGTTTGTGCCCTCTCCTTTGTGCGGTCCCATGCTATCGACACAGGTTTGGTACTGAGCTCAGGAAGCTGGCTGTGAGGCCACAAGGGCTGGAGAGGTGCTGCCATGCGGCAGTGCTCCCAGCCAGAGAGGGATGACGTCCAGTTCCGACGCACTGGTGCCCCCTGTGGTGAACTAGGGAGTCTACTCCTCCACAGGGGATGCCAGTGTGTATGAGATCGGGTATGAATTTGGCTAGTTGTCAGGGAAGGTGGGTTGAGTCAGGGAGGAAATACAAAAATGGAGACCCCCACTTACTGTATAAAATCCTCACCCATTGCAGGCCCCGCACCACTGACTCGGCCCTGGCCTCGATCTGGATGTTGACACTGGGAAGGGGAGGATGGCCCTCCCTCTCCTGGCCTCACAGTACAGGGAGGCACGTAATCTGTTGGGGATTTAGAGGGCTAGTTAAGTCCCATAGATGGTGGATGACAGGGCACAGCCGGTAGGGAGCAGAAAGGGGCTAAGGGGGCATAAAAACCTACAGCATTTTTTTTTGGGCAGGACTCCCGTCTTCTTTTTCGGCCCTGGTCACGGCCCCCGGAGACCTCCGCCACCGTCTATGGCTGCTGGGATCCCTCAATCACCCCTGGCTTACCCCCCCCCCGGAGGGCAGGAATGGTGGCCACGGGCTAGTGTCTGGTCAGGGACCCGCAGCGATGGTGGTGAAGTGAGGTCCTCCGGGGAGGGCTTCATTCACATGGTGGTCCTTGCCTGCCTCCTATTTTTTCTCCACCATTTTTCGTTATGGAGGCGGGGACGTGCAATGACGCCTGCGTCCGCCCCGCCTCCCGGAACTGTAAGCATCGGACGCTTGAGCTCCCCCAGCCTCCGCCAGGGGTCCTCAATGCGCCGATCACTGCCCCCACCCTCCCCCCGGAGAAGGAGAGCAGTCCATGGGACGATCTATCCTTCTCCCCCCAGCCAGCCCTCCGACGATCCAGGTCTGTTCCCGAACCTGGGTCGCCAGCGTCGCAAGCGGAAATCCCACCGCTGCGCCAGCGGGCCGCCCAAAAATCTACAGCAATTAAAAAATGATTGTGCTTTTGAATCACTCATGTTTGCCATGTCATCCATGTAAGTAACATGGATCAAAGGAGAAGGTCCCATTTCTTTTTTTGGGGGGGGGGCCTGAAGGCTGCAGTCCTCGACTCCACCTACCACTCCCCCATCTCAGGCTTCCCCAGATGGTGGCCCCTCACGGGAGCGTGGGTAGCGAGCCTGGCTAACCCCAGGGTGGGGTCATGAGGGACCCCCCACCCAGCGGACAACGATCTGAGGGGGAGCTGGCAAAGTGGGGCCATCATTTACAGCCAAGATTTTTCGGAGTTTTTTCCTCCCTGGGGGCGAGGATGTGCAGTGATATCAGCATCCGCCCCACCCCCCTGAAACATGTGGTCCTGGCCGCGTGGGACCCCCAGCCTCCACCAGGGGTCCTCATTGCACTGGACACTCTTTCCCCCTTCTCTCCGGAGAGGGAGAACAGTCCGTAGGATGCTCGATCCCTCTCCTTCCTGGCCGGCCCTCCGACTCCTGGGTCAGCACTGCAGATGGATGCCTTGCTGCTGTGCCAGTGGGCCAGAAGTTCCCATTTCTAAACCGAGACCCAAGACTGCAAACTGCTCTCTTGAAACTGTGCATTTGAACAAATAGTGATATTAGTAAAACTGGGCTCTGAACTGAGTCTCTGACTCCCAGAGTAATGTACACCATTTTTATCTGCCCCCCCCCATTATTTGTAAAGTTAAAGAAAGAAAGAAAGAAAGAAAGAGAAAGAGTGCTTCAAAAGTACAATACCATCCACTCATGAACAGTGAGTACAAATGCCTTATAGGGCTGGGCAGACTTGATGGGCCATGGGGCCTTTTTCAGGTGACAGCTTCTGTGTTTCTATGTTATATCAGTGAAAGAGAAAAACGCATTAATTTAAGTCAGTATGTCCACTCCCCTCCCAGTCACTCCCCTTCCTTTTTGTCCTATGCCATACTACTACTAGTAGTAAACCTTTTATTCACAATCCTTGTCACATGATATGAACATGATCAGACCCCAAATGAGCCGAGGCTCATTTTCAGTGGGTACCATAAGCCAGAAGTCTAGGTCACCAAGGATATTAGAGTACAAATGTCAGGGTTACAGTGATGTCAGTGGGATCGATCGGCATCAGTGATTTACAGCACATTACTGACCAGTACATGACAATATATTACAGGCATCTGCCGTACAGTAGTTTCAGTTTTACATTTTTAAACAGTATATGATAGTTGAGTGCAGAAGGCATTAGCGATATAGTAGGTATACTAGGATTAGCTTTCACAGTGATGTACTATTACACATGTTGCAACAGTTATGGATCAGGACATAAACAAAAGTTGCGCTTTTGGGTCCGTCATGTTTGCCATGTCATCCATGTAAGTAACGTGGATCAAAGGAGAGGGTCCAATTTCTAAAACAATTTCCTACTAGTAAAGTAGATATTTAAGTCTTTAATGCCTTATTAGTTGTTATTTGTGCCTTGCTACTCTTACGTCAAGTCACCCATTACATATCTGTCCCACCTCTTCCATATTTCAGAACATTTTTCTTTACCAAGGTACCAGTCCGGCTGACCCACCAGCGGAGTGCTAGAGCTACTGCTCACAATACCGACAGCCCAGGTTCAGGAGCAAGCCGGGACCATCAGAAGGCTGCTGGGGGGGGGGTAGTGGAGGATTGAGCATCTTAGCTGAAGCTGTCCTTGAAGGGGAGGGAGATCACATCACCCTGCTGTAGCACCACTTGGGTGACCACAGGTGGAGGTGGAGGGGAGTGGTTAGTAGGGGAGCTGTAGCATGTCTGTTGGTGGATGCGTCTGGTGTGCTGACACATGTGGACATCAATCACCAGGCTTCTGACAGGGCAGGATGTATGGGGACAAAAATGGCACTGCATTCAGAGGATGAAACCTCCACCCACCCACCATGTCCACTTCGAACCCTAGCTGTCAGAGCCTGAGGACACCCCCAGCTGCACCTCTGCTGAAGGTGGCCAGATATACAGTGGAGGAAGCGCCAAAGGAGCTGATGACACCCCATGCTGAGAGGTAAGTTAGGGGTCTCACATATCTGGCTAGTGAATCCTGAGGGACAGGATATGGGCATTGGTGGAATGTAGAAAGAGTTTGAGGCAGGGGCTGGGGGACATAAAGAAACCACAAACAAAAGTATGTCCACAGTTATGCATTCTATTTGTTGTATTCCTTTGAGCCATTCAACCCATTTGGGGATCAGTGGGAGCCCCCAATAGCCAAACAGAGGAGATGCCTCTGATGGTTGCCAAACACGTTAATGATAACAGCTCTTTTTGTTTCAGTACTCCTCTTACTGGGAACACTGGGATAAGGTGACTAAATTCCTGGGGTATAGGCAATCCCCTAATTTTTTTGAAGTCACCCCCAAACCACCTCGACAGTAGGACACATTCAAAAATCTGATGGTGTGAACCCTGCAAATCGCCCCCTCTTCAGCACATGTCTGAGTTATTCCTGCAAAAATATTTTGTGATAGTAGGTCAGATGCACACTTTCCAGCTGAACTCACATCAAGTAAGAGGAGACTTCTTCAAACCTCTGTCCCATCATTTAGCAAATTCTTCCTTGATGATCACTAGGTCCAAGTCCTTCCACTGTCTCCATACATGTGATTACAGTATCACTTCTTCCTTTCATCAAGGCTTTCTAGGCCGTAGAGATATGCCTGCCTGCCCTTGATGACTTGACTGCACAATATAAAAAGTCTTCAAGGTATGTCAGTTCCCTGTTTTGCTTAGGGAATCTGTCTTCTGACTGTACATGTTGCATAACCTGATTAAATCTGAAAAAGTTCTGGCTCGGCAGGTCATACAGTGCTGCTTTGCTATAGCGAACCCCGCTATAATGAAAACTCTGGTGTAACGAATGAGCCACATGGCTTCTGACATGGACCAGCTGTTCCTCGACTGAGCACAAAATGAAAAACTCAGATTCACACAAGCTGAATAAAACTGCTCAAATTAGATTCCTGCCTTTATAATTTTGATTATCTGACCAGTAATCTACTGTACAAAACACTGACCTGACTAGCGTACTATGTTTGGCCTCCTGACTGATTTAGGACTGCACCCACACGCTAATTTTGAAAACTGCTACAGTACTGCATTGAAATCACAGATCTGTTTTTGAGACAGTACTGTAACACTTACTCCTGTCTCCACAGCTTCTTCCAACACTGCACCCCCTCCCGAAGTAGACAGTTGCTCAGCTCCTAGGACAAGACAGCATTACCGTACTGCTACAACCTGACCGGTGTTCAACTTCCTGACTGGCGTATGACTGCTACTATACGTTGATTTTTAATTCTGAAACTGTAGATCGACGTGCTGTATGAGTCAGTGTCACTTAACATATGCCTTCAAACACCCGCAGGCACCCCTCGCTCAGTTGAAGAAATTGGAGAGCTGCCAGAGAAAACAAATCACGACATGCAGTCGTTCCTACATTCGGTCAGCTAGTCGGCTTACTCACAACCACAGCTCAGTTCAGCACAATAAAGAAAAATATAATGTAGTATAAATATTTATTATAAAATACTGTACTGAGTGAGCTTTGGTGTCAGTAAGGAAGGGGCAGGATGAGATGCAGAGCACACAAAACTGTTTTCAACGTCACTCATTGTAATGGATGGGAAGCTGTAACAAACTCGTATTATGGCTCCCGTTTCATTTGTTATAGTGGGAGAGCACTGTAATTATTTTTCAGTGTCTTAAAGGAAACATAGTGGCATCTTCTGTTAATTGACTTCATTGGGTTAAGGTCTTGTACACTATACAGTACACTCAGTGACAGTTCAGTCAGTGGCTGGCCGTGGAGGTGGGAAGAGGGCTGTGCCGGTCACCGGCTTTGTTTTGGGATGGGGGGAGCAGGGTGGTGGGCACTACCTGCTGGGGCGGGTGGGGGTAGGCGGCCACTAGACCACCAGGGAAGGGGGTTGTGTATGTATTCACTCGAACCCTAGAGAGGTTGGTAGTGGGGTACCGCAGGGCTCGGTCCTGGGTCCGATCCTGTTTAATGCATACATATGGGACATCAGGGAGGGTATAGGGTGTGAAATGAGTCTCTCGCTGATGACCCAAGATGGAGCAGTAGTTGAGGGAGAAGAGGGAGGTTGGCCCTGCAAGGGACCTGGACACCCTGGAAAGCTGGGCTCACACATGGAAATTAAATTTCAATATCACCAAGTGCAAGGTGTTACATCTTGGCCGGGGAAACCCTAAACACAGGTACACCCTGGGAGGGAAGGCGCTGGAGGCCTCAATAGGGGAAAAAGACCTAGGGTTCATGGTGAATGCATGTATGAATAACTCTGAGCAGTGCAGGAGAGCGGCTAGCAAGGCAAATAGGATGTTGGGATGCATCGTAAGGGGGATCACCTCTAGGAGCAAGGAAGTGATTCTGCCGCTGTACAATGGACTGGTTAGACCACACCTTGAGTACTGTGTACAGTACTGGAGACAACACTTGAAGAGGGACACACAGCTCCTGGAGAGGGTACAGAGCAGGGCAACTAAGATGATACGAGGGCTAGGGGATTTGACGATGAGGACAGACTTGAGGAGCTCTGCCTGTTTTCATTGGAGGAGAGAGAGACGGGGGGACATAGATTGAGGTCTCGGCACCTCAAGGGAATAAATAGGGTAAACATGGAGGGGATCTTTAGACTAAGGCAGGGAGGTATCACCAGAGGGCATGGTTTGAAGGTGGAAGGGTGAGGGGGGGAAAAGAGGAGGAGGTTTTTCACTCAGAGGGTGGTTGACCCTTGGAATGCACTGCCTGGCAAGCTGGTTCAGAGATCCACAGTGGAGGGCTTTAAGAGAGGGTGGGACAGACACAGAAAGTGGATGTATCAGATGGTGGCCTGTCCCAGGGGGGTGGGGATGGATGATAGGGGTTTCTGGAACACAAGGAGGGGGAGGGCCTCGGCACCCAACTAGGGATCTGAGGTTCGAGCAGACTCGATAGACCGTAAGGCCTAATCTGCTGACAAATAGTATGTTAGTATATTATAACAGGTGACATCAGAAAGGGGGGTCACTAGACTACCAGGGAAGGAGGTTGTAATAAATAATAACAGAACCGGCAGCATTGGGGATCGGGAAGGGGGGCCACTAGAATAGCAGGGCTGGCGGTTGTAATAAGTAATAACATGCTCAGAATGATCGAGGAGGGGGGCCATTAGACTATCAGGGGATCAGTGATAGGGGGACCGCTAGTCTTCGCTGCACGGAGCCTGCGGCAAACCCCTCCCATGCGCCTTATATTTGTTGTACAGGAGAGGCTGCGGCAAGTGTGGGGACTAGGTGCTGGGATCCCTCCTGTACCACAGTCTGGTGCAGGGTAGGGTCCCTTATGCACCAGGCTTTGGCACAAGCTGCTGTTTTCCACAGCTTGTGCCGATCTAAGCCCTTTTAGAGAATCAAGCCTCTTGTGTTCTTTACCCCTCCCCCCTGATTTCTTTAATCTTCATTGTCCCTCTGACTGCTGCTGCCAAAGGCTCAGTGATCAATGCAAACAGAAGCATAGAAAAAGGGCACCACTGCCTTGTCCCCTATGGAGCAGAAATCCCTCGGATCAGATACCATTAACCTTTACCACCACCTCCGGATGACAGTGCAGGATGTTGATGCAGTTTAAAGCAGCATTATTTTTAATCGCCATATCGTTTTTTTCAGCAATAATGTGTTTTCGGGGAAAAATATCAAGCCACCCATTTTTCATTTCATTTTCTTTCATCCCCAAACCAAGATACAGAAATCTGAAGTTTTGAAAAGTTCCCACTCCTGAGCCTTACCGGACATGAAAAAATTAAATGTCTTGGTACAGTGTTGTGCTGTTTAGCAACACAAACATGTGGCAGCACCATCCTAATACAGCTACTCTATGAATGTAGCATGTATAGTCAACAGGTTACCTCAGCCGAGAGATTTTTTTTTATTATGAGCAGCTGCCATCTTTAATGACCTGAGTCATTAATTAGAAAATTAGCAAGCCATTTTAAAAATGTCTGAAAGAATTAAAATTCCACTGAGGATGAAGCTCAAGGTCTCAGAAATATAATTTTTTTTGTAAAGTATCCCACAGGAACACCCAGGTCACCTGCTCAAAGGTCTTTTCTGCATCTAAAAAATGGCTAGGGATCACATTAAACAGATATCAGGGTGAGGTGCTGCATCACTCCCTGAACATGCACACGGCACTTCACTGTTCTCTGGACCATGCCAAGGATGTCCAGCAGTTCCTTTTTTTTTTTTTTTACTTGCTGTTTATACTCCCCCTTCCCGCTGTGCTCCACTCCCTTCAGGTGTCACCTATGACATCTGTTCCCACCCTGTTAGCTGGAGCCCAGAGTGGTTGGTCTCCCGTGTAGCTGTGGTTTGCCCCCCAGGTGGGGACGAGGTCGGGCCCATACACCCCGAGTTCCTTAGTGTCATCGGGACACCAGTCCAGGACAGGCAGGGGCGTTGAGGATCTGTGCCTGGCTCTCTGTCTACCAGGAGCACAGCAAGCCATTTTTCCTGTGTTCTCTGCTGCGTGACATGCACCCTGACATCAAGGCACAAGTGCCGACGTCCGTCACGCAGCCCCTGTATATGCGGCTGGGTTTGATGTACCTCAGGCCTCTACCTGGGGTCAGCCGACCCGAGCCCCAATCCCTCCCCAGAGAAGGCGAGCGGTCCCTGTGACACTCAAGCCTCCCCGGCGAGCCTCCAGCTCCCAGGCTTGTTCCTGAACCCAGGTCGCCAGCGTTGTGAGTGGTAGCGGTACTGCTGTGCCGACTGGTGGGCCTTGGATGTCTAGCAGTTTCCTCAGCTGTTTGTGTCCTTTGCCCTGCATTCGCAAGGAAAGCCAGTGTCTAAGCAGTACCCTTCCAGGTAGATATCCTTCTGCAACAGCAAACAAAATAGGTGGTCCATACTTGAGCAATGCTTATGCAGATATAAAAGGTAAATCCAGAATGTTGCAAAAACTGTCAAGTTTATTCTGATAAACAGACAAAAGTATAGGTCCACAGATTGCTCAGGTGCCCCGGTGCTTTGCTTGGTAAAGTTTCATCAGGGGGTGGTTACCTGTTGTAACAGATGTCTCTTTATACTGATATGAATATATTTACAGCCAGCCAGAGACTTGCTTGTCAATTTCGGTGTCAAGTTTCAAAGGAAGTCCAAGCAGTGAATTGAACAACATAATGATATTAACAAACAGCAAAAAAAACCCGTCTTAATTCAAAAATTCATTGCTCTGTAAACTTTCAGAAGGAAGAAACGATTACAAAAGTTTAGAACAACAACTTCAGTTATTAGATGAGCAATCCAAGAACATTGTACATGTTTGTGGAACTCAGTCTGGCAGTTTTTAATTCATAGGAAATAAAAGGGCTCTTGGTGATAAAGGTAGAGCAATAGAGGCAGTACGCGTTGAGTCAGGAGCAGCCTTCATGTGTTTCTGGACAGAACTCTGTATGACGTTAATGGGGAACTGTTGCAGGACACCTCCTGCACTCTCCAAACCTCCATCTGCTACTGCGAAGGAGAGGTGGAACAAAGGAGAACAGTTAGATTGTTTAAGTTCTTCATATGCTTATTAGCGAGAAACATAATACTAGATATAATCAGCAGGATTGCTTCTTTTCAAGATTCACCTAACACATGTCATTCATATACAGTTGCAAAAAGAAAATATCATGATGGGGGCAGTTTAAATTCAGCTTTGGCCTTGTTTAATTTTTATCCATGATTTTAGATCCCTACCTCAGTCACATTATGTACAAAAAAAAGTTTTCAGGTCCCAATTAATATTTAGACCCTCAGGTTGTAGGCTGTTCAGTGAGCATATCTGGTAACTATCTCGCTGTTATTAGCGAGTTAGTCTGTTCCCCCCTCTTTTTCCAGTTTTGCCTTGCTCTGTGGCATGAAATGTAGATCAGCAGGGTTACTGTCATGTGCATCATGGAAATGTGACGCAACAGGGCTTTCTGCATTTCATTTGTGAATATCTTGCACATGCTCCTGTGCTCTTTGTTTTTAAGGGGGTGTACTGTCCTGCCAACATATATTTTTTCACAACTGCACCACGGCATGTGTATCACAAAACTGGTGATACATGAGATGAGCAGTCTAATTTATACAGCTCTGGTGCAGGGTGAAATGTTAAATGTCCCTTGCTCACAGTAGGTGCAAATGTTGCAGTTTCCACACGTTTACCCGTATATCCCTGCAGGGCAGACAGGTAGCCAGGTAGATGGTTGTGTATGCCTTTTCACAGAATGAAACTGACTACATAATAACCTGTCTTTTAAATTTCTTGCTCAGCTAAATGCGACTCTTGGGGTGGGAACCAGATTTTCTGCAAGTAGAGTATCTCCTAAAAGGATCGGCTAGTACTGTTTTACAATGTGTCCTGTCTTGCTTGACACATGATTAAACTCAGTAACAAAGCACACGGGTAAATTTGATTCAGATTCTATCACTAGACTCTGCTCTGTTAAATGCAGAGTCCAGCACAGTTTTACTGTACCCACAAGTCTGAAAATGCTCTCTCAGTTCAAGGGCTTGAGTTTCAAAATTAGAATCATCCGAGCAGCTCCATCTTAGATGAAGGAACTGTCCGTAAGGTACTGAGTCCTTCAGAGGTCTCAGGTGGGCACTACTGGCACAAAGTAGATATTCATTGAGCTAGGTTTCCTGAAGCATTTAGTTCTAACTTTGTTGTTGTGTTCAGTGTTCGGGGTAAAATAGCTAGAAAATTAATCATACAGGGATCAGTGCTGCATGTGAACCTTAGGTTGATATCGTTTTGATTGAGCCGGACCATAAAATTCTTAGCCTCAGTTTCTGACCCCTGCCACACATAAATCAAGTAATCTATAAAATGTTCCCACTTAATTATATGACTACAGAAGGGGCTGACAGTTTCATCAAGTACTGTCTGCATTTCCCACAAGCCTAAAAATAAATCGGTGAATGAGGTGGCCATTGCTGTGCCACAACATTGTAGGAAGTACCCACCACTAAATTCGAATGAGTTCTTGTTAAGAACAAATTCTAAACCTTCCTGGATTAAGTTCACCAGCATGATATGTTTTATTGGATCCTGTCTCGGGAAGTGCATGCATGCTGCTGTACCTTGTGTATGTTGGATCAATGTATATAGAGATTCCACATCGATCCCCATCCACAAGTAGCCTGGCATCCATATAAAATCCTGAAATTTTTCCAATACATGCACTGTGTCGCGGAGATGGGTCCCCAAACAGCTGACACTTCTCTGTAGAAAAAGTCCAGAAATCTGCAGAGATTGTCTGTTAGGGACCCAGCTCCAGACACAATGGAACCCCTGAGTGGATTAATTGGATCTTTGTGGATCTTGGACAGGATATAGAAAGTTGTTTTGATGGGTGATTTTGGCCATAGGAGTTCAAATTCCTTTTCAGTGATTTCCTCTGCCTTGTGTGCCCTCTCAAGTATTGCAAAAAGCTCCCTTCTAAATACAGGAAGGGGATCTGAAGGGAGTTTTCTATAATTGGTACTGGTGTTTAATAACTCATATATTCAATTTATAAAACTCCCCAGATAGCATGACTGTGCCCCCCAATCTGTAGGTTTGAAAATAACATCTGATAGCTCCTGCAATTCTTTAAGTGCCTGAGTTTCTACCTTACTGAGATTGTAAGGTCGCTATGTGGAACTACTGGCTAAAATTTTACTGGCCTCTGTCTCCTAACAATTTTCTTGTAAATGTTAATTAATGGGTTCACTGTTGAGGGGCAAAATACAGATTTAGTACTGAACAGTAACTTTTGGCTTTTATAAAAATTCTTGTCTCTTGACTCCATCCATGCAGTCATTACATTACAGAGTCTAGAATATGAAAACTATCCCTGTCTCGTGAGGCCTAAGAATTGTTAAGGATTTCAGTATCCAACTCAGAGATGTCTATTGTAGAGTCCTCAGAAAGGTGGTGTTCCTACGTTGGGCTAGCCTGTTGTTTTGTGAAATTCAAGATGGATACAGGAAATTACATCACTCCCATGCTTTCTGAAGATTGTGGGTTTTTTTTTCCGGAAAATCTTGTAGTTGTATTTTCTAAACAGTTTTTGCAAGTCTATGTTGATCTGAAAAATGTTCAGGGTTGGGCAAGGCACAAAGGAAAGTCCTGTACTCAGAACTTGTTTCTGCAGCTCAATGACTATGTGTCGTATTAAATTCACTACTTTCCACTCCTGGTCCTGTTGATTCTGGTACTTCTTTGCCCATTTTCTTCCTCTTCTGCCTCGCCTTGTTTTCTTTTTGGTTTTGTAGTGTCGTTGTTGGCTTTTTTTTTTATTTTGGTTTGATTGGCCACTTCTTTTACTAAAAAATTGATACCCTTTAAAGTACTTGCACTTGAAGAGGTTAATTCCTTGCACTTGCTATTTTCGAAATTGGAGACGGTAAAAGTGCTGTCAGCAGTAGCTGTTGGCATGGGGTTTTCAGTTTGTTTGGGTTTTCTTAATCTAGATTTAGACCACCCCCTGCTCAGTGAATGACCCCCCGTGCTCTACTTTGAACACTCGACTTTCCCAATAGTCTGAGTTATCTCTATCAAGTTTCAAAATCTCTTTAATCTCACTTATAAATCCTTGTCTAATTTTGCAAAGCTTGGGTGAGAGAGATAGTTCTGCAGTGCTTTTTGTATTTCTTTAATTTCATTAGTTTGGTGCATTTGTTAGTGTCCTCTTTAATGAGTGGTAAGATGAAGTTTCTCACGCAATCTGCTGCTGTTTTTTCCCATACTTCCCTTTGTTCAGAGTTGTCTAGATCTCCAGAATGCACAATAGCAGTGTGTAGCCTCTTACATTTGTCTGTGTTATCAGAAGGCTAGTAAAGAGGTACGATATGGTTATGGGGAATGCCATCTGGGGTGTTCCCTACCTCCCATGGGGTCCTGTATCGTTCTGTACTCATCCAATGTGTGGGGTTCTATGGAGGAGATATCCTTTTATTACTTAACAGTAAACCTTCGAGAAAATCTGCTCCATAGAACCACACAACATGCTGCCTCCATCCCATGATGAGGAGGACTACTGTTTATTGCAGCTCCCTGCACAATCTGCCTTTCAGTTGCCCATTTTTAGTGCACAGATTCTAGTGGTCTGCTTTCGCCTCCTCTCCTGTGTAATTGGCCAGGGATGGATTCTGTGTTCCTGTCTGTCTATACTTGTTGCCACTCCATTTATCCATGGCCAGAACTGTAGTGGATTGGGACTGCCCACGTTATATAGACAATGCTGAGGTATCAGACATATGAGGAGACATCAACGTGGATGGCTCCTGCTATGAAGAGTCTCCCATGAGTTTCTGCCGCCACGGCTTGCAGTCTGATGTGTTTGGCTCTATGGATGAGATTCTCTGAAATACCTACTGTTACTGGTAAGTAAGTAAGTAACCTTTCTAGTCCCTTTAAAGTTCTTTAAAAAAAGGCTCCCCCAGAATTCAGTTTGGCCGAATTTGGTGGTTGCGTGGTGGGGGCACTTTTAAATCCATGTGACTCTAATGAAATGGATCTTGACAAACTCTGGGATACTAGTGAAGGGATGGGCCATCTTCCATATTGCCATGCTTGGCCGCTGTATAACCTATTAGGTCAAAACATAATGATGTGCTGCATTTGTCAAACTGTGAACAGACAAAGGAATGGTGCTTCTTCAAAAGGATGCATACTGTTCAGAAGTTGCAGTGCATATTTCTTAAAAAACATGTGGACTATCCTTATATTTACTGTGCTCGAAGGTTTAGGGCTGTTCTTCATGCTTCTGTCAGAAGTCATTAGTTTGTTATAAATGATTGCAACAGAAAAAAAATTTAAGTTCAGCGTGTTTCATAGAAGCATTGTATGCTGTATAGCTTAAGAATGCTTTACAGAAGGACCTGTATCCGCCTGCAAATCAAACATGGAGTTAAGTTGACAGCAGTCGTTTGGTTACCATGGAAACTGCAGGGCGTGATATACAGAGAGGCATTGGGTTAGGTCAAATGTAAGGTGTGTATACAGCAAAGATTACCTGGCTATGGAGTTTCTAATGTGATGAGATCCACTTTTAAAAAATGATCATTCATTAAATATCATTACTGTTCTACTGCTGGAAACAAACCGATAATAGAATGTGGATGCTGTTCTTCAGTTAGCACCCGATACATGCTGATTTTTGTAGTCTGCAAAATACACTGCAAAGAGAAAAAAAAATAGAAGTACTTGGATCAGATGATCTGTAAAATCTGCTTCTAGTAAATATTGCAACATTGCATCTACTTATGTTTTATTCACTTTCTTTCATGTGGTTTGTCTTTGTTTCAGGAACATACTTAAAGTTATATTTAAATATTTATTTATCGAAAGAATGTGGAAAAAAAAGTTTTGAATCTGGAGTTTAATTTCTTGGCTTTCTCTGAAGATTCCAGTAGTCTAACTTTCCTTATGGTGGACTAAAAGGCCAATTTAAACCATCGTATGCAAAAGGCAACTATGGCAACAGCATAACAATAAAGCCTGAATTTCATTGCTTTTTGGAGTTTAAACTTTCAGCCCATTATAAAAGCTGAACAGCGACCCACTAGTGCCACCCGAGCTGCTGGAGACAAAGGGTTTTAAAGTTCAGCAGAAATCACATGGGTATTGTGCAAGTTTGTGCTGCAGAATGTTGATTCTAATATAGATCAGATTTAGAGGTAACCATGGCACCTGCAAACAAATAATGACAATGATCTCATAAATATATTGCATCAGCTTAAACTGGCAATCCAACAATATGGGCACAGTATTGCTACTCACTGGGCCAACATAAAACTGCATGTCAGTGACTTTTGGAACGACAGTAAACACAGTCTGAGTTCACGTTTTGATTATTACAGTAAGGAGCTTCAAGCATGCATGGTAGACATAGGGGAATATTATTTTTATTTTATTTAAACATTTGTTAACTGGGAAAGGCACATTTCCAGGTGCGACCCAGGGGCAGGGGTAAAAGTATTATAGTACACAATAAGTTATAATACATAAACAAAAATGTATACAGGAACAGACAGTATGCAGAAGGTATTTACAGGTTAAAAACATATTGGAACAGAAGTAGACAAACAGCATCAATTATGTAGAAGGAAATTACGCATACAGGGATTTATTTAACTCTAAAAATTGATTAGCGTTTTGCTCATAAAAGTGCTAAATCTTTGTGAAAATGCATAGCTCTTGCCTCACTGTGTTTAATAAACACAGCACTTCTAGAAAATCTATATAAATACTTTCTGTAAAGTTAGTATAGTCCCAAGAAAAAAACTGCTAATCAATTATTTAAAACCCTGGCATACCTGGTGATACAGTGCCAGATGATACAGGCAACTAATCGCAGAAGCTAGTAGGTAGGTAGATAGCAAAATTGGGGGAGAGCTGAGAGGAGTGCAATTTGTTGGTTTAGGGACAGGAGCAGATGGGCGGTGGCAGGAGGCGTAGTTGTTTTTTGATAGAGTCATGAGAGTTTCTTAGGAGAGGCGGTTGTTTGTTCCATAGTGAAGGGAGCCTATTGGTGAAGGCAGATTTGCCAGCAGTTGAGGAGAGTATTGGGACTGAGAAGGAGCGGGAATCCCTAGAGCGTAGGGTGTAAGGTGAACTAAGTGTGTGTGTTAGCTTCTCAGAGAGGTACGAGGGGAGTAAGTTAATCCAGTATTTGCAAACTAGGGAGATGGAGTGGATGAAACAATGGTGGGACAGGGGTGATAAGTCAAGGGTGGAGAGGAGAGAGCAGTGGTGGATTCTGAGGGGGAGAGTTTGTGGCAAAGTGGCAGAAACATAGAAGAGGGAGTCCAGCCTGGCTAGTCAGGAGGAGGGCTCAGTGCAGTATATTAGATCTGCATATTCAGAAATGGGGTAATCATTTTAGTAAGCAGTTCGCACCTCACAGGTAGCGGGAGCGATTCTCTATTGTGGTATAATATGCCCAGCTTAGGGCAAAGTTTCGAGGAGATGGCATCGATGTAAACTGAGAAATTCAGCTGGGGGTCCAACCATACTCTTAAGTATTTGTAGCATGTGACAGCACTTAGAGATGATCTGCCCCAGGAAGTGATAGCTGGGAAGGGGGTACTCTGGCAAGCTTCTGAGCAGACCTGAAGGTCATGGAAACTGTCTTAGAGGTGTTGATTTTGAGTAGGTTAGCATGGAATCCGGCATGTATAGCGAGGAAGTCCTGTTGTGGAATGGATTGAACCTCACTTAGTATTGGGCCAGATGCAAAAAAGATGGTATCATCCATGTGCATGTGAATGACAGATCTTGAACATACAGATGGGACGTTGTTGATAAGTAGGGAAAACAGAATGAGGCAGAGGATCGAGCCTTGGGGCACGCCAGTGAGTATTGGGGGGGGGTGACGTTTGCTATTTTGACAGACTGGAGACTGTTTTCGAGGCATGATTTAAACCAGTGAACGGCAGGGAATGGCAGAGAAATGGGCAGAGAGGAGGGTCACCAGAGACCAGTTAGCGTCTTCGGAGACAGATTAGGCAGGTGCCATCTGGGCAGAATGGGTGGGACAAGCGGTCCTTTTTTGCTGACAAACTCTGTGTATGTATATGTGTACGTGTGTGTGTGTGTGTGTGTGTGTGTGTATATATATATATATATATATATATTAGTTTTGTTTGCTAGCTAACCTTTGCCTGTAGTATAAGCAATATCGTATGTTGTCCTAATGTCTTGACTAAGTTATGCCCTTACTTCCCTTACCTCTTGTGAATGTTTGCACAAGTTATGCCTTACTCCAGCATTGCATTCACCCTCTAGTTCCCCAGGGTGTTCGAACTGAGAGTCCTGTTTTGCATCACATGTAGTATATTAGATTTGCCGATGAGTCTAAGCTTGCCAGTGTGGTGGACTCCATTGAGGATGGGGACAGACTTCTGTAGGACCTGATAAAGCTGGGTGCCTGGGTCGAGTTAGATTCCATGTAGCCAAATACAAGAGGCTACACTTGGGGAATAGAAACAGAGGTAGTAACTACACACGGCAAGAGGCACCTCTAGCTGCAGTGGAAGAGGAAGAAAGAAAACATGGTGGTCATAATAGACAAGGGGCTGAAGCATGACAAGTAGTACACTGCTGCTGTCAGTCAGGCTGGAGGAATGTTGAGATGTGTCAAAAGGGGGTCATCAGCAGAACAGAGAATATAATCCTACCACATTACAATGCCCTGGTAATGCGCCACCTGGAGAACAGTGTGTATTTCTGGGTGCCCCAATACACAAGGACATTGAGGCAGTAGAGAGGGTGCAACGCAGGACCACTAAAGTGATCTGGGGTATTTAGGATAAAAGCTATGAGAAGAGACTGGAGGGCGGCCCTTAACATGTTCATGAAATTGGGACTGGCAGTATAGCCTGGAGATTGAGTAATGAGCCGTGAATGAGCTTGATACATCCAGTAGACATGTGTTTGATTCCCACAACCTCCATTTGCATACTGTGTGACCCTGAGCAAGTCACTGAGCCACCCAGTACTCCTGGGTCACTCCTGAAAACAGGCATTGTGCCTGGTGGGTCTTACTTGGATACCAAAAAGAATGAAATAAAAATAAAATAAATGCAATCAATAAAGGAGAAATCTGCACAACCAGCACAGTCTGCAGGTGCTTTTCCTCCTCAAGTTGCAAAAAACAACCAACAGCAGAAAATCCATATGGGATCACACACATGACAGCCAAAGGTGAAACAATAACACCAAAAGTATTGCGATAGTACAGCAAGTTTATTGAACATAAAAGTTAAAAAAAAACAAAAAACTGCCTGGCCCCAAGGAGCAAAACACTCATGTTCACCCTGGAGAAAAAGAGATTGAAAGGGTGAAATGATGCAAGTCTTCTGTATGCTCAAGGGGATCGAGAAGGTCAAACAGAGAGGCTTGATCTGGTGTGCTGCAGCAGAGCATGGGGAGATGCAGTGAAGCTCAATGGTGATAACTTCAGGGGCAGCATTCAGGGGCACTTCTCCCACAGTGTGATGGTGAACCTTTGGAACAGACTACCAGTGGAGACAGTGGACATGAAGCTGCTACAGCCCTTCAAAGTAAGCCTGGACACATCTCTGCGTACTGTGGGAATTTCAGAGTGGCCTGGGTGTGTGTGTGGGGGGGGGGGGCTGAATCTCTTGAATTTAGTACATTTGAACAGCATACTTCATTTTCTCTACTTATAAAGTGGGATGAGGGGGTGGACTTGACTGACCTAGCATTCCCTCAGGCCTTAAATTACTTTATAAATATGTTGCATATCACATCTATCTGTTACCATAATAGTTTTATGCTTTTTGTGCATCTCTGCAAACTCAAGACTGCAGTACACTGAGGCGTCCCAAATAGGATGAAGCACATGTCTGTACTTTGTCATTCGTAGCCTGTGCTGGATCAGATACACAAGCGATGTCTGTTCTGATGAAGCCTTGTTAGCCTGACTTGCCAGAGGAGTAAAAACTTAGTGAGACAACACACCCGACTATTCCTCCCAGTTCGGGTCTCCATATTGCCAAAAAAGAATATTAAACCATAGAGGGAATTCAAAGAAAGGGAACAGAAATTGTATGGGGACTCAAAAACTACACCTCTAGAAAAAGACTAACCCATTTAGATATAATGTCACTGGAAACAAGAATCAGAGATTACTTGCTACTAGTGAAGCGAGCCAAGGTAGGAGGAGGAGGAAGAGGTAGAACGAGAGAGAGTGAATGGATGGATGGTTATATATAGGTAGTTGTTGTTATTCACACCAAGTTAAGTGAGCCAACGAAGAATGTCAGACTCTTCAAATACATCCACCCAGGTGGTAAGGCAGTTCTTTTCCTATTTAATAGAAACATAGAAGCATAGACTTTGATGGCAGATAAGGACCGCTTGGCCCATCTAGTCTGCCCATTTCCCTACCTACAGGATAGGCCGCAGATCCTAGTTAACCAACAGCCTATTTCTTCCTACCCCCCACAAGAATTGCCTTATGTCTGTCCCATGCATTCTTGAATTCTCCCACAGTTTTAGACCCCACAACCTCCTCAGGAAGGCTGTTCCATGCATCCGCTACCCTCTCTGTGAAATAATACTCCTCACATTGCTCCTGAACCGCCTCCTTCTACCTTTAAATTGTGTCCTCTTGTTCTGCAAGTCTCTTTTCTGAAAGATGCTACCTCCTGGACTTTGTTGATTCCACTGAGGTACTTAAAAGTTTCTATCATGTCCCCCTCCCTTCTTTCCTCAAGGGTATACATATTAAGCTCCTTTAGTCTCTCCTCATACGGTTTCTCTTGCAGACCCTGCACCATTTTAGTTGCCCTCATCTGGTCTACCTCTATCCTGTCTATGTCCTTGCGGAGATGGGGTCTCCAGAACTGGACACAGTACTTCAGATGGGGTCTCACCAACTGTCTGTACAGAGGAATAACAACTTCCTGTTTTCTGCTGCTGATGCCTCTCCCTATACATCCCAGTATACCCCCAGCCCTCCCTACTGCCTTCTCACATTGCTTGCTAACCTTAAAGTCATCTGATATGATTACCCCCAGGTCCCTTTCCTTTTTTGTTGTTGTTACTACCTCCCCACCCATTGTATATTCTTCCCCTGGGTTCTTGTTTCCCAGGTGCATTATTTTGCACTTCTTTGCATTGAATCCTAGCTGCCATACTTCTGACCATTCCTCCAACCTTGCCAAGTCCCTTCTCATCCTTTCCATGCCTCCTTGTGTATCAACCCTGTTGCAGATCTTTGTGTCATCTGCAAAAAGGCATACTTTTCCTTCCAGTCGCTCTGTAATGTCACTGATGAAGACATTAAAAAGGACTGTACCCAAAACTGAACCCTGCGGTACCCCACTAGTAACCCCTCTTTCTTCAGAGTGGACTCCATTTACAATTACATTCTGTGTCCTGTTGTGCAGCCAATGTTTTACCCAGGCTACCACCCCGGAACCTACTCCTAGGCTGGTTAATTTGACTGTTAATCTGTTGTGTGGGACTGTGTCAAATGCCTTGCTAAAGTCTAGGTAGGCTATGTCCATAGCCCCTCCCTGGTCTACTACTTTGGTCATCCAGTCAAAGAAATCTATTAGATTCGTCTGACATGACCTTCCCGCTGTGTACCCATGCTGCCTTGGGTCCTGTGCTCCACTGGCCTCTAGGTACTCAACTATTCTTTCCTTCAGAAGTGACTCCATCACTTTCCCTACCTCAGAGGTCAGACTGACAGGTCTGTAGTTTTCTGCCTCTGTCTTGGTCCCACTTTTGTGAAGGGGAATCACATCCGCCTTCCTCCAGTCCTTGGGTACCACACCATCCTCCCATGATTTATTAAAAAGAGTAGCCAGTGGTTTCACTAGTTCCTCCTTAATTCTTTTAGAATTCTGGGGTGAATTCCATCAGGCCCCATTGCTTTGTCCACCTTCAGTTTTAGGAGTTCTTGCAGAACCCTTTCTTCTGTGAAAGGACTGGGATCGACCTCCTATCAAGAGTGCTTCTGTTAATTGGATTAGGCACTTCCCTCTCCTCTTTTGTGAATACTGAGCAGAAATATTCGCTCAGTATCCCTGCTTTTCACTGTTCCCTCTGCCCACTCACCGCTCATTCTATTCAGCCTCACTGTCCCTCCCTTTGTCTTTCTATGCTCGCTGATGTACCTATAAAAGGTTTTATCCCCTTCTTAACTTGAGTTGGCTATCTTTTCCTCAGTTTGGGCCTTTGCTATTCTGACTTCCCTCCCTGCTTCCTTCTGCCTTAACTGGTACAGCTCTCTGTCCTGCTCCTTCTGTGTTTCCTTATACTTCCGGAATGCTATCTTTTTCTTCCTGACTTTCACAGCCACCTCTTTTGAGAACCATAGTGGCTTTTTCTTTTGTTTTGATTTGTTTATTTGCTTCACACAAAGGCTTGTTGCCTCTGTGATGGCAGTTTTGATGATTCTCCATTGTTGCTCCACACCTCCTTCTAGCCTGTTTGCTAGTGCTTTTCTGAGGCACTCTCCCATCTTGCCAAAGTCAGCCCTCCTAAAGTCCAGTACCCTCACTTTTGTATGGCTTGACTCTGTAGCTGAGTTTAACGTGAACCACACTGTTTGATGGCCACTTGTCCCCAGATGGCAACCCACTTCTAGATCTGAGATCCTCTCACTGCTCCCATTTGAGAGTATGAGGTCTAAGATTGCTCCCTCACGAGTGGGTTCCGAAACTAGCTGTCTAATACCTGCCACCTATAGGGCATCAAGAATGGCCCTGCTCTTGGATGCGGCTGCAGCAAATGTGCTCCAGTTAACATCTGGCATATTCAAGTCTCCCATCAACAGTATCTCCCCTTTCTCTGCCATTCTAAGAATGCCTTCTATCATATCCTTGTCCATTCCCTCCCCTGACATGGGGTCTGTACAAACCCCTGCGGACTGTGGTGCCCTTTCCAGTCTCCAAGGTGACCCACAGTGCCTCCTCTCCTGCCTGTTTACTCTTTTGTTCAGTTGCTTTATCCCTTCTTTACATAGAGAGCTACTCCTCCCTCTTCTACCCTGCCTGTCTCTCCCTAGGTTATGTACCCTGGTATGTTAACATCCCAGTCATGGTTCTCTGTGTACCATGTTTCTGTGACTGCTACTATCCAGGCATCCTCTTCCATCAAGGCCACCAGCTCAGGGAGCTTGTTGCCCAGACCACGGGCATTGGTACTCATTACCCTCCATTTCCTGATGGCCTTACTCCCTTTGCCCTATCCCTGTCCTTCTTGCCTTTGTCACTTTCTCCATTTACCCCTGCCCTTCTCCCTATCGACATCTCTATGTTGGTGTTTGCCGACTTACTACCGTGATTATTTGGGGGCTAGATTTCCTGCTCCTTTCCAGTGCCTCCCTTGGCTAGTTTAAAAGCTTGCCAATGAAGCATTTAAGCCTATCACCTAGGATCCTGGTTCCCCTCCCGGACAGATGCAGCCCATCATGCCAGTATAGGCTTGCATCACTCCAGGTGGATCCCCAGTCCCCAGTGAAGCCAAATCCCTGAGCTCCACACCAGTTTTTCACCCACTGATTGAATCCCATGGTGCGGAACACCCTAGCCTCCTATGCCATAGATGGACAGCACCTCCGAGAAGGTTACCGCAAGCATACTTGACCAAGGCCCTCCCCAATTCCACAAACTCTTCCTGCACTTTCTAATCCCTTTCTAGCCAGGTCATTTGTCCCTAGGTGGACAGTGACATCCAGCTCCCTCCCTGTGCAGCTGCTCCAGCAATCCTGAGGATTCGCTCCCTGTCCCTCCAAGCCATGGCGCCAGGCAGGCACCTTACCTCCCTCTCCCCTTGCTCCCCCAGTTCTACCTTCCTAACAATGGAGTCCCCAACCAGAAGTTGTTTCCTTCTCCTGCAGGGTCCCCTGCCACCCTCCTGTGGGTTTCCTTTGTGGAGGTTCCCAGCATCCTCCTTGGTCTCCACTGCGGGTGCCTCCATAGAGGAACCACACTTTGCCAGAATGGAGAGGCAGGATGCACGATTGGAGGAAGGAACTAGTTTATTAGCAACTGACCATAGTGTAGTGACAGGAGAGAGGGATAACCATCACATACACAAATTACTACTATTATCTTGTGCCCGGAGGCATATATTTCACTATATGCAAGAGGATCAGTAAATAATCGACTATAACAGCTACGCTGTAAGAGCGTCCTACCTATACTTCCCTATAAGAGGGAACCTCTATACCTCCCTATAAGAGGGAAACTCTATATTGCAAGATGTCAGACTGGATTAATCTGCTGTAACAGCTATGCTGTAAGAGCGTCCTATCTATATTTCCCTATCAGAGGGGAACTCTGTCTTACAGGAGGTCAGATTGAACTAAGTGGCTGTAACAGCTACACTGTAAGAGCGTCTTCCCTATACTCAGATTTCTGCTTCAACCCTGAGGTGTACCTCTCCCCAATACTACGGCATTGCACTAGTAATCACTCTATAGGTACCAAGAAAAATCTATACAGCTGATGGTTGGCACTTCATGCATGTCTAATTTCTCTGTTGTTGAGAAGCAATGTGGAACCACTACACTGTCTTTCCAGCGAAGTTTTGAAAACCTATGCAGAAAACTAAAGGACGCAGAGAGGATTTAACAGACCATGAGTTCTTGGCTACACCCCACCTCTCTAGGGTTGCTGGAATATACGTGCAAGATTTCTTCAGCTAAGAACCCACTGAGGGCCACTGGAATGGAGCACAAGATCTGGCTACAGTCCGCTTCTGGACTGCCTGGAAAGAAGAAGCAGTGCAAACCACCTGGCCGCAGTCCGCTTCTGGGTTGCCAGGTGAAGAGAAGAAGAAGAGCCAATAGTCCGCTTCTGGACTGAAGATGCACTCTGGACTGATGAACACACTGAATCGGGAGAATCGGAACCTCTGGACCACTCTTGGACTCCAGGAAAGCACTACTTCTATCTTGGACTCCAGGAAAGCACCACCTCTGGACTGAAGACACACACTGGGCTGATGCTTCCACTGGATCAGGACCTCTGGACCCCTTTTAGACTTCAGGCAACCACTTTCTCTGGGCGTTGAAGTGCATCGGTCTTCTGAGTTCCAAGGCTGGACAAGCCAAGGCACTCGCCAAAACAATAAATCGAATGTCGAACTGCGACCAAACTTGGAGTCCATGGCCGGATGAGTCAGGACACACTAAAACAACAAAACGAACGTCACTCGGAGAATTGACACTGAGTAGTTGAATGGTACTCTGCTGCAGATGTGAAAACAAGAAACAGACTTCTGCACTGGGCCAAGCCATACTGGGAAACTGTAAGAGGAAAATAACAAACAGAACGATGCAACTTTGAGACGACTGTGGTACAGCTGTTCATAGAGTTGCTGTTGGCTGCTTCTGGATACACTGGAGGATGATTCTTGAAGAGTAGGTGAAGACTGACAGGGTTTGCACCTGGGTGAAGTGACTCCGAAGATTGTTGAAGACTGATTCAGGTGGTTTTCCAGCACTGAAATGCTGGCACAAAGCAATGCAAGACCGTTCTGACACTCAATAATGTTTGTAGGATGAATAATAGTGCAGGCAAATGCAAACAAAGTCTCAATTCCTACTGTAGTGGTCAATAAATATACAGTCTGTGTCCAGACCACAGTAAATATACAGGCAATGTATTGTACTGATTCAACCCTAGCTCTAGTGAACCTAACTATAACGGGGTCCTGGTAGCTAAATATCGGGTTCTCCTGTTACAGTGGAAACACTACAGTGAGGAATAAGCTCTCTGGAATGCTCTACAAAAGATGTGTGACCAGGCCCCTTTAATACTGGTGGGCTTATGTGGCTAGCTAGACTACTATTATACCTGGGGTCGCTTCTATCGCTGGGGCCCCTATCACATCTGTGGGCCTAAATGGCTAGCTACGGGTCCTGGGCCTTGTGTTGCTCCTTTAAATCTCAGTGGCCTTCCTTTGAACAGGCCCTTTTGAGACAGGTGGGCCTAAATGAGATTCGTAGACCTGGGCCTAACTTGCCCTTTTTAGTTCTGAGGAAGCAGTGGGCCTAAGTGTGCCCTTACTTTACTACTACTGGGCCTGGTGCCCCAACTGTACTGGGTCTAGTCCCCTAATAACTACTGGGCCTGGTGCCCTCGCTTTACTGGGTCTGGTGCTCTCACTTTACTGGGCTTGGTGCCCTACTCACTGCGAGCCTGGATGCCCTCACTTTACTGGGCCTAGTGCCCTTTCTTTACTGGGCCTGGTGCCAGTAGTACCACTGGACCTGGTGCCCTTCTCTTCACTGGGCCTTGTGCCCTAATTACTACAGGGACTGGTGCCCTTCTCTTTATTGGGCCTTGTGCCCTTCTTACTACAGGGCTTGGTGCCCTTCTCTTTACTGGGCCTTGTGCCCTAATTACTACAGGGCCTGGTGCCCTTCTCTTACTAGGCCTGGTGCCCTTCTTTCTACAGGGCCTGGTGCCCTTCTTTCTACTGGGCCTGACTTGCCCTTTTAAGACTCCTGGGTTGACTCTAAGCTGGGCCCCTTTAAATCTCACAGGCTCTATTCTAGCTTGCTGCCACTCAGTCCCCTTTATCCATCCCTTATCCAGTTCCTCTTATGAATATTTATTAGGCCTTTACTCTGGCCTTGCTGAATAGCCCCTCCTGTGGACATCGCTACATCCCGCCCACTGTTTAATATTTAATAGGGGTCCTACTGGCCTTCTCTCCTTGCGATGCTTAGCCGCTTTCCTCTGTGCCTAACGCACACTTTCAAATTAAATAGAAAACAACAGTCTTTTCTGTAGGGCGGACAGCACAGAACAGAGTGCTGCCGCCAACTCACCACACCACTAGGACTTGCACTGCAGGAGGGAGGCGGGAGGTACAGCTGCAAAGGGAGGGAACAATGCAGGTAGTGCGCAGACTTTCAGGGGGCCTCATGAAGGCCGACAGAGATATTGGCGATGCAGCTCTTGCTAGCCGCTGATGGGGGACCGAGAAACTTTTAACAATTAAATAAAATGAATAAACGAATGAGGCTTTTAGGCCAACAGACACACCAGATGCCTTTTTTCCTTCTTGTGGTGCCCCGATGGCACCACCGACCGTGCCATACAGCTTCTGGGCAGTCTTCAGCAGCTGGAGAAGGAGCAGGCATGCAAGCAAGCCGGGAGGGACAGCTTCAACACCAGGTAAGCCCTTTTCTGGTCCCTGCAGACCTGCTGCATCCTCTCCCCTCCACAGCTACCAGGAGCTCTCTCTAACTGAACTAAAACTTTCAAACCCTAACAATCTGGTTCTAGGCACGTGGATATGTTGTTCAATCCACACTGTCTTGCAGGTTCCTTGCCGCTTTAAATCTTGCCGGAAGGTATTCAAGCTGGCTCCTCCCACCCACTCGGGTGGTAAAACCCTCAGCTCCGCTCCATGACACCAGATCTTCCTTACTGCTTGGAAGCTCAGGTTCGCTCCTTAGCGCTCTGCGTTTTAGGCCTGGATCCACATTCTTCGGTTTTTCTGAAACTAATTTTAAAATTTACAAGACTACGGTCTTCTTCCCTCGTGGCTGCGATGGACAAATTGACTCCCAACTTCCGTCGGTGCCCTTGTGGGGTAGATGATGTTCCGGACCAATCCGCACTCCACGTGTGTTTACTGCCTGAGGCTTGGCCATGATTTGCAGGCTTGCAATCTGTGCAAGTCCTTCTCGGCTTTGGTCTTAGAGGACTGCGCTGCCAGATTACAACTCGGGCGTCCCGAAAAACGGTATCCGCATATGAAATCAAAGGAGGCCCATTGGGCAGTGTCCGCGGCTGCAGGCTCCATGGAGCAGCTGGAGCAGTTGATCACCCTCGAGGAGAAGGCAGCCCAGGCCACTTCATCTTCCTCCTCGGCTGCGGCATTTATCCCACTCTCCTTGGGCTCCTCCTACACTGCTTCTTTTAAGGAACTTTGCCAGTCCCTCTCCACCAAGGCAGAAGGGCCATCAGGACATACCAGTCGGTCCAAGAAAAAAAGATTCAAAAGGTAAGTCCCACCGTCGACGTTCGTGGGAGCGGGAGAGATCCCCTTCACCGGACCATCGGCTCTCGACTTCAGTCGAGGTTGCGGCTAAGGCCACTGGCTTCACGGTGTCCCCATCAGGTCAGCCGGCCGAGACATCCGTCGATGCGGTCGAGATTTTTCTCGACCTGTTGGATGGTTTGTCGACTGGAGAAACCGACAACCCTTCTTCACTGGCTCCCCCGGTGGTTACCAAGGACTTGCCTGTGCCTCCTGTGCTGAAGTCCCCGGTCAAGCACCCTGTACCATGGGATGAGCGGGTTTTCCCTGCCCCCTCTTTGACCCACCTTTGGCGACCCCCAAAGGTCTCAGTCCTCTTCCCGATAGAGCAGATCCCACCGACGTCAGCGGTCTCGATCTCAGCACCATGGAAAGTGGCGTCGCGCCTCGTCCTCTTCGTCCTCTTCAGAGGATAGGCTCCGATGTAAGTTACGTCAGTGCTACGAGGATTTGATGTGGCAGCAACTTTCGTTGACCGGTAACAAGCCGACTCCGTCACCTTCTCTGGCCATCAAGTGGCTGTCACAGGAGCAGCCGAAACAACCCCTCGTGGTAGTCGAGGAGCCAACCCCGGTGCCGGTTGTTCGGCCGAAACTGGCTGCGCCACCCATTGTGGTGGAACCACCACCTCCTCAACCAAAGACGGGGGCCCCGACCAAGGATTCTCGGTTGGGTCAGGGCTTGCCCCATAGGTTGTTGGTCACCGTCACTCCTGATCGACCTCTGCAGGTGGAGGGTGGCTCAGGTGCTCAGCAGCTGTTCGCAGACTGCTCGGAGTCTGATGACGACTCCTTCCTGTTCTCCAAGCCATTTGACCTGGAGTCTGCAGGGGGCCAGTCGGTGGACGAGAGCCCATCCTCGTTCTTGGGTATGGTTTGACTCATCTCAGAGTCTACTAGGATGAAGCTAGAACCCGTTCAGAAATGGGCCACGTATCCCTTCACAGAGATACCTGACTTCAGACGACGGTCAAGCAGGAGCAGGAGCAGGATCAGGGAAAGGCGGTGGCTAAACAACAATTCCAGACTTCTTTGGACATTGGTGACTCTTGTGCCCGGTCAGTAGTGGCCGCAGTAGCCATGCACCACAGAGCTTAGCTGAGGATATCCACCTTCACGGTGGATACCCAGTACAAGCTGGCAGATGTTCCCTTCCTGGGCACCGACTTGTTTGGGCCGGGGGTGGAAGGCCATCTCCAGAGGATCGAGAAGTCCAGTGCCACCTTGGACTCGGTCACATCTGCCCAGAGTGACAAAGGACGTCAGCAGCAGAATAAGCCCTTTCGCCCTTCCACTTCTGCGGCACGTCCAGCCCAGCAACAGGGCCAGCAGGCTCACATTTGGTGCCCTGAGGCCAAGTCTGCTGCTTCCTCCGGTAGGAAGCCTGGAGGCAAGGGTCCAGGAGGCCCCTTGACGGGCCCTTCCTCCAAGCCTGCCCAGTGATGGGTTGAAGAGTGTCGCCCCCAGCCTCGTCACTCCTCCCCGGGTTCCCCTCGTGGGGGGACGGCTCCGCCACTTCCTTTCCGCCTGGTCCGCTATCACCATGGACCGCTGGGTGCTGGAAGTGGTCGTCAGGGGTCTGCCTCTGGAATTCGAGCAGTTCCCTCCCTAACAAGCCCTCACCCCATGGGGGACAACAGGTTCCGCAGCCTCTCTGTTGGCTCGTCGAGCCGACATTGCCCTGCTCCTCCAGAAGGAGGTGATCAGCGAGGTGGCGGACACTCCTCCAGACCCAGGGTTTGTGTCCAGGTATTTCCTGGTCCCAAAATGGATGGGGGACTGGCGCACAATTCTCGACCTGCATGACCTGAACAAGTTCCTAAGGCCGCATGCCTTCAGGATGGTCACTCTGGCTCAGACCATGCCATCCTTGGAACTAGATGTGTGGTTCTGCTCTCTGGACCTCCAGGATGCGTTCTTTCACGTCCCAATCCATCTGTCTCATCAGCGATTCCTCAGCTTCAGAGCAGAGGGATCTCTTTATGAGTTCCGGGCCATGCCCTTTGGCCTATCTCCAGCTCCCAGGGTCTTCACCAAATACATGGCAGTGGTGACAGCATTCCTGCAGCGCCGAGGGTTCCGGGTGTACCCTTACCTGGATGATTGGTTGATTGCAGCCCCCTCCAGGTTGGAGGTGGAGCGGTCCAGGGATCTGGCCCTCCAGGTCTGCTCTCAGATTGGCCTCCTCATCAGCGAGGCCAAATCGGAACTCGTGCCATCGCAGGTGATTCAGTTCATCGGGGCAGAGCTCGACTCTCTTCGAGCCAGAGTCTGGCTCCCGGCGGACAGGGTCGAGGTCCTTTCTTCCTTTGCCCAATCATTTCTGGTTGGGCAATTGCGCCCTGCCTGGGACTTCTTGCGTCTTCTGGGCCTCATGGCAGCTTACACCAGCATGGTCCATTGGGCCCACTGGCATATGCGTCCCCTTCAATGGGGACTGGCCAGCCAGTGGTCACAGTGCTCCGGTCCTCTGGACCAGCCAGTGACGGTGACCCAGGAGATGTGGGACAGCTTACAGTGGTGGCTCATCCCAGCTCATCTGCAGGAGGGTATCCTGTTTGTCCGCCCCGAGCTGACGGTCACTGTAACGACCAAAGCCTCTCTGATGGGTTGGGGTGCCCATCTGGGGGAGCTCAGGGCCCATGGCCTCTGGTCCCCTCAGGAGTCTCGATGCCACATCAACCTGCTGGAGCTTCGAGCAGTCCATCTAGCCCTCACCGCCTTCGCTCCGTTTGTATGGGGTCAAGTGGTCCAAGTCCAGACGGACAACACCACGACCATGTACTACCTCAACCATCAGGGCGGGACGCATTCCTTGCCTCTGTGCAAGGAGGCTCTCCGCATCTGGTCTCTCGTGTTCAGCCTGGAGGTGGATCTCCTAGCCATCCATGTGGCAGGAGCCTCCAACAGTCTGGCCGATGCCCTCAGCCGGATAGGCGCTGCATCTCACGAGTAGTCTTTCCTACCGGAGGTAGTACAAGATCTGTTCTCCCATTGGGGCACCCCTCAGGTGGACCTGTTTGCCTCCAGGGAGGTGCGGCTGAGGCTGTTTCACGCCCACCCCCAGCAGGGCTCGCTGCAGGATGCCTTCTGAGGCCGTGGACCCCGGGCCTCTTCTATGCCTTCCCTCAATTTCCCTTGATCCACAAGGTGCTTCTCAAGGTGAAGAGGGACAAGGTGCAGGTGTTTCTAGTAGCCCCAGACTGGCCTCGCCAGTTCTGGTATCCAGATCTCCTCAGCCTCAGCTCCAGGCTCCTGAGGTGGCTTCCAGCTCCCGGACCTGATCTCAGTCGACAAGGGGAAGGTTCTCCATTCGGACCTTCAATCCCTGCACCTGATGGCCTGGTTCTTGAGCGGCTACAGTTCCAGGCCTTGGGTCTTTCTGATGAGGTCCTCAATGTCATTGAGGCGTCCCTTAAGGAGTCGACCAGAAAATGCTACGCCTTCTAATGGAAGAGATTCTCCGTTTGGTGTCAGGACAAGGGGTTGGACCCCTCTTCCTGTCCCTTGGCTAGTATTTTGGACTACTTGTAGTCCCTTTCTCAGCTATGGCTTCGGTCGATGACCCTCAAGGTGCACCTGGCAGCCATCTCTGCTTACCGGGCACGGGCCAGCAAGCAGTCGGTGGTGCAGGAGAAGGTGGTTGGGCGCTTTTTCAAAGGCCTTGATCACATATCCCCTCCGGTGCAAGAACTTCCACCTCCATGGGATCTACTGCTGGTATTGGCTAAGCTCATGGGCAAGCCATTCGAACTGATGCACAGGTGCGATATCTCCCACCTGTCGTGGAAGACCGCCTTCTTAGTGGATATAACGTCAGCCAGAAGGGTGGGAGAGCTCCAGGTGCTTTCCATTGAGTCTCCTTATCTGGTCTTCCACAGGGACAAGGTTGTCCTGCACCCCCACCTGAAATTCCTTCCGAAGGTGGTGTCGGAGTTTCATCTTAACCAGGTGTTGACTTTGCCAGTGTTCTACCAGAGTCACACCTCGGAGGCCGAATATAGGCTCCATATTCTGGACCCTAGAAGAGCGCTCATGTATTATAAGGAGCGAACGGCTGAAGTGCAGGGAGAGGTTCGCCAGCTGTTTGTCACCTACACTGAAGCCACACCTGGCAGACCTGCAGCCAAGTGGATGATAAGTAGGTGGATCACCTCCTGCATAGATCTCTGCTGTAGGTTGGCAGGCATGGAGCCTCCCAGAGGGATAAGAGCTCATTCTACCTGCCATACCGCTGCTTCAGTGGCTGCTTCTAGGGACGTCCCTATCCAGGAAATCTGCAGGTCTGCTACCTGGAAGTCAGCACACACCTTTATTTCCCATTACCACATTGACCTTGAGTAATGCTGGGATGCTGGTTTTGGGACCTCAGTTCTCCAGTCCCTATTACCTAAGTAGGGGTTGCGAGCCTTGCCTCCCTTCTCCCGGAGAACTGCTAGGAGTCTGTCAGACAGTGTGGATTGAACAAATATCCACGTCCCTAGAAATACAGGTTACTCACCTGTAACAGGAGTTCTAGGAGTGGTATATGTTTTTCATCCACACGACCCATCCGACCTCCCCGGCTTCAACGCACAACCTGGCTTCCAGTGGGCTAGATCTGGTGTCATGGGGCGGAGCCAAGGGTTTTACCACCCGGGTGGGTAGGAGGAGCCAGCTTGAAGACCTTCCAGCAAGATCTGCAGTGGCAAGGAACCTGCCAGACAGTGTGGATGAACAATATATACCACCCCTAGAACTCCTGTTACAGGTGAGTAATCTGTATTTTTGGAAGTGGAATGCTGTGCATGAGCAGCTCAGCACGGCATTCCATTAAAGGCACATTGTTTACTGTATGTTGGTATAGCAACCTGGTTACATGATTTATCTTTCTTTTTCTGTGTTTTGGGCACCTTTGGTGGGTACCCTGGGGAAACTGGGGACTACTGGAAATTACTTTAGGACCTCTAACTTTGGCATACAACACGAACACCGACGCCCTACAAGACAACTCCCTAAAACTGAAGACGAAAAGAGCAAACAACTAAGGGCCACTCCAAAAAGCTGAAGCAGTCAGAAATCAGAACAAACGTAATTTCTCTTTTTACTCAGAGGGTGGTGAGCATCTGAAGCCGCCTACCTGCACACCTCATTGATTCGCTTAATAGACTTCCAAAGATAAATTAGGCAGACTAATTCTTACGGGGTATAAACTACAGTACTGCCACTGAGAAGTGAATATATAGTCAAGGTGGGCCTTATAGTCTTCTGCTTATAATACCCCAGTAAACCCTAGTATGGATTTGCATACCCATGATGCTTTGCTCTGGGAACGAAGCTTGAGAGTAAGTGTATAGTTTAGAGAGATGCACAAAAACCAAACTGTCTGGATTTTTCTTCTCTCCTAGCATCCCATTATAGATCCCATGTATGCTTTCCTTGTAAAGGGCCTCTCCAGTATGCCCACTCCGAGTTTTCTAAAAGGATGTGATAGTTTTATTATATAGAACAACCTTCTTTTTGTTTACTGTATTTGTGATTTTTGTTAATTTCCCTGTGTCCCTGTTCCCCCCAGAATGTACCTGTAAACAAGGTGTTTGCAGCTCAGTGTGTCTTTCCTGGTCAAATATTGCAAATACATAATAAACAATGTTAAAATATTTTATTTTCCTGTTTGGAGTGTGACATATGCTGCAGAAAAGCACAGTACTGTGATTTTAATCTGTAGAGTCTTGTATATTCGAAGGTGGAATCTGCTGCCGATCAGTGTTAACTCCTTTTTCCCCTTATCGGTTCCCAAGCGCAGTACAAGAGGGGCCGCCTGTCATATCTTCGACACTCCTGTTTACCGCACCAAGCATGCGCAGAACTCCATCATGTACAAGGGCCCTAAGTTTTACAATAACCTGTCCCCTGAGCACCAGGTCTGTAGTTCAATTAACTCTTTCACCTCTTCCCTCGAGGTCCATCTCCTCCAATCCACCACCTGTGTCTGCCCCGCTAGGCAACCCCCCTGGATGTCCGCCAACCCCTTGAGTTACCTTAGAGTTTATATGTATCTATATATAGGTTCTATTGTTGCGTGGTCTGTATTTTTTAATCTAGATGATCCTGTCATATACACTGTTCCCTGTTGTATATATCGTAAAATATTGTTTTTATCTTTTTCTCTGTATCATCGAATTTATGTACTGCTGGACATTTGTGAAAATGGGCATGTTTGCTCTCATACTTTCTAGTATAAAAATAAAATTGAAATTGAAACCAAAGTTGCCTCCGAGGCAGCCCTGTCTCGGAGACTGACCTCGCTGCAATGGAAAACTTAGTCTTTTTGTACTTAATCTTTCTTGCACCAAGTCCCTTGTCTTCAGTATTTACTATTGTAACACCGCACCACCATGGATCACCACTCAAGTGAAATTCTGACAAAAGAGAAGTAAAAGGACCATTTGTGGATTCAAACTCGCAACCCTTTTGTTATCAGGCAGTAGACCTTTCCACTGCACTACGCCACAGAGCTGGCACAGTAATGCAGCTCAGCTGTTTAGCTCTACAGGTTAAAAGCCTCCCTGGGAGGCAGCCCTGTCTATAATGTCTGCTTCAGAGACGGACTCATCTCAGAGGCATCCCTGCCTCCCAGGCAGGGCAAGTGAGATCTGCCTCTGAGGCAACTTTGGTTCAAGAAAAGTGTCTCTTGCTGCTTGCTTAGTCGTAATTTATATAGCACGTTACTCAGAGAAAAACATTTTCTTCTAAGGTGGAGATTATTATTATTATAAAAAAAAACTCTCAACCTCTGGTGTATATCGACTAACTGCAGTGGACAAATATATGGTTATGGTCTTGTCAGCAGAGGTGAAGAGTGAGCCAGTGTGGCTTCATATGAAATCGGAACACAAAGGGAGATGCACTAGTTGTCTGGCTGAGTGTTGAATAAAATTACGTTTTAGCAACTATTATACTTCTCTGGTGTTTGGCACACTGATTTGTTTTGTGTCTGTGTGGTTTCATGCTTTCCATCACACAAATAAAAGATAGGGTTGGGCAGACTAGATGAGCCAATGGGCCGTTTTCTGTCATCTTGGTCTATGTTTCTGTGTCTTTATGTGAAATAAACCCATCTTTCACTAACTGGTGATTTTGGGGTTTGGCCCATGACTCCATCACACAGTCAAACAAGTTTGGGTGTTTCAGCTTGGTCTCTTGTTGACAGCCCACATTGTAAACCTGCCACATGCTTTTTGGCACAACTGAGCCGTTGTTGAGAAGATGCCTAGGATTAGCTAGTCATGGAGATTGGTCCTAGGAGAGGTGGTATCTCTGGGTCATGATTGCGGTGCACTGTCAGAGTATTGTGAGGATGACTACACTGTACCCGTTTTGAGTCCCACGTGCCTTGTTAATGAACAGAGGCCTTTAGCTTGCAGGGATATTGGTCCCTCAGTTTTTACAAACAGTGAACTAATCTCTTGGAGAAACTCAAAGGGGAAAACTATAAAACCTGTAGAAACGGGAATAAAAATTATAAAGATGACTGTCAGCTTCCCCCCACTGTAGTCAGAGTTATACTTTGCCTGGTGCGTTTAGGGCCATAAAGCAATAAACAGAGAAAAGTAATTATACAGTAATAAAGTTAAGAGTGTAGTCCATAAGCTTTCCGAAGAACATGTGTTCCCCTATTAAAGGAACACAAACCCTACTTTACATTTTCTTAATAGAATTGGAAAATCCAGGGCACATGAGTAGTCTCATTCATTTCCTTACTGTACTTTGGTTTTCCTGCTATTCATTTTGGAACAGTCTTGCTTTTTTCCTTTTTAGGGTCACATGTTGATGGTGATGCTGCCTTTTTCCTCGCTCATGTTCATGGTGATAACTGCTCCATTCCAGAACCCAGTGACAGTTGAGAGGATGCCTTGCAGTGAAACGTGTACTGTGAGCTTCCGCTCAATTCATGTCACTGTGTTACAGAATTGGATTATTATTAAAATGAGTACCAGGCTGATGGAACCAAAAACCAGCATCAACATGGGACACAAACAAAAAGAAAGAAAAGGCAAGATTATTTCAAAGTGAACAAACAAAAAAACCCAGTAGGGAGATTAAGAACACTTCGCACATGCTCACATTTCCAGTTATTTTTAATAAAGGTAAAGAAAGGTATATGTTCCCTTTAAAGAGCAGCTAACACCTAAGTTCGTCTAAGGCAGGCAGCTCATACCAAGGAGTTGCCTGGCTGAGAAGATAATTTAGCCTGTCTTTGATTTTTTGGCAAAATAATTAAATATGTAACTTACAGTGCCTGGCTCATAACTTCTAATACAGAGTGTCCGTAGTCGAGGGCTGCAACCTCTCTCCAAAAATTAGCACTCTGATGATGCAAAGGAGGGAACGTAGCTGCAGGCGCTTAGTATATGTGTTACCAGGAGTGGGGACGGGCTGTCTAAAGATACATTTACTAACATTGCAGGAAGTTCTGTGTATACATTATGTGGCTAATATATAATGTATATTCTAGCCACATACATGTAGAACTGCCTTCAGGCTTAGTAAATGTCTCTTCAGACAGCCCAACTCCCCGATCCTTTTAACATGTATACTAAGCACCTGTAGCCCCATTTCCTGCTTCATGTCATTGAAGTACTGATTTTAGGGGCGGGGCTGCAGCGCTGTACAGCTGCTTGGCTTGGGTATTAGAAGTCATGAGTCTGGCAGTATAAGTTAAATATCAAATTCATTTCTTTTCCAAAAAATTCATATGCAGGTTAAATTAGATCCCCTTTACAAGGCAACTCTTGATATGAATTGCCTGTCTGGAACATGTCAGCTGCTTTTTTGGAGCCAGCCCTGTGCTGCCAAGTGCCAGTTAGAATGTGGTGGTTGGACCTGGGCCCATCCTGCTTCAGACTAGCCCAAAGGTGTCTCATCTCAAGCCTTGCCCCAGTGTGGTGGAGGTGGGACATTGGACAGAAAAAATGCCGGAGGTGCTTTGGCAGATGACATTGCCACCTCACCTCCTTTTCCGGCTTTCAGACCTCTGGGTCTCTAGCACTCCTCTCTCCGGTTGGTAAAGTCCTGGTTGAATTCGCTCCAAGCTGATTGATCCTGCCAGGAGGAGTAGGACTTGTAGGAGTGAGGCCGTGGGTGTCTGCACAAGGACCAGGGGGCTTGAGACTTTGGGTTTGTTAGCGGGCCAAAAGAGAGTTAGGCCCATTACGGCAAGAGGTTGAAAAGCCTTGCATGAAAAACACATCCTGCAGTATTCAATGACAAATAGACAGTCATTTGTAATATGCAGCATTAGTTCTGGATGCTTTAGCATCCACCTGAGCAGAAAAAAGGAGGTGGTTATGCCGCTGTACAGATCACTAGTGAGACCTCATCTGGAGTGTTGTGTCCAGTTCTGGAGGCCACATCTCCGGAAGGACATAGACAAAATAGAGGCAGTCCGGGGCAACAGTGGTGCAAGGACTGTATCAAAAGTCATGTGAGGAAAGACTAGAGGACCTCAATATGTATTCCCTGAAGGAGAGGAGAGAGAGAGGGCAGATATGATAGAGACATTCAAGTACATCTGGGGTATAAACAAGGTACAGGAGGGTAGCATCTTTCAGAAAAGAAGGTGTACAAGAACAAGAGGATATGATAGGAGGGTAGGCTCAGGGGCAATGTGAGGAAGCGCTTTCTCATAGAAAGAGTAGTGGATGATTGAAACAGCCAGGTGGTAGGGGACAAAAACAGTAGAGGAATTCAAGAATGCATGGGATAGACATAAGAGTACTCTAGCAATAGGGAAGAGAGGGTAAGTCGCAGATCAACTAGGGTCTGTGGTAATGCATTAGGTAGGGAAAAGGGGTGAGCCATACAGTCCTTATCTGCTGTCACCTCCTGTGTATCTGTGAGCATGTTACTTGGAGACTAAACAGTCAAGCAGATTAGAGGCTTCAGCACTAACTGCTTTTTCCCAGCTGTAGCATATAAAAAACATTTATGCAGTTTAGCAATCTGTAATGGTTTGGGCCTCACGAGAAAACATCAGTAGGATTATTGCAAAAGAAACCCTGATCTGAGGTCTGAGTGAATGAGGTACAGTATAATATACTAGACTGTCAGAGGACCTCGTGGACTACCTGGTGAGCAATGTTCTCCAGGATAGTAAACAGCATGGATTTGTGGCAGGGATGTCCTGTCTGACTAACCTGATCATAGGTATCATACAAACCAAGAGAGCCAAAGGCCCATGTAGAGGCTTTCCCTTTACACAAAGGGATAACCTGGAAATCCCAGTCTTGAAAAATGATTATCCAGTGATAGTTTTTTTTGACTTGATGACGAGGGGCTTGGATAGGGGCCACCCTGTGGATTTGCAATACTTCAACTTCAGCAAGGCTTTCGACTTGGTGCCTCACAGATACTTGCTCAAGAAGATGGAGGACCTGGGTTTGACTAAGGACAGTAAACTGGGTAGATAACTGGCTGAAGGAGAAGCAGCAAAGGGTTGTGGTTGGAGGGGTCAAATCAGAAGAGAGGGTGGTCATGAGCGGAGTGTCACAGGCATCTGTCCTGGGTTCGGTTCTCTTCAGTATGTTCATCAGCAACATTGGTGAGGAAATCTGGAGCAGGTTGCGTCTCTTCGTAGATGACACTAAGCTTTGTGGGGAGGGTGGATAGTGATGAGGGAATCACGGAAATGCAGAGTAGCTTAGAAAAGCTAGAGGGGTAGTCTTAAGGTTTGGCAGTTGAAATACAGTGCCAACAGGTACATGGTGGTGCACCTAGGGAACAAGAACCCCAGGACAGAGTACTGGGTGGGAGGGGAGAGACAAAACACTACGGCTAAGGAATGGTACCTTGGAGTTACCAGTGACTCCTTCAAACAACTGAATCAGTGCAACAAGGCATATGACAAAGTGAGTAGGATGCTGGGATGTATCAGGAGGGGTACTGATGGCAGAAGGGAAGAGGTAATACTTCTCCTATATAGATAATTTTTGAGGCCACACCTGGAGTACTCTGCTCTGTTCTGGAGCCCTTACATCAGGAAAGATAGGGACAGATGGGGTCAGTGCAGTGCAGGGTAACAAAAATGATTCAGGTCCAACTGGGCATGTTCCACGAGGAGCACCTCAAGGCACTGAACATATATTCACTGGAGACAAGAAGCAAGAGGGGAGATATACTGTAATTGAAACCTATAAGTTCCTAAAGGGAATCAACAAGGTGAACTGTGGGGAACAATTTAGCTTGAATACTAGTTCGTAGTCACGTAAATGTCAATGGAAGCTGACAGGAGGGAGGTTTAGGGGGGACATGAGAAAGCATTATTTTACAGAAAGGGTGGTGGAGCCATGGAACAGTCTTTCAGCCAGAGTGGTGGATGCTAAAACTGTTAGTGGTTTCAAGCACCATTGGGACAGAATGAAGAGTATGGTGGGGGCTTGGGGCTGCAGAAATTGGGGAAAGGATGGGGAGGGTTAGGAGCCTGGAAGAACAGTAAGTCCCAGGGTTAAATAGGGAACTGGGGCAGACTGGGTGGGCCGTTGATCTTTTTCTGCCATCATTGTCTATGTTTCTATTTGTGCCCAAAAACTTATTTTATATCCTGTCCCATTTATATTTACTGTAGTTGGCACAGCTGTTGTAGTGGTTAGCTCCCATACGGCAAAAAATGGTACTCAAGTTGGTTGTATTTAAAAGAAATATTTTATGAATGTGGAGGACATTTGAATGGCAGGTGTTTCATGTGTTACTTGTATGTCTTTGGAAGTATGCACTGTAAAAATGAACACAAATAATTATATTGATAAAGTGATGTTTTGTCTCACATAGTTTCACCTGTAAGAGCCTAAAAGTAGCAAGTTATGAGAAGTATCTTGGCAAGATGCTTCTCATAAAGAATGGAAGGAATGGTCCATTGCAGGGTTTAAATTTTAATCTTGTGTCATAGGGGGCTTCCCCCAGGATCTTACTAGTGGGAGGATTACCAGCATTTAAGGGGGACTTACAATCTGTGAAGATGTTCTGTATGTATATATATTAAAAAATAAATAAAAACATAGTTTTAAAAAAATGTATTTTGTGCTTAAACTGCTCCTATCACTTCAGTTATTTTTGCTTTTTATCTTTTTGTCTTTAGCAGTATGATACAAATAATGTTTTCCGTCTTCTCCCTCCTCTTATGATTACCATAACTGCTGTCTGATTCCCCAAGCACCCTGTTTGCCTCTCTTGGTCTCGTTTTGCTGGCCTTCTAGTTTCCTGGCTTTACTTCAGTTGGCTGTTCTTTATTTCTTTGCGTCCGTTTTTGTCACTCCTGTTACTTTTCTGGCTTTCCTAATGTTTTATCTCATTCTGTAGTCTCTCTTCCAGCACTGTGTTATTCACAGTGCTGCCATTTCCAGAATCACTGTGAAACTGAAAGTTTGTTTTTGTTTTAAGTGTTAAATTTACAATTCGCATCATAGAAGCTAGTTAGTTTCACTGTTCTGCCAGTGCTTCAGGAGATGGCAATGCTGTGAATGACTCAGGAGAAAATAAAAAATCAGCTGATTTTTGTAAAGGAGGATTCCAGGTGTTCCCAAAACGCAGTCAAGTTTGAAATGCAAGAATCCTGTAACTCCCCCCACCCTCCCAGTTTTAAGCCCTGCCATTCAACATTCGTCAGTGTCAGTGGCTCAGCAGGTTGCACACTCACCTTTGACCCCGGAAGATCAGAAAGATGTGGGTTCTAGCCCAACACTTGAAACTTGTGATGAATCTCAATGTTGACACTGCAGTACAGAATGAGGGGGTGCTGCACTTCTGAGGTGTTGTCTTTTGGATGAGACATTAAACCAAGAACCCACCTGCTTCTTCTGGTGGTTATTCAGGCAGATGTTAAAGATCCCAGAAAAGAGTAAGGGAATTTCCCCAGTGTCCTGGCCATATTCGGTGCACCCCTTTTCGTCAACACCCGGACGGCAAAACAGAAAAAAAAAGACCATTACGGCAGCATTCACGGTAATGGTCCTTTTTCCGTGTTTCGCCTTCCCCCAGTGTTCCGCCCTCTCCCTGGACCAACTCTAACGTGGAGTTGAAATCCTAAAGTCCAGGGGGTGCAGGGGGCAGAGCCCCCCACATGGGGGGTGTTGGAGGTGCAGCCCCCACAGAAAACACCCTTAGAACAGGCTGCACAATACCTGTGTGCAGTATTGCCATCGCTGGGGAGGTCGGCATTGTCGCTGTCGACCAAACTTGGTGCCTGCCAGATTTCTATCTATTAAAATACCACCAACAGCTTAATCTGGTTCAGAGTGTCAGTTTGCATCTGTATCTCCCCACCCTACCCCCTCGTATGAGGCTGAAAGTAGGCAGAATTGCCTAGTCCTCCTTTCCCAGTCAACAGAAGCCAAAATTAAAAAAAAAAAGTCTTAACCACAGTATTACGTAAACATTATGTATGCTGGGAGTTGTAGTTCTCTTCTTGTCCAGGAGTCAATATGTCCTATGGATGGGAAGGATTGACAACTACGTTACCCATAGTGTCCAGGGGGTAACTTCCTATCTGGCTAGAAAGCTTCAAGTTCAGTTTCAGTTGGCCTTGAGTCTATACCGTTGCTTTATTGATGTTAACTGGGTTGCTACAAATAAAAATCTTTGTCATGCCTGTAATATAAGTTTCTTTAAATGCTATTACAACTTTATAGAGGGGTACACAGTTAAGACCTATGTCTCTTGTCCAGTGTGGCCAGTTATGGGTACATGTGGCTATACACTCATTTACATTCATGCAGAAACACAGAACAAGTAATGTAGGATGTTACTTATGTTACAGTTGCTTTCTGACTTAAAATGCTGTAGTAGTTTTTGTAAAACCAAAAACATTTTAGACACTGAAGTTGAAAGACCTTTGTGCCTTAATTTTACAGTGCACTTCTTTGAAGTCCAGGATCTTACTCGAGTGGGCTGTGTTTTTTACATACAAATACAGGAAAGAAATAAGACCACCAGACCATCAAGTTCTTCCCCACACTAACTCGGTGGGAAGGCCCTGTCACGCCTTTTTCAGCAAGGTACTTGCCTAATTTAAGCTTGGAGGTTGAAACTGAGTCGACCGATGATGATGCTTGCTCTGGAAGTCTGTTACAGGTGTCCACAACTCATTCTGTGAAGTACCATAGTTCTTTCTAATATTTAATAGAAACATAGACAGTGATGGCAGAAAAAAGACCAATGATACATCCAGTCAGCCTGTAGTTCCCTATCAAACCCTGGGAGCCATTGTCCATAAAGGGTACTCATCCTTACTGTTCACCTCCCTTCCCCTTCCTACGACCACCGCCCTGAGTAACCACTATGCCCTTCACTCTGTCCCAGCCATGCTTAAAACCATTTGTGGTTTTGGTGCCCACCACCTCGATTGGCAGACTGTTCCACGACCCATTCTGTAAAATAAAATGTTCTCATATTCCTCTTGAACTTCCTTCCCATCAGTTTCCATTTGTGCCCTCGTGGCCTTGAACTGTCACTCATGCTAAATAGTTTATCACAGTTCACCTTGTTTATTCTCTTCAGGAGCTTCTCAAGTCTGGTCTTCGATGAGTACACATTCAGTGACTTGAGCTGATCCTCGTAAGATCTTTCCTACTCGCCCTGAATCATCCGGATCACCTTTCATTGCACTGTATCTAGCCTGTCCTTATATTTCCAGAGGTGAGAACTCCAGAACTAGCCACAGTACTTCAGGTGTGGCCTCACCAATGATCTGTATAGAGGTAGAAATACCTCTTTTCTTCTACTGTTAGTACCCGTTCTGATACAACCCAGTATCCTATTTATTTATTCATTCTTTGGTAACCAGGTAAGGCCCACAAGGCAAAAGTGTCTGTTTTCAGGGGTGACCAGGGAGCACTGGGGAGGTAAAGTGACTTGCTCAGAGTCACACATTATGCAGGTGGACTTTGTGGGAATCAAACCCACATCTGTCAGCTGGATGTACCAAGCTCATTCACAGCTCATTACTCTAACCTCAAGTCAGTCAAGTTAGTCAGTGTCAGTGGCTCAGTAGGTAGCACACTCGCCTCTGAGGCCGGGAGATCAGAGGGCTGTGGGTTCAGTTCCCACATCTGGCACTTGGGTTAATATCCCAGTACTGACACTGCAGTGCAGCATGAGAGGGGTGCTGCACTGTTGAGGTGCCGTCTTTCGGATGAGACGTTAAACCGAGGTCCCATCTGCCTGGATTGGTGGTAGTTCAGGTGGATGTTAAAGATCCCATGGCACTTCGCGAAAAGAGTAGGGGAATTTCCCCCGGTGTCCTGGCCAAATTTCCCTCATTCACTAAAAATACCACCAACAGCTTAATCTGGTTCAAGGTCAGTTGGCATTCATCTGTATCCCCCCTCCCCCGGGTCGTGCCTGAAAATAGTCAGGAATTGTCTAGTGCACTTACCCGGTCAACAAAAGCAAAATAAAATAAAAAATAAAAACTTCTAGGCCATACTGCCAGCCCTTTACTATAGGCCTTTTTGCACAGGCTTGCTTGTTTAAGAAAGTCACTAATGATGACTTCTGGCTCCCTTTCCTCAGCCGTAATGCTCTGCTTTACCCCTCCCATCTAGTACTGCGTCAAGGGGATCTTGTTCCGTAGGTGCATCACTTTGCTCTTTTTGGCACTGAATTTCAGCTGCCAAACTAAGACCACCTCTATAGTCTTTGCAGGTCACTCTGCATCTCCTCAATTCTCTCCTTATTATCTATCCTCCCACAGAGCTTAGTGTCATCTGTAAAAAGAGACAGCTTGCCTCAGATTCCTTCTTCAGTGTCACTGATGAACATACCGAAGAGGGTAGGACCCAGGATGGATCCCTGTAGCACCCCACTCATGACCTCACTCTCTTATAATCTGACACCAGTAATCACAACCCTCTGCTGCCTCTCCTTTAACCAATTTCCTAACCATCTTACTATGTCCCTTGCTGCACCCAGATCCTCTAGCTTCTTCAGCAGTCTTCTGTAAGGCACCAAGTCGAAAGCCTTACTGCAGTCAAAGTAGAACAAATTCACAGCTTGGTCCCTATCCAAATATCCTTGTCATCCAGCCAAAGAAAACTATCAGGTTGTTCTGACAAGACCTCCCTGCCTTGAACCCGTGCATTTACTGTCCCGGAAACCATTGATCTTCAGGTAGTCTACAAGGTCCTCTTTGACCAGTGACTCCATCAGTTTCCCCCACAACAGAGGTAAGACTTACAGGTCTGTAGTTCCTTGCTTGCTTCTTGTTCTCTTCCCCCCCAAATGGAGTAGAACTACATCTGCAACCTTTCAGTCTTTTGGAACTATCCCCTATCTGTAATGAGCTGTTGAATAGCCCTACCAGGGGTTCATCCAGTTCTGCTGCCAGTTCCTTGAGTACCCTCCAGTACATCCTGTCATGCCCCGGGGCCTTATCTGTTTTCAGGGCTGCTAGTCCTTTCTGGACCCTTTTGCTGGTAACTACTGGCTGACTCATCTCCAGGATTCCCTTTATGAACATCTTGATGCCAATCTCTAGCAGGGACCCATGCCTTCCCTTGTGAAGACCAAGCAGGAGTGATCATTAAGGATGGCTGCCTTTTGCATGTCCTCCTCTATTACCCTACCTCCCTCAGAAAGCCTAACAATTTCCCCTCCTTTCTTTTTTTTCTCTACTATAACTGAAGAACTGCTTTTCTTCACCCTTGACCACTCAGCAATACGCAGCTCACTGTCTTCTTTTGCCTCCCTAACCACCCTCTTTGCTTTGTTGTTTCTCAGTTTGTAGCCTCCCCATTCTTCCTCTCACTGCCTTTCCTTGTGCCTGGTGAAGGCCTTTTGTTTTGGCCCTCATGCTTCCCTGACTCTTTCCAAGAACCATATTGGTCTCTTATACATGTTTCTTTTGGTTACTTTTCTCATGCATAACTTAGATGCCTCAAGAATGGCCCCATTAATCGCCCCCATTTCTCCTCCACACCTCCAATGCCATCTCCTGTGACAAACTGGTCCCAGAAAAATTCCCTAATCCTGTTGAAATCAATACTTCCGAATCAAGGACCTCAGCCCCTGAATGGCACTTTCCAGTCCCAAGGGCCAACTCTAACCAATTAGAGTTATGGGTGACGGACACTAGTGGCTTCCCTACTTGCACACCTCCTAAAGTCTCAGAATTGCTGAGTACCACATTGAGAATGACAGCCTGCCTGGTGGGTTCCTTAACCAGCTGCACCAGCAGGCAGTCCTGGAATGTATCCAGCTGGGCCTGACTTCTTTTCCTTGAATTTTCTCCTTTAAATGACATTGAGTGCCTCCTTGTTCTCTCAGTCTTTTGTATCCCGAATAGCTTCATTAGGTCTGAAGGTATTATCCCCTTCACTTACCAGAATCCTTTGAGTGGATTGATATCTGCCTATCTGCTGTGCTCCTGTAGGTATGGTAAAATGTCCACGCCATAGATATTCCTAACAGCAGAGCTCAGGATGTCTCCTCGTACTCCTTCCCTGGATCTTCTCCTGTAAATATTGGTCATGCCGTGCCATGCTATGCAATATAGATCAAAGGAGTGCTTCTGACCAATCAGAGCTCTCTTTTCTCTGCGTGTGAGACACTCTTATTCTTTGAAGAATTTCTTAAGCACAGCTTCCCTGGAAACGGCATATTCTGGGAAGATTTTTTAAAATTTTAATGTATTATTGATCAACTTTGTTCAATAATATAGTAATACCACCACTAAGACCAATCTTACGATTGTATGAGTGGGCTTACTTACATTCTTAGGGTGTCAGAACTACTTACCTTTGATTCGCGGTTCTGATACTCTAAGAGTGCATGTGACACCACTCTTACAACCATAAAAGTGGTCTCTGCAGTGGTATTAGGGTACACATGTATGCATAGCATACACGCAACATTTTTGCTCTGCACATGTAATATCCTTGTGGTACACGCGTATAAGGTATTTCAGAGTCCTACATCTTGAAACCAAGCACAAATCATTTCTTGTGCTTCTAACCTCTCAAGCATTCATCAATGAAGATGGAGCACTAGCCCTGAAGATAGTGGGAGATGGGATGACCGAATCTGGAGCTCAAGGAGTTCAAGAATTATAGAAATTTTAGCACAAGGTCAATTGTTTAGAACAGTTTGGTAGTTCATACAGAGGTGTGCATGAAGTTTGCCATTAGAGCAAGACATTAAAAAAATACCATGTATAAGGTGGGACAGTATCCTCTTGATATGGTGTCGAGTAGATTCAAGTTAGTATATGGAAGGGTATTCCAAAAGACTGGAATAGTTGAGAAGAATGTTTTCAGCTCAGCTTTCTTGGACAGAACACTGACAAACTCTGTTGACCACACCCCCAGAAATGTGCAATTGTAAGCCTATTCGTGGATGGATCCAAATCTCAGTAAAATAGAATGCAGTTCTGTTTCCCATTAAAGATGTATTAGAAGAAAATATAAAACAGAATGTAATCCTGCATTTTTTACACAACAGTCAGTTCAGTTGGTTTAACAAGGTAATATATTTGGAATGCTAAAGTTATTGTTTACTAAGTGCAACATGGTAAAAAGTTATTTTCAAAATGAATCATTTTGAGAGTTAGGGGCATAAATTTTGTTAATTTATTTATTTAGTTTTTGTTTACCAGGTAGGTGCATTAGACAATACAGCACCTGTTTTCAGGCACGATCCGGGAGAAGTACAACAATAAATAAACATTAGCACAGTGGTACACAGACAAGTCTTGCATACAACAGCAAAAGTCAAACAGTACTGAAGTGCAGAAACTCAATGTACAGCGTAACATCCCGAGTACAGCTGAATAAAAGCATACAAAAGGCACAACACTTTTAAGTAGCGGTACAGGATATCAGGTACAGGAGCACTTGTCCTAAAATCACAGAAACTTACAAAACTCATTCTTTAAAACTGAACGAATCTTAGAGTTCCTGATATTATGGCCAAGATAGAGGGGGAACAGCTCGGGGGCAATGTGAGGAAGTATTTTTTCAGAGAGAGGGTGGTAGACTCATGGAACGGCCTTCTTGAGGAAGTCGTGGGGTTAAAAACAGTGGAGGAATTCAAGAATGCATGGGACAGACATAAGGCAATTCTTGTGGGGGGGTAGGAAGAAGTAGGCTGTTGGTTGACTAGGATCTGCAGCTTATCCAATAGGTAGGGAAATGGGTAGACTAGGAGGGCCAAGTGGTCCTTATCTTCTATCAAAGTCTATGTTTCTGAGATGGAGAAAGCCTTCTCTCCCTATTTGTGGTGCATTTAGGTACTGACAGAAGAGACAGATCATTGGATCCTAGTGGGTAGACCTGATCAAATTTGGTGAACATACCAGCAAAGGCAGCAGGTGTCTATGATCTGATAATTTTGTCAAGGGTGCAGCCTAGTATATAAAGTTGATGTGAGGTTGGGGAAAGCCATCCTAGGTTCGAGTAAAGAGAGCAGTTGTCAGTCAGCCTGGACACAGATAAGGCAAAGCGGCAGATGATGTTGTAACTGGTACTCCGTTTATTTATATTACATTTGTTTGCCTTGGAGTACGGTACCAACCATAAGTGAAACTAGGCAACAAAACACCCTGCGCTATAGCTAGCCTGGCAGCAGGAGTCTGGGCATGTCTGGCCTTATAAGGAAGTCCTAGTGTTGAATTAACAGACTTGCTGGTGTTTGATATATGCAGACTAAAATCAAGGGCTGGATCCAGGTCTAAGCTAAGGTATTTGAAAGAATCAGCGGTAGTAAGGGGAGAGCCATTCGAGCAGTGAATAGTTAGGGCAAGGGAACGAGCCCTCAGTTTAGGTACCAAATCAAAAAGCATGGAGTGGGTTTTGCTAGAGTTCAGGAGAAGCCTGTTTTGAGTCAGCCATGACGGAACACTGCCAAAGTGAGCATTAAGCTACTAGGGCCGCAAGGTAATTTCAGTCATTTTCTTGGAGCTTGTATATAGCACCATATAATCTGCATAAAGCAGGGTGGAGCAGGAGGCAGTGGACATTGGCAGGTTATTGATAAATAGGGTAAAAAGCAACGCACCAAGTATGAAGCCCTGTGGAATACCAATGTTAATGGTGGAGTGGTCTGATCTGGCATGATTGACTTTAACAAACAGTTGGTGATCACCAAGGTAACTCGAAAACCAGGAAGTGGCAGAGGGCGAAAACCAAGGGCAGACAATTTAGATTTGATTAGAGAGAGGTCCACAAGTTCAGAGGCCTTTGTTATGTCAATGAAATCAGCCCCTGAGAGCGTTCCCCTGACCATAGCCACTTTGACATCATTGGTAAACTGGATGAGGACAGTTACCATGCAGTGTGCCTGCCTGAACCCATGCTGAACTGGGAATAACAGGTTGTGTTTTTGAAGGTGCTCAGTAATCTGAGAGGCCACAAGGTTCTCCAGCAACTTGTTGAACACTGACAGGATGTGTGCTAGGATGATAATTTTCAGTGCACTTTGTATAATCTTTTTGTAGACCGGCACCACTTTGGCAACCACCAGAGTTTGGGCATTACCACAGAGGTGTGAGGGGCAGGTTAAGTAGTGGAGTACTAGGGAGACTAACTGTGGTGCAGCAATCTTGAGCAGCCTGGGTTCAAGGCAGTCATAACCAGCTGTAGACCTCAAAAGCCATGGGACCTCACTGTGGGTGACCTGTGGTGACAGCCCTGAGATAGAAGGGAAGAGAATCTGGTTGCTGTGCAGGGGAGGTCTGGTGAGTGGAACAGCAGGACATCTTGGAGTAGTTGGTAAGGTCAGAGAAGTGATAATTAAAAGCATTAGCAACTGTCACAGCATTATTACAATTTATCCAAGATCATATCAGATATTGTGTGGATAGCACCTTTACCCATGAAGCCCTTAATATGACTCCAGAACTTACAGGGATCACCTACAGAGGACTGGAAAAGCATTGTACAATAGTTACTTTTAGCAACCCATATGGCATTTTTACTTTAACTTCTCCACCTTCTGTAATCTAGTAAGAAGTTCAATCTGAAACTTTAAACCTAACCCAACATTTATCTCTGGCTATGAGCGATGTAAGCAGTTCACTATGCAACCATATAGTGGCTGCTCCTCCAAGCCTGTGCCTTGCTTGGGGAATATGCTTGTCCTGCAAGGCCTGGAGCTTAGAAATGAAGTAGTGTGGGGCTATATCAATACTGGGTGTATGATACAGAGGAGACCAGTCTATTTGGCATATGTCAGCTGAAAGGTCACAAAAGTTTAGTTTGGAAAAATCCTGAAACACTATTTCTTTGGGACTTATAGATGGGATCCATCCTGTCCTTTCCATTAGTAAGGATCCAGTCGATAAGGGACTGGTGATTGCTCCTTGTCATGACCCTAGTGGGACAAGGGATGAGCTGAAACAAGTGGAGCTTCCCTAGCAGAGAGTCAAATGAGTTTTTCATTGCCAAGCCAGTCCAGATTTAAATCACCCAAAAGGAGGATTTCATTCTTTCCAGTATTAGATTAGGCAGGTTAAAATTAAATAGTATACTGTATATACCACCTATATATACTGTATATACTTAATTTTCTGCTTTTCTGTCCCCATTAAACTCTAAACTAGGGCCTCCCTAGTCAAATTATTGCCCAGTGCAATCTAATTGGGCCCAACCAATCCACCCTCAGACGCAGAGCCATACGACTGTGGCCAACAATCCACTGTAAGACCCAAAGCCATAAAACTGTGGCCAACTAATCCACTGTCAGATCTCGAGCCATAAGACTGCAGCCAGCCAGTACACTCTCAGACCCAGAGCTTTTTGACTGTGGCCAACCTCCACCCTCTGACCAAGACCCATCTAACCACTGCCAACCAATCCACCCTAATATCCTGGGCCAGCTGACTGTGACCAACCAATCCAGCCTTGGACCCCAAGGCGATAAGACTATAGGCAACCAATCCATCCTTAGACCAACTGTGCCCAAGCCGTCTCCTCACATCCCCATGACCATTTAACCACAGCCAACCAAACTATCCTAAGATCTAGGGTCAGCTGGTTGTGGCCAACCAATCCACCCTCAGACCCAAGGCCATCTGACTGTAGCCAACCAATCCACCCATAGACCCTAGCTGTCTGATTGGTGCCAACCTATTCATCCTTAGACCCAGGGCCATGTGACTGCAGTCAGCTTGTCCACCTTCATATCCAGGACCATCTAACTCTGGCTGACTAATCCACACCAAGACCCAGGGATGTCTGATTTGGGCCAACCAAGCTACTCTCAGACCCAGGGCCATCTGAGTGGAGCCAGCCAATTCACCCTCGGACCCAGGGCCATCTGATTGGGGCAAACCAATCCAGTGTTAGACCATCAAATTGGAGCTGTCTCAACCCCCATCAGATTCTGGGACCAGTTGCTTTGGGCTGTGCCAATCAGCATCATACCTGATGTTACCTGTGTGGAACGACACCAGCCACCCCTAAACATAGGGCCACCTGAGTTGGATTACATCACCCACCCTTGGACCATGATCATGCCAGCTACTCTCTTGACTGGAGTGACCTGAAGCACCCTGAGACCCAGGGTTCCCTCAATGGATCCAAGCCAGTCAAACTTAAACCCTGGGTCATATGACAGGGTTTGTGTCAGACACCTTAAAATGAAGGTACTCTTACTGAAGTCATAACCCCCACCCTGAGTCTTTGGGTCATCTGACTCTGGCCAACCCAACCAACCTGAGACCCAGGACCACAACTAGGTGATCTCACCATTCAGTAACAGTGGCTTTGGTCCCATAGTTGGGTGTTCCGATGTTAGACTGATGCACTGTTTCACCTCACATACTCAGCATGTCACCTCTTAGAGTCTCTTAAGCCTTACAGTGGAAGTCCACAGATCTGCACGTGCCAACACCAACCATCACTTTTCTCCTTAATTAGAATAGTTGGATTTCTTACACCTTCTTACAGATAGATACTTGAAATTAGTGCGATTGTTGCAATAAATGAAACTGTACCTACATGCAAATGCTCTTTACAGGCTGATGGTTTACCTGACAAGCTCAGGCTGGTTGCTGCAGGCATACTCCCCATATTTTTCAGTGAAAGGTAGTCATTTCATTAGCTATGTGCTTTGTGTTTTGTAAATGCTTTTTTCCCCCTTAAGGCAGTCATTGATTTTATCTACGTAGATGGGCTGGACAGCCTAGTAAAGTTGTGATGAACACCTGTATCTTGCGTAAGCATGTTGAGGTAGGAGGGATCTTGCAAAAACAGAGCAAGCAGAATAAGGCAGGATATGCTAGGTTTGGTCAGAGGCATCTTATTATCTCTCTGCACTAATATTACCAGTTAACCGTGATAATTATGCCACAGAAGGCATCAGAATTTGAGGCTGGGGCAGTATGAGGTTGACTGCAATGTAACAGTGCTTCTAGTTCCTAAGGGGGGTTTGATTTGACCCTTACCTTTAGTTCTCTGAAGTACTCATAAAGTTTCTTTTTCTGAAGTGTTTGTGTGTGCAAAATATTTCAAGCAGCAAACTTGATTTGCTTGCCTCTGGCTTGGAAGGGGAACATTTCTGCAAGTCAGTCAGCGAGCATTTGGCCTGTCAGTGACAGTCAAAATATGTAGTGTTTGTTGTATGTCATCCTCTGTAGCATACACAGTGCCATGAAGAAATATGGGGTGCAACTTTGCAGCACAGTGTTGGTGTCAGTGACAAACGTGAGCAGAAATACACAGGAACTGTGTTCCTGTACTTCTGTCTGACACAGAGTTCCATCCAGTAGACACTGGAGGAAAGTCCTTTTTGTGTAATACATAATATTTATCCTACACCCCTGCCCCCTGGGCCTGCACCAGGGACCTCTTTCCATCTTCCTTAAGCCTTATTGTCACTCAGGGAGCCACTAGTGTTCTACGCTAACATCCCGCCTTAATTACGTAGCCTCTCACCAGCCTGCTGCCATAATCTGTAGCTTATCTCCAACAGACAGACCCAGGGAGTTCTCTTCAGTCTTCAGGAAATACTTCCCTCACTAAATAGAGTCTTGGTGGAGGTGGAGCTGACATCTTGACTAAATCTGTCTTGGGTCACCCATTTTCTCCCTGGTCCCTTCCTGAATCCTTTCAAAAGGTGTGCATCCTGTGAATAAGCTCAGCTGAACATCTACCAGGGGGATCTGAAATCACCCACCTTTGTTAATTCCCTGTCGGACCCACTCTAGACAGGCATGCATCGACAGAAGGCCCCCCTCCCAAAGGTCATAATTTTCTGCCTGTACAGCTCCCCTCCTGGAACAATGGGGGGCATTCGAACAGAAGTAGCCTTCCCAACTACCCCAGGAAAGGCATAGGAGTAGATGTTCAAAGGCATAGCAGGCGGCTCAAAACTCTGCAGTATGGAGCCAAGCAATGAAACACGACTGGCACAAACTGTCAATTTGGTTGCATGTCCAAGGAACTGGAATGAGAGTTCAAAAGTACTGGAAAGGTTCAAAAGCTTTTATTACAACACACACACAAGTAGCACCCACCCATCATCAACGTTTCATGTCACACTGACGCTTTCTCAAGATGTGTTAGTTCCAACAATAGTCTCCCTTCATACTTACAAATACGTAAACATTTTGAAGTACTAATACAGTGCGCTAAACTAAACTGCTATGTTACACCAATGAGCGGTAAACGTGGAACTGTTTATCCCAAATACTTTAAAAGTCATAATCACGAATCTGATGCCAAACAAAGTGACAAAAAAAAAAAACACTGGGGGAGGAAAAGGAGAAAATTGGAAGAGGAGGAGAAAGGAAAATACATCGAGCATACATACTGCACCATAAGGGAAGGGGGGGTGGAAGGGGAAAAGGGAGGATAAAACAGTACGCAGCAGGATTATTTACGCTATCTAAAAATAAATTAAGCAACAGAAACAGCCATAAATCAGTATATAGACAGGCTAATACATTTCAGTATGCCAAAATACAGTATTTCATATGAGCAACATAGTTGTGCAAAATAACAGCATAATGTCCAGCACAGAATACAGAACTGGCATACTAGCAGAAGTCTGGATCGGACTAACCATGTCATTATTATCAAACCATTTGTAAAACCCAAGGGGGGAATCCCTTCCTGACCCAAAACTGAATTTTAAGCCCTGCAAGAGTAATAGGCAGGGTTGGGAAGACTGCATGGGCCAGTGCACCCTTTTCTGACATTATTTTCTAAGTTTCTATGTTCCAAGTAGCACCCAAAACATTTTATTTTTATTTATTTTATTCTTTGGCAACCGGATAAGGTCCAGTAGGCACAAGTGCCTGTTTTCAGGGGCGACCTGGGAGCACTGGGCAGGTAAGTGACTTGCTCCGAGTCACACAGTATGCAAGTGGAGGTTGTGCACATTAACAATATGTTATTCATATGTGAATAACTAATCTGTGTTTTGAACCAGTCAGAGTTCTTTTTTGTTTGTTTATTTTTGTTAAAGGGACACTGTCAACCTTTTTTGCATCATATTATTTCTAGTTGAAAACCCAAATTTTTTGATTGTTTACCTTCTGTAGAACTCATTTAACTAGTTGGTTGATCTACTTCCATTCTTGGTAGAACTGAAATGCATGGGTATAGTGTAATTATACCCAACCTTTTATTTACTTCGAATCCTTGATCTGCTCTTATTGCATACATCCTGAACATTAGAAACACCTCCAAACAGTGCAGCCACTCAAGTAAGCATTAAGCCACTCTGGCGGTGGCATCTAATGTTGGATTGATACATGGTTGGGGAGGTTGTGGCCCGAGGCCGGAGGCCGAGAGCGAACAACCACCCAACCATGCATCAATCGCATTAGATGCCACCGCCAGAGTGGCTTAATGCGCTTGTAACATGGGCCACGCAAGGAGAGAGTCACCAGGAGCCTATTTTGTGTCAGTACAACTACATAAGAGGAGGAGGCGGTGTGCTGAGCAAACTTTTATGGTGCACTTACAGATCGGGTAACAAACCGGCATTATGATGCTTATGCGGTCAAAAGAGTCTGTACCTATAATGATAGCAAGCAGCGTGGCTGACATGCTTCTCCAACAGCTGTCCCGATGTACGCAGCTATTTGTTTCTTATCACCCATTATCACCTGTTGGAGGTCTCCGGTGGACGCCTCCCTCGCGCGGTGTGTGCGCAATCACAAATTAGCATGCGGGTCGCTCACTTCCCGTTGCCTCTCGTACACTCCTCTGACCATACACCGCTTCCCTGCATGGGGTCTCTGTATGGGACTGGCTTACCTATCGCTCCTGTGCATGCTTGCTTGTCTCCCCCCCCGCTTCCGTCTGCCTCTAGATTATCTCACTCTTGCTCTGCCACGCTTCCCTCTCTAGCACTCGTTGCCCACCTGTGACCAGTACTGCTAAGCTGGGGGTCTGGCTGCTTGTAGTACTACCTCATAGTGCACGGCATATAACGTGGGTTAATACCCGCTCCCATTTGGGTCCCGTGATGCCGTTACGCCAATCCCTCCTGCCCATTCCTCCTCTCTCATTAATGCCATGTTACAAGATGCAATAGTTTCCCCTCCTCCCACAGCATCATGGGTGGATAAATTGTGTTAGGGGCATTCCCAAGTCCAGGAAGGATGCAGTGGAAGTTGATCCAAGAATGTAAACAAGCATGTTTTTGTGTGGTAACACACCAGTATGGTGGGCAGTCTGTTTTTTACTTTTAAAATGAAAAAGGAATCAAAATCAAGCTACCAGCTATATCAGCAGTCTCTACAGAATGTGAGCAGTCATAACATGTGTGTTTTAACCCAGGGGCAATTTGAGGCCTGAAGGGGCTGACAGTGTCTCTTTAAGGGGAGGGTCTTCTTTTGGTTGCAAATTTTAGAACCAGTTAGGTTCGAGCATACAAACATCTAAAATAAGAAAGAAAGCAGATACGAACATACGATGAAGCCAGCGGATAAATGCCTAATGGCTTATCAAGTCTGCTCGAGTATGCCGCTCTCAGTGCTGTGCACTGATGCTACCCCCCTCCCCACCAACTGATCCCACTATTTTACCCTTTTCCTCCTTCCCCATTTTGATTTTGGCCTCAAGTTTATCCCACCCCCCTTAAATCTCCCCACTGATGCTCTTGAAACCCATTCCTCTGACAGAGCATTCCATGCTGTCACCACCCTCTCAGTGAGAAAGTGCCTCATCTCCCTTCTGAACCTCCCCCCCTCCAGCTTTAGACTATGGCTTCTTGTAATGCCTTCTTTTCTAATTTTAAACAGATCCTCATGACTTACCCTATTAATGCCCTTCAAGTATTTAAATGTCTCAGTCATATCCCCTCATCCCTTCTGTCCTCAAGAAATTACATAGTGAGCATCTGTAGCCTCTCCTCATAGGGCTTTTCCCTCAACCCACTCAACATCTTGGTTGCTTTTCTCTGTACCGCCTCCAGTAGTCTGATGTCTTTTTTTGAGTATGGACACCAGAACTGCATGCAGTACTCGAAGTGAGGCTTCACCAGTGACCTGTACAGTGGCAGGATCACATCCTCACTCCTTGAGGTGATTCCGCTTGCTATACACCCCCCAGCATCCTATTAGCCTTTGCTGCCACTTTCCTACACTGTGCAGAGTGAGTCATATGGCCTGTGACAGATGCTGTGATCTGTTACATTCTTTTGCCCATCAACTAACTAAGCAAAATACCTGACAGGGTGGGCAGTATTGGGCAATACTGGACTGCCCAGGGGCATAATGAGGCCAGATGCTGCAAGCAGAGAGCCGTATAGCCCGTGGAAGATCCGGTATTGCCCAGTACTGCCCACCCTTTCTGGTACTATTGCACTTAGAAAATGGCCCACAAGTAACATTTTTAATATAATAGAATTAAAAATTAAGAACAAGCCTAAAAAATGTTAAAAATAGAATAAAACTTTTTTTTTGTAAAGTAGTCCTGCTACTGTGCTATACTTTCCGGTAGAGGGCGCTGCTGTTTAGGATACCCTGTTTGACTGACATGGATTGCTGTCCCATGGGTTTATGGGACTTGTAGTCCTGTCTGATAGAACTGGGGAAGGGGTCCGAGGCCGCAGTAGGGAGTGATAGGAGAAGAATCGGGTCTAGGCAACGATAGTGGGGCTGATGGAGGGAAGCTGGCCGTGGCAACTAAAGTGCAGTAAGTAAAATAAATAAATTAATTGAAAAAAAGCAAAAAAGAACCGAAGAGGAAAACTCCGGCGACTGAACAGAGGATGCATGACTCAGATTTTGCCTGTCAAGTAAGTGCTACCTTAATATGTATCTGCTGGGAGCTTGGGGGACAAGTGCGATCAGGAAACATGGGAGCGGAGCTTGTTTGCAGTGGATCCCAGAGATGGAGTCGCGCTGCTGGGTAGTGGTGCTTGTGAGAGTAGGAGGAGGATCTGAGGTTAGGAGTGGTTGGAGTGCCTGAGTTGGGTCCAGTTTTCTGAAGGAAAAAAAAAAAGAAAGGTCGTTTATGTTGTTTTGTCTTTTTAGTGCTCTAAGAGTTTGAATTAGTTTGTGTAGGGACTGCTCCAAGGACTGAAGGGGGGGGCGGGGCTCTTGCTTGCTCTCTTGCTTAATGAGCAGAAAAAAGATGGTGGCAAATGAATTTTAAAATTTGAACTGGCACTAGAATACCAGTTTCCTATCTTGGACATAGCTGGCACTTGTTTTTGAGAGGGCTCTATCAAAAAATAGATGCACACCTCTGGAATGTTGCCAACCAATCAGCACACAAGGATTTTCTTCGCCATTTTCTAATTGAGAATACCTGGTTTTCACCCTGTTTTCTTCAGTCTATCTATCAAGTACTGATGCCATTCTCCTCCAGATTCTTACCTAATGTTAATTTAAAGCTGCAGTATTTGTTAGTTGGCAAACATTTTCATTGCATCATTTTTTTTAACAAAAATATAACTCTAACATTCTTAGATTCCTGATCAGTATCATTTTAATTTTCTTTCTAGTAACAGAATAGCTTTTGTAACAATTTTTGTGGTTAAGGACCTGCTCATTAAAGGTGGCTGCCACTTGCAATATTTAAAAATCTATTTTGTTAAAGATACCTTTTGACTTTAAGTACTGGATTTATACTGCGGGTGTATTATTATGGTGCTAGCAAATATTTCTGATGGAAAACAGCACCACTCTACAGCAAGAAGTTAAATTTTTTTCATTGTTGTCAACAGCACTGTGAGGTAGCAAGAACTTTTCAAAACTTCAAAATCACATATATATGACAGTTCAGGATGAAAGAAAATGACTAGAAAAATTGACATAGTGATGTTTTTGCCAGAATGTCATTATTAAGAAAAAAATGAACCTTTTTTAAACATTCTGCATGGTCTTTGGGCAAATATCAAAGCCAGTGCTCATCTAACAAGAGCCTTATTAGTTGAGTGTTGGCTTTGAGTTGACCAAAAGACCTTTTGAAATGTGTAACAAGAGTTGGGGAAAAGATACTCCATAGACTTGTATCCAGCACACACTGGTACTCTCTGTATAACCCTCTCCCACCTACTGCTGATCTCCCGTCAATGCATCCCAACATTTTATTAGTCTTAGCTGCCACTGTCCTACTTTGCATGGAGTGTTTCAGGTCTCTAGTGAGCATCACACCCTCCCCTCCGGTCCTTCTCCCCCCTCAGATGCAGCTACCCAGATCCTTCCCAGGCTATACTCAGCCCTCGGGTTCTTGGTTCCAGTGTGCATAACCTTGCACTTTGCATTGAAGCCAAGTTGCCAGTCACTGTTTGCATGCCAGATATTTACATCTAGTAAACGCTGCTGCTGAATGAGATTTTGTAGCAACCCAGCGCCATGTCAGTCAGGTCATTGTCAGGCTCTTTGAACTGGGGCCATGGTGGGAGAGGACGAGAAATGCTGCCTATCCCTATTTTAACAGGTTTTAGAGCAGGCCCCTTGAGAGGAATTCTGGGCCCTGGGAAAGGTTCAGACTCTGAAGCCCCTATGCAGCTGCGTACAATAACATACTGGGTGGCCTGGGCCCCTCTTTGGTACTGGACCCTGGGAATTATCCTCGCCTCCCCCATCCTCTCAAGGGCCCTGTTTCAGTGTTTACAGTACTGCATGGAACTTTTCATGACAAGTGTTACCTATGTCATCATCAGTATGTCAGTTTACGTAGTCCCTAACAAATATGATGAAACCTTCATCAGTATCTACTGTGATGAGTTCTTAAGTAAGTTTATAGTACGAGATGGTGACAGTTTGACTACTAAGTTCTTAAGTACCATTAAAGTTTCATTAAAATGTGAAACCTGCAAACCTGGAAACCATTTGAACAGAAAATGTGTGCTAAAGATGGAAGGTTTCTGACATGTATTTTTCTTGGATCCCATTGCTGTTTTTTTTTTTTATTGCGCACTTGACATTTATATCTCGTAAACGCTGCTGCTGAATGATATGCCATAGCGTCTCAGCGCCATGTCAGTCAGTTCATTGTCAGGCTCTTGGAACTCAGGCCATGCTGGGAGGGGTTGAGCATAGTCCAGGACATACAGTGCCTTCAGAAAGTATTCACCCCCGCTGGATTTTGTCACATTTTGATGTACTGCTACCAGAATTTTGAATGCATTGAAATTATTTTTTCCCCCTTGATTCACACAGCATACTCAACAATTTAAGGGGGCAAAAATATTTTTATTGTGTAACAAAAATTTATCAAACATTAAAAACTGAAATATCTTGTTTACTTAAGTATTCATCCCTTTAGTCAATACTTTGTAGAAGCGCCTTTGGCAGCAATTACAGCTTTGAGTCTTCTTGGGTATGTCTGTATCAGCTTTGCACATCTGGATTTGGGGATTGTCGCCCATTCTTCCTTGCAGATTTGCTCAAGCTCTGTCAAATTGGATGGGGAGCATCGGTGAACCGCATTCTTTAAGTCTTTCCACAGATTCTCAATGACATTCAAGCTTGCTTTGGCTGGGCCACTCAAGGACATTCACCTTCTTGTTCTGAAGCCACTCCAGTGTTGATTTGGCTGTATGCTTGGGGTCGTTGTCCTGTTGGAACTTAAGTCTTCACCCCAGTCCAAGGTCTATTGCAGACTGATGCAGGTTCTCCTCAAGGATGTGCCTGTATTTGGCTCCATTCATTGTTCCCTCTATCCTGACAATTGCCCCAGTCCCTGCCGCTGAAAAGCATCCCCATAACATGATGCTGCCACCACCATGCTTCATGGTAGGGATGGTGTTACACGGGTGATGAGGTGTGTTCGGTTTGCGCCAGACATAGCGCTTTGCATTCAGGCCAAAGAGTTAAATTTTTGTTTCATCAGACCAGAGAATCTTTTGCCACATGGTCTCAGAGTCTGCCACGTGCCTTCTTGCAAACTCCAGGCATGCTATTATGTGGTCTTTTCTCAGGAGTGGCTTCCATCTAGCCACTCTCCCATAGAGGCATCTGTGAAGTGCTGCAGAAATTGTTGTCCTCTGGATAGGTTCTCCCATCTCAGCCATGGAACTCTGTAGTTCTGTCAGGGTGGCCATTGGGTTCTTGGTCACTTCCCTGACCAAGGTTCTTCTTGCCCAGTTGCTCAGTTTAGGAGGATGGCCTGCTCAAGGAAGAGTCTGGGTGGTTCCGTAATCTTTCCATTTCCTAATGATGGACTTGACTGTGCTCCTGGGAACTTTCAACACCCTAGAAATGTTTTTATGCTCCTCCCCAGATCTATGCCTCCTCACAATTCTATCACGGAGTTCTACGGACAGATCCTTGGTCTTCATGGTAGAGTTTCTGCTCTGACATGCACTGTCAACAGTGGGACCTTATATAGACAGGTGTATTTCCTCTGAAATCATGTCAACCATTTGAACTGATCACAGGTGGACTCAGTTCAAGTTTTAGAGTGATCTCACAAGGAAATTGGATACACCTGAGCTCAATTTGGAGTGTCATAGCAAAGGGGGTGAATACTTATCAAATCAAGACAGTTCAGGTTTTTATTTTAAATTACATGTACAAAAAATTCCAGAAGTTTCATTCCACTTTGACATTTTAGAGTAATTTGTGTAGATACGTGACAAAAAAAATCCCATATAAATGTATTTTAATTTGAGTTTGCAACATCACAAAATGTGACAAAATCCAAGGGGGGTGAATACTTTCTGAAGGCACTGTATTAAGATACAAAACATTAGTTGACATAAAGTATTTGGCACATAACTTGTGAGCCCGTGGCAGATATTGTAATTCATTTTTAATTACAGCAGGTGCAATTCTGCTTGTAAAACTGGTAGACCAGAAAGCAAGCTACTTACCACCAGATCACATGGTTCCTGTGCTCAACACTGGAGAATGCTCCCTGCTCGTGAACAGGATATTGTAAAACAAAAGAGATGGTACACACAGGGCTCTACATAGAGTACTTTCTCTGTGCTTATATGGTTGAATTGGATACGTATCCAATCCATTATTACCAGTGACATAGAAGCAAATAGGAAATTGTCGTCGTACTTTTAAATATGGGACTATGTTTTGTTTCACAATGTGCTGTTCTGTTTGAAGTTGGCATACCAAGTACCATTTGTCTGAGTGTGATGTTATCTGTTAGTTGGAAATACCTGTGTATGCAGTATCCCTGTTTATTGTCCCTTCCTTCTCCATACTAGTAAGCTTGGCGCCCCCCCAAGTGCATGACCACACTCTTCCCCAGTATCATAATGCACATACTGTAGGTACTGGTTGTGGCATCTTACCTGTAGACTCAACAGTAAAAGAGCACCTGTTGTGCTGATGTTGATTGTCCTGATTAAACATGTTTAATAAACACCCAGCCCAGTGGCACTGGTGGAGTGCATCACGCTCCCATGTGTGAGACCTGTGTTTGTGTTATGAGCCGGACTTCCTCCACTGGGCTGGTACCATCGTGAATGCAGCATGCTCAAACTAGGGGGGATGGGTGGGAACCACTTTGCTCTAACGGGTCTCCTTTGACGGAGTTGATAGAGGGCCTAGATGTCATGCGTAACCAGGCAACACTGGCCCTTCCTTAAGAGGTCAGACACTGCATGCTTGGGTCAACTTAAGGAGGTGGGAGACCTAAATGATGGGAAAAATGCTAGAACTAGTAAATGAAGTCAGCGCCTGGCTCCCACATCACCATGCCCTTGTGCTGTCCATTCTCCCCTGCCTCCATTGGCTGAGCATGTAGTATAATCCCTGTGTGCCATGGCCCCGCCGCGGGGAGGAAGGTTTTCTGTGTGGTAGCTGGCCTAGAGGTAGAATCTAGATGGGAAACTGAGTTCACGGCAAGGTGGGCAGATATAGAGAAGTCAGCAGCAGCCAACAGAATGAAAGGAAAGCAGAAGTTATGGTGGGGGGGGGGATAAAGAAAAAGTACCCCAGTGCTAGTAAACACAGTTTAAGTACTTTGCTCCCCCAAGGCCACCACCCAACACTAGTACTGTTGTACCACCCCCTCTCCTCCCAGTTATCCAGCAGCTGCTGGCAGGGCCACTGAGGGAAATACAAGTAAAATCCCAATGGCTGATACTTTAGGTTGGACTCGGAAGAAAGGTGCCGCACAGGCGGGCACGTATGTGTGTGTGTGTGTGTGTGGCGGTAGAATATAACAGGCGATCCTGGAGGTACAGAGCCCTTGTACCTGCCCTTCAAAACACGTTTGTATTTTGCATGGATGTGGTTTTCAAAATTCATGTCCACTTTCAGCAAATTCAACTGATTTTTAATGTCTCACTTTACAGAGAATAATTGTAACCTGTAGTATTTGTGGATCTTGCAGGTGCTAGCCATGTACAGCAAAGTCCTCAGCATTTTCTGTAGGACCTGTTTTTCAAATACGGGTCCACTTTTTATTATTGTTCACTCTTTACAGTTGGACTAGCGAAGGTGAGACACGAGGTTCTTAGGGGGAGAGAGAGAGAGCATGGGTGCCCAATATTTGCACACCCTTTGCTGGCTTTTGGCATTGGTTCTGAAAGCAACTGATTGGCTGCCCTCCCAGATGGAAGAAGGGTGAAACCTGGGTGACTCACAGCATTGGAATAAAGGGACCTGTGGGGAAAATGGGGCAGGGAGTAACTGGAAAACTAGTTTATAAATCCTGATAAATCTACAATCATTGTACATGATCATGTGTAAAGTCTGTAAGTTTTCTCTGACAGAAATGGGGGAGACGGGTGAGCAGTGTCATGTAATAGGATGTTTGGCTCTGACAGTAACTGGATGGTAATGACATCTAGTGAGAGACACAGAGAGCTTGAGCTACTTGGGCTGTACTGTTACCTCACATAGAAGGCTACCTTACCACATGCTTGAACTACAGATGCCATAATGCCTTGCAGTTACTACCACACTCATTACCTATGAAGTCAAGCAGAGCATAGGTGAACCTCCCACGGATGTCAAGGGAACCCACTGTAAACAAAACATAACTGCTGGTCCTAGTAAGTTGGCATGATGCAGGGCTGCCCAGGAGTAAAGTACTACTGGTTGAGTTTTGGAACTATATGGAACTAATACAAGGCAGGCCAGAGCTGAGAGAATCTCCTTTATTACCCATTTCTAAGGAGTCTGTAGCTGCCAAGTGAGTACTGGTTTGTGGACAGTTTAGCCTGTGTGGACATTTTAGCGGGGGGTGAGGTTAGAAAAATACCCCCCCCAAATAAAACAGTATATGCTGGATACTAGATGCACCCCAAACCGTTTGTTTTTTAAATTGAAATACTACAGTATTGCGAATTGGCAAACACTACATCAAAGAATAAACCAACAACTGGGCTGTTGGGCATGGAAGTTGGTAAATGGACAAGCACCAATTAAATTAAAATCTACGGTGGAAAGACAAAGTTTGTCAAACATGCAAAACAGGTCAGTGGGTAATTTATGTCTTAAACTACCCATTTGTCATAAAAAATTTTATAAAAAGCTGCATTTTATTACCGAAATAGCTGTCTTTGGAATTCGTTACCTGAAACTATCAGGACTTTGGCTAACTATAATTCTTTCTCAACAGCTATTTGTACCTATTGTCGTATGTAACGATCTCTTTGTAATTTGTGTTTTGACCGTGAACGCCTATGAAAATGGGCAATTTTGTCCATAGGCTTTCATTTTAAATAAATGAAATGAAATGAGAAATGCGGTATATTCAGTCTGTTTCAAATTCTAGCACCCCCCTCCCCCATTTAATTTCCAAGGGCCAGAGTTAGCCTCATGTGCGTTTGATGCTGTCCTTTAAAGATCATGTGCAACGGTTTTTGCAAATTTTTTAATAAAAGCTGAAATTCAAGTCCTTGCATCGTGATTAGTGTTTCCTGAAAATTTCATGCGGTTTGGTTTTCTTTAAATCAACATTTGTTAACTTGCTCTACAGTGGCTAAAAACAGGAGAGTTATTTCTGTCCCCTCAGTCAAACTTGGAGTACGATGACATCATTTGGAGTAGCCTGCTGTTTCAGATTCCCAATCAGAGCAGCACTCTGTTAGCTCTCCAGGTTCCTTACAAACCCAGTCTCTGGTTTGTGTTTAGATAGATCAGCTTAAAATATATCATTCTCTTCCTTTACAAAGCTGATTATTTCAGTTCCAATGCAGAACTGTAGTAGTGGAAATCTTTTTCTGTGAGAAATTAGCCTGTCTGTATCACAGCTCTGTTCTTTCTAATTGACCTTCAGTTTTTTTCTAACTATATGACACAGGGCTGTTTCATGAATATAAAACAAATCTAAATTTTGTTCATTCACAGAAACAGTTTGTCTTTGATGTAACTTTCATAAATACAATCATGTAAGAACATTTTATTTTCATGTCAGATTGACAAACAGGTGCTTGTCATATTCTGCTACAGTATTTCAAGCACATGTACTGTCAGAACTCACAAATTTAAGCTCTTTGGTGGTTTCTGTGTGAAAATAAATCATGTACGTGTAGAACTAGAACCACTATGTGGTATCCTGATGCACTGTGTCTCTGCCCCACAGTTGAGGCAGCTGCAGTCTACTGCCACCCGTCCCCTGCCCCACAAGCCCCTGCCTTCTGCTCCACATTCAAGGCTGCTGCACCCTGCTGCCCAGTGTCTTTTCCCATGCAGTCATTGATTGTGCACCCTGCTGCTTCCATCTCCTGCCTAAAGAATCAGGACTACTGCACCCTGCTCCTTGCCCAAGCAATTGGGGTTGCTGCAGCCTTCTGCCCTATCTCCCCCGCCCTCAAAGTTAGGGGAGTTGCACCTATTGCCCCCTGTTCCTGTCTCCACAGTCAAGGTTGCTGTGCTGTACTAGGCCCTAAAGTGCCATGTTTCCTGCCTCCATGGGCAGGGCTGCTGCACCACATGTACCCCATCTCACAGTCAGGGTTGCCATACCCTGATGCCCCATGTGTCCTGCCCCACAGTCGAGGCTTCTGCACCATGCTGTTTTCTATCACCTGTCACCACAGACAGGGCTGCTGCACCCTGCTCCTTTCTACACAGTTGTGGTTGCTGTGGTCTGCTGTGCCCTAGAGCCCCATGCCTCTGCAGTTAGGGCTGCTGCACCATGCTGCCACTTGCCACAAGATTCAGGGCATTTGCTGCACCCTGTTGCATGCCTCCACAGTTGAGACAGTTGGACCCTGCTGTCCCCCTGCCACCAGAGTCAGATCCTTTGCTACACACTACTGAGGCAGGAACAGGGGGCAACATGTGCAGTGTCCCTGACTGTGAGGGGGAGAGAGAGAGAGAGAGAGTAGCAGGGTGCAGCAACCCCAACTGTTTGGGAAGGGTGCAGCACAAAGTAGAGGCATTTGTTGCACCCTGTCCCCTGCCTGTGGAGGCAGGGGGCTGTGTGTGCATCAGGACACAATGGTGGCAGGGGACAAAGGACAGCGTGGTGCAGAAGCCTTGACTGTGGGACAGGACACAGGTGGGCATCAGGATACAGCAGCCCTGACAGTGGTACAGGGAGTACATTGTGCAGCAGCCCAGCCAATTTGCGGCAATGGAAATGTGCAGCAGGACTCAGCAGCCCCAAATGTGGATGCAGGCGGCATGAGAGTCTAGGGTATAGCACAGCACAGCAGCCCTGACTGTGGAGACGGGGACAGGGGGCAACAGGGTGCTGTGACCCTGACTGTGAGCGTGGGGACAGAGGGCAGAAGGGTGTAGCAGCCCTGAATGTTCGGGCAGGAGATAGGGGTGGCATCAGGATACAGAAGCTCAAACTGTTGGACAGGGTGCAGCAGCCATGCCTGTTTGGGACAAGGGATGTGGGCAGCAGGGTATAGCAAAGGATCTGACTCCGGTGGCAGGGGACAACTGACTTAACTATGGAAGCATGCAACAGGGCACAGCAAATGCCCTGCATCTTGTGGCAAGTGACAGCATGGTGCGACAGTCCAAACTGCAGTGGCATGGGAAACTAGAGCACAGCAGGCCATGACAACCCCAACTGTGTATAAAGGATAAGGGTGCAGCAGCCCTGTCTCTGGTGACAAAGGATAGGGGACAGCATGATGCAGAAGTCTCAACTGTGGTGCAGAACATAGGGGGCAACAGGGTATAGCATCCCTGACTATGAGATGGGGTACAGATGGTGTAGCAGCCCTGCCCATTTGGGGCAATGGAAGTGGGTAGCAGCATGTAGCAAAAGCCTCACCTCTGGTGGCTAAGGCAGCGTGGTACAGCAGCCCCAGCTGTGGAGGCAGGGGACCTGGCACACTAAGGCTTAGCACAGCACAGCAGCCTAACTGTGGAGACAGGAACAGAGGTCAACAAGTGCAGCTTCCCTAACTGTGAAGGAGGGAGAGAGAGCAGAAGGGTGAGTCATCCCCAACTGTTTGGGCAGGGGGTGGCAGAGTGAAGCAGCCCTGATTCTTTAGGCAGGGGATGGAGGCAGCAGGGTGCACAATCCCTGACTGTGAGGGAGAAGACAGTGGGCAGCAGGGTGAAGCAGTCTCGTATGTGGAGCAGAAGGCAGGGGGCTTGTGGGGCAGGGACAGGGGACAGTAGACTGCAGCTGCCTCAACTGTGGGGCAGAGACACAGTGCATCAGGATACCACATAGTGTTTCTAGTTCTACATGTACATGATATATTTTCACACAGAAACCACCAAAGAACTGAAATTTGTGAGTTCTGACAGGTGCCTGTCACACTCTGCTACAGTATTTCAAGCACATGTACTGTTTGTCAATCTGACATGAAAAAAATGTTCTTACATGAACATATTTATGAAAGCTACATCAAAGACAAACTGTTTCTGTGAATGAACAAAACTTAGATTTATTTTATATTCATTAAACAGCCCTGTGTTATATAGTTAGAAAACAAATCAGATTTTTGATTAGAAAGAACTGAAAGCTGTGATACAGACAAACTGATTTCTCACAGAGAAAGATTTCCTCTACTTCAATTTAGCATTGAAACTGAAATGATCAGTATTTTATCAGAAGATAATGGTATGTTTTAAGTTGATCTATCTAAACACAAACCAGAGACTGGGTTTGTAAGAAACCTGGAGAGCTCAGCAAACCATTAACTCTACAGAGTGCTGCTCTGATTGGGAATCTGAAACATTAAGCTACTCCAGAATGATGTCATTGCACTCCAAGTTTGACTGAGAGGACGGAAATAACTCCACTGTTTTCAACCACTGTAGAGCAAGTTAACAAATGCTGATTTAAAGAAAACCACAAAATCAAACACCATGAAATTTTCAGGAAACTCTAATCATGACACAGGGACTTGAATGTCAGCTTTTCAAGCTTTTATAAAAAATACGTAAAAACCGTTACATGATCTTTAAGGTAAGCACAGTCCTGCCAGCTCTTGTTCATATAAGTGACACCTTTTTTTTTGGCTTCATGTTTAGGAACCACATATCTAAAATTACAAGATTTTTCATCTGTGTCTGGTAATCAGTTCTCAGTCCTGGCATTTTTACAGGCCACAGAGTTTGCATGTGATGAAAAAGTAGCAGTTGTTTGTGTTTTGTTCTTTTGTAAGTTATTTACCCAGGATAGCCCAACTGAGAGGCAGTGTCTTCTTTTCTGGAGAGAACTGCATTTACCCATTAATCAGTGTCGCAGTGTGTAAGTAGCAGTAGTGGGAATTGCACCTGGGTCTCCTGGTTCCAAAGCTTGTGCTGTAGCCACTTGACCATGCTGCCTCATTAAAAAAATGTAACCAGCTCTGTGACTTGGTGGCGGTGCACTGTACTGCATTAGGGGAGGTCCACGTTTGGTTGTGACTACTGGTTTCTCCCTGAGCATGTGTACATCTCCTGGAGTCGGTGCATGCATGCGTTGCCCAGGGGGAGGGCCAGGCACATGTTTCTCAGCAGTGCCACAGGTGGCTCTGTTCATGGCAGGATTGGCCAGAAGTCCATAAGGCCCATTTTGTACATATTGGGTGAGCTGTACAGGGAAAAAAGATTTAGCTGCATACTGTGAATTACATTATTTGTGACTGATTAAAAACTAAACAGCAGTACTGTTCATTAGCCACATGCTACTTTTTATAAGGTGCATTTGTATTTTTTATTTTTTTTTGAAATTTTTTTTTATCCCCTCCTGAACGCCCTTGTCGCTCCACTCCTTCGGGCTTGCTCAATGCCCACCAGTCCCCCATTGAGTCTGCCCCTAGAGTGCATCTCAGATGTCTCCTACCTGCCTCCTTACTCCCTCGGAGCACCTTGCACAGCGGGGTCTGCCCATGTTTTTGCGGACTGGGTGGCTGGGCGGCCGTCATCAGGCGACGAGGTTGTTTCTGTCCTCCTCCCACCCGCTGAGGGCGCGGCTCGGTGGAGCGTGCTTCTACGCGCCTGCCAAATGCCAGATGTCCTCCCTCCCCGACTCCCAACCCAAGGGCGCCGTTGCCCGAGTCGGTGCTTCCACTGGCTTTCCCGGGCATCGGGTGTATTAAACACCCTGGTACCCCTCCCGAAGGAGGAGAGCCTCGTTAGAGACGCTCGATCCTTCCCCTGCCGACTTCTCGACGACCCGAGTCCGCTCCCACTGTCGCCGGGCGTGGCGCGAGGTGGGCGCCCGCGCCTCAATCCTCAGCGCCACCAGCCGTTGCATTTGTATTTTATTAGCCATTGGCTCTGTGTCTGTCTTTGCACTCACCCAACCATTCCACCTATGTCTGAGAGTAAGGTACTGTGATGCAGACAGAACAAATAGAAGAGCATTTTCTCCTCGTTGGCAGCAGTGGGTCTCCCCACACTAGTATACATCAGTCAGCTGGCAGTGGAGAGACCAAGTTACCTAGACAGAGCAAGATTAAGCACAGGCTTATGCAGTGAGTAACTGGTGGTTGTGGGAGTCAAACTCACATCTCCAGCTTCACAGAACTGTGCTCTAACCGCAAGGCCAAACTGCCACATAAAAGGTCTACAATTATGTTAAAGTGGACATTTCTGTAATAATCTAGCATGTAATATTTTTATATATTTGTTTTAAATCATTGCTGCATTTTGTACGTGTGTATGTATGTGTTGCTTGTGCAGTGTTAGAAGGCACCTTGAGTCTTCTGTGCTGGATAAATTAAGCTTACCTTTTGTGGTGACAGCATTGGTTTTATGCCTCTTGGGGACCCTGCGAATTCATCTTGTTTTGTACTTGATCAGACCTGCAGATTGCGTTTATAGCACGCTTGTGCTGACTCCAATAAATGGCCTTTGGAAGGACATACTTATTGTAGTAATCAAAAAAATATAATAACAAGCTCATGTTTTTAGTTTGCAGCATTAAGACGGGCTGAGCAGAAGGACAGGCACTGTTCCCAGAAGCCTGCTGATCAGACAAATCTGCACGCATGATCTGATGGGTGTTTCTATAAATGGACTTCTTAAAAAAGGCATTTCAGATGGAGTGACAAGGGGAAAAAACATTGCAGCTCATCAGTTTTTTTTTTAATATAGTTTGGCAAAAAGATGCAAGTGTGTCACACAGTATGAAAGATGTGCTAGTACTTCCAACTTTGTAGAGTTGTGAAATCATATAGAGTTGAAACTGACTTGTTCCAACTTTTTAGGGTTGTGAAATCATATAGCGTTTAAACTGGCTTGTTCAGACACCAGGTCCATTTTGTGAAATTCTGACATCTTGAGTGAATCTCTAGAAACACATCAGTTTAGGCACATTGTGTATTATATTTCTGTACTTTATTTGTAATTGGTTTTTCACACTGAGTAGTGACAGCTTGTTTCCAGGTGCATCCTGGTAGGGTGGGTTGCATGAACCTGTTTTTTTATTTATTTTTTTACATTCTCTTTATACTCTTTTCGTTGGTCAGCTTTTGGTCCACTTTTTGGGACCCTGCATAGCCCCAACCCCATCATTACGCCATCTCCTAGGACTTACCTTGTCCTGGCCAGTCACTCATGGTATCCCCGCCCCACGATGGAGGCTGTCAGGCTGGAGCAGGTAACTCCGGAACAGGCAGGTCGCTTGGTAGCCAGGAGATAGCCCAGGTTGGCAGGTGCATGGTCTGCAGGCTACGCAGAGGACTGTCATGCTGTGGTGACGAGGACATTTCCACATTACATTCCACTTGAGAGTGGGACGTGTGCACATCGTGCATCTTCCCCCTCCAGCCAATTGGTGTCTCACTCCCCAGCAGAGCCCGGTCCTACCTGCCCACCACCACCTGTGGACAGCCAGGTGGCAGTCATGTAGTGGAGAGTTCCCCCTCCCTCCATCCCCCAAAAAAGGAAATCATCATGTGGGATGCTTGTCCTTCTCTCCCTGTCTGGCATTGCGATCACCCAGGCTCTTTCCCGAATCCAGGTCTCTGGCACTGCAAGCAGTTGTGCTACCGCTGTGCTGGCAGGCTGGCCCAGACCTGTTTTATTGACTGCAGAAATCATTTTCATGCCACTGAGGAAATGCCTCTTTTTGTCTCAATAATTGCCATTAGATCTTTAGTTTACACTTGTATAATGAGCAGGGATGGACAGAAAGGAACCTCCATTTAACATTTCATCCAAAATCAGCACCTCAGCAGTGCAGCCCCCGCCCCATACAACACTGCAGTATTAGTAATGGGTATTGCACCAAGTACCTGGCGTGAGGCTAGAACCTACGATGTACTGATCATTCAGTCCCAGAGGTGAATGGGCAGCCTACTGACTGGTGACACTTAAAGATAACCTGTAAAGTAAATTGTGCAGCCCGCTCCTGTCCCACATACCTTTGTAAGCTGTGGTGGAGGGGGGCTTAACATGCTTATTTATTACTTTCCTGGGGGTCTTGGTGCCTAAATTAATACCTACAGCAATGACCCATTACAGTGTTGCTGTAGATATTAATTTAGGCATCAAGACTTCCTCCGCGAAAGTAATAAATACGATTTTAGCGCTGCTCCATAGAGAGCAATGGTGTTTGCAATGTCTCAAAACTGGGTGGAATACCCAGGTAAATTTGCGCCCATTTGATCGGGGCCCAGCCGCCTCTTCCGTATTCGCTGAAAAGTTTCAGCAGGATTTTAAATACTGCCGATTATTTAGAAAACGGTACTGACAGCAGCCTTGGACTCTCACCACAGCTTACAGAGGTATGTGGGACGGGAGCAGGCTGCAGGATTTAATTTACAGGTCACCTGCAAAGTACTGAGCTTCGCCTTTTTCATTAGGACTGTGCATGCTGCTGGGAAGGCAGGCACACTGTCCCCAGCCCTAGTCTCTTCTGGCAGCACTTGTCTAAACTGAATATCACAATCCTCTCCTCAAGACATCACCTTCTGTTACTGTGAAAATGCTTATATCACAAGGAGAGGAATGTGATGTCGGGGAAGACAAGCAGCCAGAGCGGATGCAGTCTAGGGGGCAGGGATCCTGTTCTCATGTTAATTTACATGATCATAGTGTAGAAGGGAATACTAACATAAAATATGTGTAATATAGAATGAAATATACAAATCATGTTTTTTTTTCTAGGTTGCCAGTGGGGCATCAGGGCTATTTCAGTGTAATGTTTTTCACAGATGTACCCACTTTCCTAATGAGTCTGAGCTGCTGTATGGTCACCGCTTAGCGTTTGGTGTATTTTCAGAGTGCTCAAGTCCACAAGTACTTGAATGAAGCATTTCATGCATTGTTGAAGTCAAAAGAGGCTCTACCCAACAACCTGCTCAAGAGCGCTGAGTGCCTTTTGAGAGATCTTACTTATCGCGGAGATTAGCTGCTTTCGATTCAGAAGCATTTTTATTTAGCAGCCTGCTAGTCTATTTTCTGAATTAAGCAATTGACCCTGTAATTGACAGCGAAGCGTCCAGGCAGTGCAGAATGGGATCATTTTGCCTCAAGGCTGATACCTCTAGAAAAGAAATCAGACGGCAAAGTACTGCCGGTTTCCAGGATGAGTAAAATCACGCAGCATTCATACATGAGCACACCTTTCAGCTGGCTGCCCGGACGTTAGTTGGCATAGACATTTCACACACAGAAATAGCCCTCTCCTGCACGTGGAGTTATCATTCCACAATAATGCCCTTTTTAATTTTTTTTGTGGTTGAAATTTTTATTAAAACATTTTTAGAACAGTATAGTACAATATCCAATACATCTTTAAAACTACAAAGAATACACTGGATATTTCATTAACCTGAGAGTACACACACTACACTACTATATACATCAGGAGCACTGGGAAACCATAATTTATGTGCATTTAGAATTTAGTCATATACAGCAAGCTACAGTACTGATATAATATTTAATAGTGGGGTTAGTGAGGAGTGGTATCTGATGACTAGTGAGAGGTACCCTACCCGAGAGTACCTGTACTGACTTAACCTGTGGGGTATAATACCAGGATAGGTAGGTGATACTTAATGAGTTGTGGGGAGGGGGGTGCTCATGATACTAAAATATCATCGGAGATGGACACTAAAATAAAAATTATTAGACTTAAAAAAGATCTCCAGATCATTGAGGCATGCGCATAGGATAACAATATGGCCTTTAATATAGAAAAGTGCTCGGTTATACACCTGGGGGGAAAAAAACTCCCATACCGAGTATACGTTATGCAATTTCATTATCAAGACAGTGTACATAGAAAGGGACTTGGGTGTTATAATAAACAATAAGTTTCGTTGGAGCAATCAATGTAATAAAGTCACCCAAGTGGGAAATTGCATCTTATCCGCTATTAAAAAATTGTTCATAAACAAAGAATGTATTACTCAGTTTTTGATTAAAAAAAAAAAATATACAAATCGGGACTGTAGGAGGATAGAGTCTCCAATTTTTTTAATTTTTTTGGTCAACTTTAGTTATCTCCCACGCTGGCCCCATAGGACTCTCTCAGATGTGATCCAGGGAGCTGGCCATTTTCCCACTCGGCCTGAGACCCCCCTTGTCAGACTGATGAACCGGAACCCTACTCCGACTCTGCACCACCTGGGATGGGGCTGCCAAAACCTACCAGTGCCCTTTCTAGAATCCAGTGGGCGGTGGATGGGCCTTGCGGTCCTTATCTGCCGTCAACCTCTATGTTTCTGTGGAGTGAGGAGAGCAATCCGTGGACTGACTGGGCTGGTCCGGCGTAGAGTGTGGGGGCTGACTATAGACCCGTTGTCGCCATCCCGGGTGCCAGGGCATTTTACTTGTTCCTGTGGCTGGTCCTAGAGATGTGGACGTGCAATAGCATTCAGTGCATAATGGGTGCACTCCCACACCCGCTCGTTACCTTCATTCCCCTCTACGTGACCCTGCTGGCTGTGATGCCCCCAGTTTTCACTGGGAGCTGCTAGACCAGTGGGGACAACAACCCACCCACCCCAGGAGAGGAGAGCAGTCCATCAGACACTCAGTCCTCTCCTCCCGAGCTGACCCCCGGTGGCCTGAGCACGTTCCAAAACTTGGTTCACCGGCATGGCACGAGGTAAGGCAGATGCCTCAGCCCTCACCGCCACCGGGCTGGCTCCTGGAGTCCCCCATCTTAAAAACATTCTTTTCTACTATCCTGCACCCACAAGTTACATTTAACCCATGATCAAGATTAATGGTAGAAGCAGCATGAGCAGCATTTATGCTACTTTACTTACGCTACTGCTATTCACATACATATTTGCATGAGGCTCCTTAGTGCTCCACCAGCGAAAATAAAATGGAAGGGGAAAACCTTGTATTTTCATGTAACTACCATTTAGTAATGAAGAATGGAATGACTAAAATCTACCAGGATTTTTCTTGCTGGAGGACAGATCTCCTATTTAAATTCTTATAAAAACATTTTGCTTGCACCCCTTCCCCCCAATTAGGCGTTTAAGGCACAAAGTGAATTTTTTTAACAACCTAAAAACTTTTTTTTCTTACTGTAACACATGATGTCAGCAGCATCATGTTTCTTTTTTTTTTTCTTCTCCCCCAGTCCTAGCTTGCCACTCCTTCAGGCTCGCATAGCTCCCCTTGTACCCACCAGTCTCACCCCCACTGCCTGCCATCCGCCGGTCACATCCTGCAGTTTTCATCTGGGAGGTCTGGCACTAACCCTACCAGAAGAGCCCCTCCCTTGGGGAGCTCAAGGGGAGGAGATTACTGGAGTGGTGCCTCCGGGACAGACCCAGGGATGAAGGAGGTGTGCCCTGTGGACTGAGGCGTGGAGGGAAAGAGTGGCTGTCATCTAGCAGGCTGAGAGCCCATTTTCCTGGCCCTGCCCACCCACTGTAGTGTGCGCCTGGGTGGGGACATCCAGCAGTGCGTGGTCACCCACACTGCTTAGGACGTCGCCCTGGAGCCACCACCAGGAGCCGCTAGATGAGTGGCAGTGCACCTTCACCCCCCCCCCAAGAGGGAAGCATCCAAAGGACACTCTGAACTCCCTCCCTGCCAGCAACCGCTCCTGACGTACTGGGCTTGCGGCGTGAACCTGGATCACCCGTCGCTTGGTGCCACGGCGTCAGCAGCATCATGTTTCTGCCATCTGCTTTGTCCTAATGAGCGCTGCTGTCTAATGACAGAAGTACACCATGCTTGTTAGCATACAGTGAGTCACGGAAGCCTGGTGCTGCCGCCGAGATGGCTGTGAGCTACTGTTGATACTGTTAACAGCAGGGGAGCATAAAGAAGTAAGAAAAACATATTTTTATTACTATTTTGTTAATTCACTTTCTGATTTAATAGTCTCAGTATTATAACAGATTTTTTTGGGGGGTGGGTGGAGCTTTGCAGCCCACATGGTTCTGGAGAAATTATGTCACTGGTTGAGGTAGGGCTGCCACTTGCCATGATCTGTCCAGGTCAGTTCTGAATTAATCGGCGAACTGCATCCTGATCAAAAACTGGAAGATTGAACGTTGACCTATTCTAATGAAAAAGAAAAAAACTGGTTTGAAGTAATCCTAGTTATGGGGACAGCTCATGTGACTGTGTGGGTGTCTGTTGCAGGGCATCCATATAACTGCAGTGATAGCATGTTGCTACAGAGATGCATGAGGAGCAACTGTGTAGAGAACCATTTTTTTTATGTGTCCTTGGGATAAGACAGGCTATCACTACATGTTTGGGATAACTTTGTAAACAAGTATGAAAGTACTGCCAGTCCAGTGGCGCTGAGGGTTGAGGCACTGGATGCCACACCGGCGACCCGGGTTCGGGAGCAAGCAGGGGCTGCCGGGGGTCGGCAGGGGGGGGATAGAGATTGAGCATCCGTCGATTGCTGTCTCTTCCCGGGGGTGGGAATGCACTCGCTCTAGGAGCTACCTCTGGCGGTGGCTGGAGGGTCGCCAGTGTAGCAGCACGGCATAATGCCGGGGGGGGGGCAGAGCTACGGCATTCCATAGCCTTGCTGGCAGGGCTCCGCAGGGGTGAGGGGGAGGAAAAGAAAAGAAAATACCTCCTGCATGTCGGGAGATGACGGTGGCCCCAGTGCACCCTCCCACATCCCAAACACCGGCCCAGACGCGCCCAGGATCTGTCTCATCGGAGGACCCGACGACTTGCAGGTAGGCCCCTCATACTTAGGAGGTAGCCGCCGAGGGGGAGCGGAATCAGCCCTGGAGATGGTACAGGGGGTCGGGTCAGCCTTCAGTCATTCAGGGGAGGAGAGGCCAGGAGAATGCGTGGGTTCAGGTTGGGAGTAGGGTGGAGATCCATGTGGGCACTCCTGAAGGATGCCCGGGGTGTCAGGAAAATAAAACAAAGTTAAAAAAATAAATAAATAAAAAGCATGAAAATGCTAACAATATGGGCTCCCTTTGTAGTAGTTGAAAGACAGCCCACAGTTTTTCGAGATAAAAACAAAGAAATAGCCATTCTGAATGCTTTCTCATTTGTTGTGTTTTTTTAACTAATGTGGAGCCCCCATTTTATTTAAAGGTGACAGGAAACAGTTTTTACACCTCTAAAAGCCCTCTAGTTCTTTTATTGGCTACCCAGTATTCTGCTATGTTTTTGACATTTTGTAAAATTAATAATCTAATTTTGTTGCCTTTTTAAGAACCCTGAATCCTTCTCTCCTCAGCAGTTGCTGCTCTCTGTTTTCATACTGCCTGAACATTCTGTGACATCACAAACTCCTTTCCAGGCCATTCAGATGGATAGCATGGAATGGGAGTTTCTGATGTCACAGAATGTCTTAGAAATATGAAAATCAAGAGCAGTAGTTGGCGAGGAGTGGAACTCAGTGTAGATCTGAGGGCACCCAAAGCTAGATTATTTAATTATCAAAAAATCATCAAAGCATATCAGAATACACATGGAAGGGCAGTTAACTATGTAAAAATCATTTCCTATCTCCTTTAAAAACAAGGGGCCAATTAAGTGTATACTTAAATATATATGTCTTACATTAGTGTAACAGCCTTGACTAATATCACACTGCCACTCTTAACTATTACTTTACTATGTTCTAGATGACTTTCCTAAAATGATTATAACAGGGATTTATCAAATGTTGTGTTATACCAATAATCTGTTAATCCATGGGAGAAATGCCAGCTAAGAATTAACTCTGGCACTTCGATACATTACTTTGTTCATTTGTTTTCTTGCTTATAAGTGAAACTAATTAACTATTAATTCTAAAAAATTAGGAGCCCAGGGAGAGTTGCTCTCCAACTCTGAGGTATTTATTTATTCTTTTTGTTTGTTTGTTTTAGATTTGCTGACCAGGTAGATAAGATTATGTAATGTGTAAGAGAAACCTAGACATGGGGTTGGTCAAATTTAATCACATGACTGTGAGTTATTTCAATAATCTAACAGCAACACTGGTCAGAAATACTTTCTAATTCTCATTACTGAGTTTTAAAGCTAAAAATCATTGGAGCCATTTTATAATCGCAGTAATGCCCTCCATGGTGGGCATAATTAAGTGCTAATTGCACTTCTTGGCTGTGGAAGGCACTCAGCTTTGCCTCATGTCTCACTTCCCAAGCCATGCCTTTAACCCACATTATAACACTTGTGTCCATTTTATAAATGTTATAAGTGTAATAGTCCACTCAGCAGTGCACCAATGCTGTAATAACTTTATTTTCTGGGTGGCTGGAGGCCATCGACTGCGCCTTGGGCTTCATAACCCACCCAGGTTGTTTGATTATTACAGTATTTCTGCACACCTGACCATGGATTGTTCCTTGTGTATTACGCTTCCCGTCATGCCTTATTGTTGATTATGGCAAGAGTCTTGTTTTCAGTTGAATCTTGGAGAGGCAGCAGGGCACATTCAACATACATAATAGTTAAAACAAGGGGAAAACAATCAGAGTTAGCGAGACATGACAGTTGCACAGGCATTTCACCTTCAGATGATTATCTATTTAGATTTAAAGTGTACTACAAAGGTTTCAGAGAACAACAGTTGTGGGAGTGGGGGGGTGAGGACCACGGAGAAGAGCAGTGTCTTGGTAATATTCTGATGAATGGTCAGCTCTTGCAATTCACTGACAGCTTATAATACTTTTATTTGTTGTAGTTCACAGCTGTGACACCAGAAATCCCATAATTCACAAATGTGAGGTAAGCATAGTGAATTATGGCTTTTTTTTAGAATATTTCCTTTACTCAAACTGTCTGAATGTTCCACTTAATCTGCAGCATTCTGAGGTGAACAATGCCTGCTTGATTGTAAGGGGCCTGCAGCAAGAGGGAATGGGTATAAACTGGTGATGGTGCTTGGGTGGGTGGGATTCAAGATATAGTAGATGTGAAGAAGTACTTCTTCAGGGAGAGGGTAATGAACAAGGGGAAATGTTGCCCAAGGAGAGGGAAGAAATGGAAACCTTAGTGAACTTCATGATAGGGTCAGACAGATATATAGGACTGGTGAAAATTGAAGTTTGGGTGGGGGGTGCTGAGCTGCTGCTAGGAGGCACTGCCTGAGCCTGCTCAGTGTCAGGATGGTGTGGCAAGTACAAGCAGAGCACACTGGATACACCGTGGTCTTTTTCTACCTGTAAAACTGTTTCTGTGTCAAGTCACATACTTCCGACAAGGAAACAAATTCATCAGTGGCAGGTTTAAACCTTAAAACCAGTATTTGACCTTATATTATACAACATAACAAACAGCCCAACTGTATATTACAGGGCTTGTATTTGCATCTCGTGTTTCTAGTGATATTTACAAACCACTCGTGCTTCACTCTCATGGTTTTTTATGTCACCAGAACCCCTTTATAGAATTTCAGCCTTTTAATTCGGTCACCTATAACTTATTCTTTCATCCCCCCTCTCCACAGCTGCTCCATCTGTGCACTGTCCCAGCATCCAGCCTTATCCTTGCCATCCCTGTCTCATACTCTGCCCCCTCCTTTCTACGGACTTACCCCTCCGACGTGGTGTGGTGGGGAGTTGCCCAGGCTTCTAGGGGGCAAGTGGGCATTCAGCAGGTCTGGGCCTGTGAGGCTGGCGGCACATAATCCCACAACGCTTGTGGACTCTCTTTTCCACTTTTCCTGATCCCACCAACTGGGAGATGCAGACAGGGCTAAGAGCGGATTCAGAGCATGGGTATGCACAGTGCTAGCCAGTGAGCGACTCCCCCCACCTGACGTTGGGCCTCAGCCTACAGCACCACCTGGGAAAACCCAGTTGGCAGTTGCACAGTGGCAACAGAATCCCCCATGGAGGAGGAAAGCATTCTCTCAGATGCTCAATCCTCTCCCCCCCCCACCCCTGCCAGTCCCCAACGACCTGAGATCACTTCTGATACCAGGTGGCCAGCGTCATGAATGGTAGCGCTACTACTGCACCGACAGGCTGACCTATAATTTATTTGTTAATTATATGGTAACCATTTCTTCTGCAGGCTTAGTGTGTGGTTTTTGCAGTCCTTGTTGAGTTTGTCGTGGCGTGCAGCCGCAGACAAACTCATTGCTATAAGGTGCTCTACAGGGGTGTGCCCAATGGAGAGCTCCATTTCTAGGGGCAGGTCAGCGGCAGGCGAATCAGTCGGCAGGCTGGCGATGACTCATGTTCAGCTGTTAGGACTGAGCAGGACAACTTTCAAAGTGTAACCCCTGCAAATGGGGGTTCCAAAAGACTTCAGGAGCTTGCTTGAATGCTCCTAAGCCTGAATGGTGTTTGGCATTTAAGCCATTTATCAGTGAGTGTTTTTAGAGCCTCTGGTACTGTCTCTTAAGAGCTGTCTGCTTGCAGACATAATTAGTTTGTATGGGGGACTGTGTGCTTCTCTGAGTACCACTCGAGCTGCTGCCAATTCACTTCATTTTGCAGTCACTAGGAGTGCAAAGGAACCTATCTGAAAGATGTAACTGTTTGCCAGAAATTATTTAGAGTAATAATGAAATTACAGTTTGTCTAACCTGCTTTCTTTGCAGTCAGAACTGTGTCTGCTAGTTCCCATTCTAGTTTTGAACTGCTGAACTGGACCAATCAGTGTGGGGTAAGCTAGCTCTAAAATGATGCCTTGGACGAATCAGAACTTGGACTCATAATCTGAGCCAGCCACAAGAGGATTGTATGGGCAGTGACTCTGGGAGATGTAGTTTAGACTTCAGTGCCTTTTGGACCAACAGCAGCAGTCTATTGTGAGAGACAGCCAATCCAGTCAAGAACTGGGAGGAACTCAAAGGAAGTGCCCGTTTCGTCAGTTGGAGTTCAGTTGAGCTTTGGCAGTGAAGAGGAAGAGCCCTGTGCTTTTCAGTGTGCAGTTTTAGTCAAAAAGCGTGTGTGAGGCCCAGAGTTCGGTCTGCAGCTTGTGTAACAGCTTGTTAGGACTGAATCCGTCCTGTGAAAAGAATCAAAGGATCTCTGAAGAGTAGAAACCAGGCTCACCCTGTAGAAGACTGGAAGAATTGCTGAAAATTGCACTCGGTCTGTCAGGAACTGAATCTGCTGTGTGTTCTCCGGTATTGTGCAGTAATTGCGATCGGATACAGATGCAGCCTGCCTGGTATAGTACTTTCTTTTATATGGATGTGTGAAGAGGTTTGTGTACCTCAAGTGAGCCCTGCTGACATTGAAGGACCTATCTTATTTGAGGTCGTGAGTACTAATTCAGGGTTGCTCCTGTTGAATTGCCACATTAAATCCAAATGGAATTACTGTACTGCTGACTGTTTAATTCTCCTTTTCTCTGTGTAAAGGGCCCCTACCAGCTGCCACGGTTTGGACTAGCCACTAGGGCTTGGGTACCCAGGGACAGTAACTGATAGGGATAGGCCTGTGCACAGAGCCATAGGTAGATTATTAGAGTGATAAGCTAATTAACCTGATTTCCTGTCCTTGTTATATCCCCTAAATAAATCAGAGCTGCTTGTTTCAGCAAAGTTATACTGCCTGAGGTATTTGTCTATGTTAAAGTACTGTACTGTGATTGTTGCACTGTATCTCATTTCACAGGAGGTCCCAGTGCCGGAACCAGACCTGGGGTAAGTGTATACTGTGAAGGTAATTCTGATATATTTGTGGGCCACTAGTGGGAAGAAAGGGGTTGCAGTGTCCCAGAGGGCTGTGACCAAGTTAGTTTAACTATTGCAAACCCTGACCTCTGGGTGGAGGCACCGCTATTGGATCCAGGCCCCTCAACCTGTGGTGGCAAATCAGGCAGGGGTAGTAGCCCCTGGGATAGGCCATCTAGGGGTTACATCTTGAGGCTCACCGCTGGGATTGTGTGTCCTCTAGTGGCCATATTCACGAACCACTGTTAAGAAAAAATGGGTACCCGACAGAAGTGGCTGTGCACGGCTGGTGGAGTGGTGTACTGGGGAGGAGATCAACCCCAAATGCTATGCTTATCCTGGACATCCCCTGGGTATCAATACTGAGGACTGTGCAGGGAGTACTTTCCAAGGTGGAAGGTTTACAAAACCCTGTGGTGGTGGGTCGGCATGCTAATCTGCTCACCCACACTTTCCTGGCCCTAGTAGAGTTTAAGGATCCATAGATAGCTCCAAAGTGCCACAGACCATTACCCCAGAGGAGCCCTCACTGCTTGGAGAGTGATAACTAAGGACAGTAAGACTGGGGAATCAGCCCCACCACTATCTGAAACTTTTGAGGAGAATTTGCTGAATGGTTGCTGGGAGAGGGGAAAACTGTGGAGGACTTGAAGAAACTATTCTTTCCACCTGGGGTGTTCCTCCCCAACACCCTCTCCTGCTCCAGTGCCCGTAATGGTGGCTGAACCAATGCAGACTCCTATTTCTGCACCTGCCATTAGTCACGACTCTTACGAAGGTTGAGGATCTTCTCGGCACCCTCCCCACCCCCAAGGAGGGATGACTGGAGACCTGGATAGACTATGTTGCCCCAAGTGCTAGAATGGCAATGCTGGAAGGTGAAAAGCGAAAGAGGGTTAGTGAGAGCCTCCGAGGTCCTGCCCTGGCTACCATCCGTGCTAAACGGGCCAGTAACCCTAGGCGACTGCACAGGCCTATCTTGAGGCCTTGGAGAATGTGTATGGGAGCCCAGATTCTGATGAGGACCTATGGTGGAGAGTAAGAGATGCATCAACAGTACCAAGGGAGTTGTTGTCTGTGTATGTATCTCGGCTGGAAAAATTGTGCAAGAATGCCTCAGAAAGGTAGTTTGCCAGCGATTGAACTGGACCAACCAGGCTGGACAGGATCCTTAAGTCTGCCCCCTTCTCAGAACTGCTGTTGCTTCAGTTACACCTGGCAGATCGACTGGAATCCCACACCTCCTATGATGAGTTAATGAGAGAAATTAGGAGTTGAGAAAAGACGACCTCGGGAGGGACCTGCACCAATAGCTGCTTGACACGACCAGTGACTGAGGGTGACCCATCAAGTGAAGTTCAGGGCAGAGGTTGGCAGTCAATGAGTGCTCTGACAAGGAAAAAGATATGTCACAATGGGGCGAACTGTTGAGAGAATCCGATTCAAAACAGTCCTTTATGAAGGCCACGCCTGCAAGTACGGGCCCTGACCTATATCCGACTGCATCTGCTATGGGGTGAAGTGACCACCCATGTATCTCCTGCTGATAACAGCTCGAACTCGATTCCTTGACCATGGAAGTGGAGAAACTGACGAGATGTCTCCAAATGCTTATCACGCCGCAGACAGAGATGGCACCAAGGTTCCAGTTAGTAATACCCCCGCCTGGCTCCCAGTGTGGCGCCCGCCAGCTCAAACTCCAGAAAGTATGTTTTGCTATAATTGTGGGAAGATGGGCACATGAAAGGGAATGACGTCCCCAAAAGACACTGACAAAGTTGCATATAGGCTACAAGGAGAGCTTCGGAGAAGAAATCAGTGGTTAAGAGGTGCGACGATTGATCCCAGTGAGGGCACCAAAATGCTAATTCACGCCCTTTTGTGGCAAGGTCAGTTGCCCAGGCCCCCACCACCGCCTCCAGACTGGTCCAGAATAGTGGGTCCCTCCATGGAGACCACTGTAAAGGTGAACGGAGTGTCTACAAGAGCTATATTAGACAGTGGCTCCTAAGTGACAATTATGTTCCAAGATTGGTATCAGAAGCATTTGTCAGACATACCCTTACAACCATTAGAAGGACTGCATGTATGGGGTTAAGTGAGAAGGCCTACCCTATTCCGGGTATATCCGAATTTGGCTGTCTTTCCCCACCTCCGTGGCTGGAGTGGCCGAACAAGTAGAGACCCTAGCCTCAGTGTGTCCCCACTGGACTGTATGATGGTGTCCCTTTGTTGATTGGAACAAATGCTCATATGTTCGGAAGGCTGGCACAGTTGTGTTATGAAAACAGGGTCAAAGACTAGTAGAGCTTTAAGAGTTCGGCTTTAATTAAGAAGGCCTATGAGCACAGAGAGATGCTGAAAAACAGAACCAGAGGAACCGGTCGGAATTGTATGGAAGAAGGATCCTGAGTCTCTGATCCTGGCGCCAAATGCCCAGTGTACCTTACAGGAGAGTCCCGTATCAGAAAGGATGTTAAGATAAAATATTAATGTTGGATGCACCAGGCGGATGGAAAATTGCCAGAGGACTGCTGGTCAAGCCTAGTATTTTGCCCGCTAGAGCCCATGCTTATGCCAGAAGGGTAATGGTCCAAGTTCATAATGTGTCTGAAAAGAGACATTCGAGAGTAAACAGAGGTTGCATCCTGGCTATGTGCATTGTGCAGACACTGCAGTGCTACCCAGCAACCAGAGTTCAGGAAGAATGACAGAGTAACGCCCGGACTTGTTTGATTCCGCGACTCCCGCTGCCAGCTGAATGGAAAGTGAAGATCAATGAGAAGCTTGCCTAGAGAGACCAGGTGTTTTCTTTAAAGGAATGGGATGTAGGATGCGTGCAAGGAGCTGAGCACAATATCCGGCTGCATGACGAAAGACCATTTCGTGAGAGGTCTCGACGCCTGGCACCTGCTGACATAGATGATGTGAGGACGGCATCTGCAAGAGATGTTAGCTGCTGGTGTAATACAAGAATCCAGAAGCCCTTATGCTTCCCCATTGTGGTAGTGAGGAAAAGAATGGAACAGTAAGGATGTGTGTGGATTATCGACCTTAAACCGCGTGGACTATCCCTGATCAGTACACAATGCCCCGCATTCAGGATGCTTGGACTGCCTAAACGGGAGCAAGTGGTTCTCTGTGCTGGATCTCCGCAGAGTGGTGCACTATCAGATCCCGATGGCCCCAGAGGACCGTGGAAAAGACAGCCTTTATCTGTCCGGCTATGTTCTATGAATTCATGAGGATGCCTCAAGGGATTTCAGGTGCCCCAGCCACTTTTCAACGATTGATGGGCGTGCAGTGGGGACATGAACTTACTAGAGTGCCTGGTATACCTAGATGATGTTATTGTGTCTTGGCAGCTCACTGGAGGACATGAGAGCAGATTATCTAAGGTATTGACCGACTGGAGGACTTTGGCCTTAAACTGTCCATTGATAAGTGTCAATTTTTTCAAACATCAGTAAAGTATGTGGGACACATAGTATCCACCGAGGAATAGAGACCCACCCAAGTAAAGTTGAGACCTGACCACCTGGCCACAGCCCAAAATCTAAAAGAACTGCAAAGATTCCTGGATTCTGTGGTTATCGGCGCTTCATCAAGGACTATTCAAGAGTGATCCGCCTTTTACTTAACCTTATTTCAAGGGTATCCCCAACCCACAAAAATACCAAAAGTCAGCATCCTCAAGACTGAAAGAGTGTATTTTCATCCGCAGTGAAGTATTTGAGTCCGCTGAACTCTGATTGTGAGACTGCTTTTCATGAGATCATATATCAACTTACCCATGCTCCAGTGCTGGCCTATGCCGATCCAAGAAAACCTTACGTCCCTGCACACAATGATGCTAGCTTGCAAGGGTTGGGGAGCTGTGTTGTACCAAGAACACGAGAATGTGCCTGAGACAGTGGCCTTTGCCAGTAGAAGCCTGACCCCATCCGAAAAACTAACTCCTGTACATAGTTAGAGTTCTAGCTTTTGAAGTGGGCTATTGTTGACCAATTCCATGAGTACTTGTATGGGGCTAAAATACTAGTAAAACTGACAATAATCCTTTGACCTATGTGCAGACCTCAGCTAAGTTGGATGCCACTGGCCATGGTGGCTTTCTGCATTATCTACATATGACTATGCTCTCGAATACCGAGCAGGTCTGAACCACATAGATGTTGATGCTCTCTCCCGAGGCCTGTTCCCAGAATGATTTGGGTCCGACCTTGGCAGAACTCGACATTCGGGCACTCTGCCGGAAGTTTGATAGGAGGAACAATGTCCACGGACTCAGTGGACTGCATGGTGGATTGCTTGGGAGCTCTGAAATTGCATACCTGTTGCTTATTGCCACTTTTCGGCACAGACATTGGTGCACTGCCTCAGCTGACAATGACAGGTTCGGGCGGCTCAATCCACGATCCCATGATCAAGCAGCTTTAAAGCCCTCTATGCAGGAAAAGATGTGTCCAAATTACGCTCCACTGATTTGAGAACTGCACTGTTATACAAAGAAGGTCCTAAGTTGAAACTGATCAATAAACTGTTATACAGAGAAACAGTAGACAGGGGGACAAGTAGACAAACAACAACTAGTGCTGCCCACTGCCTTCGAGACTCAGTATTGAGGTCCTTGCACAACCACATGGGACACCTTGGTAGACAGAACACTTGACTTGGTGAGATCCAGATTCTATTGGCCTAAGATGGGGGCTGATGGAGCAACACATTCGAACTTGTAGTCGCTGCTATAGAGGAAAGCTTGCCCAGAGGGCTGCCCCCTTGTTAACATAACCACCAGTGCAACCATGGAGCTGGTCTGTATTGATTTTCTAAGTTTGGAGTCAGATCAAAGAAATATCAGTAATGTGCTGGTGGTCACAGCACATTTCACACGAGATATGCCCAAGCTTTCCCCAATTAAGACCAGAAAGCATCCACTGTAGCCAAAGTACTTGTAGAAAACTTTTGTTCACTATGGGCTCCACAAAGAATCCATTCTGATCAAGGAGAGACTTTGAGAGTCGCTCTGATCAAAGAGATGCTTTCTGTGGGGGAGTGCGAAAGCCAGAACCCTCCTTACCACCCCAGGGGACCCACAGCCTGAACGTTTCAACCGCACTTTGCTAGATATGTAGGCACCTGCACCCAAAGGACAAGCCTAGATGGAGCCAACAAATTAGCACCCTGGTACATGCTTATAACTGCACCAAAAGTGATGCCACTGGATTCTCCCCACCGCCTGATGTTTGGAAGAACTAAGCTACCAGTAGATGTGTTTTGGGTCTCTCCTGATGGGGTTCAAGCTGACAACTATTTACAGTATGTGCAAAGTTAAAGGCCCAGCTAACTCACTTGCATTATAACTGGCTCAAACCATGGCTGCCAAAAGAAATCTGGCCAACAAAGAAAGGTATGATAAAAAGGTGAAAGCACAGGAACTCCAGGAGGGAGATCGGGTATTGCTAAGAAATCTGGGACTGCATGGCAAGCACAAGATTGCTGACAGATGGCACCATCTCCCTCACATTGTAGTGGGCAAACTAGATGATCTGCCAGTGTACAAAGTAAGGCCTGAGAATAATTCAAAAGATGTAAAAACAATGCATAGAAATCATTTACTGCCCATTGGACAAATCTTAATTGAGTCTGAGCCCCTAGAAGATGCCCCTCTGGACCAGTGACTAGAGCTGCTGCTAAGAAAAGATCAAGAAAGTCTGCACCTACAGAAGCAAAGTTAAAGTGTTCCCCTCCACAAGTCCCAGTTGAGCATGACTGTCAGTCCATATCGGGAAGAAAGAGAGTGACTTTGAATACTATCCTTCTTACAGACTGAGTCAATTGTTTGAGGGCAATCCCCTAGTCAATACTGGAGACAAAGCTGGGCCTTCTGGACTGTCTAAGCCCCAGCTTCATCCCTGGAGCCAATGCTCCCAGAAAGTGAAGTGCAAAGCATCAGATCAGATGAAATGGAATCATTGTGCATGGTTGAACTGTTTGAGCTTTCAGGGAGGAAAATGATAAATTAGGGGCAGACTGGTGATACACGAACAAGAAGAGTATTTGAGTGCCCTGACAGTCCACTGCCAGTGTCCTCAAAGCTACGATGAGCCAAATGTTGTGGACTCAGAAACTGTAACTCCTGGAGCTGAAAGTGCCCCAGGTTCTAGCCTCTCTACCCCATGGAGACTCCCCTGACAAGTGAGGACAATGCTGAAAATGAGGCTCAGAGTGCAGAGACTATAACAGTTCCCCTAGAAAGACTGGTCGAGCTGTAAAGCCTGTGGTGCACCTCAGTTATGATTCACTTGGGAGGCCTGTGGACTTGCCTCTCAATGTTGTCCATAAAGGAGTGTATGTGTCCCGAGCTCATTGCCCAAACTGAGCATCAGTGCTAACTCCAAGTTACTTGTGTTGCCCTCTAAGTATGGTGCCCTTGCCCATCCAGCCCCAAGGTAACTGATAGGGAAGGCCCCTCTTCAGGTTTCATGTACAAGAGGTAATAACTTGAGTTATGGTACAATGTGTATGTAATACTGTGTAAAGAGTACGTACTGCAATGTTTCAGAAATGTGTTCTTGGTAAAATGATATATTGACTGATGATTACGTATGCGAGCCTAATGCAAATGTATATGGTTGCAGTTGAAACTTATGAAGTATTGCTTGGCGGACGTCAAGCTTTCCCAAACCAGGAAGGTGCCCCCCTGCAAATGGGGGTTCCCAAAAGACTTCAGGAGCTTGCTTGGAACTCCAAGCCTGAATGGTGTTTGGCATTTAAGCCATTTATCAGTGAGTGTTTTTAGAGCCTCTGGTACTGTCTCTTTAAGAGCTGTCTGCTTGCAGACATAATTAGTTGTATGGGGGACTGTGTGCTTCTCTGAGTACCACTCGAGCTGCTGCCAATTCACTTCATTTTTGCAGTCACTAGGAGTGCAAAGGGAACCTATCTGAAAGATGTAACTGTTTGCCAGAAATTATTTAGAGTAATAATGAAATTACAGTTTGTCTAACCTGCTTTCTTTGCAGTCAGAACTGTGTCTGCTAGTTCCCCATTCTAGTTTTGAACTGCTGAACTGGACCAATCAGTGTGGGGTAAGCTAGCTCTAAAATGATGCCTTGGACGAATCAGAACTTGGACTCATAATCTGAGCCAGCCACAAGAGGATTGTATGGGCAGTGACTCTGGGAGATGTAGTTTAGACTTCAGTGCCTTTTGGACCAACAGCAGCAGTCTATTGTGAGTGACAGCCAATCAGTCAAGAACTGGGAGGAACTCAAAGGAAGTGCCGGTTTGTCAGTTGGAGTTCAGTTGAGCTTTGGCAGTGAAGAAGGAAGGAGCCCTGTGCTTTTCAGTGTGCAGTTTTAGTCAAAAAGCGTGTGTAAGGCCCAGAGTTCCGGTCTGCAGCTTGTGTAACAGCTTGTTAGGACTGAATCCAGTCCTGTATGAAAAGAATCAAAAGGATCTCTGAAGTAGAAACCAGGCTCACCCTGTAGAAGACTGGAAGAATTGCTGAAAATTGCACTCGGTCTGTCAGGAACTGAATCTGCTGTGTGTTCTCCCGGGTATTGTGCAGTAATTGCGATCGGGATACAGATGCAGCCTGCCTGGTATAGTACTTTCTTTTATATGGATGTGTGAAGAGGTTTGTGTACCTCAAGTGAGCCCTGCTGACATTGAAGGACCCTATCTTATTTGGAGGTGTGAGTACTAATTCAGGGTTGCTCCCTGTTGAATTACCACATTAAATCCAAATGGAATTACTGTACTGCTGACTGTTTAATTCTCCTTTTCTCTGTGTGAAAAGGGCCCCTACCAGCTGCCACGGTTGGACAGCCACTAGGGCTTGGGTACCCAGGGACAGTAACTGATAGGGATAGGCCTGTGCACAGAGCCATGAATAGATTATTAGGAGTGATAAGCTAATTAACCTGATTTCCCCTGTCCTTGTTATATCCCCCAAATAAATCAGAGCTGCTTGTTTCAGCAAAGTTATACTGCCTGAGGTATTTGTCTATGTTAAAGTACTGTACTGTGATTGTTGCACTGTATCTCATTTCACAGGAGGTCCCAGTGCGGAACCAGACCTGGGGTGAAGTGTATACTGTGAAGGTAATTCTTGATATATTGTGTGGGCCACTGAGTGGGAAGAAGGGGGTTGCAGTGTCCCAGAGGGCTGTGACCAAGTTAGTTTAACTATTGCAAACCCTGACCTCTGGGTGGAGGCACCCGCCATTGGATCCAGGCCCTCAACCTGTTAGTGGCAAATCAGGCAGGGGTAGTAGCCCCTGGGATAGCGCCATCTAGGGGTTACAAAGGATGAACCGCACCAATAGTGGCGTGACTGGGTCCTTCTGAAGTTGCATTCCTGGTTGCGGGTTCACACTGCTGTAGCGTACAGCAGAGTGAATCTGCGCTGGACAGTCTTCCCCTCACAGTTTAAAAAAAAGAAAAAGGCAACAAACCAATGGGGGTGCCCAAGCCCCCTGTTGGCATCCCCCTCCCAGTTCATTTGCCCCCAATTTGTTGTGTGCAGATGGGGGTGCCCAGTCCTCGGCTCTTGTCTCTCCCCAACCTCGGTATGTGCCGATGGAGGTGCCCAATCCCCAGCTACAGCCCCTAAACACTCAGGTGACACTCTGGGAGCCACCCCAGCATGCCAGATGTCCTATAAAAAAAAAAGAAAATCTTCCCACAAGGTTTTTAAATTGTTTTAAAACCTGTAAAATATAAACGTTGAGTCGGTGGCCTCCAAACCGCATACCCTCTGCGCCCCACTACCCATCCCATACCTCCGGAGCCAGGCGGCAGCAGTCTTGATGGACTGGAACCGTCTGCATTCTTCAAACCGACCCGTGAACTGAAGAAATGCCGGTAAGCTGCATAATGGCATAAATAGGGTTTTTCAACTTTGGTGCATATTTCTGGCATTTTGGAGTTTTTCATCAAATTTGCAACAAAAGGCTTTTGAGCCCACCTCATGAACAGTGGCACTGTCGTTTAAGTTAGTGGTCCCCAAAGGTGATTTCACGGTCACTGCGTGGAATCACCTTCCGGAACAGTAGCAAATGACAGTGCCATGTTCATGAGGTGATTCTCAAAAGACGATGTTGCAAATTTGGTGAAAAAAAAATTACTGTTTTACAAGTGTGCGTTACTTCGTGTATTTTAATATTTCACTCCAGATTTTCAACATTGGCATTTTTTTACACCTGCTTATGAACAGTGCAGCTGTCATTTTTCACATCCTGGCTGAAATGTGTTTTTGCACTTCCGGCGCAGAATAGCACGGTCACTGTGGGAAATCAGTGTTCGAGACAGATTACGAAAATCACAGTGATACTGTTCATGAGCAGACGTCCCAAAATGCCTATGTTGAAAATTTGGTGATAGAAGTCCATAAAATGACTATTTTATGAGCGTGCATTGCGCAGTTTCCATGCACAACGTTGAGGATTTGTAATATTTTCACTCAAGAGTTTCAACATTGTCAGTTTTGCACACCTCCTTATGAACAGTACAGCTGTCATTGTTCACTTCCTGCCCGAAATGTGTTTTCGCACAACTGGTGCACAATGGCAGGGTCACTGTGGGGAGTTAACATTCAGGACAGAGTAAGAAAATCATAGTGACAGTGTTCATGAGTAGAGGTCACAAAATGCCTCTGTTGAAATTTTGGTGAAATTATTCCACTAAATGACTATTACGAGCGTGCGTTGTGCAGTTTCCACGTATGCTTGTATGTTCGAGCATTTTTAATATTTTCACTCCAGATGTTCAACACTGCTTTCTCTTCACACCTCCCTATGAATAGTACAGCTGTAGTTTTTCACATTCTGCCCAAACTGTGTTTTCACACATGTGGTGCAGAATGGCGCGGTTGCTGTGAGAAATCAACGTTCGGGGCAGATTAACAAAATCACAGTGCCACTATTCATGAGCAGAGGTCCCAGATACTTTCACGAGGTGGGGTCACAAAAGTCCATGTTGAAAATTTGTAGTGCAAATACCAACAAACACACGGGCGTTAGGGTTTCTAACCATAACATCCTCCCCCCAACCCAACCCATGGTGGGGCTCCAGTGCCCTCATCTTCTCTGAACCGCAGACACACCTGCACTCTTCAAAGCCAGATCATGAATTGAGGAAACAGGTATGCACTTCACAGTATTGCAATGAGAATGTGAACTTGGTGGCATAACTCGTTCTTTCTGCTGGGAACTGTAGTCCTACCAATCTGTGCGTACCAACATCAATTCCAAACGACGAACTTTGGCATTGACAAATGCTTGTTCATGGTAATGATGTAAAAAATGCCATGATGCACCACTGTGAAGTCGCTAGTGTGAATAGCAATTTTAATACAATAGAGGTAAGCTGATAAATCATGATATAAATCTGTGTATCTTCACTCCCGTGGAATAAACTACGATGGCTTGTCTACTATGTAGATAAATCACATTTATCCACATGGTAGACACGTCACTCGCCATTTATCTACACAATAGACACATCATCGCCACTCCACCCTCCACCCCCCACAGCCGGCACATCTTCCACAATCGGTCCACCATCCTGCATGCTGATCTCACAACAACCTCGCTCACCCCCGCAAGTGCTGTGGCACCTTTCTGAAATCTCAGATGTCTCTTGTATCCCCCATGAAAACGACACACAAAAAAATGCAAACTGCTGCTAACACACGGTGCACCCTCTGGCTCTTGCGAAGCGAGAAATGGAGCCGCCATGCTTTGAAAATGCTACGGCCCTCCCACATAAAATGTCAAACCTATCACAGATTGTTTTGAACCCTCAGGATACAACTAGCAGCTAATCACTGCAGCAAAGACAAATGCTGAAGAAAAAGGCCATTCACGAAAAAAAAAAACACACAACTACACCATCTTTTTAACAAAATAAATAAACTAGAAAAATAACAAAATCACTGGCCTATTGTATAAATCGAATATGTGATGGCTGGTTGTTGAATACACTGATTATCTGAACTCGTGGAGAGTGACCTTGAGAAGCATCACTCATGGCTCTGCTACGCTCTGCCGCTCATGAGGTTACCTGAGGTTACTCTCCACTCGTTCAGATAAGTAGTGTATTCAATGACTGGCCATCACGCATCCCCTGTTTTTAGAATATTCACATTACCTCCTCTTGCTACCCACCTGAGTTCTTCAGATAGTGCTCTTTGACCCTTTCACACAGCCAGCCACTTGCTGCTAACCCTGCACACCTGCTGCTGAAACAGCCCCTTCCCCAAAAGATACATTCATCACCAAGTTGCCTTGCCACTTATAGTAAACAGCACTTGCAGAAACATAGACACATAGAAATTTGCCAGCATAAGAAGGCTTTGAGTTATGTCAAGTCTACCCAATGCGCAGCCTGTGACCTTTGGTTACATGCTGCTTTATCCCCTCCCCAGACATTCGTACCCTCTCCTTAATTTTATCCTACCACTTATTGAAGCTGTTCACAGATTACATGTTTGCCACATCCTCCAGTAGCTTGTTCCACCCCTCCATCCCCCTTTCTGTGAAGTAATACATCCTGGCATCACTCCGGAACCTACCTCCAGCCAGTTTGCAGCTGTTTCTCCTCCTACTTTTTGTTGGCACTGATCCTAAATAGTTTACTGGGGGTCTACCTTTTTGATACCTTTAAGGTATCTAAACATCTCTGTCATCTGTTCATATAAGTGTCCCTGCTGTCCCTCAATTAATTGTGTTGCCCTCCTTTGCAGTGCCTCCATCTTTTTTGTGGTAAGGGTTCCGAACTGCATATAGTACTGTACCCCTGGTGCAGTTGCACCATCGACCTGTACAGGGTGCTATGAGCTCCTTTCTTCTACTTGTGAACCCCCTGCTTATGCAACTTGGCATCCTGCTTGTCTTCGCTACTGCTCTACTGCATTGCATAGAGGGATTCACGGGGCTGGTGATTACAATCCTCAGGTTCTCCTCCTTGGATACAGTGAGGGATACCCCCTCTAGCCTGTGTTCTGTCCCCAAGTTCTTTCTCTCCATATGCATAGCTTGGTACTTTTGGCATTAAACTTCAGTTGTCTAGTTCCGACCATTTGTTCAGCCTTTCTAGTTTCTCCCTTATGTCCCTGAACTCTTGTTCTATGTTCACCCTCCTGTAGAGCTTGGTGTTGTCTGCAAAAAAAAGCACAGTTTTCTCTTAATGCTGCCCTAGAAGTCATTTATGAATATGTTGAACAGCAGTGGTGGTAACCTGCTGATAGCCTCCCACAACTCTGAGTGTTCCCGTCCAACTACTGCCCTTTGGGTTCTTCTTGCTAACCAGTTTGCCACCCAGTAGACATTTGTCCCCCATACCTAGGTCATACAGCTTCTTGATCAGTCTTTTGTGGGGACCTGAGTCAATGGCCATGTTGAAATCCAGGTACAGTATATCTGCTGCCAGGTCCCTGTCTACCACCTTAGTGACCCAGTCGAAAACATTTATCCGGTTAATATGACCTGACCTCCTTGCCACAGACCTGAGCTCTCTGTCATCTTGAAGCCCATTTGCCTCAAGCAACTCCACCAGCATTTCCTTAAAGAGAAGCTTTCTAGTAGCTGCCTCCACAAACATATATGATCGGTTACCTGGCCCAGAGTTGCTATTTATAAATGATTCCTTTTAATTCTTCCATTTTATAAAGTTATAGCACTCATAATTTTGTCCCCATAGAACTTAGAAAAAAAATGGAGCCACTTCCCTAATCGGTAGACACGCCCCCACACCGGGACACACAGCCCCGTTTTGTGATGTCAGAAAGCTATATCGCATTCTCTCCCTGTGGCTTGGAACAGGATTCAAACAGTACTCAAGCTCACCGGCTTGGTCACTATTAGTTTTTTCAAGACGCTCACCTCAAGATTCTTCATGGAGAACCAGCTCGGTGGCGCTGAGGGTTGAGGCACTGGACGATACACCTCATGCTGCACCGGTGACCTGGGTTCGGGAACGAGCCCAGACTGCCGTGGGTCGGCAGGGGCAAGAGAGGATTGAGCGTCCGGAGGACTGCTTTCCTGTCTCAGGGAGGGATCCAGGGGTAGCCCGATGCAGCAGCGTGAGACCGGTGGCACTGCAATGCTCAGGCTCCACAGTGTAGGGAAGACGCTGGCATGTCTTCGGTCTGACATGGGTGGAGCACCCATGTCGTGGGCTGGGTGGCATTGCACGCCCAATGTTGAGGGTGTAAACATCCAGAAATGCCCTCTGGCTCGGATAGGTGATGGCCTGCCAGTGCCACCACCACATGCCCAACGCTGGTTCCCAGTCACTGCCCCCTGCGGTTTCCCCGGGTTGCCTCCCCCCGACCTGGGGAACCGTGATGAAATTGAAGATGTAGGGGAACACAGCTGGTGGTAGAGCGAGTCGGTGAGTGCAGTGGTCTGAGAGAGTTACGAGTCGGAGGGCCAGAAAAATAGTTGTTAAAAAAAAAAAAAAACATTCTTCATGGATCCTTCAAATGCCCGAGGGCTTAGCTCTCTGAATCCCTCTTCATCTCCCCCCGTCCTTTTCCTCTAACCTTCCCCTCTGGCCCTATCTCATGTGTTATCTTGTCGCTGCCTAAGTCCCCAACCTTCTCCTGTAGTACTCCCCTCCCTATTAACTGACTGGTTCATGTCCTTACTCACTCCTGTCCTTTCCCCTCCCTCTGCTGCATTCCTTGCCTTCTCTACATCCTGCTGCAGATTGCCACATCATGTAATTTGCCCCATTATTGCACTATCTTGTTGCCAGGACCTGTTTTTACTGTGATAGTATGTTGTGATGTACTACACCCATTGTCTTATGCATCCTACTGCAGATTGTCGTGTTGTTGCATTATGTAAATTGCCTCATTGCTGCTCTATCTTATTGCCAGGACCTGTTTTTACTGTGATTGTACGTTGTGATGTATGGAATCCATTATCTTATTCAAAGTATGTTCCTTTTATTTTGTAAATCTGTTGTTGTACACCTGTCTTGTACTAGGATCTCCTTGTGAATGAGCTTGCTCAATTGAGTTTTCCTACAATAAACTTGAACTTGAAAAGTTCCCCAAAACAAACATTAGGCAGTCTGAAAGGAAAAAAGATATTAGGTTGCATTTTATCTCCTTAAGGAAATTGCTTCTTATCCTCCTTCTTCTCTGCTTAGGCAATGTTGAGTTAAATCCAGGTCCTCCTACATTGATACCCTCACCACTGGAATTTGCAGATGCTTCTGGTTTAAAAATTATGATGGTCAATATACTGAGCCTAATCAAAAAAATGATCGCAGTTACAAGCCTGGGCTGCACATACTGATCCTGATATCATCATTGTCACCGAATCCTGGCTTAACAAAAATATAACCGACCAGCAAATTAACATAGTGGATTTCGTTCCTTTTAGGGCAGACAGGGGTTCAAGAGGGGGCGGAGTAGTGGTCTATGCCAAATCAAAATACATGATTAGTAACATTATTACCATTTCTAAGCCTAAGGAATTTGAAATTGTCTCATTAAAGCTTCATCTCCCCTCCTCTGACAATATTACCATCATAGGTGGATATAGGCCACCTACTGCCGGGCACTGACATCCTTAGTGCCCTCAAAACCTTAATCACTAAAGATAACACAGAAACACTAATCCTTGGTGATTTTAATATGGATTGGCTATCATCTAAATCCTCCGACCTAAAGTCTCTTTGCGATGACCTCGGATTATCCCAACTTATCAGCGAACCGACTAGGATTAATGCCCAAAATGCAGCCAACAGTTCACTGTTAGATGTTATCCTAACTACCCATCCACATAAAATCCTACAAACAGCAGTGTTTCATAATGATATGAGTGATCATAACATTGTTGTCTGCACTAGGTCGCAACCCAAAGTTATCCTTCCCCCTAAATTCATAACCAAAAGGTCATTCCGTAAGTTCAATATTAACAGTTACTTGACCGATCTAAGCAACATCAGATGGCAAGACCTTTTTCTTGCCAAATCAGTAGACAAGGCTGTTAATGTCCTTAACTGCAATATGACCACCCTAGTTAATAGTCAGGCTCCTAATATTAAGGTTCGGACGCACAAAAATTCTCACCCCTGGTTCACATCGGAACTTAAAGCTGCACTGTCTAACCGAGACAAACTATGGGCACAGGCAAGGCATTGTAAGAGTCCCATAGATTGGCAGGCCTTCAGAGCAGCCAGGAACACATGTGTCAAATGCATTCGTGAAACTAAATCTAGTTACTATGTCTCTACCCTAGAGCAGGCTAAAGGGAATTCCTATAAAATTTGGAAGACACTCAAGTCTATTGAGTGTCGTTCAACTGCACCATCTGTTCCAGCAAAGATCCTCATTAACGGTACATCTATTGAAAGTTCACATCAAATACTAGAAGAACTTAATTCTCACTTCATAGCCGCCAGCCTAGCATTTGATACTTCCCCACATGCCTCCCAAATTAGGAATATTGATAGCACGTATTCAGCACCGAACATGCCAGCCTGCTCATTCCAGTTGCTCCCTCTTAGCTATAAAGAAGTAGAAGAGTCACTTATTAACCTGGATATCAAAAAAAGTGCAGGAGAGGATAATATAGATCCATTATTTCTAAAACTTGGATACCCCTATCTTACCGCCCCAATACTTCATATATTCAGTCTCTCTATCTCAACCGTCACAGTTCCTTCGTGTTGGAAATCCGCCCATATTCTCTCCCTATTTAAGTCAGGAGACCCATGTGATCTCAATAATCATAGAAGACCTATTTCAATACCACCTATCCTCGCAAAAGCATTTGAAAAACTGATCTACGCCCAATTGAAAAACCATATAGCAACGCAACATATTCTTAACCCTCTTCAATCTGGCTTTCACCCAAACCATAGTACCATTACAGCTCTAGCCAAAGTTACTAACAATTGGGTATCTGCAATGGACTCTAAGAAAACTACTGGTGTGGTTTTCTTGGATCTAAGTAAAGCATTTGATACAGTAGATCATAACTTACTAGTTCTCAGCCTTACCAATCTTGGCTTTACTCCATCTACTACCCAATGGTTCAAAAACTACCTATCGGGCAGGACCCAGAAAGTCAAATCAGGAAATTCGTTCTCTTCCTCTTCGCCTACTGTCAGGGGAGTCCCACAGGGATCTATTCTAGGTCTTGTCCTCTTCTCCTTATATATAAACAACCTCGACCATCAGATTACAAAGTCCCAGTTGCACTTCTTTGCTGATGACACTGTCCTGTATACCTCTGGGCCATCGCTAGAAGCAACTAGGGACATTCTTCAAGCCGACTTTTCGCAATTAGAAAAAAAACTTAATCAATGCAAAGTTACTCCTTATTGCCAAAAAAACAAAAGCTATGATCCTACGCCCATGCTCCTCGCACGCTAGTGCCCCTGCTTTGGCCAATGATTTTATAAATACTACCCTAGGTGAGCAGCTGGAAATAGTTTCAAAGTTCAAATATCTCGGTTTCTGGTTAGATAACAGGTTTTCTTTTAATGATCATATTGATGACTTGGCTAAAAGGCTCAAAATCAGGTTAGGTTTCTTCTTCCTCAATAGATCTTTCTTTCCTGCTGAAATTAGAACTAGATTGGTACAGGCCACTTTCCTCCCCCTCCTTGATTATGGCGATGTAATCTATAATTCCTCAGCTTCTACTAATCTCCAGAAACTAGATGTTCTCTACCACCTCCTACGATTCATAACAAACTCCTCCTCTAACTCATCATTGTGATCTATATGCCTTAGTTAGTTGGCCTCGCTCTCTGTTAGATGGACAGTCCATGCAGTACATGGACTTTAAAACTTCTTCAGAACAAACTACTGCAATACCTATCCTCCTTAATACATATAGCGCGCAGTGTCTATTCACTTAGGAAGTCCGAGTTTCTCCTACTTGACGTACCTAGGACCTGCACCTCCTTTGAGAAACGTGCTATTTCATGCTCACTGCCAACTATTTGGAATCGACTACAATCATTTTTGAAATTAGCCAGTATTGTCCCTGTTAACTTCTTTAAAAGGATAGCTGTAGCTGAACTAAAAGACACCTGCAACTGTCTTTAATGAATTGCCTTCACTAGGACACAAACTAGTGATTCCACGATATCCCAGGTTCCATTCCTACACGTCCTTAAAACTCTGTTTCGCACCACTATCAGTGCCTTAGGTGGCATCTTTGTTCAGTTGTTATGGAATTACTGTTATTTTCCAATGTATGTAATATATTGCCTTTACAAACAGTACAAATTTCTCTTCATGAACCGAGAGCATCCCGGGAGCTCTTTATCATTTTGCCCACTGCGTAGTATGTTGTAAGCTCTTATCATTATGAATTCTGTTTCTTATGATGTAAGCACTTAACTATTTGTATGTAAGTCAGTCGCAGGACTTCATTGTGAATGTATGTATGTCTCAGGACCTCCTTGTGAATGAGCTTGCTCAACGGAGCTTTCCTGCAATAAACTTGAACTTGAACTTGAAGCGAAGGCTGTGTGTGCGCGCCCCATTGACTTGAATGGGGGTGATTTTCTTAAACATTTCATTACTATTTAGCATTGCAATTTTAGTAAATCAAAGTGACCGCTCGACTAACAAGGAACCCTGTTGGTTGATCAGTCACTTTGATTTACTCATCACTGTCTAAATAATAAAATATTTAAAGAAAATCGCCATTACAATCAGTCAGTGGCTGCATGTGCTGCCGTGGGGGCATGTCTACTGATTACGGAAGTGGTTCCATTTTATTCTGAGTTCTATGGGGACAAAATTACGAGTGCTATAACTTAAAAAATGGAAGAATTAAAAGGAATCATTTATATACAGCAACTCTGGGCCAGCTAACCGAGTATAAATGTTTGTGGAGGCGGTGACTCGATTACTATGGAGCTGCTCTTTAAAGATCATGTACCACACTCCGCATTGTCCTTCAAACTTCATAAACCATTAAAAAATACCTTTCTCAGTTGTGTTCTGTCATTTCTTTGTAATATCTCTAAATGTATTGTTTTTCATTGTGATCCATATTGTTGCCCCATTGGGTTACGCTATCCTTGATCTGTACACACACTGTACCACGCAGTACTGAAGGTGTAAGTGTAGCACTATGACATCATTTGGTGTGCAAGCAGGATTGTAGGGTGGCTTGACAGTGCTGTTAACTACTTTATCTGTCTTAGGAAATGAAGCCATTCAGAAAACCCATGCCAGCAGTCTAGCGCCAAGCCCCACCCTCACTCCATCCTACTTTATACAGTATTCCTGTTAGATTACAAGTAAAACTCACATAAAATGGAGGATTATATAGCCCCTGTTTGGTGCTCTGTGGACTGTCTCTGTTCGCTCATGCTCTGAGGACGTGTCTCTAGCCGATGACTCGGACCAGCCTGACGACTCATACATAGACTCATTATGTATATTTTGAGCACTGTCAGGTAAATAGCTGTTCAGACAGAATGCTGAATCCTGAACCTGACAAAGTGATCCGTTAGTGGAAATGAGCACTACAACTCTTGAAATCAGCAGCGGAAATATTGGAGCCATGGCTCTGCTCAGGCGCAACAAGTAATTACCACACAGGCCTAGGGACAAACCATTCTAAAGCTGTCCAACTTAATCTCCTGCTTTATTCGACACCTTTTTTGCAAGGAGGTATTTTGGGCCAGGTTGGCTTGTGCTGCTCTTGACAAGGTGGTTGGGTTTGGTATAATTTTGCGATGCAAGGATTCGGGTCACAGAGGAGGATGGTATTGGGGTGTGAGTATGTTTTCATGTGTTTTGTTTGAGATATTTTGTCATGTTCCATGTTTGTAATATGGTCAACATTTTTAATAAAGCATATTCAATTAAAAAAAATTGAAGTCTTTTGATGGGGAAAGGTGGGTTGATTGGGAAGTGTGGAGATCCTTTCATGGGCTGATGAGTTTTCATTTCTTGGTTCCTACAAAACCACCAGCACTCGAGCAATCGAGTTACTTCAGTGCAAATGTGACCGTGTAAACAGGGCTTTAGTTGCCGGTATGTGGTGATCTTGGTCTTCGGCTGCAAGTAAGACTTAATACCTGCCCATCTGGCACATCATTTGTTGTGCTGTTTTGTAGTAGATTTCTTATCTACTGGTTTACAGCTTGTAGATTTACATTTAAAAAAAATCTTGCAAGAGTGACTAACTGCTGCATCATTCTGGTATCTTCCCTTGAAAGGACTGGTGGTAAACTGTGATTAGCTACTTCAGTTTCACATTCCTGTTTACTCTGACCTTTTCTTGCTCTTACTGCTTATGGCACCTCTTATTTGGGATATTCTTTCAAGGGTTTCTTACAGGGGATTCTCAGTCTGGCAGACTTTGTTTGAAAGGGTTGAACCCTTGTGACCTCTGTTCAGAGCATTACAGGAACAGCATGCATTATGCTTTCCAGCCAGACAGTTTACATACTGACAAATATTGGCAGTATGCTGTGCTCTGACTTTAACATTCTTGTCGATACTGACAGTGGAGAAGCAGACTGACATTTTACAGTTAATTTTTCACCATTTCTGGTTCTGCTTTTCTTCAGGAAATGACAGTACGTGATCACTTCTGCCACTACAGTTAGGTCACTATAGCAAGATATTTTCAAACGAAGTCGAATTACCAAAGGAGTCATCAGGCAGTAGCTAACTGCCCTATTCCTTTCTTGCCACAAGTGGTGGTGGACCTTTGGGTACTCAGTTCAGGGTTTGACCTTGTGAAATAGCAAACTAATATGTACTTTGGAATTCAGGACTATCTTAGGAGAAATGAGGTTAGCCCTCCTACATGTCCACGCCTGGCTACAATTCACCTCTCTCTAATCCTGTACCTGTGACCAGTAGCAAGGAGAATTAGTTGGACTGGGATAGGCTAACCTGGTGTGGCAGCAGTATGTCTTATTTGGGAGACCAGCGCTCATTATTGAGACCCAGAATCACACAGCATGATGCGCTGGAAGTGGAGTGTGCCATCTCCAACTGGCCAATCTGCTGGCTACTACCTTAAAGACTTGTTACAACCAAATAAACCATTCTGATGGGTCTGTGTGGTGCACTGATAAAATAAGCAGTTTAGGACAAAAGAAAATCAGGCACACAAAACCTTAGTGGGGATATATCTGTGGTTCCCAGGTTGCTGAGAGGGAGGGAGGGAGGGGGAGGCCACCAACTTCCTTAAATGAAGGAGGTAATTAATAGACTACACTGAATTGAATTATTAATTTTTGGGCTGTGTAAATAAGTAGTCTTGATTCTCTGTTTTTGGGGTTGACTTTTCTTAGTTTAACTTTTATTTGCCAGGGAGGAACTCTAGCTGGGAAATATTTGCAGTCATTTGTGACTGGACCTGTTACTTAACCTCTGTGAAATAGGTGGGAAGGAAGGCACTCTCCGGGTGGAGGGTCGGAGTTATAGTTGATTGTTTCTGGAGGGCACAGGTTCACAGGAAGGAGGTTGCTTGTCTCCATGCTGACCTGGCAAGGATTCGGGAAACCTGTTTCCCCACCCAAGCCACTGCCACTACCTCAGAGGCTGCCAAGAAAGAGGAGTGGTTGGACCACAGTGGGCTCAAGGAGGGTGAGGGTGGTGGAAGAGAGGCACATCCCTCCAGTTGTGCCTCTCCACAATTCATTCGCCACTCTGGCAGAGCATGGTTCCTCTATGGCGGCACCTGTAGAGGAGACCTAGGAGGATGCTGGAAACCTCCACAATGGAGACCCACAGGAGGGTGGCACAAGACCCCACAAGGGAAGGAAACAACTCCTGGTGGTGGACTCAGTTGTTAGGGGGGTAGAACTGGGGGAGGGAGGGGAAAGGGAGGTAAGGTGCCTGCCCGGCGCCATGGCTTGGAGGGACAGGAAACAAATCTTCAGGCTCGTGGAAGCAGCTGCAAGGGGCAGTGAGTTGGATGTCATTATCCACCTAGGGACAAATGACCTGGCTGAGAATGGGATCAGAGCAGTGCAACAGGAGTTTGTGGATCAGGGGAGGGGCCTTAGACAAGTAGCACACATGGTAACTTTCTCGGAAGTGCTACCTGTCTATGGAATGGATGAAGCTAGGTTACTCCGCACCATGGGATTCAATGACTGGTTGAAAAACTGGTGCAGAGCTCAGGGATTGGCTTCATTGGGGACTGGGGCTCCACCTGGAGGGATGCAGGCCTATACTGGCACGATGGTCTACATCTGTCCAGAAAGGGAACCAGGATCCTAGGTGATAGGTTTAAATGCTTCATTGGCAAGCATTTTAAACTAGCCAAGGGGGAGGCACTGAAAAGGAGAAGGGAAATCCTAGCCCCCCCCCCAAAAAATCAGGGTAGTTAGTGAGGTAAACACCAAGATAGAGCATTCGCTAGGGAGAAGGGCAGGGGTAAATGGAGAAAAAGACAAAGACAGTAAGGACAGGGGTGGGGCAAAAAGAATTGTCCATAAAAAAAAAAAATGGAGGGTAATGAGTACCAATGCCCATAATCTAGGTAAAAAGTTCCCTGAAATAGTGGCCTTGATGGAAGAGGGATGCCTGGATATCATGGCAGTCACAGAAACATGGTACACAGAGAACCATGACTGGGGATGTCAGTATACCAGGGTACACAATCTACAGGAGGGACAGAGAGGGTAGAAGAGGAGGAGCCGTAGCCTCTATGTAAGGGAAGGGATCAAAGCAACAGAACTAAAGGGTAAACAGGGAGGAGAGGAGACACTGTGGGTCACCTTGGGGACTGGAAATGGCACCACAATCCACACATGGGTTGTATACAGACCCCTGTCTCAGGGGGAGGAAATGGACAAGGAAATTTATTTCGTTTTTGTTTACCAGGTAAGGTGTTGTAGCCACAAAATATGACTATTTTCAGACACAGCCCTGGAGGTTACAATACAAAATTGGCAGACAAAACAAATAACAGGTATAGTTCAGAGGTAGTCCGCCATACAAGGAAAAATCTACACGATATTCTGTGACGTAAACAGTATTACTAATTGGACAGAGACAATGGCAGACAAATGCACAATAATACCAAACATAATAAGCATACAATCATAGTGCAGTAGAGTTTTAACACATAATCCATGGTAAGTGCTACATATAACAGTAACAAGGGATCAGAGCAAAAGTGAGACATTTTGAGAGCTGAGGAAGGGGATGTCAAGTACCCTATGGGGGTTTAAAACAGGAACATAGGGCATACTTGATGAAGAGACTGTGATGCATCTTTTTAAAAGCAATATGACTAGGTGCAGAGCGAACATCAAGAGGTAGGGAATTCCAATATTTTGGGACCAGGCAGGAGAAAGCTGAGGTTCCTTTTTAGGTTCTGCACCTAGGGGTGTATAGTAGAGAGAGTCCAGTAGAGCGGAGGCCATAGGTGGGGGACAGAGGCACCAGCATGCCTGCAAGAGAGGTAGGTAGATTAGTTCTAATGATATTGTCCAGCAGAGTACGAAGGGCAAGGAGTCGATTAGCAGATGGAGAAGGCCATCTAAGGTCTGCATATAGCAAGGAATGGTGCTTCAAACGTGGGAAAGCCGAGGCATAACGACAGATACTATTGTACATTGTATCTCACTTACTTAGGGTGGTTTTCAAAGCATTTATGTAGGTGACAGCACCATACGCAAGGGATGGAAGTAGGATACCCCTAGAAATAGCCAGTCTAGCTAAGGGGGTAAGCATCCGACTAGTCCTGTAAGCTATTCCGAGTTTGGAGTTTACTGACTTGCAGGTGTCGATGATGTGTTGCTCAAAGTTCAGAGTTTCATCAAGCAGACACCTAAATACTTGAATGAGGTTACTTTCGTAAAGGAGGAGCCATTTGCACAGGAGATGTTGAAAAGGTTGCGGTTTGTTCTAAGTTTGGTTGCAGAGCCGAAGAGCATGCCCTGAGTTTTACTCATGTTTAGGATGAGCCTTTTGTTGTGGATCCATTCTTGCATTATGAAAAATGCAGATGTTAGTCGACTATTTATTTCTTCTATGTTTGCAGAGGAGGTGTAGAGCTGCAGATCATCTGCATAGAAATGAAATACATAGAAATGATAGAAAGCTTCCTTAGAATGGCAGAAAAAGGGGAGATATTGTTGATGGGGGACCTGAATATGCCAGATGTTAACTGGAGCACCTTTGCTGCAGGCACATCCAAGAGCAGGGTCATTCTTGATGCCCTACAGGGGGCATTCCTCAGACAGCTAGTATTGGAACCCACTGGAGGGAGCAATCATAGACCTGGTACTCTCAAATGGGGATGGAGAAAGAATCTCAGATTTAGAAGTGGGTAGCCATCTGGGAACAAGTGACCACCAAACAGTGTGGTTCACGATAAACACAGCCATACAATCAAGCCATACAAAAAGCAAGAGTACTGGACTTTAGGAGGGCTGACTTTGGGAAATGAGAGAGTGCCTCAGAAAAGCACTAGCAAACAGGCAAGAAGGAGGGGTGGAGGAACAATGGGGAGTAATCAAAACAGCCATCACAGAGGCAACAAGCCTTTGTGTAAAGCAAATCAATAAACACAACGAAGGAAAAAACGCTATGGTTCTCAAAAGAGGTGGCAGGGAAGGTTAAGGAGAAAAGGATAGCATTCAGGAAATATAAGGAAACACAGAAGGAGCAGGACAGAGAACTTTATCAGTTAAAGCAGAAAGAGGCTGGGAAGGCCATCAGAATAGCAAAGGCCCAAGCCAAGGAAAGGATAGCCAATTCTGTTAAGAAGGGGGATAAGACCTTTTATAGGTACATTAGGGAGCGAAGAAAGACCAAAGGAGGGTTACTGAGGCTTAATAAAGGGGAGGGAATGTGGGTAGAGGGTGACAGTGAAAAAGCAGGGATACTGAACGAATATTTCTGCTAAGTATTCACAAAGGAAGAGGAGGGGAGGTACCTAAACCAAATAAAAGAAACACTCTGAAGACGGGGGTCGATACCAGTCCATTTATAGAAGGAAAGGGTTCTGAAAGAACTAATAAAATTGAAGGTGGACAAAGCAATGGGGCCTGATGGGATTCACCCAAGAATTCTAAAAGAACTAAGGGTAGAACTAGTGACACCGCTGACTGCTCTTTTTAACAAATCATGGGAGGATGGAGTGGTACCCGAGGACTGGAGGAGGGCAGATGTGATTCCTCTTCACAAAAGTGGGAGCAAGATAGAGGCAGGAAACTACAAACCAGTTAGTTTGACCTCAGTGGTAGGGAAAATGATGGAATCACTTCTGAAGGAAAGAATTGTTGAGTACCTAGAGGCCAGGCCAGGATCCAAGGCAGCATGGATTCACGATGGGAAGGTCATGTCAGATGAATCTAATAGATTTCTTTGACTGGGTGACCAAAGTAGTAGACCAGGAGGCTGGACATGGTCTACCTAGATTTTAGCAAGGCATTTGATACAGTCCCACACAAAAGATTAATACACAAGTTAACCAGCCTTGGAGTGGGTCCCAAGGTGGTAGCCTGGATAAAAAATTGGCTACACAACAGGACGCAAAGGGTAGTAGTAAATGGCGTACACAGTGAAGAAAGGAGGGTTACTAGCGGGGTACCGCAGGGTTCAGTACTGGGACCGGTCCTTTTTAATGTCTTTATAAGTGACATTGCAGAGGAACTAGAAGGAAAAGTATGTCTCTTTGCAGACGACACAAAGATCTACAACAGGGTTGATACACAGGATGGAGTGGAAAGGATGAGAAGGGATTTGGCAGGGTTGGAGGAATGGTCAAATGTATGGCAGCTCAGATTCAGTGCAAAAGTGCAAGGTAATGCACATGGGAAACAAAACCAGGGAAGCATACACAATGGAGGGTGAGATACTGACAACAGTAAAATGGAAAGGGACCTGGGGGTAATTATATCAGATGACCTAAAGGTGGGCAAGCAATGTGAGAAGGCAGTAAGGAAGGCTGGGGGGATACTGGGATGCATAGGGAGAGGCATCAATAGTAGAAAACAGGATGTTGTTATCCCTCTGTACAGACAGTTGGTGAGACCCCATCTGAGTACTGTGTGCAGTTCTGGAGACCTCATCTCGCAAAGACATAGACAGAGTGGAGGCTGTCCAGAGGAGGGCAACAAAATGGTGCAAGGTCTGCACCAGAAGACATACTAAGAAATACTAAAGGAGCTTAATATGTATACCCTTGAGGAAAGAAGGGAGAGGGACATGATAGAAACTTTCAAGTACCTCAAGGGAATCAACAAAGTCCAAGAGGGTAGCATCTTTCAGAAAAACAGATGTGCAAGAACAAGGTGGCACAATTTGAAGATAGAGGGGGGACGGCTCAGAGGTAATGTGAGAAAGTATTTTTTCACAGAGAGGGTTGTGAATGCATGGAACAGCCTCCCTGAGGAGGTCGTGAAGTCAAGAACAGTGGAGGAATTCAAGAATGCATGGGACAGACATAAGGCAGTCCTAGTGGGGGGTAGGAGGAAGTAAGCTGTTGGTTAACTAGGATCTGCAGCTTATCTGTTAGGTAGGAAAATGGGCAGACTAGGTGGTCCAAGCGGTCCTTATCTGCGGTCAAGTTCTATGTTTCTATGTCAAACCATACAAAAGTGAAGGTACTGGGCTTCAGGAGGGCTGATTTTGTCAAAATGGGAGAGTGCCTCAGAAAAGCACTAGCAAATAGGCAAGAAGGTGGGGTGGAGCAACAATGGGAAAACATCAAAACTGCCATCACAGAGGCAACAAGCCTTTGTGTAAAGCAAATAAACAAATCAAAACGAAAGAAAAAAACACTATGGTTCTCAAAAGAAGTAGCGGGGAAGGTTAGGGAGAAAAAGATAGCATTCAGGAAGTATATAGAAACACAGAAGGAGCAGGACAGAGAATTGTACCAGTTAAAGCAGAAGGAACCAGGGAAGTCAGTCAGAATAACAAAGGCCCAAACCGAGGAAAAGATAGCCAACTCAGTTAAGAAGTTAAGAAGGGGGATAAAACCTTTTATGGGTACATTAAGGAGCAAAGAAAGACTAAGGCAGGGTTACTGAGGCTGAATAAAGAGGAGGGTGGTTGGGCAGACAGTGACAGTGAAAAAGCAGGGATACTGGACGAATACTTCTGCTCAGTATTCACAATGGAAGAGCAGGAAAGAATTGTTGAGCACCTAGAGGCCAGTGGGGCACAGGACCCAAGGCAGCATGGATTCACAGCAGGAAGGTCATGTCAGACAAATCTAATTGATTTCTTTGACTGGGTGACCAAAGTAGTAGATAAGGGAGGGGCTGTGGACATGGCCTACCTAGACTTTAGCAGGCATTTGACACAGTCCCGCACAAAAGATTAATAAACAAATTAGCCAGCCTGGGAGTTGGTCCCAGGGTGGTAGCCTGGTAAAACATTGGTTGGACAACAGGACACAGAGGGTAATAGTAAATGGAGTCACATTTAAGAAAGGGGTTACTAGTGGGGTACTGCAGGGTTCAGTACTGGGGCCAGTCCTTTTTAATGTCTTTATAAGTGACATTGCAGAGGGACTGGAAGGAAAAGTATGTCTCTTTGCAGATGACACAAAGATTTGCAACAGGGTTGATACGCAAGGTGGGGTGGAAAGGATGAAATGGGACTTGGCAAGGTTGGAGGAATGGTCAAATGTATGGCAGCTGAGATTCAATGCAAAGAAGTGTAAGGTAGTGCACCTGGAAGGCAAAAACCCAGGGGAAGATTACACAATGGGGGGTGAAATACTGACAACAACAAAAATAGAAAGGGACCTGGGGGTAGTCATATCAGATGACCTAAAGGTAGGCAAGCAATGTGAGAAGGCAGTAAGGAGGGCTGGGGGATACTGGAATGCATAGGGAGAGGCATCACCAGTAGAAAACAAGAAGCTGTTGTCCCTCTGTAAGACCACATCTGGAGTACTGTGTATAGTTCTGGAGACCCCTTCTCTGCAAAGACATAGACAAGGTGGAGGCTGTCCAGAGGAGGGCAACCAAAATGGTGCAGGGTCTGCACCAGAAGACATGTGAAGAATGACTAAAGGAGCTTAAGATGCATAGCCTTGAGGAAAGGAGGGAGAGGGGGGACATGATGGAAACTTTCAAATACCTCAAGGGAATCAACAAAGTCCAAGAGGGTAGCATCTTTCAGAAAAAGAGATGTGCAGGAACAAGGGGGCACAATTTGAAGTTAGAGGGGGGATGGCTCAGAGGTAATATGAGGAAGTATTTCTTCACAGAGAAGGTTGTAGATGCATGGAACAGCCTTTCTGAGGAGGTCGTAGAGTCAAAAACTGTGGGAATTCAAGAATGCATAGGACAGACATAAGGCAATTCTAGTGGGGGTAGGATGAAGTAGGCTGTTGATTAACTAGGATCTGCAGCTTATCCGTTAGGTAGGGAAATGGGCAGACTAGGTGGGCCAAGCGGTCCTTATCTGCCATCAGATTTTATGTTTCTGTATATACCAGTAGATACACCAGTATCAGCCCAAGATAACATTTTAACTCCTAGGCTGCCAACAGAATTAGAACGTATAGAAATTTTGGAGTGCTATATCAGTGTGCGGCACAGCAAGGGTTAAAAGTTCATTTTAATTATCATTTTAGAACATAGTAGAACTATAAAAAAAGCACACATATAAGGAGCACACAGTGAAAGGCAAGATTAAAGTGCCAAATTGGTAGCAACCTAAAGTATTACACAGAGGGGGCACTTCATCAGAGGTATGCTTGCTGTGCTCCACTAAGGAGCTTTTACTCTCAACACCATGGTCATGTTTCAGATTATCTGGAGAGAGGGTTTTCTCAGCAGTGGCCCCTTCCACCTGGGGCTCCTTGCCATACCATCTAAGGAGTTCACCCTCGGTCGAGGTGCTTAAAATGGGGCTAAAATGTTATCTTTTTACATTAGCCTTTGGTACTGATGACTGCTAGTAGAATTTATACCTCAGCTGTTTCATACTGTTTCTAATCTATTTATTTGTTTCATTATATTATATTATTTATTTTTTTTTTGTGACGTGCCCTGAGTCATAGGGATAGGGGCTATATAAATGAAAATGCCTTGTCTTGCCCTGTTGGCCAATCACGGAGCGCCATTTGTGTTGACTGTGAAGGCAGCCCCTTGCCTGTTCTCTGAGCCAAAAGGAGGATGTAGTGCCCCAATTGTCTGGGTTAGAGACAAACAAGGGAGGCAAAGGGGATAATGCATACAGATGCCATGGGATCTTAAACATCCCTCTCCACCTGCAATTTACCTGTGGTTACCCAGGTGGAAATGCTGTGGTGAAGCCTGGCTTCAGCCGTCTCCAGAGAAGGAGAGCATCCTCTGGGATGCTTAATTCTTCTCCTGTCACTGATCCTCTTGATGATCCATGCTCTGGGCAGGAACCCGGATTGCCAGCATCGTGAGTGGTAGTCCTGGCACTGCACTGACATGCTGGCCTGTTGAACTTGCATCCACATGGTCCGGAGACGACATAGCCCTGCTAATCAGATTATATCCTGTACCATTAATCCTTAAAGCCTTCCCCTGCAATCACCAAGCCCCAACACCACAAGCAACCCCCCACAGCTTGCCCCCCCCCCCGGCAGGGTCTTTAGGTTGGACTCCCAGGCACAATCCAGTGTGGCAGACTTCAGGGAGCAGGCTCGAGTATCACAGCAGCCACCTTGATAACATAAAGGAATCTTCCCACAACCCTCTGGTCTGTCGTGCATGCGGTGGGCCCAGGTAGAGGTACAAGCTCCTCGTCCCTCCATAGAGGGTTGCTGCTGGAGTAGAATGCAGTGCCACCCGTACCCAGGAAGCACTTAGCCCAGCTGTGGCTGTCCACATTTTGTGCTCTTGCGTATGCTCCCAAACTCAAGTCATCTCCATGGTGGTGCAGCACACGAACATTGGGCCACTGTGTAGCCTGGATAATCAGTTTTTTATAACTACCCTGCACATGTAGACACAGTTCATTCTAATAATGTTTTTTTTTTTTTTTTTTTTTAAGTGATTTACTCTGGAGTTGAAACACTTTAATCCAGAAGTAGAAATAACAGGTTATAATGCTGATGTAGCTAGTAACAGAACTGACCTTCACATGTGGTTGTTTAGTACTGCAGAGCTGGTCTTGGTGTATCCAGTACCTGCTGCGGTAACTACGTATACTGCTATTAATAGCTGTATTCATGAAAGAAGTAGTACAGTATTTATAGAACCCTCCTGTATTAGATTCCCACAGCGGGGAGCTCTAATGAGTTAAAAGCGTGCAGGGAATTTGCTCTTCTTTCAGCTAAGAATCCTTTGAGAAATTAGGAGCAGAATTTAAGCCTGAGTGGAGTCCAAAATACAATTAACGCTGATGGGAGGAACATTAGGGACTTGCTGTAACTGTGCAATATGATGCTGCTCTGAGGTATAGTTGATGCTGAGAGCTGGGTGCTCAAGGAATGGGTGCTGATATATAGAAATCCCGGTAGTCTGTAGCACCAAAGATCACCTTGACTCTGCAGACAGGGGTTTTTGTCCACCAGCAGCTTTATGGTCAAAAGGAATCAGTCCATCCTCTTTTGTGTTACAGTCTGAAAAATTGGGACACATACACACACACACACACACACACACACACACACACACACACACAATTTTACTCTAATACTAGCAGGTCTAGTAGCAGGGCACAAAAAATACAAAAAATATTTGACACTGGTTCAGCATGTAAAACATAGAGCCCAAACGAAACGAGATAATACAAATGGCTGGCTCCAGAGTGGTGAGGGGCCATTGGCTTTCTTTGTTGTTTCCTCATGTGCCGGATGTTTCATCAAACCTAAAACCAAAGAATATTGTGATATGGTACACTATGGTGTGTGTGTGTGTGTAAAAGGGGAGCTACTACCTGATGCATGTGCCCTTTAAAAATTCTGTCTCGTCCGGGCTGGTGGCACTGAGAGTTGAAGAGCTGGATGCCACACCTTGCGCCTCGCCAACAACCTGGGTTCGGAAACGAGCATGGGTTGATGGGGGTTGACGGGGGGGGGGAGGATTGAGCATCCGGAGGACAGCTCTCCTCTCCCAGGAGGGAGGGTGGGTTCCTGCTTGGCTGGCCTCTGGCGGAAGCCGGAGACACAGCAAGTGCTGGAGCGTAGAGAAGGGGCGGGGTGTGGCAGACGTCAGTAGCAACGCCTTGATGTCAGGGCACTAGCCACTCCCTAGAGCAGGGGAAAATGCCCTTCAGCTCTGGCGGAGACTGAGCACCGGAGCTTGCCCTTGATTTGCAGCCGCCCTCCTGGCACCCGACCGACCGACGCCACCAGAGAAGTTCGGGGTGTTGGGGCCCACCATGTCCCTGCCCGGGTTGGGGGGTAAACCGCGGCTACATGGGTGAAGGAGGCTTGACCAGGTGGGAGCGGACCATAGAGGGATGACTCCTAGGTGCTCCTGAGGAGACCAGAGCTGAAGGGGAGAGGAGGAATAAATAGAAAATAAAAAAGATAGAATAAAAATTCTGTCTCTGCCACAGGTATTTCCTCCATGCTACCTGATGTCAGGCCAGCAAAATAAAAATGCTCGCCTCAGATTTTTCTAGGTATTTTCCCATAACTGGCTTCAATTTTTAATAACATGTATATTTTGTCCCGGGGATAAATCAGGGAAAGAGACTCTTTGTTGACCTTTTGTGACATGACAGTCCAGTTAATATTGATTCACAACACAAAGTATTACTTTTTTTTTTAAAGTCACAGTGTTCAGGGATAAACTTCGTTTTGTGTCATGGCTCAGTTTGAAGGGTAGCATTCATGAACTGTGGCTGTCATAGTTTGAAAGCCCATGACAGGTTCTTTTAAATAAGCTGTTGGGTTTACCTGTAGCTGGAAGCGATCAAGAGCTATAGATGACTAAGGCACTGATATCCAAAGCCGTCTGCATCGCACACCCATTAGCGGTGCATGTCAGATGCTGTCTGTATGAATATGAGGCTGTGGTAGCACTGCATACAGTGACTGTGTGCAGTGGTAACACAACCCTCTACAGAAACTTTTTCCCCCAAGAGCAAGTGGAACCTTAGGATGTCATGGAGGAACAAGCTGTTCCCAAGTACATGTAGTCATGCACAGCTTGTTTCTTGACGAGATCACACTGTACCATAAAATGGTGGCAGTGCAGTATCAGAATCGAACAGACTTAGTCGTGTAGATCTCTGGATTGCTGCCAGCTACAAATAAGCCCTAATCCCTTGTTTGAAGGCACCAATGTTGGTGCTTTACCTCAGTAGGACTGAAACAGTCCAGAATTAGAATTTTTTCAGATTGCAGTTTTTGACGGGGTAGGGATCATAATTCCTGGCTCGGAGGAACCCACCGTCAGATTTGTGCCCCTTCCTGGCTCGATTTTCTGAAGCCCCCCACACTGCCACCACACCTGTGCTCCAGTGTTTTGTGATGTAGTTATTTGTACAGCATGGGTCATACTCCATTGATATCAATGGGGGTGGGTTTTAATTACATTTTTATATGTTTTAGAGGTGCACTGGGATCATTTCCAAGGCACTGCTAAACTGACAAGAGCCTTGTTAGTTGAACAGTGGCTTTGGTTTGACCCCAGTTCACCTTTGAAACATGCAGAATTGTAATTAAAAACCCACCCCAATTGATAGCAGTGGACTGTGCCCCTGCGCTCTACAAACAACTGTGTCACAAAACATCGGAGTGTGGGACCAGGGTTTCAGAAAATCAGAACCAGGAAGGGGAAGGGATCTGATGGTAGGCTCCACTGAGCCAGGAATTACGATCCCTTCCGATTCAAAAGCTGCAGTCTGAAACAAACTCTGAATGTGGACTGTTTAAGTCCATGTAGGTAAGGCACCAGTGGAGGGCTTGGGGATGTTTGTTATAGTGGGTACAGTTGTTGCTCTTGAGCTTTTCACTGGCTGTCAGCCTGCGATAGCTACGGTGCATGCATGTTCCCTGTAACCGTTGTTGTTGTTGTATTTTCTGCCTTTTGATACCCTTCCTGATAGGCTTTGCCAGAGAAACATGGACATTGTAGAGCATAGGGGCATCCTCCATTGATTTCAAGGGAGGCTAAGGAGGAGCTATAGACAGGATTAGCAGGGCAGACTAGGTGGGCCAAGTGGTCCTTCTCCACGGACAACTTCTGTGTTTCATTGCCAGCAGATAAAAGACCAAGAATCCATCCAGTCTGCCAAGAGATTCCCAGTCCTGTCCCCCTGACCACATGACTTGAAGGAGGTTTCTACCACTCATACATCTGCTTGAATGGAAATTAGCTGTGTGTCCTTTTACAGCCACACCTTTGATAATCAAACTATGTTTGCAGTCCACATTTTCTGTGGGGTCAACAAAATGGCTGGAGTGTCTTATTTTGCTTGTCCTATGCATGTAGAGGGAGGGAGGGAGGCACAGTTCCATGAGGTCACCTTTAACTAGTGAAAGTTATTGCCGTAATAACCAAATAAGCAAACCAAGAAGAGATGTAAAGGTTAAAATTTATTTTGATTTTGTTAACTGGATGAACTCACAGGAGATTACAATCTCCTTTTGTAGACATGACTAATTTAATAGTTAGACACATAGCACAGTAACACCAATCAAAGCAATTCCCTTATGCCGTCACTTTCTATGTTAATTCGCTAACAATTGCATTGCAAGTTAATGATTTTTTTTCAAAGTGACTAAACAAACCGAGTGATTCAAATTCGTCTTATGTCAAGTGTGAGGTCATTCCAAATTTTCAGTACAGTATGTGCAAAGGTCTTCTGTCTGTGTTGGATTGCATTAGTGGAGCTTAGTGAAAATGACATAGTTCAGCCACTAGCCAGCATGGGTAGTGGCTGCAAAAATCCACAGGCCCGCCCCATAGGCATTCTAATGGTCCGGCTGATGTAATTATTGAAAAGTTACCTCCTCAGTACAAGCCATCTGGGCTAGTCTGGGCCCGATACAAAACCTACTAGTATTTGGCTGCTGCCAGTTTTGGATGTTAGACATTGGCCTTCAGAACTGGAATCCAGTGGTACTGCATTATGCAGGTGAATGTGTAACAGGGTGTTCAGTAGTACCGCAGTGGTGAATTAGCAGTCTACTCATTGGTTTTTGGAAAACCTGTGCTCGGTTGCAAAGCTGCTGATCAGCGGGCCTCAGATTAACAAGAAGCCACGTTGTGCAACAACTGGCTGTAATGAAAGATCTAAGCATCTGTAGTTGGGATGTCTAATCGTGACCCTAAAGTTTCCAAGCCGAGCAATACAAACATCTTGCCAAGAATGGAAACGGTCACTCACTACAAGCTTCAGAAAGTATCCATAATAGCAGAATAGAATAGAATTGTTTTGATAATATATGGTTCAGTGTTGTGTATGGAAATCCATGCATTTCCAGATGCTGTTGTACCACAGTAACATTGAAACATAGAATATGATCTCAGATAAGGACCAAGTGGTCCACCTAGTCTGCCCATTTCCCTACTTGGTTTGGCAATCCCTGCTGTTATCTGGACTGCCGTTCCCACACTCTGCTTCACAGCGGGGAGCTGTTATGCTTATCCCATGCACTTTTGAATCCCTGTACTGTACTCACTGTCATAGTAGTGATGTCAGAATGCTGTTGTGCCATAGTAGTGATTTCAGAATGCTGTTGTACCACTGTAGTGATGTCAGAATGCTGTTGTGCCACAGTATTGGTATCCGAATGCTGGTGTACAACAGCAGTGATGTTGAATGCTGGTGTACCACAGTAGTGATGTCAGAATACTGGTGTACCACAGTAGTGATGTAAGAATACTGGTGTACCTCAGTAGTTATGTCAGAATGCTGTTGTACCACAGTAGTTATGTTAGAATACTGGTGTACCTCAGTAGTGATGTCAGAATGCTGGTGTACCACAGTAGTGATGTTAGAATGCTGTTGTGCCAGAGTAGTGATGTTTATTTTTATTTATTTAAGTCTCGGATTACATATAACTTTGAGCTAAGAGCTCTTTTACAAAGGTTCCATGTCAGTAGAAAGGACAGCAGATTAAACAGGACAGTAACATACGGTACAATAAAGTGTAAATAGGAGGTACAAACTCATAATGGACACAAAATCAGAATGGACAGTCAACATAAAACAACAGAGATACATTGTGGTAATCACTTTCAGGCACAGGAAAATGCATACAGTACATTGATATCAGTCAGCGGGCTTTGTCAAGACAAACAGGGCACAGGGTGTAGGAAGGGATGTGGGAGGGTGTGCTGGGAAGAGTAAGAGGGGTGGGAGTGGAGGATGGAGGAGATGGGGCAAGGGAGGGGAGGAAGGTTGGAGAGGAAGTAGGGGGATGCAGGGGGGAGGGGTAGTAGGCAACAGTGCTAAGTTACTATGAAAGAGGTTGAGTGTTAAGGTTGAGGTATGGGAAAACATGGCTAAGGGAGACAGTCACAGGTGCTAGCTGTAGAGAGTAGTGACTGAAGCTTGACTTTGAACGGGCCCAACTTAGTTTCGGAGATGATGTCACTGTCGAAAGCATTCATCTAGAGGGCGGCCCTGTAGGCGAATGATTGTTGCCCCTTGGTGGTTCGGTGATGAGGGACCTGTAGGAGCTGAGATTCAGAACCTCGGGTGCAGCGTAGATTATGATTATGGATTATGTTAAAATGCTGTTGTACCACAGTAGTAATGTTAGAATGCTGTTGTGCCGCAGTGGTGGTGTCAGAATACTAGTGTACTACAGTAGTGATGTCGGAATGCTGTTGTGCCACATTATCTATGCCACTGTGATACAACAGCATAGAATCTTGTGTCTAATAAGATTCCTCATGCTTATCTACGCTGCAGATTCATTATAACAAAGACATCAGCAATACTGCAAACTCCCCAAGTGAACAGTTTATTAAAAGATGAACTACTAGAAATGTTGCCAGATTATGTAGTTGTTACTTAAACCACATTAAATATTTTTAGTGTTATCCTATTGTTTGCTCTGTTTTCTGTTTATTTGACCACAGTTAAAAGACAGAGTTAGAAAGAACACAGGTGAATTAAACCAATGCAGAAACAAAATGTTTTGGCACAAAGTAAAATTGCACAGAACACACAGAGGCTCATATGACTCTAAAAAAGCAATAATTTTTATTACAAGTTTTTAATTATGGATTTCATTGTGAGACATAGCATAAAACACGATACCTGTGGTCACCAGCGTTTCACGTCGTTACCCCAGCACATCATCCAGTGGTCATCATTTAAACAGCAGCATCATACAACAGTTTAGTGCATTTCCTGATTTACAGCCTTGCAGAATATGTACTGGCTACAGTAGAAAGTAGGTGTGCAAATTGCCACTAATTCTGGTGTTAAAACATATACAGTTACCACATCCCTAGTGTACTAACCAGACCACAAAACAGTGGCCAGCACTGGCTCCTTAACTAAGTCACTGGTGTCACTAGTGCAGTTTATTGATGGATACATTAAACCTGTGGCACAGAGCCTTCCATCATACACTAGGGACTCTACAGACATGCTGAGGATCTTACAGGGTCTTCAGATTGAAGAAAGCTGTTATTTGGTTATAATGGACATGGAGTCCCTGTACACCAGTATTCCCTATGAGGGGGGCCGTGCAGCCCTTGAGAAAGCCCTGACTGAATGCACATAATATAATCCAGGTTTTACTGAACTGTTGGTAACGTTAGCTGGGAAAGTACTGAATTGTAATTGGAGGTAGGCAAGCCAGAGCAGGCTCGAGTCTGGCTCGGCTCAACCTCTGTAAGCAATTGAGAGCCAAGGTCAAGCCAAGCCAGTCATGGTCAAAGTAAGCATTTTGTCAGCCGGAGCAGTTAGTGTAGTGTCTGAAACATTCAGTTCCTGCATAGAGATCAGTCTGCAGTAGCCAGGACTCTGCTCATATTTTGGCTCGTAGAGTCAAGCCCAGATCCCTGGCTCAGCTCTGGCTTAGCTCTAGGTGAAAAATGCCTGGCTTGCCCATAATGTGTTTCCCTTCTATGGAAAAACCTATTTACAGCTACAGGGTACGGCTATGGGGGATGCTGTGGTCCCCAATGATACTAATATACATCTCAGCATGTGAGAGAGGAATTTTGAATTGGGTCCTGATGTCAGTCCATTCTTTTCCAAACTGGATCTATGGAAAAGATGAATTGACAACATCATAACAGGGTGGCGGGGGTCTTTGCAGCAACTACAGAAACTTAAGGAATATCTGGAGAGCATGAACAGTAATTTCCAATTTACCACTGCAGTAAGCCTCGATAATATCCACTTCCTTGACTTGAAAATCAGTAAAAATAACCAGAAGGAGGTAGCGAGTACTTTATTCCACAAACCTATGGATACCAACTCTCTATTACAGGTACATTTTCTAGTTGCCACCTGCCACACCACTGAGAATGTTCCACAAAGTCAGTTACAAGGTGCCAAATGTAATTGTAGTAGCCAAAAAGACTACCAAAAACAAGCTTACGAATTGTCTAATCGCCTTTTAGCCAGAAGGTACAGTAGGAAGTGCATTACGAAAGCAAGAGCACAGATTTAACTCTTTAGTAGGGAGCAACTTATTAACCTGGAGACAGAAGTTGGGGCAGTAAAGGGGAAGACTGATCTGGTGAATATGCAGTGCACTGAGATAGCCAGAGAGGATAAAATCAGATGTTAAAACTTTGCTACCACATATTCTGCAGTCTTGGGTCATTAAGCAGATGGTGGAAAAACACTGGCATGTGGTTAGTGTGGAACCGGCCCTTAAAGAGATAGGAAATTTTTCCCATGTATGGTGTATAGAAGGGGGAAAAACGTAGCAGGCAGTATAACTGTTATAACACAAAGTTACTATACTAGTCCGCTCAGTAGAACTTGGTTATCACTCCTACCTCCAGGAACACATAAACATGGCTGGTGCAAATACTGTCCTGTCACAGAAAAATCACAAACTTTTTCTGTCAGGCAGGGTACACCCAGTTATGCATTATATCTCTTTATCAGATGTAATACTGATGGAGTAATTTATCTGGCTACGTGGCAGTGCGGGTCATTTTATGGGGGTAAAACTAAAAGGAGCTTGAAAATCAGGGTGGGTGAATACAGAGGAAATCACCCAAACGACTCTCGGGTGGTCCACAATGGCAAATGGTCGAGGGCCGTTTTTGAAGAGTCCTTAGACGACACAGATGGCTCATCCATCCTGTTGTCGAGGACGCAGACCTTAGACCGCATGTTGGATGAGGAACTGACTACCCACCATGGGTCGGTGTCATTCAGGGCTCTTCTCTGACTCATCTCAGAGTTCATGTCTGCCCCTCTGGAGCCTGTTCGGAAAAGGGCCAGGTACTGCTTTCACAGACATCCTCGATAGGGATGAATCCCCGGGGGTTGACCTCCATAGCCGAGGCCATGTTGGGACCAGCCCTGGAGCTTTGGCAACATCCAGCATCCTGCTCTACACCCTTAACCTATATGTTCCATATTTTGCTGTACGTGATATTCCACATCCCCAACCCCCCCAGTACACATCTGGAAATGAGCTGTTTAGCAGCTCAGTATGTCCTTCCTGGTGAAACATTTGAAATAAATAAATGGTCTGCAGGTATGCACTACCTACTAGGTCCCTTTCTGGGTTCTTGGACCACCCTTTAGCCAAGGGTCTAGTCGAGGACTCTGCTTTCTGGGAGTCTGGAACCATGCGGGATGTAGATGGGACCCCACACAAGAAGTTGAAGTAGCTTGACCATGTGGCCAAGAAAGTCTGTGCTATCTGCTCTCTTGATGTTAGGGCGAGCTACGCTATGATGATGGCCCACTTTGATCACTTCCTGTTGGGAGCACTGGATGATTTCTTTCCTCGCCTACCTGTTGACAAGCAGCTGCCAGTGAAGTTGGTCAGAGACCAGGGTCAAGCACTGGGTAAACACCAGCTCCTGACTGAGGCTCCCCACCTTCACAGCGGACACTCAGCACAAGTTGACCAGTGCCCCTTTCTTCAGTATCGACCTCCTTGGCCCAGGGTGGAAGCTGATCTCACCAGGATTGAGAAGTCCAGCCCCACCCCGGACTCTCTAACTTCCTCCCAGAAGGACCCTAAGGCCCAGAAACTGAAAAAGGCCTCTCAATTTTGTTCCTTTCAGCCACAGCAGCCTCTGCAGCAGCCCCAGCAGGGGCAATACCAAGCCTGGCACCCCAAGACCAAGTTCTCTGACCAAGGACCAAAAGAAGCAGATGCTCTTAGCTGGGTGGGAGAGACATTGCACGATTCATCCCTGAATCAGAAGGTGGTGAATCACCAGTTCTCCCTGTGAAGCACACCTCTAGGGGACCTGTTTGCCTCCTGGGAGAATGTAAAACTGAGGCTGTTTTATGCCCGGCCCTCTCAGTACAGGACATTGGTGGGGGGTGTTTTCATGAGGCCCTGGACCCCAGGCCTCATGTACTCCTTCTCACCTTGAGGTGGTGGTCAAGACCCAGAAGGACAAGGCACAGATGAGCTTTATAACTGCAGATTTGCCATGGCAGTTCTGGTACCTGGTTCTTCTCAGCCTCAGCAGTTGGCCTCTGTGACAGTTGCCTCTTCATCCTGACCTGCTGACCAGACAACAGGAGATGGCCCTGCATGCAGAGCTTCAGTCCCTGCACCTCATGACCTGGTTTCTGAGCAGCTAGAATTCCAGGCCCTGGGTCTTTGGGAGGAAGTGCTCCCCATTGTGGAGGCCTCCCAAAAGGAGTCGACTCACCAGTGCTATGTCTTTAAATGGAAATGGTTTTCCATTTGGTGTCAAGGCAGAAAGCTTGATTCCCCTGCCTTCCCAGTGGTTAGTATCCTCAAGTTCCCGTGGTCCCTCTCTTAGCTGGGGCGGTGAGTAATGACCCTCAAGGCGCACCTGGCAGCAGTGTCTGCACACCAGGTATGGGCTGGTATGCTGATGGTTGCCCAAGAGAAGGTGGTTGGGAACTTCTTCAAGGGCCTTGACCACCTGTCCCCTCTAGTGCGTGAACCACCACTACCGTGGGACTCACTGCTGGTGCTGGCTATGCTCTGGGCAAGCCATTTGAGCCTATGCACAGGAGTGTTATGTTTCAACCTTCATGAAAGACTGCCTTCTTTGGTGGCTATCATGTCTGCCAGAAGGGTTGGCAAGTTCTGGGCACTCTCAGTAGAGTCTCCTTACCTGGTCTTTCATAAGGGCAAGGTAATCCTTCATCCCAATCCGAATTTCTTACCAAAGGTTGTATCAGAGTTTTACCTTAACCAGGTGATCAACTTATCGGTGTACTTTGTGAACCCATCTTTGGAGGTTGACAGCAGGTTCCATACCTTGGACCTGCGGCGGGCACTCGCTTATTAAAAGGAGCGCACAGCTGGAGTTTGGAGGTGAGGCTTGCCAGCTGTTTGTGACATACACTGAAGCCACGCCTGACAGACCGGCAGCAAAGTGGACAGTTGCCCAGTGGATTACATCCTGCATCGACCTCTGCTATAGGTTGGCTGGTATGGAGCCTCTTGTCACGCTTAGAGCTCATTCTACCAGTCATACTGCTGCCTTGGTGGCTGCTTCCGGAGACAGTCCCATACAGGAGATCTGTATGGCTGCTACCTGGAAGTCAGCACACACCTTCATCTCCCTCTATAGCATCAACCTTGAGTCTTGCTGGAATGCTGATTTTAAGACCTCAGTTCTCCATTTTCTGTTTGCCAGATAGATGTGCACACCTTGCCACCGCCTCCTCCCAGAAGACTGCTGGTCTTCCAGTGTGTGAATAGTGAACTATATCTACACCCCTAAAAAATGTGTTACTCACCTATAACCATAGATTTCTGACATTTCTACGTTCAGAACATACATATGTATGTATGACTTATTGTGATTTTCACTTGACAAACTGTGCTCTGTTTCTGCCCCCAGCAACTGTGCCTGTACCGCAGTGTCTCTCACTCTCCCTCTATCTTTTGTTGTAATTATTTAACAATTACAGATTGAAGGAGGGCTCCCGACCAATCAGAGCACTCCTTTACCCTATGTGTGAGACACTCTTATTCTGTGAAGAATGTCTCAGGTGCAGATGCCCTGGAAATGGGCACAATCCGGGACTACTGGACTAAGCGTGGCACCAGAAGGGGTTGGGGGTCCCCAGCGCCCCCGCCACTGGGCATTTTTTTTTTATTACATGGAGCATCCTTCGATCTAAAATATTTTAATACTATTAATATTATAATACTGGTGTATTTGTGCATGTCACTATAACAATACACTTTAGTTATCACTCGCCTGTTTCCACTCAGAGCACCAGGCTAAATAAAATACATTTCTAGGGACATGGATATGTTGTTCATCCACACTTATTGGCAGGTCCCTTGCCACTTTAAATCTTGCTGGAAGGTCTTCAAGCTGGCTCCTCCCACCCACTCGGGTGGTAAAACTCTAAACTCCGCCCCATGGCCCAGATCTTCCTTACGCTTGGAAATCAGGTTCCTCCTTAGCGCTCTGCGTTTTCGACTGGTTCCTGAAAATTTCGGTCTTCGAAATCATTGGAAGTGTCCTTTCTGAAACTTCGATCTTTTCTTCTTCGCTACGGCGATGGCTCAGTCCTTTTCCGGCCCCGAGAGGCGCACGGTTAGTTCCTCCAGGAGAGACTCGCATTCCACGTGCATTTATTGCCTGGACTTGGATCACGATCCTCAGGCTTGCAATTTCTGTTCTGCCCTTTCGGTCAGCTCTCTGGAGGACCGCGTGGCCCGTTCGGGGCTCGGACATCTGGTAGTTTTTTCACTCCGGAGAATCCCTCGGACCGGTGGGTGTCCGCCCTCCCCTCTTCCTCGGTTGCGGCGCTTATCCCGCTCTCCTTGGATTCAACTCATGCAGCTTCATTCAAGGAGCTTCGTCATTCCCTCTCCTCCAAGGGAGAGGGACCCTGGAGCCCTGCCGCCCGGCCTAAGGCTAAAGGGCTGCAGGCGGGTCTCTTCGTCGGGCGGGAGCGGAACTTTTCCCTCCTCATCGGGCTGACGCCGACTTCGGTCGAGATGCAGCCGCCACTGGCCTCATGGTGTCCCCTTCAGGTCAGCCGCCAGGTCCCCCGTCGACGTTGTCGAATCTCTCGACCCGTCTTTTGGGGGGTCTTCTGGTGCGGCCATCCCTCCGCCTCCAGCGGAGGCTGAGGCTCTGTCCGTCCCTTCGGGTCGACAGCCCTCGGTCCTTTCTTCTGAGCCGAGGGAGGAGCGGGTGCATCCCGCTCCTTCCCAGGCCCGCCCTCGGTCCCCCCGAGGATTTGGGTCTTGGTCTTGGTCAACCTCTCGGTCTAGCTGCTCACACCGATCTCGGTGTTCTCGGTCGAGGCACTGAGTTAAGTGGCTTTGCCGTTCTTCCTCGTCCCCCTCCTCGGATGAGGAACGGTTTCGATGCCATTGGCATCGGTGTTACGAGGAACTTATGTGGTGACAGCAGTTGTTGTCTGGGTATCAATCGACCCCGATTCATTCTCCGGATAGCAAGCAGCCGCCGCTCAGTCGGCAGCCATTCGAATCAGTCGAGGAGCCCCTCCAGGACCGGGTTGCTCGTCCGACCATCGCTGCCCCTTCACCTGGTGGGTTCAGCCAGGCCATGACCTGTTCTTCAGGTCACTCGTCCCCCACTCCTGCCTGCCCCGCGGACGAAGAGTGCCTCGGGCCTGCGGCAGCTTTTTGTAGACCCTTTGGAGCCTGAAACCGGCTCTGCTATGTTTCCTAGCAGGGAGGACCCGGGGTCTTCCCAGGAACATTCCGTAGACGACAGACCATCGTCTTTGAAGGGTCTGCTTCAGCTTATTTCAGAATTCACTGGGATGCAGCTCGAGCCCGTCTCCAAATGGGCACCTTACCCCCTTATGGAGATTCTGGAACGAGGGGGTTCTCCCTCGGAGGCCTTCCCAGTGGCTGAGGCTATCGTGGGCCCAGCCTTGGAGCTATGGCGGCAGCCTACTTCCTGCCCTGTGCCTTCGGCCAGGGTGGCTCGGAGGTATCCTGTCCCTGTCGGTTCTCTGCCTGGTTTCTCAGAGCACACCTCGGCTGAAGGGGTAGTCACCGACAACGTTTTCCAATGTCTTGGAAATGCTGGGGATGTGGATAGACCCCCCGACAAAGTGTCCAGAAGGATGGACTACATCGGGCGCAAGGTTTACGCTGTGTCCTCCCTAGGCCTCCGTCAGGCCAGCTCGGTGGCTCTTATGGCACACTGTTCCCACGTCCTTCTGGGCTTCCTGGACGAGGTTCTGCCTCATCTCCCAGCCGAACTGCGGACCACGGTCCGGCGGGTATGGGACCAGGGTAGGGCGGTGGCAATACAACAGCTCCAGACGGCTCTGGATCTGGGTGACTCCTGTGCCAGATCGGTGGCGGCCGCAGTGGCCATGCGCTGCAGGGCGTGGCTGAGGTTATCCTCTTTTTCCTTGGAAACCCAGCACGAGTTGGCGGACATCCCCTTCTTGGGGACTGACCTTTTCGGCCCTGGAGTGGAGGGACATATCTAAGGGCCCGAGAAGTCCGATGCCACCCCGGACTCGGTCACTCGCCGGAGGGTCAAGGGCAGCCGCCAGCCTTTGCAAGCTCCTTGCCCCTGAGCCCTGGGGCTCAACTCGGCCCAGCATAAGGGCCAGCAGGCATGCGCTGGGTGGCCTGTTGCCAGTCCAGCTCTTCCTCCAAAGGAAAGCAGGGAGGCAGGAAACCCCTCCAAGCCTGCTCAGTGACGGCCAAGGGCACTGCCCGCTTCGTCATCCCAGCCTGGGTTTCCCATGGGGGGACTGCCCGCACTCGCTCTGGAGGTATTTAAGGGTAGATCCTGTCGCAGGTTGCAGCAGCGTTTCCCTTTGAGCCGCTGCCCCATGGGGATCTTGGTCCACTGCCTCTGTGTCGGTCGCATCGACATGCCTGGCTCTAGTTAGAGGTGATCAGGAAGGCTGCGGACCCCCAACCCTGGGTTCGTGTCCAGGTATTCCTGGCCTCATATGGACGGGGCTCGCGCCATTCTCCCGACGCCTGGATGGTCTCTACTTCAGATATCCCATCCTCAGAACGTGGCGTGGTGGCTGTTTCCTGGGTCTCCAGGATGTACCTACTCCTGCTCTGTCCGCTTCTTGGGAGACTCCACCCTTCTATGGGGGTTCTCACGAGTTCCTAGCCAGGCCCTTCTTTTGCTTAGCAGTCTGCGGCACTGAAGGGTCCGGATATAATCCCACCTGGAAGGCAGACTGGTCTCCCATTTCAGGAGCCAAGTGGGAACTCATACCTTAGCAGTGAAGCTTCTTCGGGATTAAGCTCGACTCTTGAGTCCGAGCTCGGCTCCGGGCGGACAGGGCTGAGGTTCTTCCTCCTTTACCCGGTCGGGTTGGCCGGGTAATTATATCCTGCCAGGACCTCCTGCTCCTCCTGGGCCTCAGGGCGGCCTTCCCTTAATGGGAGGGGCCAGCCAGAGGTCACAGCGCTGTGTCCTTTGGACCAGTTTGTGACTAACAGCCCAGGAGTTAAGAGAATGCTCCCTTTGGACCGTTCCAACTTCGGCAGGAGAACATCCTGTTCATTCGCCCTGAGTCGACGGTCTTCTCCGACCGATGCTTCTCGGATGGGTGGGGTGCCCATCTAGGGGAATACAGAGTGCTTCGTCTCTGGTCCTCTCGTGAGTCCCGATGTCCTTCCTGCTCGCTGGAGCACAGGCGGTCCGCTTAGCTTGCACCACTCGCTCCGCTTGTACGGGGTCTAGAGGTCTAAGTCCAGTAGGACAACACCACGACCATGTGCTACCTACCCCGCCAGGTTCAGTCAATCCCCTTGTCTCGGTGCAAGGAGGTTCTCTGCATTGGGTTGTTGCACAGTCGAGGGTTCCCAGCCATTTGATGGCAGGAGCCCCAATTCCCTGGCTGCTGCCCTAAGCCGGGCATAGGCTGCACCTCATGAGTGGTCTCCCCTGCCGGAGGTAGCACAGGATCTTCTCCCTCTTCCCTCCAGGGAGAATACGAGGCCGAGACTGTTTTTTGCCCGCCCCCTCAGCAAGGTCTGCTGCAGGGGATGCCATCGGGGCCTTGGACCCCGGGCCCCTCCGTGCCTCTCCCCCATTACCCTTGATCTATGGGCAAGGTGAGGAGGGACTTGGCGCAGGTGATGCTGGTAGCCCCAGACTGGATTGCCAGTTCTGGTATCCAGCTCTCCACAGTCTCAGCCCCAGGCTCCCGAGGTGGCCTCTAGTCCGCCCGGTCCTGTCTTTCCTTTTCAGGGGAAGGTTATCCATCTGGACCTTCAATCCCTGCACCTGTAGGCCGACCCCTGTGCGGCTAGGGGCCAGGCCTAGGGTCTTTCGGCAAGGTCTTCGACCTTCGAGGCATCCTGCTAAGAAATTAGCCAAGATGCTCGTCCTCTGGGAGAAGTTCTCCCTTTTGATGATGGGATAGGGCCGTGCCTTCCCCCGTCCCTGGGCAAGCATTCCGGACCATCTGTGGTCCATCCTTAAACCAGGGCTTCAGCCGACGACCCTCCAGGTGCTTCTGCGGGTCACCCCTGTCTTCCGGGCGCGGGCCGGGAGGCAGTTGGTGGTGCGGAGAAGGTGATCTGGCACTTCTAAGCCTCGATCACGCCTCCCCTTTTGGGGAGAGTATCCCCGTTTCTGTGGGATCCTTGCTGGTATGGGCTTAGCTCATGAGCAAGCCATCCGAACCTTTTGCACAGGTGCAAGTTTCCCCCACCTGTTGTGGAAGAACACCTTCTTGGGGCCACTCCGCCATCCAGAAGGTAGGGAGAGTTCCAGGCACTCCTTTAACCTCCCTATCCGGTCTTCCACAGGGACTAGGTTGTCCTGCGCCCGTACCAAGTCCTTCCGGCGGTGGACGGAGTCTTCCTTTGGGGGTATTGCCTCTGCCGGGTTTATCCCCATTCACACCTTTGAGGTCGATACAGGTTCCATAGGAATCGTGGCTTAACGCTTCACCTACCTAGGGGAGCCGTAGCTAAAAGTTCGAGAGGTTCGCCAGCTGTTCATCATCTTCGCTGAAGCCGCATCTGGCAAATTTGCAGCCCAGTGGACGACGAGCGGGCGGGTCACCCCTGCATAGGTCTCCACTATAGGCGGGTGGGCATGGAGCCTCCCAGAGGGATAAGCGCTCATTTTACCCATCCTTCCGCTGCATCAGTGGCTGCTTTCAAGGATACTCCTGTCCAGGATATCCGCAAGGCTTCTGCCCGGAAGCAGGCTTTACCGTTCCCCTTCCACATCGACCTTGGGTCACGCCGGGGTGCTGGTCGGGGCCTCGGTTCTCCAGTCTTTCTACCTAAGTAGGGGTGTGCGTCTTGCCTCCCTCCTCCTCGAGAACTGCTAGGAGTCTGCCAATAAGTGTGGATGAACAACATGGCCATGTCCCTAGAAATACAGGTTACTCACCTGTAACAGGAGTTCTAGGAATGGTATATGTTGTTCATCCACACGACCCACCCGGCCTCCCTGGCTTCGACGCACAACCTGGCTTCCAGTGGGCTAGATCTGGCGTCATTGGGCGGAGCCGAGAGTTTTACCACCCGGGTAGGTGGGAGGAGCCAGCTTGAAGACCTTCCGGCAAGATTTAAAGCGGCAAGGGACCTGCCAATAAGTGTGGATGAACAACATATACCATTCCTAGAACTTCTGTTACAGGTGAGTAACCTGTATATCCCAGTCATACATAAGAGATACAGTAAGGCAATGCAGCAGGCTGTTTAATGAAGTGTGCATCTGCGAGTGAAGCCCTGCTGTGTGTTTTCTTGTGTGTATTGTATTATGTGATAGGTGCCTTGCTGTTTTCTTTTTGCTACTCCTGCAGCATTTGATCACTTTGGATGCACCTCAGTTTTGCTGTTGCTCTTTGTGTCCCTGTACTGCCGCTACATTGTTGGGGAGGGAAGGGACGGGATACCTAGCTCAGTGTGCTCCACTTGGCTGTGAATTTCACTTGGTGGGGGAAGGGGGAATGGCAGTCTCTCTGTGTCACAAGTCTACATAATGTGCCCGTCCATACTACATTTGCCCAACTCTCTCTCTCTCTCTGTCGCTGTCTTGCTAGTTTCACATGGCAGCCATTCTGCTTTGCTCTGCTCAGGAGGTACACAGTGACTCCTGATGGCAGTTTCTACAGTGGGCATGGCTATGTGGGTGCAGCTGACAGTTCTGTCACCAGTTTTCCCAGAAGATTCATTGACAGCATGCAAGGTATTTTTTTGGGGGGCTGTGGGGCATTACAAACCACGCTGCAACGGACTTAAACTCCAATGGGGACTGCGGCACTTGCGCTCTGTCTCTCTCTCTCTCTCCATCAAATCACAGCACCACCACGACAGGGCAAATAACTTCACTCACCATTGCTTGTGTCCTGCTCTGTGATTCTGCCACTAGATGTACACCATGTATAGGTGTCACATTTTACATTGAACATATGGCATTCACTGCAGTCTGACTCGCTTGCTGGGAACCTTGCATGGCTGCCAGTTCGTTTTTTGGCATCGCTCCAGCTAACATGACCCAGCGTCATATCCCCTAACTCACTCCACAGAACCGTGCATTAAAAAGGGTATTTAATGCATGGCTACACAGGAGCTTTACCTTGATCAGATGCTAAGTTCTGGACAACCCATGTTATAAATGGTATATTATTCATGTCCACACGACCCACCTGGCCTTCCCTGGCAAGTGGCACATGAATCCCTGCTTCCAGCGTGCAAGATCTGATGTCACAGGGTGGAGCTGAGAGATGTACCACCTGGGTGGTGGGAGGAACTTTGCTTGAAGACATTTCAGCGAATCTGCACTTTCCAGTGGAACTGCCGATGTGTGGAGGCAAACTATATATCACTCCTAGAACTATGGTGACAGATAAGCAACCTATTTTTACATTCCGTCAGATAGGACACACTTAAAAATGACACTAACCGGGTTAAAAAAATATTTTCTTGCCTTAAAAGCATAACTGGGGAGGTTTGATTTGAGGGATTCAAGGTTTCTTATCATTACGTGTTTTCCTTTAACATGAAAACAGAAACACTGTTCTTTAGACTTCAGCGTTGGTGACTGCCGGACTACACCTCACCCCACAATTCTCCTCTTGTGATGTCAGAGTCTGTTGCTGGGGAAATGACCATGATGTAGAAACAGAGGATTGTGATGTCAGAGTCTGTTGCTGGGGAGATGACCATGATGTAGAAACAGAGGATTGTGATGTCAGGCAGAAGCAAACAGCCAGAGCAGCTGAAGTCTAGGGGACAGCGATCCTGTTTTCATATTTTCTTATTTGCTTTTTCCATACTGTTTTTTCTCCTCCAGTCGCTGACCTGCCCCTGTCCATTTTGGTTTGCCAAGCCCCATCACCCACTTCACTAGGATTTGCACCCGGTTGTCATATGTGGATTACCCCCAATTACAGGTCCTTCGGGGTTGGCCAGGCCCCTCCAAAATATAATCTATGTAGCTCTGGAGGAGGTGCCTGCTTGGTCATTCAGAGCCTGCAGCAGGCTAGAGCATCATCCTGCTTTCTTGAGTTTCCACCATCTTTTCTCCCCAGGGCTGTCTGTTGAGTAGTGGCGCACTACACATGCAGACGGAGGCATGCACACTCGTATCAGTGTCTGATGATGGGCCTTCCCACTGTACTGCCATGTGGACTGCACTGGGTGACTGGCAAGTAGCAGTGCAACATGTACCCCCTTGCCAAGACCGGACAGCAGTTAAGCTAGCCTGGTGGCTTGGAGGGCAGAGGGATTCATGCCTCACCTGCCACCACAGGGATGAACTTGAGTCACTCGGGTCAGTTTGCAGGGGAGGAGGTTTGAGCATCTCACTGAACGCTCTGGGGAGGGAGGGCAGACTGCTCTGCTTCACCTAGGTGACCATACAGTAGGTGGTTGTGTATGTTGGAGCAGCAGTTCTGGGTGGGGAACACTCCCTAACGGAAGATGTCAGCACATCCTCTGACATGCACATGTCCGGCCATCACCTCCACGGAGCATCCTTGGGTCAGGGGAACCAAGAACACGGAAAATCACCACTGGCGGCAGGATGCTGTCCTGTGGAGCCTAGCAGACCTTGCACCACCTACTGGGCAAAGGGACCACTGGACTAAGCATGGCACCAGAAGGGGGGTTGGGGTCCTCCCAATGGCCCCGCCACAGGGGACAGTCTGTGGAGGACTTGGTGGCACCTGGGTAAGTCCCAAAGATGGCAGATGAGAGGTTTGGGGTACCCAGCAGGGCTGAAGGGGGCTTGCTGGTTGAGTGGAATGGGAAAAAAAGAGAGGAGAGCAGTTCATGGGAAACGCTATCCTCTCTTTCCCTTGGCTGGCCCCATGCGACCCAAGTCCACTCCCAAACCCAGGTCACCAGTGCAGCAGGTGGTAGCTCTGTCACCATTCCTCTAGGCCAGCTGATCCTGTTTCCCTGTGAACGTGCATTAGCATAATGAAAAAAGGGAAATTGAAACACGGAATGTATATGAACTGTAAAAAGAAACTGGTCTAAATGAGAGATTTTTGTATCATTTCCTCAGAGAGGTTAATAACTTCCACCTAGGCAACTATTCCAGAGTGTTGGAAGGGACTTTGGTTAAATTTGTTTTTTATGGGATGCACCTCTAGCAAAGCATTCCCCTCCCCCCCAACCACCATACCGTGCAACACTGTTTGGATTGCTTTAGGTATGAACCCAAGTCTCCAGTGGAGGATTTGAACCAACAAGAAGGGTGCTTCCAACAGGGTACTGTGAAGTTGTATTAAAATGTGAGTATTCAAGGTGTAAATTGCTATATTTATCATAAACATTTAAAAGTAGGCAATCCTGCCTTCCCCTAAAATCGGTCAGATTCATCTTTCCTTTAATTTTTTTGTTTTGTTTTTATGAAAAATTGTGGGCCCTGGGATTATCTAATCAGGACCATTGAGTCTCCTTGCATGGTGAATCCAGAAGGGCCAATACAGCAATGAACTGCAGACCTCTAGAACAATACTATACCCAGGTAAATGCAACTGCTACATGAAATACTAGTGATGTGCTGTTGTGGCTAGAGTGCAGGCTTGGGAACCGGGAGATGCAGGTTCAAATCACTAGAGCCACTTACCCACTGTGTGATGTTTAGCATCCTGCATAACCGCTTAGTGCTTCATTTCAGTCGGCTGGAAAATTTAGGCAAAAGCAGAACACCACTGAAAATAAGATGTAATTCAGCAAGATACGTAGAGGATGTTTATGACCTGCACTGCTGTTTCCTTCGTCCCCCAAATGAATCTTTGATGCTATCTGAACAGAACCTCAAATAAACAAAACAATAAATATATGAAACTAATCCAGATGTACTTTGAGCAGTGACTAATACTGTTGTGCTAAGTTGTGTGAGACTGGTAACCTAGTCTTTTCTTACCCACTGCTACAGATACTTCTGAGCATGCCATTGATTCCACAGTAACATACAGACAGCAGAAAAAGGCTCAGCAGCCTGTCTGGTTTACCTACCGATTTAAGATTAGATGTGATGGTCACTCCTTCAGCCCCTCCCCGATCCTCCTGCTGCCTTTACCAGTGCCATATGTCTGTCCCACTCATGTTTGAATCCCTCCACCGATTTAGCACAGATGACTTCCTTTGGCAGTTTGTTTTACCCATCTACCACCCTTTCCATGAAAATATATTTCCTGACACCCTCCCCACTGCCAGATTCATGGATGGCTGTTTCTCTACTCAGTGTGAGCAGCTCTCTTCTTCCACCATATTTATTCCATGAAGGTACCTGTATATCTGTATTGTATATCCCCCCCCCCCCCCCAATCTTCTTATGTTCAGGGTGTGCATGTTGATGTCTTCCAACCTCTCCAAGTAGGCTTTCCTAATCGTCCCTGGCATTTTGGTTACCCTCCTCTGCAATGTCTCCACCTTGTCCCTGTCTATACTCAAATGTGGGTTCCAGAAACCGCACACAGTACTGCAAGTGTGGTCAAACCAGGGATCTGTACTGGGGCAGGATTATCTCACTGCTCCCACTACTGATCTCCCTTTCCATGCATTCTAGCATTCTATTTGCCCTCCTCACTGCTCTATTGCACTGAGCTGGTATTCCCAAGTTGTCCATAGTCATCACCCAAGGTCCCTTCTTTCTCTCTCTCTCTTTATCTCAGCCTCTACTCCCATTCTGTATTCTGATTTTGGGTTCTTGGCAGCTATGTGCATCACCTTACACTTTCTTGCATTAAATTTTAACTGCTGTACCTTAGACCTTTTCTGTAGTCTCTCTAGATCCTTCCTCATGGCCTAACACTCTCATCACTGACCATTCTGCAGCAGATCTGTGTGTCATCTGCAAAGAGGCAGATCTTTTACTGAATCCTTACCCCCTTTGTCACAGATGAAGATATTTAAGAGCAACAGTTCCAAGACCAGTCCCTTTGGTACCCCACTGGTGACCTCCCTGGCATCTGATTACTTTCCATTAAGGACAATCCCCTGGGTTCTCCCACTCAGCCATTTTCTTACCCATCCTGTAACCCTATTCCCTAACCTGAGGTTGTACAATGGAAGACAGAACTGAAGGCTTTACTAAGGTCCAGCTAGAATACGTCAACTGCCTTACCCTTGTCTGATATAACCTCCCCCATGGACCCATGCTGCCAAGTGTCCTGAAGACCATTTGCCTCAAGGAACCCCATTAGCCTCTCTTTTAATATGGCCTACTGTGACTTCCTCGCTATAGATGTCAGACTGACTGATCAATAGTTTCATGGTTCATCCTTGGTTCTGCTGTTGTGCAAGAACACTGCATCTTCTGTCCACCAGATCTGCTGTCCTCCAGTCCCTTGGTGCCATCCTGTTGCCTAAGGAGGAATTAGAGATCTGCCAGAGTGTGACTAGAAAATGTGCAGTTTCTTTCAGTACCAGTGGATGCAGCCCATCTGTCCCATTGATTTATTCACCCTTACTGCATTTACTTCTTTCATTACCCATCCCTCTGTAATTGGCTCTCTATTGATGCCCCTCCTTCCTCCATGGCATTGATGACGCGTTCAGGCACCGGCCCCTTATCCCCACTGTAAATACCAAGCAGAAACACTGGTTCATTATTTTTGCCTTTCCAAATGTCTCCCTCCTCCCACCCCTCTCCCTTTCTTAGTCTGAGAATCCCCTCTTTGGATTTGCATTTCTCCCACATGTATCAGAAGAATACATTATCTCCCTCTCTTCAGTCTTCTGCTGTCCTCAACTCAATATTCGACTTTGCCCTCCTCACCATCTTGTTACTGTTCCTAACCTTGTTAAGATATATATCCTTGATATTTCCTCTGGGACTTGAGCAAAATCTGAACCCTCATCTCGAGGGAAAGAGAAGGGTGTGTGTGTGCGTGCGTGCACACGCATGTGCGCATATGCATGTGAACCATTGCATTGAAACAGGAGTATGTGCATTTAACTAATGCATCTTCAAGCCTAGGAGAATTAAAGCACTTTTAACACAAGACTGATGGCACTGCTCAGCTGTATTGATTTCTGTAGCCAGCGCCTTGCCGCCTTGTTGTGGTAGATGTTCAACACTTACCTTACTGCTTCAGACTTTCATCATTTTGTATTTTTTTATCAGCACCAAAAACCACAGCATAACACACAACAACGAGAAGGAGTGGTGGTGGCACAGTTGTCTCAGGCAGGAGCAGTGGTTATTTACTGTGTCACTAAAGTGCTAGGGCAAGCACTGGGAAGAAGCGGGAAACACAAATAAGTACAAGTGGGCACCTAGCTGTGGATTACAATCCTGGTGTTTAAAAATTAAAGCAAGTAAATAAAAGTTGCAGGACATTTCTCTATTGTACACATTGACACAAGTTAAAAATAAAAGTAGCAGACAAAAATCCACAGACCAGATTTCGAGATGGAGTGAAAAATACAGAACCTTGGTATTCTCTCTGCAGTACCAAAGGAGAGAGTCTTTGTAGCCATGTTAGTGCTTAGAAAACTGGATTTGTTTGAAGACTGTGATGCATTTTATTGATTGGAACACTGTAGACAAAATGGGCCAGATATTCAAAACTTTGTGCTGCTGGATGCAAACTGCGCAGGGTTAGCGCAGGTCCACTATATTCAAAAGGTCAAATAGCGCATGCAAACTGCATTAGCGCTGGGCAAAATGATAATGTATGCAAGGGGCAAACTGAGGAAGCGTGTACATGAATACAGGCACAATACTATATTCAGCGAATAGCGCCGCGCAAAGTGCTTTTGCACAACGTAGTGCAGCACTTTGCCTGGTGCGAATTACCACCCAAAAAGGTAGTCTTAACTCTGAGCAAATCAGCTTTGCATGACTTTGTGGCTTTTCGTGACTTTTTGTGTGGCTTTGCGTGACCCTAACCAGTAAGTATAAACATAGAAATAAACGAGACCGAGGGGAAACGTGCTGCTCCTGGATGGCATCCCTATGATGACATCATCTGCCACCAGTCCCAACCATGCCAGGCAGTAAGTGGTGACTCGGCTCCCGGTGGACACCACGGCAGTGCAGCCATACAGCACACGCCTGCAGACCACGCTTCGGTGGACACCAACAGATGCCAGCACACACATGCAGCACTGTGGGCATGGAAGGTGTTGAGGGGAGGGTGTACAAGTGGCCAGGCTGCACCACAGACTGGAAGCGGCCACAAGGCTGGGACAAGCCATGCAGTGCACATGGGCAAGTGTTGGGAATACCCCAACACCAGTGTGCCTGTCTGATGGTATGTGTTCCCCCAGCCGCATACTGCACATCTATACAGACACCACAGTACACACAGCCAGCCATGTATGTCACTGTGAGCATCCCATGCCAGTGGTGCAGCATCTGTGGGTCGCACAACAGCATAACAGTAATGTCCACTGTCACTAAACACCTGCAAGTTGGACCTGTCACTATGTACAGTGCAGTGGTCATCACTGCCATACACACCATAGGCATTGCTGTGTCCCTCACACTACTGGCCCCCTTGCTACTGTACTGTCTGCTGTGCACTGTAGCACGAGCTACAGTTGGACAGTTGCATGAAGCACCACCTGTGCCTGTGCTGTGTAGTCCTCTGGGGCACAATATTCTATGCTGTACTGTATAAATGTAGCCTGCAGCTGCCACCATGCACTGCCAGGCTGACCTACATGTGGAGCTGTGGGCAGACCCAGCCAGCCCCTGTACTTCCAGACTGACATACAGGTGGAGCTGTGGGCAGACCCAGCCAGCCCCTGTACTTCCAGACTGACCTACAGGTGGAACTGTGGGCAGTCCCAGCCAGTCTCAACTTCCAGACTGACCCACAGGTAGAGCTGTGGGACCCTGCACTAGCGCTGGGCAAACTGCATGCAAATCAGGTCATAATGAGATGCTAATCTGGATGTTTGCCCACAGACTACCTAAGTAGGATCATTTGCATATCACTTTTGAATATAGCAAAGTTTTACCCGGGCAAATGTGCTTGCGCCAGGCAAACAGCTTAGCACCGCGCTATACCTGCGCAAATGTTTTGCCGTACCATTATTCAGAAATATTGTATATTTTGCACTGTAATTTCACATGCGCTGCTGCTTACAACTTTACTGACATCACTCCTTTGCTAGCACACACATTGGCCACATAGTTGACCTTTCAAACAACATGAAGTCTTGCTATATTATGACAATTGCAGTTTGTCCCACCATTAGAACTGCTCCGGAGGTGAAAGAGTTAACTTCAATGCCAGGCATGGAGCTTAGAGCGCAGCTCGGTTGGAGAAGCTCTGTCTGGATAATTTCAAACTGAAACTGTCAGATTCTTTACTCCGCCTCACTGAACAGTCGCTCCGGAGATTTCTTCTACTGCTCGGTTCATTTCTCGGTTTAAACAGTTTTTTCTCGGTTAAATTCAACCACGATTATTATTATTTTAACTGCAAACCGATCGGTTCAAGCTCTGTCTGTGGTATTGTAAGTAATAGACAGGTTTATTTCTGTGTGGAACTTGTAAATGTTTATCGGTTCGGTTCGAACCGATCAGGTTGTTTTAAAACTTTATCTTCAAGCATTTAAAAGCTTTTAGAGTGCGGTTCCCGGTTCTTATTGGTTCTAAAAAAACCTGATTTCATTACGTTTTTGCCACGACCCGTGACACGGTTGGGAACCGATAAGAGTGTCTTGCCTGGCACTGCCGTTTAAAGGGCAAGTTTTTAGTTAGGCTGGCATTATGTCTGAGAAACCCAAAAGAAAAACCAGGCCCACTGGGTTTCAACACTGTAGTGTCTGTGGGGAAGCCTTTGCCAAGGCTGACCCACACACCACATGTGTATATTGTCTAGGGTTTGACCACCTCAATTCAGACTGCCAGATTTGTAAGAATTTTCCTGCAGCTACCCTAGTTAAGAGAGTTGGTAGGCTCAGGGAACGAGAGGCCAAAAAGTCCGCTGACCCGGATGGCCAGCCCGGTTCGGTACCAACCGAACCGGAGGGAGTGCCCTCTGACCAGGGCGAGACTTCCTCGGGCAAACGTAAAGCTGACTCTGAGGAGCCAGTTCCAGCAAAGAAAACTAGAAAATCAGCAGGTGTGGAGTCAAAAATTCCTTCTCCAACTGCTGCAGAGATAGCTAAAGCAATACAAATTGTCTAGTCACTTTCTCCGGTTCCGTCCGAAACCGCCACTATCTGGCAAAAGGTTGGTTCGGCCGGTTCCACCGGTTCAAGAATATGATATAGAAGAGTTTTATGAACCAGAGGAGGGGGAGGATGATTATGAACAGTGTGAATGTGACTTTGAGAGTCTGGATGTGCCCATTGAACTGGACATCTCCCCAGACAGACCTTTAGAATCTCCCCACGCTTCTGAGTCTCCTTCTCACTTTCTGTTTTATAAAAGGTTGCTGAAACCTCCAGCTCCCATTGGAGGAAGCTGTGGATGAGCAAGAGGAACCTGATTTTGTGGAAATGATGGATATCCCAGAGTCCAGGAGATTGTCTATCCCTTTACATAAATCATTTAGGAAACAAAACAAAATTTTAAAAGCTCCTAATTCTGTGCCTCCTGTGGACAAAAATATGGACAGGAGGTACACTTTGTCAGGTCCTGATACAGAATTTCTTTCACAGCAATGCAGTCATGTTGGAGTAGTTCAGGCTGCAGCCTGTGATAAGGCTAATATTCCCCTGGCTTCACATCCTCCTGACAAGGACTCCAGGAAGATTGATGCCATGGCTAAAAAACAATACCTGGCAGCGTCCTTGGGACTCAGACAAGCAAATTACATGGCTTATGTGGCAAGATACCAAAAATCTAGATGGGACACTGTCATGACTTTGGCCAAACAGGCCCCTGGCCAGCTTGCTAAGGAGCTGGAGCAGGTGGCTGCTGATGGTATTGAGGCATCCAAGGTGCAGTTCCATGCTTCTGTGGATTCTAATGATGTATCCTCTAGAGTCATGGCTACATCTGTGGCCTTTCGTAGATTAGCTTGGCTCAGGTGTACTAGTTTGTCACAGGATACCCAGACTAAGGCTATGGATTTTCCTGTGGTAGGAAATTCTCTGTTTGGGGAGCAGACAGAGAATTATATGAAGAAAATGGATGAATATAGAACAACTTATAGGAGTGCACAAGCCAAGGAGCGGCAAGCCACTCCTCAGAGGCAGACCCCCAGGGGTAGAGGTAGGCCTTTTCACAGGCCTTTTTACCAAACCCAGGCCTCCTCTTGGCTTATGCTCAGAGGGGGTTCTTCAGAGGGAGAGGCAGACGGGTGCAAGCAGGCCTGCTCTCACCCCTCAGCCTAAAGTTCCTGCCAAACAGGTACCTGATGGGGTGCCTAGGGCCGGTTCTCCATTACCTGTAGGGGCAGGCTGGCTTACTTCGTCAGGACTGGGAGTCTTTAACATCAGACAAGTGGTCCTGGAAGTAGTAAGCCAGGGTCTGGTTCTCAGCTTCAAAAATTTCCAAAGATGAGAATCAGATCTTTCCACCTGCAAACCCTCTAGAGACCTTTGCCTTAGAAACAGAAGTCTCAACCTCCTGGCTCTCAGAGCTGTAGAAAGGGTTTTCCTCACACCAGGGCAAGGGTCTGTACTCCAGGTACTTCCTTACCCCCAAAAGACAGGAGAATGGCGGCCCATTCTGGATCTAAGATATCTGAACAAGCACCTTTTAAACCAAAATTCAAAATGGCGACTCTGGCAATGATTTTATTTTCTAAGGCCAGGGACTGGCTAGCTTCCTGGACCTCAAGGATGCTTTACTTCCATGTTCTCATCAGAAGCTCCCAACAAAGTACCTCAGATTCAACTACCCTTAGGCCATTACCAGTTCAGAGCAATGCCCTTCGCCTTTACCTCTGCCCCAAGGGTATTCACAAATGCCTGGCAGTAGCAGTTGCTCATTTAAGAAGGCAAAAGATTGCCATCTTTCCCTACCTAGACGACTGGCTCATTGTAGGTCAGTCTCCAGACCAGGTCAAATCACACCTGCAAGTTACCCAGCAGCTGCTCACCTCTCTAGGCTTTCTTCTCAATCTTCAAAGTCAGTTCTGGAACCTGTCCAGGTACTCACCTTTATAGGTGCAGAATTGGACACAAAGCAGGCCAGAGCCTTCCTGCCCCTAGAAAGGGTAAGGACCCTAGTGGCCCTGGCCTCCTCCTTCACTCTGCAGGTCTCTCGACCAGCAAGGCACTTCCTACAGCTCCTAGGACACATGACTGCTTCCACAGCCGTAGTGCAAGGAGCAAGATTTCAGATGAGGGACATTCAGTTTCACTTGAGAGCCTACTGGTCCCAAAGAAAAGATCCCCTTTCCAAGTTGATCCCAGTGACTCAAACCCTGATCCAGGCCCTTCAGTGGTGGCCGGATCAGAGCAATCTGAGACTAGGGGTCCCCTTCATCCCTCTATCTCACTCCTTGACCCTTACTACAGATGCGTCCCTTCTGGGATGGGGAGCTCACATGGGCGACCTCTCCACCCAGGGAGTGTGGTCCCCTCAGGAATCTCTGCTCCACATCAATCTGCTAGAACTCAGAGCTGTTTTTCTAGCACTTCAGGTGTTTTCTCCATCTGTTCAGAACAAAGTGGTACAAGTCAGAACAGACAACACCACTACAATGTGGTACATCAACAAACAAGGGGGTACTCGGTCTTCGGCCTTGTGCACCGAGGCAATGAAGTTGTGGTCTCTGGCTTATTCCCTGAACACTTCCCTCATAGCAGTTCACCTCCCAGGAAAGGACAATGTCCTGGCAGATGCTCTCAGCAGGATTTCCCAGGGCCATCACGAATGGTCACTGGATCCCCGAGTACTGGGGATAGTTTCTGCCAGATAGGGCACCCCTCAGATAGATCTTTTTGCAGCCCCAGACAATCACCAACTTCCACTGTTTTGCTGCAGGCCCCCAGTGATGGGCTCAGTCCCCCTGGATGCCTTTCTCCTAGATTGGGAAGGGAAGTTTCTATATGCCTTTCCCCCCTTCCCTCTCCTATTCAAGGTGCTAGTCAAAATCAGATCCCAGCCCTGCAAGATGATTCTGATTGCTCCAGATTGGGCCAGGCAGCCCTGGTACCCACTCCTTCTGTCCTTAGCAGTCCATCTTCCCCTGTGTCTCCCCAGGAATCACAACCTGTTAACTTGTGCCCAGGGGAGAGTTTGGTATCCGAATCTCAAATCCCTCAACCTCAAGGCCTGGCTCTTGAGGAGTTAGAATTTGCTGACCTACACCTTTCTCAAGGTGTTCTCGAAATCCTGAAGGCTTCTAGGAAGCCTTCCACTAGGGCTACTTATAACTCTAAATGGAAAAGGTTTTCCATATGGTGTTCTGGGAAGCATATTTCCCCGGAATCTGCTGATTTGCCCATTGTTTTGGACTATATGGTCCATCTTAATTCTTTGGGTCTGAGACCAGCTACCCTGAAAGTGCATTTGGCAGCTGTCGCTGCTTTTATTTCAGCAGGAAAGCCCTCTTCTCTTTCCACTCACCCTGTATTTTCCAAGTTTTTCAAAGGATTACTTCATACTAATCCACCTTTCAGGGACCCAGCCCCTGCCTGGGATCTTAATGTTTGCATTGCTCAGCTGATGCAACCCCCCTTTGAACCTCTGTCTTCGGCAGAGCTTAAGTACTTGACTTGGAAAACTGTTTTTCTAGTAGCCATCACTTCTGCCAGGTGCATAAGTGAGTTACAAGCTTTGTCAGTGGAGACTGACTTTATTTTCTTTCACAGGGATAAGGTAGTCCTTAGGACTAACAGGAAGTTTTTGCCTAAGGTGGTTTCAGATTTCCACCTTAATCAATCTATCTCCTTCCAGTGTTCTTCACTGATCATTCCTCCTCTGGTGAGAGGAGGTTGACAGCTAGATGTTAGTAGGGCCCTAAGTTACTATATAGGCGTACCAAGGGTCACAGGTTCAATCCCTCCAACTTTTTCTCACTTATGGTGAGGTTGGGAAAGGGAAACCTGCCACTAAGAGATCCATTGCCAGGTGGATTGTCTCTTGTATCCAATTTTGTTATCAAAAACTGGGAAAGGTTCCCCCTTCAGGCCTGAGGGCTCACTCTACCAGAGGTACAGCTGCGTCTCTAGCTGCTGCCAGAGACATCCCTATCTTAGAGATATGTCAAACAGCTACTTGGAAAATGGTACACACTTTCACCAAGCATTACTCCCTGGATATCCAGGCCAGGAGGGATGCTCGGTTTGGCACAGCCGTGCTTCAGAGCCTATTCCCTAAGTAGGTTCTGTCCCTCCTCCATGGAGGTACTGCTGTGTAGTCTGCAATTGTCATAATATAGCAAGACTTCATGTTGTTTGAAGAAAAAATTACTCACCTTAGTAATGTTGTTTCTTCTAATGGAGTCTTGCTATATTATGACCTCCCCAGCCTGCCCCTCTCAGAACCTCTACTTTGGGTATGGGGTGGGCAGTCCAGTGTTGGCACTTGTTGATGCCCATTTTATGTTTTCCACCCCTTCTTTTGGGGTGTTGGGGTGTTGTGTTTTATCTTATCTTATCTTATTTTCTGGTCCCCTGACTTGAGTCTTGGTGTTGGGACCAGGAAAATGTGTTAATATTTAAGTAGCCAGTTGGCTAGTGTAGGTTACAGCTTCCACACAGAACCTTAGTGAGTTTTGCTCGTAAAGATCTGACAGTTTCAGTTTGAAATTATCCAGACAGAGCTTCTCCAACCGAGCTCGTGCTCTAAGCTCCATGCCTGGCATGGAAGTTAACTCTTTCACCTCCAGAGCAGTTCTAATGGTGGGACAAACTGCAATTGTCATAATATAGCAAGACTCCATTAGAAGAAACAACATTACTAAGGTGAGTAATTTTTTCTTACCTTCCTTCACATCGCTGTGAACTGGGATGCTGTTGTGGTTTGCACTTCCTGGTTGCTGTATTCAGAGCTGTCTTATTCCCGGGCTGTTTTTGCACTGTGCTCCCAGCCCAGTTTGCCCAGCTTTCTTAGCATGCTAAGGTCAGCAGGTTTAGCACCGGGGCTATCTCTTTTGAATATAGCGGGCTATTGGTTGTGGGCTAATTTAGCACACCGGGCAGTGCTAATTTAGCCCTGGGGCAAGGTTTGGGATATCTGGCCCAATATCTGTGTTAGACCAGCCATAGGTATTACAGTCTTCAACAATACAGTTGAAATCCCTGCATTTCAAACTAGATTTCTGGCCCAGGATACATAGCAGTGAGTCATTTATTGCACGTTTAAAAAGGAGTCAGCAGGCTTAACAAGTGTGTACTTGTTTTAAATAATCTGGCACAGTTGATTTAAAAATGTGTAAATTGGGGGCGCTGTTCGTGTTCATAGACTGAGGAAAGTTGCAGTTCTGTGGCCAAGTGAAGACTTGGTTATCATAGCCCTTGGATATGGAATGCATACAGATTGATACTGTGACCTCAACTGAAGAAGCAAAACAAATTCTGTTGTGTTACATATTCTTGAGTTTTGTTCAGAATGCATAGATTTTTATATACATACGGTACGCACCAACCAATCAGAATGTCTCTGACACTGGGAAGAATGTTAGCTAAAAGTAATTAAGAACAAATCCTGGTAGCTCCCACAGGTAGAAAGTGCACATTACCCAAGAGTGCAAATGACAGCAAAACACATAGTCGCTCCAGTCAGTGGAGAGGGTCAGCACTATCCCGAATAAAGACAAAAAGAACAGTCTTACCAGTGCAGCTTTATTCGTCTCACAGCTTGTGTATGCCAATGTAGCTTGTGCAGATTAGCAGCATAGACTTTGGCTCATCAAGTCAGCACAATTCTGGCCCTCAGGCAAGGGGGTGGATAATGTATGTACCATGGCTGAACCTATATGCTGAATTGTCAAACAGCAGCATACAATAGTCAGAACAGCTTAATCTCTTTTTTGAAGCCCGCTCCAAAGCAAAAAAACAAAAGTAGTACCCTGCACTCACAGCATGCCGGCCCATCCATGATGTTCACGTTCATTTACGATGCTATACTGGCGTCATCATCAGAATGTGAGTCTCTCTAGTGGAAAGGGTGCTTAAAAATGGGTCTTTTAAAGAGACTGCAAAAATGCAAAGCGTGCAGCAGTTTGAAACATGCTGTGCAACCTATACTGTGCAAATTAAAGGGCGTAATAGAGTGCAAAATGGGCACCGTCAACCATTCACACAAAACAATTAAATGAAAGAAGAGTGGGGGAAGGTTGGCTAGGCTAAGATAGGGAAAAGGGGGGTATCACACAGTTTATTGTTTCGAGTCTCCATCCCAAATTATCAGTTCAAGCCTTCATCATAAAGTCATCAGAATCCATCGATATATCAATCCACTGATATTTTGATAATTGTCGATATTTTGATGATTGTGTACTAATCTGGGAAGGAGATGGAGACACCCTATATCAGTTTATTGACTATATAAACAACACATGTTTTCACCTGAAATTCACCATGGAAGCTAAGAATTCCTACCTTGAGACCAAGTTGTTCTATAAACCAGTGTCATGCAACTTCTCTTTTGATGATGGACAGCTGTCATCCAGAGAACCTGATGTACAACATCCCTAAAGAACTATTTTCCATGCATTACAACTTGCTCCACTGAGATTGGGTTCCGAGAAACAAGTAGAGATATGACAAATTTATTTTTGGACAGGGGAAACCATGCATGTGACACTGACAGAGCAACTCTATTGACAGGGAGAAACACCACTGACACAGAAAATCCCCAGATCTTTGTCACTCACTATAACCAGATGGCACCGAAAATTGGAAATACTATTAAGAAACACTGGGGACTACTGACCACGGAACCCAGATTGAAAGTCCTGTCAAACCAAAGACTGAGGATCACGTTCAGGAGAGGTAATAACATCAAGGATAATTTAGCCCATACTACGCTAGCACCAGTTGACAATGGACCAGTGTGGTTACCGTAGCACCCAGTTGGAAACTGTCGCTGCGGACACTGTGTGAATACAGTGAACAGAAATTTATTCCGCCATCCTTAATCAAGAAAACGTTTAGACATTAAACAGTTTATCTGTTATAGTAGCACGAGTGTGATTTATCTCCTGACCTGTCCTTGTTTACTAGGATATATAGGACACACAAAAAAGAACTCTTAATTCAGTCAGTGAACACAAGGCAGCTATCAGGGATGGAAACACTGATTATGTCATGGCATGGTATTATGCAAAAGGCACCCTTCAGTGGCGACACTGAAGTTTACTGGGAGAGAGAGAGAGAGTGGAACTTGGGATACATGGTGGAGCTCTAGTGACGAGTGAAGAGACCTCACCAATGGAAAGCATGCTGGATTTCAACCTTAAATACATTAATCACGTTTGGACTGAATGGTGACGTCCCACTGCATTAATTTTAATAATTGATTCTGATAGAGGGATGGAGGCTTGAATTGATAATTTCGGATGGAGACTTGAATTGATAAACTGTGTGATACCCCCTTTTCCCTATCTCAGCCTTGCCCCCCCCCCTCCACTCTCCTTTTATTTAATTGCTTTGTGTGAAATGTTTGATAGTGCATGATTTGCACTCTGTTACATACTATAGGTTGCACAGCATGTTTCAAATTGTTGCACTCACTGCATGCTTTGCACTTACGAGGTCTCTTTAACAGACCCATTTTTAAGCACCCTTTCCACTAGACAGACTCACATTCTGATGATGATGCCAGTATAGCATCGTAAATGAATGTGAGCATCAAGGATGGGCCGGCATGTTGTGAGTGCGGGGTACTACTTATCTTTTTCTGTTTTGGAGCAGGCTTCAAAAAAGAGATTAAGCTGTTTGGACTTTTGTATACTGTAGTTCGACAATTTACTACATAGATTCAACCATGGTACTTACGTTAACCCCCCACCCCCAACCACCACCCTTGCCTAAAGGCCAGACCTGTGCTGACTTGGTGAGCCAATGTCTATACTGCTAATTTGCATTAGCTTCATTGGTACACAGAAGCTGTAAGACAAATAAGGCTACACTGGTGAGACTGTTCCTCTTGTCCTTATTAAGGACAGTGTTGACCCTCTTCACTGCGAGGAAGCAACTATGTGTTTAGGTAAGTTATATTCAGATGACAGTGATACATATTATAAAAACATAGAATCTGATGGCAGATAAGGACTACTTGGCCCATCCAGTCTGCCTTTTCTTTTACCTACACTATTACTGCAGACCGTGCCTGATCTGCAGCTCTTTTTCCCTCCTCCCTTCCTTGCCACTGTGCTTCTCTTGTGCTTATTCCATGTATTCTTGAAGCCCACTACTGTTTTTGCCTCCACCACCTCCACTGGAAGGTTGTTTCAGGAATCCAACATTCTTTCTGTGAAGAAGTACTTCCTCACATCAACATCTCTCCTGAATCTAGCCCCTATCCATAATTACACTGAAAAACAAACTAGTAACTAGAATAAAAATAATATCCAGCCTCTTCACTTTTCTGTGCCAAGCATTGGAATTGGGCATACACAGCATTTGAATAATCAGATACAGAGACTGTTCCAGTGCAGTAGCTATTAATAGTGTAGATGTACTACACTTCTATCAGTCCTTTAGTTAACTATCAAGATACAACCTGTTGCACTTTCCACAGTATCTTTGTTATCTTCAGGTGTGGTTGGCCTGCAGGGTTGTTAGCCCCTTTGATTGGCAGACCAAACAGATGCCGATCAAATATATGCGCTTACAGTCGGCACCCTTTATTCAGACATTGCAGAGTAGTCCTACGTGGGGGTTCCTAGTGAGGAGAAAGTCCAATGCTGTATCTTGTTCTTTCATTTGTTTAAAAAAAACAAAACCAGATTTAAGATAGAAATAAAAGGGCTGGCACACCGGTGCAACAGTACTGAAACCACTTGCAGCACAGATGGACTGTGTTCGAGAACGAGCTCAGAACATTGGAGGGTCAACTGGGGGGGGGATTGAGCATCTGATGGATAGCTTGCTTCCTCCAGGGTAGGTGATAGTAGGTACCTGGTAATAGTCTGACTCCTGACAGTGGCCAGGCGTCCGTACGCATGGAAGCCTCTGTGTATGCAGAGACTGGTGACCCTGGTGGACATTAGTACGTGGCACAAGAGAACGTGCACTTCATGCTTCTGATGTCCTTGCAGGACCACACCTCCATGGGAAAGACAGCAAGCAAGCATGCAAAAAAAAAAAAAACACCTCAGCTTGGGCAGAATAAAACTGTGGCTGGCTCCTTGACTCCCCATCTGAGGAAGTTGATCTTGGTCCCATCCCCTTCTGAGCAGCCTGGGGGGAGTCCTGCCATGAGGGGCAAGCCATAGGCTAGTACCCTGTGCCATTAAGACTGGAGGATGCTGGGCTGGAGTGGAGCGGGACACTAGGGGTTGATATGGGGTACATCCCTGCAGAGTAGAGGAGCATGAAGAGAGTTGGAAAAAAAAATCATTGAAATAAACAACTGCTGGCCAGTTCTGGCCCCCTAAACTTGGCAGTGACTCAGTGTATTATAAAATGTGCCCCTCAAGCATTGCAGCCTTTCAAGTGATTTTTCTGAGTTTCCATTTGAGACTTTTCTTAATCTATGTACATTCTGTAGTAAAACAATATATACAAGTAAATATGTAAATAAAAATGCAGTCTGTCAGCGAGTCCAATTTTTGAACTGGTCATGCTGGCCTTCATCATTCCCACATGGCACTTCTTCTTTTTTTTTTTTGTTTAATTGTTTTGTTTCTCAGTGTTTTTCCTTTCTGTTTCCCCTGGTCCCCCACACTGATGCTTGGAATTGCCACATCTGCCGTCCTGAGACCTGGAGTACAGAGTGATGAGGGGAAACCTTTGTAGACACCACTGGCTCTCCTCATTCATGTGGCAGTGGGTGCATGAAGGCTGGTCAGTCTGCATTCTCCCTTCCCCTCTGGGAGCTGAGCGGCACACCTCCACAGCATACACTTGGCTCCCAGCTTTCCAGGATTCTGGAGTTTGCATATGAACTGGGCCCAGTCACTGCTGGCTCACCACTTGACCAGAATAATACTCTGGAGTTGTGGGGATCGTGGCTTTTTTGTTTTTACTTTTTTTTGCCAACCTGATTTTAAAGACATTCCCTGGTGTTTCAACAACCCCATGTCAAAGTCATAATTTTTTGTCCAGTGCAGGATGGTCATCTAAACATTTAAAATCCACAACAAAAACCATGGGTTGCCATGCTTGTTCTTAAGTTACTTTGGTGAGACTTAATCCCTCTTTATGAAAAAAATCCAGAAGGGGTCAGATTGGTTTATGTAGTTATAACATCAATATTTTACACGTCAGCCTGAGTGAGAAAGAACATGTGAAACAACGACACATCATTTGTCATGACGCTTGCTTAATTTTTTCCACAAATGCAAACATAAAGAGTAAATTACCAATACTATGACACCCTCTTGAACTGATATTCACTAAAAAAGGGGAAATATTTGTATGTTTTTATACATAAAACCATTTCAAACCCATGTCACTTTCATAAACCTTTTTTGATAGATGTAGAATATGGTTACGAATATAGAAACAAAGAAATATAGGGGTTGCCCTGCTTCTTTTTGTTACAGTATATCTTTTCAGAGTAGCATTTTCGGAGGTGGTCGGCTCAGGACAAAAATAATTGAAACATCCCAATAAAAAATAAAACTTGCAAGAATGCTATTCAAACAATTCAAAAGTAGATGCAGAATGGCAAGGACTTTAACATAAAATAAACGGTGTAACCAAAGACAGACTGAAATGTAGGTGAAGCGTCCTGAATGATACCGACTGCTGCAATTTTGGGAGCTCATTTTCTTGCTGCCATCCTGTATATATACTTAGCTGGACATGACACAGTAGGCTACATCATTATTCTAATAATGCTTCTGTACATTTAAGAATGTACTTGCGGCAGAAAACAACCTTGAAAACTTTTTCGAGTGCATCAGAAAAATGGGAATTTGAAACACTAGGGAACGTCTTTAAGCCTACCATGCGCAGTGTTTGTTTTTTGTTTTTTTAAAGGCCATGCAAGTTTTCGGCCTGTTGTTAAAACACTGTTATTTAATAAATTCCTTAAGTCATCTCTTAGCCAGGTCACCCTCGTGAAGGATATTTTAATCTCACTGGGACCCTTTACCTTGATAAATAAATTATCATCCATAAGATGTACAATGTTTTCTCTCCATAAAATATGCTAGGCTTGCTTGAGGGAGAGAGTGACAATAAAATCTTATGAATACTAAATATATCTATTGAATTTATATAAAACATATTTCAGGCAATTTTGGTTTGATTGGAGGCATAAATAAATGTGACCTTTATAACATTTAAAAACAGATAGACGTATAGTTGTAAAAATTAAATAGATTTGTAGGTTACACCTGACGTGGTACATGTTTCAAGGAATGTAATTTATTTGTTATCCCTACTTGTGAGGAATCCAGTAAGTCAGTCTTAGGAATAACAAAGTTGCATATAAACTTACACTGGTGGGAGGCAGTATAGAGGGTCCATTGTTTACAATATTGAACTGGGAGGAGCCAGGAAGTTCAGGTTTAAATCCGTCCCTAGCCACTGTCTCACTGTGGGCCTTGATCAAGTTTGGTTGACCTTCCAGTTCATCTGTGTTCACAGGACCACATGGAAAAGAAGACTAAAGGTTGCTTGGTAAGCCAGCTGTGCCAGTGATCCAGGTGGACTCGGGAGCTGGGATCATTTGCAACCTGGGCTGTGGAGTGCTGCTGACCACAGTGGGAGCCAGCCTGGGGAGGGAGACGTAAGTACCCACGAATGCGACTCCTCACTGTGAAGGAGAGCCTGCTCCCTTGCAAGGGGTCACGCTGCACTGTGCAAGGCTTATGGAGGTTACAGCCGATGCCAGGGTGGAAGGGGAATTATGTGAGAAAAACTGGGGTAAAAGCTTGCCAGCAGTTAGTAAGATGGCTGTCGTCACACTTGTACTCCTATAAGCAGCACTCATGGATGCCAGACTATTTTTCAATAACTGTAATATTTTATTGTGACCACAACCAAGTCCTGGAGGGGAAGGACTCTGTCCAGGATTTGTTTGTGGTCACAATAAAAATATTACAGCCATTTAAACTATTCTGGCTTCCACGAGTGCTGCTTACAGAAGTATAAACCTTGCTAGCAACACCACTAGCATTGCTGTGCGCATCTTATGTTTCCTATTGATGCCTTCACACTTGACCTGCTCATTATGTAGCCCTCTGTCCAAACAGATCCTTGGTATTGGGGGGGGGGGGCTCTCTCTGAGACCTCACTGCGGGGTGATTGGCAGTGGAGAAAGTTAGTGGCCGTGTGGTTGCCTGGCATTGGCCACAGAAAGGGCCCCGATGTGCAGGCAGTGATAAGAAAAAGCTGCATAAAAAAGCAAAGCAAAATGGAGACCAGAGTGTCAATTGCATTCCTACTTTTTAAATATTATGCACAACACATTTTTGTGAATGTGCCAAGTGTTAGAAAATGGTTTTGCACCTGTAATTTCCAGCAGATACCATTTTCTTTTATATCGACCCAGTCAATAATATTCATCAGAATGTGGTGCTTCAGTAATATATATAATGTTTTAAAAGTGGAAACTCTCAGCTCCAAGATACTAAACAGACCTACAAAAGGCTCTCTCTGCTAGGAGAAGTGATGATTCATGGTTTTAATTCACCTTTGTGCCTGTTGCTTGGATGCTTGAGTAGCCGCAGGTAACAAAAGAAACTCCGATTTTTGTTGTGAAGGGATGTTTTTCCATGGATATTAGGGAGTGATATGAACTAATAGCTACATTTTTCAGTAGGCCCTCCAAGGACCCTCCTAACTGCCTCTCTTTAACTTATTAAGGCAGGCAGCTGTATTGAGTTTTTATAGAGTGCCTAAATTGGATGAAAGGCAGGGATAGCGAATTGTTGTGAATTAAGATGTTGGTGAGTTTTCAACCTGATAAGCGTTGCCAGGCTTTCGGGTGTTTTGGTTGGCATCTGTGATGAACACTCCAGCTGCTCCACTGGGGTTCACCGGGGAGCTTTGCTCCATTCACAGCTCTGTTCTGTTCCGTATCTGGGAGAGCTGTATTCGGATTTTGTCTTTGTTTATAAAATGTTACAATTTACTGAATGTAGCCCCAAAAGAATTAGAGTGGGGGGGTAATTACACTGTCCATCTTTTGTCATCTGAAGTGCTGAATGGTTATTTGTCAGTGAAGCATTCATTTATTTATCCAAATGGAATGGAAATCACCCACTAGAGCAGATGTCCTAGAATGTGTATTATTGCATAACCAGAGATACAGAGCACAGTGTACAGTTAGCAGTATTTACAATAGATACAAAACACACGATAATTGGGGGGGGGTGCTGCATTATCTATCCTGTCCCACCCCCACCCCCAGCCCTCAGTCACTCATCTCCTTCATGCATACGTAGTGCACCTGCTGCCTGCCAGGTTCACCCTTTGGCCCAGTGCCTACCAGCAGCATCCACAGGCATGCCACAAACTGCTGGCCTGGGTCTGACCTTTCCAGAGGGGAAGGCTCCACCTGTTGCCACCAGCTGAAGAAAGCAGCATCTAGAGTGTGGCTGTTATTGGGTAAATAGGTGAGGGTCATCTAGAGGGACAAATGATTTGGATGAAATGCAGCATCTGTCATCTGCAGTGCTTTAGCGGGCCCTCCATTTTCATCTTGCTTTTTTTTTTTGGCTTACTTTTTTCCTGCCATGGCACCGGTTGGCTCACCGCCTCCTCTACTCCTCCAGCCACCGTCTGCCTGCATCGATCTCAGGCCACCACCTTGTACTCCCCCATGGCTTACTCCCTGTGGCAAGGAAATGAGGACCCTCCTAATCCCCCACCAAGCACAGATCTGGATCAGGTGGTGGTGCCCAAGGAGATGGTGTGTGCTGGCGGACAGCCATCAAGCCATGTGACCTGGAGCCACTATTTTTCCACTTTTCTCCCCTTGTGGGAGCACGGTGTGCAATGACGCCTGCAATGGGGTTCATGCGCGCTCCTGTGTGTGCCCACATCTAGCATCTGCCACATCCCCTGCCCCATGTTCATGCGGCTCCATGCCGTTGAGCCCCATCCTCCGCTAGTGGTCAGGTATGCGCCAGCTGCTGGACTCCCCCCTCCCCAGAGATGGAGAGCAGTCCATCGGATGCTCAATCCATCTCCTCCCTGCTGATCCACGGTGACTCATGCTCATTCCCAAACACAGGTTGTGGCACAGCGCGAGGTGTGGCATCCAGCGCCTCAACCCTCAGCTCTACCAGGCTGGCTTTCTCTTGCTTTTTTAAAGTCTCCCCATCTCCGTGTAAGTGCAAAATACAGTGGCAAGTGACCCCGTGGATGGTGCCTGGTGGCTTGAGATCATTCAGATTGCCAAGGGCTTCACCATCACCTCTACACCAGGGGCCAGTAGGAGAGTAGTGCAGCAGTATCTCAGACTATCTGAAGGACACACTGTAGCCCTCCTTGCTGGCCTCCGCTAGTGATGTCCCAGACTCGAGAAGTAAATTTGGATCGCCACAGCAGTCCCTCACTGCTTGGCACCCTGCACCATCTTATCCACAGCCATGGACAGTTGCAGACTGTCCTGTTCAGAGGGAAGGTTTGCCACAATGCTGGGGAAGGTCTGCTGCTGCTTTAGAAACATGCTATCAGATCTTTAACTTCCACCTGGACGACCACCAGAGATAGGCAAAAGTAATCTCTTTTTAAAAAGAGCAGGATAGTTCTTTTTTTTTTTTTTTGGTTTGTAGTTTTATGGTATTTTTCCATTTTCTCCCTGTAACCCAGTCCCCTACCTCAGACACACCATGCATGTGGAGACGTGCACGCTGTGTCTGGAGGTACCCACCCACTATGTGTCGCCATCGCTGACCACCGGGCCTCCAGCAGGATTACGAGGGGGTGGCGACCACCCCAGGAGAGAAAGAGCTGCCTCTGGCTGCTCATCCTGCTCTGACCCCCTCCCCACCGTGCTGGCTTCCCAGCGACCTAAGTCTATTCCCAGCCTTCCAAGGTACTGCTACAGAGTCTGCAGTTGTTAAACATAAGTGAGGGTGTTCCTGGGGTTAGAAGAAAAAATTACTCGCTGTAGTAATGCTGTTTCTTACAAGGGATCGCTCACTATGTTTAACAATCCCTAATCCTGCCTCCCCTTCCAGAACCCGGCAAAAGGTTCAGACAAGAATCTGTTCTTTCTGTTTTCTTAAGCACTGCTTGTTAAAATGCCTTTACAGTTGTTGCTCAGTGGTCTGAGTTAAATTAATGTTTCAGACTAGATAAGTTTGTTCTGTTTTGTTCATACCATTTTCCAAAAATTTGGGGGACAAAGTTTAAAAATAATTAAGCAGCCATTTAGCTAGTTTCAGGGGCGCCAACTGGGGGGATGGCCGGGGCAACTGTCCCGGGCCTGGTGTCCCAGGGGGGGGGCGTCCCATCCTGCCGTGCCAATGACCATCATTGTTTTTAGTTAGTTTGCTCATCTGTGCGACTGTCTGTGCCTGCCTGACCCTGGTCTGTGTCCCCCCCCCAATGCTAGGTTAGTTATGTCACGGGAGATAAGTCTGTCTGTATCCCGCCCCCTGCCCTGATTTAATTTGCTTGCCCTGATTTAACTTCAGCCTTCCTTCAGGCAGTCTGTCAGTCAGTGTTAACTGAGGCGGCAGATGTGGGAATGGCATGATGCTGCGGCATGCAGCAGCACAAGGAATCTGATCATTGAGACTCAGTCCCTTCCTGTCCTGACGTGAGGTGATTCCATCCTGTGTCAAGTGTCAGTGCCGCCGGGCCCCAGCACCACCCCCAATGATGACTGATTCTTTGACACTTGGCTCGGGAGAGTTAGAGGGGACTAGGAGACAGAGAGGTCTCTGGTTGCTGCTGCGCTGTATACTTGCATCTTGCAGACAGTGCGAACTCAGAGAGCGCCTCATTTATGTTTTTGCTGCTGCCTGGGGCTGCCATGTCAGAGGAGTGCTGGAGGTGGATTTTCAGTGTGGCACATGTGTGGCCTCGTGCGGTCGGCAAAACAACAAACACAGTCCCCTGAGCCCAGCCAACCACCAAACAGCTGGTCAGGTCAGACATTGTCTTTGGGGATGGGTTACTAATCAGTTTATTTAAGCTCTTTTGCTAGTAATGGCAATGACATGGCGGCAGTCAGTGTGAGGTGGTCATCAGTCAGGGGACGAAAGGCAGGACTGGTGGTGGGAGTGGTGGGACAATTAACTTATATTGTTGATGAGGCTCAGTTCAGTTTCTACTTCTCTCACTTCTCTTACTGTTTTCAATTATTTTTTTCAGTGCTCATTCATTCAGTCCCTTCTTCTCACTAGTGCGGTAACCGGTCCGGTAATTATCCCTGAGAGTCTGATGACTGACAGTTCAATGACTACACAGAGTAAATAAATAAAACTGAACTGACACCCATTGTTACACACACTGAGAAATTAATTTCAAATCGTATCTCTTGATGGAAACTGATAAACTACAACAAAAAGAGTCACATTTGTTTTAGATGCATATAATTTTTTTTTTTTAGATTTATATCATGTCTTAACTCTTAGGATGCCGACAAAAATTAGAACATATAGGAATTTTGGTCTGATGTAGCAGTCCTTGGCACAGCAAGGACTGGGGGAAGGGGGCATCCTGAAGGTATGCTCTTGGCCCAGAAATTTCTTATTGGCACCTCTGGCTAGTTTAGTGGTCACAGCTTACCCTAGCTCTAGAAATAAATCTGATGTTCCAAAGCTGGAGTGAGCATGACCACACAGCAGAGTTTGAACTTCATTCTAAAGTTCCAGCGTTAGCATAAAGTTCCAAATCTCCAAGGCTGCTCATTCCTAGGGAATCATTGCAGTTTTTTACACATAGTGAGGGATCCCTGAGAAGAAACAACATTACTGCAGTGAGTAGTTTTTTACTTATTCCTCCTGGCTGCACTCCCCAGGATCCCAGGAGGAGGAGATGCAGTTGGAGAAAGTGCCATGGATCAGCAGGTGCAGGACCTATAGGTGCCCAGGGGTGCTCATGCTGCCTGTGGCACAGGTTTTACCCCTTAGTTTCTCCCATCCCTGAGGACAGTGCCTTCACGGAATATCGATTCAGACACACACACAGAGCATGTGCTGTGATGTCTGGCAGTGTCCTCCCCTCCCTTACATAGGCCTCTCTGACTGCACTGCCACCTGTGGTCACCCAGAGGTGGTAGCGCAGCAGTGCATTGCCAGGCCTCACCCCTCGTCTGGAGGAGGAGGAGAGTGTCTTCTGGGATGCTCAGTCCTCCTCCTTTCCCCGAACCCTCATCGACCCAGACTCATTCCTAAACCCTGCTCATCAGTGTCATGAGTGGTGACCCTACCATTGTGCCCATGGGCCGGCTCTCACTTGGGCCTTTAATCAACTAAGAAGGTTTGCTTAGGGCCCCTGGATCATAGGGTTAATCAGGGCGAGGTTGGGTACTCCTGACTTAGGTGATGGAACAGAATGTGCCAGCTTTTTCTTTGAGAAGGTGTGCACATGTGCGCGCATGCGCGCACACACACACACACACACTCACACCCATGTACACACTTCGCTGTTTAGTGCAGTAGACAGGGGATGACCCTGGCTAATCATGCTGCAAGTAGGGCAGTGGGCTTCATGTTTATTGTCTGCTCTGTCGGCCGCATTCCTTGGAACTTGATAACAATTGATTTGTGTTTGTAGCATGTGTCAGCACAGCATGTCGCCACAAGAGTTAATAAGTTATGCACCTCAAGCACAATTAGGCAATAATGACCTCCGAGGTGAGTGTTTACTATTGATTTTGCCCTATGAGAAGGCTGATTCTCAGCCGTTTAAAAATGGGCCAAAACCAAGATAACCACAGTCCTTACAAAGAGAAGTCACCATGGGTTATTGCTGTAGTTTAGACCCAGACTGTATAAAGAATTTTGAACATTCTGTCCCATGGTTATGTTACAGTGGGTCTTGAGGTATTTGTTGACCAGTCACAATTCAGCATGCTGAACATTGCTGATGCAATGCAGGTCTTGTCTCTCAGGTGGTGAGGAGAGGGTGAATGTAAAAATTGCAGTATCAAAAATGTGTCCTGTCTTTAAGGGGTTAAAGCGTATCAGTGGAAAAGTGGATCCCTCCTAGACCATTTACCTAATTAGGTTTGAAATACAAAAGTCAAGAAAAGAGAAAAACAACTGGAGACTGGTTGTGTCAAGAACAATGCGACGGAGCATCTTTGTAGACTCAAATCAATACATTCATTTCTTGGTGTTTTTATGTTTTCTGCTGTAAAAGTCACATTCCCTGTCAAAACTGCCTTTGTGTTGGGCTTCCCCCTGTAATGTAATTTCCATCAGTAAAAGAATAAAGAAAACATGTACTCAGGATTGCTTTGCTTGGCAGCGCACAATGAAAGGAGTTTTTATTTGCTCCACTCACTTGATGCACAAAGGAATACTGTATTGCATTCAGAAGTCTTCTTAGTGCAGATGTCTCCTGTCGCAAGTGATCAGCATTATATTTAAAAAAATATATATATATATAAATCTATCTATATATTAAATTTGGGAGCACATGGTTAAATTGACTGCCAGTAGGTGCAGCAGATTTTCTAAGAATTATTGCAGCCCTACAGTCATAGAAATGTTAGCCTCAAAGTCAGATTCTTGCCTGGGCTGTGCTCAGACACTTCATGTGATCCCTTAAAAATCCTGGTTTCCTCCCCTTTCCCTTTTATAGTCTTCTGGTCCTTATACATGGCGTGGGCCAGCATACATGTGATTTGTGTGTAACTGGCCCCTGCTGTTCCACAGTTGTATTGCTGTGTGTATATGGCGCACATGTGGCATTTACAAACCATGGCAAGCTAGGGGGATGACAGATAGGGACACTTGTATTCCTTGGTGAGGAATGTTAGATCTTCTTTGAGGATGGGCTGGCAATATAGCCTAGAGGTTGGATTAACGAGCTGTGAATGCATGAATAAGCTTGGTACATCCAGCAGACCCAGATTTGATTTACACAACCTCCACTTGCATATTTTGTGACCCTGAGCACATTACACAACCTCCACAGTGCTCCTGGGTCACCCTTGAAAACAGGCCTTATATCTAGTGGGCCATACCTGGTAACCCCCCCCCAAAAAAAAAAGTAGAGGATATCTCCTCCATTGGGCCAAATCGGTGGAATTGCAAGCCACTGGCATAAGGACCACTTGGGAACTTTTGTTAGCCAGGGGCTGGTCATGATGATGGCAACGCCAGCACCTATATAATCATGGGCAAGCCGATTGCTCCTCAGTTCTTTCTCCTGCCACCGACTGTGTATTAGACCTGCAGTGAAACAACGCTGTTGTTTCTTCTAAACTTTAGAAACATAGAATGTGTCAGCAGAAGAGGACCAGTAGTTGGGCCCATCTAGTCTACCCTATTTTCCCTGCCTAACATTACACCCTGGACTTTAGTCACAGGTGTCCCTCCCTCCTTCCTTACCTCCGTTTATTATACCTGTGTGCCTATCCCATGCATGTCCAAAGCTCCCCACTATCTTTGCCCCTACCACCTCTTCTGGCAGGCTGTTCCAAGCATCCATCACCCATTCTCTGGAGAAGTATTTCCTCACATCCCTCTCAAAACTTTCCCTTAAGCTTAATACATGCCCTTGTGTTCTGGTACTCCTGTGAAAGAAGCTCCCCTCCTGCACCTTCTTCACCCCTGTGAGGTACTTATAGGTTTCAGTCATGTCCCCTCTTGCTCTTCTCTCCTCCAGGGAGTACATGTTGAGCTCCCGAAGCCTCTCCTCATATGGGAGCCGATTCACGAATGGCTGGGGTGGTTACGTGCTGCGTAAGTCTGGCATGTAGCCACCGCACAGCCATCCATGCCCACTGCACCTCCTCTGCCAAATTCTGGAAAAGAATGCGCCCCCCTCACACATCCGATCCCTCAGCCGATCACGGAGCTCTACACGGGGGTGGGCTAGGGGCAAGCCAGCACTCTGGCATGCACAACCTCGTGGAGTGCTGTGCATGGGGGATTCCAGTTTCACGTTTGGGAGGCAGCCGTAAACCACCGGGGCTGGCTACACGCCCCTTGTTTAGGCTGCCTCTGGACGCGGCAGGCACGGTGTCCCCCAGCAATGCAGCCCCTGCTGTCAGGCACATCTGATGGCTACGCAGACAGGGATGACCACCTCCACTGCACGGTCGGCACACTGTGTGCCGGCCGGCAACATGGCACCAGAAGCACGCAAAGGATACACTGAGGGTCCCTGCCTGGGCAGTTAATTGGCTGCCCACTACAATCCACGGTCCGCACCTGCCTGCCTCTCCAGACCTGGGGGGTGGAGGTGGGAACATGTAGGGGAGCCGGGCGGGGGTCGGTGGTCGTGAATGCAGCCCCCACGCGGAACTCCCTCGGGTGCAGAGCTATGCACCCCGATACGTGCCTCTTGCACGTTTCTGAATGGGGCCATGGTTTCTTATGTAACCCTGGCCCCAGTTTAGTAGCCCTCCTCTTGACTGCTTCCACCCTGTCAATGACCTTTTGGAGGTGTGACCTCCAGAACTGGACTCAGTACACCAGGTGGGGTACCACATGTGGGTGATACAGAGGCAACACCTCCTCCCTTCTCTTGCTTGAGATCCCCCCTCCCTATGCATCCCAGCATCTGGCTAGTGTTGCCTACTGCCCTGCTACGTTGAGATAATCAGATATGATCACCCCAAGGTCCGTCTCTTGCTTGGTAACTGTAAGTACTTCTCTCCCAACTTATACACAGACCCTAGGTTTCCCCACTTAGGTGCATGACTTTGCACTTATTTATTTATTGAAATGTTTCACCAGGAAGGCACACTGAGCGACAAGTCGCTTGTCTGCCAGGGCAACCTGGGGGGAAGGGGTACAATAGGAATGAGACATTACAAAATCAACATTAACATACAGTTGTAAGGCAGGTATTACAAACAGTGTTGCGCATAATAGGTAGAACAAGTGGACAATAATAAGTGCAGGCTTAATAAGTAAACAAGTGCTTTTGTGAAAGAAAAGGGGGAAGGAGAGGGATGGGTTAGGTGGGGGAAGGGGGAAGAGTCATGTCCCTGGAGACCCCTTCAGGATTCAAGGAACCCTGCAAGGGGACTGGCTGTGGGACCAGATAGAAGGGGATAAGGTAGTGTCCCAGAGAGACCCCTTCAGGATGTGGGGAACCCTGCAAAGGGGGCTGTGGGACTAGACAGAAAGGGGAATATGGCTGTAGGGATTTAAAGAGGGGAGGTGAGAGTAGGAGGAGGTGTGACTTAAATGCTTGAAGGGGGGAATAGGACCTAACCCAAGAGAGGACCCTTCAGGATGCGGGGTACCCTGCAGGGGAGTTAGGGAAGATCAGTAGATAGGGATTAAGAGAGGGAGTGAGAATTGAACCCTTGAGGGGAAGAGAATTCGCACCTTTGGAGGGGATGGGGTCTAATCAATAGTCCATCAAGATGCAGTTGGACCCTGCTAATAGTCATGGAAAGTCAAAACAGTGGCTAGATAGAATAGGGGAGATATGCTAAGGCTCAGTTGGACCCCTTCAGGATGCTGAGAATCCTGCAAGGGGACTGTGATGGCCAGGGAGAAAGGAAGATGGGGAAGGGGAAGGAGTGGAGACAAGACTAGGCACAGTAGAACCCCCTCAGGATGCTGACAGCCCTGCAAGGAGGACTGTGAAGACTAGAGAGAAAGGTAGATGGGGAGGGGAAGGAGAGGAGACAAGCCTAGGCCCAGTAGGACCCCTTCAGGGTGCTGAGAACCCTGCAAGGGGACTGCAAAGGCTAGGAGACAGGTTGATTGTGGAGGGGGAAGGAGAGGAGACAAGCCTAGATGTAGTAGGACCCCTTCAAGATGCTAAGAACCCTGCAAGTTGAGGGAGATAGGAGGGATGGTGGGGGAAGGAAGCAGATGAGAGATACAAGCCCCTTGGGGGGCTAGGAGAGGGACCCGTGGAGAGCATACGGGGTCCCTTACAATCTATGAGAGATCAAGGGAGGCCAGTAAGGGAGAGCAATTTGGGGGAATTGGAGGAAAGCTATAAATTTTGGTGGTGCACAGGGTAAAATGAAGACGACTTTAGACTGGTAGTATTTAAACCCAGCTGCCACCCCCAGACCGCTCTTCTACTTTACCCAGATCCCTTAGCATTCTCTGCATCCCCTCCTGGGTGTCACCCTCTTGCAGATTTTTATGTTATCCACAAAGACCCACACCTACCCCTCCAGTTCTGCAGCAATGTCACTTATGAAGACATTGAAGAGGACAGGGCCCAGCACCAATCCCGGTGCTACTCCACTGGTCATGCTCCCATCCTTTGAGTGATTGCTGTGTACACCACCCTCTGCCTCCTGTCTTTCAATCAGTTTGATACCCAGCTCACCATCTTCTCCCCCACCCCCAGGTTGCTGAATTTCCTTATTGGCCTCCTGTGTGGTACAGTGTCAAAGCCTTACTGAAGTCTGGATATGGCACATCCTGTGCCCTCCCTGATCCACCTCCCTAGTTACCCAGTCAAAGAAATCTATGAGATTCATTTTAACATGACCTCCCCATGAAGCCATGCTGCTGGTGGTCCTGCAGCCCATGTGTCTCTAGGTACAGTACTCTACTCCATCAGTCTCTCCTTCAGCAATGCCTTCATTAACTTCTCTACCGCTGATGTGAGACTGATCTGTAATTGCTGGTCTCTTTCTTCCCTGTTGCTTTCTTGCGCATACAGAGGAACCACATCTGCTCTCCTCCATTCCTCGGGAACCACCCCTTTCTCCAGTGAGGTGCTAAATAGTGTTGCCGGAGGGGCAGCTAGCACCATGCTCAGATATCCTCAATAAAAATAAAACAGTTACTCACTGTAACAGTAGATGTTCAAGAGAATCTTCTCCATTGGGCCACACTGTATCCACCCTCCTTCCCTTTTCCTGAGGCATAAGTGGCAGGTTTGTCCACTGCCTTGTTTGGGGGTGTTCATAAGTGCTTCATGTATACTATGTGTCCAGTCTTATACCTCTCATTGTGTGCCTGATACTGGTTTGGTTTCCTGGTTCCTCATGGTAAGAGGCCTTCCAAGTTTATCTCCAGTGGAGAATTGAGAAATAATGATGTTGCCCATGGTTATATAGGCACTGGTCATGGTGGCCCCCAGTTAGCAAAAGTTTCCACATAGTCCTGACTCTGATGGCTTACAGTTGCAGAGGTGTGGCCCGATGGAGGAGATTCTCTCGGAGATCTACTGTTACGTAACTGTTCTTTTTCTAAGCTTCACAGTCCAGCGATTGCTGGCGCCTTCCTCTTGAAGTCCTCTATAGCTAGTGGGAAGGCCTGACATTGAAGCATTGGGTTTGTTGGAGGACCCCCTTTCCTAGCCATTATAATGCATGGTCAGAGGAGTGCGGCTACATAGATATCCCTCTGCCCCACCAATGTAGGCAAACTCACAGTCCTGAGGAAAGTCAATTATAAACTCTCTTTTTGCATCTGCAGACAAGGTTGCCTGCACCTGACATGCCCCCTACCCACTCCTTGTTTGCACTGCGTGACTCAAAGTCATAGCGGCACAACATTTGGCTCAGCTGGGGCTTTGACCCATAGGGTGGCTGGGAAGAATTGCTTCTGTATACACCAATATCCTTGGAACACCCTTATGCACTGAGTTTCACACTACACACATTTTATCATTGGCACGTTGGCCACCTGTGCACGGGGATCTATAGAATTGTCTAGTTCTTTTTTTTTTAATATAGTAATTGATTCAGAACTTGAGGTGAAGCATCCTATAACCCATTGACCCCCTGTGTGTAAAAATGTCCTCTCGCTTTCCCCCCATGTGATTGGATATTATGTCCTTTGGTCCTTAAAGAGCACAAGTCATGCATAATTTCAGTTACCGCCTCCAGAGCACCTGAAGCTGTCTTGCCTAAATCTGAGTTCGGCACGCAACTTAAAGGGGAACTCTCACTCTACTCTTATTAACTGTCAGAGACCTAGAGGTCCTGATTAGGGAGATCATAGTGTGAAATAATTTTTTCAGTACTTCCACATAAAGAAAATGAAGTTTCTATCTGGCTGATCCTGCAGCTGCCAATTGGCATTGATGGGGCATAGAAGTCCCAGGGTTCCCTGTGGCTGAGCCTCTGATAACATGCACAATTCGTCAGCCTTGGGGACTGCCTATATAATGTAATATACAAGTGTAACTGTTGGGGGAAGGAGGTTCAGGGGTGACATCAGTGAGTTTTATTTTACAGAGAGGGTGGCTGAGCCATGGAACAGTCTGCCAGTTCATGTGGTGGGCCCAAAAACCAGTAATGATTTCAGGCACACCTGGAACAGAGTGAAGGGCTTAGTTGTTACTCAGGGTGGTAATAGTAAAACGAGGCGCATGAGTGTGGATAGTATGGGCTGAAACCCTGTATAACCAAAAGGTTGCAGGGTATGATAGGGTGTTATGGGTAGACTGGGTGGATCAATGGTCTTTTTCTGCTGTCATTGTCTATGTTTATGTGTCAGAATAAGGTAATGAGAAAGCCCAGTTTTGCGTTACAAATGCCAGTACTTCCCTCCCTCCCAAACTCCAATGGAACAAGGTGGGTACCGGCACTTGTAACACCCCACTGCCTATGAATATGTATGAATGACTCAGTAGGATGAACACTGGCCTCTGGGGCTGGAAGATCATAAGGTCTTGGGTTCTAGTACCACACCAGGAACTTTGGCAAACACCTAGGACTGACACTGTTAATTGGATCTGACACAGTGCTGTAGCCAGTCAAACTATTTCCATGCCTCAGAGAACCATCCTGCCAGCCTATAGTGCAAGATTCAAATTTATATACTGTATTTTAGACATGGGCAAGGCAAAATTTATTTAAAAACGCCCAATCCCAGAGGCTCTGGGCACTGTACAAAATGGATAAATACATCATCAGAATAACATAATACGCAGTTTTTTAAAACACAAGATAAAATTAATGACCCTGCAAATAATTTTCAAGTTCTACTACGGTTTATGGTTTTATCCCATGAAAGCTTGGGAAAATAGGAGGGCCTTCAGGCGGACCTTGAAAGTATCTACAGTGGGTGCTCCCCTGACTCCAGCTGGCAATGACATACAGTGCTCTAGATGAAACAGTCATGTTTAGGCCTTCCAGTGTGGGACATAAGCCTCCTGTCTTATTGTAAGCCTGTGTCTTCCTTACAATAGGCAGTACTTGAGGACTGCAAACACTACCCTTAAGGTACTCTAGTGGTACAGTAGTTACCCCACCTCAGTCCATATGTACACAATACTAATTCTTCATAGATGAGTGAACTCCAAAAATTGGTTATTCACTCTGCACTAAGCACAGCCAAAACTGTTGGCCATATGGGCAACGAAGAAAAAGGTGCTGCTGTGTTTCAGTTTCTCTCACACAGGACTCCCTTGGGCAATACCTGTCCCCCAATGTTTTATGCTTGATAGAGCCCTGACCCCCCAGCCTGTTGTGACAGCAGAGCCAATGCAAATCTCACACAGGATGTGGAACACCCTGGATGGGACCCAACTTGAGGATATCTACTCATTCAGTCAGATACTTTGGGGTTTAGCTGGACCAACACCTCAACTTCTCTGGTCATATCGATGCTATCCTGAAAGCACTGCACCCCAAGCTCGGCACCCTTTACAGGACCCGTAATTCCATCCCTCTTACGGCCAGGCGTGCAATTGTCCAAAAGATGATTCTCCCAATTTTCGACCACTGCGATGTAGTCTATAGTGCTGCTCCCAAATCCACCTTATCCAGATTGGACCCCTTTCAACTCTTCCTGCTGCTTCGCCTTGACTCTCCTTTGTGCATCCTCTATCACTCTCTCTCTCTCTCTCTCTCCCCCTTCACTTTACTTACTAACGGCGTCTCTCACTGCACAAACTCATTTCTAAATTCTGGCTTGGTTCTCTACCTCTATACCTATCCTTCTCCCTTGCTTCCCTCCTCCTCCTGTATATTCTTTAAGGTCTGCTAACTCATGGACCCTTGCTGTCCCGTGATGCTCCACGTTGGCAGGTCAGTCTGCCTTCAAATACCACTTCCCAAAGCTGGAACACCCTCCTTCCTCAAATTCAGCACTCATCTTCCCTACATTCCCTCTCCACCGCCTCCAAAACTTCCTCTCCTCAAATTGTACCTGTTTCTGCGTAATCTAATGCTGTCCTACACCTCTCCCGTGCTTCTCCTTGCCTGTCATGCATTTAACTTATTTAATGCTGCATTTATGGTTGTATTATTCTGCATCAATAACTTGACCAATTATTGTTTATTCAGTATTACTTCTGAACACTGCATTGTTACTATGCTGTATTATTTGTAAGTGTTCAATGTTGTTCTTACTGTACTACACTGTTTTGTATTATGTTTATCTCTGTATTTTCTGCATGTAGACTCCCATTACCCCAGTCGCACTGGGAGATGAGCAACTTGTTGTTCAGTGTGCCTTCTTGGTTAAACATTTCAATCAATAAATAGTATATGAGGGTCTTTTAAAATTGCAAGTGTTACATCTTCCTTACCTTCTGGGCAAAGCAAGAATCACAACTGTATGGAATAGCATGTAGCCAGAATGCACTTTTATAATAACTTTTCTGTGTTGGGACACAACGGAGTCATATTTCGCCTTCCATTGTTTTTTTCCCTTTCTGCAGAATGATTCTCTCATACAAGGGTAAGTGGTGGGAAGACCCCTGCTTTGGGAGTCTTAACTTTCCCAGTTTCCATGCTGCAGTGTGAGGTTCAAGCCATTCCCTTACTGGTGAAGACCGGCACTTTCTCCATTTACCTAAGCTACTCCTATATTAGCTTTTAAAATTATTGAGAGAAGAAACACCATAGGGTTGACCATGCCCAATCCCTGTTCAGTCACTGCTAAGTATGTTATTTCCCTTCACTGGGTTTAAACATGGTCCACATATCTCCTGAAAGAGTATGCTATAAAGCCTAGCTTCTGCCTCAGACGGGGTGGGGGGCTGGGGGTGGGGTGGGGAGAGACAAGTAACTGAGGTACAGAAAGCGTGGCACCAGGATGGTCTTAACTAAAAATACTCGCTTTTGTTTAATAGTCTTTACCTTTCCAGCAATTGACTTGTTTTGAACCACATCCAGGCATGTCTCCCAGTTGGATTTGACCATGTCAACCATCTGCTCCTTAGTACACACCTTTGTATTTCTGTAAGTTTATCTTCACACCTGAAGCCTCAAAATATTGATTCAGAACCTGAAAAACCTCCCTTCCATCTCTGTAGTGTTAATAAACAAGCAGATGTCATCTGTGAAGGCCAGGGTTTTTATGGGAGCAATTGGGATAACTTCTAAACCTGTTACTGAATGAATCTGATGTATTTTCTGCAATAGATGGTCTAATGTGAAAATATAAAGTATAGGGCTAAGAAGGCAGCCTTATTTTACTCCTGTCATTGTGTGAACTGGTTTGCCAAGCCATCCATTAACATATGGGGTGATTGTGGCTTCCTCATATGATGCTTTCACCCATCTAATAAAAGCTGCTGGCACCCCGTGCCTTTCCAATGTTCTAAACAGGTAATGAAGTACTGCTCTGTCAGAGGCTTTTTCTGGTCCAAAGCCAGGAAGAAGCTGGGCAGAATATTATACTGCCCCTTCTAGAAGATCTCCCTTATTAAAAACATGTTGTCTTGGACTATTCTGTTAGGCAGTGCTCACGTTTGAAAGGGAGAAATTACCTGAGATGATAGAGATACCAGTCTTGCACGTAGAATTTTGACTAATATAAGGGCACCCATTTTTCAGGTCAGACCTGTTTCCCACTTTGAATATGTACATAAGAAAGGCTTGTAAGGTGATACTGGGCATGTAATTAGAAGCCAGAATATCATTGAACATGACCACCAATTCAGGTCCCAATAAGTCACAAAAGCGTTTATAAAATTCACAGGTCAGACCACCTAACCCTGAAGCTGTATTGTTACATAATCTATTAATGGCATCTAGCACTTCCTCAGTGTTACTGGAGAAGTCATTTGTCTCAGTATGTAATCAGGGACTGGTGGCGCACACACCCCATCTAGGAAGTCTCCTCATCACCCACAGGGAGCTGGTTATTAAAGGGACACTGTCAACCCTCTTAGACCTAAAAGTGTCCCTAGTTTAAAAACATGTGTTATAATTGTCCACATTCCATAGAGGCTGTTGATGTAGCTAGGAGTTTGATTCTGATTCATTTTTTTACAGTGAAAAAGCAGACTACTTACCATACTGGTGGTTGTTATCACATAAAAACCTGTTTGTTTATATTCCTTGATCAGTTCCCACTTCACCTGTCCTGGACTTGGGAGTGTCCCATCACAGTCTAGCCACTCCTTGTGCAGTAGGAGGCAAGGATACGGTGTATCATGAGTGGCTTAACTGTTTAGGGTGCTCCTAATGCTAAGGGAAAGTGCAATAAGAGTAGAGCAAGGCTTTGAAACAAAATAAGGTTGGGTACAACTATACCATTTGCATGCATTTCAGTTCTACTAAGAAAGAAGGTAGATAAAACAACCAGCAACATTAATGCATTTTAAAGAAGGGAGAGCAATCATAAAATGTTTTTTTTTAGCTAGAAATAATTTGATGCAAAAAAGGTTGACAGTGTCCATTTAAAGGTGTTTTGTGCCCGAGCCTCTGCCTTGCTCAGAATATCCCCTATCTCTGTCACTACATTTCCTGGCAAATCTGTCACAGAAGTCATGATTCTGTGTTTAACTCTCATTTCACAACCTTTAAAAGGGTCTAGAAGTTGCTTCTTTCCCAGCGCACCTGCCTGTAGTTCAGAATTTAAAGAGTTGTCTCTGTCGTACTGATACTTTGGTGATACTGGGCTTTGATGGAATTGAGGGCATTTGGACAAATTCTCTTTCCATTGGCCTGTTGGGAGATTAAATCGAGCAATTTCTCTCTGAGCCCTAAGTATTTAAAATGAGAATCCTGCTTCTGTTTAATTTTCCTAATTTGAGAACTTTTAAAATCAGACTCAAGAAATGACTTATTGAAAAGACAATTGCACATATAATCGATGATTTTGTAACTGTCTCTTCAGTGTATACTTGTTTATTTATTTAGCTTTTGTTTACTAGGTAAGCGCACTAGGCGACAACCTGCCTATTTTCAGGCATGACCTAGGAGAGTACATTACAGGTAACAACATTACTGCAGTGATCAGGATACAGTGATTGAAGACAGTAGAGAAAAATGTGCAAATTGCAACCAACGGGTAGGCACATTACAGTGTAAGTTTGTACAAAGTTAAGTTAAAATACCAGTTGAGACAAATAGATCAAGACTAAGTGGCAGTGACAGATAAACACAATCAAAAGAGGTCCTGGAGAAAACAGGAGCAACAACTAGTAGATATATGTTTACTACCATTATTGTATGTGGGGCTGTTTTATCGATGTACTTGTTCCTTGGGAAAAATGGGCAAATATGCCCATCAGCTAAAAAGTATGTAACCCCCCTACAAATGGGGGTTCCCAAAAAGTCTTCCTTGAGCTTGCCTAAATGCTCACTGCCAGGCTGGTGTCCTGCATTTTAGCAGTTTAAATGTGATTGTCAGAGAGTGTCTGTATAGCCTCTGTGTACTGTCTCTTTAAGAGCTGCCTGGATTGCAGTCATAAGTAATCTGAAAGGAGAGCTCTATTGAAAGATGTAACTATTTGCTGAAAATCATTTAGAGTAATAATGATAATGTAGTTTGTCTAACCTGCCTTCTCTGCAGCAAGGACTGTTTTGTTTATCCCCACCACTTTGGCCCGGGACTGCCGAATTGGACCAAGCAGTCGGACTACAGGAGCTGTCTGAGTCAGAATCTGTAGGAATTGTAGTTTTGGGCTTTTGGCACCTTTTTGCACCTGAAAGGGGAGCTCCTGTTGTGACTGACAGATGAATCAGCCAGCCGAACCTTTTGGATCTTGGGGAAATATCCAGGCTTGCTAGAGTTTGAATCAGATCTAAGTTGGGAGCTGAACAGGCAAGCAACCATCTGAGTAGTTTTGTGTGGGAGAACTGTGGAAAGGCCTGAGTTGTGGATGTCTAATTGGCATACTTCAGGGGACTAGTGGACAAGGCAAAAATGATTTATCCCAGAGGTTAGGTGGATCATATGGCTATTCTGGAGGTGAAGGGGGGGTCAACGTCAAATGGGCATACCTCAGGGGACTAGTGGACAAGGCAAAAAGGATTTATCTCAGAGGTTAGATGGATCATATGTTTACTCTGGAGGTGTGGTGGGCGGAACAAGCAACATACAAGAAGCATGCCATAGGGAGGGGCTGCTCAGAGGAGCAGATGAGGGAGGGGAGGTAGGAGTGAGCAAAACGGGAGCGAGCATCAAGCTTACAAACTATTTCACCATACTATACCCAGGAGATGAAGTGGAGGAGGATGGTGGGGGGGGGGGCAAGTGGATAGAAAGGGTTTGGTCAGTAGGCAGAGAGGGAAGGGAGACAGAGGAGAGAGCCTGAACCAAAGAAAAGGACGGAGGAGGGAGGGACATGAGCCTAGGTTGGATGGAAATGTGTTAGATGGGGGGCACTGAGTGAGGACAGGGTGGAAGGAGGTAGAATTGGGGACAGGCCATTGTCCAGATTGGGGAATTTATTCAATGAGGAGGGGGAGTGGTAGAGAGTTCTCTAGTCATGTCTGATTCGAGACATGAGGTGGAGAATAGGGTAGAGAGAAATATAGCAGATGGGGTGGGAGGTGCAGGTACAAAGGGGGGGAAGCAGTGGGAGGTTACTCAGGTGGGGATTGAAGGATTATAGCTCAAAAAGGGAGAGGGGTGGAACTGGGGAGTGAACTCTGGCCACTCAGGAGATTGGGGGGGCGAGGAGTAAACTGGCAGTTGCAGGTAGAAGGAGTATGGTACGGCTCGCATATGAAGGTGGCCCCCTGATGATGGGGGGGGGAGCAAGAAGGGGGTCGTCAATAGGAGAAGCCTGGAAGGTACTAAACGATCTAATAAAGACCCTCAGACTGATGGGAGAGGTAGGAGCAAGCAAGGATTTGATGACAGGAGGAAGAGTCCTGGAAGGATTAAAGTGGGCTAATAAAGTGAGTGGGGTGGGGTGAAGGTGATATTGCTGGGGGATTCCATGACCAGGGGTATCCATTGGGAGGGGAAGGGAGAGAATAAAAGCAGCCCTGTAAAGGCTAAATGTATAGCTGGTTTATCTGTACACAAGGCCAAATTCCTCCTATACTCATTAGCACTGGATTGTGGGGGATCCCCAGACTTCCTAGTACATTTGGGGACACATGACTTGAAAGGGAATAGCGAGCTAGAAATACAGGCTAGATTCCGGGAGCTGGCAAGGGTTTGTCACTCTATAGGAAGCAAAATTTCTTTTTCTGAGATTCTGCCAGTACCAAGGGCAACCGGTGAGACCAAGCTAAAACTTAGAGGGGTGAACCAGTGGCTCAGGGACTGGTTCAGGGGCAGAGGGGTATGGACTGGTAGGTGACTGGGAGGATACTTGGGAGGATAAGGGGCTATATGCCAGGGATAGGTTACATCTCGACCTGGAGGGGAGTGAGATCTTGAAACTAAAACTTGCTGGATTTTTTAAGTGAGAGGTGGGGTTTAAACTTATAAAGGGGGTGGGTCAAATAAAAGAAGGTACTCAGGGTGGCTGTTTGAGGGTAAAGATTTAGGGCATGGGAAGAGTGTGGTGGGTTGCATTGAAAATCCAAGGAGAATTGGGCAGAAAAGAGACTGCTCAGAGCTGGGGAACTGGAGAGGGGGAAGAGATTGGGGTGGAGGACAGTACTGATCAATGCCAGGAGCATGAGCAAGAAAATGCCTGAGCTTCAGGCTATGCTGGTTAAGGGAACAGCAGATGTGGCAACAATTACAGAGACATGGGCCACCCAGATAAATGATTGGGATCTAAATTTGGAGGGTTACAGAATTTTCAGAAAAGATAGGGGAGTGGTAAGAGTGGGAGGGATTGCGCTGATAGTCAGAAATTACATAGTGGTAAGTGGAGTGGAGGAGGCTGAAGGGGGTGTGGAGGCGATATGGGTAACCCTGCAAACGAGGAGAGGAACAAAATTGATAATAGGGGTGGTATACAGGTCACCCGCAATGGAGGAGACTCTGGAGGATAAACTGGTTGAGGACATCAAGGGTCAGTGTAACCTTGGTAAGGGTAGGGTGGTGGTCATGGGTGACTTTAATATGCCGGGGTGGATTGGGATACCATGACATCCTCTGTAACCAGGGAACAGCGACTGATGGATGTCTTTCAGGATGCCTTCCTGTTGCAACAGGTGGGGGAACCTACAATAGAGGGGCGGATATTGGACGTTGTTCTAGCGGACAGTGACCAGAATAGGGGCCTGGAGGTGTGTAGTCCACTGGCGGGTGGGGATCATGCCACGGTATGGTTTGTGCTGTATCGGGAGGGGGGGGGGAGGAGGAGAACCGCACTCGTACAGTAGTGGTAGATTTCAGGGAAGCGGATTTTGTGGATATGGGTAGGATTCTAAAAGAGAGTTTGGAAATGATTAGGCTGGACATATATGCTGGAAGTTTATGGGAGACCATTAAAAAAGGGGTGCAGGAGGCTACTAGGTCCTGTACAAAATTTAGGAGAAAGCATGGCAGAATCAGTAAACCATGTTGGTGGACTAGGGAGGCACAGGAGGCGGTGAGGGATAAAAAGGCCTCTTATGTACGTTTTAAACGATCAAGGGGGGATAAGGAGCAAGGAGAGTATGAGCCTTTGGCAAAGAGGGTCACCAGGGTGATGAGGGGTGCCAAGGCAGGGATGGAGCAATGGCTGGCTAGGGATATCTGGGGGCGGGGAGGATTTTATAGATACAGAAGAGAAAAGAGAGGACACAGATCAACAGGATTAAAATTGTGGGGGAATAGGCTAAAGAAGCGGGGGATCAGGCAGAAGTGCTAAATGAGTACATTGCCTCAATCTTTGCAGATGGGGAAAGGGGATCCTTACAGATTGATGGGAGGGAAGAGGAGCCAGCAAAAGCGAGAGGTCAGTCTGAGACCAGAGGATTGAAGTGAGGCTAGGGTGCAGACAGGGACTGACCCGGAAGGGGTGGGGAGGTTGACTGAGGGGGAGAAATCACAGTGAAAAGGGTGATGGAGGCTCTTCGGAATCTAAAAACTGATAAGGCGTCGGGGCCGGATGGGCTATACCCGAGGGCTATGAAGGAACTGGCGGATGATCTGGCAGCTCCATTGGCCGCACTCTTTAACATCTCTCTGCAGACAGGATGGGTGCCTCAGGACTGGAGGGTGGCATATTTTTTTTATTTTTATTTAGTTTTTGTTGACCGGGTAAGTGCACTAGACAAATCCTGCCTATTTTCAGGCACGAAACGGGGAGAGGGATACAGATGAATGCCAGCTGACCTTGAACCAGATTAAGCTGTTGGTGGTATTTTTAGTGCATGAGGGAAATTTGGCCAGAACACCAGGGAAATTCCCCTACTCTTTTCGATAAGTGCCATGGGATCTTTAACATCCACCTGAACTACCACCAATCCAGGCAGATGGGACCTCGGTTTAACGTCTCATCCAAAAGACGGCACCTCAGAAGTGCAGCACCCCTCTCATGCTGCACTACAGTGTCAGTACTGGGATATTAACCCAAGTGCCAGATGTGGGAACTGAACCCACAGCCCTCTGATCTCCCGGCCTCAGAGGTGAGTGTGCTACCTACTGAGCCACTGACACTGATAATATCAGGTATGTAGTGCCTATCCATAAAGGGGGGGGCCTAGGGAGGAGATGGGGAATTATAGGCCTGTGGTGGACAATGTAATGGAGGGCTTTATCAAGAAGAGACTTGGGAGGCAGCTGGAAGGGTTAGGGCACCAGGGTGATGAACAGTATGGCTTTGTTCCAGAGAGATCGTGTCAGTCCAGCCTTGTAGAGTTTTATGACTGGGTGACGAGGGCTTTGGATAGACACAGGCCGTCGGATGTCCTGTACCTGGATTTTAGCAAGGCGTTTGATTCAGTACCCCATAAAGGGCTGATAGCAAAGCTGGGGGAGATGGGAGTGGGAGGACAGGAGCTGAAGTGGGTTGAAAATTGGCTTTGGGGGAGAATTCAGAGGGTAATGGTTGGTGGGATAGTCTCCTCCCCAGGAAGGTAATCAGTGGGGTACCTCAAGGTTCAGTGTTGGGACCACTTCTGTTTAATGCCTATGTCTCAGACATAGGGAGGGGTTTAAGAGTAGGCTAAGTCTCTTTGCAGATGATTCTAAGCTGGGAGCACTGGTGGACTGGGGAGAAGCAAGAGAGGTAGTCCAAGGGGATCTGGATACCCTGGAGGGGTGGTCAAGGAGGTGGGGATTGAAATTTAATGCTGGGAAATGTAAGGTACTGCATTTGGGGGTCAGAAATCTGTGCCAGGTTTACACCCTGGGGGGGTCACACTGCAAGCCACAATGGTTGAGTGGGATTTAGGGGTGGTGGTAGACGTCAGAATGAATAACTCTGAAAACAGTAGAAGAATCACAGCCAAAGCCAACAGAATACTGGGCTGCATAGCCAGGGGAATTACGTCCAAGAAGAGAGGGGTGATCCTCCCTCTGTACAATGCCTTGGCCAGGCCGCAACTTGAGTACTATGTTCAGTTCTGGAGACCTCATCTGAAGAGGGACGTGGCACTGTTGGAGAGAGTTCAGAGGAAAGCGACCAGGATGATTCAGGGAATGGAGGGGACAATCTTTGAGGAGAGATTGAAGGAGCTTGGGATGTACACACTGGAGGAGAGGAGAGACAGGGGAGACATGACAGGAGTCTCAAGTATGTAAAGGAATAACTGAGAGTGGAAACAAGGAGCTGTCTAGGCTAAAAAGGGGGAACAATTAGGGGCATGGAGTGGAAACTTGAGGGGAAATTATAGGGGGAAACATAGGAGGCATTTTTTTCACTGAGAGGGTGGTGTAGACATGGAATGTGCTGCCCAAGAGGCTGGTGGAGGAAGGCACAGTGGAGAGCTTCAAGAAGGGGTGGGACATGTACAAGGGGATTCTAAATCCAATGAAGACCCTCTTGGGAGCTGGGGGGCAGAATAGCGAGCAACCAGTAGGTGGCTGGCTACCAAGCAGATATGACAGACCATTAGGCCTATTCTGCTGGCTTTTAGTTTGTTGGTATGTCTACTGCTGCCCCTGAGAGGGGAGAGAAGAGAATTATTTTGGACTAAATCCAAGTTTGTGAGAACGAAGTAAGCCACTGATTTTTTTACCAGGTTCATACCTGAAGAAGACAGAAGATTTTGCTGAATGCGATCGGCCTGTCAGGATTTCCAGCTGCTTTTGAATCTCCGGTTTGTGCAGAGACTTTGCAATCATGACCAGAAAGCAGTTTGCCTAGTACAGTAGAATTTCCTTGCATGTAAATGTGCTGTGTATTGAAAGTGGGTCGTGATTTGGTTCCCCACTGTGTGAACTGTGTTCTGCTTGCTGGAAGCTGTATCCAGCCCAAAACGGACTGTATCCAAATTTGTCTCCATTTGGCCTGGGCCTTGCCACACTGGCCCAGCCAGACTACCCGCTGCACAGAGAAAGCCATCGATTAGAGACCTGCCTGAGGATGATGCCTCAGTGGTTTGTGTGGGCCCTGCTTCTCCTAGCACTCCAGATTAACCATCTGCTGTCTCGATTTTTGTCCAGCCTGTGTCCAGTCTTGGGTATCGTGAGTGATCATCAGGGTAGCTCCCTGCAACAACAGCCTAACCTAAAAGTGTGTCATCTAATTGTCTTGTTTTCTTTTCACGAACTGAGCCCTCTGGCTCCGGATTACAAATAGTGTGTGTTGTGCATGTTGTTTTCTTTCATCACAGGGCCCTAGCCAGCTGCAGTGTTCCTGGCTAGCCCACCATTCTCCATCTGGGTACCCAGAGTGTGTGACTGTTTATGGATCCTGAAGTGCATGCATAAATGTTTGACTGATACAGTCTTTAAGCAAGTTAATCTGATTATGTCCCTCCCTTGTTCAAGTCCATGAAATAGATCAGCTCAAACTCTTTTTTGTATTTACCCTGACTGTGGTTCCAGTTTGTGCAAGAGCACTGTACTGCTGTTATTTGCTGCGTATAACCTTGTTTTACAAGGGTTCCCCAGGGCCAGGCCGGGGGAAAGCCCTGGTGGTAAGTGTAAACAGTGTGGGTACCTGTGTGGTGTATCAGGGGTATTGTGAAAGTGATTACTGTGTATTGTTCTGGCCACTAGTAAGAAAAGAGAGGGGGTTACAGTGTTCCGGAGGGCTGTGCCCAGGTTAGCTTGACCACCACCAACCCTGACCTCTGGGTGGAGGCACCCGTTTCAGAACTCAGGCCCCTTAACCTGCTACTAGCCAAGCAGGCAGGGGTAGTATCCTTGGGAGAGCGCCACCTAGGGGTTACAAGTATAAAAAATATAAATGAAAGAAACGCTGCTTTTGTGTCCTCTTAAGAGTAGAGGATTTTCCCCCGTTTCTTGACCAACATTCCCTGTCAGTTAAACAGATCCATGTAACCCAGCCCCAGAACGCACCTCGTTTCCTGATCCAAAACTACTAATGATTACATAGATGACGAATAGACTGCCTGCAGCTTTGCCATCATAAAGTCAGATCCCGCCAGATATCAGAAGTTAAAGGGACAGTATCAGCTTTGGGGACAATTTTAAAGTGCCTGCACCGAATACACGTCTAGGAAGCACTACCATTATATAAAGTATTGGTGGCAAAATGTTTTACAGTAATGTAAAGAATATCTGTTGTTGTTAATAAAGTCCATTTAAAATCCACGCAGCATGCACCCATGAGCATGAATGATGCCAAGCCATGGGTAAACTTATTCATGAATGAATATAACATTTGGGGTCACATAGTATTTAAACAGTGCGGTTGCTACTTTACATACCACTTTGTTCAGGTAAAGTACCTCTTGAAAAATTGAATCACATTTTATTTCTTGGATACAAAAGTTGAAGCAGTGATTCTGGACATGCACATTAGAGTTTACCCCAATGTGCATGGCCAGAATCACAGTCCCAACTTTTGTACCCAAAATTAAATGTGTTAGAGTGCTCGCTTTTCCAGGGGAAGTACTTTACACGGATAAGTGGTTTGTAAGGTAGCAGCCGCACTGTTAAAATACTGGGTGACCCCAAATGTTATATTCGTTCATGAATAGGTTTACCCATGGCTTGGCGCCATTCATGCTCATGGGTGCACGCTGCGTGGATTTTAAATGGACTGCTGCTAATGTACTTTTATTAATAATGATAGATATTCTTTATATTACTGTAAAACATTTTGCCACCAATGCTTTATATAATGGTAGTGCTTCCTAGATGTGTATTCGGTGCAGGCACTTTAAAATTGTCCCCAAAGCTGTCAAGTGTCCCTTTTTAAGCAGCGTTGGGCCTGGTCTGTAGTGTAGTCAGATGGAAGACTTCCAAAAACCACCAGAGCACTAGGTGCTGAAGGAAGTGGTATTGGTAGCTCTGCAGGGGGCGCTTGTCCCTTGGCCTTAGGTATCATAAATAGCGAGTCAAACCATCACGAAGGTCCTAGACTTCAGGTGGGCAGATTTTCCCAAAATTAGGGAGGTAGTCCGGAATGAAATGGAGGGGATGGGGGGGCTGAGGAACTATGGAATAGGATCAATGGGGGATACTAAAGGCACAGAGAGTTGTATAAGACAGGTGAGAAAGAGCAGAAAAAGGAGGAGACCACTTTGGTTCAACAGGGAAGTGAGGGTGGCAATAGGGGAGAAACAAAGGGCATTCAGAGAATATAAGAGGATACAGGGTAAAGAGGACAGGGAAATTTACAGAGAGAAGCTGAGGATGGCAGGGCAGAGGATTAGGAAAGTGAAAGCAGAAACAGAGGAGAGAATTGCTAGGCAGGCCGAAAAGGGAGATAAGACTTTCTTTCGGTACGTTGGGGGGGGGGGAGGCCAGGCAGGGGATAGATAAAATAAGATAAGGTGAGAAGAGGGAGTGCAAATGGAAGGAGACTTCAAGAAGGCAGAGGTGCTGAATAGAGACTTTGGCTCGGTCTGCACGGTAGAGAGAGAAGAAGGCAGGGGACCAGACCTAGAGGGGGAGGAAAGGGGAGGGATGTTGGGGTGGATCCTAGCCTAATCAGTGAGGACAGGATCAGGGAAGAATTGGGTAAGTTGAGGATAGACAAGGCTATGGGTCTGGATGCCCTGCATCCTAGAGTGCAATGGGAGCTAAAGGAGGAGCTGGCGGCACCACTAGCGAGGTTATTTCTTTAGACACAGGGAAGGTTCCAGAGGACTGGAAGAGGGCAGGCATGGTGCCACTTCATAAAAGTAGCAGCAGGGAGGAGGCTGTCAATTATCACCTGGTCAGTCTCACATCAGTGGTGGATAAGGTGTTAGAGGCGATTTTGAAGGAAAGGGTGGTTAGGTAATTTGAGGATAGCGGGCTGCAGGACATCTGTCAGCATGGCTTCACACAGGGGAGTTTATGTCAGATGAACCTATTTGAGTTCTTCAATGGGGTGATGAGGGAAGTTGATCGAGGCGGAGGGGTTGGCAGTAGACATGGCCTGTCTGGATTTCGGGAAGGCCTTCGACACCGTGTCTCACAGAAGGCTAGTAAATAAACTCGAGAGCTTGGGGGGGGACAGAAAATAACAAGGTGGGTGGAGAACTGGCTGATGAGTATAAGCCAGAGAGTGGTGGTAAATGGGGTACACTCAGGGAAGGTGGGGTGATGAGTGGGGTCCCCCAGAGGTCAGTGCTGGGATCCGTCCTGTTCAATATCTATGTCAGTGGCATAGCGGAGGGACTACAGGGGAAGGTCTGCCTTTTTGCAGATGATACGAAAGTCTGCAACAGGGTGGATACCCCACAGGGAGTGGAGGCTATGAGGGAGGATCTGTGGTTGCTGGAGGGGTGGTCGGAAACATGGCAACTAAAATTCAACACCAGGAAATGCACAGTGATGCACATAGGGAGAAATAATCCATGTACAAAATACACACTGGGAGGGGAGGTAATGAAGTCATCTGAGCAGGAAAAGGACCTAGGAATCATAATCACAGACAACCTTAAGGTAATAACCCAATGCAGCAAGGCGGTGGCCAAAGTGAACAGAATGCTGGTGTGCGTAGGGAGAGGGATAAGTAGTAGAAGACAGGAGGTGCTGATGCCACTCTACAGTTCCATGGTGAGGCCCCACCTGGAGTACGGGTTTCAGTTCTGGAGACTTCAGCTATGCAAAGACATAGATGCCATAGAAAAGTACAGTGAAAGGCCACAAAGATGGTGCATGGGGCAAGTGAGAAACCATATGAAGAGAGGTTGAGGTTGTTGGATCTGTACCCACTGGAGATCAGAAGGGAGAGGGGGGATATAATAGAAACATTCAAGTATGAGAAGGGGATCAATAAAGTGGAGGGGACTTATTCAGAGGGAAGGTAGGCACTAAAGCTAGAGAGCATGGACTGAGAGTGGAGGGGGGTAGGTTTAAGGGGAATGTGAGGGGGCATTACTTTACTGAGAGGATGTTGGTGCCCTGGAACAGTCTGCCGGTGGAGGTGGTGGAAGCCGGTACACTGGAGGGATTCAAGAGGCTGTGTGACAATCACAAGGGGCTGTCTAGGGTAAGGGGGCTTGTAAAGAGAAGGGAATTGGCAGACTTGATAGGCCAGGTAGGTCCTTTTCTGCCGACACATATCTGTAAATAAAAAATAACCATGCCAATGTTATTTTACTTGCTTTAGTGGGTTAATTTCAAGGGCAGAGGCAGGGGGGCATTCATAAGATCACACAGTTCTCCACTCTGACACCGTTGCATGTTCCTGAACTCTACTCTTTAACAGGAGGTACTGAAAGAATCGATGTATAAGCAAGCATGGTCTAAGGAAGGACAGTCCAAAAGTAGGATAAACACCCTCTCTTCCTAACTGGTTCCCCAAGCACTTTTGAAAGGGTTAGAGTGTGGAGTTTCTGACTTTGGAGCTACATTAACTCTCTGTGTTACAGGACACCCTTGCAAATGAGACCTTGGTGTCAGTGTGCCAGTCCTGCATTATGAAACTTTTATTAACTAACTAAATAAACTAAACTAACAAATCAACCAACCCTTTGCTGCCACCCAGAGGTGGTAGGAATTTCCAGGCTGTTTCAGGTTGATTTAGAAGGAAAGGGTTAAAACAAAATGAGTATGTGTGTGTCATGTACTCGAAAATTCCAATAAACATATGATACAAGAAAAAAGAATACAAGATTATAGTTTATATCCATACTGTATATGCAATGTATTTTGAACTTATATTACCAATTGAACTAATAGTCCCTGACACAGTCCTTGTAGAGAACAAAGCACATGAAAGCATTCTGGTTCTCATGAGTAGTGCGGTGCAGCCTTTAACTCTGTGGCCACACAGTAAAAAGGAAGTTTTGGTGTTTAGATTAAAACAAGTGTGTATTGTTCTGCTGCATAAAGTGTTATACCTCAGAGGACTCATAATACATCTTGGGATGGGACAGAAATTGTTGTTCTAAAAGAATGTTCAAATGCATTCCTTGTGCATGGTAGTAATTCCGGAGGGTAAATGCTCCCATCGTTAGTAGGGGATAGTCCTTTCCAAGTAAGTGGCTCTCTACTGTGCAGCATTTCCTGTTTTATTCTGGTGATACACGATATATTGGTCTGTGGTATGTGACATGTAACCGGTTGCCATGGCAATGAAAAGCCTGCCCGAGCTAAGGAAGGAAACGCTGCAGTCAGAGATGCTTTCACTTAGAAACAACAGCGGCACCAGTGGACCTTATACTAATACTTCGTACCAAAAAAAGAAAAATCACTGTACATTCCTTCCCCAGTCGCTGAACTGACAACTCAGCGCAAACATTAGGCTGAGCTGTTATACAACAAACTTCTTTAAAATGAAAATGGTGCATGCTTTTTAAACAAAAAAAGCAAGTTGTGAATGATCTTAGACTGCTGTAGCAGATGCTGTTGAGTTCCTAAATCTAGTCAGCTCCCACTTTCTGGTTCTCTGCACAGGTCACTCTGATACAGATCTGCCACACCTTGACTCCTCATTATGTCGAAGCCCATTAAATCACATTTGGGAATAGTGCACCGTGCTGTACGATGCAAAATATCTGTGACCTTACTGAAGAGCACAACCTTCTATAGAGGGTCCGATCGTTTTGTCTTTTAGAGGAGCTTCGTATCAGGTCAATAGTAACTATTTCTCCTGTGAAAAACAGAATTAGCTAATGTCTTGAGAATATGCGTGTCAGTTATTAGAACTGGCTTCATTTTCTTGCATTTTAAAGAGCTTTGAAATGTCAGTGCATTTTTCAGTTCCGAACAGTGGGATCCAATTAGCATTTGCACGCCAAGCAAATGGAATCTGCATGTTTTTCCTAGGTGATAAATTATTTACGAGCAATACAGACATTCACAGCTTTTAATTAATCTTTTAACTAACTGTGTTGAACAAGAGTCAGGCTGTTTAGTCATTGAGTACGTAAAAGCACTTAGAATATAAGTGAATCTGAATGGAAGTCGCCTCCCTGTTCGCAGTCATCACTGTGATAAAATATTCATTGCGTTTAGAAAACAATGGTTCTAATCCACTCTTTTGTTTGTGAGTGTGGGTTTGTTATCACTATAGGTAATGAGAGAGGGCCCTCTTTGCAGAAAGCTAGGCGGCCAGCTATTGTTCTCTTTTTTTTTTTCTCCCAACAACAGCACCACTCGTGGCTTGGTACGTAAATGGCTTAGTGTTAAATAAATCAGCACATCCCTGTTTGTATAAAGGTGTGCACGATGCACTTAGCAGACTCACTTATACTCTGTTTGTAGTCCTCTGTGCAGGTACAGAATTGTCTTTGTAGATCATGTAATATAGTTTACTGCTATAGTGGGTCAGTTAGGTAGCGCTAAGAACTATGATTCCCCAGGAGAGTCAGGGTCATACCTACAGTGCAGCTAGTGGCTTTCTGTGTGACCTTGGATAAGTCGCATGACCTCTCACATGCTTCAGCTCTTTCAGCTGTACAGTTGGGTAGCTGGAGGACCCCCACACTAAATGATAATGTGGCTTCTTCAGTTTTGGGCTATACTAGGTAAACCAGTTCTATAAAACTAGCATATGACCATGGCAGGTCTGACTGGGGAAGGTGGGTTGCTGGAGACCAGTCAGATTCTGCGGAGACAGACTAGGTAGGGAATATCTGGGCAGACTGGGTGGGCCAAGTGGTCCTTTTCTGCCAACAAATTCTATGTGTCTGTGAGAATGGGATTGTGGCAAAGCATGCTGGCAGTCAGAGCAAAGGCAGAGATACAGTGGTAGGCCGACACAGATTTGGGGATAAAAAGTATATGAAAAAAGGAAATTATCATTCAGCCAATGACCTTATGGTGAGTGGAGCTGCTTGTCATGTAGATGATCTGGGTTGGCACCTATGTCGAGCCCAGGCCATTGGTCATTTTGCAGCAGAGGTAGGGGCAGGTGTAGGTGGTTCATTTTGATGCCTGCTTCAGCTTCAGAAGGTGGGTAGCTCCTGCTACTACACTGTTGTCTCAAGTGACCCAGTGGAAGGGAGTCACATGGGCAGGATTTTGCGGTTCACAGTGGGTAATAGAGCCTGCCACTAGAATGTGAGGCATATCCATTGGCGCAGTGGCACAGAGGATTGAGGTGTTGGACACCATGCCTGCCACCACACGGGCATCCCTAGTACAGGAGCAGACCAGGGTTGGTGGGGTTGGCTGGGGAGTGAGAGGATTGCGCATCCAGAGGACAGCTCTCCCATGCTGGGGACATGGTGCCTTATGCAAGCTTGGCCTCTAGCAATGGCTGGGGGCAAGGCAGCAAGGACCCATTACATCAGGGACAGGGAAAGAGGCGGCCGCTGATGTCCTGCACACAGGAGTGTGCACAGGGCCATCTTGGGCAGCATTGCATGCCTGCTTCCCTAGGAGAGAAAATGGAGGGAAAAAGGCAGTATCTGGTTCAGCTAGCTGTCTGCAGCCACTCAGAGGCCCTGCTTCCAGGTCAACACCAGGGCCATGCAGTGGAAGTGTGACCATAAGTCCTGGTGGAAAGCTGGAGTGGCTAGCCACACTGGGGTGTGGTGAAAGGAGGAAAAAAATAACTGAAAAAAAACAACATGAGTGATGTCTGAACACAGAGGCACCCTAGGTCTAATCCCATACTGGCACTGTGGTAGGAATGTAGGGGTTGGATTTAGCTCACGCTATACCCCATGTGAAGAGAGGATTGTGAACAAAATAGAAAATATGTGGAGCCCCCTCGTCAGTGAACTGCCACATTTGTCCCACGGGTAGCAGAATACAGACCTCGGAGTCCCTCCTTCTAGTACAGAATGTTTCAGCCAGTGATGTCCACGGGGAGTCTGCCCAACCTGGAGGTTCAAGTCAACTACAGAACTGGGGGAATCCGCCCAACCTGGAAGTTTAAGTCAACTATAGAACTAGGGGCACTGATTTTCCATTTTACAAAATCTTAAAATTAGTTTTTTACCCTAAAAACAGAGTGCAAATCAACATATTTTGCACTAAAAATGTGGCTCAAAATTGGGATTTTTCACAAATTTGTCACCAACTGCAGTTGTAAATGTGGTGCAGACAGGTTTTTATCCATGTAAAAAACTGATGCCAAGTGGTGTTAAAAAATCGCAAATTCCATTTTTAATCCCAGTGTTTCCATTTTTGTGGAAAAAATATTCTATAGAACATGGTCACTTTACCCCTAGTTTATGTAATCTGTCGCACAATATACTGCCTTGAAAGTTCACAAAGCAATGCAGTGGTGTGTTGTAGGGCTTGACTTAACTCGGACTATGGGAGGTACATCATGTGTTCAAGTTCAAGTTCAAGTTTATTGCAGGAAAACTCCATTGAGCAAGCTCATTCACAAGGAGGTCCTGTGATGTGTGTATTTATGTCTAGCATTTAAAGAGCAGCTATTCACTTTGGGAGCATCCTTTATTCATCGGGTGCAGTGTACTAGAGAATGCCTTTTTACTTTTTTTATTTTTTTTTATTTACTATTTCTTTTTTATTTCAGCCCTGCTACTCATTCAAGTTCATCCATTTGTTCAGGCGTTCATCTCGCTCCAGATACCACTTGTGCTTTCGCTTACTCGCCCCTGGCCATCTCCTCAGACAGACCCCCGCTTCATTCACCAGATTCCTCCATAGCAGGACCCCAGCAACTGACCATGCCCTGCCGTCCATCGGGGAGCACAGCCTTAGTCAGTGGAGGACGAGTGGAAGTGGGGTGGCTATGTGTTGGGCGGTGCTGGGTGGGCATTTCAAATGCATTAAAATGATATGCAGTGTTCAGCTCTGATCACTACTTAGAAGAATGGTATCATTTGTATTCTGCAATGGAAATTGTATGTCTCCACAGTTTGTGCTTTGTAATTGTACCCTTTAGCCCAACCCCCGTCGTAACTGGAAATGAGCCCTGGGATCTGTGTGCTTACCTGGCAAAATATGTTTAAAGAAGCAAATCGTGCTTGATAGGGTGCACAGCTTAGCTTTTAGCATTTTATTGTAATGGATGCGTGCTCTTACAAACCACAGAATCTTTTCAGATCCATAGTGGGAGTGTGCAGCAGTGAAGAATTTACAGTCTAGACAGGTTATATATACCATTGTAAACAGTTTGGGCCGCCAAACCTCCCCGCATGGGCCAGAAATAATGCTTGTCAGTGGTGCTTAGGATAAAGCTGAAAGTGGTTTGAAAGAAACAGATGTGGGAAAGAGATATGAAGGCAGATTTAGGAGGAATCATAAAGTTCCCCTTCCCTCAACATGTCAAAGGATTAGTGGGGAAGGGGTAGAAAGAGAACACACAAGTAAGCTAAGTACCTTCAACCAGGTGAGGGATGGGTTATATCAGCAAAGCAGTTACGCACAACAGGGTGTTTTTTTCATCATAGGATATATGGATGCCTCAGGCCTTCAACTCAAACCCCCCCCCAAAAAGAAAAGTAGTATGCCTGTTTTGTGATGAACATAGACCACAGAGTGTGTTATTGTGCATATAAAATGGCCTTTGAAAGAAAGAAGTTGGATTAACAAAAAAAAAGAAAGCTAGTTATAAGGTCATGGGGAGTCGAGGTGTGTAACTGGATCAGGACAATTACACATCTTTAAAATCCCAGTTACCAATCAGATAACTACAATTTCCCAAATCATTAATAAAAATGTAAAGCAGTGCTGTTCCTATTCCTGAATCTCAGAGCTTTGGAACCTCCTCCACCAATCGGAAAGCAGGAATTTCCCTACCCATTTTATAAAATGGGTCTTACAAATAGAGTTGAAAATGAAACTGTGTTTAGTTGGTTCAGGAATTGGATGTAGAAATGTAATGATGTTATGTGACTGGCTACAAAAAGAAATGCCAAAGTGTGGGTTGTTGTAACATAAACACGCTCCTTTTGGGTACCAGCAGCCAGTCACATACATCGTTTCCCCAGCCCATTTAATAATTAAGAATAAAACGAAGCTTTGGTGAACCTGGTTACTTGTTAGATTACACGCAAGATACTGTGGTAGTTCCATAAGTGTTAATGAGCTGCACAATTATGAAGATGACATTAGTATTCCAGGCAGCTGAATCCCAGGCCGGAGAATTGTAGAAATGATGATTGCTCATTAGTACGTTGAATACAGATGTTATGTTCAGTTTTGCCTGAGTGCTTCACAAAACCGCCTTAGGGAGTGACTCCAGTACAAAGCACAAAACTGGAGGGTATAATGGGGGTAATAAACATTGCCATCTTTACAAGATTGTGCAGGGCATTTGCTGTTTTGTAATTGGGTAAAACCTTTATTGTGTTGAAATATTCAGATTGATTTTCTACTGTCGAAGTGCAGGTTTTCTAACCACAAAACACCAGCTATATCACCAACCAAGTTTAGAAGAATGGACATTTACTCACAGTTATAAAGCAGGTAGGGAAAACGCTGTATCCAGATTGGCCAGAAGTGAGCCGGAGGTGCATGTTTATACAGGAACAACCCTGAGGGTGGCACCTTTCTAGATTTTTTTGTCACATTAATTTGTTGCGGGCCTGTGATCCTTGCCTGAGTTACTGCTGCCCCCTCTGATGCCACTCATCTGTTGCCCTGCCCGCTTGCTCACCAGCCCGCCTGCTAGTCTGAGGACAGAAATGCACTTTGTCCAAGAAATCAGGCCCATTATTCCCATACTGGCAGCATTGGTGACTTGCAGCCATTAGGAACCCCCCACCCACCCCACCGGCAGCGCCATGTGTCTTTCAACGCGATCATGCACACCATTAGTGTTGATCGCAATCGTGCTGACACTGTAAGCTGATGCCAAAAGTACTGCACCATTGCATCAACCAGTTGCTTTCTCTCACAGGCTGTTATCACTTATAAAGCTGGCATCCACTTTCACAGTTTGACCCTGCCGAAACTGTGCAATCCTCAACAATATCGAAACAGTTGCAGGGTGGGAATAGGGGCAAAATACTACACTGAAATAATGAAATAGGCCAGCCCCACTGTGGACCAATGGGACTGCAGCCCATACAGTAACTGTCAGTTTGCGGGCAGCCGGGGAGGTATGCGGGTGGATATGCTGCTGCCCGCCACTGATGGGGAGGAGGAAGCTGGGTGGGCTGGGGGTCCTGTGTGGGTGGAGGGTGCCACTGGACCACCAGGGAGGGGTATTTACCGGACAATCAGCGATCAGTGTTACAGGAGGGGTGGGGGACCGCTAGACTACCAGGGATGATTGATTCATTTTATTTATGCGATTGCAGCTATGGGGGGTAACACTAGACTACCAGGGATACTCACTACATTTCTTTCTTGCGATCGTGACTACTGGGAGGGAGGGGGGACCACTGGATCACCCGGGCCGTCATGGGTGCTTATGCATGGTGTGCTGGAGGGCGGGTGGCCACCCAGGGCTGATGGCGGCTGCATTGCGCCTTGCAGTACAGAAACTCACCTGTGGGTGGCAACCATTTGAGCTGTTTTTTCCAGGCTCAACTTCGGGCATCGGTATGTAGCACATCCCAGGGTTGTGTAGGCACATGCGCCACACATCCCGGGCTGAATATCAGGATGTGCCGCATATGCATGGGCATGCCCCCTGGTGATGCGCTGCATACATTATCTTTGAGCCCCGGTGCATTGGGACTTGCGCTGTACAAGTCCCTCTGTAGAATATTGCCCTGGGTCACATTGCTGGGGTTGCGCTGGAACAGCTCAGTTGCACCAGGCGCAACCCCTTTGAATATCTGGGCCAGACAGTATAAGCTAGAGGGTAGAGCAAAAGTAGTAAATGATCTTAATAGATTCAGAAGACCTGGATTTGATTCCCACAACTTCTGCTTGCATACTGAGTGACTCTGAGCAAAAAAACGTATCCACTTTTTTCTCCCATGACGCCCCAGGTAGGGATCTTCGACCCAGTACCATTACCGACCAAAAATGTAAATGAAAATGAAAAACAAAAACACGGGAATAGCTATATATAAAGAAGTTCTTCTTTAATTATTTCAAATTAAATAAAAACAGTGCTAAAGCAGACTCAAAAAGGGCATCTTTAAACACAGGAGAACAAGGGAAATAGAAAATAAAAAGACACAGAAACAGAATGTTAATTGTAACATGCATAGCTGCTTTAAGGGCAAGGAGTTGTGTGGGCCCAGTGGTGAGGACTTTCCGACATAGATCAAGGATCATCTTCCATGCCTGCAACATTCAGTCACCTAATTTTATTTGGTTCCCTTTTGGGAGTCAAATACTTCTCCCACTTTTTATTTTAGAAAGCCCCTTCCCCCCAATATTTCTGGAGGTCACATTCTTGCAGTATAGAGTTAAATGAAACATGCAAGCTGTCAACCTTAAACATGAAGGATCTGGCCCAGTGGTACCAGCTAGTGGAGCACTGTTTCACTGCATGGGAGACCTGGAATCGAGCCTCAGTCCCAACTCCCTTTTGCAGGCCAGTGGGTTCTGGAGTAGAACGTGGGGGCATCATGCACTGACCCTGAAGGGAGGTTGCCAAGCATCCTGCTCTCTGTGCATCACCTGCAGGTGGGAAGTGGGATTGCCTTGGAGCTGTGGTTACCACGCAGTGCTGGTTGCTTCCTTTCTTCATGTTGGTGCCGCAAGCCCTCATTGGCTGCATACCCAGGAGGTGGGATGGCCTAAAGCAGAAAATCCTCAGCGCGAGCAGCATGATAGCTGGCATGTCCGGACCCTGCTGTATGCTACTAGCCACTCCAGTCCTGAAGAGGGTGTCTCCCAGCACATTAGAGGGCATGATGGGGGATGATGCCTGGTTGTGGCCAGGCCCCTCCATTGGGTGAGGGTGTAAGCTGTGGGGTCAGGGTGTAGAGGTAAGTGTTGGAGACGTGGAGGGACGGACTGGGCCCGACCAGAGAAATGAAGAAACTGTGCCGAGAGGGAGTAAAGGAAAGGGAAAGTTGTTTAACCAGGAAAGGCACACTGAGCTGAAGCTTATAGTAGTAATAATAATAAACTTTATTTATAAAGCGCAATTCACAAGTATCAAAGTAATTTGACAATAAATAACATATTTAAAATATAACATATTTATTTGCAACCTGGGAGCACAAAGAAATTAAGTGACTTGCTTAGGGTGAGTTGGTAGCAAGTGGGAGCTGATGGGATTCAAATCCAGGTCTCCAGGTTTGCAGCTCAGTGCCCTTAACCACTGTGTTGTACTGCCTCCAGAGCAACTTAAAAAATAAAGAAGGCTCTGTTTTTGCTTTTCATTATTGTTGTTGGGTTTTTTTAGCTGTGCGTTGATTCTTTCTGCATCACGAGGCAGTGCCATACCGTTGGCGCAGCTCATATCGGGTGTAGACTTCACCTTGCTGTATTGGTTTGTGGCACCCTATGCAAATCCTGCTGATGAATGTGCAGATCACTAGCAGAAGGACTTGCTGATCTGGTCTGAATTGCTCTCTAAAATATCCCTTTTGGCTGTCGTCTCCGTGAAAACTGTTAACACTGCTCTGAAATAGTTGCCTGTGAGCACATTACATTTCCATATCTTTTCTCCGAAGTAATTGAGTAAAGCAAATCACTAACTTAAGTCACAAAGGCCTCTGTTTGCCTTTAATTAGCCTCTTTTTAACAAGAAGGCCTTCTTTGGCTGAAAAGCAAACAGGCAAAGTCGAAGTCGGCAGCTCTCCCAATTTCAGACATGCTGAATGAGGCAAAGGCTTTTTTTTGCTGTTTGGGTTGCCACGGTAACAATGTAAATAGATCTTAAGAGGTTACAAAAACAAGGCCTTACTCTGTCTGATGAGTTGTGTGTGTTTACTGGAAAAAGAGGTCAACCCTATTAACGTTTCAGGTTACGGCCCAGTAAAAAAATATTTATAAATAGTACTGTACACCATAAACATGATTTAAAGGCAAGAAAATACAGTAACATTTCTGTTCAGGATGAAAACTCACAAACTGATTCCGCCCCGCCCCTCATACGCAGTCTCTGTGGTTGGGCAGTGTGATCTCTTCAGGCTGGGCGGGGGTGAGGTGCGGTGTGGGATCTCTACTTGGTGGCTTGTAGACTGCAGCCCAACCATCGGTTGGAGGAGGCTTTAGGCAGTACTGCATGAGCATGTCCATACATACACGTGCTTGGTGCCATGTTCACGCTGTCTGGGAATTTGGAGAGAACTATACATTACAGAATGCCAGGGGATCTTGATCAGTGATGCTGTGAGGATGTTAACCCCCCCCCCCCAGCCATAGTATGTAGAATATATTTCTCTGTGCCCATTGAGCATGGGCTCCAGAAAAGGAGGAGAAGTTGTAGGGGTTGGGGTGTTCTGGGGAGCAGGGATTGGAGGGGAGTGTCTAGGCCTGAGGGACACCATAGGGAGCCAGGGGAAAATATGAAAGTGGGAAAAAAAAGTAAATAAAGAAATAAAGTTTGCTTTCTTATTTTGGTCTCTTTGTGACCCGAACTAGTAAGACCATCATTGGCCTGGTTCCTCCTTCCCCTGGGCTGAGATACCAGTGAGGCACACTGATGAGTCCTGAGAAGGCGGAAACTCATGTCTGAGTTTTTTGCCTTCAGCCTTTGCAGATTGTGCGAGAGGCTATTTGGCCCAGTACTTCTGCTTAAAGTAGAACCAGTTTAAATTCTTTCATGATGATTTGCATATACTTCCCATGAAGCTTTGCATAATTGGGGTATGTGTAATTTTGTATTTTACAGAAAAAAAAGTTAAAGCTGTCCTCATGTTTTGGCAGCATCACCTCACATGGCACTGCCATACCTGGAGACCAGGGTTCATGTAGAACCACTGAAATCCTACACTGTGGGCCGGCTCGCTCAAAGTCAGGCAGGTAGCAGAGGTGAGGTGCTCAGTTCCCTGGAGCAGGGGGGAGGGGTTGGTCTGTTGACAGTCTGGCACCACCTGTCTGATGGCTAAAGAATAACATTAGTGTTTGCCGTGGAGCCAGCAACAGTACTTGCCCACCCTATCCTCCATAGGAAGGCGGCAACCGTGATGACCCCAATCATGGGGAAGAAGGGGCAAAAAAAAAGAAAGAGTACACAATAAGTTGGCTAAAATTGTAGTCATAGATACTTTTACAAAACTGGTGGACAGTTTTACAAAAAATGTTATTCTAGGCCCACTTTCGGTCATTAGTGATGGCAACACTTTGATTAGTCAATACGCATGTTTTTAAATTAAACTCCAGGAATATGTTTTTATTTAAACTTAAACATTATTTAATTTTATAATAAGAACATATGAGTCATCCAAAACCTGTGACAGCAGTTAGTACCAGATCCAGGATCAATTATATAGTTACAGTACCCTGTGCCTTCTCGATCAGTTATGTCTTATGTACTGTATACATTGACTTCTGCCTTGGAGGCTGGAAGCCACCGAAAATGAGCAAAGTGTCTCAGTATGTTATACAGTATCTCAGTTCTGTGTTGATTAGTTAAGCAATAATGCATGACAGGGCATGTATTGTGGGATTTACACATGCCTTGTGTGGTGTGTCAGGAGGTGCAGCCGAGGGACTTTTATCACACAGGAAGTGTGTAAATCCCACTACTACACATGCCCAGAAGTGCATTATTGCGATTATAAAATGAATCTGTTCTTAAAAATTAAAATAAAAATGAATTAGGCTCAAAGAAAGTAAACATGATTACTGGGATCTTTACCGGTTGTATGTTGCAGGATTTAAACATGGTCATGTTACATGTTTTGACCAATGAGATTAGAGTATTTTCAAGCCCCATTTTATAATTATATATTTATTTCTCTCCTTTCCCTCGCTGTCTTCTCAGCAACTTTTCTATGGTGCTTCCCTCCTCTCTAAATTCTGATTTGTAGCTCTTTTTCCCTATCCGTGCAGTTTGCTCTCTAACCTCTGTTCCCTCCCCTACTCGCTTTATTCCGCCAACATTCCTTCCTTCGTTGTTCCCCCAACTGCTGTGTGTCTGCTGGGCAGTCATCTGTCTCAATATGACTGCCTTCACTCTGGAACCCTCTCCCACCCTCTCGTCATCCCACTCCTTCTTACCTCTTTCTCAAGCCAGTCCTGCGGTCCCATTTTGCTCCCTGTTGCTTTTGTCCTTAATCTGCTATTCCTTTGACCTTTTCTGTCCCTGCTCTTTTTCTCCATGTGCAGTTCGTACTAATTTAATTTATGTATTTGATAATAAAGTAACCCCTAGATGGCGCTATCCCAGGGGCTACTACCCCTGCCTGATTTGCCACTAACAGGTTGAGGGGCCTGGATCCAATGGCGGGTGCCTCCACCCAGAGGTCAGGGTTTGCAATAGTTAAACTAACTTGGTCACAGCCCTCTGGGACACTGCAACCCTTTCTTCCCACTAGTGGCCCACACAATATATCAGAATTACCTTCACAGTATACACTTACCCCCAGGTCTGGTTCCGCACTGGGACCTCCTGTGAAATGAGATACAGTGCAACAATCACAGTACAGTACTTTAACATAGACAAATACCTCAGGCAGTATAACTTTGCTGAAACAAGCAGCTCTGATTTATTTGAGGGATATAACAAGGACAGGGGAAATCAGGTTAATTAGCTTATCACTCTAATAATCTACCTATGGCTCTGTGCACAGGCCTATCCCTATCAGTTACTGTCCCTGGGTACCCAAGCCCTAGTGGCTGAGTCCAACCGTGGCAGCTGGTAGGGCCCTTTCACACAGAGAAAAGGAGAATTAAACAGTCAGCAGTACAGTAATTCCATTTGGATTTAATGTGGCAATTCAACAGGAGCGACCCTGAATTAGTACTCACGACCTCCAAATAAGATAGGGTCCTTCAATGTCAGCAGGGCTCACTTGAGTACACAAACCTCTTCACACATCCATATAAAAGAAAGCACTATACCAGGCAGGCTGCATCTGTATCCCTCACAATTACTGCACAATACCGGGAGAACACACAGCAGATTCAGTTCCTGACAGACCGAGTGCAATTTTCAGCAATTCCTCCAGTCTTCTACAGGGTGAGCCTGGTTTCTACTCTTCAGAGATCCTTTGATTCTTTTCACAGGACGGATTCAGTCCTAACAAGCTGCAGACCGGAACTCTGGGCCTTACACACGTTTTTTGACTAAAACTGCACACTGAAAAAAAGCACAGGGCTCCTTCCTTCTTCACTGCCAAAGCTCAACTCAACTCCAACTGACAAAACCGGGCACTTCCTTTGAGTTCCTCCCAGTTCTTGACTGGATTGGCTGTCACTCACAATAGACTGCTGCTGTTGGTCCAAAAAGGTGCTGAAGTCTAAACTACATCTCCCAGAGTCACTGCTCATACAATCCTCTTGTGGCTGGCTCAGATTATGAGTCCAAGTTCTGATTCGTCCAAGGCACCATTTTAGAGCTAGCTTACCCCACACTGATTGGTCCAGTTCAGCAGTTCAAAACTAGAATGGGGAACTAGGCAAACACAGTTCTGACTGCAAAGAAAGCAGGTTAGATAAACTGTAATTTCATTATTACTCTAAATAATTTCTGGCAAACAGTTACATCTTTCACATAGGTTCCCTTTGCACTCCTAGTGACTGCAAAAATGAAGTGAATTGGCAGCAGCTCGAGTGGTACTCAGAGAAGAAACACACAGTCCCCCATACAAACTAATTATGTCTGCAAGCAGACAGCTCTTAAAGAGACAGTACCAGAGGTTCTAAAAACACTCACTGATAAATGGCTTAAATGCCAAACACCATTCAGGCTTGGAGCATTCAAGCAAGCTCCTGGAAGTCTTTTGGGAACCCCCATTTGCAGGGGGGTTACACCAATATACTGGGTTCAACTGGTTGCTCTTAACTTTGTACTGCATTTTCCCTTCCTAGGAGTACATCATAACTTTAAAATATTTCTGTACCAGTGTTATTGCCTTTACCGTGGTTTTGCATACTTGTTATTGTGTCTTCTCAACGTACTTGTACCTGTTTTTACCTCCTGTACCCTCTCCCTCCGGTCACACCTGGAAACGAGCCTTGGCTAAGTGTGCCTTTCCTAGTCACCAATTAGTTGTATTAAAACAATCATTTATTAATTTATTTAGATAAAACAAATGGTGACCAGGAAAGACACACTGAGCTGAGGCTTGTTTCCAGATGTGATCCACGGGAAGGGCACAGGGGTAAAAATACTGAAGGTGTGTAACAGAGCAGGCATCAAGATGGTGCAAAAAGCACAATACAGTGCAGGTAGACAACAGGGGAAAAGTGATAACACAAAATATAAGCAGTACACTATATCGTGACAAAAACAGTGGGAGATGTATAGAAAACAGTGTAGAATAAGCCAATGGAATAGAAGGAAGGGGGGCATAATTACATGGATTGATGAGGGATAGTTAAATAAATGAACAGTTTGGAAGCAAATTATAAGAACGATGATTTAAAAAAAAAAGAAAGTCAGGGAAACAGGTATATGCTTAGATTCTTCTGGCTGAGGTGAAGAGCTTTGCTGCCCAGTATTTTAGAGAGACCACGTGAGAAAGTGTGTGTTTTGCTCTCATTCCCCTTAGGAGAATTTCTACACTGCAGTCCAATATAAAAATTGTCCCCTCCACTGCCTCATTTTTAATGAAATTCCTTCTTTTTTTTTTAAATTAGTTGTATAATTTCAAAGGCAACTGTAACCCCTAGGCGGCGCTATCCCAAGGGCTACTACCCCTGCCTGTTTGACTACGGACAGGTTGAGGGGCCTAGGTCCTATGGCGGGTGCCTCCACCCAGAGGTCAGGATTTGTAGTGGTTAGACTAGCTTGGTCACAGCCCTCTGGGACACTGAGACCCCCTTTTATTCCCTCTAGTGGCTCACACAGTACACTGGAGTTACAGCCCCAATACCCCACATACACTAGTTCACTCATATAGATACCACTTACCTCGAGACTGATTCTGCAGCACATCTCTGAGGACCCCTGTAAAATAAGGTTAAACAACATACACAGCAAAACACAATACTGTTTCCATAAGTACCAACACCACAGACAGTATATAGTATAACAACAACAAATCTGATTTATTTAGGGGCAGTAACACGGAGAAATCGGGTTAATTGATGGCATTAAATCACAGTACTGTGCACACATACAGGGTCTGAAAAGTCACACTGTGGGTACCCAGGCTGGGGCTAGCCAGGACCGCTGTTCGGCCGGCAGGCAGATGGATGGGGCCCTAGAAGAAAATATATGCACAACACCCAATTGTAATCCGGAGCCGGATGGCTCAGTCCATGAAGCAGGGAAACAAGAAGAATTAGATGACACACGTGATTGAAAACAGACTGCAGGGGAGTACCCTGATTTGTACTCACAATACCCAAGCTGAGGACCAGATGGTAGATGTTCTTCTAGATTGCCAGAACAACAGGGCAAGGAGACAAGGTCCTTGTGACTACCCCACTGCAGCTGATAGCAAATGTATTTAGTCCAAGCTAAGCTGTGGTTTGCTTCCAGCGTCAGCACACAGCAAACAGCACTGGGGATTGGAAAAAGCGATTCCCCACAAGCACTACAGCACATTCATATGTAAAAGGAAAGTACTATACCAGGCAGGCTGCTCCTCGATCCCGATCGCAATTACTGCAAAATACCCAGGAGCACACACAGCAGCTTCAGTTCCTGACAGACCGAGCGCGATTCATCTATTTCTCCAGTCTTCTACAGGGTGAGCCTGGTTTCCACTCTTCAGACTTCCTTCTTTCTCCTCACAATTGGATTCAGTCCGAACTGGCACTTGCAACGGCTGCAGGCTGAACCTCAGGGCCTCACACGCAAAACTATAGACCGCAGAAGCACAGAGCTCCTTCTCTCTTCACTGTCACAACTGATCTGAGCTTTCCAGTCACAAAGCAGGGCATTTCCTTTAGCTCCACACCATTCTGTTGGTTGGTTCGGCTGTCACAATAAGACTCCCTCTGTTGGTGGAAAAAGGCGCCAAGGTCAAAACTACATTTCCCAGAGTCACTGCCCATACAATCCCCTTGTGGCTGGCTCAAAATTAAGAGTCCAAGTTCTGATTCATTCACAGGCTCTATTTTAGGGCTCCCTTAACCCAGTTGGCCCAGCACAGCAGTTCAGGACAAAAATGAAAGAGCTACACTGAAACAGTTTGTGCTAAAATAAAGACGGGTTAGACAAACTACATTTTCTCAGTCACTCTAAATGATTTCTGGCAAACAGTTATATCTTTCAACAAGTCTCCCTCTGCACATGTAGCGACGGCAGAAACGGAACGAATTGGCAGCAGCTCGGGTGGGATTCGAGTATTAAATACACATTCCCCCATACAAACTAATTAAGTCTTCAAGCAGACAGCTCTTAAAGAGATAGTACGTGGAGGCTCAAATAAAACTCACTTGGAACCACATTTAAACAGCTCAGACACCAAACACTGCCCAGACTTGGAGCATTCAGGCAAGCTCCTGGAAGACTTTTGGGAACCCCCATTTGCAGGGGGTTTACACCACATTAAAAAAAAAAAAAAAAAACTTAATTGTTCATTTACTGCACATTTGGACTGCCATTATTGCTGGGTCACCCCTGAAAACTGGCATTGTGCCAGTGGGCCTTACCAGGTTGCTAAGAAATAAAAAAATTAAAAAAATCATTACATACAGTGTGCTGGCCCCTACCCCTATATCCAAGGCCTCTAGTTCTCTGCGGCATTTCAGCATGGATTTTTGTGGCAGGGTTCCAGGGTGTCTATGGTGTAGATTGCTCATTTCTATGGCACTCGTTATTTACTTCTGTGGCAGAATGGTGCCCAGCTGTTGGCTGTGAAGGTGTGTGATATCATCAGTGACATCACATGTGCTTCAGGATAAACAAAGAGGGTAAAGGAGACTGACACTATGGAAAAACAGTACATTTTAAAGAAAAATCATGAACAGTAATGAATTCTGTGCCACTGCATATGCAGCAGTCCAAGAATTCCAGGGGCCCTGACTACATTCTTTGAATCTCTAACCTGTAAGGTCCAGTATGGCTGCATAGCATACACTCTTTACGCAGTCATTGCAAAAGGCTATGGCCTATCTGGGTCCAATTATGTCAGCTAGTCAACTGGCAAATAGCTGGAAGATTTTGTATCAGGTCAGTAAAAGATTCCTTTAACTAATCTTACCAGCTAGTACTAGAGGATGTAGCATTTCAGGAGGTATGTCAGCTCCACCAGTGGATTTTACCAGTAACTTGGGCTGATGGCTGCAAAAGTGAATTTCAACCCCTGCCTTCTAAAATGGGACCTACCCATTTATTATTTATTTATTAATTTATTGAACTTTGTTAACCGAGTTACCTTACTGCGACTAGTGTCCCTTTTTCAGGAGTGACCTGGAATTAGTTACATTCAGTAACAGAGAAAGATACATTTTTACAGGTGTATACAGTACATCAGCAATAACAAACAAGGTGACATAAACATGGTAGTAACAGATTCCATACATTTAATACAATGTGCCAAGCATGGACTTGTATGAAACTACCCAGAGGCAGAATTATAGTTCTGTGTTACATTAGAAACATGTTGTCAGCAGATAAGGATCTCTTGGGCCACCTAGTCTGCCCTATATCCCATACTTACTCTGCCATCGCAGACCCTACTCGAATTACGGTCTTCTCCCCCTCTTGCCTTATTTCTAAGGTCCCCTTGTGTCTATTTCATGCATGCTTGAATCCTGCTACCATTTTAGCACCCACCACCTCTGCTGCAAGACACTAGTTAACTGAAGAATGGAGTCAAAAGGGGAGCAGCTGCGATTCAGTAGGTGAAATGGTTTCCCAATCTGTTTCCCCCATTTGTTTGCTGTAAGGACAAAGACATGTAGATCATGCAGAACGTGTTGTTGGTTAAGGCTCAAAATGTTTTCAAGATCTGAGGAAGGGGGCTTCTGTTAAAATATTCTTATTTACTTTCCGGTACTGGCAAATATAGGTACATTTGCTGCATTTTAAATGCCTCTTGTTTTAATCAGGAACCGTTTCCCTGTCTTGCCCCCCTCCCCCGCAGTCATTTGCTTGCCACAACTTCACCTGTTCCTCCTGCTGTGGGGGGCTGATACCAGTGCCACGCCATGGTCTACTGGCAGGGACTCAGCAATGCCCTGCATCACCCTTCACCAAGAGCTGAGCAGATCACCTGCAGCATGCATTTGGCCCTCCACTGGTCCCCAGGCTGGAAACGAAGTCTGCAAACACAGGTCTCTGTGCTGCCACTGCTTTATTGAATCAGTCAGTGCCTCTGAAGCTTTATCAGTCTGCTAGTTCTCTGTCCTGTGGCCTCTATAAGCTCTTCATGAGCTCTCCCTTCCAGATCCCTAGGTCTCAGAGTTTGCAGACACTGCATTCGGCTAAAAGTCTGATAAACAAATAGCAGCCGTGGCTTAACCTCCGTAATGGTTTCATCCTCCTCACACAGTGAAGACGCTTGGAATGTACAGAGGAAAGGGAAGCAAACACGACTGGGTGGACACTTCTGCATTTACTGAGCATGGCCTTCAGGAAATTATGCCTTTTTTGTGTTATATAAAACATAATCGCTCTCAAATAGAAAGGAGGCAGTAAGAATTGTACTAAAGCTGTTGTTTCTTGTGCCGCTGCTACACTTGAACTAAGGAAAGCATAGGTATTTAGAGGCTCTCAAAGAACAGAAAATTATTAGGGTTCCCCAGTCCAATCTGTGCAGTTTCTTTTGGGAATAGATTTGAGCTCTGTGAATGGGCACGGTTTGCAGAACAGCAGATGTTAGGATTATATGATATGGAAGGAATTAGTTACTCCTAAACCCCTTTCAGTGTGATGAAATGTAAACGGGGGGGCCTGAAGTGATAGTGCTGCTGTTTAAACCCATGTAGGCAGCCTGTCTGTGGTGTAAAGCAGTGACTGGCTGAAGTGTCTGTTTTCAGGGGGGATATATATGTTTTAACCAGATTGCAGGTTAACTGAAAAACATACTGCGGATTTGCTTAGACATTTTAGATAGCAAGGGGTTCCATTAGAAGCTGTGAGAGTGCGCACTAAGTAAGAGAGAACTTTGTGGAGTCAAAGGTCAGTGACCATATTTTTTGTGCATGAGGAAGCTGACCCCACAGATTTCAACGAAGTGGGAAATGTAATTCACCGTTTACATACACGTGATCAGTTCACACTCTCTTACTTGTAGTGTGACGTCACGTGACATCCATAGATAACATTGTGTGAACTGTAAATAACAGTGCAAACCATTAATGACAACAGCCTGCATTCCATACTCCTAATGCTCATATATGCTCCAGGGACAGCAGGAAAGGACATAGGGGGAGAGGTTGGCGGATCAGAACATGAATAAGCTCGAGGCAAGAAGGGAGAGAGGGGACACGATTGAAACATACAAATACTTCCACATGATAAATAAAGTGGATGGAGGGGAATTGTTCAGATTGCGTGGGAACACAAGCAGCAGGAACAACTTCAGGAGGCTGGTGGGGGCAAGTTAAAGGGAAATACCAGGAAATACTTTTCCATGGAACTGGTGGTGGAGGGGTGAAATAAGCTGCCAGAGGAGGTGATTTGTTGAAATCTGTTGTGGGTGGGGGACTTAAAATAAAGGTGGGACAGATACAAGGGCTTGGTAAAAATCCCACCAGAAAGGGGGGAGCAAGGGGAGAGTGAAGAGCCTCTAGGGCTCTCTTATTCAGCATTGATTGGGTAGGAATGGGCAGACTCGATGGGCCAACAGGCCTTTTCCTGACAACAGATTATATGGGTGAGATTTTCAAAGGTAATGACAGGCGCAATTTCCGATTTTGGGCTTTGCCTCCATAAAAATAAATGTGCCCAAATGTGTGATCGCTGTTTTCAAATCTTTGGCCCATTTACGACAGTTTATGAGTTTATGGCCAAAAAAATATAAAAAATATGCACGCAGCTGTATTTTGATGCATGTGTTATTTTCTAAGTGAAATGTACGTCACGATGTTAGACCATGTTCTAACTGTTGTGACACAAGTAGTGTAGGTGCTCGCCAGTTGTGAAGCATGACAGGAAACGCATACAAAAGGGCTTTGAAAATTCGGCCATGTGTTTCTGTGTTAAGTGTTTTAAAACTGCACAAAGCATGTGTGGAATAACTTAGTGATAATTTTATCTCATGAACCTGTAGGTACTATATAAACAAACTGGCCTTTGGCCAGGTGGCTTATTCTGTCCCCAGCTTAAAGGAGACAGGAGATGATTTTTACTTATTTAACTGCCCTCCCATCTTCCAGTCTGTGCCAGTTATGTAATCTAATTTGCTTTGATCAATTTTTGACCAATAAGTAATCTAACTTTGGGGTACCCTCAGATCTACATAGAGATCCACTCTCCTCAGTAGCGACTGCTCTTTATTTTCATATTTCTAAGACATTCCATGACATCAAGAGCACCATTCCATGCTATTCATCTGATTGGAATGGAATTGTGTTATTGATGTCATAGAATGTTGAGGCATAATGAAAAGAGAGAGCAGCAACTGCTGAGGAAGAAGAGAATCAGTGTAGTTACAAAGGCAACAAAATTATAGATTTAATAAAAAAAAAAAGCCCAAAACGTATCAGAATGTTGGATGGGCATCTAGAGGTGTAAAAAACGGTTCCCTATCACCTTTATCTAAGTGAAGTTACCACTGAACTATTTGCAGGTGCTCATGCAATATCCTCGCCATATTTAAATTTTTATGTACTTGAAAGCAATTGGAAAGCACAAAAAATAGCACAGAATGCAATCTTCCAACAAACTCCCTACCGATCCCAGTTCTGCTGCACTGCTGCTTTAGAAGAGGACACTCGTGTAAATCCCCAACCTAAGTGTAAGGCTGTCCCAGATTAGAACATTTAGAGTAAAATAAAAAACATTTCTTACTGTTTAGGTTTGCAGTTTATAATCGAGCTGGTTGATCCTTCCATCCCCTCGCCCCGAGATTTTGTTAATGTGTACCACTCTCACACATCCCTGAATCTTTCCAAGACTGACCACACCTGAGAGAGAGATTCATTTGATTGCTCTGTATGATCTTTTGAAAGCTCCCATCTGCTGTCCCTGTTGTACTCTTGAGACCAAGTACAAGTTGTGCAGTCTGTCTCAAGACTACAGCAGGAGTGGTGACTGTACATAGGAGCTTTCAAAAGCTTAGTTACATTGTATAGTCAACAGACCATTCCACGGCTGTAGCAAGTGGCTGATGCCAGTCTCAGTGGAATTCTGGGATGCACCAGAACGGCGCACATTGCAAAATGTTGAGGGATAACAGTAGGATAAACCAGATTCATTAAGCATTACAAACTTAGTGAGAAATTTTATGCAAATTTTCCTAATGAATTGGCAGCCACACACTTTGGTGTGTTGCTTTACACATGAATATTCCCCTTTAAGATCCTGCATGCCATGTTTGTCCAGCATGTCTCTGGGATTGGCAGCGGTTAGTGGCTCAAGAGCGTGGGAGCACGCTAGTGCATGATAAGCATTACAGCAGAACAAATGGGGCACTATAAATTGGCTGGTGACTTTCCCACTCACTGAGTCACTCCCAGCATCCCCAGACTTCTACCTTGACTCATTTTATTGGTTTGGAGGAGGCTGTGGGAGAGCAAAGAGACAGGCCAGTCATTGGGGGGTGGACAATATTTTGTGTCCTGACAAGGTACAGAACGTTATAATCAGCATTCTGTTATGACTTCCTTCCCAGATTCAGCATTGATTGGTCGGAGGATTTATAACTGCACAATAAGAGTGGGATCTACATGCAGAGTTAATTTTAAAGATGAGGGAGACAAAAAACAAAGCAAGATACGTACAGAAAGAGAACAGAGGGTAAGAACATATGAACTGGGACTAATACAATGTTTCTGTTCCCCTTTAAAATCTTCTGCACTGGGACAGCTCTGTGTTGGTTCAGAAACTAGTTTACAAGAGAGTTGGGAGGGTGGACAGCAGCTTAGTTACATGAATTGTATATATAGTAATGTACAGCAGAGTGTGTGATTATGGGTCAATAATCGCATGCCTCAAGGGTGTTGTTGGGCACAAGGCACTTGCGCCAAGTGCCTTTAAACACCTGAGACCGAAGTGTGATTATTAACCCTAATCACACATCCCTGGAGTGTTTCATTGCTTTTATAAAATGATCGTGTGTTCTGCACAACACATGTCAAAAAAACAAAAAGGAAGAAAGCCTTTGTAAATTCAAACTAAGAAAAACGCCAAACACCTACTTTTTGTACAAAACGTTGTCCCCTCACTTTGCTGACCTTGGACTTCCAATCACTGTTTCCTGTAGCCAACTTATGATTTGTGATACAGGAGTGGGCAAACTGAAAAATAAAATTGCTGTTTTCTTACTACTGAGCTGACCTCCACAAGTGGGATGACCTGGAGAAAAGTCAACGGTTTGGGGGCCACTGGCTCTGCTAACATGTCTCCCACTGCCAAATTCTGTGCTGTTACGGGAGCGGGGCAAATTCATGGCAGGCAACTACAGGAGGAAAATGTTAAAGAGCTGCTAACCCCTTAAAAAAACGGTGAAAAACGTAATAATTACGTACAATTCAGCTGCCGTTCCATATATATGCTAAAGATTCCTCCTCCCCAGTATTTATTACTGAGAACATTTGCAAGAATATATGATCTTTATCCCTCAGGATTCATCTGCCTCTATAGGTGATTCCCTACTTCAAGTCATAATCCTCTATTGTTACATCACAGTCTGTTGCCATGAGAGGAACTGTGATGTCACAAGCAGTGCAATATGACCTCAGGTAGGAAGACAGAGTAGATGAACTCTTCAGGAGTAAAGATCCAGTTTTCATGCAGATGACCTCAGTAATAAATAATGGAGAGGAGGAATACAGAACTAATGTGAAATGTAAGCTGAACTGTGTGTAGATATATTTTGGTAAAGTTCTCTTGAAGGCGTCAGCTGCTCTTTAAGGCACTGTTTGCATTTTAAGAGTGACTTTGTCATTTTCAACCTTCGGGGGTGTATGACTATTGCAGGAAGCACTGATGTGAGACGACAGGTTTTCTGGCTGGTAGTACAACCCTTGTAATTATGGACTAATAATTACACAAGGTTGGAGTGCTTCTCAGCCAGTCAGATAGCTGAATTTTTCTTACACTTTTCATAAATGTAGTATAACACTCCCTCACTTATATGAGGCCCTTTGATGTCAAATTTCTGTTGACAGAAGTGCACTCAAAATGCCTTTGGCCATTATCTTCTTTTACATTATTACACAACATTTTAGAGGCACCATTTCTACTTTGGGGAGTAGTGCACCAGTAGGAGGGTTTATTGAGTTTCTTTTTTTATTATAGTGGTAGAACCAAAGTAGTTCTAAAAAGTAGTTTTGAAAGATGAAACCTCATTGTTCTCAATGCCCTATCTTGAATAGGAAATGTGAGTGAAGTAAATCCTTTCCTGAGGTTTACCGGACCTTCTGAGCCTTTTATACTGCCTTCAGTGATGCATCTGTTGCTAATGAAATGGCAGAAGGGTGGCAAGTCTGTAGAATAAGCTGCTGGAAGAGCCTGTAGAAGCAAGAAGTGGGGGCACTTTGTAAATTAGGCTCAGTAAGTTTCTATAGGTAGAGCAGAATATCACCGAGTATTGAACTGAGATGACAGTCAGATGCTTTTTTGGTGCAGTATTAGCCACTGCTTAGCAATTTAGATCACAAATTGTAGTGAGGAAGAAATAATATGACCTACTGGGAACTGAACCCAGGCTCCCAGAATACTATCCTGGTACTCTTAACCACTGAGTTATAGGCACACGTGGTTGGCCCTGACTCTTCCCAAACACAGTTCCTTTCTCTTGTACTGCAAATCCTGCAACTAGGAACAGTTGCGATGATAGATGTTTTTTGGTGCAGTATTAGTCACTGCAAAGCAACTTAGATCTCAGATTGTAATGAGAAAAATAATGTGGCCTACTAGAATTGAACCCCGGTCTCTGGAATACCATCTTGGTGCTCTAACAACTGAGCTATTGGCTCACGTGGTTGGACCGTACTCTTTCTGGACACACTTCCTATCTCTGGTGTTGCAAATTCTGCAGCTAGGGACACTTGAGATGACAATTAGATGTTTTTTGGTGCACCAGGATGGTATTCAGTCAGGTTTGACACAGGGTTTGATGTAAGCCCTGCATTGCCCTTTAAGAATCCAGCCCCTGGTATGTAACAGGGTGAACTACCACTAATTGTAATCCCTGTTGTTGTTTTATTATTTATTTATTTACTTCATTTATGTATTGATTGAGTGGCTCAGAGCTTCAGCAGATCTTTTTTATTATGGCAGTGTTAGAGAACTTCCTGCATAGGGACTTCAGTCATCTTAACATCAGCTGCATTTAGCAGTGACTTAAAGGAGTACTACGGTCAAAATTTGCGAAAACATATGTTGTGCAGAATGTTTTGATTTGTGAGTTTATTCCTGGTGTGTCTTTCCCTTTGTTTCCCAGTAGGATTTTTTTTTTCTGAATTTGCCAACTAGTTTTATGGCCTGGGGGGGATCTCCATGTAAGCACTGTACTTCTGAGGTGCCGTCTTTCGGATGAGACGTTAAACCGAGGTCCCATCTGCCTGGATTGGTGGTAGTTCAGGTGGATGTTAAAGATCTCATGGCACTTATCGAAAAGAGTAGGGGAATTTCCCCCGTGCCCTGGCCAAATATCTCCCATTCACTAAAAATACCACCAACAGCTTAATCTGGTTCAGGGTCAGTTGGCATTCATCTGTATCCCCTTCCCTCGGGTCATGCCTGAAAATAGGCAGGATTTGTCTAGTGCACTTACCCAGTCAACAAAAACTAAATAAAAATAAATAAATAAGCATAGTTTATTGCTCTTTGCCTTACAAGGCTTTTCTGTCTCATGTGACAGTGATACATCCAGGACCACTGAGTCAGTGAGGGAAAGAAAGTACTGCAGTAATAATCTGAAGATAGGAATCTGATGTTCTGGCCTCAACTAAATAACTCTAATTCAGTATTTATGTTTTCTATCGGTTTCTCTAGGTCTAACCAGCAGGAGTAAATGTTTTGCTTTTAAAGCTGTTAATTTCATCAAACTACACTTAGCCATAAAAAAGCACATGAATCACCCTAAGTCATCAATGCTAAAGTTAATAAAGGCTCTAGCTGTTTTCATACGGAATATTCAGGACCTCTAGTGCTCCGCTGCACTTTGTCCTGAGTTCTGCGGCAGGGCTCCTAGGGTTCTGCAGCACCATTTTCTGATTTCTACAGCATGATTTATTCATTTCTGTGGCAGAATGCAATCCTGCCATAGCTAAAATGTGATGTGATGTTATAGATGACATCATATGCTGAGCATAGATGAGGGGGCTTCAGGATAAACAAGATGGGGAAGGGGAGAGGGGCACTATGGAAAAACTGTATATTTGAATGAAAATTCACCAAGAACAATGAATTCTGTGGCACTATGTTTATATTCTGTGGCATTATGCAAATTCTGTGGAATCACAGAATTCTTGGGGCCTTAGCAGTACCCACTCAGTTAGACCTCAAGTGATTGCTAAGCTGTAAAAGTAACCTTCAGTGCCCACTGGATAAAGGGAGTGACTTAACATCACAGCTGAACTGCTGAAAAATTAACTGTAAGCCAGTATTTGCTGAATCTATGGTCCTGGATGCATCACTGTCACATGGGACAGGAGGCCTTGTAGGAAAAAGTAGAGCTATAAACCATAGTAATATGGAGATCCCCAGAAGCCATACAACTAGTAGGCGAGGTCATAAAACTAATAGGCAAACTGAGAAAAACTCCTAATAGCAAACAAAGGGAAGAGCACACCAGGACTAAACACACAAATCGAAACACTCTACACAACATGTTTGCAAATGTTGACTGTAGTACTCCTTTAACCCTGTGACTTAGTTATAGAGATAGTGCCACCTAGTGATTATAGTGCAGAACTGCAAAACAGGAGATCGGAGCCAGATCTCTCTATAGTGATATACTCACTGTGTGACCTTGAGCAAGTCACTTAACATTTCAGTGCTCCAGTCCACCCAGCTGTTAAAAAAAAAAAAAAAAAATGGGTAGAAGCAGTACCCCACTGAAAATAAAACGTTTCAGCTCAGCAGGACCATCCTAAATATATTAATTTTAAAAAAATCACACTTCCAAATCCAGGCTTTTAAAGAGTTAGTAAGACCTTAAATAAAACTTTAAAAAACATAACAATTAGGTACAATTCTGCCTACATTCCATTAATATTTTATATATGTTTCCTCCCCATTATTTATTACTAAGGACATTTACATGAATATGTAAGCATTAATCACCGGCAGAGGCCTCTACGGGGATTAATGCCGCTGAAGGCGTTGTTGCCGAGGTTCAACCCCCAGCGGGCGTGTACCGTGAGCGCCGAGGCTGCCGTGATTAATGCTCTTGTAACAGGGACAAGCGCGATGTCTACTAGGACAATCACAGTGCAAAAGGCGCCGGAGACGGAGGCAATCTCCATACAGTTTACTCTTATTGTACTGAAGGCTCTGACGGCGCCCGCGATAGGCGCGACGCCGTCACGTGGTGCAGGAGCAACACGGCATTGTGAGCCAATAATGCCGTGTTGCTGTGCTCGAAGCTGTTTCACGACTCAACACGGCATTATTTCTCATAATGCCGTAGTTGATTCTTGGCCTCGAGCCTGGCACACGGCATTATGAGAAATAATGCTGTGTTGACTCCGTGAACGCGCTTCCCAGGACAGCAACACGGCATTATCGGCTCACAATGCCGTGTTGGTCCTGCATCACGTGACGGCGTTGAGCCTATCGCGCGACTCTCTCCTAGACTTCCAAATAATGCCCTGTTACAAGTTATAATAACTGGTCAGCAATTTCTCTCAATGTACTGACCAGGTTGGTATTTTCCATAACAACCAGCTAGTTGTTATGACATTCATGAGCCATGCCAGTCAAACTATGCTGCTGCCTCATTGGCCAACATTCTGTATGTGGGCGGGGCCAAACAGTCTCACAAACTGCTGGAGAAAAATTGCTGGTCTGGTATAAAAAAAAATAAAACATGGGAGGGTGTTTCATATGAAATTTAATGCATCCTCATTGTGGATGCTTTGATAAACCCTCGGCTTGGCCCTCGGGGTTTATGTAGCATCCCACAACTCGGGTGTGCATTAAATTCTCATATCAAACCCTTCCCCATCCCTTATTCTCTATATCTTTATCGCTTAGAGTTCCTTTAGAGTTCATCTGCCTCTATAGCTTACTCCCTATGTCAATTCATAATCCTCTGTTGTGACATCACAGTCTGTTGCCATGGGAGTAACTGTGATGTTACAAGCAGTGCTCTATGACTTCAGGTAGGGAGAAAGAAGTAGGAATAGACAAAATCTTCAGGAGTAGTGATCCTGTTTTCATACAGATGACCTCAGTAGTAAATAATGGGGAGGAGGAATATAGCACCAATGGGAAATTCAAGTTGGAATGTGTCTAGATACTAATGTAGGTTTTGTTTAAAGTTCTCCTGAACATGTCAACAGCTGTTTAAATGATTTTATTTTAGTGGTGTCTATCAGGGTAGTAAATCTGAGCCACCTGTTAAAATGTAATCGATTTCTGCTCTTTAATTTTTTTTTATTTGCATGCATAAATTGAAATTAAACATGCAACAGGTACTTTAAAAATAAGAGAAAGATGTCTGTTTTCTATAGCCAGCCCCCTGCAGTAAAACACAGTTCTGTCATGAGTTTCCATATGTCATGTCATGTCATGTCTGTCATGAAGTCCCATAGGCTTGTGGAAGGCTGCAACTGCTATTAAGCTACTTTTCGTGTAAATCTCATTTTTGACCTTCTGTTTGTGGATCTGTTTTTTCTAGTGGGATGGTTCTAATTTTATACTTTTTTCACCTTTGATGTTTTTCACTCCCAGCAAAGCACCTTTTATATTCATAGATGCACATGCCAGGAATTTGTCTTGCTAATCTAATAATTGAAGGGAATTTCATGAGATTAAGGTACAGGGGGTTTACTTTAAATGGTACATTAAAGTAACACAGGTGCCAGATAATGACACTGTCATTAGAGCGCGATATGAAAGAAAATGCATCAGATGGTACCTGTGGGATTTAAAAAATGTGTTATGGGAGAGGAAGCATCTGAGACACTTAAACAAACAAAAAAGAAAGTATATGTATCTTTCTCCAGGATAGTCAACTGAGAGGTATTATCTCATTTTTGTTCAGCTTTTATTTAAAAAAAAATTCTTAACAACTTATCGAAGACTTGCATCATGTGAGCACACAGTGACGTAAACAGTACAGTGACACTGCAACTTATACAGGGAGTCATAAATCCAAGGACTTAACAGTGACTGAAGCCTCCCAAGTCCGGCCTTGTATTGATACTGTATAGGTTCTTCTACACAGTGCCTACCAAAATCGCAACGTTTTTGTGGCTCTCGCTGCTGTATCTGCAGCCCAGCCTTTGCTTACACACTGCAGCCCATACATTGCCCTTCCAGGGCAGAGAGGTACTCGGCCGCAGTGACTTCTGGGCTAGTGGAACAAAGGAAACAGACAGCCTCCAGTGCAGGGCCCCTTAAGCTCTCCATAAGTCTTTCTTTTTTATCCCTCAGAGCATCGCCACTCCTGGACTAGGGGGGTAGCGTAGTCCATCCAGGTTTCCAAATCATCCTCCCCCACAGGCACCAGCACTGCCTCTGAAAACAGCTGGAGCCTACAGTAAGAGTCTAGGTGCACAAAGGGTGTCACAATGGGGGATGCTACCACAGTGGATGCTCTAGGGGTAGCTGGAGAAACTATGGGGGACTGTAAGAGAGTGGTCTCTTCAGAAATGTCTAGCATCTTCACTACGGCTTTGGCAGTTCGCCCCTCAGCAGCTAATAATCTGAACAATTTGTCCTTGAACCCCTCTACTTTTGGGGACCCCCAGGAGAGGACAGGTCACTGTGTAAATCAATAATCCACCACCCCTTCTGGGATCCCTCAGGCAGGACAGTAGGGGGCACTCTCTCAGGGTCTGTGGGGAAGCTGCAGGAGGGGAGGACCACCATGGTCTGGTCAAACAAGTCTGAGTCCCTTCCCCTCACTTCAACCTTCCTCAAGCTCTTTATCTGTTCTGCAGTCTGTACAGTAGTAGCATTATTGGTCCCTAAGGGGATATCCAGCAATAATATGGCATGCTGGGTGTCTACTCCCTCAGCCTCACTCCACCTCATCATGCGATGCACAACCAGCTTGTGGTGGGCAATATTAAGTTTGGGCGTAGTGAGCGCCTCCGTGTATTTGACAAATTCCAAGTATCGGGGTTGCAGTCCCCACTTCTGACCACTAGAGGGTGCAAATCCCAGCGGTGCTTTCATGATGTAACCCCTAGGTGGTGCTATCCCAAGGGATACTACCCCTGCCTGCGTGACTAGATGCAGGTTGAGGTCCCTGAGTTCTGTGAACGGGTGCCTCCACCCGTAGGGCTGGTTTAAGGGTAGCGTAGCTGCTCTGGGTACAGCCCTCCAGGACACTGATACCCCCCTCTAACCCCTCTAGTGGCCTATACTGGTCAGCAATTAGACAGCCACAGTTAACACCAGAATGCAATGCTATACTGTACCCACACTTGGCATACTTACCAACAGGGCTGGATCAGAGGCCCTGGAGATCCCCTGTAAAATAAGACCTGTAATGGAGAAAAGCCATAGCAACACAGTATCCCCACCACAAAGGTACACAATAGCCAGTTTAAATGCAAAAAGATTTAGATCTGATTTATTTGGGGGACGTGAACAAGGGAAGGGCAGTAATCTGGTGTTTTAGATCTGATTTAGTCAGGTTAAACATGCAGGCCTAAGAGTCCCTCTAGCACAGTCACACACACTCTGGGTACCCAGTTGTTATGCAGGCTAGCCTGAAGCATTGCCCGGGGTAGACTGGCATTGCAGCTGTTGTTGGGGCCCTTAGGAAGGAAAAACACAACTTGCACTTTAACCCACAATTTGTATTCCGGAGCCGGATGGCTCAGTTCGTAATGAACAACCAAAACAATTAAATCAGGTGACACACTGTGATTTGAGCTTTGTTGCAGGGAGCTACCCTGATGTTTACTCATGCTACCCAAACCAGGATGCAGGATTGAAGAGATGAAGACCTCACAATGGTATGCTGGGTTGCCAGAGGAAGCAGGGTCCACATAACGCACCGTGGTGGTTGATCTTGTTTGATGGTGTTGAGCAGGGGGCCGAATCGCCGAGCGGGTCTTTCGTCGGATGAATCTCTGTGGCATGAGTGGCAACCTGGGCCGAGATGGTGAGGCCCAGACTGGGTGAGTGATTCGGATACAGTCCCGTAAGTTGCTGGATACAGCTTCCAGCTAGCGTGACACATTCAACAATGTGGGGAACCAAATTGTGACCCACACTACACATTCAGCACAATAATAGTGAGGGTAGGTAAATACCACAGTTCAGATGACAGTCCGGTTGCAATTAAACAGTATCTCTGTGCAAACCGTGCACCCTGCGGTTATTTTAAGTCCTGACAGGCCAATCGCTCCAGGAGCAAGTGTTCGGTCCACACCAGGTGAAATTCACTCTTCCACAATTCAGGATTCTGATCGTGGTAACAGCAATCTCGGATAAAGTCTAATTTTAGATTTCAGACTTCTTCACACAAGATGATAGCAGGCAGACCAGACACAGACTTCCCGCCGATTTCCCTGCGCTACTACGCAGGAGCAGTTGCTCAAATTACTCCAGCTGTTCACTCTCTCAACTGCAGCTCTATACTGATACACTGTTGCAGGCAGCTTGGGGCTTTCCCCGTGATCCAAAAGGTTCGGTTGGTTGATCCATCTGTCTGTCACAGCAAGGGCTCCCCTCCAGGTCCATTTAGGCACCAAACAGTAAAAACTACAATTCCTACAGAAATTCACTCCCACAAGACCCCTGGGGACAGTCTCCATTTTAGGGCCCCCAAAGGTACCGATTGGTCCAGACTGGCAGTCCAGAACCAAAATGGTGACGCTTAGCAGAAAGTCCATGCTGCAAAGGAAGGCAGGTTAGACAAACTACAATATTATTATAGTTACAGTAAATAATCAGCAAACCGTCACAGATCCTGATAGGGCTTCCTCTGCACAGTTAGCGATGTCAGTATGAAGTGGCTGTATTGCAGCTCGGGTGGGACTCGAGGCTGAAACCACTCGGCCCACACCCAAATTGATTGTAACCTACGAAAATGACATCTCTTAAAGAGACAGACGCGGAGGATAACAAGGCACTCGCATGCAAGCACTTTTAAACTGTTTAACACAGAACACCAGCCTGGCAGTGGGCATTAAGCACATTTTAGGAACCCCCATTTGTAGGGGGATTACACCAGCGTACCTTTTATTGGGTTAAATGAGCTTGTCGACACATAGCCGCATTGATCTTTGGTGATTTTCCAGATTTATCAAGACGAGTCAGCAGTTGGCCATGCCATTTATATTTAACTGTGCCTTGGTTGCAAGGGTCCCAGGAAGGTCACCAGAACTCTTTCAGCTGAGTCTTTTCCAATTTTCTAAAGGCCACTAGCTTGGAGGAGGGAGGATATCAGTCAAAAAATTCAGTGAGCCCATCTAGTTCGATGAACTCCTCTAGCAATTCTTAGCTCCTTTCTCCCAGGCCAGCCGACCCATTCATGGTGCTCAAGTTCCATGGCTTTAAACACTATGGCCCAGATATTCAAACTGCGCCGGTTTGTGGCGCAAGCCCTTGCGCCGCTCAAAATAGTTGTGAAGGGGTGTGGCCAGGGCGATATTCAACGGAGTTGCGCTATGGCGCAACTTCTTTGAATATCGCCCCCTGCCAACCCCACTGTGCATGGTGCAGTGGAACTGCGCCAGCGCAAGTGGTCAGAGTGGAGCATTGAGATGCGGTGGTGCAAGTTCCATTGCGCCATGCACAGCACCTGCGATATTCAAAGGGTGACATGCAAATAGGGCCATAATTTATGCAAGGCGCACGGGGGGGCCATTTGCATCTGATTACAGCCCCATTTGCATGCCATTAGCATGCAGGTGCGCCGATCCCCAACGGCTTGTGCCTGACCCCTGCCAGGCAGCAGCCGTTGGGGAGCGACACCCCCTGCAGCCTGATCGCGGGCATAACATTGTTCCCCCCCACAGCCCGATCGCGGGCATAACATTGTTCCCCACCCCCACCCACAAGGCCCGATTTCCATCTTCAAATTGGCCCCTTGTTCTTGCACACCTCTTTTTTTGAAAGATGCTACCCTCTTGGACTTTGTTGATTCTCTTGTGGTACTTGAAAGTTTCTATCATGTCCCCCCTCTCCCTCCTTTCCTCGTCGTTGTCCTATTTAACATATTTGTAAACAACCTCCTCCTTGCTGGCCAATCCTGTAATCTAGATATGTATGTTTGGGTGACACCTTTCTTTTTACAACTGGCACCAACCCAACTACCATCTTAGTCTCTCTTCAGTCTGATTACAATCGTTTCTTGAGTTGGTTTGCAGCAAAAGTACTCAACCAACCTAAAACTGTCTGTAAGATTTTTGGTACCAGGAAATGACTGCCAATTGATCCAACCTATCTATTATTATGTCTAAAGGTAGGAACACCCTGTATGCTGTATCGCATTACAATACATGGATGGGACCTGAGTCCCATAGAAAAGCCCATCATTTATTTCCCCAAATATCACACCCACTAAAGTCATATACCACGGCTCTCCGTAGTATATGACTTCAATTAGTGGCTGTGGTATTTGACTTGGCCTCTGCAGGATCAGTCTTCCTCCATAGCCAGCTCCCAAACAACATTTGATCAACTGCCCCCGATTAGGGACACACTCAGCTTTTAGCTGCACTTTTAGCCCACTTCCATTCTGACTTTAATTCTGGGTTGACCGCCCACTCTGAGGCGTGCACTATAATACATCCAGAAACAGAATTCAGACTCATGCATGGACGAGTATTTTTTTTTTCTAGCAACCGCCACCTACCATTTTGGAACAGGAGTCAGATTCTTCAACAAAAGAAACTTAATCCACCCCTAAAACGAGTTGTCTAACGTACTTAATTATGCAAGAGAAAGTTACAGCCGTGACTCCGGGCATGTGAATTGGCATCATCCCCGGAGTCATTTCTTTAACTTTCACGTACAGAATTAAGCATGTTAGACCACTTGTTCAAACGTCAGATGAGTGTGAAACAGTGTACTCACCCAAGCCTTCCACCACGCCAACTGGAACGCCGTGCCATTCCCGATCCTCCAAGGAATACAACTAAGGGACCAACTGCACTAACACACCTCCTTATGTAGATGGACCCTGCACTATGGAAAAGCAGGAGGAAAACAAATAATGCAAAGCAAACCCGGAAATTATCACAAATGTGATCTACAAAAAAAATACTTACCAGTCTTATGTATTATATAAAACAAATATTAGGAAAGTGTGGTATATGAGAATATATTACCGTCTCGGGGTCTAATTAACTCAATAAACCCACTTGCCTTTCGGGCTCATTGGTTATTGGCTAATGTGCCCCTGCTATGGCATTATATCCTCATTTATGCAGTGCCTGTGAGGATAAAATTTGGCAAATATTTGCGATATTCTCAGGGTGCTCAGACTTACAGTGAAGGTATCATGTTTATCCTCACTGTAGGTCTTCTGTCCACACAGAAAGTCTAGCACAGGCATCATCTGCACTTCACCACAGCTACTCTCAGAGATTTTTGATTGGTGGGAGCTGGCAACGCAAGCAGCACAATCAGAATTCACTTGCTCACTTGCATGTCAGCTCCCACTGGGCAGTTTAATTTCTGTCCCGCAGCACACAGAATACTTTCATTTTCTCTGCCAGTCTCAGTTTAATCACTGCTCAGTTGTAAAAAATCAAAAAGTACCCCCCAAAACACTGCTCTGAGTTGTTCTTTTCCTCTCACAGTGAAACCAGCTTTGCTAAGACAGCTTGCATGTTCTCACCTCCCTCCACGTCCCCAACATATTTGCATCTCTCTCTCCGATCAGCACTCTCTGACCAGACATGCCACAGCCAACATCCATTTCCTAGCCTCACATTAGGCTGTGTTGGCTCACTCCACTGCTGCCAGTGCCCACTCACCCAGCTCACTCCCAAACAGCAGTTTTTATTATTGTACTGCTGCACAAAAGGCACTTTCATTTTCTCCACCTGAGTCTCATTCTTGCCTCCCTCCACATCCCTGGCATATCTGCGGCTCTCTCCGATTGACACACTCTCACCAGACATGCCAGCAGCCAACACCCATTTTCCAGCCTCTCATTAGGCTGCACCGCCTCACTCCACTGCTGCGAATGGCCAGTCACTTGGGCAGCACCACCCAGCTCACCCCCAAATGGCTCATGTGACAAAGTGACACACTGACATACAGAAAAGCATCACATCATGGAAATACCGCTTTGGCTATCCTAATAAACAATTGCCCATACAAAAACAAAGAAAACAAATCAATTCTCAACAAAAAATAAAAACAAAAGAAATTAATCGGGCGCATAGCATAAATTGAATATGCCGTGGCCCTACCAGAAATGTCACTAATATTCCCCCTCATGCAGTTTGACCTTTGACATCACCCGTGGCTTCGCCACTCGTGATGTCATGAGGTCAAACTGCACTCAGGAGAATATCAGTGATATTTCTAGTAGGGCCATTGCATATCCCTTATATACCACACTTTCCTAGCATTTATTCTCTATATAAATATCTAGGGTTTACTCTTGATCAGTCCCATGACTTCTCTCATATTCAGTCTCTGGTATCTAAATCTTACTATAAGCTAGGATCCCTGTACACAGTAATCAACTGCCTCTCACTAGGTATAATAAAATGCCTAGGTGAACAGAGAATCTTACCCATAATTGGCTATAGTGATATAATACGCAGTACGCAGGTTTTTTTTTTCTGTGACCTGAAACACTGAGAAGAACTTTTTCAGAAAATTTAGAACAATGTGGAATTTGAAGAATTAGCCCAGCTGAAGCTGTAGCTGTGCTAATCAAAACTGCGTGCTCAGTAAAACTGCATTTTTTGTGTTGTCTTGCGGGCAAGTGCAAACAGCATATTGTGGTAGCTTGGAATAGCAGATTTTGGAGGTGCAGTCGTGTTGTGGCCAATGGTGCCACTGCTTTTTCGGGCTGGGCTGTGTGGCTTCAGTGAACTAGCACGCTGTCTATGACAGCAGTGCAAAAGTGTGCCACCAGCTTGAAACAATTTCGCTTCTGCAGTGAGGGAGTGACCCGTCATTGCAGGGCTTACCTTGCCTTGCCTGGTGTAACATTTCAACATAGACATGGTGGCTGTAAGCCCACTAAACTCTCTGATCCCAGCCTGAAAGCGGCTGTCGAGTGCCCAATCCCCTGTCAGCATCCCCCTCCCAGTTCATTTGCCGATGGGGGAGTCCAGTCCCCGTCAGCATAATGTCCTCCTGTTTATTTAATTTGTGTGCCGAGGGGCTGCCCAATCTCCCTCAGCATCATGCGCCCCCTGCCAAAACACAGACACGTTTTGTGTGTCGACGGGGGACCCAGTCCCTGTCGGCTTCAGTCCCCCGCACAAAAAAATACAGGTGGCACACTGGTAGCCCACCCCAGTGTGCCAAAACACACCTATAAAAAAAAAAAAAGTCCTGCGATATCTTTTTTTGTTTTGTTTTTTACCTGTAAAAAGAGAAGACGGTCCCCCGTTGTCTCCAGTGCCCCTACGCCCACCCTCTGTATACCTGACCTCCCCTCACCCCACTCACCCCATACTTGCCTCCAGAGTCCGGCGTGATGATCTTCGGTGGAAATGGAACACGTCTGTGCTCTTCAAAACCAACTGCGAACTGAAGAAATGCCTGTAAGCTGTATAATGACATAAATGGGGGGTTTCAACTTAGGTGGATATCTCTGCCATTTTTGCGACTTTTGGCTCCAAATTTTCAACATGGGGTTCTTGGGACCCCGCCTCATGAACTCAGTCACTGTGATGTCGTTATTCGGTCCTGAAATGTGATTTCCCGGTCACTGCACGGAATCACCTTTCAGGACCAATTAACAAAACGACAGTGCCACTGTTCATGAGGTGGGCTCCCAAAAAGCCTATGTTGCAAATTTATTGAAACAATTCCAGAAAATGACTGTGTTACGAGCGTGCGTTGCACAGTTTCCACACATGCTCGTAAGTTCTAGAATTTTTAATATTTTCACTCCAGATTTTCAATATTGCCATCTTTGCACACCTTCTTATGAACAGTACAGCTGTCATTTTTCACATCCTGCCCAAAATGTGTTTTCGCACATCTGCGCACAATGGCGTGGTCGGTGTGGGAAATAAATGTTTGGGACAGATTAACAAAATTACAGTGCCACTGTTCATGAGTGGAGGTCCCAAATGCTTTCATGATGTGGGGTCACAAAAAGGCTATGTTGAAAATTTGGAGTGCAAATGCTAGCTAACGCCTGGGACATTAGGGTTTTTAACCATAACTGCCCACACTGTAGAGACTGACAGGCATCAGGGTGTGCCTTTGGATTGTTGGCTGTAATGCTCATGTCATTTCACCCCCCACCCTGCAGCCAGTCACAGGCATCAAGGTGTGCCTTGACTCTTGACTCAAACTTCACCCCATTCTCTATACTGCACCCATCTCAACGTACTTCCTTATTGAATGGGGTGAGCATAAGGTCCGATGACCCCAAGACACAACGCAACACTTGTCAGAGTCTGCAGGGTAGGGTGAGGTGAAATGGCATGAGCGTTATGGCCGACAACACACAGGCACACCTCGATGCCTGTCAGTCTGTGCAGGGTGGGGTGGGGTTGACGTCGGTTCCATACTTCACTGCCATTCCTATTATGTATCTCGCTAACTCCTGCACTACCAGTGCCAACGCCAGCCAGACAACTTTCGGCATTGACAAATGCTTGTTACTTTTAAAATCACTCTTTGAAAAATACTGTCTGAAATACCATCACTGTAACACAGTTAAAAAAAAACAACTCTATTGTCTTCATTGCCCCCCTAGAAAAACATGCTAACTTTAGTATTATAAACAATAAAAATGCACCAGAGCGTTAAGAATACACATCTCGTGGGTGCTGTCACATTACTGAGGCTTTTGAGCTTCACTCTGGTGCCAAATGATGTCAGAGCACCCACGAGATGCATGAACCTGCTTGCCCTTAACACTTTGTAGGCAGTAATTCTCTGCATCATTTATGCCACTGCTCTAAACTGTCCTTTATTAAAATTGGACACTTTGTTAAACTCCCTCTGCTGTGTTATTCTCCACTGCACCCCCCAAACATCATTGCACTCTGTATGACTGTTGGCAGTAGTCCTCAGTGCAGACACTAATAGCATATGGGCCTACATAAGTTTAAAAACCAACTTAACAAACTTTTTATTGTAGCTGTCTAAAAAAGCTTGTTATCCCATCTGCAGACTGTGGGCACAACCTACGATGCCATTCCATAACCCAGTTCCTCATCCCCAGGTGCAAAAAGGAGTCTGGTCAGCTTACCTTCAGCCCTTCAGCTGTTGACACCCACAGTTGTGGAACAACTTAACCTTGGTATCTGCCCACCCACCCACCCACCAGTGCTCACTCCCCAAAACATTCCCTCGATGCCCACATCCTGCTGCACCTGACCTGTTCATTTGTGAATGGCCTAAACTGCTGCTGTTGTACATTTCTAAATACACCACACTTCTGGATGGTTTTGTAACCGTGATCGTAAAATACTATATAGTATTGCATATACGGAATTCTTTACTATTATATCCTATTGTTAAGTTTGCCTACTTGACTACTGCTCATTGTGTTGTCCCCGCTGTAATCCCACTCCCTCACCCCTGCCTGCATCTGTGAGATTCCTCTGCTTCCTTATAGGTAAACCTCGTGAAACCATTTCAACAAATAAATAAACACTCAGTGCTAGTGTGTGTCTCACAGAATGTTATTGCACTGCCTTTGTATACCCCCTGCTGGGCATACAGACATGAAGCAGAAATCAAAGAATCTGGTGTTTTTAAAGGACTTTTCTACTCTGTTAAGTGCAGCTTTGCCCAGGTCAAGTGATATGCCTACCGAGCCACTCTGGAAGGACCATTAGCAAGTCCATTTGTGTCCTCCCATGAGAGCAGAGCAGATGATCACAAGATTAGTGTCCAGTGAGGTCAGATGGCAAGGTCAGGATAAAGGGGTGTGCTTTAAAGGATTCTGCACATTGTTTTCTGGATTGTAGCCATGCGTTGCTAGGCTTTTTTCCTTCCTTTTTCATACACAGCATCGTTTTCAACATTCCTCATGTCATTTTCTGAGGGCACTGAAACGGGATGTTTTTATTAGGCATTGCCTGTCTCTGAAAGCTGCTACGTTTCCGTGCTCAGTCTGCCACGGTAGTTGTCCACATTTCTACTGCTGGATGAAAGTCTGTGGGGTCTTAGATTGTAGAAGTCTGTGCATAGAGGTAGATTTAAATGGGGGAGGGGTCTCTTGACTCTTTGCTAATCAGTTGTGCAAGAACAGAGACTTCCGGAATAAAAATCCAATCCTAACGAGTATCAAAGGATAAAAGCAGGGCCGTTGATTTGCTGTGATACTTCAGCCCAAAGGTCTGTGGCAGAACTTCTGAACATCTGCAGTAGGATGGCTTTGCTCCAGCGGCGTGGATTATTTGCTTCTGTGACGAGTCTCTGAACAGTCATTGGCTAACATACCATAGAAACATAGAGACATAGAATATGACGGCAGATAAGGACCTCTCGGCCCACCCAGTCTGCCCATTTTCCTACCTACTATAATACCGCACACCCTAATTTATCTCCAGCTTTACTCCCCCCCCTTCCCCTGCCACAAGGTTCCCTTAGGCCTATCTCATGCCTTCTTGAATCGCATTACAGTTTTTGCCCCTACCACCTCCTCTGGGAGGCTGTTCCAGCAATCCACCACTCTTACTATGAAGAAGTACTTTCTGACATCTCGCCTGAGTCTACCCCCTTCCAGCTTCATAGCATGGCATCTAGTTCTTGAACATCTTTTGCTCTGAAAAAGGCTTTCTTCTTGAACGTTATTTATACCTGTGTGGCATCTGAAAGTCATTAGCATATCCCGTATAAAAAACATGTGATTGATAACATCTGATGTGTGAGTCTGAGGGACTTCAGGACAAATAAAGAGGGACAACAAGCCTAGAGTTGAAGAACAATAGTATTTTAGTGATAATCACTACAGAATGAATTATAGGGACCCAGCAGTGTCAGTGGCTCAGTAGGTAGCACACACGCCTCTCAGGCTGGGAGATCAGAGGGCTGTGGGTTCAGTGCCCACATCTGGCACTTGTGTTAATATCCCAGTACTGACACTGTAGTGCAGCATGAGAGGGGTGCTGCACTTCTGAGGTGCCGTCTTTCGGATGAGACGTTAAACTGAGGTCCCATCTGCCTGGATTGGTGATAGTTCAGGTGGATGTTAAAGATCCCATGGCACTTAATGAAAAGAGTAGGGGAATTTCCCCGGTGTCCTGGCCAAATTTTCCTCATTCACTAAAAATACCACCAACAGCTTAATCTGGTTCAGTGTCGGTTGGCATTCATCTGTATCCCCCTCCCCCAGGTCGTGCCTGAAAATAGGCAGTATTTGTCTAGTGCACTTACCCGGTCATCAAAAACTAAATAAATAAAATATGTTCTGCAACAGGCTGAAGTTTATTGTTATTCATTCATTTCTTTTCTTTTTTTTTTTTGCCGGGTTAAGTGATCTGAACCAAGGCCCTGTTTTCAGACCATGATACGGGCCACCAGGCAGAAACAACAGATTGACAAGATTACAACTCACAGTGCAGGCACATAGTTGAGTAAAACCTACATGTGCGTTAGCAAGTGCAAGTCGATCAGCTAAGGAAGTAGTTACTAACCAACAGTTCAGAACTGAGAGCGAGACATAGCAACCTGTAGATTGCAGGGGCGGCTGGTTCTGCAGACTAGGAGCAGAGGATGGAAATCATCATCCTCATCCTTGGGAGGACTTGTGATGTCATGCCCTGACTGCTTCACAAAATTGTGATGCAGGACAGATGACCTCAAGATGTGAGGGCAAACCTGGACGTACAAACAGATAATAGTCAAAGAAAAAGTTTAAGCTCAAAAGGCAAAGATTGGTTAGATGCTCTTTGCTAAAAGTAGGGAGCTCAAATGCATATTTTTTTTGCTTACATATTCTGGAGTCCTTACCTAATAAAAGATGAGGAGAGACTGGAGACAGTGCAACTGCAACGAAGTGTGACCAGGATTGTTCTGGGCCAAGAGGGAAGATCTTATGAGGATTAGCTCGAGGCACTGAACATGTACCCATTGGAAACCACAGAGAGAGGGGGGTGAAATGATAAGAGACCATCAAGTTCCTGAAATAAATAAGGTGTACTGCAAGAACTATTTAGCATGAGTAACATTTCAAGGACACCGGGGCACAAGTGGAAACTAATGGGAGGGAGGTTCAGGAGGGATATGAGAAAGTTTTATTTTACAGAAAGGGTGGTGGAACTGTGGAACAGTCTGCCAGTTGAGCTGGTCTAGGCCAAAACCATAAATGCTTTCAAGCATGGCTGGGACACAGTGAAGGGTATAGTGGTTCAGGTTCAGGGCTATAGTAGTAGGGAGGGGAACGGGTGTGGATGGGGGGGCCTCGTACCCTGTATGGGACAATAGAGCCAGGGGTTTGACAGGGGAACTTCAGGCAGCCTGGATGGACCATTATTCCTTTTCTGCCATCATTGTGTATGTTTCTGTATTCACAAACTGTGCAGCAGCAGCAGTACTAAGACAGCAGGTACTCTGAAAAAATCACATTGTTCTTACTGTAAGATACACCAAGAAAAGGGTTTGTTTGGGAACAGTGTTTTTTCCCTCTTTAGATTCATACTACCTTTAACTGCCTTTGTCCCTGCTTCAGCCAGGCAAACTCCTAGCCCCATTTACAGCCTTCTCTGCCACATGTCTGCTACCTCTTACCATGGACTTGCCCATCCAGGGTAGTGTCTTCAGGGGCCCCAGGCAACATCCCCTATGGGCAATTTCGGTTCCTCAAGGCAGTGGACAGTTGGCTGCGGTGGGGCTCTAAGAATGCCATGGTGAGGGACACTAAGGGAAGGGATGTGGACACTGGTCCGGTCTCAGACGAAAGGATCCTCAGGGAACTAACAGCTATGAAAATAGATAAGGCAGTGGGTCCTGATGGAGTACATCTTAGGGTAGTGAGGAAGCTGAGAGAGATGCTGGTAGCACTACTGGCAGTTTTATTCAGTCTATCATTAGAGACGTGGGAGGTGCCAGAGGACTGGAGGAGGGCAGATGTGGTCCCACTACATAAGAGTGGTAGTAGGGAAGAGGCAGGTACCTACGGGCCAGTAAGCCTAACCTCATTAGCATGTAAATTAATGGACAACTGTTGAAGGAAAGGATAGTGGACCACCTGGAAGCGAACAGTCTCCAAGACCCGAGACAGCATGGTTTTACCGAGGAGAGGTCATGCCAAATAAATATTATAGAATTTTTCAACTGGGTAACCAGGGAGGTGGATCTGGGCAGAGCGGTGGATGTGGCATATCTGGATTTTAGCAAAGCCTTCAATACAGTGCCACATAGAAAGCTGTTAAATAAACTAGGGAGCCTGGGTGTAGGGATAAGATATTAAGATGGGTGGGGAACTGGCTGGGCAATAGGACTCAATAGGGTGGTCATATATGGCACATGTTCCGCAGAGGGAAGGGTATCATAGTAATGTGTGAGCAGAATAGGACCATCCTGGCCCATACAGTCTGCCCATCTCCCCCTCCTCTGGGTGACCAACAAAGTTCCACAGGGATTGGTGTTGGGCCCAGTCCTATTCAATGTCTTCATCAGTAACATTGCTGAGTGGCTGGAAGGGAAAGTTTGCCTGTTTGTGGATGATACAAAAATTTGCAACAGGGTGGACACTCTGGATGGGGTGGATAAAATGCAGAGGGACCTAAAAAGATTGGAGGACTGGTCTAGGGAGTGGCAGCTGGGGTTCAGTGCTACAAAATGCAAGATTATGCATATGAGAAACAATAACCCAGGGGCAGTGTACAACCTAGGGGGAGAGAACATTTCAAGCTCCAAGCAGGAGTGGGTTCTGGGTGTCATCATCTCAGAAGACCAGAAGATGGCCAAACAATGCGACAAGGCAGCAGCAAGAGCTGGCGGGATGCTGGGCTGCATAGGCAAGGGTATAACCAGCAGAAGGCAGGTGTTTATACTCCCACTGTATAGATCACTGGTAATGCCTCACCTCGAGTATTGCATCCAATTCTGGAGACCTGTCTACCAAAGGACGTAAACAGAGTGGAGGATGTACAGAGGAGGGCAACCAAGATGGTGGGAGGCCTACATAACAAACCCTATGGAGACAGGCTGAGGGTGCTAAATATGTATTCACTGGAGGTGAGACGCGAGGGGGGGACATGATTGAGACTTATAAATACCTCACGGGAAGAATACAAGTGCGAGCTGATGAAATTTTCCAAAGAAGAATTTGCTCCAGGGGCGGCACGGCTGAGCAGCATAGAGGAAGCTGCATTTCTCCCGAGCTCTGGCGAACCTATTAAATATATATAAAATATTTTATCTTAAAGAGCGACTTCGCAGAAGAAAAGCAGCTTGATGATTGCCTAATGTGCCAGAGAGTGCCAATATGGGGAAAACGAGAGGAAATAACGCCTCTTCTGCTGATTTTTACGCCTCTAAGAAGCAGCAGTCGCAACACAAGCAGAGGCCTGGTTTGTCCAGTGGGACCTCGATGTCTGCTGACCTGGAAACTGGAGGAGGAACTTTGACCTCCATTCAGACCACCTTGAATCAGTTGGTGAGGTCCGTGCAGAACATCGACAAGAAATTGGACAGCCTGACACCTCATGTGTCTGCCTTGGAAACACAGATGGACAATTATGAGCAACAAGTGCAGCGGGCAGAGACGTCAGTTCTTAAGGCCTGCGATACAACTGCACAGTTAATCAAAGAAAGTGCGATGTTTCGACAATGCTTGGAGCAGGCCGAAAATCAAGCCAGGGAGAGGAACCTATGAGTAATCGGTCTCTCAGGAGAGGCAGAATGGGAGGATTGCATGTCTTCTGTGCGGACCTTCTTGCCGGATCTCCTGGGGCTCTCGGAAGAGGACTGCCCGCTGTCTATTGAAAAATCTTACCGGATTACCTCAAGGCGTGCAGCGGTGGGTGCTGGGTCCTCTAGAACTCTAATGGTGGTCTTCACGGGTGTCAGAGATCGGGACAGAGTGATGGTGGCTGCAAGAAGGCAGTGGGCCCTGAAATACAGTGAGGACACTATCCTTTTGTTCCCAGACTTATCTTTTGCCGTGAGGCAGCATCACCAGAATTTTGATGCTACCCATGCCCGACTCCAACAGTTCAAGGTGCAAAATCAGCTGCTGCTGCCTGCAGAATTGAGGATGTCATGGCAGGGGCAGCAATATCTCTTCAATGAGCCCAAAGATGCAGAGACACTGCTCAACTGCATCGAGCAAAAACTAGGGACTGCAGCAGGCCCTGACGACTCATCAGAGGAAGACCGATTCTCTTTATGGCAAGTTATGTATAGGTCAGAATGCTGCTGATTAGCTGGGACTGGTCACTTATTTGACCCTAGAGTTACTAGGATAATCTTCCTTTGATTTATCTGTGTGGGTCAGTATGGCCTGATTTAGCTGGTAATCATTTTGCTGGAGCAGGGGGGCATCGTGTTTAATTGTCTTTGTAGCTAAATCTAAATGGAAGTCTTGTATACCACTTAGGTTGGGGGGGGGGTATGTTCAAATTACTGTTATCTTGCTTGTTGGATTCCCTTTGTCCTTCCTTTGCTGCATGGTTTTGTGGACTTGTACCAAAGTACTGTCAGTTTATGGTAATTCCCCCTATGTGGTACCTTTCGAGGAGGGGTTCTTAATACTGCAATGTACCATTCTTGCTGGGATATAGATATTTGTAACCCTTCTGTGTATTGTTAACATTTGTAAAGTTTTTTGCAAATGCTTATAAAGAAATAATGAAAAAAAAAGAATCTGCTCAAGGACTAGAGGCTACAACATGAAAATAGAGGGAGGGGAGGGGCAGAGGAAATGGGAGAGAGTAGTTTTACACAGTGAGGATGGTGGATGGATGGAACAGTCTGCCAGCTGAGATGGTGGGGGCAGAAACGATTACAGGCTTCAAGAAGGCATGGGACAGGCACATAGGAAGCCTGAACTCACTAAGAGAGTGACCATTAGTCTAATTTTGGGATTCGCTGGGTCACAATAGCAACCTGTAGGACCGAGAGTCATAACAAGACCCCAACACCACTGAGTAAAGTCTGCATGTGTATTAGCAGGTGCAGTCCTCCTCCCTGCAGCTGGCCCCCAATGTCTCAGTCTTGTTCACAAACTCGAGTTGCCAGTGTCATGAGTGGCAACCCTGCCGCTTCACCAACAGGCTGGCATTTGGGAAGAGATTTATCAGTAAACAGGATACCAAAATAGCTGATGATAGAAAGCAAAGACCTAGTCCAAAAAACTGTCACAACATTTATTTTTCTGACCCCCCAGATTTACCTTGGTGTTCTCGTGTCACTGTTCCACAGAACAGCAAATGCAATAGTCCTGTAAAACTTTGTAACAGAAAACATTTTTGGAATTCAGTTACAGGCGCCAGACTTATTGTCAAGGCCCAGATTTTTTTTCATCAGTTTGGTGCATGCAGGATACATGCCTCATTGAGATCCTGTAGGTGATTTGGTTTTGTTAGCCAGTATCCAACTTTTGTATAGTGATATGTTTTGGGTTTGTACACTGCAATGACTGGGACTTCATTCCCAGCATTTTACTGAGTGGCAGTCGGAAAGAGACAGTAGAACGCGGGAGGATGGAACGAGAAGCAGAATTAATTTAATAATACTTTATTTATTTTATTTTATTGAATTTTGGTGACCGGGTAAGTCCATTGAGAGACAATTGTAGTCCTTTTTTCAGGGATGACGCGGGAGAGGTAGAAAATAAGGCAGTGAGAATAGAAATAAGTTATGCAAGGTGTAGAAGTAAGGTTGCAGTTAAAATATGCAGTTCAGGGTACATAAACAAATGATACAAACCATAGGTAAGACAATATCAAATAAGGAGACATTATATACAACAGCCTCAGGAACCTGTCAGGCAGTATAGTACAGAGTAAAAGTGACTGCTTATTGAGGCAAGCTAGCAGGAGAGTTAAGCATTATGACACAAAACATTTTATACAAAGTACAGGCTGGTAATACTGAAGTAACCTGCCCTAAACATGCCTTTTTAAAGGAATCGAATTGGAAGGAATTGGGAAACCAGATTCTCATGAAGCGAGTGAGTGTGCAGGCGGGAGGACAGTAGCAGGACCAAAAGCACATACAGTGCTGAATAAATGACACACTTTACATCCCAGGCTAAAGATCACTTTACCCTGTCAGTTTGAGTGTTGTCGCTGTATATTTTAAATTATATTAGCACAAAATTGCTCTGTCTCACACACACACACACACACACACACACACACACTGAACAAAACAGGCAATTGAGTTTACAGCTGTGTGAGAACTTTTTAAACTGTTCTGTACAGTATATGTGCAAGCTAGCAATCAGACATACAGACTTACTTGTCTGATGTACTGTAAATCTCTGTGCTTGTACTTTGTTATTTGTGTTTATTGTGATGACATCCTCGTAGCAGTGTGTAAATCTCAGTTTCACACAGAGCTGCAGCTCGTCAATGTCGAAAACGGAAGCAGTCCCGTCTCAGAAGAATCAGTTCTCAACTTTCTTGCATTTACAAAATTGTCCTTGAATGAAAACTGCACAGCTTAGCAGTTAATTTTTATTATTAATTTTAAACTGATTTTAGCCCTGAGATTTTTGCCAGTTATTTCTAACAGAGAACAATGACAGCCTGAGGTCTGCTTGTTCTCCATAGTTTAGCGCTCTCTCTCTCGCTCTTTCTCTCTCTCTAAAACATGGTGAACTCTCACAGATGGCAAATCATCAACCAAAAGGGAAAAAAATGCTAGAGGAGGTTGCCGAGTATGTCGGCTCTGTTGATTTCTTTATTGTTTTACAGAGCTAACCCCCTATGCGTTCGAACCTGTAGTTACAGGAGATGTACTTACTCTTGTTTCTGGAAAATGAGAAGGAGCACTGTTAGCAGTGTGCCAGTTGAAAATGCATACGCGGTGATCGCTATGCACTGAAAGTGAAGAGGGCAGGATAACCGTGGAGGACTGGGATAAAACAAGCAGGATCACACTTTGTTTTCTTTTGTTCTGTACAAGCATGATATCAAAACATGAGCATATCTGATAATATGGATGAAAGGGTCAATGATTTTTCACAACCTACAGTTATTAATGAGCCAGCTGAAACTTTGCACAAACAAATCAGTGCTGGTGATAAATATTGTTATGTGTGTGCAAAGGGGGGGGGGGCAGTGTTGACATTAAAAGCTGCAGTACAGCAAAAGGAACTTTATCAATTGATGTGTGAAACAAATGCAACAGAGGTAATGTTCATAAGTTATGTTCATAACATTGATCCATATTCACTTTACCTTTTATTTCTCAGAAATGTCAGTATTATTTTGTTTTTCTTTTTGGATGATTTGCCATCTGCGAGAGTTCACCATGTTTTAGAGAGGGAGAGAACGCGCTAAACTATGGAGAAGAAGCGGACCTCAGGCTGTCATTGTTCTCTGTTAGAAATAACTGGCAAAAATGTCAGGGCTAAAACCAATTTAAAATGAATAATAAAAAAATTAACTGCTAAACTGTGCAGTTTTCATTCAAGGACAATTTTGTAAATGCAAGGAAGTTGAAAACTGATTCTTCTGAGACAGGACTGCTCCCGTTTTCGACATCGACGAGCTGCAGCTCTGTGTGAAACTGAGATTTACACAGTACTACGAGGATGTCACCAAAGTAAACACAAGTAACGGAAAATCAAAGTACAAGCACAGAGATTTAGCAGTACATCAGACAAGTACATTCATATGTCTCACTACTGGCTTGCACATACTGTATGCTGTAGAGAAGTTTAAAAAGTTCTCACATGGCTGTAAACTCAAATGCCTGCTTTATTCATTGTGTGTGTGTGCACTGACTGAGCTATTTTGTGCTGATGTAATTTACAATATACAGCTACAACACTCAAACTGACAGGGTGAAGTGATCTTTAGCCTGGGACATAATGTATCATTTCATTTTTGGCCCGGAAAAATATGTCCGCAAATTGATCTTGAACCATCTGATCCATTCAGCTGTTTGGTGTACACGCGCACTGCTACCGTTAACGTCAGTCCTTGAATGACGTCAGTGGCAGTCAGCTATCGGCCGAGGTTGAGGGGAAAAAAAAAAGTAGAGTTTTGTTTTTGTACCATAAAATGTGGCATAGTAGAGAATCTAAAAAAACCCTCACAAGACACACTAAATATGATTAAAACATGCTGATTTATAACATGATCACAAAATAAATATGGAAAATGAATATTAGAAATGAATCTTTACCACTGGTCTTCAATGAGCTGGTTTCTGACAATTACATTCTATCTTGTACTTGGTAACTTTAAAAAGGTATTATCTACTAACAGTAGGTTTAAAACCGTTATAATACAGCAGTTTCATTCAGTGGTTAAACTGGAAATACTTTGGGAGCTGAACTATCACATCTAGATTTGTAGGTGGGGGCTGCCATCTCTTTGTTGGTGGAACTCCCATGGTAATCAGTGAGAGAGATGTCAAAGGTACATGAACTCTCATACAAATTTGAAAGTGGTGGTTGAACTGAATTCCTGTGGGTGCCTGACAGTTTCGCTGCTGATTACATTTAAATTATAAACAAAAATTCTCCCCTTCTTTGCCTCATTATTCCAGTTCCCAACCCTGACAATCAAAGGTTACCATGGCTACTCCCTTCAGTCAAAAGGACAGGTGAGCAGCTGCCATGGCACCAATGCAGTTCAGTGGTCAGCTGGCAGGTGAGTACAGGAATGTAGGACATTCTGTACCCGCCACCATGCAAGCACAGCATTTCACCTCCATGATGCTGTCAGCCCTGATGTGGGATTCCAGGGCTCCCACATGAGCCCCAGTCACCTAAGTAGCAGCCCAACAAGCTATTGCCACACCTCTGGGCCACCGATATGGGTTGTCACGTTTGTGCATTGTGATGTCACCCTGGTTGGCAAAACGCATGCTTTGGGAGTCAAGCTGCTGATCAGTTGGCTAGGTCGGTATCTTCTAACCAACCAGTGAGGGGGATTGCTTACCTCACATTCAGCTGCGATGATCCAGTGAAAGCCTGAGTCACATGTATAATTGTGATAATATGATGTTGGAGAGGTTCTCCTTGGGAAGAATGGCAATGTGGGTAGCTGATAAGAACCAAGGCCGAAGGCCAGAGTCTTCCTTTTCTGTCTGTAAAGCTATTATTTCTGAGAACAACCTCCCAATGCCACATTATCTCTATGACAGCGTGTGAAAAACTGTTAGTTCAGAAGCTCAGTAGCATGCCTAGTGTGTCTTTGTAGCTTGATAAAGGCACACTACATAAGCTCTCCGATTGGCTGAGTGGGTTTCTTCACTCACTGTAATTAACCTTAGTGCCCCCGGAAGCTTTGGGAGAGATGATACCTAGGGGTAGCTAGCTGGTATTCCTTACTCGAGAGAGAGATGATACCTAGAGGTAGCTAACTGGTATTCCTTATGAGAGAGAGAGAATGAGAATGAGAGAGACTAAAATACGATACGATACCTTGGGGTAGCTAGCTGGTATTCCTCACTATATGCGCTTTGAATAACTTCAGTACACCTCTAGAGTGGTGTGTGCGCTGTCTCTTTTCTTTGTAGCAGTTACTTCTGCGGTTGGCGAGCAGCACCTTTGAAAGTCTAGAATGCATTCCTCTACTCCTTCCTGGGGTTGTGCTAGAAGCGTGAACTGCTTCGCTCAGTGTTGCAAAACAGTTTTATTTTGCAATACCAGAATCCCTCCCCAGTTGCTGCCTCCTGCTGACCCCCACAGTAGCTTCCAGCCCCTATTTGAAAATCTTGGATGCTGCTGAGGAATGCTGCAGTGGCAACTGCCAGCCCCCACTCCAACCTGTTCCCCAAATGGCTTATCTCAGCCTCCCTTCTGGCTATCAGTGCGCTCATCATTAGGGTGCCGCATTGTTGAATTAGCCGCCCCCTCCCCAAGATCCACCTCCCCCGGTGTTAGAATATTTAGAAAAGGGGGTGTTGGGGGCACAGACCCCTGCAAAGAGAGGGGATGGTGACATCGGGACGTGGAACCCTAATGACTGGGCGCACTGCTGCTGTCACCCTATGTAGGTGGAACCTTTCAGCCCAGGCTGCAGCTAGCTCCGAGTGGAGTGTTGTTAACCTCCCACAGCCGAAGCAGCCTCCACAGCGTACCCAAAAAGAGTGTGCCAGTGCAGTTCCTGTAGTTTAATTTTGTGAGTGAGATGTCTGTGGGAGTTACTGTAGGCTTTTATTGTTACATTTTATCATAGTAAAACCGGACCTGGGTTTGCATAAATTAATAAATGACACATAGCAAAGTGGACTGTGCTTTGCTCTTTGGTGAACATTTTCACTTTGGGTAATTGAAATACGAAAAATATCCAGAATCCCAAAACTGAAGATTTCCTTGTGCTGCAAGGAACTAAACGAATAATTAAATCAAAACTTAATTCTGTAATTTGAAAATATAGATTTGTGGGGATTGCAGAGTTTAATGCAAGACGACTGTTTTAGTGTAAACAAAACTCATACCACACAATTGTATATACAGTGTTCCTTATTTCTACACCAAAACTGTACTTAAGAATGATTGCTTTGTATATAAAACAACTGGATCACATCAATTTGCTTTACTAATACAAATCAAGCCAAGCTTTAAGAAGGGTGTCAGGGTGTCTGACTAAGGATATTAAGATTAAATTGGTAAAACAATTGTTGTTGCCTGTACTAGATTATGGATTTCCATTATACATGCATTCCTATCAAACATTTTTAAATAAACTAGATCAGACTTATCACAGATTGGGGAATTACATCCTAAAAAATAAATTCCGAGTTCATCGATGTTTAGTTTATCAGGAACTTGATTGGTTACATCCGATAGCTCGAACAAAGTACTTATGGTTAGTGATATGTCATGGTTTAATTTATTCAAAAACACATTCTTTAAATTATTTAATATGTTTGAACTCTAATTCAGCATATTTGGATAGGTTAAACTATAGCAACTAGAAAATTGCCTGCAATTCGAATTTTAAATCGTATGGGGGATATAGTTCTCCAGAATAGTTTAGCAAAGATTTGGAATGAATTATCTTTTCATATAACTGAGATTTCCGATTTGCACATGTTTAAACTTGAGCTATATGATTATTTAAATGTTTGTTGTAATTGTTTTTAGGTTAATGTGATTTTGTATTGTGTGTACTTATTTATTGTTCTTGTTTTGTTGTTGTACTTATGTTCTACAGGAATTTGTTGTAAATGGGGGATTTAATTCTCCAACAAACTAACCTGTATAAAAATAAACTTTTAAACAAAAAAACAAAACAAATAATCTCATGTAGTGCTCAATGTACATCGTTTGGCACCTGTCAGTACCTTTGCTACTTTGACTCATTGTTACTGTCCTGCAGGAGCGTGACCATCAGGAACATGCCCAAGGGTGACGCGTTTGCCGGGTTGATGTTTTAACTTCCCACAGTGACATCTTCAGAACTAAGGTGTCGTGGTTATCGTTCACGCTGCTCCCAAACAGACCCTTTTATGAAAACGGTGATTTTTTTTCAGAGCGCCTGCTATCTGTACTGCCACCAAGCAGTTTATAAATACATACATACAGACCTTTCAGAATTTTCCCTAGATGCGTCCCAAGCAGGTGGATGAAAGTGTGTAAGTTTCCTTAAAGAGATTTTCTTGTTTCCAGAAAACAATTCTCAGTTGGCATCAGCAGAAACTGAATACACAAGATTCCCAGCAAATTAGAATTTCTTTTTTTTGAAATTACTCTTTATTCTCCTCTCAGCCTGCCTCCTCCGACCCTTCAGTGAGGACCCCTGGACATCCCACTGCCCGGAACCCTGCCCACACAGACCACAGATCCCCATGGAGCCGCGGATTACCCCCCAGGCGGGGATGAGGCGGAGGGTTCTAACCCCGTAACTTACGTTTCATCGGTCTCGTGGTCTGCTGGGCGGGCACGGGCACATCATGGGCACGTCCAAAGTCCTCCCATCTTCCCGGCTGAGGCAGGCTCGTTCCGCGTTTTCTCCTTCCCCGAGCAGCCAACGACCTCCCCTGACATCATGACGTGCACGTCGACGTCCGTGCTGCTTAACGGCCAGCCATCCCCTGGTGGGGCTTGCAGTTCACCGAGCCTCCGCTCGGGGTCGTGCAAGTGCCGGGCATCGGCCGAATCCCTTCCCGGAGCAGGCAAGCTGTCGTTGGATGCTCAAGCCTGTCTCCCCCCCGGCCGACCCACCGACGACCCGAGTCCGCTCCCGAACCCGGGTCGCCAGCGTGGAGCGAGGTGTGGCGTCCAGCGCCTCAACCCTCAGCGCCACCGGGCCGGCAAATTAGAATTTCAGGGCTTTGTATGTTTTTTTTCTTAATGAAGACATTTTCATTAAAATCGAATCTGCTGCCTGCTCAGCAGTGTGGAAGGCTGAGGTGCTGAGCTTCTTACCTGTCACCACGCCGGTGACCGGGTTTGGAAATCAACTAAGATCTCTCGAGACTGGCTAGGGGAAGGAGACTTGAGCGTCCAGTGATGGCTGTCTTTGGGGAGGGGGGACAGTGCATACCACTGCATGCCCACCGTTTTAGCACAGAATCAGTGGCACGGCAGCAGTCACCCACCCACCTGTTGGCTGGGTGTGGGCGCTGTGGAGTACGTGCATCTTCACACAGGGCATGCACACTATTAACATGCATGCCAGTCTGGGCAGAAGTGGGGGGGAACATAGAGGGGAAAAAAAAAACTCTTGACAGCGGGATGACTGAGGCACATTGCAGGCACCACACCACCTACCATGGCACCCACCCACCCACCCATGGCAGTAAGAAGAGGTGAGGTAGCCGCCAGGGTGGCGAGAGGGTTGAGGCACTGGACGACACACCTTGTGCCACGCGGTGACCCGGGTTTGGGAACCAGCCTGGGCGCCGGAGGTTGGCCGGGGGAAGAGGACTACAGCTGGCAGCCAACAGACAGCCCTGTACCGGGACAAAGGTAGCATGTACTCGACCTGGCCGCCTCTGTGGAAGCTGGAGAAGCAACGCCTCTCCAAGGACCTTCGGCGCTAGGCCATTTGGGGGAGGGAGGAGGAGACCCCATCTGGAGCTGGGGTACGCATGTGCACGCGTTACCACTTCGGGGGTCTCGGGAGTAGGTCCATGGGAGAAAAACAGAAGAAAAGTGGGGGTCCACCAATGATGATGCCTCCGGACTGGCTCTGGGGATCTGCCGGGGTGCGCATGGCGCAACAAGCTCCCGAATGACCCCGAGTCCGGTAGGTTGGTGGACGGTGACAGAGGACCTGCCACAGGAAGATAAAGAGAGTTAAAAAAAAAAAAAAGAAGAAGAGGTGAGGTAAATATCAGGTGAGGCAGATGATGGGGCTAGGGGTAGCTATCAGAAGGGGACTGCCAGAGGACAGTGACAGAAACACAGGATTGACAAAAAACAAACAATCAAAAAAACCAGTGGCCCGGATATTCAGACTGCGCCAGGCTGTGGCGCAAGCCTGGGTGCAAATGGGCTGCGCTGGGGCGTAGACAGGGTGATATTCAACAGAGCTACACCATGGCACAGCAGCATTGAATATCGCACCCTGGCCACCCAGAGTGCACATGGCACAGTGGCACTGCACCAGCGCAAGTGGCCAGAGTGGAACAGTGGGATGCTGTAGTGCAAGTTCCGTTGTGCTAGGCGCAACAACCACGATATTCAAAAGTGCACATGCAAATGGGGCCATAATGCAAGCAAGGCGCAAATGGGGCCATTTGCATGCCATTATGGCCCCATTTGCATGCAGGGCACCGATCCCCGGTGACTTGCGCCTGGCGCCCTGCCAGACTGCAGCCGTCGGGCACTGACGCCCCCTGCACAGCGCGGCAATGTGCTCCACTGCCCGATCGCGGGCATATGTAGAATTAAATATTCATCCAATATCCCTGGTGGTCAAGTGGACCGCTCGCAGCCCGATTACAGGCATAAGTTAAAATTAAAGACGTCCAATATCCCTGGAGGTCCAGTGGACTGCTTGCAGCCTGATCGCAGGCATAAGTTGAAATTAAAGATGTCCAGTATCCCGGGTGGTCCAGTGGACCGCTCGAAGCCCGATCGCAGGCATAAGTTAAAACTAAAGACGTCCAATATCCCTGGTGGTCCAGTGGACCGCTCACAGCCTGATCGCAGGCATAAGTTAAAACTAAAGACGTCCAGTATCCCTGGTGGTCCAGTGGACCGCTCACAGCCCGATCACAGGCATAAGTTAAAACTAAAGACGTCCAGTATCCCTGGTGGTCCAGTGGACCGCTCACAGCCCGATCGCAGGCATATGTTGTAAAAGGTAGAGGTCCAATAACCCTGGTGGTCCAGCGGTACCCCCCTCCCCACCTGCCCACTGAGCCCCACCGCCCTGTCCCCCCATTGTCAGCGGCGGCGGCAGCACCTAGCCTGCTGTCTGCCGACTGACTGCACGTACGGTAGGGCTGTAAGCCCATTGGTCCTGGCGTGAGCCAATGGGTGTGCAGCCCCTACTACACAATCAGGCCAGAATGGATCCATTCACATATCTGACATGTCTGAACGGCACGGCTGCATGCCCATTGGCTCACACTGTGGACCAATGGACGTACAGCCCTACCGTCGGTGTCGTCAGCGGGCGGCAGGCGGGTGGGGTGCCCGCCTGCCGCTGACGGGGAACAGGCGGTGGGGACCAGTGGGCGGGTAGGGAGGGGGTTCCGCTGGACCACAAGATCGAATCTACCCCACAACCTGCCGTGATCGGGCTGCCGGCATTCATTGGACCACCAGCGACTGGACGCACCTTGCAACGCGCACGATCGACTGCGGCGATCACTGGTTCCCAAAGGGCGACCTGGGCAACCTGCCTGGGTGGCTTTAATAATGACACTGGACCACCAGATATTATTTTGTACAACTTTTGCCCTGCGGTGAAACATCACTGAACCACTAGGCTCCTCGAACTACTTATTCAACAGATACCCATAATCGAACATGAGGCGCTGCCATGAAGGTGCAGCCGACTTAGTGGCCACCCACAGGTGACAGCTCCCGTGTTGCGCCTTGAATACTGCAGCTCACCTGGGTGGCCAGCTGTTGTTCCTTTTTTTGGCTCACCTGTGTGCAGCGCAAGTAGGGGTTGCACATGCATGGACTCAGCACATCCCGGGCTGAATATCGGGATGTGCAGAGTATGCATGGGCATGCCCCTGCACCTGCGCTGCAAACATTACTGATGCGCTACGGCGCTTCAGGATTTGTGCCAGGCACAATACCCGTTTGAATATCGTGCCGGGGCGCATCAGTGGGTTGCGCATGGCGCAACCCTTCTGAATATCCGGGCCAGTGTCTGTTTCCCTTAGATTAGAGCTGCTCATGTTACTTATTCCTGTCATGAAGTCATAACTCTGTGCTTATGACATCACAACCTGTTGCCACGGAAATATGATATTATAAACAGATAATTATAATTTCAGGGCAGGAAAGGCAGCTGGAACAACTGAAATCTATGGGATAACAGTTCATTTTCATGTAAATGTTTTAAGTGATAAAGAATGGAATAGTCTGAAATTCAAATGAGATTTGAGTCCTGCTGAAGCCTCCAGTAATTGTTCTGTGAAAAACTGGCGAGTCACTTCAGTGGAGGTATAACTGGTAATTACAGTTTGCCTCACCACTGCTGCAGAGCTATCAGAAAGAGAGCGCGAGAGAGAGAATGCTTCAGACTGGATTTGACTTTTTGAAACACAATCCTCAAAGAATTTGGGAGACTGGATTAATCCAAGAAGAGTGAAAGGAAATTAAAAGCAGGTCCCAGGCCAAGTTCTGTTGCACAGTGATACTGTTGCTAGGGCCATCTGCCCCCATCCATTACGCTGCTTCAGAGGAGTAGAAAAGAGGCTCTTCCTAGCAGTGTTGAACATTGCTCCCTGCGGAGAGCGCACAACGCTCTTCCCATGGGCAGTGAAAGGCCTCTAGCTTCGGCATATACATATCGGAGCTGGTAGAAAGCGATACAAAACAAGGATTATTGAGCGCTCTTGGTGGGGGATGCACCTTGCTCTCCCTCAGTGGAGCTGCTTGCATGAAGCTTGTGTCTGCCCTCTTGGTCTCAGAACAGATGATGACAGTGTCGCGGTGAGTAGCTGTGTTCTGGGCTTTTCACTGCCATACTGCTAACATTTCTACACTGCTCCTGTCCTGCGTCAGTCTCGGTTCTTTCCAATTCCTGAAATGTCATAGATTTTGTAGGAAAGAAAAGTACTAAAAGTCCATCAAGTTGGCCATACTGTCCCTACCTAGAATTACTCCAGCTTTTCGGAGCTCGTAGAGCCCCTCTCTCCCTGTTACTTCTAACTACCATACTGGTGCATATCACATTAGGTCTTGTACCCTGAGATAGTTATTGCATTAATCACATAATTGAATACATTGTTCCACCTATCCAACACCTCTCTGTAAAAAAAAAAAAAATACATATATATATATATATATATATATATTTTTTGTCTCCTTGAATCCTTGTTGAAGTTCCCACCCCCACCTACCACTGGCTACTTTGGGTTTGTGTCTCCTCGTGGTGCTGCTAATCCTTAATTTAAATGATATCCAAGGAGCCCACCCTGTTGTGTCCCTGCATGTATTTGTAGGTTTCTGTCATGTTGTCCCCCCCCCACCCGGTCCGCTAGTGTGGACAAAGTTTTGGCAGTCTAATCAGTTGCAAACAAGTATCTATCAGAACCCAGCTCACTAAATATTGCATCTGCAGTATCAGTTTTCTAGTTAGTTTAATTCAGTTTTATTCAGGATTAATACCATTGAGCAGAGCTCATTTACGGTGGTGTACTGAGAACAAGGTGGGCTTCGGCGACAGACATAAAGTATATATTGCTGACACAGATAGTGCTAGATACAATACAGAAGCTGTGCAGAGTGCATAGTTCATAGTACAGTAGCAGCAGGTGCAAGCATGCGGCATTAGAGCGTATGGCACAAGGTTGTAATTACCTAAATTATACACCCCTTGATTGGCGACAGCATAGACTTTGCCTAGACGATACTGTGTAATACCAGTCCATTACCTTTGTACTGGAGGGTAAGGATAGTAGGAATTTTGGTAGTGAGTTCCACGTTGCTGGGCATCTGTGGCTGAAGGCGAGGAACTTACGGCCCATGTTAATGTGGGGGAACCATCAGCTTGAATGAGCTAGCAGTGATGTACCCATTGAAGAGGTGTTACGTGCAAACCTTGTCGAGAGATATGGGGGAACCCTGCCCCTTATGCACGTCAAGGAGAACAGCATAAAGTGCAATTTCCTCCTGTCCTCCACGGGGCAGCCAGAGTTGCAATGTCTGGACTTGTGCCTTTTGTTTGCTTGGAGTGTCGTTTGTTTAGAAATGGAACTTTCAGACACATAGCAATAATATAGTAGTCCGTAACTCTTGACCTTTTCTAACTAAAATGGGGGTCACTGACACTCAAAATGTGGGAAATGGGTGGCATTGACACTGACCATGTGGGAAACAGGTGTCACTGACACTCAGAATGTGGGAAGGTTGAGGCACTGACACTCAACATGTGGAACATATCGTTAGTTATGGAGGCAGTAACTCAGAACACTTTGGAAACCAGTGCTTTTATTTGTGTTAAGTTTAACTTTGATTAAGCAATAATGCTCGAAGATGCTGGCATTTCCAGGAGATTAATGCGTAGCTGGGAAGCAATGATGGGCCATTAACCCCAGACCTGGTGTGAATCCCCTTCAGTTGCCCTCTTGTGACGGTGTCCTTCAGTGTTAGAATTAAACTTTATGAGTTTTGGGAGTTGGGGAGGGGGGCCATAAGAGCCATAGCTTTAAATTGAGCCCCCCTTCCCATTGTAAGTCAATGGCAGTGACGTGTGAGCTACTAGGGCTCACTTCAGAGCTGGGGGGGGGGCCGAGCCCTGGCAGGCCCCCTGTAATTCCAACACTGGGTCACTGTTATTGGGATTACAAGTTTAATAGCATGTTGTTTTAGAAAAATATGGCATTTAAAGAAGAAAATTGCACTCCACAGCATCGCGCTGTGTTGCTACGAGCTGTACCAGGTATTTCTAAGAGATAAATGCCTAGCAAGCAGCCCATGACTGAGTAATCTGACCTCATGAATTATTAATCTGATTTATAATGTAGCATAACAGAGCATTATGGATTTCTGCTTTAAATGAGAACTGCCACGAACCACCTAACCTGGGTTTGCTTCGGAAGCTGTGGTTCAAAAACTGGTTCACGTTCTTTTATTGTTCCACCTTTACTGTTTTGGGCTTTTAGTAAATTGATTTGGTGTTTCTGATTAACACGCAGCTGATACAGACCATTTCAGGACTGTATGATGTTTTATTTATTTTTATTTATGTTAGTTTTTGTTACTCAAGTAAGTTCAGTAGGCCGAAGGCCTATTTTTGTGAACAACTCGGTTTATAATTTAAAGTAATACAAAACATGAACATGTAGTCTACTCTCTCTCCTTATCTGTGTTCTAGGCCAGTAAAGATGTAATGGTAACAGAATGGGATCCACTACATAAAAAAACTTCTATAGGAGGCATTTACTTACAGGTTCAATGCAGTTCTGTGAGACAGTTCCTTCTCTGTGTGGGTAGCACCTTTTCCATGTGAGACAGAGCAATTCTAAGGGGTATAATTAGGGACATCCTTCACGATGTGAGACAGTAGGGATACGATGTAAAATATATGCGGATGTTTTGCACTGTGTTATCAGCAATAAAGTCGAAGGGGGGTTGGGGGGCATACATGAACAGCAAACCAAACAGGCTAAGTTCTTTGTAGCTTCTAATAATTCTGTTTTATTTCTACTAAAACTTCAATTTTTTTGGAAAGTTTCTGTCACACTTTGGGTATAGTTAGATGGTTTGTACCTTTCTGTCTGTAATGGCGTCAAAAAAGTATAAGTAACAGGCATAGCAAGGCATTGATGTCTACTTTTCCAGCTCAACACAGCTTGAGGAAGCGTGCAGATCCAAAGCAACATTGTGCTGTACTGTACTTTATGTTAAAGTTTTGGCTAAATGGTAATTTTGTCAACCAATAAAAAGTCTACTAGCCAAATTGAAATCTCTAGTAGCCAACATATCTGGGTCAGTTTGGTGCAGCAACCTGCATCCTGAAAATTGTAGGACCATTTTCTCACAAATTGTTTTTCTGCAGTTTGCAGACTCATAATTCCTTCAGTTTGGGGACTTACTTAAAAGCTGGAGTTGCTCCTGTGGTGACTTCACTTGACGCTATCCCCACTGGCCAAAATAAAGTCTAGGTCACTTTGGCACCAGAGCACTGGTGCGGGGATCAGGGAATTTCCAGTGACACAGATGATGTTACTACTACTTCAGCTACTTGATGAAAAAAGCTGATGCAAGTAACGTGCCTCCGACTGAAGTGGAAAAAAGTTACATGACTTTAACAAATAGCCAACAACAAATCCACTCTGTAGAATTGCAGCAATTTTGGGAACAGCAAACTGGTGTACAGTAGCACTGATCAAAGAAGTAGAAGATGTAAAAAACAAAGTGGAATTGTGCTGCCCCGATGGCCCAGCAACAGTGCAGTGCAGCTGACCGGAGTTCAAAAGCAAAGTTGAGACATGACATCAAGAAGCGGGCCAGGCAACAGTAGCTGCACCTTGGCAGCATGCTACATATGGAAGGGGTTGGTGCTGGGCTCTGGTACTGTGTCAAATCCTGCAGTGGCTAAAAGGAACCTACTTCCACCTCAGGACATCGCTGCCTGCAGCCAAGACCACTAAGAATGACTTTACCCATGCGGGGCGGGGGGAATTCAAAGTCGGGATGGACGGAGGGAATTGGGGACAGGGGTCACAGGCCAGAACATGGTATATCCCTGGGAGCAGGATATATCGCTGCACAGATGTGGCTGAGGAAAGAAAATTCTCTACAGAGAAAAAAGTAAACAAGGAAGCGCACTTAGAAAACTGCTCCTCAAGACAATGTTCATTTGGTTGGACTGCCTGTCTGCTTTGGTAAGCAAGATCTTTCAGGAATCGGTCTTCTCCATAGAGACCCACTGTTTATTCTTGGGGCCAGAGGCAATAAGACCCAGTGGGAGTTGGCCATTTTGGGGCCGGCATGTACCATGCACATGGCACTGACTAAGGTGCCATACACACCAACAGCATAAGTAGTGGTGCTGGCTCCAGCTGCCTCAGTTCCTTTTGTTTTTCCTATGTAGAGAGTATGCCTCATTGGAGGACCAACAGAACCTTGGGTTTCATCCATGTGAGTGCTCTAAGCTTTTAGTTTGCTTTTATTTGTACAGTACAGTAAGTTTCTGTTCTTGGCACTGAGTACAGTATTTATTTTGTTGTTCTTGGAAGTCAGTTTCCTTCACAGATCTACAGGTTCCTCTTCACACTACCTCGTTCACCGAGCAGTTTGTTCACGGACCATTTTGTCAGGTAGGATACTGGAAAAGGCTAGCTGCTTCAGCAGTATGTCTGTTTTGGACCATCACTCTTTTCTGGGCAAGTGTCTCAGTGCTGGAAGCCTCATGCTCCAGAAAATAGGCAGTCATCCCGCAGTCGTAAAAACTAAAGATCCTGGCCCCGCTTATACCGTACACCAGATTCCTGGGACCGCTCGACTTTGTCCTTCAGAAAGAAATGCTGTGAGGATACAGGTCCCAGTCTGATCCCTGTAACTGTACCTTAAGGCCACTGACTCCTTTTTTATAGGACTGTGCGAGTACAGCATCCTTTGTTTTCCTTGGCGAGCCTCATACGTGTCATCTTCTTGAAATGGTGCCAGCACATCCATCTCTGACATCCTGACTGACAATTGAGATGTCTTGGATGAATAGTTTGGATTATGTAAATGGCATCAGGTCCTTCCCAGCATCTGCAATCTAGATTCCATACACAGACAATCTCGCCTCGGGCAGGCTTTCTCTGGCAGACACTGGAGTCTTTTTTTTCACTGATTGCTGATGCTGCCCTTCGATACCATTTGGTGGCTAGTATGATGCCAATCCTCATTGGACAAACCTGCTTTCTGCAGGTTTTTCTCTGGCAAGGTCTTCATGGTGGGGCGTCTTGGTGCCAGTGATGGTTTTGGCCTCATTGCTGACATTACAGTCAGCCTCTGTGCCTGTGTCGCTGCCATCCCCAATGCCAGTGTTGCTGTCAGCACCATACCAATGTCACTGCTGGCTTCGGTGCCTGACATTGCTGCTGGCTTCAGTTCCTGACATTGCTGTTGGCCTCAGTGCTAACGTCACCATGCTGTATCATGCCCTGTTGCCTCTGCTGTTGACTGTGGAGTTTCTTCACCTGCAGGTGTCTGTTTCCTGGAGATAGCCCTGCAGGCATTGGAGGGCTATTCTCCAGGCCCGGTTGCATGACCTGGGGTATGCTGTTGGTTTGGCATGGCAAACCTGTGGGGTGCTCTTATACCATCTCCTCCCATTTGTCTTGCTTGGAGAGTTCTTAGGGTTTTGCTAAGTCTATAGTACTTACTCTTGCAGGTTTTTGTGCCTTCTGCCTGCCACTTTAAGCTGAGTTGCACAGCTCCTTCTGTGTCCTTCCACTTTGGGGATAGTTAATCCATGGCTCCAATGAGGGGTATCATGTCCTCATCCTCAATGGGTGCGGTGCTAGTTATGGTGCAGTTTGTCTGTATAGCATTTTTGGCACTTCAGCACCACCTATGGTCCTCTGTGTGCACATAGCTCTCTCATTTCGGGACAGAGCTTATTAACTGAGCCGCTGTCTCAGTACATTGATTGCCACATCAAGCCAATTGTTATGAAGTTAAGGTCCTTTTTGCAGGACATTAGAGACGTACTGAATTAGATGCAGGAGATCCATGTCAAGGAAGATAACCTGTTGGTTACCCTTGAAGTGGAATCTCTGTACACAACCTTCCCACGTGACTATGACCTTAAAGCCTTAAATTATTTTCTGGCAAAACGGTCAAATCAGAGAGAGCCCCCTACAGAGCTGTTGATTTACAAGGCAAGCACTGCATTGGAAAGTAGTGTTTCTAACTTCATGGACGTTTTTTTTTTTTTTACTTACAACAGAGTGGTAAGCTACAGAGTTCACCCTTGTTCCTAATTATGCCAATTTGGTAATGAGCTATTAGAAGGAACATGTTACTTATGTGGCTATGAATACCTTCAGGGAGAAGATTGATTTATGGAAGCATTACATTGATGACTGTGTTGTCATGGCAGGGAACAGCTAGGGAACTGGGAGAATACAAAAAGTATTTGGAGTTACAGGCCCTGTACACACTACAAAACTGTTTTTGAAAACCGTTTTTAAAACCAGTTTAGCGAAACCATTTTGGTACATCCACACTACTCTAACCATTTTTATAATGGTTTAGTGTGTCCACGCTGTTAGTGTTAAACCTGTTCTCTTTGTTTTTTTTACTTATTTATTTCTCTTCGGCTGGGGGGGTTGTACCTATGGCCCCCCCGCCCCATTCAGCTATCTCCTCGACCCCGCCCCAGCCGCAGCCAGAGCTCTGACCCCTATGTCCTATCCCTCCTAGCCACATCACAGTGGGGACTTACCCTGCACACCGTGGAAGGACAGGGGGCAGACACCAGGGGAGCTAACTTGAGTGCATCTGACGTGACACCGACAGACCGCCTTCACTGTGTGTTCAGAGGCTTTCTGTGCTTGGTCCCTCCCACGGTGCGGGCATGCAGTGATGCCAAGAACTCTTCCATGCACGCTTCTGCGCATGGCACGTCTGGTGTCGGCCCATGCCGACCCACAGCTGACCCCAGCATGCACTGACCCCCAGCCATCTCCAGGAGCCAGTGCAGCTGCTATAATCCCTCCCATCCTCCCCGGAGGAGAAGAGCAGTCCCTGGGATGTGTGATCCTCCTCCTTCCCAGCCAACCTTCCAACACCCGAGGTTGCTCCCGACCCCTGGTCACTGGCGTGGCGCGAGATGTGTTGTCCGGTGCCTCAACCCTCAGCGCCACCTGGCCAACTAAACCTGTTCTCTTTGTAACTATTCTGTGTTAAGACCAACACACAGAACTGTGCTTGCCTGGACACACTGCAGCTAGAACTGTTTTAGTTAAACCACTACAGCTTAAAACATTTTTACTCCTGTCCAGACCTGTGAGTAAAACCATGCTTGCTCTAAAACGTTTTTAAAAATGGTTTTAAGCCTAGGTATCTAGCAGGGTTTAAACACATTTTTGTTAAAATGTTTTAAGGGGCTTATAGTCTGGATGCAAATAGTGCTAGGGGGATTTAAAACATTTTAAGGCACTTCAACCGTTTTAAGTTCCCCAGTGTGTACAGAGCCATAGAGTCCAAGTTTTAGGTTCACTGTGAATTGGAGTTCTGAAGAATTACATATTTTTGGACCTATGGATTAATAAGACCAAGGATGGAAGTATAAGTACCGCACTGTATCGGAAATATATGGATAGAGATACCCTCCTTATGGCTGATAGCTGTTGTCCCTGTCACACCATAACAAACGTCCCTAAGGGCCAGCTAATGGCGTATGAAAAGAAACTGTACTAAACACAGTGAGTATGTCAGAACGGCAGATGATTTAGAAATCCGCTTTAAGGAACATTGTTACAGTACAGGTGTCATTAATAAGGCAAGAAGGGATGTGGATTATATGCTTAGGGAATCCCTGTTAGTGCCCAGACCTGATGTTGGGAGGGGAAAACACAATTAATTTTGTGACGGTTTATTCTGGTGCTCTGAGGGCCGTGCAGCCTGTTATATACATAAATTGGAAAATATTGAGAACAAAGCCGAAATTGAGGGATGTGGTTATGACAATACCACATATCACAAACCATAGAGCTAGAAATCTTTGGGATTCACTGGTACACAGCATACTACCTGCCCCTAAAATGAATACCTAATTTCCACCCCTCAGCCCTGGTTGCACAAAATGTACCCATTGTAAGTACTGTAATGTGATTATGAATGCCCCTGCTTTTTAAGCCCCAGGGATGGTACTATGTATCAGATAATGAGTTTAATCACAAATGTTACTACGAATGTGGTTTATTTGGAATCTTGTACATGTGGCCTTTTTTTATGTGAGGTATACAAAAGGGAGGCCGAAAGATTGGGTTGGGGAACATATGAGAGCAGTTGTACAGGAGAATGAAAAATATGCTCTTACCCAACACATTAATGGGGCAGAGAGTGGGATGCTCATAGTCCCATTTTCACTGGGATAGAACATGTGACCCTGGGTTCGGGGGAGGCATAGAAAATGCTTTAGCAAAAAAAAAGAAGTGTTTTGGATTCATCAGTTGGGGGTACTTTATTGGCCTGGAATTAATGATCAGGTGGAACTTGCTAAGCTTCTTTTTTTTTTTTAACTCTGTTTTTACCACCACGGTCGGACACCAACCCGTCGGCCAACCTATTGAACTCCGGGGTCGTTCCGGAACTTCTAGCACTATGCACATCCCGGCGGAACACCTGAGCTTTATCCTCGGCAACCCCAGATTTTTCCTCCATTTTTTGCCCTCCGTTACCTGAGGCCCCAGAAGCGGTGATGCATGCGCACCACAGCTCCAGTCAACAGCCCCAGGGGGCAGCCAAGCTCCGAGGAGACCCTATCCACCCTCCTGAGGCGGAAGGCTGCCAGCCGGGCATGATCAATGGCCTTACTCCCCCGCTGATCTTTAATGACCTGGGCTCATTCCCAAACCCGGGTCACCAGCGTGGCATCCAGCACCTCCACCCTCCGCGCCACCGGGCCGGCTACTTGCTAAGCTTCTGTAATGGCTGTGAATCTGTTCATTTTTTTATTTTTTTTTATTTTGATTCAAGTAGCTATGATTCAGATTTTCATGTACAATCATAATTGGCTGTGTCTCTTTTGGTGGCCATCCTTCAGAATATAGTGTCCATACATTTGATATTTTAATGTTGGATTTTGAAGATGGCTAATAAGTAATAGTTTTGGACTGATATTGTCGATGGATGCTTGTAAAATCCACTAGCTATACTGATAGTATATCCAGTGAATTAATCTAGTGATATTGAACAAAATAAGGATGGCTAGTAAGTTATAGTTTTGGGTTAATATAAATTTTGTAATCATAGCTATTAAAATAAGAATGCTATTTAGCCACGCTATATGATGTTTTGGTAGTGCCTAAATTTGTGTACAAGTTGTTTTTATTGATATACCACATTAGCACATGTTTTGGGGCTTTTGTTTGCCCCTTTTAATATCCTGGAACTATAAAAGGAGTCCACAAGGGGGAGCGCGCCACCTTGACAAAGCACCTGTGACATGGGTGTGAAACACTGGGCATTTGTGAGTCCTCCCTCAGAAGGCCTGTTTGTGCTTGTAATCACGCTGTTCACCTTTTTTATTTTGATAACTAAATAGCATAGTTTTTTTGTGTAATACACTGAGCTTCAGTGTTTATTTCCCAGTAGTGAGCTGAGTGCTGAATCCTGTATGCTGCATTGCTCTCTGAGCTGTCTGCATACAAGTAAGTATGGTCTGTTCTTGGCATAGCTGCTGGGGGTGAGGAGGCAGTGGGGCATCAGACAAGGACGTCTTAACGGCACCTATGAGGTGGTCTCCTGTTTGGCAGCATCTGTCATTTGCCTCAGATATGTGCAGTGTCAGTGGCTCAGCAGGTTGCACATTCGCCTCTGAGGCCAGAAGATCGAAAGGTTGTGGGTTCTAGCCCCACACCAGGCACTTGGGTAAATCCCAATACTGACAGTGCAGTGCATCATGAGGGGGATGCTACACTCCTGAGGTGCTGTCTTTCGGATGAGACATTAAACCGAGGTCCCATCTGCCAGTTCTGGTGGTTGTTCAGTTGGACGATAAAGATCCCATGGCACTTCTTGAAAGGAGTAGGGGAATAATTTCTCCAGTATCCTGGTCAAAATTCCCCCTTTCACTGAAAATACCACTAACAGCTTCATCTGGATCAGTTTCAGTTGGTTTCCGTCTGCATCCCCCATTCAAGGGTCGCCCCTGAAAAAGCGACTTCTAGTCTCAGTGGGCCTACCCGGTCAACAAGATTCAATAAATAAACAAATGTCTTGGCTACGCCTGTCTCGTCTAGGTTGGGTTGCCTGCTGAAAAGCCTGTATGCCCCATTCGAGAGGAGAAGTTGAAGGCCTTAGATGACCCTGAGATGGAACTTGGAACATAGAATGAATTTCAAACTCTGCAGTGTAGTCATGCCCCCACTCATTTTCGAACATCAGATTTGTTTTCTCCGCTGAAGAGATCAGACGCTGCAGTGTCCTGTCTCAGTCCTGAGTGGTTACATTTTATTTATTTATAAAAAAAAGTGTGTAAAGGTTAACTGAGTTAGCTTTTGATACTCTAGATCTTCAAGAATATTTTCTTCGTAGAGCCACACTCACCTACCCACTGTCCCCTTCTTCTTTACACAGGGGTTACTCGGAGCTGGGATTTTCCTATGCCACAGCCTCATCTGATCTTGGAAACTGAGTAGGTGGATTAGTCAGTTGCTCTCCTTAAAGGTGACTGTCAAAGGCATGTAGTGGAGGGCTGCCCCTGTAATATCACTTACCCTGCCAGCTGAGGTCTCCATACTGCTATTGTTTGTAATTTTGTGTTGAGTCCTTAGTTTTTATTTTTAATTTGCAGAGTTTTGGCAAATGTGGAATTGTAGGTGGCTCCCTGAGGAGCCCAATCGAGCAGCACTAAGAATTATGGGAAAATTCCCCATTTTAGTGATGTAAATCCCACTATTGCTGTACTGAACATAGCAGCGAGCGGGTATTAGTTTCTACGTTTTTATTTGGTCGGCAACAAAGGTTCATGTTTAAGTATACTTACAGGTAGCTTGGGTCTAAAGCTGGCTGTAGAATACTTACAAAAGAATCTCTCGCTGATGGTATAAAAATCTAAAATTGGCTGCTCCCTACTGTGTTACAGTACAGCAATGGTTACATCACTAAAAAGTTCTTCCATAATTCTTCATGCCATTCAATCCTGTTTCTGCCAAAACTCTGCAAAGTAAAAACACAAACTAAGGACTTAACATAAAATCACAACAACTAACAGCATGGAGACCTCAGCTGGCAGGGTAAGTGATATTACAGGGACAGCCCTGCACTACATACCTTTACCTGACACCTTTAACCATACCTAATCTCACACCACTGGAGAGATTGACTGCTTTTTGTGGGTGCAGAGTGCTCCGGCTACCTAACTGTTATGCAGATAGTTGGCATGCTCACAATGTACCAGTTCAAATCAGGCATTTGGTGTGATCCAATGTTGCATGCCAAAGAGGCAGTAGGGGCAGTTATACATTCCAGCTCAACTAAAGAGGGTAGTTTAGCCTTCAGTTTTACTCCCCTCCCCCAACAAAAAAAAGAACTGCACACAGTTACACAGATCTGTAAATCTGTTAACACAATACATCATTGGTAATGTATGCGAATTACCATGAATGAACTTTTTTCCCCTCGGTTGTTTTTCTCACGTGTAGATTTCTTTCCTCTTTATATTTCAGGCAGATTATTTTTACACTGAAACGGCTAATGATATATTGTTTTTCTGCATGAGGAAGGTTGTCATGGAGACCTGGAGCCTTGTACTGCTGCCCTTCTACAGTACTGTTTGGCTCAGGAAATTGTCCGACGCCCTGTTATTTTCACGGCAGTGCAAACAGTGTGCTGCTTCACCCGTGTGAAATCAGGATAAATATGTTTATCCTCCGACTGGGAAGGATCTCTGAAAAAAAAAATGCTGATTGCTACCACGCTCCTCAAGTTAACATACTGCTTGTCTTTATGTGTGAATAACTAGGGGTTAGCTGGTTAGAAAAATGGAGATCCAGATAGCTGCGTTTCAGAATGAACACCTTGGATCTAGACTTGGGTATGTTACTCCATTTGTCACCTTCTTGCTTATGCTGACAGGGACTGAAAGGGTTAATAAGACTGGGTGAAAATGCACATTTTCCATGGGCAAACTCTAGCAGCTCAGCTGTGTTGCCCTTTTCTACTGCCCAAGTTTCTATCATTTATTGTGGTGACGTCTTTCTGACATCTGTTCTCTGTGGAGGAAGAACCGAGCAGAATTAGAGGCTTGCAAGTTAGTATTTCTAATGCCCGCCTTTCTTCCAAATGGCAGGATAGGTAGAGCAGTATTACAAAGAGCAACTATACAATCAGAGACATGCGGAACAGCAGCTGTTCTACGTTGAATGACTAAATGGTAGCAATATACGGCTGTATTTACAGTTCTCTTTTGGAGGGAAGTGACTGGTATGTAACAGCAAGTTACTCGATCCTGGCTCGGGTCACACATGGAATGAGTTGGGTAGTGCTTAGCTGACTTAACTGATGTCAGACTGGGCAACTCTCCACATCAGACACAACAGCAAAGATCTTCATTGGGGAAATCTCTTTCATTGGGTCACTCCTATGGAACATAAGTCATCAGGCTGTAGTCCCACACAGAATCTTTTCTAAGCAGTACTGCTAGGGGACTACCACGGTAAGATCTGACATCACCATCCCTACACAAGTGTAGGTGGCCCTCACCCTCCTCATAGATACATAGATACATAGACAGTGTCGGCAGATAAGGGCCTATGGCCCACCTAGTCTGCCCATTTGAGCTTGCAAGTTCAGTTTGTTTTCCTAGAAGTCTTATTTCCCCTTACCCCTGACCTCTAGAATTCCTTTATGTCTATCCCATGCATTCTTAAATCCCGTGATTGTTTCAGCCCCCACCACTTCCTCTGGCAGGGTGTTCCACTTGTCCACCACCGTTCTGTGAAGAAATTCTTTCTCATGTTTCCTCTGAATCGTCCTCCTCCAACTTCATCCCATGCCCTCTAGTCCTGAAACATCTTTTTCGCTTAAAATAGTGTTTTCCTGCACCCTGTTCCTCCTGTAAGATACTTGTATGTCTCTATCATATCCTCTCTCTCCCTCCTCTCCTCCAAGGAGTACATTTTCAGTTCCTTCAACCTGTCTTCATATGACTTGTGATGCAACCCATGCACCATCTTTGTTGCCCTCCTCTGAACCTTCTCTACCCTGTCTATGTCCTTACATAGGTATGGTCTCCAGAACTGTACAGTGTACTCCAGGTGGGGCCTCACTAGTGTCTTGTATAGTTGTTGTCCCGCCGTTGATCAGTGCTCAACGGATCCCAGGATCTCAGCGGAAGCTTCCAAACGCAGCCACAGATTTTTGTTTTCTTTTTAACAAAAATGTAGTTTTCAAACAACATGAAGTCTTGCTATAGTATGACAGTTGCAGTTTGTCCCACCATTAGAACTGCTCCGGAGGTGAAAGAGTTAACTCCATTCCATGAATGGAACTTAGAGCACGAGCTCTAAAGAGAAGCTCTCTCTGTCTGTGTAATTTCAAACCTGAACTGTCAGATTCTTTACTCCGCCTCACTGAACAGTCGCTCCGGATTTCTCCTACTGCTCGGTTCATTTCTCGGTTTAAACAGTGTTTTCTTGGTTCGATTCAACCAAGAATAGTTTTATTTAACCGCCAAAACCGATCGGTTCAAGCTCTGTCTGTGGTATCGTAAGTAATTCATATTTTAATTCTGTGTGGAACTTGTAAGTTTTATCGGTTCGGTTTTTGAACCCGATCAGCTTAGTTAAAACTTAAAGTTTTAAATTTGAGATTTTAAGTGCGGTTCCGGTTCTTATCGGTTCTAAAAAACGGATTTCATTACGCTTTTTCCAATACTCGTGACACGTGTTAGGAACTGATAGTGGTGTCTTGCCTGGCACTGCCGCCAAAGGGCAAGTTTTTCTGGTTAGGCTGGCATTATGTCTGAGAAACCCAAAAGAAACGGGCCCACTGGGTTTCAACACTGTGATGTCTGTGGGGAAGTCTTTGCCAAGGCTGACCCACACACCATGTGTTTATTGTCTGGGTTTGACCACCTCAGTCAGACTGCCAGATTTGTAAGAATTTCCTGCAGCCACCCTGGAAAGAGTTTGGGCAGGCTCAGGGACAGAGGCCAAAAGTCCGCTGACCCGATGGGACAGCCCGGTTCGGTGCCAACCGAATCGGAGGGAGTGCCTCGATTCAGGGGCGAGACTTCCTCGGCAAACGAAAAAGCTGGCTCGGATGAACCAGTTCCAGTAAAGAGAACAAGAAAGTCAGCAGGTTTGGAGCCCAAAATTCTTACTCCAATTGCTGCAGAGTTAGCAAGAGCTATTCAGATTGTCTAGTCACTTTCTCCGGTTCCGTCCGAACCGCCACTATCTGGTAAAAGGTCGGTTCGGTCGGTTCCATCGGTTCAGGAATATGATGTTGAGGAGTTTTATGAACCAGAGAAGGGGGAGGATGATTATGAACAGTATGAATGTGACTTAGAGGGTCTGGGTGTGCCCATTGAACTGGACATCTCCCCAGACAGACCTTTTGAATCTCCCCCCATGCTTTCTGAGTCCCCCTCTCATTTTATGTTTTACAAAAAAGTTGCTGAAACCCTCCAGCTTCCTTTGGAGGAAGCTGTGGATAAACAAGAGGAGTCTGATTTTGTAGAAATTATGGATATACCAGAGTCTAGGAGATTGTCTATTCCTTTGCATAAGTCATTTAGGAAACAAACAATAAAAATCTTAAAAACTCCTAATTCTGTGCCTCCTGTAGATAAAAAGATGGACAGGAGGTACACACTGTCAGGTCCTGATACAGAATTCCTTTCTCAGCAATGCAGTCATGTTGGGGTAGTTCAGGCTGCAGCCTGTGATAAAGCTAATATTCCCCTGGCTTCACATCCTCCTGACAAGGATTCCAGGAAGATTGATGCCATGGCAAAAAAACAGTACATGGCAGCGTCCTTGGGACTCAGGCACGCAAATTATATGGCTTATGTAGCAAGGTATCAGAAATCTAGATGGGATACTGTTATGGATTTAGCCAAACAAGCCCCTGGCCAGCTTGCTAGTGAGCTGGAGCAGGTGGCTGCCGATGGCATTGAGGCTTCTAAGGTGCAGTTTCATGCTGCTGTGGATTTTAATGATGTTTCCTCTAGAGTCATGGCCACATCTGTAGCTTTTCGTAGGTTGGCCTGGCTCAGGTGTACTAGCTTGTCACAGGATACCCAGTCTAAGGCTATGGATTTTCCTGTGGTGGGAAATTCTCTGTTTGGGGAGCAGACAGAGAATTATATGAAAGATGGATGAATATAGGACTACCTATAAAAGTGCCGAGCCAAGGGCAAGACCACTCCTCAGAGGCACACCCCAGGGGTAGGGGTGAGGCCTTTCACAGGCCTTTTACCAAACCCAGGCCTCCTCTGCTTATGCTCAGAGGGGTTCTTCAGAGGCAGAGGCAGATGGGGCGTGGGCAGGCCTGCCCCACCCTCAGCCTAAGCACCTGCCAAGCAGGCACACTGATGGGGCGCCAGGGCCGATTCTCCTTTACCAGTAGGGGCAGATTGGCTTACTTCAGTCAGAACTGGGTGTCTTTAACTTCAGACAAGTGGGTTCTGGAAGTAGTAAGCCAGGGTCTGGTTCTCAGCTTCAAAAAGTTCCCAAAGATGAGAATCAGGTCTTTTCCACCTGCAAGCTCTTTAGAGACCTTTACTCTAGAAGCAGAGGTCTCAACCCCGTTAGCTCTCATAGCGGTAGAAAGGGTTCCTCCCCTACACCAGGGCAAGGGTCTGTACTCCAGATACTTCCTTACCCCAAAAAAAGACAGGAGAATGGCGGCCCATTTTAGACCTCAGATATCTGAACAAGCATCTTTTAAAACCAAAGTTCAGAATGGTAACTCTGGCAATGATTTTACCCTCTCTAAGGCCAGGGGACTGACTAGCTTCCCTGCACCTCAAGGATGCCTATTTTCACGTCCTAATCAGAAGCTCCCACCGAAAGTACCTCAGATTCGAACTGCCCTCAGGTCACTACCAGTTCAGAGCAATGCCCTTCGGCCTTACCTCTGCCCCAAGGGTATTCACAAAATGTCTGGCAGTAGCAGTAGCTCACTTAAGGAGGCAAAGGATTGCTGTTTTTCCCTATCTGGACGACTGGCTCATTGTAGGCCAGTCCCCAGAACAGGTAAAATCTCACCTGCAAGTCACCCAGCAGCTTCTCACCTCCCTGGGCTTCCTGCTAAATATACCAAAGTCGGTTCTGGAACCAGTTCAGGTACTCACCTTCATAGGTGCAGAATTGGACACAAGTCTGGCCAGAGCTTTTCTTCCCTTAGAAAGGGTAAGGAACTTGGTGGCTCTGGCCTTCTCCTTCACTCTGCAGGTCTCTCGACCAGCAATACACTTTTTGCAGCTCCTGGGGCACATGGCTGCGTCCACAGCTGTAGTGCAGGGAGCAAGATTTCAGATGAGAGACATTCAGTTTCACTTGAGAGCCTATTGGTCTCAGAGAAGAGACCCCCTTTCCAAGTTGGTCCCAGTGACCCGAACCTTGATCCAGGCCCTCCAGTGGTGGCAGGATCAGAGCAATTTAAGACTGGGGGTCCCCTTCATTCCCCTTTCTCACACTTTGACCCTCACTACGGATGCTTCCCTCCTGGGGTGGGGAGCCCACATGGGCGATCTCTCCACTCAGGGAGTGTGGTCCCCCCAGGAATCTCTGCTCCACATCAATTTGCTGGAACTCAGAGCTGTCTTTTTAGCACTTCAAGCATTTTCTGCTTCTGTCCAGAACAAAGTGGTACAAGTCAGAACAGACAATACCACAACAATGTGGTACATCAACAAGCGGGGGGCACTCGGTCTTCGGCCTTGTGCACCGAGGCAATGAAGTTGTGGTCTCTGGCCTATTCCCTGAACACTTCACTCATAGCAGTTCACCTTCCAGGAAAGGACAATGTCCTAGCAGATGCTCTCAGCAGGATTTCTCAGGGCCATCATGAATGGTCTCTGGATCCTCAAGTACTGGGGATAGTCTTTGCCAGATGGGGCACCCCTCAGATAGATCTTTTGTAGCCCGGACAATCACCAACTTCCACTGTTCTGTTGCAGGCCCCAGTGTTGGGCTCAGTCCCCTGGACGCCCTTCTCCTGGATTGGGAAGGAAGTTTCTTTATGCTTCCCCCTTCCTCTCCTATTCAAGGTGTTAGTAAAATCAGATCCCAGCCTTGCAGGGTGATTCTGATTGCCCCAGATTGGGCCAGGCAGCCCTGGTACCACTCCTTCTGTCCTGACAGTCCATCTCCCCTGTGTCTCCCCAGGAATCACAACCTGTTAACCTGTGCCCAGGGGAGGTTTGGTATCCGAACCTCAATCCTCAACCTCAAGGCCTGGCTCTTGAGGAGTTAGAATTTGCTGACCTACACCTCTCCAAGGTGTTCTTGAAATCCTAAAGGCTTCTAGGAAGCCTTTCACTAGGAGCTACTTATAATTCTAAGTGGAAAGGTTCTCCATTTGGTGTTCTGGGAAACATATTTCCCAGAATCTGCTGATTTGCCCATTGTGTTAGATTACATGGTCCATCTTAATTCTTTGGGCCTGAGACCAGCTACCCTGAGAGTTCATTTGGCAGCTGTCTCTGCTTTTGTTTCAGCAGGAAAGCCATCCTCTCTTTCCGCTCACCCTGTATTTTCCAAGTTTTTTAAGGGATTACTTCATACTTATCCACCTTTTGAATCCGGCCCCTGCCTGTGTAATGTTTGCATTGCCCAGTTAATGCCCCAGCCTTTGAACCTCTGTTTTCTGCAGAGCTTAAGTATCTAACTTGGAAAACTGTTTTCCTAGTGGCTATCACTCCTGCTAGGCGCATAAGTGAGTTGCAAGCCTTGTCAGTAGAAACTGACTTTATTTCTTTCCACAGGGATAAGGTAGTCCTCAGGACTAACAGGAAGTTTTGCCTAAGGTGGTTTCAGATTTCCATCTTAACCAATCTATCTCCCTCCAGTGTTTTCACTGAACATTCCTCTTCTGGTGAGAGGAGATTGCACAGTTTGACGTTAAGAGGCCCTTAGTTACTGTATAGAGCGTGCCAAGGGTCACAGGTTCGAATCCCTCCAACTTTGTCTCACTTATGGTGAGGTTGGGAAGAACCTGCCACTAAGAGATCAATTGCCAGGTGGATTGTCTCTTGTATCCAATTTGTTATCAGAAACTGGGCAGAGATCCCCTCTGGCTTGAGGGCTCATTCTACCAGAGGTACAGCCGTCTCTAGCTGCTGCCAGAGACATCCCTATATTGGAGATATGTCAAGCTGCTACTTGGAAAACGGTACACACTTTCACCAAGCATTACTCCTTGGATGTCCAGGCTAGGAGAGATGCTCGGTTTGGCACAGCTGTGCTTCAGAGCCTATTCCCTAAGTAGGTTCTGTCCCTCCTCCATGGAGGTACTGCTGTGTAGTCTGCAATTGTCATAATATAGCAAGACTTCATGTTGTTTGAAGAAAAAATTACTCACCTTAGTAATGTTGTTTCTTCTAATGGAGTCTTGCTATATTGTGACCTCCCCCCCAGCCTGCCCCTCCCAGAACTTCTACTTGGGTATGGGGTGGGCAGCCTAGTGTGCGCACTATTTTATGCCCTTTTTATGTTTTCACCCCTTCTTGGGGTTGGGGGTGTGGTGTTTTTCATTTTTTCCTTATATTTCTCTCATATTGTTAAATTATACTATTAGTTCTGGTCCCCTGACTTGAGTCTTTTGTGTTGGGACCAGCAATAGGTGTTAATATTTAGGTAGCCAGTTGGCTAGTGTAGGTTACAGCTTCCACACAGACCTTAGTGAGTTTTTGCTCGTAAAGATCTGACAGTTCAGGTTTGAAATTACACAGACAGAGCTTCTCTTTAGAGCTCGTGCTCTAAGTTCCATTCATGGAATGGAGTTAACTCTTTCACCTCCGGAGCAGTTCTAATGGTGGGACAAACTGCAATTGTCATAATATAGCAAGACTCCATTAGAAGAAACAACATTACTAAGGTGAGTAATTTTTTCTTGGTGTTCGCCTGCCGCCTCCGCTGGCTAGTCTTGTTGCCTTTCTCTGTAGGGCCTTGGTTCTGGAACACACTTTTCTTTCCCAGCGGGGCCAGTGATGGTAGCCCGGTGTTTGGTTTTGGCAGACTTTGCCTGGTGGCAGTCAGTTTGTTTCTAGCCCATGGAGACTGAGGATCACCAAATTAATTTTCTCGGCGGGTTTTCTGGAAGAGCCACCCTTGCTTCCCCGAGCCAGCACAGGTCCGCTGAGGCTTTCCATGAGCCCTCTTTTCCTGGATGTATGGCCGGATTGTGTCTCCTCAATGCGGATGGCCTGGATTCCATGAATGAACAAGCCATGAACTGCCTCCGGGCGCTCCTTTCCACTGCTTTGAATGTACCCCTATCACAGAATTCCCTGGCAGGGGGATTCTGGGCTGACTCTCCGGGATCCCACTATGGCTGGCATCCCCCCGAACTGTGATGCCCATGCCTCTCCCATCCCAGGGCCGAGCTCCTTGTTCTCTGCCAGCTTCGGCTGGCCCAGGCCCTTGGCGGTGACACCCTGTGCCTACCTCACCGACCTGGCCTCTTGGATGGTGATGCCGCTGCCCCCGTCACTTTAGCGGTGGGGGTTTTGGTGGGCTTCTGCTCTGACCAGTCACGACTGGTCTGGACCCATCATCTGTGGCACCTAGTGCCTCTCCTGCTGACGCCGTGCTCCCCTTGCCTCACGGGGTTGGAGGATTCTTTTCCTCCAAGCTACCATGGGCCTGGCCCAGTTCTAGCACTGAGAGTGCCTAACAACTCCTCCACCACCAGTCCACCCTCCCCAACACTTGCAAATGGCTGGTTCTGCCTTTTCTGGATGGTGTGTCTCCTTGGCTTCCCCTGTCTCTTTCATCTTGGCCTGTCATCCCGTGGGGAACTCTAGCCTCAGTACCCTTCTGCTAGGGCCAGGCTCTGGGGTCATCCTGTAGTCATCCCCACTGCTTCTTTGGTTGGCAGTGTTTGTAGGCTGCTCCATCCGGGAGCACCTCAGGCCTCCCTCCCTTTCTCTATCCCCTGGGATCGCTGTCATGCAGATGATGGTGTTGAGGGGGGCACCACTGTTTTTCCACTGCCCGCGGGCCTAATGCAGCGGGCATACTTCTGTGCAGGGGCTCCGGCCTGTCATTCTGTGGGCTGTCTCTCTGGCCACCTGGCTCTCCTTGTTGCGGAGAGCCCTTCTGTACCTCCCCTGGGGCTGGCGCTTTTTGCACCATGCACCCACCCAGGTTTTGGGAGATCACTCCCAATGGATTCTGCTCAGGGTGTCATGGATTTCAAAGTGTGCCCTCACCTTCTTTCCCTTTGGGGTTCCTCACCCTTTCCTTTGCCCCAGGTGGGGATGCAGCTTGGGCACCTATGGCACTCCTGCCCAGCCAACAGCCCCTGTGATACCCTGGGGGCACAGGGTAGTCCTATCTTCATCCCACCTGAACCAGGAGGTCTCCCAGGCTATATCTGGGACATGCCCCTGAACTCCCTCTCCATGAGCAAGGCCCCCCTTAGTTGCAGGTCCGCCTTCATTGGGGTCTACCTCCGACCTCGTACATGCTCCAGCCAGAGTAGCCATGGCTGGTGTCCCCCCTAAGATGAGTGGGCCATGATTGACAATAGATGTCCAGCAGACCATCCCACCGACCCCTCTCCACAACTGTCTGCTCTGGAGGGGTTGCTAGGCGGAGAATCCTCTATGACCCTTGGAGTTCTGGGGTCCCCATAATTCTGGATCTGAGGCCAGTCCCACAGCATGCGTGGAATGGTGGGGCCCTCGCTGCTGGCTCCATTTCAGCATGGTCCTCCCCTCCCTCTCCCCTGTTCCATCAGGCAGGGGTGCTTAGGGGTCACTTATTCCCTCCACCTAAAGCCGTGTTGGGACTTCACAGTCTCCACTTGGACCCTGTCTCTCATAGTTCAGGGCTACACTCTCAGGCTTCTGGGAATGGTCCCCAAGCCTTGCACCTGTTCCCTCACCCACCCTCTAGACCACATTCTAGTGCATGGAGGGGAAGTATGTACCTTGCTGTGGAAAGGGGCCATAGAACCAGTTTCCCCGGATCAGAGGAATGAGGGGTTCTGCTCTCACATCTCTTTGGCCCCAAACTTTAGGTGATTAAGGGCCCATCCTGGACTTGAGACACCCAAACTTCCACCTCCACATCACGGAAGTTCCGTATGGTGCTTCTGCAGGGCCTTCAGTCACTTCGGTGACAGGGAGATGGGATAGGCTTCCTAGACATACAGGCTGCATTCCTGCATATCAAAGTGGGGGCTCCCCACAGGCAGTACCTCAGGTTCCAGTTCCAGGGGGAACACTGCCAGTTCTGAGCATTGCCCTTTGGGCCTGTCATCCATGCCTTGAGTGCTTACCAAATGTTTGGCAGTGGTAGCAGCAGCCCTCAGGAGGGAGGGAGGGACACTATGTCTTCCTTTACCTGGATGATTGCTTATTCAAAGCGCAGTCCAGGGAGCACATGCTCTGGACCCTGGTGCGCACCACCCAATTGTTCCATGCCCTGGGGATCACTGTCAGTCTGCCCAAGTCAGTCTTGACCCTCTGTCAACACCTACAGTACATATGGGCAGTGCTGGACACAGCTCAGGGTAAGGCTTTCCTGCCCCATAACAGGGCAGACTGCCTGGTGACTCAGGCACAGCTGCTCTACTACAGCAGATAGCTTACAGCCAGAGCCTTTCTTAGGCTCTTGGGCCTGATGGTTGCAGTCATTGTCATGGTTCCTCTAGTCAGGCTGCACACGAGGATTCCCCAGTGGACATTGAGGGTCTAGTGGGATCACCGCACAGATGACCTGGAACAACAAATTCTGGTGTCCTCACCAGTCACCAGTGAAAAAGTTGCTGTTGTGGTGGATGGAACCCTGAAACCTGTTGAAAGGGATTCCCTTCCTCATTCCCTCCCCTCTTCATGGACTCTTTGGGTTGGGCTGGGGGGGTTCACCTGGGGCCTCATCAGACTCAAGGGACGTGGTCCAACATGAAGGCAGTTCTCCATATCAACATCCTAGAGATGAGTTGTTCAGTATGCTTTGTAAGCCTTCCAGACCCATCTATCCCCAGGCCATCTGCTGGTGCAGATGGACAACGTCTGTGTAGTGCACTACATCAATAAATGGGAGGACCCGCTCATTCCTCCTGTGTTGGGAAATGATGAGGGTCTGGTAATCGGCCCTAGAACAGTGCCTAGAGCTGTTGGCTGTCCATGTTCCAGGTGTCCAAAATGTCCTGATGGATGGGCTGAGCTGGTCGCAGTCCAGGATGCAAGAGTTGAAACTGCTGACCTTGATCACAGAAGGCCTATTCAATAGGTGGGGTCACCCAGAGCTGGACCTTTTTCCATCCCCACTGAACACAAAACTGCTGCGTTTCTGCTCGTTCCAGGTCCTGGAGTTTTCTGGTGAGATGGGTTGTCCCTTTGTTGGAAAGGGAGGATTCTATATGCCTTTCCTCCCTTTCGTCTACTCCAGACGGTCTTGATAAGGCTCCAGATGGAAGGGGTCACTCTGATCCTCATTGCCCCCTTCTGCCTCATCAGATGTGACACCCCTTGCTGCAGCAACTGGCGGTGGAACCTCCAGTACCCCTGCCCCTGGGCGAAGACTTGCTATCACAGGAACAGGGGACCCTGGTCCCTCCAGGCCTGAGGTCTCTACACTTCCTTGCCTGGCTTCTGAAGACATAGCCATGGCAAGATCTGGGGTGTCCCAGAGGGTGGCTGATGTTCTTGTAGCCGCTAGGCAGCCCTCCACTAGGGCTACTACTTCTATGACGTGGAAGTGCTTTGCTCATTGGCGGCTTCCTGTTGTTTGGATCCTTTCACTTGTCCAGTGAATTAGATTCTGGAGTCTTTGCTGTCCCTCTTAGATTCTGGCCTGCAATACTTCTCCCTTACGGTGCCCCATCAGCCATTTCAGCCTTCTGTGTGCTTGTTGCACGCTGTACAGTGACACACCTGGAGGTGTCCTGTACTTTCATGAGGGGCATTCTTCATCTTAATCCTCCCATCTGCAATCCAGTCCCACCTTGGAGCCTGAATTTTTGGGTTAGACTCACTTACCTTGGCTCTTTTTGAGCCAACTGGGCCTTGCGCACTCCACTTTCTGTCGTGGAAAGTGTTATTTTTACCTGCTCTTACTTTTGTTCGAAGATTTCAGAGCTGCAGGCTCTCAGGTGTGAGCTGCCTTATTTGATTTTTCACATAGACAGGGTGTCTGCATCCAAACCCAGTTTCTACTACAGGTGGTGTCTGGGGTTGCCTTAAATCACGCCATACACTTGCCTGCTTATGCTCCAGAGCATGGCAGTCCAGAGGAAGCATTGCTCTATACTTTAGATGTGCATAGAACTCTTCATTGCTGTACACACTGTATGAAGGAATGCCGGCTGTCCTCACAGCTGTTTGTTTCCTTCGCCCATGGGAAGGAGGGCATTCTAGTTTCTGCACAGTGCCTGTCCAAATGGTTGGGCAACTGTAGTGCTGTTTGCTATAGGAAGAACAGTATGGAGCTTCCTGCAGTTGTTCATGGCCTTTCCACTGGAGGCATGGCCACTTCTGCTGTCTGTTTCAGGCACGTCAGCTGCTGAAATCCATCCTGCTGAAGCTTGGGATACTGTCCACCCTTTCTCCGAGCTCTACAGTGTGGACATTGCCTCTCAAGGAAGGGCAGGCTTTGGCCTGGCTGTGCTTCAAGGCCTCCTTTCCAAGGCCTTTAGCCTTGAGCCTTCCAGCCTGTCTGTCTGTCAGAACCGCTTGGAACTCGATCCATAGGTGTGGCCTGATGAGAGATTTCCCCGATGAAGACAGTACAGTTACGTAAGAACTTACCATAACAGTAGATCTTCGAGGGAATCTCTTTCATCAGATCATGCTGATCCACCCTCAGTTCCCCCCACCATACTCTTCAGTTCCTGCCTTCAGGACAAGCTATTTGTTGTGCCGGCCCCAGCTGGTAGAGAGCACTCTCTACTCTGTCCTGGCCAGTTGGCATCTTGTTCTCTTTTCCTGATCCCGGGCATGTGGCCCTCTGAGCTGACTCTCCTCGGGGCTCCCAGAACGTTCTGGCATGGCCCCTTTTTCCTGTATGAACCCTTTGCTGTCTTCTGCCTCGCCTGTTCAACAGAACACTCTCTCTTTCTCTCGCACGCTCTTTCTCTCTCTCTCTCGCGTTTTCTCTCCTAGCCATCTGCAGGTGATCCTCTGCACATGATCCCTCTCTGGATAGTGGCAGTATCTTTGCCTTGCTCTCTTTTTCTTCTTTGGGCTTTTCTGTTGCTTTCTGCCTCTCCTAATAGGCAGACCCATGGTCCCTGTCTCTTGGTTCCCTATGGGGATGTCTTCCAAGCACGATCTCCGGCGGGGAACTGAGGAGGGTCAGGGACACCCATGCTTATGTAGGGATGGTGGCACTGGACATCACTGTGGGTGGCCCCTAGTAGTACTGCTTACAAAAGATTCCATATGGTCCTAGAGCCTGACGGCTTATGTTCCATAGGTGTGACCTGATGAAAGAAATTCCCTCGAAGATCTACTGTTACGGTAAATTATTCCTTTCTTGGCACAGTTAATCTGTCTTCACTCCAAAGTAACTGTGGAGGTAGTCCTACTGGTACAGACAGAGGTGTCAAGTTAGAGGCTTGGGTTCATTTCATGGATAGAATTTTTCAAACAGTGGGTGTGTCAGGGTAGAGCCAGTCAGGCAGTGATGGTTGTGCAGTATTTCCCATCAATCACCTGCCCTCCTGAACCGAGGACAATAAATGACTGACACTGCCCTCAAGGTGGGAATTGGGGAAGGTGGCATAGTAAAAACCTTGGAGAAAAAAAAACATTGGAGGCAGTTACCCAACGAAAGAAGACTCGGTGCTCTAGACTGAATCAGCAAACAAAACTGAATTTTTAACTTGGACCAGGAGAGGAGTGTTTATGTTCCATTCATTTACCACATTTCTTCAGTTCACAGTTGAAGAATCAGATGATATGAAAGGAAGGCAGTATAGTGTAGTGTAGAGGTTAAAAGCACTGAGCTGCAAACCTGGAGAACAGGGTTTGAATCCCACAGCCACCACTTACATACTGTGTGACCAGGACCAAGTCACTTACCAAGACCAAGACGGGACTCAAAGCCCATCTACTTCAGAGTGCAAAATGTGTCTGTAGCTAACGATGCCTACCCAACTGTGCTACTAAACCCCCCACTTCTCCTGACACAGGGTCTCTATTGACCCCATGAATCTGCCACCTACTTGGCTCTGTCTAAGGTTTTCAAGAATGCTACTAACTACCTCACTGTTTTCTAAAGTTTAAGCCTGGACTGCTCTGTCAGTACTGTGACTGTAAATACTGCCTGTTCATGTTTCGTGTATGTTCTGTATTTGTTTACCCTCCACCCCCTGTAACCGACGTGGAGCCTTTGCAAAAGAGTCTGTGACTCAAAGGTTTGTAATTCTGATTGTACTCAATAAACAAATAAACTTAACTTCCCTATGCTCCCAGGACGCATCTGGAAACAAGCCTCAGTTTAGAGTGTCTTTCCTGGCCAAAAGTTGTTAACCCCCCTCAAAAAAAACACTTGCTGGTCATATCTAGGTTGCAAGGAGCAAAGCTTAGTGAAAGAATCGATTATCAAAATTAGCTTGGTGGTACATGCTTCATGCTTTCAGAGTGCTTTTTATGTGGCAATGTTGATAACCCCTTTATTAAGGCAAAATACAGAGACTATGTTCTGGTTGTGGCGATAAGTACAAGGGTAATAATACTACTCAACAAGACTGGATGCAGTCCAGTTATGTAAACAAAATGTAGCTTGAAATTTCCTGTTCCGCTGATGAAACAATACCAAACATCGTTCTAGTGGATGTGGAAAGCTGTTTGTCATCCCACTCATGCCATCATTCACTTGAATAATAGGTTGGTGGGCTTCAGTTTTGGTGGTTGCACCGGACGGACACATAAAGTGTCAAGTGATGGGTCCCCCAGATGGTCTAGTAGAAGCAAAGTGTGCTTCCATGTATCAAGCTGAGATTGGCGGGGAGGGGACATACGGCCAGGAGTGCTGCCAACAACAGTGCTTCTTGGTTGTTGGGTGGGGGGTCACCGTAGAAGCATGTGCATGCACCTAGCGCTATGCGTGGAGGAAGGTGGGAGGCAGGTGCATTGGTCCTTCAGCACACTGGGACATGGAGAAAAAAATACCCCCACTTTCCGGATGATCACCTGGCACTGTTTAAGGCCCTGACCACTCAACCCACCTGCACACCAGATCTGACAGGTTGAGGGTAGGGGGGCAGGGACCATGGTGGAACAAGAGGTGGGTTGACTGGTGTGGGGGTAAGAATGCCACTGGTGGCACTTTAAGTCCAAACTGTGCATCCAGAAAAAGCTTCATTAAAAAAAAAAAGTTACATTATATCTGAGAATTATAGCAGCCACTAAAAACTTCAGTTCACACGAGAGACAGAAAACTTTTATAAGAGCAGCTTTAATTCTTTTATGCCAGTTTCTGTTGGGAAATAATCAAAATCTGAACATCTGGATGTCTGAACTCATTAGAGGGATGCAAACTTAACCACACATATAAAACAGTTACAGGGTGGGTTTTTTTTTCAGTTGTTTTTTGCTTATAAAACGCTAATAGTTTTCACTGTCTGAGCTTTTATTCAGGCAGTTGTAACCCCCCTGCAAATGGGGGTTCCCAAAAGACTTCCAGGAGCTTGCTTGAATGCTCCAAGCCTGAATGGTGTTTGGCATTTAAGCCATTTATCAGTGAGTGTTTTTAGAGCCTCTGGTACTGTCTCTTTAAGAGCTGTCTGCTTGCAGACATAATTAGTTTGTATGGGGGGACTGTGTGCTTCTCTGAGTACCACTTGAGCTGCTGCCAATTCACTTCATTTTGCAGTCACTAGGAGTGCAAAGGGAACTATCTGAAAGATGTAACTGTTTGCCAGAAATTATTTAGAGTAATAATGAAATTACAGTTTGTCTAACCTGCTTTCTTTGCAGTCAGAACTGTGTCTGCTAGTTCCCCATTCTAGTTTTGAACTGCTGAACTGGACCAATCAGTGTGGGGAGTAAGCTAGCTCTAAAATGGTGCCTTGGACGAATCAGAACTTGGACTCATAATCTGAGCCAGCCACAAGAGGATTGTATGGGCAGTGACTCTGGGAGATGTAGTTTAGACTTCAGTGCCTTTTGGAACCAACAGCAGTCTATTGTGAGTGACAGCCAATCCAGTCAAGAACTGGGAGGAACTCAAAGGAAGTGCCCAGTTTTGTCGGTTGGAGCTTCAGTTGAGCTTTGGCAGTGAAGAAGGAAGGAGCCCTGTGCTTTTTCAGTGTGCAGTTTTAGTCAAAAACGTGTGTAAGGCCCAGAGTTCGGTCTGCAGCTTGTGTAACAGCTTGTTAGGACTGAATCCGTCCTGTGAAAAGAATCAAAGGATCTCTGAAGAGTAGAAACCAGGCTCACCCTGTAGAAGACTGGAAGAATTGCTGAAAATTGCACCGGTCTGTCAGGAACTGAATCTGCTGTGTGTTCTCCGGTATTGTGCAGTAATTGCGATCGGGATACAGATGCAGCCTGCCTGGTATAGTACTTTCTTTTATATGGATGTGTGAAGAGGTTTGTGTACCTCAAGTGAGCCCTGCTGACATTGAAGGACCCTATCTTATTTGGAGGTCTGAGTACTAATTCAGGTTGCTCCTGTTGAATTGCCACATTAAATCCAAATGGAATTACTGTACTGCTGACTGTTTAATTCTCCTTTTCTCTGTGTGAAAGGGCCCCTACCAGCTGCCATTGGACTAGCCACTAGGGCTTGGGTACCTAGGGACAGTAACTGATAGGGATAGGCCTGTGCACAGAGCCATAGGTAGATTATTAGAGTGATAAGCTAATTAACCTGATTTCCCGTCCTTGTTATATCCCCTAAATAAATCAGAGCTGCTTGTTTCAGCAAAGTTATACTGCCTGAGGTATTTGTCTATGTTAAAGTACTGTACTGTGATTGTTGCACTGTATCTCATTTCACAGGAGGTCCCAGTGCCGAACCAGACCTGGGGTAGTGTATACTGTGAAGGTAATTCTGATATATTGTGGGCCACTAGTGGGAAGAAAAGGGGTTGCAGTGTCCCAGAGGCTGTGACCAAGTTAGTTTAACTATTGCAAACCCTGACCTCTGGGTGGGAGGCACCATTGGATCCAGGCCCTCAACCTGTTAGTGGCAAATCAGGCAGGGTAGTAGCCTCTGGGATAGCGCCATCTAGGGGTTACATCTTGGAGGCTCACCGCTGGGATTGTGTGTCCTCTAGTGGCCATATTTGACGAACCACTGTTAAGAAAAAATGGGTACCCCGACAGAAGTGGCTGTGCACCGGCTGGTGGAGTGGTGTACTGGGAGAGATCGACCCCAAATGCTATGCTTATCCTGGACATCCCCTGGGTATCATACACGGACACTGTGCAGGGAGTACTTTCCAAGGTGGAAGGTTTACAAAACCCTGTGGTGGTGGGTCGGCATGCTAATCTGCTCACCCACACTTTCCTGGCCCTAGTAGAGTTTATGATCCCATAGATAGCTCCAAAGTGCCACAGACCATTACCCCAGAGGGAGCCCTCACTGCTTGGAGAGTGATAACTAAGGACAGTAAAGACCGGGAATCAGCCCCACCACTATCTGAAACTTTTGAGGAGAAATTTGCTGAATGGTTGCTGGGAGAGGGAAACTGTGGAGGACTTGAAGAAACTATTCTTGCCACCTGGGGTGTTCCTCCCCAACACCCCTCTCCTGCTCCAGTGCCCGTAATGGTGTCTGAACCAATGCAGACTCCTATTTCTGCACCTGCCATTAGTCACGACTCTTACCGAAGGTTGAAGATCTTCTCTGGCACCCTCCCCACCCCCCAAGGGGAGGATGACTGGGAGACCTGGATAGACTATGTTGCCCCCCAAGTGCTAGAATGGCAATGCTCGGAAGGTGAAAAGCGAAAGAGGGTTAGTGAGAGCCTCCGAGGTCCTGCCCTGGCTACCATCCGTGCTAAACGGGCCAGTAACCCTGAAGCGACTGCACAGGCCTATCTTGAGGCCTTGGAGAATGTGTATGGGAGCCCAGATTCTGATGAGGACCTATGGTGGAGAGTAAGAGATGCACAACAGTACCAAGGGGAGTTGTTGTCTGTGTATGTATCTCGGCTGGAAAATTGTTGCAAGAATGCCTCAGAAAAGGTAGTTTGCCAGCGATTGAACTGGACCGAACCAGGCTGGGACAGGATCCTTAAGTCTGCCCCTTCAGAACTGCTGTTGCTTCAGTTACACCTGGCAGATCGACTGGAATCCCCACCTCCTATGATGAGTTAATGAGAAAATTGAGGAGTTGAGAAAAGACGCACCTCGGGAGGACCTGCACCAATAGCTGCGGCTACGACCGAGTGACTGAGGGTGACCCATCAAGTGAAGTTCAGGGGCAGAGGTTGGCAGTCAATGAGTGCTCTGACAAGGAAAAGATATGTCACAATGGGGCGAACTGTTGAGAGAGATCCGGAATTCAAAAACAGTCCTTTATGAAGGCCACGCCTGCAAGTACGGGCCCTGACCTGTATCCGACATCTGTTATGGGGTGGGGGTACCACCCATGTATCTCTCCTGCTGATAACAGCTCCAACTTCGATTCCTTGACCATGGAAGTGGAGAACTGACGTAGATGTTCTCAAATGCTTATCACGTCAGTAGACAGAGATGGCACCAAGGTTTCCAGTTAGTAATACCCCCCCCCGCCCTGGCTCCCAGTGTGGCGCCCGGCCAGCTCAAACTCCAGAAAGTATGTTTTACATAATTGTGGGAAGATGGGCACATGAAAGGGAATGCCAGTCCCCAAAGACACTGACAAAGTTGCATATAGGCTACAAGGAGAGCTCCGGAGAAGAAATCAGTGGTTAAGAGGTGCAACGACATGATCCCAGTGAGGGCACCAAAAATGCTAATTCACGTCCTTTTGTGGCAAGGTCAGTTGCCCAGGCCCCCACTACCGCCTCTCCAGACTGGTCCAGAATAGTGGGTCCCTCCATGGAGACCACTGTAAAGGTGAACGGAGTGTCTACAAGAGCTATATTAGACAGTGGCTCCCAAGTGACAATTATGTTCCAAGATTGGTATCAGAAGCATTTGTCAGACGCACTCTTACAACCATTAGAAGGACTGCATGTATGGGGTTAAGTGAGAAGGCCTACCCTATTCCGGTATATCCGAATTTGGTTGTCTTTCCCACCTCCGGGCTGGAGTGGTCGAACAAGTAGAGACCTTAGCCTTAGTGTGTCCCCCACTGGACTGTATGATGGTGTCCCTTTGTTGATTGGAACAAATGCTCATATGTTCGGAAGGCTGGCACAGTTGTGTTATGAAAACAGGGGTCAAAGACTAGTAGAGCTTTGAGTTCGGCTTTTAATTAAGAAGGCCTATGAGGCACAGAGAGATGCTGAAAAAACAGAACCAGAGGAACCGTCGAATTGTATGGAAGAAGGATCCTGAGTCTCTGATCCTGGCGCCAAATGCCCAGTGTACCTTACAGGGAGAGGTCCGTATCAGAAAGGATGTTAAGAATAAAAATATTAATGTTGGATGCACCAGGCGATGGAAAATTGCCAGAGGGACTGCTGGTCAAGCTCTAGTATTTTGTCCGCTAGAGCCCATGCTTATGCCAGAAGGGTAATGGTCCAAGTTCATAATGTGTCTGAAAGAGACATTCGAGTAAACAGAGGTTGCATCCTGGCTAATGTGCATTGTGCAGACACTGCAGTGCTACCCAGCAGCAAGAGTTCAAGGAAGAATGACAGAGTAACGCTGACTTGTTTGATTTGGCACTCCCGCTGCCAGCTGAATGGAAAGTGAAGATCAGTGAGAAGCTTGCCCAGAGAGACCAGGTGTTTTCTTTAAAGGAATGGGATGTAGGATGCGGCAAGGAGCTGAGCACAATATCCGGCTGCATGACTAAGACCATTTAGTGAGAGAGTCTCGACGCCTCGCACCTGCTGACATAGATGATGTGAGACGGCATCTGCAAGAGATGTTAGCTGCTGGTGTAATACAAGAATCCAGAAGCCCTTATGCTTCCCCATTGTGGTAGTGAGGAAAAGAATGGAACAGTAAGGATGTGTGTGGATTATCGCACCTTAAACCGCTGACTATCCCTGATCAGTACACAATGCCCGCATTCAGGATGCTTTTGACTGCCTAAACGGAGCAAGTGGTTCTCTGTGCTGGATCTCCGCAGTGGGTACTATCAGATCCCGATGGCCCCAGAGGACCTGCAAAAAGAGAGCCTTTATCTGTCCGGCTGGTTCTATGAATTATGAGGATGCCTCAAGGGATTTCAGGTGCCCCAGCCACTTTTCAACGATTGATGGAGCGTGCAGTGGGGACATGAACTTACTAGAGTGCCTGTATACCTAGATGATGTTATTGTGTTTGGCAGCTCACTGGAGGAACATGAGAGCAGATTATTTAAGGTATTGGACCCGACTGAGGACTTTGGCCTTAAACTGTCCATTGATAAGGTCAATTTTTTCAAACATCAGTAAAGTATGTGGGACACAAGTATCCACCGAGGGAATAGACCGACCCAAGTAAAGTTGAGGCCTTGACCACCTGGCCACAGCCCAAAAATCTAAAAGAACTGCAAAGATTCCTGGATTCTGTGGTTATTATCGGCGCTTCATCAAGGACTATTCAAGAGTGATCCGCCTTACTTAACCTTACTCAAGGGTATCCCAACCCAAAAAATACCAAAAGTCAGCATCCCTCAAGACTGAAAGAGTGTATTTTCATCCGAGTGAAGTATTTGGGGCCCGCTGGACTCCTGATTGTGAGACTGCTTTTCATGAGATCATATATCAACTTACCCATGCTCCAGTGCTGGCTCTATGCCGATCCAAGAAAACCTTACGTCCTGCACACTGATGCTAGCTTGCAAGGGTTGGGGGCTGTGTTGTACCAAGAGCACGAGAATGGCCTGAGACCAGTGGCCTTTGCCAGTAGAAGCCTGACCCCATCCGAAAAGAACTATCCTGTACATAAGTTAGAGTTCTAGCTTTGAAGTGGGCTATTGTTGACCAATTCCATGAGTACTTGTATGGGGCTAAAATACTAGTAAAACTGACAATAATCCTTTGACCTATGTGCAGACCTCAGCTGTTGGATGCCACTGGCCATAGGTGGCTTTCTGCATTATCTACATATGACTATGTCTCGAATACCGAGCAGGTCTGAACCACATAGATGCTGATGCTCTCTCCCGGAGGCCTGTTCCCAGAATGATTGGGTCCGATTGGCAGAACCTGACATTCGGCACTCTGCCGGAAGTTTGACAGGGAGGAACAAATGTCCAACGGACGCAGTGGACTGCATGGTGGATTGCTTGGGAGCCTCTGAGAATTGCATACCGTTGCTTATTGCCACTTTTCTGCAATAGACATTGGTACTGCCTCAAGCTGGACAATGACAGTATTGGAGGCTCAATCCCGCGATCCCATGATCAAAGCAGCTTTAGAAGCCCTCTATGCAGGAAAAGATGTGTCCAAATTACGCTCCACTGATTTGAGAACTGCACTGTTATACAAAGAAGGTCCTAAGTTGAAACTGATCAATAAACTGTTATACAGAGAAACAGTAGACAGAGGGGACAAGTAGACAAACAACAACTAGTGCTGCCCACTGCCTTTGAGACTCAGTACTGAGGTCCTTGCACAACCACATGGGGCACCTTGGTATAGACAGAACACTTGACTTGGTGAGATCCAGATTCTATTGGCCTAAGATGGGGCTGATGTGGAGCAACACATTCGAACTTGTAGTCGCTGCTTACAGAGGAAAGCTTTGCTCCAGAGGGCTGCTCCCTTGTTAACATCACCACCAGTGCACCCATGGAGCTGGTCTGTATTGATTTTCTAAGTTTGAGTCAGATCAAAGAAATATCAGTAATGTGCTGGTGGTCACTGACCATTTCACGAGATATGCCCAAGCTTTCCCCACCAAAGACCAAGCACATCCACTGTGGCCAAAGTACTTGTAGAAAACTTTTTGTTCACTATGGGGCTCCACAAAGAATCCATTCTGATCAAGGGAGAGACTTTGAGAGTCGTCTGATCAAAGAGATGCTTCTCTCTGTGGGGAGTGCGAAGTCCAGAACCACTCCTTACCACCCCAGGGGACCCACAGCCTGAACGCTTTCAACCGCACTTTGCTTAGATATGCTAGGCACCCTGCACCCAAAGGACAAGCCTAGATGGAGCCAATAAATTAGCACCCTGGTACATGCTTATAACTGCACCAAAGTGATGCCACTGGATTCTCCCCTACGCCTGATGTTTGGAAGAGAAGCTCGACTACCAGTAGATGTGTGTTTTGGGGTCTCTCCTGATGGGGTTCAGGCTGACAACTATTTACAGTATGTGCAAAGTTAAAGGCCCAGCTAACTCATGCGTGCAACTGGCTCAAACCATGGCTGCCAAAGAAATCTGGCCAACAAAGAAAGGTATGATAAAAGGTGAAAGCACAGGAACTCCAGGAGGGAGATCGGTATTACTAAGAAATCTGGGATTGCATGGCAAGCACAAGATTGCTGACAGATGGCACCATCTCCCTCACATTGTAGTGGGCAAACTAGATGATCTGCCAGTGTACAAAGTAAGGCCTGAGAATAATTCAAAAGATGTAAAAACAATGCATAGAAATCATTTACTGCCCATTGGACAAATCTTAATTGAGTCTGAGCCCTAGAAGATGCCCCTCTGGACCAGTGACTAGAGCTGCTGCTAAGAAAAGATCAAGAAAGTCTGCACCTACAGAAGCAAAGTTAAAGTGTTCCCTCCACAAGTCCCAGTTGAGCATGACTGTCAGTCCATATCGGAAGAAAGTGAGAGTGACTTTGAATACTATCCTTCTTACGAACTGAGTCAATTGTTTGGGGCAATCCCTAGTCAATACTGGAGACAAAGCTGGGCCTTCTGGACTGTTTAAGCCCCAGCTTCATCCCTGGAGCCAATGCTCCCAGAAAGTGAAGTGCAAAAGCATCAGATCAGATGAAATGGAATCATTGTGCATGGTTGAACTGTTTGAGCTTTCAGGAGGAAAATGATAGATTGGGGCAGACTGGTGATACACCGAACAAGAAGAGTATTTTGAGTGCCCTGACAGTCCACTGCCAGTGTCCGAAAGCTCTCCATGCAGCCAAGTGTTGTGGACTCAGAAACTGTAACTCCTGGAGCTGAAAGTGCCCCAAGTTCTAGCCTCTCTACCCCATGGAGACTCCCTGACAAGTGTGGACAATGCTGAAAATGAGGCTCAGAGTGCAGAGACTGTAACAGTTCCCCTAGAAAGACTGGTCGAGCTGTAAAGCCTGTGGTGCACCTCAGTTATGATTCCCTTGGGAGGCCTGTGGATTTACCTCTCAATGTTGTCCATAAAGGAGTGTATGTGTCCGAGCTCATTGCCAAACTGGCGTCAGTGCTAACTCAAGTTACTTGTGTTGCCCTCTAAGTATGGTGCCCTTGCCCGTCCAGCCCCAAGGTAACTGATAGGAAGGCCCCTCTTCAGGTTTCATGTACAAGAGGTAATAACTTGAGTTATGGTACAATGTGTATGTAATACTGTGTAAAGAGGACGTACTGCAATGTTTCAGAAATGTTTTTGGTAAAATGATATATTGACTGATGATTACATGTGCGAGCCTAATGCAAATGTATATGGTTGCAGTTGAAACTTATGGTACTTGCTTGACGCGCCAAGCTTTCCCAGGCTAGGAAGGGTGTAACCCCTGCAAATGGGGGGTTCCCAAAAGACTTCCAGGAGCTTGCTTGAATGCTCCAAGCCTGAATGGTGTTTGGCATTTAAGCCATTTATCAGTGAGTGTTTTTAGAGCCTCTGGTACTGTCTTTAAGAGCTGTCTGCTTGCAGACATAATTAGTTTGTATGGGGGGACTGTGTAGCTTCTCTGAGTACCACTTGAGCTGCTGCCAATTCACTTCATTTTTGCAGTCACTAGGAGTGCAAAGGAACCTATCTGAAAGATGTAACTGTTTGCCAGAAATTATTTAGAGTAATAATGAAATTACAGTTTGTCTAACCTGCTTTCTTTGCAGTCAGAACTGTGTCTGCTAGTTCCCCATTCTAGTTTTGAACTGCTGAACTGGACCAATCGGTGGGGTAAGCTAGCTCTAAAAATGGTGCCTTGGACGAATCAGAACTTGGACTCATAATCTGAGCCAGCCACAAGAGGATTGTATGGGCAGTGACTCTGGGAGATGTAGTTTAGACTTCAGTGCCTTTTGGACCAACAGCAGCAGTCTATTGTGAGTGACAGCCAATCCAGTCAAGAACTAGGAGGAACTCAAAGGAAGTGCCCAGTTTTGTCGGTTGGAGCTTCAGTTGAGCTTTGGCAGTGAAGAAGGAAGGAGCCCTGTGCTTTTTCAGTGTGCAGTTTTAGTCAAAAAACGTGTGTAAGGCCCAGAGTTCCGGTCTGCAGCTTGTGTAACAGCTTGTTAGGACTGAATCCGTCCTGTGAAAAGAATCAAAGGATCTCTGAAGAGTAGAAACCAGGCTCACCCTGTAGAAGACTGGAAGAATTGCTGAAAATTGCACTCGGTCTGTCAGGAACTGAATCTGCTGTGTGTTCTCCCGGTATTGTGCAGTAATTGCGATCGGATACAGATGCAGCCTGCCTGGTATAGTACTTTCTTTTATATGGATGTGTGAAGAGGTTTGTGTACCTCAAGTGAGCCCTGCTGACATTGAAGGACCCTATCTTATTTGGAGTCGTGAGTACTAATTCAGGGTTGCTCCTGTTGAATTGCCACATTAAATCCAAATGGAATTACTGTACTGCTGACTGTTTAATTCTCCTTTTCTCTGTGTGAAAGGGCCCCTACCAGCTGCCACGGTTTGGACTAGCCACTAGGGCTTGGGTACCCAGGACAGTAACTGATAGGGATAGGCCTGTGCACAGAGCCATAGGTAGATTATTAGAGTGATAAGCTAATTAACCTGATTTCCCCCTGTCCTTGTTATATCCCCCTAAATAAATCAGAGCTGCTTGTTTCAGCAAAGTTATACTGCCTGAGGTATTTGTCTATGTTAAAGTACTGTACTGTGATTGTTGCACTGTATCTCATTTCACAGGAGGTCCCAGTGCGGAACCAGACCTGGGGGTAAGTGTATACTGTGAAGGTAATTCTGATATATTGTGTGGGCCACTAGTGGGAAGAAAGGGGGGTTGCAGTGTCCCAGAGGGCTGTGACCAAGTTAGTTTAACTATTGCAAACCCTGACCTCTGGGTGGAGGCACCCGCCATTGGATCCAGGCCCCTCAACCTGTTAGTGGCAAATCAGGCAGGGGTAGTAGCCCCTGGGATAGCGCCATCTAGGGGTTACACAGTGAAAACAGTAATGGCTTTTCACAGAGTCAGCACACACTTCTTTTTAAATTACAGTTTATTCACACAAATACTAAGGGCAGTTAGAATTGAACATTTGGTCCCAATTCAGATCCTCCACACCCCCTCTTCTGTAAAACTAGTTCACCCTAGCTCAGAAGTCTGGATAATTTTTAGAAAAACAAAATCCAGTGTGCTACTAGAAAATGACCAGTGCTGCCTTTCAAACACCAACCCCCCAAAAAAAAAAAAAACTGATAGGGACACGGAATATGCAAAGTTAATGGCAGTTTATTGAAGAAGCAGGTTCTAAAGGCAAGTGCTCAGGCTCCAAATGCCCCAGATAATGTTTAGCACGTGGAATTACTTACTGCTGGCATCTTCAGCCTGGTAGTAATTACAGCTAAATGGCTGCAGTGATATCCCCAGTTCAGTCTTCCCTCTGGCCTTTAAACCAAGTCTAAAACCTACTGGTCACCGTCAGCTACTGGCTCGGTTTGCCTAATACTGCCGTGGAGTATGAGACAGTTCTCTACTCTGCTTGGTTCTGTGACTTCCAGGTTCCAGTTGGCCAGCCCGCGTTCACCTCATCAAACACCATCTTCTGCACTGTACACAGCTGATACTGATGCTCCTTTCTGTCCCCACCCCTGGTATTTCCACTCTGTTAGTGCGTGGTGCATTACCTCTAGCATCACTTGGTACTGCAAGTTTTGAGCACGTGTGCCAATATACTGGAGATGTACATGGTGGAAGACAAATGCTTAAAATAATAAAGGGAGAGTAAAGGATAGAAACAGTGGAGCAAAACACTCCTTTACTTCCCTTATTTGTTCCAGTGGCCTAGCCCCACTGTTGTCCCGGTGTCCCTTATCTTTAAATTGTCATTCCCCATCGTAGGGGCACAACAGTAAACAGAATGCCTTAAAGTGAACCTTTCATGCATTTTCTTTCTGCTAAAAAGCAGAAACATGGATTTTCCTTACCACAGTGGGACCTCCATTACAGTGTTTAGAATTTTTTTCTATAAGCCCCTTAAGGAAAGGAAGGGATTGTAATTTGCCCCTGAGGGTCTGACAGCACAATCCCTTTTTGTGATTTGCCCCCATGCTCTGACGTTTTGCGACATCTCCGTAGGGAAAGCATAGGGGTGTGCTTTATTCACTTTTTGGGTTTTGTAAACAATTAATGCCAGTGTTCAACTAACAAGGTTCTTGTTAATTGAACCCTGGCATCAACTGGTACGAAAACCTGATTTGAAATTGGGAAATCAGCTTTGTAAAAGAAGCTCCATTCAAGTGAATGGGGTGCACCCCCGCACTATCCCTATAGAGACACCACAAAACATTGGAGTGAGCGGGGGAATCAGAGAGTCAGGAAGTGGAAAGGGATCATGCTGCCAGCCCCTCAGGGCAAAGTATGATCCCTTCCCTTTCTTTGGGGGCTAATAGAACATTTTTTTAAACATTGTGGTGATGCTCCCATTGGAGCAAGGGAGAGCCACAGTTCTATTTTTTATCACAAATAAAGGTGCTCTGTAAGTGTTGCCCGCTCTAGATATGAGAGGGAGGTAGCTGTCTGTTGTGTCTATGACTGTCCATTGTTTTACTGAAAAAATAAATCTGCCTATTCTTTGGAACACATTGAGGGAGAGTACATGTAGTTGCTATGCTATACCATGCTAGCCTTCTGACGTTTAAATGTAGCTGATAGGTGTCACAAAATTGCTACCAGGCATTTTAGAAAAAAATTGAAAAACTGATTTCATTTCTCACTTGTGTTTATACTGGTACAGGTTTGAAGGAGAATCACATTCAGTGTGAGTATTCTTTACTGTTTAAAAAAAGTGATCTCAAGTTGCACAAGAACATTGACAATGATGGCAGAAAAAGACCAGTGGCCCATCCAGTTTACTCGTACACCACTAAATATCAACAACATGTGAACTGCTGACAGTCACACTTGTATTTGTAGCTGGCATCGTTAACAGCTGCATTCTATTTTTCCCTTTCTCACCATGGCAGCCCCCATCCACTAATCGGGAGACCCCTCCTGCCCCATTTGTACCTTCTCTGTCACTTACATGTTTCCTCTTACCCTGGACTTTCCCCTCACGTTGGGATCAGTGGGGAGCTGGCCAGACCCCCAAACTACACAGTTCTGGGAGATGGAGAGTAGTCAGTACATTGAGGCCCAAGAGTGCCATCGGCTTCATCCAGCATGCCTGCAGGGTATGACCTTTCTTCTTCCCTGTTCCCCTAGTGACACCGAACACTGGGGCTCAAAGATGCATGAGCACATGCTGATGCATGTCTGCGCCCATCAGAGCCAGTCTGGTATCTCTGTCACTGTAACAGCTCCGGCACCACCGTGACCTGTGGTCACCCAGGTGGCGGTATCATAGCCCACCTGCTCTAAGTAGGAGAGTGTCACATGGGATGCTTGAGCCTCTTTCTCCTCCTCCTCCACTGCCAGCCCTCCGAGGACTTGGAGCTAGTTCCTAAGCCCGGGTCACTGACGTTGCAATCAGTAGTGCAACTGCTGCACTGACTGGCCAGCTGCAATTAGTATTCTGTTCTAAAATAGTGACGAAAATGTACAAAAAAAAATATTGACCATTATTCAACTTAAAAACTTGTATCATATGAACATAAAAAAGTGAGACGTAATATTAACTGTTTACGTTTACGAACTGCTTGTGCTTTTTGTGACAACTATCAGCTACATGTGTAAACCTAGTGTGTAGCATAGTGTAGCGTAGTGTAGAGCCACCAAAAGGTAATCACTCCCAACGCTGTCTTTGTTAGACATGACAGCATCTTTTCATGGGCTGTGTGAGAAGAGTAGTGAAGTGGTTTGTCACACGTGCATTTACCTTTACCTTCCATTCGAACCCGAGCTTGTACAGCAGAATTTCAGTGCACTAGTGATGACATCAGTGTACTGGCCTGTCATGTTGTGACAACAGGTTGAATCCCAGGCAGTTACATTTTGCTTTGACAGATATTTGATTGTGCTGGGTGGCTGTAGAGGTGTAGAGCTGCTGCATGCTGGGGTGTCAAGGAGTTACTGCAGCTGAGTGGTTTATGGCCCTGCTCGTTTATGCCAGTCTCGTGGTGCTTATTCGAATTTAGACTGCTCAGCTGGTCTGATTTCGAAGCAAACGCAGAGTGGTTTCGAGCCAGCTGGTGGCAGTGTAAGCAGGGCTTTGAGGTTCCACTTGCAGTCAGCCTGAAGGTAGCTGCTGTTACAGCTGCTCTTGCCTCTCCCCCCTCTGACGCATTGCCTGGTGCTACAAGATGTCTCCCTCCCCATAAAAGAAAAAATGCATGCAAGCCTTTGATAACAATAAATTGGTCTTTTGTCTTTCTTAATTAGTGATACTTGCACCCAGACAAACATGGGAAGATGGGAAGCCTGGTGGCAGTGGGATTTTTAGAATGCATGAACATAAAATTGTCAGTATATATCTTTATAAGCTTGTACCCCCCACCACCACCAAACTGATGTATCAAGAGTTTCTTTATCTTCTTAAACTTTTTTTGATCATTGTGCTTCAGTCCCATCCCCCACTGACTCTCATCTCAACACTGCTCAAGATACCCGTTTGCTGCCACCCTTGCGGTACCCCTGCTCCTACCCTCTCCCCTCCCTTTCATACAGATCCAGCATGAAGTTAGGGCTCCAGTAGTGGTGGGTAGGCTGTTGGAATATGAGTGATTGGTGGAGCTCATGCTGCTACCTTCACCTGTTGCTCTTGACCTTTAGGCACTGAAATGTGGGACACCAACACTCAAAACGATGGCACACATCATTAAACATGTAGGCCCAGAGTTAGAACACTGTGGAAACCAGAGCTTTTTTTTGTGTGCAAAGTTTGATTTTGACTTAGAATCATAGATTGTTATGAAGTTTTGCTTGGAAGGCTGAGTTCACAAGATGAGACAGCACCTCATCAGTGTGGGACAGCACTATTTCCATGTGTGGTGAAGCAATTTTGGGGGTAAAATGAGGGATGTCCCTCATAATGTGGGACGGTTGACATGTACAAACCACCCCATGTTCACCCTGGTTTTGTCCCCTCTCAAATTCACTTGATTAATGCTGAGCTGGCCTCTGCAGTGCCTCGTCTTCAGTTTGTGGTGGGGGATACTGATGTCTTGGGTTTGTGTTGTGAGGTCACCAGCAACATCTGTGCATCCCTTGAGACCCATGGAATGAGGCACTGCAGTAACTGGGGAATATGTGCCTTCTGGAGTCTAAGGCTTCTGTCTCCACAGCATGCCCTAGACTCCTCCCCAATTGTGTGGAAGTTTGGCTCAGGACACAAACCTGGGCCCACCATTTTTTCCTTAAGCTTTGTGGCCCCATGCAGCTGCCTTCACCAACATCATGCATTCCCAACCCAACCACCCCGTCTTATTCACCATTCCTCCACTGTCATCCTAGTGGGGATCCACATGCGGTGGGACCAAGAGTACTGGGACCATCAGAAACAGTGACCACTGCACATGGATTCTTCTTTGGTTTTCCTCCTTTGCCCTGCCCTGTTCCCTCATGGCACCAGGCAGTGCCCTGACAGACCATGCAAGCACATTGAGTGCCCCTGTGGAGGAGGAGGAGACAAGCTCCCTGGCCCACTACAGGGGTTGGCAGTGCAGTGGAACCTGGCGCTGTTCCACCCTAGCTGGGAGCCCCAGCCCATCCCGACTGTCCAGTCAACTTCCAAGTTCACTTACGAACTTAGGCCACCAATACGGGAGGTTGATGTGCTTACCCAATGGGTCATTGGGGGGCTCGAGGACCCACCATTTAGCAGGGCAGTTCCCCCAGCACCATATCGAGTAAGGTGTTTGGCTGGAGGACAGCCCGGTTCTGTGGCCTTGCAGTAGATTTGTTTACCTGTTTTCCTGCCAGGTATTTCATTTAAGATTGGCAGTCAAATAGCAAGTCAAGTCACTCGCCTTGCTGGAAGAGTTCACACCCAGGTTTTAGTGAACTGTGAAGTTTAAAGGGACACTACCAATCCTCAGAGGCCCAGTCGAGCCCTTTGAAACAAATGTGTGTTTAAACCAATTCTGTGTTTAAAAACTCCTAGCGAGGTCTGGATGGTATTTGTTAACAAAAACGCAGGGCACCGTGAAGCAGTAACACCAACGCACACTGAATAAAAGTTGGTTTAAGATACTAGCACACACAGTCACTCACTCACTCACTTTAGTTTAAATGGGGTACAGTGATCCCATAACTTTCTGCACTAATAGGGATAACACTCACATCCTTATAAAGACTTGATTAGCCAGACATACAGTACAAAAAGTATACATAAAATTAATTTTCTTTTTAATTTGGTAAAAAGCTGTTCATTAATATGTGTTATTACCCGAAATGAAGTAACATGATGCTATTAGCATTAAATAAAATTTTTCTTTGGGGGAAGGGGTAAGTAATTTACTCCAAATACTGGCAATAGAAAAAACACAGATCATTAGCCCTTCAGTTTAGCAGCACAGTGGCAATAATCGGCCGGGGGAGTGCATTTTTATGTCTGTTTCAATTGCACACTTCATTTATTTGGACATGGCACAGGCAGCTTTCTCTGTCACGCGGCATCACTACCCCATTAGCGAGTTTCGCCCCAGGGCAGCTGGGACGCTCAGTCAGGGCAGATGTTCTTTTCAGCTCATTCAGTAGCCTTTATCGGGTTGTTTACCATTGACATGGCAACCTGCATCGCCATGGCAGCCAGGCTGCTGCCTCACAGACAAGAGTGAATATAGTTATAAAAGGCCGATAATTTTGCTCTCGCTCTCTTCCCCCCGTGTCTCCCCCCCCCAACCTGCCATCTGTCAACTGATGGATCAGTGCAAACTTACAAATCCTTTTAGATCAGGCAGCAAAGTGATGATTTTTTTTTGCCTCTGTGGAGCAATAACAGGTGTTGATACAAGCAGTTTGCCTGCTCTGTTGGGACAAAATGCTGCTTTTGTTTCTGATGTTTAAAGGGCTCCCTTTAGTGGCAACTCTTAATACTGTTTGATGTTGACAGATTACACCTACGATATAGAATGTAGTGTTTGCAGCGGATGAAATGCAGATGGTTCATCCTAGGCTCCACCTGTATACTAGTCAGACATCCTAGTTCACGCAGTAGACAGTCCCAGATCATGTGTCTTACATGCAAAGCTGTATCATAAAGCAGTATTGCAACTTTAATTTGTTTTAATTTTTTTTGAAACAATAGCAACTGTCAGCTAAAGTTGATTAAAATCAATTGCCTACCTGCTACAACAGGTTTACTAAGGGCTTCCCATGCGGTGCACTACATATATTATTTTTCTGATTTTCCTCCTGTGTTGTACCAACGTGACTTTTCCTTTTTTTAATTACTATATTTTTATGTCCAAACTGTTTCTTTTGGAACCCCCATTTCCCCTTCCTGGAGTTATGCCACATTACCACATTTATCATTACCTTTGAAAACAGGGTCTTTCAACTGCAGTGTCTGTGGCTCAGCAGGTTGCACACTGACCTCTAAGGCCAGGAGATCAGAAGGCTGTGGGTTTTATCCCCACACCAGGCACTTGGGTTAAATCCCAATACTGACACTGTGGTACAGCATGAGGGGGTTGCTGCACTCCTGAGGTGCCGTCTTTCGGATGAGACGTTAAACCGAGGTCCCATCTGTCTGTTCTGGTGGTAGTTCTGGCGGGTGTTAAAGATCCCATAGCACTTCTCGAAAAGAACAGGGAATTTCCCTTGTGTCCTGGCAAAATTTCCCCCATTCACTATACACACCACTAATGGCTTAACTGTCAGTTGGTATTCATCTGTATCCCCTTCTCCTGGGATGAGGCTGAAAGTAGGCTCCTTTCCCAGTCAACAAAAACTAAATAAATAAACCTATGGGCTTTCCTTGCCACACACATTTTAAATTGGGGGGAGGGGCAAGTCTCACTTGGGTTCATTCTTAGAAGGCACTCTTGAATGACTTCTGCCATGCATCTTCACCAGCCCAGAAGGCAAGATATCCAAGGTCAGTCCTAAAATAAATACCCAGGTTATCCACCCTAGCTCCGGTTTTATTTTTATTTTATTTATAAAAATATTGGAATTACAATCCTTTGAGTCGTAGACTTGTTTCCAAAGGCTCCTCGTCAAGAGACAGACAATTAACATCATTTACATAAATCAGCAGACAACCATAGGTACAGTGATACAAAGCACAAGGTACACATAGCTTCATAGACAATACATGGTTACAGAAATGCAAGGATACATTGGCAATTTCAATTTGTTACACAGTTGCTTAATACAGGCAAATTATAGTGTTATAGAATGTTCGGAAAGGCGTTAAGTGGCATTTGGGCTGGTTGTTATAGCAATGTCTCTATATAAAAGGGGGAGTCAGCAGCCCAGATAGTGTAGGAGCTAGGTACTTGTGGTTATTACTGTGGGCAGAAGTAGCTGTCCTGAGGGACATTGTCGTTATAGATCTAAGCGATCTAGGCAGATGGGCTGCAGACAGGAGAGCCAGCGAGGAAAGGGGACCAACTGGCTCCCAAACAGGTCTTTTGTAGCAGTTCTAAGCTGGCTTGGGCTGCACAACACCTGGGCTGTCAGAATACAGACATCCTGATGTGGACACTGTGTGGACTATGAGGAAAGTGATGCCAAACAACAGAGAGGGTCCCAGGTCAGTGAAGGATCAATAAGGCAGTGAAGAGCTTTGTGTTTTTTTTTCTTCCCCACTGGCGCAGTGACTGTGTGATTAGCTGCACCCTTGGAGACTGGGGTTTGAATTGAGTCTCAGACTCCCACAAAGTGGCAAATAGCTGTGGGTCAGTCATACCGCAGAGATCAGGTTCTTGTTTCTCCGGGTGGGAGGGCACACGCCGCTCCAGTATTCATATACCTCCTCTGCTGACTGATGAAGGAGCTTCAGTGGTGTCAGGGTATGACAACCTTAGCCCCTTCTTCATGCCTTCTTTTCTGTTTTAATTGCTGGACAAGGCCTCTGACTGCAATCCTATAATTTTATTGTGTGTGTCTGCTGGACGCCACCTTTGCAACTTCAGTCTAGTTTGACTAGTTGTTACCTAGCTAATGTACTACCTTATCCTGTACTATGTCAACCATCCATTATCGTTTGTCTTACTTGTTTATTCACTATTTCTTGTTTTATAACTTTTGTAAATGCTTAACTGCTCATTGTATGTACCAATCTATGTATTCATGACATGGAACCTGTGTAAAAGAGCTTTTGGCTCATGGATATTAATCCAAAACTCAAATAAAAAAAAAATGAAGGTATTCTCTTCCACTTCCAAGCCCCAAAGTCGGAGGGAAGGGGGCAGCTGTGGTTACTGCAGCCTTTGAGGACAAGGACATTTTGCTGGAGTTGGAGACTCATGGAAACACAGACAGTGTTGACAGAAAAGACCATTGATTTATCTAGTCTGTCCAGTTTTAGCCTGCTGTACCCCCACAACCTGTTGTCCAGACAGGGTTTTCGCCTTCCTCCCTCTCCCAGTCGCTCCCTGCCTTATTGCTAACCCTCACCACCACCAGTAACTATTAAGCCCTGCACTCTGTCCCAGCCATGCTTGAACCCATTAATGGTTTTTGCACCCCCCCACTTCTCAACCACTCTCTCTCTTCCTTGCAGTTTATCTTGTTTGTTCCTTTCAGGAGTCTGAAGGATCTGTATCATGTCCTCCCTTTCCCTTTTGGCCTCCATTGAGTCCATGTTTAGTGCCCTGAACCGCTCCTTGTAAGACCTGCTCTGTTGACCCTGAATCACTTTGGTTACTCTGTGCTGCACCGTCTCCAGCCTGTCTCTGCCTTTTCTCGGTGAGGACTCCAGAACTAAACAAAGTACTCCAGATGGGGTCTCACCAGTGATCTCTACAGAGATAGTATTACCTCTTTTCTTCTGCTGTCAAAATCCCTCCCAACACACCCCAAAATCCTGGTTGTCTTGCTGTAGGCCTTTTTACATTGGCTAGTTTGTTTTAGGAAGTTGCTAATGATGACCTCCAGGTCCCTTTCCTTTGAAGTAGTGGCCAGCTTAACCCAAGTAATTATCATCCAAGTAAAGGATACTGGAAGACAGTAAAAGTGAAAGGTGTGATCATGTTTTATTCCCTGCACAAGTTGTGCTGCTGCTCTGATGAATGCATAGCATGAAACAAGCAACACAGGCCATGAGTTCTGACAAATTCTGTGTACGAGTTCAAGTAGCAATAGCATTTTCATCACACTGGCATTTTGGATGTGAGTACCACTCCACTGTCGTTGTGCAGTTGTGTTTATAATGCTGCTGTTTAGTCTTGATGGAATACCAGACCTGGAGGTAGAATATGAGAACTAGGGTTTTGATATTCTGCCAATCGCACACATGATCCCCCCCCCAGTAGCTGCCCCTGAAAAGGCATTCAAACTGACCACCATCAGGTCAAGAACTATATCACTTCAAGAGAATATATGTTTTGCCTTCTCCTAAACAGTGCAAGAACCTTCCAACAAGAAAATGTAGAATATTCACTAGGGTTTTGCTGGTTTAGGAGAACAATAAATACTTCTGCTAACCAACACAATGAAATCCATATTTTGAGCACTTAAATAATTCCTATTTTTCTAGTAAAAAAAATTATAAAATTCAGACATCGCTAACCAGCCTAATAACCCACAATACTGGACCATGTGCTCACAAACAGGGACAGTGTGATGGGGGTAACAGTGGGGGAGCACCTGGGGAACAGTGACCGCCAGTCATTGTGGTTTGAAATCACAGAAGGAGCAGAACCAAACTACACAAAAACACGTATCCTGGATTTTAGGGGGGCAGACTTTGGGAAAATGGGGAGATACTTGAAAGAGGCATTAAGGGGAATGGGGCAGGAATCAGGGGTTGAGGAACAGTGGGCAGTATTTAAAACGGGGATTACAAGATCAACAGAATTATGCATTAAGCAGGTTAGCAAGAGAAAAAGGAAGAGGAGGCCATTATGGATTTCCAAAGAGGTAGCAGAGAAAGTGAAAGCCAAAAAGATTGCATTCAGGCAATACAAATTGACACAGACAGAAGGGGATAGGGAGAAGTACCAGGAGAAGCAAAGGGAGGCAGGGAGGTCAGTAAGGGAAGCCAAAGCTCAGACAGAAGAGCACATTGCAAAATCAGTGGGTAGAGGGGAAAAACCTTTTACAGGTACATAAGTGAAAAAAGAAAGGCAAAGGGAGGGATAGTGAGACTGAAGGGGGAGAATGGAGGCTGCATGGAGGATGACAACAGTAAAGCTGACATATTGAACAGGTATTTCTGCTCAGTTTTTACTGAGGAAGAGGAGGTAATGGGTCTGAAGGGAGTACAAGGGTTGAGAATGGTGCAGAAATGGACACAAGTCCCTTTACGCGAGAAAGGGTCCTGAAGGAACTGGAAGTAATAAGAGTTGATAAAGCAATGGGGCCAGATGGGGTGCACCCAGGGTCCTTAAAGAACTCAGAGAGGTGGTGGCTGAACCTCTGGCTATCCTGTTTAGTCGATCACTGGAAACAGAGGAGGTACCCAAAGACTGGAGGACAGCAGATGTAGTCCCCTTATACAAAAGTGGGAACAAAGAGGAAGCGGGGAACTACAGACCAGTCAGCCTCACCCGTGTAGTGGGAAGATCATGTGGAAGCACTATTGAAGGAGAGATTGGTGGAACATCTGGTTGTCAATGGACTGCAGGATCCAAGGCAGCATAGTTTCACCAGGGGGAGGTCATGTCAGGCCAACCTCGTTGAATTTTTTTGACTGGGTGACTAGGGAGGTGGCTCAGGGGAGGGCAGTGGACATGGCCTATCTGGACTTCAGCAAGGCCTTTGACACTGTGCCACATAGAAGACTTTTACACAAACTAGGGAATATGGGTGTGGGCAGGACAGTAGTGTGGTGGGTAGGTAACTGGCTGGGTGGCAGGATACAGAGGGTGGTGGTAAATGGCTGTCACTCCTCAGAGGGAAGAGTGACCAGTGGGGTACCACAGGGATCAGTGCTGGGACTGGTCCTATTCAACATCTTCATCAGTGACATTGCGGAGGACCTAGAAGGCAGAATTTCACTGTTTGCTGATGACACAAAGCTTTGTAACAGAGTAGGCACACCAGAGGGTGTAGACAGAATGAGAAGGGACCTGCAGAAACGTGAAGAATGGTCAGGGGTTTGGCAGTTGAAATTCAATGCAAAGAAGTGCAAGATAATGCATATGGGACAAAAACCCTGGCACAATATATCAGTTTGGGGGTGAGGATATAGCATGCGTCAAGCAGGAAAGGGATCTTGGGGTTATCATCTCTGATGACTTCAAGGTAGGGAAACAGTGTGACAAGGCAGCAGGTAAAGCAAATAGGATGCTGGGATGCATAGGCAGGGGCATCACCAGAAGGAAAAGGGAGGTCATGATTCCACTATACAAGACACTAGTGAGGCCCCACCTGGAGTACAGTGTACAGTTCTGGAGACCTTACCTACATAAGGACATAGACAGGGTAGAGAAGGTTCAGAGGAGGGCAACAAAGATGGTACATGGATTACATCACAAGTCCTATGAGGACAGGTTGAAGGAATTGAATATGTACTCCCTGGAGGAGAGGAGGGAGGGAGAGAGGGGATATGATAGAGACATACAAGTATCTTACAGGGAGGAACAGGGTGCAAGAATACACTATTTTTAAGCGAAAAAGATGTTCCAGGACTAGAGGGCATGGGATGAAGTTGGAGGGAGGACGATTCAGAGGAAATGTGAGGAAGAATTTCTTCACAGAACGGGTGGTGGACAAGTGGAACACCCTGCCTGAGGAAGTGGTGGGGGCTGAAACAATCACGGATTTAAGAATGCATGGGATAGACATAAAGGAATTCTGGAGGTCAGGGGTAATGGGCAACAGAGTTCTAGGAAAACATAAACTGAAGTTACAAACTCAAATGGGCAGACTAGGTGGGCCATAGGCCCTTATCTGCCGATACTGTCTATGTATCTATGTAAAGCAGCATTGAAACAGAAAATGGTTTTCCAGAAAAGCTAGTTTCAGCTACAAGGAATACAAATATTAGCATACCTGTCAAATCTACTTTCCTAGGTGCCTCCAATGCTGCACACCATAAGCTTTTTTATTTTCTCGGGCGTAACCCATGCCAAGTCTACAATGCTATTTCTAAAATGTGACTCTCTTTTTTTTTTTTTTTTTTTTGAGAAAAAAAATAAATGAAATAATTTATTAAATATTCAGCTTTTGGTGGAAGTAGGAAACTATACTACCAAATATAACTAGAAGATGCCTGAAACATTTTATAGTGGGGGAAAAGGTAGGGTCAAATTTTGCCCAATTTCGTTGCTCTGCTGCATTAAATACAGTGATTAGATTTCTTCCATGCATTCACAAAGGTGCAGTTCCATGGTGCATGTGCCAAGTCCTCAGAGTTGCTCAAGTTTGAACGTGGAAGGAAAACCAGTAGTAGAACTAACAATTGCTGTTAAAGTAAGTAACTTAGTCTGATGTATTGCTGACATGTAGTACACTCAAATGTAGCAAACAGGAGAGGCAGTCTGTAAGAAGAACAGTGTATGGGGATCTTTTAAAGGTAAATGTCCAAATTGTTTAGGACACTCTGACATGCACACACTTACACATAGGTGCATGTACACACACATACACACGCGTACAAAGCATCATTGCCCCTACACAAACATTTGCATATTGCTATCCATGCTGCTTTGCACTGGTTTGGGTTTTCATTTATTTATTTATTTAGTTTTTGTTGACCGGGTAAGTGCACTAGACAAATTCTGCCTATTTTCAGGCATGACCCAGGGGAAGGGGATAAAGATGAATGCCAACTGACTTTGAACCAAATTAAGCGGTTGGTGATATTTTAGTGAATGGGGGAAATTTGGCCAGTGCACTGGGGAAATTCCCCTATTCTTTTCAAGAAGTACCGTGGGATCTTTAACATCCACCTCAACTACCACCAGAACAGGCAGATGGAACCTCAGTTTAACGTCCCCGGACCTACTCCTTTAGGTTTTTGAAAGAAGGAAGCAAAGTTCTGTGCATTCGCTAACAGAAGCAATTTGCAGATAACTCTTAGTAGCATAAGGCAGTCCACTTTCACCCACTTCCAGCAGCTTGTTCACATGCCACAAAGCATTGCCCACCGCTGGAGGGGCAGAACTGATGATGTGCCATTTTCCCCATCTCCCTATATGTGGAATAGGAAGAAAATATAAATTGGCTCCATTTTAGCAAAAAAAAAATAGTTTTCCTTCTTTTGAGCATCGGCGAGTCTTTTCAAGCCTTGAAAAGAATGCTCCATGTTCAAAAGAAGGACTTTTTTGTTTTGCTAAAACGCAGCAATATTTTCTTTTCTCCCAAGTTCAACGTATAGGGAGATGAGGACAGCTGTGCATCATTAGTTCTGCCCTCTAGTGGTGGACAGTGCTTTGCAGCACACAAACAAGTGGATGGAAGCATGTGAACATGGCATGTTTGTACAAGCACTTTAAAGCTCTTTTCTAGAAAAGCAGAGTTATCTGCAAATTGCTACTATAAGCGATTGCACATAATTCCACCGCCTCTTTTCAAAAAGCTAAAGAGGTAGGTTCGGGGAGCCTTCTTTTAAGTACTGCTTTCACAAAGGCATTGACTGGGTTGCCTAAGGCCATTGTTATTTATGGGTAGGGTAACACTTAAAGAGCTCCTGACATCCCAGAGAGACTTCAAAAAACATACTGTAATATTCAGACACATTTTATTTAGTATTTTTCAAATAGTTTATGTATTTAGTTTATAGTTTTGCCTTACGGTTGCATACCTTAAACTTTAAGAGAGCAGTAGTTAATGCTAGCACTGAAAAGGGGATTGCCTTGTTGCTGTTCATTATAGGAACATCTAGGCTCTTGTATTGAATCAGGACCCTATAACCAAAAAAATAACTTGTTAGAAAGTATTCTTTTTTTATTTTATTTTTGAAGATCTGAAGAAAATTTCTCCCTGGCCCTGTCCCACCAGACAAATAGAGATAGACAAGTGAGGACAGCTATCATAACTGGTGTATCGTCAGTGGTGGGAGGCCATTTTTTTTTTTTTTTTTGGATCCGCAAGAAATGAAGAACGCAAAAATAAATATGTTGTAAAAGTTATTTAGATGTTTCAGTAACACAGTTCGATAAAAGAGCCCAGATACTTATTTACTGACCCGAACATGGACAGTGCCATTTTTTATGGCTAACATAAATGGATGCTTTAAAGGAAAACTGTATTAATCTGTGAAATAATATTCTCCCTAGCTGGCCTGTGAGGGCTGCAGCGGTGCTGCCACTCCCACTCACGAGACCAGCAGTCTGAGTTCGGGAATGAGCCTGGGATGTCAGATGGTCAGCTGGGAGAAGGACGATTGAGCATCCCAGAGGATGTCCCCCTGAGAAGGATGGCCGTAAGCTCCACTCTAACACCACCACCTAGGTGACCACAGATGGTAATGTGGCTGTGGTAACTCGTGGGAGGGGTGACATCGGCTGTCTCCATACACTACCACATACAGGCACGTGCATTCATACAACGGAGCCCACAATGCAGACATCACAGGGGAGTGGGTGAAGCAAGAAGAAAAGACCTGGTGTGAGCAGAATGAAGCTCCGCACTGTCAGGCCCCACCAGACCGACTGCCCACCATCCAACAGATATTAACCTGTTTTTTTTTGGGGGGGGGGCACCCTAACCCTCAAAGGCTTTACCATGGGTGGTGGGGTTAAACTTTTGAACTTTGGTGTGTGTAGGCAAAAGGGAGGGGAAAGCACGGGGCTGGGGAAGTGGTTGGCAGAGGAGAGCAGTGCCAGTGAACAGTGGAATAAAAGTATTATAAACACCCCACCCTCATGGACTAACCTTCCTATTAGCATTTTTCCATTTAAAAAGAATCACCAAAGTCCTTTGTAGCACTGCTTAATTCAAAGCTCCATAACATAGAACAGCTCATGCTTCCCACCGCCATCTCAAGGTGGTAGTGGTCCTGCCGCTTTGTGTATGCAAATATGGGTTGCCAGGTCTGTGACTGATTGGCAGAGCATATTTAACCACACGTACAAATCTGAGATGGTGACGGAGGGGCACAAGATTATTCTAAGTTACAGAACCCTGAATTAAAGTAGGCGCTACCGAGAACCTGCGTGTTGTATTTAACAAAAACATAAATAAAAAGGAAGCAGCTAAATGTGAGGTTATCCTTTGGGGGAGGGTGTGTTTCGACAAGTGAATGTGGTTTTCCTTTAACATGAAAACAGTACCGTAGGGCATTAGACTCTTCTCTGTGTGTCTCCTGGTGACATCACTGTCTCCTGTTTTGGAAATTATCATGGTGTCACAAATGGAAAATTGTGATGTCCATTGTGGACAAGTAGTTACAGCAGATGAAGTCTAATTGATCATTATCTTGTTTTCATGTTCATTTACTTAGTTAATATCAAACAAGGAGACATAAAATAAGAAAATATGTGAAATAAAAGCAGAAATGTATCTAAAAATCATGTTTTTCAAAAGTTTCATCTGTGATGTCGGTGGCTTTTTAACAGTGACCATTTGACAGTCCTGTAGCCCACAATTGCTGGTAAAGTTATCTCTCCCGGTCTACTTCATGGCTTTCCATCATGGGGATGTGGTTTGTTAAGGAAGATAACGATTTAAAAATAAATACAAAATTAAATTAAAAGTAAGATTAATTTGCCTTATAGTAGTTAATTATTGATATTTATTGGTTGATTTTTCTAGATCCTGACATTGATGCTGCCACTGCCATGATGCTTTTGAATACTCCTCCTGAGATACAAGCCAGTTGTGAGTAGAGATATCCGTACCACATTAGTCCTTTAAAACTTAGTATTTTACTCCATGGAGATAACGTCTAATCTGCCAGTCCATAATGAGTACAGTTCCCTCACAGGATAAAACCCAGCAGAGTCATTTTCATTTGCACTTGGGTGGTGGTGGAGGTGTTGGTGGGTGGTGGGCCAAGCCTATATCGTCTAATTACTTCAAATATAATGATCTTTGAATCTGAAATGGTAACTGTTATGAACAGTAATGGGTATTTCCTCTTCATCACTGTATGAAACTAAATCATTGGGAGAATTACAAGGGCAAATTAAATCACTGATCGCTATTTAAAAGAAAAAGTTTTGGAAAACCAGTAGAAGTTTGGATTATAGTTTATTGGTATATTTTTTAAGAAGCCTTACAAACATAACTTGGTGAGTATTGCTGTATGGATTATATGAAAGGCAGTTTGTAACTGAAGTCTTTGGAACACCATAAATCTTACAGTCTAACATGTATTACAGACAGTTTAGTTTGTGAATCAGACAAAAAATTATTTTCAGGTTGTTGTTTGCTGCTGAAATTCTACTTCTTCAGATCAATCATCTTTAAGTGCACATACAGGGTGTCAAGAAAGAAATAAGCACTCAAGGGGTATTCTACTTTATAACATTTCAAGCACCCCCTGACAAAGCTCTTTACGGGCAAAGCACTGGGGTTTGGAGGCAGCTGGCTTATGGGGTAAGGCTATTTATATTTTGCAATGTATGCACAATTTTCATGGCAGGATTTGCACATAATGTGGACATTACTTAACACATTATCTGGGGCACTGACAGATACTGTTTTTTTCACATTGCTGTTTTTGAATAAAATGCACAGATCAGCTGAAATCTTCAGGTTTACAGTGTGTTATTCTCTGTCAGTAATTTTGAGTGCTTGAAATTTCACCAAGTAGCTTACCCAAGTGCTCGCTCACTGTTTTTGGTTCACGTTCTAAACTAATTGTGGAATTAACCATTCCCCCACCGAGCACCATCCAACACCACGAGTACAGCTTACCACCTGTGGGCATCAATTCTCGAGCGTTAATCACTGGTTTCCATCATCAGCTGCTGCTGGAAATTAACAGTGGCTATTAAAACCATAGGATTTTAGTGGCCATGTGGCTGCTATGGATATCACAATATCAAGTTTTGTGTACTGCAGTATTTGTGTACCTTTTTGTCGCAATATATTTATTATCATGATAATTTGTAGCCTTTCTAACTTTAGAAACGATAGTAGAAATCTTAATTTTGGGGGAAAGGGGGATCGAAATTCCTGGTCGCACCTGGAGAGAGACCCTGTTGAGAAAGTCAAAACCTATTTTACTGTATATTATGGTATATTGTGCTGCATGATTTACAGTGCTCAGTTATCATCAGTGAGAAGTCTTGGGATGTATTGCCATATTGATTTATCATGACATCCCTAATCACTGCTATGTTGTATATTTCCTTCCCATCCTATACAATTACTTGAAATGGCTACTATTACAGGGTCTTTGGCCACTACCAACTTTGGTCCAATAGCCTTATTACTACCAGATAGCAAAAACAATTTGTTAGGGTTTTTTTGCACCTTACGGATACATAACATAAGGTCAGGAATAACAAAAATTTCAGGCTGTTTCCTTGGAGTTAAATGAAGACCTGAAGCATGTTCTCTGGCAAACAAGGTTCCTGTTGCTGTCGGCTGATGTGGTAAAATAAACAACAAAAATGGTGTAATGTTGTGCTTCAGCTCTGGATAGCAGTAGATCTTTTTATCTATGGACGTTGCTTACTTGGAAATTTTATTTGCCAGTTGAGAGAAGCATTTGGGAAATGAGTTAATGCAGCATTTCTTTAATCTCCGAAGCTGTTGACCCCTCACAAAACAAGATTCATTTGCTGTCAAAGGAAGTTCAGATGACAAGGTGTGAAATCACTGGAAGAAATGTTAAGAATATACCATAGCTAAACTGTTTGCAAGTGGCGAGAATGACTCATAATTGACTTTTTATTCAGTGCAGTGAGTGATGTACACATTGGATAATTGTTTATCACCTAGGTAGAGATTCGACCAGAGTTGATGCTGTACAGACCTTTGCTCAGCTAAATCCGAACATTGTAAAAAAACTCAATGTACTGTATAATGTAAACAGAACCCTGCTGAACAATTCGCTGACACTTCCCCCTCAATATTTTCTTCCAGTTCCCCAGGGAGTAATACAAAATGGAGCCCGCATACTAAGCCGAGGGGTGTTTGCAGGAGTCAGACCACTGCCAATCAATCCTATTGGAAGTATGGCTGTTGCAGTACGGTAAGTTTTTACATATTCATTCAACATTTAAAGACCCATATTGGCCTTTGCAATAAGAAATAACTTGCTGCCTGCTGAGGAAATCAGTAATCAGTGTCCACTTCATGCATAGGAAATCTGTAATCAGTGTCCACTGCATGCATAGGAAACCTGTAATCAGTGTCCACTGCATGCGTAGGAAATCTGTAATGAGTGTCCACTGCATGCATAGGAAATCAGTAACCAGTGTCCACTGCATGCATAGGAAATCTGTAATCAGTGTCCACTGCATGCATAGGAAATCAGTGTCCACTGCATGCATAGGAAATCTGTAATCAGTGTCCACTGCATGCATAGGAAATGAATAACCAGTGTCCATTGCATGCATAGGAAATCTGTAATCAGTGATCCCTGCATGCAGAGTGAATCATCGCCTACTGTATACGGAGGAAATCGGTAAACTGTACTCACTGTAGGCAGAGGAAATCAGTAATTAGTGCTCCCTGGATGATAAAGAAATCGGCAGTCAGAGCTCCCTGCACGCAGAGGAAGGAAATCATTTATCAGTGCTTGCTGAGAAAATTAGTAATCCGTGCCCACTGTATGCAGAGGAAATCGATTATCAGTGCTCCCTGCACGTTTGTAACCAGTGCTCCCAGCATTCAGAGGAAATCAGTAAGCAGCACTCCCTGCATGCAAAGGAAAACTGTAATCAGTGCCCTCTGTATGCAGAGGAAATCAGTAATCAGTACTCCAGCATGAAGTAGAAATCAGTAGTCTATGCATGCAGAATAAATCAGTAATTAGTGTTTCCTGTATGCAGAGAAAACTGTTAAGCCGTGCTCTCAGCAGGCAGAGGAAATCGGTACTCAGTACCCACTCTGCACAGAGGAAATTGGTAATCAGTGCTCTTTGCATGCTGAGGGAAGTCAGTAATAAGGGTGTGCAAATACTATATCCCAAATATTCAGTTGAATTTTTATTTATGTATTTATTGAAATGTTTCACCAGGAAAGCACACTGAACAACAAGTTCCTCATCTCCTGGTGCGACCTGGGGGGAGGTAGTACATAGAGTATGAACAGAGATACATATTTAGATCGTATTTCATGCAAAGTTGCATACATTGAAACAGAACATTAGGCAATAACAATTAGGAAATTCATGACATGGGAGAGGAGAACAAGAGAGCATCTCTGATGGGAGCCTAATACGGTCAAAATAAGAACTAAGTAATAGGTGTGGTATAGGGACAAGTAGAATAAAATAAGAACAGGTAGTATGGAAATGGGGACAAAAAGTGTGTAATAAGTACATTGTTATAGGGTATTTGTAAAGTGCCAGGGGGAGGGTTGGGAGCAAAAAAATTGTAGAACCATTTAAGGAAAAAAGGGTGGGTGGGTGTAGTAGGGGAAGAAATATTGGACACACGGAGCCCAGGCACCACACTCAGTTGTATAGAGCCCTTGATAGAGAGGCCGGGGAGAAAGCTGGGCCCATGGGACTGAATTGGATTAGGGAGGAGGAAAGGAGGAGCACGATGATGGGGAGGCCGATGCCAGGGGGGGCAGACTCTACAGGATGCTAGGAACCCTGCAAGACTATGGGCTAGGGAGAAGGGGAGAAAATAGTGAAGTGCCAGAGGGAGAGAGGAGTTTGGTAGGTAGGTATCAAGTGCTATAGGCAGACCAGCAGGGTAGAAGGATGGGGTGGGAGAGCCAAGCACCTTTGGGACCCCTTCAGGATGCTGAGAGCCCTACAAGGGGGCTGGGGAGGCTGCAAAAAGGCTAGGGTGGGGGAGTGGTTAGTTATAGGAGAATATCCTGGCATGTACTAATATTACACTTCCTGTCACGTCACCCTTGGCCCCTATTTCTCATGTATTGCACCTAGCTCTAAAACCATTGTCACCTGCCCCTGGTGCTCTACAGCCCTTCAGGCACCCCTGCACTTGTGCTCTCATTCCTGAGTTCTTCCCCCTTCCTCACCTGTATCCCTCCTTCTACTATGTACTCAATACTTGACTCCAAGCCTGCTCCATGAAAACTCTGTATAGATGGTTGTATAGGTTTACTCTGTATGTTTTGAAGCACAAGTTCTGTAGCACATGGTATTTAGCTTTCTGTCTTATTTTACAAATGTACTCCAGTGCTGTTATTAACCACTTGTGTGTAATCCCTATTCTATGTAATGACTCTTAAGTTGGTATTCCTCTTTATGTATTGTTCATGTATCTTGCCCAGGTCCATCTCGATAATGAGCTTGCTCAATGGTGTTCGCCTGGCTAAATAAAGATATTGATTGATTGATTGACTGATTGATTGAATAAGGGGGGCAGGAGGGAGGGAGGTAGGAGAGGAGGAGGGAAAAGAGAGTCAAGCCCAAATAGGAACCTCTTCAGGATGCTGAGAATCCTGCTAGGGACAAAGAGGGCTGTGAAAAGGGTTCAGGGGAGAGCTGACTACTTGAGAAGAGAGAAAGGAGTGGTTTGGAAGCGGTAGTTCAGATGGGGGGAGACTAGTCTTTAGCAAGAGCTCAGTTAAGGATCATGGCAGGAGCAGTTCGATGAGAGGTATTTGGGCTGACAGTATAGCCTAGAGGTTAGAGTAATAAGCTGCGAACGAGCTTGGTACATCCAGCAGACCAGACCTGGGTTTGATTCTCACAACCTCCACTTGCATACTCTGTGACTCTGAACAAGTCACTTAACTGCCCAGTGCTCCTAGGTCACCCCTGAAAACAGGCACTTGTGCCTAGTGGGCCTTACCCGGTTACCAAAGACAAAAATAGAAAATTGTGTAGAGCAGAGTTAAGGGAGTCAGAGGAGGAGGAGTGCCAGATTGGAGGGGGGAAGGAGTTCCAAATTTTGGGTAAACGGTGTGAAAAGCCTGATTGGCTGATAACGGTGGTGTGCCTAGGGATGACTAGGGTGCATGAGTCAGAGGATCTAAGGGAATAAGAGGGAGGGGGAGGGGTGACAAAAGAAGAAGAGAGGTAGTTGGGGAGTACCCCCCAACCAGTGTTTAGAGGTGAGCTTAGTGCAGTGGGATAGGTGTTTATTTGTGAGGAAGGGGAGAGACAGTGTATGGTAGATATTGCAGTGGTTGGTATGAGAAGGAGTATCAAGGGCAAAGCAGCAGAAAGAGTGGAAAAGGGTATCCAGTCTGGTCAGGGAGGATTTGGGAGCAGCACTGTAGACTACATCGCAGTAGTCAGAAATGGGGGAGATCATCTTCTGGATAAGATCATGCCTAACCATTGGAGGGATGCAACTACGGTTCTTGAACAGGGCACCAAGCTTGGGACGAAGTTTTCTCAAGATGGCATCGATATGCCCAGAGAAATTGAGGTGTTGGTCCAACCAAACCCCAAGGTATCTGAAGGAGGAGGAGGTGTCCTCTAGAATAGTCCCATACAGGGTATGGAAAGAGGGGAGGTTAGGGAGCCCAGAGCGTCTCTGCCTAGTGCCAGAGATCATGGAGATAGTCTTTTTGGCATTGAGGAAGAGTTGATGCTTAACAAACCAGAGCTGAACTTGGTTGAAATCATGTTGCAAACTAGTTGTAACTTCAGCAGGACTTGAGCTAGACACATACAAAACCATATCATCGGCATACATGTGGATGGAGGAGGAGGGGAAGCAGACTGAGGGCAGGTCATTTAGGAAGATAGAGACTAGCAGGGGACCAAGCACTGAGTCCAGCGGGATCCAGTGGTAATTGATGGGGGGAGATGACTCCAGAGATCCTGACTAATTGAGTTCTACCAGGGAGATAGGTCCTGAACCAGTTAGTGGCAGAAGGGGAGTTCTGTTGAGAGAGAGTCCAGGAGAAGGGTGTGGAGACGGTGTCGAATGCTTTGGAAAGGTCAACAAAAAGACTGAAGTGATGAGGCCATTGTCCATCCCGGTTAGGGATGGAGTCAGGTAACCTTAGCAGGGAGATGGTAATGGAGTGATTTTTCCTGAAACCAGTGGGGGTGAGAAGGAGAGCATGAGGTGAAGAAATGCAAGATTAGCTGACACTGTAGTCAGGGAAGCAAAGGGGCAGATGGGGGGAATGTTCTATTTGGGCCCCAAAATATTCAGGTATTAGTTATTTGTTACTTGTGTTATCTCAATTAAACAAAAACAGAATAACTGCCCCCACCCTCCTCCCTATCCCAGATCCTCTAAAATATAGAGTACCAATCCCACTCTCTTCCCCGCCCCCAGCACCCACATTTGGATAGCAATTTTATTTTTTTTATTAAAAGTCCAGTGATGGGTGGTCAGCCCAACCCACCTGCCTCCATTGCTGCCACCAACTTTCAGCACTTTACAGTGCACTAAAATAATTAAGCAATAAGGCACAACAGGGTGTGGGTTATTGGGGGTTACCCACACCTTGTGTGGTGTGTCACGAGGTGCAGCCGAGTGACTTAACCACACAAGAAGTGGGTAAACCCCCAATAACCCACACCCTGGAGTGCCTTATTGCGATTATACAATGGACCCATGTGTAAAATTTATTCAATTATGTTGTTTTATAAATGCATTTCCTCAGCTGTTGGTAATGCAGGATTAACCAACGGTCATGTGACATGTTTTGACCAATGAGGTTACAGGATTTTCACACACCATTGTGTAATTGCTATTCCCCACTCTACCCTGGCAGCAGAACCCCCTCCTCATGGACCCCGCACAAAATTCTGATCACTATGAGAGGGAAGAAACACAACCGACACAGTTCCCCCTTCCTCCATGGACGGCTGTCTTCTTCTGAATGAAAGTACTTGCATGCTTGCTAATTATAGTAAAATCAGCTGATCACATGATCAGCTGGTTTTACTGTGCGAGCAAGTACATGAGTGCTGTCATTCTGAAGAAGGTACCCAGCCGTGGAGGAGGGTGGACTGTGTGGGTTGTCTTTTCTTCCCTCTTGTACTGCTCTGAATAGGGTGTGGAGTGGGGGGGGTGCGGAGAGGGGGGCTGCTGCTGCCAGTGTGGGGTGGGGTGGCAGAGTAGCAATTGATTAGGGTTCTGTAAAGCGCTGAAAGTTGGCGGTTGGATGTGGAGGCATGCGGGTAGTGCCGGCCACCCATCATTGGATTTTTAATTAAAAAAATATTTTATTATCAAAGTGTGGGTACTGGGAGAGAGGGGGATGGGATTGGGGCTCTAAAGGAGGGTAGGGTGATGGGGAAATTATATATTTTAATGGATCTGGGCTAGAGAAGAGGGTTGGGGGGGTTGTTTCTGTTTTTTTTTATTTTGTTTTTTTAAGGTAGCATGTCCTGAATAGGGGACAAATAGTGCTACTGTTCATTATTCGGATCCGAATAATGAATAGTGCATTATTCTTTGTATTCAAGAAATACTGTTCCCAAAAACCCCTTATCAATAATTAGTGCTCCCTACATGGAGGAATCAGTGAACGCAGAGGAAGTCGGTTATCAGTGCTTCCTGCACTAAGAGGAAATTAGTAATCTGTGCATCCTGAGGAAACTAAGTTACCAGTGCTCTCGGCGTGAAGAGGAAATCAGTAATCTGTGCATGCTTAGAAAACCAGTTACCAGCACTCCCTGCATGAAGAGGAAATTAGTGCATGCAGAGGAAACCAGTTATTGGTACTCCCTGCATGGAGAGGAAATCCGTACATGCAGAAACCAGTTATCAGTGTTCTCTGCATGAAGAGGAAATTAATAATCTGTGCATGCTAAGGAAACCAGTTACTAGTGCTCCCAGCATGGAGAGAAAAATCCGTGCATGCTGCGGAAACGAGTTACCAGTGCTTCCTGCATGGAGAGGAAATCGGTGCATGCAGAAAAAAAAAAACAGTTCTAGGGACGTGGATATGTTGTTCATCCACACTGTCTGGCAGGTTCGTTGCTACTTTAAATCTTGCCAGAAGGTCTTCAAGCTGGCTCCTCCCACCCAGTCGGGTGGTAAAACTCTCGGCTCCGCCCCATGACGCCAGATCTTCCTTACCGCTTGGAAGCTCAGGTTCCCTTCTTAGCGCTCTGCGTTTTAGACTGGATCCTAATTCTTTGGTTCGTCCGAATTTAGTTTTGAAGTTTTCTAAACTTTGGTCTTCTCATCCCTCGCGGCTGCGATGGACAGTTCGATTCCCGGCTTTCAGAGACGCCCTGGCGGCAGAAGATGTCCAGGATGGTTCCGCACTCCACGTGTGTATACTGCCTCGACCTAGACCACGACCCGCAGGTCTGAGAGTTGTGCCGCTCCTTTTCGGCCAACGTCCTGCAGGATTGCGCTGCCCGATTGAAGCTCGGGTGCCCCAAGGAGTTTTCTCCGCCGGTAAAACCCAAAGAGGCTTGTTGGGTGGTGTCTGTGGCGGCTGGCTTGACTGAGCAGCTCGAGCACTTGATCGCCCTCGAGGAGGAGAAGGAGGCGGCCCAGGCTGCATCTTCCTCCTCCTCGGTCGTGGCGTTTATCCCGCTCTCTCTGAGTTCCTCTTATTCGGCTTCGTTCAAGGAGCTTCGCCAGTCCCTTTCCACGAAGGGAGAAGGGCCATCGGGACATTCCTCTCGGCCCAAGAAGAGGGAGTCGAAGGGTAAGTCCCAGCATCGGCGTTTGTGGGAGTGGGAGAGGTCTCCTTCCCCGGACAGCCGACCGTCGACTTTGGTCGAGGTTGTGGCTCAGGCCGCTGGCTTCACGGCGTCCCCGTCAGGCCAGCCTGCCGAGACACCCGTTGACACAGTCGAGATATCTCCCGACCCGACATCCGGGTGGTCGATTAGTGAACCCGTCAGCCCTCTTCACCAGTCCCCGGTGAGACCGGTTGCCTGGCCGGGCGGTGGTCCCGGTTAAGTCGAGCCGAGGGAAGGCGGGTGTCCCCGCCTCTTCCCAGGCCCGCCTCGTTTCACCGAGGGTCTCGGACTTCATCTCGGTCAAGCCGCTCCCGCCGACATTGGCGGTCTCGGTCTGGGCACCGACTTAAGTGGTGACACCGCTCCTCCTCGTCATCCTCCTTGGATGAGGAGAGGCTTTGACGCAGACTGCGTCGGCGTTACGAGGAGCTTATGTGGCAGCAGTTGCTATTGTCCGGGAGTAAATCGACTCTGATTCATCCCCCGGCTATCAAGTGGCTGCCGCCCGAACGGCTGAAGCAACCGCTCGCCACAGTCGAGATGCCCATTTCTGGGCCAGTTGTTCAACCAAATCTAGCTGCCTCACCGATTGTGGTGGAACCTCGGTCGGGTCATGGCCTGCCCCACAGGTTGTCGGTCACCCTCACTCCCGGCCATACTTGGCAGGTGGAGGGTGGCTCAGGCCTGAGGCAGCTCTTCGCAGACTCTTAGGAGTCCGATGACGACTCCTCCCTGTTCCCCAGGCGGGTCGGCCTGGAGTCCTCCGGGGGCCAGTCTCTGGATGATAGCCCATCGTCCTTCTTGGGTCTGCTTAGGCTCATCTCGGAGTCTACCGGGATGCAGTTCGAGCCCGTGTCCAAACGGGTCAATTATCCCCTGACGGAGATTCTAGACTGAGGGGATTCACTCATGGAGGCCTTCCCTGTGACTGAGGCCATTGTCGGCCCAGCCTTGGAGCTTCGGCAGCGGTCTGCTTCCTGTCCTGCGCCCTCGGCCAGGATGGCCAGGAAGTATGCGGCCCCTATCGGCTCTTTGCCCGGTTTCTCAGAGCACTCCTCTGCCGAGGGGTTGGTCACTGATAACGTCTTCCGGCGTTCCGGAAATGCTCGGGATGTGGATAGGCCTCCCGACAAGGAGTCCAAAAGGCTGGACTATGTCGGGCGCAAGGTGTATGCTGTGTCCTCCTTCAGCCTCCGACAGGCCAGCGCGGCCGCGCTGATAGCACACTTCTCCCACGCCCTCATGGGCTCCCTGGATGAGGTGATCCCTCATCTCCTGGCCGACCTGCGGACCACGGTCCGGCAGGTGCAGGACCAGGCTAGGACGGTGGCTAAGCAGCAGCTTCAGACTGCTCTGGACATAGGCGATTCCTATGCCAGGTTAGTAGCGGCCGCGGAGGCCATGCGCCACAGGCCGTGGGTGAGGATATCCATCTTCACGGCGGATACCCAGCACAAGTTGGCAGACATCCCCTTCTTGGGGACTGACCTCTTCAGCACTGGAGTGGAGGGACACCTCCAGCGGATCGAAAAATCCAACGCCACTCTGGACTCGGTCACCTCCGCCCAGAGGGACAAGGGCCGCCGGCAACAACAGCGTAAGTCCTTTCGTCCTTCGGTCGCTGTGGCACTGCACTGGCCCAACAGCACCAGGGCCAGTAGGCTCGCTATGGCATCCCAAACCCAAGCCAGCAGCTTCTTCTAATGGGAAGCAAGGGTAAGGCCCGGAGGTCCCTCGGCGGTCCCTCCTCCAAGCCTGCCCAGTGACAGGTTGAGGGGCGCCCCAACCTTGCCACCCTTCCCGGGTCCCTCTGGGGGACGGCCCACCACTTCCTTTCCGTCTTGTCCGCTATCACCACGGACCATTGGGTGTTGGAGGTGGTGAAAGGCTCGCCTCTGGAATTCGACAGATCCTTCCCTTTCGAGGCCGCTTCTGGGGGCCACGGGGTCTGAAGTTCGCTGTCGGCCCGCTGAGCCGATATTGCCCTGTGCCTTGAGAAAGAGGTGATCAGGAAGGTGGCGGATCCTCCTCTAGACCTGGGGTTTGTGTCCAGGTATTCCTGGCCTCAAAACAGACGAGGGGCTGGTGCCGCATTCTCGACCTGCACGACCTGAACAGGTCCCTAAGGTCTCGGACCTTCAGGATGGTCACTCTGGGTCAGATAATCCCACCCTTGAAATTAGGCATGTGGTTTTGTTCCCTGGACCTCCAGGACGTGTTCCTCTCGTCCTGATCCGTCCGTTTCGTCAGAAATTCCTCCACTTCAGAGTGGAGGGATCTCTTTACGAGTTCTGGGCCAGGCCCTTCGGCCTCTCTGTCAGCTCCCAGGGTCTTCACCAAATGCATGGCAGTGGTGACAGCATTCCTGCAGCACCAAAGGGTCCAGATGTACCCCTACCTGGTTGACTGGCTGTTGGGAGCCCCCTCCAGAGTGGAGGTGGAGTGGTCCAGAGATCTGGCCCTCCAGGTTTGCTCTCAGATTGGCCTCCTCTTCAATGAGGCCAAGTCGGAACTTGTGCCGAAACAGGTGATGCCCTTCATCGGGGCAGAGCTCGACTCTCTTCAGAGCCAGAGCTCGGCTCTCGGTGGACAGGGCCGGGGTTCTTCCTCCTTGCCCAATCATTTCTGGTTAGGCAATTGCGCCCTGCCCGGGACTTCTGCGTCTCCTGGGCCTCATGGCCGCCTGCACCAGCGTGGTCCATTGGGCCCGTTGATACATGCGTCCCTTTCAACGGGGACTGGCCAGCCAGTGGTCACAATGCTTCGATCCATTGGATTAGTTGGTGACAGCGACCCAGGAAATGTGGAACGCTCTCCAGTGGTGGACCGTTCCAGCACATCTGCAGGAGGGCATCCCATTCTTCCATCCCGAGCTGACAATCTCTCTATCGACCGACACATCTCTGATTGGTTGGGGTGCCCATCTGGGGGAACACAGAGCGCACGGCCTCTGGTCCCCTCGGGAGTCCCGATGCTATAGCAACCTGCTGGAGCTCCGAGCGGTCCGCCTAGCTCTCACCGCCTTCGCTCCGTTTCTACAGGGTCAAGTGGTTCAGGTCCAGACAGACAATACCGGGACGCTCTCCATGCTGTTATGCAAGGAAGCTCTCTGCATATGGTCTCGTGCGCAGCCTGGAGGTGGATCTCCTAGCCATTCACGTGGCAGGAGCCTCCAACACCCTGGCCAATGCCCTAAGCCGGATAGGGGCTGTGTCTCATGAGTAGTTCTCTCCTGCCGGAGGTAGTACAAGATCTCTTCTCCCACTGGGTCACACCTCAGGTGGACCTTTTTGCCTCCAGGGAGAATGCGAAGCTGAGACTGTTTCATGCCCGCCCCCCTCAGCAGGGTTTGCTGCAGAGGGATGCCTTCTCGAGGCCGTGGACCCCGGACCTCTTCTACGCCTTTCCCCCAATTTCCCTTGATCCACAAGGTGCTTCTCAAAGCGAGGAGGGACAAGGCGCAGGTGATTCTGGTAGTCCCAGACTGGCTCTGCCAGCTCTGGTATCCAGATCTCCTCAGTCTCAGCTCCAGGCTCCCGAGGCGGCTTCCAGCCCGCCCGGACCTGATCTCAGTCATAAGGGGAAGGTATTCCATCCGGACCTTCAATCCCTGCACCTGATGGCCTGGTTCCTGAGTGGCTAGATTTCCAGGCCTTGGGTCTTCCGACGAGGTCCTCAATGTTGTTGAGGCATCCTGTAAGGAGTCGACCAGAAAATGCTATGCCTTCAAATGGAAGAGATTCTCCATTTGGTGTCAGGGAAAGGGCCTGGACCCTTCCTCCTGTTCCTCGGCAAGCATTCCGGACTATCTGTGGTCCTTTTCTCAGCAAGGGCTTCGGTCGACGACCCTTAAGGTGCACCTGGCAGCCATCTCTGCTTGCCGGGCACGGGCCGGAAAGCAGTCAGTGGCGCAGGAGAAGGTGGTCTGGCACTTTTTCTAAGGCCTTGATCACATTTCCCCTTCGGTGCGAGAACCTCCACCTCCGTGGGATCTACTGCTGGTATTGGCCAAGCTCATGGGCAAGCCATTCGAACCAATGCACAGGTGTGATATCTCCCACCTGTTGTTGAAGACCGCCTTCTTGGTGGCTATCATGTCAACCAGAAGGATGGGAGAGCTCCAGGCATTTCCTTCGAGTCTCCCTATCTGGTCTTCCACAGGGACAAGGTTGTCCTGCGCCCCACCCGAAATTCCTTCTGAAGGTGGTGTCGGAGTTTCACCTTAACCAGGTGTTGACTCTGCAGATGTTCTACCCCAATCACACCTCGGAGGCCGAATATAGGCTCCATATTGGACTCTAGCAGAGCACTCACTTACTTAAGGAGCGTACGCTGAAGTTCGGGGAGAGGTTCGCCAGCTGTTTGTCACCTACGCTGAAGCCGCACCTGGCAGACCTGCAGCCAAGCAGACGATGAGCAGGTGGGTTACCTCCTGCATAGATCTCTGCTATAGGTTGGCAGGCATGGAGCCTCCCAGAGGGATAAGAGCTCATTTTACCCGCCATACCGCTGCATCGGTAGCTGCTTCCAGGGATGTCCCTATCCAGGATATCTGCGGGGCTACTACCTGGAAGTCGGCACATACCTTAATTACCCACTACCACATTGACCTTGAGTCACGCCGGGATGCTGGTTTTGGGGCCTTGGTTCTCCAGTCTTTATTCCCTAAGTAGGGGGTGTGCACCTTGCCTCCCTCCTCCCAGAGAACCGCTAGGAGTCTGCCAGACAGTGTGGATGAACAACATATCCATGTCCCTAGAAATACAGGTTACTCACCTGTAACAGAAGTTCTAGGAATGATATATGTTGTTCATCCACACGGCCCACCCGACCTCCGCGTCAACGCACAACCTGGCTTCCAGCGGGCTAGATCTGGCATCATGGGGCGGAGCCGAGAGTTTTACCACGTGGGTGGGTGGGAGGAGCCAACTTGAAAACCTTCCGGCAAGATTTAAAGCGGCAAGGAACCTGCCAGACAGTGTGGATGAACAACATATACCATTCCTAGAACTTCTGTTACAGGTAAGTAACCTGTATTTATCAGTGCTCCCTTCATGAAGAGGAAATTGATAATCTGTGCATGCTAAGAAAACCAGTTATCAATGTTCCCTGCATGAAGTGGAAATCAGTAGTCCATGCACAAAGACGAGATCACTAATCAGTGCATGCAGAAGAAATGAGTAATTAGTGCTCCTTAAGTGATGAGGAAATCAGTGTTCAGTGTATGTAGATGCAAAAGATATAAAAAGCAACATTTTAAATTTAGAAACCAATAAAAAAATAATAATGAAATAAAGGGATAACTTCGGAATTAATGCAAAAAGTAAAAGTTTTCCATTTTTCATTACTGTTCGCCTGTGAATCTTTTCCAGCTGGTTGGTGGGAATCTCACCTCTTCCCAACACTGCTGTTTAAATTAGGGTTAAACAGAACCAGTTCTCCCCTCCCACAAATAAAATCCTACAACCTGACCAGTTCTAACATTTAGAACCAAAAAAAAAAAAAACTCCCTTAAAAAATGCAATTTGAGTGGTTTAAAATGTTATGTAGCACTTCACATTTATTTTACTTGTAATTAACATGCAAATACAGGTGAACTTGCCTACCAAATACACCAATGGGACCAGATATTCAAACAACATGAAGTCTTGCTGTATTCAGACATAATGTAGTTAGCCCCAGCACTTGAACTGCCCTGGAGAGGAAAGAGTTGACTCTATGCAGAAGCATAGAACGTTGAGCTTGAGCTCGGTTTTCAAACCTCTGTCTGTGGTACTTTCCAGTGTAACCGTCAGATTCTTTACTCCGCCTTACAGTGAAGCTGCTCCGGAGATTTCCTCTGCTCGGTTCGGTAAAAGTAAAGCGTTCGGTTTAAACCATATAATTTTTTGTTATTTTTGGATTTCCAGCTTCTGTCTATGGTACAGGTAGTGTGTAGATAGGTAGTGACTGTTTTATGCTGTGAAAAAGTTGGAAATTGTTCTTTTCTTCGGTTTCTTCCCGGTCAGTCCGGTTTGAAACAGACCCATTGTATTTAAATTTATTTCTGGGATTAGAGTGGTGTTCTGGTACCAATTGGGTTCAAAAGAACCGAGGTTTTTTGCCGGTTCTTTTAAAAAGCCCGTGACACGGGTTTGTAACCAATCGGTTGTTGTATTACCTGGCTTGAAAGCTGCAGTAGGGTAATTTGTTAGGTTGGCCATGTCTGAGAAATCAAAGAAGAAAACCAGTCCCACTGTGTTTCAACACTGTACTAAGTGTGGGGAGGCCTTTGCTATGGCTGACCCCCACCTCATCTGTATTTATTGTCTGGGGTTTGACCACCTCAGGTCAGACTGCCAAATCTGTAAAAACTTTCCTAAATCCACTCTAGACAAAAGACTGAGTATGCTGAAGGAAAGGGAGGCCGAGAAGTCCGTAGATCCGGATGGTAGCCCGATTCGGTTGCGGCCGAACCTGAGGAGGTGCCTACTGACCTAGGCGATACCTCCTCGGGCAAAAGGAGAGCCGACCCAGAGGGGTCAGTTCCATCAAAAAAGAAGCGCAAGTCTGCCGGTTCATATCCGGTATCGTACTCTCCAACCGCGGACGAAATAGACAAAGTGATTAGTATTGTTCAATCGCTTAGACCGGTTTCGTCCGAACCGGTACCGCCGGTTAGGGGGGGTCGGTTTGGTCGGATCCGTCTCCTCCAGATTATGATCCAGACGCTTTTTATGAGGAGTAGGAGGGAGACAAAGACTATCCCAAGGATGATGATGATGATGACCGGGGGGGGGGGGGTCTGGATGTGCCCATTGAACCGGACATCTACCCAGACAGGCCTTCAGGTGTCTCTCCTCCCAGGCTGTCTGAGTCCCCTTCACATTTTTTGGTTCTACAGAAAGGTGGCAGAAACTGTGCAGCTTCCCTTGTTTGAAGCTACAGAGGAGGATGAAGAGCCTGATTTTGTGGAAATAATGAACATACCAGAGTCCAAAAGACTGTCTATCCCTCTTCATAAATCCTTGGGGAAACAGACACACAAAATTTTAAAAAACCCTAATTCAATACCTCCTGTGGATAAGAGAATGGACAGGAGGTATTTGTTATCAGGCTCAGCTGCGGAGTTCCTTTATAGTCATTGCAGCCATGTTGGGGTAGTGCAGGCTGCAGCCTATGACAAGGCTAACATTCATTTGGCTTCACACCTCCTGGATAAGAACTCCAGGAAAGTGGATGCCATGACCAAAAAACAGTATTTAGCATCCTATTTGGGACTCAGGCTGGCTGCTTATATGGCCTACACAGCCAGGTACCAGAAATCCAGATGGGATACGGTTCTGGAACTGGCTAAACAGGCCTCTCCCCAGCTTGCCAATGAGCTGGAGGAGGTGGCTGCTGATGGAATTGAGGCATCCAAAATGCAGTTTCATGCTGCTGTGGACTCCAGTGATGTGGCATCTAGAGTCATGGCTACATCTGTGTCTCTCAGAAGACATGCTTGGCTCAGATGTACTAGTCTTTCACAGGATACCCAGACTAAGGCTATGGATTTTCCTTTAGTAGGTAACTCTCTGTTTGGGAAGCAGATAGAGGCTTACATGAAGAAAATGGATGAATACAGGACCACGTACAGGAGTGCACAGGCCAAAGAAAGGCAGGCCACTCCGCACAAGCAGCAGTCTAGGGGCAGGAGCAGGAGCAGGCCCTTTCAAAGGCCTTTTTACCAAGCCCAGGCCTCCTCTCCCTTCCCACAGAGGGGGTTCTTCAGAGGGAGGGGCAGGAGGGGGATGAGCAGAGCCTCTCCCTCCTCCTCTCAGTCTAAGGCTCCTGCCAAGCAGACACCCTGATGTGTCAGCCTGTGTCGACTCCCCATTTCCAGTAGGAGGCAGGTTAGCTTACTACTTCCAGGCTTGGAAGTCTGTGACCTCAGACAAGTGGGTCCTGGAAGTAGTAAGCCAGGGACTGGCCCTCAGCTTCAAAAAATTTCCAAAAAAGAGGGCCAAGTCTTTTCTACCTGCATCACTCTCAGAAACCATTGCCCTAGAGGCAGAGGTTTCCTCTCTTCTAGCTCTCAGAGCTATAAAGTTCCTACTCAGCACAGGGGAAGAGGACTGTACTTCAGGTACTTCCTTACCCCAAAGAAAACAGGGGAGTTGTGACCCATCCTAGACCTAAGGTATTTGAACAAATACATTTCAAAGCCCAAATTCAAAATGGTAACTCTGGGAATGATCCTTCCCTCTCTAAGGCCAGGGGATTGGCTAGCATCTCTGGACCTCAAGGAAGCCTACTTCCATATTCCTGTCAGGTGCTCCCACAAAAAATACCTCAGGTTCGAGTTGCCTTCAGGCCATTACTAATTCAGAGCTATGCCATCCGGCCTAACATCAGCTCCAAGGGTGTTCACAAAGTGCCTTGCAGTAGTGGTGGCTTACCTCAGAAGACAGGGTATCACCATCTTCCTGTATCTGGATGATTGGCTCTTAGCGGGTCAGTCACCTTTACAGGTCAAGTCAGCTCTTCAAACTACCCAGGACCTACTCAGCTCCTTGGGGTTTCTTCTCAGTCTTCCAAAGTCTGTCCTTGAACCAGTTCAACTTCTAACCTCTATAGGCATAGAGTTGGACACTGTACAAGCAAAAGCCTTCCTTCCCCTGGCAAGGGTGAAGGCCCTAGTGGATCTTGCTTCCTCCTTTTGACCTCAGGTCTCCCACCCAACAAGACAATTCCTCCAGCTCCTGGGCCACATGGCAGCTTCCACGGCAGTGATGCAGGGAGCAAGGTTCCAGATGAGGGACATTCAGTTTCATCTAAGGTCTTTTTGGTCTCAACAGAAGGATTCACTTACCAAACTGATCCCAGTGACTCAAACTCTGGTCCAAGCTCTCCAGTGGTGGCTGGACCAGGACAATCTCAGACAAGGGGTTCCATTTCTCCCTCAAGTCCCATCAGTAGTTCTAACTATGGATGCTTCTCTCCTAGGTTGGGGAGCCCACCTGGGAGCCCTGACAGCGCAAGGATTCTGGTCCCCACAAGAGTCTGTCCTTCATATCAATCTCCTGGAACTCAGGGCAGTTTTCCTAGCCCTGCAGAGCTCGAGCTCAATGTTCTATACTTCTGCATAGAGTTGACTCTTTCCTCTCTGGGGCAGTTCAAGTGCTGGGGCTAACTGCATTATGTCTGAATACAGCAAGACTCCATTAGAAGAAACAACATTACTATGGTGTGTAATTTTTTCATCTGTCCTCAGTAGCAAGGTGCACCTGGTAGGCGGCCAGCAAAGTTTTCTGAGTAATGTTATGATGGCTGGAGTATGGAGTGATCCAAAAACAAGAACTCTGTAAGGTTGTAAGGAGAACAGGTTTTAGAACTGAAAAAAGGTTGCCTATTTTAAGTTTTCAATGTTTTGACCTTTTTATTTTTCTGTATCTTAAAGTAGCAGTATTCATACAATTAATGTGAGAATAAAACTGCAAACAAATGTACTTATTTTTGTGTGCGAGAGGCCTGAAGTGGAAACAAATAATTTGTCTTTTTTTTTTTTCTTTTACCTTCTGTTTATGCCCCTATACTCTCCTGCCACCTCTGCTTGCCCTTGGTACCTCCAAGCACCTCCTGATCCCCTCCTACCTCCCAGTCGTGGCCACTTACCTCCATCAAGCCTTGGCTTTAGTGTCATCTGCAAATAGACACAACCTGCCCTAGTTTACGCCTTCCATATCACTGATGAACATATTAAAGACTGATCAGGTCCCTGTGGTTGTCCATTAGTGACCTCTCTTTCCTCTGATCTGACCCCATTCACCACAACTTTCTGCTGTCTCCTCTTCAGCCAACTTCCAACCCACCGTACCATTTCCTTAGCTGTTACCAGGTCCCCCATCTTCTTCAGCAACCTTCAATGTGGCACTGAGTCAAATGCCTTGCTGAAGTTAAAGTAGGGCAAATCCACAGCATGGCCCTTATCAGCTACCTTGGTTACCCAGTCAAAGAATACTATCAGGTTCACTTGACAAGACCTCCCTGTCATGATTCCGTGCTGCTCAGTATCCTGACGTCCAGGTATTCTTCTTGATCTTCTTTGACTAGTGTCTCCAGTTTCCCCGCCATGGAGGTAGGGCTGATGGGTATATAATTTCTCAACTGCTTCTTGTCCCCTCCCTTGTGCAGCAGAACCATGGCCGCAGTCCTCCAGTCCCTGAGAACCACGCCTTGCTACATTGAGCTATTGAATATCCCTACCACGGGTTCAGCTAACACTGATACCAACTTCTTTAGCACCCTCGGAGGCATCCCATCAGCCCCAGGGCTCATTTTTACCTTAAGGGCTACAAGCCCCTTTTCATCTGTTTCGGTATTAAATTTCTGCAGTTTCATTTTTGGGACCCCTTTATCAGCTGCTTTTATGCTGCTCTCCAGTGTGAGTCTGCTATTCTGCCTAGTGAATACTGAACAAGAAGTAGTCACTTAGCACAGTTGCTTCCTGTCTGGCCTCCTCTAGTACTCTGCTCCTTCCATTTTCCTGACAATTCCCTTTCCCATATTTTGTTTTTCTTTTATATATCCAAAGTACCGTTCTTCCCCTTTCGTGACCCTCTTCAGTATGCAGGTCTCTATCTGCCTTTACAGTCCTGACTGTCCACTTGGCCTCTCTAGTTTTCTCCTTGTACTTCTGTTCCATTCTTTAGCCCCCTGCTTTTCTTTGTGCTTTATAAAGGCCCCCTTTTAGAAACATAGAATTTGATGGCAGATAAGGACTGCCTGGCCCACCTAGTCTGCCCATTTCCCTACCTACTGTATAAACTCTAGATCCTACTTCCTCCTTTCCGCCCCTAGTGTTGCTTTCTTCCTGCCCCATGCATTCTTGAATTCGCCTGTTGTTGCCCCCCCAGCCTCCTCCGGGAAGCTGTTCCATGCATACACCACGCTTTCTGTGAAAAAAGACTTCCTCACGTTGCCCTTGAATCTTCTCCCCTCCAGTCTCATATTGTGACCAAGGGTGTAGGCAGGCATACTCACTGTACACATTTGTGTACAGTTTTGCTGTGTCAAATCATGTAACTTTTTGTTAACATTATCATTTGAATCTGTACAATTTAATTTAGTGTAGGCCACTGAGTCGCTGTTTAAACTTCGGTTGTTTAGGGGACAGATATGTGTATAGCCTGTTTAGAGATTATATACGTCATCTGACAACCATCTAATTTGTTAGTTATGGGGGGGGGGTCAGCATTTAGAGAGGATGTGTGCATTTTTTTTTTTTTGTATATTCTATTTATACCCCAGTCGTGCTCTGGAGCTGCCTCTCCTTCGGGCTGCAGTGACCCTCAGACATCCCCCTACTGTCTCCCCCAAGCCATCTTACCTCAGTTCTGCAGCCATCCTCGGGATAGCCCCGTGTAACCCTGTACGGGGTGAGTCCCTCTCTTCCGAGGGGGAAGGCACCGGCGGGGAGGAGACCGGCACACTATTTTTCCTTGGTCCCGGGTGCTGCTGAGGCTTTCTGTGGCTTCCTGGGAGTCTTCAGAGGTGCCCGGGGCCGGCAGCCATCATCCGGCCAGTCCCCAGAGCGGTATTTCCGTTTTTCCTGGTGTTCCCCATAATGCGATCCCTCTGCTGTGCTCCCAGTCTCCACCAGGGGCAGCTGCAGAGCGACCATGCGTCCCTAACCCACCCCAGAGAAGGAGAGCAGTCCTATGGATGCTCCATCCTACCCTTTCCCCTGCCGACCCCCGGCGCCTGAGTCCGTTCCCGAACCCGGGTCGCCGGCATGGTTCGAGGTGTGGCGTCCAGCGCCTCAACCCTCTGCGCCACCAGGCCAGCGTGCATTGTTATTTTTAATTGGGGAGGAGGCAGCAGTTGGAGTGTGTGAGTACAAAATGGAAATTTTTGGCTACACTCCTGATTGTGACCCCTTGTTCTTGCACATCTTCTTTTCTGAAAGATGCTGCTCTCTTAAACTCTGTTGATCCCCTTGAGATATTTGAATGTCTCTATCGTATCCCCCCTCCCTCCTTTCCTCCAGTGTATACATATTGAGTTCCCTCAATCTCTCCTCGTATGGTTTCTGGTGTAGCCCCCTGAACCATTTTCGTTGCCCTTCTCTGGACTGCTTCCACCCTGTCAATGTCCTTTCGGAGATGCAGTCTCCAGAACTGTATACAGTACTCCAGATGAGGCCTCACCAACTGCCTGTATAGTGGCATCACCACTTCCTGTTTTCTACTGGTGACACCTCTCTCTTTGCACCCCAGCATCCCCCTGACTTTCCTCACTGCCTTCTCACATTGTTTGGCTACTTCTAGGTCATCTGTTATGACTACCTCCAGGTCCCTTTCCCGTTTGGTTGTTGTTAGTACCTACCCCTCCCTGTGTATTCCTCCCCTGGGTTTTTGTTCCCCAAGTGCATGATTTTTCACTTCTTGGCATTGAATCCAAGCTGCCACACTCTTGACCACTCCTCCAACTTGGCTAAGCTTCTCCTCATCCCCCCCCCTCCCCCGGAGTGTCGACCCTAATGCAGATCTTGGTGTCATCTGCTAAGAGTCATACCTTTCCTTTGAGTCCCTCCGCAAAGTCGCTAATAGACATTAAAGAGGACTGGCCCCAGTACTGAACCCTGTGGCACCCCACTGGTTATTCCCGTTTCTTCAGATTGAACTCCATTTACCACCACCCTTTGTGTCCTGTTGCTAAGCCAATTTCTGACCCAGTTTACCACCTTTTGTGACCCACTCCCAGACTGCCCAACTTGTTGACTAACCTCTTGTGCAGGACTGTGTCAAATGCCTTGCTAAAATCTAGGTAGGCAATATCCACCGCCCCTCCCTGATCTACTACCCTCATCACCCAGTCAAAAAAATCTTATCAGATTCATTTGACAAGAGCTTGCTGTTGTGAATCCATGTTGCCTTGGGTCCAGTACCCTGCTGGCTTCTAGATATTCCACAGTTCTTTCCTTTAACAGTGATACCATCATCTTTCCCACCACTGAGGTCAAATTGACCGATCTATAGTTTCCTGCTTCTACCATGCTTCCACTTTTGTGAAGGGTATCACGTTCGCCCTCCTCCAGTCTCAGGTACTACTCCCTCCTCCGACAATTTGTTGAATAGGGCTATTGGTGGTGTCAGTAGCACCTGTCTGAGTTCTTTTAGTATTCTGGGCTGTATCATATCCAGCCCCATCGCCTTGTCTACCTTCAGTTTCAAGAGTTCCTCTTCCCTGTGCGTGTCTGCTGGATAATTCCGGTCCCCTTCCCTCCCCTTTTTTAGTGAGTACTAAGCAAAAATATTCGTTCAGTATCTGTTTCTTCCAGGGCTCCCTCCGTCCCCCCCCCCCTTTTACTTAGTCTCACTATCCCTTCCTTGGCCTTTCTTCTTTCCCTTATGTACCTGAAGAAGGTTTTGTCCCCCTCCTTCACTGTCTGGGCTATACTTTCCTCTGTTTAGCCTTCACTGCCTCCAAGATCCTGTCAGAGAACCAAATTGGTCTTGTGTACTTGTTTCTCTTGGTAACTATTCTTATGTATGTTTTTGTTGTCTCAAGAACTGCCTCCTTTTTTTTTGTTTTCCCAAATTCTATTTCTTCACCTCCACACCTGGGCTTCCTTCCGGGGTGTTCTCTCGATAGCAGCTTCTACTCCTGGCCTGAACCCTGCATCCCTCGGAGGGACTCCACCAACCACCCAGGCAGACCTAGCCCCCTGGATCCCCCTCCGGGGCAGGCCCGTCCTCCCGTGATGGCCTTTCTGGGATTAGAGAGGCCTTACCTGGATGGCGGGTCGGCCGTTGAGTCCCTTGAGCACAGGGCTGTTGTTGGGATATGGGCTGCGTCCCTGGAACCTCCATCATCTCCATGGATGTAGTAGGGGGTTTTCTGCTTGTTGGTCCCCGAGGAGCTTGGACATGCAGTGGTGTCTGGGCACAGCATGCCGACACCCGGCAAGCTCCTCCCCGCTGTATGCGCCACCACTGTTTGCGCTGCACCCAACCATCGCCAGGTGCTGCTGCAGAGTGGCGCAACCCCGGAACCCTCCCCAGGGAAGGGACAGCCATCCTTCGGATGCTCGATCCCTTCCCTCCCCTGCCAACCCCCGGTGGCCCTGGCTTATTCACGAACCTGGGTCCCCGGCGTGGTGCGAGGTGTAGCGTCCAGCACCTCAACCCTTAGCACCACTGGGCTGGCAGAACAGCCCCTTTTATAAACCCCCATCTTTCCTTCACTCCCCTAATGCCGTCTACTCCAGCTATCCTGTTCAGCACAATTTCCCTTATATAGTTGTAATCTGCCCTCCTGAAGACTTACACGTCAGTCTTAGACAAGGGCTTACAGGTGCCAAGGACCACCTCTTACCATATGGTATTGTGGTTGTTGGACCCCAGTGGTTTTCCAGCTCATATTCCACCTGCTGTTTCCGTGTTGGTGAGTACTGCATCTAGAATGGTTGACTGACTGTTGGGATCCCTGACCTGTTGTACCAACATGCAGTCCTGCAAGACATCAAGCGGGGCCTGGCTTTTGTCGTTCCTGGCCACTGGGACATCCCAGTCGATGTCTGGTAGGTTGAGATCTCCCACTATTGCAACTTTCCTAGGGTTACCACCTCTCCTGATTTTCACAGGAAATTCCTGATTTGGGCAGCTGTGTCCTGCAAAAACATGAAAAATGCAACATGTCCTGACTTTATAGTAGAAAAAATATTTTCTACCTTTTCACTAAATATTGCAGAAAACTATAATACCTTAACTAAAATACCTTAAAATGATAAGAAACAATAGAAGCAACTAGGAAACCACAATACTTAGCCTTAATTCTGATTATATAGAGAAAACAAGTATGTTGCATTGGTCGAGGTTATGTACTGTCCTGCGAGAAATCATGTTTCAGTAAGAAATGTCCCACTTTAGGCTTCCTAGAAGGTGGTAACCCTAAACTTCCCCCTTTGCCGACCCCCCCCCCACTTAAGTACCCAGTACCTTATCTCTCTCTCTCTCTCTCCCTCTCTGCCCTGATGGCATGTAAACCACCCCTGTGTGAGTCTTCCTAACTCACATCTCTGTGAGCCGAATCCACAGTGATTCTACCTCTCCCCCCCAATGGTAGCAACCTCTACTGCCTCGATCCCTTCACTGATGTAGATGGCCAACCTTTCACCTCTGCTGATCCCTCTGTCACATCTCTATAAGATGTAGCCTGGGATCACTATGTTCCAGTCATTGTTTACACTGGCCCAAGTTTCTGTAATATCTACTAGATCCAGTCCAGAGTCTACTCCCAAAGCCTGGAGCTCACTAATCTTATTACCCAGACTCCTGGCATTGATGCATAACACCCTCCAACATGCACCCACACCGCTATTGGTTCTCACTTGCCTCCTCCATCACCCTTCTCTAATAACCTTGGTGTCTTGTGTTTCCGCTTTCTTTCATGTCTATTATGTCTACCCTGCCCTGTCCCCTTGACTCTTTTCTCCCATCTATTATTCCTTGAAAACCTTATCCCCATCCTTGGGGAAGTCCGGTCTAAGTTCCCCATGTTCCTCCCTCCACAGCAGAAGTTCCAGCCCAAGCCTCCCCAGCAGCTAGAGTAACCATCTGCCAGTGCAGATGTCAGACTTTTCCCTAATGCACTAGTTCCCTCTTTGTCAGGTGAAGGCCATCACATTTGAAGAGTCTTCTGTCCCAGAAGTCCCCCAATCCTCTATAAAGTGGTGCCTGTTCCTGACACCACCTCCTTCAACCACCCTTTAGACTCCTTGATCTCTGCCTCCTTTATTCTCTTCTTCCCATTTTCCCAACACCAGACCAGAGAGACCTCAAAAAAGGCTAAGGAACCCAGTTGCTTCTTCAGTCTATCCCCGAGCCTCTGGAAATCCCTCTTCACCATCTCCACAGACCAATTTGCCAAGTTGCTGGTAGCAAGGTGTACCAACACTCCCTGCTCCACTCTTCTTCACTATCCTATCCTATCCCAATCTCGGATGGCTGATGCTCCAGGCATGTATCTGACCACCCTCTACCCTTACCCCCTTACCTACCACCCTTGAACCCATCTTACAATAGAGTCTCCTATCACTAGAATCCTCCTTGCTAACTTCTGTCTCCCTTGCCCCTGCATGTCACTACATCTCCCTTCCTGCAGTACCAGCTGACCCATGGTCACCCCTGCCTGAGTCAGGCATCATTGCCTTTTCAAGGGGTGCAAAGCAGTGTACTGTTGGTACCTCATGGGAAGAGCTGACTGTTATGTGACCTTCCCTGCCACCCAATCTCCTCGCCCTCTCTCCCACCCCATGCCAGTGGGGGTGCAGGGGTTGGACACAAGCCTAACTGGAGTCACAGCTGGAATATTTACACTCTAGCTGCTGCCAATTGAACATGGAGCTCCCTAAAGGTCCTACAAATAGGGTAGTGCCCCCTTATCCAAAGCATAATTCAGAGACGAGTGCCCCAAGATTTGTAGCATTAAAATTAAGAGTCCACGCATGTACACACTAGAAACTACACTGTGGGGAAAAAATTTAAATATATGGAAGGTTCTATAGACCAGTACCAAAAACATTTGCATTCAAATGGATGAACTATAAACAATAATTGTATATTTATAATTTGATTTTTGTAACAATCTTGCTGGGCCTTGCCCCTACTGGAGTCTGTGCCCTCATACAACCAAGAATCCACACCCAACATACCAGGGGATCGAAACCTCAGCTTCTGCAAATCCCGCATTGCTGCACAACACAAGGCCAAAGATCCTTTACTTACCGGGCCACTAGTTGGTACAGCGGTCTTCCCGGCAACATCTCATCCTCGCTGTCACTCAGCACTTTTAAGACTCGTCTCCGCCCAACACTCACTGCCTCCAACCTCTGTGACTGTTGTGGCTAAACATGTCTTTTGGTTCCATAGCTGAAGATACCCCTTTTGGATCCACATCTACTCCTGACTTTGCCAGCAGCCCCAATCTTCACCTCTCCTGCTGGCCCATGACAAATGCCACCCGGCTGCACTACCTCTATTCTTACCCGCCTTCCACCTCTCCTCTCTCTGTTTCCCCTCCCACCTACCTCCCCTTCTCTCCCATCCACTTAGTCTCCCTGATTTCACCCTCCTCCTTTCCCTTTCCCCTCCCCAAAGTTTCACCTTATTTTTCTTTTTTTATCTACAAGACTATGTGTTTTTTTTTTGGTTTTTTTTTTAATTTTATAAACTGTTATCTTTGCTTATAATTGTCTTAATTGTACCAATGACATGGAACCTTTGTAAAAGAGCCTCGGCTCAAAGGTATTTGTAATCCTAGAACAAATAAATAAATAAAAATAAATAAATAAAACAAGGACCTAATTAAAAATGGATGCTGCTCAATTGGGAAACCCTTATTCATATGGAAAATTATGAATAAAATATATTAGTACTACTACTACTACTACATAGTGGAACATCTAGATGTGTTCACTGTCACAGAGACTTGGGCAAATCAGAATAACAGGTGGTATCTAAATGTCCCAGGCTACATTTTATTTAAGAAAGACAGGGAGAGCTGGCCTGTTGGTACAGGGGCAGGAATACAGCTCTGAAACAAGCCCAGGATGTCATGGTCCAGCCCTTGTGGGGGACCATGCATCCTACAGGGTGTGCTCAGTCTCCAAGGAAGGGAGAGGAAGATGTACTCTGCCGCCACACTTGCCACATGGGTGCACACAGGTGGTGGTGGTACGGCTGGAGCTCTAAGGTGGGTGGGATGTCATCTGACATCAGTGCAGCACAAGGCGCACCAGCCTCCCCTTCTACACCATCCCAAGTAGGGAAGAAAAATGGTAGGGAAAAAAACTGCCGCACCAGGGTGACACTGACCTCCCATGCAGGCTGCCACCAGTGACTGAGCTGCAGTCTCGCTGGAGCCGTTCTCTGTAGGGGACCAGTGACCCTTGATGGTCCCAACATGAGGGATACATCATAGGAGATGTGGAGAGGGGGTCCTAGAGAGGACAGGTGATGGATGAAAAAAAGGAAGAGATAGAGAGGATGCCATGGAGTTCTGGCGTTGCAGTTTATGTAAAGGAAGGTATAAGAGTAATTAAGGAAATGTCTGTTGCTGGGGTGAAGAAGTAAAGTCCCTCTGACTACAGTTAAGAGAAAATGGTGGAGGAGAGAAATAAGAAATACATATATAGTGGATGGATGATCATCCTCAACAAGACTATTTTTCCATCGAGGTAGTTGATGACATCATAGAGACCTTGAGAGGTCTCGCTGATATCATCAACTACCGAGATGGAAAAACGCCCTTTTTGTGGATGGTCACCTATTCATTGTTTTATGTAGTATATGGTTAGGGTTTATTGACTTGTTCGCTTCATCCCCCCCACCCATTGTTAATTACCTCCGCTCCACTTTAGCTGCCGCTGCTCCCATTCCTGCATGCTTCTTCCCATCTCCGATACGCACTCTGGCTTCTCATAGCTCCTGCTCACTCTGGCTACGGTTTTCATTTTTCGGCACTGCATTTTTTTAAAATTTGAAACAGAAAAGAAAAAAACCCTTAACTTTTGTGACACAGAGCCATGTGTGGCTCTTTGTTTCCAAACTAGGTGGGTCTACTGATCGACCGTCACTAAATCACGCCACCCTGTTTCAATCCCCCGTTGGAGCTGGTTCAGTTAGCCAATCGGGTGGCAGTTCAGGGTTGAAAAGTTGTACTATTGATGTGACATCAGAACGATAGTATAACAACTTTTCTGACCTTTGAACTGTCCTACAACAAGGTTTTACCAGCTGCCGATTTCCATCCACAAAAAGCCCCAACCATATACTATAATTGGTGCAGGCCATTAAATCAGGAGGTAGATAGGCATGAAATGATTGGAAGGGACCTTGATCGTGGATGTGTATGAAAACTGGCACTTGCTGCTTACAGGCCTTCCTGATCTATTGAATTTGAATTGAATATCAAAAGCAAGAGGCCAGGCCAGAACAATGCTTATGGGGACTCTAACTTCCCTGACATAAAGATGCAAACTAATTTGGCAGGCAGATAAAAAAAAAAGTCAGAGGTTCCTGGATATGGTATAACAAAACTTCCTCACACAGAGTGAATGCACAATCCCACCAGAGGGAAGGCAGAATTTCTTCAAAGAAAGGGTGGTGGACAAGTGGAACACCCTGCCGAAGGAAGTGGTAGGGGCTGAAACAATCACGGGATTTAAGAATGCATGGGACAGACATAAGGAAATTCTGGAGGTCAGGGGTAAGGAGCAACAGACTTCTAGAAAAACATAAAGGGAACTTACAAGTTCAAGTGGGCAGACTGGGTGGACCACAGGCCCTTATCTGCCGAAAGTGTCTATATATCTATGTATCTGTGTAGCATTAGACCTGGTATTGCACAGCCAAGACATAATCAGACACATTATTAATAAGGAACTGATAAGTCAGAATGACCATAACACCGTCAGATTCAACATACTGCTGAGGAGTGAGCAGAATAAGTCCAGTAATGTGGTTCCCTGCTTTAGAAAGATGGACTATAACGCAGTACAGTGGTAGTGTTCCTGCTTGTGATGCCCATGACCCGTGTTCGGAAATGAGCCTGGATCTTTAGATGGCTGACTGGAGGAGTGTTGGTTGAGCATCCCAGGGAACACTGTGTCCCTCAGGGTAGGGAGGGATCTGGTCTCTGCTGCAGTACCACCACCTGGCTGACAATATGTGGTGGTGTCGACAGGAGCCAAGGCTAAATGAGGGTGGAAACCGTCGTGCCCTAGCGCATGTGGCACGCATTTGCATGTGTACATGCTCAGGAGACCTCCCTATCAGCTTCCAAGGGGAAGCGGAAGGAAACTGGAAATAGTTCCTGACCACAGTAAGGAGGACATCCACTCCTCGCTGCAGGTCCTGCAACACTGACTGGGGCACTCTCCCAACAAGGCTCTCTGTCTCTGACAGGGTACAGTCTTCACCCCGGGTGACTCAGCCCTGGGGAGTAAGCCCAGGGGAAGGCAGGTCACTGGGCTTGGTGTGTGGGAAGGATCGATGCTGGCTTGGTCGGGCTGAGGGGGAAAAGTACAGTATACATTTTTTTGAAGACAACATAGGTGAGGTAGGGTGTGGTGAAAATTGGTTGAATTGGTGTATTTCTTATTGAGTGAAGGGTAAATGTCAGAGCAGCCAGAGTAACCAATATTTAGAGGCCATATTATAAGACCTGTGTCTAGCCCTGTAGTTTAGGGAAGGGGTGCTAATTGTCTGTCCTGGGGACTCAACTACTTGATAACTGACCTCCACAACCAATAGCTTGCGACCAGGAAGGGAGCAAGTTCTGCATAAAAGCAGCCACTTCCAACATGTTCGTGTCCCACTGAGGGAGTGGAACAGCAAAGGAGTGGAACAGGTGATAGGCGTCGTAAGCGTTGGCAGGCATCCGCAGAAGGAAACAGGGGTCTCTATCAGTCAACTAGGGTAAGGCACCTGTTCACTTCTGTGTAATACACACTGTTGGGAAGGGTGGAAGATCAAAGGTAGGCCAAAATTGGGAATAGGAGCAACACCTGGGTGCAACAGCCTATCTGGGTAAGAGTATGAAAGGCATGGGAGAGCACAAAAAGAAATAAAAAAGGGGAAACTAGAAACACCCTATTAGGACTAAGGGTACAAAGGTATCTCCTGGTAACACAGGGAGAATAGAGGTTGAGAATGCTGGGAGTGGTGCAGTGCATTGGATTTGGGGTGGCAGTTTTCAGAGAGACTTTCTGGAGACTGCGGTGCTGCCCCATCTGCACACACCTCTCTGGGTTGAGGAAGAAGGTTGCTAGATTCCAGGCCAAGTGGGCTAGGATTTGGGGGACCTCTACCCCCCACCAAGGCCACCAAGTCTACCACCGTTACCTCAGAGGATGCCAGTGAGGAGGAACAGCTGGACTATCATGGGCTCTGGAAAGGTGGGGGTGGTGGGACAGAGGCACATTCCTCAACTGTTACCACTACAAAATTCCTATGTCACTCTGGTGGGGTGGGACTGCCAGGAAGAAGCACCTGTGGTAGTGACCAAGGGCAGGTGTCAGCGTGGCTCAGGTGGTAGCACATCCGCCTCTGAACCAGAAGGTCATGGGTTCTCGTCCCACACCAGGATTGAACTTGCACCTGAAATGCTGGCATCCGAGTGCAGTATTAGGGGGTGCTGTACTGCTGGGGTGTGCCGTCCTTCGGATGAGATGTTAAACCGAGGTCCCTTCTACCCATCCTGGTGTTGTCCTGGTGGGTGTCCAGGTGGAAGTAAAAGAACCCAGGGCACTCTTCGCAAAGAGTAGGGGACATTCCTGGTGTCCTGGCCAACATTCTCCTTCCCATAAACTGGTTCATGCAATCATCCAGGCTGTTTGTGGGTGTTGATGTGCGATATGGCCTCCACTACACATTCAGTCACTTCACTACCAGTCTAGCATTGCTTGTAAAGCACTTTGGGATACATTGTGTATGAAAAGCACTATATAAATGCTGATTCTTCTTCTTCTTCAATGTGGGAGCCCTCCGTAGTGGAGACCCCAAGGAGGGTGGTAGAGGATCCCAGAGGAGGACAAAGCAGCTTTTGGTGGGGGACTCAACTGTGAGGGGGATAGTAGATTTGGGAATAGGAAAGGTGAGGGAGAGGCAGGTTAGTTGCCTACCTGGTGCCATGGCCTGGAGGGATGGGAAGCGAATCCTGTTGATCTGGAGGGAGAGCCAAATGTCATTGTCCACCTAGGGCCTAATGACCTGGCTAGGGACGGGGCAGGGATAATGCAGGGGGAGTTTAAGGAACTGGGAAGGGGGTCTTAGACTGGTAGCTCACTCAGTGACTTTCGTTGAGGTGCTGCCTGTCTATGACAGGGGAAAAGAGAGAGAGGGAACTTCACACCAGGAGCTTCAACTCATGACTGAAGAAATAGTGCAGAGAAGAAGGGTTTGGCTACATTGGGGACTGGGGACCCACCTGGGAGGACAAGGGCCTATACAGGGGTGATGGCCTGCATCCAAAGGGGAGGGGAACCACAGTCCTTAGTGGATGGTTTAAATGTTACTTCGATAAATGTTTAAAATAGCCAAGGAGGGTAACAGAAGGAATTGGGGAGTCAGAAACTGCCTCCCCCACAGGCTGAAGCAGAGAGTAAGGAGAACCCAAGGGGAGAGGATTCCCTCAGGGTGCAAATGAACAAAAGGAGTAGGGTGGTATAGATAAAGGGGGAAGGAACAGGAGCATTAAAAAAAAAGGTGGGAGGGAGGGCAAAAAGGAAAAAAGGGGGGCAACAAGCAGAGTGGAATCAAAATGTGGAAGGCCATGTGTGCAAATGCTCAAAGTCTACAAAATAAGATTCTGGACCTAGAGGCTGACCTGGATATTGTTGCCATTACTGAGTCATGGTGTACTGAAAACCATGACTGGGACATGGCCATACCGGGCTATACTCTGTTCAGGACAGACCGGGTGGGAAGGAAAGGAGGAGGTGTGGTGCTTTATGTGAGGGAAAGCATAAAAGCCATGGAGATACAGGGAATACAGTGGGAGGCAGAGATACCGTGGGTCTCCCTGGAGATGGGGAATGGAGCCACTGTTCACACTGGAGTGAGCTACAGATCTCCAGCACGGAGGGAGGAATTAGATAAGGTACTGGTGGAAGCCACTGGCAAGATAGAAACATAGAATTTGATGGCAGATAAGGACCGCTTGGCCCACCCAGTCTGCCCATTTCCCCTACCTGATGGATAAGCTGCAGATTCTAGTTAATCAACAGCTTACTTCCTCCTGCCCCCCACTAGAATTGCCTTATGCCTGTCCCATGCATTCTTGAATTCTCCCACTGTTCCTGACTCCACAATCTCCTCAGGAAGGATGTTCCATGCATCCACAACTCTCTCTGTGAAAAAATACTTTCTAACATTACCTCTGAGCCGTCCCCCCTCTATCTTCAAATTGTGCCCCCTTGTTCTTGCACATCTCTTCTTCTGAAATATACTACCCTCTTGTACCTTATTTATTCCCTTGAGATACTTGAAAGTTTCTATAATGTCCCTCCTCTCCCTCCATTCCTCAAGAGTATACATATTAAGCTGCTTTAGTCTCTCCTCGTATGTCTTCTGGTGCAGACCTTGCACCATTTTGGTTGCCCTCCTCTGAACAGTCTCCACTCTGTCTCTGTCTATGTCTTTGCAGAGATGGGGTCTCCAGAATTGCACGCAGTACTCCAGATGGGGTCTCACTAACTGCCTGTAAAGAGGGATAACAACTTCCTGGAAGATGGTAGAAAAGGGGCAGGTGCTGCTGATGGGGGACTTCAGCCTGCCATATGTGGACTGGAGCCTCCCAGCAGCGGCTTCAGCTAGAAGCAGGGACATCCTGGAATCTCTGCAGGGGCATTCCTCAGGCAATTGGTCAGTGAACCTACTCGTGATGAGGCAATACTGGACTTGGTACTCACTAACAAGGACAGTGTTGCAGATGTCAAGGTAGGAGGCCACTTGGGGACTAATGATCACTGTATGGTGTGGTTCAGTGTAAGGATAATTGAACCACATAAGGGTGAGGGTCCTGGACTTCAGGAGGGCAGATTTTAAAAAGATGGATGAATGTCTCAGGGAAGACCTAGTATGGGTGGGTGGCCTGGGTGGGGTGGAGGAACAGTGAGTGAAGATAAAAGGGAGCATAGTAAAGGGAAACAAACCACTGTGGCAAACAAGTGAGCAAAAGCAAGGGGAAAAAGAGACTGCTGTGGTTCTCGAAAGAGGTGGCTGTAAAGGTAAAAGCTAAAAGTGTAGCATTCAAAAGGTATAAGGAGATGCTGAGGGAGGAGGACAGGGAGGTGTTTTGGGGAAAACAGAGGGAAGCAGGGAAAGCAGTAAGGAGTGTAAAGGTGCAAACTAAAGAGAGACTAGCCCAGGAGGTGACGAAAGGGGACAAGACATTTTTTGATATGTAAGTGAAAAGAGGAAGACCAGAGGTGGGATTGTAAGGTTAAAAAGGGAAGGGGGGGCATGCAGAAGGGGATCAGGAAAAGGTTAAAAAGGGAAGGGGGGGACCATGCAGAAGGGGATCAGGAAAAGGTAAACATCCTGAACAAGTTTGTTCATTGTTCACAGAGGAAGGAGAAGGGGAGGGGCCACAAAAAAGTAACAAAAGCTTTGGAGGGAGGGAAGTGGACACTAGTCCTTTTTTGGAGGAGAGAATCCTGAAGGGACTTGCTAATCTGAAAGTGGACAAAGCAATGCGGCCAGATGGGGTGCATCCAAGGGTATTGAGGGGAGCTCAGGTAAATACTGGCTACATCTCCGACAGTTCTAGTTAACAGCTCACTGGAAACAGGAGTGGTTCCGGAAGACTGGAGGAGGGCAGATGTAGTCCCACTACACAAAAGTGGTAGCAGGGAGGAGGCTGGCAATTATAGGCCAGTCAGCCTGACATCGCTGGTGGAAAAGTTAATAGAATCATTGCTGAAGGAAAGGATTGTGGAATATCTTGAATCCAATGGGTTACAAGATCCAAGACAGCATGGTTTCACAAGAGGGAGATCATGTCAAACGAAGCTGATGAATCTCTTTGACTGGGTGCCCAAGGAACTAGATCAGTGTGGAGCAGTGGACGTGGCCTACCTAGATTTCAATAAGGCACTCAACACCGTTCCACATAGGAGACTAGTAATCAAGCTGGGTAGCTTAGGAGTGGGTCCAAAGGTGGTAAACTGCATGAGAAATTGGTTAGGGGATAGGCAACAGAGGGTGGTGGTAAACAGAGTTCACTCCAGGGAAGGGATGGCGACCAGTGGGGTGCCTCAGGGATCAGTGTTGGGACTGGGCCTCTTTAATATCTTTATAAGTGACATTGAAGAGGAGCCGGAAGGGAAGGTCTGCCTCTTTGCAGATGACACCAAAATCTGCAATAGGATTGATACTCCAGAGTGGGTGGAAAGGATAAGCAGAGACCTGAGAAATCTAGAGGAGTGGTCAAGGATATGACAGCTGCATTTCAATGTGAAACAGTCAAATAATGCACTTACGACACAGAAACCCAGATGCAGAATACAAAATGGGTGGAGTGGTACTGATGACCACCAAGCAGGAAAGAGACCTGGGGGTAATCGTATTGGATGACCTAAAGGTGGCCAGGCAGTATGACAAGGCAGTAGGGAGGGCAAGTGGGATGCTGGGGTGCATAGGGAGGGGTATCCCCAACAGAAAGAGGGAGGTGGTATTGCCTCTGTATGTATCACTGGTAAGACCCCACCTAGAGTATTGTGTCTAGTTCTGGAGACCACATCTCCGGAAGGACATAGAGTGCAGGCAGTCCAGGGGAGGGCAACTAAAATGGTGCAGGGTCTGCATCAAAAGCCCTATGAGGAGTGACTAAAGGACCTCAGTGTGTACACCCTGGAATAGAGGTGGGAGAGGGGAGATATGATAGACACCTTTAAATACCTCACGGGGGGTAAATAAGGTACAGGAGGAAGTATTTTCAGAAGAAAAGGTGCTCCAGAAAAGGGGACATGCTATGAAGCTGGGGGGTAGAATCAGGAGAGATGTGAGGAAGTACTTCTTCACAGAATGTGTAGATTCCTGGAACTGCCTTCCAGTGGAGGTGGTGAGGGCGAAAACAATGGTGGAGTTCAAGAATGCATAGGATAAGCACAAAGGAATCATAGTGGAAAGAAAGGGAGGAGGGAGAAAGAGCTGTAGATCAGGCACAGTCTGATGTAATAGTGTAGGTAGGTAGAAACAGACAGACTGGATGGGCTCAAGTGGTCCTTATCTGCTGTCAAATTCTAAAAATTAAACAAAAAAAAAGGTAGACTGTAATAAAATAAGTTTAATGATAGATTAGAAGCTGGAAGTCCTGCATACAGTATGGGGCAGAGAATGTGCAGGCAAAAGAAAAGAAAATGCGATATCTGAGGCCACCCAGTTTTGACAGAGATTTGTGAAAAAGGCTAAGAAACAAAATAAACCACTTTGGTTCAGTAGACAAATAAATGAAGCTGTAAGGGAGAAAATTGAGGCTTTCAAAGTATATCAGAGGGAACCAAATGAGATCAACAGGGCCACATGCCGTACGAAGAAAAACTGTTTTAGCAAGAATATCATATGGACAAAAGCAATCACAGAACGGAAGATAGTGGAGGGAGTCAAAAATAGCAAGAAAAACAAAACTAGCCAAAGCAAATGCACCCAGACTACAGCAGAGGTGCATTAAGAAGGCACTCCACTACAGTTTAATGAAAAAACGTACACTAAATAAGGAGGCTGAAAAATGTAATCGTAAGTGCACAATACAAAGTGCGTGAGTGAGCAAACATGGATGCCAGCCAGCTTCCTGGAGCTTTGAGTACACAAACTCTTCATCGGTAGCACGTCAGAATGGCGGCTGCGGAATGGCAACCTGTGAAGAGGGCGATGGAACCACAACACCGACACTTTTGGGTGAACAGCAGTTCTCCACATCTCTGAGGTATGCCCCCCCCCCTCGGGAGTTAGTATATTAAATAAAGGGGGTGCAGGGGAAGGCAAAGTTTTGCACCCTCTTTAAAGGTCGCCGTTCAACAGTCGCCGTTATGACATGGAACCCTCTTCATTAGGGGAATTGAAGAGCTTGTGTGCTTGAAGCACTGGGGAACTAGCCAGTCTCCATGCAAGTTCACTTTTACACTCTGTATTTTGCCACTTATGATACCAGTATTCAGCATCTTTATTTAGTGGATTATTTTGTTTTGTTTTACAAAAAAGAACAAGACCATCTCCAGATATATTAGGAAAAAAGTAGCACAAAGGAGAACATTGAGCGGATCGGAAAGGACAGGATAATCATGGGTGACAGTGCAGAGAAAGGCAGAGTGGGAGGGTGGATGGGGGGCTCACAGCGCATCACCATGCGTATTCTTGCACTGAGTCTTCATTTATGCTGACATCCTAAGGGCTGGAAGAAACTTGGATTGTTGCTGCAGCATAGCAACAACAGACCCAGGCACATATGGGCTCCACACCACCGTTATCAGCGCCTCCTGACACCACATGAGGCTCTAGGGGTAGGTACCCCTACCCCATCTCTGCCTGAGGGAAAAGAGCCAAGGCTCAGTGTAGGACGGTGCTTGCACACTAGGAGTGCCAGCAGGTTGGATGGGCCTTCGGTGCTCCTAGAGAAGCAGGTGCAGGAGATTGGAAGGGAGGAGGCATACTTAGGGAAGGGAGGGAGGCATAATTAGAAAGTTAAAAAAAAGATAGGGATAAGTGTTGAGGATGCTGTGGAAAGGTTAACATAGTAATTGACTATTTCAGCTTGGTATTCACAATAAAAAGTGTATGGGTGGGCATTACCTGAAAGCAAAATCAAGTTTCAGGACAGCAAGAAAAAAAAAGTGTAGAAATAGATCGTTGCTAAGGATAGAATGCTAAGGAGTCTGCAAGAACTGAATGTGACCAGATCTCTCAGGCTAGACTAGTTGCACACAGAGGTGCTGAAAGAGACAAGCCAGTCACAAGCAGCCTCACTGACAGACTTGTTTACAGAATCACTAGCATCTGGGGAGATGCCCAAGGACTGGAGGCTGACAAATGTGGTCTAGTACTTAAGACTAGAGATAGGGACAACACAGGTAACTACAGACCTGTGAGTTTGACGTCAGTAGTGGGAAAGTTGCTGCATTCAATCATCATAGAACAGATGCTGGATTTCCTTACAAAAATGGACTCATGGGCAGAGATCAGCATGAGTTTAACAAAGGGGAGGTTGTGTCAAACCAATCTAATTGACTTCTTCAACACAGTGATTCACATAATATATAGGGACCAGGTAGTAGACATCTTGTACCTTGACTTTAATAAAGCAGTCAGTTCAGTTGCTCACAGAAGACTAAGCCAAAAATAGGGTCTCGAAACTAACTAGGCAGATTGGTAACTGGTTTTCTGGCAAGACCCATAGTTGTACTGAATGGTGAATTCTCAGATGCCAGAAAAGTTATATGGGGGGGACTGTTACTAGGCCTGATACTGTTAAATACATTTCTATGTGACATAGGATGCAATCGCACAGCAAGTTGAGTCTGTTTGCAGACAACATAAAGCTCAACAGAAGAATGGACACTGATAAATAGATAAACAACAGTGTTCGACATGGTTAATCATGACCTCCTAATTGCACAGTTACCACTATTGGCCTCTCTAGGGACACAGTCAGATGGTTCAAGAGCTACCTCATGAACTGATCTCAACAAGTCAGGATTGATAATATCCTATCAGGCAGCAGACCAGTTCGTTCTGGCATCCCACAGGGTTCCATTCTGGGCCCTGTAATGTTCAGCATATTCTTAAACTGACTCCCACTTGTCTGTCGCAGCAACGTTCTGCTATTCACAGATGATGCGGTCCTTTATGCTAATAGCACTGATCCATTTGCCCTGGAACGCACACTTCAGGGTAGCTTTGCTGAAGTTGAAAAATGGTTCAGGGACCATAAGCTTGTCATGAACTATAAAAAAACAAAGGCTATGTTGTTCTCCAGCCCCCAGATCAAGACAAGCACCGATGGCACCCCCTCCTCACCATAACGAATATAGCTGGCATTCCCATGAATCTGGTCCAACAATTTAAATACCTGGGAGTAACAGTCAACAGCTCCATGTCATTTGGCTACCATATTGACAATATTGTAAAGGCTCTCAATATACGCATTGGCCTTTTACACAGACATAAACATAGTCTTACCCCTGAAGCTCTCAACCTGGCCATCCATAGCTCTGTTATCACTCTGGTTGAGTATGGCATTGTGGTCTATGGGGCCGCAACAGACACAGCCCTTTAGCGCATTAAAATCGCCTTAAACAAAGCCTGCCGACTTGCCACAGGTTCTGAGTGACTTGTGCACGCTTGTGACCTCTACGCCTGGGCCAGCTGGCTCCAGTTTGAGGGCCGACTCAAGTTCTAGACCTGTTTACTGACTAAAAAGGTGAGACTGGGCTTGCTGCCCCCAAGGCATGCAGAAGCTCGTCACCCCCTATGAAAGCACTCGTCCCACCAGACGATTTGAGTATATGGTCTTCACAACCCCTAGATGTCGCATCTCTCTTGGACAAAGAGTCTTTGCACACTGGGCGCCTAAATGGACAAACAGCCTTCCTCCTAGCATCTCTTCTATACCAATGTTAGGCCCCTTTAAACGTGAGCTCAGGGAACATCTGGTTGCCAGTGCCAGCTATGACTGCTTCCTTTAGTGCGTCCTGCCCACTCCTTATAGTCGTCCTGCCCTGTGTATCCTCCATCTATTTCTTCTCTCCTTCCTCCTCCTTCCCTTCCCTTCTCCCAGTCCCCCTCCCATCCTGTATTTTGTTTACGCTCTCTGCCTCCCGGCCCCCCCCATTCACCCTTCTCCCTTTACAATTCATACATCTCACGTTACCTGCTACTGAGATAGGTCTTCCTCCTCAACACTCAGCACTGCTATGTACCCACACCTCCACAGACGATGCCGATTCTTTGGCTGATGTACTTCTTCCAAATGTAACTCAGTGTAACTGCCCTATAACTAGTTGTATATTGCCCTGATTTTTACTGTTCTCCAGTTGGATGCATTAACTGTATCTTTGTGTTGTTTTCTGTCTTATCCTTGTTTTCCTCTGATGTGGAACCTATGTAATGAGCATTTTTCAAAGGTTAAATCTGAGAATTCAATAAATACAAAATAAAGTATTTCTTTCTAAAAAAAGGTTGTAGAACAACCTGCCCAAATATGTAGGCAATGCCAGTACAATCTCAGAGTTCAAAACCAAATAGTATAGCTTCAGGGAAGTCAATAAAACAAGCAGAAGGTTGATGGGGGGCACTAGAATCTTCAAAATGACATAGTAAGCCTAAGTAGGTAAAAAAGGGCACACAAAGGAGCCTTGTCTTTATCTGTCCTCAACAATCTATGTATGTATGAAATGGGTTTGGAACTGGTTCCAGAATAGGAAACAAATTGTTGTAATAAATGGTAACCTAGCAACATGGAAACAGGTGACTAATGGGGTTCCACATAGGTTAGTCTTCAGACCTACATTGTTCAGTATCCTTATGAGTGACCTGGAGGCAGGAACCACCAGCAGTATCACCAGTTTTGCTGATGACACCAAGATGGGGTGGGTAGTTACATCATAACAGAAGATAATGAAATGCAAAAGGATCTGAATGGATTTGGGAAACCGGCTGTGAAATGGCAGATGAAAGCCAATGCTGAGAAATGAAAAATACGTACCTACTGTAATTCCTGATCTTTTGTGTATCTTCACCATTCATAACCTTTGGGTGCGACCCGCGGGAGCTTTTTTTTTTTTGGATATGGCTGGAGTCGGCCATGGTTGCCACATGAGGCTGGGCACACTGTGTGGCACTCTCGGGTTGGCCATTAGATGTCATTCGACCCCACCCTCCCACTAGTTCAGAGTCGCCGTAGAATTAAAAAGGGTTGGGAGGGAGGACATGGAAGTCCAAGGGACAGACAAAGAAAAGATATACAAACTAAAGGAGAAATAAATGACGAGAGGACAGAAGGAGAGTTAGAAAATCTAAGGGTCTTGGGAAGGGCCCCAATCTCTGGAAGCAGAAAGAAGAGGGAAGGAGGAGGAAAACTAGAAATGGGGGGACATACCGTGAACACATGGCCTGTCTCCAGATTGTATAGGAACATGAAGGAGTAGCCAGAAGGCTGATTTGCCAGAATTCAAGGCACAGAATCACTTACAGTAAACTCCGACATGAGCAGAAGCGGCTATTCTGGAAGAAAAGGCAGGATACAGGGCTGTCCTCCCCCTGAAACCACATATCTGGAGGTGAGAAACAAAAGTTTCTTAAATTAATTTTGAGGGATGAGTCCCTAAGGACAAGAATGGAGGAGGATAGAGGAAGAGAGAGAAGAAGAGGCAACCACCAACCCCTCACCCCGGGTGGGCCGAGGCACTGAGGAGAGAAGTGCCCTCCCAATCCTCTCCCCACTGTGAGAAGGTAAAATTCCCCCCCCGTGTGCCCAAGGTCACCCCGCTCCTGACCAGCGGAAAGGAAGGGGGGAAGGGGCACACAGAGAGAGGGGGACCCAGAGACTGAGGCCCCAGGGGGATGGAGGGTGGGATTGTGATGAATGGTGAAGATACACAGAAAGATCAGGAATTGCAATAGGTACGTAATTTTCATATCTTATCTGTGTCAGTCTTCACCATTCATCATCTTTGGGTGAGTACCAAGCCCCTCCCCCCCCGAAGGGGGCCCTAGACACTAAAGATCTAAGTCCCTTAGATCTCAGTGGGTGAGACACTGGGAGGGAGAACCTTCATGGGTCTGATGAGGCCCGAGACTGGGGAGAGTGAGACGGGGACCCCCCCCGTAGGGGGCAGGAGGTTGCCTCGACACACACCGCCTCACGCCCCTTCGGGAGAAAAGATGGGTTATCTGGTACTCGGAGGAAATCATCCTACGCCGGGCCAAGGTTGACAACCGGGAAAGATGCAGCCATGCTGTCTGCCTAGTGCAGGTCGCTGTTCCTACAACCCTGGAAGCGACCTCATTGGCGCCGTAAGATGCCCTCGCTTGGTGCCTTGCTAGCTCTAGGCCATGTGCAGAGAGTGCAATGGCTTGTCTAGTTACCTCCGAATCAGGCATAGAGGCTAGGAGTTGACCTAACCTGGACCACAGAAACCTATCAAAGGTAGCATAGTGGGCCTGATGTGCAGAAATTGAAAGAAGCAACCATGCCGAGTAGAAGGTCCTCCTCCCCTAGAAGTCAAAATCCATAGAATCTTGATCTGGGGGCTGGTCACGGTGGAGGGCGCAAAGCCCATCAGGAGTGTCCAGCTGCGTCAGTCCTGACTGAGGATGAGGCATATGACCTGGAGACTCGGGGGCACAATACCTCTGGCTCAGATCCCTAGGGGCTAGGACTCCGGAAAAGGGTCTTTGCCAGAATCGCAATGACACCTCCTGGAAAGGAGCAGGCCAGGTGGACATCACAAGGGTATCCGCACTGAAATTGCCCAGGAAGGCTCACGTTGAATGCTCTGGATTGTGCTGAGTAGGTGGGGTGACATGCAGGTCCTCCATCATCCTCATGAGGAAGCGCTGATACTCTGCGAGATCAGCAGCAGGAGAGATGTGGACAGAGGGCTCCTCTCCCCCTGAAGAGGGGGATGAGGAAGTGGAGGACCTCAGAGATCCAAGGGTTGGCTGCTCAGGGTGATGGTGGAACACCTGTCTGCCCATGGCCCTGACATACGAAGGGAAGTGAGCAGCTGCACCCCTGAATTGCTCCCAGATGAGAAGTCCCCTAGGACCAAGAATGCCTGGGAGCACAGGAGATGGTAACAGAGGAGTGGGGGCAAGTCCAACTGCAGAAGGTGACCGTCCTCTGTCCGGGCAAGAGAGCGCACCAGGAGCCTCAAGAGAAGAATGGGCTCTGGAAAACCCAACAGCTAATCAACCATGCTGGAACTGCCTAGGCTGTGCCCGGAAGATTCCCCCTGTGAGGTGACCGGGACCATGGAATTCCAAAAGGACGGTCCCTACCCTCCTAAGACCAGGGCCCTCTCAAGGAGACCGAGAGAGAAGGGTGAGTATCCACGCTACGACTCCTTCCTGAACCCGGGTGGGTCCTGGAAAAGGGTCGCCGCATCGAACCCAGACCCTTCGACCCCATGGAATCCGAAAGAGCCCTCCTCCTCGCAAACACCAGCCTAAGCAGCTGACAGCCCTGGTCAGTCCGCGGAGGGACCACCCAGGGAGTAGCACCTTCCCCTCCCGTGGGTGCTCTGACCAGCCCTAAAGTTGGGTGATCCAGGCACACCAACTGAGGGGGTAGAAAACCCTCCAAACCAAGGTTGCAGAGCAATAGTGGCCTGCACCACTGCCTGCTGGTCAGTACCCCTGACTCTAGACTCAGGGGCAGCCACCTGCTTCTCAGAGGGAGGCTGGCTCCGTCAGTGGAGGAAACTGCCAGGGCATCCACAAGGGCCGCCAACTCCAAAGAGTTGGACAGCCGGTCTGAACCAGAGTCGGACTCCGTCTCCGAGAAGGTAGAGACTGAAGTCCGGTGCCAGACTGTACACGGACGCCTGCTGCCACCCCGACCGAAGGGGATACCAGTCCGGGTATCTGCACCTGAGCTGGCGCCGAACTCTCCAGCAGCACTGCAAACGGTGCCCGAAGAAGACACGGTGCCGAGAGCGGTAGCAGAAACAGAGTCGATGCCTGTCTTGGTGCCCTCCTGACCCATGGTGCCATGAGCAGCACCAAAGTCAGGAGGCGGTGCTGAGCGATGGCACGATAGCTCCTTGGCACCATGAGGCTGTGCAGGCGACCCCCCACGTCGCCGTGTCCTCGCTCGGCACCGCAAGTGGCACCAGAGCTAGTCACGGCGCTGTCCCCAGCCTTGGTGCCGCAAATGGCACCGAGGCAGGAAATGGTCAATGACGGTGCTGTAGAACCTCCCACGGTGCCATCAGTACCATTGGCGCTGTGAACAGTGTCGACAGCGATTTCCTGCCCCCCCGACCAAGACATGATCGACAGCAAAACAATTTAAACAAAGACTCAACGTTGCTGACAAATAAAGAAAAGGAACAGTCTTACCACAGCGGAGTCGAGTGGTGGCGAAAACGGAACTGGCAGGAAAAGAATACTTGGTGTTGACGACATGGGGTCAAGAGCAGCAGGCCTCTTGAAAGCAGCTCCACATGAGGTGCGACCTCTACGGCGGGAGGGCGGGGTCGACGACACCTAACAGCCAACCCGCGAGCGCCACGCAGTACATTGGCCTCGAGGGTGGTGCCGTCGCTGCGTCGACTGTGCCCATCCAAATAAAAAAGCTCCCTCAGGGTCGTGACCTCCAGCCAGAACCCAAAGGCAATGAATGGTGAAGATTGACACAGATAAGATCTGCAAGGTGATGAATTTAGGAAAGAAGAATATGAAGACAAGATACCATTTAAAGGGACACAATCATGTAGAGTGACCATCAGAGTTTTAAAGCCCTTGAAAAGTTCTTCTAAACAAGGTATTGGTCTCACCTGTAGCTGGAAACACTTCCAGAGATGCAGATGACCAAATTTGTTCAATATTAATATTATAATAACTGGGTTAGGCTTTTTCCCATAGGGAAACAGTGGCGTAATTTGCCGTTATAAAGGAACGTTTATAATGGCAAACACACGCATGGTTTCCCTCGCTATGCACATGCCCAGCCTATAGCTCTTCCGGGTTTTCACCGCTCGCCACCAGATTTCTTCGTCGGTCGAAACTGCACCGCCGTCACTATCTCTAGGCAGTAAGTAACTATTTTAAAAAAAAACTTCTTAACAAAAATCACACCGTAATGGGGACAACAAAACAAGAAAAAGTAAACTGCTGCTAAGCGACCGAGGACTTGGCTAAACATCTTCCAGACCGCAGCATCAGACCTTTTATTTTTATATAATTGGCTGTGTAAAAAGCTAGCCCAGCAATGATATAAAAATAAAATATAGAACTAGTATGTGTAAACTTCAATTTTACACACACCTCGGATGATGCCTGGATAAACCCGAGGCGATGTCATCCAACCCCTCGGTGTGTGTAAACACTGCCACACATCACCCTATACTTTCTTCTCTATATTGCAAACCATTTGAAGAACACTGTGATGTCATCAAGGAACAAGCTGTGCTTAACTCATTGTAGTTAGACACAGCTTGTTCTGCGACAAATATCTCCTGATCTCAAATAGACCTATCTATCAATGAACAGATTCGGTCATCTGCATCTCTGGAAGTGTTTCCAACTACAGGTGAGCTCAATACTTTGTTTAAAAGATCTTTTCAAGGGCTTTAAAATTATAATGGTCACTGCATGACTGTGTCCCTTTAAATGGCATAGAAATTACTGAAACCACGCCGGAAAAAGATATGGGAGTACTGGTCTGGTCAGCAGTAACTTTAAATGGGAGCAGTGGTGTGGGGCAGCTGCTAGCAATGCCAACGAAACCATTATATGCATGAAGAGAAACTGTAAGTCAAGAGGCATTATGCTGCCCTTATACAGATCCTTGGTCATTGGCATAATCAGAGGTCAAGTTTAACAGAGATTAAGTGTTAACGGTAGGCCAGGAGTCTGGGCACCACCGAGCTGCCCAGCAGCTGTAGGGTTTTAGATGCTCTGGGTGCATTTCAAGGGTCAGTCAAAAGGTTATTTTACTGTTAAACTGTTGTGGTATGAGCTGCAGAGGGGTGCTTAGGAAAGAGAAAAAAAAAGAATAATTTCAGCACTGCCAGTGGTACAAATTGTGGTTTGTGCTGGGGGGGAGGGGGGCAGGGGGGATAGAAAATAAAAAGATTAACAGACAAATGATACATACTGCCAGTAGTTACACAGTGGCTTATATACACTGGCAGTGGTTACAGCGTGTCTATGTACAGTAGGCACAAATGTTCACTCACTTATGCAATGGTAAAGCTGTACAGACAACAGCACCTTGTTTTTGTACCTCCTTAGCTTATCCCACACTGATGGGAGGCAGCCTACATTGGGCAGTGAAGGGCTGCTTAATTAAGATGTCCATCTCCACACAATCTGGAACTTTTGCCAGCTTCGCTGACTCTCTCCCAGCGACCCCCATGGGCATCTAACTGGCAGCAAGATGGCAACAGCAGGAATCAAACCCAGCTTGACAGAAACACTGAGACACGATGCAGACTTCAGCCGTCCGCAGTTGTAGCATGTGGTGTTGGATATGATCATGCGGTATGCAGTAGTGTAGTAACCCTCCAGGCTGGGCTTCTATTTGTGGCCAGTGGGTGTCTCAGTGATCAGAAGGACTTGTGTGTAAGTGCACACACACTGATGCCCAGCAAGTTTTTGTAAAAGCTGAACATACTCTTGCTGCTGTGTGCTACATGCATTGTACATCATGCATCAGGACCAACAAAAAAATCACCAATTGGCTGTAACACACATCAGAACAATTTATTTGTTTAATCTGTGTTCCAGAAAGAGTACAAAAAAATTGTCATTTAAGAGCAGAATAATAATTCCATTCCCTAACCAGTCTATGTTTTTACTATTCTGACTGATTTTTAAAAGATTGAGCTGCTTCTTTCTCAAATTTGTTAGCCCACAGCCATTTTGCTAAGTCCGGTTTAAAACAGGCTGTGCATGCCCTTTTTGACAGCAGTAGGCAGCAGTCAGCCAAACAGCAGTGTCAGTGGCTCAGCAGGTTGCTCACCCGCCTCTGAGGCTGGAAGATCAAAAAGGTTGTGGGTTCTGTCCCCACACCAGGCACTTGGGTTAAATCTCAATACTGACACTGTAGTGCAGCGTGAGGGGGGTACTGCACTCCTGAAGCGCCATCTTTCGGATGATATGTTAAACCGAGGTCCCATCTGCCTGTTCTGATGGTAGTTCAGGTGGATATTAAAGATCCCATGGCACTTCTCGAAAAGAGAATTTCCCCGGTGTCCTGGCCAAATTTCCCCCATTCACTAAAAATACCCTTAACAGCTTAATCTGGTTCAAAGTCAGTTGGCATCCATCTGTAGTCCCCCTCCCCTGGGACGAGGCTGAAAATAGGCAGAATTGTCCAGTCCTCCATTAGCGGTCAACAAAAACTAAGTTAAATAAATAAAATGAAAAATTATACATACCCTGCTAATGCAAAGGATCACGGGAAGCATAAGCAAACTACTTGTGAAGGAACTAAGGCTGGCTCATCTTTATGCAGGACTGAGAATGTGCCAAAAGGCCCCAAATAGTACTCAAAGGCTGAATACAACAGACACAGTTACACGTTTCATCCTTGTTAGGACTCATCAGTGTGCCCCATCTGTATCTTAGCCTGGGAGGGGGACCAGTTATATAATCTCATTGGTTTGGGTCATGGTGAGCCCGGCATAGGAAAGCAATTTAAAGATGAGAACCTCAGTGCAAATCCATTGAGGCAAGGTTACCTTGGAACGACACTGGAAAAAGCAAAATTCAGAGAAATACATGACACATACCCTACTAATACAAACCATCATGGGAAATATATGCAGAGTACCACGAGGCTGGCTCAGATTTACAGAATGTAGGACTGAATGGTGCCAAAAGGTAGCAAGCCCAGGTTGTCAGTGCTCTTGGCAACCAGTGTGGAATGTTGTGAATGGCAGCAAGTCTTAGCCCAGGTAGGGTGGCATTGCAGCCTATTGCCGCAGTGACCCGTCTGGTGCGGCTGTGCGGCCCTGTCTTCCACATGGGATATGCTGCATGCATGCAAGACCAATACAAGGCCACGAGTGATGCCAATGGATGAAGGGGTGATGGGCAAGCATTAAGAGAAACAGGATCCACCGAGGGTCCCGACGGAGAGGTTGTGAGGGCCATTGAACGTGCCCTCCCCCACCCCCCGAGAGAAATTTGCCAGGTAATTCTCCGAAAGAGCCAGCGCCAGTCCGTGGTGTTTCAGGCCCGCAAACTGCTCTTTTGCCTTGAACCCATTGCTGTGAGACTACCGCACATTGAAACTGCCATTAAATCTGAATTCGGGCTTGGTGCCTTTTTTCTTGAACTCTTCGTTAGACCTGTGCACTATTAATATATATATTATATATATATTCAATTAATAATAATAATAATATATATATTACTGGAAAACATAAACTGAACTTACAAACTTAAATGGGCAGACTGGGTGGGCCATAGGCCCTTATCTGCCGACACTGTCTATGTATGTATGTATCTATGTATTTCACTCAAAAATACCACCAACCTAATGCATTTATATTGAGCAGAACAGAGGGTACCTTAAGAGTTTTTTGCCATGAAGTAGCTTTCTCTCAAGTTACAGTGTTACTTTAAAGATGTCTTTGGCTCTCACTGTCCCTCACTGCTTCCACAGCATTAAAATAGGCATGGTTAATTAAAGGCATCTCTTACGCAGACCGAACACTAGTTAATGGTATTTAAAAAAAAACAAAAAAAAAACTTAAAGTCATTCCACTTGTTATATGCAGTCTGAAGTTTATGTTTAACTTTATTTAGAGCAACTTTAACTGTGCTGTAGCTGGTTGCAATCAACACCGCATATTAGAACGGTTAATGCTGAGTGATGGAAGCTGTTTTCTCTGACCCCTCTCCCTACCAGCACAGCCCCCCTTCTTCAACTCACTAATCTATCTCCTCCCCCCAATACAAATCTGTATTTAAACCTTACCTGCCTTTCTATTCTCCACAGAGACACAGGATCCACTGAGGGTCCCGACGGAGAAGTTGTGAGGGCCATTGAACTTGCCCTCCCAACCCCCCAAGAGAAATTTGCCAGGTAATTCTCCGAAAGAGCCAGCACCAGTCCGTGGTGTTTCAGGACTGCAAACTGCTTTTTTGCCTTGAACTCGTAGCTGTGAGACTACCGCGCACTGAAACCGCCATCAAATCAGAATTTTGGGACCCCGCCAATGCATTGCGTCGGCTCCCCACCTCCCCCACCAGCACCCGTGCTCAGCTTGTCCTCATATAGGCGGCGGCTGAACAGCTGAACTAATCAGCCCACTTTTCCATCTGCAGCCTATACTCTGTCTCCACTAGAGGCTGCTCAACTCTATTTAGTTCTTTTCTCTCTCCTACTACTGGCGATCACTCACACTATCAACTCCCCCCGCAACACCATACTCCTTTTTATCTTTTCTCTCTCTTCTGCACTGTCCCTGTGCTCACTCCCACTTCCTCTATTTCCCCCACCAGTCAAAATTCTGGAGCCACGGACTACCCTAGGGCCAACTGGATTCTACCCCCCACCGTCCACACTGCCTGGCATCCAGAGACTCCAGCAAAGCTCACCAAGGAGTATCCCACCTGCTCTGCGTCCCCCCTCCTCCCAGGCGAAGGGGCCTTCCCCCCAACCACCTATACCACATACTATGACCACTGCCATATGCGACAACCCTCCTTAGGATGTCACTTCATAGTGCACGTACCCACTAAAAATATGAATCCTCCTTCTCACCCTCTCCTCCTGTCAGCCCCTGTGCTCTGTCCCTCCCTGCCCAGTGCTCCCGGGACCCCTGCACGCATAGCTCATCGAATCAAAAAATCGGCCTGGAATGCTGTGCTCAGATCCCTACTCCTACTACTGCTCCTAATATCCGGTAATATCCACCCCAATCCTGGCCCGATTGTAACGCCAATGCCAAACCATGCCCCTGTCAGCGGACTTCGCATTGCCAGCCTCAATATCTGTAGCCTGCTAAAAAAATGGGACTCATATCAGGCATGGGTCCACCAGCATCAGCCTGACATCATTGCCTTGAATGAAACCTGGCTCTCCCTGACCCTGGACTCGGCGGTTGCCCTGCCGGGTTCAACCTCTTCCGAGCCGATCATCAAGGAAAACGTGGGGGGTTGTGCCATCTACATAAAGGACTCAATACAATGCCAGCTACTCCCCTTCCCCTCGCTGATATCTGGACCACAGGCCATTACACTTAAACTCACACTGGGTCACTCTCAAACCCCCCTTCTTATCACGGCAGCCTACATTCCCCCTAGGGACCAGAAATTAGCCTTCCACTCGATCCCGTCCTATCTTACCACCCTCCCACAACTAAATGAAAAAATTATCCTTGGGGATTTCGACACCAACTGGCTGTCAAAATCAGCCTCCCCACTTATCAACGCAGCTATAGCCCAAGACCTCACTCAAGTAGTCCCCTCTCCCACTCGTCTGGACCCCCGCACTGGAGCCTCCTCCCTACTGGACCTAGTCTTCACCAACCGCCCCCAGAAAATCACTAGCAACACGGTTTTACCAAATGTGCTTAGCAATCATTCCCCTGTTCTCTGCACGTGGTCCTGCAAAATGCCCAAGATCCCCCCCCACCCAAGGGTAATCTTCCATCGCGAGCTTGGCCCAGCAAAACTTGCCCTACTAAAATCGCTTCTCAGGACACTGGACTGGTCCTTCTTAACTAATACCCTAGACCCTGACCTGGCCCTCGACCTCTTTATTCGCACCTTTAACACCATCTGTGACCAATTTGCCCTGCTTACCAAAAGGATGGTCAAAGGCAACCCTGTCCCCTGGATCTCTGACCATTTCCTTGCCCTGATGCGTACTCGCAACTCCCTTTGGCACCTCTCAAATGAGACCAGCCGTCCAGCTAATAGGCAGAGGTATAGAGGGGCCTGGAACAAATGTACATGGGCTATATGCAAAGCCAAGGCCGAGCACTATAAATCTACCCTTACCATTACCTGGGGCTCAGGGCACAAATTCTGGAACAATATCAAGGAAATTAGCGGAAAAAACCTTACCACCTACACCAACCTAATAGCTGTTGATGGGCAGCTAACCTCCAACCCCTCCAGAATAGCTTTGGCCTTCAACCAAGCTTTCACTAACCTCAGCCATGTCCTCTCTCCCAACTTCTTCGACCCACCCACTGACTAATGTCCCCCCCAGCCTACCCTCCCTTTCATTTACGGTGCATCACCCTCAAGGCTGCGGAGCCTTATCTAAAAAATGCTCTAAGGCACACTCACTATAGCGGTGACTCCTTGGATCTGAGACTTCTCCAGCTCACCCTCCATGACGTACTCTACTCCCTCACCCACATTCTCAACCTCTCTCTCTGCCAAAGCAAATTCCCTTCCCCTTGGAAATCTGCCTCCATAACCCCCATATTTAAGAGTGGGGACAGTACTGCCACCAATAATTACTGGTCCATCTCTATACTCCTCCCCCCTGTCTAAAGCTCTCGAGCGCATTGTCTATGATCAACTCATTGACCACCTCAACAAACATGATCTTCTCTGTAAACAGCAACATGGCTTCTGCAAAGGGCACAGTACGACAACAGCCTCCTGGAATTCACTACACACATCCACTCTGCCCTCGACAAAGGCCACGCCACTGGCACTGTATTTGTTGACCTTACTAAGGCATTTGACACCGTGAATCACTCCCTCTTGCTAGTCACTCTTTCCAACATCGGCTTCTCTCAGCATGCCCTACACTAGGTTCACAGACTACTTATCGGGTAGGTGCCAACAGGTCAAAATCGGCACTACCCTATCCAATAAGCTCACAGTTCTCTCAGGAGTCCCCAAGGGGTCCATCCTTGGTCCACTTCTATTCAGTCTTTACCTTAACTCTCTCCCTAGCACCTGCTCAGGCAACCTACTGCTATATGCGGATGATGCTGTCCTTTATGCTTCCAGCCCTGAACCTCTGCAACTCCACCAAACCCTCCAGTCCTCCTTTAGCGAAGTCGGACAGTGGTTCTGTGCACAGTGCCTCATACTGAACTACAGGAAGACCAAGTTCATGATTTTCACCCACCCCCGAAAACTCTAGGAAAAAACTTTGCCCCCAGGTCCTTACTGCTGACCTAATCCCACTCGAGCAAGTGGAATCCTTCAGATATTTAGGAATCACCCTTGACTCTGCTCTCAATTTCCACCAACACATACACTACCTGTCCACTGCCCCAATGTCCGCCTTGGCCTGCTCTACAGGTTTAAACATTGCCTTTCCGAAGACTCCCTCAGACTTGCAGTCTCGTCCTCTATCCTCTCCCTCCTCGACTACGGCATACTCATATATAGCGCTGCCACCACTTTGGCCCTCAATAGGCTCCATCTCTCCCTCAGCAAAACCTGCCGCCTTGTACTGGGCTGCGACTGTCGCACTCCTACCTGCTCACTTTATAACTCCACTAACTGGCTTAGCTTAGACAATAGGATCCAGTTCCACACCTGTCTTATGGCCAAAAAAATCACCCTAGACCACATCCACTGCTCTACCCTGATCAATTTCCCTGGTCACCCAGTTAAAGAAGTCTATTAGATTCGTTTGACATGACCTCCCCCTGTGAATCCATGCCATCTGTGGTCTTATAACCCATTAGATTCAAGATATTCTGTCATCCTTCCCTTTAGTAGTGTTTTCATCAATTTCTCTGACATAGAAATGAGACTGGCTGGCCTGTAATTGCCAGCCTCCTGCCGGCTGCTGATCTTGTGGAGAGGGGTCAACATCAGCTCTTCTCCAGTCCTCTGCAAGTACTCCTGTTTTCAGCAAGTTATTGAACAAGGGTGTCCGCAGGACAACCAGAATCTCCCCAAGTTCTGTAAGTACCTTAGGGTGACTCCCATCTGATCCCGCAGCATTATCCACTTTTAGGTTCTCAAGCTCTTTGGGCACACTTTCCTCTGAAAATTGACCCAGTCAGTTGTAACTTTGTATTTCTGAAGTATTTTTCTTCTTCCATTTCCTCATTAGAAAGTCTTCTATGAGCTAATATTGTGCTGGATGTGTGGAACAGTTCTTAGTCTGGCAGCTAACATATCTGTCTGTATCAACCCCATTACATTATCAGCATTGTGATCTAATTGACAGTGCCATCACAGGTGACTGACCTGGCAGTCACGGAGTGGTTGTTCCTAAGTAGCAGTAATGTCACAGTCAGTGAATTCATGATGCTGATGATGTAGTGGGGAGAACAGAGCTAGATCGTACTTTGAGAGTACCTCTTGCAGCAGGCCACACCTATAGGACTTAGCTGCCCAGCGCTAGGGCCACACAGAAACTTTTCTGTCTATCAGTCTACCAGGGGGCTGACCACCCCGACATCACACTCTTCCGTTGGCCTATCCTATAAGAGTGGGTGGCCCCCATATCCACCCCAGTTCTTTTCCCGCCAGCAACCACTGAGCATTGGACCTGTCGGTACTCCTCAGCTTCAGTCGACTGCCTTTTTCTTTTTCTGTTCTTTTTTTCTTTTCTTTTCAGGTTCGCGGCTGCATTTTCAGAACCTGCCATGATTTTCTACTCCCTCCGTGGGACTACGGAGGACCTATCTAACCTTCAAATGCACAACGTCAGGCCTAGTAATGTCCTTGATCCTCAACCTTTCCTACAGAAGTTCCTTGCATTGGATCTTGAAGAACTGTCCTGCAGAGATATATTGGGGGGAATAGAGCTAGCTATGTCAGATGTTCCACACATCACACCTACTAACATCAGTTAAATAATCTTCTAATTAAACAAAGGGAGAAGAAAAAGTACCTCGAGATATAAAAGGCAATGGTTGGCTGCTTTTAAAATGTAATATTAGTTTTAGGTTGTACAATTAGTTCTTTAATACTCTGCTTGACTATAATATAACCCCTCCTCCTGTCCTCCCCTCCTCTCCCCTCTCCCCTCTCTGTCCCTCCTGAACAGAGTATATCCTAGTATATACATTTCCCATATATGCTGCTTGTTACACCACGACTCTGTTATAGCCACTAAATCTAATTCAGCCTCCACCACGGTAACTTCATGGTCTGCTATTTTATTACCAAGGCTCCTTCCATAAGTGCACATCACTTTCCAAATCTTTTTTTCCTCTGTCTTATCCCCTGCATTGCTCTTACATTCCTGCCTGCTTTGTTCCCTGACCTATGCCTTAACTCAGCCTTTCCCCTGGTACTTTCTCCATCTCTGGATCCCATTAATCCTATTAATAGACTGGGTCCAGAGTAGGAAAATAAAGCAGATCCGTGAGGATGAAAGAAAACACTGATTATAGGAGGCAGGAGGAGCTCCAGCTGATCAATCTAGAAAGGAGGTGAAAAGGAAGGATCCAACTTGATGAATAAAATTATGCAAGATACTAGAAGAAGAAGAAGAAGAAGAAGAATCCTCTATCTTGATTTCAGTAAGGCCTTTGACTCTGTGCCCCACAAAAGGTTGACCAGGAAGTTGGTGGATCTTGGAGTTGGGGAGAAGATGGCCAGATGGATGGAAAACTGGCTGAGGGACAGAACCTAGAGGGTGGTGGTGGGGTGAGAGTTATCTGGCACCAGAGATGTAACCAGTGGGGCCCCACAGGGCTCCATTCTGGGCCGGTGTTGTTCAGTGTCTTCATCAATGACATTGGGGATGGCATTAAAGGCAAAATGTGCCTATTCGCAGATGACACCAAGCTCTGTGGGAGAGTGGACACAGCTGAAGGGATACGGGACCTACAGGAAGATCTGGAAAAGCTGGGGAGGTGGTCCAGGATCTGGCAGCTTGGCTTTAATGCCAAAAAATGCATGCATATTGGAGCCAAGAATCCCAGGACAGAGTATTACCTGGGTGGAGTCCAAGTAGCGGCATCAGAGGGGGAGAAGGACCTGGGAGTGATGATCACTAGTGACCTGAAGCACTCCATGCAGTGCAAGAAAGCAGCAGCAAAGGCAGACACGATGCTGGGATGCATAGCTGGGGGGATCAGTAGTGGGAGAGAGGAGGTTATACTGCCCTTGTACAGGTCACTGGTAAGGCTGCATCTAGAGTATGGAGTTCAGTACTGGTGCCCACACCTCAAAAAGGACATTAACCTGCTAGAGAAGGTACAGAGGAGGGCTACAAAGATGATAGCTGGTCAGCAGGGCAAGGCATACGAGAAGAGGTTGAGGGCACTGAACATGTACTTCCTGGAAGACAGGAGAGAGAGAGGGGACATGATTAGGACATTCCAGTACTTGAAAGGGATAAATACTGTTGATAAGGAAAGTCTCTTTAAGCTGAGTGGCAACCATATAATGAGGGGGCACAGTCTTAAGCTGGAGGTGGGAGGTTTAGGAGGGATGTCAGAAAGCACTTCTTCACAGAAAGGGTGGTGGACACTTGGAATGTGCTGCCGGAAGAGGTCATCTCATTAAAGACAGTGAGCAGCTTTAAGAGAGGCTTGGATAGGCATAGGGGGAAGATAAGAATTATGGGTAGGGAGGATGGGAGTAGTGGGGAGGGAGGGCAGGGACATTAGGGTCAAGCTGTGGACCCTGCAATCACGAGCAGACTTGATAGACCTAATGGCCTTCTTCTGCTGGCTTGTTCGTATGTAATCAGCATTTATATATCGCTTTTCATACATGGTGTATCCCAAAGCACTTTACAAGCAATGCTAGACTGGTAGTGAAGTGACTGAATGTGTAGTGGTGGCCATATAGAAACATAGAAGTTGACGGCAGATAAGGACCGCAAGGCCCATGCAGTCTGCCCATTTCTTTTTCTACCTTATGAATGTGCCATCGGCCTTTGCTCGGTCGATGGCCTATCTATTCATACTCATCTGTATTGCACCCTATGCCTATCCCATGCCTGTTTGACGCCTTGCACTGTATTCATATCCACCACTTCCTGAGGTAGGCTGTTCCATGCATCCACCACCCTTTCTGTGAAAAAGAACTTCCTCACATTACCCCTCAGGACTTCACCGCCCGAGCGGCGCCCCACTCCTCTAGGCTGAGCTTCACATCCACCACCCAACGAAACACCAGCTTCTATGGCCGACCTCCTGGTCCCCCAGCATGGACTCAAGCTCAGGACTTCACTGCCTGAGCGGTGCCCCATTCCTCTAGGTGGAGCTTCACGGCCGCCGCATTGGCCGCTGCCCGACGAAACACCAGCTTTTACGGCCGACCTCCTGGTCCCTCAGCATGGACTCAAGCTCAGGTACTATGCGCTTATCCTGCTCCTAGTCTAGTACCGGCTGATTGGTGTAGCGCCCCTGCTGATAGGAGCTGATTGGTCCACCAGCCGAGAACTGTCTGCTGATTGGAGCGCCTTTTTCTCTGGTTCCAAGCTACAGATTTCAGCTTTCAGGGTGGCGGTTTCCCGGGTTCTGAAGTTGAATTTTCTCCCGCCCCCAGGCCTCCTTTAAATACACTTTAGCCCCCCTTGGCACTCCACTCTCCTCATTGGCCCTTTCTGTTTTGCTTCTATACACTATCTCCATTGGCCCTTTCACTCTGTTCTCCTCATTGGCCCTTTCTGTTTTGCTTCTATACACTATTCCCATTGGCCCTATCATATCTGCTTCTATAAACAATCAATCCCCTAGGTAACCCTAGGATCTTACTGTACTGTTATTTCTGTTTCTGCAGTATCAGATCCTCTCTACATTACTCTATTACTACTCTCCACCCCCCACGCTAACCACTCCTTGCAACTGAGTATTCACTGAGCTGTCAGGGTAAATTAACTCTGGTATTGTTTGCATCCATCCTACCTGTACCAGCTTGTTTGTATCTATGTCTTAATTTTACTGTTATACTTATGTGTTGTACTGCTATACTGTGTATTTTGGTTTGTCTTACTGTGACAAGGTACCTTTGTAAATGATCCTATGGCTCAAAGGTTTTCCAAAATGCTGTTTAAATAAAATAAATAAAAAAATAAATCACCCTCCCAGTTTCCTCACTCTGACTTCTGAACCTCTCTCACAATCTTTCTGTTTGTCCTATCCCTGATCACATTTGTCATGCCATCTTATCCCATTACTACTCAGTCCCTGACTAGGCTAACCTGCTGATGATCACTTAGTCTTGCCTGGGCTACTATTTTGAGTACCCTGTCCCTCTGACCACCAACCTTTGGAGACCCAGGACTACTATAAACTACAGTCCACAGTAATTTCACCAGGCTGCCTCCAAGTATATTTTTGACCTCTTTCAGCCTTTAAGGAAACCAAAAATGTACCAGCATATGATACTATTCCTTCTAGCATCATCACTGCCACTGATCCACCTATCCATGCTCACTGTACATCAAACTGTTTTTATGGTCCCTAAATTCCTGCCTAATGACTTATCTTTTTCTCGAATCTTCTACTGCTCCATCCCCCACATTGTGACCTCTCCCCAGCGCTACTTAACAAAGTCTGGCTCCACCTAGTTACTTTTGCCTCAAAAAATGTGTACACAGAGTCTATATTCTTTCATGCACCGGAAGCTCTGGTTCCTCCTCCTACTCGCTATCCTGCTCTCTGGTGATGTTCAGATAAATCCTGGACCAACACAAGCCACACCTGACTCGATTAGCAGTGCTAAAGGTCTGATTGTAGTACACCATATTAGGAGTCTCACACACAATCTTACTGAGCTTGAATCCTGGACCTCCCTATACAAGCCTGACATCATATGCCTGACTGAAACCTGGCTAAGTCCATCCACACCTGACTCTCTGTGCTCCCTTCCATCCTATAACCTACTGAGACTCGATGGACCTACCCCTGAGAGAGGGGGTGGTACTGCTGTCTACTTTATAGACCATCTACATCTCACTGCCATCAAATCATCTAATCTAGCCCACTGTGAGGTACTTCATACTCTTCTTACACTGGGCACCAAGAAACTACATATTGCTTGTGCCTATAACCCCCTGTCAAACAGTCAAAAGGGTCTGGATGAGTTGCTGGATCAAATCTCATACCTTGCTGGGAAACATGAGGTCCTTATACTAGGTGACCTTATCCTAAATTGGCTGGGGAACACAATCAGCATTGTTGTACAGGCTGCAAAGTTTCAAATTGCACCAACTTATATGTGATCCCACCAGAACAACTCCAAACACAAATAGAAGCACGCTACTGGACTGGATTATGACCAACCACCCGAAAACATTATTGCCACTGGCGTACTACCTGATGCCATCACCGACCACTCCCCCATCTATTGTATCTGGGGTAAAAGCAAGCCCACTCCATTGAAACCTCGCCTCATCACTTTCCGTAACTATGCAAACTTCAACACACAGCTTTTTCTATATGACATTACTGCAACTGATTGGTCCTCCCTACTGTTATCAAATGATGTTCAGACTTCCCTTCCTCTTTTCATGACACACTTCCTCATGGTACAGAATAGCGCTGAAAACTAGTTATTCATCGGGTGAAAAACAGGCAAACCTGCTGGCTAACGGCTGACCTTCTCTTTAAGTTAAAGCATAGAGATAAAAGTTGGCTCCAATACAAGAACTCAGGGCTATCCTCTGAACAAATACCTGCAGGGCCATGCGCAACTCCTGCAAAAAGGATATCAAAAAGGCCAAAAGTTCCTACTGCAAGGATCTATCAACAAACTCCTATGGTGACTCAAAAAAATTCTGGTCCCATATTAAATTCTTACTTGGCTTGAATCCAGCATCCACCCCATGACATGTCACTAAATGGTGTACACTGCAACGATCCCCATACCATCGCCAATTTCTTCAATGATAAATTCACTGACCTATCCAGTTACACCTCCTCTTTCCCTGTCCAGTCGAACATCTCCATCTTGTTTAATGACAGTGGTCCTCGGTTCTTTTTTAAGGCAGTCTCTAGGCATGAGGTGTTCAGATTACGAAATAAAATCTCAGATTACACTCCAGTAGGCTCAGACAACGTAGAGCCCAAGCTCCTAAAACTATTTGCACCCTACATTGCTGCTTCCCTAGCCAAAATTTTCACATTATCCCTGTCCCAGAACTATATACCCAATATTTGGAAAGTGGCTAGCATTACCCCTGTTTTCAAAAAGGGAGATCACAAAGATCCCTCTAATTACAGGCTCATAGCCATCCTATCAGTTCTCAATAAAATTGTGGAGAAACTGGTGTCCGCTCAAACAATTGACTTTCTCCAGAAATATGACCATCTTACCCCGGCCCAGCATGGTTTTCACAAAGGCTATAGCACCACTACCGCCCTTCTCAAATTTACATCAGATACCCTTGTGGATGTGGACTCTGGCCTTCTCACTGGGCCATTTTCATTGATGACCAAGGCATTTGACCTTGTCGACCACCCCATCCTCTTAGCCTCGCTTAGAACACTAGGTTTCTCTGATAACATTGTGAGGTGGTTCGGCTGCTACCTTTCTGATAGGACTCAAACTGTGAACTATAACTCCACCCTCTTCGACAAGGCCACCATTGATATTGGGGTACCGCAAGGATCCATCCTTGGGCCTCTGTTTTCCTCTATCTTCATCAATAACATCACCACAAACCTCCTTAGGACTGATTCCTTATTATACACTGATGACAATGTTCTATACTCCAGTGGTAATAGCATTGAAGTAATCAATCAAAATCTCTCTTTTGACTTTCAGCTAATCCAAAAATAGCTAACTAGTCACAAACTGGTCCTTAATGAGTCCAAAACCCAGGCTATGCTATTTGGTTCTAATGCCAAACTTAAACACTCCCAACCTAAATTTAAAGTCTCCTTCTCCAATGGCTTTACCCTTGGGGTGGTGAACTCATTTAAATATATGGGCGTCACATTAGACCCATCACTAAACTTCGATCCACACATCCAACAGACCTGCAAGTTGGTCAGTGCCAAACTTGGGATAGCCCACCAGACCAGATATATGCTCACCCCCTCAGCAAGGCTAGCCATTGCCCGGGGCATACTCCTACCTTCGTTAACCTATGGTGTTGCCACCTATACCTCTGTGTCCAAATTCAGTCTTCGAAAATGTGACATCAAATACAACAATATCTGTCACTATGCATCCTCCTCGCATCGACTAAAACACCACTGTCTCCTATATTCAGATCTGTGATGGCTTCCTCCTTCGGAGATGAAGCTTTATGCTTATGGCTCCGTCATTGACAATATTGTCCGATCGCAAATACCCAAACCCCTGGCCGGTCTCTTCCTTAATTTGACATCCCACTATAGCTTAAGGTCTGCTGACCAAGTGCCTGTCTTCATCCCCAGACATCACTCCTCCAAAGGCGCCACAGTTTTTGCCTGCCATGCCCCCCTATATTGGAACTCCCTTCCACTAGCTTTACGCCAATCACCATCCCATGCCTCTTTTAAGAAAGGTTTATACAACCATCTTGCCACTTCCTACAAATGTGCCTGCTTTGAACTCCCCTAGCCCATACCTCCTTCCTTCCTCTCCTGCCACTACTGTTGTGCTCTTAAAATGTATAGCACTTTCCCCTAGTCTCCCCTTTCACCCGCCCATTCCTAACCTCTACTCTGGCCTTAGATTTCCATCACCCTGTTCCCTCCCTTACTACCATAGTAAATCTTACAAGAATATTATGGTCCTATTGTATCACACTGTTTGTCACTAATAGTACAATGTGTAATTAGCCTTAGCTATCAAAATGTCTTGTAAACACTGTTCTAGTATATTTTTTACACTATTACTTCACCTACTGTCTTCTTGCTCTGTTATAGTATTGTTTACTATGTCTAAACTTGCTCTGTATTTTACTATCAGTTATGTCAAAATTTTGTATTGCAATGTGTGACTTTTTGTTTGTACTGTACCCTCCCGGGTCATGCCTGAAAGTAGTCATTGCTATGGCTAGTGCACTTACCTAGTAAACAAAAACTAAATAAAATAAAATAAATAAATAATCGGCCTCCCTCTAATCTCATGCAGTATCCTCTTGCCCTGCTATTTTTCTTATATTGAAACATGTTAGACTCTTTCACCTTGTTAATGCCCTTAAGGTGTTTGAATGTTCGATCATATCACCTCTCACCCTCCTTTGCTCTAGGGTATACATACTAAGCTCTGTTAATCTGTCCTCATATGTCTTCTGATGCAGTCCCTACACTATTTTGGTTGCCCTTCTCTGGACTGCCTCAATTTGGTTAATGTCCTTGTGAAGGTGTGGCCTCCAGTACTGCACGTAGTACTCCAGATGGGGCCTAACCAGTGTCTTATAAAGAGGGATTATTAACTCCCTCTTCCGACTTGTGATACCCCTACTAATACACCCTAACATACCCCTAGCCTTACCTACTGCTTTAGTGGTCTGCTTGGATGATTTCAGATCATCGGTGATGATGATGCCCAAGTCTCTTTCTTCCCTTGTGACTGCCAGCAACTCCCCTCTCAGCCTAAAGGTGGCTTCAGGGTTTCTCTTCCCTACTTATGTGCATGATCTTGCACTTCTTTGCACTAAACCCCAGTTGCCACTCTTACGACCATTTTGCTAGTTTATCCAGATCTCTTCTCATTCTGCCCACCCCATCTGGATCATCTACTCTGTTGCAGATCTTGGTGTCATCTGCAAACAGACAAACATTACCCTCCAGTCCAGCTGCAATGTCACTGATGAAGATATTGAAGAGGACTGGCTCCAATACTGATCCCTGAGGTACCCCACTTGTGACTTGCATCTCTTCTAACTGTATACCGTTTACCACCACTCTCTGTTTTCTGCCCGCCAACCAGTTTGCCACCCAGTTGACCAACTTCTGACCCACCCGAGCCTACCCAGCTTATTAATCAATCTTCTATGTGGAACAGTATCAGCTTTGCTGAAGTCAAGGTAGGCGACATCAACTGCTCCCCCTTGGTCCACCACTCTGGTTACCCAGTCAAAGAACTCTATGAGATTAGTTTGACAGGGCCTTCCTTTTGTAAACCTATGCTGTCTTGGATCCTGTGCTCCTATGGATTCCAGGTGTTACACTATCCTTTCCTTAAGGAGTGCCTCCATAATCTTGCCCACTACTGAGGTAAGACTGACTGGTCTGTAGTTCCCTGCCTCCTCCCAGCTACTACTCTTGTGGAGCGGGATCACATGAGCCCTTTTCCAGTTTTCTGGGACGTCTCCTGTGCTCAGAGACTCACTAAACATTTCTGATAATGGCTCTGCTAGTTCCACCCTTAGTTCCTTTAGTACCCTGGGATGTATGCCATCAAGTCCCATTGCCTTGTCCACCCTGAGCTTATCGAGCTCTTGTAGGACTCTTTCTTTTGTGAAGGGACTGGTGCTCACCTCCCTACCCCCCGTGTCCATGGTGCTGAGCTGTGGGCCCTGCCCTACCTTCTCTTCAGTAAATACTGAGCAGAAGTATCTATTTAGGATAGATGCTTTTACACGGTCCTCCTCCTCACATGCCCCCTTATCTTCTTTGATTGCACATCAGCACCCACACACAGCCCGGACGATTGCATAAACTGGTTTATGGGAAGGGGAATGTTGGCCAGGACACCGGGAATGTCCCCTACTCTTTGCAAAGAGTGCCCTGGGTTCTTTTACTTTCACCTGGACACCCACCAGGACAGCACCAGGATGGGTAGAAGGGACCTCAGTTTAACATCTCATCCAAAGGACAGCACCCCCCAGCAGTACAGCACCCCCCAGTACTGCACTCAGACGCCAATGTTTTAGATACAAGTCCAATCCCGGTGTAGGACAAGAACCCATGACCTTCTGGTCCAGAGGCAGGTGTGCTACCAACTGAGCCATGCTGACAGCTAATTTATTTTTTATCAAGCTTTTCCCCTATAAATGTTTTTCTTCCTTGCACTGCAGGCGAACGGCTATTAGTCATTTCTCCGCTCCCTCTGATCATTGCTCTCCTTCACCAGCCACCAGAGAGTCATCCACAGATTGCTCCCCTTGGTAGGACCAGGAGGAGGAGGAGTTCCACCCTCCCCGGTACACATATCCAGATAGTCAACAGCCAGAAGATGGTACAGGCCAGAGGTGAGCGGGCTGAAGGAGAGTGAGCCCAGCTTCATTAAGCCTGCCTTGGCTGCTTTTCTATTTTTCTCCCAATTCCCTAGCCACAGCAGCATGTAAGCATGTGCTTGTGGAGGCACGCATGCACTACAGATCTGCAGCCCCTCCCACTGTGTTGCTTGCAACCTTCACTACCACTGGGCCTCCGCTTGGTGGCAATCAAATGTTATGATGGCGTGCCACTCCTCCTTGGGAGAGGAGCGCAGTCCCTGAGATGCTCAATCCACTCCCCCTGGCTGACCCCCAGCGGCCCGAGTCCATTACCGAACCCAGCTTGCAGGCATGGCAGCAAGTGAGGCACAAGTGTCTGAGCCCTTCACGCTACTGGACCAGCTTTTTATCAAGCTTTTTATCCCACAATACCTGTCTGCCCAGGCTTCAGGTCTAGCTTAGTGTTGCACCTGACATTATGGAGCAAGGCCAGAGTGCCAGTGACCTTCATTTAGGTGGTACTGCTTTTCTCCCTGTTGCTTCTGTTTTTTTATTGTTTCCTTCTTGTGGTGTGACACAGCATGTCTGGGCCTGCAAGACGCTAGTTTTTTTTTTTTTTCCTGTATAGATTGTTAGCCCCATTTTCCCCGTGTTTTTATCCGGCCCTTGTCCCAGCCACATGCGTGCATGTGGAGGCACGTGCTTGCTGCGGTACTGGAACGCCCTCCCACTACTTTGCCATCCACCCGCCTACACTTGCCCTCAAACCTCCATCCGGGGGCAGTGGAACTATGGTGGGTGACAGGATGCCTCCATGGGAAAGGAGAGCTGTCTTTTGATTGCTCAGTTCTGCCCCCCCCCCGCCAGCTGTCTGATGACCCGAGCTCATTCCCGAACCTGGGTCGCCGGCGTGACATGAGGTAAGGTGTCCAGTGCATCAGCCCTTTGCACCACCAGGCCGGCTGCAAGACACTAGTTCAAAGGAGAGCATAAATATAATACTCAAAGAAAAAGAGATAATCACTAGGAGGGCACCCAAAACAAATCAAGGGGGGAAAGTCTGTAGGAGAATTCAGGAAACGCTTATGTACACAAATAGTGAATTCCTGGAACAGTCTGCCAGAGATAGTGGTTGTAATGAGGTCCCTAAACACATTCAAGTCAAGACTAGATGTGTATTTGAGGGAAACGAAGATGGGTTGAAAAGAACCTTTATAGATGGAGAAGGTGGAGGAGATGGGAAACTCCTTTATAGGGATTATAATAAATATAGTAGAACACTTTGTATCCATGAAGAATAAGGGATATATACATGGAAGTGTCCTATCTTGTTTGGATGGACAGGATCACCACACAACTGTAGGAAAACAAAAAGGCATTTAAGGTTTAGAGGGAAAAAAATACACTGTGGATAATTTATTTATTTATTTTATTTTCAATTTGTAAAAGTAAAAGTAAAATTTTATTTATATAAGGCGCCCTTCCATAGCTCAGGGCGGCTTTACAATACATCAAAATAAAATTCACCGGGTTATATTTAAAAACAGTAAAATAACAGCAGTCAATCAATAATTCCATGAGAATGCCTGGCTAAACAGGTATGTTTTTAAGGCTTTTTTAAATCCTTCCATGGTCAGGCTATCTCGTATCTGGTGAGGCAGAGAATTCCACAGGGTAGGTGCCATAAAGATCTCCCTCCGGATGTTTTCAGAGATACGCTGGGAATCTCCACTAATCCCTCATCAGAGGATCTGAGTGGATGGGAGGGGCAGTAAGAAAACAGGAGTTCCTTCAGGTAGTGGGGTCCCAACTTGTGTAGGGCCTTGTAGGTCAGCAATGTGACCTTGAAGGTGATCCACCATTGTATTGGCAGCCGGTGCAGTTCACGCAGTACAGGTGTTTTATGACTGGATCTAGGGGTTCCAGTCAACAACATGGCTGTCGCATTCTGCACTAGCTGCAGATGGCGGATCTCCACTCCTGGTAGCCCCAGGTAGAGGGCATTGCAGTAATCGAAATGACTGGTGACAAAGGCGTGGACCAAGGTAGGAAGATCTTCAGGCGGAATCAGGTGCTTCACCCTGGCTATGTTCCTTAGATGGAAAAAGAAGATTTGACTATAGTCGAAACCTCTGCTTTCAAGATTAGGCCTTCATCAAATACCAGGCCCAGGTTACGCACCTGACCTGAGGCCTTAAGCGGGGTCCCCCCCAGGTATAATCCTGATGGTTTCCCCATCCATGCCTTTGTCATCCTAAAACCAGGGTCCACCACCAATACCTCCGTTTTACTCGAGTTCAACCGAAGCCAGCTAGTACTCATCCAGTTCTGTATCTCCATTAGGCAGTTGTTAAACACCGTGATAGAATCAGGCTCCTGTTCAACCACAAAAGACATGTAGAGCTGTAAGTCATCGGCATAGCAATGAAAACTTAGCCCATACCGTTTTATAATGTCATCTAATGGGAGCATGTACACCGCAAATACCATGGGGGACAGCACCAAACCCTGTGGAACCCCACAGGTCAGCCAGTGAGGGGCCGAGGAATAAATCCCAGACACCACTCTCTGGGATCTGCCCTTGAGGAATGATCGAAACCAGCTGAGGACTGCTCCCCCCTCAGTCTGCAGAAAAAAACACAGGTGTTCGAGCATCACCCCATGATCCACGGTGTCAAATGCTGCTGAGAGATCAAGGAGTACCAAGATGGAATGGGTTCTCCGATATCTCGCCATCAGGAGATCATTTAGTACCCACACCAGGGCCATCTCGGTGCTATGCCGTTTCCTGAAGCCAGACAGGAGAGGGTCATAGCTACTGTGATTGGTCAAATGATCTTCCAGCTGCAGAGTGATCACCTTTTCAATAACTTTCCCTATAAAGGGCAAGTTTGAGACTGGTCTGTAGTTTGCTGGGCATTCTGGACTAAGGGAGGTTTTTCTGAAGGGACTACTGCCTCCTTTAAGGGATCTGGAAAATTCCCTCTCTACAATGAAATTGCCACTGTCCCAGCAAGGACTGGGCCGATATCCTCTACGCACCCCACTAGTAGGCGTGTAGGGCCTGGATCCAAACTACAGTATGTAGGCTGCAAAGTCTGGACAACCTCACTATATCTATGACTGCCAGCTGGCTAAAGATGAACCAGGTCAACTGGGCATTAGTACCACCCAATTGATTAGTGCAAGGTTCAGTGGGAAAGCACTAGCTGATCTCATCCCTTAGGTTCAATGGAAAGGCACTAGCTGATCTCATCCCTTAGGGTGGACACCTTATCAGCGAAGAATTGCACAAACTCCTCACACTGTACCTGTCAGGATGCGCAACTGGCCTGGAGACAGGCTGGATTGCACAGTCTGGAAGAGCTGGGCTGGCCTATTCTTCATGTAGCAATCTCCCTGGACAGGAACTTTGCCTTCTTATGGGAAATTACTGATTGGTAGACCTTATAATGGTCTAACAATCAAAGCTTATCCACCTACGGGCGAGTTTTCTGCCAGTGTCTTTCCAACCTTCACCACTGTCTCTTCAGCTCACGGATCTCCCCATTAAACCATGGGGCCCCTGGGCAAAGCGTAAGGGGCGAACATGAGTTGGAACAATGACATCCAAGGCCCCCATGACAGCCTTATTATAGGCCAACACCAGGGGCCCTGGGACCATGCTGTCCATTGGAAAACCCAAGAAGTCCAGTTCCGTCATTAGGCCTTCTGAGGTAACTCCTCTCAAAGGACGGAACTGCACTAACTCCTTTGGGGCAGACCTATTTTAGGGTCTGCGAAACTGAACCTCAGGGTGTGATGGTTAGACCAACCAGTCGGCTTCATCTCCACATCAGAGATCTTCATCCCCAGGTGGAACACCAAGTTCAATGTGTGCCCTCCTTCGTGAGTTGCAGAGGTAATAACCCGTGTTAGGCCCAATGAGTCCATCAATTGGAGGGGGTTTTGTCCAAATGGCGAGAGTTCATCATCAACAAAGGCATTGAAGTCCCCCAGAATTAACCACCTGGGGGATTCCAGTACCATCTCAGCGATGAAGTCCGCAACCTCCTTCAGGAACTCCCTCCCATCACCTGGTGGATGGTAGATGAGAAGGGTCCTGTAGCCTGCACCTGCACCCACAATACACTCAAAGGAATTGGTGCCTCTTAACTGGCACCTCCCTGAGAACCAGTTCCTGTCTGAAACAGACGGCACCCCTATGGTCCACTCTCGGACTGTGAATCACTGAGAACCCGTCGGAACCGCAGACTCCAAAATAGGGCCCTCACTTCCATCCAGCCAGGTCTCGGTGATGCAAGCCATGTCAACAGAAGCAACAAGATCTGCAACCATTGCAGTCTCATTCCTAATTGACCTGGCATTGCTTAACACCGCCCAAAAGGGATGGGAATCCAAGGATGGCCCTACTTCCTGTCTGACCCTGTCAGAGCCCTTGGGTATGGACACAAGGCAAGGATGACCTCGTTCCTGTGTCCATTTCACCCCAGGGCGTCTCCTGGTTCTCACTGTCTCTATCCATCCACTCCTTTCCCATCCCCCTTGAGAGTTCCAGGATCCTCGACTCCTACCGCGCCCTCCTTTAACCGGGTAGGGACACTGGACCAGTGGTCCTTTTTCAGGTCCGACCTGGAGTGTAACACATAAATAACTTAACACAATACAGAACAATCAGTAGTCATACAATACAAACTAACATATTACTTAATACAATCACAAACAGCATTTGTTAAGTATTGTTTCAGCTGTACCTTAAAAGACAACAAGACCTTGCATTTCGAATTCGAAAAGGAAAAGAATTCCACAATAGGGGAGCTGAAATTAAAAAGGCTCGGGACCCAAGTTTTTGTTTACATATAGGGACCTCTAATATAAGACCATTTGATGATCTAAGCATTGATGGAATATCCCTTGTTGAGACTAGATTGGCTTAAGGAAACGGATTCATAATAAATCAATTTTGCTATAATAGGGCCAAATTTAAAGGAAAACTAAAATAAAATGTAGTAAGGGCATCAGGCTGTCAAGTTTGAGACTGGCAAGGCAAGAGATGTTAAAAATAATAATGAATTCTTCAGTTCCTGTATATCAGAGGAGAGAACAGGTAACGAAAGAGTTAGACAGCTAAGCACAGAACTTGGAGATGAGGCAATATCAGATGATGCTGAAGGAGCAAAAGAGTTAAATTAGTATTTAATGTCTGTATTTGCACTATTCATCACTGAGGTATTGGGATACTTATCTTATCTGGATGAGACATTGAAGGGATCCGCAAAGTATGTTTGCATAGCAACAGATTTCACTGTTAGCTTAGTTGCTGTACAGGTAGTTAAGTTGAAGGTGAATAAATCACAAGGACCACAGGGTATCTACTCGAGGGTACTTGGGGAGCCAAAAGATGTAATAGCGGGTATTCCAGCAATGATTTTCCAGAAGTCTTTGGAAACTGGTGAGGCTCCCTGGGACTGGAGAATGGGTAGGCCAGCAAGCCTGACCTTGATTGTAGGGGAAAATACTGGACATATTTAGCAATGATTGGACTCTGGAACATCTGGACAGATTGCAGCTGTTAGAGGTAAATCAATATGGGTTCACTAAGGAGAGATAGTACCACTCTTAACTAGTTGGTCTTCTTTGAGGAAATAACAAATTAGACAAGGTAAAAATAATTTATGTAACTAACCAGTAAGTAGATGGAGTTCACTAAAGCTTTCAGATGGATTTCTCATGAGAAGTTGGTTCTGAAGTTGAGGACATTTGGAGCCCTAGCACAGTGGATTGAGTGCTGGTTAATAAATAGGGCACATGGAGTAGTGATGCATGATACAGTATCAGTCTGAGAGGAAGTGATCAGTGGGGTTTCAGGGGGATTAGTACTGGGACTGCTACTTTTCAATATTTTTATGGATGATCTGGAGTTAGGGATCTCAAAGTAATTAATGATTAAACAAAGATAATGAGAGTTGTTAATTCCGGGGAAGAGGAATACAGTCTTCAGATGGACTTTAATGTATGGGGGGGTGGTAGTAAGTGCCCAGTGAAATTGTGTGTATAAGTGTAGGGTTGTTTCTGACTACCTAGATTTAGTTCACTGTCCTCACATCTTTTTTTTTTTTCCAACTCTTTATAGTTTTTGTCAGGCATTCATTAGGCATTCTCATAAAATCATACATCTAGAAGTATTCCATTAGATTTAAACAATGTATAAAAAGAAAACTCATTATTCATACCCTCAATTGATGCCTACTGATCTCGTAACTTTATACATTTCAGATCTAATATTTAGGGTATGTTTAACAGAAAGAAAGAGAAATATAGAAAGGGGGGTGCTTGATTAGTTATTAAATTACTATATCTGAGCTAACCCCCTTAAGTACAGTTCGTTCATGTCTTCTGGGAGCTTTCATTCATAGGTCTGATGGTGCTGGCCAACTCTTAGTTATTCTCTTAAGTGAGTTATAACTTGAAAGAATAGTCTCTACGTTTTGCAGGCTCTAGGCTATTATTTTGGTCTGGGTTAGGGTACCAAGTCCGGTCTGGACTAGAATATAAAAAGGAACCAAGGGGTTCATCAAGTCTGAAGTTCTGTTCTGCAGTCTAGCAGTTAGACTTTCCATTTTATATATGTCAAATATTGTGTTTTCCCAAGCAGGGATGCTAGGAGTGTCAGGACTGAGCCAAAGCCTAGTTATGTTTTTGGGCTGCTCCCAATAGTATCTTAAGTATATTTGTTGAGTGTTCCTAATTTGTCTAGGGTAATGTAATAGCAGCGCCACTTCTGGTGTAAGGGTTCCCAAAGTGGGGAATAACTCATTCACTCCCTTCCAGAAAGAGGACAGGACGGGGCAGAACCAGAAAATATGTGAGTGTGTAGCCACCTCACAACCATAGTTCCTCCAACAGGACGAGTGCCCTGTCTTGGAATATGTAGCCGTAATCTGTGGGGTGCGGAAATACCGAATCACCACCTTCCATGCGAATTCTCTCCATGAGTATGAGTTAGATGTTTTATGTTGTTTTCTCCAGATATGTACCAGTCCTCTGGAATTAGTTCTATCATTAATTCTGCTTCCCAATGAAATAGGGTAACTTCCATATTTCTGGTGGCTGCACTTTGTAATGTTTTATAAAATCTGGAGACTAAGTGTCTATGTTCCAACTCATCCAAGAGCTGGGTCAGGAGTGTATGTATCAGGGAGACTTGTTGTGTAGGTATATCTAGTCCCAGTTTTGCACTGAGACAGCGTTGAATCCGCAGATAGCGAAAACAATCTTGTTTTGGTATAGAGAATTCCTGCTTTATTTGTTCAAAAGATTTAAAAATGCCCTGATCATAAAATTGGTGTGAATATATCAGTCTTGATTCGTACCATCTCTTAAATGTGGAGTCAGAGAGAGTGGGGGCAAAGTCTGAGTCCCAGGGTTTTAAATAATTGATTAGCAGTTTTTTTCTTGGGACAATACTAACTGTTCAGAAAGTATTTATATAGGTGTTCTAGAAGTGTTGTGTTTGTTAAACACAGTGAGGCAGGTGCTATGCATTTTCACAATGTTTTAGCACTTTTATGAGCAAAATGCTAATTAGTTAAATAAAACCCTGGAGTCCCTAGCTGGTATGCCCATCTGTCCAGCCAATTGTCTGTTTTCTGGTAAGGAAAGGAACTTAACCCAACTGTCCAGTAACACTTTGGTGAAAAATGAGCTCCTGTCCGACGGAGCAAGTTTGTAGGGCTGAAAGGCCAGGGTAGAGTCTAGAGGAATGTCCACCATGGCTCTTTCGACTGTCAACCATGTCGGTGACTGGGTTCTGGGGAGTATCCATCTGGTGAAATGAGTGAGCATGGTGGCAATCCAATATTTATATGTATTTGGTAGTGCCAGGCCTTTGCTATCCTTCGTTAACTGCAGCTTGTCCAGAGCTATCCGGGGTCTGCCCCCCGCCCATAAGTATTTCCTAATGGCTCTGTCCCAGTACCTCAATTCAGTCTGGGTGGGTGGGATAGTGATGTTTGCATGAGGTATAATATTTTGGGTAATATATGCATCTGTATTGACTGTGTTCTGGTGAGTATTGATAGTGGTAGGGGCAACCATCTCTTAAGGTCCATCTGTATGTGTGTAAATAAAGTATTATAGTTCAGGCTATATAGGTCTGATAATTTCGGAGGGATTTTAATACCTAAATATATTATAAATGGTTTATTCCATTTGTAGTTGTATTTCTCAGTTAGGGCCCAGGTCTTCTTCAGGTATGAACCTGGTAAAAAATCAGTGGCTTACTTTGTTCTCACAAACTTGGATTTAGTCCAGAATAATTCCCTTCCCTCCCTCTCAGGGGCAGCAGGCAGACATGCAGGCCAAAACTCAGCCCTTTCACAGTCCTCGCATGCAAAACTACATAGAACTACTGCCCAAATCACTTGAGCTGTTCTCTTCTCACTTCCCTGCTCAGAACTGCCTCAAGCAGCAGGCAGCTTGGCGATTTCCCTCAGATCCAAAAGATTCAGTTGGCTGATCTGTCTGTCAGTCACAACAAAGGCTCCCCCTTCAGGTGCAAAAAGGCGCCAAAAGCCCAAAACTGCAATTCGTACAGATTTTGACTCCAGACAGCTCCTGTAGTCCAGCTCCATTTTAGGTCCCACCAGACTGATTGGTAGAATTCGGCAGTTCCGGGCCAAAATGGTGGGGATAAACAAAACAGTCCTTGCTGCAAAGAAAGCAGGTCAGACAAACTACATTATGCAGAGACCACCCCCCTCCCCTGAGGAGACCGGAGGTCACGAGGGCCTGCTCTGAAGCCCTCCTGCCCATGAAGCCCGAACCCGAGACACACCAGAGACCACCCCCCCCCTGAGGAGACCGAGGTCGCGAGGGCCTGCTCTGAAGCCCTCCCTGCCCGCAGAAGCCCCGAACCCGAGACACACCAGAGACCACCCACCTCCCTGAGGAGACCGGAGGTCGCGAGGGCCTGCTCTGAAGCCCTCCCTGCCCGCAGAAGCCCCGAACCCGACACACCAGGTAATTTCTACCTTGATCCAGGCTGCTGCCACCATCGTTGGCCATCTGGTGCCTTTTCTGAAACGGCCACAAGCTCCCCTGCTCAGCGCATGAATCCCGGCCAGAGTAGCACCTCGAGTTGCTGCCCAGGCTCAAACGGAGCAGAACTGTTACTTTTGTGCCTGATTTTGAAACTTTTAAAATGAACCAGCTAAAACTATTTGCATTTGCCTGTAACTGTATTCAAAAGCTTAGAGTCACTGCACACGAGACACACCAGGTAATTTCTACCTTGATCATCCAACTTCTCCATTAGCTCCTTATATTGTTTTGCCACTAGAGGGAGCCTGATTAAGTTTGAGCAATTTGCTCCCAATACCTCACTTGTCACATTTTACTGCTCTCTAGTAGCTGTTTTCACTTGGTGATTTATATTAAAGGAGCCCTCTGCTGTCTCTTTCCTCTCTACCTCACTCTTTTCTCTAGTCAAAAATGTCCCCTCCTCCCCTCCTAGCGCTCCTCATGGGAATACTTTGCCTTCCTATCCTCTTTGAGCTTTACTGCTTGAACACATCAACAGCTTCTGCCAATACTTGTGCTCAGTTTGACTTCTACTACTCCAACATGCTTGCTACTGCCACTCCACTACCTCTACCCCCCTCTGCTCCAGTCAGCAAGCGTATTTGCCCAATAGTCAGATACCTTCACCTTCACCTTAAGCCGCCACCCTGCATCTCTGTCAGGGCATACCTCATCACCCCGCTATGGTTACTAACCCTATCTCTTATACTATCAGCGACCCATTGAGATCAACCCTGGTCCATCTCTACGTCCGTCATAACTTCTGCCCCGACCACCACTCTCCCTAAAACCGATGGACTAACTTTCGCCCACCTGAATGCTAGGAGCCTTATGGCCAACCTCCCTGACCTCCAGGCTTGGATCTATACTAACGTCCCGGACGTCCTCGCCATCACAGAAATCTGGCTTAAGCCCACAGTGCTTGACTTTCAGTGCCAGTTTCCTGGATACAACATGCTTCGTATCGACCATCCTGGCACTAAAAGGGGAGGTGGCCTTGTCCTCTACTTCAAAACTCACCTAAACATTACCCTTCTGCAGGACCCCTCCTGCAAACTGTGAAATCCTACCTCCTACTGCTTCTTGGGGTGTAAAGAAACTCCATATTTTTGTACTTGTATCCCCAAAATGCTACACAAGGCATCACTGAACTCCTAGGGTTTCTGCCTTCAGTTACAGGCAAGAATGACATTATCTGCCTTGGTGATTTTAACCTTGACTGGTCCGAGAAAAACTCAGCTAACCTATCCTCCTTAGCTAGCAAGGCAAATCTATCCCAGCTCATACATGAACCCACAAGGGTCTCACATGGGGGCAACTGTGCCACCCTCCTTGACTGGATACTTACTAACAGGACGGAATATGTTGCCTCAGCCGGTGTGCTACCTGACACAATTAGTGACCACTATCCTATCTACTGTGTCTGGAACACTGTCATTCCTCCCCTCCCTGCTAAAACTGTAACCTTTCCTAATCTCTCCCGCCTAAGTCATGAGGACTTCTTAACTGACCTTAACCAGGTTGACTGGTCCCCTCTCTACCAAACAGAGGACATTAACATAGCCACAGAATATTTCAACTCCATCCTCCTCTCTCTTCAAAACCTTCACATCCCGGTCACCACATGTAGGATGGCAGGGAAAGTAACCAAGTGGCTAACACGCCCCCTGCTTCAACTTCTCAAATCTAGGGACAAACTTTGGTCCAGGTGGAAGATCTCCCACCTCTGTGCAGACTTTGAAGACTATCGTGCATTACGTAACAACTGCAAAGACAAATTCATTATTGCCAAAGCACCTACTATAGGAACCTACTAATAACATCCTCTACAAATCCGGCGCAGGTACTGGTCCAAAATTGAGACATTCTCGGCAACGACAAGCCACAGAATCCAGCTGACATGAACATTCAAGGTGTTCACTGCACCAACCATGACACCATTGCCAACGCCTTCAATGCCCTTTTTCTTCTCCACCAGTTGCTACTCTAACTAGCCCTCAACCTGACTGTCCTCTTCTCCTCCCTCACCCTCCCACCCTCCCTTTCGTTCTGGCTCCAACCACATACCTTGAAGTTCTGAAACTACTTAACTTCCTTCCGGCCTTGCTGAGGTCAAGGAGCCTGAGGGCATCCATCCTTGCATACTTAAGCAGTATGCACCTTGGCTGACCAGACCTATCACCTGGCTTTTAACCTCTCGATTCGTAAAGCCACTGTCCCATCCACCTGGAAAACTGCCAGAACCATCCCTATACACAAAGGCGATGTCAAACTCATGTCCAGCTACCGCCCTTATCTCTTCTGCCCACTCTCAGTAAGCTGCTTGAAAAATAGTCCACTACCAGCTTGCTGCTCACCTTGACATGTTTAATCTTCAAACCCGTGCCAACATGGTTTCCGGCCCGTCACAGTACCACCTCTGCACTTACACAACTTACAAATGACATCAGAAATAATATGGACCGTGGCCTCACTCACTGGGAAGTCGTCTTTACCCACCTGTCTAAAGCCTTCGACATGGTACACCATCCTCATAAGCAAAGAAGCTCCAATCCATTGGAGCATCTGACCAAGCCTCTCTCCTGGTTCCATAGCTATCTTGACAATCGGACTCAGGCAGTAGCATTTCACAAGGCCCTTTCCTCCCTTAAACATCTCCCGTGGAGTTCCCCAGGATCCACTCTTGGACCTCTACTCTTTTCCTCTTCCTAAATGATATTCCCACCATGTCCCGGCATAGCTGCACTCTTATGCAGCAGATGACCTTTTTCTACTCTGGGTCAAAATCGGTTGCTGCCATCAACCCACTCTCACTAATGACTTCCAATTCCTGCAGACCTGGCTGTCTAGCAACCACCAAGTCCTGAACCTAGAAAAACCTGTGCTATGCTATTTGGATCCTTTAAGAAACTGTCTGCCCCTGCGAACAAGGCTCGGGTTCAATGCCTTGATGGCTCCCTCATCTCAAACACTGAGTCCTTCAAGTACCTTGGGGTCACTTTGGATCCCACACTTGACCTGTCTCAACATGTCAATATATGGTGTGCCGTGCCGTCAGTGCTAAAATTAGCAGAGCTTATCGCGTGCACCACTCTCCCTCACTCCTTCCGATAGACTTTCTGTTGCAGAGGTATTCTCTTACTCCAGCTCCAACATGCTCTGCCCCTCCTCTTTGCTGCAAACTCTGCTACACTCACAAATGGGACACTGTCTACAACAACATCTGTGGGATTCGCCTTAACTGCCCCCGTCTTACCCATCATTGTCTCCTTTATGCTGGCTTAAATTGGCTGTCACCTAAGGATATTCGAGCCTACTCCTGGGCTGCTTTATCGACTCCCTGTGTAGACCTCCTGCCCTGTCTATCTTGCCAACCTCCTGACTCCTGCCTCACACACCCGCTGCCCTCAGGTCTTCCTCTGTCCCCATGCTCTCCACTAGACCTTGCATGACAAAAATGGGTGAACAGGCATTTGACCATTTTGCTCCCAAATTCTGGAACTCCTCCCCTTATGGTGAAAACGTCATCCTCCCATCGAGAATTCAAAACTCGCTGTTCACCACCTCTAGCCTCTGGCCAATGCAAATGCTCTTAATTTGCTTTGTCCCACTGCAGGCTGTCGGGTCTGACCCTGAGTACTACACTAATGTTCTCCCATGCAATTTGTCTAGGTGGCTATGAACCTTGATGTCTTTACTGTCCTCAGCTGTCTTATGGTTACCCTAATTGCTTTATTTTACATCCTTATTATGATCTATGCCTAAAATGTACCCTTATGTAACTGTTACTGTACTACCCAATGTATATCTTGTTTTGCTTCTGTACACCTATATTATGTCTGTGCATTTCTGCATATTGTAACCAATGTCCTGTGCTCTCCCGGGTCGTGCCTGAAAATAGGCAGGTCTGTTGCCTAGCGCACTTACCCGGTTACCAAAAGCTAATAAATAAATTACTACTCTAATGAATGATCAGCAAACAGTTACATCTATTAACAGGGCTCCCTCTGCACAATTAGCGATGGCAGAAATGGAGCGATTACCTGGCAGCCGGGCGGGACTCGAGCATGACAACAATCAGCCCTCTCTCAGATTAATTATTACTGCAGTCTAGGCAGCTCTTAAGGCGACAGTACATAGAGGTTACACAGGCACTCTTTGACAATAACGATTAACTACTAAACGCAGGACACCAGCCTGGCAGTGAACATTTAGGCAAGCTCATGGAAAACTTTTCGGGAACGCCCATCTGTAGGGGGGGTTACAGTAGCATCCATGTTGGGGGAATGTATGTACTGCAAATTGTCAAGGTGTAGCCCTGTATTGTACCTACTGCTAGGGCTAATTTGCCCTCTCTATCCGCATATTGGCTGTGATTTTGAATTGTGAGTTTTTAGGGATTAGTATGATTGCACTGTGTCTCCTTCCATTTTGGTAAGCAGACTCCACTATTTGGAAGAATTCAAATTTAAGTAACTTTCGATGCTCTACTGAGGACAAATGTGTCTCCTGTAGCATTAATATGTCAAGTTTTTGTTTTTTCAATGCTTGAATGGTTCTGTATCTCTTTATAGGGCCTGCCAGCCCATTCACATTATGTGAGATTATTTTAAAGAGCCACTGACGCCTCAAGAAAAACTTTGAAAAGCATAATATTTGGATACAAAGCAGTTTACATTGCTAACTGGCTCTGTATTTCTTATCCTCATTATTTATTACAGAGATCATATGCTTGAAAGCAACATTGCTGTTCCTTGATGGTTGATCAGCTCCTAATGCTTTTTCCCCAACCTGATGTCATAATTCTCTGCTTGTGACATCACAGTTATTCCCATGGCAACAGACTGTGATGTCACAACAAAGCATTATGATTTTCAAGTAGACAGGAAGCTACTGAAGCAAATGAACTCCAAGGGAAAATATCTTATTTTTGTGGGTATTTCTTCAGTAATAAATGATGGAGAGGAGAAATCTATACAAGATACATGAAATACAAGCTGAACGGTGTCTAAATATTATGTCTTGCAAAGCTTTCCCAAAGGCGTCAGTCAGCTGCTCTTTAAATGGGACAGTCATTGTGAACTCATCTTAGTCTCTCTGTATCCCCCACAGTTTCATACACAATACATTCCTTAACATATGTTCCACCATATCTAAGATAGAAATATGACTTCTTCCAATAGTAATTCTGAAATTAGTTTGCCCTTCTGTGTCTAATAAAACAATGATTGGGGTTATGGAGGTTAGATAGGAAAGAAAAATCAACAGCCAACTGGGCCAGTAACAATACGTTTTAACTATATACAGTACACTGTAAAAGTGTTCTTGTGTGACTTCCAACACCAAAGCCTCCCTGTGGGGCCTTGGTATGGGCAGTATCTCTAACTGCCTGAGGGGGGTTTGCTCCCCATCCAAAGGAGGGGTCCTCCTGGGGAAACTCTTGCCCCAAAACATGGATGAGGTAGGGTTTGTGGGAAGAGAGACTAAGAGAAGGAGTAGAAAATATAAAATCAGGGTGTGGAGTAATGTTCAGACAGGGAGGGGGAAGAAAAGTGCTCTCCCTTCATCATCTTCTGTGTTTTTCTTTTCTCCACTCCAGTCTCACTAAGATTTTAGAGTGAGGAGGGGTGGAATAATGAGGGAGATGGAAAGGGAGGTTTCGGTTCCACAGGTCTCCCCCCTCCCAAATCCCACCTGGAAAATTGTTTTAGAGTAAATAGACCTGGCTCCGCTGGTCAAAGTCCTAAATTCAACTCCCTCCAGGTGTAGGTCTAGGTCTGACTATGCCATCTCAGCAGTTAAAGCGTTCTGATTATAACTGGTGTAAAAAGTCACTTCAGGGATGCAGCAGCATTCTATCTGGTCTATTTTTAGTCCATTCTTTAATGTGGTAGTTCATCTAGGCAGTTTCTTCCATCAGATGAGATAATGGGAATTTGGAATTATCTATCAGGCAGTGGCCCCCCGACAACCACCCAGGCCCCACCAAGGGGGGAAATCAGATGGGGCAACACAGCCAGGAGAGGTGACCCCTTAAGTCTCAAATCAGTTCCTTTACAAGGGTCTGCGCTGCCTTCCGTCTCTCAGCTAGGAGCCCTGTGTCCCATAGGCCCACCCCAGGGAGAGGACACAATCCACTGAGCAATGCGGTGTGCCCGTTACCCCCACACACAATAACCGCTCCCAGGATCCAGTTTATTGTTATCTAGTACCTGAAATAATGTGGCCCACCCAGGGCAAGCAAAGGCCTCCCACGGAGCCCAGGCGATCCTGGGCAGCCCCGCCCGCTATTTCAGAAGTGTTATCTTACATCCAGTAATGTGGTCTCTGTGGTGTCTGCATCCCCTGTCCCCAGAGAACAGCCCAAAGGTGAGACCCCCTGCTGGCATGGATTCAGCTCCCAGCAATGCACCCCCCCCCCCCAGGAGGGAGCGAGGGCGGCCACCTGCACCATCAGGAAAAACCACCTACCTTCAGTTTATATGGAGCTGCTGGTATCCCATTTAGGTTTCCTGATGTGCAAATTAAGTCAAGAGCTGCTTGATTGTCTCCAGGATTGCCTGCTGGCTTTGCTGTCCCTGTATTGCCGCCTGTTGTGTGGTTCTGGGAGATTGCCTCCGTCTTGCTCCTGCTGGACTGGTCAGCATGGTAAATCCTCATTGCTTCAGGTCTTGCATTGCTTCTGTTGCTGATTCAAATGTTTTTTGCCCTGAGGGATATTATATCATCAATTTACTTGGATACGGGGTACAACAGTTTAGTTGATTTTGCCTTAACTGAGGAATGAGAGGAATGTAGGCTCTCCTCCTCTGCATCATGGTAGGTGCATAATCATTATCGATGAAGATCCTGGTTGAGCCATAGAACACCTTTCCTTGTGCCCAAGCCTTCCTGAGCAGCAATTCTTTAGTTTGGTATTTCAGGAATCAGATGATGGTAGAATGCAGTCTAGCATTTGGCTGAGTGGGTTTATGTCCTAGTGCCCTATGGCTATGTTCTATCTCAAAGGCAAAGTCAGGACCTAATGTGAGGGCTGTGTGGAGCAGAGTCTTGATAAAAATCTCGGTTGTCGGTTCCCTCGCTGTTTTCAGGGATTCAGTATATGCGTACATTTTTACGGTGATGCTGATTCTCCACATCTTCTTGCCACGCAACCATGAGGTGGCATAACTGAGTAATCTGTGTCATCATTTCCCAGAGTTTTTGCACTGTATCTACCTGCTCTTGAGAGGCCTGTTCTAATTTGGAAACTATTGAACGGGTGTCCGCAAGCTCCATCTGCACTTTTTCCTGTGCCTGCTTGAAGGTGAGGAATTCAGTTTTAAAGTCATGAAGTTCCATCAGGATTTTGCCGAATTTTTGTTCCATCTTGTTAGTTTTCCCCACTTTTGATTTAGAGGCTTTAGCGGGTCTGTGAGACTGTTGCTGTGATTTTATGGAGATCTCCGAGTCGGAGAAATCAGGTTCAGTAAGTTCCATATCAGGTGTCCGTATCTGGAACTGATTATCCCCACCCTCTTGATCTGCCAGTTGCCATGCAGGTAAATTAGGTGTTCTGATTTATAAAAAGTCTGATTTTATGGCTTTTATTGATTAAAATTTGTGAGGTGGAGCAGAGCCCAACATCTACACTACCATCTCGGTGGGAGCTGCACCGGAAATCCTCACCGTCCTCACATCTGATTTACCACTGTGTGTGCTTAGTCACTGGAAGAGTCTTCAAGCTTAACTCCTCCCTATGACATGGTTGAATAAGGCCCTGCCCCATTTGTTATGCAGAAAGAGTTTAAACTCAAGGGTCTGTTCTAGCCTCTCCTTTTCTGACTCTTGTCTGTCTGGTTGCGCAACCAGAATTTCTTGTGAGACCTAGGAACTGATCACTCCAACAGTTTCGTTATTCTCCACCTCTCGCTATCTCTCTCTGCCTTCCCTTGCTATTTCTGTCTTTTCTTCTCCCTTGCATATCTGTGGGTATAAAAATATATGGGAATCTTTATGTGGAAATATCACTGATACTGGGATCCCTTTGTTTAAAACTGTATGTAGTTATACTTTTTTTAATTTATTTTTTTTTATTGAAATCTTGGATGACACTGTGAGCAGGTGCTCGTTGAGAGGTTCCACGTCAGATACATTAACACAAGAAGACACAATATAGTTAAAGTAAATTATACAAAAAAAATTAAACAGTACATGAGTTGCAATGACAAATGGTTACACAAATTGTGCTAAGGCATAGTACATGGTATGCCAGCATCCTGCGGGAGAGAGAGAGAGAGAGGCAGAGGCAGACTGTTAGGGTGAGGTAGGGAGGGGCAGTGGGAGCTGGGATAGGAAGGGCAGAGGGAAGGAGAAGAGCCAAGGTAGGGGGTGTGAGGCAAGTGCTAGGGCAAAATGGGGTGTGAGGCAAGTGCTTGGGCAAAGACTTAATTTGGTGGGTCAGGAGTTGGAAGTGCTGAGGCAGACTAAAGCTGCGGGCGCAGACTATTGGGGGCACCTACAGGTACTATTGTTGGTGAGGTGCTGATGGAGTTTGTGCTTAAAGGAACCAAGGATTATGGCTCCGGCTATGTTAGGTGGTAGACCATTTGTCCACAGAGGGGCTCAGTGAGCAAAGGATCACTGGGCCATAGTTGTGCGGCACCTGGGTACATGGAATACTTATGTAGTTGAGCTCCTGGTGTGCCTGGTATGTATAGGTGGTGATAGAAGGCTCAGAACTCCTTGAGGAAGTAAGTTTAGTAAGACCTTTTTTGCGAGTAGGCAGGTTTAATAAAGTATTCTGTCCTTCAGTTGAAGCCAGCCCGATCGCGCATTAAGCGCTCAGGTGTGGGTGAGTTTTGGGGCATTAGTGAGCAGGCAGCAGGCTTTGTTTAAGGCTGTTGAGAGGTGCTGGAGCACTTTGTCAGTAGCGGAGCCATAGACAGCTAGGCCATAGTCAGTCAAGGTGATGAGTGAACTGTTAATTGCTAAGTTCAGAGCTGCATAGGTCAAGCAATGTCTGTGCCTGTAGAGGATACCGATCTTGGTGTTAAAAGACTTTGGCTGTGATGTTAGTGTGCTGTGTGTAAGACAGGGCAGTGCCAAGTGTGATTCTCAGGTACTTGAAATGGGGGACTATTTCCAGGGTGTTACCAGAGTCATTCTGAATTGCCAGGGGACAGCCTTTTAGCTTGTTTTGGGCAGTGGCGAAGAGCATGGTTTTGGTCTTTTTATAGTTCTGGACCAGTTTTTGCTCTTTGAACCATTTTTCAGCTGCTGCAAAGCCGCTCTGGGGGTCGTATTCTAGAAGTGCGGGGTCGAGGTTGCTAGTAAAGATCACCACATCATCGGTGTAGAGGAGCATGCAGCTATTGCAGGCAGCTGGGAGGTTGTTTAGGAGGACACTGAAGAGTAACGGATCGAGTATGGGTCCTTGTGGTACCCCTGATCTGACCAGTCGACTTTCTAATAGGATGTCCCCGATCTTTACTTGCTGTGATCGCAGGCCAAGGTAGCTACAAAACCATGCTATGGTTTCTAGGGCTAGCCTTATGTCCAAGGGCTGTTCAAGGAGGAGGGCATGATGGACCGTGTCAAATACCTTTGATAGATCAACAAAGGCCACTCCTACAGTGTGCCTTGTTACACTGTTATACTGTTGAAATTATTGCAAAAATTGGAATTCAGTGGGTTAACCTGAGATGCTGGTTTGAAAAATATTTCCAGAGCTGTCACCAAGAGGTCAGTTCTGGGTCACAATGTTCTTTTTGCTGCACTTGCTGAAACTTACAAGAACACTGTGTGAGAAGCAGAATGTTCTCTTAATGAGCTCCCTGCAAAGACTTGTTATAAAAAGAGCTGCAGTGTTTTGCAAGAGGGAGAGACAGAGACTGAGATTGGAAATTGAGAAGAAAAACTCAGAAGGACTCTGCTTTCTGTGTTTGTACTGCCATTGTAAATAGTTGTACTGAACAATTTTTATTTTGCTGTTATTAACAATAAAACGCTATTTGTGAACTTTGAAACTACTCCTTGTTTTCCTATGCTTCCTGACCTGTGCCTCGACGACACTCCCATGACCCATGGTGTCATCCTCTGGCTACACCCTGCATGACGTCAGATCTTTCCACTGAAAGGGACAGGTCTCTTCCTTCACAGCTGCTGCACGAAAAGATTCCTAAAGTGTTCAGGCATTTAAATTCATTGTTTCTTTTATTACAGTCTCAGCTTTCGACTGGTTATGTGTACCTTGTCTTCCGGTTAATGCTCTATTAACTATTTCAAGATAGAATGCAAGACACCGGGGTTCAAGCGTTGCTTTCAGTGTAGTCTGAATATTTCTGTCACAGATGGGCACAACTTATGCCTTTACTAGTGAGCATACTCTGTGCTTGGGGAGATGGGGAAGTATTTTTGTATTCGGAGTGATAAAACTATGGAACAAGTTCACAAAGGAAACTGTGCAAGTGGGGAGTATTGAATCGTTTCTACTCCATTTGAATCTGTTCCTAATAGAGACTGGAGAATAACATTTCTGGGCACTGCATTTAAATCATTGGAAGAAGGCACGATTCCCAGTGATGTCCAATATTCTACATCATATTGAATGCTACCGTTGCCTGGATGGCAGGAGATGACCATGACAGACACATGATCTTTTTCTGTGAAGTGCTTCCTATGTCTGAAATACAGGACAATGAGGTCAGTACATGCTCCAGTAGCAGAAGTACTGCAGATGGGGTATGAGGAAAAAAGTTCCTGTTAAAAAAATCAGAAGGGAAGTGCTTATAGGATAAATAGCTTTGGCTTGAGAATTATTTTATTTAGGTCTGCAGTAGTGTGAAAGTCCCTCTTTAGTATACCATCCTTCACCTGTTTACTAAGTGTTGTAAACTGGAAAACGTCTAAGTTAGCCCTTGTGCCAGTTGAATGACCCTATGTGAATACCTCCTAGCTGTGTCAGTCAAGTTAAAAATCTCAAACTTCATCCTTCTCAGTGTGTTTTGCAACTCTTTCTAGTAAGCCATTCCCAGAGATCGATATCACTTCACCTTAAAATGAATTCAGTTTGACTGATTTCTTTTGTTAAAGGAGAACTGAGCTGGACCTGTAATTTATTTTTGCCCTGTAGAAACTGCTTTTTAAATAATACTGGTTTCAGTTCTGTTCCAGTATTTTAAGCTCCAGAGTTCATAGCCCTGATGGACTGGACCCTAAACTCCAATACCTCTCTGCTCCTGTGATATGTGCCCATTTCTTCTATTCTCAACTTTCCTTTCAGTTTCGGGGCCATCCCTCAAGTGTGTAAACAGACGAGAGTTTTCTCTCCTCCTGAAAGGGCGGGACTCTTCCACCCTGGAGGGTACCACCCTATTAACCTGTTCCCTGTCCTGGCCAAGTTCCAAAAAAAACTAGTTTTTACTCAGCTCTTTGCTTTCTTGGGCTCCTCTAACTTTATGTCTCCTTTCCAGTTTGGGTTCCGGAAATCAAATTCCATAGTCTTTCCTCCTTCTACTCAGCAAGTCTGTCCTTAAGGGGATGGACCAGGGTCAAATTACTGCTGCCTTTTTCATTGACCAGGCAAAGGTGTTTGACATGGTAGCTCTGTCCATTTCTTAACAAGTTGAGAGGAGCAGAACTTTCTGCCTCATCAGTAGATTGGTCCACTCCTACCTCTGTTACCGGATCCAGTCAGTCCAGGTTGACAATGTCTTCTCCTCCTTCCCCATCTTCTATGGAATTCCCTAAGGCTCTATCACGGGCTCCATCCTCTTCTCAATCTTTCTAAATGACCTGCCCACTGTCTGTGTCAAAACAAATATCCACGTGTGTGCTGATGACACCATACTCTTTGCTGCTGGTGCCTCATCGGTAGTCTGGTATTGTCACTGCAGCAAGAATTTAACAATGTTCCAGTCCCACCTGCTAACGATCAGTGCCAAAAAGACAGTTTCCATATCCTTTGGTACTTGTCAAAAGTTTGCAAGGCTCAACTCACCCCGTATTTTTAAAACACTGGATGGTACCCCAATTGATGAGGGTTCTCATTTCAGGTACGTTGCTGTGGTGGAATTGACGCTAACACATTTCTGACCACATCAGTACTATCCATAGAAAGCTCCCTCCCAAACTCAGTGCTCTTTTTCACAAGTCTTGCCTACCTCTCCCTGTCTGCCATGAGATACTCCTTAAGATGATTCTTCCAGTGGTTGACTATGCAAATGTTGTCTATAGGGCTGCCCTGAATTCCTCTCTTGCTAAACTGGATGCTCTTTTTCATCCTTTCTGCCATTTTGCAACTGACACTCTACCCATCATCCACCACTGATCACTCTACACTGACCGCTCTCTCCCTCCACTTATGTCCAAGCACCTCTCTCATTACTCTTCTTTTCTCTCTAAATTCTGGTTCCCCCTCCCTCTTTATCTATCCTCCTTTCTCCCATCCACCTACCTAGGGTGACGTAGATATTTTTTCATGCAAATGTCTTCAGTAATGAATAATGAAGCAACATAAATGCGGAAAATTAATGAACTATCAGTTGAATTGCATCCGAATATTATATTTAAAAAAATGTTTTTCTGTAGGCTAGAAAAGCGCTTTAAGCATTTAGCATCCATAACAGCGGACCCCTGCCGTGGTGCACCATCTTAAAGTAAATGCGATCAGCTCATGCAGTCATGACTGACATTGCATTTAGGCATTAATAATTGAAGGAGTTTGTCTTTCCCTGCTGTGCACTAGATATAATGTATGGGTTATAAATCCTAGTCTTCCGAAACTATGAACTGCACAGTCAGTTATTTTTAACCGGATGCAATCCAAGAACAGCCTGCTCATTTCTTTACTGAATGGGAGAAATTCTGAAAGCTGATTGACTAAAGTAATTTACAGCCTGTGATGATATCTCCATTTATCAAAGGTGGTCTGGTCAGTTCTGTCTCTTGTTAGGTCGATACCTGGTCACACAGCATCAGGTTCCTCCCTGATGAGGTACGATGTTCCTAGAAAGCAGTCATGCCTAAGTACTCTGAGTCAGACTGGGTGGGCCAAGCGGTCCTTATCTGACGTCAAATTCTATGTTCCTGTTTCTACTCATGAGATTCTTTTTTTTTTTTTAAACTCTGTTTATTTGCCGGCTACATCGAGGCATCCCTCAGAGGTGCTGTGATCTTACCCTTCTACTCCCACTATGGCCCGACCATGCACATCACCCCTTCCCTCAAGGACTTCCAGTTCCCGGATCACCCCCTGGGGCAGAGCCCGCCCTCCCTTGGCGGCGTCTTTGTGGGATTATAGGGTCCATCCCTCTCGGGAAGTCGGACGTGGATCCCCGGTGTGGCCTAGCCCAGTGTTGGGGATGTGAGAGAGATCCCTGAGACCCTCGTTGTCTCCTTGGCAAGCCAGGGTGTTTCTTAAGTTGCACCCCAGACGTTGTACATGTAGTGCTGCCTAGCCCATGACGTGGATGCTCCCACCCATGTCCGGAAGGCAGCCATCCGACGTCTTCCCCTGCTTGCGAGCCCGGCGTGTTGCAGTGCCTCCAGTCTCCACTGGGGGCTGCTGCAGAGCCAGGCTGACCCTGGAACCCTCCCCGAGAGAGGAGAGCAGTCCTCTGGACACTCGATCCTCTCCCTCCCCTGCTGACCCCCGGCGGCCCAGGCTCGTTCCCAAACCCGGTTGCCGGTGTGGTGCATGGTGTGGCGTCCAGCACCTCAACCCTCAGTGCCACTGGGTGGCACAACTCATGAGATTCCTGAAGGTGAGGTTTTTTTCTAAACCAATAGATGGTGCTGCTGCATCACATCGCTTACAGTCTGCAACCAGCAAGGGTGTTGGGTTAATGCCCTGTCATCATACCTGGCACATGGAAGGTGATTAGACATTGAGTCACAGAATTCCCAAGGTGGCCACCTAGTGACACTAAACTTGAGGGGGCAGAAGGACAGGGTTGCACTAGAGAGCTACAGTTCACTCTATTTGTATTTATTTATTTCAGGAGTCGGTGGCTAGTTTGATACATTTTAGATACATAGATACATACTGTACACAATGATGAAAAAAAGGCCCATCAGCCCATCCAGTCTGCCCACCCTAAGTACTCTGTACTGGCCCTCGACTTTGTTTCTGCCCCTCCCTCTTTCTAACTAATACCATATGCTTGTCCCATCCCTGCTTGAAGCTACTCACTGATTTGGCCTGTACCACTTCCTTCAGCAGCTTGTTTCACTTTTCCACCATTCCTGATGTGAAAACGTACTCCTGGTTGTCCCATTTGAATCTACCCCTGCACGTTTAAAGAGCGCTCCTTCTCATCCCTGTATTTGAGCTCAAGGAAAAATGTTCCTTAGCATCCCCTCTGTTTATCCCATACAAGTACTTGTATGTCTCAGTCAGATTGCCCCTTTCTCTCCTTTTCTCAAAGATGTACAAGTTCAAGTCCTGCAACTTCTCCTTGTATGTTTTGCCCACTAGTCCATGAACAGTTTTGGTTGCCCTGTGCTGTACTGCTTCAACTGTCGCAGTCTCTCCTGAGGTGCTGGACCAACATATGCCTTGTACAAAGATGGTATAGCACACAAGCTATTGGGCCTTACAGGTCCCTTCATGAGGTACAGCCATTGATTTCACCTACTGAAGGGACCTGTGTTGCTCCGAAAACTTGTGTACTGAGCATTCCATCTTTACACAAAACATGTCCCAATAAAAAGTGTCCAACTAGCCAGCAACCCCTGTTTTTCAAGAACCAATACAGTTACAATCTCCTTTACTATTCATGGATTCAAAATTTGTTGACCAAGGCACACTGAACCGAGGCTTGTTTCCAAGTGAGATTGGGGGGTTGCACTGGGGAAAAAGGAAAAAAGAGTGCATACAGTATAGAATAAGGGATCCCGGGGCAGGTTGTACGTAATATACAAAGTGGATACATTTACAAAAGATAAGTGGGTGAATGTCAAACACACTATATGATGCATAAAAATTAACAAATTTGAGGGAAAAAGAAATTTAGACACTGTAACTATCAGAGAGCTCTAATAAAATATAGTGGGTCTAACAGAGGGTGCACAACTTTTCTGGCAGGAAAACTTATAAAAAATAGGTAAAAACTTGCAAAATAAAGAAGTATTTGACTACCAGAGGGGAAAAAATAAAATTAGGTGACTTCAGATTTTACAGGTGTGGAAGTAAATAAAGTTTATCTGGAAAAGTGTATTTTACCAGCAATATTTTATATTAATTTAGTATATAATATTGATATTGATATTGATTTCCTAAAATTGGCCTTTCTTAGAGTATTGACTTTCACAATTTCAGACCTGGGACATCTTTTGATTTCTAAAATCTGTAATAACTTTCTAATTTTGACCCATGGAAGTTTTCAGCTTGCACCCACCAATGAATGATCTCATGAAATCACGAGTGCTAGCCCCCCCTGTAGAGATCATTTGTGAGACCATACCTAGATTATAGCAGCCAGTTCTGGGTCCCAAATTAGAGGGGGTAATCTGGAGAGGGTGGAGAGTGTGCAGAGGCAGGTGGCAAAGATGTTCTGGGGGTTGGAGCAACTCAGCTATGAAGACAGGTAAAAGGAGCTCGATTTAGTCAGCCCAGATTGAAGACACATTCAAGGAGACCTGCTTTTTTATCAATAAGGATAACATATTAAGAAATCAACTAGGGTTAGAACTAAAGGTGGGGAACAAAATCAACTATGGTTGGAACTAAAGAAATCATAAGCAATAATATGGAGCCATAATAATCCACTGAGCAGCGGGGGAATAGGCAAGAAGGGCCTCTGGTGTATTCCTGTTCCTATCTACCTTAGTAAAGGTGGGGAATACATAACACTAGAGGTCATAACTTGCAGTTACACTCTTTCAACTTTAACAGTCAATCAATCAATCAGTCAAGTCTTTATTTAACCAGGCGTTCATCGTTGAGCAGAAGCTCATTTGCAAGATGGACCTGGGTGGAGCATGAACAATTGTATATACAGGTCAACACAGGTATTTACAAGGCAATACAGATGATACTCTTTACAGAGAGGAAGAAAAAGAAGTTCATATGTACATAGAATTATACAGATATTGTACAGATTACATGTAGTATTTACATACATAGAAGTGTCTAGAAGATAAAGCAGGTTCTCTAAGGTTGCAGGAGGAAGTAACGGAAGAAAAATAAAAATAAAAAATATACACCAGGTAGAGGTAAGGTAGGGAGAGGGAGGGAGGGAGGTAGGGGGAGAAAGGCTAGGAGGGCACAGTGCACAGAAAGGAGTTGGTAAAACGGGATGTAGAGAAGGTGGATGGAGAAAAGGAGTATGTGTGAGCCCCGGGATTGAATGCTATAAAGTACGGGGCATGGTAGGATGTCACAACCCAGGGTAGTGAGCTCCTGTCCGAGGTTGGGAAAGGAAGAATAAGGGGATGGACGGGCCTAGTGTTGGTAAGACAGGGGGATAAGAGAGAGAACAGTTAGGCTGGTGAGGAGCAAGCTGGAGGGTCAGTACTTAAAATTGGGTCTAGGCGTGGCTATATACCAGTACTGGGTCTGAGTGGGTGAAGCAGTTACATACTTCTCTGATTCTACGGAAATAAAGCATCTTGAAGGCATTTATACCGATTAGAGTGCTTAATTTGAGGTTTTTTTGTAGATTGTTCCATAAGGTAGGTAGCACAAAGCTTATGGCTGCCCTGCCGAAGTGGGATTTTGCTTTGGGTACTTTAAGTGTAATAGCTGAGTAACTTCTTAATCGTATTTCCCAATTATACTCAGGGAAGACAGCAGGAGATATAGTAAGGCAGCTTATTAGAGATGGCTCTATAGGTCCAAGCGGGCGTTTCTGTGGCACCTGAACTTTAGGTAGTCATACCCTGCAGCATTAGGAGTGCAGTGACGCAGTGTCGAAGGGGAATCCCGCGAAACCTCAGTGCTCGATGGTAGAGTGTGTCCAGTTTAGCCATGTAAGAGTTGGGGCATTGGCTGTAGAGGAAGTCAGCGTAATCAACCAATGATAGGAAAATGGATTGGACCAGTTGTTTCTTGGCATCTCTGGTGAGAAAATGGTTGATTCTAAAAACAGTCCAAGCCTTTGTCAAGTCGCTTTTAGCAAGTCTCGATATGTTCAATGAAGGAGAGTCTTTGGTCTATCCAAACTCCCAGATACTTGAATTTGTAACAAATTCTAGTTTTTCACCTAGAACTGTGGTAATTTGGGAACTGTCCACTGGACACAGGGTTAGCTGTGCGGATAAAGGAGAGGACCATCGCTTTAGTTTTTTGGCATTAAGGAGTAGCTTTTTGGAGGTTGGCTTTGCAAAGGTTGAATTCTGACTGTAGGTCATTGCAGGCAGCTTCAGGTGTTAGGCGACTCACATAGAGAACTGTATCATCTGCAAACAGATGGATGTTGGCTTCTTTTATACAGTAGTCGATGTTATTAATGTAGATTGCAAAAAGTAAGGGCCCTAATATAGAACCTTGAGGTACCCCTCTTTGCAGAGTTTTTAAGGGGGACAGGCCTCCTTCGGCTTTAACTTGTTGAAGGCGCCCTGTAAGATAGTCAGTAAACCAATGCAGAGAGGAGGGGTCCACAGCTATGGTTTGAAGGGAGGAGAGGAGCAGACTATGGTCGACGGTGTCAAAAGCCAAACAGTGAACAGCACTAAGTACTTTTTAGCCAGTCTGAAATACTAGCAACCTTCCATGGTTTCTACACCAACCTGTACAGACAGGGACCTGAACCATCCCCAGAATGTTACATTACATTAGTCAGCCTTCTTACCCTCCCTACCTTAACCGAGCAGCATAAAATGAAAATTACGTACTGGACTCTTATTTGTGATTGTCTCAGTGATGGCTAAATAGACTTCAGATGATCATATAGGGCACTGTAAATCAGCATCGTCCTGGACTAAGTCTCCATCACTCATTCACACTAGTGGGATAGCGCCGGAGGCACTAGGACCAAGCGGGAGCCTAAAATTTTCAGAAGGGTCGGCACCGAGACAGGACCACCCACGCGCGGCACCACGAGACCAGCTCGCGCCTGTGTAGGCTATCTCAGTGTCGACTGCCTCAGTACCTTTTTGACCAAGGAGGTGCAACATAACTAATGAGAATGACTCATCCTGAGTTTCTGGGCCTGAGAGGGCCCAGATGGCCTTTGCAAGAAAGGTCAAAGAGCAATGTCTTCACAGTCTGAACCATTGGACCATGAAGACCAGGAAAGAAAATGAGTGAACCCAGGGGATGGCGGGTGGGCGTATGAATAAGTGATGGAGACTGTCCAAAAAGATCAATAATTATGGTAAGTACGTAATTTCTATATCTTCCTGGACTAAGTCTCCATCACTCATTCACACTAGTGGGAGAGTACCGAGCTAAAACCAACAACCCTGAGTAGGGTGGTAGGAGATAGGGTTCACTCAGAAAGGACGGCCAAGGACTGTCTTGCTAATAAAAAGAGCTGTCTTGTAAAGAGCATCTAGAACATAGTGTTTACAAGATAAGTGCTCGAGTTGTAACTCACCACTTTGCAGACGACTGCAATAGGCACAAAATGAAAGTCTGCCAGGAAGCCGCAACCATTGTAGGAGAGTGGTAAGAACCTGGCCTCACAATTTGGTCTAGGACCAAAATTAATAGTGTCAAAGACATGTACTAATGTAACGTAAAGTGACCGCAGGAACTGAAAGAGTCGGAGGTAAAATCTGCTGGTTCAGGGTAGACCAGAAAGTGCAGATGGAAACCCCCACTATCAGGTATGGCTGACCTGTGAACAACAGGTCCAGGAGCACTTAAACCCCTTACCTGGTGAGCGGTTGGGGTCCAGGTGGGATTAGCCCATCAAGGAGAATGATCTCCACTTAGTCACTGGGACCTCCCTGATGGAAGGCCAAGCATGACTTAGAAGCCTCTTGTGGTGGTCTAGTAGAACCAGATCCTACCCACTGCATTTTCCAAAAGGAATTATCATGCCCCTGTGTATACAACTGTAGTAGCAGTCTCTGAACTCAGGGAAGAAAGGAAAAATGTACAGAAGGACATGTCCACTGCAGAAAAAACATTCCGACAGAAAAAAACAGGGGCTGGATTTCTAAGGCAAATAGAGGCAGATGTGCGTTGAGGAGGGACATAGCAGGACCAAGTTAGGGCTAACCCATTCATTGAAAGTGACTGAAAGCGGCAGTGACTCAATGCGGTGAGGCACTATTCACTCTGGCCTCCCTGAAGGGAGTAGGAAAAGATTCTAGTTTGTTTGCTGAAAAACAAACATCACAACTCCGTCACGCACTTGGAGAGAATAGCTTTGTGTGCAACTGGCATGGAGCCAGTGCGCAGAAACCAAAGGTGTGAATATGTGAGAAGCTACCTCGGAAAAAAGACATAGTTGACTTTCGGTCAAGAAGGAGTATATCGCCTGTTAAGTTAAAGCAAGCAAGGAAGTAGGAACCTGAGTTCCGACTTGGTGGAGAGTCGCTTCTGTTGCTGTGAGGCTCTGCTCAAGAGGAGAAGGTCTGATAAAAAGAAAGGGTAATTAACAGACTGGGCAGTCACCTAGGTCTAGGAAATATCTCTGAATGAGAGAAATCTCTCTTGGAGAAAGAGATGACCCATACCGCCGCTGGATTGGACTCCCCCTAGGGGAAGAAGAAGTCAGGTACTCTTTACCATACTCTGGAGACGAACGCCTCAGGTTCTGAGGTGGAACCTGACCAGATCCAAAAAGTGGGGTATCAGGTAATTTCAGCTAGGCCCTGTGCTGTGATGAAAAACATTTTTTTTCATCCAAGCCTAACAAGGCTTTCAGGCTGCTATTTCGCAAAGATTGTCTTGATACAAAATGACAGATGTTTTCCATCTGAGTGCAGAAGGAGCCTGAGCATCCATACTGAAATCATGACTGGACTAATAATCACAGTTGGAGAGGTGTTAACCACCTATGCCGAAGAAGCCACCGAAGGGGCAATATCACAAGGAGACTATATACCTCTATCAAAGGAGTGGAAGAGCCAGAGAGGCTCCCGACCATTAAATTAGAATGTTCCACAGAGTATAATTGTCTTGACAACTGAAAAAGTCTAGACGCAAAAGTGTATTGTCCACGGACGCAGTCTGAAATACTATAGTGGATCCCATTACTGAGGAACTACTGAAAAGATATTCCATCACGGACTCTGATGATAGAGAGGACGTGCTCTTCAGTATATAAAATGAGTCATCCACTGTATTACTGACCAGAAGGACAGGGAAAGACCCATCTAGATGCACTTCTACCCCAGAAGGACCTCAAAGGGAGGTCTAGGTCGGAGTCACTAGAGACTCCACCACCAGGAAGGATGTCGAGGAGCTTAATAGCATGTAGGGAGCCGAGAAAGTGCTAAGCGGAAAGAGAGATTCTGCAGGCAGAACAGTACAGCAGAGTTCCATCAGCAGAAAACTGTTGGATGACACAAGATCCCACATGGACTGCCACTCACTAAGATGTGCAGAAAAATAATCTGCAGAACAGGACTTCATTCTGCGGAAAACATCCCGCCACAAATTCTGTGGAGAAGTCCGAAAAGGAAAAATGTGTCACTAATTCTGCCAGACAGCACCCACTAGCACCCCTGCAGCACCAGCATCACTCTTGGCACAGGAGGGCACCAAGCAGTGCCTATGCCAACCTGGGCGATATCCAAGGGCACCCGCGGCAGTACCTGCAGGTACCGCCAACACTCATGGCACCATGTTACCCATGACACCCATGGCAAAAATGGCACCCGAGGGCACCAAAGGCACCAGTGGCACCTGCAGCACCCATGGGTGCCCCTGGCACCACCCGTGGCACACACAGGTGGCCCCTGTGGTACCCGTGGGTGCCCACAGTTCCACCCATGGCACCCGCAAGTGCTCAGCGCCACCTAGACACTCGCAGCACCACTGGCGGTGCCAACAACCAGCGGCAGCAACAACAGCACCCATGGTGCCTCAAGACAGAGGATGGTGCCGACCACAATGTGTCCAATGGCGCCCACTCAAGGCACAACGCCGACCAAGACACCAAGCCACGGCTCCGAGGCACGGCACCAACCAAGGCGCCAAAGGAAAATGCCAATGGAAATCCTGAGAAGCACAGGAGAAGGAAAAAGGTGGTACCTGTGCTGGTCCCTTCATGGAAAAGGGAGGGGGGTTAAGCACGAAGGGTTGACATGATGACGAAAGCACCAAGAGGGCACCTCGCCCATCGTGATCCAATCGACCCTGCTCTAGTCCAACAGCTCCGAGGCCCGGAGGCCCCAAAATCGGGAACAGAGCCAGGAAAACTAGAAAAGTCAAACCCCCTGCTCCACAGGAGCAGCCCAGAGGTGAAACTGCCCACCGGAGCTCCAATGAGGACAGAAATGGAGTTTGAAGTCGAGAATGCAGCCTTTAGGAGTGGGGTCAAGGGGAACCCACCAAAGTCAGTTCAGGCTGCTCCCGATGAACAGTCCTCATGCAGACGTACCAACGGGCAACCTCGAGTGGCACCGATTCTTCTTCCCCCAATGAGGAAGAAGAGCTCGAGGTTAAGTGGAGTCGGATTGCCGGAACCACTAGATTTGTGCTTCAGTGGATTGTCTCTCCCGAGCACAGGACTGTCCGTGGTTGGACCCCCAGTTAATTAAGGCGACGGACCGGACACAGCCCCTCTGCCATAAAAACTTTCAAAGTCCTCCTACCGCCACTGCTACCGTCTAAGGAGGGCTCCATTGATGGCAGGAAAGAATTTCTTTTTTTCCTTCTTCATAATCTTCTTTTCTCATTCGTAAAATAAGAAATTACTACTTAAAATTTTAAACACTAAAAACTGCTGTTCTATAGACAAAAACTTAGACTCCGGCAGACGAGCGACATCAACATCCAAGCGCACATGACGGCAGGAGAAAAGGAACTGAGGCGGTTGGAGGGTCGATGCTGAGATAGCCTACACATGCGCAAGCTGGTCTCATGGTGCCGCGCGTGCATGGTCCTGTCTCGGTGCTGACCCTTCTGAAAATTTTAGGCTCCCGCTTGGTCCTAGTGCCTCCGGAGCTATCCCACTAGTGTGAATGAGTGATGGAGACTTAGTCCAGGACGATGCTGATTTACAGTGCCCTATAGGATCATCTGAAGTCTATTTAGCAATCACTGAGACAACCACAAATAAGAGCCCAGGCTCAGACGGCTATTCTGCTGAATTTTTTAAGGCATTTAAAATCTCACTTGCTACCCTCCTCTGAAGACACCTTCCAGGCTGTTCTTTCTGGGGAACTCCACCTCCCAGTTGGAGATATGCCAATATCTCATCAGTCTTGAAGCTCCAATAGGATCTGCTAAATTGCAAATCATATAGAGTGCTCTCAGTCCTTAATGCGGACTATAAACTATTCCCTGGTATTCTGGTATCCCATATGGAATAGATCCTCCCCAAGATCATAACAGTGTCAGTGGCTCAGTAGGTTGCACACTCAATTCTGAGGCCAGAAGATCGGAAGGCTGTGGGTTCTAGCCCCACATCAGGAAGTTAGAGTAAAACCCAGTACTGACACTGTAGTGCAGCATAAGGGGGATGCTGTACTCTTGAGGTGCCATCTTTCAGATGAGATGTTAAATTGAGTTCCTGTCTGTTAAACCGAAGTCCTCCCACTCGTGAGAGAGAGAATAGGCAGAATTACCTAGCCCACCTTTCCTGGTCAACAAAATAAAAAGAAAAGCTAAAATAAAATAAAAGTACATAAAGATTAGGCAGGCTGTGCCTCAAAGAGACAAACTATGAACAACATTAAAAGGACCATATACTTGATAGAACATGACTGCCAAGACAAAAATTCCATCTCTAAAATGTATTCTGCCTCAAGAAAATCAATTACACGATCTCTGTAATATCCTTTGTATACCTATGTGGAAAAATAACTTTTTCTTTTAATAAAAAGAAATTGAAAAAAAAAAATTCCTTCTCTAATTTTACGTTAGATGCCTAGAAAGCATTTGATGGGGTCTGTGACAATTTTTGAGGCACTTTCTTTTTCAATTCCATTTCCAGACTCACTCAAAGCAGTTATACAGGCTCTGTACACTGATCCTCAGGCAGTAATCAAAGTCAGTGGCACCTTCTCTGATCAGTTACCACTCACGAGGGGTACCCGATAGGGATGCTTCCTTCCCCTCTGTTGTTCACACTCCATGTACAAACTGGGGAATATGGGTGTGGGCAGGACAGTAGTGTGGTGGGTAGGTTACTGGCTAGGCGGCAAGACACAGAGGGTGGTGGTAAATGACTGTCACTCCACAGAGGGAAGAGTGACCAGTGGGGTTCCACCGGGATCAGTGCTGGGACCTGTCCTATTCAACATCTTCATCAGTGACATTGTGCAGGACCTAGAAGGCAGAATTTCACTACGCTGATGAAACAAAGCTCTGTAACAGAGTAGACACACCAGAGGGTGTAGACAGAATGAGAAGGGACCTGCAGAAACTTGAAGAATGGTCAGGGGTTTGGCAGTTGAAATTCAATGCAAAGAAGTGCAAGATAATGCATATGGGACACAAAAACCCTGGCACAATATATCAGTTGGGGTGAGGATATAGCATGCACCAAGCAGGAAAGGGATCTTGGGGTTATCATCTCTGATGACCTCAAGGTAGAGAAACAGTGTGACAAGGCAGCAGGTAGCATAAATAGGATGCTGGGATACATAGGCAGGGGCATCACCAGCAGGAAAAGGAGGTCATGATTCCGCTATACAAGACACTAGTGAGGCCCACCTGGAGTACAGTGTACAGTTCTGGAGACCTTACCTGTAAGGACATAGACAGAGTAGAGAAGGTTCAGAGGAGAGCAACAAAGATGGTACATGGATTGCATCACAAGTCCTATGAGGACAGGTTATGAATTGAATATGTACTCCCTGGAGGAGATTAGGAGAGAAGGGACATGATAGAGACATATAAGTATCTTACAGGAGGAATAGGTGCAAGAATACACTATTTTTAAGCAAAAAGATGTTCCAGGACTAGAGGCATGGGATGAAGTTGAAGGGAGGATGATTCAGAGGAAATGTGAAGAATTTCTTCACAGAGCAGGTGGTGGACAAGTGGAACACCTTGCCTGAGGAAGTGGGGGCTGAAACAATCACAGGATTTAAGAATGCATGGGATAGACATAAAGGAATTCTGGAGGTCAGGGGTAAGGGGCAACAGAGTTTTAGGAAAACATAAACTGAAGTTACAAACTGAAATGGGCAGACTAGGTGGGCCATAGGCCCTTATCTGCCGACACTGTCTATGTATCTATGTAGAACTCCTAGCTTAGGTATTAGCGTGTATCCCACAATTATCAGTATCACTGCAGTGAACACAGAACACAGAATTGCTTTGTACACAGACAACCTCTTGGTCTATCTTACCCACCCTGCTGCTTCCCTACCGGCCCTCTTTCAGGATTGAAAGGTTGAATGCCTGGGAGGATATAAATTGAATGATGATACGACCAAGTCCTACAATTGGCCTTCTCCCCTCTGAGAGCTCTACAACAGTGATTCCCCTTTGGGTAGAACACACAGGCACTACGTTACCTGGGAGTCATGATCCCCAGTGACTTCACTCAGCTTTATACCCTTAATTACAGTATGATTAAACAAACCATCCAGGAAAGCCTGGCCCTCTGGATCCCTCTACCACTAACCCTTTTACAGGGAGTTGATTCAGTTCAGATGAACCTACTGCCGAGGCTGCTTTATCTTTCCTAACCCTACCCATAACCTCATCTAAAGCAGTCTTCTGGACATGGGGCAAGTCAATTTCATGATTCCTGTGGTCCAGCCAGAGACCTAGAATTACTTACATGACTCTTCAGCTCCCCAAGCCAAAGTGGAATTAGCCCTCTGAACCTCCAGAGCTACTGCAGGGCAGTGCATTTGGCACATGCCCTACACTGGGTTCCTAACCAGTCCTCTACTCACTGGAGGGAGATTGAGCTCTCATTACATCTTACTCCCTCCGAGAGACAACTTTATGCACTCCAGTCATGGAATGCAGCAGATAATTCTCTGGGAATGCTGACGGTGGAGATATTGATGAATTGGAGATCACTTACAGTTCCCACCAGTTAAAAAGGATTCTGTTTGCCATCTCGTGTGGTTTGTCCCGGCATTCGACCTGCCTGACCTTTACTTTCTCGGTGATGCTGGTCTGCAGGTGGGCTGTGCTACTTTGGGTAACCAGTGTCTGATCAGCATTTTCATGGTAAACTCCTGTCATTTGATATAGTCTGCTTCTGCTGATGATGCTGTGATTTTGTACTCCTTCCAGTGGCTTGTCAAAGGTCACTGCTTGAGACCATTATATACCCATGGGGAATGCAGCTGCCCTGTAAAGTCCCACGGTGGCAAGTTCAGTAAGTTAAGATTTGGGGTGGGGATCAAGTTCACACTGTCTTGACCGTGAATGCAGCTGCCCTGTAAACTCCAGCACTGGCAAGTTTGGTAAGTTAAGCTTGGGGGGAGGGGGTCAAGTTCTCGCTCTCCTGGCAATGAATGCAGTTGCCCTATAAACTCCTGAACTAAGACAAGCTTCGTAAACTAAGTTAAACTAAATTAACAGCAGTGGTGAATGTGGGAGGAGGTTGTCAAGGTCAGTGTTTGAGCCTGCATCTGACCTGTTGCTCTGAAGCTTTGCTCTCTCCTGTGCTCTCAGACCCACGGCAGATGCTATTGCCGTGTAAACTGCCACCCTGCCAGTACTGACAATCCCCCTAACATGGTACCAAACTGTAAACTACAAACTACAGTATGAATAAAGATTATGCTGGCTCTTGAGCATTTACTGTGGGGTGGGGTGTATTGCTGTCTCTGTGGTGTTCTTAATTGATAATTGCAATGCACCCTTTTATCCACCAGATTTTAGACTGTGCCAAGGTTGGTGGGTAAAACAGGGAAACACTGTAATATATTATATTATATTATATTATATTATATTATATTATATTATATTATGTTATGTAATGACAGTATAGGCCTTCAAGTTAAGCCTTGATCAATTTCTTCTTACCAAGAAAATCACATGGTATCTTGGGGGTAGCATTGTGGGTGGGGAATCCTGACAAACTGAACATCAACAACTATTGGGGGGTGCTTATTTTGTGCAGGCAGCCACATTTTAAAATATTCTGCCATTATCCTGTCTTAATGTAAGCAGATACTCTATTTTTAAAACGCAGTTGAAGTCACACTTGTTGCAACAAATTAATTGTTTTTAATGTTGTATGTTACTGATGTTTTGTGCCGTTTATTGCTGTATTTTGTATACTTACCATGCCATCTCAGCTGCAATTTAGTGGCTCTGGGTAGTTCATGGAAAGGGGCCTTTGGCTCAGTGCACTTACCTGGTTAACAAAATAAATAAATAAAAATGAATTAATATATGTTTACACAAGATACTTGTTGATTCCTACTTATGAACCAACATGATGGACCTGAAGTCCCTTCTGACCTTATATTACCGTGATAATGTATTAGTAGAGAGACTGGAGTCCAGACTGTGATAGGAACAAGAGAGAAGGTCTAGCGCTGTACGCTTGTAGAACAGGTAGCAGTTTAAAGAGTAGGAGCAACATTTCTTAGCCGCAATTGACCACTTAGAACCAGTAGTGTCTTTGTGACCCTGTTGAGCTGTGTTCAGTGAGGGTTGCAAACCCTTCCTGTGTGGTCTCAAAGCAAACGGCATGGTGTTGCTGGCCCATCAACACAGCAGTAGCACTACTGCTTGCAATGCCAGTGACCTGGGTTCAGAAGCAGGCAGAGTCACTGGGGGCCAGACAGAGGAAGCAAGACGCTCTTCTCCTCTGGGGAGAGGGCAGCATGCTTCGGTACATGACTGCCACGTAGGTGACCAGGTAGCTGTGCACTGGGGAGCAGTTCAGCAGTCGGGGAGATGCCAGGCGCATGACATGCACCACGCTTATGCGTGTGCTTGCACACCAGGCCAGTATCTCAGGAGAAGGGTGAAATAGAGAAGATAAATTTTAGGCGTGGGGCACAGTGATGAACAGACCCCTCACGGGCTGTTCTGGTGATGTTGCAGTTTCCACTGAACCAGATCCTGGTAAGTGGCAGTTGGGGCCCTGCTGCACCATGCCACAAGGGACAAGCTGTGGGGGCAGTTGGGGGAAAGCAAATAAGTCCATGGGATGCTGGGGGGGGGTCAATCTGGATAGGGGCATAGGCCTACCAGTAGGCCAAAAATGTTTATGTGAAAAACAAGGTGGTGTCCACCATGCAAATGGTCCGCACTTTTGTCAAGTCACGGGGGCCTTTGCAAGACTGGTAACAACCACCTGCGCCCCCCCCCACCCTCACGGTTACTGCCCGTTAAAACCAGACAGTAATGGTGGTCACAGTGCTGAAACAGAGGAAAGCAGCATGCCAGAAGGGCCAAAGTATGACAGACACCAAAACAGTTGAGGTAACTCACTGGGCTGTGGGGGTTCCATTGGATGCTAGGGATATAACACCATGGGGAGCGTTGGGGGACGGGGGGTCCACTGAACTACTAGCATAATGGCCACCAAGCCACAGAGGGTGGACCACGGCCTACTTGGGCACAAAAGGACAGCGAGTGTTAGGAAGAGTGTCTAATTGCAGTTGCAACAGTCTTTACAGCGAATATTAAGGCCTGTGGGAAAATAATATTCAAACCCCAGGAATTCTTACTGTATTCTAACAAATGCAGTATGGTCTCACCATAGGACTGCCCTAGATCTGAAATGGTCAATAGAACCTATGTAAATAGTGGAATGCTAGGTTTGAGCTTGGTTTTCAAACCACTGTCCCTGGTTACACTTCCTGCAGCCACCAGCTTCTTTAATCTGCTTGCCTCAGTAAGACGTCTCAGGAGAACTCTCCTTCACTTTCATGAATAATTTATTTTTATCTTGGTTTATCACAGTCTGTTTAATTATTTTGATTTTTGAAGTACTGTCCTTGGTTCACAGGTAGACTTAGTCTAGATTAGAGTAAATTTTGATAAGTTTTCTTGGTTCCTTATCTGGTCTTTTAACTGGAAAGGAACTGATAGTTTTTACCTTATATTAAGTTTCTGAGGTTTACCTCAGTTCTTCTGACCATCTGGTAAGACGGTCTATATTTATTTACTAAATTTTTTTAAAAATTTTACTGGGTTGATTCTTGGTTCATCAGTTTTAACCGACTGATAAATGTCACAGACCGAGAAACGAATGGGCCCCACAGGTTTCCAGCATTGTACAGAATGTGGGGAACCGTTCGCTAAAGCAGATCCTCATTTAATTTGTGTTTTTTGTTTGGGGCTTGATCACCTCAAAGAGGACTGTGAAATTTGTAAAATTTCCCTCAGTCGATGCTGGAGAGGCGACTTAAATGACTGCAGGAGAAGATGTCTGAGAAGGCTGCTGACCCAGCTTCAGAGAAACCGGCTGCCAGCCAAAAAGAACCGGAGGAACAGCCTTCTAATAAGGGCGACGGTTCCTCTGCCAAGAATCATCCTGCTAATACCGCCACTAACCTGGCAACCACAGGAAAGAGAAAAAAGGAAGAAAAGCATACAGTGGTTGAACCGCAACTGGAAAAAGCACTGGTTCTGACAGCTGAAGAGATAGCGAATGCTATCAGAATTATTTTGGCTTTCCAACTGAGTACCCCAGTTACATAGATACATAGACAGTGTCGGCAGATAAGGGCCTATGGCCCACCCAGTCTGCCCATTTGAGCTTGTAAGTTCAGTTTGTTTTCCTAGAAGTCTGTTGCCCCTTACCCCTGACCTCCAGAATTCCTTTATGTCTATCCCATGCATTCTTAAATCCCGTGATTGTTTCAGCCCCCACCACTTCCTCTGGCAGGATGTTCCACTTGTCCACCACCCGTTCTGTGAAGAAATTCTTTCTCATGTTTCCTCTGAATACGTCCTCCTCCAACTTCATCCCATGCCCTCTAGTCCTGGAACATCTTTTTCGCTAAAATAGTGTTTTCCTGCACCCTGTTCCTCCCTGTAAGATACTTGTATGTCTCTATCATATCCTCTCTCCTCCTCTCCTCCAGGAGTACATGTTCAGTTCCTTCAACCTGTCTTCATAGGACTTGTGATGCAATCCATGCACCATCTTTGTTGCCCTCCTCTGAACCTTCTCTACCCTGTCTATGTCCTTATGTAGGTATGGTCTCCAGAACTGTACACTGTACTCCAGGTGGGGCCTCACTAGTGTCTTGTATAGCGGAATTATGACCTCCCTTTTCCTGCTGGTGATGCCCCTGCCTATACATCCCAGCATCCTATTTGCTTTACCTGCTGCCTTGTCACACTGTTTCCCTACCTTGAGGTCATCAGAGATGACAACCCCAAGATCCCTTTCCTGCTTGGTGCATGCTATATCCTCACCCCCAACTGATATATTGTGCCAGGTTTTGTGCCCCATATGCATCATCTTGCACTTCTTTGCATTGAATTTCAACTGCCAAACCCCTGACCATTCTTCAAGTTTCTGCAGGTCGCTCATTCTGTCTACACCCTCTGGTGTGTCTACTCTGTTACAGAGCTTTGTGTCATCAGCGAACAGTGAAATTCTGCCTTCTAGTCCTCTGCAATGTCACTGATGAAGATGTTGAATAGGACCGATCCCAGCACTGATCCCTGTGGTACCCTACTGGTCACTCTTCCCTCTGTGGAGTGACAGCCATTTACCACCACCCTCTGTGTCCTGCCACCCAGCCAGTTACCTACCCACCACACTACTGTCCTGCCCACACCCATATTCCTCAGTTTGTGTAATAGTCTTCTATGTGGCACAGTGTCAAAGGCCTTGCTGAAGTCCAGATAGGCCATGTCCACTGCCCTCCCCTGATCCACCTCCCTAGTCACCCAGTCAAAATTCAACGACGTTGGTCTGACATGACCTCCCCCTGGTGAAACCATGCTGCCTTGGGTCCTGTAGTCCATTGACAACCAGATGTTCCACCAATCTCTCCTTCAGTAGTGCTTCCATGATCTTCCCCACTACCGGGTGAGGCTGACTGGTCTGTAGTTCCCTGCTTCCTCTTTGTTCCCACTTTTGTATAAGGGGACTACATCTGCTGTCCTCCAGTCTTTGGGTACCTCCCTGTTTCCAGTGATTGGCTAAATAGGATAGCCAGAGGTTCAGCCACCACCTCTCTTAGTTCTTTAAGGACCCTAGGGTTTACCATCTGGCCCCATTAGCTTTATCAACTCTTATTACTTCCAGTTCCTTCAGGACCCTTTCTCGTAAAGGGACTTGTGTCCATTTCTGCACCATTCTCACCCCTGTACTCCTTCAGACCCATTACCCTCCTCTTCCTCAGTAAAGACTGAGCAGAAATACCTGTTCAAATGTCAGCTTTACTGTTGTCATCCTCCACGCTCCCCATCCTCCACCTTCAGTCTCACTATCCCTCCCTTTGTCTTTCTTTTTCCTTATGTACCTGTAAAGGTTTTGTCCCCTCTACCCACTGATTTTGCAATGTGTTCTTCTGTCTGAGCTTTGGCTTCCTTATTGACCTCCCTGCCTCCTTTGCTTCTCCTGGTACTTCTCCCTATCCCCTTCTGCCTGTGTCTTTTGTATTGCCTGAATGCAATCTTTTGGCTTTCACTTTCTTTGCTACCTCTTTGAAAACCATAATGGTCTCCTCTTCCTTTCCTCTTGCTAACCTGCTTAATGCATAATTCTGTTGTTCTTGTAATCCCCATTTTAAATACTGCCCACTGTTCCTCAACCCCTGATTCCTGTCCCATTCCCCTTAATGCCTCTTTCAAGTATCTCCCATTTCCCAAAGTCTGCCCCCTAAAATCCAGGATATGTGTTTTTGTGTGGTTTGGTTCTGCTCTTTCTGTGATTTCAAACCACAATGACTGGTGGTCACTGTTTCCCAGTTGCTCCCCCACTGTTACCCCCATCACACTGTCCCTGTTTGTGAGCACAAGGTCCAGTATTGCCTTCTGCCGAGTTGGTTCCATGACCAGTTGCTTGAGGAAGGCACCCTGAAGGGAGTCCAGGATAAATCTGCTCCTAGTTGATGCTGCTGTTGGGATGCTCCAGTCCACGTCTGGAATATTGAAGTCTCCAACCAGTACTACCTCACCCTTGTCTGCCAACCAGTTCTGGTTGAGAAGCAGCCGCACTTACCTCCCTCTGGTTCTACTTCAGTTCCTGGAGCCTTTTGGAGAGGATGAGGACGAGGATGCTGATGATGATGAAGATGAGGATTATGGGGAACCAATTGAACCAGATATTTCTCCAGATCCTCACCGTCCTGACTCCCCTGACAAAGGGAATGAGGTCTATACCTCCCATTTTGCTTTTATTAAGCAAGTAACTCAATCCCTGGACCTTTCTACTCAAGAGTCAACTGACAAGGAGGAACAGGACTACATGGAAATTATGGATGTCCTAGTCTGTAAAAGGCTGTTACTACCCATCCATAAATCCTTGAAGAAGCAGGTTAACAGGGTTCTGCAGATCTCCACTTCTCTGCCACCAGTTGGAAGAAAGGTGGACAAAAAGTACTGGGTGGCTAGCGGTGGAGCAGAATTCCTTTTTGGACACCCAAGCCACGAGGGAGTGGTGCAGGCTGCAGCCTGTGATAAGGCAGGCATACCCTTGGCATCTCATCCTCCAGACAAGGATTCCAGGAAGATGGATTCCATTGCCAAAACGGTGTACTTGGGATCTTCTCTGATGATCAGGCAGGCATCATACATGGCCTATGTTGCCAGATATCAGCAAACTCTTTGGAATACTGTGATAGAAATCACAAAATCTGTCCCAGCCCCTATGGCAGCTGATTTGGAGGAGGCTGCAGAAAGAGGTATAGAGGCTTTGAGAGCCCAATTTAGGATGGCTGTGGACAACAATGACACTGCAGCCAGATAAATGGCTTCTACTGTGTCATTCAGGAGGTTTGCCTGGCTCAGGACTACTAACCTTACCCAAGACACCCAGTCCAAGGCCCTAGATTTTCTATGTGAGCCTGCTTCTCTGTTTGGGGAACAGACAGATGCTTACATGAAGAACATTGATGAATACAAGACAGCATATAAGAGTGCTGCTGCTAAAGAAAAGACATCTACTCCCCAAAAGCTACAAGCTAGGGGAAGTAGGGGCAGGAGACACTATAGGCCATTCTTTCAGCTTCAAGCTTATCCCCAATACCAACAGCAGAGAGGTTACTTCAGAGGCAGGGGCAGGAGAGGTGGCAACCGTATTAGCCCTAGCACTCAGACAGCATCCTAACCTAAACAGATGCCCTGAGGTGTCTGCCTGGGTTACCTCACCAACCCCAGTAGTGGGCAGGCTGGCCCACTACCTTCAAGAATGGCAAACCATCACTACAGCCAAGTGGGTCCTGGAGGTAGTGGGCCAAGGTCTGGCTCTCAGCTTCAAGCTCAGACCAAAACTGAGGGCAAGGGTCTTCAGACCCTCCTCCCCATTAGAAACAATGTTACTGGAAGGGGAAGTATGGAATCTCCTATCCCAAGGGACAACCAGTTCCTCTGGCACAGAGAGAAAAGGGCTGCTATTCAAGGTACTTCCTCACAATAAAGAAAACAGGGGAATGTCGACCCATACTGGATCTCCGGCACCTGAACAGGCATCTGGTAAAGCCAAAGTTCAAGATGGTGACCCTGACAACAATTCTTTCAACCTTAACACAAAGGGATTGTTAGCATCTCTAGACTTAAAGGATGCATATTTCCACATCCCCATCAGGCAGTCTCACAGAAAATTCCTCAGAGTCAGAATGCGATCAGGTGATTACCAGTTCAAGACAATGCCTTTCGGACTTACTTCTGCTCCTAGGGTGTTCACAAAATGCTTGGCTGTGGTTGTGGCACACCTGAGGAGACAAGGATTGGCAGTGTTCCCTTACCTGGATGACTGGCTAGTCGTAGGGCAATCCCCTTAACAAGTATGGGGATCCGTGGCACTTACACAGGAGCTATTACAGTCACTAGGGTTCCTAGTCAGCCTGATAGAGTCAGTGTTAGAGCCAGTACAGCTCCTGGAATTCATAGGAGCTGAGCTGGATTCGGTGGGAGGAAAGGCTTTTCTGCCTCAGACAAGGGCAGACAGTCTGGTACAGTTAGCAAGTACCTTCAAGCTTCAAAGCCTAAGGCCAGCAAGGTATTTCCTACAGTTGTTGGGCCATATGGCAGCTTCAACAGCAACAGTGTCAGGAGCAAGGTTCCAAATGAGAGATAACCAGGATAATCTCAAACTACATTGGGATTAGAAAAGAGATTCACTATCAAAACTGGTGCCAGTTACACAAACTCTCCTACGAGCACTTCAGTGGTGGCTGAACATGGACAACCTCAGGCAAGGGGTGCCATTCTAGCAGAAAAACCCTTCCTTAGTGCTAACCACAGATGCTTCCCTACTGGGGTGGGGAGCACACTTGGAGGAGCACACTGATGGCTCAAACAAGAGTCATTGTTGCACATCAAACTGCTGGAGCTCAGAGCAGTCTTGCTGGGTCTCCAGGCATTCACCAACATGCTACAGGGAAAAGTGATGCAGGTCAGGACAGACAACACGATCACAGTGTACTACATCAACAAACAGGGAGGCACAAGGTCAATTCCCCTCTGCACAGAAGCCATGAAAATTTGGAGCCTGGCTTACTCCCTAGGGATTTCCCTGTCAGCAGTACACTTGCCAGGAAAGGACAATGTACTGGCAGATGCTCTGAGCAGGATCAGTCGGAACCACCATGAGTGGTCCCTGAACAAACAGGTGTTACAGATGGTATTGAAAAGGTGGGGCACTCCAGAGATAGACCTCTTTGCAACCCCAGACAACCACCAACTTCCTCAGTTCTGCTGCAGGCCTCCAGTGAGGGGCTCAATCCAACTGGACACACTGATCCTGAACTGGACAGGGAAGTTTCCGTATGTCTTCCCTCCATTCCAATTATTGCTGAGGGTCCTGAGCAAGCTCAGATCCCAGCTGGCTACACTGATTCTCATTGCTCCGAATTGGGCCAGACAGCCATGGTACTCCCTGGTTCTGGCACTGTCGGTCGCCAAACCAGTCAGCCTTTCCAGGAAGCACAACTTGCTGACTTCTTCCCTGGTCAGGATCTTATACCTCAGCTTTTGGTCTCTCAGGCTCAAGGCTTGGCTCTTGAGGATCTAGAGTATGCTAATCTGCATCTTTCCGAAGGGGTCTTGGAGGTCCTTAGGGTTTCTAGAAAGCCCTCCACTGGAAAGACCCACATGTCTAAGTGGAAAATATTTTCTGTTTGATGCCAGAGCAAGAGTCTGGACCAGACTCAGGTGGATTTGCCAGTTGTCCTGAATTACCTAACCCACTTCCATTCCCTGGGTCTGAGACCATCCACTTTGAAGGTGCACCTGGCAGCTGTCTCTGCTTACCTGTCAGCAGGCAAGGCATCATCCCCGACCTCGAACCCAATGTTCAGAAAGTTCTTTAAGGGGCTGTTACACCTGCACCCCTCACATAGGATTCCCACCCTTGTGTGGGACCTGAACATATGTATTGCACAGCTGTTGAAGCCACCTTTTGAGCCCATATAATCAGCTGATATCAAGTATGTAACTTGGAAAACTGTGTTTTTAGTTGCAATAACTTCGGTCAGGAAGATTAGTGAGCTTCGGGCTTTGTCCATGGAGACCGACTATATTGTATTCCACAGGGACAAGGTGGTCCTTAGGACCAATAATAAGTTTCTCCCTAAAGTGGTATCTGACTTCCACATTAATCAGCCCATTACACTGCCAGTCTTTTTCGCTGACCACTCCACTTCAGGGGAACATAAACTACATAGCCTGGACGTAAAAAAAGCTATCAGCTGCTACCTAGAGCATACAAAAGGCCATAGAGGGGATAGTACCCAACTCTTATTGACCTACGGGGAAGTAGGAAAAGGTAGACTAGCCACAAAAAGGTCCATAGCTAGGTGGATTGTGGCATGTATCCAGTTGTGTTATGGGAAGGTGGGTAAGCAGCCCCCACAGGGGCTCAGGGCCCACTCCACTAGAGGAACAGCTGCATCAGTAGCAGCCTCAAGAGATATCCCTTTGCCAGAAATCTGCAAAGCAGCTACCTGAAAAAAGCTCACACATTTACCAAACATTACTACCTGGATACCCAGGCTAGGAGTGATGCCAGGTTTGGCTCAACGGTCCTGCGGAACTTGTTTCCTAAATAGGCCCTCTGCCTGCCTCCAAAGGTACTGCTTGGGTAGTCTGCATTTGTCAGAATACAGTAAGATTTGCTGGGGTTTGAAGAAGACATTACTTACTATAGTAATCTTGTTTCTTGCCAGGGAATCTTACTGTATTCTGAGCTCCCACCCTTCCTCCCCTACTAGGACCTACAGGGCACTGCATGCTGACTGTACAATTGTTGTTGGAAACCTATGGGTACCTGTTTGTTTCTTGGGCATCTGTTGACTTGAGTCCTGGAAGATGCCATCTGTTGTTTAAGAAGGGTTTGCCCCAAAAAGTAGGGGGATTTTATTTTATTTTATTAGAATAGATTAGTTAGCTAGTTTGTTTAGCTTCTGCATTCTTAATAAGAATCAGACGGTTGCAGGAAGTGCAACCAGAGACTGTGGTTTGAAAACCAAGCTCGAGCCTAACATTCCACTATTTGCATAGGTTCTATTAACCATTTTGGCTCCAGGGCAGTCCTATGGTGAGACCATATTGCATTTGTCAGAATACAGTAAGATTCCCTTGGAAGAAACACGATTACTATGGTAAGTAATGTTTTCTTACAAATGCTGGTCTCCAGTAACTTGGATTTGTTCACTGGACATTAAATAAAACTGACTGACCAGGTCCAGTTATATCTTTTTTCAAGTTCCAGCTGTAAAGTATATTGACATTTTTTGATAGTAAAAAAAAATATATATTTTTTTGTAAAACACAAAGTGGATTTCCTACCTCATTCGGTGTTACCTAAAAGGACAAAAAGCACTTGCCTCCCCAGCAAAATCCTTATCATGCCTCTCAGCTTTTCATCTCTAAAATGTGGAACACTGGCCCCCAAAATGTGGGACACATCACTGAACATGAAGATACCAGCTTAGAACTTTGTGAAAAGTAGCTCCTTTATTTGTGCAAAGTTTTATATTGATTCAGCATCACAGATTCTTATGAAGGTCTGTTTAAATATGAGTTTATAGTGGGAGGCAGTTCCTTCTGCATGTGGGGCAGCAACTTTTTAGTGTGGAACAGAGCAGTTCTGAGGGATAAAATTAAGCAATGAATTGCTAGCCCGGTGGCGCAGAGGGTTGAGGCATCTGTACCTCCCTGCTGCCATGCCAGCGACTCGGGTTTGGGAACAGACTCGGTTCGCTCAGGGGCCCGGCCAGGAGAGGGAAGACTGAGCGTTTGTAGGACTGCCATCTTCCCTTGGGGAAGGGGTATCCTGTGACTCACTGTTCCACTGCCACCTGACAGAAGTCAGGTGGTGTCACATGTGAGTCTTGTAGCTAGGGGAAGTGCCAGTATACAGAGTGCTGGAGTGCCTCTTCAGAGGTGGAGCACGCTTGCACACTCATTACACATACTGCTGAGCCCCGGGGAGAAAATTATGAGGAAAATGGAGGATGGGCTATATGAAGCCCTGCCCATCTCACCACTGGCCTGCCCAATCTCTCTGGTCTACCAGAGGAGTTACGGGATGGCCGCGATTGGTGGTGACAGGGCTGAGAAAGCCTCCTGGTCCATCCTGGAGAGAAAATAAACACATCTATAGATAGAAATTAAGCAATGAGGCATGACAGAGCATGTGTTATGCTAGAATAACCCGAGGTATGAGGTGTAGCCGAGTGCCTTCAACCACCCATGACGTTGTTAACCAGCATAACATGTGCCCTAGAGTGCCTTATAATGATTATAAAAATGGATCCTGTAGAATTTTTTTTAAAGCCATTTTTTTTTTATACTTCCTTTATTACGGTAGGCCCGAAAGGGCTTGAGAGATCATGTCCATACAGATAGATCATACATCTATTACATAGGTACATAAAACATATCTTGATGACATCACAGTGCATACCTACACATTAGCTTTTTACTGAATAAAAGCATTTGATGATCTAGTTAAAGTAAACTACATGTTCTCAAAGATCTATCAAATAATACTATAGATATTCCCTTTCTTATTTTTATAAATTCTTAGTGAGAGAGAGAGAGAGAGAGAGAGAAGGAAGTGGGGGCCCAGCTATGCCTAATTAGGCATCTAAATGTACATGAGGCTTATACAAGAGCCATCTAGTCCACCCGTTTTGGTACGAGTGGGCTTATTGGCGAAGGCTGAATGTAATCCTCTTCATTAAGTGAATATTTTCCACTATGTCTGTCCAGTCTGCTACTGGGGAGCTCTCTGTACCCATTTCTTAGTAATGGCCTTCAAAGCAGCTATCGTAAGAACTGACCATAAATATGTTGCTCTCTTCCTCGTATCTCCTTTGGTCTAAGACCTAAAATCAAATGTTCAGGGCCCAGGGGGAACTGAAATTGGAAAATTTCCTGGAGATGGTGTTCTATATTGGACCAATACTCCTCCAGTATCTGACATGTCCAGAAAATGTGGGCCTGTGAAGCTGGGGAGATCCCACATCCCCTCTAGCAGTTTGAGCCAACTGTTGATGCATCGTGCACCACCTGTACAGGAACTTGGAAGTACCTAGCTCTCAACTTCCATCCATATTCCCTCCAAAGGGGGGCCCCTGTTGTCCACCATGTAGCTTGCCACACAGCAGTCCACTGTTTCTCTGAAAGAGTGATCCCCAGGTCCGTTTCCCACTTAAGTTTAAGTTTTTCAGTAGGAAGGGTCAGATCTGTTAGATACCTTTGATACAATAGGGATATGGCTCCTTTCCCACCCCCAAAAACCAAATACCCCGGAAAGGAGGGTCCTCTACCTCCACCTGCAACCGGGCATACGTCTTCTGAAGGGCAAGGACGTAGTCTCTGATCTGGTAGAATCTTAGATTATCTCGTGGGAGAAGCCTAAATGTCTGCCTGGTTGCCTCAAAGGAAATAAGGTTATCTGCTGATAAAATCTGATAAGGAGAGTGAAATCCTTTCCTGGCCCACTGTTTAAACCATGAATCCAAGTTGGCAGCTGGGAAGAGGGGGTCATAAGCCCACCATCGGAATTTCCACAGTAGATTTCTTATAGGACCATGGGTTATGCCTCTCCTCCATCCTTCCAAGACAATCCTAGTCCTTGTATAACAAGACTCAAGTACCCCAACATCATCATGAAATAGGCTAACCAGAAGGGGAGGGACAGCCTCAACTGCCAAATCCATTCTATTCCAGTGAGAATCAAAACCAGGACTGCCCCACAGGAGAGCCACCCGCATTTGGGTCATAGCCCAGTAACCCTGTAACTTAGGGAAGGCTAGCCCACCATGGGCCCATGGGGCATACATAAGGCCTCTACAAATCCTAGGACGGTCTTTGCCCAAAGAAATTTGAAAAACATGCCCTGCCATATGTTTAACTCTCTTCGAGATACCTGACAGGGTACACATTGAAATAAGTAAAGTAACCTTGGCAGGGCATTCATCTTTAATGCCTGTGTCTTAGAATATATAGATAAGGGTAGGAGAGTCCATCTCTGGATATCCATCCTTAATTGGTTAATCAAAGGGGGGATAATTGAGTTCCAAGAGGTGGTGGTTGCCAAGCCCAATCTTAATCCCTAGGTAACTCATCTGATCTAGGTCCCACCTCATGGGATCTCTGTTCTTTAATTCTGGGGAAGGAGTTTTTTTTAAAGCCATTTAGGTAGTTTTTTCTTGAAATTACTTTCAGACCCAGATGTTCTACTGAGATAACATTACAGCTAGGTCTGTCTCTAAACCCAGTTATTATTCAGGATTTTTTTTTCTATCCATGTTACAATGAGGGAGATCCTCATAATGCGGGGTGCCTGAGAGGTATGATACCAAAAAACAACTCTGTGGACATGGTAGAGAGGCTTATCAGTGAATGAGAATGTAATGATAAGTCAGCCATATCTGATCTGCTTGGTTGATTGTGTGTGTGGACTAAGTGACCTGCTGCTTTTTCCTGTGGAAAACAAATTCATTTGTTTCATATCTTTGTGCTTTCATTTGACCTGTAAAGTAGTCAGCCTTTTTAAAGCAATTCCGCTGGCTGTCTGAACGTTATTTGCCTCACACACAGTTTGTCAACATTGTTCTTGTTTATTTCAGCAGGAATGGAATAGCCTCTTACCGGATGCGACCCGAGAGTGATCAGTCCTGTGGCTCTCCCGTTGTCAGCAGTGACCCTAAAGAGGACCACAACTACAGCAGTGCGAAATCTTCCAATCGCAGGAGCACGTCCCCAGTCAGTGACTCCACTTCCTCTTCCGCAGATGACCATTACGAGTTTGCTACCAAGGGCAGTCATGACAGCAGTGAGGGTAGCGAAGGCAGCTTCCAGAGCCATGAGAGCTACAGCGAGGCTGAGGAGGAGGACAAAAAGCAAGTCAAGAAGGAGTCTGTGGATTCTTTAGCTGACAATGGATGCTTGTCCCAGCAGAAGAAAAGGCAACATTTGGCAAAAGCTAAGAAATTACCGAGTGACACTCTGCCGTTAAAAAAGAGGCGCACTGAAAAGCCACCCGAGAGTGACGATGAGGAAATGAAAGAAGCAGCAGGCTCGCTTTTACACTTGGCAGGAATCAGATCATGTTTGAACAACATCACAAATCGGACGGCAAAGAAAGAGCAAAAGGAAACTGCAAAAAATTAGGGCAAAACATTCATTTGATAGGATTTACAAATTTTCTTTCAGCACGTCAGGTGAATTCTAATTTGTGGCAATATCAAAAATTTTTTTCCTATCCTTTGGACCCTTTAGGTTTTTTTTTGTTTTGTTTTGTTTTTTTAAGGAGATTAAAGCCATATATCTTGTACTGACACTCAGCTAATTTACAGAAGCTTTTCAGTAACTGAAGACAGCAACAAACACACATACACACACACACACACACACACACACACACACACAAAAAGCCAAAACCACCTTCTCTTTCTTTCAGAAATGCATGGTGCAATGCGCAGTGACATCATCATCACCACCGTCATCATAAAATGTGATTGGGATATAATTTAGCACTTTATACCCCTTTTGCAGTTATATCTTTGTTGGGGAAAAATAATTCACCGAAATTTGTCATTTGGGAGGAAACAAATTGCCGTAACATGTCTATGGAAATAATGATTGGATGCATTTATAATGAGCACGGACGGAGAGAGAGAGAGAGAGAGGGTTAGGAAGCACTATGCCAAGAATCAGCTGGTGGCACTCGGACAAAACTGTGCCATAAGAGTTCTTGAGTAGCCACTAGTGGCAGCTGCACTTAAAGTACAATATCGTTGTCAATGTGGCCTGTAATGTGAAGAATGCTGGATCGTGAAAACTATGCCAAGGGTTTCCGGTAAAACAGCAGGAAGAGTTTGGAAAAGGAAAAAAAATGGGTTTCTGGTATTATCTTTAACCGTAGACTCTTGTCTTCTATAAATCATTTAAAAGCCATAAGCCTGATGTCTGGCACTGCGTGCAAAGCAAACAGAAAAAAGCTACGTCTTCTAAACTGCCTGAGTGAAAAGCAATCAAGTCTAACAGCAAATCAAAGTTGAAATCCTGAAAGGAGGAAATGGTGATACTAATCCTTTTCTGTGGATCAAAAGCGCTTGATCTAACTGTGAAAAATAAATTGCTACGGACCCTGCCATTAGTATTATGCTGGAGAGAAGCATATTGAGAGACAAAGACTGAAATATAAATATATATATTATATATGTATATCAAACAGAGCTTCTTTACTGCCCACAAACAAACAGAAAGGAGTAACTAGGTTTGTCTCAGTCAGGATTCATCTGTACAAAGATGACAGCCAATTCTGTGGATTCAACTGATGTAGCCAGCAGGAAATTCTCATCCACATTGCATGGGTTCCTAGAGAAAACTAAACAAGAAAGACAGTTTCTTTTTTATTCAAAGATAACAAAAAAAAGTTCTTGTAAGGTAAATAATGTATTTAGCATGAAGCATGAATTATTTTCATATAAATATAGAAAATAGAGAAAAAGGCTCTGCCTCTAATTTTTAAGCCCTTAGGCCTAGATTTTTTTTTGAAGCAGGTGTTAAAGGTTTAACCTTCTTCAGGGACAAACACTGACTGTTGGGGAACTTACTCTCTGCAATATGAAAACTTCACACTCTCTGTTAGTGCTTGGATAGTTGAATGGTACTGCCTTGTCTGCACATTCTTCTCCCCACCCTGTGTCTTGGTTTTGAAAAGCTGAAACAAAAAAAATTCTTGACATTCAAAATGTTGAGAAAGATGTCCTTTAGTTCCCGGTTTATAAGAGCAGATTAGTAGTGAGTGTGTATGATGAAATTAAAAAGGGGAAAAAAATCCTTCCATTAGGGTTGGTCAACTTCATTTTACTATTCCTATGGCCCTGAAAGAATATTAAAGAGAGGGCTGTTAATTGTGTGACTCTGATTTCAGTTAGTTTCCAGGGAACATGTTGGGAGGTGTCTTGGAACTTTTAAGTATCTGCTGCTCAAAACTTTTCCTTTCTTTCCCTGAGCTGGTAAATGTCACATACTGACTAAGGAACAAGCACTGTTAGCAGGTACTGGTGAATTATTTCCCCCCCCCTTGGTTTCACCACTGCATGATTCAGGCCATAATCTGTGTGTATAGTGCAGGCGACCCCATTCTTTAGCATGTTTTAGACGCCAGCATTCCACATCAGGCAGCCCTCCATCAAGAAATGGACATAGGACAGACACCCTTTCTCCCCTTCCCACCCAGTAACTGCTGGAAGTTAAAGCATTGAAGTACAAGTTAAAGAAGAACTATGACGTTTTGCTTCTGTAGTCCATTTGAAACCAGTACCACCCTGCAAAACATGTTTTGCGCTGTTGGCATAAGGATGAGCTTACCTTGTCCATTTTATTTATTTGTGCAGTGGTAACATTTTTATCGAAGCACATTCATTGTCTCCATGAACACTAGGTACTGGAGGAAGATCTCGCCAAAAACCACGGAACTGTGATGTGGCAGTACCTTTCTTGTAGCAGATTTCAGTGACGACTTCCATAAGTACCTAGCACTCATTGAAACATAGCAGGCACTTTGATAAAAATGTTATAGCTGCACCAAATAAATTGGACTTATTTTATTTTTTATCTCATGTTACCAGGAAGGAGGGTTGGATCAAAAGACTCATTTTCAGCCATGGTCTAGAGAATAAACAAGAAAGATTCAGTTCATATGTATCCCCGCTTAGAAAATAGGAAAGAAAAAAATTGGGTAACCTGACTGACTGAAACGGTGCGAATCGGTCTACATCACCCAGTTTAAAAAAAAGGGGTGGGGCATGTTGCTCATACTTTCACGCTGCAGCTAATATTGGCACTGAAAGCCCTCTGTTCACCACTGCCTCTGCTCAGCACTACTTGCAGCACATTACAGTCAGACCCGTTGAATCGGGTTATAAAATGGGTTGTGTTGGGCCACAAGAGCCCCTTTTCTAAGCACGATAGGACCCTTCAGGATGTGGGTTGTTGGGGATACCCACCCTTCCAGAACTGTAAGGCCCTCTGCCTACGGCATCAGGCCTCACTGCGCCCTGGGAAAGTGGGTATCCCCCAACAACCTACACCCTGGCACATCTTATCCCTTACATAGCTGAAAGGTTCTAAGAGGAGGGAGCTATTGGTTTCACATGGAGTCCTGAAAAAAAACAACCCAGAGATGTTTAAGGTAGTGGTTCATGTTATTTGTGAAAAAATGGGGCCATCTGCCTTTGGTTAAGTAAAGGAGCATCTAGGCTATCTTAAACTGGGCTACTGGACACGAAGTTCTCCAGAGTAGTTTACTTTTACTGTTTTTATATTTTGGATCCAAAGAAAATACCTGCCTCGCAATGATTGCGATTGGTCTAGCATCAGCTAGGGCAGGCCAAGGAGGTAATTACTTTGGTTGTATAAAAATTAAAAATGCTTAAAATAAAGATGCTAAAATTAACTACTTTCTAAAAGTCATTCTTAGTATCTAGTAGCCCGTTATATTAAGGGAGCCTAGATGCTCCTTTGCTTTACAAAATTCAGACAATCCCAATTTTTATTTACAGGTAGCTGTTTTAATTTATGATTCAGTAGGATGGCCTTTTGTGACCTTTGATTGCTGCTGGTTATGAATTTTTAGTTATTTTATTTTATGATCCTTTTAATTTTTTAAAGGACACAGTCAGCTCCTGACGGACAGACTCTGGTCATTTTCTTAACCAAAACCCTGGTTGACAGTATTTGTAACACGCAGTTGAGTTTGCTCTTTAGAAACAAGTTTTTTTTCTTACACTCGTTAAAAAAATGTGCTGTACAAACATTGTTTACATGACTGTAGTGAAAGTGTGCTGAATCTACACAATTTGACCGGGTGCTGTGTTTTGGCAGCAGCACACCAATATGGTGCTACGACTTAATTCTGCAGAGCTAAAAGAAACAGAAACTCATTTCTGAAACAAAAATTAAAAAGCACAGTTTACTTCTGATTTACACTGTCAGTCCCCTTTTTAAAGCAACAGTATTCGTTGTTCGGCAAAATATATATATTTTTTTGTTAGCAACAGTGTGTTTCTGAAAAATGTAAATTCTCCATCGATGCATTTTCAATTCCCTTTTAAAACCACTTTTACTTCTAGTTTTGTATCAATGAAGATAAATACCAGTAGCTATTTTAAAAAATCTCTTCTGTTGAGATTACTTTTTCACTGTACAAACTGGATACGTACAGAGCACATTTCAGGATCCATGCTAGCATGCGTTTCTGATGGTACACAGCATGGTACCACACCAAAATGTTTTCATGATGCACGTGGCAAGAGAACATGAACTTTTATCAACTTACAAACCCACACATCTCAATTTAGGAATACAAGTAAATAGAAGTAAAAGTGAATCAATGTTTTTTTTTTTTTTTTTGCCAGAAATGCACTCTTTCTAAAAAAAAAAAAAAGAAACCCTTTTGATTTTTTTTGCCCAAATAACAAATACTGCTGCTTTGAGTTCAGAAGGGCCAAAAATGGCCAGTCAGTTGCTGCAAGGGAATTGTGTAAGGGATAACACATTACAGGATGTGTGTGTTTATTAGGCAGTAATGCACACCTCAAGTGGTTGTTAGACATGAGACATAGTGCAGAAGCCACCCAAGACATGCATTATTCCCTTATAACTATACACTGTGGAGTGTATTTTCCCACTTATAAAATTAGTCTTTTTATGTTAAAAAAAAAAAAAATTGTAGTTAAGGTGAGGTGTGCAGTTGTCAGAAAATAATGGTCATGTGACATATTTGGATCAATCAGGTTACAGGATTTTTATGGCCCACTTTATGAGAAACAGACTAATTTTTATCTTCATTTCGGCCTGTAATTCTTACATGTCGTGTACACTCTGTATTTAGCTTCCCTTTTTGCTAGCTGAATATGCACATTTACCTGAAAATAAGATCATTTCCCCCTAGACTTCATCTTCTCTGGCTAACTGTCTACACCTGATATCACAGTGATCTGTTGTGACATCATAACTGGTGTCTGTTGAAATTATTTTGATATCATAGACAAGAAGAATATGGTGTCATATGTAGACAACTACAGCCAATGACATGGAATTTAAAGGAAAGACATGACAAGGGAGTGGGTCACAGTCGGGTGACTCCCTTTCCCCACGTGCTTAACTGTGGTTTGCCGTACAGTTGGGATTACTGATTTGTAACCCACCCCTTGGAGTTACCTATGGCTTTTTTTTAGTATAAAGGTGATAAAAAAATTGTTACCGCGTGGTTGCCCCCCTGTGCGTGCATCACGTTTCAGGTAAGGATAGGGCATCACGCTTGACCTTGTCGGGAGGTTTAATTGACATTGTCAGGAGGCTTAATTTCTGGTATCTGTTTTCTCATGTTTATTTGTATTACGCAAGATGAAAATATGGGTCTGCTGAATACAGACAAGATAATGAAATCATTTGAAATGTGTATAAAATTATATTTTATCAAGTTTCCCTGTAATGCCAAAGCTCACGAAGTAGATGTCTTTTCATAGTATCATTTGATTTCCATCCAGTATCATAAGACTTTGGTAATGAAAGGACCGTGCTCAACTACTGCTGAAAGGCAGTGCCAGTATTGCTCAGAATTGTCTAGCCATTCATATAGCCTTTAGCACTGAACTGCGTGTCCCATCCAATGTTAGCCTGTCAAGTCATTGTTATGCACACAGTACAGCACCAGTATCTCACTGCTGTTTAGACTTGTTTGTTTCTAAGCACCATATTGGAACTGCACCATAGTTAGAAGTCCTAATTCTAGGCAGTATCTTATGCTGTAGGTAGGAGCTCAGAATAGCATCAATAGCAATAATATATATATTGGTGAGGTTTTCCTTCTTTTTGACTGCATGTATTTGGGTTTTTGTACAAAAAAAATATAAGATCATCAACAATGCCGAGACACCTTTAGCAGCTCCATTTTGCATATTGTGCCAAATGTTGGTGACTTGAGGTTGTTAGGTTTTTATATACAAGTCTAGATTTTAAGTTTTCTGGAACTTGTATTTGTGAATTCCTCTTGTCATAGTTCAACACCGCCACCAGTACTTCTCACCAAGCCCCAGGATTGAAGTCTACCACGTGCGTGCATGTAGGCAACTGTAGTATACAAGGATATATCCCCGTCAAAAGGGCTGAGTAGGGCTGTAAGCCATGAGCCCAGTGGGTGAGTGGCTTTATGATCTGGTTAGCTGGCTTGATGGGTTCAGAGTATAGCGGACTTAACCCGTGTTTTATTAGTTTTGATCACAGTTGTGTACACAGGGAAATAATTGATAACCACTTCTATTGGGAAAAGTCCCATCCATGTATTATATATACGCATACCAACACTTACATTTATAAGATTAAGCAGTTGCTTCTGTTCGTCACTAAAACAGGGAAGACACAAAAATGTACTGTCAATCACTTGTTTACTTTTTCAGTCCCCCAGCAGAAAACCTAACGTACGTGGTCTCAAGATAATTGCTTTAGAAGTCACTGTGATAACTTCCTAAATATCAGAAATCAATGTCTGCATCCTGTTGTTACTGTACTTGTTAGAAACAGTATTTTTTTGTAATGAAACTCGCGTGTTTAATTTTTAGTGTTTTTATAATAACAGGTTTGACAGAGCTAACCGCTGGCTAGAATTTGTAATTGATTTCACATTTAATAAGATGGCGACAGCCTTTTATTGTGTCTTTCATATCATTCACACTCACTACTTCAAGCTGCCATAATAGAAAATGTCTTTTTTATAGAAATCATGTGTCTAAAATAGAGTTTTCAGCTGATTCTTTTAACACAAAATGTATAGCTGCCAGGTTTACATAGAAACAGTGATAAAAAGCAAATAACTCTTGTGTAGCGATAATGATACATCAAATGAAGGTTACATGAGCTTAACTGACCAAGAAAGGAATATAGTGATACAAAAAGCCAATTTAATTTGTTCTGTTTTTGTTTGTTTTGTTTCTGTTATCTGAAACTGCCAATGTCATGAACATAAAGTAAGAACTGTGATGAGAAAAAATAATAATCTTAAACTCTATTACTGTTTTTCTTTTTTTTTGTGTGTGTGTAAATGAGCAGCAAGAAGGCAAGTGCAATCAGCCAGTCTTTAGGGAATATGAAAATGTTGATAACAGAGGCATACTTACATTTTACATTTCCTTGATGTGTAATCATATTGCCAAAGACAAACTATTTCATTAATTATTGTAAATAACACTTTGTCCATTATTATAAAATGACCTTTTTTTTTTCCTGAAACCTACCATAAAGTTTCTGTGCTGTATTGTCTTCCAGTTGCAATAAAAAAAAATTACTGAGTTGCATCAGTTGAAAGATTGCTGTTTTCTGTTCAATTGGCATCTGTTGACTGGTTTAATGCATCGGTATGATAGGATTACTGCGAAGATGGGATAATGAGCATTTCTGTACTTTAATGAGATAATTTTAGAATTACCTAGCTTGCTAATTATAGAATTTGAGAAGACAGTCCCAGCTTCCTTTGCTTATCCCCTTTATAGAACTGTGTGTGTTATGTAGACACCAGCACTACTAAGAGAAAACTGTAAAGTTCAGTGATGTTAAACAGATGTGCCAGATGTATGGCTTGAAATTAAGAGTTGCAACCACTGTCAGTTCAATCCATCAAGCAGTCAGTTTTATTTATATAGTACAAATAATGCAAGCCTCGTGTGCTTTGCAAACAGTATAAAACAATGCTGTAATTCAAAAGCAGCACAGGGATCCAAGGTTACTTTTAATAATAGTACATTATGCACATTCTAAAAACAGGTAGACTGGACTCAGTCTGGGAGGGCTTGTCTAAATAGCTTTTTATCTGAGCATGAAACAAGGGCAAGGTTGGGGAATCGCAAATATACTGCTGTAAGGCATTCCATTTACAGAAAAAGCACAATCCCCACAAGTTTTAACAGGGTACATGATATAAAATATACATTTTTTTGAGTGTGATTTCAAAGACCTTAAAGAAGATGGCAAAGGCAACAGCAGCTGAGTTGAATAATGAGGTGGTAACCCCTTGTGATGCCTGGAAATCCAGTATAGGAAAATGTTACTAGGCTGATTCAAAATCTTCCAATGTTTGCCTAGCAAGCCAGCGTTAATTTCTACCCCTCCTCTGGCAAATAAAAGCATTTTATTTATAGTATATAGTTGCCCTTTATTGTGTATGGATTTGCAACCTAACTAAAAGCTGCTGCACCACAGTTCAAAAGTCATAGAATGCTGTTGTCCCCTTCTACGGTACAACACCTTTTGAAATTAGAATGGAAACTTGTGTCACCTGCTGTTTTACAGTACTTTCATTTTCCCCACACATCAGAGAACAACACAGACTCTCCCCTAACATAAATCTGTAGTTGTTTAATCATTTAAAACAGACAAACCAAAAAAAATAAAAAAGAAGCCCACCCATCAACCAGGTAAGTTTTCAGTAGCTGGGAGAGAGGGTGTTTTTTTTATATATATATATATATATATATATATATATATATATATAAAAATAAAACAACATTTCTTGGAGTCGGATGTTATTCTTTATTTTACATTTCAAACCATATACTATACAAAACAACACACAGCAAGCTTCCACAACTCGGCTGTGCTTTTTGGGGTTCTGATGATATCAGGGACCTCTCAAGTTTCTCTCTCAAGGTCCCTATGATATCACCAGAACCTCTTGATGGAAGCACAGCCTTGTTTTGCATGGTTGGCCATGTATTATTCTCTGTTGTAAAGGACCATGTTAGTTGAGTGATGGCCTTGATTTGTCATAATCAGAACTCTAAAGTATATTGAAAAGCACTTAAAGAAGTCCCTATTGTACTCTATGGAGTGCACCTCCACACTGTCCCCTGTACTGACATCACAAAACATGCTAGCATCGGGGCATGTCTCTGAATAGGGAAGTGGAAGGGATCGGGCTGTTGACTCCACAGAACCAAACTACGATCCTTTCCTTCCCTAAATACTGGCAGCAATAAATTATAACGGTGGGTGGGCAGAGGGGGACAGTGAAAAAGCAGGAATACTGAACGAATATTTCTGCTCAGTATTCACAAAAGAGGAGGGGGAAGTGCCTAATCCAATTAACAGAAGCACTCTTGATAGGGGGGTCGATACCAGTCCTTTCACAGTAGAAAGGGTTCTGCAAGAACTCCTAAAACTGAAGGTGGACAAAGCAATGGGTCCTGATGGAATTCACCCCAGAATTCTAAAAGAATTAAGGAAGGAACTAGTGAAACCACTGGCTACTCTTTTAATAAATCATGGAGGATGGTGTGGCACCCGAGGACTGGAGGAAGGCGATGTGATTGCCCTCACAAAAGTGGGACCAAGACAGAGGCAGAAAACTACAGACCTGTCAGTCTGACCTCTGTGGTAGGGAAAGTGATGGAGTCACTCTGAAGGAAAGAATAGTTGAGTACCTAGAGGTCAGTGGAGCACAGGATCCAAGGCAGCATGGGTTCACAGCTGGAAGGTCATGTCAGACTAATCTAATAGATTTCTTTGACTGGGTGACCAAAGTAGTAGACAGGGAGGGCTGTGGACATGGCCTACCTAGACTTTAGCAAGGCATTTGACACAGTCCCACACAAAAGATTGATAGTCAAATTAACCAGCCTGGGAGTGGGTCCCAGGTGGTAGCCTGGTAAAACATTGGCTGGACAACAGGACACAGAAGGTAATTGTAAATGGAGTCCACTCTGAAGAAAGGGCGGTTACAAGTGGGTACTGCAGGGTTCAGTATTGGGTCCAGTCCTTTTAATGTCTTCATCAGTGACATTGCAGAGGACTGGAAGGAAAAGTATGCCTTTTGCAGATGACACAAAGATCTGCAACAGGGTTGATACACAAGGAGGCATGGAAAGGATGAAAAGGACTTGGCAAGGTTGGAGGAATGGTCAGACGATGGCAGCTAGGATTCAATGCAAAAAGTGCAAATAATGCACCTGGGAAACAAGAACCCAGGGAAGAATACACAATGGGTGGGGAGGTAGTAACAACAACAAAACAGGAAAGGGACCTGGGGGTAATCTATATCAGACGACCTTTAAGGTTAGCAAGCAATGAGAAGGCAGAGGGCTGGGGTATACTGGGATGTATAGGGAGAGGCATCAGCAGCAGAAAACAGGAAGTTGTTATCCTCTGTACAGACAGTTGGTGAGACCCCATCTGGAATACTGTGTTCAGTTCTGGAGACCCCATCTCCGCAAGGACATAGACAGGATAGAGGCAGTCCAGAGGAGGGCAACTAAAATGGTGCAGGGTCTGCAAGAGAAGCTGTATGAGGAGAAACTAAAGGAGCTTAATATGTATACCCTTGAGGAAAGAAGGGAGAGGGGGACATGATAGAAACTTTCAAGTACCTCAAGGGAATCAACAAAGTCCAAGAGGGTAGCATCTTTCAGAAAAAGAGACTTGCAAGAACAAGGGGACACAATTTAAAGATAGAAGGAGGGCGGTTCAGGGGCAATGTGAGGAAGTATTATTTCACAGAGAGGGTAGTGGATGCATGGAACAGCCTTCCTGAGGAAGTTGTGGGGTCTAAAACTGTGGGAGAATTCAAGAATGCATGGGACAGACATAAGGCAATTCTTGTGGGGGGCAGGAAGATAAAGGCTGTTGGTTAACTAGGATCTGCGGCCTATCCTGTAGGTAGGGAAATGGGCAGACTAGATGGGCCTAGCGGTCCTTATCTGCCGTCAAAGTCTATGTTTCTATAATTTATACTGCATTGGATCTGGAGTCAGGTAAGCTCTTTATATGTTTGGGGGGGCAGAATTTTAAGAGTAAAAATTTGCTGTTTAAAGTCCCACTAGTTTCCTTTTTTAATTTTCATCATGTTTTTCTAATTCCTGATCTTGCTTCAAGGATATCTCCACACCTTTGGAACAACAGCTGTCAGGTACTAGAACCACATGGAAACTTTAGCTAAGCTGTTGCCACCCACATCGATGTCACGCATCAGCACGTATATAACTGTAGGTGGCTCTGCCTCTCCTCATTTTTTTCCCCCCTATTGATTAGCTTCATTGGACAGATTGCTGAAACACCATTGACATAACTTTTTTTGCCATAAACGCTCTTCCGAGGCTGCAAGTGTGAGAAGATTTTAGAACGATACCGGGATGAAGGGTGTATCTGTTGCCTTTCCTTTGGCGCCGCTCAGGGATGTGAGATTTACCAGGCCTCAACTAAGCCACCAGCGATGCCATCAGAAAGACATGAAAATTACGCATCTACCGTAATTTTGATCTTCTCTTGTATCTTCACCATTCATTACTGCTTGAGTTAAGCGGGCCGTGCACACTCAGGAGTTTTTTTAGAGTCTGCTCCAACGGCGCCCGCCTTTTTGAGGACGATATATCGCAATATGCGTGGAGGGGGCCGTTAGGTGCCAGAGACTCCTCCTCATCTCAGTTCTGTTAGTCGGAGAGGCGAAAATAAAGTGTAAGAAAAAAGATAGTGAGGCAAGAGAGCCGGGGGATAGAAAAAAGGAAAGGAAATAAACTGAAAAAGGAATAAGCCAATGGAGAATAGACAGAGCAGAGAGATTTCCTACCCTAAGGGACCGCAGGGCCTCCTTTCCGGGGCGGCTTTAGGGGAGGAACAGAGAGAAGGAGAGGAAGGAGAAGTAGTAGTAGTAGTAGTAGTAGTAATGTTGAGAAGGAGAACAGTGCCCATCGAGCATTGTTGGTTGAGAGGCTCGAAAATAATAAGGGAGCAAGAATCCCAGTTGTTAGGACTGAGGAGAGGTTCCACCGAATCTCCTGAACAGACCCAAGAGAGGGCAGACTCTCTGAACTCTCAACATGCCAAGTCCCTTCATCCTAGTTGAGGGCTCCTAGACTGTCTGAGCAGAACCAGTTCCGGAAGCGCGCCCATCCAGGAAGAGGACTAAGTTCCTTAGCACCTTGTTAAGCGCTACCACAGAAGAGTATGGGAAAAACATGCCTTCTCGGAGGCAGTTGGTAAGAAAATAGAGAGGAACTCAATCCGACTTGCTAAGACAAGGCAGACAGAGGTTTGAAGCTGACAAGTTCAGTCAGCAGCTGGAAAAGCTTTGAAAAATAATGCCTGCCAGGGATTCCAAACTTGAGGAGGCCAAGACAGGGCATGGCCACCAGGCTGTGAAACTACATGACCTGAAGAAGGTAAGGAATCGCACCATAGGGCAGTCAGAAAGAGTTCCCTCAGAAGTAAAGAAATTTGCAACCGTACTCGTTCCTCTCTACCTTGAGGAAAAAAGAGAATCCATTCACAAGAATGGGGGAAAAACAGATATTATTTTTTTTTTTTGCATAAAGGCCAAGGGGGAAGAGAGGAACGAGACGGGAGGGGGAGACGCCACAGAAGGAGGCCACTGAGGGGAAGGTGGGTGGGAATCAGTAATGAATGGTGAAGATACAAGAGAAGATCAAGAATTACAGTAGGTACGTAATTTTCATATCTTCCCTTGTCAATCTTCACCATTCATTACTGCTTGGATGAGTACCAAGCCCCCTCCCCCTTGACAAAAGAGGGGGGGTAGAACCCTGAGGGAACAAGACCCCCAGCCTCCTGTTGGTGAGGAACAGAAGGGGAAGACCCTGGCCAACACAAGGGAAGCCTAAGTGGGAGAAGAGCTAGGAGGTGTCCCCCGAGGATGGGGAGACGGAGAGAGCCCCTGCAAAAGTCTCCTAGCTCTGGAGGAAGAAAGACAGGTCCCCCGGAAAGCGGAGCGCATCACCCACGCCGCCAGGGTGACAACCTTGATATACGAGCTACGTCATCTTCAATGCAGATCGCTGTCTCAAGCCTGGAAGCCACCTCATTGGCGCCTAAGATGCCCTTGCTTGGTGTCTTGCCAGCTCCAGGCCTATAAAGGAGAGGGCAATAGCCTGTCTGGTTTGCTCCGATCAGGCATTGACTGCTAGGAGCTGGAGAGCATCACCACAGATGCCGATTGTAGGCAGCGTGGTGAGCCTGATGTGATGCAATGCAAGCCACCGCATACGAGAAGAAGAGAATACTCTTCGCCCACCGGTCAGCTGTAGTGAATCCGATCTGGTGGGCGGTCGTGCGCTACGTGCAGCGCCTGAAGGAGTCTCTAGGTACACCAAACCCGAGGACGGGTTGGGAAGGGTACCCAGGACTCGAGGGGGCACAATACCTTCTCACAGTCTGCCGGGCTGGAGAAAGGGCGGTTGGCGCACGCCAGGAACGGATAGACGCTTCCGAAGGGGATAGGCCAGGAAGGTACCACCAGGTGCTGGGCACTGAATTCTCCAAGGAATTCACGCTCTCCGCTCGGTATTGTCTCGCCTAACGAAGAGATTCAAGATCCCCACCATCCTGCGAGGAATCGCTGATATTCAGTGAAATCAGCATCGGAAGAAAGATGAGCAGGGTTCCTCTCCTCAGAGGAGGAAGATGAGGGGATGGAGAGCTTGAATGTCCAGAAGATTCCTGCGGCGGTGGGGAGAGTCACAAAAGACCCGCTCATGCATGTGTATCTAATGTAGAGGGAAGGCCGCCAAGAGAACCTCTGAACTGCTCCCAGGATAACGGCCCCATAGGACCGACATGGACCTGGAAGAGCGGGGATGGATGCAGAGGTACTGGAGAAGGGCACCTACAAGAGGCAACTGACCTCTGCCAGGCTCTGAAACTGGGAACGGAGCCCGAGCTGGCGGGATCCCGGACAACAAACCAGGCTGCAAGACGAGGCCCTGAGGATGCGATGCCTGGAAGAGCCCAGGGGGGGAACCTCCCCTGTGATGAACCCGGGACTGCATGGGTCCAGAAGGGCAGTCCACAGCAACGCCACCGAGGGAACCCCAGGGTCTAAGGAGGAAGGGCGGTTTGGCGCTCGATGGTTCCTAGCCACCCCACCAGGGTGGCTGGGGAGACCGGGGCACCTGCCCCTGCCCTTGACCTGAGAGAGCCCTCTTCCTCGACTGCAGCATTCCCCCACCCCGAGAGGAGGCAACAGCACCCGGGAGGGCAGCTGTCACAGGTCCCCTAGGAGGGGGAGCCTCCTCCTCAGTCTCCACCACATCACCCCCCGGGACCCAGGGCCACCCCTAGCCTGAGGACCGTCAGGGGAGGACGGGAGTGGGGACAGTGGAAGGGGCCCGCTGCACCGCCTAGCACCCTGTGCCACCGGGGACCCTGGCTCTGAAGAGTCAGGGTACCAGGATGGGTCCACATCTGTGTCATCGGCCTCCGAAGAGGACGAGACCAGCAGAACCTCAATGCTGGCAACTCCAGGGATCCCCGGTGCAACGGCGCCGGTGCCAGGGACGGCGCTGGACGATCCCTGCCCACTCGGCGACAGCCAGGCTCGCGTCCTGGCTCCTGCTGCACCAGTTAGGGCCCACGGCGCCGCCCAGCATCGGAACCCAACCCGCGCCACCGAGCACAGAGCGGCCCGCAGCAAGCGGGCGCTGATCCTAAACGGCGCCGGAGGGCGCGCCGAGGGTCCACTGTGCCAGCCCAGAAATCATGGGCCTCTGACACTGGGGAGCCTGCACCTCCGAGGAAGTGACTGCCGAGGCGGTAGTCCCTGTCGCGGCCCTGGGGACCACGACGTCTCCCCGACACCCTGAGAGATGCTTCCTCTTTGGCAAGAGAAGAGGAGGAGCTTCCTCCTCCGCTGGATCACAGGTCCGGAGGGACCTGGAAGGCCTAGAGACCTTAACTTGGAATCCTTGATACGCCGTCTCTGAAGGTCGGCGGAGCCTGCCGAGCTTGAACGCTGCTGACTTGAGTGTAGGACACGGCGGTCCATGGAGAACAAGCCAAGACGTGTCCGGCATGTCGTGGTTGGGTCCCAGGTAACGGAGACAGACATTATGCCGTGTCCGAGACGGAGAAATGCTGGCCACAGGAGCATCACGGGGACGATAGGGGCGCCGCCCGCTTTTGGCTTTACGCCTTGCTCCTGAACCGACATGATGCAAGTAATATGAAAGTATAAAAGCACTCGCGAGTATAGAAATAAAGGAACGGTCTTACCGTATATGCGTTGAGTGGATGTCTGAGAAAAACGAGGAGTCTTCAGCTGTGGGAAAAACCCGAGAAACTATACGCTACCGCGCAGCAGGTGCAGCCTCGATGGTGGGAGAAACAGAACTGAGATGGAGGGGGAGTCTACGGCACCTAACGCCGTCAAGCATGACACACGGCACGCCGCCCCGAGGGTGGCGCCTGGAACCGACTCTAAAAAAAAAACTCCGAGCGGAGCGCACTCCAGCTTAACCCAAGCAGTAATGAATGGTGAAGATTGACAAGGGAAGATCTAGAAACTTTTTTACTTAAGGAAACTTTGGCAGCCACCATGGAGAAGCTCAACCAGGGTGAAAAATAGGTGTCGCCCACTTCTTCCTCGAGCTCAGTTGTCGAAGCAAAAAGACTGCAAAAAAGTAGAAATCTCTGTCGACTCAAACACAAACACAGGGATATGAAAGATGCGTCCTCCCCCGCAAGATCCCAGTTGCCATTGTGGTCTTCAGGTATGCCTTGTTTGTCTGTATCTGCTTCGGCGATGGTGCCTACAGCCCCCTGACAGTCAATCAGACACCAAGGTTGGGGTCTAGCTTTGGCACTGCCAGATGTACTATGGCTGGTACGATGCCATTGTCGTCTGGTCTTGGCCAGTCATCAGCATTACTAAGTATGGCCCCTGGCCAGGGTGCCATTGACTTTCAAGCAGTCCTGCTATCTTTCTCAGAAATGATTCAATGCCTTTTGCCAGGCTTGCCATTGCAGCCCATATTACAGTCGACGGAACCACTAACTAGTCAAGCCCTGTCGACTGATAGTTCTCGTCCACTGCCTATTCCTTCCTCACAACCGCCTCCAGGAACAGTCTTCTACAGACCCTATTTCGAACAAGACAGCTCTTCGAGGATTTAGGAGTTTCAGTCAGTATCCCCAACTCTCCTAACACCCTGTCAATGACTGCAATACATAGGTGCAGTCCTAGACATTGCTCAGGGCAAAGCTTTCCCAACGTTAGACGGGACGGTATGCATTATTGCTGAAGCCCAGATTCTCTACAACAGTCACAAGGTTCCAGGAAGATCTTTCTTATGTCTCCTGGGCCTTATGGCAGCAACTATTATTACAGTACCTCTGGCATGCCTTCATACGCACATCCCATAGCGGACTCTAATAAGAGTTCAGTGGACCCAGTTAACAGACAGCCTGGATAAACTTGTCCTTGCCACATCCCTATTAAGAAAATCCTGCTCAGGTGGCTGGACCACACCAGCCTGGTAAAGGGCATCTCATTTGTGACTCCAGTACCAGTGCAGATTTCATCTGGCTGCAGTTGAGGGGGGGGGGCGCTCATCTGGGGTCCTATCCAAACGCAAGGCTCATGGAGCCAATTTCTCCATGCATTCCAGCAGCACCTAAAATAAGGCCCTCTGCTGATCCAGATGGACAGTATCAGTGTCGTCGACTACATCAGCAAACCGGCAGGAACTCATTCCTATTCCCTATGCCAGGAGGCAATACGAGTCTCATATCGGGCACTGGAACACGGCCTGGAGCTCTCAGCCGTGCATCTCCCAAGTGCCTAAAACATTTTAGCAGACATACTAAGCAGGTCATTATCCCAGATGCATGAATGGGAACTTCTGACAACAGTAGCCAAAGACATAGTCACAAATTGGGGTCATCCATTCTGCAGCTTGATAGTTGAGGATCGGCTGTCCTGTATAGTCGGAGGGTCCTGCCAGAGCCAATCAGCTCTTTGTGATCAGTGGCATTGTGTGTGGCAGCTTAATTCAGGACAGTGACGTTTGGCTAGCTCTGTCCTGCTCCCCCAGTTTGGGGGAGGAGGCATAGACTGGTTGGCGGTGCTACTGAACTCCCACCACCACTGTTACAGCCTGTCGGCTGTTGTATAACAGGAAGCATTATTCAAGTGGTCTGTCTGCATGGCGGCACATCCACACAAAGGACTGTACCCACTAAGGACAATTGTCTGCCTTGAGCCTGCCACAGTCAGCCAGTAGACAGCTGGTTGGCCTGCTACTCTGCTTCACCTGCGTTTGAGTTCTGTACTACTGAGAAAACAAAGGGAGTAAGAGAGAAGGAGGAGGAGGCGGAACATAGGAACATCAACCGGATAAATTAGAACCAAAGGACACAGTAATTGGGGACACAAGATCTGTTTATAGTTTGTTTTCAGTCTGATCTGTTTTGTTAAACATTATGTTTTTAATACTCTTTAAACTGTTGTGGGGAGTCAACGGAAGGGAAGGAGGGAGGGTGAAATCTGCAAAGGGTGGACTGTGGGAGGGTTAGAGTGGGACTTAAATACTGTTGATTTGCTATATACTGCTGTTTATTTGCTGTGCTTAAATGCAGTTTTATTTTTATAATTCCTTAAAAGTGGAGGTATCATGGTGTAGTGTAGTTACTAGTCCTATAGTAAGCTTATTCTTATTGGGTTTGGGGAAGGGAAGACAGGAAGTGTAAAGGTAAGAGTAATTATGGAATTGGAGAAACACCCTATCTAGGGTAGATGATAAATAGAGTTCAAAGAAAGTAAAATAAAACCAGTCAGGATAGAAAATAAATATGCTGGGAGTAGTGCAGTGCAGCGGCTGTGGGGGTGGCAATTTTTAGGGAAACTGTCTAGAGACTGCAATGCTGCCCCATCTGTGTGCATCTGTCTGGTTTAAAGGGAATGTGTATCGTGTAGGCTGACATTATAAATATGTGAGCCTTGCATGGTCCACTGCTACCACATGGAGAAGACTGGTGGAGCTAGTGCCCCTAAATATTGATCTTACTTCGAGAGGGTTCCTGCAGTAGGTCTTCACAAGTAGGACTGCGCCCCCTGGCATCGGGACCGCACGGCAAACTTATAGCTAGCAGTCATCAGCGGGGGACCACCCCCGGCATCAGATGACTGGACGTCAGCATGATTATAAATAGGGGCGGTCCCCCGCCCACCCTCTAGTTCTTTCCCGCCATCAACCTGAATCATCTGACTTCGTGGTGAAACATCTTCTGTCTCCCGACATTTTTTCATGTAGTTGCTGTTAGTTTTTCATCTGTCCTTTCCAGCATCTTCACATCGGCCCAAGAAAAAGTGCTCCAAGTGCGGCACGTAGATCCTTCATGGGGACAACCACTCCCGCTGCATCCTTTGCCTTGGCCCCTAAGCACAAGGCCGCAGATTGCCAAATCTGCCAGGCCTTCAACCAGGCCATGTGCACCCATCGCCAGAGGACTCTCGATGCCCACTTATTAAAACAATGACTGGCATCGATGGAAAAAAAGCTCCAGGAGCTGCAGGAACGATTGTCTTTGCCTGCCCCAGAGAAAAGAAAAAGGAAGAAGGAGAAGGAGAAATGCTGGGAGCGGAGACATTCTTCCTCGAGGAAAAGCCTCCAGATAGCTGATGCCACATCGGGTGGGGCCTCCACCCGAGTGATTACCCCACCTCCTGGGCCTTCTTCCGCCACGGCGGATCAGATGCCTTAACCCCCCCGCCAAGGTCAGTGGGCAGTTGGGGGTCTTCTTTTCCGAGGAAGTTGTCTTGGAGCCTGTCGCCAGCTCGGCCACTAAGTTGCCCTCCACCAGGAACCTGGCCCAGGTCGATCAGCCTGACTTGAGCCTTCCAGCTTCTGTCAGCCTGACCATGGTCTGTAAGTTGGATGTCGGCTCCTCCGAAGCCCGCCAGACCGTTGCCTCTAAGTCGGCCGCTGGCTCACCCAACAACTGCGTGGTGACTGCTCTCCCATTGGACTCTTGTGGTCCCCGATGTCCAGCAGAGTGAGCTCAGAGGTTCCCCCAAGTCCCGCGGGGGTTCTACCTCCCAGGATCCACTGACACAGCCAGATGCCTCATCCTCTCCGATTTCCCAGGCTTCGAGTGGGGCTGATCTAGAAGAGCCTCTCACATCGGGCCTCCTTCCCGAGACTCCTGCCTCACCAGCAGACTTGACAGGGGTTCTCCTGGACTTACCTTTCTCACCCGTCTTGGTCCCACCCCGGGCACCTTCAGACCCCCAATGCCGGGTCTTTCATCGGATCTCCTTCCAGACAACATGGACCAGGATCCTCCTGGCCCTTCTGGGGTTCCACCTCCGACCCTCAGCCTACCCACAGACCCCAACCCCATTGGTCCCTGTGCACAATCACCCCCCCCTCCATTGGGCCCTATGGAATACTACCCTGGCTACATGCCACCACAGTTTCCGCCTTACCCGATGCGGGGGGGGGCCAATGCGGGTTACCTGTCTCCGACGACAGGGTACCTGATGGCGGGTCAGACTCATCCTTATCAGGGTTACCACCAGTACCCCTACTGGTACTAACCACCTGGCTACCCCTCATATTCTATGGGGTACCCAGGATACCCACCATCACCGCCTCCTCCACCCCCACAGCCGGAGCCTCAGAAATCTATACCGGCGTGGTGGAAAGATGCCAAGTCCCAACTCCTACATGAGTTGGGACAGCCCCAGCTGGTCGTCAGGGCTACCCCAACCTATAGGGTGCCACCAGTAAGCCCTGCCCCTTCTAGCAGAGTATCCAACAGGGACGCAGGTGGTCTGCTGTCTGGGATCACTCTAGGGGCCAGAGTCATGGAGGCAGTTCCAGATGTCAGTATTTTGCCAAGCAGGCCAGAGTCTTCTGATTCCAAAGGAGATTCTGATTTGAGGAACCATTCAGAACCCCACTCCCCCATAGAGCCTCAGCCAAAGGAGTCACCACAATCACCACCGGAGGATCCGTTTTCTGCAGAACTCCCCGGTCCATCTAACAGGCCTGCGGTTGGGCTTCCCAGGAATTGGACCCTAAGCACAGAAGACAAGCTGAACATCTGGACCTCATTAATGCGGACCCCCTCCATATTCCACCCCGGACAGGGCCGCATGAAGATCTGACTTCCACGATTTGGCAACAACCGTCATATATTCTGCGGTTTCTAAGAAAGCTGACAGGACTTACCACTCCCCCCGAAAGGGGTTTCTCACCTAATGGCACAACCTAAGGCTGACTCTGTCGTCATCACTGCTGCTCACAATAGGTCATCCCAACCTAAACATCTCAGTGCCTGTCCTCCCGACAAGGAGTCGAAACAGATGGACTAATATGGCCGCAAGGTCTATACCTCCTCTACTGGCGCCATACATTCATTCAACTATGTAGCACACATGGTGGCTTTCCAGAAGTCGGCTTTATCCAATCTGGAAAAGGACATCCAAGAAATTCCTGATGAACAGCTCAGGAACAAGCTTCTTGATAAAATCAGACGAATAAGTCGCCATGCTGCCATGTTTTGCGAGCCACATACGACTCGGTCAATTTGGTGGCGCATTGCACAGCTACAGGTATCTGTTTAAGACACCTTGCCTGGTTCTGTCTCGCAGGACTGGCACAATGTGCAAAATTTGCAGAGCACCCTTTTGGACGCTTCATTCAGGGGTCCAGTTCTGTTCGGGGGTGATGCCAAAGACATAATCACTGAACTGCAAGAAAGCAGCAAACCCCTGAAGGATGTCCGCTCTATGTATCGTTTGGGTCAGAAACCCAAGCAGAATTTTCATCGCCCCCAGCGGAAATGGAACAAACAGAATCAAGGCAAATGCCAAAACAAATATCATGCTACCAGTTTCTGTGCCCAGACCCCCTAGGCTAAGTTTCCAAAGGCAGCCAGTGGGGGCAAGGCACCCCTCCCCTCTGCCTCCTGACTTAAGGCCCCCCCCCGTTACCTCCCCTCCCCTCTCTGTGGAGGAACCAGTGTGGGGAAGATTCAGCCTCCACCTGGCAAGGTAGAAGGCTGTAACTGTAGATGCATGGGTTTTACTACTGGTCGCAAGAGGTCACTCCATAGAGTTTCTGGACAGACCACCGAGCAACTCACCAGGCAGGTCTCATTAGCTGTCAGGTCACCACAGTTTCATTGTACAGGAAATCCAAGCTCTACTGCAAAAATCAGCCATACAGCGGGTTCCAACAGAGCAAAAAGGAAGGGGATTTTACTCCCACTTCTTTCTAGTGTCCAAAAAGATGGGAGATACCAGACCCATCCTAGATCTCAGCATGCTCCACCTCTTTATAGAATGCAAGAGTTTCCGCATGTTAACCCTCCAGGGACTCTTGACCCTGCTCCAACTAAACAATTGGCTGTGTTCCCTGGATATGCAGGATGCATATCTACATATCCCAATCCTGCCAGCCCATCGCCGCTTTCTGAAATTCTCCTTCCAGGAAGAGCATTTTCAGTTCAAGGCCCTTCCCTTTGGCCTTTCCTCAGCACCTCAAGTTTTCACCAAGTGCCTGGCGGTGGTAGCGGTGACCTTGCGTCACAAGGGCATCTATGTGTTCCTGTACCTGGATGATTGGCTGTTTTCAGCCCCATCCCAGAACAGTCTGAAGGATTCCCTTTTCTCCAGACTCGGAATTATGGTCAGTTATCCCAAGTCTCAACTGTCACCCTCCCAGCACCTCCAGTTCATAGGAGCGGTGCTGGACATGGTCCAGGGCAGGACCTTTCTTCCCATGGACAGGGTGGAGACCCTTATCCTACAAGCAGCACTGGTGGCCTCCTCTCATTGGACCCCAGCATGCTCCATCCTCTTGACTGTTGGGTCTGATGGTGGCTGCCCTACCCATAGTCCCACTGGCCAGACTGCACATGAGGGTGACCCAATGGTCCCTACGCTTGGACGACATGGACCAGAAGGTTCTAGTTTCCAACAGTCTGAAAAGGGATCTCCTCTGGTGGCAGGACCCATCCAGCCTCTTGTGGGGGTTCCCTTCCACTCCATATCCCCCTCCATGACCCTTACGGCAGATGCCTTAAACTACAGATGGGGGGCCCACCTGGGAGACCATCAAACACAAGGGACGTGGTCTTCCATGGAGGAGAATCTACACATCAACATCCTGGAGATGAGAGCAGTGCTGTATGCTTTCCAAGCCTTTCAATCCCTCTTAGTTCTGGGAACACTTCTCATCCAGACCGACAACATGGCAATGGTCTGGTACATCAACAAACAGGGAGGCACCTGTTCGTACCCCCTTTGCAGGGAGGCGATGCAGGTGTGGTACTGGGCTGTTCAACGTGGCCGATCCTTGACAGCAGTTCATGTTCCAGGTGTTCAGAATATTCTGGTGGACAGTCTCAGCCGCTCGGTCACTTGGGCTCACGTGTGGGTACTAAAGCAGGAGGTAGTGGAAGATCTCTTCCTTCAGTGGGGTCAGCCAGAAATAGACCTCTTTGCCTCCCCATCCAACGCAAAACTACCCAACTTTTGCTTGATCATTCCTGGCCGTGGTATTTTTTGGCAAGATGCGCTGTCTCTATCTTGGACAGCGAGATTTCTGTATGTTTTCCCTCCCTTTCCTATTCTGCAGAAGGTTCTACTGAAGCTACAGGCAGAGGGGGCACACATGGTCCTCATTGCCCCACCTGTGGCCTCAGCAGATATTGTTCCCCCTGTTGCAACAGCTAGTGATGGAACCCCCAGTACCTCTACCTCTCACTCACAACCTTCTATCCAAGGAGCAGGGTATGCTGGTACATCCGAGCCTCAGATCACTCCACCTTCATGCGTGCCACCTTTGGACATAGCGGTTTCTTGCTATGGCTTCTCCTCCAGAGTTGCTTAGGTCATAGTGGAGGCCAGGAAGCCCTTCACTAGATCCATATATGCTATGAAGTGGAAAAAAATTTCGATCTGGGCCACAGCCAAAGGCTTAGACCCATTTTCCTGCTTGGCTTCTCAGTTCCTCAAGTACCTCTTGCATCTGTCAGAGTTGGGCCTCAGTTATTTTTCTCTGAAGGTCCATCTCTCTTCGATTTCAGCCTACCACCTTCTGGTGGAGGGAAAAACCCTAGCTCAGCTAGAGGCTTCCAGAACTTTTCTGAATGGGATCCTTCACCTCAAACCTCTGGTCCAGAATCCTGTTCCACTGTGGGATCTTAATTTTATTTCAGAAAAACTTACTTTGCCCCCGTCTGAGCTGGCAGCAAGTAGTGATATGCATTACCATTTGTGGAAAATGCTCTTTTTAGTTGCGATCACTTCAGCTCGAAGAGTTTCAGAGCTTCAGGCTCTAGTTTATAATGAGCCTTATTTAATTTTCCACAGAGACCGGGTGGCTCTGTGGACTAACCCTTCCTTTCTTCCGAAGGTAGTTTTGGAATTTACCCTCAATCAAAATATCGAACTGCCGGTGTTTTACCCAGAGTACTCCAGTAGGGGGAAGTATCTCCTGCACACCTTCGACGTGCACAGGAATTTGAGATATTACATCTCAAGGACTATGGAGGTTCATAAGTCGGATCAACTCTTTATCGCCTTTGCTCCCAAGTGCTAAGGCAAGGCTGTTTCCAAACAGATTTTGTCTAGGTGGCTGGCTAATTGTACTCATTACATTTACCAGAAGTATGAGATACCCCTTCTGGGGGCAGTCAAGGGCCACTTGACTAAGGGAGTGGCTGCTTCTGCTGCCTTTCTTAGAAACGTGTTCACTGCGGACATCTGTGCAGCGGTCACTTGGTCCTCTGTCCACACCTTCACGAAACATTACAGCCTGGACATTGCTTCTAGGCCCAGGGCTGGCTTTGGTCTAGCAGTCTTGCAAGGACTTCTATCATGAGCAGACTGTCATTGGCAGACATTTTCCTCCTCCCGGAACCTAGTCGCCGACTCCTTCTATTTAGTTGACTGCTTGGTATTCAGTCCTACTTGTAAAGGCCTATTGCAAGAACCTTTTCGAAGTAAGATATAGCAGTTACTTAAGAACTTACCGTAACAGTAGATCTTCGAGAGAGGTTCCTGCAGTAGGTCTTGATGTCCCACCCACCTTCTCCCAGCTCCTGCATTTTTTCCTCTTTATTCCCTTCCCAGGACTTTCCTTTATACAGGGCTCAGGGTATCAGGAGTTTTCACTCCTCTCTCCTGCTTCCTCTTCCGAGGTCTCCGGTGGAAGAACTGAAGGGCGGTTGGGGGACCGCCCTTATTTATACTCACACTGACATCCCATCATCTGACATTGGAGGTGGTCCCCCACTGATCCTTGCTAGCTACAAGTTTGCCATGTGGTTCTGATGCCAGGGGGTGCAGTCCTACTTGTGAAGACCTACTGCAGGGACCTCTCTCAAAGATCTACTGTTGTGGTAAGTTCTTATATAACTGCTATTTTTTTTCAGGTAGTAACCCCCCCCCCCCCGAAGCTGCATCCATGCCTCACCACCTAGTGAGAACATGGATGTCTATGTAGCAGTCCCCATAGATGTAAGCACACAATGTGCACTTTACAGACATTTCCAGTAGCAGTCTACATGCCCTGGTAGAAGTGACCCTGGTCCTCCGGTAGCCTCCATTAAAAACCGGTGTACAAAATGATCTGCCATGACTTTTAAATCAGAGTTTCTGCAGAGCCCCTTCTCTGATTGGCCAGTCCCAGCACGCTCAGCCACGAACTTGCAAACCTATGCCTGCTTTGGCTTTGTATTACAGCAGATTTGTAAAAAACTAATCATTGTGATTTTTCTGTATGGCCTGGTAAAGGATAGCTGTATGAGACCCTCTGATGGTATCTGCTGTTAAACCAAGTGCTGTAAAGTCCTGTATAACTATTTTTATCTCAGTACTGTGAGTGCACGTCACTGAGACATCTCTGTGATACGCACTGACAGTACTGAACTAAAATGAGTTATACAGCCCTTTACAGTACTTGGTTTAACAGCAAACACTATCAGAGGGGCTCATATAGCTGTCCTTTACCAGGACCTACAGAAAAATCATAATGTTTACTTTTTTTTTTAATAACAAAACTTTTTATTGAGTTTAAATCTGGTACAGTACAGAAATCACCTTGACATGTCGTCATAGCAAGCTGACATAATGTTCAGAAAAGACAGCATGCCCAAGGGCTAAGCCTTTCTTCCTTGGTGATGCTGAGATACAAGGTTCATGCTCAGAGTATACCTGTAGCCAGTTTTCCCCGATGAGGGCCCCTCAGGTCTAGGTGATACATACCAGGCCGGCTCCTGTAAGGAGTTAGTCCTGTTTAGTAATTTCCTACGGCCAATAGCCTTGTTGGCCACAGCATGAAACAGCGAGGAGCGGTGTGTTAAAGGGCCGGTGGTGTCTAGTTCAGGAGTGAGTGTGGCACTCAAGTCTCCACCCAAGATAAGCTGACCTTTCATCACCGGTAACGGTACACTAATAAAATGTTGTGCTATGGCTTTTGTAGCTCCTGCCGAGACATATAAAGATACAAGGGTGACTGGTTTATTATAGAATAGGCTTAGTGTTATAGCAAAATGTCCATCTGGGTCTATTACCTTATCTTCAAGTGTGAATGGAGTTCTCCAAGGTATTAATATTGCTGCTCCTTGTCTCCTGCCAGAGGAGTGAGAGGAGACTACCACCGTTTGGTCTCCAGAGGAAGAAAACTTATCGTATTCAGCAGCTGAGAGGTGTGTCTCCTGGAGGAATACAACCTCCAGTTGATCCCTTTTAAGCTGGCAAAACAGCCAGTATCTCTTGACAGTGCTATGGATGCCACTGATGTTAGATGACGCAACTTTGGAAAATTTAGCAATTAAAGGGGGAAAGACCAGTCTCGGCACCTGTTGGGTTGGACTCCCCCTCCCCCACGGGGGACTATAGCCAGTCTGTGTGGGAAGGCGATGAGCACAAAGGATGGAAAGAGAGAAAGGAAAAGATTAAGAAATTAGAGGAGAAACATACAGGAAGGGTTGACATAGTTTCATAGTATTGTACAGGTTCTTGAAGCCAATGACCCATTATGAACCCGCCACCACTGGATTAGTGATGGAAGCTAAATGTGTTTTTATCCATATGACTGTCCAGATTTTTTTAAAATTGTTCTACTGTCTTACTCATGACCACATATCTTGGTAGTGCATTCCATGTAGGTGGAACTCCACTCGTGAAACATTTTTTCCACCTAGTTGTTTTACTTAAAGTGGTCTTAAGCTGTAGGTTATGAGACCTAGTATTATTCTGTGTTATTTGTTTTTCAGTACAGATGGTAGCAAACAGTGAGTTGTCTTGAAATGCTTTAAATATATAAATCAGATCCCCTCTAAGTAATCTATACTCTAGGGAAGACAGGTTTAGAGTTCTTAATCTATCACTGTAACCTTTATTTTTTACATTACTAATTTATTTTGTGACTCTGCATTGGACTCTCTCAACCATTATTCTAGTTCCCATAGTCGCTGGGGTGCAGAGAGGAGCACAATACTCCAGGTGAGGTTGAATAAGACTAATGCGTAAGGGTAGTAGGACTTCTGTTTTTCTGTTTCTTATATGCCTCTGAATACACCTTAAAGTGCCATAGCATTTTTTAACTGTGTTATATATGTGTGTATCAAATTTGAGATTATCAGTAATTATGACACCCAAATCTTTTTCTTCCGTAGTTGTTATTAGTTGTATACTATTCATTACATAATGTGCCTTAACATTTTTTTTTAACCCATGTGCAATACCTTGCATTTCTGTTAGTTGAAACTTATTTTATTAAGGTTTGCCCAATTACATAATTTATTTAAGTTGTTTTGCAGATTGTTGATTGATTCAGTATTATTTATAATACATCTGACTTTGCAGTCATCTGCATATTTGCTATTCCAGTCACCGTTGCTAGTTTGCATGGTTGAAATAAGTATATTAAATAATAGTGGACCCAATTCAGAGGCCTGGGGTACCCCACTGGTAACCTGCGTCCATTCCAATTCATACCCTCTAATAACTACTCTTTGCTGTCTGCCTTTTAACCATGGATCGATCCATTTTATTGTTTTACCATCAAGATTTATTTTGAGTAACTGTTCCATTAACACTCTGTGGGGAAACTGTGTCGAACGCCTTGGCATAGTCTAAGAAGACTACATCAACCGTCAGTCCTTGTTCTAATGCCTCACTGACTGGGTCAAAGAAATGTGTTAAATTAGTTAAGCATGGCCGACCTGATGTAAATCTATGTTGTGATATATCAAAACAGTCACTATTATTAATATGGTACAGAATTTTGTGTTGTATTAGTCACTCTAGTAGTTTACTGATGATTGATGTAAGGCTAATGGGTCTATAACTACATACATTTGTTTATTTCCCCCTTTGAAGATTGGAGTTATATTAGCTTTCCTCCATGATTCCAGGGTTTTACCTTCTTTAATGGAAGTGTTAAATAAAACAGTTAGTGGGCCTAGAAGCTCATTGCTCACTTTTTTAATAAAATATGGACTTATACCATCTGGTCCTCGGGACGATCCAATTTTTAACTGCCCAATAGCATCTAATAACCTGTTGTTCAGTGAAGGTAATTAAAGGGCCACTTATATCTAGGGTGTCTAACTCAACTCTACTATCTGTTTTAAGGACACTTCCAAAGTATGTATTAAGTACCTCAGCCATATCAGCCTCATTGTTCAATATTTCATTATCAGTGTCAATGGCTCAGTAGGTAGCACACTCGCCTCTGAAGCCGGGAGATCAGAGGGCTGTGGGTTCAGTTCCCACATCTGGCACTTGGGTAAATATCTCAGTACTGACACTGTAGTGCAGCATGAGAGGGGTGCTGCACTTCTGAGGTGCCGTCTTTCGGACGAGACATTAACAACCGAGGTCCCATCTGCCTGGATTGGTGGTAGTTCAGGTGGATGTTAAAGATCTCATGGCACTAATTGAAAAGAGTAGGGGAATTTTCCCAGTGTCCTGGCCAAATTTCCCTCATTCACTAAAAATGCCACCAACAGCTTAATCTGGTTCCAGGTCAGTTGGCATTCATCTGTATCCCCCTCTCCTGGGTCGTGTCTGGTTTTTCTAACCAGATTTAGTTCTAATTTTGTTTTGTCACACAGATTTACTTTTTCATTTTCTTGGCTAATAGTTTAAATCTATTCAGGTCATCCTCCTTATTGGATCGCTTATATTTACAGTATGCTCTTTCTTTTATTGATTAGTTTTCTTATTTTCCCATTCCACCATGGAGGAATCCTGTGATTCTTGTTGTTATATTTGGATCTTAATGGCACCCATGTGTCAGTACAATAATCAATTTCCTTTTTAATGTACTCCCATGCTTCTGCAGGACTACATTTGTTTAAGTTATCTTTCCAGTTCCAGTTACTGAGATAGGTTTTAATCTTAACATAGTCAGCTTTAGCATAATTTTAGAATTTTGATTTTCTATTAATTATTTTACTGCTTTTTGTTAAGTTGAACCATGTTATGGTTACTGTCACTAAGAGGGGGCAATATTTGGGGTGTTGAACAGAGATTCTTAATATTGGTTAAAATAATATCTAATATGTTATCAGTCCTAGTTAGGAGTTTAACCAATTGTTCTAGATCTTGTAATAGGGTAATCTCTATAAAATCTTTTTCAAGCTGTCCACTAGTATTGTAATTTAGCCAGTTTATATTCGGGAGATTAAAGTCTCCCATCAATCAGTAAGAAGTCACCTTTGACCTCAGTGTTTCCTGTTTCATCTAAGAAGAGTTGACTTTCAGCTTATTCAAGATTGGGAGGAGCGATAAGCCAGTCCTATTGTTGTAGTATTATTATCTAATAATAGTTTTACCCATATTATTTCTGTGTCGGACTGATACAGGTAACACTGGTATCCTATAAGATGTTCTGATACAAACAGCGCTACCCCACCTCCTTTCTTATCCTTCCTATTCTTTAGAAATGTGTTAAATCCTGGTAGGTTGGTGTTCCATTCATTATTTGAGAACCAAGTCTCAGTAACTCCACAGATATCCAGTTTCATGGGGCCAGATATTCAGACTGTGCTGGGCAGTGGTTCAAGCCTGGGCACAGCACAACAGGGCTGCGTCGGGGCCAGGACCATGCTATATTCAACAGTGATGCGCTGTGGCTCAGCACCGTTGGATATGGCACACTGCGCCAGCGCAAGATGCAGAAAGGGAGCACAGGGCTGCCCCCCCAGTGAGCTATTGCAGCCCCCGACTCTGGTATGTCCGATCATGGGCTGTAGTAAAAGTTAATATCCCCGGTGGTATAGCGGTATCTCCCCCCTCCATATGCCCGATCGCGGGCTGTAGTAAAACGTAAAATCTCTGGTGGTCTAATGGTAACCCTACCCCCAGTATGCCCCATTCGTGGGCTGTAGAAATGTGTAAACATCCCTGGTGGTCTAGCTAACCCTCACCCCCGTATGCCCGATCACTGGCCATTTTGGAAATGAAGTATTACCTGGTGGTCCAGTGGTACCCTCCCTCCACCCACCCACAGAGGTCCCCGGCCACCCAGCACCTTCTGTCATCGGTGGGTGGCAGCCTCTCTCCCGCATTCTGCCCTGTCACGCAGATGACAGTACAGTATGATCTGTTGCTCTATTGGTCCACAGTGTGGACCAATGGGCTTGCAGACCATACTGTACTACACAGGACCAGAAATGTGATTGAACACCATATTTTTGCTCACTCACTCCAGGGCCTGGAGTTTTCTGGTGAGATGCGTTATCCCTCTCCTAGACAAAGGAGTTTCTGTATGCCTTCCTTCCCTTTCCGCTCATTCAGACCATTACTTAAGCTGCCGATGGAGGGGTCAACTCCAATACTCATTGCTCCACTATGGCCTTGGCAGATATGTTATCCCCTGCTAAAACAGCTAGCAGTGGAAACCCTAGTACCTCTGTCCCTGTGCAAGGGTCTGCCATCGCAGGAACAGGAACCCCAGCCCATTCAGACCTGAAGTCCCTACATTTCCACATGTGGCTCCTGAAAACATGGCCACAGCTCACTTTTGGGTATATAGAAAGGGGCAGATGTTCTGCTGGCTGCTAGAAAACCATCCACCAGACACACCTACTCAGTGAAATGGAGATGGTTCACTTTGTGGGCTGCTTCACATAACTTAGATTTGTTTACCTGCCTGGTCAATCAGATTCTAGAACACTTGCTGTCTTTATTGGATTCAGGCCTGCAGTATTCCTCAGTCAAAGTGCATCTGGCTCCTATATCAGTTTTCCATGTGCCTGTGGATGGCCATATGTTTGCTCAACTGGAGGTTGCCGGTACATTCTTGAGATGCATTTTACACATAAAGCCTCCCATTCAAAATGCAGTCCTGGCTTGGGATCTGAATTTTATTTTAGAAAAGCTGATTTGGCTTCTTTTGAACCAGCTGTGACTTGTGGCTTCCATTTTCTTTCTTGGAAAGCATTATATTTAATTGCAGTTTCTTCTGCTTGAAGGATTTCAGAGCTGCAGGCTCTAGTGTGTGAGCCTCCTTATTTTATTTTCCACAAAGATCGAGTTTCATTGCACACTAATCCTAAGTTTCTACCAAAGGTGGTGTCTGAGTTTAGTTTAAATCAAACCATCTACCTGCCAGTGTATTATCCAAGCAAGCCAGTTAGGGGAAGCATTACTCCATACCTTAGATATGCATAGAATTCTCAGATATTATACACACCGTACTAAGGACTGCAGAAAGTCCTTGCAACTTTTTGTTTCATTCACCCCTGGGAAAGAGGGCGCTCCAGTTCCTAAACAGTGCTTGTCCAAATGGCTAGCACACTGTGTTACATTCTGCTACAAGAAGTGCAGTAAGTAACTTCCTGGAATGGTTCATGGTCATTCCACAAGACGCAAGGCCACTTCTGTAGCTTGTTTTCTGAATGTTTCTACTGCTGAAGTGTGTGCAGCTGCCACTTGGAGTACTGTCCACACCTTCACTAAACATTACAGTCTGGACATTGTCTCTCATAGACAAGCTGGGTTTGGCCTGACTGTGCTGCAAGGACTACTATCATAAGCCTATAGGCTCCATCTGCCTAGACTGTTAGCTTTAGGTGCTGCTTGGGACTAGTTCCAAAGGTGTGGCCTGATGAAAGAGATATCATCAAAGAAGACTGAAAAGTTACCTAAGAACTTACTGTAACAAGGGGTTCTTTGAGAGAATCTCTTTCATCATGCCATGCCGTCCCACCCTCCTTTCCCTTTCTGGGGTGTGACAAAGGATTTTTGCCTTGCTGCTTCCATTGCTGTCTTTTCCAGTACTCTCTCACCCAGTATGTGAAGTACTGGGGTCTCTTCTGGTTCCCTAGAGAGAGGTCCTCTGAGCATGATCTCTGGCGGGGAACTGAGGAGAGGAGGGGCCACCCACATTTAAGTAGACGCTGGTGCGTGACATCACTGTGGGCGGCTCTTGGCTTGTAAAGTTCCAGGTGGTCCTAGCACTGGTAAGTTCAAAGGTGTGGCTTGATGAAGAGATTGGCTCAAGACCTACTGTTGTTGTAAGTTCCTACATAACTGTTCTTTACATAAGAACTTACCATAACAGTAGCTGTTCGAGAAAATCTCCTCCATTAGGTCACACCTTTGGAACTATAAGCCATCAGCACTAGGACCACACAGAAACTTTTGTTAGCCAGGAGCAGCCTATAATAATATGCAGCATCTACATTTATATAAACATGGGTGAACCCATCACTCCTCAGTTATCCACTTGAGATTCACCTCGGCGGACCTCCAACCATGGGAAACCAGGAGATGAGACCAGCACCAGACATACAAGGAGAGACATGCGGCTGGAGACCGGATGCATGGAATAGGTTTTAGGCACAGCATCTAATATTACCCCCACTGAAAACAAAAAGGAGGAAGGAGGGAAAGATGACATGGCCTAATTGAGGAGATTCTCTTGAAAATCCACTGTTATGGTAAGTTCTTACATAACTGTTCTGTCTTCTTTGAGGACATCTCCTCCATTAGGCCACACCTTTGGAGTGACTCCCAAGAAGTACAGAGTAAACTGGGAGGATGGCACAGTTTGATACGTGATCATGGCAGAAGGCCTTACAGTACAGCAAGCCCAAAGCCAGCAGTTCTGCGTGAGACAATATCATGACTGTAATGTTCAGTGAAAGTATGAACAGTGCTCAATGTGGCTGCAGCACCTATGTCAGCAGTAGGTACATTTTTGAAATGAGCAACAAAAGTTGCCATACGTCTTGTGGAGTGACCATGAACAGCATCAGGAAGTTCCTTATTGTATTTTCTATATCAGAACGTAATACAATGTGCCAGCCATTTGGATAGGCATTGTGTAGCACAGGAGCGCCCTCTTTCCCAGGAGTGAACAAAACAGAGGAATTTCTGCAGACCTTGGTGTGAGCAGTATAATATCTTAGTATTCTATGTGCATCCAAAGTATGGAGCAGTGCCTCACCCTGGTTGCCATGCTCAGGTTAATATACATACATATATATTATGTTGGAGAAAATTTATTTTGCGGAGGTATAGCGTGATGCACTTTACGTGTTGTGGACAGTGTTTTGCTTGTGGTGGTGGCTTGAAATTGATAGGATGCCTATCCTTGGGGTCATGGATGTAGTTTTCAGTCATTGTGTGTGTTAAATGTCAACAGGTGCGGAACTGTGCCAGTCTGACAAATGAAAATCTCATATGTTAAAATGTTATATCTCGGACACAGTTTGGTCACGCCACTGTAGTTAGGGTTCAGCGGTCAGTTACATACTAAAGTTAAAAGTTTGGGCGTTAATAACTTTGAACAATAGATTTGCCTGAAATTTGGCACGCGCATTGGAGCATGGTAGAGCTCTTGATCTGCCAAATTGCGTTTCAGTTGGAGTAACGGTCTTTGTGTATGAAAACGCTGAAAAATGCAAAATTATCCATTTTTGGAGACATCTCTTGGGATTCTGAATGTGGTCCTGCACGGCCGTTATGGGGCGTGCTGTTCTGCAAGATGGCTCGTTTGAAAGAGCTTTGGTGGCCGAACATGCCACTTTTTGTTTGGTGAAAAAATATTAAGGCATTCAAAAGTCATGTCACTTTTAAGTTCCTATTATAAGTCAATGAGAAAATTTATATGTATATTTTGCGAACAAAGAATGGGGTTCTGGCCATCTCGTCCCACCTGACGGTCAAAGAATTTGCAGCCTCACGGTTCAAGAATGTTTGTCCCCGAGGATTTTTTCAAATTCTTTGTTCGCGAGGTCCGCCATCTTGTTTTCAGTTTTCCAATTGGAAAACCATAAATATCTCGGCTCAGGGGTCACTTCTGAAGTACAACTTGGATGGGTTTTACTCAGGGGGCTCTGATCTATCGAGCCATGCCTTTGGTTCCATTTAAATCGGTATAAAAATAGAGTTATTTGCTTTTTAAATCTTCATTCGCGGCTCGCTAACGATCTTCAAACAGGCGCTCAGAAATAATTTCAGAGCACCTTTTGAATTACCACTAATACACACAGTCGGTGGCTGGCCGTGGAGATGAGAGGTGAGATGTGCCATTCGCTGGCTGGGGAACGGTGGGGGGCCACTAGACTACCAGAACATTGAGAATGCAAATTTATTTTATTATGATTGGGGGGGACCGCTAGACTACCAGGGATGTCAATGATAATGAAGTACAGATCTGGGGGAGGGAGACTAGACTACCAGGGATATTACAAAATATATAAATAAACACACATGGGGGCACTAGACTACCACGGATAAAAATTAACATAATAATAAGATACTTATTGGGGGGGGGCCACTAGACTACTGGGGATACAAGCATCATTGTGTACATTACCATGATGGGAAGGGCACCGCTAGACTACCAGGGATAATGACAAGTACTGTTTTTTTATTCAGATGGGGCAGAGCGAAGCCCCCTGACCAAAACCCACCCTTATGTAAGTTAATAGGGCACCCCTTGGCTGCAGAAAAATATTTTGAAATCTGGCCATCTCGCCCCTCCCTCTTTGTTCAAGAGCGAACAATTTCTTTGACCGCGACCGTGCAAATTCTTTGACAGCAAGATTCTTTTATCGCGATTGTGTTTCGTGAGCGAGGGATGAGATGGCCAGATAAAAAAAATTATTTTCTCAGCCATGGGGTGCCCTAGGAAGTCAAATGAGGGTGAGTTTTGCTCAGGGGGATTTGTTCTGTTGGACCATGGCAGTGGTTTACGGCAATTTTACCAATTTTGTAAATTACAAAAATTTTTATTCTTTGTTCATGAGCCTGCAAATTCTTTGATCGTGAGATTCTTTGATTGCCATCTTTGATCGCGAGATAAGGACAAGATGGCCAGATTTTTTATAATGGAATAGATAGGGAGATTTCACCAATCTTTAACATTGAATATCTCAGAAACAGTTTTATCTTTTTACTTGAAATTTGGAGGGTGTTTACATCATGTCCTGTAGATGTGAATTATGGTGTTTACATCTCGGAGAAAATTTATTTTCTTGAATATTAATCAGCCTTGCTACGTGTGGCTCTTATGCGCCCTGGAGTCTGTGGTGGCTGCTTGTGTTTGTCTGTGTCTGTAGCTTAGTATTTGTGGATTTACATGTTTTCTGCTTGTGGTAACTATACCATTCTTGCTCACTACATCCGGTGAAAGTCTCCTGGACTGGATTTCTGCAAAAATCATCATCAGGTATCTTTATTTTCATTTTAAAATCAACTTTTGGAAGCTATCCCAAGCAAAACTTAAGTGAAGCAACTACATCTGACAACCTTGAGTGACTCTGGGTCCTGCTGGAATCCACACTTTTCGTCTGATGATCTGCTCCATGATCTGTATGTGGGCTTTTCAGCAACCTGTTTGAATGACAAAGAAGCATACAGACAAAGGGATTTCACATCCTGCATATGTGCAGGCACAGTTAATCACCTTCAGGAATTTTAACATTTCAGTGACTCTGGACCTCAGCTGTTGATCATTCTTTTGGCTTTTGACTTATCCACCAGGTACCTATCTGCAAGCGACTGGGTGCAACTGACAAGCTACAACAAGGATAAATGGGCATATCATCCTCTATTACTAACAACCTCCTTGCTCTGGGTCCCTAGACACCTGCACTGGTCCAAGCCGCATAAGCCTCAGAAGTGTAATTCTATTGACTACGAAGTACAGCAACTGTCTCTTAAACTCCTACTCCTCCTCCTCTTGATATCAGGAAGTGTCCACTCAAATCCTGGCCCTGTCTCCTACAGTACAACAAAGCCTGCCAAAATGGAGAGGGGGCTCAAAATTGCTACCTTAAACATCTGCAGTCTCCTCCCAAAACTGGCCTCCCTACAAATCTTTGCCAGCCAGCACAACCTGGATATCCTTGCCATCGTCGAAACTTGGCTGACTCCTAATACTCCAGATCATGCCATCTCTATACAAGGCTACAAGATATTCAGGCTGGATAGGACCTCGAAAAGGGGTGGTGGGTGTGCAATCTACATAAAGGACTGCCTCACCTGTCTCCCTGGTTCTTACCCCACCACAGAAACCTCAGTGCAACTCCTCCCTATTAAGATACTACTTGGTGCCCAAAACAAAGTCCTCACGATTGCTGCTGTCTATATCCCACTAAAAGATCCTGATTCCGGCCTACAGGCTGTCCTCGAGTTTGTAAGTACACAACCTTCTGACATCGAACTCCTTCTCCTTGGGGACTTTAATATAAATTGGCTTGCTCCTGATGCAGGGTCAAACAAAGATGCTGTCCTAGCAGCAAATTTAACACAAGTGGTAAACTCCCTACCAGGAAAAACTACAAATCAGGGACCAGCACCCTCATTGACTGGATCCTTACCAGCCACCCTACCCATTATAACCAATGTAAGTGTTCTCCTGACTCGCTCAGTGATCACTCTCCAATAATATGTACCTGGACAAATAAGTTTATTAAGCCGCCTCAAAAACCATCTATAGCAGAGTCCTACCTTATGGCAACCTTATTCATCTCAAGACCTGTCTTAGGTAGATAGACTGGTCCTTGATTTACAAAACTCAAGATGTTGACCTAGCCCTTGATTACTTTATTTCTACTTTCAACACTGCCTGTGACACCTATGCACCAGTAAAAAGCATAAATCAAAGCACTCACAAATCCCTGGCTCACGGCGAAGCTATTGGCACAACTCAAAAGTAGGGATCACCTCTGGGCCACTGCAAGAGCTACTGGCACTCTGTCGGACATTCAGAAGTATAAACAGGCTCATAACCACTGTACTAAACAGATCCACTTGATGAAGAGCTCCTACTTCAAGAATGCCCTCTCCAACTCCTGGGGCAAAGGGAAATCCTTCTGGGACAACACAAAGAATATCATGGGTCAGCAGTCTAAATCCTCTCCTACAATAATGAATGTGGATGGAACCACTACATTAGACCCAGAGATCATTGCAAACACCCTAAATGATACCTTCACGGACCTTAGTGGTGTCCTGTCATCTGATTTCTTCACTGATGCTGACCCTCCAATTTCTACTTCTACTACTGCCTCTCCAACCAAACCACCCTTCCATTTCAAACTAGTAAAGGCACATGAAGTCTATAAATATGTAAAGAAGGTCATTTCTAAGTCCCGAGCAAGCAGCGACACTATTGACCTTAAACTTCTGTCCCTCACTCTGGAGGAAGTACTGCTCCCCTCACAAAAATTTTCAATCTCTGCTCTGCTACAGCCAATTCCTAGGAAATGGAAGCTGCAGTTGTCACTCCGGTGCACAAAAGTGGTGATAAGTCACTGCCTGGTAACTATGCCGATATCAATACTACCACCTCTCTAAGGCCCTTGAGACGCTTGGTATGGACCAACTTTCAGACTACCTGAAAAGCACAACATCCTATGCACTCAGCAGCATGGATTTAGGAAAGGCACAGCACATCGACTGCCCTACTTGAATTCTCAGGAGCAATCCACAATGCCATGGACAAAGGAAACCTAACTGGAGCAGTCTACATTGACTTAACCAAGGCATTTGATACAGTTCACCATGGCCTACTTATCAAACAACTACTAACCCTAGGGCTCTACTTGAGTCCTGGTGACTGGGTAAAAAGTACCTTGCTCAGCGCTCTCAATCTGTAAAAGTAGCTGGAGTTCTCTCAGACTCAAACCTGTTCGCTCAGGAGTTCCCAGGGATCCATCCTGGCCCCTCCTTTTCAGCCTTTTCCTAAACTCCCTCCCCAAATCCTGCCCTGAACAAATAATCCTCTATGCCGACGATGCCGTGATTCTGCCACCATAAAGATCCGAACCTCTTATGCCTCAACCTTCAGCATGCTTTTTCCAAAGTTGAGATGTGGTTCCTTGAACATAAGCTGGTTCTAAACCACAAAAACTAAATCCATGCTCTTCTCTAACCCGCCAAAACAAAGAAGCGGCAAGTCCACTCACCATTAATACTTACCTAGGAAATACCCTTGAACAAGTGCCAATTTTCAAATATCTTGGAATCAACTTTGATCAAGGCCTAACCTTGCAACTCACGTTGATAGTACAGCAAAAACTATTAATCAGCGAATTGGGATTCTGTATCGGAACCGACAGCTTCTTACCCATTCTGCACTGAGGATTGCCATCCAATCCTCTCTCATCTCAGTCGTTGATTATGGCTTAGTTATATACGGATCTGCCACTACTACAGCACTTAGTCGCATTACAACATCCCTAAATAAGGCCTGTCGGTTGCTCACTGGTGCCCACCGATGTACCCACACATGTGAACTCTATGCTGACTCAGGTTGGTTGCAATTCTCAAACCGGATAAAGTACCTTACCTGCCTGATGGCGAAAAAATCCACTCTGGGCCTCACTCCACCCTGTATCCAAGACCTGTTATGCCCAAGCGCTAGCACCCGTTTTACCAGAAGATCAGAACACCAGCCTCTCCAAGTCCCCCGATGCCGGACTTCTCAGGGACAAAGATCATTTGCCTATCGTGCCTCAGCTGGCTAAATGCCCTCAGCACTATATTACTGCCTCCACTCTCTAGGTATTTTCAAATCAAGGCTTTTCTCTCACCTTGCCACCTCCAGCTCCTGTGACTGCCCTGATTAAACCTCCTATTTTCTCACTACCCACCCTGTCCCGTTATTTGACAAAGACATGTTTGGGAAACCTTTTCTCTTGCTATTGTCTGCTCCCCACACCTTTCACTTACTCTCTCTGTTCTGGACTTTTTCCCTATTTGTTTCTCCTAATCTGGCATGACCTCTTTCTTTTAATAATAATGTGATTATTGATATCTCATGTCCTTTTGCACAAATTATTTGATATGTATTTGTATATGTTTTCTTGCTCTTGACACAACACAAATTGTTGTGTTGTCTATGTAACCTTTTGTACTGTACCTAACTGATGTGGAACCTTTGTAAAAGAGCCTCTGGCTCAAAGGTAGTAATTCCTAGAACAATAAACTAAACTAAACTAAACGTGTTGTGGACAGTGTTTTGCTTACGGTGGTGGCTTGAAATTGATAGGATGTCTATCCTTGGGGTCATGGATGTAGTTTTCAGTCATTGTGCGTGTTAAATGTCAACAGGTGCGGAACTGTGCCAGTCTGACGAATGAAAATCTCATATGTTAAAATGTTATATCTCGGACACAGTTTGATATTTTCACTTGAAATTTAGAGGGTGTTGACAGCTTGTGCTGTGGATGTAAATTACAGTATTTCCATGTCGGAAAATATTTTTTTGCTGGAGATACAGCGTGCTGCAGTTTACGTTCTGAGGACAGTGTTTTGCTTGTGGTGGTGGCTTGAAATTGATAGGATACCTAGCCTTAGTGTCATGGATGTAGTTTTCAGTCGTTGTGTGTGTTAAATGTTAACAGGTGTGGAACTGTGCCACTCTGATGAATGAAAATTTCAAATTTTGACATATCGTATCTTGGACACAGTTTGGTCTTTTTACTTGAAATTTGGAGGGTGTTGACGGTATGTCCTGAAGATGTTAATAGAGGTATTTACGTGTCAGACAATATATTTTTTGTGGAGATATTCTGTGGCTCAGTTTACATTTTGTGGACAGCGTTTTCTATTGTTCTGGTAGATTAACATTTCTTTGGTGGCTGGACTTACTGTTATGAATGTATTTTTTAGTCACTGGTATGTAATGTGGCCTGGCACTTACAAGTCGGTGGGAGCGTGGGGCCCTTCTCCCACCAACTTGCGCAACTTTCTACTTTTCTATTCTTTCTTAAAAAATAACGAAATTTGATGCAAAAAACTTCGTTAATGCATCAGTTAGGGTTCTTCTACAGCAAAAAAGTGAGGAAATTTGATTTTAGGGTTCCCTCCCCCACCAATAGGCATCAGGGTGTGCATTGGGGTCATTGGCCCTAACTCTCACCCCATTCTCCTACACTGCACCACTTCAGCTTGTTTACACATAGGATGGGGTGAGAGTTGAGGCTGATGACCCAGGGCACACCCGATGCCTGTTGGTGGGGTGGGTGAGGGCAAGGGTGGAACCCTAAAATCGAATGTCCCTACTTTTTTTGCTGTAGAAGAACCCTAACTGATGCATTAACGAAGTTTTTTGTTGCATATATATATATATATGTGTGTGTGTGTGTGTGTGTGTGTGTGTGTATATATATATATATATATATATATATATCTAGATCTAGATAGATATATATATATATATATATGTGTGTGTGTGTGTGTGTGTGTGTGCATCGTTTGAGTCAGTGTGAATTCAGATAACACCTTCAGTAGAAACTTAGGATTCGTAAACAAAGAGACTCTGTGAAAAAATCAGATAAGCAGGCTCACACATTTATTTATTTATTTGTTTATTGAATTTTGATGACCGGTTAGGCCCACTGGGCCCCGGAGGTCCCTTTTTCAGGGGTGATCCGGGAGTTACAGAACTAGTATGGTACACAGTTTGTACAGATATAGCTTTTGGCATGATTAGTATGGTACACAGTTAGTACAGTAAGAGTCTGAAGCCTGGAAATTCTTCGAGCAGAAGTCATTGCAACTAAAAATAATGCTTTACATGACAGGAAATGTAAACCACAACTCGTGGCAGCTCAGAAGGTGCCAACGTCAATTTCTCAAGCACAAAATCCAAGTCTCAAGGTGGGACCGGATTACGGATAGAAGGTTTCATATGAAGGATACCTCTCAGAAATGCATGGGACACCTCTAATTGGGCAACCCTGTAACCAGCAATAGGGACCTGGAAAGCTGATATAGTGGACAAATGTATCTTAACTGAGGAATACTGCAGGCCAGAGTCAGACAAGGAAAGCAAGTATTCCAACACTGCATTCATAGGACATGTAAAAGGGTCCCTATATTCGAGGAAGCAGCCCACAAAGTGAAATGCTTTCATTCAGGGAATAAGGATGTCAGTGGGTGGCTTCCTAGTCACAATCAGGACATCAGCAACCTTAGGGGATACCCCAAAACATGCAGTGGCTATGTTTGTAGGAACCATTTATGTAGATGTAGGAACCTCAGGTCCAAATGGACCAGCAATTCCTTGTCCTGGGACAGCAAATGTAAAGGAACAGGAGGTTCCACTGCCAGATGTTGAAGCAGCAGAAAGCATATCTAGCAAGGCCAGAATGGAGCAATCAGAACAGTGGCACTCTCCACCCACAGTTTGTGTAGAACTCTCTGTATTAGAGGAATGTTGGGAAATGCATATCCCTTTCCAGGAGAGGGACAACACGTCTTGCCAGAAAATGTCAGGCCCTGGAGTGAGCAAGCAAAAGGGCTGCAGTTTTGTGTTATATGAGGATGCAAAAAGGGTCCAGCTCTGGATGACCCCATCTCATTAAGAGGTGATTTGCTACTGAGGTCAGCAGTTACCGTTCATGAACCAGTGACTGGGATCTGCTGAACCAGTCTGTCAAGACATTTTGGAGACCTGGAAGAAACACAGCTGACAGCTGAAGGCTGTGAGAAAGAGTCCAGTACCATACTCTCAATGCTTCCCTGCATAGGGGATAAGAGTGAGTGCCCCCTTGTGTGTTGATGAAATGCATCACACTTGCAGTGTCTGTGTGGCTTACCAGAGGACTGGGGCATAGATGATTCTGAAATGCCTGGAGGCTGCACAGGGCAGCCCTCATTATCAGGACATTTGTATGCAGCTCGGTCTCTACCTTGATCAATGACCCTGTGTCTGGTAAGGGCAGAAATGAACACCCCAGCTGGTGCCTGAGGCATTCATACAGTGAAGAGCTGATACAAGGAATTGAATGCCCTTCCATAAGTTTTCGCAAGCCATCCACCCTAACAATGCTCTGCAAAATGACAATGTGACAAGAACCGATCCCATTGGACTCTGCGTGCCCACTGAGGGATGCTCGTATGAAGACCTGCCAGTGGCACAATCACTATGGCTGCAGTCATGAGACCCAGGAAACATAACATTGTCCTTGCAGAGACACAGTGGCTCCTGTATACTGAATGTGCTTGAGCAGTCAGAGTGTCTGCCCTGTGCTTTGGCAAGACATCACATCCCTTCTCTGTGTCTTAAGACTGCCCCTATGCATTGCAGACTTGGGCACAGAGTCAACACAGAATTTGGCATATTTACTGTGACCCCCTAAGTCATCGAACAACTGACTTGTCCGAGACAGGGTGTGTAGCAGAGCTTCCCTGAAGCTGGCCATTAGGTGCCAGTCTTGTGGATAAGGGACAACAGACATACCTTTCCTGCAAAGGACTGCTGCTGTTGCTACTGCCAAGCATTAGGTAAAGACCTGTGGTGCAGAAGCCAAGCCAAAGGGCAATACATTGAACTGATAGTGCTCTCCCTCCAATATAAAATGGAGGTGTTTTGTGTGGGATATCTTGATCTTTACATAAAAGTCTACATCCTTTCTGTCAAAAGAACAGATCTGCAGAACTCACTTGTCCATAGCGATCTCCCAACATTGCTTCAGATGCAGGGAGATCCTGCCCACCCACACTTACCCCTAGAGGTAACCACTGAGGTAGAGGGGGAGAGATGGAAAAGAATTAAGTGGAATGTTGGTTGCTTTTGTGTGGGCAACAGGGGGGAGGGGACCTGGAAGCAGGTCACTTCCTCTGCTGTGGCCTTGCTGATGGTAGGCATGACTACCTCGGGCAGCAGGCGGATGAAAGGAACCCTGACCACTACCTCTGGCAGGAGTGGGATACAGGGACTTTGCAGACCTTAGAGTTATTTTTGAAGTTTGAAGGGTATGTAGGGGCTCTTCAACAGCATAGCCAAACAGTTATGACACTTTAAAGGGAGCATTCAAAACTGCCTGTTGCACATCATTGGCAAAGCCAGCAACTGTAAGCCAAGAATATTTCCTCATGCAAATGCCAGAAGCTGCAGCCCTGACAGAGGTATCACAGACATCATAAGGTGAGTTCAACAAATGTTTGCCAACCTCCACACCCGCTAACCATGTTTTTAGCAGATCATTCTTGGCAGAGCCATCAGGCAAAGTACTTGATCATGTAGGCCTGGAGTTTGCAATCCGAAGGCCTAATGGTGCTGAGGTATAAGTACATTTGCCCATCACATCTAACCTCCTAGGTTTCCTTATCAGGAGGCAAAGTACTTGTATGTCTAGGGGCACTAGACCTATCATGAGCAGCCATGATGGCCACAGAGTCAGTTTCTGGGCTGGGTAGCATAATAAGGCTTAGCAGATGGTGCAGGATAGCTTACCCACTTTTCTAGCAACTGCAGGCAGTGTGTTTGGTCTGTAACATGCAACCAAAGTAGCATCCTCTAATGCAGGATACCTAGGTGGAATAATAATGGAGGGAGTGCAGGGAACCTCCAAATATTTCATGAGATTCCTTTTAGTAGAATCTTCCTCTTCCACCACAAAACCCATGGCAGACTGAATTTGCTACATCATGGCTTGAAAAGATGGGTCCCCAGGAGGAGATCTCGAGGTATAGACCACTGAATCCTCACTCAAAGATCAGAGGATTGAGCTAGAGCAAAGGACACCCTCCCAAAATTCTTCACCCTCATATTCCTCCTTTAAATCCTTCTCTAAGTGCATGAGGTCAGGATTGTATTCCATGTCATCATCGCCAACACGATCAATGATGGGAGTCATAGAATAGACTGGTGATACCAGCAGCGGCTGAAAGGCAGGAATCTTTGGCATAGTACTGGAACCTGTCAATGGGGGCTGAGTGCCAAAAGGTCCCATTGGTGGAATAACTGTCTACATTGGTAAGCCAGGCAGAATGCATCGAATCATTTCAGAAAATGATGCTAGCAAAGCATGAGAGTCAGCAGCACCTTGCAAAGGGGGCCAGGATTACTGCATTGGTGGGCATTGGCCCACAACAATGGCATCATGCCGTCCATATGGCAGTGCCTCTGCCAAGCCCTGACCATGGTGTCTCAGTGACAGGTAAGGGGGCTACACTCAACGCTGCTGGAGTGGGTGATGATGAAGGTATACCTTGTCTTAACATTAACTGGGACCTTGCTGGCAAAGCTGACTGTTCTTTTTCTCTATGTTTGTGCTTATGGTCGAAAGATGAGGAGGGCAGTGAAAACGACTGTTACTTGTCCTGATCTTTAGACTTTGATGGTTGTCCTTCAGCTGACAGTGAGGGGGAAGCAGATTTTGAGCCTTTTTTCTTCGTTGTGGTTTTCAAATTTTTTTTTTTTAACTTTATTTTTATTAGTTTCAGTTGTTATAACAGAATAACAATTCCATATCTAGACAGTCCATAAACAATAAAAAATTATCACTGAGAGGTCGCAGCCACTTTAATCACATGATGAGTGCATCTTAGATATTGTGATACCACATCTTGGGGAGGGGGGAGAAATAGATAAATTTAAAAAAGTAACATTATCCAAGTAAATGCTGCGATAATGCAATAACACGCCCAAGAGCAGTATGACTAGTACGAGAAACCTAAGTCCAAATATAAGTCCAGCATTTGCACGCCCTGTATCGGGCTAATGGTGTCGTATGTTAACCTTAAAGATCAATGGCAACCATTTTACACATTGTAAAAAAAAAAAAAAAAGCCTGAATTCAGGTCCCAGTGTTGTAAGTTGTGTTTCCTAAAAGTTACATGCTATTTGGTTTTGTGGTTTGCGTTAAAGCAGCATTTGTTAACTTGTTCTGCCCTAACTGAAAACAGTCAGACTGTTTCTGTCCCTCTGACTGAGCCTGGGAGAATGACGACATCATATGGGACTAGGCTACAGCTTCAGCAGTGTAAGTACCTGCTTGACTGACGAGCTATTGACTTCCCAATTAGAACAGAGTGTGGCAGGCACCTGTCTGTCAATCTGAGAGGAAAATAATGTTCTTACATGAACCTGTTTATTGAGACTACGTTAAAAAGACGAACTACTTTTTTTTTTGTAAAATATTTTTATTGAGAAAAGCAGCAATACATCTAATATACAACAAATATACAAACAGGCAACATTTCATTCTTCCCAACCATTGCATTAACAGCAAGATACATCCCTCAAATTGGACACTTTGCCAAGATCATTGTCATTTTTTAACATATACCTCTCAAGTCCTTTAGAGGGTGCAGAAAACCATATACAAGTTACAGGTATTTAGTGACCCAAACTGGAATGTCAAGGTGTGCAAAGATGGGTCATGAGAGATTCATACAGGCAGATTCCTACCATTGTGCCCGCACTCGCACCATGCTCCTTCCCCTAGATCACTTTACCCCTTGTACCCTTAACTAAGGCTATGCTGGTATATGGCCAACTTCAACAGCTCTCTCCAAGGGGCCCCACAGCTTACTGAATGTGTCCATATCTCCATTTGCTGAGTGTTGGGCTTTTTCAAGTGTGAGACATAGTTTTATGTTATTAACCCATTGTTGCACCAAGGGCGGGTTGGGCGCCAGCCATGTCTGGGCTAATGTTTTCTTCGCATTGTCCACTGCTATTTCCCACAGAGGATGGCTATTGTGTCTGCTTCCTCTTCCTCTGCTTCTGGGCTCATGACATGGAGCCTGGCAGGGGTCAGGTAGGATCGATACATAAAAATGAGCTGTTTCTGACGTAGCCTATTGTTTCTAGAGCACATGTTTAGATGCTTAACTGCACTTTGCCAGATGCTATGTTCATTCTAGTGAGTTGGGCTTGATCTGGCTCTGCTCCCAGCAAGGTATGGTAATATGTGGAAAAGGCTTTCGCTGTCGGGGAAGGGTTATACAGACCCTCCTCAGTGTGAGTTGGCTCAACCCATCCAGACTCTGCGTCCATGGCGTCTCCCAGACAATGGCAAATTAGCTGATATATAAAGTAGTCCCCAGGGTCTATCAAGAATTTGGCTCTAATTTCTGGGAACTCCAAGACTCTCCCCTCTTCATAAAGTTGTAGAGCACATCTGATACCTCTGGAGTACCTGGCTCTCAACCTCTGACGTGTGAGGGCTGTGAAGTCCCTCTTTGTCTTAAAAGGACAAACTACTTGTATGAACTAACAAACTTTTGACTTATTTTATATCCATTAAATAACCCAGTGTTATAGGTAGAGAAAAACAGAGAATTTTGATCAGAAAGAACTGGCAGCAGCTGTGATACAGATAAACTGATTTCTGAAAAGCATACCACTTCAATTCAGCACTGAAACTCAAATGATCAGCTCTTTAAAAGAACAAAATGTGGATTTCAGCTAATTCATCTATACAAACACCATCAAGCAAGCCAGCAAATTTGATTTATAAAAGGTGCTTTTCCAAAGTTCAAAGTGCCTGTACAATACAACACAATAAATATCTAAAAATTATTTATAATTAATATAAAAACATATATTGATAAAACCATTTATGTCCCCATAAAAGCAATCATAAACAATGTGTTTTGAGAACTTAATATATGTGAACGTATAAAGATTCTGGACTATATATGCGTCCACAGTCTTCTAAGGGTTAAGGGATTTTTTAAATCCCTCCACAGTAAGGCTTTCATGTATCTGACGAGGTAGAGAGTTCCACAGGGTTGGTGCCACAAAGGCAAATGATCTTCCTCTAAAGGTCTTCAGGTGCACCTTGGGAACCTCTAGCAATCCCTCTCCAGAGGATCGGAGTGAGCAGGAGGGGCGATAGGGAAGTAGGAGCTCTTTCAGGTACTGGGGTCCTGGTTTGTGTAAGGCTTTATATGTCAGCAACGCAACCTTGAAAGGGATATGCCATTGTATAGGCAGCCAGTGCAGTTTGCGCAGCACAGGTGTTATATGACTGTATCTAGGGGTTCCAATTAACAACCTGGCTGCCACGTTCTGCACTAGCTGCAAGCGGTGAATATCCACTCCCAGTAGCCCCAGGTAAAAGGCATTACAGTAGTCTAACCGAGTGGTAACAAAGGCGTGGACCAATGTATGCAGATCCTCAGAAGAAACCAGATGCTTCACCCTAGCAATATTTGTGAGGTGATAGAAGGTGAACTTTACGATGGTCAACACCTGAGTTTTCAGAGTCAGGCCTTTGTCAAATACCACCCCTGGATTGTGCACCTGGCTTGAGGCCTTGAGCAGACCATCACTAAGCTGTAAACCAGATGGCATTCCCGCCCATGACCCAACCATCCTCAGATCCGGGTCCATGACAAACACCTCAGTTTTCTCTGGGTTCAACTATAGCCAGCTAGCACTCATCCAGTTCTATATCTCCTGCAGGCAGTTGTTAAACACTGAGACAGTATCATACTCCTGGGCAGGTGCAAAGGACATGTACAGCTGAGTATCATCTACGTAGCAGTGAAAACTCAGCTTGTACCCCCTAATAATTTCACCCAGTGGTAGCATATACACTACAAACAACATGGGGGAAAGCACAGAACTTTGTGGTACCCCACAGGGAAGACCTTGAGGGGACAAGGAATACATTCCCGATATCACCCTCTGTGATCTTCCCCCTAGCAAAGTTCAAAACCAGTTGAGGACTTCCCCCTCCAGTCCACATAAAAAACACAGATGTTCCAGCAATACCCCATGCTCCACAGTGTCCAATGCTGCTGAGAGATCAAGGGGAATCAAGATGGAACAGGTTATCTGATCTCTTGCCACCAGGAGATCATTAAGTACTTGCACCAGGGCAGTCTCGGTGCTGTGCCTTTTCCGGAAACCAGACTGGAGAGGGGCATAGATATTATGGCTAACTAAATGGTCATACAGCTGCAGAGCGACCACCTTCTCAGTCACCTTCCGTACAAAAGGTAGGTTGGAGATTGGTCTGTAATAGGCAGGGCAGTCTGGGTCCAAGGAGGGCTTTTTCAGCAGTGGTCTAGCCACTGCTAACATTAACTCATTGCCTCCACAGGCTCACTCTGAGATTACACCACTTGCCTCCTGAATCTCCTGTATACTTTTAACAGTAAATCCTGGGCCTTTCTAAGCAAAATCAAGCCATAGTTAGCATGTTGCAAACAAATGCTAATAGCTCAATAACTGTACATGCTAGACACAAAGTATGAGTGGCGGAGTTATTCAGCACAAAATTGCCTTTCCAGTGGTGGCATGTATGTAATAATAAGTAATTTTGTTTTTTTCTATGCTGGTCGAAAGAGCAAACTAAATATTTTTTTCGCTAAAAAAGGGCAACATAAGCCATTTTTTGTTGGAAAATATGTAAAATATCAACACCAAATTAAGCATACAGACAGATGGTGTTTTAATATTATGTTAGTTAAAAAAAAGATATCTTTTTACTAGAAAATGTAATTTTTTCCCCATTTTAGTCAAGGTGCTTTGGTGAGATTTGAGGGCTGAATCTCAACCACACACACCATATCATAAACAAATGCGTATAACTCCAAAAGTATACATGATACACACAAAGTATCAGCATGAAAGTTGAGCACAAAAATGCCTTTCCAATGGTGCTATGCAACCAGTTGTAATCAATACAGTTTTTATGTTATACCTGCTGAAGTGCCAAAAAGTGAATTTTATTCAAGCTGCTTAGGTGAATCTTGATGGAAAGCATGTCAGCCATACACACCATACCATAAACAAATGTGAATAACTCCTGAAGTATACATGATATACACAAAATATCAGTGGCAAAGTTGTTCAGCACAAAATTACCTTCCCAATGGTGGTATGCAAATAATAATATGTAATTTTGTTTTTTTAGCTTGGTTGAAACAGCAAAAATATTTTTTTCACTAAAACAGGCAACATAAGCCATACACACCATACCATAAACAAATGCAAATAACTCCTAAAGTATACATGATATGCACAAAATATCAGTGACAGAGTTGTTCAGCATAAAATTACCTTTCCAACGGTGCTATGCAGTCAAATATATATTATATTCTGTTACACTATATATTAAAATATATAAGTGACTTCTCCAGACATTGCTTGGGCACACTGGGAGTCAGTAGCCGATTTCTGCAGATGTCCTCAGGACACACCAGTGTTTTTTCACTGATGACTACAGGCGTCTGCTAGGAGACAATGAGTTAAGGGATCAGGAAAGATCACTCTCTCCAAGAAAACCCAGATTATCTGAGCTAGAACAGGGCCAATAACATTAACACAACCCACCAAAAGACAAGTTGGGCCTGGGCCCAAATTACAGCAGGTTGGTTACAGAGTCTGGATGATCCTCACTATATACATGACTACCAGCAGGCTAAAGGTAGACCAAGCAAACCGGGCATTAGTACCACTCAGAGGGCCACTTCATGCCCTATGGGAAGGAATTGGCTGATCTCTATCCTGACAGAAGACACATTATCAGTAAATAACTGAGCAAACTCTTCACACTTTTCCTGTGACAGCTCCTCTAGTTCTTAGATTGGGCTGGACTGTACAGTCTGTCCATGGTCCGGAAGAGCTGAGCTGGTCAGTTCTTTGCTGCAGTAATTTCTCTGGACAGGAACTCTGCCTTCTTATGGGAAATTGCTGATTGATAGACCTCATAATGGTCCAACAATCTAAGCCTGTCCGACTCCAGGTGAGTTTTCCGCCAGTGTTTCTCCAACCTTTGCCCTTGCCTCCTTAATTCCTGCAGTGACCCATCAAACCATGGGACACCAGGGTGAGAGGTCAGAGGGCGAACACAATCTGAAGCAATGACATCCAGGGCCCCTGCCACTGCCCTATTATAAGCCAATACCAGGGGCCCTGGGTCACTACTATCTAACGGAACCTCCGAAAGGTCCAATACCGACATAAGGCCTTCAGGCATTACCTGTCTTAAAGTTCTGTATTGCACCATTTCCTTGGGGGCAGGCCCTTTTTGGGGGATCGTGAGACTAAACCTCAGGGCATGATGATCTGACCATCCAACCGGATCCACCTCCATGTCTGAGATCTCCATCCCAGGTGGAACACCAAGTCCAATGCGTGCCCTTTCTCATGTCTTGCGGAAGTAAAAACCCATGTCAGGCCCAATGAATCCATCAGTTGGAGGAGGACCTGTCCAAAATCCGAGAGTTCATTGTCATTGAGCATTAAGTCCCCAGAATTAACCACCTAGCGGTCTCCAATACCATGTCGGCGATGAAGACTGCAACCTCCTTCGGGAAAACCCTCCCATCCCCAGGTGGACGGTAGATGAGAAGGATCCTGACTCCTCCACCCGCAACAACCATGCACTTGAAGGAGCTGGTGCTCCCCACTGGCACTTCCCTGAGGCTAAGTTCCTGTCTAAAACAGACTGCGACTCCCCTGCCCCTCCGGTCCACTTTCAGGCGGTGTACCACCGAGAACCCAGCCAGAATTGCAGCAGCCAAAATAGGTCCTGCATTTTCATCTAGCCAGGTCTCGGTGATGCAGGCCAGATCCGCTGAAACTATTAAATCTGCAACTACTGCAGTCTTGTTCTTAATCGATCTGGCATTGCTTAACACCGATTGCTTGATAAGAGAAGTTTGGACTGAGAATATTTAAGAAAATAATATTTATTTTTATTTAAAAAAAACTTTATGTTGCCTTACAGATAAATGGTATAATACAGGAATAGAATACATGAAAAGTGGCACAGATGATTCATTAAAAATAAAAAAAAAGTACTTGTGCTCTAGGGTAAGCATGAATATATGAAAACTAAAAGAATCATGAATGGGATATATATCAAAATCATTAAATAATTCAGTTATGAATAAATATATTAAAATGGTTGTATTTTGTATACATTTTTAGGAATATAAGATATATAAGAAGCTATATTTTCAGTTTATAACAGCAAGAGGATTATTTGGTGAGCATGTCTCTAATGGATTCAATATTACCTTAGATAATTAATATTAAAATTAAAAACTAGTTTTAATATGAGTTGTATGTTGAATTTTGCAGATATGGTACTGTGCTGATGAAGGTTGAATCCGAAACGTTTACACAGTACTATTTTTTGGTACTTGGTACTATATCATATGAAATTTTGAAAAAATAAAAATCAAAGTTTAATACACGGGGTGAGTGGGCCTTTATTTACCAATCTTCATCTTTATCATTGCTTAACACCGCCCAGAAGGGACGGAGTTCCGTAGATGACTGCAGTATCCATACCTCTCAAGTGTCATTGATTTTCAGGGATGTCCCTGATTTTGCCTTCAAATTTTACTCTGTCCCTCTTAAAATTTGTGTTTTTGTGGCTGAACGGTGGGGACTGTAAGCACAAAACAATGTCAAGCATTAAAGTTACAGACTTGTTCTTCTCTAGAAAATGCATTTTGCACTAAGTCCCATATTCTACCAGCTTTCTGGGAAGATATCTCAAATTTTGAAGGTGTGTCCCTGATTTTGGTCCTTTGTCCCTGATTTTTTTAAACCTTGTCCCTGATTTATGAGGCAGGAGGTTGAGAGGTATGGCAGTATCTGTCTGAACTCTTCAGAGCCCTTGGGTATGGGCACCAGACAAGGAGGTCCTCAATTCTGGTCCCATTTCACCCCAGGGCACCTCCTAGTCCCTATCCGTTCACCCTTTTCCCATCCCTCCAAGGCCTCCAGGACCCGCATCTTATCTTCGCCTTCTAATTATCCCTAAAGCTCTACATCTATAGTAGACTTGCGATGGAAGGAGCAGGGGACACTCGAAGGGGCACAGGTCCCTCAGCCTCAAGGGGGAGTACTGCCTGACCGTGGTAACATCCCCATGATGCATCTCTTAGGAACGTAACCCTAAATTTCTGTACACACACACACAATCACTCAGAGACTGAGTTTGTAAAAACCCTGGACAGCAAACAATTACCTCACAGGTTGTTCTAATTGGGAAGTTAACAGCTCTTCAGTCAAGTGGGTACTTACAATGCTGAAGCTGTAGCCTAGTCCCATATGATGTCATCACACTTCCAGGCTCAGTGAGAGGGACAGAAACAGCCTATTTTCAGTTAGTGCAGAACAGGTTATTAAATGCTAATTTAAAGAAAACCACAAAATCAAATAGCATGACATTTTCGGGAAACGCTACTCAAAACACAGGTACTTGAATTCAGATGTTTTAAGGCTTTTTTTAAACAATGTGTAAAATGGTTGCCATTGACCTATAAGAGAAGAGAAACAGTTATAAATTGAATATGGCAGCATAGTCCCCTACAATACAGGCAAAACAGTCCAACAGTATGTAAGATAAGCAGTATTTAGGGCACCCCTACACCCTCCAGGTTATTATATAAAGCATCAGTCCGTGTTATTTATCCCCTGATAAACCATTCAGCCTAGCTGTTGCTTTCAGTATAGAGAACCAAAATATTAATGAATTGGCCTCTGGTGTATTTCAGAAACCTTAGAACACCATCAGAACAAACTCACTAAAGAAAAGAGAGATTTTTGAACCTGTAACAACTCTCTCGGTTTCAAAGAGAACCATGTGGCAATTATACTTGGCCCCAATTGAAAATGAAAGACTAAAGTTTGATAATCAGTCTCAAAGACCCAACTCTCCAACTAGAGTCGAAGAGGTAGGGCTCAAATGTGAAAGAAAAAAGACTGAGCTATACTTAGCTCAGGTCAAAGGTCCACATCTTCCTCTGGTTCAGTGTGCTCAGTCCCATTCGTGGCTCTCTGGTCCTGACAGCTTGACAGAAAACGAGAGGCCCATTTACCAGCTTCCGTGGAGTCAGAAAACATCCAGACCTTGCCCTTGTATACAGTCTGGAGCCTGGCAGGATAAATCATCGCATGGGGTATGGAGGCATCCCTCAACTTTTGTCGGACTCCCTCAGATTTTTTGCAACACATCAGAGTCACATAACTAATATCCAGAAACAAGTATACAGTGCAGTCATCTTGGGTGAGGAGTTCTGCTTGCCTGGCCATCTGCAGAATCTTGTCACGGGTCCCCACTCCATCTGTGACTACCAGCAAAGTATGTGGGTTGTCAGCTTGCTCTCGGTAGCCCCAAGTGGTGATGCAATAGGTTTTCTACAGGCCAAACTGTAGTTCTTGTCCTTCAAGTATGATTTTCTCATTAAGCCAGTCCTGTAGAAACAAGATAGGGAGGTCCCCTTCGATTCCCTCTGGTAGGCCAAGAAAACGTATGTGGGAGGCTCAGTCCTGGTTCTCTAGTGTTTCCAGCCAGACCTTGAAATGTGCATTTTTCTTTACCAGCATTGTAGTGGTGGCTGAGGCAGAGTCCGTGTGCCGTCTGGCATTGCAGAGTTTTCATTAACTGTGTGTTTGACTAGAATGTGATATGTAATAGCAAATTTTTGTTATTTATATGTATTTTGTAGTGTGTTTTAATATTCCTTCGATTGTTGTGCCTCTGCAGCGGACTGGCGGGGGCATCCAGCCACTGGCCCCCACCGACCCAGAGGACAGCAGGCTCACTCATACAAGGGTGTCAGCACAGCCGACACCAGACCCCTGGACATGATTCCACGACTGGCCTCCAGGTCAGCGGGTGCACGGCCATCAAGCTGCTCGGTCGCGCCCAGCCCCATTTTCCACCTTAATTTTGTCCTGGAGCCAGCAGTGCAATGACGTGCTGTGCATACGCAAGTGTCTTTCCAGACTCCTCCCCTTGTTGGCACCGCACCTTGTGCTTCTTCCGGTCTTCACCAGGGGCCTCCCAAGCGCAACGCAACCCCACGAGCCCACCCCAGAGGAAGGAGAGCAGTTCCTGGGACGCTCAATCCAACCTCTCCCCTGCCAGCCCCTGGTGGCCTGAGTCCATTCCCAAACCCAGGTCGCCGGCGGGGTGCGAGGTGTGGCATCCAGCGCCTCAACCCTCAGCGCCACCGGGCCAGCGCTTTTGTAGTGTGTTTTGTATTTAAATAATGTGTCTTTTTATGTTAAACTTGTCGCTTGTGAAAACAGGCAATTTGCCCATCTTGCTTACAAGTATAAAAAATTAAATTGAAATGAAGTTCAGTTTTCAGCTGATCCACTGTTGTTTCTACAGCCATTACTCTAGTACCGAAGGAGTCCATTTTTGCATTTAAATCTGACACTGATTAAATCAGTCTCTGCAATTTTAATCCCAGAGATAAAATTGTCTGTTCCATTTCAGGTGTGTTTGCGGCCTGTGCATTCAGGTTCGACCTTGAGGGCTGAGACATTCTGCTTGATTTTCCTCTGGTTCCACCACCACGATCTTTTCAATGGTTGACCAATTGATGTATTTTTGGATTCTCATTTCGAAAATGTTAAAAATTTGTACAAATTTTCACTCCAATTAGGCAATTTGGGACTGTATAATGTTTTGTTAACAGAGCTATTAGAATTTGCTGCTGTTCAACTCGGGCTCCACAGCAACCCCCTTCCCAGTTTTCAATGTTTTTAACAGAAGGACATTTTCTAGTGCTTTCTTATGGTGTCATCTCATAGCCTGGTTGAAGCTCTGGCTAATATCACAAGTCCTCACGTTGTAAGACAGGCCAAAACAGCAGACACAAAACCGTGTCTGTATACTCTGTAAATTTTATCTCCACACAGTACCACAAGAAAGGGTCTTTCAAATTCAGAGGCATACAGAGATGACAATTTATACAGTAATAAAAGTAAAAAGAATAAACAGCAATGGATACGTTGATGACGTTTCCTTCAGCAGGTCTGAGGAGGATGATTGGTGAGAAAAGAACTTAGGAGTGATGGTGCTACCCATGTTTATATATATACAGTATATAGATATATATACACACACGTAAATGTGGCACATCTTCATGGGTGGCCCCTGGATAGCAAACATTTCTGTGTGGTCCTAGCACTGATGGCTTATAGTTCCAAAGGTATGGCCTAATGGAGATGATATCCTTGAAGAAGATCAAATGTTCCGAAGTGCATGCTCCGTTCTGCATGTGTCCTTTCCTGCTCAGAATCTCTTCGACTGTTTTGGACATGACATATACTATTATTGCTAGCTGTCACCGTCATTGTATGTATGACATTTCCAGGAACACTTTGGGGAGGGGCAGCAGCTTGGTCAGATCAATGGATGTTACAGTGATATTAGGGCTAAAAAAAAGGAGCAATGCAATTAAGTTGGAAGCTAGGAACACAGAGCAGAGTTATTCATTAGGATCACTGAGCTATTTCTATATGGTATAAGGCCTGATATTCAAAATGTGGTTTCCTTTAATGCAACACAGTTGGGCGCCATGTGCAACTCACTGATGCGCCTGCCATTATTCAAATGGGATTGTGCCTGGCACAAATCCCGAGCGCGCTCCAGAGCGCATCAGTGGTCAATGGCTTAGGTAGGGTGCCTTACGCATTACCTGCACATCCCGATATTCAGCCCGGGATGTGGTGGAGCCCATGCATGCGCAACCCCTACTTGTGCTGCATACAGGTGAGCCAAAAGAAAAAGGAACAGCAGCTGGTCACCTACAGGTGAGCTGCTGTATTGCAGGGTGCAACACAGCAGCTGCCACCTGTGGGTGGCCACCCGAGCTCCGGCTGAACCTTCATGGCAGCGCCTCCCAATGCCTGATCGCGGGAATAAGTAAAAAAGTAAGGTTCAATATCCCTGGTGGTCCAGTGGACCGCTCGCAGCCCGATTGCGGGCATAAGTAAAATTAATAGTATTCCTGTATCTCTGGTGGTCCAGTGGAACGCTTGCAGCCCGATCGCGAGCTGAAGTTAAATTAAATGAGGTCCAATATCCCTGGTAGTCCAGTGGACCGCTTGCAGCCCGATCATGGGCATTTGTATTAAAAAATGAATTCCAATATCCCTGGTGGTCCAGTGCACCGCTTGCAGCCCGATCGCGGACATACAGGTAAGTAAAATTAAAAGTATTCCCATATCCCTGGTGGTCCAGTGGAACGCTTACAGCCCGATCACGGGCTGAAGTTAAATTAAATGAGGTCCAATATCCCTGGTGGTCCAGTGGACTGCTCGCAGCCCGATCATGGGCATTTGTATTAAAAAATGAATTCCAATATCCCTGGTGGTCCAATGGATTGCTCGCAGCCCGATCACGGGCATTTGTAATAAAAAATGAATTCCAATATCCCTGGTGGTCCAGTGGACCGCTCGCAGCCCGATCGTGGGCATTTGTATTCAAAAATGAATTCCAATTTCCCTGGTGGTCCAGTGGACCGCTCGCAGCCCGATCGCGGGCATTTGTATTCAAAAATGAATTCCAATATCCCTGGTGGTCCAGTGGACCACTCGCAGCCCGATCGCGGGCATTTGTAATAAAAAATGAATTCCAATATCCCTGGTGGTCCAGTGGATCGCGGGCATTTGTAATAAAAAATGAATTCCAATATCCCTGGTGGTCCAGTGGACCGCTCGCAGCCTGATCGCGGGCATTTGTATTAAAAAATGAATTCCAATATCCCTGGTGGGCCAGTGGACCGCTCGCAGCCTGATCGCTGGCATTTGTAATAGTAAATGAAGTCCAACATCCCTGGTGGTCCAGTGGACCGCTCTCAGCCCGATCGCGGGCATTTGTATTAAAAATGAATTCAGTATCCCTGGTGGTCCAGTGACATTGCGAGCCCGATCATCAAGGTATCAGGCTGAAAAATGAAGTCCAATATCCTCGGTCCAGTGGACCGCCAGACCGATCGCGGGCTGAAGTTGCAAAAATGAAGTTCAATATCCCTGGTGGTCAAGTGCATCCCCCACCCGCCCACTGAGCCCCACCGCCCTGCTCCCCGGTCCAGCGACGGGTGGCAGCACCCACCACCTGCTGCCCAGTCTGCCTGCCGACTGACATCATAGGTAAGGCTTGAGGTCTGGTCTGAGCAGCCAATGGTGAGCCATCCGCATTCTACAGGGTCCAGATCATATCTGGACTGTGTAACGATACAGGTTGCACGCCATTGGCTCACGCTGTGGACCAATGGATGTACAGCCCTACCTACAGTGTCACAATGGGCGGGTGGCAGGCGGTGGTGCTACCCCGCCGCTGACTGGGGGCGGGCGGTGGGGCTTGAGGGCGGTGGGGGGGTACTCTGATCACCAGGATATTGGACTTCATTTTTTGTAACTTCAGCCCGCAATCGGCTGCAGAAGTCCACTGGACCACCAGGGATATTGGACCTCATTTTTTAATACAAATGCCCGCGATCGGGCTGCGAGCAGTCCAGTGGACCATCAGGGATATTGGAATTTATTTTATTACAATGCCCGCAATCAGGCTGTGTGCGGTCCACTGGACCACCAGGGATATAGGACGATTTTGAAATGTACATATGCCCACGATCGGGCAGAGGGGTGCATTGCCGCGCTGTGCAGGGGGCGTCGGTCCCTGATGGCTGCTGCCTGGCAGGGCACAGGTGCAAATCGCCGGGGATCAGCGCACCTGCATGCAAATGGGGCCATAATGACGTGCAAGTGGCCCCATTTGCGCCTTGCATACATTATGGCTCCATTTGCATGTGCACTTTTGAATATTGCGGTTGTTGCGCATAGTGCAACGGAACTTGCGCTAGCGCATCCCCCTACTCCACTCTGGCCACTTGCACTGGCACAGTGCCACTGCGCCATGCATACTGCGGGTGGCCAGGGTGTGATATTCAATCATGCTGTGCCATGGCTCAGCTCCGTTGAATATCGCCCAGTCAACGCCCCTGCACAGCCAAGTTGCGCTGTGCCCAGGCTTGCGCCACAGCCTGGCTCAGTCTGAATATCCGGGCCTGTGTGTATCGTCTTGTGCACATTTGGTGTGAGGACTGAAATATGACTGCCCAAACCTGTGCACATGATGCTGTCGCACAGCAAGAGGCACATATCTGAACCCAGACCTCTAATAACTTTTTTTTCAATCACAGATAAGTAAAGGAAGGAAACAAACACTGTTTTACCTCAGAATTGAAAGAATTCATATTAAAACAATTTGTCAGATTTTTTTTTATTTCCTCATTTCTGTGGTGGGGACAACTTGCAGTGTTGATTGGCTGGTGGACCTTAACTGATTCATAATGAGAGACATACCAGAAGCAGCTGATGGAAACAAAATAAAAGGAGGGAGGGAGGGAGAAAGGGAGGAAGGAGGGAGGGAGAGAGGAGAGGAGAGGGAGAGGGAGGAGGAGAGGGAGGGAGAAGGAGAAGGAGAAGAAGAGAGAGAGGGAGAGGGAGGGAGGAGAGGGAGAGGGAGAGGGAGGAGGGAGGAGAGGGAGAAGGAGAGGGAGAGGGAGGGAGGGGAGGGAGAAGGGAAGAGAGAGAGGAGAGGGAGAGAGAGGAGAGGAGGAGGGAGAAGGAGGGAGAGGGAGAGGAGAGGGAGAAGGAGAAGGAGAGGGAGAGGAGAGAGGAGAGGAGAGGGAGGAGGAGAGGAGAGGGAGGGAGGGAGAAGGAGAAGAAGAGAGGGAGGGAGGGAGAGGGAGAAGGAGAAGAAGAGAGAGAGAGGGAGGGAGAGGGAGAGGGAGAGGGAGGAAGGAGAGGGAGAGGGAGAGGGAGAGGGAGGAGAAGGAGAGGAGAGGGAGAAGGAGAAGGAGAGGGAGAGGAGGGAGGGAGAGAGGGAGAGGGAGAGGGAGGGAGGAGGAGAGGGAGGAGAGAGGGAGAAGGAGAAGAAGAGAGGGAGGGAGGGAGGAGGGAGAGGAGAAGGAGAAGAAGAGAGAGGAGAGGGAGGAGGAGGGAGAGGAGAGGAGAGGGAGAGGGAGGAGAAGGAGAGGAGAGGAGAGGGAGAGGAGGGAGAAGGAGAGGAGAGGGAGGAGGAGAGGGAGGAGAGGAGGAGAGGAGAGGGAGGAGGAGAGGAGAGGAGAGAGGGAGGGAGGGAGGGAGAGGGAGAGGAGGAGGAGAGGAGAAGGAGAAGAAGAGAGGAGGAGAGGGAGGAGAGGAGAGGAGAGGAGGAAGGAGAGGAGAGGGAGAGGGAGAGGAGAGAAGGAGAGAGAGGAGAGGGAGAAGGAGAGGAGAGGGAGGGAGGAGAGGGAGAGAGGGAGAGGGAGGGAGGGAGAGGGAGAGGGAGAGGGAGGGAGGGAGAGGAGAGGGAGAGGAGAGGAGGGAGGAGAAGGAGAAGGAGAGGGAGGGAGAGGAGGGAGAAGGAGGGAGGAGGGAGAGGGAGAGAGAGAGTTAAAAAAGTACAACCAATATATTGTAGGTAACTCTCTTTTTTTAAAAGAAGTACTTGCAACATTTACAAACATGACATCATGACTTGATATACAGTAATTTCTCTAAGAGAGGGCTCTGACCGAGCTGAGGCAGGAGAGGTTGGGACTTGACAGACTCTTGGAGGGATAGAGGAGCTCATCCAGCATTTATAATGCAGGGGCCACAAAGTACAGGTCTGCCTACTCCCCAGATACTCTACTTAAGGCACACAGTTCTGATCCACAGTCATAAGATACATGATCCATTTGTTCCATTGTGACACAAACTGTTGCCTCCATCACTGAGAGCAAAATGAATCTTTTCCACTTTGTATATACTACATAACGTAGCCATCCCTCTATCTATTATTGGAACCTATATCGATAGTCATATTCTTGTTCTGCACTTTTTTACTGCAGCTATCAGGATGGCTGATAGATACTTATTCTGATGATCTCGGCACCCCTTTGGGCACACCAGCAGGAAAAAATGTTTTTTCACTAACACATTAGGTCTCGGCATAATCTCATCAGTGGCCAATCCCAGTGCTGTTTTGAACTGGTCTAGCTTAGGACAGTCCCACATTATATGGGTATGGCCTGCTTTATATTCCCCACACCCCTGCCAGCAATTTCTATTTTTCTCTCCATCTCCAATGCTGCCTCCCATCTACTGGGTGACATCAAAGCCCCTTCTAGAGCTTCTCTGTCACTTGCCCCTGTCCCACAACTTGCCCATCTGGTGGGGGTCCTCTGGTCAGAATCCCTCACAGGATACTGTTTGGTAGGAGCACGGTTGCTGCATCATGGCTGAGGGTTCCCACACTTCATCCTGCTTGTGGCAAGCCATTTTATTTGTTTCTCCATTAGAACACCAGCATGCGGAGGGCTCCAAGCACACACACAAGCATGCCAAGGCCAAGCCACATGGACGTCCACACATCATACCTGCGTTGCACAGTAACCCATAATCACCCAGTTGGCAGTTTGTTTTATACATTTTATGCCCCCATTTGCCCGTGGCATGCCCCTTTCCATCCAGTCCCTCCAGCTCTGTCACCCGGCTTCTCCAGAACTTACCTTCCCACTGCCATTCTGGCTTCTGTACTGTGGTGAGGTGCCCGATCACCAGAGCTGGGCCTGCAAGGAACCGCCCTTCATCTTGTGGCCAAGGGAGTTTTCCACCTTGGTTTGTAGGTTTTCTCCGGGGCCCGGACTGTGCAATGCATGTGGCGGGCTAGCTCTGTCTCTGCGGAGACATCCTAACATGTCTAGCCATGGTCCTGCCTCATGACATTCCCAGACCTGCACTGCCACCTGGACATTTCCAGATGGCAGTGTTGTAGCAGGTTGCAGCATCCCCACTCCCCTGAGGGAGGAGAGTTGTCCTTCGGATGCTCAATCCTCCCTCCCGCGAGTGACCCACATCCATTCCTGAATCCCGGTCACCAGTGTGGCAGGAGGTAACGTACCAGTGCCTCAGCCCTCCACACCACTGGACTGGCTCAGTTGGCAGTGTTGTAATGGAAGCAGTAACCCTCCCTCACTGGAGGAAAGCATCACTTGGGTCTCTCTGTGTTTCTCCATTGACCAACCCTTCGATGTCCCTGACTCTGGACACTTGCCCGGGTCGCTGTTGTCATAAGTGGCAATGCTGCACTGACAGGCTGGCTACAAAGCTTTTTTTTTTTAAAAACACACTTTTCTAAACATGTTAGACCCTCTAGAATAATTGAGAGGTTGAGGCCACTCAAAACAAGGATGATAGGACTGTTGCAGATAATAGCAGGATGGCAGCATTGCTCGATAAACCCTTTGCCTATGTACTTCCAGAGGTACTGAGCACAGGATCTGCAAGACAATATGAGACCAGCAGATGATCCACTTTGTCCCTTGCTATCATGGCCATTCCAGTCATTCTCTTTCAGTAGAATGGTGTGCTAGTAAAGGTGACATAGCTGGTAATTTATAATCCCCTGAAGGGGTGAGAACCCCAGTCTCCTGCCATCTAGTACACTGCATCACCTGTGCTGTCCTCATTGGGGCCAGAAGTTCACCATCTATATGACAACAGCATTCATTTCTTTGGTTTTGTTGTAGAATCAATTCAAGTTTATTTTTGTATCAGTTTAGTTAAATTTACACACAAAAAAAATACAAGTTTCCTCACAGCCTTTACCTCTTGAAAATAGTCAACACCATGGAAGGTAGGGAGCCTGAACAGGCTAGTTGTTCCAGTAACAGGGCTGTGTCTGGCCAACACTCCTCTCTGGGCAAGTGCACTGGCAATGGGCAGTCCAGTGCCTGGGGGAAGGACAGTTCTCCCGAAGTTGCAACAAGAAATAGTCCTGATCCCACACACACTCCGTGTCGGGGTCTACAGACTGTTTGGACTTGACTTTTCACAAACAGCACAAGAAGAAGAAAAGACACCAAAGTCACACTCTGGTCCTTCTGCCATGAGGCATTTAATGTCTGCAGGCCAAGGATTCCCGTCATCTGTGACGACACCGGGGTCCCTAACACCTGCAAACTCATTGCCTCCATCCCAGAGTCTCTCCCTGCCCCATAGGGAAACTTCTGGTGAGCAGTTTGGTCACTGTGCCGCTCTTATGGAGCAGTGGTTTCATTGTAAGTAGGATGACACCATTGATAGTGCCGGCACAGGAGCCATCTTCACTGTCATTGGACTTAGGTGAACTGACTTCAGCTCCAGTGCTGAGACGTGCCTTGACATCTGGGTCATTGTTGGTGTCACTGCATACCTCTCTGGGGATGGTGGCAGCCACAGTGCTGATGTTGAACCCTTTGGGGATAGCAGGACCAGCGACAACAACTTTGGTGCTGTGTCCAGCTACAGGGTCAGGTCCTTCGATGCCTACATCAGTGCCATCAATGGTGTAGTCATCTTTGCAGTCTGGGCCTTCAGTGCTGACTTCTTCGGGGTTGACCCCAGGGCTGTCCCCAGTGCCGCTGACGATGCCATTCCCAAGACTCATGGGGATTGGTTTGGTGTTACCAAGGTCGTGGCCAGTGCTGTCACCCATTAGGGTCCCCTTCTACCCTCCCTGGGTAGAAGGAGACCAGTCAGATCTAACCCTCATCTTAACTGATAGGGATGACAGTGATGATGTGCATGGCACAGAGAAACCCGACCTGGTTTCAGTTCCAGTGCCCTTGGAGGATCTTTCTTTTCAAACTCTGCTCAAAAACATGCATAGCACTTTATGTTTTGAGACAACAGCTATAGACCAGGCTAGATAGCACACAGCTGAAGCACTGGAATTCCAGTCAGCAATGCAGGCCGCTAAAAGGAGCAGATCTTGGCAGAGAACACAGGAGCAATAAATCAGTATCAAAGCTGAAATTCACTGCAAGAATAGTTCAGTTTTAATACTGATGTCGAGGAGACTGGAAAACAAATAACAGGAGCTATCCCAGTGCTTCAGAAGAAGAAGAATAAGAATCAGCATTTATATAGTGCTTTTCATACATCCAAAGCACTTTACAAGCAATGCTAGACTGGTAGTGAAGTGACTGGACTGACACCCCTAAAGTTGGACATCGAGGGGTTGGTCAATGGAGAAACACAGAGAGACCCAAGTGATGCTTTCCTCCAGTGAGGGAGGATTACTGCTTCCACTACAACACTGCCAACTTGAAGCTTCATCGGGGGCACGGGTGCAATCTCTCAGAAAGCCCTTTAGATGAAAAATCAGTGATGACAATAATCAGCATCACAAGTAACATTCATTTGCAACTTTAAAGTTAGAAATGGTAGAAGCTCAAAAATAGGAGATGGGGGCACACTAAAAATACACTATAACACTCCTGTAGTCCAATACTAGAGAAACATGTCCTGTATTAATTCTCTATATCTGAGTTTTAGACTGGACATAAAAAAAACTACAATGAAACCTTTTGCCAGTATAGTTAATAAAATACTGAATGAAGCAGAAGAAATACTGAAGAAAGGCCAGAGAGCAAAGGCTGCTTGATGTCTTCCAGGATGCGTTTCTGCCACAACAGGTAGGTGAGCCAACTAGGGAGGCCCGGACACTGGACGTGGTCCTGGCAGACAGTGATCAGATTAGTGGCCTACAGTTGAGGGACCCGTTGGCTGGGAGTGAGCACGCCACAGTCTGGCTCTTCCTGGACTTTGGGGGGGGGGGGAGCCAAGCAAGGACAGTAGTAACCGACTTTAGGGGTGCAGACTTCAGGGAGATGGGAAGGATCCTTAAAGATCATCTAGACAGGATAAGGCCGGATATGGATGCTGACAGCAGGTGGGGGATCATTAGGAGGGGAATACAGGAGGTTACCAGATCCTGCGCAAGGGAAAGGCGTAAGTTCAGTAAGGCCAAAAAACCCCACTGGTGGACCCGGAAGGTACAGGAGGTGGTGAGGGAGAAGAAGGCAGCTTCAAGTGGTCAAGGAGTGAAAGGGATCAGGAGGAATATGAGCTGACAGCCAAGAGAGTCACTAGGGTGATGACAGCAGCTAAGGCAAAAAAGGAGCAGTCCTTGGCCAGTGGGATCCGGAGGGGGGACAAGGGGTTCTTTAGATACATGGGGGAAAAAAGGAAAGTAAAGGGGCAGATCAGCAAGCTAAGGGTAGGGGATGGTTAGGCATAGGAGGTGGGGGAGCAGGCAGAAGTCCTAAATGAGTACTTTGCCTCAGTTTATACCAGGGGGGATGGAGGGGCTAGGTCTTGCGAGAGGAGTGGAGGCAAACCGGAGCAAGGGGTGAGATCAGTAGAGACCAAGGGCCCTGATGGGTGTGAGGAAAGGGAGTGGCCACCACAGACAGGTGGGGGTTCAGCAATGCATGGTGAAAAGGGGGAGAACGAGGCTGAAATCCCAGTAGAGAGAGTAAGGGAAGCTGTCAGGTCCCTTTGGACGGAGAAAACACCTGGGCCAGATGAGATACATCCCAGGGTGCTGAGGGAACTGGCAGATGTCCTGGCAGTCCCTCTAGCAGAGCTTTTCAACATCTCTCCGAGAACTGGGTGGGTGCCCCAAGACTGGAGGGTGGCCCATGTTGTGCCGATCCACAAGAGGGGGATCAAGAGAGGAGGCGGGAAATTGCAGGCCCATTAGCCTGACATCTGTGGTCGGCAAGGTGATGGTGGGTATTGTCAAGGAAAGGCTAGGGGGGTTACTGGAGCAACCTGGGGGCTTGTGCAATAGGCAGCATGGCTTTGTCACGGGAAGATCGTGCCAGACAAATCTTGTTTAGTTCTGTGACTGGGTGATGAGGGCCCTGGACCAGGGTAGGCCAGTGGATGTCGTCTATCTGGAATTTAGCAAGGCGTTTGATGCGGTACCCCATAGTGGCCTGCTGGCTAAGCTGAAAGAAATTAGGGTAGGGAGACAGTTGCTAAGATGGATAGGAAATTGACTCTGTGAGTGTACTCAGAAGGTGGTGGTTGGAGGGTTAGCCTCATCCCCAAAGTGGATTACTAGTAGGGTTCCCCAGGGGTCAGTGCTGGGGCCACTTCTGTTCAACACCTATATCTCAGACATCAGGAGGGGGATCAGGAGTGAGATGAGTTTCTTTGCAGATGACTCAAAGCTAGGTGCAGTGGTGAATGGGGAGGAGGGGAGGGTGGCCTTGCAGGAGGACCTGGAGGCTCTGGAAAGGTGGTCGGGAAAATGGAAACTAAAATTCAATGCGGTAAGTGCAAGGTTCTGCACCTGGGAGTCAGAAATCCAGGCCAGGGGTATACCCTAGGAGGAGATATGATTCAAGTCATGGAGGGTGAGAGGGACCTGGGGGTAGTGGTAGATGTCAAAATGAACAACTCGGAGACCTGTAGGAGGGCAGCGGCAAGGGCAAATAGGATGCTGGGATGCATCACCGGGAGATTACCTCCAGAAAGGCGGAAGTGATCCTTCCACTGTACAACTGCTTGGTTAGGTCACACCTCGAGTATTGTGTACAATTTTGGAGACCACATTTAAAGAGGGACGTTACACTCCTAGAGAGGGTCCAAAGGGGGGCAACCAAAATGATCTGGGGCCTGGGGGAGAGGACCTGTGTGGAGAGGCTCAAGGAGCTCGACATGCACACCCTGGAGGAGAGGAGGGATGGGGGGACATGATAGAGGTCTTTAAGTACATGAAAGGGATCAATAAAGGAGGCCCAGTCAGGGTGCTCCAAAGGAAGGAGGGTGGGGCAACAAAAGATCATGGGTGTAAGCTGGAAGGGGGCAGGCTCAGAGGGGAGAAGATGAGATGTTATTTCACTGAAAGGGTGATAGAGCCATGGAATGCACTGCCCAGGGAGCTGGTAGAGATGGAGACTGTGGATGGGTTTAAGAGGGGATGGGACAGGTACAGGAGGGGGGTAAATCTGACCAGGCACAATACAGGTGGAACATCTGGGACTGGGGACAGCATAACCGGGGACACCAAAATCGGCCCTCAGTGTGGGTGCTGAAAATCGAGCAGACTCTAGAGACTGTTAGGCCTATTCTGCTGGCATTTTAGTATGTTAGTAAAGCTGTAAGATAATGCATATTGGGCACAAAAACCCTGCACAATATATCAGTTGGGGGGTGAGGATATAGCATGCAGCAAGCAGGAAAGGGATCTTGGGGTTGTCATCTCTGATGACCTCAAGGTAGGGAAACAGTGTGACAAGGCAGCAGGTAAAGCAAATAGGATGCTGGGATGTATAGGCAGGGGCATCACCAGCAGGAAAAGGGAGGTCATAATTCCGCTATACAAGACACTAGTGAGGCCCCACCTGGAGTACAGTGTACAGTTCTGGAGACCATACCTACGTAAGGACATAGACAGGGTAGAGAAGGTTCAGAGGAGGGCAACAAAGATGGTGCATGGATTGCATCACAAGTCCTATGAAGACAGGTTGAAGGAACTGAACATGTACTCCCTGGAGGAGAGGAGGGAGAGAGGGGATATGATAGAGGCATACAAGTATCTTACAGGGAGGAACAGGGTGCAGGAAAACACTATTTAAAGCGAAAAAGATGTTCCAGGACTAGAGGGCATGGGATGAAGTTGGAGGGAGGACTATTCAGAGGAAACATGGGAAGAATTTCTTCACAGAGCAGGTGGTGGACAAGTGGAACACCCTGCCAGAGGAAGTGGTGGGGGCTGAAACAATCACGGGATTTAAGAATGCATGGGATAGACATAAAGGAATTCTAGAGGTCAGGGGTAAGGGGCAACAGACTTCTTGGAAGACAAACTGAACTTACAAGCTCAAATGGGCAGACTGGGTGGGCCATAGGCCCTTATCTGCCGACACTGTCTATGTATCTATGTAGCAGGTAAAGAAAAATGGAAGAGTGTGCTACAACTAAAAAATAAACTACAATCTTCCTTGGGTCAAAAAAGATTGCAGCACCACAACATGAAAAAAACAACTACAGATAAACCTTTTACCAGTACAGTAAGTGAAACATTGAATAGAGCTGTAGTGGGTACAGAAGATGGAGGGTTGTGCTACAACCCTCACAAAATATGTAATCTTTCTTGGGTCAAACCTAGGGGGATGGCGGGGGTTGTAGGATGATCTGGCAAAACTGGAAACCTGGTCAGACACCTGGCAACTGGGGATAAATGCCAAAAAGAGCAAGGTGCTGCATTTTGGGGTGAAGAACCCAAGGAGGAGTTACCAACTGGTGGGAGTGCAGCTAGCCCAGACAGAGGAGGAGGAGAAGGATCTTGGGGGGTGCTCATTACAGGGTCAATGAACAACTCAGCACAATGTAGGAAGGCAGCTGCAAAGGCCAACAAAATGCTGGTTGCATAGCAAGGGGTATATCCTCGAGGAGGGAGGAGGTGATTCTGCCACTGTATAGGTCATTAGTTAGACCGCACTTGGAGTACTGTGTGCAGTACTGGTGCCCGTATCTGAAGAAGGACATTAAGCTACTGGAGGGGGTGCAGGGCAAGGTGACAAAGATGATCAAGGGGCTGGGGGACTTATCATACAAGAGGAGGCTGAGGGAGTTAAACATGTACTCGCTGGAGGAGAGGAGGATGGGGGGACATGATTGAAACCTTTAAGTACATGAAAGGAAAAAAATAACACAGGTACAGAGGGGCTATTCAAAGTAAGGAAGGGGAGGGACACCCGGGGCCATGATATGAGACTGAAGGGAGGAAGATTCAGGATGGAGATGAGGAGACACTTTTTTACAGAGAGAGTGGTAGCTGGGTGGAATGCGTTACCGGCAGAAGTGGTATCCAGTAGAACAGTGGACTGCTTCAAAAGGGACTGGGACAAGGTGAGGGGAAGGGTGGAAGGGAGGGGCAGCTGCAGAATAAGGGGTGCTAGCTGCACATTCGAGCAGACTTGATAGCCCTCTAGGCCTTTATCTGCTGGCAAATTTCGTATGTTCGTAAATACCCAAAAGTTTGTAGCACCCATTCTGAAAGAATAAATGTTGGCTTATAAGAGAAGTTAGGGGAAGGGAAATGAAAGGGACATCTGGATACAATATCTAGAAAAGTATTATACTACAATTATCTTCTATGTCTGAGCCAGTGAATGTGATTTTCATTTTAAGACTAATGCTGAAGTGGCAAGAGTTCAGAAGTAAGGGGGAGGAGGGAAAAAGAGGAGGAGCACAAAAAAAGCACTACAACACGCAACAACCAAAAAAAGCAGTCTGCCTGCTGAAACCCACTTGCTGCACCACTGGAACCACTGGATGTGTGTACTTTGGGGGGGTGGCAGCCCTCCGCCTCCTGGCCCCACAATGGGGGGAAATCCGTGGGGGTACTCAGGCTCGCAGGTGAGTTCCGGGGTGGTTGTAGGATAGTGAGTTCAGTAGGACAGAGCTGAAGGGGGCCCAAACTGTCCTAACCAGGAGGATAAATAATAGGTGGGGGAAAAAAAAAGAATACTTTGGCTGACAAACTCAACTGAAAAAGAGCAAATCCTCATGAGTGGCCACTAGCTTCAGATGTATTTGATGAGTGGGGAACCCCAGACGTGGACCTTTTTGTGTCTCCACTCAATGCCAAACTGCCTCGATTCTGCTCCAGAAATTCAGGACCTGGCATTTTCTGCCAGTATGCATTCAGACTGAAGTGGCATGATCTGCTTCTATATGCATTCTCCCCAATTCTGTTTCAGAGAGTATTATTTAAACTGGAGGTACATGGGGGCAAGATGATTCTATTGACCTCCTGCTGGCATCAGCAGATATGGTTTCCTCTGTAGAATCAACTTTCAGTCAGCAAACTGAGCACTCTGCTACTCCATATGGACTTGCTCTCTCTCAAGCACAGGGCCGTGTAGTCCACCCAACCTGCACTCCTGTCATCGCCAGGTTTTGCTCCTGAAGAAATAGAACTGAACAGGTTAAAGGTATCTCAGGCAGTCTCCGAGATACTGTTGGCTGCACATAAACCTTTTACCAGGAAATCATACATAGCCAAGTGGAAATGCTTTTTCCATTTGGTTCTTCAAACCTGCATGGACCCCTTTAAGTGTCCACCTGAAAAGATTTTGGAATACCTGTTGGACCTTTCTGATGCACTACTTTAATATTCCACAGTCGGGGTCCACTTGTCTGCTATATTGATGTACCACAAACCTGTAGGTACCCTCTCTCTGGCACAGCTGCCACTGTTCAAAAAGTTCCTATGGGGTGTCTTGCACATGAGGCCCCCATTAGGAAGTCAGTGGCTCCTTGGGACCTCAGTGTTGTGCAGGATATGATCACACACACAAACCCTTTAAGCCTCTTGTGACTTGTGACATGAAATGCCTAACGTAAAAAAAACAATTCTGATGGACATCACCTACACATGCAGAGAGTCCAAAATCCATGCTTTGATCACAGATCCTCCATATACAGTTTTCCATAAGGATAAAGTGATCCTACATACACACCCCAAGTCTCTTCCTAAGTGGTGTCAAAGTCCCACTTAAACCAGTTTCTGATCTTGCCTACCTACTTTGCCAATTTTTAGAATGGGAGGAAGTGAGAACTCTCCACTCCCTCAATATGAAAATGGTCCTTAGGTTTTACCTGGACAGAACCAAGGATGACAGAAAGGCAAATTAGCTTTTTCTCTTTTGACCCCAATCAAAAGGGACTGCCCGTCACAATCAAATGCATTTCCTCTTGGATTGTGATTCGCCACTGCTGCAGTATGGCGAGGTACAGGCCCATTGCACCAGAGCAGTGGTCACCTCCTTAGCAGAAACATGCTTGTTGCTGACTGCAGAAATCTGCAGGGCTGCAAGATCACAGTGCACACCTTCACCAAACACCATGCTCTGGATGTCCATGTCAGGCAACATACCACTTTTGGTAGGACCATTCCAAATGGATTATTATCCTAAGTAAGTCCTAGGCTCCAGCGTCCCCTAGTCCGGGGGACTTTTTCTGAGCTTGGTACTCTGACCCATTAAGTGGGAATCTATGCAGTGTCAGTGGCTCAGTAGGTAGCACACTCGCCTCTGAGGCCGGGAGATCAGAGGGCTGTGGGTTCATTTCCCACATCTGGCACTTGGGTTAATATCCCAGTACTGACACTGTAGTGCAGCATGAGAGGGGTGCTGCACTTCTGAGGTGCTGTCTTTCGGATGAGACATTAAACCGAGGTCCCATCTGCCTGGATTGGTGGTAGTTCAGGTGGATGTTAAAGATCATGGCACTTATCGAAAAGAGTAGGGGAATTTCCCCGGTGTCCTGGCCAAATTTCCCTCATTCACTAAAAATACCACCAACAGTTAATCTGGTTCAAGGTCAGTTGGCATTCATCTGTGTCCCCCTCCCCCAAGTCGTGCCTGAAAATAGGCAGGATTTGTCTAGTGCACTTACCCGGTCAACAAGAACTAAATAAATAAAATGGAGAAGACTGACTCTTGGAAGATGTGAAAGTTACGTACTTACTGTAGCTGTTGATCTTCCTGAATATCTGTTCCATAGATTATCACGCCTGCTCACAATGCCCCAGCCTCACTCCTGTATTGTTGTGTTATTGTCTTCCACCCTTTTAGGTTGGTTTGGGCTGTGAAGGCACTATGAGACTGGGATTGTTGGCCCTTCTTGCATGGGCCAACAGGCTATATTCGGCCCTAAGTTAGTGCTTAGGGTACTCGTTAGGTTTCATGCTGCCACCTCCTCAGTAAAAAAGGTATCAGTTAATTGGGGGCTGGTGCCCCTGTATATCAGTGGGCCAATGCTAGTGTATGCATGTGTAGGCCATTTGTGTCACCAGCCACACCAGAAAAGTTCTGGCTCCCACCGGCTCCTATACCTCTGGCTCAGACCCATACGTAGCAATCTATGGAGAAGAGATTCAGAAAGATCAACGGTTATGGTAAGTATGCAACTTTCGATTTCCTGACTTTCCCCTTATCCCACCATCTTGTAACCTTTGTTTGTTCTTTTGTTCTGCTGACATTAGCTGAAAAAGGGTCCACTTGTGTGCTTTAGTACTACCTTAAAAATTTTAACTATTACTAAGTCCTGCTTACCTTTCTCTCCTACAGTGTGAACATACCTAAGTACTTCAGTCTTCCCTCATTGCTTAAAGGGGAACAGTCAGCCTAAAGGGCTCCATACTCAAGTGTGGGGCTTGTTCCAATATGCACTTTGTGTGCAAAAACATTTTGGTTTACTTACTGTTTACTGTAGTATAGTAGACTGTATCAGGCAATTACAGATGCAGTTTTGGAACTCACGGACTTCATACTGAAACATAACTAGTTTACCTGCAACAACTAATTATACCTACAGAAAACCGACACAGTTATGGGCACAAGAATGGCACCTCAATATACCATCATCTTCATGGCTGTATAAGAGGAGAGCTTCATATCACCGTAGAGAATGAATCCATTGACCTACTACCATTTTATTGATGGCATTTGTCTTATATGGACAGAGTGAGGACAAACGGCATGAGTTCCACAGAGCTTTCAATAATTTTCATCCCTCAGTCAGTCTGAAAATGGAGTGCTCCCAGCATAAAATCAGCTTTCTGGACATCACAGTTGAACTGCATGAGGACAAAATAAAAACATCAATATATGGAAAACCAATGGATGGTTTCTACTACCTACAGTGAAGCTCGTCAGGATGAAACCCAATTCTGCAGCGTTTTGCAGCACTCTGCAGCAGAGTTACTGTGGAAAACAATGTAATTTCAATGGCAGTTAGTCCCTTTTGTCATGCAGGAAACTGTGACATTCACATCATCCTGGCTGTGTCACATTTTCCTGCATGACAAAAGGGATTAATTCCCATTGAAATTAGATTGCTTACTGCAGTAACTCTGCTGCAGCATACTGCAGAATGCTGTAGAAGTGGGCTTCATCCTGGTGAGTTTCACTGTACACCATTCTTGTGAACACCCAAACCATACAAAAAGAGCTGTTGTGTACAGCCATGCCCTACGACGCCAACGTATATGCATGGATGAGTCAGACAGGGACAATTGGAAATACTACAAGGAGCCTTCACCCCCAAAAAATTACCCCTCACATGTAACTGACAAACAGATTAAATGAACTGGACAAATACCACAAGAACAGCTACTAGTGTACAAAGAGAAATAAGAATCCAAATGCACACTGCTGGTTGTGACATACAACCCATCAATCAGACCATTACAGAAGGTCATCAGAGAATTGCAGCCAGTCCTGCACAGTGATGACAGACTGTCCACTGTATTCAGTGAACCACCTGTAACAAAATACAGATGACCACCGAACCTGGGAAGAACACTAGTCAGGAATGACACCCCCAAAATTCAAATGGACACACAAGAAACAAAACCGTGCAACAGGATCAGTCAGAGTGAGATTGGCCCAGCTGGATACCTGGAAATTTTCCAGGTGGGCCCCCTCTCCATTGGGCTCCTCCCCACAGTCCAATCACTAAACATCCTAACATTTATCAACTATTTGCTAGTTAAATCGGGCTTCCTGATCCCTGCAAGTAAATATAAAATGCAAACATAGACCCTGTGTACCAAACTGATGTGTAAAGCTGATATAAGCATGTCAGCTCTGGGCATCCAAATTTTCTAGGTGGGCCCCAATACCAACTTTCCAGGTGGGCCCCTAGCACCACAATCCAATCCTGGGGCCAGACGCACAACATGTAGTATGATTGATGCATTTGACTCTGTCTACTGTCCATTTACCAAACAGGAATGCAAAATAAAATTACCTTTATCATGCAACACCATTTATTTGTCTTACCTAATAAGACGCCAAAAATGTGCTCATGAGTGGTATGTGATTGAAACTGGAGATACACTCCATAAACGCATGAATGGCCACAGAGCCACTGTCAGACACTCCAACAACCCCGCATCACTGGTCGAGCACTTCTCCTAGAACAACCATTCTTTGAAAGATCTTAAAGTGGTAGTTTTGAGAGGAAACCTCACAGACATTCATACATGACTTCTCTGGGAAGCAAAACTCATGAGGTTTTATTGGAACAGACACAAATGTGCTGAGCAAGAATGTGGGCTTCCTCACACAGTATCAGATCCCAAACTGAGTGTTGACAGTTTCTGCTGCAGCTCTGGGCTCTCCGCTCTACCATTTAGATTTGATTTTTTTTTTAACACTTCCTATGTTGTTGAGACAAAATTGACTTAAAGGAGCCACATATGCAGAGAGTGCTTAATTAACTTTCTGAACTGTCAGCATTACACATCCTCCATACTTAACGCGGGACTTTTTTTTACCCATTGATCCTTTTGTTATGGCATCAGTTTTATACAGCTCATCATTTGCATATCTGATCTCTCACCTTTTAATGACAGGAGGCCTATTTCCAGGTAGTCACCTGTACTGTATTAAATTGCATCCCTTACATCCTCCCCTTTGTTAAGCAATCTGGCACCCACAAACGGTTGTATATCTTTTATGAGGCTGGTTGATTTTCCCTGCACCCGATAATGGGACCTGCGAGGTCTCTTGTGTAAAAATTCTTCATTTAGTCTAATAAAAGGTATTACCACAAAAACGTGTACTAGATTGTATCAGACTAATTTTGCTTACGTCTAGGCTGACATCCTCATCTCTGATCAGATGTTTTCTAAGCCTGCTTTTCTCCCAGGGGCTTAGTACAGTCCTCTGTGACCATACTTAGTCCAGGGAGGACAGCAGGACCAGCAAACAAAAGATCAGAGCTTATATAAACTCTAACTTTGTAGCACTGTATGCCAAACATCCCTCACACTACAATGTTAGGTCCTCATACTACCATGTGTGTATTATGTTAATGTATTATAGTTTATGCATACTAGTTGCCTTTACTTGTATTTGCTTGTACATGCTCCTGTTATATGCCTTCAGGACCTCCTTGTGACTGAGCTTGCTCAATGGAGTTATTCCTGCAATAAACTTGAACTAATATGTACTGCAGGCAGTTGGATCTCTCACAGCCGCCTACTGCTCTGATTGGTAAGGTGTTATCTGTTGCTGCTCCCTCTCAGCAAAATAGCCTCCCTGTGCCTGTCTGCTCCCTGGACACTCATACCATCTTCAAGACTCGCCTCAAATCCTGGCTGCTTGATGAGGCTAAGTGCCGTTGCTCCCCTGGTTAACCCCCCTCCCAACTGCCCTCCGCACATGTGTTGTGCACTCCCGTGCCGTCCATGTGCCGTCTTGCTATGCACCTAACTAAGTCCAAGAAAAGGCACTGCGAGCTGCAAACTCCGATCTGTGTTGCACTACAAGGAGATGGCTTTTTTCCACACAAGAACGTCCAAAACAAAAAGTAGATGCCTTTGAGGAAAATGCTGACAAAGGATATAGGTTATCAAAGTATTTTACTTATTTGTCATAGTTTAAATACAAAATCCAGTGCCCATAAACCTTAAAAAAAAACTTTCCAGGTCATAGCTACAAGCTGGAAAGTTTTTTGAATGTTTATGGACATTGGATTTTTTGTATTTAAACTAAGTGACAACAAGTAAAATACTTTGATAACCTATATCCTTTGTCAGTATGCACTTAACTGCACTTGTCAATTTCCTATTGTATATAATGTACAGTTTAGTCTTTTTTCAAATTTACCCTGATGAACTGGTTTGTGCTAGCTCAAAAAGCTTGTACAGCCTCTCCTTGTTTCTGCTTCCTTATTATGTAAATTTCTTTTTTACTTTCACTGTCCACCAATAATGTCTGTATTGTCTCATTGATGTAACTTCCCACCAGCAATGACTGTATTTTGCTAGGTAATTTACACTACCCTTCAGTGATTGTCTGTTTCTTCACTCACCTGTACTCACTGTATTGTACGTTTTCTCTTTCTGTAATGCCACCTGTTGAGGCCCGGGCCATGCATGAAAACGGTCCCTCGGATCAGCACACTTACCCGGTTACCAAAGACTTCAATAAATAAATGTCAGCTGTAGGGGATTCTGGGATTTGTAGTAACAGAAGATGTCAGCTAGAGCTAGGCAAAATAAGTCTGATACGATCTACTGTGCTACAGTAAACCGTAAATAAGCCAAAATGTTTTTGCACACGTAGTGCACATTGGGACCTGCCCCACACTTGAGTGTGAGGCCCTTGCTGGTGACTGTTCCACTTGAACATCTCTAACTAGGGTTGTCAGAACTCACTGAAGTTCTAGGTTCTGGTCTAGAACTTTGCAAAGAGTTCTAAGGTTCTAATCTTCTTTAGAACGCAAACATTTTGTGTATAAGACATATGAGAAAGAATAGATAAAGATACTGAGAGGAGAAAAAAATAAATAAATAAAAGACCTTCCCTTTCAGCATAGCAAAAATATTGTTTCACTGCACATGCAGAAAAGAAAAACACCATGTGCACTCAAAATGCTATTGTCAAGTGTCACAGTTTCATGCGTTTATCACATCTGAATATGAGCAGCAAGCACATTCTCATATTGTCTCTCTCTCTCTACCATTTTAGGATGTAATTCCCAATAATAAATTTGTTTTCCAGGCTGGTAACTCCTGTTTTTGAAGAGTCTAGACCTTTTATTTAGTATTTAGGACCCTTAACCCTTAGGCTGCCAACAGAATTAGAACGTTTAGGAATTTTGGACTGATATATGTGCACGAGAACAGTATGGATTCCTGTTACTGGACTGTCTTCTGTCTCTACCGTATCTCAAATGCTGCTGTGTATAAATCAATGTATGTATTTTAGTTATCTTAGCATTGCCATGTTGTATATACCTCCTTAAATTGTGTTGCAAATGCACTTATGTATTATATGTCTGTTCCTATGTTCCCCATCCCCCCAGGATGCACCTGGAATTGAGCAGTACTCTGCTCAGTGTGCCCTCCTGGTAAAACCTTTTAATAAATAAATTAATAAATAAATATATCAGTCTGCGGTCATGCAAGGGTTAATACTTAGACGTGGTCTATTCCTTGTTATTTTAAAGCACTGTATGAGGTTGCCTGTTATTGTATCCTTGTTATGTATACAGCAGTTGTACTTTCCCATTTCCCCTTCTCCCAAGGACGCATCTGGAAACGAGCTGTTGCAGCTCAGTATGTCTTTCCTGGTGAAACGTTTTAAGTAAATAAACCCATGTGTATTCTAGTCTAAACTAACTCGGACCCCTGGGTTCTAAAAGGCTTTTAATTTTTTAGAACTAGTTCTGACAATCCTATCACTCTAACTGTTAAAGCATTTTTTTAATTCAGTTTTTTGTATTCCCTACCTGCCTTGAACTCTGGCCACCATTGGCTAGCTCTGGCTGATCCTGCCCTTGCTTTCCTGTCCCTCCACAACTCTTCCTGGTGCCTGCCTTCCTTGACAGTCCAGCCACTATGTCTCAACTGTATGTGCTTCAACACTAAAAAGTGCATTAATGTCGTTTTTGATATATATATATATATATATATATATATATATATATGGAATATGACATGGGCTGACTTAAGATATAATTTTTATCTTCACGAGGGGGAGTGGTCTGTTGATATCTCACAAGTGTCAGTGCCACAAGTGAGAGAGCAACAGACCAATACTCTCAGATGAAGATAAAAATATCTAAAGTCAACCCATGTCATATTTGATTTATACAACAGGGGTGGGATATTCAAAAGGGTTGTGCATGGCGCAACACCCACCGATGCACCCCGGCGCTATATTCAATGGGGTAAGTTGTGCTGTGCAACCCCCGATGTGCTGGTGTGCAACAGTAATGTATGCGTCGTAAGTGCAGGGGGGCATGCCCATGCATATGTGGCACGTCCTGATATTCAGCCTGGGATGTGCGGCACATGTGCTGGCACATATCCGCCTTGCGCCACTCAGGGGGGTGCAGAGTGGTGCTTGGCAAATCCAGGAACAAATCCTGGCCACCCAGAGGTGAGCTGCCATATTGCAAGGTGCAACACGGCAGCTGCCTGCTGTTGGTGGCCACCCGACCACCCAGGACACAGTCCTCATGCCCCCCCTTGCCCGTCCATGGGCATAAGTTAAATAAAACCCTGGTGGTCCAGTGGACCGCTATCCATCACCGATCGCGGGCTTTGGTGAAGTATAACCCTGGTGGTCCAGTGGACCCCCCCTACCATGTATAGATATTAACTTGATTAGTAGATGAGTGGATGTTATTTTGGACAGAAACCTTTCAGCATTCTTTACTGTAGGCAAGCTGATAAGTATTACTAAGAAAACAGGAGCTGAAGGCACAAAAGTTGATGGCTTCACAACCATAAATGGAATACACCCTAAAATGTCCAAGGAGGTTAATGAGCTAGTAATGGAGAGACTTAACAGATTTTTAACATTCATAAAAGTCAGCAGCCGCACCACAGGATTGGCACATGGGAAATGTTGCACCTTTGCTGAAAAAAGGGGAATGTGGTAAGTCATGCAGCTACAAGCCAATTAGCCTTACATCAGTACTTGGCAAATTACAGTACTAGGAGATTAAATAAATGAACTCTTAGAAGAATAGGAACTAATAAGAGAAAGTCAGCATGGATTTGTTAAATGAAGATCCAGTCTGACTCCACTATTTGAATTTTCCCCCCACCGAGACTATGGGGTTGCCACCATTTCTTCTGACCTGTGGGCGGTCAGGCAGCTGCCTTCACACTAACGCAAGTGCCACTCTGTGTTTAGTGGGCAGGAGAGGGTACGTGGATGCTGGATGGCCTTCATCCTCTCCTCTCAAGAGCCCGAGTCCCTCAACACCATAACACGCTCGGACCCCAACCAGCTCATGTGTGGGATCCAGGGCTCACATGCAAACCTCTGTCTCCCAGGAGGCAGTGCAGTGCATTGTTGCAGCCACACCTCGGTGCTGTTCCGTAAGAGAATTTATTGAGGGACTAACAATGTAGACAAGGGAGATGCCACTGATGCCATTTACAGTGCATGGACTCCGAAGTGATCACAAACCGGGCTTCACTATCTTTTGTTATGAATGGAAGTGTGAGCATGTGTGTAGTCTGTTTTATCTTCCTTCTGAACTTTTTGTGTGGGAATGGAAATAATCTTTTATTCCCCTTTTGTAGGCTCCCTCATTGATGCTGCCTCTTGTCCATCTGATATTTTGTTTTAATTTACCATTTATCTCTACTGCGTGTTGACTCACTTACCTGCTGTGGACTCCTTTTTCCACTTTGAGCACTTGCCCGCACCTCTACAGCCAGATTCACAGAGCATTGGATTACTTCAAATCCAGACTGCGAACCTAGAGACAGAGATGCAGTTGGGAGTGTGAGAGCCGCACCCTTCCAAGAAAGGCCTCCCTGCCCCTGGAGGGAGGAACTCTCTGGACCTAAACAATGTTTGTACTAAGATCAGAAGGAGCAGCTGCAAAGGCCCTGGAGGTGCATGTTTCCTCCATCATAAATGAAGCGGCTGCATTTTTTTCTTTCTATGTTTTTTTTAATTGAACTTTATTCATTTTCAGCATTAACCACAAATACAAACACAGTTGGACGACTACAAATGGAAATTTTCCTCATTTAGCACAGTCCAATACCATATGTCTGTACACAAATAAACATAAATATAATTTAGAAAAATCAAGAACAACACTAGTGGGGTATGAGATCTATACCCCAGCAATCCATCAATACCTTGCTGATCAAACTCTCCCTCCCCCACAATACCCCCATATTCATAGCCAGGATCTACTGCTCCCCTGATTCCCCCATGCCCTCAATCCTGGATCACCTGGGCACCTTGAAAGATAGTGCATCAGGGGGAGAGCTCCATATCCTTGGCAATTTCAACCTGAATTGGCTCTCGTGCGCCACCTCCAAGATTCGCAACCAGGTGGCCACCCTAAACCTAACCCAACAGATCTCTGTGCCTACACATTTGAACCTCAAATCACAGAACCACCCCCTACTGGACTGGACCCTCAACTCTCACCAACACCAGCTAACTGCCTCAGGCCTCCTACCTGACTCCCTAGGCGACCACCACATGATCTACTTGGTATGGAAAATATTTTGGCCCAAGGCCCCCCCCCAAAAAAAAAACATTCTTACCCAGTCGTACAATTCCCTGGACCTTGCCTCACTCCTAAGCGACCTGGCAGCCACAGACTGATCTTTCATCCCCCGGTCCAATTCCATTGACTCCACACTGGGGATACTTCAAATCCAAGTTCCTTGCCGTCTGGCACTACTATGCCCAGCTCAGACATACTTGAGTGAGAGGGGCTCACCTGCCCTGGATCACAGCCAACATCATGACCCACATCAGAGACGGAACAGGCATGGAAGTCCTTCAAATCCTCCAGCTCCCCCACTGGGCATGCAAAATATCGCTCCTTATGCAACGCCTGCACTAGGCTAATCTGTCAGGCCAAAGCTAACTACTTCAGAGCCACCTTCCAATCCAATCTAAATCACCCAGCAAAATTCTGGAAGGTGGTAAAATCTCTTTTCTTCCCTGCCTCCAACCCCAGTTTTAAATGTAGGTGGCACCCCTCCCCCTGCAATGGAACCGCTTGGAGTGGCATCCGAATGTAACTCTTTTTTCACGAATTGTACCTCCTCACTTATGTCCTCACTCCCTCCCTATCATCAAAATGTCACCCCATCTTCCGCAAATGCATGGGCCCCATCTCCTGCCTCCTCCTCTTTCTGTCATGTCACCCCAACGGAAGTTTACAACGCCTTGACTGCTTTCAGTCCAGCTAAGGGCAAATGCCCCTTGGGGTTGGATGCCAAAATGCTCTACCTGGCTGCTCCTGCCATCATCTTCCCCCTGGCCGCTCTATTCCACCTATCCTTCTCCCTAGTTTCTATCCCATCAGAATGGAAGCACGCAACAGTTATCCCACTTCCGAAGGGTGGTGACCCCTCCGCTCCCGGAAACGAATGCCCAATCTCCCTTCTCCCTGTATTGACAAAACTCCAGGAGCACCTTGTACTGGCACAACTCTCCTCATTTCTCCACTCCTCCTCCTTCTCTCCCTACCAGTCTGGCTTCAGGAAATCCCACTCCACCACCACTTCCCTTTTACGGGCCATGGATTCCATTCTCGCTGATATGGATAAAGGCCACATCACCTCAGCCATCTTCATGGACCTGGCCAAGGCATTCAACACTGTCTCCCATGCTCTCCTCCTAGACAAGCTCTCCCTTGCAGGGCTGTCTGATGAGGCTACCAACCGGTTCCACTCCTACTTGGTAGGCAGGTCCCAGTCCGTTAGAATTGGTAGCTCCACATCTACCTCCCTTCCAGTCACTACTGGTGTCCCTCAAGGCTCAGTCCTTGGCCTGCTTCTATTCTTCACCTTCCTAGATGTCCTGCCCACCGCCTGCCCACACATATCCATCCACATGTATGCGGATGACACGGTTCTGTATACATCAGGCCCTTCACCCTCTGATGTGGTGACCAGACTACTACAGGACTTCAGTGATGTTCATCTCTGGTTTCGTGCAAATCAACTTTTTCTCAACACCAAAAAGACTGTCTCCAAGACCTTAGGCACGAGACAGAGACTCTGTCAGCTCCCCACCACCCCCTCCTTCCATACCCCGGATGGGACTACTCTGGAGGCTTGCTCCTCCTCCTTTAGATGCCTCTGGGTCTGGCTTGACCAGCACCTCAACTTTTCTGTACGTGTCAATGCCATTCACAAAAAGCTCCACTCTAAGCTGGGTGCCTTAAATTGCAGCTGTGGTTGCATCCTGGTGCCAGCCCAACGCTCACTTGTACAGAAAATGATTCTCCCTATATTCAACTATGGGGATGTAGTCTACAGTGCTGCTCCTAAGTCCACCCTAGCCAGACTAGACACACTTTCCCACTCTTTCTGCCACTTCGCTCTTGATTGCTTGCCCTCCACACATCACTGCGCACTCTACCAGTCACTAGACCTCCCCTCACTTCAAGACCGTAGATTATTCCACTGCGCGAGTCTCTCGGCCAAGTTCTGGTCCCAGTACCTGCCATCCTATCTCGCCTCTATCCTATCAGCCCAGACCCCCCCCCCCCAGCATACAGCCTTAGAAATTTCGACACCCATCTCCCGGCTGTACTGTGCATGACCTCCTCTGTTGGTCAGGCTGCCTTCAGACATCGCGTGCCTAAACTATGGAACTCCCTCCCTGCTGACATCTGGCACATGCTCCCAACTCAGCATCTCAATCAACTCATCAAAGTGCACTTCTCCTCCACCTGCGCCTATGACAGCTGATAATTATGGGCTTGCCCAACTCTGCTGACTGTGCTGTTCATATGACTAGTCGGTTATCTTATTGCTGGAGCTGACTGAATATTGCTTACCTGTCTCTTCACCACGTGCACTAATTGTGTATGTACCAATTGATTATTCTGTTTCCTTGTGTTACAGTCATGATTGTATATTGAATTTTATATCTCCACTGTCCCCCTCCCCCAGGACGCACTTGGAATCGAGCAGCACCCTGCTCAGTGTGCCTTCCTGGTAAAACTTTTAAATAAATAAATGTTCTGTAGAAGCTGATACAGCAGCCCAGAATGTGTGACTAATAAAGCACAGGGGGAAGATTCTCTATGCAGGGAAGAAACTATAAAAATAATTATAAGTACATAGATACATAGACAGTGTTGGCAGATAAGGGCCTATGGCCCACCCAGTCTGCCCATTTGAGCTTGTAAGTTCAGTTTGTTTTCCTAGAAGTCTGTTGCCCCTTACCCCTGACCTCCAGAATTCCTTCATGTCTATCCCATGCATTCTTAAATCCCGTGATTGTTTCAGCCCCCACCACTTCCTCTGGCAGGGTGTTCCACTTGTCCACCACCCATTCTGTGAAGAAATTCTTTCTCATGTTTCCTCTGAATCGTCCCCCCTCAACTTCATCCCATGCCTTCTAGTCCTGGAACATCTTTTGCTTAAAAATAGTGTTTTCCTGCACCCTGTTCCTCCCTGTAAGATACTTGTATGTCTCTATCATATCCCTCTCCCTCCTCTCCTCCAGGAGTACATGTTCAGTTCCTTCAACCTGTCTTCATAGGACTTGTGATGCAATCCATGCACCATCTTTGTTGCTCTCCTCTGAACCTTCTCTACCCTGTTTATGTCCTTACGTGGTATGGTCTCCAGAACTGTACACTGTACTCCAGGTGGGGCCTCACTAGTGTCTTGTATAGCGGAATTATGATCTCCCTTTTCCTGCTGGTAATGCCCCTGCCTATACATCCCAGCATCCTATTTGCTTTACCTGCTGCCTTGTCACACTGTTTCCCTACCTTGAGGTCATCAGAGATGATAACCCCAAGATCCCTTTCCTGCTTGGTGCATGCTATATCCTCACCCCCAACTGATATATTAGCCAGGGTTTTTGTGCCCCATATGCATTATCTTGCACTTCTTTGCATTGAATTTCAACTGCCAAACCCCTGACCATTCTTCAAGTTTCTGCAGGTCGCTTCTCATTCTGTCTACCCCTCTGGTGTGTCTACTCTGTTACAGAGCTTTGTGTCATCAGCAAACAGTGAAATTCTGCCTTCTAGGTCCTGTGCCATGTCACTAATGAAGATGTTGAAAAGGACCGGGTCCCAGCACTGATCCCTGTGGTACCCCACTGGTCACTCTTCCCTCTGTGGAGTGACAGCCATTTACCACCACCCTCTGTGTCCTGCCACCCAGCCAGTTACCTACCCACCATACTACTGTCCTGCCCACACCCATATTCCCCAGTTTGTGTAATAGTCTTCTATGGCACAGTGTCAAAGGCCTTGCTGAAGTCCAGATAGGCCATGTCCACTGCCCTCCCTGATCCACCTCCCTAGTCACCCAGTCAAAAATTCAATGAGGTTGGTCTGACATGACCTCCCCTGGTGAAACCATGCTGCCTTGGGTCCTGTAGTCCATTGACAACCAGATGTTCCACCAATCTCTCCTTCAGTAGTGCTTCCATGATCTTCCCCACTACCGGGTGAGGCTGACTGGTCTGTAGTTCCCTGCTTCCTCTTTGTTCCCACTTTTGTATAAGGGGACTACATCTGCTGTCCTCCAGTCTTTGGGTACCTCCCCTGTTTCCAGTGATCGGCTAAACAGGATAGCCAGAGGTTTAGCCACCACCTGTCTTAGTTCTTGAAGGACCCTGGGGTGCACCCCATCTGGCCCCATTGCTTTATCAACTCTTATTACTTCCAGTTCCTTCAGGACCCTTTCTCGTGTAAAGGGACTTGTGTCCATTTCTGTACCATTCTCACCTTGTACTCCTTCAGACCCATTACCCTCCTCTTCCTCAGTAAAGACTGAGCAGAAATACCTGTTCAGTATGTCAGCTTTACTGTTGTCATCCTCCACGCGGCCCCCATCCTCCCCCTTCAGTCTCACTATCCCTCCCTTTGTCTTTTTTTCACTTATGTACCTGTAAAAGGTTTTGTCCCCTCTACCCACTGATTTTGCAATGTGTTCTTCTGTCTGAGCTTTGGCTTCCCTTACTGACCTCCCTGCCTCCCTTTGCTTCTCCTGGTACTTCTCCCTATCCCCTTCTGCCTGTGTCTTTTTGTATTGCCTGAATGCAATCTTTTTGGCTTTCACTTTCTTGCTACCTCTTTGGAAAACCATAATGGTCTCCTCTTCCTTTTCCTCTTGCTAACCTGCTTAATACATAATTCTGTTGTTCTTGTAATCCCCATTTTAAATACTGCCCACTGTTCCTCAACCCTGATTCCTGTCCCATTCCCCTTAATGCCTCTTTCAAGTATCTCCCCATTTTCCCAAAGTCTGCCCCCCTAAATCCAGGATACGTGTTTTTGTGTGGTTTGGTTCTGCTCTTTCTGTGATTTCAATCCACAATGACTGGTGGTCACTGTTTCCCAGGTGCTCCCCCACTGTTACCCCCATCACACTGTCTCTGTTTGTGAGCACAAGGTCCAGTATTGCCTTCCGACGAGTTGGTTCCATTACCAGTTGCTTGAGGAAGGCACCCTGAATGGAGTCCAGGATGAATCTGCTCCTAGTTGATGCTGCTGCTGGAATGCTCCAGTCCACGTCTGGAATATTGAAGTCTCCAACCAGTACTACCTCACCCTTGTCTGCCATCCTTTGGATGGCTAGCATCAGCTCCTTATCTGTTTCTTCCTCCTGGGCTGGTGGTCTATAGACCACACCTGTGCGGATGGCTGTCCCCATTTTCCTTTCCAGCTTAACCCACAGTATCTCTCCCCCATTTTGTTCCTCCTGGATCTCTGTGGCCTTATGTCATTTTTCACATACAGTGCCACTCCTCCTTCCTTCCTGCCTGCTCTGTCTCTTCTGAATATGTTGTAGCCACAGGGGGTCCTGAGGGTTGAGCTGTTTAAGAGGTAAGTGGATAGGAGGCACTGCAGCAGGCTGAGGGCAGGCCCCAGGCATCCTAGAAATTCATTAGAGATCAGCTAAAACATCTAAAACTGATCTCCCATCTCGTTCTGCCTGGTAATGATAAAAAGAAAGCCACCTTCCATTCTGTTTCTCTTTCTGGTGTCTCAGCTGGGCAGTCACCAGTTCCATTTCATGGAGCCTCTGGCTGTTTTTCAGCCAGTGCTCTAATGATGGGGAAGTATCCTTTAGCCATAACTAAGTGATGGCTTTGGTGGCTTCAGCTACAAAATAAATTAGAGAGATATGTTTATTTTTAGTTCTCATGCCATGTGTGGGAGACCTAGTATCCAGTGCTGGAACTGATCTGGCGGGGATCTCCAAAAATTGGCCAGCTGCTTCCCCTACTCCCTTTCAATAGTCCTTAAGGATAGAACAGTCCCAAAAAATGTGAGTGTGTGTGCCTAACATCTCACACACCTTCCCTCCGACACCTGTCTGACAAGTTTGTACCGTAATGTTTGGAATTAACTGGAGTACAAAAGTATCGTGTCACTGTTTGAAAGTGAAATTCTCACCAGGTTGGAGAAGTAGTGGTTTTGTGTATAAGTCCTTACATCTTGCCCAAGTCCATATCTAACAGGGTGCAGGGTACCTCTCCTTCCCATTTCCCCTTGATAGGTCTGATGCAGTCCTCCTCAAAATTTCTTATGGTCCCATATATAGAGAAAATCAGTTTTTTGGGATAGATTTTGAGCCGCAAATGATTGTAATAGAAGTCTCAGGGGGTTTTCCTCTACTTGGAGCTTGGTGGCTCTCGGTCCTGTAGTAAGGTAGTAGTGAAGTTGGAGAAAGTGAAAAAGTTTTGCGGGGGAAGGGGGGGACCGAATTCTTGAACCAGAAAGTTTTCAGAATGTTCCTGGAGTAAAGTTGTCCAAGTGTCCAAAGATCTGCCCATTCCCATCTGTGGAAAGCCATGTCTAATTTAATCAGTGTAAAAGCAAGGCACAATTTTACTGGGGTTATTTTACTAATATGACTTGGCAGGTTATATTTCTTGCAAACCTGTTCCCACACTGTAAGAGTTAGTTTCACCCATAGATTCCCTCTGGGTAGTGACTTCCTATGGTTGGCCACCATATAAAGCGCATCAACCATCTGATCCTAGGGTATACGATGCTGTTCTGGGCGAACCCAGCTAGGGACCTCAGAGCCTTTCATGTATTGAATAAAGTTCTAGATGTCTTTCCATGTTTTAGGCCAGATTACCATTCTCAAAGCTTGTGATGTCCTCACAGCACTGGAGGAGGCACTGTGACAGTGAACAGCAAATAAAACACTTACTTGTATGTACTTATATGTAGCGCAAGTGTTTTGTTGTGCAGTGAGAACCCCCTCCCCAGCCTCAAAATGCTGCCTTTGTAGCACCCCCATGGCTCCACTGTCTCAAAATATGCTGTTAACCTGACTCACTCACATGGGAATGGATTGCACTCAGCCAGGGCATGGGGTTGGATAATGCTTGTTATTTTTTAAACTTATATTTTATTCCATTTTCAAATGTTAAAATACTATCTATACATGAACATGAGTGCTTAGAAAATAGAGACAAAAATACTTTAGAATTTTTGCCTAATGTCCCTTGTTAATAACATGAGGGGGAATACCAACAAATATTTTGAAATCAAAAGTTCAGTCACGAGCTGCAAAGCAATCAGCAAGACAGTGGACCACAGGAAAATGTTATCAAACAACTTCAGAACTAGAGAGCCATCTTGTTTGGCTAGAAAGTCCATCAGGTCCATAATGTTGCCAGTTCATCAGTGCAGCATTATGGTTATCACTGGCAATACCAGTGACCTGGACTTGGGAATGGGCCTGGGACATTGGGGGCCTGCCAAGGGGAGCAGAACCAAGTGTCCCAGCAGACACACTCCTCTGGGGAGGGAGGGAGGGTAAGTGTGCTACTACCACCTGTGCAAGCAGGAGCCACTCTAGGGTGGGCAGGGTTGGTGTATGACATCACAGCATGAATGCTCAGCATGGGTGTGTCATGTTGGAAGTCCAGAATTAGTTTCTTTCGGACCCCAGCTATAACTGCAAAGATGGGAGGGCACAGTCCTTCACCAGCGGGGTCCCTGAGGGCTGGGGCTAAAAGTGTAAAATATCCTGGCCACTGCAAAAGCTGACTCCTCCCACGGGTCTCATACCGCCAACCAAGGCTTAGGAAACTGCAGTGGCCCGCCATGGGGTGTAAACACTGGGGATCAGGAGGACTGGTTAAGTAACAGAAGAAGACGGATGGTAGGGCTGGGTGGGATCTGGCTGAAGGGGGAAGGCCAAAGAAAGACTGGGCAAAAACAAATAAAACTAAAATATACCTGTTATCATTATGAGTCATTAAAAGTAGACAGGTATACCCAGCAATGTTAGTGCAATCATATAACTAAACAGGGGTCCTACATTTTAACGATGGAAAAAGCTTAAACTAATTACTTGTAGTGTAAGCATGTTCTCAATCACAGTGAGAGGCTATAGCAAAAGGAATATGGAAATGTTTGGTTGTCAATGTTGTTACGACCAGTGTCTAGGAGAGTTGCAACACACAATCACTTTCTTGGCACTATGTGTAATTGGACTTCTTGTCCCCTTTAGCTAAAACCAATGGTACCAGTGCTGCTCTTGTGGTTGTCACCATTTCTCACTGAGAAATGCTTAAAATTAAACATAGAAGCGGGCTCCATGGCACCGCACACTGGCAACCCAGGTTCACGCCCTGAGCCCGGGTGGCAGGAGTGGAGACCGGCAGGGAGGGTATCCAGAGAGTCCATTGGATGCTTCCCTCCCGGGGGAGGGCAGGGCCTTGGCACCTGGAGGTGGACTGGGTGACATGGCAAGGTGGTTTGAAGCCTCAACACGCCCCTGCTCGTCCCCGCCTCAGGTTACTGTCACACGTAAGCCCAATCAGGGTAGAAGGGGTGGGAGGGCAGAAAATGGAAAAAGCCCCCCTAGCAACCGGATGATGGCTTCCAGTTCCCCAATGCCACAAAGTCCCGGAAAGTGTCTGGGCTGACCCTGCAGCACCTGGGATACAGAGTTGCGCCTAATGGGCGCTTCCCTCCAGAAGGGAGGGATCTTCCCAACAAAGGGATATGTTAGGTTACCAGGGGTGGCTGCTGGGGGTGGTGGATGGTGGCAAGAGGATGAGTGTTGTGGGATGCACCTTGGAGGCCCGAAGGAGTGGCCAGTCAGGGGAGCCCAGGGAGTAGCAAAAAAAAAAAAAAATGAAACAGAGACGCATAGATGATGATGGTAGAGAAAGTTTGAGGATCCATCTAGTCTGTCCATGTTATCCTATCATATCCTGGGACCTGTTGTCCCTCTGGGGTCTTTACTTACCCTATTCTCCCTATTTTTCTCCATGTTTCCACTTCTCTCATCCCTGTGTGTAGCTACTATACCTTTGGCTCTATTCCAGCTGAGTTTGAAGCCATTTATGGTTGTTGCATCCAGTACCTCTGCAGGCAGAGAATCCCATGACTTACCCACTCTTTCTGTAAAATAATAGTTCCTTACATCCTTTTTAAACCTTCCTCCATTAACTTCCACGCACAACCCCATGTCCTAGTTTCTCTGTTCCTGGTAAATAGCTTTTTACAGTTCACCTTAGTTATATTCCCCCTCTCTTGTCTGGTTTTGAGTGAATACATGTTCAGCACCTTTAGTTGACCCTCACAGGATGTGCCCTCCTGGCCCTGAATCATCTTGGTCACCCTGCGTTGTACCATCTCTAGCCTGTCCATGTCCTTGGGCACAGTACTCCAGGTGTGGCCTCACCAGTGACCTATACAGAGGTAATAGTCCTCCTGTTCCCAACTGTTGGACCCTCTCTCAATGCACTCTAATATCCTGTTTGCCATGCAGAAGGCTTTGTTACATTCACTGGTGGCACTAATAATGACTCCTAGGTCCCTTTCCTCTGATGCTGTGTACGGCTGAACCTCTCCCATCAAATACTCCATTCTGGGGTTTTTGTTCCCTAAGTGTATGACTTTGCCACTTCTTGCCATTGATTTTCAGTTGCCATACTTTGGACCAATTTTTTAAGCCTTTGCAAGTCTCTCTGCAACTCCCTTATCCCCTCCACATTGTTAACTCCACCACAGAGTTTAGTGTCATCTGTGAATAGATACAACCTGACCTGGATTCCTTCTCCCATGTCACTGATAAACTTATTCAAGAGGACTTGGCGCAGGACAGATCCTTGGGGTACTCCACTGGTGACCTCACTTTCCACTGATCTGACCCCATTCACCACAACTGCCAACTCACCTTATTATTTCCTTCTCTGTTCCCAGATCTGCCATCTTCTTCAGCAGTCTTCTGTGTGGCACTGAGTCGAATGTCTTGCTGAAGCTGAAGTACAGTAAGTCTATTGTGTTCCCCTTTTCAGCTTCCCGATTACCCAAAGAATACTATTAGGTTGGTCTGACAACCTCCCTGGCATTAAACCCATGCTGCTTGTTATCCTGATGCCCATTTTTCTCCAAGTATTTCACTAGGTCCTCTTTGACTAGTAGTTTCCCTACCACGGAGATAAGACTTATGGGTCTATAGTTTCCCTGCTGTTCCTTGTACACGTCCTTGTGCAGCAGAACTACATCCACCATTCTGCAGTCCCTGGGAACCACCCCTTACTGCAAAGAGCAATTGAATAGCTCCACCAGGGGTTTGGCTAACACCAGTATACCAATTCCCTGGCTAACACCAGTATACCAATTCCCTTAGTACCCTCAGATGTAAGCCATCCAGCCCTGGGGCATTGTGCAAGGGCCAGGCACCCCCTGTGTCTAGGGATATTGGACAGCATCTCATCCAGGAGAGTACCTGCTTTACGCTATGACTTCCAGTACTACACCAACACCAGTCACCCAGGGGGATGAGGATCAGGGGCTCCTTAAAACCATACCCAAGGCACCAAAAACATGAGATCACACACAAACTATAACATCCATACCAGAGCCAGACTCAACCATGGTGGTGTTTATTTAACAGCTGCCTAGGTGGTACACAACTCTCTGGACATTCCCCTGGCCATAAATCTTTCTCATGATGGTAATTGCACAGACTATATTGCAACTCCCTTCCTGGGCCATGCCTTGCACATAGATTGCTTCACATTATTCCCGGGGCAGTTACACATCTTCCCTTTACCACTAATGTGCATCCAATTCTACTGCTGCTACTAAACAATGTCAAATGGTACCCAGCTGCTTGTGGGGCCTATTTGCCCAACCCATGGCTACATCAGCTTCCAGGTTTATCCCCTGAACTAAAGGGCATAATTAGATAATGTGTAAGTACTGGGTCTCTTCCAACCTTACAAAACCCTAACCTCCCTTACAGGGGTCCCTGGAGCACAGGTGCTTCTAACACCATTTGTGCTGTGGTACACGCTTCAGGCAGGGCACAGAAACATAGAAGTTGTTGGCATATAAGGACCTCTTGACCCACCTAGTCTGCCCAGTTTTCCCTGCCTACTGTGCCACCTCAGATCCTACTCAATCTCCGGTCATCTCCTCCCCTTGCCCTCCTACCAAGGTTTCCCCATGTCTGTCCCATGCATGCTTGAATCCTATTACTGTTTTGGCACCCACCACCTCCACTAGAAGGCTGTTCCAGGCATCCACCACCCTCTTCGCAAAGAAGTATTTCCTCAAATTTCCTCTGAGCCTCACCTCCCCCCTAACTTCATAGCATGACCCCTTGTCCTCGAGCTTCTTTTTCTATGGGAAATGCTACCTTTCTGTACCTTATTTATACCTGTTAGGTATTTGAATGTTTCTATCATATCCCCCCTTTCCCTTCTCCCCTCCATAGAGTACATATTAAGTTCCTTGAGTCTCTCCTCATAGGGCTTTTGATGCAGGCCCTGCACCATTTTGGTAGCCCTCTTTTGTAATGCCTCCATCTTATCAATGTCCTTTCAGAGGTGAGGCCTCCAAAACTGGACATGGTACTCAGGGTGGGAGGGTTAGGGGGTCTTACCAGTGATCTGTGTCACAAACACACTCAGCAGTTCCGACCCTGTGCTCCCACAGTGCCAACCTCAGAGCACAATAGTGTGAACAGGTAACAGACAGGGTAACCCTCCTGTCTGCTTTTGGGACCAAATCAAGTTCTGGGGGGGGGGGATTCAAACTGTGAACCTTATGCTAGCATACCCAAGGTACAGGCTCAGATACGTACCCTCTTCGGGGAATGCGGTACAAACTTTTGCCAGGGGCACCAAGCCAGGCTTCCAAAATGAACCCTTAAAACTCTATAAGAGACCTTAGGTATATTCTTACCTTTTCCTAGTTTAGTAACACCATCAAGCCCTTGAACAGTTGTCAGATTTAAAAATACAGGCACTCCACATGCAAAAATGATGGAGGAGACCCAGGCAGAATCTTAAAGAATATGTTTACTAAAAATGGATAAAAACGGTAAGATAAACTACAGCACAAATATCAAAGAGCATCACAATCACATAAAAGAAAAACAAGGAAAACTACAGAACAAACTCCTACCAAAATACAGTTAGATCTTTTCTATCTAATGTATTACCTCTGTAAGTGCAGTTAAATTAGAGAAGTGTCTCTCTAGAGTCCCAAAAATAATATATCAACAGTTCAGACACAAGTATTAGTTTAAACTGTGTCTTCACACCACTTCTGTGAGTCATCTAGCTCCTCCTTTTAGAATAAAAAAAAAATACAAGCATGATGTGCTATTAGGAGTTATATTAAATAATGTGACATCAGCAAAAAATAATTTCCCAAATAATGAGTCTTTCATCAACCGGTTCCTTTGAGGTTTACAACCCTGCAGGCCATCACCTAGGTGCGATATAGCCAACAGAAATCAGCTAAATGATGTCATGTCCTGTAATAAAATGTATATTTAGTTTCCCAACTTCAAAAGCATGAGGTAATAAAAAGGCCATAAAATGCAATTTCTCAAGGAAGTTAATCACATTACAGAGGTCTCCTGGTCAGTGTAATATATCTTGTAGCTTCACTGAAACGTGGGGGCACCCATGGAAGCACAGGCTGTCTTATGTGAGACAATCACATACTATATTTTTATATTACAAATATCATACACAATCATAACCAGCTGGCCAAGTGTCACAATCCTCCCCACCCAGACTGAATTTGGGGGCTCTATCCCCTGCATGGGATGATCTCCCTAAGTCAGTTCACTCCTCATATAGATGTGACAGGCCATCTATGTTGTGACTGGTCGCTTCAGCCCTATGTAAGATCGTCATGTCATACCCTTGCAAAGCAAGACTCCATCTTAATAATCTACCATTAGTTTTTCCCCATTTGTGTCAGCCAAACCAGGGGGTTGTGGTCAGTTTGTACCTCAAAATGCTGCCTATATAAGTATGGCTCTAACTTCTTTAGGGCCCACACTATGGCAAGACACTCTTTTTCCACAGTAGAGTAAGCCTGCTCCCTGGGAAGTAACTTTTTACTTAAGTACACTATGGGGTCATCTGTCCCTTGGTTGGATGTCTGACTCAGCACTGCCCCAATGTCCATGTCTGAGGCATCAGTCTGGACTATAAAGGGTCTGCTATAGTCAGGACTTGTCAATACAGGAGCACTGCACAGTGCCTCCTTCAGTCTGGTAAAGGCTTTTTCACAGGCTGGTTCCCAGGTAATTTTCTTAGGCATCTTTTTCTTTACCAGGTCAGATAGGGGAGCAGCCAGGGCACTGTAATTGGGTACACATTTCCTATAGTACCCTGCTGTCCCTAGAAAACTCCTGACCTGCTTCTGCGTATCTGGTCTGGGCCATGCCTTGATCACCTCTATTTTTACTTGGTTAGGGCGGAGTTGTCTCCGGCCTACAACATACCCGAGGTATGCCACTTCAGCCATGGCTACCTGGCACTTCTCAGCTTTGACAGTGAGCCCGGCCCTCTGTATCTTGCCCAGCAATTCCCTAAGGTTGGACAGGTGTTCCTCCCAGCTGGCACTAAAGATGCCAATGTCATCCAGGTACGCAACGGCGTACTCCTCAGCACCATTTAACACCTGGTTCACCAACCTTTGGAAAGTGGCTGGGGCATTCTTCATTCTGAAAGGCATTGCTTTAAATTCAAATAAGCCTATCGGAGTGATGAAGACTGACCTCTCCCTAGCTCTGTCAGTTAACTCTACCTGCCAATACCCCTTTGTCAGGTCAATAGTCATAAGGTATGTCGCGCCTCCCAACTTGTCCAGTTCATCCGTCCAGGGCATCGGGTGGGTGTCTGACTTCGTGACTGCATTCACACAGAAATGAGTAGAGCCATCTGGCTTGGGCACAAGGACTACGGGTAAGGCTCAGGGGCTGTGGGATCTTTGGATTGCCCCTAAATCCAGTATTTCCTCCACCTCCCTCCTACTGTCCTTTCAGACAGCCTCTAACACCGAATATGCTGTCCGCTGTATGGACGTCTGTGTCCCTGTCTCCATATCGTGGATCACTAAGGGGGTTAGTCCAGGTTTGGTGCTAAACAGTGGGGCAAAATCTGCTAAAACCTCCCTTGCTTCCCGGATCTTGTCCGGGGCCAGCTGGGGAGACAATTTAACTGCCTCTACCGAGGACTCCTGCTTGATTTCTTCCAGCAAGTCCAGAAGGGGATCTCCTTCATCCATCCCCTCCTCAGGACTACATATTGCAAACACCATATCAGCCCTACTAGCATATGGCTTCATCATGTTGACATGGTACATCCTTTCTGTATGTCTTCTGTCAGGTAACTCTATGATATGGTTCACGTCATTTACCTTTCTGACTACTTTGTATGGTCCTGCCCACTCAGCCTGCAGCTTGTCTTTCCAGACCGGAATAGGGACCATGACTTTCTGACCCACTGTGTCCGAGTGAGATCTGACTCTGTGGTTGTACCACACTTTTTGTTTCTGTTGGGCAGCTGCCAGATTGCTCTGGGCTGTCCCCATAAGCTCCTTCAGCCTTTCCCTAAACCTAAGGACGTAATCCACTATGGGAGTGCCCTAGGTGGCGTGCTTGCCTTCCCAGTCCTCCTGGATCAAGCCTAGGGGCCCACATACCCGACGTCCATATAAGAACTCGAAGGGGGAAAATCCTGTCGACTCTTGGGGCACCTATCTATATGCAAACAACAGGTGGGGAAGGTATTTCTCCCAGTCCCTCCCATGCTGCTTAGCAAATGCTTGGAGCATTGACTTCAGGGTACCGTTAAATCTTTCCAGAAGCCCATTGGCTTGTAGGTGATAAGGTGTTGTGCGCCTCTGCACCACCCCACACTTCTCCTACAAACATTTCATCAGGTCCAACATGAAGGAACCCCCTTGATCGGTGGTAACCTCCTGTGGAAACCCAACATGGGAGAAAATCCCAAGTAAGGCATCTGCCACTTTGTTTGTCCTCAGTGGGGATAGGGTGACTGCCTTTGGATACCAGGTGGCATAATCCACCACAGTCAGGATGAACCTCCTCCTGGAGGAGCTGGGAATATTTTAAAGGCCCCACAATATCCATTCCCACCCTCTGGAATGGCTCCTTCACTATGTTCAATGAAATTAGGGCAGCTTGGGTTTTCTTACCGGCCTTCCCTATTTCTTGGCACCGGTGACAAGACCTGCAGTACTCCTTCACCTACTGGGTGAAGCTGGGCCAATAGAAATTCTGGGCCAACCGCTGCGTAGTGCGCGTGATTCCCAGGTGACCAGACATGGGAATATTGTATGCAATCTTGAGCAACTGCTAACAGTATCCCTGGGGAATGACAAGCTGCCTGCCTATCACCCCTCTCTCTGTCTTTACATCCTGAGTATACATCAGTCCATTTTCCCAATAAACTTTATGTTTTCCATCACCTCCCTGTGCTCTGTCAGAATCTGCCCAAGCCCTCAGTTTCTCTAGATTAGGGTCACTTTTCTGAGCAACTGCAAACTCCTCACACATTCCCAAGGCATGGGACAGGTCTCCTTTCATCTCTAAACTAGGGTCCCTACCACTAGCATCAGGACACTCAGGATCACTGTCATCCCTAACCCTCTGACAATGGGTCACCCCTCCTTCTTTGGAGTAACCCTCCATAGCTGTGTGGTTAACTGGTACTGGGGAAATTTCTACCCCCACTTTTCATTAGTCTCCATATCAGGAGACTCAGGCTGGGGAACCAGCCTCCCAGTGGTTTCCACAGTGACTTTTACAGGCTCTGCGGAACTACAGTTTCCCCTTTCCGCTTGGCTATGGGTAACTGCACACACCATCCCCTGTTTGAGATTGTTGCTAAGGATGACGTCAACTGCTAAAGTTTTGGCTATAGCCACCTGTTGCACAGTTCCTCCAGTTTCACCCCAGTTTAGGAGAACACTAGAGAGTGGCAATGTTTTCTCCTCCCCAGTAAAGCCTTGTATAGTTACAAATTTATTGGGTATAAGCTGACCAGGCTCTATCAGATCCCCTTTTACCAGTGTCAGGGATGAACCTGTGTCCCTTAACCCTTGTGTCTGTACAGCATTCACGGTGACTTGGTGCATGTGTTCCCTCATGTTCACAGGCATGCTTCCAGGGACACACAAACAACCCACTTCTTTCCTAGCCCCATTTTGCATATTGCTTGTCCTTCTGGCACACTGTCTGACAATATGCCCAGTTTCTTTGCAAACCCAACATTCGTTTCTTTTTCCAGAAGAATGTTTTCTTTGAAACCTGGTGCTAACTGGTTTCTGTGGAGGCAGTGAAGGTTTTAGCTGCCCTGAAGGTGCGCTTTTCCATTTCTGTGCTGCCACGCCTGCCCATTTGCTTTCAGAGCAGGTCTGCTCTTGGCATAGCAGTCCGAGAGTTCAGCAGCCTCTTGCACTGTTTTGGGATCTTGGTCCTCCAGCCAGGTTTTCAGTTCTGCTGGGCATGCCCAAAAAAACTGGTCTAACAATATAGCATTTTAAATTTTATCTACAGAATTTGCTTCAATTCCTTCCCACCAATGTTTTAAAAGCTGATGTTGTTTCATGGCTAGTTCCTCGTAGCTCATGTTAGGGCTTCTCCTGAGTTTACAGAATTTAGCTCTGTATGCTTCTGCAATTAAATCAAACTTTTCTAAAAGTGCAGCTTTAAGTTTGCTGTAATCATTACTGTCCTCATTGTCCATTTGACCCAATGCACCCCAAACTTTCCTGGTAAGTAGCGGGGATAGCTGGAAGCTCCAGGACCCTTTAGGAATCTTTGCCTGTATACAAACCTTTTCAAAGGAATTTAAAAAAGCATCCGTATCCTCCTCCTCTTTAAATTCAACCATCAATTTGGAATTTAATTTGTAACCCAGCCCAGTAGTTCCAGTTAAACCCAAGCCACTTACCTGCTCTGGTGCTGGGGTTGGAGCCGTAACTTCTCCAGTTCATGTCACCTCTGGCACTCACGCTCTTCACGGTTCACTTCTCGCTGTTCATGTTCAGCTTCTTGCTGTTCTCGCTCCCTCTACTCCTCTGCGGCTCACTTTTCTCACTCCCTCTTCTCCTCTGTGGCTCGCTGCTTTTGCTTCTCTTCTGTCTGGAACTCCAGCTCCATTCTGCGCAACTCAATCTGCAGCCTGATTGCTTCTGGCTCCAGAATGCTGGTGACCTTCCCCCTGCTGCTGTGGCCCTTGGCTTGCACTGGCTCTGCTGTTCTCCTCACAAGATCTGGACACTGCACTGGCCCCTCCACACCCAAGGTTTGGTCCTCTACAGTCACAGTCTGTGACTTGACACTGTGGGCATCAGCAGCCATCAGAGCATCCACGAGGTTCTGCTTGGTGGCTTTCCCCTCGTGCAGTACTCCTCTCTCTTTGCACAACTGCTTCAGGTAGTCTGCAGTGTGCACATGGTAGTTGGAAGCCATCTTCTTCCCTAACTACGGTTACTCTAACTTGCAGTTTAAAAAAAAATAGGAACTTGACTGTAAGCAAAATGATATATTTCTGTTTCCCTTTTAAAAATAAATCACTGCCTTATTTTGCAAGTGAGCTGTACAGTATTACGCTGACACATTGAACAGTTAAAGCTTGTGTTACCAATTTTTTTTTGCACCACTGTCAACCAAATCTGTCACAAACACACTCAGCAGTTCAGGCCCTCTGCTCCCACAGTGCCAACCTCAGAGCGCAATAGTGTGAACAGGTAACAGACAGGGTAACCCTCCTGTCTGCTTCTGGGTCTGAATCACCTTTAGTCTCAAGTTCTGGGGGGATTCAAACTGTGAACCTTATGCTAGCATACCCAAGGTACAGGCTCAGATATGTACCCTCTTCGGGATTGCGGTACAATCTTTTGCCAGGGGCACCAAGCCAGGCTTCCAAAACGAACCCTTAAAACTCTGTAAGAGACCTTAGGTATATTCTTACATTTTCCAAGTTTAGTAACACCATCAAGCCCTGGAACAGTTGTCAGACTTAAAACTACAGGTGCTCCACATGCAAAAATGATGGAGGAGACCCAGGCAGAATCTTAAGGAATATGTTTACTAAAAATGGATAAAAACAGTAAGATAAACTACAGAACAAATATCAAAGAGCATCACAATCACAGAAAAGAAAAACAAGGAAAACTACAGAATAAACTCCTACCAAAATAGAGTTCAATCTTTTCTTTCTAATGTATTACCTCTGTAAGTGCAGTTAAATTAGAGAAGTGTCTCTCTAGAGTCCCAAAAATTATATATCAACAGTTCAGACACAAGTATTAGTTTAAACTGTGTCTTCACACCACTTCTGTGAGTCATCTAGCTCCTCCTTTTAGAATAAAAAAAATGCAAACATGATGTCCTATCAGGAGGTATATTAAATAATGTGACATCAGCAAAAACTATTTTCCCAAATAATAAGTCTTTCATCAACTGGTTCCTTTGAGGTTTACAACCCCGCAGGCCATCACCTAGGTGTGATATAGCCAACAGGAATCAGCTAAATGATGTCTTGTCCTGTAATAAAATGTATATTTAGTTTCCCAACTTTAAAAGCATGAGGTCATAAAAAGGCCATAAAATGCAGTTTCTCAAGGAAGTTAATTACATTACAGAGATCTCCTGGTCAGTTACATATCCTGTAGCTTCACTGAAACCTGGGTGGGGGGCACCCATGGAAGCACAGGCTGCCTTATGTGAGACAATCACATACTATATTTTTATATTGCAAATATCATACAACAGTCATAACCATCTGGCCAAGCGTCTGTACGGAGTAATATTATCTCCTTCTTCCTACTGGTGATACCTCTCCCTATATACCCGAGCATCCTGCTAGCCTTCCCCACTGCCTTATCAAACTTCTTGACTACCTTCAGGTGATCAGAAATGATCACCCCAGGTCCCTTTGCTGTTTGGTGGTTGCCAGTCCTTCTCCTCCTGCTTGGTACATAGCCCCCAGGTTCCTGTGCTCCAAGTGCATGATTTTGCTATTTTTTGCATTAAAACCCAGCTGCGAAACCCTTGACCATTCTTCCAACTTTTTCAAATTATCCCCCATTCCCCCCATCCCCGATGAGTCTACTCTGCTGTAGATTTTTTTAAAACTTTATGTTTATTATTTATAGAACAAACATACAGTTACATTCACTAGCCTTTGATATAACAAGGATTTACAATAATCTACCATGAGGGTGCCACTCCTCTTAATAGAATCAAAATGACCATAAAACGCTTAAAGATATGTTCACGGAGGGTGTACAGAGTAATAACTCTACTTAGTTTCACAAAACACTGAATGAGCTGTGTTAAGCACCCATGAGCTGCATGTTATTTACTAACAAAGTATTTACAGTCCTCGTGTTGAAAGCTTCTCGCCCCCAGAATGGGGGTTCAAGGAAATCCACCATGCTTTACCGTAATTAATGCATGACAAGTGCAATTATTTTATAGATAGTAATCTCCACATTCCGAGTAGATCTGCAACATTTAAACATGACAAACAGAGCAGGCAAGATCTGTTGGAGTTCAGTGGTAATAGTTAACAAAACTTTCCTTTAGCGGCTATGACATAAATAAAAGAAAGCAGAAGTAGTCTGCTGCATTGAGTTACTATTATGAATCAGGTGCCATTACAGAACTATAACATCCGTACCAGCTAAACATTTTTTTTTTTGTCTTTGGTAACCGGGTAAGGCCCACTAGGCACAAGTGCCTGTTTTCAGAGACAACCTGGGAGCACTGGGCGGTTAACTGACTTGCTCAGAGTCGCACAGTATGCAAGTGGAGGTTGTGAGAATCAAACTCAGGTCTAGTCTGCTGAATGTACCAAGCTCGTTCACACCTCATTCCTCTAACCTCTAGGCTAAACACTGTGTGCTGAAAAATGGCAGAAGACCAACATGACCAATCCCTCCCAAAGCAGAATTAAAAGTAGAACTCGAGGGGTAACTTTACTGTCCTAGTATATAAAGAAATATATTTTAATTAAACATCCAAAGTTAAACATTAAATTTTTCAAGGGAGCTTGAAAATACCTCCCCCAACAAGAGGAACAACCTTTTAATAATACAATACTTTCATTAGTGTTTATATATATCTTCATCCTCTGATGAGGAGTCCTCTCGAGCAGTCTTCCTGGGTCGAGTTGCTGCTTTCTTTTGGCACCATTTAGTAACGTCTGTAGAATCTGAAAATAAGATTCATCATCCCGGTGCACTATTCTCAGCTGGGCAGGAAACACCATACCATGGGAGAGTCTGGCTTCTCTCAGCAGAGCTCTAGCCCCATCAAACTTTTTACATTTTTGTCGAGTAGCATACCCGATGTCCGGATACATCTGAATGGGCTGGTCATCCTGAAGAAGTGATTGTTTTTGTCTTACCATTATCCAGTAAGTTATATCTGCTGCATACCCCATCTGTCATGATAACTGCAGCACTTGGGGCCTCTGGGTTGTCAGGCCGGCCTCGAGGTATGACACAATATGCCTTTTGAAATTTCTGGACTGTTGGGGCGACCTCAGCCCCAAGCTGCTGTACCAACCATTCCTGAAGAAACATCATCAGGTGATCGCCTTCACACCCTTCCAAAAGTCCTACCAATCTCAGGTTATGGGCTCATGCTTGATTCTCCAGCATCTCTAATCGAGACCTTAGGTGGATATTTTCCTTGATGACAGAAGAAATGGCTCCCATTGCCGCATCTGCCTGCTTAGTAGCCTCGGCTGTTGCTGCAGTAACCGACTCCACAGAAGATTCAATAGAGGCCAACTGACTGGAAAGATTATCAAATTTCTCAGAAAGTGCAGCCACAGATGAAATCAGCTAGTTCAGTTTTGACCCAAGTGTTTGCAGAGTTTCTTAACCCTCTGTGTTGACTGGCTCAGCATTGCAGCTCTGTGTCGACCGCGTGGTTGTAACTCTGGAGGGATTCTTCAGTTTAGCTCCGTCTTCTCCCTGCTTACCCTTATGAGGGTTCCCCATCTGGATCCACAGAAGCTCCAGTGCACAAAAATACAAGAAAATCAAGTCTGCTCTGAAATTGACTGTAGTATCTATTGTTTCCCCAGCCCCGTTGCCCCAGCACCGTATGCCAATGAGCTACCCCCCTTGCCAACTGTCTCTGATACTGGGCAAGGGGCCTGGGTCCTGCTACGGTGACAATTGGGGGTTTGTTCTCAGAAATATTGAAAATAGCACAGTGCCTTGACCCAGAGTGAAGTATCAGTGGGCCAGATATCTGCTTGGCCCAGCCCCCTGGGATACTGTGCCTACCCACCTCCCCAACCAGCCACTCTGCACACTGTGCCCCCCAATGCCTTGTTCCACCATAAACCATATATCTCAGCAATGAGCACATGCAATGAAGTTCATTAACACAGCTAGTTCAAACAACAAATTCACAGCTTTATTCATGGGGTAAGGAGTAGGGAAGGGGATACTGGGACAAAAGGTAGCTGTAAAGGCAAAAGAAAGGTTAGTGAATTAAGCAATTTCCACATGTGGACCTGCAGGCCAAGCCCTCCCCCACTGTACCGGTGTCCCTGTACTGTCCCTAGAGGTACCCACTAGGTGCAGGCCTGATTGGTGCCATGGGTTGGCTGGCTGTTGGGGTCCTGAAATTGTAGAAAGTTTGATTTTGAAAACAGACAAATACCCCTTTCCCCTTCCAGGAACCAGGTCCTGGGTACACACGGTTTGATGATCTCAGCACCGGAAAAAGGGAGCTCCTTGAGTTAGTGCAACAATAGACACAAGCTGGCCAGGATCCCTCTGTCTGGATGGAACTTGCTTGAGGATCTTGCAGCTGGTCACCTTGATTGTAGTTCTGGCTGCTTGTCACCTTCAGCCGCTTCTGGCCCACTGCAGAGCACTGTGGCAGGACAGCACCAGCCCCAGAAAGGCCAAGACCTAGGAGTGGCTCCACAGCTCAGCTCCCACAATGGGTTGCAGATGTTCTAGCATCCCAGCAAATGCCAGTGACCTCCTAAGACAGTGAGTCCCACTTGGAAGGGGTTAGTAAGTTCCCTCCCTAGCTCTGAATGAGGACTCCCAAATGGTGGGGGTCTTTCTGCAGTCCCTGCACTGAGCTCTCAGAAAAGCAGAGTTCTTAGGCAGTTTCCCTAGTAATGTCCAGTGCCAATTAGTAGGGGTGCTAGCCTCAGATTCCATAAGTGTAAGTGCAATTTAGCAGGGGGCTCAAGAATAACAACCCCCTGCACACCAGTCCACACTTTTCCAGTTAACAGTGCCCACCTTTTCTTCGGCTGCTTCTGGGACTCAGCTCTCAGCCACTTTAACCAGTTCACACAGGACACACACAGCTTCTGCTAACACCCCGACAACCAGAGATGCTGTACCTCTTCAGAATTCAAAATTGCAGTCCCAAACACAGGCAAAATGGCTTATCAGTCCTGACTGTGACACTGCTAATCCACACAGCCCTTTCAGCAATTTCGGCTTTTCAAATGCAGGGTTTCTACAGCATTTAGTCTCTCTCATCAACCACAAGCAACTTCTCTATACCTGGGGAATCACAGTCCAGTCTCTTCCTCTCTTTTCCCTTTTTTATCAGTCCAGCAGCAAGTACCTGGGGAACCAGAACCTCAGCACAATCTTTCTTCCTGCTGTCCCCTTTCCAGTCAACTTCTGCTGATGAACAGCTCTCCAAATGGGGGCCTGAGGAAGCCCCTGAAGCGCTGTGTCCACTCTCTCAGCACAGTCCTGACTCGTATAGAGTCCAACCACAGACTGAAGAAATCCCAGAAAGTCCACACTGTATCAGTTGAAAACCCAGTGTTCTAATTCAATAATCAATATCCATGGTGATCAATATTTCCTGCTCATTTATTGGGGCAAGATCTAGGCACCAGAATTAGTCCCCTCCTTTTTCCAGGAGTCCCTTGGTATCCAATTTGGGTGCCTAGATCAATGATTGGCTGCAGCAGGGGGGTCAAATGTCAACAACATATCTGCTCCCATTTGTTTACAGGGAGTCCTATGCAGTTCAATGCAGTCTCTCTCCTTTCTCAGTCTGGTGCAGCCCAAAACATTCTCCTCCGCAGCCAAACACCCCCATCAGATGATAACCCCACTTGCCCCCTGTTAAAAGAGCCCACTCAGGACACATTTGCCCCAGTTATTTTACTGTTGCTGCTACCGAAACACAGCCCCCCAGGTGGCAGGCAGAGGCTAATTAATATTGATGAGGGCTCATGAATAATTCATGAGCCCTTGCTAAGTGCCCATACTGAAACTTCACTTTCAGCCCCCGTGGCAACTCCTTGGCCACATTCTCCAGGTCACTGGCCCTCAGTCAGCCAGGGAGAGGTATCAGGACCACTGTGTCACCCTCTGTTTTGCCCACAAATTGTGGGGTGGCATATCAAAAGAGCCGTTTGCGCATGCGTAAATGTTAGCCCAGTGCAAACATGCTGGCAGCTTGTGGAGAAGAATCCCTGCCCATGATGGCAGAAACAACATGCTGGCCACTGAAGGAGCACAGGAACCCACCCCCTTCCGGGCACCAAAGAATGGGGAGAAATCAGGACAACTAAACTCCCCCCGCTTGAGACACTTGGCTTCCACAGCAAGCGTAAGGGATAAATACTCAATGAGAACATCAACATTAATAACATTTCTAACTATACACCTGATTCCTATCTAACATGTAATAACCATAAGAATATTCAAACACAGAACATTATGTACATTTTAGCAAAAGATTTTACCTTGTTGAGCCCTTTGGCCACATGGAAAGTGGCCCCCATCAGATCTGACCCATCCGGTACGAAAACCCCAGAGTACACTTCTTTCCCTCAAGCCTGCTAGGCACCCTGTTCACCTCCCTCTTCTCCTTCTGGTCACCTTTCCCTCAGACCTAGGGGGTTTAGTGTCAACAGGGCACATAACCACCTTCTGTAGGGACCTAGGAGTAATACACACTCCCTTATGCACTACAAACAAAGGTAAGTCTGTAGGAACCCCAGGAGCATCATACGTCAACTTAAGAACAGGCCATATTGTCCTCCCTGTCCTTCGAGGGCTCTCCTGAATACCTGTGCCCCTACCTACCTCGGGGTCAGCGATGATTTCCTCATCTTCTTCACCCTCCTCTTGTTCCTCAGCTAACAAGGTGAATGACTCTAACACTTTGCCCACATCAGGCACAACTTGGGGGGGGGACTAACCTGGGCTCCTTCAAAGGGCACAGTCAGATCAGTATTCAGTATTGATGTGGGCCCTTCAAAAGACACATTCAATTCAATTCAAAGTTTATTTTACCAGGGTAACACCATTGAGACAACTCATTTGAGAGGAGGTCCTGGAGGGACAGAAGTACAATACAAAATACAGTACAGTTACAGTGGGACAATACAGATACAGCTGAGATACCATATACAAGAAAAGTAGACATAATGAAATTAACTAGGTACAATACTGAATAGCAGAATGATTCTAAGTATAATACAGGTGCCTACACAGATAAAGCTAGTTGCGTACATCAATTATAAAATATGATTGGTGCAAAAAAAAAAGTAAATTGGAATGATAGAGGAGGACATAGGATGCAAGGAATTTTATAGCAATAGAGGAGGGTCAATGGCGGAAATGAAGTACAGGTTACAGATGTATAATAGGAGGGGAGAAGAGAGCTGGTGTGGGGGAAGGTAGGGGATGACGAATGCAGAAAACTAAAATACGTCAAAAAATAGGAGGGAATCAATGGGGCGGGGAGGGAATGCTGTACAAGTGCCAATACTGGTGCCGGATGAAGGGGGTTAAAGGGGTTGGAAGCAAACCGGGCCAGAGGGGAGGTGGGGGAGTAGAGGGAGGATTAGGAGAGGGAAGCGGTGGAGGATAGAGGGGAGGATTTAAGTGCCAGGAGTCAGAGAGAATATACATGGTTACAGTAAGCATGCTCAGGCATAGCAGTTACATTCATCCTTCAACATACGTCCAATCAAGGACTTGAATGTACACAGGCCAATGGTATGGTTAAGTTTTAGAATTCTTTGTATAGTGTTCCGGAAGGTCAGCAGGGCATAACTTAGGGATGAAGAACCAAACTGGGTTCTTATCTGCTGAGTATCAAATGTTATATATAAGAACTTCCTGAGAGTGTTTGCACTAGGGGCACGTTTAATGTAGTACTATAGATGCTTATCTAATCTATAAAAGTGTATTAAGTATATTATTTGGTTGGCATCCCGTTGATATTTTCCCTTGGAGTCATCAAATAGGGACTTTGCCTTTTTCAGTTTTGGCCATGCCCACCGCTTTCTCTAAAAAAAGAAATACTATGCAAAGCAAATCAGACTGTAAACATGAAGTCATAAATTTGATGGAACAATTGGCATAGTAAGTTCTTTTATAATTTTTGACCTGTTGGCTTCCTCTCTGGGGCTGATTCCTGGTTTCCAGCCCTCCCCTTGGTGTACTCTAGTGCTGAGTACAGGATCACTGTTGGAGAAGTGTCCAGGTGCCACTTTTCGAAGTGCCTGTCAGGCACGGGTGAAACCAGCAGCACGTCATGCTGCCTCATCAATTCAGGGCCATTTTCTTATTTTCCCCCGTCGCCTTGCTGTAGTGAATGCACTCATTCTTGACACCCGGTGGGGGGGGTGCTGGTGATGCGACAGTGTACATTTGGCAACATATCACAACAACTGGCCCATTTTACAGTTTATGGGTATCATGCATGTTCCTGTGCCCATCAGAGGTGGAGATCAAACCAAGATACTCCTTCAATGTGAATCTAAGTGGATACACCCTCATGGCTTTATCTCCATTATGCCTTAATTTAGACTTGGTACTTTTCTTATAGTCCTTTTTATTTTGTCCCTTGGATATGTTTTTTATTTATCCTTTTTTCAGCTCGGTCTGTAGCCCACTACCAGCTCTTTATTCGTTCATCTATGTCTGTTGATATATATATATATATATCTATACACATATATCAGAACAGTTGCATTTACATACGAAAATATGAACATAAGAAGAAGCCAGCAGAAGAAGGCCATTTGGTCTATAAAGTCTGCTCATACGGTTCCATGTCAAAAGGGCGATGCAATTATAGCGAGTGTCAGAAAGAGCGATTCAGTTATAGCGCGCGTCAAAAGGGCGACATGAAATATCTAAGGACTGCACAAATAGTGAGTTTTCAGGTAATTACTGTCCAGACACTGGTGCCTACACACGGAAGTGGAAATTTTGGGGGAATATTATTCAGAGCCAGGGACATGCCTGTATTGACGTGGGGATCTCTGACCCCCACTCCCCCATGGGGGCTGCACCCCCCAAACCCCCTATCTCTAGGATTCCTTCTCTGAGGCACTCCTTGACACTGGGGTAGGTTAGCACCTCAGAGTCACCATAAATGCCCTGTCACCATTTTTTAGCGGTCACCATTTTTGCTTTTGCGTATTTGCCTTTGCTGTGATTGACTCGCCAATACTGAATTGCCCTCTTGATGCACTACCACTCGTATTGCAGGGTCCACAGCTTGAGCTAATGTTCCTGCCCTCCCTCCCCACTCCTCCCATCCTCCCTACCCATGATCCTTACCTTCCCCCTACGCTTATCCCAGCTTTTCTTAAAGCTGCCCACTGTCTTCAATGAGATTACCTCTTCTGGCAGCGAATTCTAAATGTCTACCACCCTCTCTGTGAAGAAGTGCTTCCTGACCTCCCTCCTAAACCTCCCACCATCCTGCTTAAGACTGTGCCCCCTCATGTTATGGGTGCCAGTCAGCTTAAAGAGACTCTCCTTATCAACCTTATTTATTCTTTTCAAATACTTGAAGGTCCCAGTCATGTCCCCTTTCTCTCTCTCTCTCCTGTCTTCTAGGGAGTACATGTTGAATGCCCTCAACCTCTCCTCATATGCCTTACCCTGCTGACCCACTATCATCTTTGTAGCCCTCCTCTGGACCTTCTCCAGCAGGTTAATGTCCTTTTTGAGGTGTGGGCACTAGTACTGAACTACATACTCTAGATGAGGCCTTGCCAGGGACCTGTACAAGGACACTATAACCTCCTCTCTCTTACTACTGATCCCCCTAGATATGCATCCCAGCATCTTGTTTGCCTTTACTGCTGCTTTCTTGCACTATGTGGAGTGCTTCAGATCACTAGTGATCATCACTACCAGGTCCTTCTCCTCCTCTGATGCAGATACTCGGACTCCACCCAGGTAGTACTCTGTCCTGGGATTCTTGGCTTCAATATGCATAACTTTGCATTTCTTGGCATTGAGGCCAAGCTGCCAGATCCTGGACCACCTTCCCAGCTTTTCCAAATCTTCCTGTAGGTCCTGTATCCCTTCAGCTGTGTCCACTCTCCTGCAGAGCTTGCTGTCATCCATGAATAGGCACATTTTGCCCTTAATGTCATCCCCAATGTCACTGATGAAGACATTAAACAACATCAGCCCCAGCACCGAGCTCTGCGGGACCCCACTGGTTACCTCTCTGGTGCCAGATAACTCTCCCCCACAACCACCCTCTGGGTTCTGTCCCTCAGCCAGGTTTTCACCCATCTGGTCATCGTTTCCCCAACCCCGAGATCCAACAACTTCTTGATCAACCTTTTGTGGGGCACAGAGTCAAAGGCCTTGCTGAAGTTAAGAAAGAGGATGTCTACCGCTTGGCCCCTGTCTACTGTCTTAGTGATACAGTCAAAGAAGTCAGTCAGATTAGTTTGACACAAACCCCCCCATGAACCCATGCTGCCGTGCATCGTGGAGACCATGCTCCTCTAGATATTACACCAACCTTTCCTTTAGTATTTAATGATGATGGTATTTTCTTTCTTCATTACCCCCTTATTTTCATTTTTAGATTGACTGTGCTTGCACACCCAATGTTTTGTGGCAAGGATAGGGGATTTTGGGGAGGGGTCACTGCCGAGCCCATTGCAGTTCACAAGAGCAGGGACTTGGCAATCTACACCAATGACCATGTGCTGTGGTCCTGGCTTCACTCTCTCCTTGGTGGGCTGAAACTTTGTGTACTTCAAAGGACCAAAGCCACTCCAATCAGAGAGGGCTTTGGTCCTTTGATTTGCATGAAGCCGGTCAGCAAACAGCTGAGCGGCTTTCAACTTCAGCAGCCTTTCAATCTGTAAAAAAGTAAAATGTTCATCGATGTCGGTTGCTGGCCCCCCTGTAATTGCCTCCTCCCACCTGATCCTCCCTCTCAGCACCCACCGCCCCACCCCTCCAAATGTAACACTGACACTCGGTGTGTCCGTTCCCCCAGTGTTACCACCTCATAGTTTTTTTTTTATTTTATTTGAATTTTTGCCTGTAACTGAATGAGTTGGCAATTTTGGTGGCAGCTGAACTAAAGCTGGCAGTATCAATAGACCTGAGCTGATTTCATGAATACCTTTAGTTTGGCAAACTGAGATGTATTTTGTAAAGAAATAGCAGCTTGAAAAGTAAAAGCGTGACTCTGCACATGCGCACCAGCACTGGTGCTAGTGTGCATGCACGGAGTCCTGTTTTTACTTTTGAAAGCTACTATTTCTTTATAAAATACCCCTCGGTTTGCCAAATTAAAAGTATTACTAGAATCAGCTAACGTCTATTGATACTTACAGCTATTTTTTTCAATTGCCACCAAAACTGTTGAACTCATACTGAGCCAAACAATGTAAGGGCCATAAAAACTGTCCTTATATATAGATTGGCTGAGATAAAGAAAACCATCCATCGATGTCTGTTGAGGGCACCCCATAACTGGTCCCCCCAACCTGATCCTCCCTCTCAGCACCCTCCCATATAAATATAACACTGACACCGGGGGTGCTCAGTCCCCCAGTGTCATCACCTGAAATATAGAGAACTGTCCTTCATTGTTTTATTTTAACCCTGTAAAGCAGAAAACTGTCCCTCATTGTTTTATTTTAACCCTGTAAAGCAGAAAACTGTCCATCGTTGTTTTATTTTAACCCTGTAAAGCAGAAAACTGTCCCTCGTTGTTTTATTTTAACCCTGTAAAGCAGAAAACTGTCCATCATTGTTTGTTGCGCTGTTAGTCCCCCCACCCAAACCTCCCACTCAGCACCCACCACCCCACACACCCCCAAGCCCTTACTTACCCACTGGGATGTCCAACGCTGTAATCTTTTCTGAATCGCAGACACGTCTTCACTCTTCAAAGCTGGACCATGAACTAAGGAAATCAGCTATGCAGTTCAATGTATTTCAAAGGGGTTTGAACTTAATGACATAACTTGGCCATTTTTTAATATTTTTGCCCCAAATTTTCAACATAGCTTTTATGGGATCCCACCTCATGAACAATTACAGTGATAGTAGGTAAATCTGTCCTGAAAGGCGATTTCACGGTCGCTGCATGAAATCACCTTTTGGGCAGGAGCTGAACTTTTTTCTCTGCACTTGTCCATGAGGTGGGCTCATAAGAAGGCTATGTTGAAAATTTGGTTTAAAAATGTTAAGAAACAACAAAGTTATGAGCCTACATTGACATTTACAAATGCGGGCTCGTAACTTTGGTAATTTGCAATATTTGCGCTCCAAATTTTCAACATAGCCATTTCTTTACAGCACCTGATGAATGTAATAGCTGTAATTTTTCAAATCCTGGCCAAAATGTGTGTTTGCCTCCCAAAAGGTGATTTTGCAGTTTCACCTACCACATTCATTAAGTGGGGTAATAAGAAGGCTATGCTAATAATTTGGTGTACAAATATGGTAAAATGCCCAGGTTATGCCTGAACATTACACTATTTCAACTTTCACTCTAACTTCACTAATTTTCAGTATTTTGACTCCAACCTTTCAACACTGCCATTTTCCACTCCACCTCATAAATGTGACATGCGTCATTCTTAAAATCCTGGACAAGATGTGTTTTCCCATTTCTGGTGCAAAATGACATTTTGGCCAGTATACTATAAATGGTACATGTCATGTCTATAAGGCAGATCCTAAAACAAGTATCTTTAAAAGTTGGGATCAGAATTGCAAAAAACAAAGGCCAGGATATTCAAAGCAGTTGCTCATGGCACAACTGAGTTTCGCCGGCACAAGTGCAAACATGCGCCAAGGAGCGCTATTCAGTGGGAGTTCATTGCACAATGCAAATCCCATTGCGCCAATGTGCAACTATAATGAATGCAGGTGCAAGTGCAGGGGGCGTGCCCATGAATATTCGGCACAGTGTGATATTCAACCGTGGAACCATGACGCAAGTGCGGAGCAAAACCTAGATGACATTGAGCAGTCTTGCTTATATATACAGGACTTCTACACACAGCCAGCACTTGCGCAAGGTGAGAGGGAGAGAGAGAGAGAGAGAGAGAGAGTGACAGAACAAACGAAAGAAGGAATGACAGACAGACAGAAAGACAGACCGAGAGAGACAGAGCAAGTGAGACACAGACAGACAGAGGCAGCCACAGAGGGAGAGGGGCAGAGGTGGTAGTGGAGAGGAAGACAGGGGCAGTGAGAGGGACAGGCAGGCACAGTGCCAGGCAGTGCAGCAGGGTGGCACACAGTCCACAGCAGCTGACCACCAAGGGGGATACAGGACATCAGTGGCCATGGATAGTGCGCCCTTCTTGATGGAGGCCATAATTAGGGGTGTGAGGGGGCAGGGGGAACAGCGACGTGGCCAAAGAAGGGCCCGTCGGAGGTATGCCCAGAACAGGTGGTGTCGTGTCTGCGCCACCTTTGAGAACCACTCTGACATGGAGATTATGGGATGGTACCACATGAACAGGGCCATTCTGAGGCAGCTCTGTGAGCTGTGCAGTGAGGAGATGCAGGCACCCACAAGATGGAGCCACGCTATGCCTGTGGAGACCAAAGTGACAGCTGTCATGTGCCTGCTCACCACGTGCACCTTCCAGAGACCAACAGAGGACACCACAGGCATAACCCAGTTGGCCATGTCATGCCTCCTCACACAGTTCCTCAACACTCTGGCGCCACGTGCTTCGGAATACATCCATTTCCCCAGCACATAGGTGGAGCGTACAGCAACCATGCAGGACTTCTACAGGGTAGCACATATGCCTGGCATGCTTGGGGCCATTGACTGCACCCACATGGGCATCTGCACACCACCTGGCCCTGAGGCTGTGGCCTACATCAATGGGAAGGGGTTCCCCATAATAGTTTTTATTACAATTTGTTCAAGCAAAACTATACAGAATAAATTCAAGAAGATTATATATCAGTTAAATCTGATGAACATTACAGAGGTTTCCTAGTCCAATAATGATAATGTGACTATAATAGGAAGGGATTCCCGAGCCTCAACTGCCAGATGGTGTGCGATGCCACGGGGCACATCACCAATGTCTGTGCCACACACCCTGGGAGTGCACATGATGCATTCCTCTGGCACAGCTCTGCGCTGTGTCACAGGTTCGAGTGTGGGGACATCCCCACAGGCCACCTAGTGGGTGAGTATGGAATGGGCAAGGGGTGATGGGCAGAGCAGGCCATGGGATGGGAGAGGGCAGGGTGAGCATGCTGGCGAGGACGCCAGGGACAGGCAAGGGGCACGGCAAAGGATGGGCAGAGGGCTAACCATGTCATTATCCACACAGGAGACAGCGCCTATCCTCTGAGGCCCTGGCTGCTCACCCCCTACTGGCACCTGGCGTCCTCAGCAGAGGAACACTACAACGAGGCACTTGCCAGCACATGCAGCATCATTGAGCATGTATTTGGCATACTGAAGGCATGTTTCTGTTACCTAGACAGGTCTGGCGATGCCCTACAGTACAGCCCCTTGAAAGCCTGTGGCCTATTCCTGGCCTGTTGCATACTGCACAACATGGCCATTGACCGTGGGATAGCTGTCGAGGCTGATGAGGGCGACAGTAGTGGGGATGACGGAGGCAATGGGCCAGAGGATGGTGGACTGCCCCACCGGGCGGAGGGATCCCCGGCTGCAACAGATGGCACACCAGCATCGTGACACCATCGCACAGGAGCACTATGGTGCACGCAGGTAGGTGGCGCGAAACCCATGCATGAGCCACACACACAGGTACAGCACACACAGGGGCATGGTGCAGGGGTAGGGGAGTCAGTGGCACACAACCACACACAACTGCACACAACATCATACAGCAACTCACGCACGCACCCACACACCCAGGTGCTGGCATGTGGTGGGGATCAGATGCATTGCACCGATGCACAGGCACAACCGGTGCTGAACTGCCCCCATCACACCCACGTCACACGGTCCAGTGGCTGGGCAGGCACGCACACAGGCAACGTGCGGTGCGACACACAGGCACCACCCAGTGGTATGCACACACACATGCCGCCCATGCATGCACAGGGTAGCAGCTGCAGATTGCAATTAGGGCAGCACACACATCAGGGCCGCCATGTGGAACCATGACCACCGTGGCCATGGGGGTGGCCACACCAGGGTTGATTGGCAGCCACAGGCTGCTCATCGGCCACTGGGGGTGTCAACATCAGTCCCCAAGGGGTTGAACTGTGGGACCGTGACCGGGTCCGTCCAGGGATGCTTAGGTGCCCAAACAGGCCTGCCCCAGGCGTGCCTGGGATGCCAATATGAGATTCCGGCATCGACAGTGAGGATGTCACCTGACACAGGTTTGTGGGGTGGACAGTGCACTGCGTGGGGTCTATGGTGGCCGGCCACACTCTGTGGCAGCCAGTGGTGCAAGGCCATCCATGATAGCATTGGCAATGCAATGCTGGGATGCAGTCATGGCTTTCTGCATGTGCTGTATCACCTCCAGGAGCTGCGCAGTGCCCCTCTCACGCTGCTCAGCTGCCTGGCACACCTCTGCATGCAGTGCACACACCCCAGCGCCAAACAGCACCTATTGCTCCATGGAGGCCCACAGCAAATGGGTGTGCTCTGCCAGCGGGTCGGCATCCTGGGTTTCCTGGGTGGGACGAGAACCCTCCTGTGGTGACCGGCCATGCTGTACAGACCCCCTCTCAGGTGGATGCTGCACAGTGGGGTCCTCATGGGGTATGTCCCTAGCTGGCGCCCCAGTGGCGGACCCTGCGTCTGGCTGCCCTGTGGTGCCTGCAGCATGCTGCCATTGCCCGTCCGGCTGCTGAATGCTGTCCAGCGCCTGTGCAGCCGCACCACCACCACCACCACACGGCATAGCTGTGGCAGTACATAGATCTGCACCCACAGTGGCGGCAGGCAGCTGATCCCCCGCTGTCAGGTTGCTGAGCACACTGCCTGTGTTGGTGTCTGGATACCTCCACAACACCGCCCATGCTGTCCAGGATTAAGGACAGGTTGTCATCAGCATCGAATCCCACCCCAATCTGTGTCTCCACGCAGCGGATGCCGAGACTGGCATCCTGTAGAAACACATCCAGGGCCTCATCCGACCCCATACCCAGAACATCCGGCTGGACAGTGGTGGTGTGCTGCAGCCTATCTGGCCCCCAGATGCCCATGGAGGTGGATGGCTGGTCCTTTGGGGCTGGTTCTGCTTCCACGGCCTCTGCCAGTGCCCCATCCTCTGCACGCAGGCATGCCAGTGCTGAAAGAGAAAACAGGTGTGTCAGTGATGCAATGCCCACAAGTGTCCCCCCAACACAGCCACTGCATGCTGTGCGTGGCTGACATATGTACCATGCAGTGATGGGCTGCCACCTGTCTGAAATCCTCCTCCAGGCACACCCTCCATGGTGCTGCGGTGCATGGTGGATGCCACCAACTCCTCCTGCGTCGTGAGCTGTGGCGCATCTGCAGGCCCCCCTCTGGTGGCATTCCGGGCCACACAGATGGCTGCCACCTTCTCCTTTATGCGCCTCCTGTCTGTGCCCACCTTCTTGTGGCACTTCTGCACTGACCGCTGGTGGCTGCTCTGCTGGTTCACATATGCCGCCACCTCCTCCCAGGCCCCAGCCCTGGCCTGTGGTGTGCCCTTGGCACCACTCAACAGCAGCTCCCTGTCGAGGTAGGCCTCGAGCAGGGCCTCTGATACTGCCTTCATGAAGTTGGGCCTGCGCTCCTCACCCTCCTCATGTTCCGACATGTCACTTCCTGTGGACATGGACAGCACAGTGTGTCAGTGGCAGCAGCACCCTATTCGGTCCCCCTTGCTGTACTCCAGCAGCATGCACAACTTACCTCAAAAGGATGCAATGGTCCATGGCCTGTGCCAATCTGTGACACTTTTATGGTGCATAGCATGCAAATGAGCTTTGGCGCAACGATAATGACCTGCTAATTCCCCCAGTGCACCACGCATCGGCTGATGAGCTCATCTGCATGTGGCGGCTGAATATCGCGGATTTGCTCCATGCGCAATGAGATTGCTCTGCAGCAAGTTGCAGCGCAATGCACATGCATGTGTGGTGCACACAAGACCGCAGTGCGCTGGACAGTGTACTGTCACCTATTGTGCACTGTGCACCCACTGCACAGTAGGGGCCATGGTGCACAATGCGCCATGCCTGCTATTGCGCATGTGCGCACTGTGTGGCAGCAGACCTCTGACCCCTGGGTGACCCCGGCACCTGTGACCCTGCCTAGCCATGCCCATGCTACGCATCTCTGAGACTGCGCAATGGGCGGACACAGTGCATGTCTCCTCGGCCCACGCATCTGGCGCATGCAGTGGCCACGTGCGCATACTGCTGCCATTTTGCTGCAAGGCTTACACTCGAGACATGGCACAGCACTGAGCAGGACAAGCGGCCAACTGGACGCAGGTAGAGCTTGTCAACCTCGTGGCCTTTGTCCAGCCTGATGCACCCCAACTGTTTGGCTGGCACCACTGCAGCAGCCCTGGGTGGCTGTGTGGCAGACCATTGCTGCCTCACTGCGGCAGCGCACAGGGGTGGCCAGTACGGGGGAGCAGTGTTGCCACCACTATGGGGACCTGGCTTGGTGGGATCCAGAGTGCCTCAGGAAGCTGGAGGTGCTCGTCAGGCATAGGGCTGTGCCATAGCCAGGTGAGTAGGCCCATCATGCATGTGTGCCCAGGTGCTGTACTGTGGTGTTGGCTAGGTTGCCTGGCATGTCCTGCAGGGGGTGGTGTACTATCATCATGTGCACTGTGGGGTGGCATCACCCTCCGCCACTTGCATTGCGATGCCACTGTGTGGGAAATATCGGGCAGGGGCTCACCCTGTGCACAGGGGTGGGGATGGTTGGCAGCTGCTGTAGTTGGTTACTGATGTGTACCTGTTTCTGTTCCATTCCCAGGACCTGAAGACTGAAAATGGGCAACGCTGGCAGAACACCAGGCCGCAGTGGCCCAGGGTGGAGGAGCGGCTCCGGCACCAGTGGGGCCACAGAGGGCAGGTAGGCACTGACACTGTCCTTCGCACGTCAGTGGGGGGTGGTAGGGGAGTGTGTGCGGGCATGGCTGCCTGTGCCATGTGCCGTGGCAGCTGTGTGTGTCACACTGTGTGTGGTGCCCACCACTGTACCGCATCCATTGGACATGTGTGCCGGCTGCTGGTGGGGTGGGTGTGTGCCCAGCTGCCAGTGATGTTGCTGTGGTGCTGCTGGAGCACTGTGCCATGTGACTGCTATGGTGCAGTCGGATGGCCACTGTGTAGCGGGGACCACTGCTGTGCGCTGATGTGGTGTGCCATGTTGCTGGCGGGCATTGGCCCACACCCCTGTGGGTGGCCTGTACGGGCCTTCTGGGGGGGGTGTTCCCACTGCCCAGTGTGCGCTGTGGATGGGCATGGTTTCTTTGGGACATTGCACTGATCACCTGTCCTGTCCCTCTTCCTAGGTGTCTGGCAGTGGCGCAGGAGGCCCCTCTAGTGCTGGCTCCTGAGGCAATTGATCCTCATAACATCAACAACGATGGAAGTGGTGCTGCAGGTCCAGTGAATGATGGTGGACAGGAGGCAGCGACGTCTGCAGGGGGTGGCAGGCCATTGCTGCCGCTAGTTGGGCCCTGATTTCCCCTGTTTCCCCAGCTGTACCTTCCCCTCCAGTCCCTCTTCCCACTGTACAGTCCCTGTTCCCTACCCTCCCTGCTTTCCTACCCTCCCCACACCATTCTCTTGTATATAGTTGTTTTGCATAATACATTACTTTTGACATACCTGCCTGTGTCTGTGTCTGCTTTGCAGGTGGTGTAAGGAGCCATGCTGCAGTGGCCCAGTGCCTGTCCGTGTGGTGTGCATGTGTTGTGCTTTTGTGGATCATTGCTGTATGCTGCAGCATGTCCCACTGTGTTGGTGTCCCTCCCCTCAGTCAATGGCTGTGCCTTGGGGTGCCCTTGGGGTGGCTGTCAGGGTTGTGTGGGGGGTGTGTGTGCTTGGCTGCGTGGTCCTGGGTGTGCCTGCCCTGGTCTGGATGTGCAGGGGGGGCACAGCCTGCAGCCTGCGGGGGGGGCCCCCTTGGTGGCCCTCTGTCCAACATTGGCACCCCCCTGTTGCCTATTGTCTGTGCCTCTGTTGTGTTCTGGGGTGGGGGTCTGGGGCTCTGTGTGTGCCCTGCTGTGCTCAGCTGCTGGTGGCCTCCTGTGGCCTGTCCCTATGCTTCCCTGTCTCTGTCCCTGGGTCGCCTCTCTGTGCCATGCCTCCCTCTGTTGCTCTGCTCCCACAGTTGCCCTGGGGCTTCTCTATCTGCTCATGGTGCACCTGTGGTTGCGCCATGGTGCATCCATGGTTGTGCCATAGCGCAACTGCCATATTCAGCCGGGTTGCGCTGGCACAGTGTGGCCAGCGCAACCTCTGAATATGGCTCCTGTTGTGCCACGGCACATCAGATTTGCGCTGCGCCAGACTTGCGCTGGCCTTTGGTGCATTTCTGAATATCTGGGCCAAAATGTTTAACAAGCAGCCAATGTTCGGCATTGGCAAATGCTGTTTTTTTTCCTTTTGTTTTTGCAGGTCTTGAACTGTTTCTATTATCCATAATGCTTTGGATGTCTTACTGACAGTCCTCATTTAAGTTCCCTGCCTTTTCCTTTTCAATTTGAGTTCTGTAGTCTCCATATTGTTTTGTTCTGATTTTTTATACATTTTTGGCAGTTTGTTCTCTCAACCCTTTTGCTGGAATATTTACTTTAAGCAATGCTTAATGTGCCCTCTAGATGGCAGCTCTAACCTTCACTTTCCTCATACACTTATCCAGCATCTGGCAATGTGTGCCTTCAGAACATATACCAAATTGATAATTAACACATATTAAAATATGTATTACACATACTAAAATAAATGTAATATATACTAAACTTTTCGTAACACGTAACGAAAGGAGTATAACATGCAATATAATGAGTGCAGCATGCTGAAATGTGTAGTACACATACCAACACACCACAAAGCTGAAGAGCATACTGAGAGGAGGATAACACATACTGAAATGTGTGAATGACACATACCAAGAAGCACATGATGTCAAGGACCAATCAAAATGCTCGGTAGATAGTAGGGTCAGTATCACAATGCAGTTAGAAAATTGCTCAGGAAATTGCCTTCAGCTTCAGTGTACATTTTTACTCTGTAGCAGGACATAAGCTTTTCAATTGCATTTAATTTTCAGCTATAAGTATGCAGTTATATCATTTTTATAGTAAAAAAATTATTCGGTTTAACAGGTTCTTTACTTGTTCAGCTTCTATAGAATAATACGAGTAAATAACGCACTATCTCTACAACACCATCGCATGGCTTCTGTGAGGCTAATATTTAATTTAAACATAAACAGTTTTCAGATTTCTCAACAATGCTACCGGAATAGGAATACAAGGGTAGTTCCATCATATGTATCATGCTGTAAAGACTGCTTTCTTAACATATATTTACTTTCCAAATTGATTTGTACAGCTGAGCTTGGTCCCCATAGCAGATGCTGTCACTCTAGCCAGGGGTGCTATTTTTTCTGATAACTCTGAAAATGACTCAGATGGATTGGCTATAAAAATGCTAACATTAACATAAAAACAGAATTTTGCTTACACACTAAGGTTTTTAATCTGTAACCAAAAGGAGAATTGGGAAACTAACTAATTTGTGTAAAATACTCATCCAACTGCTGTAGTTTTAGCCTTCCACCAAAAGGTGGCTATTCTCAATGCTCCATTGATCAGTATAACACTTTTGGTTGCTGTATAGCTTTTGCATCATTAATCTGTGATATTCTATAAAAGCTGAACAAGTAATGAACGTGTTCAATCTAAATTTTTGTATTACAAAAAATAATACGGTGGCATACTTATAGCCGAAAGTTAAATACAATTGAAAAGCATATGTCCTGCAACAGAGCACTGCTTTTTTTTTTTTTTTTGACATCATGTGCTTCTTGGTATGTGGTATACTTATTTCAGTGTATCTTTCACACATTTCAGCATGTGCTATTCTCATTTCAGTATTCACTTTAGCTTTCTTAACATGTTTGCATGTGTACTACACATTTTAACATGCTATACTCATTTTATTACATGCTATAGGCAGTGTCAGTGGCTCAGTAGGTAGCACACTTGCCTCTGAGGCCGGGAGATCAGAGGGCTGTGGGTTCAGTTCCCACATCTGGCACTTGGGTTAATATCCCAGTACTGACACTGTAGTGCAGCATGAGAGGGGTGCTGCACTTCTGAGGTGCTGTCTTTCAGATGAGACGTTAAACCGAGGTCCCATCTGCCTGGATTGGTGGTAGTCCAGGTGGATGTTAAAGATCCCATGGCACTTATCGAAAAGAGCAGGGGAATTTCCCCGGTGTCCTGGCCAAATTTGCATCATTCACTAACAATACCACCAACAGTTTACTCTGGTTCAAGGACAGTTGGCATTCATCTGTATCCCCCTCTCCCGGGTCGTGCCTGAAAATAGGCAGGATTTGTCTAGTGCACTTACCCGGTCAACAAAAACTAAATAAATAAATAAATAAAATATTCCTTTCAGGATGTATTTCACAAAGTTTAGTATATATTGGCCCAGATATTCAGACTGCGCCCAGAAAGGGCGTAAGTGGTTGCTCCGTGCAACTGAGATGCGCCGGAGCACAAAACTGATATATTCAAATAGAGAGGAGCAATAGTGCATCTCGTCTGAATATATCAAAAGATGTGTGCAGTGCAAATGGGGGTCGCCAATGATGCATCGGCGCACTCCCTGTCAGGTCTGAATACCTGGAATGGGACTGCAGAGCACATCTTGGAGATACGCCCGGCGCAAATTCCAGATATTCAGACCCACACATGCAAATGGGGCCATTTATTTATTTATTGAAATGCTTCACCGGCGGGGCACTGATGAGCAGCTAGCTGAATAGACGTGCTCCTACACTGCGCTGTGATAACGGACAACTAAAAGTAAAATAATTCGAAGGAAAATCAACATCAACGAAAAACAACCACTGCAATATATGTGTGATAGCACCGTGGAGGAGTATTTAGTATCTGGAGGAGGGAAAAGTCAAAGATCGGCTGGCAAATCCGTAAAGAAAGTGATGGCTCCCATGGCCTCCTCAGTGGGTGACAGCACGGGTGTAGTCTCCTTATCGGCAGCCGAGATTGGAGCCTTAGGCCGCAAGGTGACTGGCCAGGTGATTGCGGCCCTGGAGCCCAGGCTGGTAAACTTGGAGGGCAAGATAGATCTCAAACTGCAAGAGATCTTAGAACAGCAGTCAGTGCATACAAACAGGATTGCTGTGGCTGAGGAGAGAATATCGCACCTGGAAGACGATACGGAACAGCTCCCTAGTCGAGCAACGAGGCTGCAAAAGGAATTAGAGGACCTAAAGCATGCGATGGACTATCAGGAGAATTATTATAGAAGGCTAAATCTACGTCTCAGGGGACTACCAGAAGGAGTGGAGAAAGGGGATATTATGGGCTTCTGTGCGAAGATCTTACCAGAGCTCTTGGGACTGCAACCGAAAAACGGAAAACATAAGTTAGAGAGAGCTCATCGCACTGTGATGCCCAGGCCTTCAGGGGACCAGCCCCCATGGCAAGTTATCATTTGCTATCACTCATGCCAAGACAGAGAGGTGACTTTGCATGCTTACAGGGGAGCTGGAACATTAGAATTTGAAGGAGTATGTCTGTTTATTTCGCAGAATTACTCCCTAAGGTTATTACAGAAGAGGAAGGTATTTAACACCCTGATGGCCCTGTTGAGAAACTTGATAGTTGAAAACTTCATGGTGTACCCTGCAGTCTTGAAGAAACGACACGAGGGGGCGATGTATTCCTTTTGGGATCTCAATAAGGCTGAGCAATTTGTGGCCGAGCTACAAAACAAATTAAATAATTCAGTACTGGACTGAGAAGTTAATACTGGAAGTTTTGCCTTGTTTCCAGGAAGTTAGAAGTCAGAAGTTTTGCACAGGTTTTCCCATCACCACTTGAGCTGCCTAACGATGCTGGGGACTATGTCAGGAGGTGGCTGGAGATGTAATGGACGAGACAGGCACTACGAAGGAGAGCAGAGTGAAGGGGCATGGTGTGGCATGCAATAGAAGGAGATATGACAGAGTGAGGTGACTTCTACCACCTCAGACCTCTGCTGGGAGGGACTGGAATGTTAGCGTAAGAAGATGCCTAGGTGTGGAGAGAGTGAGGACGGAGAGGTTATGGCGGCAGGTACTCTGAGCGCCCTATGGAAGGGAGAGGTGGGCTGATGGGGAAAGACACGGGAGGGGCAGGGCATGCCGCGTGTTTTTGTGGCGCTGCCTACTCTCCTTCTGTCATGGCTATATTGGCTGCCCGTGGGTTAAAACGAAGCCTTGCTCACAGTAGAATGTAAACCAGGGGAATGGAGGGTGGGGGGTAATGAAGCGATTAAAAGTCCAGATGGCTATTTCCCCCGTGACCTCAGACTGTCGCTTGCTGAATGTTGGGGCAGTGGTGTACAATGGGACATTACATAATTCATAAATTTAGTTGATGCTGATGTTGATGTACATATGCTATATCTCACTGTTAACTGAGATTGGATAAATAAATAGGGGTTGCCCATGAGCAGAGCAGCGGGGCACATATATCATTAGGGAGAGACACAGACGTTCATGCTTGAATTGCAACTAGTGTCAAGAAAGGGGACAGGGAATGGGTATGGGATAGTCCAAATTCAGTTTGATGCAGGGGATGAGGGAGGTGGGGGCGGGAAGTTAAGGGAAGCCAATTGGGAATCAGGTAATAATGGTAGGGCTAGGGAGGGGGAAGGGGGGAACGCTGTTCTTGTTCTGGTTATATGGTTGTTTAAATGTGTTGTTTATTGTCTGTCTGTTAATGCATTTCATATCACACAAAGATTAAAAATGATAATGAGGCAGGGAAGAGGTAATGGGATGTTAGGTGCGGGGGCATGGGGGCCTCCATGGCAGATTTGGCCAGACAGAAAATGAAAATAATTAACAAACAGAAATGGCTAATAATCAGGGATTGGTGGTGATCTCCTGGAATGTGAAGGGGGTCACAAACCCGATTAAATATACGATGCTCTTAACTGCACTGCGAAAACGAGGGGCACAAGTTACGTTCCTACAGGAGACACACTTGTCGGATACTGAGCATGCTAAATTGGCATGTGGATGGGTGGGCAGATGTTTTGTGGCCTCTTACTCATTTCGCAAGAGAGGAGTAGCTGTCCTCTTAAGTAAGAATCTGCTATTTGAGGTGCAAACAATTATAAAGGATCATAGGGAGGGCAGATATATTTTCCTAGTAGGAAAGCTTTATGGGGAGACAATTACATTGGGAAATGTTTATGCCCCGGCCACATATGAACCGCAGTTTTTCCCTGAACTCTTAGATCTAATTACTAGAGAACAGTTTCCAGGCTTGATTATAGGGGAGACTTGAATAGTACCCTGAACCCCACATTGGATCATTCAGAAGGTAGAGGATGGATATCGGAGGCAGTAGCTCAATGACGGGTGGGTATGCTAGAATTAGACTTAATAGATAGTTGGAGGATGGTGAATCTGGGGGCTAGAGAGTATACGTTCTACTCAAACCCCCATGGGACATGGACGAGGATAGATTATATATTGGTGCCTAGAGCATGGCATGATAGAGTAATAGATATGTCGCATAGTCCTATTCATATTTTGGACCATGCTATGGTGGTGGGAAGGATTATAATAAAAGCAGAAAGGAATACACCCCAGCAGTGGAAATTCCCCTCGTACATGCTTCAAAATAAAGAGTTCTGAGATTACCTGGGAAATCAGTGGAAGCTGTGTAAAGAAACCAATGTGGGGCCGGGGGTCTCTAAAGCAACGTATTGGGATGCTGGTAAAGCCTTCCTTATAGGTTCCATAATAGCATATATGGCCAGAGTTAAAAGAGAGAAATGAGAAAAGAGACAAGGCCTGGAAAAGCAATTAAAGGAGCTGGAGGGACGGGTGGCCCGGGGAGAGAGAGGGCCGGTGGAACGGCTTTTAATTGTTATACGGGCGTCACTAAACTCTTTGGTGAGGGGAGAAGCCTGAACATCCTGGTTTAATTATAAACATCAGATGTTTGAAATGGCTAATAAACCAGGCCCGCTCTTAGCTAGACTAATGAAGGGGGGGAAATGCCCCGTGAGGTTAACAGGGATTAAGGACAAAGAGGGAAAGGTGCAAAGGGAGGCAGGAAAGCTGAAAGCCTGCTTTCGAGAGTTCTATACCCAGTTATGCAAGGCGGAAGGGATGGGTGGAGGACAGAGGATGCAGGAATTCTTGAATAAGGTAGAACTGCCTAACCTTACAGATGCCCAAAGAAACCGCTTAAGTCAGCCCATAACAAAGGGAGAAGTATTGAAGGCTATTGGGAAACTACAACAAGGTAAAGCAAGTGGCCCAGATAGATTCCCTGCAGAATTCTATATGGCCTTGGTGGGCCAGAAGGCTGAGATGCTGAGTGAAGTGTTTCGGGTAGAGGAGGGACAGGAATGCCCATGCCTACCAGATACATGTTATGATGCCACGATATGCTTGGTCCCTAAACCGGGCAAAGACCCATTGGAGTGTGCCTTGTACAGGCCAATTTTCTTGTTGATTGTGACCTTAAGAGCCTTGCTAAGGTCTTGGCCATAAGGCTGGAGGAACATGATATACCATTGTTGGTTCACCCAGACCAGACTGGATTCATAAAGTGGAGACTAGCCTACCATAATGTGCGTAGGTTGCTCAATGTGGTGTGGAAGGCTGGGCAAGATTCAGAGAAGACTTATGTTGTATCAGTGGATGCTGAAACAGCTTTCGATAGGGTGGAGTGGGAGTACCTTTTTGAGGTGCTAGTTCGGTTTGGTCTGGGTGACCCATATGTACGGTGGATTAGGGCGATGTACCGGCCCCTAGAGCCAGTGTCTTGATTAATGGGACCCCTACTAAATCCTTTACATTGGAAAGAGGAACAAGGCAGGGCTGCCCGCTCTCGACATTGCTGTTTGCCCTGGCGCTGGAGCCATTAGCTGTGGCAATAAGGCAATGCCAGAGCATACAGGGAGTCAAAGGGGCTGGAAACACTGGACACAAGGTCACATTATATGCAGATGATATATTAGTGTTTCTTAGAGAACCTGGGGGATCTATGACGTTGCTGCTGGAACTGATAAAACGTTTCGCCGGGTTTTCCGGCTATAGAATTAATTTGAATAAATCAGAAATGCTATGCTTCCCTAAACTGGAAGAACGGGATGAGCAATGGAGTATACAGTGTAAATCAACAAGTATAGTATATCTAGGTATCAAGGTGGGTAGAACGATTGGGTCCTTATACAGTCTGAACTACATGCCACTAATTAGAACAATAGACGCAGACCTGAGAAGATGGATGCAGTTACCGATATCCTGGATGGGAGGCATCAACATACTAAAAATGAACATCCTACCCAGGATATTGTACCCTATGCAGATGCTTCCCATGCGTATTATGTGGGGGGATGTTGATAAGTTGATAAGTGTCAGTGGCTCAGTAGGTAGCACACTCGCCTCTGAGGCCGGGAGATCAGAGGGCTGTGGGTTCAGTTCCCACATCTGGCACTTGGGTTAATATCCCAGTACTGACACTGTAATGCAGCATGAGAGGGGTGCTGCATTTCTGAGGTGCCGTCTTTCAGATGAGACGTTAAACCGAGGTCCCATCTGCCTGGATTGGTGGTAGTTCAGGTGGATGTTAAAGATCCCATGGCACTTATTGAAAAGAGTAGGGGAATTTCCCCAGTGTCCTGGCCAAATTTCCCTCATTCACTGAAAAATACCACCAACAGCTTAATCTGGTTCAAGGTCAGTTGGCATTCATCTGTATCCCCTTCCCCCGGGTCGTGCCTGAAAATAGGCAGGATTTGTCTAGTGCACTTACCCGGTCAACAAAAGCTAAATAAATAAATAAAGTTAGAAAAAATGTTCACTCAGTTTATTTGGAAGGGGCAGAGGCTGAGAATGCTACTCCAAAGACTTAAAGCTGAAGTGGTCAAGGGGGTCTTAACTTCCCAGATCTAACAAACTACTATCTCTCCATACAGCAGAGATACATTGCTGATTGGGTGTTTCGCCCTGAGGTTGCAAGCTGGGTGACATTGGAGCGAGACGGTTGTCTGGGACAGTTATCTGCATATTTGTATAGTAAAGGTCCACAGGCTTACAGGACCCAGGGGGGTCGTAATCCCCTGGTTAGAATGGTATTAGAAGCTTGGGGACTACTTAAGAAAACTAGAGGATGACTAAAGGAGAAACTTTATTGACGCCAGTAGTAGGGAACCCTTTTTTTTTTTGCCAGGACTAGAGGATGGAGGATTCAGGGAATGGGAGCAAAGGGGGGTGAAATGTGTGGGTAGCCTGATTAGTAAGGGTGTATTAAACCCATTAGAGGATATTAAAGAGAGAATGGGTCTGCAAGGGCAGCAGATGTTTCGATACCTCCAGCTCCGAGCATTTATATTTAAAATGGAGAGGAGGATGGATGTACAGGGTGGAGCACAATAGAGATAACAATACTGGGAGTACAAAAAGACTCTAAAGGGTTCATTGGTAAGGCCGCAAAGGTTGGTAAGCAGGGTTGGTCGGATTATACACATAAGGTAAAGCAACAGTGGGGTAAAGATATAGGAAAGGAGATATCTGAAGAAAATTGGCAAAACATGTTGCTGGGACACAAGGGTCTTCTAATTTTGTAATAAGTTTAAGGAGGCTTACTATAAGTTCTTGCACAGGCTATACTATCCACCAGCTGCAGTGCATAGGGCTCATCCAACTGTCTCTCCGGAATGTAGGAGATGTAGGCGGGAAGTAGGAACGTATATGCATTGTTTTTAGGACTGCTGTGTTCTACGATCCTTCTGGTATATTTAAACAGATTGAGCAAATGGCGGGGACCCCCCTCCCGATGGACCCTATTAAAGGGTTATTTGGCATGTAATCGGATGGGATGGAGGAGTGGGAACCAATGCCATGCTGGATCAGAATCCTCGTGATAATGGCCAGGCATTGTATTCAGAATACATGAGTCAACAATATTGCACCAACCATCCAGCAGTAGCGCCAACTAATGCTGCAGAACTTAGCATTAGAAAGGTTATCACTGACATTGCGGGACAGGGTGGAGGCCTTCTATAGGAAATGGGCACCTTTCTTATCCTTGCTCAGCAGGGAAGAGATGGTTACTTTGTGTAATGGCTTAATGTAAAGGGATGAGACCAGATGGGATGGGTGTCCCTTCCCCCCCTCATGTCATGTCACATTGTGACCCTTACCCTATACCTGAAATATCATAGGTATTTGCCTATTATATTCCCATACTGTCAGAAAGAGATGTGATTTAACTGAGAGGGAAAATGATAACTGGATGTAAAATTAATTGATTATGAAATGCACCTGTCTGTATGTCCCCTTACCTCTGTAGCTCTCCAGAAGCTGTATCCCCACCTCAGTATCACCCCAGGGGCTGTCTGTCTCACCTCAGTAGCATCCCAGAAGCTGTGCCCACACCTCAGTAGCACCCCAGGAGCTATGCCCCTTATCTAAATAGCTCTTCCGGAGTTGTCTCTCTCACCTCAGTAGCTCCCCAGGAGCTGTGACCCCATCACAGTATTGCCTCAGGAGCTGTCTCTCTCACCTCATTATCACCCCAGGAGCTGTGCCCCTTAACTCAGTAGCTCTCTAGGAGCTGTGCCTCTCATCTCAATTGCATCCCAGGAACTGTGTCCCTCACCTCAGTAGATCCCCAGGAGCTGTGCTGGCACCTCAGTATCACCCAGAAGCTGTCTCTCTCACCTCAGTATCACCCCAGAAGCTGTGCCCCTTACCTCATCAGCTCTCCAGGAGCTGTGTTTCTCACTTCAGTAGCTCCCCAGGAGCTGTGCCTATACCTCAGTAGCATCCCAGGAGCTGTGCCCCTTATCCAGTAGCTCCCCAGGAGCTGTGCCCCTCACCCCAGTAACATCCCAGGAGCTGTGCCCTTACCTTAGTAGCTCCCAAGGAGCTGTGTCCCTTACCTCAGTACCTCCCAAGAAGCTGTACCCCTCACCCCAGTAGCATCATAGTCCATCTTGGGACTGCATCACAGGGGAGGTGAGGGTTACCCCTCTACAAGCGGGTGCCCCCCACCCTGCGCACCACGGGCTTCCCGACTGTGGCGGGGTTGAGGTGCTGACTCTCAGCTTGTGGCCGGGCGACCTCCCTCGCAGTTGTCTGGACCTGAGACTTATCTGTGCTGCAAAAGATAATTCCCCTGCACCCGAGCAGGAGTTTGGTCTCTTAAATCAAGTTGCTTACCTGTGTGTGTGCTGAAACTGGCAGGACGGCAAGCAGGACTTTATTTCATCAGCTTTCTTGTTTGTTTGAAACTGGCAGGGTAATTAGTCAGAGTGGAGAAGTCAAGGGAAATTGAAGTTGGGGGAAATTTTAATTAGGGAGGCAGTATAGCGCAGTGGTTTAAGGCTCTGAGTGGCAAATCTGGTGACATCCAGCAGACCAGACCTGGGTTTGAATCCCACAGCTTCCACTTGTATGCCGTGTGACCCTGAGCAAGTCACTTAACTTCCCTGTGCTCCCATGTCGCTCCTGTAAAAATGCTTTCAGCTTAGCGTGCTACTCCTGGTTAAACAACTAAATAAAAAAAAAAAATTAAAAAATAATTATTTTTGAGCTCCAGAGCACATCTATGGAGTTCCCCTGCCTCCACGAAGCGAAGGAGTTTGGGTGCCAAATTTGAAATCCCTCTTCCCAGCGCCTGATTGAACCCCTTCAGATTCGTGACGCCATTTGCCCAGGCAGCTAAAAGGCAGTTTACTGAGCCCTGTGGCTCATAATCCGTTGTGGGACTGCATCACAGGGGAGGCAAGGGTTACCCCTCTACAAGCGTGTGCCCCCCCCCCCCGCGCACCGTGGACTTCCCGACTGTGGCGGGTTTGAAGTGCTGGCTCATGGCTTGTGGCCAGGTGGACCTCCCTCGCAATTCTCTGGACCTGAGACTTATCTGTGCTGCAAAAGATAATTCCCCTGCACCCGAGCAGGAGTTTGGACTCTTAAATCAAGCTGCTTACCTGTGTGTGCGCTGAATCTGGCAGGTTCTTGTTTGTTTGAAACTGGCGGGGCGGCTAGTCGGAGTGTTGAAGTCGGGGGAATGGAAAATTTTCCACCCACCCCTCACCCCATTCCCTCCTCCCCACCCCATTCCCTCCTCCTTAAATGCTTACTGGCCACTCCCCCAGCCCGTGCCATCCTAGACAACCAATCCTATAACTTATTTGTGCCTGCCCTGCATAGCCTATTTTAAACTCGAAACTGCTTACATGAACAAGTTGAACCTGTACCTGTGTACAACTGTGATAGTGATGTGTTTCTACTGAGGGGTATAAGTTTGAACCTGTACTTGTGTGCCATTGTGTTAGTCTAGCGCTAACCTGAACTGAAGTGTGAGTGGGGGTCTCTTGAATTTTTTGTGGGGGAGCAGTGTGGGCATAGTTACTCAGGCCTTTGACCCTGGCTCTTGTACCCGGTGCATCTGGGGACACTGAAATTATTCGACCCCTGTTTCTGTTCACAAGCACATGCTGATCTGTCTGCCTGTTTTTTACCTTATCCCTAGTGTTAGCATTCATAGCTACGTAATGACCCTGTTCGCTTAATGTCCGTGGGCTCTAGTCACCTGGTACTTGCTTAACTGTTGGGGGCCAGGTCTGCAGAGCATTGGAGCTAACACTTGTGTAGCCCAGTGGGGTCCATTGTGCCAGCACCCCTGAGTCCTCCTTTCCAGGGCCCTTGCTGTCTGGTCTGCTCTGTCCCACACCCAGTCCCTCCCCCCTTGTTTATTTTGGTAGGGCGTAGTCATATGACATGGGGGATACTAAGCTCCTCATCAGTTCCATTGCCCTCAGACTGCTCACCGTGCAATGCCTCCCTCTGCTTTTTGCTGATAATGCTCCTCCTGTGGGGAGCCCTTGGGTCACGCCTGGACAGTTTGACATGACTGACTTCACCTTCTCTGATCTAACTGCCTGTGACAGGCAGCTCCCCTGGCCTATCTGCGGTCTTGATCTTAGGAGTTTTCGGTATCCTGTCATAATGGGCTGGAGCTTTGGCCACAAGCCACATGGCAGGGGCGGCCTCCCCCCTCTGAGGCATCTCCTATGGCTTTTACTTGTGACTCTAGCCCTCCCGGGGGATATTGAGCTCGGTTCTGGCCTCCAGCAAACCTCCTCCCCATCTGTGGGCTAGCCGAATGGCAAAGGGTTGAAAATAGCCCACCTCAGTATCCATAGCCTCCTGCCCAACCTGGCTGACCTCCTTGCATGGGTCACTTACCACAAGCCTGACATCCTGGGTATAACGGAAACCTGGCTGAAGCCGTCAACCACTGATTCAGCATTTGCGCTTCCTGGCTTTGACCTTGTCAAGCAGGACCACCCAGAGAAAAAGTGTTGGGGGGGGGGGCGGTATCCTGGTCTATTACAGGAGTCACCTTAATCTTACGGCGCTGTCCAGACAACAGTCTCCATTGTCGCCCTGTGAACTGCTGCACACAATTCTGTTACTTGGGAATAAAAAAAGCTCCACATTGACAGTGCCTACAACCCTCCCCCCCCCATGAGGGGCATATCGGGGCTGTCCTCCCTCCTCAACACGGTTGGGTCACTGGCTGGGAATAATGAGCTGATGATACTGGGCGATCTTAACCTGAATTGGCTCGGTGGCAATGCTAAGATGTACGAGTCCCTCCTGGCTGGGCTCTCATTGTCCCAACTCATCAAGGAACCCACTAGGTGGTCCCCCACTGGTGGCTCGGGCTCTCTCCTAGACTGGGTCCTGTCCAATGGGCCAGAGAGGATTAGCTTTTCTGAAATGCACCCTGACTCCATCTCTGACCACTCCCCTGTGTTCTGTGTTTGGAAGGTCCCTTCCCTGAAAATTCTACATAAAGTCATCCAAATTCGGGACTTCTCCCGGTTCGAGCTGGGGTCTTTCCATGACAACCTTCAGCTTACTGACTGGTCTGCTTTCTGGAATGCTCATGACCCAGCCTCTGCAGTCAGTCATTTTCTCAGGACCTTCGGGGCGCTGCAGGATAAGCACACCCCTCTCATTAGGTGGAGGGGTAAGGGGATCTGCTACTAAGTAGTTGCACGGGAGCCTCCCCTCATGAGGACTAGGTATAAGTGCTGGGCCAAATTCATGGTCTCAATGGATCAGACCATATTTCAGCAGTACAAGAGGCTCTGGAACAAGTGTAAGAACGCGATCAGGGCAGCAAAAAGTGAATTCTGCAAAGCGGCACTGCTGAATTCGGCAAAATACCCTAGGACTTTCTAGAGGAACATAAAAAACATAGTAAGTGGTTCCTTCAATGGTGGGGACACTGATATGCTCATCGATAGTACTAGTTGTAACAATCCACTGACCATCGCCAATGCATTTAACACACACTTCTCGGACCTGTCTGCCTTCATCTCCCTCTTCTTCTCCAGTGGAAGTGATAGCTGTGACCAGGACTCTGCTTCACAACCGGCTTCCACTTCACGACCGTTATTCTATTTCAAGGCTGTGATGGCACAAGAGATGCAGAGATTGCTCTCTGGTCTCCCCCCCCCCCTTCTCCAGTGCCGGCCATGATGTCATGGACCCTAAGCTCCTCTGTCTTGGGGTCTCTAATATTGCTTCCCCGGTGGCACATATCTTTAACTTATCCCTAGCCTCTGGGGTCATCCCTGACATATGGAAGGTGGATAGGGTTGCCCCCATTCTTAAACAGGGCAACCCTAAGATTCTGGACAAATACCATCTGATAGCCATACTGTCTGCAGTCAGTAAACTCCTAGAGGAAGTTGTGGCGGGGCAACTCACGGAGTACATCCAGTCTCATGAGCTGCTGTCCCCTGAGCAGCATGGCTTTTGTAAAGGGCACAGCACATCCTCGGCCCTTGTCACTGTCACATCTGGGATTAGAACTACTATGGACCAGGGTAAATTCTTGGGAGCCATTTTCATCGATCTATCAAAAGCCTTCGACCTAGTCGACCATGCTCTGCTCTCCACTCAGCTTAGGTCATTTGGCTTGTCACCCCCTGTACTCTGCTGGTTCTCCAACTACTTACAGGGTAGGCGGCAGCTGATCAAATACAGTGAGGTACTCTCGGACACCACTGCTGTGTCCTCAGGTGTTCCCCAAGGCTCAGTCCTGGGGCCCCTGCTCTTTTCCATTTTTGTTAACAACTTACTTGCTACCTCCTCCCACTCCAGGTCCATTCTATATGCAGATGACCTGGTCATCCTAACCCACTCCCGGGATATTGGGGTCATAAACCACCAGTTGAGCAAGGACTTTATGAGTGTCCAGTCTTGGATAACATCCCACAAACTGGTCCTCCACCTCAAAAAAACAGGCCATGCTCCTTGGGTCCCTGGCCAAGATAAAGGCCTCCCCTGCCCCCTTGTATATCACTGGTCTTGACAGAGTCCCGGACCTCATCACTGACTCCATCAAATACCTTGGGGTTACACTTGACCCTCAGCTCAACCTTGGACTCCATATCCTTAGTGTCTGCAGAACCGTTAACTGCAAACTGGGTCTGGCCAATCATGCTAAGAGCAATCTTACTCCTGTTGCCTGCCTTGCGCTGGCTAGAGGTATGTTTCTTCCCTCTCTCTGCTATGGGCTTCTCCTGTTTGCTCATACATCCAAAACCCACCTCTCCACGTGGATCGTCGACTACAACAACATCTGCTGCTTTGCACTTGCTGTCCCTCAACTCACACACCACTGTGACCTGTACAGTAAGCTTAATTGTCTCTCCCCATCCAGTTACTTAAAGTTCGTCCTGGGCTGCTTCATGGGCAAGGTCCTTGGGACTGGCACCGCACCTGGGTTGGCGGAGCTCCTCGTGTCGGTGGCCTCCCCATTGTATTCCCTCAGATCTCTTGGCCTGGCTGCTCTAAGGATTCCTGCCACATGCACTCAAATGGGGGACAGAGATTTTGCTGCATGTGCCCCGGACTATGGAACTCCCTTCTTGCCCAGGTTCGCACCTCCCCCTCCTAGTTTTCCCTCCGAACCTCCCTGTGGAGACACTTGAAGCTCTTGTCAGTGTGTGGTTGTCCCAAGCCTCCATAATCTCACTTGGTCCCCTGCACTGAACATCCCTCCTAATGTTCTGTCTGTCTGCATGGATTCAGTTACACATACTAGGTGTGGGGTATTGCTCTGACGGTACCCCTCCCCTTCTGGGGACTTACACTGTATATAATTTTGTATATAATGGACTCATACTGTATAATGACTTGTATATAATGTGCTGCTTCTCGCAGCTTTGGTGTTCCGATGTATTAGTTGTGACCGTTGTACCTGCTGACTATGTTATGTTTCTGTTTTTCCTAACTCTGTGTAACAGCCTTAAGTGTATCTTGTTGTACCATGTTGTATTTCCTGTACTCTCCCGGGCTGAACCTGAAAATAGGCATATGTCTTGTCTAGTGTACCTACCTGGTTAACAAAAGCTAAATAAATAAATCCCAGTAGCTGTGTCCTTACCTCAGTAGCATCCCAGAAGCTGTGTCCCTCACTTCAGTAGCTCCCCAGAAGCTCTCTCTCTCTCTCACCTCAGTAGCTCCCCAGGAGCTGTGCGCAAACCTCAGTAGTACCCCAGGAGCTCTGTCGCTCACTTCAGTAGCACCCCAGGAGCTGTGCCCTTACCTCAGTAGCTCCCCCAGGAGCTGTCTCTCTCACCTCAGTAGCTCCCCAGGAGCTGTCTCTCTCACCTCAGTAGCTCCCCTGGAGCTGTGCCCCTCACCTCAGTAGCACTCCATGAGTTTTGTCCCTCACTTCAGTAGCTCCCCAGGAGCTGTGCGCTCACCTCAGTAGCACCCCAGGAACTGTGTCCCTCACTTCAGTAGGTTGCCAGGAGCTGTACCTCACCTCAGTAGCACCCAAGGAGCTGTGTCCCTTACCTCAGTAGCTCCTCAGGAGAGCTGTGTCTCTGTCCTCAGTAGCGACCTCAGGAACTGTGTCTCTGACCTCAGTAGCTCCTCAGGAGCTGTGTCTCTGACCTCAGTAGCAACCTCAGGAGCTGTGCCCCCACCTCAATAGCATGCTGAGTCCCCAGCTGGCCTCGAACTGGGAATTCAGGGGTCTCTTGTTAAGCACAGTTTCTCAGGCGGCAGCACAATGCACACATTGCACATTACTGCATACAAACATACGAAAATGCTAACAGAAACAGGCAATTTCAGTCGATCTAGTCTGCTCAAGCGTGCAGCTCTCAGATAAATTTACAGTAGCTTCCCCCCCTTTCAACACAGAGTCTTCCTCCTTCCCCCTCTCATCCCCCTACTCATCTTCCCACCTGCTATGAGTCTCCCTATCATTCTGTCGCAACCCCTTTTAAAGCTGTCCACTGTTTTCGACGGTACTACCACCTCCGGCAGTTTGTTCTACTTTGACACTACTCTGTCTGTGAAAAAGTGCCTTCTCATTTCCCTTTTGAATCTTCCTCCCATTAATTTAAGACTGCATCCCCTAATGGCCCCTTTTCCCCTGAGATTGAGTATGCCTTCCATACTAACCTTCTTTATACCTTTAAGGTACTTGAAGGTTTTGATCATGCTCCCCTCTCTTCTGTCCTCCAGGGTGTACATATTGAGCTCCTTCAGCCTCTCCTCATAGGGTTTGTCCTGCAGGACCTGGATCATCTTGGTCTCCCTTCGCTGCACCTACTCCAGTAAATTGATGTCCTTTTCAGATATAGGCACCAGAACTGCACACAGTACTCCAAGTGCGATCTCACCAAGGACCTGTAAATGGCAAAATGACCTCCCCTTTCCTGTAGGCGATTCCTCTGGCGATGCATCCTAGCATCCTGGTGGCTTTGGCTGCTGCTTTATGGCAATGTGCATATTGCTTCAGGTCCCCTGTGATGATTATCCCTAGGTCCTTAGCTCCCAGGTGCATGACTTTGTACTTCTTGGTATTTAACCACAGCTGTCAGATACCTGAGCACTTTTTGAGCCTCACCAGTCCTCTCTGAGCTCCTGTCTCCCCTCCTCTGTGTTCACTGTCTCACACAGCTTAGTGTCGTCTGTGAATAGGCACATTTTACCTTTGATCTCATTCACTATGTCACTAATAAAGATGTTAAACAACACTGGGCCAAGACCTGAGCCTCGTGGGACTCCACTAGTTACAGGCCTAGGCTTTGAGAGCCCCCCCCCCAACTACCATCTTCTGGTTTCTATCTCATAGCCAGCTCTTAACTCACCCCTCCAGCTTTGTCCCAAACTACTAAAGTGAGGGGAACAGCTTCTGGAGTGCTACTAAGGTGAGGGTACAGCTTCTGGAGTGCTACTGGAGTGAGGGGCACAGCTCCTGGTGTGCTACTGAGGTGAGAACATAATAAGAAAAAAACAAAACAGATATATCTTAAGGAAAAGATCTATTGGTGGACACTGTTTTGGATGAAAACAAAAACTTATTTTAAATTAATCTGTACAGCAACACAAATAAAAATATGGGGTCAGATTTTCAAATGGCCCTGAATGCCACAAGCCCTGGTGCACTGAACATATGATATACAGGTTTGCGACATTCACCCGGCCGGCGATCGGAATTTTCTATCCTGTGTGCCAGTTGCCACAAGTTAGACCAACTTTTTCTGGTCTAGCTTGCAGCAGTCCCAAGTATCCTTTTTACAGGGCTTGTGCCAAATATCTGGTGCAAGCTGCAGTAAATCAGGTAAAGTGTTGTGACGGCACCCGGCCTACCAAAATCAGAAGCAGTTGTGGCAAAGGTGTTTGGTGCAGCAACACCTTAAAAAGGGGCTGACACAGGCATTGATGCAAGCCCTGCATCTCCCTTTGAAAACCACGCCCATGGTGTTAGGGATTTCCTAAATTTCCTTAAATTACACATTGTCGTGCTGGCAGTAGTGTTGTGTATTATCATGCAGAAAACCTGGATTCATGGCCCAAGCCTGATTCCTTTTACCTGACTGGTGGAATCTTGGGGTGCTGCAGAGACACAGTGCCTGAACCTCAGGGGTCGGAACATGCTCAACTCCCATAGCAACAGTACCTCAGGTGGCACTGGACTGGGAGGAACATTGTGGGTGTCCATTCTACATCACCCAGCCCTGCCTCCAAGGAGGGATACTAGAGGGGCCAAGTGACAGGGAGGTGGGAGTGATCAGTGGAAAGAAAATCACCTAGCCTTGTGTCAATGATGATGGCTACCATGCTACTTAACCCTCTACTGCTCCACAGCCTGCACGCCCAGTCACCGTTGGAGTCACCAAGGTGCTTTCTCCTCTGGTTACAGTAAGGGGAGTCCCACATGATAGGACAGATCAGACCTCTGATGGTGAAAGCCCTGGGGTGTCTGGTGATGGACTGTGGAGGCCAGCAGAGTGAATACGGCAGGCAGGGGAGCCTAGGTAACTTGAAAGAGTGAAGTACCAGGGGACTGGAGGGAGGGTGAAAAAAAAACTTGTACCGATTGCAAAAAGGTCTTTGTTGTCCAGATTCGTAATTTTTGTTTGCTTGTGAATGTGCAGCAAACATACTATTACAATAATGGGGTTTCATAGTCGTGTCACTGTTGGGTCCAATGGAACTGAGGCTCTAGTGAGCTCAACAGTGACAACCCAATGATCAGCGAGGCTGATTGCGACTGTTCTCTGCTTGCTGGGCGGAAACTTTGTGTAGCTGAAAGGAGCAAGTCACTCCTATCACAAAGCATCTCGATCCTTTTATCTGCATGATGCCATCCTGCAAGCAGCTGAGTGGTGGCATGATCAACTGACTGACAACCTAAACCCTAACTGCAAGCTGAAAACTAAATGAGCATGACTCCTCCAAAATACCCCATGCAAGTAAACAAACATGCTGCAAACAGTGCTAATTACCTGCTATTGCTTGGATAGTTCTTTTGAATCGCTGTAAAAATGTCCACAAAAACCCATAACTTGAAGTCTTAGAGATGCTAAATACTGCAAATAAGTGAAACAGTTGCAGCACACCCATCTCAAACTTACCTTCCAATTGTTGCTTTTTAATCTCTTTTTTGTTGCAGCAACATTTTTCCAGGTTCCCTAGCTAAAATATCCATAAAACCCTGCAACATTCAGGGGAAGATTTTGCATATGGGCGCTGGGGCATATGCCCCATTTCTGTACATTCATCACCACCACCCTCCCATCCGGCAGTCAGAGTGCCTAATCCCACCACCAGTAGACATTACTCACCCTTCCAAGAAAGTCATCTCAGTATCCCCATCCCCCAAACTCTTAAACAAAAAAAAACTTTTCCCAACTTCTGTGCACCCTATCACCCACCTCCCCCCACTCAGCAGCGTCCACCTCTGTCCCTTGCAGCAACTCCTCTTGTCCCTCAATGTTGAATCCTCAGTGTCTCTTAAAGTGATGCTTCTCTGTCAGCCAACTGCACTGAAATGAATAGGGCCCATTCATTTCAATGGAATTTTCTCTTTAGTTGATAACTTTTTTGATTTTTAATAGTTTTACCAATTTTTTTCTGTGAAAGTCTTTTTTAGCCTCACCCCGATGAACCCTGTGGCTGTCCACTTTCAAATCCCCCCAAAACAGGTGTTTGCGGAGTCCGCTGGCATGCTCCACTAGCACTCATTTTGGGGTGGTCTTGAATGTTGACACCTATAGTGTACATCAGAGTGAGGCTAAAAAATAGCCTGACAGAAAAAAAATAGGTAAAAATATTAAACACAAAAAGTTATGACTTAAAGAAAAGTATCTATTGAAATGAATGGAAGTGTGCCCATTCATTTCGGGGGGCTTTAGTTATAACATTTTTAATTACTTTTTCATACTTTTTCTGTCTAGGTTTTTTTAGCTCCACTCTGATGAACATCATGGGTGTCAATGTTCAAATCTGCCACCCGAAATAGGTGTGTGCTATGCACGCCAACATCTACCGTAAACACCCATTTCAGGGGTATTTGAAAGTGACTCTGATAGGGTTTGTCAGGGTGGAGCTAAAAAAGACTTTGACAGAAAGAAAAAGTGTGAAATAATATTACAAAACTAAAAAGTTATGAACTAAATAAGCAATTGGATTCCCTGCCTGCACAGGGTGTGGAGCATGGCAGGATGTAACTTTTCATGAAATAACCAACCTATGAAAGTGATACCCTCAACCCACTGGAGCAGGCTTCAGGGTCTGGGGTTGGAGTAGAAAGAGTCAATTGGGCCCAGAATTGTGGCATGTGGCTGAGTGAGGGGGCATAGCTGCTGCTACTGCCTCTAGGTTATTAAGTACCATTGACTTTCTTCAGCGTTTTCTCATACCTTTACTATTTATCTAGATTTTGTCCCCAACCTTTCAATATAGCCTTTTGATTTTTTACCCCACCTCTTGAACAAAGAGTGCCCTTCAGTGGGCTGGACTGCCCAGGAGACCCACTCTCTATGGTCTGCTACCTGTGAACCCGCCCCAGCCCTGCCATGACCAGCGCTCTATGCTGGCCGCCACTCCAGGATCTCGGGAACAAACTCCGCCAAAAGCCACCAACCTTGGCCGAAGACAGATGCTCCTCAGCCCCAACGCTAGCAAATCACAACCGGTGGTTTACAAAGCCATCTAACAGCCAAAAACAGAGTGCCCTTCAATGAGCTGGACTGCCCAGGAGACCCGCTCCCCACGGTCTCCTACCTCGGAGCCCACCCCCGCCCTGTCTCAAAATGGCTCGGCAGCCCAATCTCAAATGGGAACAACCACATATAGACCTTTGAGCATGATATATGACACTGGAAAGACCCAATGTAGTGACGTATACCGATAGCAGTCATGTCATGACCAGGCAGGCAGGGGGAGACCATAAAAAGGAACAGAAAAAAGGGGTTAGGAAGGTGTGTTTTGACTACAACAAGGGTAAGTGTTTTTGTTTCTTTTGCAGATACAGCCACATCTGCAGAAACTGCAGTGGGGAACACCGGGTCACAGATTGCAACCGCCAGCCAGACAGATGGCAGGGTAACGGAGTCGGGGAAGAAAGGGAAATGGGGCCTGGGAAGTCTGGATAGCTCACCAGTCTGCATCGACCTTTTGGATATCTGGCTCTCTTATTACCCCAACTGTAAGGCAGCACAGTGCTTAAAAGATGTTTGTTTTTTTTCAAACTTTGTTTATTCTCCCCTACCTATTAGCCTTTCTCCAGCGTGGTCTCTCGGTGTGTTGCAAGACCCCCCACTCCATGAGCAGCCTTACCCTAACCCCTTGGATCTGAGTCCCCCAAGGAAGGACTGCCACTTTCCTCACTGGTGCTCTATCCATAGTGCTGGAGGGCTGTTGCTACTGGAGGACTGACTGGGAACGGACATCCTGGTGCCCAGCAAGGGACATGGGGCCACAACCATTGGACCAGCCTTCGTCTACTAATGGCAGGGCGTGTTCTCTTTTACATTTACCTGGCAGTGTGGACATGCAGTGATGTTCAGTGCAGCATGGGTGCGCTCTTGCAACCTCCTGCAGGATGTCCGCCGCTGCCACCCCACCCCACCCCTCTTAAAACGTGCACTGCGTAGCCGAACCCCAAACCACTAAGGGCCGCTGAAGCTGCACAGTGCAAATCTCCCTCCCCCGAGAAAGGAGAGCTGCCTCTTGGCAGCTCAATCCAAATCCGCGCCCTTTCCCCCCTGGCCGACCCCCGACAGCCAGAGTCTGCTCCTGAACCCTGGTTGCTGGCATGGCGCGAGGTGTGGTATCCAGTGCCTCAACCCTCAGCATCACTGGGCTAGCCCTTAAAAGATGGTTTTAAGCAAGGTTTTAGGATCCCATACAAAGAACTTACAGTGGCAATGACAGCCCGCAACCTTAAGTCTGCAAATCTACTCCCCGATATAACTGAGCAAAAGATTGCAAAAGAGATCGAGACGGGCCAGGTGGTTGGCCCCTTTGACAATCCCCCGGTTGCTACCCTCAGGGTATCATCTTTAGGTCTAGTCTCTAAAAAGTCCAACGGTGAATACAGGCTGATACATCACCTGCCCTACCCAAAGGGAACCTCAGTAAATTACTTTGTTGACCCCAAGGATTGTTCAGTGCAGTATGCGTCTTTTGATGTGGCGGTGCACCTGATAAAAGAGCTGGGACAGGAGGCTCTGATGGCAAAGAGTGCCATCAAGTCTGCTTTCCACCTCCTCCCTGTACATCCAGGTGACCACGACCTATTGGGCTTCAGATTCAAAGGCCAATGGTATGTGGATAAAGCAGTGCCCATGGGATGCTCAGTAAGCTGTGCCTCTTTCGAAGCATTTGCTACCTTTCTGGAGTGGGCCACGAAACAGCACACTTGGAACCCACATATTGTACATTATTTGGACAACTTTTTGTTTGCAGGTCCTGGCGGATCACGTCTATGTGCTGTTATGCTGGGAGATTCTCGGGCACTAATGGGATATTTTGGTGTCCCATTAGCCCCAGAGAAAACCGAGGGCCCAACCACTTGCCTCTCTTACCTGGACATAGAAATAGATTCAGAGGCATGGTTTCCCACCTGCCACAGGAAAAAGTGATGCTTTTGAACAGGAAGTTGGGGGAGTTGGGGAAAGCAAAGAAAGTGACCCTAAAGCAGTTGAAATTTGTCATAGGGCATCTGAACTTTGCATGCCGTGCAGTCTGTCCATGTAGGCCATTCCTGAGATGGATGGCTGCTGCCACGGCGGGGTTTTTAAAACCATACCACCACATCAGACTGTCACAAGGAATGAAAGCCAACCTACAGGTATGGGAGCTGTTTTTGCATGATTTTAATGGGATAACCATCTGGCAGATGCCAGAGGATCAGCTGTACGATCTGAACATGGTTACAGATGCATCAGGTGGAACTGGTTTTGGAGCCTTTTGTCGGGGGGGCATGGTTTGCAGAAAGGTGGCCCCAAGAATGGGTAATGAAGGGTTACACAAAAAACATTACACTGTATGAGCTTTTTCCCATCATGTTGGCAGTGAGAATTTGGGGGCACAGACTTGAAAATAAAAGGGTGCTTTTCCGCCAGGACAACAGGGCAGTAGCTGACATATTGAACTCGCGGACTTCTTGTTCTGAAGGTCATGAAGGTTCTGCAGGTTTTTGTGTTATGTTGCCTCTGGTACAACATCTCTTTCAGGGCACGGCATTTGCCAGGCAGACAAAATGTCATTGCTGACGCCCTGTCTCGCTTACAGCTTGAGCAGTTCAGGCGGCTGGGTCCAGGGGCAGACCTGCTCCCCACACAGATACTAGAAGCAGTTTGGCAATTGGGGAACCAAGACTACAGCAACTGGTACAATTCTCTGTGGCCCCCTCTACATGGAGGAAATACACAGGTAGTTATGCGACTTTCCAGGATTTTTACGGTCAAGAGGTAAGCATGACACTACTTAACACACAGAGGCAAGTCCAAAGCTACATCCTCCACCTTTAATGCCTGGGTAAATCTCCTGTGGTGATACACCTGCAGTTAGCAGGTATCACATTTCTCTGCAAGGCAGAGGGTTTCCGTGACCTCACTGACAATTTCATTACGAAAAAAATGTTACAAGGTTTGGTGAGATTGAAGGGACGAAAGGAGGTTACAAAGAAGTATATAGGCTTGACCGAGCTATCCAATCTGCTGAAAGCATTGGCAGTCACATGCCACTTCGGGTTATGAAACCCAGCTATTTAGAGCCCTTTTTGCTTGTGCATTTGTTTGGGGCTTTCCGGGTGTCTGAGTTGGTACCGCAATCCAACACGGCTGGGCAAGCTTCAAATCTGCTAGTTGATGATTTAGCCATGTGGCAAGACAGATTATGTCTACAGTTGTGCAAGTCAAAAACAAACCAATATGGGCCACCAGCCCTCCTAACACTATTCAAGGCTCCTGGGGGGGGGGGGGCAGACATCTGCTCTTGGTCATTAATGTGGGGGAATACTTGAGTGTGCATCCAAAGGACTCTGGTCATTTATTTATACATGGGGACGGGATGCTGGTCACGAGGCATAATTTTACAACTGTCCTCAGGAAAGGTTTGTGGATGGCAGGCCTGAACCCGAATCTTTTCAATACACATTCCTTTAGGATTGTTACGGCCACTGAGACAGCTAGGTGTGGTTTAAAAGAGGATCAAATCAAGGAAGTGGGCAGATGGTCTTCTAGGGCATATAAGGGTTACATCAGACCGCAGCAAGGGGTGCCCAGCAGCGGATTGAGGGACGAAGTTGGAGGGTCTTGCACTACTAGTGGCTGTCAATAGTTGTGACATCAGACTCACGTTCTGTGATTTGTTTTCCAGGCATGTCTACAGCAGCACCACAGATTTGGATTGTTGGCTACTTGCATGTGAGGGAGGCCTACCTGAGAGCGGAAAAGCGGCTGTACACAAGGTAGTTGGGCATCCCAAGAGGGCAAGCACTCATCCAGTGGGCAGGAAAAGGAGGGATGAAATAGGGGGCATTGTTTGACAGTCTTGAGACTGGGGCTACAACGGCAACTATCTGTTGCATTGGTGCTCCATCTGGAGGGGAATGACCTAGTCACCCTCTGGTCTCCTAGGCTTATTAGGGACATAAAGAGGGGCCTGGCCTGCCTAAAAGAAGTGCTGCCCCACACCATTCTGGCATGGACATGGATCATTCCACAGCAGTGGTGGTGAGGTGAGCAGAAGGTGGGAGCCATGGATAAAGTGCGCAGATCAGTGAACAGGAAGGTGCCCCATTTTGCTGTCTTGCTAGGGGTTGAAGTTATCAGGCATCTCCTGATCACCAAGGCTGATAAGGGTCTGTATAGCTGTGATGGGGTGCACCTCTCTGAGATCAGAAATGATATTTTCAACACTTTAAATGACTTTTGTGAGATCGTTTTGTTTGAGAAAAGTAAGATCCCTTGGGCATTGGTTGGGGATACGTGTTGGCATCATATGTAAGTGGCATTAATTCATGACACTGTGTAAGTAAGTCTTCCAGCATTAAAAGAGATGGCAATTGGGTGACACCTGGGAGATACCCAACCCTGGGATGGGTATGCTTCATGGACCCGGGTGGGCAGTCACTCGGATGGGGCATGCACCGAAACACTGGGAGTCAAGATTTGGAGACAGGGAGTGTCGCCCTGGATGGGCATGCTCTTCATCAAAGGGTAAAGGAGGTCCCAAATTCGGGGAAGATGGGTGGGGGAACTGTCTGGAAGGAAGACAAAGCCCCGGATGGGTCTGTCTGACTGATGGGCCAGAGTTCCCTTGACCAACATGAAGGGAGAAGGGGTTCAGCAGGGACATGAATTGGCTACCCAAGGGGTCTTACTGTACGCATATAATTGTGATGTATATAAGTGTAATGTATACAGTACATATATATATATATATATATCTGCATTTGAATGTAAATGAAGTATGATGTAATTCTGCAAAAATTATTAAGTAAAGGAGTTGCAGCCTTCTCCATTCCAAGACCTGTGTGGTGTGATTTATTGATTTGGGGATCCGCTTTGTTCAATGACTCCCCCCCCCCCGCCAAAGCCTCTTACTGGGGGTGAGTTGCCAATGGCCCCTAAGAAGGTGGGTCTAGGAAGAGCCACCCAAGCCTCAGGGCAGAAGGGGTGGCTCCCAGCTAGTAGGCCCTGTCAGTGGGGAACCTCTGTAAAGGGGCCGGCACTGCTGTTCCAGCAAGGAGGGGCTAGCAGGGCTTAAATTGAGCAGTTCAGGAGGGTTTCTCCTCTTTGAACCACTCACCAAGATGACACCCACCTCCCTCCCACTCTGGCTGCCAGGCCACAGCACTATAAGCTGTCACAGCTCAATTTGTAGTCAATGGTAATTTGTTTTAATTGTGGGCATTAATTCATGGCTGACCCTGTGTAAGTAAGTCTCCTGGCATTTAAAGAGACTGTGATTGGGTGACACCTGGGAGAGGCATGATCCTGGGATGGGTACGCTTTGTGGACCCAGGTGGGCGGTTACTCAGTTGGGGCGTGCACCGAAACACTGGTAGCCAAGATTTGGAGATGGGGAGTGCGGCCCTGGATGGGCATGCTCCTCGTCAAAGGGTCAAAGAGGTCCCAGATTTGGGGAAGATGGGTAGGGGAACTGTCCCGAAGGAAGACATGGCCCTGGACGGGTCTGTCTGACTGATGGGCCAGAGTTCCCCTGACAAACTTGAAGGGAGAAGGGGTTCAGCAGGGACATGAATTGGCTGCCGAAGGGGTCTTACTGTAGGGTGATACTGTATGTATATAAGTGTGATGTATATATATATATATATACCTGCATTTCAATGTGAATGAAGTATGACATGTAAATCTGCAAAAATTATTAAGTAAATGAGCTGCGGCCCTTTCCATTCCAAGACCTGTGTGGTGTGATTTATTGATTTGGGGGTCCACTTTGGGCAAGTGTCCTGTCTGGAGATCAGCTCTCTAGCACCCCCCACTTGTTTCTTTTTAAAGTCAAATCTATTTCTCCTTCATTGTTGTTCAGAAGAAGAACGTATTTAGCCTGTTTCCTTCTTGAGTCAGCAGATTAAATGGAAGAAGAAGGAGCAGCCAAGGTGTCTGGATGTTTTCTATTACAGTTTCTGCATGGTGCATAGAATAAGAATGCTAAAAACTGTCCCAGTTGAATGTGACTTTCTTCAAACATACAGAAATAGAAGATCTTACCATTCTGCAGTAGAGGTGCAAGCTGGAGACAAACAGACAATAGTAAAGCCCAAAAATACCCAGACTCCGACACAGAACTTCTTCACACCAGTGTCAGCTAAATGAGATCAAGGCAAAGCTGTGGATGCCTCATTTGCTGGGGACTCAGAAGTTACTCTACTATCCTTACAGAGCTCCATGGACAAAATGCATAAATCTCTCAAATTACTGTGCTCAAAATTTGATTAATTTTCTCAATGTTTGCAGGCGGCGGAGCAGCAGGTAGAGTCCCACAGTATGGAGATAGAGGAGGCGATGAGTGCCATGGGCAAGGCACTAACTGATTCCGCTGGCCTCAGGAAGGAAAATCACATTTTACGCTCTCAGGTGGAACATTCTGAAAATTTACTAAGAGAGCGCAGCACAAGAGTCAATGGCTTACCGGAGGGTTTTGAGGGAGCAGACCTGATAACAACAGTCATTGCCTGGCAGACAGATGCCCTGGCCTTGGATTCACAAACAACACCCCTGGACCTGGAAAAGTGCTGCTGAGTGACCCTCACGGTGAGTTGCAGATCCTGTGATCCTCCAAATCCTCCTGCTCAACTGTGGCTCGGTGATTCAGGGGGTCATGCTGCTTAAGGCAGCATGGCAAATTAAAACGTTAAAGGTGGATGGCAAAAAGATCAAACTATTTCCCGACTTAAGTGTTAGCACTCACCAGTGTCAGAAAAGTTTTGAAGGCAGGAAGGGAAAGCTACGTGAATATAATGTACCCTTCCTCATCATCTGCTTCAGCTAGAAGCAGGAACATTCTGGACTCCCTGCAGGGGGCATTCTTCAGGCAACTTGTTAGGGAACCCACTTGTGATGGAGCAGTACTGGACCTGGTACTCACTAACAGGGACAGTGGACAGTGTTGCAGACGTAAAGGTAGGAGACCACCTGGTGACCAGTGGTCACTGTATAGTGTGGTTTAATATAAGGATGGCTTCAAAATCAAACCACACAAGGGTGAGGGTCCTGAACCTCAAGAGGGCAGATTTTATAAAGATAGCTGAATGCCTCAGGGATGAACTGTCAAGTTGGGGGTGATCTGACTGGAGTGGAGAAACAGTGGATGGAGATAAAAGGGGGGTGTAGTGAAGGCAGCAAGACTCTGCCTCAAGCAAGTGAGCAAAAGCAAGAAGAAAAAAAGACCGCTATAATTCTCACAAGAGGTGGCTGAAAAGCTAAAAACTAAAAGTGTAGCATTCAGAAGGTAGAAGGACACACAGAGGGATACAGAGTTGTATTGGGGGAAGCAAAGAGAAGCAGGGAAAAGCAGTAAGATGCACAAAGTCTCAAACTGAAGAAAGAATAGCACAAGTGGTAATGAAAGGGAACAAGTTATTTTTTTAGGTATGTAAGTGAACAGAGGAAGACCAGGGGAGGGATTATGAGGTTAAGGAGGGAGGGAAGGGACTGTGCAGAGGGGACCAGGAAAAGGCAGACATCCTGAACAAATACTTTTGTTTAGTGTTCACAGAGGAAAGAGAAGGGGAAGGGCCACAACAGATTAACATGAGCACCAGAGGGAGGGAGGTGGACACTAGTCTGTTTTCAGAGAAGGAGGTCCTGAAGGGACTTGCAAATCTGAGAGTGGACAAAGCAATGGGACCAGATGGGGTGCATCCAATGGTATTGAGGGAGCTCAGAGAGGCACTGGCTACACCTCTGACAGTCCTATTTAACAGTTCACTGGAAACAGCAGTGGATCCAGAGGACTGGGGAGGGCAGATGTAGTCTCACTTCACAAAAGTGGTTGCAGGGAGGAGGCTGGCAATTATAGGCCAGTCAGCCTGACATTAGTGGAATGAAAATTAACAAAATTACTGCCGAAGGGGAGGATAGTAGAATATCTTGAATCTAGTGAGTTACAAGACCCGAGGCATCATGGGTTCATGGGGGGAGCATCACATCAAACAAATCTGATAGATTTCTTTGACTGGGTAACCAAGGAATTAGATCAGGGTGGAGCGGTGGACATGGTCTACCTAGATTTCAGTAACACTTTTGACTCTGTTCCACATAGGAGACTAGTAAGTAAGCTGTATAGTTTAGGAGCGGGTACAAAGGTAGTAAACTTGGTAAGAAACTGGTTAGGGGATGGGTGACAAAAAATGGTGGTTAAAATGGAATTCACTCAGAGGAGGGGAGGGTGACCAGCAGTTTGCCTCTAGGATCAGTGCTGGGCTGGTCCTTTTTAATGTCTTTATAAGTGACATTGCAGAGGAGCTGGAACGAACGGAAGGTATGCCCCTATGCAGATTACACAAACATCTGCAACAGAGTGTACACTCCAGGAGGTGTGGAAAGAATGAGCAGAGACCTGAGAAAACTGGAGGAGTAATCAAGGGTATGGCAGCTGGGTTTCAATGCAAAAAAGTGCAAAATAATGCACTTAGGATACAGGAATCCAAAGGCGAGCACAAAATGGGCGGAGTGGCACTGACGACTACCAAACAGGAAAGAGACCTGAAGGTAGTCATACTGGATGACCTAAAGGTGGCCAGACAGTGCAACAAGGCAGCTGGGAAGCCTAGTGGGACGCTGGGATGAATAGGGAGAGGTATCACCAGCAGAAAGAGGGAGGTGGTGTTGCCTCTGTATAGATTGCTGGTAAGACCCCACCTAGAATACTGTATCCAGTTCTGGAGGCCACATCTCCAGAAGGACATAGACAAAGTGGAGGTGGTTCGGAGGAGAGTAACTAAAATTGTGCAGGGTCTGCATAAAAGCCTAATGAGGAGAGGTTAAAGAAACTCAATATGTACACCCTGGAACAAAGGATGGAGAGGTGGAATATGATAGAGACCTTTAAATACCTCATGGAGGTAAATAAGGTACAGAAGGAAAGCATTTCTTAGAGATAAAGGTGCTCAACAACAAGAAGGAGACATGCTATGAAGCTGGAGGGGGGTAGGTTCAGGAAAGAAGTGAGGAAGTACTTCTTCACAGAAAGAGTGGTGGATTCCTGGAACAGCCTACCAAAGAGGGCTGTGGGGCAAAAACAGTGGTAGGGTTCAAGAATGCATGGGATAGGCCTATGGGAATCTTAGTGGAAAGGAAGGGAGGAGAATGAGTCGAAGATCAAATAGGGTCTGTGGTGATACTGTAGGTAAGGAAATATGGGCAGACTGGATGGGCCAAGCACTCCTTATCTGCTGTTAAATTTGTTTCTGTGTTTATCTTAAAAGCTCCATGTGCAGTATCTGGGGAAAACTTACACCTATTTGCACTGTAAAGACTTGGACAAGCTCCTGCAAATAATTGGAAAATACTTGCCAATGCCTGGTAGGGACAATTCAAACTCAGACACTTGAGATTCACAAAACCTCCACCAAGACACCTGACCTCCACCAAGGCTTATAACTGTCATCGCTTCTGTTTCTTTCTCTCAGGCTGATCGGAGCCCACTGGATTGGTACCACTGACGCGGTCCCCTCCACAAGCAACCCGCCTGCCTAGGACAGGTTGAGAAGGCACCTGCTGCCCACGCTCCTCCTTGACCCATAAGGTAACATCTGGTCCTGGACCCCAGAACAAGGGAAAGAGGATATTTGAGCCTTCCCCCCAGTGGGAACTGAACTTTTCTGAACTTAAGACTTTTTTTCTGCATTTCTAATCTGCTGAAATCATTGGACTAGGGCATAAGACTGCAGAGAAACACTGTTAAGTGCAGAGCAGCATTTGTGTAACCTTCACTGGTCTGTCAGTGATTTCTTGGTAATTTTTTTTTTTTGTATTATTTATAACAATCCTACTTTTCCATTTGCAAATTATACTGTAAAGCCACTAGAGGGCAACAGCACAAGTTGGCTGCAATCCTCTACTCACTAGTCTCTCCTATTACTCCTAGTCTTGAGTCATTCATACCTAAAGCAAATTATTCAACATCCTGGCTGCCCTCAGGATCCTGAAATCCGGATCCTGCACTTGACTCGGGCCCATGAGGCCTTCGTGAGTATGGCCGTGGCTTGGCACTCCAGCTGTCTAGCCGCACACCTCCTGGCTGCCCTCAGAATCCTGAAAGCCGGGTAAGACTGATTTTTTTTTTTTTATGCTCCCCCTCTCCTCGCGGCTCTCCCCTTCTTCGGGAGACACCTGTGGCCTTTTAAACCCTCGCTCACCTGCCAGGTGACCGGAGCAGTCCGTCCCCCATGGAGCCATGGCTGTACCCCCCAGGCGGGTACAGGGTGGGGGCTTCTCACCCTGGAACATCTGCTTTTGTTGGGACACTGTCTCCGGGCCTGGCAGGGGCATTGAGGGTCGGGGCCTGGTGCTCCGTCTACCGAGCATGAGGAGCATTCGTTTTCTCCTGACGTGCCATGTCCCCGGCGTCAAAGCGCTCAGGCGCGGCGTGTGGCACGTCACCCCTCCATTCTGCATTGGACTTGCTGTACCTGGGTCTCCACCGGGGCCAGGCAAAGCCGAGCTCTGGCACCCCTCCCGGAGAAGATGGCGGTCCCTAGGGCGCTCAGTCTCTCCCCTGGCCAGCCCTCCAGCTTCCCAGGCTCGTTCCCGAACCTGGAGTTTGCTGGCGTCGGGCAAATCCAACGCTGCGTCGGCGGGCTGGCAGCCGGGTAAGACTGATTGACTGTCGGGGTTGCCGTGAGCTGCCACCATTGGCCCGACGCTCACTGTGCTGCACCCTGATTGGACCCTTGTTTTCTTCCTTCACTCAGATTGACTATCTGTGCCTGCTGAAACTTTCCTTGACTCAGGGCTGCTGCGCCCATTGACTCCAAGTGGAAGCGGCCGAAATTGTACACCCGCCCTACCTCCCACCTTAATTAAATAGACCCTCTCCATGCCCCCTTAGGTAGCCTCTCCTCTTTGCTCATTTTCTATAGGGTGCCTTGCTAGGTTCTCCTCCTGTTCTCCCTTCCATCTCGCCCTCCTGCAATTTAACTCCTGTCTCACTGTACCTCTGTGCTGACCCCTCACTTACAATTGCAGTGCAGCTGCCTTTCTCTCTGCTCCACTCCTCACTTCACCTGCCTCTTTTACTTTTCTCTTTCCACCTTGCCTATCCCAGCGCCCGCACCCCTCAACCTCCTCTCTGCCTTCTTAACATGCATTCTTCCAGTACTCTGCTCCCCCTTCTCCTCTTTCTTGCTCCTCTCTTTCCCCAACTCTACCCTCCCAGAGCCTGCTTCCCCTCTCCCCCCTGCAGCTACCTACTTGATTCCACATATCACCACCTAGGTACCCTATATCTAGAGCTCAACCATCCGCCCTGGACCCCGCCTACCTCTAAGGAACTGTTCTCTCCCACCTGTGGATGGTGGCTACTCCCCTCTTCTGCTTTTACTGCTCTGTTCCTGAACTTTCGCTCTCACCCTATGACACATTCATACATGACAAGAAGGCATAAGTGCATGATCAGGGAACTTCGTACGTGCACTCTGAAGCTAGTGCTCCTCCTCCTCCTGCTGTTGTCAGTCAACGTTCATCCAAATCCTGGCCCAGCCCCCACTAAGGTCGCCAGTCAGAACAAGCACTCAGGCACTTTCTCAATTATAATACTTAACATCTGCAGCCTCCTCCCCAAAATGCATGCCCTCCAGATCTTTACTAGCCAGCATAGCCCAGACATCCTAGCGGTTGTTGAAACCTGGCTCTCCCCATCGGTTCCTGACCAGGCTATCACCCTTCCTGGGTACAATGTCCTTAGGCTTGATCAGACGACTAAAAGAGGTGGCGGTTGCGCCTTATACCTTAAAGAGACTATCTTGGGACACTCCATCAACACTGCTCCCCAGTCGACTACAGCACAGATTCTTCCCATCAGGATCCTCCTTGGTGCTCACAATAAAACCCTCACAGTCATCACGGTCTACATACCACCTAAAGAGCAGGGTAGTGGACTTACCGCAGTGCTGAACTTTGTCAGGTCACTCCCACAGGATACTGAATCTATCCTCCTAGGTGGCTTTAATATAAACTGGCCTGCTGCTGAGGCAGGGGCACATAGGGACTCCACTGCAGCGTCCAACCTCACCCAGATGGCAGACTCATCAACCAGAAAAAAATACAGAACTGGCACCAGCACCCTTCTGGACTGGATCCTTACCAGCCACCCCACCCAGATTTCAAATACCACTGTCCTCCCAGACTCACTCAGTGACCACTCCCCTGTCTGCTGCTTCTGGTCTAACAAATTCAATAAACCTCCCCCTAAAACCATTACCAGTAGAATTCTACCCTGTAGCCAGTTAATTCATCTCAAACCTCACCTCCTCCAACAGGACTGGTCACCAATCTTCATAGCAACTAATGTAAACACTGCCCTAGACCACTTCATCAAAATCTTTAACAAGGCCTGCAACAAATTCGTCCCACTTAAAAGGTGAAAAGTAAAAGCCCTCTGTAACCCCTGGCTCTCAGGAGACCTCCTAAGGCAGCTAAAGGCAAGAGACCACCTCTGGGAGCTCGCTAGAACCACTGGGAAGCAAACTGACATCACAAACTACAAATATGCATGGAATGACTGCTCCTAATCTATTCGGTAATTGAAATCAGCCTATTTCAAGAACGCTCTTACTAACTCCTGGGGCAACGGAAGAGACTTCTGGAACAACATAAAAGAAGTCACTGGGAAGCAGTCAAAATCCACCCCATCGATGCTCAGCTTAAATGGAGATATTGCACTTGACCCGAAAATCATTGCGGACACCTTCAATACTGCCTTTACCGACCTTAGTACTGTACTTCCCCCTGATTTTTTCAAAGAAGTGGACGCTTCTGTGTCCCCAATTTCTTTTGCTCCTACTAGTCACCCCCCCTTCCACTTTAAATCGGTTAAGATGTACCAGGTTCGAAATTATGTTACCAAAGCCATTAGCAAGTCTAGAACCAGCAATGACTCACTCGACCTCACCCTTGAAGAAGTACTCAGGCCATTGACCAGGATTTTTAACCTCTTCCTCAGCCTCAGCCAGTTCCCTGACAAATGGAAATCTGCTACTGTAACCCCTATACACAAAAGTGGTGTCAAAACTGCCCATGAAAATTTCTGTCCAATCTCCATCCTACCTCCCCTCTCAAAGGCACTGGAACATATTGTCACTGACCAGCTGACTGACTTCCTAGACAAGCACAACATCCTATGCAGGCAGCAACACAGTTTTAGAAAGAAGCATAGCTCCTCCATGGCACTACTTGAATTCACCAGCGCCATCCACCACTCATTAGATAACGGGCAGCAAACTGGTTCTACCCTCATCGATTTAAAAAAGGCCTTTGATACCGTCCACCACGGCCTCCTGCTTGTCCAGCTCCAGAAAGTGGGACTCTCACCCAACTCTGTAAACTGGTTCAAAAGCTACCTAGACAACCGGTCACAACAAGTAAAAATTGCTGACGCTGTCTCAGATGCCAGACCAGTCGGCTCTGGTGTCCCCCAGGGCTCTATTTTGGGCCCCCTCCTCTTTAGCCTGTTCCTGAACTTGCTACCAGATTCCTGTCCAGAGCAAATCATACTCTACGCAGATGATACTGTAATCCTAGCCTCCCACCATGATCCAAAACAACTGCAAGAAAACCTCCAGTGTGGCTTCACATCAATCGAAAACTAGTTTTTAAAGCACAAACTGATCCTAAACCAGAAAAAAACAAAGACCATGTTTTTCAGCAGCTCTCACAACAAAAATAAGAAGTATCACCTCTCCATCAAAACCAAGTAAAGAGTCACTCTTGAACAAGTCCAAACCTTCAAATACCTTGGCATCACCCTTGACTCCCACCTCTCCTATGCCGCCCACATTAATACTATGGCGAAAGCTGCAAACATCAGGCTGGGCCTACTGTTCCATCACAGGAAACATCTAACCCCTGAAGCAGTGTCAGTCACCGTCCAGAGCTCCATTGTTAGCATTATTGACTATGGACTCATCATTTAAGGCTCCGCCACCACCTCCTCTCTCAAATGAGTTTCTACCTCCCTCAATAAAGCCTGTCGACTCATCACCCGATCCCACCATCTCACCCATACTTGCGACCTCTACTCTCAGAACTGGGTGGTTGCAACTCAACAGCCGAATGGTGCAGGGTCTGCACCGGAAGACATATGAAGAGAGGCTAAAGGAGCTTAACATGTATAGCCTCAAGGAAAGGAGGGAGAGGGGTTACATGATAGAAACTTTCAAGTACCTCAAGAGAATCAGCAAAGTCCAAAAGGGTAGCATCTTTCAAAAAAAGAGGTCTGCAAGAACAAGGGAGCACAATTTGAAGATGGGGGGACGGCTCAGAAATAATGTAAGGAAGTATTTTTTCACAGAGAGGGTTGTGGATGCATGGAACGGCCTTCCAGAGGAGGTTGTGGAGTCAAAAACAGGGGTTGAAGTCAAGCATGCATGGGACAGTCATAAGGCAATTCTAGGGGTGGGGGCAGGAAGAAGTAGGCTGCTGGTTAACTAGGATCTGCAGCTTATCCATTAGGTAGAGAAATGGGCAGACTAGGTGGACCAAGCGGTCCTTATCTGCCGTCTAATTCTATGTTTCTATGTTTCTATGAATAAAATATCAAACCTGCATCACAGCTAAGAAAATAATGATGGGCAGTGCTCCTCCTGGAGTCTGCTCTCTCCTTAAACCCAGAAACAACATCAGCACCAGGAGGTCTAAACCTCAACTCCTGCAAATTCCCGCTGTCGCACAACCCAAGGTCAAAGGTCCTTTGCATATAGGGCACCCAGCTAGTTAAATAGTCTCAATAGTGACATCTCTGCCTCACCCATGCTGGGCACCTTCAAGTCCAAGCTCCGCCTTGCTTTTCTTGCCTCTAGCTCCAGTGACTGCCATGACTAAGCAGTACTCCCACCTTGCTGCTCATTGTTTCTGCTGCCTGTTTTTGCCCCTCCACCTAGCACTTTGCTTACACCACTGCCCATCTGATGCACTTACCCCTGTCCATCCTTGACAAAGCCCCCTAAGCTGTCATATCCCCACCCCTGTCTCACCCACCCACCTGCCTTCTCCTTTCACCACACCCATTTATTTTTCCCTTGTTTGTGTACACTTTCTTGTGTATCATGTAGTAACCTTGTAATAACATGTTATGACCATCAGTGTTACTGATTGTGCTATGCTGTAATTGAAACGATATGCCTGTACTCACTGAAGTGGAACCTTTGTTAAAGAGCCTTGGCTCAAAGATACTTGTAATCCTAGACTAAAATAAACAAAGATTATTTATTTTATTTATTTGTAAAATCGGTTTACAACCTTTGAGCCAGAGGCTCGTTTCCAAAAGTACCTCGTCACATTAAAGACATACATAGAGTTTTAGGTTACCTAGCACAGGTTTGCTAAAAATAGGCGTTCATCAGAGGCGCCACGTCACACTGAGGTCAGACAAAATACATTTGGGTTACAGGGTACAAGCAATTAAGAACAGGTGTTACACAAGTTGGTATCAAAATTGAACAATCTAATAGGCATACCATGAAACAGCTGGCACTGGCCAGGTTAGACATAGGTACGGTGTACCGGGAAGAGGTGGTGGGAGGGCTAGGTGGAGAGCCGCCCGGTGGGCATTGTCATGAGAAGTCGAGGTGGAGGCTGCCTTCAGAGACAGGAGCAGCTACGAGTGTTGAAGAGTTGGTTTCGAAGGGTGATTTTGAACTTGGAGATGGTGGTGGCATTGGTGATGGGGGCAGGGAGAAAGTTAAACCAGGATGGGGCTCTGTAGCAGAAGGATCTCTGGCCACGGCTGGTTCTTGATCTGGGGACCATTAGAGTGGTCTTGTTGGATGACCGTGTTGCAATAGTGGGTGGGATCCAGTGGATGGATGCCATCACCCCAGGAGGGGGAGAGCCCGAGTAGGGTTTTTTTTTGTGAGGACGCAGGTTTGATATCGAAGCTGTTCATCCAGGGTAAGGAGTTTAGCCTCGTCCATACAGCTGACAGGTGTGTGTGAGCCTGGGGCATCACTAATCAATCTACAGGCTTTATTCAGGGTTAAGTGAATTTTTTGAGTGCAGTCGGTCTGCAGCACCATAGACTGGTAGACCATAGTCTACAAGGGACAATACAGAAGGCGTAGCAGCGAGGAGGCGCATTTAAGGAAGAGCAGGTTCTATGGCAGAAGAGGATGCCAAGCCGTGTGTTAGTGGTGGATGTTAGGGCATCAATGTGATTGTGAAATGTGAGGGCTGAGTCGAAGGTGACCCCAAGGTATTTGTAGGAGCAGACCTGTTCCAGTGGCTGTTTGGTACTAGGAAGGATATAGAGTGGGTGGTTGCTAGCTTTGTTTTGGGGTTGGGAAAGGAGCATAGCTTTGGTTTTTTTTAAGATTAATGACGAGTCTGCACTCCTTAAACCAGGCTTCAGCATTATTGAAGACTGCTGTGGGTGTCCTGAAGGAGATGGGATTGCGGTGGGTGGCAAAAAGGACAGCGTCATCTGCATACAGGAGAATTTTGCCAGGGCATGCACTGGGCAGGGTGTTCAGATAGAGTGAGAAGAGAAGGGGGCCCAGGATGGAGCCTTGGGGGACCCCGGAGTGAATGGGACGGGTATCAGAGAGTATCCCATTGATTTTAACACACTGTGATCGGGTGGCTAGATAGCTCGTGCACCATGCTAGGGGGCCAGCTGAGAGACCAGTGTGGCAGACAGCATTCAGCAGAAGAGGGTGGGAGACGGTGTCAAAAGCCTTTGAGAGGTCGATGAACACTGCACCAGCTAGGGAGCTGGTATCCAGGGAGGAGTGTAGGAAGTTGGAGAATTCAATTAGTGCAGTGCTAGTACTGTGACCAGCACGGAAGCCATGTTGCTCTGGGCATAAGATGTTATGCTTAGCCAGATATTCAGTGATTTGAATGGCCACCACTTTCTCCAGGGCTTTGGGGGGGGATGGAGTTGGCGGTAGTTGTTGGTCGACGACCTGTCGCCCTTTATGAATAGGCGTGATTATTGTTGTTTCCAAGCCGTGGAAATTGTCCCAGGCAGAGCGATCGGTTAATTAGGCTGGTGAGTGGGGCAAGGACTTCATCTAGCACCAGCCTGAGGATACTGGGGTCCAGTGAGTCACTGCCGGGACTGTTGCTATTCAAAGTTTTGATTAGGATGGGTCTGGCTTCCCGGGTAGAAATCTTGCGCAGGTGGAAGCTGGGGTGCTGGAGGACAGGGGGAGGTTGGTTGGGGGGAGGGTCAAAGAAATTACTAGGGAGGACAGAGCTAAGGTCAGTGAAAGTGGTGTTGAGCCAGTTAGCTATGGTGGCAGGCTCGGTGGAGGTAGTGCCATTGCTAGTGAGCTGGGATGGGGCAGGGGAGCGTGATTTTCCATTTAGTTGTTTAATATTATCCCAGAAAGTCCGGGCCGAACCCCAGGAGGAGGTGAGGGCGGCCTGGTAATGGTCGGCCTTGGCTTTCCGGACTAAGCCGGATTAAACAGACTCTGCTGTTTCTGTGTAACTCGTGAGTACTGAGGGGAAGGGGAAACTTTGATATAATGTTCATTATCCGTGTCTCTGATTGTTAACACAAGTTTTACATTTTGCCTTTAATGTTATGTAACAAGAGACTTCAGGAGGTGGATAGCCTCAAGGGAGAACGGGACAGAGTTAAGGAGAAAGTTGAACCCCCTCCTTTTTTAATCTGACAATCTTATCTTTAAGACTCCTCTTTTCCCTTATATATTAGAAAAAATGGCTTCTCATCTAATTTTACTCCCAGTGCTAGCCACACTTCCCTTTTAGTCTTTGCCTCTCTAACCGTTCTGCTCATCACCCTAGACTTGGCACAATGAACCTCCCTATCCTCCTCATTCTGAGTATGTTTGTATTACTGGAAGGCTGCCTTCTTTTCCCTTATCACAATTTACATTTGTTTTCTTAACCAGCTGGGCCTTTTGGCCTTAGATTTTCTGATTTTGGCACACTCATTAGTGGCCTCCATCAATCCCTCCTTTATTATGGTCCATTTCTGTTTCACCTCCATCTCCTTCCTGATCCCAGTAAGGTGTCCTACCAGAATTTCTCCCATCCTTTTAAAGTCTGTCTTCCTGAATTCAAAACCTTCATCTTGGTCTTGATCATCCCTCTGCCCTTGTCCTGGTGGAATCACACCACATGGTGCTCACATCCTGCAAGTGGCACTTCCACTTTACATCCTGAACATGTGCACAGTTGCACAGGACCAGATTCAGTACACCCCTCTCCCAAGTAGGCTCCATGACACCTTGTGCCAGGAATCCACTCTGGAATGTGTCCAGCAGTACTTACTCCCTGGTGCTGGAGGTAGCGTGGACTGTCCAGTCCAGCACAGGCAGATTGAAGTCCCTCATTATAACTACCTTCCCCTTGCCTGACATTTCTGTGATTTGGGACTCAACTACCTTGCCTAGCTCTTCATCCTGTGAAGCTGGTCTGTACACCCCGTCCTCAGTTTCCTCCCATTATTAGATTGTACCTGCACCCATAATGCTTCTGCTTTTCTATCTGCTCCTTCCTCTCTGGTACAGGATATCATCTCCTTCACATACAGAGCCACTCCCCACCTTCCTATCTCCCTGTCCTTTCTATAAATTTTATACTCTGGGAATGTGAGGTCCCAGTTGTGATTTGGTATGGCCCATGTCTCTGTGATGGATGCAGTGTCCACCTCTCTGTCAGCCATCTGCAGCTGCAACTCAGCCATTTTGTTTCCCAGGCTTCTGTTGTTCATAGACAGCACCCTCCACTGTGACTCAGGCCCTCCTTTACCCCTGTCCCGGCCCCCTCCTCCCAGTACCTCCTTCCCAGAGTCCCTTACTTAAAGAAAATTTTTCTTACCTGGACAGTATGTTTAGTCCGTGTTACTGTGTCATACCCTTCCCCCTCAGGACTGCATTTGGCCATGATCTGTTGCGAAGGACTGATCTGGAACTGTTGATTTGGACTGCTTTTGGCCATGTTGCATGACATTCTAGTTCAAGAAACTGTTTCTGTTTGGACTTTTAAAATATATTTTCTAACAACTTTTTGAGCTTCCTGGTTTTCTTGGATTTCCATTTCCATGGACATGCTTTGCTTTCTCTGATGGGTACTTATTTAATAAGGCTATGATAACGCGTGTTTTAAAGTTCGCAAAGATTTGTTATTAAACTTATGTACCATTCAAGGGCAACATTAGCTGCAGTCTTCATGGGAAATGGGGGAAAGGTGAGATTTTATTTTGCTTAAGTAGCAGTTTGTGGGCATTAAAAATGGTAACTGCATAATGTAACTATGCAGGTATGAAGCATGCAGTTTTATCGCACTTACTAATAGGTACTTGCACCTTGGTGCGAGATGGGTGGAACCGTGCAGCTTGGCTAGCCACAACTGTAACAATATGTACAAGTCCATCAAAGTTAGTTGAAGACAGGTCCTAGCCCATTGGCTGCAAAAGCTCTCTTTATTTTCAAATGATGCATTTAAAAGGGATCAAATGTATTTACATTTGTTCATGTGCTATGTAGAAACATAGAATTTGACGGCAGATAAGGACAAATAGGTCCATCTAGTCTGCCCTATTTTCCTACCTGCTGAAAAATGCCGCAGGTCCTTCATTCTCTACAGCATTACTTCCCCCATTTGACTTGATAAGGTACCCCTGTGTCTATCCCATGCAGTTTTGAATTCCCCCACCAACTTTGCCCCCACCACCTCTACTGGGAGGCTGTTTCATACCTTCACCACCCTTTCCTGAAGAAGTACTTTCTCACATTACTCCTTAGCCTCCCCCCTTCCAATCTCATATCATGCCCCCTAGTTCTAGAGCTTCTCCTTTTCTTAAGGATGCTGTCCTCCTGAACCTCATTTATTCCCTTCAGGTACTTGAAGGTCTCTATCATGTCTTCTCTCTCTCTCTCCTCTACAGTGTGCACATTGAGCACCTCCAGTCTCTCCTTGTATGTTCCCTGGTGCAGGCCAAGTACCATTTTCGTTGCCCTTCTCTAAACTGCCTCTGTCTTGTCTATGTCCTTTCAGAGATGCAGCCTCCAGAACTGGATGCAGCAGTCCAACTGAGGTCTCATCAGTGATCTGTACAGTGGCATCACCACCTCTTCTCTTTTGCTGGTGATACCTCTCTCTATGCACCCCAGCATCCCATTAGCTTTCCCCACCGCCACGGCACATTGTTTGGCCACCATCAGGTCATCATTATGATCACCCCGAAATCTCTTCCCTGTTTGGTGACCAATAATAATTCGTCACCCATTGTGTAATCCACTCTTGGGTTCCTGCACCCCAAGTGCATGATTTTGCACTTCTTTGCATTGAAACTCAGCTGTCACACTCAGAACCACTCCTGCAGTTTAGTTAGGTCCTTCCTCATTTTTCCACCCCTCTCAGAGAGTCTGCCCTATTTCAGATCTTAAGCCTTGTTTACACTGCTGGCTTTGCAGCGCATCAACCCATGCACACGGTCCCACGCTGCCAAGCAGATTCCATTGCTGAAACCAAGCTTCGACTCCACTGGAGGAATTGGGGTCCACCTCTGGCACCCCTGCCTGGGGGGGGGGGGTAAGTCAGGGAGGAACAGGGTGCATATGTAAGTCCTTGGGGAAGATGGGAGACAGGGCTGGGAGAGGAGGCACAACCAATGAAAGGCCAATCAGAGACAGGGGAGACAAACTACACTACATAAAAATTAAAAATATCTAAGTCCATCTCATTTTATTTTAAAGTGGACAGTACTTGTTTTGTAATTAGATGCTGTCTGCTTAGAATCACAGGTGCATGAGTGTAGCTCACTCCTAGCACAGCTTACACTACGATGGCCACCACTGGGTCAGAGTGGCCACTCAGGCATCTGCCTCAGTATTTAAAGATACAGGGCCACATTTTCAAATGGCTTAGATTGCCACAAGCTTCTGGTGCACTGAATATATGGCGCATGGGGATTTCGGCAGTCACACAGCTGGCGATCAGGGTTTTCGATCCCATGTGCTGATTGCTGCAAGTTAGACCAACTTTTTCTGATCTAGCTTGTGGTAATCCAGGGGACCCTGTTTATGGGGCTTGCACCAAAGAGTTGGCACAAGCTGCCATACATTGGGTAAAGTGTCATAACTGTGCCTGATCTGCCAAAATCAGGCACAGCTGCGACAAAGGGGATTGGTGCAGCTGTGCCAAAAAAGGGTTTGACACAGGGCTCGACACAATCCTTGCATTGCCCTTTGAAAATAGGGCCCGCAGTGTTAACATTTAGTATAAGCGTACAAGACATTACTGGCCTTATGTTCAGGCAAAGCGCAGCAGAGTGCAAAGGCCTGTACTGCACTTTGCAATTGCCCAAGGGTTCAAGGATGCTATAACAGCCATGTCAGTGCAGTGCTAAGTCAAGTAGCACTGCCCAGATATGGCTGTGAAAGTAGGCCACAAAAGTGGATAGTGCCGAAGTGCTATCTGCAATTTTAAAAGAGACCTATGCAAATGAGCCCATTGAGCATGCAAGGTGCTAAGGGGCCATTTGCATGCCCATTATGGCCTATTTGCATGGATAGTGGAGTCAGGGTACTGTGGCTCTGCCCTCACTTCCCAGTCCAAGAGATATGTAGCTATCCCTGGTGCTAGTAGTCCCCCATCCCTCTGATTGCCAGCCCGTATTTGAAAGAAACTCTCCCTGGTACTAGTGCTCCCCCCCCTGACTGCCAGCCCACATTTGAAAGAAACTCTCCTTGGTGTTAGTGGTCCCCCCATCCCTAAAACTCTCCCTGGTGCTAGTGGCCCCACCCCGACTGCCAGCCCGTATTTGAAAGAAACTCTCCTGGTGCTAGTTGCCCCACCCCCAACTGCCAGCCCGTATTTGAAAGAAACTCTCCTGGTGCTAGTGGTCCCCCCCCCAATCATCAGCACATATTTGGAAGAAACTCTCTCTCTGGTGCTAGTCGTCCCCCTCCCAATCACCAGCCTGTATTTGAAAGAAACTCTTTTCGGTGCTAATGGCTCCCCCTCCCTCTGATTGCCAGCCCGTATTTGAAAGAAATTCTCCCTGGTGCTAGTGTTCCGCCCTCCCTCTGATTGCCAGCCCATATTTGAAAGCAACTCTCCGTGGTGCTAGTGGCCCCCCCCGGCCGTCAGTACATATTTGAAAGAAACTCTCCCTGGTGCTAGTGGCCCCCGATCACCAGCCCATATCTGAAAGAAACTCTTATTGGTGCTAGTGGTTCCCCCTCCCTCTAATTGCCAGCCATATTTGAAAGAAACTTTCCCTGGTGCTAGTGGTCCCCCCTCTGATTGCCAGCTCATACTTGAAAGAAACTCTCCTTGGTGCTAATGGCCCACCTCCCTCTGATCGCTAGCCCATAAAAGAAACTCTCCCTGGTGCTAGTGGTCCGCCCTCCCACTGATTGCCAGCCTGTATTAAAAAATAAACTCTCTCTCTGGTGTTAGTGGTCCCCCCCCACGCCAATCGCCAGCCTGTAGTATAAGTAAGCCCCGGCACCCAGTGATTACCCCAGCACTGTTCCACAGTACCTTCCATTGCACATCCCTGGCATCTAGTGGCCCCCACTATGGCACTAGAGCACCCCCAGTGACATTACCAGTAAGTATCCTTGGTACCATGGGTGTTCATACGGCGACCGGCACAGTCCTCCTCACACCTCCTCTGCCAGCCACCATATGTTCAGGCAGGGAGTGCACAACTTATTTATAGGGCAGGGTGACACACCCTGTCCTTTAAACAAGATGCATGCTTCTTGCCTGGACATACAGCGATCAGCTGAGGAGGTGTGAGGAAGGCTGTGCTGGGCGCTTTATGAGCACCTGCAGCACCAAGTATACTGGTAAGGTGACTAAGCATATGGGTGCTTAGTGCCACAGTGGGGGGGGGGCACTAGACACCAGAGACTTGTGATGGGAGTTACTATGGATTGCGCTGGGGGAATCACTGGACACTGGGGGACTTAGTTATGCTAAGGGATGGTGGTTGGGGGGGGGTTACTAGCACCAAGGAGAGTTTCTTTCAAATACGGTCTGGTGATTAGAGGAAGGGGGTCCACTAGTACTAGGGAGACTTTTTCAAACACTGGCTGGTGACTGGGGGGGGGACCACTAGCACCAGAGAGAGTTTCTTTCAAATACAGGCTGGCAATGGGACGGAGGAGGGATCACTAGCACCAGGGAGACTTTCTTTGAAATACGGGCTGGTGATTGGAGGGGTGGGGGTGTCCTGGACCACAGGGGTTGGGTGTGCTCCCCCAGCAGCCAACCACTAGTTGTCTGCAATACCTCTGGCAGCCACTAGAGTTGCGTGGAGTAAGAGGGGATTTTGCTTGTCAGTATTTGTGCTGCGCAAAAGGACTGCGCTAAACCTTTTTGCACAGTGCAAATCTGCTGAATATCAGCCCCCTCGGGCATGCCTTGCCCCTGCTTGCATTCTGAGCCCCAGACAAGTTCACTGACTCCAACTCAGAAGCCCAGCCAGGCCACCTGCTGTTATTCCAGGCAGCCCCCTTGAGCATACCTTACCCCTGCTCACATTCTGAGCCTCGGACAAGTTCACTGACTACAACTTGGAAGCCCAGCCGGGCCACCTGCTGTTATTCCAGGCAGCCCCCTGGGGTATACCTCACCCCTGCTGGCATTCTAAGCACCGGACAAGTTCACCGACTCCAACTCAGAAGCCCAGCCAGGCCGCCTGCTGTTATTCCAGGTGAGAAGTGGACCTGCACCGGGCTACCAATTCAGAGCCCCGATTTGTCTTCTGGCTGGCACCACAGCTCCTGATTGGACGCTGCTCACCCAGCCACTCAGCCGATTGGCTCCAGCTCTTCCAGCTTAAGGACTACTGCCTAATGTTACCAGAAGATTAGCTAACCAGGTTTTCCCCGTAATTTAATGTTCACTCATTCTTAATGTTCAGGATTGTACAAATACAGGGTTCTGCCTAAAGTTATTGTGTTTTAATTGTTGTTTGAACTGTGTAACTGTTAGAAACAGAATTGCTGCCTAATAGTAGTTGTGCTAAGGTTGTTTGAACTGTATATATAAATACCAGTGTGTGCAGCTCCGAGTACTGGCTGAGTTAATTCCCCAGCCGAAAGCCTGCAAATAGCCTCCATTTGGTTGAAAAGCAGCACTTATACTACGCTGCCACCTTGGCGTGCTTTTGCTTTTCCCTAGCTTTAAGCTCATTAAAACAGCATCCAAACTCAGTGACGCCACCTTGGCATGCTTTTGCCTGTTCCTTTGTGTAAATCTAATTTTAAACAAAGCTCCAAACTCAGCGCCGCCACCTTGGTGCGCTTTCTATCCTGACCCCTTGGTTAATTTGTTGGAACTGCATGGCAGGTGTTTGCAGTGCAACCCCTCACACGGCTAGCTTCCTTCAACCCACCCCCAGCCAAACTTAGTCTTCTCATTGTTTGTCTCCTCCCCAGCCAAACTTAATCCTCTCATTGTTTGTATCTCCTCCCACCAGTTAGTTTTTTTTTGCCTTTTGTCTCAGTGCATTATTTAACTTCTCTACCCTCCCTCCCTCCCCAGGCAGCCGCCTTGGGCATACCTTACCCCTGCTGGCATTCTGAGCCCCGGACAAGTTCACCGACTCCAACTCAGAAGCCCAGCCAGGCTGCCTGCTGCCCCGATTGGTCCTCTGGTCGGCACCGCAGCTCCAGATTGGATGCTGTTCACCCAGCCACTCAGCTGATTGGCTCCAGCTCTTCCAGCTTAAGGACTACTGCCTAACATTCCCGGGAGCTTAGCTAACCTGGTTTTTGTCCCTCCCACCCACCCGACCACTCTTTAAATACACTCTTTCCCTGCCCACTTCCAGACAAACCCTACCACTGGCTATCTCAAGATTTCTGTACTCACCACCTCTTCTGACCTGCCAGCCAATAGCTGTCGCACAGGCATTGTGTGACTACTCCTCAGCCACTCCTACCCTCTGCTCACCGCTCCTCCATAACAATAAGCTTTGTCTTGCTGCCTTACTTATTTTTCCCCTTAGTTCACCGCTCCACAAAAACATTAAGTCAGTCTACACTGCCTTACTTATTTCCCCATACAATGGCTCTTTCACCTCTCAGCCTGTCTCTAATCATGGCCATACTAATCTGCCTCCCTGTCAAAACCCAACACATACATTCTAGCTCCACTGATCCCCTCCACTACACTACCACTATAGTATCCTATCTCAAGCGTTCCCCCTGCTCTGAGATCCTAACTTTACCAGCTACAACCTGGGCCCACTACTCTATCCACCCCTGCTCCTCTCTCTACTCTTATGCTCACCTTTGGTTAGCCTTGCATTTATTTGTCACTTGTTCAACTCCTCTTGCCCGCATTCTACCGTGTCCTAGGCGATGCTCACCCTCCACACAATACAAGCAAATACTCTCATGTTATCTCATATTAACGCTACTTCTCCTGGCTGCCGGCGATATACACCCAAACCCTGGCCCTGCCTCTGCTAATATCCTGCCAACCACTGTGGCCTCATCCCCAGCAGTGGCCACCTCTACCCTGTGGCTCCCTCCCTCGTGGACTGCGTGTACTCCATCTAAACATCTGCATCCTAGCCCCTAAACTTGACCTACTTCAGGTGCTAGCGGTCCAGCAAGCACCGGACATCATCATTCTAACTGAACCATGGCTAAACACAAAACTGAAGGACACCTCCATCGCCATCCCAGGGTCCATTACACAACAAGATCGCACTTCCAGAGGTGGTGGAGTTACTATCTACACTGCCACAGGCTTACACTTCTCTGTTACCCTAGCAAAAACTGAGCCCCAGGCCTATGAACTACTAATGCTAAAACTGTCCCTCCCTTTCTAGCTTCCTATCTATATTGCTGGTGTCTACTGCCGGCCTAGTACCCTTGCACCCACATTCTCCAACTTTATAAGCTATCTGGTCTCCCAAGCCGCCTCCGCCGAACTCTATATCCTTGGAGATTTTAATCATAATTGGCCCCTACCCTCTCTAAACAAACTGCGCTCAGAAATATCATCCCTAAATCTTACACAGGTCATCACAGAGCCAACCCATTCCAACCATAAACCGGGCAATCACTCTCTTATCGACTGGGTGCTCATCACCCATCCACACCGTGTCCTCAGATCTGGCTTACTGCCCGACTCTATAAGTGACCATCACATTACCTACCCAGTCTGCAAAATCCACCGCCCTAAAGCCGCTCCCAAATGTCTGCTGCAACGTTCACACAAATCTCTAAATCTCAACCCCCTGCTGGAAGATCTTGCCTGTGCCAACTGGGCCCCAATCCTTAATAACATTAATATCGATGATTCTCTTGCCCATTTTTGTAATATATTCTTCAAATTCTGGGATAAGCACAACCCTCTGAGACATACCAGGGTCCGGGGAAACCATCTACCATGGATCTCCCCTGAGCTGATAGCCTGCCAAAATGCCCAGGACAAGGCTTGGAAAAATTACAAATCCTCGCGCCTCCCAAGAGACAATGCTACCTACCACATGCTCTGTAACAGGTGCACCAAGGCCACCAGTCTAGTCAAAGCTGAGTATTTTCACTCCACTTTCAATGCCAATCTAAGCAGCCCATCCAAATTTTGGAAAGTTATTCACTCACTCCCCCTTGTCAAATCCCACCCCACACCTGGTCTCAAACGGCACCCTTCTCTCTGAGCCAATCACAGTTGCCACTGAGTTTAACATCTACTTCACCTCTTGTGTTTCTACTTTCCTTGCCTCTCTACCCACTGTTGCTATTCCGAGCCCACCCATTGGAAATACAATTACCTCTGGAGCAAACACCTTCTCTTTCAGAAACATCACTCCTGCTGAGGCCCTTAACACGCTACTTACCCTCAACCCATCCAAATGCAACCCCCCAGATGGGCTGGACACCAAACTCCTCTTCTTATCTGCCCCCGCCATTACACTACCACTTGCTGACCTTATAGACAAAACTTTCACCTCTGTGACTGCTCCTACGGACTGGCAACATGCTATTGTCTTACCCCTGCACAAAGGTGGTGACACAACTTCCGCATCCAACTACTGCCCAATCTCTCTCCTCCCTGCTCTTGTGAAACTCCAAGAGCACCTCATGCTCTCTCAACTTTCTTTCTCTCTGACTCCAATTTCTTCACTCCCTACCAGTCTGGATTTTGGAAGAACCATTCAACTGCCACTTCTCTACTAGGACTCACTGACACTATCCTCTCCGGGATGGACCAAGGGCAAATTACCTCGGCCATCTTTGTTGATTTAGCCAAAGCATTTGACACCATCTAACATACCCTGTTGCTCACCTGCCTCTCTGCAGTTGGCCTATCAGAGTCTGCCACAAATTGGTTCAGTACATAACTGATAGGGAGAACCCAATCAGTAAGAATTACTGATTCCACCTTCCCTCCACTCCCTATAGATACCAGAGTACCACAGGGCTCAGTACTGGGCCCTATCCTTTTTTCCATCTTTCTAAATGACCTGTGACTAACCTGTTCATCTTCCTCCTTATACATGTATGCAGACGATACAGTCCTATATACCACCGACAGGTCTTCAGAGGAGGTTGCTACCAGACTTCAGGCTGACTTCAATAAAGTTAATTTCTGGTTCAGCTCCCACCAACTCTCCCTTAACACCAAAAAGACAGTCTCCATGACCTTTGGCACCAGGTAGAGACTGTCCAGGCTCACCTCCTTCCCTAATTTCCACACCCTTGACGGGACGATCCTTGAGGACACTACTACTTTTAGGTACTTAGGGGTATGGCTTGACCAACACCTTTCCTTCTCTGCCCATGTAGATGTGATCATGAAGAAACTGCACCCCATACTTGGCGCTCTTTACAGGAACTGCAGTAGCCTCCCGCTAACTGCGAGACGTGACATTGTGCAGAAGATGATACTACCTACATTTGACTACTGTGATGTAGTCTACAGTGCTGCTCCCAAGTCTACCCTATCCAGACTGGATCCCCTTTTTAACACTTTTTGCTGCTTTGCCCTCAATAGCCTCCCCCCTGCACCCATCACTGCATGATCTACCATTCACTGGCCTCCCCCTCTCTTGGCAACCGTTGACAACTCCATTGTGCTAAATTTGCCTCAAAATTCTGGGTTGGCTCCTTGCCAGTCTACCTTACCTCCTCTCTATCTTCTCCACCATCCCCCTCGCATGCCCTCCGATCAACTGACACCTGGCAGCTGTCCATCCCCCACTGTCGGACTTCTGCTGGCCAAGTAGCCTTCTCCTACTACCTCCTTAAACTCTGGAATGACCTCCCGGACCAAATTCGCCGCCACTCCTCTTCTATGCACTCACTATCCTCAGCTTTGTCTAATTTCTAAGAGGTAAACTGCTTCTGTGCCTGACACCTCCCCCCCCCTTTCAACCCATATGCTTTCCACTCCCCACCCCCCACTGGCTTGACCAGCGGCGTTAGCTATTGCTAGAAATGCTGGCATATACCATTCACCATCCGCACTTGCCCAACAATTTTTGCACTTCTTTGTTTTGTTGCCCCCCCACTACCGTTCCTGTTCCAATGTGTACTAGGCTTATTCTCAGTATTGTCTAATCCTAAATTCTATGTTGTTCCTCATGTAATCTACCTCAATGTCTAACCTAATCCTTGTTGCTACTCATGTTTGAGTGCCTAAATGTATGTAACCTCCTTATTCAATGATGTTGTAACTCCTAATAGATTGTAACCCTAGCAACGCATGACACAATGTCTGTATCAGTTCTCCACTTGTAGTTCATACCTGTAATGCATGACATGATGTCTGTGTCATTTCTCCACTTGTATCCCCACCCCCCTTAGGTCACACCGGGAGATGAGCATCTTGTTGCTCAGTGTGCCTTCTTGGTGAAACATTTCAATAAAGAAATAAATAAATCAGCGTGTATCGATATTCCTGTCCCTGCCAGTTCCATTTGAACACCCCCATTTTGGTTGCAAGGGCGTTTACCCTGTTTGTTGGTGCAACCGAGTCTTTTGAATATTGAGCTCCAGGGCAAAATCCGGTTTGCATGGGCTAACACTGGTTAGCACCTGTGCAAACATTTGAATATTTGGACCTGACTTCCAGTGACGTCACGGAGCTGATAGGAGCCTAGGGTTTCTTGCTCCCTACAAAGTCTGCCAATTCAACCTCCAAAACTAAGAAAATACAATCAAAAATGTCAATAAACACAGGAGGGAAGCGTCTGGAAACCTATAGAGGCAGAAACAGATCGAGAGGAAAAGAGAAGAATACAGATGGCGACCGATTACAAGAAGATCCCCCCAGCAGACCTCTCTCGCCGGCAAGTTCCCATGCGGCCAGCTATGACACAGACGGAGAATCGGAACAACTCTCTCGGACAAGATTTGAGACTTTACTAAAGGAGATTCGGAAATTGAGAATTGAAAACAAACAAGAGTTTAAAGCTGTACGTATGCAACTTGCTGTATTTGAGACACGCATAGGTAAAATAGAAGAGAGAATGGCTGAAAACGAAGAGTCTTCTGTGCAACTTGTGGAGATAATGCAGGCCCTGATACAACAAGCAGAGGAGCTGCGGTCAAAATGCTTGGATCTGGAGGGCTGCTCGAGGCGAGACAACCTCCGTCTATATGGTTTGCCGGAAGGCATGGAAATTACTCCTATGGCTCCCTTTATAGAGAATCTGCTTAAAGACATTCTGGACCTGCCCCTTACGTTCACTTTCCACATAGAGAGAGCGCATAGATCACTCCAAGCGAAACCATCTGACCCAGCAGCCAGGCCCCGCTCTATAGTGTTTTAAACTAAGCTCCTTTAGTGACAAAGAGGAGATATTGCGTCGTGCTTGGGCCAAAAAGGAAATAAAATATCTTACTCACAGACTATTTATGGATCACGACTACCCTCAAGAAGTGCAACAGCAGAGACTAAAATATCTTCTGATTTTGAGATCTCTAAGAGAGAAAGCGATCCGTTTTCATACTCCTTACCAGCCAGACTTCGTATTTTTGGGAAGATGGAACAAACTGTACTCTACAGTGGAGGAGGCGAGGAGGCCCTGAGAGAGGAAAATACAAATAATAGAGACTCGGATCCGAACCAAAACAACGAAAACTGACTCATTTTGGCAGCGCATCTAAAACAGTATGAAGACAGGAACTAAAATACTGCTAATGGAGAAGCGCAACGCAGACTGCAAACAATGCTTGAGAAGCAGAGAGGCGAAGGAGAGAAGCCTGCCTGACTTATTCCGATTACCTGAACTTGTTATTGAACTATAAGGCCTCTCATATTAAGAACTGCAAGAGATAAGTGCCACATAAAAGATTAAGTTCTAGTATGGGGAGGGAAGGGGAGCGAGGGGTGAAACTACGACAGGCTAATGCTATCCCTGGTAGTGCAGTGACTTGGTAATAGTAATTTTAAACTGCACATGTTTCTGGGATCTTACTGTGTGGCAAGGCAGTCGATTTGTTGTATTGTTCAGGATTGTTTTCCCATAACAGCGTTTGCCCATTGCGATATCAGGCTAAAAAGGGCCCACCCCATTTGTCCCCAGTGTTATTGATAAGACTTCGAATTTTGTATATGTGGGTACTGAAGATGCGGTCCAACTTGCAGAGGGGATTAAACAGTGTATCATAAGGGAAACGACCTATGGGTAGTATAAAACGTTCTCCCAACACTGGTGAAATTTGAGACCTCATGCTTTCTTAAAGGGGGAGAGAGTTTTAAAAGATACTATAGCAGCATGTTGGCTAGAATAACGTATAAGGCAATAACATGGTGCATGGTGCATAATTGCCTGGTAGCTCTCTATAGATGTAATGAAGGTGGTTGTGACAAACCACGGATCGGTGGACTGAGTAGCAGCATGGAGGGATCTTGTGTAGATAGAGACTCAGAAATCCCTACACTTGCCTCTGTTCCTACAGTGGGAAATATATAGTCCCACTTAATAAGCCAGGAGCACAATAACAACAGGTGCTCAGTAGGAGGTCTTCCAGTAACGGAAGCACTAGTAATCCTCCTCATTCTTCTCGTAAGGAGATAGAACAGAAGGGCTAATTTGGGTAATAGCCCCCTACCTTGGAAGTTTTACTTAAAAGTTTAATAAGTTGTTAGTAATAGTTTTAAGCCATGTTGGCTGATCTGAAATGTTATGTTTTCACCAGGGTAAATGAAGCAGACAAAGGGTAAACTTGGGCATACAGGCGAGGCGAGGCGGGAATGGGGAGGCCACTGCGGTGGAGATCAACCGGGTTATGGGGTAGTACGGAAAGTTAAAATATACCCATGAGTAATGTAACACCTATACGATCTGCACCTATAATGTGCATGGTATTACCAGCCCCATAAAAAGAAGTAAAATTCTCCAGAGTAGAAAGAGGGCCGGGGCAAGCATTGTTTTATTACAGGAAACACATCTATCTCAGTTAGAACATAGAAAATTTGAAAGGTTGGGCTTCTCTCACGTAGTGGCCTCCTCATACAAAGGGGGGAGGAGAAGGGGAACAGCAATATTGATTAGACAGGGTACACAGTTTGACATGAAGGATAAAGTAATAGATAAGGAAGGGAGATATGCCATGGCTAAAGGTCAACTAGACGGACGTTTAGTAACCTTTGCATCCATATATACCCCTCCGGCCTCGGAATATGAGGTATATAGATCATTTTTTTCTAAACTGATGGAATGGGCTGAGGGGCAAATGATATGTGGGGGCGACCTGAATTTGAACATAGCGGAAGCTTATACCACCCCACAAAGCCAGGGCAAAAGAAAGAGGATCACAAGTCAAGTGAGGAAGTTGCTGCAAGAAATAGGTTATCAAGATATCTGGAAGCATTTCCATGGCTCTTCCCCTAGACATACATATTACTCCCAGGTCCATGATGTGTACTTGTGTCTAGACTATCTTATAGCCCCAAAGGAACAAACGGGGGATATTGTAAAGATTTGGGCGGGAGATTTTGTACTATCCGATCATGCCCCGATTTTTTGTCAATTTAGCCCCCAGGCTAAAGGGAAGACAACTTTTTGGCGACTTAATCTCTCCCTGTTAAGGGATAACCAGGTCCTGAAAAGTATAGAAGATACTATATCCCAGGCTATAGAGCTAAATGACACGCAAGATATGTCAGTAACGATCCTATGGGATACCATAAAAGCAATCATAAGGGGTAAGCTAATAAGTATATCGTCAAACAAAAAAAAACTTAGGGAAACACGACAAGTAGCCCTAGAGAGTAAAATAAAAGAGCTGGAGGAATTGCAGCTTACTAAAAAGACCAAGACTAGAAGTAAGGAACTTGCTCAACTTAAAAGTGAACTTAATAAAATACTGGACTACTCTATAGAACAAAATTAATGTATTTAAAGACATAACTATTGTGATGGAGGCCCGCGGTCCCTCAGATTATTAGCACGTAGGTTGAGAGTACAAAAAGCAAAGTCAAACATAACAAAAATCAGACACCCACAAACAGGTAAAATGCATAACACAATAAAAGAAATAGCAGAGGCATTTCTTAACTATTACACAACACTTTATAAATCAAAACACTCATCAACACAGGAAATTAAAAATGTTTTAAATTCATTAAACCTCCTGACTCTTTCGGAGCAACAAAGATTGCAGTGTCAGTGGCTCAGTAGGTAGCACACTCGCCTCTGAGGCCGGGAGATCAGAGGGCTGTGGGTTCAGTTCCCACATCTGGCACTTGGGTTAATATCCCAGTACTGACACTGTAGTGCAGCATGAGAGGGGTGCTGCACTTCTGAGGTGCCGTCTTTCAGATGAGACGTTAAACCGAGGTCCCATCTGCCTGGATTGGTGGTAGCTCAGGTGGATGTTAAAGATCCCATGGCACTTATCGAAAAGAGTAGGGGAATTTCCCCAGTGTCCTGGCCAAATTTCCCTCATTCACTATAAATACCACCAACAGCTTAATCTGGTTCAAAGTCAGTTGGCATTCATCTGTATCCCCCTCCCCCGCCGGGTCGTGCCTGAAAATAGGCAGGATTTGTCTAGTGCACTTACCCGGTCAACAAAAGCTAAATAAAATAAAATAAATAAAATAAAAAGATCCCAACTGATTACACCTATAACATTGAGAGAAATTGATACGGCAATAGGTAACCTAAAAACCGGAAAATGTCCAGGGTCCAATGGACTCCCCGGGGAATTCTATAAATCATTCTCTAAAATTTTAACCCCTATTCTCAACAGAGTATACGCTCATGTCATAACAAAGGAGGGGAATGTCCCCCCTTCATGGAATGAGGCTATAGTTTCAGTTATCCCGAAACCGGGTAAGGACCTCTCCTGTTGTTCGTCCTATAGACCTATATCCGTATTGAACACGGATTATAAAATCTTCACATCTACACTCGCTAGGCGGCTCATTCAATTTTCCCCGAATAAGATCCATATGGACCAATGTGGGTTTATCCCAGGACGTCAGGCCCAGGACAATGTAAGACGTACTATATACCTATTGGAACATTCTCAATCTCAAAATAAACCAACTCTTCTACTGGGACTAGACGCCGAAAAAGCGTTCGACATGGTGTCATGGAGATTTATAGGGGAGGTTCTTGCCCGTTTTGGATTCCCAAGCCAATTTATAGAAACCTTGCTAAAATTTTATAAAAGACCCCTGGGTTATATTCGGGTGAACGGCCACCTCTCTGAACGGTTCTCCCTTTACAGGGGAACCAGACAGGGATGCCCCCTGTCCCCCCCCTTTTGTTCGCCTATTATATAGAACCACTAGCGCAATATATTAGGCAATCCCCCGATATTAGTGGTATCATGTTCGCAGGAGTTGAACATAAACTGGCGCTGTTTGCGGATGACTTACTTCTATATTTAACTAATCCGGAAAATTTGCTACCTGCAGTTATGCAGAAAATCCAAGATTTTCCGAATCTCTCCGGTTACACTTTAAACATTAATAAGACAGAGGCCCTGGGGTTAAGCTATGAACCGTCGCTTAAGCTCCGAAATAAGTTTCAGCTCAAATGGGATGGCTCCTCTTTGAAGTACTTGGGAATACGGATCCCTAAAGATCTATCCCAATTATATAAACAAAACTACACCCCTCTAATAGAAACAATAAACAATGATATGAGAAGATGGGATCTTCTCCCAACATCCTTTTATACCCGCACTATGTCCAAAAAGATGAATGCAGTACCCCGACTCCTTTATCTATTTTAATGTGTTCCTTCTATTATTAATCTGAAAGAAATACTATCCTGGCAGAAATTTTTTATGGCCTTTCAATGGAATCATAAAAAACCCCGCTTAAATTTCAAGAAACTCACGCTCCCTAAAGCAATGGGAGGACTATCATTCCCTTCCCTGGCTGATTATTGGGCCGCCTCACAAATGTATTTAGCTTCTACTGTCGGTGCAGATAATTATCACGCAGCCTGGAAGCAATGGACTTAAACAGGGAGAATCTCTACCTCTTCCAGCAGTCCCCCGCTACAGCGAACAATGCTAACTACATTAAAGCTACCTCCACTATACTGGAAGGCTGGAGGAGGGAACAAGGAACAAACTGATACTAATCCACTTTTGGAAGTACCAATGGTTTATAACAAAGGAAAGGTTTGATTCCTCTGTGGTGGGGTCATGGTATAAATCCTAAATAAAGAAAGGTATAGTAGCCCCTTGGCAAATAATGAAAGGGAATGTACCTATGACCTTTCAGGAGGCCCAAGAGAAATTTGCTTGGACTGAAAGGAACAGACTGTTCTTTTATCAAATGAGGGACTACTTGGTAACACAACTTAGAGTCAGGGAGAGGGACTCTCAACTCTATGAAGATAACTCCCCGTTTTTGAAGATTTGGTCTTCAACGTCGGGAGGGAAGGCCATCTCAATAATATACAAATTCTTAATTTCAATGTATAAACATTCTATGGACCCAGTCAAGGCGAACTGGGAAAGAGAATTTAAACAAGCAATAAGTTTCAGGGACTGGCCTAAAATATGGTAAAATACTTGGATGGCTACCTCTTCCCCCATGTGGAGGGAATTTATATGGAAGGTTAGGGCGAGATTTTTTCTAGTACCCACAGTGTTAACTTGGAGAATTCCGGGAATATTAGAAAGCTGCTGGAGGGAATGTGGAGAAAATAGGGCCGCATATAAACACATATTTATTGATTGCCCAAAAATGAATACATTTTGGTCCACTATCTCTGCCCATATAGTAAACATTTTAGGTGAGCACTACCAAGTGACTGGGATCAACCAGCTGCTGGGTATACCCGGAAGGAATGAGGATAGACACATTATATATCTTTGGACTATTCTTCTGGGGCAGCATACAAAGCAATTACAAAGAAATGGCTCCAGAAAACAGCTCCTACTGTGGGAGAATGGAAAGCTATAGTTCAGGACATTCAACACAATGAGCAAATGTCATATGCTCTAAAAAATAAAATACAACTCTATATTACAAGATGCACCAGATGGGAATTAAGCCAAAAACAGATTCAGTAAGTAAATAAGAGAACAGTTGTTAATACAAACAGAAAAGACCCAGCGATAGAAAGTAAGCTTGACATGTGGACCCCCAGGGGCCCCTTGCCCGAAAGTAGGAAAAGGAATAAACAAATGCAATTCCTAATGTTAAATATATTTAAATAAGGCTATAATCAACTAAATTAATCTGTCTTGTGCCTAATGTCTGTCCTTAATTCAAACACCTTGGTATTAGCTAGAATTCATTATTGGTGTATAAGTGTGTTATATTTTTTGTATTTTTTTATTTGTATAAACTGGAAAAGAACAACAAAGAAATGTATATTAGGTTGTTGGAACCTTGAAATAAGTGTATGTATGAAATTGAAGATCTTGAATTAATGTAACAGAATACTATGGAAGTAAATGAAAACATTAAGAAAATAAAGGAAGTATAAAAAAAAAGAATATTGGGACCTACATCTTTTTAAATGTTATCTATCTATCTATCTATCTATCTATCTATCTATCTATCTATCTATCTATCTATCTATCTATCTATTTATCTATCTATCTATCTACCTACCTATCTGGTAAGTACACTGGTCAAAGGGACTTTTTTTAACTTATACTTTATTATTGTTTAAAATAAAGCAAAATACAAGTCATCCTCATAATAAGCAGAGGTAAAAGGCTGAAATACATACAGTATATCATCGTAAAACTTGATAACAGGCAAGGATCCTAAGTCACCACCCACTATGCTCAACATAAATGGAACACCAACATCTGACCTTTACACAATCACCAATACCTTCAACAGTGCATTCTACAACTTGGATAGTGTCTTCCCATCTGACTTCTTCGATGCCCCCATGGTAGCAACCCCCGGACAGTGCTTCTCTTCTGCACCCTGCCCCATGATTCTACTTCAAGGAGATCCCAGTGCACTTAGCCATAACCTATATTCAGATGGCCATCTGCAACACAGGCTACAGTGGCGACTCCCTCGACCTGAAGTTGTTAGCACTGATCCTTGAAGAAATCCTTGTACCCCCAACAATGATCTTCAACCTATCACTAAAAATGGCCCAATTCCCATCTTGTTGGAAGCAGGCGACCATCACACCAGTACACAAAAGTGGACACAGGTCACTACACTCCAACTACATACCTATCTCCATCCTTCCTCCTTTGTCTAAGGCCCTGGAACACGTTGCCTCAGGCCAGCTAGTTGAGTACCTGGAAAAATATAACATCCACTGTCCCAAGCAACATGGCTTTTGTAAAGGACACAGCACCACCACTGCACTATTAGAATTCACGTGTTTCTTCCATACCACTTTCGATCAAGGAAACTGTGTGGGGTCAGTATTCATCGACCTTACAAAAGCCTTTGATACTGTCAATCACCCACTACTACTCAAGCAACTATCAAGTGTTAGGCTCTCCAAAGAAGTGCTGCTCTTGTTTTCAGGTTACCTTGGGGAGAGGGTCCAGCATGTCAGGATCGCTGGTGTCACTTCGGAAGATAAACCAGTTCTTTCGGGGGTCTCTCAGTGGTCCATCCTGGGACCACTACTCTTCGGCCTATTTCTGAATGACCTCCCCAGTGTCTGCCATCAGAAGTTACTACTCTACACTGATAACGCAGTCTTGTTCACCAACCACCAAGATGCGGAGCTCCTTCAGAAACAATTACAGCTTGACTTCAAGGCTTTTGTGGACTGATGCTGTTATGAACTGTTGTTTTTATATGTATATTCTGATTTTATGATTCATTTGTACAGTGCCTTGGTATTTGAAAGGCGCTAAATAAATAAAGTTTTATTATTATTATTTATTATTCATGCGCATCGAAGAATGGTTCAAGACACACAAACTGGTCCTGAACTATAGCAAAACAAAGGTAATGACTTTCTACAAAGCCAGGAGCAAGTACAAATCCCATGACCTCACCATCAACTCCTGAATTTAAATACCTAGGCATTACATTGGACAGTTCCCTCTCCTACCATTGGCACATTGATTCTGTCACCAAAACCACCAATATCCGTATAGGCCTGCTGTACAGGCACAAACTCTGCATGACTCCGGACACACCCCGGTTGGCTATTAACAGCTCTGTCGCCTCCATCATTGATTACGGACTAGCAATCTACGGCTCCGACTCTGCCTCTGCCCTCCGCAGAATTACGGTTGCACTCAACAAAGCATGCAGGTTTCTAATGGGGGCTGACTGACTTACACACACACGTGATCTGTACGTTCGGGCAGGATGGCTTCCTCTCATCAGCCGGATCCAGTATCAAACCTGCCTCTTAGCCAAAAAGTCCTCCTCGGGGTCATGCCCCCAGGCGTGGAAAAACACCTCATAGACCACAGCAGCACTCAGTAAACTAGAAGTTCACAACAACAAACCTTGCTTGTCCACAGATGCTGGACTACAATGGACAGAAGGCTTTTGCTCACAGAGCTCCACAGTGGTACAATACACCCAACAAAGAAACTCTTACAGCTGCTGCTCTTGGCCCATTTAAAAGACAACTCTGACTTCATCTCAGCTCAACTAGTCATTGTGACTGCTTCGCCTAATCTGGGTCCCCACGCTCACTGCTCTCTACTTTAGACAGGTCAGCTACCCCCCCCTTGCCATGTCCTCCTCTCCTGCCTCCCTCTGCACACCCCTCCCACTCCCTTCCTCATCCCCTCCCTGGCACTTACTGACAATTATCCTCCCTCCCTTGAGTGCTCTACCATCACCCCTACCCTACAACAATGGCCTTCTTGCCTGTGTACCCCGCCCCTCCCTACCTCTCCACCAGCAGAGCTTATTTCTAAGTTTATTTCTAAGTTTGCCCTTGGATGTTGTGTCTTTCTACTTAACACTGGCACATTTTGAGGTACTGTAATTAACTATGTCTCAGCCTCTTGCTTCTTTTTACTGTGTAACTATTTATAATCCTGTCGACCTTTGTATGTATGTTTACCTTCCATTTCCTTGACGTGGAACCTTTGTAAACGAGCAGTTCCTGCTCAAAGGTATTTGTAATCCTAGATTTCAATAAATAAAATAAATAAATAAATAATCAGACTAGATCACTTTCTAATGTTTTAAATAAGGAGTAGGGGAAAATTTCTGAAAAAGACGTGACACTCCTCATATTAATATCGGAAATGTCAGCAGCATCAACAGCTTGGTATTCTAGCAAAACATGGAGTGGTAAAAGGATTAATAAATACAGCTTAACTAGATGCTATTTAAACTACTACCCACTGTAACGTAATAGAGAAAATTGCTTTTCTGTGATCTTAAACCAAAGTTATTTAGCTTTCATCCATGAACCATACCATGGAGTAGGGTCTGAAACTGCAATACCTGCAAGTAATGCCCCAATTTCTAAATCTAGACGATATGCCAGTTTATGTAGTGGTGAATAAGAAACTGCGTAAATTACTTACCATGCTAAACTGTATTGGGGTACTAAAAATCACATGCAGTACCCTCTGTTCCTTTATGAACTACTCGACTGAGGTATCTATAGAATCGGAGGGACAAAATAAATGAAAAGCATGTGGAGCACTCACCATGCGGCTGGTGCCATTTTGCTAGATCCAATATTACATTCGCCCACCACTTTTCAAAAATGATGCAACTATATTAGCCTCCCTTCGCTGTAATTCTGCAGCATATTTTGTGTATAAGTCCATATTGTTCAGAAAGAAAGAAAGAAAGCAGATATGCAAGCGCTTACACAGTTAGGTTGCCAATCAAAGTAAATGTGCAAATAGCTAGAGACCAAAATGAAAAATAAATAGCACATAGCATAGAAGTCCAAGGCCCTAACATCTCCATGACTATAGCCCCATAGTCATTTGTGGGTGCAGCTCCCATCATACATAGCTACTTATTAAAGGCATAGCATGCCATATTTTCAAGGAAAACTATAATGTTCCATATCAACTGTGAAGCAACTGTTGGAGGGGCAGCTTAGGCCCAAGGGCTTCCCCCAGTGCAAGAAAAGCCCTCAAAAAGACAAAACACCTGGTTTCCCTATGGCCCCTAGATCCATCCCCCTTCCCCCAGATATTTGTCTAATGTGATGTGGACTCTGACACCTCATGGGGGGGGGTTAAATTCAAATTTAGGCTCTGACAGATCCACACTTCAGACCTGGCTAATGGAGGTGGCCTGTCCCAGGTACTTACACCATGAAGAGGACGCAGGAAATTAATTGGACCAAGTGCAAAGGAAGCAATCTTTTGACCCAATGCCCCCAACGACTCCCCTTTCAAGTAGGTCCCATTACCCTTGGTCAGAATATTTAGTGTCCAGGCTCAAAAACGTCCTTGATAAAACAGCCAGTCACTAGTTGCAGAGGGACTGCCCCAGGCTGTCACTCCCCTATAAAATGGCTGCCATGTCTAACTTCAATAAATAGTTTTCTGTTAAGGGCCTAGACAAAAATTTGTGTATGGTCCAGGACAAGCTCTTGGACCTAGTAGGCTTGCTAGCTCTGCTGAGTGGTGTGCCCGAGCCTACCTACAAAGCATAATACAAAGGGCCATTTGTTTTCTTGGGAATGTCAGTGTAGCACTGTCAGCTAAGGCACAAGTCTGCCCTCTAACACTTTCACCCAAACTCAGCCAAGCTAGTGTACACAAATGCTGGCAAAGAGGCTTATGGGTGCCTCTTCAGGGAGCCTCTACTAAAAGAGCTCCATAAAATGGGCGAGGAGTACTCGTCCATCTGGGAGACTCAGACCTCTTTTAAGAGCAACAGACCCCTTTTTTACAGGGATGGAAGGGGTTGCCCTTTTGGCCAGTCCGTGCAGCAACCTAGCTTTCATCAGACCCCTGGATATGGCTACCAGAATACCCAATACAGGTATGAATCATTCAGACCCAGGGCCAAGGAGTTCCACGACAGAAGTTATTCCAGGGGAGACAGTGAGGGCCCAGAAGATTGCTCCCACCCCACAGCAGGTAACAATGTTGTGCTTCCTCCCTGTGATTTACAGGGTTCCAGAGCCTCTTCAAGTTCAGAGGCAGACTAGCTCATTTTTCACCCAACTGGGAAAAAATCACCCAAGATCCATGGGTTCTGGTAGCTATTCTAGGCTACCACTTAAGAGACTGAGGAGTCTTCCCCACCCCAATTCCCAGTCCATCCCACTGCCCCCAATTTTCACAGTAGGAACAGGCATGAATAGGAAAAGATTTAGGAATCCTTTATACTAAAGGGCAATCTCTATGGTTCGGGACTCCAGTCTCTGATTAAGCTCAATCTACCTTGTCTCAAATTAGGATGGAGGACCCCAACCAGTCACCATCCTTAGGGATCTGAACTCTTACATAACATACAGGCACTTCAACATGGAGAGCATATACCTCCTTACGGACACCCTTATCCTTGTGGACTAGATGGTCTCTCTGGACCTGATGGATGCCTATCTAGCAGTGTCCATCCATTCTCTAGACAGGGGTTGGCTGGGGTTTCTCTGGCAAGGCCAGTGGTGGCAGTTTAACTGCCTGTCATTTGTACTAATCTCAGCACCCTGGTGTTTCATCAAAGTGCTTTGCCCCATAGAGGCTTGGCTCAGGGCAGCAAGGATCACACTAATTGTCTACCTGAATGATTGGTTGCTAATGGCTCAGAATCCAGTTCAACTTCAAGCTCACCTGACCATGTCCATCTCCCTTCTAGAGAGTCTGGGTTTTGTAATAAACTCCAAAAAATTGATTCTAGCCCCCTGTGAGGTTGTTTCCTTCCTCAGTTTCAGAGTCGAGTTGAGGTCAGTCACCCTTAGACATTCATCAGAAAAGATGAAGAACACAAAGAGGGAGATCAGGAAACTCCTAAAGAAGGAGACTGCACATCTTTGAGACCTGGCCAGAGTCAGGGGCTTCTTGGCATTCTCTATTCAGGTCTTTTTTCGTGCTCCCCTCCACTACAGGGCGCTGTAGGAGTGCAAAATAGAATCTCTGCGGGCAACAGGGTTGTTCAGCACCCAGGTTTTGCTTCCTCCCTCTGCCAGAATGAAACTCATTTGGTGGCTCTGCCAGATAGATTTCTGGAATGGCAGAGTGATCTTCGGGCCACAGAGATCATGGTAGACTCAGACATCAGCCTGATGGGGTGCCTGGTACCAGGGCCTCTTTGCAGGAGGTAAATGGTCACCACATGAAGCCTCTCTACACATAGATGGATTAGAACTGCTAGCTGTGAACTTTGCTGTCAGGAGTTTCACAGAGGATCATCCAGGGGTGGCCATCCTTTTCAGCCACCATGGCGGAAGCTGATCCCACTTGTTAATGGAGGCAGCCAAGACATTCTTGGTCATCTGTCTCAGGATCCAAGCCATTCACATCCTGGGGTTAGCTAACGGGTGGCAGATTGGAGCTCGAGGTATATAAGACTCAAGTTGCTTTCGACTTCTCCTACTGGTCTTCCTCAGGATAGCCTGCAAGGGAGGACCCTTCTCAACAGACCACTTGCATCAAGGCTGAACCGGTATTTCTGTTGGTTCTTCAGTTGGTGTCCAGACCCAGAAGCCTTGACCATGGACGCATTCATGCAGAACTGAGAAGGATACACCTTTGCATCCTTCTCCATGATCTGTAGGGCTCTGGCTCAAATCAGGAAACAGAGAAAAAGTGGTTCTTGTTACCCCGGTGTGGCAAGACAACCATGGTACTTAGTCCTTCTGGAACTCTCAGTGGAAATTTTACTCCTGATCCCTGTCAGCCTGGACCTTCTGCTGGATCCAGCAGGGTATCCCCACCCACTGGTTTTAGAAAGCTCTCAGAGACTGGTAGCTTGGATACTTTCAGGGATTTCTGGGCACTCTTAGGAATTTCGGAGGGAGCTGTCAGCCTTCTTCATCAGTCATGGGCTGGTGACACCAGAATGGCATACAAGTCAACTTGGGGTGGATGGTCTAGCTGGTGTATTTCTAGACACCAGGATCCCATTTCTGGCTCTGTGACTGAGATTGTTGAGTTCCTATACAGTATTTTCATCACAGGCAAGTCATATAGGTACCTGAATGTCCTCAGGTCAGTAATCTCAGCAGGCCAATACCTGGTAGGGGGCAGATTCATAAGCCAAGATGCCCTGATATGCCACTTCTTGAAGGCTGTTAAGTAGGTGAGACCACCGCTTCCCAGGTATAGATTTACTTGGGATGTGAACAATGTTTTCAAACTCTTTCAGGCTTTGGCCAGCAATGAGGACCTGCTGAGCTGTACAAGCTAGCCACTTGCTTAGTGTTGATCAAGAGGTTTTTTAGTATTATATTGTTATTATTTTGCAAGCAAAAAACTCACAACATAGGGTCCAACGGTGCCTTATAATCTACATCCAGAAATAAACAACTAGAGCCCCAGTGTTAAAGACACCTTACTATAGCCACATGAAAGATCCCACACCCCAACACAAGCTCCACAATATAGAGTTAGATTTTATAAGCATTTGCCAATGCCGAATGTTTGTTTGCTGGTGAACTAACACTAACCCCCACTCCCACCCTGCAGAGACCGACAGGTGTTGGGGTGTGCCTTTGGGTTGTCGGCCATAATGCTCATTCCATTCCATTCCACCTCACCCCACCCTGCAGGCACTGACAGGTGTCATGGTGTGCCTTGGGGTATTCGGCCATTATGCTCACCCCACTCCATAAGGAAATAAGTTGAGATGGGTGCAGTATAGGAGAATGGGGTGAACGTTGGCGCCGAAGACCCCAGGGCATTCCTTGAGGCTTGTCAGTGGCTGCAGGGTGGGGGTGGAGGTGGAATGGCATGAGCATTATGGCCAATGATCTCAAGCCACACCCCTGACACCTCTCAGTCTGTACAGGGTGGGCCGTTATGGTTGGAATCCCTTACACATCAGGCGTGTGTTGGTATTTTTGCCCCAGATTTTCAATATGGGCATTTTGGGACCCCACCTCATGAACAGTACATGAACAGTAGCACTATCATTTCATTACTCAATCCCAAAAGCTGATTTCGCACAGCGAATGCACCATTCAGTGCAACAAGTGTGAAAATATATTTTGGGCAGGGTATGAAAAATGTCATCTGTACTGTTCATGAGGAGGTGTGAAAAAAATGGCAATATTGAAAAGCTGAAGTGAAAATATGAAAAAGTGGCAAAGTTAAGAGCATGCATAGAAACGGCGTTAACACATGTTCGTGCACAGTAATTTTCTGGAATATTTTCACCAGATTTTTAACATGGCCTTTTTGGGACCTCCCCTCATAAACAGTGGCACTGTGATTTCATTAATCTGTCCCAAAAGTTGATTTTGCACACGACTGTGCCATTCTGCACTATAGGTGCAAAAACATGTTTCAGGCAAGATGCAAAAAATGGCAGCTGCACTGTTCATAAGGAAATGTGAAAAAAAAGGCAATGTTAATAATAATAATAATAATTTTTATTTATAAGGCGCCTTTCGAATGTCAAGGCACCGTACATAATAACAATTAAAACAGTTAACATCATTAAAAAATAGAGCCAGACCAAACAGTTAAAACAATCAACATTCTGGAAATGCAGATTCTCACAGAAAGGTCCCACAGAAATGTTAGAAATTTGGAGTGATTAAAAACTGGCAAAGTTATGAGCGTGTGTACAAGCTGCACAATGCACGCTCATAACGCAGTCATGTTTTGGAGTTCTTTCACCAAACTTGCAACATGGGCTTTTTTTAGACCTCCCCACCATGAACAGGAGCACTGTCATTTCACTTATCGAGTCCTAAAGGTGATTCCACCTAGCACCGTAAATCACCTTTAGACCCAGAAACGAAATGACAGTGCCAGTGTTCATGAGGTGGCATCCTAAGAACCCCATGTTGAAAATTTGAGACCAAAACTCCCAAAAATGGCTGAGATATCAACCTAAGTTGAACCCCCCCCCCAGTGACTGAGAGAGCTTAATATGTATACCCTTGATGAAAGGAGGGACAGGGGGGACATGATAGAAACGTTCAAATACCTCAAGGGAATCAACAAAGTCCAGGAGGGTAGCATCTTTCAGAAAAAGAGATGTGTAAGAACAAGGGGACACAATTTAAAGATAGAGGGGGGACGGCTCAGGGGTAATGAGAGGAAATCTTTTTTCATGGAGAGAGTGGTGGATGTGTGGAACTGCCTTCCTGGGGAGGTTGTTGGGGCTAAAACAGTGGGGGAATTCAAACATGCATGGGACAGACACAAGGCAATTGTAGTGGGGGGTGGCAGGAAGTAGGCTGTTGGTTAACTAGAATCTGCAGCTTATCCAGTAGGTAGGGAAATGGGCAGACTGGGTGGGCCAAGTGGTCCTTATCTGCCGTCAAAGTCTAGGTTTCTATGTTATGTTTCTATTATAGAGCTTACTATGATTTTCTTCAGATTGCAGTTGGCTTTTGAAGAGTGCAGATGTGTTCCCAGTCCACAGAAGACTGCAGTGCTGGACCTCTGGAGGTAAGTATGGGTGAGGGGGTGTGGGGAGGTGGGATGCGCAGAGGGATGGTCAGGATGGGGAAGGGGTAGCAAGGACAATGAGGGGCCGTTTTCTTTTTCTGTAGGTTTAAAAAAAAACATCTCAGGGGAGAGTTTTCTTTTTTACAGGTAAAATACTATGAAAAATAAATTGCAGCTCACTGGGGTAGGCTCCCAGTGTGCCAGACTAGTGGGTGGGTCAGTGTTGACCTGGGGATTGGGCACCCTGACGTTGGCTGAAAAAAAGGGGGCATGGGGGCACATCCAACACTGGGAGTGGGCATCCCCGTGTCAAAAAAAGATAATTACTTTGGCATACTGGGGTGGGCTCCCAGTGTGCTACAATAGTGGGGGGGGGAGGCATGCTGACACAGGGATTGGGCACCTCGATGTCGGCTTTGGTGGGAGTGTGCGGTGGGCGGCAGGGGCCACCAATAATGCTAAGCTGCAGTGGGGCTCATTTATTTATTTTCACTGGAAAGGCACACTGAGCAAACGAGTTGCTCGTAAGTCCAGCTATGCGCATTACTGTGCACTGTAATGCACATGGCTGGAATGTGCCTGGTTGCCGGGGGGGGGGGGGAGATCTGCCACTGCAATTACAAAACTGTCTGTGATTGGAGAAGCAGATTTCTTTCAAGTCCGGTGCTCGCCCTGAAACTGCCGTCATCAGCAGCTTCCCTGTTGAGTGGTGGCCGAGGGACGGGCCCCTGAAAGTGTTTGCTGGATTGGTCAAGCACTGCCACATTTCTGCAATGCTCTACTCACCTCAAAATGTTTCTTGTGTGAGTGGAAGCAAACATAATAATGGCTTATCCCATATTATCTTTGATAAGTAACATAATCAGAGCCCACTAAACAGTCCAGGGGACATGAAGGGTTAAGGCCACTTCAACAAGAGCTTATCAAGCTTCAGTCCATATATAGGGTAGTGTCCAAAACCAACGACTGAAAATGAAGAGTCCATTTAAGAAATAGAGGCACCCCGATACCCAAACAATGCCAGTCCCATCCCCTTCATGACTTACAGCTTGCTCAGAGTTCAAAAAGAAGCCCTCTAATCTTCCCTTGAGGAGCTTTTTTCCCCCATCCGCACCAGCCAAGTCCTGCTCAATACGGTACAAATGTTTGTACGCATCCATTGGCTCAGTAAAACTGGTAGACTCTCTCCTGCCAGGTCACCTGGAGGTGCACTGGAAATAACAGCTGATGCTGAATCTTCAACTGCCTGAGGTGACCTTGGACAACATCAAATGCCATCACCTCTGACGAGTACTATATGAAAGGTCTGGGAAAATCATCAGGCAGTCTTCATCATATTTCAGTTCTCGGCATCTCTGGACCAACTGCAGCACATGGTCATGATCGCCAGCTCCTGTGCAGGTGACCAACAGAGTTCTAGGTCCCGAAGCATCCCCTTCACTCTCTGAGGACTAATTCTGTAGGCCTTCTCAAACAATATTGGGAGGTCCTCCTCCGACAAACCCAGTATAGAGGGCAGGAATGACTTTGCAAAAGAGATGTACGAAATTTGCCAGCAGATAAAGGCCTAGAGGTCTATCAAGTCTGCTTGAATGTGCAGCTAGCACCCCTTACCATGATTTTCTTTAGATTGTAGTCGGCTTTTGAAGAGTGCAGATGTGTTCCCAGTCCACAGAAGACCGCAGTGCTGGACCTCTGGAGGTAAGTATAGGTGAGACAATCTTCTCCTTCAGCCTGTTCTGAGAGTATCAAGAGTTTTTGATGTATAGACCTTAGGTGTTTTCAGGGTGTCAAATTTGCTGGAAGGGGTTCACTTTGAACTAGTTTGGCATACAGACTTCCACCCCAGGAGTCTTGTACTGCAGGTTTGACCCAGAAATGAAATTCTGTGTGGTCGGTTGTATCCAGACATACTTGGAGAAAACAGTGGCCTTGCCCATGCAGGGGCAACACCAACTCTTGATTGTGCTAGCTAAACCACACTAACCGGTGTCACCCACTACCATAGCCTGGGGGCTTCACTGGGCAGTGGCAGAGGCAGGTACTGACCTCACACAGTTTGGGGCACATTCCACAAGAAAGGCCATGGCAAGCCAAGCCCTTCTCAGGTGTGGCATTCACCTGTAGGACATCTTGGATACTGTGGACTGGTCCAAAGATACAGATTTCAAGACCTTTTACCATAGACCTGTGGTCCCAAATGTGGCTAATATTGTTTTTCAAGGGGCTTTGAACTAGCCCATAATTATAGCCTCCATGCTTGTGTGATAAAATGGTAATTTTCCTAGAGCAAGCTTAGCTGCAAATTATGATTTTATTAACACCACAGAGGCAGAGATTATGGTCCCACCTTGTACTCCATGTGTTTGATCTTTTAATAAGACTGGCATATGAGACTGGCCTGCCGGCACAGCGATAGTGCTATTGCCTGTGATGCTGACTACCCAGGATCAGAAGCGATCTCAGGAGTCTGAGAGCTGGCTGGGGGAGGAGGATTGAGCATCCCATGGACAGATCTCCTCCTCCGGGGGGAGGGGGGAATCACTGCTGCAGTTCTGACCCCTTGCGGCAGCCTGGAGTTCGACTGCTGGGGATGGCTGTAGTTGGGGGGCATGCCAGATGTATGGCACATGCACCACTTGCATCATTGCATGCCACACACCCCGGGAAGAAAATACTGGAGGAAAATCCCAGCTGGCAGGATGACGCCTCCCTCCTCGGAGGCTCTAGCCCCCCTACCAGGCTCACCGGTCACATCTGAATTACAACTCCTCCCGGGATTAGGGGCCAGTCTTGGGAGGGTAAGACATATGGCATTGTAGACCGGATGGTAAGTCTCAGAGATGGTGGGGTGACAGAGCTGGGGGAGTGAATAAGCTGAATGGGTCTGACGGGTGGAGGAGATGAAGCATATTAAATATCAAAAAAAGACTGGCATAAGAGACAGACCAGGCTGGTGGGAGGCTAATTTAGCAAGTTGTGATGATGTTTTCAGTTCCAGTTGCGTTCATTACTCTAGCTGTATTCTATTCCAGTTTCCTGAGAGAGAGAGAGAGAGAGAGAGAGAAAAGAGAGAGAGAGTGAGAGAGAGGACAATGGATCAAGCATCCAAAGAGAGACAGAGTGTTTAGAGGGCCTTTACCTTTTATAAGCAGCTATGGATGATGGTTGGGAACTGCAAAGAACTATGGGGGTTGAAGTCACAGAGATGTTAGGGCCTTTGGGCATTGTGACTGATGTAATGTGATGTTTCTTTGCTGCAGTGTGACTAATAAAGATAGAGAGCAGCCCATAATTTCTACCTCCATGGTGTTTAAAGTAGTATCTGCAAGTTATGAGTGCCACTGTAGAGAGAAAATGGGCAAGAACGTGACTGAGAATTAGGAGCAGATTTAAAGATCAGATGCCTTCTACTGTATGATCAGGTGGAGATGGGTATAACCTCCGTGATTCCAGGATTGACATGTCTGGGTTCACACCCTTGCATGGTGACTGTACAGGGCCCACTTGGTTGAGGGGGTTGGGTCTGTACTTTCTTCTGCAGTCGGGGGGTTTGTCCCAGAACAAATGGGAAGCACCACAGTGCCTCCACCTAGAGAGATTAAGTAGGCCAAATGTTGTATGCAGTACCACTCTCTGGGATGCAGTACCTACCCACCTCCCCACCCCCAGGACGCAGCACCTACCCACCTCCCAACATGGGACTGGACCACTGTGGTAGCATCTGTTGCCATTATGCTAGCATCCTGTGCACCACTGTCTTCAGCACTGCTGTAGCCCTCATCTGCTTGTTCCTCTGCTGTGCCTGTAGGGTTGCAACACTGTGTGTCAGTCACTCCCATGACAGCTTTGATACACATACTGGCTACTGTGGTGGCACTGGTTTCATGGTGTGTCCAGCCCTCTGGTGTACTACACTGTGGTGCACGCAGGCCTCATATCCCAGGGTCCACATTGTGTGTACCGTGTGCACAACCATTGCCTGCACATGTGTTGCCCTTGCACATGGTGCTGTGTGTGTCTGTTGCCCAACACTGGCTGGGGTGTATGCATGTGTTGCTCCTGTGTTGCACCATTGTGCACTGCCATGGGCTACAGCATTGTCACCTCGTACAACTCATCCACCAGTGGCACACCCACACACCCAATTGCGACCCCAACCATCCTGCATCAGTGTTGTGGAGCATGGCCATTAACTCTGTATGTCTGTGACCCACCTCCACACCTGCTGCTGCCCACCCCCACACTCCACCATCAGCCCCCCAACCCCATACATGTCACATTACTGGTACTGTGGGTATGGTGGCCCTATCTGTGCCTCCCTGCAGTCTCATTGTGTACAGGTCTGTGTCTCCATGCACACTGTGCATGATGAGGAAGGCCAGCACGTACTGTTCATGGGCTCTGAGGGTGTTTTCTTCACTTGGCCCACCACCTGTTGCCAATGCACTGTCCTTGTTGTGCGCCTCCTTTTCCTTTGTGCGATGCTTTAGGTCATTTATGCATTTCTGCATGTCTCTGATAGTGCTCATGGCATTGGCTACTGCATTTAGCTTCCTGGCAACTGTATTCTAGGCATCTATGCACTACTTGTGCAATTCCGTCTCCCCACCCCTGCCAAGCAGCAGTTTTGCATTGGCCTCCACCTCATCGAGGAGGATGTCTGTCTCCTCGTTTGTGAAATTATTTTTCCTTTTTCTCTGTGTTGCGGCCTGTGATGCCACCCCACTACTGTTTGGGCTATTGCCACCTGCCTACGTCTTACTTCTGCATTACCATCCACACTGTGATTTACGGCCTTTTTATCAACATTTCTTTGTGACATGCGTAACTGTTTATGTCTGTTCATTTTGCGCCATTGTTCTATGGTGTATCTTGCGACATGCATAATTTCAGTGGTGTTTGGCACGTGTTATTTGCGTTCTGGAATATGGCACTAGTTGCATGTTGCAGTGTTTCTGGTGCACTTGTACGCCACGGCATACTTTGTGACATGCGCTAGGGGATCTTCTGGAATTGGTCCCCGGAAATACATGACTATAGAGCACAACAAACTAATCCATATAAGTTGAGATCCAAGCATCCATTGTGAAACAGTGCTCCCTCACTATATCAAATTCTGCTATAACAAAACCCAGTTGTTACGAATGCTCTCTGTGGGGCTCCCGACAACAGCCTATTTCTAACTGTGCCACTGCAACTCCTCCCCAACCTGCTTTTGAAAATTATCCAGTTGAAGCTGCTGTTCCATCAAGAAACAAGCAAGCAAGGTAAACATCTGCCAGAAATGCCACTCTCATACTTGTGCTGAAGCAATACTTACCTGTAATTCCTCCGATACCGATTTCTCTCTCTCTCTCTCTCCCCCCAGTCACGCTAACGTCCATGGTAGAGGTAAGGTAGCAAACAAAATAGAAAGACTTGAATATCATGATCCAACAAGGCATTTTCCATTTACTGGCTCAAAATACCCTGTTTGCAGAAAAAAATAATAAAACGGCAAAATCGCTTACAAGTTGTCAGGAAACAGGTTTGGGGAAACAAGCAGGGGCAAGTGCATTTGAGAAATAAAGTACCATTCGCCCTGTGTCTCTCTCCCCCAAATGTCAGTAAAATAAATGGCACATGTAACAACCCAAAAGATGTTAAAAAAATTAATAAAACAGCAAAATCAGTGTTACAAGTTAACAGGGAATGTGGTTAGGGAAGCGGGCAATAGTGCTGAGGTTTTGGGGATACCTCATAAGGACTGGAGCGGTGGCTAGCACCAAACAACCAAGGGCATGCAATACAATATTTTAAAACAAAGTTTTACTTTGATGTTACAAGTTAAAAAGTTTTACTTTACATGAATTTCTGATGTTACAGGTTTTACAGAGCAGACTAACAGTCTAATGCTATTAGACCTATAGGTATACAGAAAAGCAAGGAAAAGATATTACCCTGTCCTCTGGGAACTGGGGCGACATGACAGCATGTTCTTCTTCTTGTTCTTCCTTCCTCCTAAGAGTCTAAACCCAGCACAAATGTGTATTTTTTCATACCCCAGCTGACTCGACTCCCCGAGTGGTTATCAGGCTCCCAGACCAATCAGAATGCCAGTGACTGACGGCCAATCACAGCCTGCATGCTCAGTTCATGGACAGTGGCTTTTAGCCACTTGCAACCTGCCTTGTCAGTGCATGGATAGTGGTTACAGCCTGCATGATCAGTGAGAGAGCAAGCCATTACACAGCCAGTGAGCACACTGGCTACCAGATGACAGTGTGCGTCATTTACAATATGGAATAAAGCTGCACTCTTATTATTGGTTCATAGGTTCATAGGATGAATTCAGGTCCACAAGCTTCTAGAGCCATATACTGGACCTGCCACTGTTTAGTGGATAATTTCCCATTTATTTTTTCCCACGTGTTTATCCAAAGGGTGCTTAAAAACTGCTGTACTGCTAGCTCCTACTACCTCCACAGGGAGTTTGTTCCAAGTAGTGACCACTTGCTGGTTGAACCACCTTCCTCTCCTGGTGATATTATATCTTTCACCTTTTAGCTGCATTCTATGACCCTAGTTCCCATTCTGGGCCCTTCTTTCCAACACAACCCTGCAGATTCCCATAACAGACCATCGTTTGCTGCGCTATATACATAGCAGAGATCCCTTCTAATTTTCCTGTAGGCCATGGAGTACAGTCTCAGCTGCTGTAGTCTGGAACTATAATCCTTATTTTTTACTAAGCATATTTTTTTGGTAAACCTTTGTTGTACCCTCTCTACTTTTTTACTAACTCCTATACTTTGTGCTGTACTGAAGGGTGCTCCATATGCTATTACAGGTCTCGCCAGGGATCTGTAAAGGGCATAAGAACCTCACTCCTTCTACTCTTAATATTATGTAACAGGTTACCAATAATCCTATTGGCCCATTTTACACATTCTGTATTATGTTTGTCAAAACTTAGACTGTTTGATATAACTACCCCTAAATCCTTTTCATTTTCGGTTGTAGTAATTTGCTCATTATTCAGTGTATATTGCGCTTTGTCGTTGTTCTGACCGAAATGCATAACTTTGCATTTCTCGATGTTAAACTCCAATTTATGCTCAACTGCCCTATCCCCTAAAAGATTTATCTGTTATTAGTTCCACATGTATTTTAAATATACACAAGCATACACATTTTACTAATAGAATTTGAGATAACCCTTAACATTTGATGTTACAATTCATTCAGAGAAGTAAATTCATTTTACACTGGCATACTAAGGTGCTCTGAATTCTGTCCTGCTTACTCAGCAAGACTTACTGATTATCTGTTTATCCTGAGGGACACTGGACAATTCAATACTGTTTCAGCTGAGATTATCTTTAAGATATGGTGGGATTCGCTATTTACCACACAGAAACTAAACAAAGGGACTGAACCCACAAAACCCACAATCTGTGGTTACCATCAGAAGCTTGCCAGAGGCATTGTTCAGCCTTGTTTTTTTGCTTTGCATTCACATACCTCTTTCAACTTGCACATTCCTGTTACAGTTACACACGCTTTTCATCTTAGTTCCTTCTTACTTGTACTCTCCTAACCCTTAAACTGTTTTTAACACAATACTTATAATCCTTCATTATTCTACAGTAGTGGGTGCTTTTTGACACATACGGTACAGTTCCCTCTCTCTTCTCCTGAACTGCAGTAGCCTGCTAACACCCACAAATGATGTAATGATTTAATTTTTTTTATTCTTAAATCTGCATTTATACCACACACAGCTGTACTGAGCCTCTATACAAAGTGGATTGTAGCAGGAAACTAGCTTCAGTGTATGTAGTATTCTAAGTGCATACTAACTTTGTTTTCAGCATTCCTCGTATTAACAAGCAGGGAGCTATAACAAACTCATGTTATGGCTCCCATTCTGTTCATTATAGTGAGGGAGCACTGTTTAACCCAGATTGTGATTCCTCAGCATAGTGCACAAGTGATTGTTGAAGCCTACAACAATCAATCTGGACAGTTTGGACACAAGAAAACAGAGGCCAGTACCACAGATGCTTCTACTAGACCGGCATACAGAAATGGTATCAGGAATGTCCATCCTGCATCCTCAACTGGAATGCCAAAGGCAATCAAAGAGCTCCACTTTTGCCAATTATCAGTAGAGCACCACTTGAACTAGTTGCTCTGGACCACCTCAAGCTAGAACCCAGCTTGAATGGCATGACCTATGTGTTAACAGTGACAGACCACTACTCCAAGTTCATAGCAGTAGACCCTGGTAAAGAACCTCACAGCCCAAACTACAACAAGTATTACTACACCAGTTCTTGAGACCATATGGCTACCCCATGAAGATCTTGACAGATCAAGGACCCTCCTTTTTATCCCAGCATGGGGCCCTTGGTGCTGACTGTTCCTCTCTAACTCACCAGCTGGAGTACTGTTGTTTACCTTTAATACAAGTGAAAAAAAAAACACAGTTTGTAAAACCTCAATGCTTCAGGAGGCCTGGGTGGCCCTTGACCCCTGGCCTTTGCTTAGAACATTTTTTGCATGCATCATACACAGCTTAACTTTTAAAAATAAGATAACTGGGGAGAGGGGGGCGGGGCGCTGTGGATGGACATGCCTCAGAAGAACTCTGCAAAATGGAACTTTTAAATCTTATATTTTAAATCTTGACCATCTTATTTGCAGAATTTTTGGACGTAATTACACTGCTGATAGCATTCTGCTGGTGATGGTCCCACAAGGGGAAATCAACAAGCCCAACAAAGTGTGGACACTTACTTTTCTACTTCTGGAGTCGCTATGACAGAGAAAGTGTTTGGGCCAGCACATCATGGCATCAGTGATCTCCCAACAGATCAAATTATGAAAATGCTGCAGAAGATCCAGGCCACAAGGGAAGAGACGAACAAAAGGTTGGCAGTTGTGGAACAAAAACTTGGAGACCTTAATGGATGGATCACTAAAAAATAAAAAAAAGCAATTGGAGAACTGCAACAGTCATCAGACCATCATGTAAACTTCAAACAATTTTTGAATTACTCATAATACTGGAATTCAGTATAAGATGCAGTCATCCACAGGATACAATGCAAAGTGATATGGTGTTGTTCTCCTCCTGCTGCAATCACATAGCAGTCCCAAGAGACTGGATATGTTTCTATGACATCCCACTAATACGATCTTACACACTTAACAGCTACTATGGAGGGACACAGTCAGCTGTACACCTGCTTGGTGAATGTCACCAACTGCATTCAGATATACAGTCCACACTTATTTCAGTTAAAGTATTAATCTTTTCTATTACAAGAGGCAGAAGGACCGAACCCGGATGGCATTTAAGATTCCAACAAAATAAAAATAAGAAAAACAATAAAAAATGCATCTACTAGATCCTATACCCTATCTCTGGCGGCAACTATGAAATTACTACTGCTATTACTAATTTGTTCAGGGAACGTGGAACTTAACCCTGGGCCACCTGGGAATATCTCTGCACCATCAGAATTAGTAAAGATTAAAGGGCTAAGCCTTCTACATATTAATGTATGTAGTCTACTAAAAAAAATCACATTGCTCCAAGCCTGGGTTAGCCACACACTACCTGACATTCTGGTAGTGTCTGAGTCACGGCTTAGGCCTGACACAGCTGACAGAGACATTAACTTACTTGACTATCAAACATTCAGAGCTGATAGACATACAAGAGGAGGTGGGTAGTAATCTATGTAAAGGCCAACCTACCTGCAACTTGTCTTGACTCTTCTTCTATGGCAAAGAATTTGAGTGCCTATCCCTCAGAATAGCCTCTCCAACACTACCTCGCTACAATTGATCGGCTGTTACAGGCCTCCCTCAGCTGGCCTTAAGATTTTATCCCATTTAGGTGACTTGATCTCAGAAGGGAATGAAGAAACCATAATCGTAGGCGACCTTAACCTAAACTGGCTTTCTAAGGCAGCTGCACCACTAACATCATTCTGTGACATGCATGGGCTTACACAGCTAATAAATGAACCTACTAGAGTAAACAAAAGAACCCTAAAAACAATACACTTTTGGACGTACTATTAGTGAGTAAACCTCACCTCTTCTCACATATTGGAGTACTGTTCAATGACATCAGTGACCATTGTACTATTGCAGCAATTAGAACAGCATGTAAGCCTTCATCCCCTACAAAATTCATGCTGAGGAGATCGAAAAAGAAATTCAACATCAATGCATACCTGGATGATATCAAACACTCCACAAGATGGCAAGAATTCTACTTAGCGAACACCACGGAGATTGCACATGGTATTCTAAATGATATCATCACAAGTGCTCTAAACACCCATGCACCAGTTTCTAAACTACGTATCAAAAATAAAACCTGTCATTGGTTCAATTCAGATCTTAAATCCACCCTGCTCAACAGGGACAAGCTTTGGAAGAAGGCTCGAAAAACTAAGTTAGCCACTGACTGGGAGCAGTTCAGAAAAGCTAGGAATCTCTGCACCAAGAAAGTGCGAGACACAAAAGCTGCATATTACATGGCTGAACTAGACTCATCATACCACAACCCTGCCAAATTTTGGAACACCATAAAAGATATAACTGGCAATGTCACAAGCAACCTACTCCCAGAAAAATTACATAGTGGAAATAGAGCCATCATTGACAGAATAGAAGTCCTGGAAGCCTTTAATAATCACTTTACTACTGCTGGGCTAGCATTTGACTCCTCTCCAGCCAACCTACTGAGATTGCAACTAGGGATTAAGAACTCTGACGCAAGAGTGACTGACTCCACTTTCTCCTTCACACCAACCACGCTGAAGCAAGTTGAAGAACTAATATTACAGTTGGATACAAAAAAAAGTGCAGGTGCTGACTCCCTTGACTCCTACTTCATAAAAATTGCCATACATGTTTTAGCAGTACCGGTGACACATCTGTTCAACCTCTCACTACAGTCAGGAGGTATCCCGTCAATCTGGAAAACCGCTCAGGTTATTCCACTACTGAAAACCGGGATCCCACAGACCTCAATAACTACAGACCAATCTCCATTCTTCCGTATTGTCCAAATTACTTGAAAAATTGAGAGCACCCAGTTAAGGGAATACCTGAAGCTAACAATCTTCTAAACCCAGCGCAATCTGGTTTCAGAACAAAAGCATAGTACCATCACAGCTCTTGCAAAAGTCACCAATGACTGGCAACTTGAATTGGACAAAAAAAATTGTGTTTGTGCTGTTTTCTTAGATCTAAGTAAGGCCTTTAATACGGTTGACCACGACCTGCTCCTCTCATCACTGAGGTCAGTTGGGCTTGACACCAAATCCATTACATGGTTTTATAATTATCTTTCAGGAAGAACGCAGCAGGTAAAGGCTGAAGGAGATATATCCCCACTCAGACCACTTCAAAGAGGAGTACCACAAAGATCTATCCTTGGCCCTATCTTATTTGCAATATATATCAACAACATCGACTTAAATCTTTCCAAAGCCACTGTACACCTGTTTGCTGATGATACAGTACTGTATGTCAGTCACTCTTCACCTATTACAGCCTGCAAAGAACTACAAGCAGAATTCGACCTGCTGCAACATCAACTGATGGGAAAGAAACTACTATTGAATGCAAAAAAAACCAAGGCAATGTTTTTCTCCCCTCAGGTGCAGACAGGATACACTATCCCTTTCGACCTTCCTAAATTATCCACTGCCCTTGGTGAAAACCTAGATTATGTCACAAAATTCAAATATCTGGGGGTATGGCTAGATAATAGGTTAGACTACCTAGAGCATTTGGAAGAACTGCTAAAAAAACTCAGACAAAGACTTGGACTTTACTACAGAATAAGGCACTTCCTTACAAGTGATTCAAAAAAGAAGATGGTCCAGGCCACTTTCCTCTCAGTACTTGACTATGTTGACTTCTATACAGTCGTGCCCTACTGTATGTCTGAACAAAATAGATACACTATATCACAGAGCCTTGAGGTTCATCACAGACCTACCTTACAGCACTCACCACTGTCTGCTTTACTCTGCAGTGGATGGACTTCGCTTCAAGCTAGAAGAGATAGAAATGCAATACTATGGACCTACAGAGCAATATCGAGCAGCTTCCAAAATATATCTCTGACTGTTTTCCAAGCCACATCAAATAGTTATGCATTAAGAAGTCTGAACCTCTATTACCCTCAAGGTGCCTAAATTCCACTCCCAACATGGTAGATATGCATTTAGCTATGTGTTATCCACTCTATGGAACACAATGCAGAAGACATTGAAAGTGAAGAAGCTTATATCTATTACAGCCTTCAAATATCTATATAATAGGATTTTCAAAGAAAAATGTAACTGCTTCCATCAACACTAGATTAATCTTCCATTTATAGATAGACAGGACAAGCTTACCAGCACCCATTGTGAAGTTACCCTATAGTTCACTAACCAGTGCCTTATTCATTTCCCTATACCCTTAATACTTTAATCTCCTCAACACCCCAGCTCCTACCTCTCCAGCCTAACCTCTCTTCCTCCTAGACCTACTCTAGATCCTCTTATTGCACCAACTCTTATGATTCCTCCCTCACCCTGTTCCTACCCTGACCATTACTGCAGGTATACATCCTGCCAACTCCGTCAGCCACAAACCCTCCCTTGGAGTCATATCTTTCAGCTATCAATACATCCATTCATATTAGTTTAATAATTTTTCTAAGGAATTCTCTGATACTTTCAACCCTTCATCAAAATGTGACAGTATTAAAGTGTCTCCCATTACCTATTTTAGCGAGCTGGCTACCTCATGAATCGTGTATATATGTATTATATCCTTGTTTTTCTAACATATCAGTTTATGTGTTCTGTACTTGATATATTGTTTCATTTCTGTTTCTCAAATTTGTGTATATTCGATTGTTATATTATTGGGATTTGTTGTATAACTCTCACTTCTGTCTTCTCAAAATTGTAAATATTCTGAATGCTATATTTCATGTAAATTGAATCTTGACCTTACCAGGTCCATTTTGCAAATGAGCCTTGCTCAACGATGTTCGCCTGGATAAATAAAGATTTGATTGATTGATTGATTGATAAAGCTACAAACCTTAATCCCTTTAAATATATTCAAACCCCTTATTACCAAAATCACTACTGACACCTGCCACTACTACTAATCTTGTATCCTATACCCTCTATTTTCTTCGTCTGCTTTACTTTTCATCTCCTATGTTATGGACTTAAACAATTTATTCATTATTTTATTTTGAAGAAATTCACCAGGAAAGCAACATGAACTGTGAACAGCTTGTTTCCAGAAGTGTCCTGGGGGCAAGGGGGACTTAACATAAGGGGGAGGCGGAAGCCAATAATCAGGAGAACAGTGTACAGAATCATATACATTTCTTCAAAAACAATCAAAAAGCAATTACATAATTAGAAGTACACAGACATAATATGCACAGATATACAGGTAACACAGCATGGTCACTGATTCTATTGTAGCAAAACAGCAATATATTGGACACACCGATGGACTAATCCTTGTGGCAAGGCCAGTTTTAGACGATAGAGAGGACTGGCAGCTGAGAGCAATTACTGCGACTTTTATGTTTGTATAATTCTGTTAGTCTGTATTCTCTATTGAATGCATTGACATTGATGTCATTATTGTACATATTGTAAATACCATATATTTAGAAATTACTATTCTTATCATATTGAACTATGTACCCTTGCTACCTCTTTTGTGTATTTGTTCTATGTATTGTCTTATCATCTAGTGCAAGGGACCTCCTTGCAAATGAGCTTGCTCAATGGATGTTATCTCTTCACAATAAACTTGAACTTGAGGTTTAGATGAACGCAACCATAGTGTGGGATATCACCTTCATGAGGGCCAAAGCAGAAACGCTAGAGAACATGGCATGGAAATCCAATGTAAAGATTGTGGATTTCCTCCTTGTTTGGCACTGCACTCAGAACTTGTGGCTAATTTGGAGCAGCTTATATTTGTGGACTTATCCTTGTTACCCCATGATGTTGGGGTAAAGATCCTGAAGGCATTTGCTATAGAAGTGGCTGCAGGCCACAGGAAAGATCTGTTGAGTGCCCACTGATTGCGATTGCCGTGTTATCTAACTTGGAGGCCAGGATTCCATTGCTGTAGGCAGTCAGAGCCCCTGAGGACACTGCTTGGGGTAGCATGTAATAACAGCAATGGCAAAATGGTGACTCAAGAATGGTGACATTATAAGAATGAAAACAATAATCGCGAGCTATAATTAATGATGACTGGGTATAAATGGTGAAGCTAAGGCATTAACCTTCCCCAGTGTCAAGGAGCATCTCAAAGTAGGAATAATAGAGATAGTGAGGGTCAGAGGGAGCACAGCCCCCTGTGGGGGGTGTGGGGGGGCAGAGCCCCCCACTTACAGAAAAGGTCCCTAGTGTTCACTATCTATAGGGTGCAAAATCGCCGTATATGTCAGTCGCCATTTCTTATGGTCACTGGTTTGCCAGTTGCTTTTATAAATTCGCCATTTTGCCAGTCGCTGTTATCACATGGAACCTTGCTTGGGAGGGGAGTAAGCCTGGCTTCTTCCTGGACCTCTCCTCGCAGACTCAGGACAAAAATCAACAACTGCAAGTGATTAAAAAGTTATTTCTGGAGAAGGGAGTTATGACACAGCTGATTTTCTGGCTCACTTACAAATCACCTACAAGAAAAAGAAGCATATCTATGCAGTTCCTTCAGTGGTGAAGAACTTTCTGGGCATGTTATCGCAATTGCAAGAGCCATCTGAGCAGGACTTGGATGGTGACAATGGTTGATTCTTTGGAGTGTTGGTCTGAGTAAGCTTCTCTTCACTGTACTGTTCCTTTTTTGAGGTTTAGCCTTTGCCATCTATAAAGGCCACTGTACTCAATTGTTGACTCAAACAAATTTCTCTACATTGGGCTACAAAGCAGCAAAACTGTTTTAACTTTAAAGTGTACCTGTATTGTTGAGCTGTTTAGTAGTACTGAAAATGTATTCTGCATTTACCATTTAGATGAAGGTTTTTCGTAGATTAGTGTGGACTGGCACACTTCTCAGTTCATGGATTTGGGACTATTCGTTTAATGTTTTTCCTTCTCCCTGCATGGTGACAGGTTAGTCACCTATGGGTATAGGGTCCAATATTAACTAAACTGAGCACACAGCTTCTGTTACATCACCTGCCTTTTCTATACAGGATTTTCAGCCTGCGTCTTCAAAAACATTTAATCCTGTAAGGAGTGGAAGAAGCTGGCTAACTGACATTATATAACTATTTTGTGGTGAGAACGTGATATTCTAGCTCTCATTCGATTGTCATAGTTTTTCTAAATAATAGTATTGGTACTGTTAGGCTAATTAGTTCTGACATGTACTGCAAGAGTGTCACAATATCATGAGCTATAATGGTCTATGGTCCATATGTCTACAATGTTTTTTATGTACCTCTGTTGTCTTTTTGGAATAACTCAATAAATAAAAAGTAAAAAAAAATCAGACAACCCTAGAAGTGGCCCATTGCCTGTCTTTCCATGGTAACAAACTGATCTGTGACCCAGCCAGTCTGCCTCTGTTCCTCCTGTGTCACCAGCCTCAGTGCTTGGTTCCCAGAAAGTCAAAATGGAGGAGTCAAAGGCAGTCAGGTGGGAGAAAAAAAATAATTCAAAAGAAAATCTGGCCACAAGCCTTTAAAATAAGGAGGGAGAGGGATGTGATGATAAGTGGTCTTCTCTTCCCATTGCCCCCGTCACATCCTCCTGAGGTATATGGTCTCCGCGCTGCATACATCACTGAAGATGATACAGCCCCCTGTGAATTGCAGACTGATAAAAGAAATGCTGCTGAGGCACTCCCAATAGGCCAGCAACAGTGTTTCATGCTACTGTGAAGCTGACCCGAGTTTGGGAAGTAGTTTGGGTCACATGCATCAGGAGGGTGGCCAGGCTGTGGTTGCTACTGTGTGGCAGCGGGCCTCAGTCAGGGGGGGGGGTGGCAGGTTCCAACATCACAGCAACCCCTGTGACAGGGTCAGGAACTTGCTCTCATTGCAGGGGTCATGTGTGTGTACAAGGCCAAAGGTGAGACTGCTCACCCAAAGGGGTGGAGAAAGGGACTAGAGGGGAAAATAGGGAAGAAAAAGAAGACTATTACCCATGTGATGGTGAATCTGCATGATTCAGGTATATCCCTTCTAGTAGGGTATACCCCTGTGCTAATGGCAGGGAGAGAGGGTAAGAAGCTATATGCAAAACAAATGCTGGTAGATTGCATCATCAGGTAGTGGGGAGGTTATGAGCTGGCAAGGCATGCAAAATCATCATATTCAGGAGAAAATTCTCAGAAGCAGTAAATAGTTGCGGCAAATACACAACATTCTTGTTAACAAAGGGTCTTCATTTTACAGCTGCAGTGGGCAGAACCTGCAGCCATTGCTGTAGCTGTAAAAATGGGATACCGAAGCACAAATTTGGAGTTGCAGAACATGCCTCCACAACTCCAAATCACTATGCCAGTTGAATGAAGAACTCCCCTTTTTCTGTTCAGTCGACCAGTTCCTGCACTATTTTTTCAGCTTGTCTCTTTTGTCATGCCTGCTTTAAGTGACCTGATAGCTAGTATCTCTGAGTTGGCACAAAGGCAAGTTACTTCCTTGAAGCATTTAAACTGTCTGCTACAATGCAATTAGAAACTTTTTTTTTTGCATACGAGTGTCAAAAAGCCTTGCTTGAATAACCAGCTACTGATCTGTTGACGAGAGAGAGAGAGAGAGAGAATCTCTAGTTTGTAGCCAAAGATGTACTAGGCATTTGTAAAAAGAATTAGAAGACTATTTGACCTGTTTTAATACAGGATTTAGTACGTTCACTTGCTCAATTGTTAATTTTTTTTCCATAATTCATTTTTATTAATACTCTGAAGAACAATAATTACAAATTGTTAGCACAAAGGATAAACCATAAAAACAGCTTTTTCATATTGCTATCCAAACCGAATCCAGACAATTGTAAAAAATAGAGTATAACTAAAACAGTATGCAATTGTAACATAATCAGATATAATCTCTAATGATACCAGAGACTTTAGTAGTTACCCTAAGATTGATAAGTCGTAAGTAGTATTTACCAGAAGAAAGGGGACCCAGACCTCACTGAACCTAATGATTTTGTTCAATATCAAAAGGCTGATCCTTTCATTATTTGCAGTGTAACTCATCATGTTAAATTATTCTGTAAGAGTTGGGGTTGATGGGTCTTTCCAGTACTTTAATCTTTTGACTGCCAATTCTGTCGCCATTAGCCAAAGTTTTTGGGAGAATGTAAGAAGACAGTTATGAGAAAATATCCCTAGAATTTAAACTTCAGATGTCTCCAGCTGGCCTTTGGGAAGGTTCACGTGGCGAGCAGGCACATTGCTTTTGTCACCTTGGTCTCCACAGTTATGGCATGACCCCTTCTGGTGGGTGCCTGCATTTCATCATGGCACAACTCACAGAGCTGCCTCAGAATTGCCCTGTTCAGGCGGTATCAGATGACTGTTTCTATATCTGTCAGTTGTTCAAATGTTAGTCTAGTACGATGCTGCCATGGGACAGGCCGCTTACATTGCCTTCTGTCACCACGTTGGTGGTTTGCCCATCTCCTCATCCTCATTATTATGCCCACCATCAGGAATGGTGCACCATCCATGTTCGTGTCCTCTGTTGTGTGCTGCTGGTGTTCTGCCTGGTGCTGCTGCTGCTGCTGTTATCCTGCAGTCTACCTGCTGGGGGCTTGTACTTAAGCCTACTTCTTTTATACTTATCTCCTTAGTGTGCATATGGGTGGATGCACTGTGTTTGTGCATTCATTTTGCTGGGTGAATGGGGATGCACTGTATATGCAGCTACACACCCCCTCAAGATGTGCCACATATTATTTTCAGGGTCCAGCACATCCTGTGTGGCGCTACGCATCTGGGATGCACCAGAGCATCGCTGCCCTCTGTGAATAGAGCCACCGTGCATCTCCAAGATGCACTGGTGCATCCCTTTTGTGAATCCTGCCCCAAATCTTTGGAAATGATTAAAACATTTATTTAAATGTTAAAATACAGCAAAGCAGCCACCAACTGCCACCAACGAATGTTCCACATAAAGTGCTTTTTCAAGGTGAAATGCACTAACCAATCACTATGCTTGATTTTAATAGCATTTTCCAATTCCTAATTTAAATTTTATTGGTTCAGCTTGTAAGTGATGGCAAATGCATGTGACTCATATAACCTCACAGTAACCTCAGGATGAGTAACAACAGGTATAGGAAAAGGGGGGGAGGGACGGAAAAGACATGAGGAAACAGGAGACAATATACAGAAAACAACCCTGGAAATCAATAAGACATAACTGATGGTATAAAATGCTTACACTGTAAATCAGTAAAGCATATATACATATAATAAATGTCATCTTTTCTTTAGCAATGGTTTTTAAGGAAAAACATTCATTTAAATCATAGCCAATCCATGCTCTAAATCTGAATTGCCAGAATGCTTCTCTTTCCAGTAAGACATTTTCTTTTGGAAACAGCATTCTTCTTTTTTAAAAGCCTTTTTTCTCAAGAAAGTCACATAAAAGTGGTCATGTAGTACTATCTTGTCTTCTTGGCTCCTGGAAGTTGTTTGAAATGAGTGCCTGAAGCTTTTTTTTCTTGGCTAAATGTTCAGTTGACATGCAGGTCCCAAGTATTTTTCTAGTATGATGTGAACTTGAGTTTCAGGTTTTAAGACTGTGGGCGGAGCCTACAGCTGTTTTGGGAACGCTCAGTAGCTCTAAAAATGGTTGATCATGGAACCTTCCATTGTACTTTTGGAAGTATCCTTCTAAAAGCCCAGTGGAGCTTGAAACCCTCTGCCACGGAATAACAGCTGCAATATTTCGGCTGTTACTTCCACATTCTGGGGCATGAGCTGCGCATGCATGACTCGCGCGCATGCGCAGTTCTGCTGGTGCCATCATGTCATGAATGGCAGCATGCCATTCACCGCAACTTTGCACGTGCGAGTACCGCACATGTGCAGTTGCTTCACTGCCACCAGCACTGGCAACAAAGAAAATCATCTTGCACCCTCCCACTGCTGCTGTCCTTCCCGCTCCCTCTGATCCCGTTTACGCACCGACATTGGGGTCCCCAATCCCCATGTCAGTATTATGTAGCCTCCCCACTCATGTGGCACAGTGGGAGCCCATCCCAGTGTGCTCAAATGTATTTTCCCCACCCCTGCTGACATCGAGGTGCCCAATCCCCGTGTGATATCATGTACCCATCTCCCAACACTCATGTAGCACACTTGGAGCCCACCCCAGTGTGCCTAAATGTCTGTTTGTCTTTTTTTGTGTCCTGTAAATAAAGAAAACGGTTCCCCAACATGCTCACCCCCCCCCACTCATGTGGCACACTGGGAGCCCACCGCAGTGTGCCTAAATGTCTGTTATTTTTTTTTTGTTCTCTGTAAATAAAGAAAACGGCCCCACAATGTGTTTTTTTTCTGTAAAAAAGAAAATGGTTCCTCGTCGCTGCCCCAGTCCCCCTCCCCCATCCCCACCCTCCCACTGAGCACCCACCTCCCTGCACCCCATACTTACCCCTGGAGGTCAGCTCTGTCATCTTCTCTGGACCGAGACACATCTGCACTCTTCAAAGCCGAACCGCAAACTGAAGAATCAAAGGTAAACGATCTACAGTATAATGCCATTCAATGGGGTTTCAACTTATGTTGATAAATCAGTCATTTTTTGGAATTTTGGCCCCAGATTTTCAACATGGAGTTCTTGGGACCCCACCTCATGAAAACTTTCACCGTCATTTTGTTACTCAGTCCTGAAAGGTGATGTCATGGTCACTGTGCGGAATCACCTTTTGGGATCGATTCATGAGGTGGGGTCCCAAACAGTCCATGTTGCAAATTTGGTGAAAAAATTCCACAAAATGACTGCGTTACGAGCATGTGTTGTGCAGTTTCTATGCATGCTCCTAACTTTGCCAATTTTTTATATTTTCACTCCATATTTTCAACATTGCCATTTTTGCACACCTCCTTTTTAACAGTATAGCTGTCATTTATCACATCCTGCCCAAAACATGTTTTCACACCTGTGGCACAAAATGGTGCAGTCACTCTGCAAAATCACATTTCAGGACAAGTGAACAAAATGACACTGACACTCTTCATGAGGAGGGGTCCCAAAAATGCCATGTTGAAAATTTGGTGCAATACCTCCAAAAAATGGCCAAGTTACACCCGGGCATTCAATAATTTCTAAGCACACATGTAACTTTGCTCACTTAGCAGCTTGTCACAGCCCTATCGGCTCTGGTCAAAACTTGTTTGACTCGACATGCCTTGCCTTGATTGTCCATTTTATTTTTGAGACTGCTTGGTGTAAACCAGCAGACTTCATGCGGATGCTCGAGAGCAGGTCTACTTGAAGGAAGCTGGAAAATTACCTAATGAATTGTGAACTACTTTTCAGTATTCCTCCACCTACAGAGCAATGTATATGTCATTTATGATTCTATAGCCTGTAATTCTATAATACTGAATTGCTAGACAGTGATTATTTATTTCATTTAATTTTTATTTCTGTTATTTATTTATTTCACCAGATAAAAGGCTTCATTGAGTAGGCTCATATTCAAGGAGGTCCTGGGTAGGGCAGCATACATAAGTTAGGAAACAATGATATATAGGACAGGGTAATACATACATGTTGAGCAGTAGCATACAGAACAAAAGTCAGGAAATTATAAAATACAATAATGATAGCTAGTACACAATATTCAACAGCTTTCAGATATACTCTAAGTATTGACACATGAGCTGAGACAGTTTAGAAAGGACAAGGGAAGAAGTCTGACATATTTTATCTACAGGAGCAGGTCTCAGTACATAGTTTTCCAATAAGGACCTTGAAGGTACTGAGGCTAACCAGAGAGTTAAGTTTCAAGGAGGACTGCAATGAGTGCTGCAGGTATAACACGACTGATTTTCCCAGCTGCTTAGCATATTTTGGTGTGTCCAGGAGAATGTAGTTATTCTTCCTGAGTAAATAGTTGCTGTGTGACATGTGGAAAAGCTCTGTTACGTAGCTCAGAAGATCATTTATTAACACCTTGTATACCCATGTGTACAGATTTAATAACCTCCTGGCAGCTAAAGAGGACTGGCCAACAGATGCATACAGCACCATGATGGGTTCTAGGTGAGGTATCTGTGATGAACCTAACTGCCCTGTAGTAGAGCACATCTAATTTGGCATGCAAACAGCAAATGATCATATATTAGGTCTGCGTAGTTCAGAATAGGTAGAAAGGTAACTTGGATCAGGCATTTCCAGGCATCGGGTAGGAAACAGCATTCATTCCTAAAAAAGAAGCTCAGTCTGGCCCTCAGTTTTTTGGATAGAGACTTGATGTAGGCAGGGAAGGACAAGCTAGAATCGCGCCATACACCTAGGTATTTATAATGGACTACTACCTCAAGTGTATCACCTAATAATAAGGTGAAGGAAGAGGAACTGAGGGGCTAGGGGAGGTAGCATAGTTTGGGGGTGAAGAACATAACCTTGGTCTTATTGGCATTTAAAAGCTGTTTAGATTGAAAAAGGCTGATCTGTAATTTATCAAAGGCAGTTTGAAGGTCAGAGCAAACAGCACCAATATTCAGTGCACTGTCATCTGCATAAAAATGCATAATAGTTTCACTGATGTTTGCACCCAAGTCGTTGGTATAGAACATGAAAAGTAAAGGACCAAGAACAGACCCTTGAGGGACACCACTAAGGAGGGGAGTGCAGGCAGAGTAATGTCCTTCAACTTTGACTTGTTGCAATCCCCCAATTAAGCAGGTAGAAAATCAACATGGGGAGCTGAGCAACCATGTCAAAAGCCTTACTTAGATCAAGGAAAATAACTCGCATAACTTGTTTATTGTCGGTGGCCCCTAACCAGTTGTTAGTGACTTTAGATGGGGCAGAGATAGTACTGTGTTTCGGTCTAGACCTGGATTGGAGGGGTGTTATGATATCCGAGTGCTCCAAGAAAACTCTCAGTGGGGCACTGACTAATATTTCTAGGAGTTTAGGCCGAACAGAGAGAATGGATCTAGGTCTGTAATTATTAAGGTTACATGTGTCACTGGATTTGAAGAGGGGTATAATATGCACTGTTTTCTAAAGCAGGGGGATGTTGCTACTGGACAGTGACAGATTAAAAAGGTGGGTGATGGGTGCCATAAGCTGTCGGACACCTAGTCTAAGTAAAATGACTTGGATTGGGCCACCCAGGTGGCTGCTTCAGCCAGAAACACAGCCATCCTAGAATCCCTGCAGGTGGTTGGACTCAGACAGCTGGTGCATGAGCCAATCAGGGGCAAGTCAATTCTGGACCTGGTATGGACCAATGGGAGCAGAGTCAAAGAAATACAGGTGGAAGGGCAGCTGGGGTTCAGTGACCACCACATAGTGTGGTTAAGCATGGAGACATGAACTCAATTAAGCCACACAAGGGCAAGATTATTAGATTTCAGGAGGGTGGATTTCACTGAAATGGGTAGATGTATACAAGCAGTCCTGGGGAAGGGAAGGGTAGTAAAGGGGGTGGAGGAACAATAGGAGAAACTGAAAGAAGCCATAGTGGATATAACAAATCAATGTGTTTGGATTGTGGCCAAAGGGAAAAGAAGGAAACCACTATGGATCTCTAAAGAGGTGGGGTCAAAGTCAGGGCTAAAAGGCTAAGTTTCAGGAAATATAAGGGGAACCAAAGGGAGGAGGTCAGGGAGGTGTACCTTGAATGTCTAAGGGAAGCAGGGAAGGCTGTAAGGAGGGTGAAGGCGCAGACAGAAGAGGGTTTCGCACAGTCTGTAAACAAAGGGGATAAGGCATTTTATAGGTACATCAGTGAAAGAAGAAAAACCAGGGGGGTGGGATTGTGAGGCTCAAAAGGGAGATGGGAAAGTGTAAGGAGGGGGATCTGGGCAAGGCAGAAATACTGAGCAAATACTTCTGCTCAGCATTCACTAAAAGGGGGAGGTCAAGGACCACAGTTAAGTTGCAGAGGCAATGGGGAGGGAGAAGTGAGGCACCAGTTCATTCACAGTGGAGAGAGTTCTGGAAGAACTCACAAAACTGAAGGTGGACAAGGCCGTGGAGCCAGATGGCATCCACTCGAGGATATTAAGGGAACTGCGAAGGGAACTAGCAGCACCTCTGGCGCCCTGTTCACATAGTCACTCAACACGGGTGTGGTTCCATAGGACTGAAGGAGAGCACATGTAGTCCCACTGCACAAAAGCGGCAGTAGGGAGGAGGCGGGGAACTACAGTCCAGTCAGCCTCACCTCAGTGGTGGGAAAGATCATGGAGACACTGCTGAAAGAAAGGATAGTGGCACATCTGGAATCCAGCGGTGCTCAGGATCTGAGGCAACATGGATTCACAGCAAGAAGGTCATGTCAAATTCATCTAATAGATTTTTTCATTGGGTGACTAGGGAAGTAAATCAGGGAGGGGTGGTAGACATCACCTACCTAGAGTTCACCAAAGCCTTCAGCACCATCCCACATAGAAGGCTGATTAACAAGATGGGTAGTTTGGACATGGGAGACAAGGTGGTGATTTGGGCTTGGAACTGGTTAACAGACAGGAGACAGAGGGTGGTGGTAAATGGGGTACAATCTGGGGGGGGTGACCAGTGGGGTACCACAGGGATCAGTGCTAGGACCAGTCCTGTTCAATGTCTTCATTAGTGACATTGCAGAGGGGCTAGAAGGAAAGGTCTGCCTGTTTGCAAATGGCACCAAGATCTGCAAGGGGTGGATACTCCAGAAGGGGTACAGAAAATGAAGAGGGACCTGGAGAAGCTTGAAAGATGGTCGGAGATGTGGCAACTGAGGTTCAATCCAAAGAAGTGCAAAATAATGCACCTGGGTAGAGGGAACCCTGGGGAGAGCTACAGGTTGGGATGGGGAGCTGGCTGTCACCAAAGAGGAAAGGGACCTAGGTGTTATCATCTCTGATGACCTTAAGGGATCAAAGCAGTGCACAAAGGTGGCAGGGAAAGCCAGTGGCATGCTGGGGTGCATAGGCAGGGGTATCACTAGCAGGAGTCGGGAGGTGGTGATGCCATTGTATAAAACATTGGTAAGGCCTCACCTGGAGTACTGCATGCAATTCTGGAGGCCATACCTACACAAAGACATAGATAAGGTGGAGACTATCCAGAGAAGGGCAACAAAGATGGTGCAGGGCTTGCACCACAAAACATATGAGGAGAGACTAAGGGACCTCGATATGTATTTACTGGAGGAGAGAAGAGAGTGGGGGACATGATTGAAACTTTGAAGTACCTCAAGGGCATAAACAAGGTACAGGTGGAGGACCTTTTCCAATGTAGAAAAAGTACTAGAACAAAGGGGCACAATCTGAAATTGGAAGGGTGTAGATTAAGAGGTAATGTGAGGAAGTGTTTCTACACAGAAAGAGTATTCGACGTTTCGAATAGTCTGCCTCAGGAGGTAGTGGGGGCAAGCACAGTGGAGGGATTTAAGCATGCCTGGGACAGGCACAAGGGAAGCTTGAGAGGGAAGGGAGTGATGAAAAGCCATTGATCACATAGGGTCAGTGGCCACATACAATGTATAGGGCCTACAGGCAGACTGGATAGGCCTAGCGGTCCTTATCTGCTGACAGTTTCTATGTTTCTATGAAAAAGGGGTCCAGGCCATCAGCAGCAGTGCTCTTTTTGGCATCCAACTCTAAATAGGAGTTTCTCCAACTCCTTAAAGATGATTGGCTAGAAAGCAAATGGGTTTACCTGCTGGTTTAATGATTGTACAGTATCCAGGGGTAGGGCTAGGGCAGGTTGCAGCTGGGGATTTTTCAAACACCAGGTTAGCAGTTGCAAAATGGGAATTTGTTTCTCCTAAAATGACTTGCTTATCAGGTATCACTTTACCACCCACTAATATTTTATGTGGCAAGGAGGAGGGCAGATGATGTACCTTCAATTGATTTGACAGTTTTCTAAAATGTTTATGTCATTTTGGATTTGCCCATGGAGTGGTAATAGTTGGCTTTGGCATCCCTGATAAGTTCAGTACCAGAGTTTCTCCTCTGCCTAAAAGTAGCCCAGTCTGTGTCCAATTTTGTGCACCTGGCGGTAGCCCAGAGCGAATCCCTACTCCTTACAGCCTCTCTTAGTTCCTTACTGAACCATGGGCACAATACTTACTTAGCTGTACGTTTGATCATGGGTACATGCTTACTGATGATCCCCAACAACAAATGAGTAAAAACTGCTAATGCCTCAAAGTCCGTACGGTACAGTCTGTCAGTTTACAATGACCAGTTCGTTTAGATAATTTGTGATACTGAAACTGGTAAAATGTCTTTTTGAATTAATTTGGGATGATGCATCTGTGTTTTTGCTCCTCTTGAGCAAGCAACCATGTTATGGTTACTGATATCGCTGTGAAAAACAGACACATGGGTATATTTATGGGGCCTGCTTATTAGAATAAAAGTCTGTAAGGCTGCGTTTGTGGTATTATTTGGATTAAGCCTTGTTGGTTCAGTTATTAGCTAAACAAGGCTGAGTTCATCACACAGTCTTCTATGGTGCCATTTGGGGACCAAGAGCAGTTCACTACTCGCTGTTTTAAAATCACCAGTTCCTGGTTCTGTGCCAGAAATTGGTGCGGAGTGTTGCAAAAGTTTCAGCCTTAGGCCTCCCAGCAGAAACGGAGTGCCAGCACTGATGAGATGGAGCCCAAAACATCAGAGATTTCATGGTGGTACCAATCTGACAGGAGAAGAGCAGGACTGTACCAGCTGAGGGTCTGAAGGGTATTGCCATTGAAGCTGGACTGACCCATCCAGGGTGACAGAGAGATTTGGCAAGTCCAGCAGCATCAAAGGGTGCCAAATTAAAGGGAGCCTGGGCCAAACAGGAGAAGTATTGATTGGCAAGGCAGCTTAGGCTGGCAAGCAATCAGCACAGCACCCAAGCCAGTGGCTGATCCAGCTATCCTGTGACCACGGGACCTTTCCCCTGGACAGCAGCATCCAGCAATACATCTTTTTTCATTCCATTCAGTTATTCTGTCATTCAGAGGCAAGTTTTTTTTTTATTTGTTCTACATGCACACTCATGGCCCCTAAGAGTCTAAAGGTGGAGGAGAAGCAGAGTATATCATCACACAAACCCCCTCCCAGCTTGCCAGCTAATGGCATCACAGGAGAGGTTTATGGTGGCGTGAAGTGAGAACAAGCAGCTGCAGGTCAGCTGGGGTTAGAGTCAGAGGAAATGCAAATGGCAAAATGCTTTTGAATGTTCTGGTTTAATCAGCCTTCCCTTTGTAACCCTTACTTTACTGAGTCAGTCAACAAAGAGGTAAGACATTATCTATTACAGCTAGCTGGAGTCAAGCAGCTGCCCAGTACTGCTACAAGAGGAGGATCCCCAGTAGTGGGAACCCCGATCTTTAAAACAGCCACATGGTGTGACTATGGGAGGGGGTTCTACAGTAGCAGGAGCCCAAATCTTTAAAACAGCCACATGGTGTGGCTACACGAGGAGGCTCTAGAGTAGCTGGAGCCCAGATTTTTACACTGCCACCTCACTTGACTTTATTGGGGACTCCCAAGCTGTGAGAACCCTATCTTGACACTACCACCTTGCACAGTTGTACTAGGGTGAAGCTCCCAAGGAGTGGAAGCCTTGACAATGATTTCTGTTGCCTGGTGCAGCTGATCAGATGGCTACTGAGGAGAGGGACTTCTGTGTCATAGGGCCTGAATACACATAGAGGGCCAGGTTATGCTCAAAACAGCGTATCCTAGCCATGGCCTTGTGCCTCCTGATGCTTGTTTGTACAGGATGGCATCCGTGCCCCAGTGGTGTCAAGCTGCACATTGATCAGTGGCTGCTGGGGTAGGCAGAGCCAGTCCAGACCACAGGCATCCGATTGGATGCTCATGCTGATCGTCAAGTGGATCTCTGCCTGCAGAGGGGGAAGGGCATGTCGAGATATGGCAGTCCTCCTAATCACACATTGTGGATGCTGAAGAGTGCCCTGATGGGGTGCCTTCTATACACAGGGCACTCTGTGGCTTTTCCCGACCCTACCCACATGTGGGCCAGCCGGGAAGCTTCTGTAGATTAGGCCCAGAATGGCCACCTGGTAATGGCACTATGGGAGACTACTGAGAAGCAGAATCCTCCATCCAAACAATCTGCCACTTGGCATGGTAACAAAGGGGCTGGCAGAAACTATGTTTCCTGACCCTGCAGCACAGATCCAAAGCAAAAGGCTTACAGAAATAATCCCTTCAGAGGTGAGGAAGGTGGAGAGCCGAAATGTCAGCTGATCTGAGTGCACGTCACATGTATGCACACTGTCTACTGGTCAGCCAGGTCACATAGCACCAGTTCAGGAAGCACCCATTGAGTGCCAACAAGTTTTACTTTGAATATTTGTCTCAGTACTGCCACCGTTGTAGCACTCTGCACTTTACCAGTATATGGATTACTAAAGCACTTTTTGCACACTGCACTTTTAATAAAGCTTTGCCGCTGTAATGTAAGCCTCTTTTTGGTGACCATTTGTGTAAGCCTTGTGCTTTTGGTCTGTGCTGCAGGGTCAGGAAACATAGTTTCCACCAGCCCCTTTGCTACAGTTGTCTTTTTCCTGCATGCATAAGGCTAATCTACATTATTGTAATTAAAGCCCCTCAATTTTATCTTTGTTACTTGGTGTGGTAGGTCAGGCCTCAGGAACCCAAATTGAGTGACTTACTGCCTGGTGTGGCAGTATGGGGCAAAGACTTCTGCCTGGCATGTGCGCACAGGGATCAGGACCCCCAATGGAGAGATCTGCCCGGTGTAGCTGCCAATCCCTGATGGAGATATCCAACACCTAGTGCGACTGTGTGTGGAGCAAGATCCTTGACTTGAAAGTTCTCCCACCAGGTGTGGCTACATGGGGATCAGGATCCCTGCTTAAAACACCATGGCACCTGGGGAATTGGGACTGCCCTCATTGCACAGGCTGGTGTTTTCAGCAGCTAACAGTGCTTATTCTGGGTTTGAATCCCATCAGCCCCCCACTTGCATACTATGTGACCCTGAGCAAGTCACTCAACTTCCTTGTGCTCCCAGGTCGCACCTGAAAACAAGCTCTGGCTTAGTGTGCCTTTCCTGGTTAAACAATTCCCCCTTTCCCTTTTTTCATTGCCATACTGGGCCTGGGGTTAAAAGCAGCAGCAGTTTCTGCAGGGCACATGATGTGACCATGCTTGTCCCAGCCTCAGGATCTGGCCACTTGGCCAGAAAATAGTGTCCCCACCCCCGACTGGCCTATTATACCTTTTGTAAGGGGGCAGACAATATAACTATAAGGGCTAAAATTATATTGTGAGGGGTCCTGCATTTCTGTGCTTGGATTTGGTGGAAACCAGAGTTGGTCCAGAACTGAAATAATTCTGGTTTTCCTATTGGCACTCTGTTTCAATTCCCCCCAAACAGCCAGAATGCCCACCCGATCTGACAGAATGGCCTCCAATCTGCCAGAACAGCTGCCTTGAACCTTGTGATGTGCACCCTGCCCTGAACTGTTGGAATCCCCATCTGACCCACAGGAAACTATCACCATCATGTGCCATAATGGCTGTCTAACCCTTCCTCTTTCCCAACCTACCCTGCCAGAACAACCACCCGAAGAACCGCCAGAATGCCCACACCAAACCACTGGAACAGCACCCCCTACCTACTAGAAAGCTTGCCTAACCAACCAAAATGTTGGACATGCCAGCTAATCACAGCAACATTCCAGCAAATCAGGTGGGGAGTCTGGTGTTGGGCATACTGGCAGGTTAGGGTGGGGAGGAGCTTTCTTGTGGTTTAATGGCCATTCCATCAGATCAGATTGGCAATGTGGTGGGTCAGGCATTCTGGTGAGGTGGCAGTAGGAAAGTTGGAAACATTTCAGTTCTGGGCACACTCCAGTTCTGGAATGATTCTGGTTTTAACCCTGTATTTCTGTTGAGGGGTGTGTGTGTGTGTGTGTGTGTGTGTGTGTGTGTGTACACATGTGAGTATATTGTGTATCTGTGTGTTGTGTCTGTGTGTACACTATTGTGTGTTTGTGTACCACTGCTGTCCTGACTAGTGGTGTGTGTGTGTGTGTATGCATGTGAGTATATTGTATATCTGTGTGTTGTGTCTGTGTGTGCACTGTTGTGTGTTTATGTACCACTGCTGTCCTGACTAGTGGTGTGTGTGTGTGTGTGTGTGTGTGTGTGTGTGTGTGTGTATGTACACATGTGAGTATATTGTGTATCTGTGTGTTGTGTGTGCGTGTGCACTGTTGTGTGTTTATGTACCTCTGCTGTCTTGACTAGTGGTGTAGTTTTGTCTTTTTGTTATACATCCCTGTGTGGATTGTTACTGGCTTTGTACTATTTCTCCCTCAGGGATACCTGATGTTGCTGTATGAATTGCATGTTTCTTGCACCTGTTTGTAATCTTTGTATCTTGTACTCTCCCGGGTCGTGCCTAAAAATAGGCAAGCTTTCATGCCTAATGCACTTACCCAGTAAACAAAAGCTAATTAATAAAGAAAGCTGTCACATTGTGAAAGTGTTGAGGATGACTAAAGGGCAATGGCCTAATACACTGGACAGTACAGACAGCAAAACAATGAAAAAACAGCTGAAGGGCAACTGCCAGCATACAATAAGGGCCGATCAAGAGCAGGAGGGGAGAAGCCAATGAGCAGCCGAGGAGTTCAAAGCCATATGGGTGCCTACAAACAGGAAGATCAGAGGAGGAAGGAAAGACTGCCTGCAGAGAAACAAACACTGAGCAACAGGAACCTAGGGTAAGGTACTGGGTGGCCGAACCACAGAAGGACCAAGTCTGAGAAACAATGAGGAGTAAAGAAAACAACAACAGGATGAAGGACACCAGTTATAATAGACTAACAAGCATTTGTCAATGCTGAATGTTGTCTTGCTGTCATTGGCATTGGTAGTGCAGGAGTTAGAGAGATACATAATAGGAATGGCAGTGAAGTATTGAACTGATGCCAACCCCACCCCCACCCTACAGAGACTGACAGGCATTGGGGTGTGCCTTTGGGTCATCAGCCATAATGCTCATGCCATTTCACCTCACTCTACCCTGCAGACACCGACAAATGTCGTGTTGTGCCTTGGGGTCTTCGGGCTTTATGCTCACCCCATTCCATAAGGAAATATGCTGAGATGGGTGCAGTATAGGAGAATGGGGTGAACTCTGGGGCTGAAGAGTCCAAGGCACACCACAATGCCTGTCACTGGCTGCAGGGTGGGGGTGGGAGTGGAATGGTGTGAGCATTACAGCTGACAATTCCAAGTCACACCCCTGATGCCTGTCAGTCACTACAGGTTGGGGTGTTACGGTTGGAAAGCCTAATGCCCCAGGCATTTGTTGTTATTTTCAGTCCAAATTTTCAACATGGGCTTTTTTGTGACCCCACCTCATGAACAGTGGCACTATCAGTTCATTAGCTGAAAGGTGATTTTGCACAGCGACTGCGTCATTTAGCACCACAGGTGTGAAAACACATTTCATGTTCATGAGAAGGTGTAAAAAAAATGGCAATGTTGAAAATCTGGAGTGAAAATATGAAAAATTGGTGGTCACGAGCGTGCATAGAAACTGCACAATGCACGCCCATAACGCAATTATTTGTGGGATTTTTTTAACCAAATTTTCAACATACGCATTTTGGGACCTCTGCTCATGAACAGTGTCACTGTGATTTTGTTAATCTGTCCTGAACGTTGATTTCCCACAGCGACCACGTCATTGCGCGCCACATGTGCGAAAACATATTTCAGGCAGGATGTGAAAAATGACAGCTATACTGTTCATAAGGAGGTGTAAATAAATGGCAATGTTGAAAATCTGGAGTGAAAATATGAAAAATTGTCAGTTACAAGCATGCGTGGAAACTGCGCAATGCACGCTTGTAACACAGTCATGTTTTGGAATTTTTTCACCAAATTTGCAACATAAGCTTTTTGCGACCCCATGTCATGAACAGTGGCACTGTTCTTTCATTAATCGGTCCCAAAAGGTGATTCCGCACAGTGTTCGCAAAATGACCTTTCGGGACCGAATAACAAGATGACAGTGCATGTGTTCATGAGGTGGGACCCCCAAGAACCCTATGTTGAAAATTTGGAGCCAAAATAAAAAAAAAAAATGGCTGAGATATTCACCTAAGTTGAACCCCCGATGCCATTATACAGCTTACCAGCATTTCTTCATTTTGCAGTTCAGCTTTGAAGAGTCCAGATGTATTCCCACTTCACCAAAGATTGCAGCGCTGGACCTCTGGAGGTAAGTATGGGGTGAGGGGGGGTGTGGGGAGGTGGGGTGTGCAGAGGGTGGGTGTAGGTTGGGGAGGAAGGGCGCTGCAAACAACGAGGGTACGTTTCCTTTTTTTCAGGTACAGAAAAAAAAAAACAGACACCGCGGGACTGTTTTCTTTCTTTCTTTACAGGTGAAATAAAACAAATGTTGGGCACACTGCGGTGGGCTCCCAGCGCAACCCATGACTTTCGGGGGTGATGTTGGCCACACTGGGTTGGGCTCCCAGTGTGCCACACAATGGGGGTGGGGGCGGGGGCAGGAACATGCCGACGCGGTCGTCTTTCTGCGAGTGGCAGCACACTAGGATGGGCTCCCAGTGTGCCACACTATGTGGGGGGAAGGCTGGACATGCCGACATGGGGATTGCACCCCCGATGTTGGCTTCCTTTGGGGATTGTGTGGCAGTGGCCCACTGCCGTGTTTATTGAAATGTTTCACCGGGAAAGGCACATACGGGAGGCGTGTCGTCTGTGCTGCTGCATGACGAGCTTGTCTCTGATTGCAGGGGCACATTTCTTATAAGCTGTGTCCACTTTACATGATTCTTGTGTCAGCACTAGCATGCTGGCTAACTGGGGAATGAGGGACGCACCTACTAAAGCATGCACTGCAATTGCCAACACTGACACATCTCTGCACTTCTCCTACTACTGCAAGATGTTGCTTGCGCAAGTGCAAGACAACATAAAAATTAGCAAAACTGGTGAGTTGCAAAAATGTAGGATACACAATCACTGATCAACTAAAGAACATCCAGGGCCAGCAGTTAGTTGTCCAGTGCCATTCGGAAACACAAAATAAAATGCTGGAGCAATGCAAATAAAACAAAACCAGAGAGGCTAGCCATGGAGAGTAACTGGGGAAAACAGGGAAGCCTAAGGAAACAAAGGGAGAGCAGAGAGCAGCAGTGGTTTGGCAGCACCACAAGAGAAGAGAACAAGACCAAACTAACAGCAGAGAAGAAGAGTGGGGAAACCAGAGGCTAGCCATAACAAAAGAAGTACAAACAGACAGCAGGAGAACTGAGAAGTCAGAAGCTGAGCAGCCAGGACACTACAGGTGCAGTCACACAACTACAAGGTGCAGGCGGGGTGGGAGGGAAACAGCCACCTGGCCAGAACAAAAATCAGAGCATCCAAGGGATGCTTGGGCATGCACAGTTTATGAACTGCTTAGCGGGGCCGTGGCAAGTGTTACCACTGTGCCTCCAAACTGCTGGCTGAAGCCTTTGAATTCTAGAAATTGCTTCATATAGGCTATAGAACCATGTGAGTCAACCAGTCACTGCTCGCTAACTCACCAGAAGTAAAGAGCAGAATGTTGAGCCTGAGATGGAGCAAGGGGATCGGCACAAAGGTATCAGTGGAGAGAGGCCCCAAGTCCGCCACTGATCCCACTCTCGAGTTATGGATACGTATTCCACACCAAGAGCTAGACAGTAAGGGGTCTGGTGTTAAGTGTGAGTATTTCTGAAGCATTCTCCTCTTTCACAGCTGGAGCAGGAGATAATGGCATCTCGCAGCAATAAAGACTTAGAGTGCTGGTTGCCACTGATCCATGGCCCATTCGATTTTTAATAAAGCACTGCCAGGTGGACGGGATGATTGGATGCAGAGTATCTGAGCGGTGTGGGCACGACTTTTCTTGCATGCTCCAGTTTGTATGGGAGAAATCGGAGCAGCACTGTGGCACTTTTCTCCAGTGAGAGGCTGAGAACAGGATGCAGACTTTTGAAGAAAAAGGATCAGATGACTATGAACTCTGTGTGAATGCAGTTCTAGCAGCATGGGACGTGGGGCACAGTGTACAACAACAACAACACAAAGTGGCGCACATCTGTGCCTGTAATGACAGCAGTGAAAAGTACACCCAAGTCTACAAACATGAGCAATTTGAGCAGAAGCCACATACAGCCCACTACTGACAGCCACAGTTCACATGGGGCCAACAATCCCCCCACGGACTAGTGCCAAATACCCTCAGTTAACACAGCCACTTGTGACACTTCTGAATGCCTGATGAAAGGCATCCGAGACTGTTTTGCCACATTGTCAGTAGCCCTGCCCAGCAGCATGCAGATTTGCATCTAAATATTTTATTCCAAAATGTTTTCTTGGATATTGGAAAATCTCTTTTGTTATGCTTGAGTATTGTCTGTATTTTTTCCCAGAGACCAGAGAAACCCATTTAATATATGTGCTGTTTTTAACATTCTGTACTTGTTTAAAAATCCAATTGTGGAAACTATTATGGAGTTTACTGGCATGAGGTAAATTAATTAGGACTAAAAGAATCTTAACATGGAACCACAGGCTATACTAGAAAGGACATTGTAACTATTACCTCCTTTTATAGCTGGCAATGCCTGGCATTATTCCAAACTGCGGTTTCTACTGATTTCTTTTTTTATCATGTTGTGAGTGCACTTACAGTCTCATTTGTTTGTGTAATTGAGTTTGTACATTTTAGTTAATCTTTGTCCTGCTTAATGAATAATATACATCCCAGTTCCCTGTGGATTTAAATTGGCACTGATTAAATGGGATTATAAGCGGTAATCCTGAACAAATCTTTTACATACACTGGGAAACTATTTTAAACATGTTAAAGCTCCCCTTGGTTCTGACTTTTAATAATATCCTCTGGTACATTATGATATGCTTTGATTAATAATATTTTTGTTAAAGAGATATTTTTATCAGGTTGCTCTGCCATGCTAGTGGCTTGGATTCAGAAGCGATCCCAGGTCTCGCTTTTCTGGCAGCCAACAGTTCAGATGTGCTACCAACAGAGGTACTACTTGACTCAAGGTGGGGTGCATTGACTTTTCTACTCCTACACTAGACCCTTATATCAGGACCAAGGGGGATCTTTGAGCACCATGTGTTGCAGAGGGAAGAGCAGGAGGAGAAACTGTGGAAAACACCACAGTCATTGGATGATGGCCCACGTATTTGTGCCCCGTGGCATAACTTTGCTGCACAGGATTGTGTGTTTCAGAGGGGGAGTTACCCCTAAAGCTGCACCACTGGGGTGTAAGCCACAGGGTACTTTGTCAGGTGCATTGTCGGAGGGCTGAGAGGTTTCCAGTATGGATGCTATGCTGGGACAGTGCATGAGGAGAAAGTATAAACAGCTCTATACAAAAAAATGTTTACGTAGACCTTGCTCCAAGGAATAGCGCTGTCTGGCAGATGGGGTGGTATGACTGGAGCCTTTGCACCTCAGGGCGGATGGCCCTAGGGTTGTGGTTGGTATCTGGGGTTTGACACGTTATATCCAAACAGTGGGGTGCCTCCACCTGTGGTTCCATCTGACAGTAAGGTGCCAGGATGCTGCCCACCAGAAAAATGACAATAACATAACCCACCCCCACCACTGGCACATAAACAGCAACTATACGCAAGAACCCCCAAACAATATGCACTCTAAAGCCATAATATAACAGGACACAAAGGAACAGTACAAAGAGGAATGAGGTTTATTTGTGGGGAAGCAGGGACATAAGAACAAGGATCTGGAAGGTAAACTGGGCAAAGCAGGTAAGAAAATAATATTTAAACAAACCTAGGTTTGAAATCCACCACTCGGCAAAGCAATAATTTCCAAACACAGTCCCAAACTCAATCCCCTCCCTCTGGTGCATCAGATAACCCCAATTCTCTTCTGGCTCCCACAGCCTATATGTGTGTACAATAAGGTGACAGGTTGCAGGCCTGGTAGTTGTGATAGGTGTGGTACTTGCCAGTGGTGCAGGGCCTGCAGAGTGGGGGGCATTGTCATCCTACCACAGGTGGAGTTTTTTTTTGGTTTATACTCCCACCCCGCACCCTGGTTGGGCTCTCCTTCAGGCCCCACATGGAACTTCCCACTTGGCAGCCCTTGACCCCACCACAGCATACTGCAGCCGACTCAAGCATCCCCGATGATCCCTGCATTGGAAGGTCCCTTACCTTCTTAGGGGATGAGTCTTGATGGCAATTCCAATGATCCTGGGTGCTGCTGAGGAGGCAGATAGGGGTCCGGGGGGCTCTGCAGTGAGGATCCAGGGAGACCGTCACCTGACCTTTTCCTATTTTCCCTCCCAGGAGTGGCATGCCAGATGTCAAGGCTAATGCCGACATCTGCCACTCCCCTAAGTCATCTGGGGCCTGACATCCTGCCATACCCCCGGCCTCTGCCAGGGGCCAGCAGGTGCTGGGCTGCTTCCCCACCCTCCTCCTGGAGAAGGCGAGCTGTCACTGGATGCTCCATCCTTCTCCCCGGTCAAGCTCCTCCAGTGACCCGGATCAGTTCCCGAACCCGGTCGCCAGTGTCGCAGATGGAAACCAACCACTGAGCCGATGGGCCGGCGGTACAGGTGGAGTTTTTATCCTTTTTGTTGCCTCGCACCTGGGATGTTACTGGCAGGATGTAGCAACGCACACACACATATGCGTACACACACACACACACACACACACACACACACACACACACACTAGCATGCACCCACATGTCAAAGCTCCATCGGTGTCCCCCATTTCTGATCACACACACACACTAGCATGCACCCACATGTCAAAGCTCCATTGGCGTCCCCCATTTCTGATCACACACACACACACACACACACACACTAGCATGCACCCACATGTCAAAGCTCCATCGGGGTCCCCCATTTCTGATCTCAGCTCTGCATGCAACTCAGCCTGTGGTCACCCAGTTGGCAGTAGAGCAGCACAGGCTGAGAACCTTCCCTCACTGTGGAGATGCATATCTTTTGTGCCACTTGATCTTCCTCCCTGGGTCAGCCCTCCGATGACCACCAGCCTTGAGAGTGGGAATCCTATGCTGTGCTGACAGGCTGGCTCTCGAAAGAGATTGTAAATGAAAGTCTCTTTTTTTCCATACAGCATTTTCTCCATCGGCCACTCATTGTCTGAGATTTACCTTGGTTCCAGAGACATAACCCATTTAATCCTGGCATTCTATTGTCCCATGGGTCGAGCTACCACATATTGGCTGCTATGGCTTCCCCTCTGTGGGTAAGGGCTCTGAGTGGAGGGTTTTCCTCCCCCCAAGGCAGTCCACTAAGTGGACAGAATCCAACGTCGGGGTACTAGGACCCAGGGGACCCAGGGATGTCAGTAGTCATATACTCGATGATGTGATTTCTATCCCATTTTCCTCCCCTGTCCTCCCTCCTCCTCTGTATGGGTAGAGCCTTCTGATGACCTCAGATGCATGCAGCAATGCCTATGAAAGGAGCAAGCTGCCCTGGCCCACCACAGGAGTAGTCGTTGCAGTGGCAGATGCCCGATGGTCTCCCTCTTGACTGCAGTGCACTGCAGAGTGCAGCTGCTTTGATCTAGCCTGCCTCCTGACATCCCAACTTGAGTTCACACTGAAATCCTGGCCCATCAGGGTGACCTCCAATGGTAATCTATTGAGCAGAAGAAAGATCCTTTCTCTGGGCACTTCTAAGATCACATAGGTCTTGCCCAGTCTAACTATCCCTAACTATCTAAAATAGTTGCAGGACCAGGCCCTGGTCTGTACTCATAACCTCTGATGCAGCTGTGCAACAGTCTCTATGGGAAATATTTCACATGGATTCTGTAGGGAGGCTTGGCTAAAGGTGTGGTGGACCCAAGGTGCCTCTGGTGGAGAAGGGCGTGGACTGTATCAACATTCTGGCACCCCCTGCTCCGAAGGCTCAAGTCTAAGACAGGCACTTTAGTCATCACACTGAAACTGTTTCTCAGTTGCAGGCAGGGACTGTGATGGGTTTCTCACCTCAGAGGCTGAACTGAAGAAATCACATTTTCTCTTTCTGTCAGACTGGCAGATCTGTCCTGCTGCTGTAACTCTACAGACGTCCCAGCACCCAAGCTGCATCGTCTTTGACTGAAACAGTCACATGGGGAAAAGGAATGCATTTATTAGTCCATTGAGTACCCTTTTCCCACTGCTTTTCTAAGTCCTCTGCTCCCCTCTACACTGGGTATATGTCCTTCATTGGATGACTCAGTCACCTGACGCCTTGCTGCTGGCAGATTGGCTCTTTTCCACAGGGTTGGAACCTTCCTGTCCCCTGCAGCAGTTCTCTGGGGTTAGAGGTGAAGACATGTTGCACAGCCTATGCCTTGGGCTTCACTGTTTTATTCAAACGTCCCTAGGTGCAGATTCTGGCCACTCACTGGTGCCATTAGCACCCAAACACAAATGGTCAGTCGTTTCACCTGTGCAACTCCCTCTCTGAATCCGTAGGGACAGACAACTTGGTGGCAACATCCACAAGCATTCTGTTGCACTCTGCCCTGGTGAACTTTGCCACTGAAGCTCCCTGTCAGCTTCTGGCTTGGAGCTACCGTTACAGAAATCAACTCAATCCCATGTAACAAGGCAAGGGGTCAGTTTCTCCTCCAGTCCCCTGATAGCAGCATGGTGGCTGCAGTCACCAATCACCCTGTGTACTGTGCAGGTGACAGAAACATAGAAACATAGAAGTTGACAGCAGATAAGGACCGCATGGCCCATCCAGTCTGCCCGTTTCTTTTTCTACCTTATAAATGTGCCATCGACCTTTGCTCTGTCAGTGGCCTATCAGTCTATCTATTCATACTCATTTGTATTGCTCCCTTATGCCTATCCCATGCCTGTTTGAAGCCCTGCACTGTATTCATAGCCACCACTTCTTGAGGTAGGCCATTCCATGCATCCACCACCCTTTCTGTGAAAAAGAATTTCCTCACATTCCCCCTTAATTGGCCCCCCTCTAATCTCATGCTGTGTCCTCTTGTCCTGCTATTTTTCTTATATTTAAACATGTTAGACTCTTTCACCTTGTTAATGCCCTTAAGGTGTTTGAATGCCTCGATCATATCACCTCTATCCCTCCTTTGCTCAAGGGTATACATATTGAGCTCTGTTAATCTGTCCTCATATGTCTTCTGATGCAGTCCCTGCACCATTTTGGTTGCCCTTCTCTGGACTGCCTCAATTTGGTTAATGTCCTTGTGAAGGTGTGGCCTCCAATACTGCAACGCAGTACTCCAGATGGGGCCTAACCAGTGTCTTGTAAAGAGGGATTATTACCTCCCTGTTACGACTTGTGATATCCCTACTAATACACCCTAACACCCCCCCCAGCCTTACCAACTGCTTTAGAGGTCTGCTTGGATGATTTCAGGTCATCATGGATAATGATGCCCAAGTCTCTTTCTTCCTTTGTGACTGCTAGCAACTCCCCTCCCAGCCTGTAGGTGGCTTCAGGGTTTCTCTTCCCTATGTGCATGATCTTGCACTTCTTTGCATTAAATCCCAGCTACCACTCTTCTGACCATTTTGCTAGTTTATCCAGATCTCTTCTCATTCTGCCCACCCCATCTGGATCATCTACTCTGTTGCAGATCTTGGTGTCATCTGCAAAAGACAAGCCTTACCCTCTAGTCCATCTGCAAGGTCACTAATGAAGATGTTGAAGAGGACTGGCCCCAGGACTGATCCCTGAGGTACCCCACTTGTGACTTGCATCTTCTGACTGTATACCATTTACCACCACTTCTGTTTCTGCCTGTCAACCAGTTTGCCACCCAGTTGACCAACTTCTGACCCACCCTGAGCCTACCCAGCTTATTTATCAATCTTCTATGTGGAACAGTGTCAAAAGCTTTGCTGAAGTCAAGGTAGGCGACATCAACTGCTCCCCCTTGGTCCACCACTCTGGTTACCCAGTCAAAGAAATCTATGAGATTAGTTTGACAGGACCTTCCTTTTGTAAACCCATGCTGTCTTGGATCCTATGCCCCTATGGATTCCAGGTATTGCACTATCATTTCCTTAAGGAGTGCCTCCATAATCTTGCCCACTACTGAGGTAAGACTGACTGGTCTGTAGTTCCCTGCCTGCTCCCTGCTACCACTCTTGTGGAGCGGGATCACATGAGCCCTTCTCCAGTCTTCTGGGACCTCTCCGTGCTCAGAGACTCACTAAACAGTTCTGCTAATGGCTCTGCTAGTTCCACCTTTAGCTCCTTAAGAATCTGGGATGTATGCCATCAGGTCCCATTGCCTTATCCACCCTGAGCTTAGCAAGCTCCTGTAGGACCCTTTCTTTGTGAAGGGAGTAGTGCTCCACCTCCCTCCCCCTCCCTGTGTCCCATGGTGCTGAGCTGTGGGCCCTGCCTCCTTCTCTTCAGTAAATATTGAGCAAAAGTATCTATTTAGGATAGATGCTTTTACATGGTCCTCCTCCTCACATGCTCCCTTTCTCCATTGCTTAGCACACCCTTCTGGACTTTCTCCTTTCACTAATGTATCTATAGAAAGTCTTGTCACCTTCTTTTACTGTTCGTGCTAGTGTTTCCTCAATTTGGGACTTTGCCTGCCTTACTGCCTTCCTGCTCTCCTTAGGGCAGTTTGGTATGCCTCCCTATCTTCATCCCGCTGTGTTCCTTATATTTCCTGGAAGGCCAGCCTTTTGGCTCTGATCTTTTCTGCTACTGTATTTGAGAACCAAAGTGGTTTCTTCTTCTTTGCACTTTCTTTCTGTCTAACACAATGGGATGTTGCTTCAAGTATTGCATCCTTAATGCTTGCCCACTTTGCCTGTACCCCTCACCTGTGTTTTTTGCCAGGGCTAGCTTAACTCTGTTGGCCATTTTATCAAAGTCAGCTCCTCTGAAGTCCCATATTTTTGCCTTGGAATGGGATGATTTAGATGCAGTAGCCAAATTGAACCATACCATGTGATGGTCACTGGCCCCCAGGTGACCTTCTACCTGGAGATCTGTGATCCCTTCCCTGTTAGTCAGTACTAGATCTAGGATAGCCCTATCTCTTGTGGGTTGTTGTACCAGTTGTCTGAGGCCCTCCCCCTGCAGGGAATCCATTATGTGTCTAGTTCTGGCAGATGTTCCTGCTGGTATTGACCAATCTGTATCCGGCATGTTGAAGTCTCCCATTATCAGAACCTCCCCTTTAGCTGTCATGTTTTGTATATTCTCTAACAGTAATGTGTCTATGTCCTCCCCCTGGTCTGGGGGCCTGTAGACAATCCCAGTTCTTATGGCTGTCCCATTTCCTGTTTCCAGGGTGACCCACAGTTCTTCAGGCTCCTTATGTGTATTCTGAATTTCTGTAGCTTTAATCTTTTCATTGACATACAGGGCCACTCCTCCCCCCCTTTTTGCACCTCGTCTCTTCTGAACAATACATAGCCAGGTACTGAAGTCTCCAAGTGTGTTACTTGTAAACCACGCCTCACTAATTGCTACTATGTCCAGTTTAGCCTCTGACATTATTGCCTGTAGGTCTGGGATCTTATTTCCCAGGCTGTGAGCATTTGTGTACATGATTTTTCCATTAGGTAGATTTCGGTGTGTTAGTTGTTGGGTGAGGTTTGGCATTATCCTGTCGTTGTATGAGAGTTAAACCTTTTTCTTACCTGGTGATGCAAATGAACTGCAAACATGCTGAATCCCTGTTTGACCACTAGCTGAGGGGAGGGTGTTCTTCCATTCGACGATGGGTGCTGCACCCTCTCCCCATTTGCTAGTTTAAATATTCTGCAAAGACGCCAAACTTCTGCCCCAATGCACTGACTCCTCCTTAGTCAGATGCAGTCCATCAAATTTAAAGAACTTTCACTCCCAGAACTGTTGCCAGTTCCCTACAAATCTGTGTCCTTTTTCCGGGCACCAACCCTTAAGCCACCTGTTTAGCTCCCCTATCTCCCCTTCTCTGACCTTCCGTCCATCTGCCCCCCTCTCCCAGACTGGCAGGATCTCAGAGAAGGAGATGCCGGACGAAATGGATGATAGTTTGTCACCCAGCCTGAAGTACAGCTACTGGTGCTGCTCTGCACTGCTTCCTGCCCCCTCTGACAGTCTCTGGGGCTGGGAGTGCTGAAGATCCATGGGGAGCCTGGCTGGTGCAGTTGCTCCCAGGTGGGGAGCTTCAGGTAGGCCCCCAGAAGTGGAGTTACATTTATTCTATTGTTTTCAGTGTCACTGTGTCTTCCTTGTATTATCCCTCTTCACAACTTACTGCTGTTTATTTCAATGTTTTCTGGACCTTCTATGAAGTCAGTTCCACCACACTGCCATTTACTTAGCAGTGCAGAATGGTGGAAAATTACATCACACAAGAACCAAAAATCATAGTTCAATGTTTGTGGAATAGCAATGGGGTATATAGTGCTTGTGCAACTTGTAGTACTTTTTGTGGCTTAACTCACTCAGCCCCATAGTGCATATGTTCGTCATCAGGAAAATTCCTCTAGTCCCCATAGCGCATATGTGCGTCAGGTATTCACTTCATCTCATCCCCAGAGTGCATATGTGCGTCATGCATTTCTTATGCACTTTTTGGATCAACCAATCAGGGATAAGGTTATTGGAAAGTGCAGGAAGGTAGGAAACATTCCTACCTACCAGAATGCCGACTTTAAGATAGGGGTCACCATTGAGTTAAATAGAGTAAATTACTTTTTTTAGGTTTTAATTTGGGTTAAAAAGTGAAGAAAATGCTATTTTTTCTCCATTACTAGAAATGTGTGATCCCTGATTTGAAAGATCTTTTTACTGTGAAAAATTAGTATGCTGGTGTCTGGGAGCTAGGAAGTGTACTTTTTTGTTTTAGTTTTTTGGGGATAAAAAAAGTGTAAAAATGTGATTTTCCTCCGTTTCAGGTACTGTAAAAAAACCAAAACACTGTAAATGCTAGATACGTGTGTGACCCATCATTTGAAAGATCTCTTTAATGTGGACAATTGTCATGCTGGTGTCTGGGGTCTAGGAGGTGTACTTTTTATGACGTAGGTTTTTATTTGGGAACAAAATGTAAATAAAAATGCTCTTTTTTTATCATTTCAGGAACTGTAAAAAAATGTCTACAAATGCTACTAACATGGGTGAACCATCATTGTAAAACTCTTGTTATTGTGAACATTTTTCGTGCAGGCATCTAGGGGCTAGGAGGTGTACTTTTTCAGGTATTGTGATTTGTGCGTCATGTGGGCAGTTGTGCAGAACATTTTTCCGAATTCAGTTGGTTTACTGGCATTATATATTGGCACATGCCTTAGTTTATGGTCTATTTTATTATGTAAAACAGCTCAGAAATACTCTAAACTGTTGCAGTGTAATGCACAGAAGTTGGTGTGATGGAAAACCATCATACAACAGACATTTTCCATTTCTAAGGTTTTTTTTGTTTTAAAAAAAAGAAAAAAATGTAAATGTTCATCGTTACGTGCTCTGTAAAAAAAACATTAAAGCTACTAACATGTGTGACCCCTCATTTTAAAGATTTTCTTTATTGTGAGCAAACTTCATGCTGTAAGTTTTGTGATAGGAGTTATACTTTTTTAGTTATTTATACTCCAAGTTGGAGTGTTACCATTTTAGTTCCAAACATTCTAACTGCTCTGGAAAACAGCCATTTTTACACAGGAATACAGCACTCACTAAAGATTCCATTCTAGAGCTGAGTGAGTTAACTCTATTCTCACCCTTGAGTAGTAGGTATGTAGGTAGTAATTTATAGGGAATAGAAGGCCCAGAAACATGGGTGAGAAGATCGCTGGAGAAGGAGGAGGAGGAGGTGGACGAAAAATACTCCCTAAGCGAGGGAAGTGCGGTTTGTAGAAGACTGAAGTAGAGGTTGTGGGAGGAGCTATTCCCCGCATTGAACCACGGGCTAAGCCCTCCCATTCAATGTTTGGGGAATAGCAATGGGGTATATAGTGCTTGTGTAACTTGTAGTACTTTTTGTGGCTTAACTCTATTCCCACCCTTGAGTAGTAGGTATGTAGGTAGTAATTTGTAGGGAATAGAAGGCCCCAAGAGATACCTCCTCCAACTCACGGAGAGTATGACCCCCTGGCACTCAAGAGAGAAAAAACCCCCAGGTGGAGGAAACCTCTGAGGACCCATGGCTGGTGGTCTGCCTGTCCTCTGGGTGTGCTAAAAGGAGAAGGACCTAGGTTCTAGTAACCATGACTAATTTTAGGGAAGATGATCTTCTTGGAGAGATGACGGTCCATCCTTGATCCATTGACGATGCCAACTGAATGATGATCCTGAGGTTGATGAGTCAATCATTTCTGTAGGAGCAGTGGAATCCTAAGTGTGAAGCAGATGCAGTTAAAGAAGAATGAATGAAGTCCAGATTACCGAGGTGATGAAGGATGCTTGTCCACAGAGGTTGCATGGACATACTCAGCAGAAAGAGCATGAATTAATCTAAATTACGAGGCAGTGGAGGGTGGACATGCTATGATATGAGAAGTCATGGGTGAATGATCAAACTTGAGTAAAGTTTGCCTTTTGAGGTAAGGCCTAGGAGCAAGGAATTCAGTAGTGAGCGAGGAGTCACTAAGAAAGCTTCCGTGAAGTGGAAAATGGGTAGGAGAGAGTCTTTGAGTGTCTTGGAGATGATGGTCTATCCTTGATCCATGGGTGATGTAGGTTGACTGATGATTCTGAGGTTGCGAAATAGGTCTTTTCTGAAGGAACAGTAGAATCCTAAGTGAGAAGCAGATCCCATTGAGGTAGGGTGAATGGAGTCCGGATTAAAAAGGGGATGAAGGATGCATGTCCAAGGGACTGCAAGGGCATAATGAGCAGGGAGAGTATGATTTGATTGATATGTTACCAGACAGTGAACGGTGGGGAATGTGATGATTTATGAAGTCATGGGTAAATGATCCAACTTCTGTGAGGTTTGGCTTTCAAGGTAAAGTCTGGAGGCAAAGAATTCTGTAGTGAGCGATGAGTTTCTGGGTAAGTATCCATGAAGTAGAATGAGTAGAGGAGAGTCTATGAGTACCTGATGGAAGTACTGCCATAAGTGATTAGTAGACAAGTTGAGGAAGAGTTGCAGATGCAGCCCAAATGGTAACCGAATAGCTATAAAGAATGATTGGAAGTTCGGTATATGGATTTGGATGGCTTCTTTGGGCATGATGTCATAACTATGCTTATATAAGCTCTGCTGGAATGCTAGCTGAAGTAAATACTGATACTTTTGTGGTGTAATTGTCCATGAGATGCACTGAGGTGGCTTATAGTTGGTTAGGTTTACAGTAATTCGATGCCAAATGCTTGAGAGAGCTTAGAGATGGATATATGGAAGAGTCTGTAGGCTGGAGTAGAAATGAGGTCGAGTAGCATGGAAGCTAGAGGATCTTAATGCTATGGCTGATTAAGATCGGTTGGGAGGCAAGACTGGGATTGTGAATTTGCCTTGATGGTTGCAGATTTCTGGATAGATAATCAAAGGAGCCTGTTCTCGGTGATAGTCTTTACTAGAGATATTGATGGAGATAATTGGTGAAGGATAGGCTGGAGGATCCACTGAATGGACGGCTAACTCGACTGATGGTAGTAGATGAAAATTACGGATGATTGTATGGAGTAAGGTGATATCCTGGAACTAGAAAACAGTGCTTTGGATAGCATGACTTAAGTAAGCTGCTAGGCACTGAAGATCCAATGATGAAAGTCCTGGAAAGGTGGCTGAGAAGGTCTTAGGACAAGCAATGTCTGTTGAGGAAGTAGGAGTTGAGTAACATGGTCCACAGGGTCAGTGATGGTAGGAGAGGCTGCAGAGATAACTGGATGATGTCTGAGGTGGCATGTGGTATCTTGAGAATTCCGGTATCCATTGCAGCGATAATGGATATTAAGTCAGAGCATAACAGAAAAATTTAAGATCTTTCCATTTGGACGATAGTCTGTGAGGCATGGTAGGTAGGGAAGTCCACAGTGACTGAATAGATAAGATTCGTAGGGAGTATCCAATTGAGAGAGATGGGAATCTTTCTAGTGTCCAGTCGAGTGAGATTCCATAATGAAATAGGGGCTCTGATTGTGCAGTATAGAAAACTCTATGATAACATATGAGTTTATGAGGTATGTTATTCAAGGGCTCAGGTGAATGACAATTGATCCATCAAGTCGTGGATGGGAGCTGGTAGAATGGCTGGAGTAGGAGTGTGAGATGGATAATGGTAGGAGTATTTGACTGGGTAGGAATATTGGTCGGAGAAAAATTACTAGGCCCAAAAGAGTCACAGCAAAAGGCAGGAAGCCCTGAGCCTGCAAGGCGGACAGGAAAAGGCAGCTATCCAGATTGGAAGGAAAGTTCGGAGAGGATCCTGATGGACTGAAGGAATGATCCAGGGAAGGCCATGGGCTAGGCGAAGCTGAAGGATATAAAGTGCAGGAAGGAACAGGACCTGGACAGTTCTTCGGCAACCAGCAGCGGAATGCAGGAAGGCTGTGGCAAGGTACACGAGGAGATCTACTGAAGACCCAGGAGTGAAGCGAGCACCAAGAGCAACTGAGCTGAGATACAAGGGTCCCACAGCTGACGAAGACTTCAACAACGAGAGGAGAGAACAGAAGTAGCTGGAGCGATGAAGGACGGGGTTCCCACATCTGAAGGAGAAAACAAACTTGTACAGCCACAGGAAGGGGTACTTTAAGCAAGGAAATCCAGGAGGCAGTCAAACTGGAGTGAGATTGATAGGGAACCGACCGATAAGATCCAAATCAGGAGGGACAGGAGGCCTAGGGGTCAAGTACGATAGGTCATGGAGGGCCAAAGAGTGAAGCCGAAGGCAAATAGCAACTGAGGTGAGGTATAAGAGTCTCAGATCAGATGAAGGCCTGTGACTGGATGATGGATGAGCAGGCAAGAGCTACATCCTGAGGGAGATGAGGTCCTGTATGATAGGCAATGGAAGTACAGGATGGAGACTGGTGAGGAAGGAGGACATCTGGAGCAGAAGGGTCCTGTGAGAGAAACTGCAATATGGTGGGGATAAACATGCAGAGGGAAGAACGTTCGGGCATAAATGCAGGGTCCTAGGCAAGGGAGTTGAGGAGAGAAGCCCCGGCTATGACACGCCAGATAATGCATGATGGTGGAGTCAACTTCGGTAAATTGGGTTCAGAAAGGATGACCAGGCAGTGGTTCTGTAGAGGGCATCCAAATGTACAAACAGACCAGTGCAGCAACTAGTTTCAAATCCAGGTAATCAAGGAGATTTAATCAGCAACTGATATCACTAGGCAGAAGTAGGATGATGGAGGAGACTGAGAGGATGAAATTTCGCTCCAGAGGGGGTGCCATCTGAAGGCGAGCCAGGGATGGTATGAAACCAGTGGAGTCACATAATCAGGCAACCAAACCATGTAGGCAATGCATGGAGATCAAGACACGAAGCTTGTAAAATGAGTTGGAGGTGGAAGGCAGTTGAGGTGCAAAGGCCCTGTTCCCGAAGGGAAGCGGCAACCCGCATTAGGTATGGGGAGCATCGGGTGGAAACAGACAAGGTGGTGCAGGCTCCCAGCCAGGTAAGTTTGCGAAGTAGGACTGTGTAGTGAGGCTGCGGACCAGGAAATATGGAGAAGGCCAGGCAGGCATGGTCAGAGTCCTGAAGTGAAGCAGTAGTTGGGTAGCAGGTTGAAAATGCATACTGGTGAAGCAGTGGAAAGAAGAGTCAGACATCCATCAATTATGGTGGAGACAAGATGATCTTGACAGGAGGTGGCCAGGCAGATGTAGGATGAAGAGGGATATGTGGCAATGGAGTTCTGTTCCCAAAGGGAAGTGGCAACTCGTGTGAGGCAGAGAAGGCATGGTAATACTCAGTAGACATGGCTCCCATCCCTGGTAGTCAGGGTGAGCTAACCTGCACTCGATGCTGCTAAGCAGAGTTAGGGACAGAGGATGTAGGTTGGCAGGTAGTAGGACGTAATGAATGTAATGGAATCACATCCGTGGTAGACAGGGGAAATCTACCTTCGCTCAGCACCTCAGAAGGTGCAAGTTAGGGACGGAGTCCAGAGTACTGCTGGTATGGCCTGGCCAATGCATGACACTGCTGTGGAGAGAGGACATGTAGTACATGAAGCTGATAAAGGACAATAAGGTAATAGAATCAGAATTCATAGGTATAGTTACACTAGTAGTCGGAGTGAGAATACACATATGGTGGGAATGGAAAACACAGAAGACAATGATAAATAAGGTAAGTGCTGTGAGGAGAAAACTGGGGAACGGGGAAGGACCAAGGTAATAAGATTTGGAGAAAAGCTCTGCGCCATAATGTGGTGAGTCGTTATGCGGAGGTCTGCCGCTGAAAACATGGCCTCGGCAGGTATCCATCATCTCCAAGATAGGGTAAAACTGGAGAAGGTGGCTATACTATAGACTCATGTCGCTGATTCAAAGCTGCAGCTCTGAGTTGTTCTTTCCCTTTAGTCTGAGGAGAGAGCTAGGTAGGTGCTGAAGAGTGCAGCAAAGGCTGGGGTTGAAGTCCTGCATCCCTATACCAATTTGGAACTACAGCCAGTCTGATGTCATGTATTGGGACAGCTAAGGGGCATGGACATTTGTGCCCGATTGTAGGATTATAAATGACAGACCTCCCCCTTTTTCCATTTTACCCTGAATGATAGGAAGGGTTACTGAAGTAAGCGAGGCAGATGTGTCATAATATGTGCTGCGGAAGAATGAGTAGCTCAGTGGGGAAGCAGTATGTGAGACAGGTTGGTACTCGTGTGAAGTATCGAGAATTGGGACTGCTCCAAAGGGATAGAGGTCGGTAAAAATCAAGCCTCGGCATGGTGAGAGAGCCAGTAGTGAGGAAGCAGTTAAGGAATCCTTCGAATACTGAAGGCGGCTGGTAAATGCAACTGAGAGTACTTACTGGTGGGCTGTGGAAACCAGCAGGTGTTAAGTCCCATTGTGTCCATGGAGTAGGAAGGGAATGAGTGGAATGGTAGGCTGAGTGACTGGAGGTTGAATCAGGAGAAGGAGTGGCTAGTGAGGAAGGGCTGTAAAAGGCAGGTGTTAAAATAGAATGGCAAGGATGCATGGAGAAGGGAATAGATTCTGGGTTACCCAGAGAGGACGAGCGAATGTTAGCTCAAGAGTGCAGGGGTACGAGGCCAACAAGGTTGGAACAGCTGGCAACAGCCATGCAATACTACTGGATGTGGAAGGGGAAGCTAGCGCAGCACAAAAGCGTACAGGACAGGGGAGAAGAATGGGGATGCGTAGTGTCTACCGATGTAACCAGGACGCCCAAAAAGGAACAAGGGAGCAGGAATGGAGAACCCCAAGACTAGGAAAGGAGCAGAAAGGAGTAGGGAGATGCTGAAGTGGTGGAAAAGACAGACCAGGACACAGGAAAAGGGGGAGCATAGGACAAAGGGAGGAGCAGGGGGAAAGATGAGAGGGGAGCAGAGAAAAACAAACAGGGCAGCAGAGCGCACAGAGGAGCACAGCCGCATGAGCCACGCAGGGGCTCAGAAAAACACTCCCTAAGCAAGGGAGGTGCGGTTGGTAGAAGACTTAAGAAGAGGTTGTATGAGGAGCTATTCCCCACGTTGAACCACGGGTTAAGCCCTCCCAAGATATAAAGCAGTATACAGTGAAGGAAAAGGAAAAAAAGCAGGCAGATTGGCTAAGATGAATAGAAGTGAATTCTTTAAGGAAAAACATTAGGTAAACCATACCAGAAGAGAGGATGCCATAACCAAAAGGAAACAAGGTAGTATTTAAAAGTTAAAATGGTTTCTGTGGTATGAAACGGAGAAGTCCAGAAGTTAGGCATTAGAAGCTTTGTTCTAGATCAATTGCACATGCTCAGCTATGCAGTCACTATCTTGTAGGTGTGTCCGAATACACCAATTAAGTAATCTCCGAATACTTTGAGAAGCATTCAGGTATTTGGCAGTATTCGCGTATTCGGGAAGTTGGGCATCATTAGCCCACCCCAAGCCCAGCTACTAACCCTTGCCTCACTGGCCGAGAGTGTTGCTGATAGGGTGTCACTGCAGTGCATGTAAAATAATGAAGTGAATTCTGCCACAGCAATGTAATCCTAGCTGGACCAACTGCTGCATTCCAGGTTTTATGGAGGGGCAGCTTGAGTAAAAGATTAAAGATATTTAAAGACTTCACCATTAGGCTGCTGTTTGTGAGGGGGTGTACCATGTCTCATTGTTGGACTCAGCACCACTGTGTAAATAGCTCACGGAGAGTACAGTGAAACATAGAAGTTGACGGCAGATAAGGACTGCAAGGCCCATTCAGTCTGCCCATTTCTTTTTCTACCTTATGAATGTGCCATCGGCTTTTGCTCTGTCAATGACCTATCTATACATACTTATCTGTATTGCTCCCTTATGCCTATCCCATGCCTGTTTGAAGCCCTGCGCTGTATTCATATCCACCACTTCCTGAGGTAGGCTGTTCCATGCATCCACCACCCTTCCTGTGAAAAAGAACTTCCTCACATTACCCTTTAATCGGACTCCCTTTAATCTCATTTTTCTTACATTTATTTATTTATTTGCTTTTGGTAACTGGGTGAGTGCACTAGACATAGAGATGCCTATTTTCAGGTACGACCCGGGAGAATACAAGTGAGAAAAAAAAAATACATGAGCTGTACAATGTGACGCAGCACAAGGAAGAGGTAAACAAATGGAATTGAGTGCAATACAAACAATTGACAACTGGATGAAACAGAGTAAGATAATGTCAAAAATATAAACAGTACTGTTATGAAAAAAACAAAACAAGTGCTAACAAATTTGTACTGGAACTGGCTGGAAAGTACATTAGAAATGGTAAGTGCCATTACAAGGCTCAATATAGAGAGAAGGAAGGAAGGGGGGGGGGGAGGGGAGACTGAAGAACAGGAGAAGGGGTGAGAGGGAAAGAGGGAGAGTGAGGAAAGAACAAGGTGGTAGGTGGAAGGATTGAAAGGGTCAAGGTGGATGGAAGCATGTGCAAGGATTAGAGGCCAGTAGATGTTCATGGTGGAGTTTCTTGAAACCAGCATGGGTAGTAACAAGGTGAATTGCTTGAGGGATAGAATTCCAATACTTAGGGGCTGAGTAGGAGAAAGCCCGTGCACCCATAGAAGTTTTGCATCTAGGGATGAAGAGAGGGGCATTGTCACTAGATCGGAGACCATAGGAGGGGGTTTAGGGGTGTAGCAAGGAGGCGAGGGATTTGGGGAGACCTGATCTAGTTATACCATCAAGTAGGGAGCCAAGGGCCAGTAGCCGGTGGGCAGAAGAGTTCGGCCATTTTAGGTCAGCATACAGCTGACAGTGATGTTTGAAACGTGGTGATCCAGAGACATAGCGGCAGATGTTATTATAAGTGGTGTCCCATTTATGTAGGGAGGTCTTTGATGCTCCAAGGTACATGACTGAGCCATAAGCAAGGGCTGGGAGCAGTAGGCCTTGAGCCACTGCAAGCGGAGCAGATGGCGTAAGGGCATAGCTAGTACGGTAGACACCTCCAATTTTTGCGTTGACCGATTTGCAGGTGGCAGTGACATGGAGGTCAAAGTCCAAGGATTCATCTAGGAGGATACCCGGGTATTTGAAGGAGCTAGTGCTAACTACCGGGGAACCATCAGCACACAAAATTTGAAAGGAGCTGCGATTAGATTTGAGTCTAGCTGGAGATCCGAAAAGCATGGAGTGAGTTTTGCTAGCATTAAGAACAAGATTGTTTTCAATTAGGCAGGACTGAATACTTAAGAAGTCATTAGTAAATGAGCGGTTTATATCCACAGTGTTACTTCCACTACGGTAAATGACAAGGTCGTCCGCATACAGCAGGGAAGAGCAGTCAGGTGCATATGATGGGAGGTGATTTATAAAAATAGAGAAAAGTAGCGGGCCAAGTATGAAGCCTTGAGGAACTCCCATATGTATGGGAGAAGTATTGGACAGGGCAGAGTTAAAGGTGACAGCTTGCATCCGGTTGGATAGGTAGCACTTGAACCAGGCAACTGTTTCAGTGGAGAAACCAAATGACTGGAGTTTAGCAAGGAGAAGGGTGTGGTTTACCAGGTCAAATGCCTTAGTTAAGTCAATGAAGAGAGCACCTGTCAAAGATCCAGATTCCATTGCACCATAGATGTCATTTGTAAGTTTTAGGATGGCAGTGGTAGTACTATGGCCTTTGCTGAAGCCGTGCTGGGAAACAGCAAGGAGGTTATGCTTCTGAAGGTATGCTGTGGTTTGGGTTGCTACTAATTTTTCCAGGATTTTACTGAGCACAGGGAGAATGGCAACAGGTTGATAGTTAAACATGACTTGAGGATCACCTTCTCGGAGGTGCTACCCATCTATGGCATAGGGGAGGCTAGGGTGTTCCGCACCATGGGATTCAATCAGTGGTTGAAAAACTGGTGTGGAACTCAGGGATTTGGCTTCATTGGGGACTGGGGGTCCACCTGGAGTGATGCAAGCCTATACTGGCATGATGGGCTGCATCTGTCCGGGAGGGGAACCAGGATCCTAGGTGATAGGTTTAAATGCTTCATTGGCAAGCTTTTAAACTAGCCAAGGGGGGAGGCACTGAAAAGGAGCAGGAAAATCCTAGCCTCCCCAAATAATCACGGTAGTAAGTGCGGCAAACACCAACATAGAGGTGTCGATAGGGAGAAGGGCAGGGGTAAATGGAGAAAGTGACAAAGGCAAGAAGGACAGGGATGGGGCAAAAGGAAGTAAGGCCATCAGGAAATGGAGGGTAATGAGTACCAATGCCCGTAGTCTGGGCAACAAGCTCCCTGAGCTGATGGCCTTAATGGAAGAGGGATGCCTGGATATCGTAGCAGTCACAGAAACATGGTACACAGAGAACCATAACTGGGATGTTAACATACCAGGGTACATAACCTACAGGAGAGACAGGCAGGGAGAAGAGGGAGGAGTAGCTCTCATGTAAAGGAAGAGATAAAAGCAACTGAACAAAAGAGTAAACAGGAGGAGAGGAGGCACTGTGGGTCACCTTGGAGACTGGAAAGGCACCACAGTCCGCACAGGGTTGTGTACAGACCCCATGTCAGGGGAAGGAATGGACAAGGATATGATAGAAGGCATTCTTAGAATGGCAGAGAAAGGGGAGATACTGTTGATGGGAGACCTGAATATGCCAAATGTTAACTGGAGCACATTTGCTGCAGCCACATCCAAGAGCAGGGCTATTCTTGATGCCCTACAGGTGGCAGGCATTAGACAGCTAGTTTCGGAACCCACTCGTGAGGGAGAAATCTTAGACCTCGTACTCTCAAACGGGGGCAGTGAGAGGATCTCAGATCTAGAAGTGGGTTGCCATCTGGGGACAAGTGATCATCAAACAGTGTGGTTCACGTTAACTCAGCTACAGAGTCAAGCCACAAAAGTGAGGGTACTGGACTTTAGGAGGGCTGACTTTGGCAAGATGGGAGAGTGCCTCAGAAAAGCACTAGCAAACAGGCTAGAAGGAGGTGTGGAGCAACAATGGGAATTATCAAACTGCCATCACAGAGGCAACAAGCCTTTGTGTGAAGCAAATGAACAAATCAAAACGAAAGAAAAGCCACTATGGTTCTCAAAAGAGGTGGCTGTGAAAGTCAGGAAGAAAAGATAGCATTCTGGAAGTATAAGAAACAGAGAAGGAGCAGGACAGACAGCTGTACCAGTTAAGGCAGAAGGAAGCAGGGAGGGAAGTCAGAATAGCAAAGGCCCAAACTGAGGAAAAGATAGCCAACTCAGTTAAGAAAGGGATAAAACCTTTATAGGTACATCAGCGGCGTAAAAGACAAAGGGAAGGATAGTGAGGCTGAATAGAATAGAACAGTGGGTGGGCAGAGGGGACAGTGAAAAGCAGGAATACTGACCGAATATTTCTGCTCAGTATTCACAAAAGAGGAGGGAGGTGCCTAATCCAATTAACAGAAGCACCTTGATAGGGGGGTCGATCCCAGTCCTTTCACAGAAGAAAGGGTTCTGCAAGAACTCCTAAAACTGAAGGTGGACAAAGCAATGGGTCCTGATGGAATTCACCCCAGAATTCTAAAAGAATTAAGGGAGGAACTAGTGAAACCACTGGCTACTCTTTTTAATAAATCATGGGAGGATGGTGTGGTACCCGAGGACTGGAGGAAGGCGGATGTGATTCCCCTTCACAAAAGTGGGTCCAAGACAGAAGCAGGAAACTACAGACCTGTCAGTCTGACCTCTGTGGTAGGGAAAGTGATGGAGTCACTTCTGAAGGAAAGAATAGTCGAGTACCTAGAGGCCAGTGGAGCACAGGACCCAAGGCAGCATGGGTTCACAGCGGAAGGTCATGTCAGAACGATCTAATAGATTTCTTTGACTGGTGACCAAAGTAGTAGACCAGGGAGGGCTGTGGACATGGCCTACCTAGACTTCAGCAAGGCATTTGACACAGTCCCACACAAAGATTAATAGTCAAATTAACCAGCCTGGGAGTGGGACCCAGGGTGGTAGCCTTAGTAAAACATTGGCTGGACAACAGGACACAGAAGGTAATTGTAAACGGAGTCCATTCTGAAGAAAGGGGGGTTACTAGTGGGGTACCGCAGGGTTCAGTATTGGGTCCAGTCCTTTTTAATGTCTTCATCAGTGACATTGCAGAGGGACTGGAAGGAAAGTATGCCTTTTTGCAGATGACACAAAATCTGCAACAGGGTTGATACACAAGGAGGCGTGGAAAGGATGAAAAGGGACTTGGCAAGGTTGGAGGAATGGTCAGAAGTATGGCAGCTAGGATTCAATGCAAAGAAGTGCAAAATAATGCACCTGGGAAACAAGAACCCAGGGGAAGAATACACAATGGGTGGGGAGGTAGTAACAACAACAAAAAAGGAAAGGGACCTGGGGGTAATCATATCAGATGACCTTAAGGTTAGCAAGCAATGTGAGAAGGCAGTAGGGAGGGCTGGGGTATACTGGGATGTATAGGGAGAGGCATCAGCAGCAGAAAACAGGAAGTTGTTATCCCTCTGTACAGACAGTTGGTGAGACCCCATCTGGAGTACTGTGTCCAGTTCTGGAGACCCCATCTCCGCAAGGACATAGACAGGATAGAGGCAGTCCAGAGGAGGGCAACTAAAATGGTGCAGGGTCTGCAAGAGAAGCCGTATGAGGAGAGACTAAAGGAGCTTAACATGTATACCCTTGAGGAAAGAAGGGAGAGGGGGGACATGATAGAAACTTTTAAGTACCTCAGTGGAATCAACAAAGTCCAAGAGGGTAGCATTTTTCAGAAAAAGAGACTTGCAAAGAACAAGGGACACAATTTAAAGATAGAAGGAGGGCGGTTCAGGGCAATGTGAGGAAGTATTATTTCACAGAGAGGGTAGTGGATGCATGGAACAGCCTTCCTGAGGAGGTTGTGGGGTCTAAAACTGTGGGAGAATTCAAGAATGCATGGGACAGACATAAGGCAATTCTTGTGGGGGGTAGGAAGAAATAGGCTGTTGGTTAACTAGGATCTGTGGCCTATCCTGTAGGTAGGGAAATGGGCAGACTAGATGGGCCTAGCGGTCCTTATCTGCCATCAAAGTCTATGTTTCTATGTTTCTATGTTTCACCTTTCTTAAGGATAGGAGTGATTCTGGCCATCTTCCAGATGTTGGGAACCATACCCTGACATATGGATAAGTTAAAGATTTTCGTAAGAGGGGAGTCAATGAGAGGGGCAGCGATTTTCAGTAGCCTGGGTTCCAATCCATCTGCACCAGTACTAGTGCTGTCAGAGATGGATAGTAACAGCTTTAGAACCTCTTGTCTGGTGATGGTCCTAAGCCAGAAAGGTGGGTGAGAGAGAGCGCCGGTTCTGTGTCAATGGAGCTGGAAGTCTAACATTGAAACATGTTAGACTCTTTCACCTTGTTAATGCCCTTAAGGTGTTTGAATGTCTCGATCATATCACCTCTCTCCCTCCTTTGCTCTAGGGCATACATATTGAGCTCTGTTAATCTGTCCTCATATGTTTTCTGATGCAGTCCCTGCACCATTTTGGTTGCCCTTCTCTGGACTGCCTCAGTTTGGTTAATGTCCTTGTGAAGGTGTGGCTTCCAGTACTGCACACAGTACTCCACATGGGGCCTAACCAGTGTCTTGTGAAGAGGGATTATTACCTCCCTCTTTACAAGATACCCCTACTAATACACCCAAACATCCCCTAGCCTTAACTACTGCTTTAGTGGTCTACTTGGATGATTTCAGGTCATCTGTGATGATGATGCCCAAGTCTCTTTCTTCCCTTTTGACTGCCAGCAACTCCCCTCCCAACCTATAGGTGGCTTCAGGGTTTCTCTTCCCTATGTGCATGATCTTGCACTTCTTTACGTTAAACCCCGGTTGCCACTCTTCCGACCATTTTGCCAGTTTATCCAGATCTTTTCTCATTCTGCCCACCCCATCTGGATCATCTACTCTGTTGCAGATCTTGGTGTCATCTGCAAACAGACAAACCTTACCCTCCAGTCCATCTTGAAGATATTGAAGAGGACTGGCCCCAGGACTGATCCCTGAGGTACCCCACTTATGACTTGCATCTCTTCTGACTGTATACCATATACCACCACTCTCTGTTTTCTGCCCGTCAACCAGTTTGCCACCCAGTTGACCAACTTCTGACCCACCCGAGCCTACCCAGCTTAGTAATCAATCTTCTATGTGGAACAGTATCTGTGCTGTGTGAATATGGTTCATTCAGATATGCGGGCTGACTGAGGTGGGGGTTGTGGTCATGCTGGATGAGAACTGTCCAGTACAGGATAGTGCTCAGGTTTGTTACAGTTAGTACTACTGGATGTGTGGTGATTTCTAGGTTCAGTTACACCTTGCAACATTACTGCACCATAGGGAATGTGGTGGTGGTCGATACAGTAACACCACCCCTACACACACACACACACACACACACACACACACACACACACACACACACATATCAACTGTATCTACATATTCAACTCAAGTGGGGTGATGCCTTCTGCCTGTTTTCTGTTGTCTCACCCTCATTAACCCAGATAACCAGTTTAGGAAAATGCATTTTTTGTAACTGTGAGACACTTGTTGTAAATAAATACACCGAGTAGCTTTAGTAACAATTTGATGCCATTTCTTAATAAGAAAAGGTGCTTATAATAGAGTTCCGCTAGCACCTCTGTGTGCTGGGCTTTATGATCTCTTTTTCGTTACGCTGTGTTCTCAGTGCCAAAAAGTGACCAACACTGTATAAGCACCAACAACTCCACACGACTGATGAAAACTGCCAAGCAACCTTGCTGTTCGTCCCTTGTATGGATTGATTACAGAGCTGGAGAAGCTAAACATTCAGCCAAGCTGGTGCATACCTGGGTTATACAATGGATTACTGGTAGCACTAAGGCTAACAGGAAGTGCTTCAGACAAAACAGCTCCCAAAAATAGGGCCCCCACAGCATCTAACGAATAAGTCAGTTGAATACCTCCGAATACAGCAAGTATTCAGAATTCGGCTGAATACATGTAACTGGGGCGCCACCTCCCAACAGGCTACTGCCCCTGCCTGCTGCCCTAAATGCAGGTTGAGGGGCCTGGGTTCTGATTTAACTAATAACAGGGGCTCTTTACCAACAAGAATGCTATTTGCCCGGTGTCTCCACCTAGAGTGTTCTTTAAATGAGTTTAATATTAAGCTGGCACAACCCTCTGGGAAGTTGTACCTACCCACAGTCCCAACCAGTGGTCCCACACATGGATTTGCGCAAAACACTTTACTTGACATTCAATGTTACAATTATTGGTGAGTGCTAATAATATGCTCACAGTTACCACTCTTACCCAGAAGATCTGAACTTTCTGGATACACCAGTGCACCTGTAAAGTAGGATTCACCATAACAACAATACACCATTTAGCTTTTCTAATAACCCAGCACTCAGTAATAATATGCTCAGGAAGCAGTTTAACATTCAAATGACAAACTGATTTATTTGGGGATGTAAACAGGAGAAGGGGACGCAAATCAAGATTTACTTTAGAGCTATTGGTAGGCTTTTGTATTAGAGGAACATTCAAATGCATTTACCCTGGAACAGTTTCAGTCACTGCAAACTGGGTACCCAGGATCTAGTTTGTTGCAGGCCTGAGCATTGCTGCGGATTGGCCAGCATTGCAGCTGGTTGGGGCCCTTAAAACAACTAAATGGTTATCAATTATTTATCTTTGGCTGCTGTAACATTCCCAAGGACTTTAAGGGAAAGGGGAACATAGAGAACATTGTTTAACCAGGAGTAGCACACTAAGCCGAAGCTTGTTTCCAGATGCGACCTGGGAGCACAAGGAAGTTAAGTGTCTTGCTCAGAATCACACAGTATGCACCTAGGCAGCTGAAAAATTGTAATCCTCGGGCCCAATGGCCTGTAAAACAGTGTAAACCACAACGAGAACATGAACGGCAAATCAGATGACAAATACTTTTTTATTTTGTGTTGCAGGGTTAAACCCCGTTGTACTCACTGCACCTGGACCTCAGGACCTAGGATGATTTCCAGGCTGATTCCTCTTAGGGACTGTCTCTCTGGCTGATGGCTGCAGGCAGCAGGACAGGTCTTTTCTTTCTGAACAGGGACCAGGATACAGGGACCAGGGCTTGCACAAGTCACAACTCTTCCCCCACTTCAAGGCCTTTCCCTCAATGGTGGCCGCAACCCGCAATATTCTTCTCCACAGGAGCTGACTCCCCAAACCAGTCTCTCAGCAGTTTTTGTAGATCAGGCAACAGTCTCTCAGAACAGTTGTCTGGCATCACACGTTTAAATTCTGGCACAGTCTCAGATAGGTCACGCAGCTCACTCACTCACTTGCAAACTGCAGTCCTTGGCGTGTAAGCTGGCAAAACAGAAATTCAGGTCCCCCACTTTGGTAAACAGACTGGAGACAATTCCGGTGGCCCCAGGCTTCAGTTTTAGGCCACAATCTCTAAGGTGAACGGGTCTCTTACAGAGATACAACTTGGGATCCTTTCACACGTTCTGACTCCTTTTTCAGTCTGGAATGGATTGCTATGGAGAAATCAGTTCTTTTCTCCCTTTGGAGACTTTTAGAATGGTCGGCAGCACTTGGCAGTCCCAAACGATTCCCTAAAAGAGTTCAGGCCGGGAAGAGAGAAAAACAAGCCTCTCCCCAAATTCCCCAAACTGATAACAGAGCCTCCCCACTGAACAGAATCTCACACCAGACTGACTGTTCAACCGTTTCTCTCGACTGACTCATAATGGAATCCAGAAATCCAGTTGGCTGCCCAGGCTGTCAGTCACGTATCCAGCATCCTGACTGGTTAAAATGAGCACCAAATATACAGTTCACAGTTTCTCCCAGCAGCCATGGTAAAAGGACCTTTTAGGACCCCCTGAGTCCCGATTGGCTCATCAATAAGGTCAAAGAATCATCATACCAGCTGGCTGAGCAGAATCATAACAGTTTAGATTTAACAATAAATGGTTACAGCATTCAATAGAGCTGCACTGGCACTGGTGAGCGACCATACAGTGGTACTTATCGGGGTGCTGCCCAGCCAGTCATGAGCTTTGTTCCACTCAGACCCAGTACAAGCCATAAACTATATACACAGGCTGAACCTCTTAAAGGTACAGAGCAACAGCATTCATTTGCACACTTGCACAGGAATCAAGAACACAGCAATACTTTACTCTTGGACTTGCATTATTTACAGTGCTGAAATTAGCCAGGCTCTTTCAAGCAGAGCACCAGCAGGGACCCTTTCAGGCAGGGAACACCGAAGTGTCCAAAGAGATGATCAAGGTACAGCCACCATTTTGAGTTGGGTTACACTCTCCCTTGCCCAGGAAACTTCATGTCTGTGACAAGTTCATAAAAGGCATGGCAATATTTACATTAACATTTTGCTATGTACAGGTCTGGACCGTAGGGTACTGTATACAATATCTGCGCAGATATAAAATTACTCTTTACAAAGTAGCATGCTATTGAATTAGGTGTTTTCTTAACAGTAGGATATCCCACAATAGTTAAAAGATATTTGTCATGGCACTTTAAACTTAGTGGTCACTCATTATGCAGTTTCAATATCACCTGACATTAGAGTGAGCATTTTAAAGTTGAAGAAAACAGTTGCTAAACCATATGACATTTTACCAGTATACTTCACCTGATCCTCTTTTTTCTATTTGAATAGCCCCCAATGTACTGGGTAGAGGTTTTCATTTTGGAGGAGGCAGTGAACACTGTTCTAGGCAAAGAGCTGGCTGTGACATATTTATTTTTATTTATTTATTTATTGAGTAATTAGGATTTACCTTTGAGTCAAAGACTCATTTACAAAGGGTCCTCGTCATAGTACAAAACATCAACAAAGTAAAAAACGTCAAATTAGCATGTAGTATACAATAATACAAGGTGGTAAAGGAAACACAGGATATGAACAGTTCATACAACAATGAGGGTGGTGCCTATACAATTGGGTAGCTATACAAGTCCGTCTAAGGAGCATGTAAGTGTCACTGTACAGTTCAGTTAGTAAGGAGAGTGCGGCCTGTACATTTAAGAAGCTATCGGAAGCCGACTTTGTCATTTACTCAGTCAATCTTAGAAGCAGAGAAACATAGAATTTGATGGCAGATAAGGACCGCTTGGCCCGCCCAGTCTGCCCATTTCCCTACCTAATGGATAAGCTGCAGATCCTAGTTAACCAACAGCCTACTTCTTCCTACCCCCACCCCCTAGAATTGCCTTATGACTGTCCCATGCATGCTTGAACTCCACCACTGTTTTTGACTCCACAACCTCCTCTGGAAGGCCGTCCATGCATCCACAACCCTCTGTGAAAAAATACTTCCTTACATTACCTCTGAGCCGCCCCCATCTTCAAATTGTGCCCCCTTGTTCTTGCACACCTCTTTTTCTGAAAGATGCTACCTTCTTGGACTTTGTTGATTCTCTTGAGGTACTTGAAAGTTTCTATCATGTCCCCCCTCTCCCTCCTTTCCTCGAGGCTATACATATTAAGCTCCTTAAGTCTCTCTTCATATGTCTTCTGGTGCAGACCCTGCACCATTTTAGTTGCCCTCTTCTGGACTGCCTCCATCCTGTTTATGTCTTTGCAGAGACTGGGTCTCCAGAACTGCATGACGTACTCCAGATGGGGTCTCACCAGTTGTCTATACAGAGGGATAACAACTTCCTGTTTTCTACTGGTGATGCCTCTCTCTATGCATCCCAGTATCCACCCAGCCCTCCATACTGCTCTGTCACATTGCTTTCCCACCTTTAGGTCATCTGATATGACTTCCCCCAGGTCCCTTTCCATTTCTGTTGTTGTTAGTATCTCACCCCCATTGTGTACTCTTCCCCTGGGTTTTTGTTTCCCAAGTGCATTACCTTGCACTTCTTAGCATTGAATCTAAGCTGCCATACATTTGACCATTCCTCCAACCTTGCCAAGTCCCTTCTCATCCTTTCCCCACCTTGTGTATCAACTCTGTTGCAGATCTTGTGTCATCTGCAAAGAGACCTACTTTTCCTTCCAGTCCTCTGCAATGTCGCTATAAAGACATTGAAGAGGACCAGTCCTAGTACTGAACCCTGTGGTACCCCACTAGTAACCCCCTTCTTCAGAGTGGACTCCATTTACTATTACCCTCTGTGTCCTGTTCTCCAGCCAATTCTTTACCCAGGCTACCATCTTGGGACCCACTCCCAGGCTGGCTAACTTGTATATTAATCTTTTGTGTGGGACTGTGTCAAATGCCTTGCTAAAGTCTAGGTAGGCCATGTCCACAGCTCCTTCCTGATCTACTACTTTGGTCACCCAGTCAAAGAAATCAATTAGATTCGTCTGACATGACCTTCCCGCTGTGAATCCATGCTGCCTTGGGTCCTGTCCCCCTCTGGCCTCTAGGTACTCAACAATTCTTTCCTTCAGAAGTGATTCCATCATTTTTCCTATCACTGAGGTTAAACTAACCGGTCTGTAGTTGCCTGCTTCTGCCCTGCTCCCACTTTTGTGAAGTGGAATCACATCTGCCCTCCTCCAGTCCTCAGGTACCACCCCATCCTCCCATGATTTGTTTAAGAGGGTAGTCAGTGGTGTCACTAGTTCTACCCTTAGTTCTTTTAGAATTCTGGGATGAATCCCATCAGGCCCCATTGCTTTGTCCACCTTCAGTTTTAAGAGTTCTTTCAGAACCCTTTCTTCTGTAAATGGAGTGGTATCAACTTCTGTATCCAGAGTGTTTCTGTTGTTTGGTTTAGGTACCTCCCCCTCTTCATTTGTAAATACTAAGCAAAAATATTTGTTTAGGTATCTCTGCCTTTTCAGAGTCACCCTCTGCCCACTCCCCCTCCCCTTTATTAAGCCTCACTGTCCCTCCCTTGGTCTTCCTTTGCTCCCTGATGTACCTATAAAAGGTTTAATCCCCCCCTTAACTGTGTTGGCTATCTTTTCCTTGGTTTGGGCCTTTGCTGTTCTGACTGCCTTCCCAGCTTCCTTTTGCTTTGACTGATACAATTATCTGTCCTGCTCCTTCTGTGATTCCTTGTATTTCCTGAATGCTTTCTTTTTCTCCCTAACCTTTCCTGCCACTTCCTTTGAGAACCATAGTGGTTTCTTACATCGTTTTGTTTTGTTTATTTGCTTCACACAAAGGCTTGTTGCCTCTGTGATGGCAGTTTTGATTATTCCCCATTGTTCTTCCACCCCTCCTTCCTGCCCATTTGCTAGTGCATTCCTTAGGCACTCACCCATTTTGGCAAAGTCAGCCCTCCTGAAGTCCAGTACCTTTGCATTTGTATGGCTTGACTCTACTGCTGTGTTTATTGTGAACCATACTGTTCGATGGTCACTAGTTCCCAGATGGCTACCCACTTCTAAATCTGTGATCCTCTCGCCATCCCCATTTGAGAGTACCAGGTCTAAGACTGCTCCCTCTCGAGTGGGTTCCAATACTAGTTGTCTAAGGCATGCCCCCTGTAGGGCATCTAGAATGACCCCACTCTTAGAAATGGCTGCTGCAAAGGAACTCCAATTAACATCTGGCATATTCAGATCCCCCATCAGCAATATCTCCCCTTTTTCTGCCATCTTGTGTTGAGAATTAACAGCGGCAGGGTACAAAGCACTTTAGCCCAAACTTACTCTAAGAGGTATAGGTGAAGCTGATGGTCTATGTGCACTTGCTGGAACCTGCATCCCAGCTCTACTACTGAGACAGGACCGGGCATGCCTGGCTAGAGCCCGATAGCCAGGCACTGGTGGTGCTGAATCACAGCCATCCTGGCCGGTGCACTGGCAGCAGCGGGTGGAAAGTATGTAGTCTTTGAGGGCTATTTTGAATGGGCTCAGTCTGGTGATAGAGGTAACAGCTGTAGGGAGCACACTGTACCATAACGGTGCTCTGTAGTAAAAGGACCTTTGGGCTAGTGAGGTCGTAACCCTGGGGACAGCCCATATCAGTTTGTTAGCCGAGCGGGTGTGAGCTGCAGCATGAGCAGAGCAGAGGGAGGCAGAAACTCCAAGGGGGGTTAGGTCTAGTTGAATTTATTTGTTGAGGAGGCTTGTTTGATAATGGACTCTTTCGTCTAGAGTGAGATATTTGTTAGGGCATACAGGGTGCAGCTGTGGGTATGCCTGTATACCCTGGTGAGGAGTCTGCATGCTTTGTTGATGGCTAAGTGGATTTTATTTAGAGCCATTTGGTCAGCGGCAGTGTATATGGTTAGCCTATAGTCCACTAGAGAGAGAACAGAGGAGGTGACTGCAAGGTTGAGGGTCTCTGTCGGCAGACAGTCTCTATGCCAATGCAGTAGTCCTGTGTGAATATTTATGGCTGAGGAGAGGTTATTAATGTGTGGGTGGAATGAGAGGCTGGGATCAAATGTAAGGCCAAATATTTATAGGCATGGACCTGTTCCCATGGGAAGAGGGCTTTGGAAATGATTTTTAGTTGGGAATGAATGTTCATGCTTTGCCGGTGGGTAAAGAGCATTGACTGTCTTTTTTACATTGACCACCAATCTGTGGTCAGTGAACCAGTTTTCGACGTGGCTGAGGGCAAGTTGTAGGGAGGACTGTAGGACTGTGGGATCAGGGTGGGCGGCAAACAGTACTGCATCATCTGCGTAGAGCAGAAGTTGACTTGGGCAGGCTTTTGGCAGGGTGCTCAGGAAGATGCTGAATAACGATGGACCGAGGATGGAACCCTGGGGAACCCCAGAGTGGACAGGCAGGGTAGCCGAGATGGTGGTGTTTATCTTCACACGTTGGGACCTAGCTGAGAGGTAACTTGCAAACCACGTAATGGGTCCTGGGGACAGCCCGGTGAGATGAAGAGTATTTAGGAGCAGGGTGTGTGAGAGAGAGTATCGAAAGCTTTTGACAGGTCTATAAATACCGCTCCTGCTAGGTGTTTCTTATCCAGGGCTTTGTGCAGAGTTAGAGAGTCTGTGAGGCATTGTTGCTGTGCCATGCCCTGTTCTAAAGCCATGTTGTTCTCTACATAGTATGTTGTGCGCAAGCAGGTAGTTGGTGAGTTGAGTGGCAATGATTTTTTCCAGGGCTTTTGAGAGGGGTGAAAGAATGGAGATGGGCCGGTAATTATTGGGTGAGATGGGGTCACCATTCTTCAAAATTCGTGTGATAGTGGCCGTCTTCCAGTCGGTTGGAAACTGCTGTAGACATAGGGAGAGGTTAAGGAGATCAGTCAGTGGTGAGAGTACAGAGTCTAGCACCAAGTTAATGATTTTCATATCAAAGGGGTCTTTTTATTTATTTAGCTTTTGTTGACCGGGTAAGTGCACTAGATAAATCCTGCCTATTTTCAGGCACGACCCGGGGGAGGGGGATACAGATGAATGCCGACTGACCTTGAACCAGATTAAGCTATTGGTGGTATTTTTAGTGAATGAGGGAAATTTGGCCAGGACACCGGGGAAATTCCCCTACTCTTTTCGATAAGTGCCATGGGATCTTTAACATCCACCTGAACTACCACCAATCCAGGCAGATGGGACCTCAGTTTAACGCCTCATCCGAAAGACGGCACCTCAGAAGTGCAGCACCCCTCTCATGCTGCACTACAGTGTCAGTACTGGGATATTAACCCAAGTGCCAGATGTGGGAACTGAACCCACAGCCTTCTGATCTCCCGGCCTCAGAGGCGAGTGTGCTACCTACTGAGCCACTGACACTGCTAAAGTTGCAGTAGTTTGAATCCCCGAGGGCATTTGCAAGGTATGGCCTTGCTTCCCTCCTAGTAATAACCCTGAGGTGGAAAGGGGGGTAGGCATTGTTAGGTTCAGGGGTTGTGGGGGTGGGGTCGAAGAAGTTGTTTGGAAGGATTGCACTCAGATCAGAGAATGCGGCATTTAGACAATTGGCGATGGTAAGTGGGTCCGAGGTGTAATCATTGTTGACAGTTAGCTGGGAGGGTGGTGGCATCCTGTCTTTTCTGTTCAGTTCTTTAAGGTTGTCCCAGAACAACCTCGCATTCCCCCAGGAGGAGGCGAGGGTAGTTCTATAGTAGTCTGATTTGGCCATGCTTATGGCCCAGGTGCACCTATTGCGGGCCGCCTTGTAGGTGAGCCTGTCTGCCGGCACCCCGAGGCAATTGCTTTGTGCCAGATATTGTCACAGTTCTTTAGTTGCTGAAGTAGGGCTGGAGAGACCCTTGGGGCATTACTTTTTTGGATTGGACCTTTATGATGGGGGCAAATCTATCACATGCAGTGTTGAACATGTGGGTGAAGTAATCCAGGGCTCCATCTATGGAAGTGGAGTGGCTGATAGGGGACTAATCACATTGGGCTAGGTGTCTCCTTAGTTTAGTGAGGCCTCCTGGTTGGAAGTGCACCGGGTAAAATTGTTTGGTTGTGGTATTTGCCACTGACATGACCTGGTGAAAAGGATAGGGGAGTGGTCGCTTAATGAATCTGGAAGGACAACCAGGTTAGAAATTTTTTGGGGAGAATTGGTGAGTAGTAGGTTGATCAGGGTGCTAGTTCCAGTTCTGGGATTCACCCTGGTTGGCTGATTAACTAACTGGGCCAGGTCTAGGGCAGAGAGGGTGTCTTTCATGGGGGAGGCCAAGCTCGACAGCCAGTTCACATTAAAATCCCCTAGTATAATGTGTTCAGTTTTGGGAGGGAAGCTGGAGATATAGTTGGCCATGGATTGAAAGGCTGAGACTTGGTTTCTTGGTGGGATGTAAGCCACGGTAATGGTAATAGGGGCTCTGGAGGGGTCTGGTGTGAGTTTTATTGTCAGGGCTTGTGCCCCATGATCCAGGGAGGGAGCCGGTGGGTTTTGGCATAACAGGGAGTCACGGATGTAAAATGCACACCCACCTCCTCGTTTGCCAGTTCTGTCGGCTTTAAAAAGGGTGAAACCCGGGAGTGTGACAAAGGTGTCAGGAGTCTTCTTTGACAGCCAGGTTTCTGTGGAACTAGCACATCCGGTTGATACTGCAGCATCCAGCACTGTAGAGGCGCCAACTTCTTGGGAAAGCTGCAGATGTTCATAGCAGCCATTCTTAGTCCGTGATGCAAGGTGCTAGAGTTGTGCGAGAAGGGACCTGGGTTGGGGTGTACATTGCCTGAGATCAGGAGCAGTAGGGAAAATATTCTGAGGAGGGAAAGCACTCGCTGCTTGCTGGCATTGGCATGATGCTTCTTCACAGATTTGCCGCCTGAACAAGGAATGGTCAGGGAGGTGAGAGTAGGGAAGGAGAGGAATGTAATTTGACATGGTAGGTGGTGGTGGAAGGTGACAGCTGGGAGATGTGTGGGGGGGGGACAGGTGAGCTATTGTGAATGGGACAGTAGATGACAGCCAAAGTTGTGTAGGGGTGGCGTCAGCAGGTTGAGCCATGGGCGAAGGACTGGTCAGTCCCTGGTAGAGGAGGACAACTGAGGTGAAGATTAATGTGAACATTCAGGAACAAGGAATAGTGAGCTGAGGGCAGAGAGAGATGCCAGGGATTTGAGATGCAGAGGAAATTGCCTCTGGTGGCACAGTAATAACGTTGTTAGGGAGATGAAAGAGAAGAAAGAGAGAAAGGTATACAAGGATAGGTGGAGCCACTAATTGGAGAAGCAGTATAGCGAACAAGACGTATACCAGGATAGGTGGAGACACTAGTTGGAGAAGCAGTACAATGCTGAGAAGCAGTGGAAATAACCTCAGTTGATACAGTAATAGAGTTGGTAGGAGAGATAAATAAGAAAAAAGGAATGCCAAGGATATGTGGAGATACTAACTGGAAAAGGAGTACAGTGCTGCCTCCAGTGGCTGTTGGCTATAAGCTGCTATTGGAGAAGTGGGCTGATTGGTTCAGCACTCAGCCTCAGCCTCAGCCCTATATAAGAGAGAGCCAACCAAGGGTGGTGGTGGGGGCGGTGGGGAGCCAACGTGCAGCGTCGGCGGGGCTCTCTGCTTTACAGAGAGGCAGCAGATAGCGCGTAAAGCAGTGTGGCATCCAAACTGATGGCGATCTATACCTGCTGTGCTATGCTGTGCTGGAGGGATGGCTTCAATAGTCTGGCCCTCGTGACCGTCCGCCCGTGGAGGGGGGTCGCCTCCGATCTGTTCCCTGAAGCAGAAATCTGAGGAGAGGAGAGGCACTTATTTTAAGCAGGTAAGGGCCTTTTGCAAGCTCTAAGGGAAGGGGTGTATGGAAAGGGGGGAGTTACAAATCGTTACAGATTCAGAGCAACTGAAACCGAAATTAAGTTAAAACAATTCTACTTTTAAGTACTCGACCTGCAGATCAGCAGAAGGTTGCTAATAATTAAGTTAAACAGTCCTGCTTTAATTTACTCAGCCTGCAAGTCAGCAGAAAGGTTGCTAATAATTAAATTAAACAGTCCTACTTTTAATTTACTCAGCCTGCAGTTCAGCAGAAAGGTTGCTAATAATTAAGTTAAATAGTCCTGCTTTATCAAAATTGCTGGAAGGAGTCTCATTTAATCAGCTTCCCTGTCTTTAGCCCTCTTAAGGCACACTAGGTTTGAACCAGATTGTGGGAGGGAAAAAATGGCGCCAGTTAAACAACAACCCATACAATCCTTAGGCACGCAGTGTTATCACCATACTTTCAAATAATTAATTTAAAGTAAACTTAGGTTGCAGGTAAAATGCCCTCAAATTCACAGGATTGTTGCATTACAGAGACTATCTCCACTTCTACACCAACAGAAAACAAAGCAGGAGTCCAAATTTGTCTTTTGAAAAGACTGCAGGAGTCCGTTTTTCAAATGCAAAAAGGGCGCCAAATCTGCTTTACAGAGAGGCAGCAGATAGTGCCCAAGGCAGCGTGGCATCCAAACCGCTGTAGCTCTGTACCTGCTGTGCTGGAGGGAGGGCTTCAGTAGTCTGGCCCTCGTGACCATCCGCCCATGGAGGAGGGGACACCTCCGATCTGTTCCCCGAAGCAGAAATCTGCTGTGCTATGCTGTGCTGGAGGGAGGGCTTCAGTAGTCTGGCCCTCGTGACCATCCGCCCATGGAGGAGGGGACACCTCCGATCTTTTCCCCGAAGCAGAAATCTGCTGTGCTATGCTGTGCTGGAGGGAGGGCTGATAGTCTGGCCCTCAACCCGTCACACCCGTGGAGGGGTGCCTCCAATCTGTTCCCGAAGCAGAAATCTCTGTGCTATGTTGTGCTGGAGGGAGGGCTTCAGTAGTCTGGCCCTTGTGACTGTCCGCCTGTGGAGGGAAGGGGGGGGTGGTGGCTCCGATCTGTTCCCCGAAGCAGAAATCTGCTGTGCTATGCTGTGCTGGAGGAAGAACTTCAGCAGTCTGGCCCTCGTGACCATCTGCCCGTGGGGGGGGGGGCATCTCCGATCTGTTCCCCGAAGCAGAAATCTGCTGTGCTATGCTGTGCTGGAGGGAGGGCTTCAGTAGTCTGGCCCTTGTGACCATCCGCCCGTGAAGGGGGGGTGCCTCTGATCTGTTCCCTGAAGCATATATTCCTTTGTGTACAATGTTCATGCGCAGATCAGCAGGCTTTCCTGGAACGTCATACGTGATCCGTAATACAGGTTTTACAGTTCTTTTGGAGCAACATGGCAAAGTTGGCATTGGCACTTACACTTCTACTTCAGCATTTGGGTTCACGACTCTCAGTTCATTGTTCAGCAATGAAACAGCTTCAGAAGAAAGGAGTACCACTGCACTTTCCTGATGGTCATCATTACTTTTGGGCCCCTTGTCTTTAACATCACATTCACTCTCAGATTCTTTAGTCTCATCTTCATCCATGAGAGGTATGTCCACAAAGCTGGAATCATTCAAAACACAGTTAGTGGTCTCAGGGACAGCAATACTTTCTCTTGAGTGAAACAGTTAATTTAACCCACCTAGAGCAGTTTTACTTTTTATGGCACTAGCAGGTTCACTGAGGGTTGCACTTGGTTCAGTTAACTCCACCAAAGAGAATCATTGATTTCGGAACTGATACTGTTGACTAGTGTTGCTCAGATTGTATCCTAGAAATTAGGATACCAACAGATACCTTCAATTTGGCCAGATAGTTGCTGTGGTAGGATAGCAGTGCTATCTGACCATAGATCCTACCAACTAGGATACTTGGATCCTAACCAGGATCCATCACTGTCTGGCCCTGGATCCTAACTATCTGCCCTAGGATCTGTGGATCCTAACAAGGATACCTAGATCCTAACTAGGATCCATCACTATCTGACCCTGGATCCTGCATCTGTCTTTTGCAGGATATCTGGTAGGATCCAAGTCAGGATATCAGCACTATCTGACAGATAGTGGTAGGATCCACAAAAGCACTATCTGAGCAACACTATTGTTGTCATCACTGCCTGGGGATTTAGGCACAACAGATCAATTCGGATCATGAGAAACCATTGAGTTTTCTGGAGCATTGCTGTGAGCAGAAAAAGGAAATCCCTGAAATAATCTGGCAAGTTCAGAAGGTGTATAATAAGCAGGGCAAAACTCTCCATCATCACTCTCAGAAGTAGGGTCATTAACATGGGCAGCATTATCTGTTTGAGGAAGTGACTGGTTAGCAGAAGGTGGCTGATGGGGTTGCTTTTTACGCATAGCAGACTGGGTTACAGGGCATCTAGGAGCCTCATATTCTTTCACTTCATCGAGTATTACTTGACTAACAGGCAGTAGGTGGTTTCTGTGCATGGTTTTTGTAATTTGAGAGTTCCCTTCTGGTTGCACTTTGTATATGGGGAGATCATCCAGCTTAGCAATTAGAGTGTAGGGAGTATGACCACAATGGTCAGCTATTTTGTGTTTTCCGTGGAATCCAAGATTTCGTATTAACACATGATCACCTGGCTGGAGTTCTTGTGCTTTGACTCGCTTGTCATAGCAGACTTTATTAGCTAAGTTTCTTTTTGCAGCCATAGTATTAGCTAGCTGGTATGCATGGCGCAATTGTTCTTTCAGTTTCTTTACATTCTGGCAGTAGCTTTCAGACCTGGTACCATCAGGTGAAACACCAAAGTACAGATCTACAGGAAGGTGAGCTTATCTGCCAAACATAAGACTATAAGACGAAAAACCAGTGGTGTAATTTTTCGTACAATTATACGCATTAACCAACGCACTAATCTGTTGACTCCATTTAGGCTTGTCTCTTGGATACAGTGTACACAGCATATCAAGTAAGGTACAATTAAATCTTTCTGGTTGGGGATCTCCTTGTGAGTGATAAGGGGTTGTTCTAGATTGCCTGATGCCCCAGAGAGATAACAGTTATTTAATTAGTCTGATCTCAGAATCTCTGCCCTGGTCAGAATGTATGCGTCTAGGTACACAGTAATGTCCAACAAACTTTTCTACCAGGACTTTAGCAACTGTAGCAGCCTTCTGGTCCTTGATGGGATAGGCCTGAGCATATCTCGTAAAGTGATCTTGACCACCAGCACATTTCAAATGTTCTTCCAATCTGGCTCTATAGTAAGAAAGTCTATACATACAAGTTCCATTGGAATACTTGTCACTATATTGACCAATGGAACTGCTCTTTGAGGCTGGGCCTTTCGACGTATGCTTCTGCTGCAGGCCTTGCAGTATTTCTCAACATCTGAACTCATTTCAGGCCAGTAGAAACGTGACCGGACCAAGTCCATAGTTCTCTCGCTTCCCAAATGCCCCATGTCATTATGCAGGGCTTTTAGCACAATAGACTTAAACTTGGATGGCAAAACCAGTTGTTTTTAATTAGTTCACCCTGGCTGTTAGTTACTTCTCTGTACAACAATTGCTCACGCAACTTGAGTGGAGGCCATTCAGACAACAACAAACTAGTATTCTGGTCAGTAGAATGCATGGTAGAGAGATCACCTCCTTGCTTTAAAAAACAAAATGATGTTTTTCATCATGGGATTGCAACTTTGTTCTCATTGCAAATTGGCTTTTAATAGCTGGAGCAAAGTACTTAACTCCAGAGCAGTGAAGTTAAAGTAGGCCACTGGCACACAGGTATCTGGTGGTACCAGGCAATGCACCAAGAAATCAACATTTTCTGTGTATGAAGGCTCATCTTGTTCAAACTTGTGACACATATAGAATAGTGTATGGTTGCCCATACATAACAAGGCTATTTTGCCATCGAGGGGATGTGATGCTGTCATACAGACCTTGAGAGTGAGAGGGCTGTATGATGACATCATATCGCCGAGATGGCAACATAGTCTTGTTGTGTTTGGGCAGTCATACACTATTTTATATAGTATATGGTTCCCCAAAATGCAGAAATTTTAATTTCACAAGATGATGTCATACCTTGTGTTCATGGTACTGCTCCTCAGTGCAATCCCGTGCCACACCCGACTCTAGTCCTCATCGCAGTTATGCTCTGCTGACCTCTATGCTTTACTGTGCCAGTAGTTTAAAAGAAAAAAAAAAGATAATTGCCAAACTGGTAGTTTGGACACATGGAGCCAACTATGGCAGTCCGTGTCCAAACTCCAAGACCGCCATTTTAACCTGTTTCTTTTGGGAACCAGCGCTGTTTCCACCAATCAGGTAACAGTTCAGGGAGAAAAGTTGTTGTACTATCAATAGGATGTCAGAACGATAGTACAACAACTTTTTTGACCTTTGAACTGTCCTACAACAACATTTGGAAACCATTGTTTTCCATACACAGTAAGCCCTAACCATATACTATAATGCTTTCACTGATTGCTCAGAGATGTGCACCCACTTCTGATCTGAGGTAGATCTATGAGAAAGGGCATTTGCATCAATATGATTCAAATCTGGGCAATACTCTACTGCATAGTTGTAAGTGGAGAGAGCTGAAAGCCATCAGTGCCCTGTGGCATCCAACTTAGCTGAAGTCTGAACATACATTAACGGATTATCAGTCTTTACCAGAATCTTTGCTCCATATAAGTACTTGTGAAATTGCTCTACTGTGGCCCACTTGAGGGCAAGAAATTCTAGTTTGTGAACTGAGTAGTTATTCTCTGAAGGCGACAAACTTCTGCTGGCAAACGCAACTGGGCGTAACCCATCAGGGTACTCTTGATAAAGTACTGCCCCAGACCACTTAGGCTAGTGTCTGTGTGAAGCACACACAGTTCGGAAGGATCAGCATACGCCAATGCAGGAGCATGGGTTACCCTGTAGATGATTTCTTCGAAAGCAGTATCACAGTCAGGAGTCCATCTCTGACCAAAGGGCTTGTGGGGCTTAAATTAGGTCTTTACAGTCTCTTTGTCAGCACCTCTCTTGAACTTTTGTGAGTGTGGGGGAAGGGGGTAGCCTTGAGTCAGATTCAGCAAAGGCTGTACTACCTTGATGTACTCTTTACAAATCTATAATAGTAACTACAAAACCCGAGGAATCTCTGCAGCTCTTTAAGGTTGTTGGGATTTGGCCAGTCTGTTAAAGCTTCCACTTTGCTAGGATCTGTTTGTATACCTTGGGGAGATACAATGTGACCCACGTACTTCATAGAGCTCTGGAAGAACTAGCATTTGTCTATGGACAATTTTTAACCAAATTCTTCTAGCTGATCAATTACCTTTAAAAGATGGGCTTCATGTTCTTCAAGTGTCTTTCCAAAAACAATGACGCCATCAGGATACACCAGGCATTCAAGAAGATTCATGTCACCCACTGTACTTTCCACTAGTAGTTTGTGAACTGAGTAGTTATTCTCTGAAGGCAAAAGTGCAATCCAAGAAACATAATGCCCCTGGGTCACGCCTGCACTGCTCCAACAGTTAAAGCATAGAGATGATCTCTGGCATAAAGCAGTCACATCCAGCACGCAGGCGGACAGACAAGCCTATAAAGTGGCTTGTAACAGATGCACTTGGGCCATAAAACAGGCCAAATCAGCCTACTACAAAATGACCCTTACCTCTTCCTGTGGGAATGCTTGGTTGTTCTGAGACAATATCAAGGAACTCAATGGCAAATCCCGGCTCTCCTCCCTACTAACTGTCAACAATGTCCCTACCACTGACCCGCAGGCCATCGCCAACTGCCTCAACTCATCATTCTCTGACCTTAGTGCAGTACTCCCAAATAACTTCTTTGACCCACTCCTGCAACCCGGCCCCCTAACACCCAGCATCCCCCCTTCCATCTCAGGGTGATCTCTACAAATGAGGCAAGGCCTTATCTCATTAAAGCACTCAGTGGCTCTTGCTATTGCAAAGATTCTTTTGATATGAGAATCCTACGTCTAATACTAGATACAGTCCTCTCCCCACTGACTGACTTCATTAACCGCTCTCTAAGTCTGGAGCAGTTCCCGGCAGCCTGGAAAACTGCCACAGTCACCCCAATACTGAAGAGTGGTGACATCACCTCCCTCAATAACTACCATCCCATATCCATTCTCCCACCACTCTCGAAAGCTCTCAAAAAAGTTATAGCCACCCAACTCACTGAGTACCTGCTTGCTCATAACCTACTTTGCAGGGAACCACATGGCTTCAGATCTGGGCACAGTACAACTATGGCTCTCACTGAGTTCTCTAATTTTATTCACTCTGTCCTGGATAGAAAACACCTAGCTGGAGCTGTCTTCATCGACCTGTCAAAGGCCTTTGATACAGTCTCCAACCCCTTACTCTTAAGCATACTCTGTCACATAGGTCTGTCCCAAGGACCCGTCTCCTGGTTTACCAGTTACCTCACAGCTAGATCACAATGTGTCAAAATAAACAACACCCTCTCAACCACCCTGCCAGTCCGCTCTGGGGTTCTCCAGGGCTCCATCCTCGGCCCTCTATTATTCAGCATCTACCTAAACACCTTGCCCAATTCCTGCCTCCAGCTGGTTGTGACTGAACCCCGATAAGACGGAGGTACTGGTGGTGGAGTCGAACAAGAGGCGGGTGGGGTTGCCCCCAGGGGCAGACTCTGGACTTGTTCTAGGGTCAGTCCCTTTGAGGGCATCCTCTAAGGTGCGTAATATTGGCATGATATTTGATAGCGGCATGACGATGGAACATCAGGTGTCTGCCATTGTCAAGGGAAACTTTTTTCATCTGAGAAATATCACCAGGATTAGGCACCTGATTCTGCCCCTGGACCTCCCCACCTTGGAACATGCATTTGTCACATCCAGGTTAGACTACTGTAATGCGCTCTACTTCGGGGTCTCCGGAGGCACCCTCCGCCGACTGCAGCCAGTGCAGAATGCAGCTGCCAGGTTGTTGACAGGCCAGCCGAAATATTGCCATGTCACCCCGGTGTTGCGAGAACTGCACTGGCTGCCAGTTCAATGGAGGGTGCTCTTCAAGGTGGGCTTGCTCACCTACAAGGCCCTACATGGACTGGGCCCTTGTTACCTGGCTGACCTTCTTACACCTGCTGCCTCGGTTTGGCCCCTCCGGTCCTCCTTGAGGGGCCTCCTGACGATTCCTAGGACAAGATTAAAAACTGCAGGCGATCAAGCTTTCAGTGTCACTGGTCCTGTATTATGGAATTCACTCCCATTGTTGGTGAGGGAGGCCCTGTCAGTGGAGGTCTTTAAGATCTGCCTGAAGTTTTACTTGTTTAATCAGACATTTTCAGACTCTGTTTGACACTAGTGTTATTAGTCCTTTTTAAATTTAGAGGGTTTTGTATTTTTATGGGATTTTTATGAATATGTAGTTTGTGTCTGTAAAGTGAGCTCATGTCTTTTGTACGGCACCCAGAGCCTCTGGGATTGGGCGCCAGAAAAATAAAATTTGCCTTGCCTTGCCTTGCCTGCTCTAACAACCTACTACTCTATGCGGACAACGTGGTTCTTTTTGCTTCACACCCAGATCCCACAGTATTGCAGTCCTCCCTTCAACATGCATTTAACCAGACTGAAAACTGGTTCATAGGCCAAAGACTTGTGGTCAATGTAAAAAAGACAAAGACCATGCTCTTTGCCACCAACAGAACAAGGCCAAGAATGCACAGCTAACAATCCTCTCCCACTCTCTCCTTCCTCTAGAACAGGTCCATACATATAAATACCTGGGCCTTACATTTGATTCCAGCCTCTCCTTCCATTCACACATTGACACTCTATCATCAGCCATAAATGTCCATATAGGCCTATTGTATCGGCACAAGGATTGCCTACCTCCGGAAGCCCTAAATCTGGCTGTCACCTCTTCAGTCCTCTCCCTAGTCGATTATGGGCTCACTATCTACTCGGTTGCTGACCACACAAGCCTTAACAAAATCCACCCGAAATCCACCCATAAACAAAGTGTGCAGACTCCTCTCCGGGGCAGACAAGCGTACCCGTACTTGTACCCTATATGCCCTGACAAATCTCCTCACCCTGGATGAAAGGCTATTTTATCAAACATGTCTCCTCATGAAGAAAATGCACCTGGGGCTTACCCCCTTGGGGGTTTCTGCCTCTCTCCTATCCTCCCAAACCTCAGTGAACACCCGCACTGCCAACCGACAGGTGTGGTCCATCCCGAGGGTTAGAACCTCCTTAGCCCAAAGGTCATTCCCACACAGGGCCCCAGTCTGATACAATGAACTCCCCTCTGATGTCTCCTCCATCTCCAAATTAGGACCTTTCAAGTCAGCCCTCAAAGAGCACATTCTCACTTCACGGCACTGCCAATGTACCAGCTAGTGCCAGGTCATCTATCTATCATCTTACGGGACCACCCCGCCACTGAGCTCATACTGATAGGGCTACCAAACATTACCTATTAACAATGCCTCCTTTAGCTGCACTCACAAGATATCTGTCTAATTCTCTACTTCACTGTAAATATCAAACCTGTTATTCCCTCCCTCTATCAGAAAACTTATTGTTCTCTTGAAAACTGTAAAATACAGCTCTCGCTAACAAGTTCAATGCAATGTATAGCGATCTTGATTCTGCAATATTGTATAACTAAAAAAACTGTAACCTTTACCTGCCATTCTACATCTATATGTATTAAGTGTTTGTATTTGTTTTTTCTAACACGGAGCCTTTGTAAATGAGTCCCTGACTCAATGGTTGTAATCCTAAAGTCTGTTAAATAAATAAATAAATAAAATAAATAAATGTGGGTGCACCCGAAATCCCTTGTGGCATTCTGAGAAACACGTAATATCCCAAAGGACAAATAAGTGCAGTCTTCTCCCTATCTTCAGGGGCCATTGGAATCTGATAGTACCCACTGCTATATCAAGAACGGAAAACTACTTGCTCCCATTTAAGCAGTCCAATGCATCTTGTATGCATGGCACAGTGTATTGTTCTGGGATAGTTCTTTTATTGAGTGTTCTGTAACCCACACACATTCTCACTGACCCATTTTTCTTCCATACTACTACAATTAGAGATTCATAAGGACTTCATGACTCTTGGATTATTCCTGCTGTAAGCATTTCTTGCAGGTGACACCTTATATCGTATATGTCAGCAGGAGCTAGTCTTCTAGATCTTTCTTGAAAAGGGCGTTCATCGTGAAAGCGAATGTGGTGTTCAGCACCAGTAACACATCCAACATCCCACTCTTTAAGGGAGAATACTTTAGTTCTCTGAGCCAGCTTTCTACTGATTTGAACCTTCCAGCCATCTGAAATAGGTGAAACTCTGAAATCAAACATATCTGCAGACACTTCACTTTCTTCTACACTCTTCTTTTTACATTGCAGCACAGAAGTGTCAGCACAGTAGACCTTAGCCAGGGTGCAGCCTCGATACACCTTAATGTCTCTGACTGTAACATTTTGATTTTGGATGACTACTTATCGGGCATAAGTGTGGGCACGCACAAAAGTACATTAGGCTTAACTAATAACCCTTCAGGCAGTTTACCATCTTCAGGAACATCCATCATAAGGATTTGGTTGGTCACATCTTTTCACAACCGAACTTCTCCACTGATACTGCATTCAGCATTTGGGGGTAGCATGATACCAGAAGGATCTTTTTTTCCACACAATTCCCACAGATTCATCCTTATCCTTTCTTTAGGGTGCAGTTGCAGTTCATAGGCCTTCTTCACCATAGCAAGGATGTGCAGGGCTCTACCAGTTATTTTTGCTGTCTTTCTAGATAAAGCTAGGCAAGGTGACCAAACATGTGGGCATTAGTGCCAATTAACACAGGAATACCATCATACAGTCCAGAAGAAGGCACTCCAGAGCTATAGTCTCTTCAGGATCTTCCATGCCTGCAACACAGGATGGAAAAGAAAGCCACACTTTGAGATAACCAAGATATGGGTACAGTTTATCACTCAGACCCCATACATGTAGTCCATCAAGCGTTTGTAGTGGGTAGTTAGATAAGTGCTAATCATACCAGGCTTTGAAAATTATAGTTACTTGAGACCCACTCTCTAGTACTGCCCTGGCAGGGATTTATTTAGTTATTTATTTATTGAATTGTTTCACCAGGAAAGATACACTGAGCAACTTAATGCTTGTCTCACGGTTTGTCCTGGGGGAAAGGGGAGGGGGATGTACAGTACTAGCATTGACAAGTCATGCCGCAATACAGAGGTACGATTAAATACAGTAATGCAGCAATAAAATGGTACAATAAAACACAATGCAATACATACTTTCAAAACATGGTCAAGGAATATGGAACACATTAAAAAAAGTACATACATTTTCGAAGCATACATTTACAATATATGAGGAGCATAGATGATGCAGATATACAATACATAATACATACATATAATTAAGAAACAATGCTGAGACAACGGCATAGGTGGAGTGCAAATGCATTATTTGGGTGGTACACCACAGCAGTCACAGCAGCCTGGGTGGGAACATAGGTGAGCATGACTCGAGTTTAAGCACTGGACCATAAGGGGTAAGGTAAATGCAATGAGGTAAGGGGACAGGAGAGAGGGCGAAAAAGGAGTTAGGTAAGGAGGGGATCAGAAGCAGGTGCAGGAAGGAGTGAGATAGTTGTGTAGTGCAGAGGTAAGAGAAAAAAGGGAGGGGGAGATGCGGATTTGCGGAGGCAGAGAATTCCACAGTTTAGGCAGGTGATACGAGAAGGCTTTCTGTCCAGAGGATGTGGTTCTGCCAGGGATTGAAAGGGTGCGAGTGTCAGCATGGGATCTAAGGGAATAGAGGGAGGGGGAAGGGGTACCAAGAGAGGAGACGATGTAGGAGGGGAGCGAACCAAGCCAGAATAATTCCTTCCACATGCATGGTAGTTTTCACAGAGGGGCCTACCAACTCAGCTCAGTCCAGAGAATTAATGGCATAACTGCAGATTTGACCATATAATGCTTGTAAGAATTTATTTATTTATTTATTTGAAAAGTTTCATCAGGAAAGGCACACTGAGCTACAACAGCTCATCTCCAGGTACATCCTGGGGTAGGGGTACAGAGGATACAGTAAGATACAGAGTAACAAAATTAGCAGCACTTAAGAGTTATATGCAGACAGAACAGGCCTTCAAGTGTATACAAAATAAAATGTATCCTGTTTACATATATGTACATTGTAACAAATTATATATACATTTACTGTACATGAAACCAAATCACATATACATGCATAGAGATATAAATCCAGTTACATTAATGCACCACTAGGGTAGCACCAGTATCCAAGCAAAATTAGTAAGTTATAAGGCATGATGGTAAGAATACAGATCAATAATCAGGTTATGAGAGAAGAGAGGGGGAATAGTCAGACAGATGAGAGGGCCTATGCCTCTCTGGGGTGCAGGAACCCCACAAGGGGATTGGCAAGGAGTACAATAAGGAGGACATTTGTAGTCGAGAGAACCTGCACCCCTTCAGGATGCAAGGACCCCCCCCAAGGGGGAGGTCTATTGTTGAGATGGGGGAGGGCCAGTAGCAATTGCAGGATGGGGATATGTATTGTCATAGGAGATGGGGAAAGTGAATGAGTGGATTGGGCAGAGTGGATATCTAAGGGGAGGGAGTTCCAGAGGCTTGGGAAGCGATAGAAGGCAGAACAACCAGATAAGGAGAACTGGGAGGGGAGGGGAGGGTGAGAGTCCTAGGGATGGAGTTGCGGAGGAAGTAGAGAGGGGTAGAGGGTACAGAGATGATGGAGTGAAGATAAGGTGGGAGAGAACCATAATAGTGAATAATGAATACATAAGAAGACTTAGTTGAAGGCTTTATATTACTTTATCTGGCTTGGTTAAGCAGCTTGATGGTTACTTTACGCAAGTCTTCAGGGAACTGGCACACCTTTTTTGTATAGCCATCCTCACCACAGTGGTAGCAGAAAATTGTAGGTCTTGGGCTTTGGGTTCGAGTAGGCTCCTCAGTTGGCTTACTATTACCATACTGACCAGGCTTAGAGTCATCTTTTTGTCTATATGCACATTAATTCTCAGTAGGTCTTTTCCAGGACGAATGTTGATGGAAGGATTGAGCAAGGTCACTTACTAAAGCTCTCAATTCTCTCATTTCTTTCAACATATCCCTGTTTGCTTCCCCACTTAGGAATCCGAGCGCTTGCCCCTTTTGCTGTTGTCTGAGCTTCACTGGCTGCCTCAGCAGCATTAATTTGAGCAGCCTGGCCTTTTACCATTTCTACCGCACTATGTGCACTTGCTTTTTGTTCTCGTTAAGTCTTTTAGTAAGTCCTTAAGTTGCTGAGGGTCAATGACAGTTTCTTTTTCACTGGGCTTTTCGGGAATCTGAGCTACTCTAGCAGTGCCTGCATAAGGACCCCAAATTTCTTCCCTTATTCTCTGCCTCTCAGATCTCTTTCATAAGCCAGCAATAAGCAGGAGGGCTATGCCTTCGATCCTGAAACTTTAACATTAACACACGAAAGAATCTAGCAGACTTTAAAATGTGGTCTATTCTCACTCGATTTAGATCACTAGTCAACACTTCACCTTTTCAGTGGGCCCTTTGCGAGCCCCTTTCTAGCTGAGTAACATAAATGGACAAGGGTTCACCTTTTCATTATTTTGTAGACTTGAATGTCCACATCAAGTCTTCCCCAGATTCAGTACTGCAAAAAACTCCTTCTAAAGCAGACAAATATTCTTGTGCAGAACCATCAGGGTTAGTGGACCTCAAAAACTGAGTTGCTTTTAGTGCAGGGCCCCTTAAGCTTTCCAAGAGTCATTTCCTTTTCTCAGCCTTGGTACATTGCCACTCTTGCACAAGAGGTGAGGCATAATCCATCCGTGTCTCTAGATCATCTTCCCCATGAGGCGTGGGGAGGGTGACAGAAAATACTCATAGCATGCAGTAGGAGTCAAGAATAACTGATGGTACAGGCACAGGTGCAGGTGCTGACATGGGAGTGGGTGCTGGGGTTGGCACAGGCCCAAAGGAAGGGAGAGGTCTCTAACACTCTTTTTAAGTTATCAAAGTTTTGTCCCTCAGAAAGCAACAAGCTCCCAAGTTTTTCTTTTAACCCTTCCGATCTTGGGGACAGATGTTGCACTATGAATGGTGATAACTTTTCAGGCTGCTGTGGACTCATCAGGGTTAAGGAGACTTGGCACTCTCTCACTGTCCACAGGGTTACTGCATTTCACTAGTGCCATGAGAGTCTGAGCAATCAAATCAGCAATTCAACCCCTCACAACAGCTCAGCCCAGGCATTTAACTTTGCCCAAGGCTCCCTTAATAACACCCTTCTCTGTGCCCAGGAGTCTATTTAGGAGCAACAAAGCTTTTAGGGGGTTAACCTCCTTTGCCTCACATCAACCCAGCAAGTGATGCACAGCCATTTTATTAGCAGGCAACTCAAGGCTAGGGCTGGTAATTTTCTCCATTTTAGTGCCAGTCTCCATGTGGGGCCCAACTGAAATTTAGTGGTTTGGCCTCTAGGGGACAGTAATCCCAGCGGTGCCTCCAATGATGTAAACCAGGTGCCACTTCCGACTGGGCTACTACCCCAGCCTTCTGCCCTAAATGCAGGTTGAGGGGCCTGGGCTCTGATTTAACTAATAACAGGGTCTCTTTACCAACAAGAATGCTATTTGCCTGGTGCCTCCACCCAGAGTGTTCTTTAGTGGGTTTAATGTTAAGCTAGCACAACCCTCTGGGAAGGTGTACCTACCCACAGTCCCAACCAGTGGTCCCACACATGTATTTGTGCAAAACACTTTACTTGACATTCAATGTTACAATTACTGGTGAGTGCTAATAATATGCTTACAGTTACCACTCTTACCCAGAAGGTCTGAACTTCCTGGATACACCAGTGCACCTGCAAAGGAGGATTGGCCATAACAACAATATACCATTTAGCTTTTCTAATAACCCAGCACTCAGTAATAATATGCACAGGAAGCAGTTTAGCATTCAAACAACAAACTGATTTATTTGGGGATGTAAACGGGAAGGGGACGCAAATCAAGATTTACTTTAGAGCAATTGGTAGGCTTTTGTATTAGAGGAACATTCAAATGCATTTACCCCTGAACAGTTTCAGTCACTCCAAACTGGGTACCCAAGATCTAGTTTGTTGCAGGCCTGAGCGTTGACGTGGGTTGGCAGGCGTTGCAGCTGGTCGGGGCCCTTAAAACAAATAAATTATTATTAATCTTTACCTTTGGTGGCTGTAACATTCCCAAGAACTTTAAACCCAGGAAAACTGTAATCCTCAGGCCCGATAGCCTGTAAAACAATTTAAACCACAATGAGAACGTGAAAGGCAAATCAGATGGCAAATACTTTTTATTTTGTGTTGTACCCCAGGCTAATTTTTAATTTTTTTTTATTTATTTAGCTTTTGTTGACCGGGTAAGTGCACTAGACAAATCCTGCCTATTTTCAGGCACGACCCGGGGGAGGGGGATACAGATGAATGCCAACTGACCTTGAACCAGATTAAGCTGTTGGTGGTATTTTTTAGTGAATGAGGGAAATTTGGCCAGGACACCGGAAATTCCCTACTCTTTCCGATAAGTGCCATGGGATCTTAACATCCACCTGAACTACCACCAATCCAGGCAGATGGGACCTCGGTTTAACATCTCATCTGAAAGACGGCACCTCAGAAGTGCAGCACCCCTCTCGTGCTGCACTACAGTGTCAGTACTGGGATATTAACCCAAGTGCCAGATGTGGGAACTGAACCCACAGCCCTCTGATCTCCCGGCCTCAGACGCGAGTGTGCTACCTACTGAGCCACTGACACTGCCACTGACACTGACACTAATTCCTTTTGGGCACTGTCTCTCTGGCTTATGGCTGCAGGCTGCAGTTCTCTTCTTTCTGAACAGGGACCAGGATACCGGAACTAGGCCTTGCATGACTCATTACCACATCAAGGCCTTTGCCCCAAGAGTGGCCACAACCCACAATATTCTTCTCCCGCAGGAGCTGCTCCCCCAACTGGTCTCTCAGCAGCTTTTGTAGAACAGGCAGCAACAGTCTCTTAGAACTGCTGCTTGGCATTACACATTTAAATTCTGGCACAATCTCAGATAGGCCACGTAGCTCATCCACTTGCAAACTGCAGTCCTTGGAGTGTAAGCTGGCAAAACAGAAATTCAGGTCTCCCACTTTGGCAAACAGACTGGAGACAATTCCGGTGGCCTCAGGCTTCAGTTTTAGGCCACAGTCCCTCAGGCAAATGAGTTTCTCACCGAGATAGAACTTGGGGTCCTTTCACACACTCTGATCCCCTTTTCAGTCTGGAAAAGATTGCTCTGGGGAAATCAGTTCTTTTCTCCCTTTGGATACTTTTAGAATGGTCTGCAGCACTTGGCAATCCCAAACAATTCCCTGAAAGAGTTCAGGCTGGGAAGAGGTAAATAGTCCTCTCCCCAAATTCCCCGAGCCGATAACAGAACCTCCTTACTGAACAGAAGCTCACACCAGACTGACTGTTTGGCCATTTCTCATGACTGACTCAAAACGGAATCCAGAAATCTGGTTGGCTGCCCAGGCTGTCAGTCACATATCCAGCATCCTGATTAGTTAAAAAGGGCTCCAAGATTATAGGTCACAGTTTCTCCCAGCAGCCATAGTAAAAGGACCCTTTAGGACCCCTTGAGTCCCAATTGGCTCACCAGCAGAGTCAAAGTATCATCATGGTGGCTGGCTGAGCAGAATGTAAACAGTCCCAGACTTTAAAGTTCATTTTAGACATAACAGTTTAGATTTAACAATAAATGGTTACAGCATTCAATAGAGCTGCACTGGCACTGGGGAGTAACTGTACAATGGAACTTATCTGGGTGCTGCCCGGCCAGTCATGAGCTTCATTCCACTCGGGCTCTGCACAGACCATACACTATATACACAGGCTGAACCTCTTAAAGGTACAGCACAACAGCATTAATTCACACACTCGCACAAGAACCAAGAACACAGCAATACTTTATTCTTGGACTTACATTATTTACAGTGCTGGAATTAGCCAGGCTTTTTCAAGCAGAGCACCAGCAGGGACCCTTGCAGGCAGGAAACACCGAAGTGTCCAAGGAGATGATCAAGGAAACACTGTATTCAGTGTATTCGACTGTCGATTTGGGTTTGGCAAACACCCCTACCATCTTGATTCTATTAGACCCTTGGGAGCATGCTCACTACAGCATACACATTAAAGAGCAGACTATCTTATTTGTTGTATTTTGATGTATTAGTAATTGCTTTCTGTTTTTATAATAAAATATTTGTTAGTGCATTGAAACAAATGGGGTTTTAACTTTGCTTTTCATACTGCTAGTAAAAAAAAATTCATTAGAATTCTGATATTGTGATGTCTGAAAATGCTTGCTAGTTAGCAGCCCAATGTATTTCAATGAAAAACTAAATATGATTTTTTTTTTTCAAAATAAATTTTGTATTTATTTTTTTATTTTACCAGGAAAAAAGTTCCATTGAGCAAGGCTCCTTTGCAAGGAGGTCCTGGGTAGGACAGACTACAGTACAGCAAAGGAAGTGACAGTATACAAACCAGTGTATATGATACAGAGTTAGAGATTAACTCATAGTACTGGCCAACAGTTCTACTCTATTACAAGAATGAACACAGTGAAAGCAGTTTGATATAGGTGTTGTAGCACAGAAAAAGAGAACAACATTTCAGTGTTTCAAAAAAGTAATCAAAGGTTTAAAGTTCTATTAGCAAACACATTTGTCCACACAATGTTGGACAAGTAGGGTTTGGAACTGACTGGAACTGACAAGCGAACTCATTTTAAATGATTCCTGGAGGGCATTCCAGGGCATGGGAGCAGTCCAACTAAAAGCCATCTTACCATATTTTGAAAACTGCCTAGGGACATCGAGCAGCATAACACTGTGTTTTCTTAGACTGTATAACCCTGAGGCTCTGCAAAGGAGATTTGATATGTATAATGGTAAGGAATTCTGCATTGCTTAAAAGGACCAATAATTTATTTTTTTATTTATTTTGAATTTTGATGACCGAGTAGACCCACAGGAACAACAGAGTCCCTTTTACAGGGACGACCTGGAGTTAGTTACAAACAGTATAGTGAAATACAGTAGGATACACTAATAGGACAATCGAGTACCAGGGACAATCAATAGTGAAGGAAGCTAATTACAAAGAAACATGTCTTGAAACATGACCTAAATAAGAACAAGTCAGTTACAACATTTTGGTAGAAACATTTACGCACAGTTAAAATGACCAATAATTTGAGCCTTCTGATTTCTAGCGAAGTCATCCCACTTCATTGTATAGAAGACAATGATGGGTCCTGGCCTGTAGATTGGAGATGAACCGGAGTGCTCTATGATAGAGCACATCTAATCTAGCCAAATTAGAGGTGGTAGCACTTCTATTTATATCGCCAGTCTAGCAGGGGAAGAAACGTTGCCTGGACAAGTCTTTTCTTAACTTCAAGGCTGAAGCAGAATTTGTTTCTGTAATAAAACCCTAGTCTCTGGTGTAGCTTTTTACTGAGGTTTTCGATATGCACAGTAAAGCATAACTATTATCCAACCACATGCCCAGGTACTTAAAGGAATCTACCTTTTCAAGCATTTCACTTGTTCAGGGTTGTGATTCCTAATGTGTGTGTGTGTGTGTGTGGGGGGCAGAGAGATTTAGGAGAGAAAAACATGTACATAGGCCCTGTCCACACTACACCAAAAAAACCCTCTGTAACATTACAGAGGGTCCAAACCGTTACCGTAATGGTTTGCGTTTACACTGGTAATGTTACAGAAGACATTTTTGTAACCATTACAGAAACCTGTTGTGAGGTGGTTTCAACAATGGTTTCATTCCTGTAACATTACCAGTGTGTGTCTAAACGCTCCACTGTGTAGCCTCCAGTCTCCCACTATATCTACATGCATTGCGGCACTGTTTTAATGCATACTGGGAGGATGGAGGCTACCAGGAAGTAATCAGAAGGCAGCATGGCGCGCGATAGTAGGCTGCAATACTGGGATGCCCTTTAGAGAAGTGGTATCAAAACCATCTGCAGAGCAGTGCCAGTAGCTTACCATATATTAGTTGAGCTCCTGAATGCATCGTGGAGCATTGCTGCAGTGGTCAAAAGACTTGTGGCACTGTTTAAAGTGGAGCAGTGGGAAACACTGAAGGCAGTATTAGAGGGGCTGTCTTCAGCCATACAGCAGCAGTACATGCACTTCTGTTTTGCTCTGGTGCCCTAATGCTGTTGGAAAAGATGCCATGTTCTGCCACACTATATGTGCACAATGACAGCCGCTTAGGATTGTGGGAGGATGTCTCTCATCGCAGCTGTCATCACCAAGTGCACCATGGGATGTGTGCTGCTATTAAGGGATTGAGACCACACACACTATCACACACAATGTGGACAGGCCGTAACGTTTTCAAACCATTATTAACACTGTTCACTGGCAGTGTGGATACACGTTTACAGTCTGTAACGTTTTGAAACCATTACAGATTTTTTAAGTGTAGTGTGGACAGGGCCAGTTTTTGGCAGCTTTTAGGAGATGCTTAGAAGTGCAGTTGATCAAATGCTTCTTTTAGTGAATTCATGGCCGTCTCAGGTGTGGGGCTCGTTGTATAAAGAACAGTACAATCAGCATAAAAATGCAGTTTTGCATTTACAGTGTTATCACCCACGTCATTAGTGTACAACATAAATAACAAAGGTCCCAGTATAGATCCTTGTGGCAGTCCTTTGCAAATCTGGATATAAGAGGAAATCAAGCCTTCCACCTTCAACTGTTGGCGTCTCCTGGAGAGGTAACATCTAAACTGGGCAACAGCATCAGGACCTAAGCCAGCATTCCTGAGTTTATTCAGTAGGATACTGTGGTCCACATAGATACCCCTTTCAGCAACAAACTTTGCCTTTCATATGTTTGCACTATTGCGTCCACCTTTGATTTTACAATTTTTTAAACAATAATTGGATTCTCTTCTTCCCAAGCAAACTCTGGGTATGAAGAAAATGTCTCCTGCTAAATTACAATAATCACAGGCTATCAAAAATCACATATTTGTATTCAATATATAACATTTTTCTGGTATAGAGTGTTATTTCTCCATAAAAATCTGAAAACAGATTTGAAGTTTCCCACTGAAATACACTGCAGTCTTGCCTGTAGAGTTTCAGACTTCATAATTCAAGATTTCATGGGATTCTTTTTTTTTCTAGCAGTTGGCAAAATACAAATGAAATCATGAAAAGGTAAGTAAAGAAACAAACAAAAGCAAACTGAATGATTGCAGAGTCATCTAAAGTACACAGACCTTCATCCTTACTAAGCACTTGCTCTTTAAAGGTGAAAATGCTAATCCCCACTATGGCCACAAGGTGGCATCTCCTAGTTACTGTAATTCAGATTCAAAGTGCTACACACCTCCCTGTAAAGAGGTTGCAGTGCAAATGTTGGATATTGTTCACCGTTACTACCCCTGCCGTGCATATGTGGGGGCCACAAACAAAGCTGAGGGGTCTGGGCTCATTAAACTCCTCAATTGGAGGGTTTGGTTCAGAAGGGCATAAGGAAATAGCATGGTGCCTTCAACCAGAGAAATAATAGTGAGCCGGGTCAAATGTGCAGTACTGCCCCGGGATGTGGCACCAACCCACCTCCCCACAGGATATGGGGCACCATCCTCAGATCAATCAGTACCCACATTTTAGTTGGTAAAACACACTTTTTTTACCATTAACCTGCAGATCTCTAATAGTATGCTCACACATTGACACTGCGAGAAAAAACAACAGGACTTTATTTAACAGGAACCTGGGTCCTGTAAAAGGTTAAAAGTGCTATGCATTTAGCAATTAAGTTTGCAGTCCATCTGGCAGTATGATGACACTTGGAAGCAATCTCAATATTAAAGTACCAGCCCCAAAGACATCTTACAGGCCCTCCCTGCACCCACACACACAGTACCCCTCAGCCAACTGTACTGTTGGGCCCCCAACTACCTGCAGAAGCTGTATCTTCTCTCCATTGACAGCAATTATTGTTGTGCAAGTACTTTGCTTTCAGAAATAATTACTGTACTGCAGTTTAACTACTTACTGGGTACTAAGGTTATCTTACAGTTGCAGGCCTGATGATGCAGTGCCTGGGATCTTGTGGTGGTACACTTAAATAATTAAGCAAGCTTGCAGTCAATAACAACCCCACCCGACTGACTTTTGGATAACACCTTTGAACTAAACAAATTTTTATTCCAGCAAGGAAAACTGTAATCCATGGAAACAAACTGTAGCCCTAGCAGGAAAACTGGTTGTTGAAACTTTGGCTGGCTAGTCCACTACTCATGTGTCTGGTAGCTAAATGCAGCTTGCGTTGGAGCAGGATCACTGGAAGGGTCCTTAGCAGCAGGCTTCAGGTGAAGCTAGCGCTGATGTTCTAAGCAAGCAGTGCAGGTAGAACAGCGGCAGGCCTTGGCTTTGGCCTGGTTATGCTCATTCTCAGTAGTGAGCACTGGCTCAGCTTTCACAGAGATGCGGTGGTGATCAAGTTCCAAACAAGACCTGGCCTGTTGAGTCTGGGAGGGAAACTGCAGTCCTCGGTGGATGGTTTAAATGTTACTTTGATGTACATTTAAACTAGCTGAGGTGGGAAGCAAAAGGAAAAAGGGATGTATAAACTGTCCACACCACCCAAAGATGGAAGAAGAGAGAAGGGAGGACTCGGGAGGAAAATCCCCCGGGGTGCAAAATAAAGAAAAAAGCATTGTGGTAGTGCAAGCCCCCCACTCCCGATGTCTAGGGGTATCAGGTGGTATTTCAGTGGGAGAAGGGCACTGTATAGCCAAGAAAATACAGTCCAAGTAAATAGAATATGCTCATTACCTGGTTCATCTGATGTTGCAAGATGGCTTTGCAGAATGTGGAGCCGGTACAGTTCTTCACTTAAGTGGGCCTAACTGCAGGGGGCAGTGTTCATTAACAGGCAGAGCATGCACAGCTTGAATCAATTAAATTCAATGACAAGCCAGAATTAAAATGCAAAACTGATTTAATATGAAACGAGAATTTTGATAAACCACTCCATGGAGCGCAGGGGCACTTCACAGCTGGAAACCTGACAATCAGTTCTGCAACAATTTCTTTTTCCAACAGATTGATTTGTGGCTTTGCAGACATTCCCTTGAGCCGAAAGGGCTACATTCTTGACAGCAGCACTAGACGGTGAGCCTAAATTGTGACGGCACAAGACGTTTCTACTGTCCCAGTCCCATTTCTTACTTGCCTTGTTACACAGGGGCTGCTCTAAAACACGGGACTATGTTCTTACTGAGAGGTCTTAACTTTTAGAAACATGTTCAGTTTAGCACAAACAGAACCACAGAAGACCTTCCTGGTACCCAGTTGTTGATACCACGCACCAGCTCCGAGCATCCCAGGGAATTACTTTGTCCTTGGCAATCCCAAAGACCCAAGGCACTTTCCGCTCATGCAGTGATTCCAATTTCTGGACTGCCTTCACCCAGGAGGCTGCTTGCTGTACCACACAGAACACCCAGATGGCCTGCTGCCCCACTGGGGTCCCAACCAACCACTCCCCACATGGATCTTTTCCTGCCACCACAGGCTGCACCCCCTCTGAGCCCAAAACACTGCAGCGGCTACCGGCTGGGGGAAAAAGGTTAGACCGCCACCACTACACCTGCAATGATCCAGGCTGCCACCTCTGGACCACATCCCAGGCCTCATCTGCAAGAGGAGGCCCAACTACAAAAACACTTACTGGCTCCCAGGGTGCACTCACCCTTGGGTGAGGTTACTTAAGAAACAGGGCCCCCCCCATTGGTGCTTACCCTACCAAGGTGCCAGAGATCACTTGGGAGGCCTCCATACTTCTGTTCCTCCGGGGTCTGGCTCCCAAACTGCATTGATAGGACCCAGACTTTGCTCCACTGTTTCTCCCTGCACTTTTATGGCCCAAACTGCTGCATGCAAGTGGCCCACCCTGGCACCACCATGGCCCTCCGGCCAAACTTGCTGGCCCCAACCTTGACTTCTTTTCTCTTCTCTCTTTCTCCCCCCTTCTCCCTCCTTTCTTGCACACCCCGCTTTTTATACCCTAGGGGGTGGGTCCCCCTGCAGGCAGCAGGCAGGCCTACATGCCAGACCTACTGGCACCACAGCTCCTACAACCTAGCTACCCAAATTAACTAGTAAGTGCCCAAAGGTTGCTTACAGTAGAAAACAAGGGGGATGGGAATAAGAGTTTTAAAAAGAGAGGGAGAAAAGAAGGCAGGGCAAAAGGGAAAAGATTGGAGTAGCAGACAGAGTGGGAACAAAGTGTGGAAGGCCATGTGTGCAAACAGAGGAAGTCTAGTAAATAAAATTCTGGAACTAGAGGCCATCATGGTAGAAGCAGACCTGGATATTATGGCCATTACTGAATCGTGGTGCACAGGAAACCATGATTGGGACGTGGACATAGCAGGCTATACTCAGTTCAGAAAAGACTGGATGGGAAGGAAGGAAGGGAGGAGACATGATACTGTATGTAAGGAAGGGTATCAAAGCAATGGAGACACATGGAATCTAGGGGGGAATGGAGGTATTGGAGGTATTGTGGATCACCCTGGAGACAGGAACTGGAGCCACTATTCATACAGGGATGATCTACAGACCTCCAACATGGGTAGAAACTGTGCAAGACAATGGTGGAAGTCATTAGCACAATGCCAGAAAAAAGGGAGGTGCTGCTGTTGGGGGACTTCAATCTGCTGGATGTAGACTGCAGCCTCCCAACTTCGGCTAGAAGCAGAGTCATCCTAGACTCTCTGCATGGGGCATTTCTCAGGCAGCTAGTCTGGAAGCCCACTTGAGATGAGGCAATTCTGGAGCTGGTGCTCACAAACAGGGATAGTACTGCAGATGTCAAGGTGGAAGGCCACCTGGGGACCAGTGATCACTGTACAGTGTGATTCAACATAAGGATGGCAGCAGAAGTCACAGAAAGACGAGGGTCCTGGACTTCAGGAGAGCAGATTTTAAGAAAATGAGTGAATGTTTTGGAGACACCCTAGCAGGGGGGATGACCTGGGTGGGGTGGAGGAACAGTGGGCTAAGTTAAGTGAAGGCATAGTAAAGACAAGAAACATCTGCACAAAGGAAGTGAGCAACCGCAGGAGAAAAAAGAGACTGCTATGGTTCTTACAGGAAGTGGCTGAATGGGTAAACACTAAAAGGGTACCATTCAGAAGGTATAAAGAGATGCAGAGGGAAGAAGATAGGGAGGTGTATCAGGAGAAGCAGGGGGAAGCAGGGAAAGTGGTGAGGAGTGCAAAGGTGCAAACAGGAAAGAACGGCCTGTGACGTAACTAAAGGGGCAAGACCTTTTTCCGGTAATTGAAAAGAGGAAAGCTAGGGGAGGGACTGTGAGGTTAAGAAGGACAAGGGGAGGCTGCGCAGAGGAGGAGGATCGGGAAAAAACAGATATCCTAAACCAATACTTTTGTTCAAACAACATGAAGTCTTGCTATATTATGACAATTGCAGTTTGTCCCACCATTAGAACTGCTCCGGAGGTGAAAGAGTTAACTACCATGCCAGGCATGGAGTTTAGAGCGCGAGCTCGGTTAGAGAAGCTCTGTCTGGCTAATTTCAAACCGAAACTGTCAGATTCTTTACTCCGCCTCACTGAACAGTCGCTCCGGAGATTTCTCCTACTGCTCGGTTCATTTCTCGGTTTAAACAGTATTTTCTCGGTTAAATTCAACCGCGAGTATTATTATTTTAACCGCAAACCGATCGGTTCAAGCTCTGTCTGTGGTATTGTAAGTAATAGATAGGTTTGTTTCTGTGTGGAACTTGTAAATTTTTATCGGTTCGGTTCAAACCGATCAGGCTGTTTAAAACTTTTAAAAGCAAGCATTTTGAAGCTTTTAGAATGCGGTTCCCGGTTCTTATCGGTTCTAAAAAAAACGGATTTCATTACGATTTTTTCCACGACCCGTGACACAGTTGGGAACTGATAAGGGTGTCTTGCCTGGCACTGCCGTTAAAAGGGCAAGTTTGTTGGTTAGGCTGGCATCATGTCTGAGAAACCCAAAAGAAAAACCGGGTCTGCTGGGTTTCAACACTGTGGGAAGCCTTTGCTACATGACCCACACACTACATGTGTCTATTGTCTGGGGTTTGACCACCTCAATTCAGACTGCCAGATTTGTAAAATTTCCTGCAGCCACCCTGGACAAGAGAGTGGGCAGGCTCAGGGAACGAGAGGCCAAAAGTCCGCTGACCCGATGGCCGCCTGGTTCGTGCCAACCTAACTGGGAGGGATGCCTCTGACCAGGGCGAGACTCTCTGGCAACGAAAAGCTGGCTCTGAGGAGCCAGTTCCAGCAAAGAAAACTAAAAAATCAGCAGGTTTGGAGTCCAAAATTCCTTCTCCAACTGCTGCAGAAATAGCAAAAACTATACAGATTGTACAGTCACTTTCTCCGGTTCCGTCCGAACCTCCACTGTCTGGTAAAAGGTCGGTTCGGCCAGTTCCACCGGTTCAAGAATATGATATTGAAGAGTTTTATGAACCAGAGGAGGGGGAGGAGGATTATGATCAAGTGAATGTGACTTTGAGAGTCTGGATGTGCCCATTGAACCGGACATCTCCCCAGACAGACCTTTGGAATCTCCCCCTATGCTTTCTGAGTTCCCTTCTCACTTTTTGTTTTATAAAAAGGATGCTGAAACCCTCCAGCTCCCATTAGAGGAAGCTGTGGATGAGCAAGAGGAACCTGATTTTGTGGAAATGATGGATATCCCAGAGTCTAGGAGATTATCTATCCTTACATAAGTCATTTAGGAAACAAACAATAAAAATACTAAAAGCTCCTAATTCTGTGCCTCCTGTTGACAAGAAGATGGACAGGAGGTACACTTTATCAGGTCCTGATACAGACTTTCTTTCACAGCAATGCAGTCATGTTGGGGTAGTTCAGGCTGCAGCCTGTGATAAGGCTAACATTCCCCTGGCTTCATATCCTCCTGACAAGGACTCCAGGAAGATGGATGCCATGGCTAAAAAAACAATACATGGCAGAGTCCTTGGGACTCAGACAAGCAAATTACATGGCTTATGTGGCAAGATACCAAAAATCTAGATGGGACACTGTCATGGCTTTGGCAAAGGCTCTGGGGCTGCATCCCTCTCAACCCCCCCTCTCCTTTCAAGCATAAATAACAGGAAGGAGCCAGATAGCCACTGGGGCTGTGCAGGAGGGCTCCTGAGGTTGGTTGCTCAAAAGTACTGAGGCAGACTGTTTGGCCTGAAGGCACTGCGACCTCCAGCCTGGGGTGTCTAGGAGGCTGCTGCATCAGGGACAGATCTTCCTGCCAGGGGAGAAGCCGGGGAAACTAAAAAGGTAGCAGGGGAATTGAACTGCTGTGACCCACCCCCACCCCCCATTGCAAAGATCAGAGGAATCGTGGAGAGAAGGAGGAACAGGTCTGCCTGGTGAAAACCATATACAAAAGCCTGCGGCCGAAGCTGGAAAGACCAGGCAGGTGAAGAACTACGCCACCCATTTCATGGAAAATGATGTGCTGTGGACTGCAGGGGTCATCGCCCTCCCCGGGCACTGTGAGTACCCCGAGCTGCAGCTCAGGGGAGACCATTTTTTTCTTTGCCAGGAAGGTCAGGAGGGAACTGTCCTCTACACCAATTTATCTTTGTTTTCTTGGAACTTGTGTGAGTGTGTAAGGGCCCCAACGGTAAACAGCAGGCCTGCAAACTAAGGGACCGTGAGGTACCCACTAACTGTGACTGGTCTGGGTGCACCCAGGGGAAAGGGGGGAAGTGGGGATAAGTGAATGTTTGGTAACCAGGAGGTTTTCGAGGAGTAGCCCCCACCTCCTTTGTATTAGCTTGTAGTAATAAGCTGAATATTTATTGTTCATCTGTTTCACCTGCTGTGTGTGTAAAGCCATTGTGGGGAGTGATTGTGGGTCTGGGGGGTCATCACCGGCAGTCATTAGAGGGAAGACCATTATTTACCCTGTGGAAATGTTCTAACCTGTTCTACCCACAGGAGGCAATGCAGGGGCCCCAGGTGGAGGCACTAAGGCACCACAGAAACTACTGGTAAGGACTCAGGCCCGGCCCCTTGGGGAGGTACTGCTGAGCCCCTGGTCCCACCGGGGCAGCTCAGGTGAGTGGGATTACCTGGGGGGGGGGGTGTTACATTAACTTGTGTCAGATATATTGGACCTCTGAAATTTTGATTTTTGATTTTTTGGAAGGATTTAGCCTGAGGTTCAATGGGGGGAGGAGGATAGCTCCTCCCACATCCCCTTCTTATACCTCAGGCTTCTGCTTGCCCAGCTTCGAGCGTTTCAAAAAAATGCCAGTGACTGCTGAGTCATGTAGGCTTCTTTTCCTTCCCTTTCCCCTTTCTTTCCCCCTGATCTCCTTGTCTCCTCCCCTTCAGTTCGTCCACCCCTTCCATGCTTCTGAGTCTCTGTTTTCTCCTGCTCACATACCTCCCTTGCTGCTGTTTTGTATTCCTCTCTGGCCCCCACAACTGTCCTGGGCTGCTTCCTCTTTCTTCCGGTCCATTCCCTGTGCTCCCTCATACCTCTTTTGATGTTCCTCATGCTTTCTGGGTCCTTGTGTTGTTTTGCCTTGCCTGCCACTGCTCAGTTGGCTGTGCATCCACTCCACTCTCAGGCTTCCAGTTCTCGGCTGCTCCCATCTGCCTCCTTCTCTAGCACCTGCGGTGACTCCTGTCGCATGTTTTCATGCAGCTGGTGTGCCGCTTGCCTGCTTGCTCCCCTGACCTGCTCTTGGACATTTGCATGGGCTGGGGAGCTCTCCATCCTTTCCCTGCCCCCCCAGCACCATCCGTTGCGGGGTCAGGGTGTGCCGGGCTGTCCAGTTGGGCTCCCTGCTCTGCAGTCCCTCCTGTATTTCTGGGGCTTTTGCACCCTGTGCTGGGTGTTCCTCCCGTTTCTTTGCAGTCCACCTCCAATACCATAAATCGGCCTCATTCAGCTGGCACCTTGCTGCTGCAATTTGCTGTGCTTCATGACTTGTCCCCATTCATCTGCCACACAGCTTTTCGGGACTGCTGCCACTATGGGAGTTCATTTGGTTAGCTCCACGTACCCTTCACCGCTCCTCTTTGTGGCTTCAGTGTGTGCTTGGTGCCTTGTCTTGCCCATTTTCCCACTCCAGATGTCTCTCAGCCTCCTGTCTTGTACCTCAGGAACATGGCTTAGCGACATTCTGGGACTATCGACCACACTCAGGGACTCCTCAACTTGGTAACATCTGCTCAGGACGCTGGTTGTATACAGCATTTCATGTAACCCTGCATTTTCTAAGGCAGACCAAGTCTGTACCTTTCCTGTTTGACTTTTCTTTGTGCGTACCACCCTCATTGTTTGGTCCCGATCCACATTTTCTAAGGGGTATTCTAAGGTACGCTTTGTGTCTCACTTGGGGACATCCCTGAATATTGGGGATGGTTGGAAGGTCTCCAACTCCTCTGTGTTTTTTGCAGCTTTGCTCCAGTTGCTCTGATGGACCTCCTTCTGGTAGACTTTTTCCAGGAGCCTTTGGGGGATTTCCACTCCATAGGATTTGTTGTTCACCCTACGTGATGCAGGACCTCTACCCTGACGTTCCAGGATATGTACTCTCCCAACCAATATTTACCAACAACCTCATACCCATTGAATTCTCCTTCTTGTTTGTGGACCTGGGGGAAGGAGGGAGCTGGACTGGGTCTCCACTGGGACCCCTCTCCTCCCTGCATCACTCGATGGAGGAATTTTCAGATTTTTGAGTGAACTGGGACCTGATCAGCTCCTGCCTTGCATCAGAGCAGGATCCCAGTTCACGTCGGGGCTGCCAAGCACTGGAGGAATTTACAGTGAAGAAGCTGCTTGCTCGAAAAAAAAAAAGAAATAAAGGCACCAAATGCAGGAAGCAGTTAAATTGGGCAATTTTTCCAAACACCAGCAGATTGTTTGTGGACTTGAGGGAAGGAGGGAGTTGGACTGGGTCTCTTCCAACCAATATTTACCAACAACCTCATACCCATTGAATTCTCCTTCTTGTTTGTGGACCTGGGGGAAGGAGGGAGCTGGACTGGGTCTCTGCTGGGACCCCTCTCCTCCCTGTATCGCTCGATGGAGGAATTTTCAGATTTTTGAGTGAATTGGGACCTGATCGGCTCCTGCCTTGCATCAGAGTAGGATTCCAGTTCACATTGGAGGCTGCCAATCACCAGATGAATTTTCGTCTGCCCACTCACCCACCCCGCACCACCTCCTTTATTAAATAGCCATATGGGCTGACAAGGGGAGGAGTTCATCGGGAGGGTGACCAATCAGGAAGGGGCTGCTTAGACTACTCAGGGAGTTTCATGGCAAGCTGTGGGAGAACTGGGTTGTCCTCCAACTAGAAAGGCAAACCCGGTGGACATAAGTTGGATCTATGATATGCTAGGCATTATAGGGTGAAGCAGTGTTAATTCATATTTTATGGATGCTGTAGAATAGTACTACATTATAGGGGTGAGTCTGAGGTGTGTAAAAAGTTATACTTATGAAAGTTACAGAATAATATTACAGTACATAACTGAATGGGATTTGAACCTTGGTGGAGCTGAGGCACCCAAGGGTTGAAGAAGTGTACATTTTGAACCTTGAATTTTCTACTTATGAATGCTACAGAAAAATAATACAGTACCTAAATGAAGGTGATTTGAAACTGCACTACCTCATTCAGCTGAGGGCAGTAGTGTGTCACTTTGTGGAGGGAACAGGAATTGAGTAGGGGAGGACTTAATTGGTGTCAGCTACGAAGCCCAGGCAAGGGTCAGAAACCAAGGATGGAGGCTAGAATGGGGCAGGGGCCCCAAGGCACTAGGACTGGCATTTTTGCAAGGGTGCTGGGGTGCACGGGGTGTGGGTCTGCCATGATCCTAAACTGGGTATGGAGGATGGGGGGTTATGGTCTGAAGACAGCTGGCTGGTTTAAAGGAGGAGTTATAGAGGTTAGGAAGGAACCTAGGAGGCAAGGAAGAAAGTCAGCCTGGTTGGGGGGGTGAAGGGGGATGGATGGGAAGAGAACAAATAGAGCCTGTAACTGACCCCAGTACCAGAGACAAAGGCAGAATAGAGAGGGGAAGGGAGGGAGTGCAGGTGGAAAAGTGGGCCCACCCCAGGGGGGAGGAGGGTGTGAGGAGTACCATAGGGGCTGGCAGTTGGTAGTGAGTAGAGGAGGACCAGGGAATGCTCAGAGAGAAGCAAGTTGGAGGGGGAGAACCAACAAGGGGAGGCAGGAGAGGTGGTGTATTGACTAATAATAGATTTGAGCTTCTGCTGTTAGGGAGGGATGGGGAGGAGGAACGTGATAAGGGGGTGGAGGACAAGCTGGGGAGGAGCAGGCTGGCAAAGGGAAAGGACAGAAAAAGCATGGACGGCAGGGTTGAAGGGGGGTTAGTAAGGAAAGAGGTGGGGTAACCGTGGGGAAGAAGACTCAGGGCAGGGAGAAGGATGAGATGGGGGACGCAGAAAATAGGCACTCACAGTTGGCAGCGGAGGGGGTAGGGGAGGGGTCAATGAGCAGAGGGAGTGGAGGGGAGATGATAGGGAAAGCCCAATAGACAGTAGTCAGGATGGTAAGGTGATTGGGGGGGTGGGAAGAGTAGGGCAGAGACAGGGAATGGGGCAGAAAAATGGGAGGGCAGTTGCAAGAGACACAGAGGGTGCTGCTGGGGAGTGTAAGAGGCAAGGCAGTAGGAACTCTGGAGGGGAGAAAAGGGTAAAAGGGAAGAGAGGGGGAAGGGACAGGAACGGGGTGCTTGTGCTGGGGGATTCTATACTAAGAGGGGACAGATGGGGAGGAAAGGGGCAAAAGGAACAGTCAGATTTGGGTTGAAGCTATTCCCAGGTTGACCCGTGGGAATGGCAGGGCAGGCACTGCTCAAGTGCACATCGAAGGGGAGGAAGAAACCACACATTGTGTTGCACGTGGGTACAAATGACCTGGCGGGGGAGACTGTAGAGATGGTAAAAGGGAGGTTCAAAGAGTTGGGCAGGCAGTATGAGGAGGCTGGGGAGTCCGTGGCATTCTCGGAGGCACTCCTGGTACCCTGTGTGAGCACAGGGAGGAAGGGAAGGATAGAGGAGTTCAACGAGTGGCTGAGGGACTGGTGGCACACCAAGAAATATGGTTTAGTGACAGACTGGGGTAGGATCTGGAGTAACAGTGACTTATATGCAGGAGACAGGCTACACTTGAACGGGAAGGGGAATACTAAAGAGGGGAATAGAGGAGTATGTGGCAACTAAGGTGGATTTAAACTGGGGGGGTGGCACGAGGACTGATGATAGTAAAAGGGTCTGGAGAGGGGAGCCTGGGGAGCTCACCCCCTTGGGTTTGAGTAAAGGCAGAGAAGAGGCAATACAGGGAAGAGGCATGCAGGGTAGCCAGGGCAGAAGACATCACCACCCTGTAATACTACGGCGGATAAAGGGTATGAATGACCAAGAGGAGGGGAGCAGTCCAAAGAGAAGAGAGGAGAGAGGAAGGAGGGATATGGATGGAAGGTGCTCTCCCTAAATGCAAGAAGCCTGGGAAACGAAATTGTGGAACTTCAAGCGCTATTGTCGGAGGGGAAGGTGGATGTGGCTGCAGTAACAGAGACTTGGGCCACAGAGTACCGTGACTGGGATCTGACAATCCCGGGGTAAGGATTTACAGGGGAGAGGGTGGGGTAGCACTCCATGTGAGAGAAGGGATCAAGTGTATGAGGGACGAGGGGGAGGAAGGGAGGACAGAGGCACTTTGGGTGCAGCTTCTGGACTCTAAGGGTGAAAGCTGAGGCTGGGAGTGGTGTACAGACCACCAGCCCAAACGGGGAACTGAAGGGGGAGTTGGCAGAACAGATAAGGAGGGTGTGTAGGAAGGGGAGCGTGGTGATCGTGGGGGATTTCAACCTACCATGGGTTGACTGGAGCACCCCTGCCACCAACAGCGCCAGGGAGCAGGTGCTCCTGGGTGCGATCCAGGATGGACTCCTGACACAGATGGTAAGAGGGCCTACAAGGCTCGGTAACATACTGCACCTGGTTCTGGGAAATGAGGAGGCAGTGAGAGAGGTAAGAGTGGAGGACCCACTAGCTGGTAGCAAGCACCAAACAGTGTGGTTCATACTCATGTTGGGGAGGGAGACTGGAGGCATGGGCACTAAGGTGGTGGAGTTCAGGAGGGTGGACTTTGGGAGAATGAGAGAAATACTGCAAGAGAGACTCCAGGATATACAGTAAGGCTGGAGATGGATTCAGAGCAAAAGTGGGAAGTCATTAAAACTGACCTAGCAGAGGCTACAGTAACCTGCACAAGGACTAGGAGCAAGAAGGGAAGGGCCAGAAAACCATGTTGGCTGAACAGTGAAGTGATGCAGGAGTGAGGGAGAAGAGGGCTGTGTATTGGAAGTACAGGAGAACAGGGAAGGAAAAGGACAAGGAGGCTTATGGGAGTTGGTCCAAGGAGGTGACCAGGTGGGTGAAAATGGCCAAGGCCTCCTGGGAACTAAGGTTGGCGCAGGGCATAAAGGGAGGGGAGAAGGACTTTTTTAGATATGTCAGGGAAAAGAGGAAGTGCAAAGAACACATAGATAGTGAGGATAAAGTGGGAAGGGGAATGAGTGGAAAAGGGAGAGGCACAAGTGGAAATACTGAATGACTACTTCTGCTCTGTTTTCACTAAGGAGAAGGATGGACCACTACCACTGTGGACTGGGGGTGGGGTTGGGGGAAGGTTATGACAGACAAGATGATCATGGAGAGTAGAGTGCTTGAGGGGCTGAGGGTGTTAAGGGTGGATAAGGCACCACGTCCTGATGGCATCCACCCCAAGGTGCTGAGGGAGATGGCAGATGTGTTGGCTGAGCCACTGGAAGATCTTTTCAGCACTTCCCTAGAAATGGGTTGTGTGCCTGAGGATTGGAAGGTGGCCCATGTGGTGCCCATACATAAGAGTGGGCCTAGGGAAAACCCAGGAAATTATCCTCCAATCAGTCTCACTTCCATAGTGGGGAAACTTATGGAAACAATATTGAAGGAGAGGCTGGTGGCATTTCTCAAGGGTAATGGCCTCCAGGATGGGTGGCAACACGGGTTCGTCATGGGGAGTTCTTGTCAGACAAACCTAATACAGTATTATGACTGGGTAACAAGGGAGCTGGATGGGGGTCCTGCGGTGGATGTCTTGTACCTGGACTTCAGCAAGACCTTTGATACAGTGCTTCATGGAGACTGGGGGAAACTGACTGCTGTGGGGGTGGGAGAAAGCTGGCAAACTGGATAGGAGCTGGTTACAGGGGAGAGTGCAATGGGTGGTTGTGGGGGGGGAGCTCTCGACACCCAGAGCAGTGACAAACGGGGTGCCCCAGGGGTCAGTGCTGGGCCGGGTGTTATTTGGGCTCTTTATCTCAGATATTGCACTTGGAGTTGAGAGCAGGGTTAGTCTGTTCGCAGACGATACCAAAATGGGGGTGTTTGTGGACGAGGAGGAAGGATGGAAACAATTTCAGGGGGACCTAACCAAACTGGAGGCATGGTCGGAGAAGTGGCAGCTAGGATTCAGTGCAAAGAAGTGCAAGGTGAAGCACTTCGTGGCACAACACCATAGGAGGGACTACTGGTTGGGGGGGCGGAGTGAGGCTGAGGATCACTGAGGAGGAGAAGGACTTTGAGGTGTCGGTAACAGGGAGCATGAACAGCTTGGCCTAGTGCAGGAAAGCAGTGGCTATGGCAAACAGGATGCTGGGTTGTATCATAAGGGGTTTCACATCCAGACATAGGGAGGTGATTCTGCTGCTCTACAGATCCTTGGTCAGACCGCATTTGGAGTACTGTATGCAATACTGGAGGCCTTACCTGAAGAGAGATATAAAATTACTGGAGGGGGTACAAAGGAGGGCAACAAAAATGTTACAGAGGATGGAAGTAAAGGCCTATGAGGACAGACTGCAGGATCTGAATATGTACACACTGGAGGAGAGGAGAGATGGGGGATATGATTGAAATGTTCAAATGTGTAAGGGGATCAATAAACCTAGCACCGAGGGGGTGTTTAAACTGAGGAGAGTAGGGAAACGGGGGGCATAGGCTAAGATTGGAGGGGGGATGATTTAAGAGGGAGATGAGGAGGCACTACTTCATTGAGAGGGTGGTGTCTAAATGGAATGCACTACCAGAGGGAGTGGTATCATGTAGGACAGTAGGAAGTTTTAAGAAGGTGTGGGATAAAGCAAGAGGAAGGGTCTGGGTGGCAGGGGCTGTGACAGGTAATGGAGGGACAGTGGAGGAGGAGGCTGGGGCAGCTGCAATCTAGGGTGCTAGCTGCACACTCAGGCAGACTTTGATAGACCAGTTGGTCTGTTTCTGCTCGCAGATTCGTATGTTCATATATTCTAGACTAGCTTCTGCCTAGAAAAAAGGAACTTGGGACAGAGTGGAGAACTACAGGCCCATCTCTCTTCTCTGCCCCCTGGGAAAAATCCAGGAAAGACTTGTCTATTACCAACTTCAAGACTACCTGGAACAACACTTGCTCCTCTCCAAAGTACAGCACGGCTTTCGGAAAGGTCACGGCACTGACACCGCCCTCATCTGGCTAACATTGGACATACTTCATGCCATGGACCTAGGCACCCCAATGGGCGCCCTATTCATTGACCTATCCAAGGCCTTTGACTTGGTCAGCCATGAGCTTCTCCTTGCCAAACTTCACTGCCTTGGCCTGGACCAGCTCTCACTCTCCTGGATCACTAGCTACCTGACAAATAGATCCCAAAGAGTCCACTGGCGGGAAGCACACTCCAACCCCAGACCTGTGACCTCTGGGGTACCCCAGGGCTCCATCCTGGGCCCCCTACTATTCTCGCTATTCCTAAATGACCTTGAAGAGGATTGTGCACCTTGCAACCTTATCCTCTATGCGGATGACACTGTAATCTACTACAGTGATCCCCAACCCTCGGTTATCTCCGCCAAACTTCAGGCCAGCCTCACAATGCTCGAAGTGTGGTTCACTGCAAACCACCTAAAACTTTACGAAGAAAAGACAAAAGCAGTTCTCTTCGGGACCCGACGGCTGGGCAATGACTGTAGTGGGTTACTCCAACTCTTGTCAGCCCTTGGAAGGCCAGTAGAAGTCTCTGACCAGTTCAGGTACCTTGGGGTACTCCTTGACCAGGAGTTAACCTACTAACTTCATTTTGATGCCTTAACCAGATCCATGCATCAGAGGCTTGGCCTCTTATACCGCCTGGGTAACGCCCTTTCTGGAGAAGCATGACATGCCATAGCAAACTGCAACCTCCTTCCCTAACTGCTGTATGGCTCCCCCCATTCCTGTATCTCAGGGAATTAGAGCTAAGCAAACTCACTACCCTCTACCACCGCATTGCCCGCTTTGGAACCAACTCCTCCCCTAGGAGGCATCACTGCGAGGCTCTCAACGACCTACTCTGGCCAACCCTAAAGCATAAATTATCCTATGCCACCACCTGCCTCACCTATAAATTCACCTCCATTGGCCACCCGTCTCACCTGAGTGACCTGCTCACCCCCAAAGTCTCCCTCCGTAACCTCCAGTCCACCACAAGTCGACTCCTGAACATCCCTCGCATTCGGACCAACCAAGGTAAACGCTCCTTTCAGTTCACTGCCCCTCACCTCTGGAACTTGCTCCCCACAAGCTTACTAGACAAGCCCTCCCTCTCCTCATTCAAAGCAGGTCTTAAAGTGTACCTCATTGAGCTGAGCCTCTGCGGCTGCAACCGCTAGATCATGTCCTCATCCCAATCCCCTCCCAATGACTAATGACTAAAATCTCTCTCTCCTTGGACTGCCTATAAGCAAAATCCAATTGATACTGTAGCCCTGATGCAATGAAACTGAAATTGTCTAAATGTACCCTACTCACTATGAATGTACTCTTATACTGTGTTACTGTATCCATACCTAATGTAAAGTGGTTGGTATTCTCAACCCCGGGTAGCCCCTGAAAAAGGGATCTCTGGTCTCAGTGGGCTTACCTTGGTCAACAAAATCTAAATAAATAAATAGATAGAGACTGCTATACTGCCAACCTGACTCCTGATGGTCCAGCTAGCCCACGTGGATGCCTAACTCGACTCACTCACTTCTGCTACTTTCTCAGGTGGACCAATGTGGGGGTTCCACCATCTAGCTCGCCTGCTTGGCTGCCAAGCTAGACTCGCTCACTCACTCATGCTTTTTCCTTGGGCAGACCTACATGGGGGTCCTGCCGGTCCAGCCAGCCTATATGAAGGCCTCGCTTGACCCTCACTTCTACTCATTCTCAGGCAGACCTACATGGGGGTCCTGCTGGTCCAGCTAGCCTACATGTGGGCCTAGCTCAACTCCCTCACTTGTGCTCCTTCCTCAAGCAGACCTACATGGAGGTCCTGCCAGTCCAGCTAGCCTACATGGGGGCCTAGCTCGCTACTCGATCACTTTACATGCTGTTCGCTAGCAGACCTCCTTGGGGTCCCGCTGGTGTACCAAACTGCGAAATTCATAAACACAACAAGTTAAGTGCAACCCAGGAATCATGCATTCTTACGGCCATGGTGGACCCATGTGGGGGTCCCGCCATCCCAGAGCAGACCAAACATGTACATTCTACACCTTCCTCGCTACCCCTCTCTAGGGTTTCAGCATCCAGCCTGTCTATTAGTGGTGTAAATGGGCTAAAGCAATACTTAGAGATTGCTGCTCCTTACATACTGCAGCATGATTTTGTATTGGTTGGAGATGTGAATTTGAATTGGTTATTAAGGTTGGAATTGGTATTAGAATCTTTATTAGCTAAATTTGATTTAATACAATGCATTGCTAAACCAGCTCATTTAAATTCTCATACCCTGAATCATTCAACTCTAGATTGGGTAATAACCAATAGTATGAATCGTATTACTGTTTCAGGAGTTTTGCCTGACGCAGTAAGCAATCATATGGCAATATTTGCAGTTTTGAATTTTGGCTGTAAGAAAGTTTCTCCTCGTATGGTTCAAATTAGATAATTTGCTAATGTAAATTTTGATCTTCTAAATATTTCTCTATCTCAGATTGATTGGTCATATCTGGATTGTATACCAGATATAGACTCCACTATGGATTTTTTCTACAGAAAACTCCTTCCCATTCAAGATTCTCTATTTCCTAGCCACTCTTTGAGGTTGAGAGGAGCCCCAATCCCTGGTTTACTCCAACTATTAAGGCATTGATTAGAGAGCGTAATAAAGTTTGGGGGCTTATACAATAAGTTCTTCCATGTCTCTTCTCAATGAATACTGTTGTATTAGGAATAAGGTCTCTGATTTGGTACACAAAACAAAAGGGATTTCTTTAAAAATGAATTTCAGGCAAATTAGTCTAATCCTAAGGAATTCTGGGAAAATGCCAATTCTTTGCTTTCTCCCTAATCCACTTCAACAGTTAAAAATATTTTGGTAAACAATGAAGATGGTGTTGATCCGGTTGAAATTGCTAATCTTCTTAATAAAAAGTTCTCAGATTTATCTAATTTGTTATTGTGGGATAGGATCATGTAGGGTTTTCAAGGCTTAAATGGTGTTGCACCTGAATTAGAAAGACCTAAATTTCAATTTACTAAGTTTACTGAGTTGGATGTCTTCAAATTGCTAGGTATTCTTCCAAATCAACAAAGTAATTGTGGGGGTGGGTTGGATGGTTGATTTTTGAGGTTGGCCATCCCATTTATTGTAAAAGCCCTTTGTTTCTTGTTTAATCTCTCTCTGGAATCTTGTCAGTTTCCTACTGATTGGAAACTGGCAAAAGTAGTGCCAATTCCTAAAAAAGTCTCATGTAATTCTGGTTGAAGAGTTTTGTCCCATTTCTATTCTAAGCCCTTTAAGCAAGATGTTGGAAAAAATTGTTGCACTGATTATATTTCTAGTTATGGTTTACTGTCTTCTTATCAGCATGGTTTTCGTAAGAATCATGGGACTGGGACTGCCTTGGTCAGGTTCACAGACTCTGTTCTAAGGGGCTTTGAGAAAGGTCATATGACTGGGGTGGTGTTTGTGGACCTGACCAAGGCATTTGATCTAATTGAGAATGATTTGGCATGCTCCTAATTGAATGCACTTGGTTTCTGTGATGCTGCTGTGTCTTGGATTGGAAGTTACTTAATGGATCATACACAATTTGTTTCTGTTGGTTCTGTTGTGACTGAACATTCTCAGATAAGTTGTGGGGTTCCTCAGGGGGTCCATCTTGGGCCCCTTATTATTTTCTATTTTTGTAAACAAATTCTCTTCTTCCTTTATGTGGATGACTTGATTCTTTTCTCCCAAGGTAATTCCCTCTCAGAGGTAACCTCAGTTTTGGCCCTTGATTTTGAAAGAGTTTGTAAATGTTTTTTGGATAATGCAATGATCTTGAATTCTAATAAAACTAAGTCCATGATTTTTGGCACTTCCCTTATGCTTGGTAATAATCTGTCCCTGTGTTTGTATGATTTGAAAGGAATGGTTATTGAACAAGTACATCAGTTCAAGTACCTTGGGGTTCTTTTAGACCCTGGGTTGACTTTTTCCCTCCAGGTTCAATCAGTTATTCATACTATAAACCAAAGGATTGGCTTATTGTACAAATGTAAAAAAAATGTTTCTCTTGAAGTAAGAAAAAATATTGCAATTGGATCTCTGTTACCTCATTATGATTATGTTTCCTATATTTATTTAAACCTTGGAAGTAAGGAGTTGAATTCTTTAAGGGTTGTTTATAACAATATATGTCGATTTGTGCTTCAGGTGCCTATTCGAACACATCATTGTGTTTTGTATTCTCAGCTAGGGTAGTTAGCTCCAATAGTTAGACTTGAATATTTTTTTGGTTAATATTTAAATATGTTCTATTTAAATCATTATTTCCCCTATATCGTCTTGTTAAGTTATGTTTTGTTCTTCCCAGTTTGAGATCTTCTAATGGTATTCTATTCAATATGGTTATACCCAAATTTAAAATAGCAAGTTGTGCTTTCTGTATAGTTGCTCCTCAATTCTGGAATGTATTGCCACTCCCAGTACATCAGGCTTCTTCGTTAATTGGTTTTAAGATAAAAATGAAAGAATATTTGTTATCTAAAATGTCTTGTAATTGCTTTTTGTAATTGTTTAAATGTTATTTAATGTGTGTAATTGTGCTTTGTATTGACCCTGGGTCAAACCTGAAAAAGAGCCTTTGGTCCAGAGTTCTTACCCGGTTAACAAATTAATAAATAAAAATAAATATAACGATGGCCTCCTGGTAATTCCATTCAATTCATCCAGTCATCCTGCATGGGATTCTCCAGTTCAGCTCGGCCTCTGTGGGAACCTTGGAAAGCTCATGTTTTATTCACTCTTACTATAGCGATGGCGGACCTGCGGGGAAGTCCCGCCATCCCAACCAATCATGCCCGCAAGAGGGCATCTACTCATTTCCAATTATTACAGGTGGACTCACTTGGGGTCTCATCTTCCTTACATTGGACTATGCGCTACTACTGCGATGGTGGATTGGGGGTCCCGTCATCCTTAACTCAGACAGCACAATACTATGGCGATGGCAGACCATGTGGGGTCCTGCCATTCCAAACATATATGTCCCACTAGGGGGCCCTACTCTTAGCTCAAATGTATTTTCAAGTCATTACAGGCAGACTGACGTGGGAGTCTCTCCCTCCTTACCTTGTACTATTTCATACTATAGTGATGGTGGACCACATGGGGTCCCACCATCCAAATCACTCATGCTCCACAAAGAGGCCTTACTCATATTTTGTTTGTCATTAAATACAGACTTACGTGAGAGTCTCATCCTCCTTACCTTGGACTATTCAATACTACGGCAATGGTGGACCACGTGGGGTTCCACCATCCCAACATGGGCCTCGCCTTCTTATCTTGGATCAAGTCATAATACAGTGATGGCGGATCTGTGGGAGGGTCCCGCCATCCCAACATAGCATGCCCATAATGGGGTATTACTTATTGCTCAAATGTATTCCTCTATTATCTACAGGCAGTCTCAGGTGGGGGTTTTGCCTCCCTTGCCTTGCAGCATACCATACTGTGGCGATGGTGAACCCACGTGGGGTTCTTGCCATCCCGAATCCATTGTGCACATGAGGGGCATTTCTCATTACTCAAACAAATTTCCATCTTCACTAAAGCAGACCCACATGGGAGACTCTCGCCTTCCTTAGTCTGAACACCTGAGACCTACTCGATCGCTCGAGCACTCAAACACTGCATACTCTGGACCTACATGGGGGGGTCCATGCTCCAGCTAGCCCACGTCTGGGCCTACCTTACTTCATCAATTTATTCACTTCTTCTACTGCAATCCATCTTCCTTTCTGTTCCAGTTCCAACCTAAGTTTCTATGCCAGACATCTCCGTGGAGTATACCTCAATTTCTTGGACATCTTAGGACAATGTCTCCCATCTGTCAAGGTACTCGATCATACCCTAATGTTTTAATGAATTTACAACAGCTCCATGCAAACCTCTCAAATTGCATAGACTCCTACCTCATCATTGTTCCCAGCTAGGCAACACTCCTGACCATTTCATCATCTACGATCTCTACATCCTTCAAAATTTGCAACTTTGGCACTCATTTCTCAGCCATGCTAACTATATATGTACACTTTACATCTGCTTCACTCACAGCTACCTTGGACAAGGATTAACCATCATCTCTCATCTCTCATCTGGACATCATTCCAAATGGGATCTCTTCATCTGCTGGAACCTACATCTTCAATGTTTACTTCCTGCTCATCATCAACCTCGGAAACAGGGCTCTTTGACCAGCAAATTAGACTGAATCCTTGGACATAACCATAACTAAAACCTCAGCCCCCATTTAGAATTATTCTCCTCTTATATGTCTAGAGGACAGGCAGGTCAGCAGCCATGGGTCCTCAGAGGTTCCCACCAAAGGGGTTTTTCCTCTCCTCCACGCTACTGGTCACACTCTCTGGAGTTGGAGGAGATAATCACTATGCTCTCTTTTTGAGGCTTAAATCTTACACTTACCCAGTATCCCACAGAGGGTGGGATATAGAGAAATGCCAAAGCTTAAGTTATAAACACCAAGCATATACCATTCAGCTCATAAGTATACACGAGCACTGAGCTATGTACCACACATTGAATTGGAAGGCTTTTAGCCTGAGGTTCAATGGGGGGGAATTGCTCCTCCCGCATCTCCTTCTTAATCTCAGGCCTCCGCTCGCCCAGCTTCAAGCATTTTGAAACATGCTCCATCCTCCCCTGCCTCCATCTCCTTCCCTGGCACTCTTGTCTCACCCTCTATGCTGGGGCTTAAATCTTACACCTACCCAGTCTCCCACAGAAGGTCGGATATAGAGAAATGCCAATGCTCAAGTCACAAACACCAAGCATATACCATTCAGCTCATAAGTATACGCAAACACTGAGCTATGTACCACACATTGAATTTAGGTTTAAAGACAAATGCTTATCTCTGGCTCTTTGTAGAACATTCTGTAACCTCTCATGCTCATGTACATTAGCTGCTCATATTAGGATGTCATCGATAATGACCTCTATGCCCTTAAGCCCTTAATAAATGTGTGATATTTTCTTTTAGAAGACTTCTGGTGCTGAGCAAATCCCAAAGGGGAGACGCTTGAACTTGCACCTCCCAAAAGCTATATTAAAAGCCACTAGATCAGAGCTAGGCCCATCCAGTTTAATCTGCCAGAAGGCATGCCCAGCATCTAACACTGTGAATATGTTGGTCCCCGGTAGCTTGGCTGCAACCTCTTCAACTGTTTTCATCGGGGTGATGTTCCCTTTTAATTGCTCTATTAAGATCTCTGGGATATATGCAAATATGTACTTTGGTTTTTCTATAGCCACCATTGAGTTGACCCCCACTTGTGGGTTTCTTCTCCTTCTCCATAATCCCCAAACTTTCCATAGTCTCTAGCTCAATTTTCACTTTGTCTTGTAATGTGAAAGGTATTTTCTTAGGGGGTGGATCACAGAACTGACTGTCTTATCTTTTTTAATGTGGTATTCGCCCTCTAAGCATCCCACTTCCTCAAATACATCAGCAAATTCAGTCAGCATTCTTTCTGTGGTATCCTTTGCACTTCCACTTGCAGCATCTACTGAAAATAGCTTCTTTATAAGCTTAATTTCCAAACAAGTAGATAGGTCCAACACTGCAGTCACATTTGCATTACCCTTTGAAATGGCAACAGGTAATACCTTTGCTTAAAAAATAGCAGCATCACTTTGCCTTTCACATCCAGTTTACATCCAGAATAGGAAACCAATCTAGCTGACGATCTTTGAACAGCTTCTCTAGACAATGTCTTACACATCTGAAAAGGCATCATATTGCAGCTCCAGTGCTTAATTTGAACATCACCATTTTCCCATTTATGCTCAAATTTACTTTCCAGTCAGTCTCAGGTTTATAAGTAGACAGTCTCAATACTAAAAGTATTTTCAATTTCCTGGGCATCTTCTCCCACAACATAAATCTCACTGCATTTACCCACATGACATACTCTAGCAAAGTGTTTTTTTCTGTGGCATAATCTACAACACTGTCCGTTTGCTGGGCATTTGTTTATCTCATGTTCACAACCACACTTTTCACATTTGACTTTATTCGCTCAAGGTACATAACTCCCTTTGCTCACATTGGCACTTGCTTTTACTCTTTCTTCCTGCACAACAGCTATGTGCACTGAGCTTTCATCCTGAGCATTTCCACTTAAGCATTTAATCTGCATTTCACTCAGTTCAGTGGCCCTGCATATATACAGTATATATGGCATCATCTAATGTTAGGTCCACTTTTCTCAACCGTCTGCATCTCACATGCTCACTGTGTATGCCACATTCAATTCTATCTCTGATCAACGATTCAGTTAAATCTCCCAAATTCACAAGATTTAGCCTTTAGCCTCAGTTCAGTTACATATGAATCAATGGACTCCCCCAGATTCTGGCTCCTAATATTGAGCAAATGTCTCTCATAAGTTGTGTTCTTTCTTGGGTTACAATACCTCTCAAATTGTCCCATGATTTTATTCAGTTGCTCCTTCTCTTCCTCATTTTCCCAAATGAAAGTATTGAATACCTCTACTGCATCAGGGCCTGCCACGTGCAAGTGGGTCATAGCCTGGATTTTCTGGGATATTTCAGCGATTCCACTGGCAACCGAGAAAATTTCAAATTGCTGCTTAAATTTTCTCAAGTTTTCAACAATATTTCCAGGGAAATTGAGAGCAGTGGGAGGCTGCAGGTGGTCCATTCTGACACCATGTAATAATCACGCAAACACCAACGTGGCATAAGCTGGTAAATTTACTGTACTGATAGCACATTAGGAACAACTGCAGAAAACACGGGCTAATGCCTGCCAGATACAGGTTTATTTATACAAGCTAGCGCATGTGCATTAGCAAAGCATATGCAAGTCATGTATGTTAATTACCTTCCTTACAGGAGATATTCAGGAGTGAAATGAAGGGGAAGGAGAAAATAAGGGAAGTGGAGGAATTATGGAATTCAGTTGGTGGGGGTTACTAAAAGACCTGGGAATCTGCATGAAGAGGGTGAGGAGGAACAGAAAAAGAAAAAGGCTGGTCTAGTTCACCAGGGAAGTGTGGAGGGCAACTGCAGAAAGAAAAAGGGCGTTCAGAGCATATAAGGGAATGGAACATTGTTTATCCAGGAGTAGCGCACTAAACCAAAGCTTGTTTCCAGATGTCACCTGGGAGCACAAGGAAGTTTAATGACTTGCTCAGGATCACACAGTATACACCTAGGCGGCAGTGGGATTCAAACCCAGGTCTTCAGATCTGCAGCTCAGAGCCTTAGCCCACTGTGCTATACTGCCTCCTAAATATAAGAGGACACAGGGGAAAGAGGACTGGGACATTTACAGAGAGAAGCTGAGGGAGCAGAGCAGAAGATTAAGAAGGCAAAAGCAGAAATGGAGGAGAGACTTGCTAGGTAGGTCAAAAGGAGAGATGAAACTTTTTTTCAGTATATAGGAGAGAAGATGAAGGCGAGCCAGGGAATAGTGAGGGTGAAGGGGGAGTACAAGTGAAGGGAGACTTTGAGAAGCTGGAGGTGCTAAATGGGTACTTCTGCTCGGTCTTCATGGTAGAAGGGGAAGGAAGGGGACTGGTGTTCAGGGAGAGGGGAAGGGATGATATAAGGGTGGATCCTAGCCCACTCAGTGAGGGCAGGGTAAGAAAGGAATTAGCCACATCCAGAAGCACACTGCGAACAGAACTCCTACAGCACCCATGCAGCTCACCGAGGGGCAGCAAGCCCCACAAACAAGAAGTCCAAAATCGGGAGCGCAAAAGCGACAAGCACCAGATGAATTACAGAGCGAAGTCACTTTTTATAACTCAAATAATAAATTTATTTAAACTTCACTACAGAAAAGTAGTAAACTGGTGCAAAGCTGTTAAGTGTTGTAACAAACAAAACACCCCTAGCGCCTCGACCCAAACGAGTCTTCAGAAAGGAATTAGGCAGGTTAAGGATGGACAAGGCAATGGGTCCAGATGCACTGCATCCTAGGGTACATAGAAACATAAAAACATAGACTTTGACAGCAGAAAAGGATCACTTGGCCCACCTAGTCTGCTCATTTCCCTACCTACACGATAAGCTGCAGATCCTAGTTAACCAACAGCCTATTTCTTCCTACCTCCCACAAGAATTACCTTATGTCTGTCCTATGCATTCTTGAATTCTCCAACAGTTTTAGACCCCACAACCTCCTCAGGAAGGCAGTTCCATGTGTCCACCACCCTCTCTGTGAAAAAATACTTCCTCACATTGCCCCTGAGCCGTCCCCCCCTCTATCTTCAAATTGTGTCCCCTTGTTCTTGCACATCTCTTTTTCTGAAAGATGCTACCCTCTTGGACTTTGTTGATTTCACTGAGGTACTTAAAAGTTTCTATCATGTCCCGCCCCTCCTGCCTTTCCTCAAGGGTATACATATTAAGCTCCTTTAGTCTCTCCTCGTATGGCTTCTCTTGCAGACCCTGCACCATTTTAGTTGCCCTCCTCTGGACTGCCACCATCCTGTCTATGTCCTTGCGGAGATGGGGTCTCCAGAACTGGACGAAAGTACTCTAGATGGGATCTCACCAACTGTTTGTACAAAGGGATAACAACTTCCTGTTTTCTGCTGGTGATGCCTCTCCCTTTATGGAGGGGCTATTGGGAAGTATTTGGACAAAGTGGACCTAGTTTTCTGTAGGTTGGCTCGTTTTATATTGGATGCCCCTTATAGAACTCATAGGTGTACACTTTTTAAGGAACTAAACTGGTATAAACCGGATGTGAGAAGGGATCTACATTTGTTACAGTTTATGATTAAGGTGTGGTTTGGGGAAGTACCCAAATATGTAGCTGACCTATTTGAAGTTAGAAAGACAAAGGAATGCTTGAGAGCCTCAAATGGAACCCAATTTGTTTCAACTAAATATAACCTGAGTATTGGAAGATCTTCCATACCCTCTAGAGGAATAAGAATATGGAATAATGCTCCCTGGATTTGAGAAAAATAGAACTAGTTATAATAAAAGTGAATTGAGGAGTTGGTGTACTACTGTATTACACAATGATATTAGGTGTTTAAACTGTTAGTGTCTTTATGTATGTTATTATGTTTTTATGTATGCTATCATGTAATGTGATTTTCTTGATTTGTTTGTTTTGGTTATATTTTGATGTATTGTGAGTTTTAACTATATGTGGTTTTAATGATTAGATGTGGAAACTTATTTTAAATTAATTGTGACCTGGAACTTCATTGAAAATGAGCTTTGCTCAATTGAATGTATCCTTTTATTCATTGTGAATAATAAAACGATTTACTACTACTACTACTACTACCCTATACATCCCAGTATACCCCAGCCCTCCCTACTGCCTTCTCACATTGCTTGCTAACCTTAAGGTCATCTGATATGATTACCCCCAGGTCCCTTTCCATTTTTGTTGTTGTTACTACCCCTCCCCCCCCATTGTGTAATCTTCCCCTGGGTTTTTGTTTCCCAGGTGCATTATTTTGCACTTCTTTGCATTGAATCCAAGCTGCCATACTTCTGACCATTCCTTCAACCTTGCCAAGTCCCTTCTCATCCTTTCCACACCTCCTTGTGTATCAACCTTGTTGCAGATCTTTGTATAATCTGCAAAGAGGCATACTTTTCTTTTCAGTCCCTCTGCAATGTCACTTATAAAGACATTAAAGAAAGACTGGACCCAGTACTGAACCCTGCGGTGCCCCACTAGTAACCCCTCTTTCTTCAGAGTGGACTCCATTTACAATTACCTTCTGTGTCCTGTAGTCCAGCCAATGTTTTACCTAGGCTACCACCCTGGGACCCACTCCCAGGCTGGTTAATTTGATTATTAATCTTTTGTGTGGGACTGTGTCAAATGTCTTGCTAAAGTCTAGGTAGGCCATGTCCACAGCCCTTCCCTGGTCTACTACTTTGGTCACCCAGTCAAAGAAATTAATTAGATTCGTCTGACATGACCTTCCCACTGTGAACCCATGCTGCCTTGGGTCCTGTGCCCCACTGGCCTCTAGGTACTAAACAATTCTTTCCTTCAGAAGTGATTCCATCACTTTCCCTACCACAGAGGTCAAACTGACAGGTCTGTAGTTTCCTGCCTCTGTCTTGCTCCCACTTTGTGAAGGGGAATCAAATCCGCCTTCCTCAGGTACCACACCATCCTCCCATGATTTGTTAAAAAGTGTAGTCAGTGGTGTCACTAGTTCTCCCCTTAATTCTTGTAGAATTCTGGGATGAATTCCGTCAGGCCCCATTGCTTTGTCCACCTTCAGTTTTAGGAGTTCTTTCAGAACCCTTTCTTCTGTGAAATGACTGGGATCGACCCCCCTATCCAGATTGCTTCTGTTAAATGGATTAGGCTCCTCCCCCTCCTCTTCTTTTGTGAATACTGAGCAGAAGTATTCGTTCAGTACCCCTGCTTTTTCACTGTCCCTCGCTGCCCACCCACTGTCCTTTCTATTCAGCCTCACTATCCCTCTCTTTGTCTTTCTATGCTCCCTGATGTACCTATAAAAGGTTTTATCCCCCTTCTTAACCAAGTTGGCTATCTTTTCCTCAGTTTGGGCCTTTGCTATTCTGACTTCCCTTCCTGCTTCCTCCTGCCTTAACTGGTACAGTTCTCTGTCCTGCTCCTTCTGTGTTTCCTTATACTTCCTAAATGCTATCTTTTTCTCTCTAACCTTCCCCGCCACCTCTTTTGAGAATCACAGTGGCTTTTTCTTTCGTTTTGATTTATTTGCTTCACACAAAGGCTTGTTGCCTCTGTGATGGCAGTTCTGATGTTTCCCCATTGTTGCTCCACCCCTCCTTCAAGCCTGTTTGCTAGTGCTTTTCTAAGGCACTCTCCCATCTTGCCAAAGTCAGCCCTCCTGAAGTCCAGTACCCTCACTTTTGTATGGCTTGACTCTGTAGCTGAGTTTATTGTGAACCACACTGCTTCGTGGTCACTTGTTCCCAGATGGCTACCCACTTCTAGATCTGAGATCCTCTCACTGTCCCCATTTGAGAGTATGAGGTCTAAGATTGCTCCTTCATGAGTGGATTCCAAAACCAGCTGTCTGAGGCATGCCATCTGTAGGGCATCGAGAATGGCCCTGCTCTTCGATGTGGCTGCAGCAAAGCTGCTTCAGTTAATATCTGGCATATTCAGGTCCCCCATCAACAGTATCTCCCCTTTCAAACAACATGAAGTCTTGCTATATTATGACATATGCAGTTTGTCCCAGCCTTAGAACTGCTCCGGAGGTGAAAGAGTTAACTTCCATGCCAGGCATGGAACTTAGAGCTAGAGCTCGGTTGAAAATTCTGTCTGTTGTTCTTCAAACTTAAACTGTCAGATTCTTTACTCCGCCTCACTGAACAGTCGCTCCGGAGATTCCTCCATCTGCATGGTTCATTTTGTCGGTTAAAGTATAAAAGTTTTTGTTTTTTTAACCGAAATTAAACCGCAACCGGTCGGTTCAAGTTCTATCTGTGGTATTGTAAGTACTAGATAGGTTTTACATTTATTTTTCTGTGTGGAACTTGTAAACATTTTTATCGGTTCGGTTTGAACCGATCAATTCTTCTATTACATTACAGTCTTTTAGAAGTGCGGTTCCGGTTCTTATCGGTTCTAAAAAAGCGGATTTAATTCGTTTTTCCATGACCGTGACACGGTTGGGAAGCGAAGAGTCTTGCTTGGCAGATTGCTGTAAGGGCAAGTTTTGGTTAGGCTGGCACTATGTCTGAGAAACCCAAAAGAAAACGGGCCCACTGGGTTTCAGCACTGTGTTGTATGTGGGAAGCCTTTGCCAAGGCTGACCCCCACACACATGTGTTTATTGTCTGGGGTTGACCCTCAATTCAGACTGCCAGATTTGCATGGGTTTTCCTGCAGCTACCTTGGATAAGAGAGTTGGTAGACTCAGGGAACGGAGGCCATAAAGTCCGGCTGACCTGATGATCAGCCCGGTTCGGTTTCAACCGAACCGGAGGGAGTGCCCTCTGACCAGGGCGATACTTCCTCAGGCAAAAGGAGAGCCGACTCTGAGGAGTTGGTTCCAACAAAGAAATCTAGACAATCAGCTGGTGTGGAGTCAAAACTTCCCTCTCCAACCGCTGAAGAAATAGCTAAAGCAATAAAAATTGTTCAGTCTCCCCAGTTCCGACCGAACCGGCATCATCAGGTAAGCGCTCGGTTCGGTCGGTTCCTCCGGTTCAGGAGTATTATTTAAGGGAATTTTATGAACCAGAGGAGGGGGAAGAGGAGTACGAGGAGAGTGAATGTGGTTTTGAAAGTCTGGATGTGCCCATTGAACCGGACATCTCTCCAGACAGACCTTCAGGAGTGTCTCCCCCTAGGCTTTCTGAGTCCCCTTCTCACTTCATGTTTAAAAAAAAAAAAAAGTGGCTGAAACTCTCCAGCTCCCTATGGAGAAGGCTGTGGATGATCAGAAGGAGCCTGATTTTGTAGAAATTATGGATATCCCAGAGTCTAGGAGGCTGTCTATTCCTCTGCATAAATCTTTTTGGAAACAGACAGTAAAGATTTTAAAAGCTCCTCACACCATACCTCCTGATGATAAAAGAATGGACAAAAGGTATGCATTATCAGGCTCTGATACGGAGTTCCTTACACAACAATGCAGCCACGTGGGGGTGGTGCAGGCTGCAGCCTGTGACAAGGCAAATGTTCCCTTAGCCTCCCACCCCCCTGACAAGGACTCCAGAAAGATAGATGCCATGGCAAAGAAACAGTACATGGCAGCTTCCTTAGGACTCAGACAGGCTAATTATATGGCTTATGTTGCTAGATATCAAAAATCCAGATGGGATACTGTTTTAGCTCTAGCAAAGCAGATTCCTGGCCAGCTGGCAGAAGAGCTGGAGCAGGTGGCCCTGATGGTATTGAGGCATCCAAGGTGCAATCCCATGCTGCAGTGGACTCTAATGATGTATCATCCAGAGTCATGGCTACATCTGTGGCTCTGCATAGAATGGCTTGGCTCAGATGTACTAGCCTGTCACAGGATACCCAGACTAAGGCCATGGATTTCGCTGTAGTGGGCAACTCTCTGTTTGGGGAACAAACAGAGAATTACATGAAGAAAATGGATGAATATAGGACCACCTATAGGAGTGCACAGGCCAAGGAAAGGCAAGTCACTTTCCAAAGGCAGCCTCCCAGGGGCAGGAGTAGGCCTTTTCATAGGCCTTTTTACCAAGCCCAGGATTCCTCTTCAGCTTTTGCACAGAAGGGGTTCTTTAGAGGGAGAGGCAGACGGGGTGCAGGCAGGCCTGCTTCCACCCCTCAGCCTAAAGCCCCTGCCAAACAGGCACCCTGATGGGGCGCCCAGGGCCGATTCTCCACTACCTGTAGGGGGCAGGCTGGCTTACTTTGTCCAGGACTGGGAGTCTCTAACGTCAGACAAGTGGGTCCTGAAGTAGTAAGCCAGGGACTGGTTCAGCTTAAAAATTTCAAAGATGAGAATCAGATCCTCTCCACCTGCAAATCCTTCAGAGCTCTTGCCCTGGAGGCAGAAGTCTCTACCCTCCTGGCTCTCAGAGCTGTGAAAGGGTTCCACCCCTACACCAAGGCAAAGGGTTGTACTCCAGGTACTTCCTTACCCCAAAAGACAGGAGAATGGCGCCATCCTGGATCTCAGGTATCTAAACAACACCTTTTAAAACCAAAATTCAAAATGGTGACTCTGAGAATTATTTTACCCTCTTTAAGGCCAGGGGACTGGCTAGTGTCCCTGGACCTCAAGGATGCCTATTTCCATGTTCTCATCAGAAGCTCCCATTGAAAGTACCTCAGCTTGGAACTGTCCTCAGGTCATTACCAGTTCAGAGCAATGCCCTTCACCTTACATCTGCCCCAAGGGTATTCACAAAATGCCTGGCAGTAGCAGTTGCCCACTTAAGAAGGCAAAAATTGCCATCTTTCCTTACTTGGACGACTGGCTCATAGTAGGCCAGTCCACAGACAAGTCAGGTTACACCTTCAAGTAACTCAGCAACTGCTAACTTCTCTAGGTTTCCTTCTCAGTCTTCCAAAGTCAGTCCTAGAGCCTGTCCAGCTTCTCACCTTCATAGGTGCAGAACTGAACACAAAGAAGCCAGAGCCTTCCTTCCTCTGGAAAGGGCAAGTACCCTGATTTCTCTGGCTTCCTCCTTCACCCTGCGGGTCTCTCGACCAGCAAGGCACTTTCTACAGCTCCTGGGACACATGGCTGCTTCTACAGCAGTAGTGCAGGGAGCCAGATTTCAGATGAGGGACATCCAGTTCCATTTGAGAACCTTTTGGTCTCAAAGAAAGGACCCTCTAATCAAATTAATTCCAGTGACTCAAACCCTGATCCAGGCCCTTCAGTGGGGGCAGAACCAGGGCAATTTGAGACAGGGGTCCCTTCCCCTCAGTCTCACTCCTTAATCCTTACTACAGATGCATCCCTATTGGGGTAGGGAGCTCACATGGGCGACCTCACCACCCAGGGATTGGGGTCCCCTCAGGAATCTCTGCTCCACATCAATCTATTGGAACTCAGAGCAGTTTTTCTAGCACTTCAAGTTTTTTCCAAATCTGTTCAGAACAAGGTTATTCAAGTCAGAACAGACAATACCACCACAGTGTGGTACATCAACAAGCAAGGGGGCACTTGGTCTACAGCCTTGTGCACTGAAGCAACAAAGTTGTGGTCTCTGGCTTACTCCCTGAACACATCCCTTGTAGTAGTTCACCTCCCAGGCAAGGGCAATGTCCTGGCAGATGCTCTCAGCAGGATTTCCAAAGGCCATCACGAATGGGCTCTGGATCCCCTAGTTCTGGAGGTGGTATTGCCAGATGGGGCACACCCCAGATAGATCTTTTTGCAGCCCCAGACATCACCAACTTCCTCTTTTTTGTTGCAGGCCCCCAGTGTTGGGCTCAGTCCCCTGGGTGCCTTCCTTCTCAATTGGGAAGGAAGTTTCTCTATGCCTTTCCGCCTTCCCTCTCCTGTTCAAAGTGCTAGTTAAAATCAGGTCTCAATCCTGCAAGATGTTTCTGATTGCTCCAGACTGGGCCAGACAGCCCTGGTACCCACTCCTTATGTCCTTAGCAGTCCACCGTCCCTGTGTCTCCAGGAATCACAATCTGTTATCCTGTGCTCAGGAGAGGTTTGGGTACCAGAACCTCAAATCTCTCAATCTCAAGGCCTGGCTCTTGAGAGAGGTTAGAGTTTGCTGACCTACACCTTTCCAAGGTGTATTGGATATTCTGAGGCTTCTAGGAAGCCTTCCACCAGAGCTACTTATAATTCCAAATGGAAGAGATTTTTCCATATGGTGCTCTGGGAAGCATATTTCCCCAGAATCTGCTGACTTACCCGCAGTCCTGGATTATATGGTTCATTTAAATACTTTAGGGCTGACATCAGCTATCCTAAAAGTGCACTTGGCAGCCATGTCTGCTTTCTTGTTAGCAGGTAAGCCCTCTTCTCTTTCAGCTCATCCTGTATTCTCCAAGTTTTTCAAAGGGTTGCTTCACACCAACCCCCCATTTAGGGATCCTTCCCCTGCCTGGGATCTTGATGTTTGCATTGCCCAGCTTATGCAACACCCTTTTGAGCCCTTGTCCTCAGCAGAGCTCAAGTACTTGACTTGGAAAACTGTGTTTTTGGTAGCCATCACTTCTGCCAGGCGCATAAGTGAGTTATAAGCATTGTCAGTGGAGCCTGATTTTACCTCCTTTCACAGAGATAAGGTAGGCCTCAGGACTAACCGAAAGTTCTTGCCTAAGGTGGTCTCAGATTTCCACCTTAATCAATCTATATCTCTCCCTGTGTACTTCACTGGCCATTCCTCTTCTGGTGAGAGGAGGTTGCACAGTTTAGATGTCAAAAGATCACTTAGCTACTACATAGATCGTACCAAAGGTCACAGGTTTAACTCCCTCCAACTGTTCCTCACTTATGGTGAGGTTGGCAAAGGGAACCTGCCACTAAAAGATCCATTGCCAGGTGGATCGTCTCTTGTGTCCAATTTGCTATGAAAAACTGGGTAAAGTTCCTCCCTCAGGCCTGAGGGCTCACTCCACCAGAGGCACAGCTGCATCTCTGGCTGCTGTCAGGGACATCTCTATCCTAGAGATATGTCAAACAGCTACCTGGCAAACGGTGCACACTTTTACTAAGCATTACTCCCTGGACATCCAGGCTAGGAGTGATGCTCGTTTTGGCACAGCTGTGCTTCAGAGCCTATTTTCTAAGTAGGTTCTGTCCCTCCTCCATGGAGGTACTGCTGTGTAGTCTGCATATGTCATAATATAGCAAGACTTCATGTTGTTTGAAGAAAAAATTACTCACTTAGTAATGTTGTTTCTTCTAATGGAGTCTTGCTATATTATGACCTCCCCGCCTGCCCCTCTCAGAACCTTACCTGGGGATGTGGGTGGGCAGGGCAGCGTTGGCACTTTTTAGATGCCCACCTTGTTTTTCACCCCTCCTTTTGGGGTGATCTTTGTTGTGTTGTCATTTTTTGGGTCTCCTGACTTGAGTCTTCTTTGTGGCACCAAAAAATGTGTTTATTTAATTAAGTAGCCAGTTGGCTAGTGTAGGTTTACAGCTTCCACACAGAGTCTTAGCGAGTTTTTGCTCGTAAAGATCTGACAGTTTAAGTTTGAAGAACAACAGATAGAATTTTCAACCGAGCTCGAGCTCTAAGTTCCATGCCTGGCATGGAAGTTAACTCTTTCACCTCCGGAGCAGTTCTAAGGCTGGGACAAACTGCATATGTCATAATATAGCAAGACTCCATTAGAAGAAACAACATTACTAAGGTGAGTAATTTTTTCTTCTCTGCCATCCTAAGGATGCCTTCTATCATATCCTTGTCCATTCCCTCTCCCTGACATGGGGGTCTGTATACAACCCCTGTGTGGATTGTGGTGCCATTTCCAGTCTCTAAGGTGACCCACAGTGCCTCCTCTCCTCCCTGTTTACTCTTTTGTTCTGTTGCTTTTATCTTGTCCCTTACATACAGAGCTACTCCTCCCCCTCTTCTACCCTCCCCATCTCTCCTGTAGGTTGTGTACCCTGGTATGTTAACATCCCAGTCATGGTTCTCTGTGTACCATGTTTCTGTGACTGCTACAATATCTAGGCATCCCTCTTCCATCAAGGCCATAAGTTCAGGGAGCTTGTTAGCCAGACTACAGGCATTGGTACTTATTACCCTCCATTTCTTGATGGCCTTACCCCTTTTTGCCCCATCCCTGTCCTTACTGCCTTTGTCATTTTCGCCATTTACCCCTGCCCTTCTCCCTATCGACATCTCTGTTTTGGTGTTTACCTCACATACTCCCTGGAGAACTAAGGGAGGAGCTGGTGGCACCTCTGGTGAGGTTGTTTAACTTGTCCCTGCATACAGGGTGGGTGCCTAAAGAAGGGAAGATGGCAGACATGGTGCCACTTCCCAAGAGTGACAGCAGGGAGGAGCTGGGTAATTATTGTCCGGTCAGTATCATCTTGGTGGGTAAGGTGATGGAGGCACTATTAAAAGAAAGGTTGGTCAGCTACCTGGTAGAGAGTGGGCTACAGGACATCCGACAGCATGGCTTCACAAAAGGGAGGTAATGCCAGATGAATCTGGTTGAGTTTTTTAACTGGGTGACAAGGGCGGTTGATCAGGGAGGGGCCAATCTGGACTTTGGGAAGGCCTTCGACACTGTCCCCCACAGAGGGCTGGTAAATAAGCTGGAAAATGTGGGGGTGGGACAAAAGATAATATGGTGGGCACAGAACTGGCTGAAGGGCAGAAGCCAAAGGGTGATGGTAAATGGAGTCCATTCTAGAGAGGAAGGGATGACGAACGGGGTGCTCCAGGGGTCAGTACTGGGGCCCATCCTGTTTAATATCTGTAACAGCGACATAGCACAGGGTCTGCAGGGGAAGGTCTGCCTATTTACAGTTGATATGAAAATCTGCAATAGGGTGGACACCTCGGGGGGGTGGAGGCTATGAGGGAAGATCTCAGATGTCTGGAGGGGTGGTCGGAAACATGGCAGCTGAAATTCAATGCCAAAAAATGCACAAGGGGTGAAATAACCCACGAGCCATTTACACACTGGGGGTGGGGGATGAAATTAAGGCAACTGAGCAGGAGAGGGATCTGGGGATTATAATTTCTGATAACCTGAAGGTGGGTACCCAATGCAGCAAGACGGTGGGCAAAGTGAATAGAATGCTGACGTGCATAGGAAAAGGTATAACAAGCAAAAGGAGGTAGGTGCTGATACCCCTTTACAAATCCATGGTGAGGCCTCACCTGGAATACAGGGTTCGATTCTGGAGACTTCACCTACGCAAGGATATAGATGGGATTGAAAGGGTTCAGAGAAGGGCCACCAAGATGGTGCATGGGTTGCATGGGAAGCCCTATGAGGAGAGGTTGAGGGAGTTGGATCTGTACCCGCTGGAGACTAGAAGAGAGAGGGGGGACATGGTAGAAACATTTAAGTATGTGAAGGGGATTAATAAGGTAGGGGAGAACTTATTCATAAGAAAAGTAGGTGCTAAAACTAGGGGTCATAAACCATGATTAGGAGGAGGAAGGTTGAGGGGCAATGTGAGGGGTGTTACTTCACTGAGAGGGTGGTGGAGTCCTGGAACAGTCTGCCAGCGTAGGTGGTGAGGGCCAAAATGGTGGAGGGATTCAAGAGGGCATGGGACAGACACAAGGGGTTGACCAGTGGGCGGAGTGGGGGATATCTGGACAAGGAGGGTAAAGTAGGGAGGTGGGGAAAGGGGCAGACTAGATGGGCCAAAAGGGTCCTTTTCATTGCCAGATTTCTAAGATTCTATGATAAGCCTGAACTCCAGGCATTTATGAGGGAGTATTCCCTATTAGGGGGCAATATAGGTGGCAGTATAGCACTGTAGTTTAAGGCACTGAGCTGCAAACCTGGAAACCTGGGTTTGAATCCCACAGTCCCCAGTTGCATACTATGTGACCCTGAGCAAGTCACTTAACTTCCTTGTGCTCCCAGGTCACACCTGGAAACGAGCTTCGGCTTAGTGTGCCACTCCTGGTTAAGCATTTTCCCCTTTCCATTATTCTTCCCTTTGTTTTTTGCATAACAGCCACACTAAGTACAAGTCCAGTCTGATTTTTGATGTAGGAGTACATTTAGAATGGCATGGCAGCCCACTCAGTATGCCTTTGTCACTAGCAGGTGCTATCTGGCTATTAGGTTCAGCAATAATCTCTGTAATCTGTGTTTCCTGCTATGTGGTGCTATTTAGTACAGAATCGTCAGCAGTCTCAGTGGGCATCAGGTAATCCTGTAATTTTGTAACACTTCTGCCATCACTGACTCAGATGAGCTTTCAGGCTCCTTATGTACTGCAAATGCCTCACTGAAGTGAAGATGAAGTTGGTCTTAATGTCTCCAAACAGACCTACAGTAATATCAAGTAGCTTTATATCACGCAAGAGAATGGTTCTGTCTTGGTTGCAATAACTCCCCAGCATCCGTTGACTGCATGTGAGAGGGAACGTGTGCTGCGAGGAGCTTCTCCACGCTCCCACTCCCTCTCCTACTGGCTAGTGACTACCAGATCCACTATCCCACCACCGAACTACACAGACTGTATAACAGCCATGATGGGGCTGCATGAATCCCTGGGACAAGCACAATAAGGGGGCATGAAAATAAATAAAAGACTTCAGAGCAAAGGCTCCATTTAGAACATGGGACAGCCATTTCTATGACCCTGGAGGCCATCCATTTAGAGGGCTAGAATGCCCAGTAAGTAGTCAGGGGAATTGTGGCAGGATGATGCAATCAGGGACCCTTCCAAATGGACAGAGGCGACAAGGGCCAGTCAGAGACAGGACAGGGCAGAAGGACTGATGGACAGCCCTGCCTATCCAGTGGGAAACTGAACTGGACAAGGAAGTTTCTGGGCTCATGAGGAGCTCATGGTGGTCTGAGAGAGAGAGAGAGCACTGAGGGGGTCAGACCTGCTGCTGGTGAGATCAAGTGAAATGCCTAACCATGCCAAAAATCCTTTGAGCCCTCACCAGGGTTCATCCTGCAGAATCACTGTGAGCATTATCCTGGGCTTATACTGGTCGGAGACTGTGGCAGTGCAAGGCACTTGTTTAGCTACAGACTGAAGCTGCTGAGCTCTACAAAATGGAGACAGAGACTTGCATTCTACACAGGTTGCATAAGGGGTCTGCAAGCCCTTATCTAGTAGGCTATATCAGGAACAGGGTGCCACCAGGGCACGTGCACTGATTACGTGGGTACTCTCAAATTGGAGGGGAATTGGACTATGGGGGTTATTCCTGGGGGCTCTGTGGGGACCAGGAAGCTGCTGAATAGTGTTTCTGCTTAGGTTGCCCCTGGAGAGGCAGACATGTGATGTCAGGGTGTCGGTGCTCACACTCCCACATATGCCATACAGACACCTGCTGATGTCTCTTCCCAACTACACTCTTCATGCTGTTGCTGTAAGTTGCACTTATGTTGGGACCACAGCCCCCCCCCCCCAAAGGAAGGCAGCAGTCCTGCAGATGCTCACTCTGCCTTCCCCAGCCGGCCCTCTGACATCATGGCATGTTCCCCGACCCAGGTCACCATTGTTGTGAGCGGCAGTGCTACCACTGCATCAGTGGGCCAGCCAGTACATTTTATGAACTTGATTTCTACACTGTCTAATCCTGGGGATTTGTTTTGGAAAGGCTATAGCCTGAGGTTCAAGGGGGTGGTGCAAATGGCCACACCCTCTTTTGGCCTATTTAAGGGCTACTCTCCTCACTCCACATACAAGTATTTTTCCTTGCAGATGGAGGCTCTGTCTTCTCTCCTGGGGCCTACTGGGGCTTTGTCCACTGCCCCCCCCCCCATGCATGCTTGGACTCTGCTTGGTTTGTGCTGGACTTCTGCTTTTCTGTTCTTCTGCTTATGGTTTGTAGTCCTGGCTGCTCCATGCTTCTGTGTGTGCTGGTTCCCTTCCTGCTTCTGTCCTTGTGTTTGTCTTGTTTGTTTCTTTTGGGCTTTCTAGTTTTCTAGTACCCTGTCTATACATTGCTATTTGTGCTTCAGGTTATACTCTGTGTTTCCTTGCCTCAAGCTACCTTGTGCCTCTACCCCCAGGCTCCATTTCTCACCTACTATTTCAGCCCTCTGTTCACTACATTGCTCTCTATATGCTTTAGCTCAACCTGCTTTCTGCCTAACAAGCCTCAGTCCCTGCTATTGTCATTGTCTGTTTCAGCTCACACTGCAATCTGTTGCCTTGCTCCCCTTAATTGATTACACCTGTTCATGGCTTTGCTGCCTAGCTGCCTAGCCAACAACGTGTCCCTGTTTTACTGCTTCACAATAACCTAAGCAATCTAGTCCATGGAACTCAGTCCTGCTTCCTGAACTTATACCAAGCAAATATTGCTGCTGTTTTCAGTGCATTGCCTCTCCTTACAGTTTCTGTGTTCATTCAGATTGCTACCGCTACAAGCTATAGTTCATTGCTGCTGGATGCTGCTCAATTACTTTTGCAGCCCTACTGCATAACTCCTCACTTCTATGCCTGTGTTATTTAGGCTCATTTATTGCTACTCCCTCCTTTACCAAACCTTACTAATATCAAACACTTAGCAGTTTGTTTCTGACAATAACCTAATTCTGCTTTCATGGCTGGCACATGTTTAACTTATTTCATTATCTGCTTGGTGTTGTGGTGTCATGTTTGTGGCATCTTTGTTTTTCCTATGGTGGGGGACTGAGGAGTCACATTGGGCATTGTGGCTCCAGGCAGTGGGAGCAGCTTTTAACTTTTTATATGTTTTATTGTCACTGGCTCGCCCTGGCCTTCTATTGCTGCTCCACACAGCCTTTATGGCATTCTGCAACCAGCTATTCCAGGCAACTCTCTACCTTAGGGCAGCTGGCTGCACCCAGCCTTCAACCATCCTTTTCCTGCTATTCTGCAACAGATTTACTCAGTCATCCCGGCCTTCCTGTCCCGTGCAGTCCTCCCAGCCTTCCTGTCCCTTGCACTACCAGTATGCTCATATACCAGCCATCATAGCACTAATGCAACCAGCTTCCAAGTCCATTCATTCCAGGATCTCTCTCCTTTCAATACTGGCATCCCCTTCCAAGTCTGAGAGCATACCATGTTTACTTGCTTCGAACCGCACCTCCTACCATACTGGCTTTGCAGCCTCCTCCTACCTAACTGGCTTCACAGCCTCCTCCTCCTCTCCAAACATTGACCCTGGGCTTTGCCCAACCTCGCTGTTCTCTTATTCATAATATACTATCCAATTTACTCCCAATTTGGCTTTCTAATGGACTTGGTTGGCATGCATTCCTGTGGTTGACAACTGCTATTTGCCTTACCTAGACCCACGAGAGGGTCCATATTGCTCAGCCTGACCTACATACAGGTCTCATCCAGTCAAGATCCATGAGAGGGTCCACAGTGCACAATCTGACCTATGTACAGGTCTCCCCATGTCTGCTATCATCCATTACAATCCATGTGTGGGTCCCATGCTTCTTACCATGTTCAGGTCTCATGCTCATTACAACTCACTTTTCTACATTTTGGAGACATGCCGACCATATCCATTACTCCAGGACTTAGGGCTAGCCCTGTGGCCGACAGTCTCTCTCTGCACCCTGAAGCCGGCATCTTGAGCATGCAAAGCTTGGGGCAGGGTCCTTCTCACTTGGCTCATAGTTGGGAAGGTCCTCGCTCCGGGTGGACCTTCAGTCATCAACCATACCGACGTCACCTCTCGATGTAGCATTTAAGACTTCAGCGGAAAAGGGGTGGGGCTCTCATGGGAAGGGCCCCATTAGCTGCCCAAGCAGGTTCGGAGGCACCCTTTCATGCTATTCTCCCTACGACCATCTCTGGTTCACCTGGTTTGTTCATAGATCAGTAGGCCAGCTGAGCACCTTGGCAGTCATTACTCTCCTCCTTCTGCCTTGGTCGACTCTTGTTGCAGAGTGCGCTCACAACCCTCCACAGTGTTCCTGTTAGAGGGATAGAGTGAAAGTGTTCCCGGAAATTGCAATTCCCTTGGATTGGGCTATTAAATTGCAGTAGCAGAGCTGTCACTCACCAAAACTGTCCCAAAGCCTGGAGGGAAGGAGACCTAGGCCTTGGATCCCCAGAGGTTTCCTCCTCCATGCCAATGGTCGTAATACTAGATAGGCATCCTTGTAGTCCCTAGGTCACTTAGGTAGGTTTCCCACTTAGGCAGGTTTCCGCTGTTGGATGGAGTTGGGTGGATGTCCCAAAATCGTCCTGTCTCTTCCTTTGGCTATTCTCTCTCTCCTTAGGAAGCCAAGCCTCCACACCTTACAGTCAGACCTCTGAGTGGGTCACTATTCACCTGTCATTTCCTATCTACTTTACTCGAACAATATGACCAACCCCATTACCAACCAACCTATGTACAGATCTTCATTGACCCATGCTACCAACTGAACCCATACTACCAACCCACCGACATATAGGTCCTCGACCCCGATACATGTTCATTTCCTTGTATGATTTGCATGACACTCTTTTGGAGCTTTTTCCTAAGGTACTTTTAGCCAAGGGAATCACTCCCATGACACCTCAAGGGGTGGAACCCTCCCCTAGGGTTCTTTGCCTTCGTACCCCTACAGGGTGGTATATCCCATGGATAGAGAGGCGAATAGACAAAGTTTATCTACGTTACACAAGCACGGAACCAGTTGCATAGGCACATTGAATTGGAAGGCTATAACCTGTGGTTCAAGTGGGTTGTGCAACTGGCCACATCCCCTTTCTGGACTATTTAAGGGCTGCTGTCCTCACTCCACACACAACCATTTTTCCTTGCCCCACCATCCACCACTCCTCTTCCAGTGGCACACCTCTCTCTCCTGTGGGCTTCTTCTGAAGGTACCTTTAGCCAAGGGAATCACTCCCATGGCACCTCAAGGGGTGGAAACCTCTCCTAGGGTTCCTTGCCTTCATACCCCTACGGGGCAGTATATCCCAAGGACAGAGGAGCGAACAGCCAAAGTTTATCTACGTTACACAAGCACGAAACCAGTTGCACAGTCACATTGAAGCATTTATTTTTCTTAGTTCTTTCCATACTTCCTTGCCTTTTAGTATTTTGAAGCGAAAACTTGGTCTGATTCTGATTGCGACTTCTGCATCCTGGCTCCAGTTGGTCTTGTCGCTGTCATTTAGCTGTGGAGTTGGGGAGATTTTTTACATTGAGGAGTTTGCAGAAGTACTGGCTTAGTTGGTTTGCTGCAGTCATTGGATTTTGGGTGGTGCTGTTCTCTTTCATACATTGTACCTCACTCAGTATCCGTTTGGGCCCTTAAAGCTTTTTATCATTTTTCTGTACAAGGAGGGATGGGTCGTATTGTCAGTTTTGTTCTTGAAGTATTTAGCTTCAGTTTTGTTCTTGAAGTATTTAGCTTTTGCTCTTTTGATTTGATTTTTACAGCCATTTCCTAATTTGTTAAAGCTATCCCAGTCCTCACTGTTGGGTGTTTTATTTGCCTTTCTCCATGCTCTATCCTTTATCCTAATTTGTTTTTTTAGCTTTTCTGTTGCCCATGGCATGTGGGTTTTCATGATCTGGCTGCTTTTAATGGGGCATGTTTGTTACTATTTCAGTGATCTACCCAGATCTTAGCTTTGCAACCCAGGACAGTAGGAAGGGATACAATGGGTTGCGAGCCATGTTGCAATCCTTGGGAGTCACCTTCACACTACAGATCCCAGCAAAACAGAAAGCAATCTATTCTGGGAAAAAACTTTATTTTTAATAATCCCAAAGATGCAGAGATGTTAGTGAATAAGATAAACATTAAAAGTGAACTTTGGGGACCAAAATGTACAAAATTAGGATTCTAATTAAAACAGCAAATAGCAAATGTCTAAAACTGTAAGCAATGTGGGTTTGGGGGGGCTTGAAGTAGAAGCCAAGTTGGCAGCACCTTTGCGAATAAGTTAAATACTCACGCAGGTATAGCCCTAATTGTAATTCTGATTACCTTACACAAGGGCTTCATTAAACCTATTTTACAATGTGGTACATCTTGTTGAATGCTCATAGTTGCAGTGATTCCATTAACTTTCCCGCCAGCCCAGCATCTGTGGTGGGAAGTTAATGGAGTCATTGCTGACGGAAAGGATTATGAAATATCTTGAATACAATAGGTTACAGGAACTGAGGAAGCATGGATTCACAGTGGTAGGGGTGGTGGTGGTGGGGAGAGGTCATGCCAAATGAATCTGACTGATTTCTTTGACTGAGTGACCAGAGAACAGATAAGAGTGGAATGGTGGACGTAGCCTATCTAGATTTCAGTAAGACTTTTGATGCCGTTCCACATAGGACACTCGTAAGCAAGCTGAGCAGCTTAAGGGTGAGTCCAAAGGTGGTTAGCTGGGTAAGAAATTGATTAGCGGATAGGTGGCAGAGGGTGGTGGTAAATGGAGTTCACTCTGAGGAAGGGTGGGTGACCAGTGGGGTGCCTCAGGGATCAGTGTTGGGACCGGCCTTCTGTAATGTCTTTATAAGTGACATTGCAGAGGAGATGGAAGGGAAGGTCTGCTTCTGTGCGGATGACACCAAAATTTGCAATAGGGTGGACACTCTGGGGGTGGACAGAATGAGCAATGACCTGAGAAAACTAGAGGAGTGGTCAAGAGTATGACAGCTGGGTTTCAATGAGAAAAAGAGCACAATAAAGTACTTGGGGCACATGGGGGTGGAGTACAAAATGGGTGGGGTGGCACTGACCACCACCAAACAGGAAAGAGACCTGGGGAAATCATACTGGATGACCTAAATGTGGACAGACAGTGGGACAAGACAGTTGGGAGGGCTAGTGGGATGCTGGAGTGCATAGTGAGGGGTATCATCAACAGAAAGAGGGAGGTGGTGATGCCTCTTTAAAGATCGCTGGTGAGATCCCACCTAGAGTACTGTATCCAGTTTTGAAGACCACATCTCCGGAAGGATAAAGACAGAGTGGACACAGTCCAAAGGAGGCAACTGAAATGGTGCAGGGTCTGCATCAGAAGCCCTATGAGGACAGACTTGAAGGGAAAGTCCCTTCAACCTATTTTCAGTATACATGTGCAGTTTATAGGCATGAGCAATGATTCCCTCTCTTATGCTGCCCCTAATTTCATCCTAATTTATACTTAATGGAAAGCTGTCCTTTAGTAAGAAACCCCCACCCTCCAAAGCTGTACCGCCCGATTAGGTTTTTCATCTACAAGAGACATTTTTTTTGTATAGGAACTTACTTTATTTTATTTTGAAAAAGTCTGTGATCTCCTATCATGGCAGACGCTGCATGGGTACATTTCCTAAGAAAGTGCAGTGCCGCACCGCACCGCACCGCTCACCTCAATACAATATTACAGGTGGCGACACTAGGAGATTGGGCACCCCCAGTGTTAGTGTTATATTTGGCAGCACCAGAGGTGGGTTCCCCAGTGCTGCATAACCAAAACAGTCAAGATGGGGGTAGCAGCTGGCATGGGGGATTGGGCACCCCTGTGCTGTAATATTAACATGGGCTGGGCTTGGGGGTTGGCAGTTATGGCAGCAGCTGCAACAGACATCGATGAATGGTTTTATTTTTTACAGGATTTTTACAGAGTATGATCTATCTAGGGCATTCAGATGGGCATGGTTTCGGCCGCAGGGCCCTGTGTAGTCATTCAGTCTGAAGGGGCTCAGTGTCAGGGATGTCTAGCTTTTCATGAATGAGATGCTCTGTAAAGGTCACCAAATTTGTCCCCTCCTCCCCTACAATGAGCGCGTATATTCTTAGGTTCTTCCATCAAATTCTTCCCTCTAAATCTACGCACTTTTGTTCTAATTGAATTTGCTTATGATGCAAGTGGAGTACAGCCACTGCATCCATTTTCCCAGTCAATTCAATCATTATTCCCTTCATTTCAGTGTTCTCCCCTTTCAGTTCAGTGACCTCTGTTTTCAGGTTTTGGACTAAGTTTGCAATCTCTGCTCAGAATTCTTTCAGTTCAATCTGGAGGTGCGTGCATGTGAACTTGGGAGTCGCGGAGTGGCTGCCTGGCTGACAGACTCCCGACATTGAAAGCCAATCAGCTGCTTGACCAGCTTCATGCAAAGTAAATGACTGAAGCCCTCGCTGATTGGAGTGGCTTGGTCCTTTGAAGTACAAGAAGTTTCTGCCCAGCAAGCAGCAAGTGGTGTCACGACAACAGTGTGTGGTCATTGGTATAGACTGCTGAGCCCCTGCTATTTTTAACTGCAAAGGGCTTGGCAGTGACAACCCCCCCAAATCCCCTTTCAGTATAACAAAACATTTGATGTGCATGCACATCAAACATAAAAAAGGTTGAATGGGCTTTCCCTATAAAGACCTGAGTATGCATACACTGAAAGAGAGGTGGGAGATGGGAGATATGATAGAGAACTTTAAGTACCTTATGGGGGTAAATAAGGTACAGGAGGGAAGTATTTTTCAGAAACAAATGTGCCCAAGAACATGGGGACATGATATGAAGCTGGAGGAGGCTAAATTCAGGAAGGATGTGAAGAAGTGCTTTTTCACAGAAAGAGTGGTGGATTCCTGGAACAGCCTTCCAGTGGAACTGGTGGAAGTGAAAACAGTGGTAAGGTCCAAGGATGCATGGGACAACCACAAGAGAATCTTAGGGGAAAGGAAGAGAGAGGGAGGAGTGACTGGAGATCAAGTAGGATCTGCAGTATTACTGTAGGGAGGGAAAGATGGGCAGACAAGGTGGGCCAAGTGGTCCTTATCTGCTGGCACATTCCATGTTTGTGTTTCTAGCTGTATAGCATAGTTCATGTAATGAATGGCTGGGCAAGCTCAACTTAAAATGGTGCTGACTGCATGATGAGTAGGAGGGAGTCTCCCCATGACCCGTTTGAGTAATTGCAAATGTCTCTTCGAGTGTGCATACCCTGAAGGATGTTCGCAAAATGCAAAAAGTTCTATTTTGCTGTTCTCACTTCACAGATTCCCGTTAATGTGCCTTTGTTTCTCTAGGCGCTATCCCACATAAGACTGGGCATGGGGTCATTATGTCACATCTGAAACTGCACAAAACAACAATGCCACATGCAAAATGGCATGCGACAAAATAAGGTCAGATGAAAACACCAACTGGAACACCACAGAGCACACCACTGGCAACAATGCCAATATCTTTGCTTATGCAGGTGGCTCTGCCCCCTGCACCCTCAACATGGGGGGCTTTGTCCCCACCCCACCCCAACTAAAGTAACCAACTCTGAGGGGGGGGTGTGGATCGAGGGAAAAAAGGAAAAATTGGGAGCAGGGAACTTAGTTTAAAAAAAAAAAACAACTCAAGAGACTTGGAATCAAACCCTAATCCCCGGGTCATCACTGTGCCAGGTGCTTGTGCCTTAGCCACTCCATCACATGAGTGGCTTGACCAGGCACAGCACCTCTGGTATCTTCAATCCTTCCTCCACTTCCTAGTATGTGACAGGGGTAGCAGTAGTTTCCTACCGCTATTATACGCCTGTCACTGTACCTTATTCCATGCTTTAGACTGCATGGTTATTCATGTACTGTTTCAGTAGCACTATATTGACCCAGTACTGTAAGACTGTTATTAGTTTTTTATAAACAATGGGAAACAGTAGAGATCCACAACTGTGAACGGTTGAACTGTTTGTTAAAAGGTAGTCCTTCTGCTCATAATAAAGTTACATGATTGTATGTAGTTAAGTGTATACTAATTGTTGGTTTCTTGGAGGGAGGTGGTAGGATAGGTGAAAGAGATTGTGCAGCTATTAACCAATTCACTATATTTTGACTGAAGATCGATTTAAATACAGCTGATGACATTAAGGTAATACACATTTGGGAAATGGTAATCAGAATTGCAGCAAAATTTGCCTCGTGTATAAAACTCTAGAAATGTTGAATTTTATTTCTTTGTTGCCCTCGAATGTAGTAACAACCTATGTGTTACGGTAATGGGTCCTAGCATATCATATGTAATACTGATGTATGTATTTCTACAAGTATTCACCATGGTTGCCATTAAGAGATTGTATCTTTTTAAAAGCTAATAACAACCAAATGAAAACAAGCATTTGTCAATGCGGAATGTTTGCTTGCTGGCATTAGCAGTGGAAGTGCAGGAGTTAGACAGATGCAGTACAGGAATGGCATTGAAGTATTGAACTGACGACAACTCTGCCCTCACCCTGCAGAGATGGATAGGCAATGGGGTGTGCCTTTGGGTCATCGCCCATGATGGTCATAACGTTTCACCTCACCCTACCCTTCAGACACTGACAAGTGTCGAGGTGTGCCTTGGGGTGTTTGGGCTTTACATTCACCTCATTCCATAAGGAAATACACTGAAATGAGTGCAGTATAGGAGAATGGGGTGAACTCTGGGGGCAAAGGGTCCAAGGCACATCTCGATGCCTGTCACTGGCTGCAGGGTGAGAGTGGGGGTGGAATGGCATGAGCATTACTGTCGACAATCCCAAGTCATACCCCCGATGCCTGTCAGTCCCTACAAAGTAGGGTGTTATGGTCGAAAAACCCTAATGCCCTGGGTGTTTCTTGGTATTTTTACTCCACGGTTTCCACATGGGCTTTTTGTGACCCCACCGCATGAACAGTGACACTATCAGTTCGTTAGGTGAAAGGTGATTTTGCATAGCAACTGCGCCATTTGGCGCCACAGCTGCAAAAACACATTTCGAACAGGATGTGAAAAGTGACAGGTGTACTGTTCATGAGGAGGTGTAAAAAATGGCATTGTTGGAAATCTGGAGTGAAAATATGAAAAAACTGGTGAAGTCACAAGCGTGTGTAGAAACTGCGCAATGTACACCCGTAATGTTATTCGTTTGGGATTTTTTTACAGCAGATTTTCAAAATAGGCATTTTGGGACCTCTGCTCATGAACAGTGTCACTATGATTTTCTTAATCTGTCCCGAACACTAATTTCCCACAGCGACCGTGCTATTCTGCTCTGGAAGTGTGAAAACACATTTCAGCCAGGGTGTGAAAAATGACAGCTGTACTGTTCATAAGGAGGTGTGGAAAAATGTCAATGTTGAAAATTTGGACTGAAAATATTACAAATTCCTGAACTTACGAGGGTGCGTGGAAATTGCGCAATGCACACTCGTAACGCAGTCATTTTATGGACTTTTGTCACCAAATTTTCAACATAGCCATTTTAACACCTCTGCTCATGAACAGTATCACAGTGATTTTTTTTAATGTGTCCCAAACATTGATTTTGCACACCGACCACGCCATTGTGTGCTACATGTTAGAAAACACATTTTGGGCAAGATGTGAAAAATGGCAGCTGTACCATTCACAAGGAGGTGTGGTAAAATAGCAATGTTAAAAATCTGGAGTGAAAATATTAAAAATCCTCAAAGTTACGAGCGTGCGTAGGAACTGTACAAAGCACACTCGTAAAACAGTCAATTTTGGGAATGTTTTCACCAAATTTTCAACATAGGGTTTTTGGGGGCCTACCTCATGAACTGTGACACTGTTATTTCGTTACTCTGTCCCAAAAGGTGATTCTGCGCACTGACCGCAAAATCACCTTTCAGAACCGAATAACAAAATAACAGTGACTGAGTTCATGAGGTGGGGTACCAAGAACCCCATGCTGAAAATTTGGTGAAACAATTCCCAAAAATGGCCGAGATATGCACCACAGTTGAAAGAAATCCATTGATGCCATTATACAGCTTACCAGCATTTCTTCAGTTCGCGGTTGGCTTTGAAGATTGCAGACGTATTCCCGGTCCACGGAAAGTCATCGCACCGGCCTCAGGAGGTAAGTATGGGGTGAGGTGGGGTGTGGGGAGGTGGAGTACACAGAAGGTGGCTGTGGGTTGGGGAAGGGGGGGCAAGACAGTTAACGAGGGACCGTTTTTTCTTATAGGTGTTTTTTTCTTTTTTTAGGAAGACAATGCAGGACTTTTGCTACGCTGGGGTGGGCAGCTGGAAGTTTATTTGGGGGGCAGTGGAGCCAATGGGGGATTGGGCACCCGTGTCGGCCATACAGACTTTTGCCACACTGGGGTGGGCTCCCAGCATGGCACCTGGAAGTCTGTTGGGGGGGGCAATGGAGCAGATGGGGAATTGGGCACTCCCGTCAGCCATACAGACTTTTGCCATGCTGGGGTGGGCTCCCAGTGTGGCACCTGGAAGTCTATTTTTTGGGGGGGTACAGTGGAGCCAATGGGGGATTGAGCACCCCCGTCTGCCATACAGACTTTTGCTATGCTGGGGTGGGCTCCCAGCGTGGCACCTGGAAGTCTGTTTTGGGGGGCAGTGGAGCTGATGGGGGATTGGGCACTCCCATTGGCCATACAATGTTCAGGGGGGGGAGTGCATGAGCACACTGGGGTGGGCTTCCAGCGTGCTACTTGGGTGTTTGTTGGGGGGGGGGCCAAGAAAAAAACTGAGCTGTTCAGATGCCGTGCTGATGTGCAGGCACTTTGCATACTGCTGACGGCAATATGTAAATTGCCTGCCAACAGGAGTATATAAATTGCCTACACATTACCACCGCTGATTGTAGCGGTCTTTTGCTTTGAACTGTACGTCACTGCATCTGAACTGCTGTCATAGACAGCTCGGACATTTATTGGTGTGGTGAGGCCGCGCCTGCAAGAAGGAGCCGGGCATTAGAGGTGGGGTGGCACACCTACGAAACTTCACATGGTGGCACTATGTTTCTTGCACATGTGTGCAAGCAATCATAAAACATGACCAAATCCAGCCTGTTTCAAAATTATTTTTGCTTTAGGATAAGTTTGATTTCTTAAACCATATGGAGAGCATTGCTTACAAATGCTAGAAGTCTGACAAACAAACTTCCAGAACTCATGGCAACCATGGCACAGGAAGACCTGGACTGGGTGGCTGTGACTGAAACCTGGCATACAGAAAACCACACCTGGGACAGTGATCCCAGGGTACAATCTGTACAGAAAGGATAGGAAGGGAAGAAAGGGAGGAGGGGTGGCAATATATGTACGAGAAGACATAAAAACTACAGAGATACAGGGGCCTCCCAGCGAAGTTGAATCACTGTGGCTGGCAGCTGACACTGGAAATAGGGCTACCATCAGAGTGGGCGCAGTTTATAGGCTCCCATCACAGGGGGAAACTGCAGACAAGAACCTACTCGAAGCTATACACCAAATGACAGGCAAAGGCAAGGTGGTACTGGTTGGGGATTAAACCTGCCTGATATTCAGTGGAAAACATTATCAGCAGCATCAACAAGGAGTAGGGACTTTTTGACTGCCTTGCAGGGTGCAGGTCTGAGACAGCTGGTGGACTCTCCAACAAGAGGCGAAGCCATACTGGACCTGGTTCTAACAAATGAGGGGAGAGAGAGTAACAGGAACAGAAGTGGGGTACCACCTGGGGAATAGTGACCATCGTATGGTCAGATTCAACATTGTAACTACAGAGGACACTAATCACTCCAGCATCAGGGTCCTAGATTTTAGAAGAACTGATTTCCAGAAAATGAGGCATAGCATAGCTGATATCTTAAAAGAAGGACGGGGGGAGGGGGGGTGAAAGAAATCTGGGAAAATATGGAGGGTGCTATCAGGAAGGTGACAGACCAGTACACCAGGAAATTAAGCAAAGCAAAAAGGAAAAGAAATCCACTATGGTACTCTAAGGAGGTGGCAACCATAGTTAAGGGCAAAAAAGCAGCCTACAAGAAATTCAAGGTAACACAGAAAGAAAAAGACTGGGGATTATACAGGGAGAAATTAAAGGACGTAGGTAAAGTAAAAAGGATGGCAAAAGCACAAACTGAGATGAGGATAGCAGAAGGTGTAAAAAAAGGGGGGACAAGACCTTTTTTAGGTACATAAGGGAAAAAAGGAAGGCAAAGGGGGGAATAGTATTACTAAAGGCAGAAGGGGGGAACCTAGAAGAGGGGGATAGGGAAAAAGCTGAAATCCTAAACAAGTACTTCTGCTCTATATTTACAGAGGCGAAGGAGGGAAATGGACCAGCCCTAAAAAAGACCAGCGCCCCAGAAATAGGGGTTGATGCAGACCCCTTTACAGCAGACCAAGTCCTGAAGGTGCTAAACAGCCTGAAAATAGACAAGGCCATGGGGCCTGATGACATGCACCCCAGTATCCAAAAAGAACTAGGGAAGGAACTTGCAGCACCACTAGCAAAGTTCTTCACCAAATCACTGGAGACTGGGGAGGTGCCATTAGATTGGAAGAAGGCGACAGTGGTCCCACTCCATAAATCTGGTACCAGAGAAGAGGCAGGAAATTACCGACCAGTGAGCCTCACTTCTGTGGTGGGAAAATTCATGGAATCATTACTAAAACAGAGAATCCTAGCACTCCTTGAAGCCATTCTACAACAGGATCAAAAACAGCATGGGTTCACAATGGGGCGGTCCTGCCAAACAAACCTAATTGAATTCTTCAACTGGATTATGAAGACAGTAGATAATGGGGGGGTGGGCAGTGGATGCTGTCTACCTGGACTTTAGTAAAGCCTTTGACTCTGTTCCTCACAGAAGGCTGATAAAAAAGTTAGAAAACATAGGGGTGGGACCAAAAATGGTGGCATGGGTGGAAGATTGGCTGCAAGGTAGAACACAGAGGGTACAGGTAAATGGCACACTATCAGAAGAACAAAGGATAACCAGTGGGGTTCCCCAGGGCTCCATACTAGGGCCTCTGCTTTTCAATATATTTACAGCAGACATAGCAGAGGAGCTTGAGGGGAAGGTGTGTCTATTTGCAGATGACACCAAGATAAGCAACCGGGTAGACTCCCCAGCAGGGCAACTAAAAATGGAGACAGACCTAAAGGAGAAGTAGTCTACAGCATGGCAGCTGAACTTTAACGCCAAAAAGTGCAAAGTCATGCACATAGGAAGGGGAAACACAAAAAAGGAGTACTTCTTGGGGGGAGTGAAACTAGCAACAACCAGTCAAGAGCGAGACCTAGGGGTCATTATATCAGATGACCTAAATGTGAGTAGACAATGCGAGAAGGCAGCACTCAAGGCCAGTGGCATGCTGGGATGCATTGGAAGGGGAATCACAAGCCAGAGGAGGGAGGTCGTACTGCTACTGTATAGGGCATTGGTCCTCCCCCACCTGGAATACTGTGTCCAGGTCTGGAGACCGCACCTTAGAAGGGACATTGACAAAATGGAGACAATACAAAGGACAGCAACAAAAATGATACATGGAATACACACAATTCCATATGAGGACAGGCTGAAGGAATTAAACATGTACTCTCTGGAACAAAGGGGGGGGCATGATCGAGACCTTCAAGTACATCAAGGGGACAAATAAAGTCCAGGTTCAAGAACTGTTCAAGGCCAATGAGGGCAGCAGAACACGGGGTCATGATCTTAAACTAAAAGGGGACAAATTCAGAACCAACATTAGAAAATTCTTCTTCACAGAGAGGGTGGTCGACGCCCGGAACAACCTACCATCAGAGGTCGTAGGGGCCAAAACAATGGTGGGATTCAAGAACGCATGGGATAACTAGAAAGGCATAATACAAATGAGGGGGTAGCCAGCCAGCACAGCTTAATGTGCCTTTCCCAATTAAAAATTGTAAATAAATTAACAAGGCCAAATCGGGACCAGGGCAACCAATGCACATTTTGGGGTATCACAAACTATGAGACCACACAGAGAACGAATTTCCATAGTGGAATCTGGGACAAAGCAAGGTGCATTTTATTAAGCTGTACCAGTGTCACACAGCTTTGAAGAGCATTACCCTTGCCTTTTTCAATTCTTCATCAATCATCACCTATCATCAATAATCGCATTCTATTAGCATGGGCTTCTGAACACACTCAGTTAATTATATGGTCGCAGCTACATTTCCAGATCTTTTTCCTTTTGATTTAAATGGGCTTACTACTTCTGCTATTCCATGCACTATGGTTCCCACTACCCATCAGCATATCTGATCCCACCATGCCACACATTACCAATTTATTTGCCAGGATTACCTCCTTTTGATTCTAAAAAGGTCACTATTGTCATTATTACACCCATTACTGCTACTACAGAACCTATCACCCATTTTGGAGTCCCTGGCACTCCCAAGACAATGTGCGTGTGGCATCCTCCCAGGCAGGGCAAGCAGTACCCTGGGGGCAAATGTGCCTACACGTGTCTCTGTGTGACAGCAGGTGACATCAATTAGAATTTAGTATCTCAGCATTATACTGTAATCTACTCCTGAATTTAGTGAATATAGTTCATCTGGCCATGTATGTCTCCTTCTGACACCACACTGATAACCCTAGTGACCCAAAGAAATATAATCCCATGTCCGGCCTCATCCCAAGGACTTACCTACCCCAGCTCTTATCAGGCCCCCTCCATCTGATGACCATTCATTCGGGGTACTCCTCCATGTATTACATAATTACATTTGGCAAGGCCTTTAATTTCCAAAGAGCAAGTCAGTGAAGGTTAACTTACATATCTGCCCTCTCCATTGTGTACAGATGATGAGAGTGGATCATCACAGATCCTGGTGACTTCTCTTGAGGAGTGGCCCTCCATTATTCCCATTATGCTATTGGTTTTATTGGTCTTTCAATTCTCCAGGCAGGCCTTCTTTCAGGTTCCCCTCTTGTCTGATATCCTACAGAGGAGCTGCTGTGCGGCCCTGACTGAATCCTGAGCCTCCAGAGTCCTTACCAGAGAGGAACAGTGCCACTTTGGGTCTAAAGACCCTGCCACCATCCCTGAGCCCACCAACCTCCTCAGCTTGGTTGCAGCCAGAATGTTGGACTCTGCTGTCTGTGTCCCCCCCCCCCTTTTTTTGCTACCAACCTACAGCTTTTCTTTCCCTTTTGTAGGGTACAGGGGGGAAGGGCAGGGCCATGAATACGGTATTCATGCCCAAGTTTCTTATATTGGACTGAGTCTTGAAGCTCCAGGCAGAAACTACAGATGCACTGTCATCAAGCTGGAGCCCACTAAAGATCTACTTTCAGGGTCAGGCTTAACCCTTCGAGTGCTTCTCTAGTAATCTGTCTCGAGCTGGATGAAGAGAGAAGCTGGTTACATAAGGATGGTTCAGTACCTAAGGAGTTAATCAGTGGGTTCATTCTGGTCATGTTCTAGAAAAAAGGGCAGCTGGTATCAGGGGAAGATGTACTCAACTGCCAAACTGAAAAATAAAGATCATTAAAAAGGTGTAATGGGTGAGCAGGCATTTATTCATGGGTATCATGGTTGCACTCTTTGTCATTCTGTGAATAGATACCTGCTCACCTAGTACACCATAATGTTGCTTCATGATCTTCATTTTTTGATTCGGCAGTTCACTGTGTTTTGCTTGCGTTCTGGATATCCCAGGGGTACCGCCTCACTATTTCACTGCACCCAGTCCATAACTTTCAGTGTGATCAGTAACCTGTGTGTGTGTGTTCCAATATGTATTAGGGGGAAAAACCAAGCTCTGTCTCTATGTTTGTCATTGAGAGAGTAGCACGGCTCGGAATACCCTTGATCTGGCTTTTTGCCATATTCAGCTGGGCAAACATTCACCCATTGTTAGAGCCACCGACTGGTTAAATTAGCTGCCTGATATTTTGCTTAATTTACAGTACCTCAGCTTGACCAGTTTAAGAGAGCACTACTGGCAACCCTAACAGTTCAATATGACTGTAACTGCTAATTATCCTAACTACGTCCCTCCCAGTATACACTTTGAATTGTGTCAGACTCTGGATCTGCAGCCATTTGCATTTACTATGCTTATTTTACACTGTGTCTGTTTACCTGCTTTATTGGGCAATTGTATGCAACTGATTGAGCCTATTTAGTTGTATTTTTTTTCGACTATATTGTACTTGTTTGACTTCATTCCACTTGATCTCGCTTATTGTATTAGCTGTGTTGCCTTGTAATCTCTGTTATTGGCATGGAATCTTTGTAAAAGAGTACTTGTGTTCTCAATTTTCAGTAAGTGAATGAATGAATGAATCAATATATAAATAAATAACTAAATGAGAGCTAGAGTCTGCAGGGAGTTGGTGGAGAGTACAGTATAGTTGAGACCAGCTAGTGTGTGTGTGTGTGTGTGTGTGTGTCTGTGTCTGTGTCTGTGTTCTGAGTAGTGGAGTTTTGATTTCTCCACAGAGAAGCTGCTAAATCTTTCAAGCATACATGGTGGTGGCCATCTCTGCAAGTATTTTCCACTCGCCATAAGTACTGTTTTCATAAGAAGCCCTGCAGTTTGGGTATAGACTTTAAAATTAAGGTACAGAAAGTAATTTCAGATTGTTGCCCTTTGCTCCTCATGAAGACAGGGACAGGGTATGAATCAATGGGATTATCATTTGCAATAGAGCCAAGTGATTCCTGCTTAAATTACTTCATCTACTATAATATCCACCTTTTAATACTATTGAGCTTTGCGATAGTACCTGTCTATTGTATGTAGCTCAACACTGGCTGTGTTACCAGCTTAAGCTTAATGAGCCCAGTGACTGGTTTGAGTGCAGTTGTTCCTAAGTGCCCAGCTTTGCCTGTAGTGTCAATTATCTAAATCCCGGTAGTTGGCTGCAGTGCATCTGTTCTGTAACTATTAAGTTCCTTAATGAAGTTATCCCATCACAGTGGCATGCGTGGTTGCATAGAATTTACATATATATTTATAAAATGGGTAGGAAAACTCAAGTCTGCTGATTTGTTGCTACACATCACATGACCGTGCGTATATCAGAGCGCGACCGCACACCTGCACTTTTATCCCCTAAAACAATTTTGACATTTTATAAGATAAAAAGCCACTCTGAGGTGTTTGGTGGGTGCTCTGATATACACATACCTTAGGTGGTTGACACATAAACCTGTGACCTCGTGTAACAACGCACACCAAAGCGCGTGATATCAGAGAGCAACTGCACACCTCAGAGTGGTTTATCTAGTACATATATATATATATATATGGCTGGAAGTCTAAAGAATGCCATAAGAGCTGTAGTTTATGCATATGGATATTTGTGGTCCTACGTATGTAAATTCCTGTCATGCCCAGTAGGATTTTCTTTGTCTATATTCACTGATGTGTGTCCACTATCTCGGACAAGAATAAAGATGGCCACAAACCTATGTGCTGTAACCGAGTCTCTCTGTGAGGGCACCAAGATATATTACACTGGTGACGCAGGATGATCAAAACAGCTCAGATGTGTGCAAGAAAGGTTACATGAGCTAATACATTTTTTTTTTTTTTTTAAGGCATACTAAATTTCCATCTGGTAATCTGCTAACCTGCGTTTGGTTCCATGAGCTTGCTTATCTTTCCTCACCAGTCAGGCTAGTGTAAGCACTATAAATCTGTGATCTGCAATCTCTTGTTTACCTACAAAACCTATTAGCAAGAACGAAAAAAAACCTGCAACTCCAGCTAGTGTGAACTGTCTGTTTAACTTGCTGAGTTTGAAGAAGAAAGCATTACAGAGCGAAAACACAGACTTTCTAATATGTAAAACCTAACAAGAGCTGTCATAAATTTTGTTGACACTTACATCAGCAAGCTTAAATTCCTCACCACAGCAGTAAAAGCAGCTCAACAGCAGCCTCTTGTGGCATAATAGAGAAATTGCAGCACATACTAGAAATCCTTTGAAAATTAAAAAAAAACAGAGGTTTCTTTTTGTATGGATCCTGCATCTCCACAACAACCTGCTAAAAATATGACAGCAATTGGCAGAGTACCAGAATTTAATGAATCGAGTGAGGACTTTGATTCTTATTTGGAACGTTTTGAATGCTGGTTGGAGTCAAATGAAGTTCCTTATGCAAAAAAGGCAAAGGTCTTCCTAGCAGTTTTGGGACCTACAGTGTACCAACTCCTCAAGAATTTGACTGCACCTACCAAAGTGGTGGACATAGCATATGTCCAACTTATAGACACTTTTACTGCATTTCAAACCCAAGACAATTCTCATTATAGAACGCTTCAGATTTTTTCGTCGGAACCAAGAGGAGGGGGAAGTTCTTGTTGGCTACATCATTGCTTTGAAGCATCTGGCAAGCACCTGTGATGTTGGACAGTTTCTGGAGGATGCCCTCTGGGATCACTTTGTCTGCGGTCTGAGAAGGGAAACCTATCAAAGATGCCTGTTGTCAGAAAAGACCTTAATTTGCAAAACAGCCTGTGAGAAGGCCCTTGCTATGGCGCTCACCTGGAAGGATACCAGGGAACTAGCAGGACATTCTGAACCCCAAAGAAGTGGAGTTCACAAGGTCACCCATACTCCAGCACCCAAGGGACATTCCACACCACAAAGTGGTCCTTCATCTGTTTATCAACAACCCCAAACATTTCAGAAGTCAGCACCACAGGGCACTTCCACAAAGTCAAAACCATGTTACAGATGTGGAGGTAACCACCAGCAAAGCACATGCCGATTCTGACACGAGAAATGCCATGGTTGTAGAAAAGTGGGTCATGTATTGACAGTGTGCAAAAGTACAACATAGACTACTACTGCATGGTATGTCCTAGATGGCACTGCAACCACTGAAATAGAAGATGAGGCATTGTGCTTGTTCATGGTTTATGTAACATGGGCAAAAGCAGCAGAAATTTACTTCCAAATGGAGCTAGCAGGAAACCCGGTTAGCATGCAGCTGGAGCTTCAGTATCTCTTGTGCCGCAGCACACCTACAGAGAGAAACTTCAGCAGTGCCCATTGCAACCATCGTATATTCAACTCTCGTCTTACTTGGGAGGCTCAGTCCCTGTGCTAGGGGAGACTGAAGTACCATCACCTACGAGGCAGGAACGTGGACCTTGACTCTAATGGTAGTACAAGGAGAAAGACCTGCATTACTAGGCAAAGACTGGCTCACACAGATCAGATTGAACTGGGAAAAGATCATCAGCTTAAATACTGTGACCAAAGCACTGCATGATACGCTAAATAAAGTATTGGTCAAACATGGTCCTATTTTCCAGGATGGTTACGGCACAATCTGGGATTTCAAGGCAAAGATCCAAGTGCAACCAGCAGCTGCTTCAATTTTCCACAAGCCTCAACCAGTACCTTACTCTTTAAGGGAAGTGGTAGAGAAGGAACTGAACCATCTTGAAAGCCATGGTATCATCTCACGAGTAGAGAAGAACGACTGGGCTGCCCCTATCATTGTGGTACCGAAATGAGACAATGCAGTACGGTTGTGTAGTGACTACAAGGTTACAGGGAACCACTGTATATAGCCAGACCCATACCTATTACCAAATGCAGAGGACTTGTTTGCCACACACTCAGGGGGCAAGTTCTTTAGCATGTTGGACTTATCTTTTACATAGCAGCAGTTGGAACTGGAACCAGAGTCAGAACCGTATCTAACCATCAACACCCACAAGGGACTTTACCGGTATCATTGCTTGGTATGTGGAGTTTCCACAATGCCAGCAATTTTCCAGAACACAGTGGACCAGATACTGCACTGACTGGACCATGTAGTATGCTTTATGTATGATATTTTGGTAACAGCATCCACAGTGGAAGAGCATCTGACAATTCTGGACCAAGTTCTGACCAGATTACAATGGTATGGACCGAGAGTAAAGCTAGCCAAATGCCAATTTCTGCAAAATTCTGTTGAGTACCTAGGTCACAGATCTATGCCCAAGGCCTACATCCAACAGAAAGCAAGGTGGATGCTATAGTCAAAGCAACTGCAACAACAAACGTGACAGAGTTAAGATTATTTTTAGGACTCTTGAACTACTACAGATGGTTTCTAGACCAATTGTCCACATTTTTGCAACCACTCCATGACTTACTGCACTATGACCACACCAGATCTCTGAGGCTAGCACACAATGCATCACCATATGGAGTGGAGGCCATCATCTTTCATGTGCTGCCTTCTGGGGAGGAACACCTAATTACTTTTGCTTCCAGGACCTTGTCCCCAAATAAAAGAAACTATGCTCAGACTGAGAAAGAAGCTTTGAGCATAATATTCGGTGTCAAGAAGTTCCATAAGTACCTGTACAAATGGAAATTCCCTCTGCTAACAGATCACAAGCCTCTACTGGCAATTCTGGGGCCAAACACCACAATACCAACTCTCGCAGCACTCAGAATGCAGTGATGGGCCCTGATTGTGTTGACTTATGACTATGACATTGAATAAAGACATTCTCATGATCATGCAAATGCAGATGCATTATCAAGACTGCCATGCAAAGATGCTACAGAGAAGGAAGATGATGGGGCAGTATTCCATCTTTCACATCTTGAGGAATTACCCATTGCTTCACAGGATCTCGCAGCAGAGACACGGTGAGATCCTGTCCTCTCTAAAGACTTAGATTTCACACTAAATGGTTGGCCCAACTTCTTGAGTGACCCGACTCTCCAACCTTTCTTGGACAAGAAGGACCAGTTGTCCACAGAGCAAGGCTGTGTTTTGTGTGGAACTTGAGTTGTGATACCTCCAAAGTTCTGCAAGAGATTACTTTCTGACTTATGTGACAGTCATTCTGGAATCTCTCAAATGAAGGCACTGGCCAGAGGATAACTCTGGTGGCCAGGACTTGACCAAGATATCCAACAGCTTGTCAACCAATGTGCACCATGTGTGGCTATCCACAACCAGCCATCAACCGCACCCCTGCATCCATGGTCCTGGGCTACCATACCATGGGAGTGCATCCATGTTGACTATGCCAAACTGGACACACAGCATTTCCTAGTGGTAATTGACGTCCACTCCAAATGGCTGGAAGTGTTATCCACACAAGGCATGACTACTGACAAGACTGTAAACCTTCTGAGGCAACTTTTTGCCTCTTATGGCCTACCATGGGAGTTAGTGTTGGACAATGGTCCCCAGTTTTCTGCCCATGATTTCAAACTGTTCTTAAAGCAGAATAACTTCCGACATATTTTGACTCCATCTTGCCATCCAGCATCTAATGGCGCAGTCAAAAGAGCTGTACAGACATTCAAAAATGCTTGAAATGAACTACATTTACAGCAAGTACCTACAGCTTAAAGGTTGGCTTGTTTCCTGCTTGCTTACAGAAACACTCTTCACATAGTCACAGAGTGAACACCTGCTGAACTGTTCCTAAAACATTAACCTTGTACCCGGTTGTCATTGCTCAAACCAGACTTGGTCATCAACTACAACAGCAAAAGGGTCATGACAGTTCAGCTAAGCCAGTACGAATTTTTCATCCTGGGGAGAGGGTGATGGTTTGAGACTGTAGACATCCCAAGATTTCTTGGATTTCTGAGGTGGTGATTGAAACACATGGTCTTTTGACTTATGCAGTTTGCGTGGGACATCAACTTGTTCACATACATGTGGATCACCTGGTAACCTGTGATAATGGTGACTGCAATTGAGCACTTTCAAAAAGGGTGACTCAATCATGGTGCCTGTGCACAGGGCTACCTGGTGGGGAGGAGGCAATCGGATTGAGGGGTAGGCCAATATAGCGATAGGATGTAGCATGTATTCCTATACATGGGGGTGGGGCGGGGAGGGGACCATGCTATACGATGGGTGGAAGGGAGGGAAGGTTTGTGTGATGCAGTGTGGTGGTGGGCTGCTGAGCTGGCCATGTGGCATGGTGGGTTGATAGTGGGCTAGGGCTGAGAGGGTGCTGGGTTTGGTTCTGGGCGTGCACTTTTTTTTGCGCTGGGTTGAGGTTTTTTGTTTTGTTTTCTTTTGCACCCCCCCCCGACAAGCACTGGCCTGGAGTTGAGAATCCTTTAGTAGAAACCTAACTCTCGGGTGCCCTTTTGCTGTTTGCCGTGAGTGTACATCACCAAAATTTATTTTCAGCGATGTACACTCGCCCAAATGGCAATCACTATTCCATGATCACTGTTGTCACATGGAACTGAACACCTGCTGCATTACAAGGTTCCAGCTAATGCAGCAGAAGACATCACTCCAGATGAGGACAGTGACACAGAGGACTTTGCTCCTGCCCATGAAGTTCAACCTGGGCCGGTGCCAAATAAAAATGAAACACCTGTTTGACCAGCAGTGGTTGTTCCAGCCCACAGATATCCCATTAGGCACCGAAGACCACCACAAAGACTTGACCTTTAAAGTCATGTACTGAACCCGTACCTCTGTGCAACTGAACTCTTACTTGTACAGTTACTTAGTTAATGACAAGTTCTACCCAAGGGGCAGAATAATTCCCTGAACTTGTTTCTGGGTACCGAATAGTCTATTTTTGCCTGGAAGTTAGGAAATGTTAATGCTGAAGTATTTTAGACTAGTTTCTGTCTGGGGGGGGAGTGTAGTATATACATGGATATATATATGGCAGGAAGTCTAAATGATGCCATGAGGGTTGTAGTTTATGCATATGGATATTTGTAGTCCTACATATGTAAGTTCCTGTCATGCACAGTAGAATTTTCTTTGTTTAATTCACTGATGTGTGTCCACTGTCTCAGAGAAGAATAAAGATGGCCACTGAATCTACGTGCTATAACTGAGTCTCTCTGTGAGGGCACCAAGATATATTACAGGATGGAAGAAAGTAGAACGTATACTGGATATGACTGTTCTCATGAAGCCTTTGCTGCATGTGGGCTGGCAAGGCAGAAGATGATGAACTAGAACCTGTCATAACTGTGGTCCCTTTGTGGGCACCTTGTCACGCTAGATATGCTGTATGCCCACAGGTCCTTTGACCCGCTGATGGGAGGTTAAGGTTGAACTGGAGATGGACTGGGGTAAGATATACCCTGACCCACCACACTGGTTTATATGAATGGAAGAGGAAGGCATAAATAAATTCATCATCTGCCATGGTTTCTTTGGAGCTGAATGCCCTCTCTGATGTGTTCATACGAGGATGAAGTCTGATGCTGATGTGTAAAGAAATCTGCCTTGCTGCTTGTCTCTGTGCTTATGGGTGCCCCTCAGTCCTCATGCCTGCTGTCCCGTCACTTTTTACTCTCTTAATGGACTCTGGCTGACCCTCTTCCAATGTGGAGGACCACAAAGTACCCGACTGTCATGGCAATCAGTTACACCATTCCACCTTTAAAAGGCAGAGGGGTACATCTACAGTCATCACAAGCTCAATGCTGCTCTGAAGTGGCATGATGCCAATCTGGAATGGCAATTGGCTGTGCTGTGGTGGCATTGACAGAAATCTGAGCAGTGCAAGGGGGGGAGGCTGCCATCCAGAACACTGGGTGGGAAAGGCAACTGGCTCACTACTAGGTCTGTGTAATGTACACCATCCTGACAATGTACAGCAGGTGAAATATTTCCTTGTTGTGGTCAGTGCACTTTAAAAGGTACACTGCCAGGCTTGAGTGGCAGTTAGAGACACTAGGGGTGCCGGGAGATGAGTAGGCAGCTAAGGAAAATAGTAAAGGGTGGTTAGCAGGGACAGGTAGGGTAGGGAGTAGGGAGGCAAGAACTTAGATCTCCAGTGGTAGGGACGGGGGATGGGTCAGAGTGGAGAAGTGAGGCACGGTGATAAGGGAGCACCATTGCCAGTGGACACCAGCAGCAGGCATCAACATCTGGGTCACCAGATTGGGGGTTAAAAGGGTGAATTTCTAGCACCAGGACAGTTGAAAAAGAACAAAATGGAAACACTCGCATGATGCCCAGTTTGCTACAAAAACAAAAATCCAGATTTTACTTTAGGTGCAAATTTAATCCATGCAAAATACAAATCGGTACAAAAATCTTTGCACTGAAAGCCTAGAAAAGCAGAATAGGCAGCACCAGGACACTTGACCTGCTAAGGACAAGGAAGGAAAAGGATGAGCAGAGTGGCAGGAAGGTAGTTGTCCTTTTGGACTTCATAATTAGGGCAATGGGTTAGGTGGATGTGGCATTGCTCAACCAGGATGCTAGCTAGAGTGAGGTGGTTTGCCTGCCTGAAGAGTAGGTTGAATGAGTTCTATCCAACACCAAGCAACACTGGTGGGAGAAGTAGCAGACCTTTGTCATCCACTTTGCCACAAATGACATAGTGAGCACAAGTCACAAGGGCATGAGAAGGTGATTCCAGAACTAGCAATTGTCCAGAAGAAACATGGTGATCTTTTCCAAAATGCTTCTGGTCCTGTTGACTAGTGAGGAGCAGCCATGGATTAAGCAGACTTGATGCTTGGCTAAGAGTCAACTACAAAATGGATGGTTTTCTTTTTCTTGCGAACTAGAGGGTCTTCTTGGGGATGGAACACCTGTACACCGAGGATGGGCTGCACCTGTCTCAGGAGGAATTTTTGGCACTGGATAGTAGAATGACATCATTGTTTACTCAGCTAGGCTGAGTAGAGAATGGATTATGTCATTTAGAATTCTTGCAGTAGCATGAGTCACCTTGAAATCAGCTGCTCTGGGAGTTTTAGAATGTTGAGATGGTAGTGTAGTCAGTCTGTAGTTAGCAGAGTAATCAGAGGGCATTAAAACTAGAGGATAGTGCAGGGGGTCACCAAGGGCAGGCTGCTGATGAGAAGAACCCTGACGGGGGGGGGGTGAGGAAGCATAGATGAGTAGCTATCCTCACGTGCATACAGGCCAGTATGAGGATCGCAACCAGCAAAATGAGTGAGCTGGAGGGCCCGATACACCTTAAAGGTGAGGACTAGGTGGCATTCATCGAGACATGGAAGGGGTAAGAAAAGGCCTTGGACACCAGGATAGAGGGATACAGACTATCATGAACGGCTAGATCTAACAAGAAATGGTGTGAGGAGGCTCTCCTTGTAAGGGAGAATGTCACTGTGGAAGACAAGAACATCAGGGTGGCAAAAAGTAAGAGTCAATCATGATTGAGCTATGGAAAAAGAGAGGGAAAAAGGCACCCAGGGTATGTGCTACAGGCACCCAAACAGTTCAGTAAAGCATGATGCCCAGTTGATCTGGGAAATTACCTAAGAGGCCAAATCTGATGCAGTGGTGATTATGGAAGACTTTACTCGACTAAGGATAAACTGGCATCTTACAAAAGCTAACAGAAGGACTGAGACCAGCTCCTGTCCATCACCAGGACTGCTTCCTATATTACGGTGGGTCCATTACTGGCTGGCTCTACAAACTGAACTATGAGTGAATGCTCAAGGTGATTGAAGGGGATATGGTTCAGTGGAAAGCTTTACCTTTTTCACGGATGAGACGAATAAATCTTTTAAAAATTAATGACAGCCCACCCGTAATATATCCATTACAAATAATCTCTTGGGACTTTCGAAAAAGGATATTTACCTCTTTGAGGCTAAATGTTTCGAATTTTTATGACAAGGAAAATGACCTTAGGCAATGCTGGCACGCCTAAAAGGGCCCACCACTAGAGGGGACCTGTGGTTCCCTGACCTCAAACAATGTCATGTGGCGCACCAACTTAGACTCATGATGAGGTGGTTACTGAGGGAGAAAGGGGCTAGCTGGGTGACACTAGAACTGGAAGTGGAGAACTCCTCTCTCCACTCAGTGATCTTGATGGGGGAGGCCAAATATTGGTCATGCCAGGAGATGAACTTGCTCATAGTATATATGTTGGAGGCATGTGGGACAGCAGCTAAAATCATAGGGTGAATACAATATAAATCTCTGTTAGCACCCATCAGTGGAAACCCAGAATTTCTCTCTAGGCTCTAGGCTTGAATACCAGGGCTTAAAGCAATGGACACAAGCAGGAGTGAGGTGTTTTGGGGATCTTTTTTGAGTCTGACAGTTTCATAAGATAGGAAGAGCTTGCAAGAACTCTGGTACTGCAGGGTCACCACAGATTCCAATATATTCAGGTACGTGCCCATCTACATGCCATAAATAGATTGACCCCAAATTATCAATCAGTCAATCAATCAATCAATCAATCAATTTTACTAGACGAAACACCATTGAGTAAAACTCATTTACAAGATGGACCTGGGTATGTTCACAATGTTTAACAAGAAGTAACAAGGAATACAGAAAGTAGTACAGGGTGTGCTAAAAGTTACATAAGAATATAACAATGTGGAACATAATATACTAACATACTAAAAATGCCAGCAGGGTAGGCCTCATAGTCTTTCGAGTCTGCTCGATAGTCAGCACCCCATCATGGGCACCATTTCTGCTGTTCTCCCTTCCTTCTTGGATCCCCCACCCCGTCCTAGATATCCCCCTGAGTTGAATTTACTCAGCTTCACCCTCCCCCATACCTGTCCCAGCCCCTCTTGAACCCCTCCACAGAATTCACCTCCACCAGCTCCTCAGGCAGTGCATTCCACATTTCCACCACCCTCTCAGTGAAGTAACGTCTCCTCCTCTGTCCCCTAAGTCTCCCCCCCTCTAGCTTCCACCCATGTCCCCTGGTTGCCCCCCCTCTTTCCGTTGGCACACCCCATCTAAGCCTACCTTATTTATCCTCTTTATATACTTGAAGACCTCTATCATGTCCCCCATCCCTCCTCTCCGCTCCTCTAGAGAGTACATGTTGAGCTCCTTAAGCCTCTTTATATGCAGCATGCAATATACAATGTACAAAAATATACACAATGCGTACATGATATATACAAAATGGTACGAGATAACTTAACAATAAGTGTAGAGATGTGGCAGCAGAGACATTTCTGCTAATAGAGAAAGGGGAGTCAGGAACCAGAGGGAAGGACTGTAGGTCATCATTGAAAGCATTTGCAAGACTTGTTGAAGGAATAAGCAAACAAAGTTTTAAAAGTGGCCAGTTTAACAGGGATAGCTATTTTCTAGGTCTTTTGGATGTTGTTCCAGAGGACAGGCAGGGCATGACTTATAGAAGTCTCACCAAGGCACGTTCTGACTCCTGGGATGACTAGGGTGATATAGGAGAGGCTCCTAAGGGGGTAGTTGCTCGCAGTACAGGCAGGCAGACAATCAGAAACATACTGGGGCAGCTTGTTGATAATTGCTCGGTACGTCTAGGTGACAGCATTTTTCTGTCGTCTTACTTTAAGAGATCGCCATCCTAGTTTGGAATATAGGGAGCAGTGATGGGTGGAGTATGGGGCTCCAGTAATAAATCTTAGTGCTCAGTGGTAGAGAGTGTCAAGCTTAGCTAGGGCAGTACTAGGGCCTTGTCAATAAAGGAAGTCAAAATAATCAAGGAGTGGAAGAAAGGCAGGATGAACCAATTGAGTTTTTGCTTCTTGCCTGAGTAAGTGCCTAATGCAGAAGAACAGTCCAAGCCTTTGCTTTAGTTTTTTTGCTAGTTAGGGAGAGCTTGTGAGAATTATCTAAACTAAATGGGCCTGAATGGGAGAGTATGCGGGCCAGAGCAAATCCAAAGGGGTCCATGGTACGCATATACTCACATCTATGGGATGCGATGCCAGACCAATCTAACAAAGTGTGCAGGTTGTGGGAGCCGGACCTGAGACTGGAGATCTCAGAAGAAAACTGAGCCTTGATATGCGAATCCCAGATGAGATTATTATTAGTTTTTTTTTAGTTTTTTTTGTTGACCGGGTAAGTGTACTAGACAAATCCTGCCTATTTTCAGGCACGACCCAGGTGGAGGGGGATACAGATGAATGCCAACTGACCTTGAACCAGATTAAGCTATTGGTGGTATTTTTAGTGATGGTGCAATAAGTATAAGGAAGAGCAGTTTAAATTCATTCATTACTTATACCTCCCAACAAGTGTAGTCAACAAGTTCTCCCAAGGGGGTCTTGCCTATGTGTGGGAACTGTGGAGATGCAACGGGCACCTACCAGCATTATTGCTGGGAGTATGCCACACTGCAACCATTTTGGGTGGCATTCAGACACAGATGGAGCACAGAGTGGGTACGCTAATACAAGAATCACCCCTGACTATGCTGCTTGGAACTGACCACTCAGGCAGCATGGAGTGGGACCCTCATCTGAGGGTCATTAGGGTTCTACTGATACTGGCCTGCAAATGTATACAGAATACATGGGTCTCGTGCCAGCCACCAATGGTTGGGATGTGGCTTGAGCTAACAACCAAAACACTGCCTTTGGAAAGAACATATGAGCTAAAGGAAAAGGGACAGTTGTTTGGGAAGGTATGGGGGACATTTGTGTATTCATTTCCACCTATGGAGCAGCCATGCTCTGAATGAGTACCACTATTTAACCCAAAAAGGTAGAACTGCTAAGTTACCATAATGAAATTTGAAATACTTATGTATGTACTGATATGTTGAATCACCCTCATTCATTTTATGGTTTTATGAAATATTTTACAAGGAAATGTTATGATACATCTAGTGATGTTCCTGCTTGTTATACATTTTTAAAGTTTATTGTTTGTCAATTGCATGTTGATATGAACTGCAGCTGTACACCTATGGGCTTCTTATGATCTAGTATGAGTGTTTTTGTGAGAAAGTATTGGCATTATTAGAGGGCTCATGAGTTTTATCAAGAGTTTAATGTGCTTATGCAACTTGATGTGTTGTGCTTATGTAACTTGCTGAATAATCTTTGTTGTGGCCGTTTGCCTCTCTGTGCCTCGGGAATACCACCTTGTAGGGATGCCACAGGCAGGAACCCTGGAGGAGGGTTCCACTCCTAGAAGTGCCATGGGAAGGATTCCCTTAGGCTAAAAGTAGCTTAGGAAAACCCCCGAGGACAGAGGCTAGCCACTGGTGGAGGAGGGGAGGATGGTGGGGCAAAGAAAAATGCTTCTGAATGAAGTGGGAAGGAAGAGCTTAAATAGGTCAAGAGGATGTGTGTGGCTGTTGCTTCAGCCACTGACCCACAATTCAATGTGCTTACACAGCTTGGTGTGGTGTTGTGCTTATGCAACTTGCTGAATAAACTTTGTTGTGGCCGTTCACCTCTCTATGCCTTGGAAATACCACCCTGTAGGGATGCTGAAGACAGGAACCTTGTAGGAGGGTTCCACCCCTAGAGATGCTGTGGGAATGATTACCTTAGGCTAAAGGTAGCTTAGAAAAAGCCCAAAAAGAGAGTAGATCAGAAAGCATTGCAGAGGTAACGAGTCGGTATCGAGATTTGAACATACACACTGGTCAACAGAGATAAGGGTAATGGTCAGAGATAACTGAAATGAGTAATGATTTTAACGTAGATCGAATGAATTATAACAAGAGGGCATGACTTCCCAAGGAGAGACACCATCCATCTCTATCCAACAGCAGAAACCTGCCTGAATAACTACGGAAACCTACCTAAGTAACTTAAGGAATTTACAACTAAAGTAACTAAAAATTATGACTGTTGGCACTGAGTAGAGAGAAAAAAAACCTTTGAGGAGAAAACCTCTGGGATCCAAGCCAAGGTTGCCTTCCCTCTAGGCTAGGGATGTTTTATTTTGTGGCAGTTCTGCTACTACAATTTAGAAATCCAATCCAAGGGAGGGAAAATATTCCAGTTTAGTGGAAAGCTCTCATGATCCCTCTAACAGGAATGCCATGAAGGGTTGCAAGAGCCCTCTGCAACGACATATACTCTAAAGCTAGAGTAGGATCCAAAGGTGGGAGGAGGAGAGCAATGACCACTGAGACATTCAACCGGCCTACCAACTAAAAACAGACCAGGTGAACCAGAGGCAGTCATGGGGAGAATAGCATAGAGGGCGCTGCCGAACCTGATTCAGCTAGCTGAAGTAGTAATCTTGGACGTGACAGCCCCATCCCTTATAGCTGAAATCTTACATTCTACATTGAAGGTGCCATTGATTGGCTACATGGCTAAAGCTCCACCCTGAGTGAGGACATTCCCATTATGGGCCAGATAAGAAGGAACCCGCCCCAAGTTTCACATGCTCAAGATACAGGCTTCATTGCAGAGTGAGATCATCAGCTTCAGGGCTGGCCCTGAGCCATAGAAGGTAATAGTCATGGTTGTCATGCTTCCGATTTATAAATGATAGTATACAATCAACTATGAAGCATTAAATAATGAGGAGACTGGGTGAAGCCAGCTGTCATTGGTTAGGTATTAGTAAGCTGGGTGATATGATTGACTGAGATGATTGACTGATACAATGGAATTATATAATTGACTGATGAGATTGACTGATAGGAATGCTTAATATGATTGACTGATGTAACCATCTGGTCCCCTGGGGTTACTAGAATCCCATCAAGTTAGCTCTAGGAAGGTAGAGTGCTCATTAGGAGCTCTGTAGTAGTTGACATCATTGTTTACTCAGCTAGGCTGAGTAGAGAATGGATTATGTCATTTAGAATTCTTGCAGTAGCATGAGTCACCTTGAAATCAGCTGCTCTGGGAGTTTTAGAATGTTGAGATGGTAGTGTAGTCAGTCTATAGTTAGCAGTGGAACAGAGAGGAGCTCTGTAGTGAGGTTTCTGCTGGTCAAGTCTGGTGGCTGACTGGGTGAAGGACCTCAGTCATTTTTCTCACTCTAGTTTGGGAAACAGCATCAGTGCCAACCGAAGTGGTGGAGACCGTTTGTCAGAATAGACTGTATTTCAGTGGAGCTAAGGGGCAATCTATTGAAGAACACAGTGTTTTCAGCTGCCAAAAGAGAGAGAGAGAGATGTGTGTGCAGTTGGGAACCTGTGACAAAACTACCTGGAAGGGAAGCAAGGTTTTCCTTCGAATTTCCATGTGTGCAACACAGGAACAAACAAGGCCTTGAGTACAGATTCATGGGACTGTGTTTTTGGGGATTGGTATGAGGTATACAGTATGTGTCCAGAGATCAGGCTAGAGTACACCTGTCAGAGCCTCTGTTTCAGCACAAAAATGTGCTGAATGTTCAAGATAAAATGTTGGATGGCCTTTAGCATTTCAAGGGGAAATGAAGGATTCATGTTTGGTGTAACCATGAAGGAATGGCAGAGACTGGGCATGGGGTAAGATTGGGCATAACCCCAGTTTGACTCCCTGATCAGGGCTAACTGATTCACATATGGGCACCAGTTTAAACTGGGCATGTTATCGGATGTCATTGCACCAAGGGAAACGTTTTAAAGTGTGTGGAAGCCCCTACAATAACACACTTTGCTGAAAGCAAAAGTCCAGAGATTCCTAGTACAGAGGGATGGACAGGTCAAACTGTGTGTGGTGAAATGTTGTTCTAAATTGCCATAACCATTGTTGTTCTGGAAGGGAAAAAAGTACTCTTCTGTGTGTACAATGCCAAACTTGGGGGAAACACCCTGTCTGCGTTTTCCAGCTTGTCTGTCAGAATAAAGCCATACTTCACAGTCCCAATTCCTGTGTGGTCATTAGATCTCTGCTTCCAGTGTGGATTGTTATTGGGGCCCTTGTAATAGTTTTAGACCCTAGTACCTCTCTCCAAAACCTGGGTTAAATATGTTATTTTGTACCCTAAACCCCCAACCCCTTTAGCCAGGCAATCACCACAATGCTAGGAGTGATGCCTCTTTTGTTTATGCAATCTGGAGGCTGGTTTGCCCTGTTTGTGGCATGAGTTACAGGAGTCCCAGCTGCTGGACGCTGCTGGTGGCTGGGGCATGGGTTACACTGATATGAGCAAAGCCAGTGAAAGCAAGCTAACCAATTCCATAATGGAAGATGAATTAATGCTGTCACTGAAGGTAGGTGAGTAAGTAGTGACAGGCTATTAAGCCAGAAATTGAGTTGATGAGGTTTAGCGCAATTGAATAAATGAGGTTCAGTAATGATTGCTATGGTTGCAGCATAAATAAGAGAATTGATATGATTAGCATGAATACCTTAAATGCCATTAAGGCAGAGTTAGGTTATTTGAGTAAGGAGCATTTGCAATGCAGTAATGAAATGCAATGGATATCTTGAAAGCCATGTAGGTTGTGAGGTTAATATATTTATGCATGGATAACTGAGAAGCCATGGAGGCAAAGGAGCAAGGCAAAATCATGTTGCTTACATAAAACATGCTCCTGCTAGTTGGAGCCACAATGCTCCACTGTGAAATCACAGTCCCCCGCTGTGAGAATAACAGGGAAGTCACACGCTGAGCACCATGAGACCAAACAGCAACTGTAATGTTGTGTAAGCCCCCCTTTTTGTGGAGTTTACTACATTGCCCATAAGGTAGTAGGGCCAGTCTGGGTGTCAGGACCCATAGCTAAAGGTGGGACCCACACATCTGGGTATAAATGCCATCACACAGCAAGTATTGGGGCTTCTGTCTTCTATTTTGAGGAGTCTGGGGAGCGGAGGTGTGAGAGCTGAGAGAGCAGGCCAGGGACCGTGGTCTGGGGTGGGGTGATAGCCACCCTGGCCCCATCGCAGTTCAGATCCCCTGGTCAAAATGTGTCTGAAGGGGTTGAGAGACCTGGGTGTTTTCCACACCCCATAAGGAAATCTTGGGTCTGAAGTACTGTTGTGTTGGAGAGGAGTGAGCCAAGGCCTGGAGTGGATGGGCCCATGCCATGATCCTTGGTTAGGCAATGGGAGCCATAGCATCCTGTGAGTCTGATGGCTGCCATTGAGGGTCACGATCCAGAGAGCGAGAGGCCAGGCCATGGGGGCCTGGGTGTGGCAGATCTGGGTGCCTGAGCCATTTCCATGTTCACTGGAGGGAAGTCATCTTTTTGGAGAGGCTAGAGCATTTTACAGCCCCACAGAGCCGCAGAAAGTGACGTGGGCCATGGCTGCAGAGGTTCTCTTGATGGGTCTGCAGCACTGCAGCTTGCATCAGGTGTGCAGTGTCTGCTGAAAGAGGGGCTTGTGGTATTTGAGGCTGCATTTTTGGACCAGGGAGCTGTGTCTGCCATGACAGCCTGTCACAGAGTACAGCCTGAGCCTAAGACCCCGTCAGCTGAGATAAAGGGTGTGGGAGTGCAAAAGGATGTCTAAGTTGTTCAAATGAACCAAAGCTGCAGCCATCACCAATAGAATCTTGAGCTAGTATCGGCTCAGTTTCGGAGGGACCTAAGTTCGGGATTGTGTGCCCCAAGAGATGTACCACAGCTGTGTCCACTGCTGTGAAGTGCCAAAATGAATTGTGTCCCGTGCTCCATGGAGCTGAGAAAATCCATTGTGGCTTGAGCCTTTATGAACTTTGTGTGTTGGGAACTGAAAATAAACACAGACCTGTTTTGCAAATTTTCATCCTTTTGGACAGTTGCATTAATATCGTGGGTTTTAAGCCATGAACTGTTATCCTGTTTTTTTTTTTAAAACTAAGATTTTTCCCCCAAAGGAAAGCCAGGCTACACCCACGCTATCCTACTTGCACCCTGACAGAGCCATTCCGTCACCTTGTGGACTCCTGGATCTCAGGTACAAGTTTAATGCCATCAGTATGGTTCTGGATTGTGTTTCTGGCTGCAATGTGCCCCCTTCCCGACAAACTGCACCATCTAATACCTCTAGACAAGGGAAGGGGGCTTATAGTTGGTAGTGTAACCCCCCCCCCCCAAAAATAATTGAGTCAGCAGAAATGCTGAAGTTTCAGTATGGTAGAAGTCAGAAACATACTGCTGAGATCTTAGTAAAAGTATGGTTTGGTAATATTATTTATACAACAGGGGTGAGGAGATATCAAGTAGAATAAAACCATGTATTTTCCCCCCAGTGGAATAAACGGTCCAATGCTGTATCTACTATGTGTATAAATGTAAAATCTGATATTTATACACATAGTAGATACATTATCAGGCTGTTTATTCTCACAGTGAACACAGCTCCACCACTACCCCACCAGCCAGCACTCCTTACATTCTTTCACAGAGTCCATCTGCAGTACAGAAATGTACACCTCTCTCACTATTCTCTATCACAAATATCACATTTCTAGTTGTCAGAGATGTAGCTGGACATGAAATCATCACTTTGTTTGATACACTAACCTTTGCAACCCGTAAACTGCTGCAGCAGTGTCCTATGAGTCCAGGAAAGCTCTGTGAACTCTTCTGTAACTTTATAATACTGGTTGCCCGTGGACGCCATCACAGCCTTCCTTACTCAGGCATGCACTGACAGGAACATGAAACAACTAATAAAATTTACCACAAACTGCAAAACAAAAGTAACAAATGGTGCACAAGATCAGTCTCGCTAACTGACAACTGCCACATGTAAGGAAATCTACACATCTCCCACATACATATCACGTCCTATCAAACTGCATGCTTCCCTGTGATGTCAAACAACCAACCAATAGAAGTGTAAAATACCTTGCTGATTCACAGAAACCTAACAATGTTGAAGAACACCCATTTACACAAAAAAACCCCACTAAATCAACTTTATTCTTAAAAAAAAAAACACAGGCTGCTCCGAAAGTAACACCAGCAAAATATGGAGCCCTATTGTATAAATTGAATACATGATGGGCAGGAGTGGACTAGGGAAAATATCTAAACTCATGAACAGTGACCTTGGGAACTGCCACTCGTGGCTCCACTACGCTCCACCAGTCGTGACGTATCCCGAAGTCACTGTTCACTCATTTAGATATTTTCATTATTCCTCTCCTGCCCATCATGTATCCCCTATAAAACAGCAACAAGCACTCTGCATAACACAAATGCAGAAGGGAGGATTAAAACAGTAGGGCAGGACACCATGAGAGCAGTCAGAAGAATGAAAGATAGAGTAGTAGCTATTAAAGGGAGTCAGCATTGAGTAAGGCAGGTGTAAACAATTAAGGTGATGAGCACAGGGACTGCTTGGAAGCAGCAGCTGGAACTGAGAGCACACAGGTGGTAACAAGTATGGATAACAGAGAGATTGCTGAAGTATGGTAAAATGAAATGAGAGCCAGATTAGCAATGCATCTGAATATAACAAAGCAAACAAGGGGTGCTAGGACTAAAAGGCCCCCCAAAGCAAACAAAACAAACACAAGCACTGGAGCAGAAGGGAGAAACAAACTGAAATAGAAGCACATACAGACTGCAGCTGGAGGCAAAATACTGACCCAGCAGCAGAAGTACATATCACACAGAGTTCAACACAGCCAGCAGATTCCAAACATAAGGGAAGGTAGGAGACAAACAATGCAGAATGGGGGGGGGGGGGCCCAAGGAATGGCCAGACCCAGAGAGAGAGGACAGACAGAGCTGCAAAGAAAAATGCTTATGAATGAAGCAGGAAGGAAGAGTTTAAATAGGTTGGGGGTGGGGCCTGGCTGCTGCTTCTGCCATTGAACCACAGGCTAAAACCTTTCAATAAGTAGCTGTAATGTGTTTTTTTTATTTGAATTTTATTAAAAAAACATAATAATAAGGAACAAGAACAGTACAATAAGCACGGCTACTTTAGTGTATAACAGCATTAGCACATAAGTAAGAAAAAATAGGCCAGTCACTTGGATATACAATTGCTGATAGTAAGCTATGGATAATAGAAATGCTGTTGTAGGTCAGTCGTGAAGGCGCTGCATGGAACTGGTACACAGAACTGAATAGCAGTATACGAAAATGTGAACATTTCACCAGTCAACAAGGTTGCACAGTCCAAATGAAGATAATAAACCACTTTTTTAAGTCCATTACACGAGGAAATAGAATCCATGTATAACACGGTTCTCTGTCCACTTGACAGAATACGTAAAAGGAAAGACAGGCTAGTAGGTAGCGATATAGGTTATTAATGGGCAACAGGGAAAGAAGAGAGAGGACCAAAGAAAAATAAAACAAAAGCAAAAGAAAGGGTGCCAGTGACCCTCAAGCAAGACACTAGAGATGAAGAATAATAATAAGAAGAAAGATGGAGGAAGGGAGGCCACCCAGATCTATTGTACGGGACAAAGTCATGGTGGATTTCCAATTGAAACATTATCCACCTACGCCATTGTATTTCAAAGACAGGTAATCTATCTTGAAATGTATAGGTAGTTAGTTCCATCTTATAGATGTCATGCATTATGTTCTGCCAGGCCTCCATGTAAGGAACTTTCTGAGTGTGCAGTAGGTGTGTAAGTGGCTTTTTGGCAGCAACTATGGAAAGTAAAAGCAATTTAAGTGTAGAGCATTGGATCTCCCGCCTACCCTGTGGGATGGCCATGAGGATTAGGGAAGGTGTTAATATCTCTAGGCAATAAAAATAGTTTTGAGTTCCTGAATAACAGCTGACCAGTATGTTTGTATTTTGGGACACTCCCAGAAAATGAGAGTGTGTGTGGCTAGGTGATGACCACACACCCTCCAGCAAAGATCCCTCTCTGAGACCATAAATTTCATAACTATATCCAGCATTCAAAAGTATCGGGATCTACATTTTCAAGAGTACTTGCACCAATATGTGGCCAAGGTGAGATGTAGGGCTGAGTATGAAACTTAGTCCAGGTGTCGAGAGAATGGTTGGATTGGAGTTCCAGATTCCATTTCAGAAGACTAGTTAGTATCATCTCTGGAGGTTTCATGCAGTGCTTTATACAAGTGCCCTATTAGATGGGACCCAGCATTATGCCTGGGACCCACACCCCTTATGCTCTCATGCTCACTTCAATGACAGATGCTTTCATCATTTGTATAATATTACTGTATTGCACCAACATGTAGTAATAGGTACCCGCCGTATAAGCATGGATACTAGGGATTATGCCTGCTATGTCATATACACTCATTCTACAGTGTTATTTACTTATTTTCTGTTATACGCAATCTCATATATATATATATTCAGGTCCATCTTGTAAATGAGCCTTGCTCAATGATGATCGCCTGAATAAATAAAGATTTGATTGATTGATTGATTTATATATATATATATATATATATATATATATATATTCATTTTGCTTGTAGTTTCATTATACCTGCTGTGCTTGTGTTTTACTGTTATGCATTTACTTATATTATGTGTGTATTCACTAATGTGCTGTCATAATCACATCCTTTTACAAAAGTATCATTCCATATGTATTTCTGTATAATTTGCATTTCTTTTGTCTTTAGTTTATGGCTGACAATGCCTTTTCTTTGTTCTAAGTTTCTTGCTAACTCTACATTTTTTCCTGTATAAGATTACACCCAAGGAAGCCTCCTTATTTACACTTTTTGGCCAATAGGGCATGTTTACAGGATCTAAAATGTATTTGTTTTCAGAAGTATATAATTGCTTGCATACCCAGCCTCCTTGGTGAGAGAGAGACTATGCCTGAAGGTTGGGGAAAAACTGACTCCCTTGTGACTGCTTTGCTTCACTTGTAATGGCGTAAGTATTTGTAATAAACTGTTTTATTACATCCTACTTGTTCTTATGTTCTTTGTCCAGCATCACCACCCCAAAAACCTGAGGTTTGATCTTGTCATACATAACACCGGTTTCACCACAAAGGTAAGATATTAAGATCTGGAATAATTGAAAGGGTTTATCTGGAAGCCAGTGATATTGCTCTGGATGCTCGGAGAGATGGGACTGGAGCTGCAGGTATCTAGAATGGTCTGAGGCTGGGAGGCCATATTTAGCTTGCAGTGCAGGGAAAGGAAGAATGCCTTGCGAGTCGAGTAACTGAAAGACATATGTTAATCTGGCTTGGTTCCACCACAGCAAGGCAAGGTCTATTTTGTTAGGAGGATATTGGGCATCACAGGAGCCGGAATAAGGATTTTGCAGGCAACAGCCATGAATAGCTCCTGGGTATCGACAATTTCCAGCAGACCAGGATCTACTCTGGCAAAGCCAGGAATAGACATTAACACAGATAAAAATGCATTGGGATGTTGAAGGGGAGTAAAATGGAAGAACATCAGTAATAAAAAATGCAATTCTTTATAGGAATTTTGTATAAATATCTGTAAATTTGCCAGTTATATATCACTTTAGTAACACAGTAATTACATTAACATGCTCTCATGGCAAAGCTGCTCTTTGGAAAAGTGCAGTTGGTCTAAATAGAGACATGCAGAAGGAAGCACTTTGCCAAACGTCTTATACATTTACCAATTAATTCAAAGAGGAGAGAAAATCTGTTAATTAAAAACTGCACTAACAGATTCTCTTCTCTTTTTTAAATTAAATGACAAAGGTACAAGACAAATGGCAATGTGCCTACTCATTTATGTCTTGGTTTAGACCAACTACGCCTTTTCCAATGAGCAGTTTTACTTCTGCATAGGTGGAGTGTGTAAATTCTTCTCTTGCTTTTCTTTTCTCCATTTGCTTTGCTTCAGCTGTGCTGTTTTTGTTAATCTCTGAGTTTACACCTCTAGGGAATATTTTAAAAGACTACAATAAGTTTACTCAAAGGACGGAAAGGTATGGTGGATACTAGCACCTGTCCTTTATTTCAGGACTGGTCTGCTGCAGCTTCATAAGACAGGGTGAAAGACTTTTCTCACCTGCCTGCCTATTGGGTACCTCACTACACTGGTGTGAAAGTGACACTGCATTTTGCAACTAGACCACTGCAGCTGCAAGCCCTCCCCGTCTCAAGTTGACACACGGAGCATCTCCAGTTGAGATGTTCTGAGAAGGGTTACTGTTATGTTGCTGAGACGCTTTCCCTGCCCTCACTGTCTAAGCAGCTCCAAGACACCACCCCATCTCCAGCACAATGCATGTGCTCTGCAATTCATCTGCAAAGCAACCCTGAAAGTGCTGCAACTGGCACCACTGATCCTCTTTTATTCAGAGCACCAGGTGCTACTATAGAATTTGCAGGTGCTAATTAGCACCCAGCTCCCCCTTATTTTGAACCCTGGCACCATAAGCAAATGCTTGAAGCTGGAAGTTAGTGGGGGCTGTTAAGAACTGGTGTAGCACTGTCAACCATTGGCAATAAGTTTCTGCTGTATACTGGTAGAATTCTGTCAGAGGGGTACATTCTGGGAGGTTACCAAATACATATTTATCCCAGTTATGAATATTGTTTAAGATGAATTCTATTTGTTTCCAATATGGCTGAAGCAAAGAAGCTACCCATGTACAAATGGTTCTCAGGTGAGTAGCTAAGGCATACCAACATAAATTGGGTAGATCTGTATTACCCTTTTCTCTGGGGAGAGGAAGAATTAACCATCTGATTGGAGGCATTTTCCCTTGCCAGATAAAACCAGATATAGCTCTAAAATAGATTTCATCTGGCATTAGTGGAAGGGTCTGTAAATGGAAAATATTCTGGGAAGCATATTTCAGTGAATGACTTCTACCAGCTGGAAAAAGCTAAGATGGAGTAGGGACCAATGTGACAGGTCTTCAGAAATCTGCTGGGTTAAGGGCTCCATATTCAATAATTTAAGATGGGCCAAGTTCTTGGTAATATTTACGCCTAACTATCAAGATGCTGACTTGTGCCACTTAAAAGGGAAGTGCCATTTAAGGTGAAGAGAAGGAATGAAACTATATAAGAGCACTTCCATCTTCTGCGATTTAATCTATAACCTGAAAGGTTTCCAAAGGTGAGCATATGATCCTAGACTGTGGGAATGGAGTCTTCTGGTGAGGTAAGAGTTAAGAGTATATTGTCAGCAAATAAAGTGATTTTATCATATTTAACCCCGACGGAATCACCATTATTGATGGTATGGTATGAATCTGAAGAGCCAGCAGCTCCAAGTATAGTGCAAAAAGTAGTGGGGAGCGAGGACAACCTTGTCTTGTACCCCTCTCCATGCTGATAGGGTCTGACAGTGCCCCACTGACATGGAGAAAGTCCTGCAGAGACATATAGAGGTTTTGCAGGAGCTGAAAGAATTAGTCTCGGAATCTGAAGTTCAACAGGGTGGCCCACAGAAAAGATCAGGCCACCCTGTTGAATGCCTTCTCCGCATCCAAGCTCAGTAAGGTGAGGGGAATCTGACAGAAATAAACTTAACCCAAAAGCAACAGAGTGCACCTGACACTATTGTGAGCTTGCCTGGAATGGACAAAGCCAACTCGATCCCGATCAATATGAGAAGGTAAAAAGGACTCAAGTCTTTTGGCCAAAACTGACATAAAGATTTTATAATTGTAGTTAAGGATGGAAATAGGCAGGTAGGATGGGGTATACCAAGGGTCTATTTGTGGTTTTGGGAGAGCAGAGAGTAGAGTGTACTGCCAACAGGGAGGTAGGGGGGTCCCTTGTAGTATGGCTTGAAAGGTAGAGAGGAGTTTTGGTATTAAAAGTGGTTGGAATCTTTTAAAGAACGCCGCATGATAGCCATCTGGTCCAGGAGCTATATGTGTTTTGGAATCACGGACCACCTGAGTAATCTGTGCCTCTGAGACTGAATACCTTAATTTCTGAGCTGTCTCTTCACTGAGCTTTGGTAATGGCAAGTTATGAAAGAATTCTTGTAGCTTGACAGTTGAGGGGGAGCAATCAGTGGTGTAGAGATTTTGATAGAAACCTGCCAACATGTTCCAGACCCCTGAGGGTGTGTGTGAGCAATGTGCCAGTTTCCATATCAAAGACTTGAGGTATCATGGCCTGCACACATCTTGCCACAAGCTTTTTGGCCAGATTGCGGGCACCTCGTGCCCCTCCTTTATAATGGTAATGTTTCAGGTAAAGGAGGGTTCGTTCTACTTTTGAGTCTAGGATCTTTGGGATTTCCTGCCTTGTAGTATTGATCTGAGGGTAAACAGAGAGGTCACCTTGTTGTAGGAAGTTTTGGAGGGTGTGAATGGTTTGCTGAAGTTTGGAAAAGCATTTTTCCCATTCACTCTTCTTCCAGGAAGAGTAGGCAATAATTTCTCCCCTGAGAACAGTTTTGGCTGTGTCCAAAGCTCAATGTCTTGGTGAAGATTATTGCTGAATAACTGTGGAAGTCAGTCATTGAACAGTTGTATGAAAGACAGGTCTTGGAGGAGAGATACGTGGAGTCTTCAATGGGTTCTTCGAGAAGGATGCCCTAGGTTAAGCTTGGTGATCACTGGGGCATGATCGGAGAGGATGGTTGAAGTAAGAAAAACGTCCTGTACGGAATCCAAGTGTTCAGCCATTTTGAATAAACAATCAAGCTGGGCTGACAAGCCAGTTCTAGGGTAGTGATGAGTGAACTCACATCTGGTTGGGAAGGTATGTCTCCATATATCTATTAGTCCCAGGTGGGCCAGCATTGTACATAAGTATTTTTGCAAGGAGGTTGTCCTGCATCTGGTGTGGTCAGTGGTGTCTAATGGGAGTGAGATAGTGACATTCAAGTCACCACCCATTGCGAACTGGCCTTGAAGATTCGTCAATAAATGGATAAAAAAGATCTGGGACGTATTCTTATCATAGCCTAGGGGTAGATTGATGCTTGCCAGCATAACTAGCAAATCATAGAGGGTGCCCATGATGATAACATAACAGCTATCAGAATCTATCATTTGTTCCTTAAGAGAAGAGAGGATCCCCCTGGAAATAAGGATAATGATCCCTCGTCAATGACCAGATTTATGGGAGGATGCAACCACCATGGAGAAACTCCTGGTTAGAAATGTAACATGTTCTGATGCAGGGAGATGGGTTTCCTGAAGAAAAAATATTTCAGGCTTTTCTTTCTTAAGGTAATGGAGAAAGCAGTAGTATTTGACTGGGTTGTGAATTCCATTAATGTTTAGGGAAAGGATTTTTGAGGAGTTAGCCATCAGCAAAGGTAAGGGGGATCTGTGGAAATTTAAAGATTTGAGAGGCCCCCTTCCAGGAAACAAACAAAGAGGACAGAAGGAGAATAGTTGGAATATAGTAAGACAGAATATAACTAGTGTAATAAAACTATATTAGGGAAAGGACAGTGGAAAAAAAGAACAAAGGAGGTACGGACTAGGTATAATACAGATGCATGAACCAAGGTGGGGGAAGGCTAAAGAAGGTCTTCGCTATTTCAGGAAAGATGGAGATTCCCATAGGGGGAAGTGCACACACTAGGTGTGGGCCCTCTGAGCAGCAAGAGTGCTGCTAGAAGGAGAGGGGTAGGCATATGAATAGCCCAGCATACTCTCCTAGCAGAAAAGGTGCCAGGCACGGAGGAGTAAGCTCAAAGATGAGTGAGACTGTCTCCAGCTCACACGCGATCCTGAAGATGGAAGAGTTGACCCAGGGAAAAGGAGACAGTAGTAGTCTAAAGCAGCTGCTCGCCGCACTGGCACCACCAGCTATTGTGAAGCTGGGTGAGCAGAGTCCAGGAGCAGTTAATGGTCTGAATTTAATACCTAGACAGGGCTGAGGAATAGAGGTGTCCATGGGCAGTGGGGGGTATAGAATGGGTGCAGCCCATGGAATATCCTTTGGGGGGGGCAAATCAATAATGTGTTGTTTTGTATGTATCTTTAGAAACCCAATAAAAAGATTTAAAAAAAAAGACTGCTTCCTGTGACGTAGATAGCCAATTCTGAGTGCTGTATCATTTTTTGTTAATATAAAATGTATTACTGACTGTCACTGCTGAAGGTCTGAGACTCTAAGAGTGACCTCACCCACACCCCGGGTTTTAGCTAAAGGATGGAAGCCATGAGAAAATGCTGACAGCATGTGAGTTCACACACACTCAAGTTTTAGAGACAATGTGTTACATGGAAGGCTTTAATCAAGGATCCTGTTTGTCTAAGTCTATTATATCCATTTTATGATGTTGGAGGAAAAACCCAGATTGTTACACAGGGGTGCAAGGTTGTAAATGCTCCTGTGAAGCCTGTGAGGGAGGATACAGCATTGACCAAAAGAAGTGTCATTTGAAGGACATGAATCATGCTGAAGTTGCAGAATGTAATACTTTTGTATAAGATATATACTGTATATATTTTTTACATATATTCTGACAGAGGAGGAACAAGCTGACCTCACACCCAAAAGGGGTTGGCCAATACAGTATACTTAAGGAATATTCTGTTTTACTACACAGAGAGACATTGTTATCTAGACTCTGACTAAGAAAACATCTTTTTGGAGCACTTTAAGCAGATATTAGAAAGAGAGTCACAATCTAAATACCGTAAGTAGGAATTTGCACTGTTTAAACCTGTTTTGTTTAAGTGATTGTATGCCTTGGGATATGAGAGTTCTGAATTTTGTGTTTTACAGATTTTTAACTATTTTAGTAAAATTCTTTTTAGAACTTACTTGGTCTGTCTTTGACTTATTCTTTGTTGTAAGAAAAGTACATGGTTATTGCAGATACTAAACATAAGCTTGCATGGTGGTAGCAAACTGGAAAGAGAAGCATTTCAAATCTGAGGTCTTTATTAAAGTTTTTAAGGGTTTATCTCTGTATACCTGGTTAGGTGCCTGTAGGCAAAGATATCTGGCCCCGCCGAAGACAGACATATCAGAGCCTGTACATTGGGTACGCTAGCAAGAGTTTAACAGTTTGAATCCCTCCAAGACTTGAGACCAAAGGTTGATCCGAACTCACAAAACAGACAACAGGGTAACCTTGTTCTGTTAAACTGTTCTCAAGATTGCGCTCGGAGGTTGGCACTTTGGGAGTAGAGGGCCTGACCTGCTGAGTGGGTTTGTGATAGATTGGTTGGCAGCAATGGCATAATTTTGGTATCTCAAGCTTTTATTGTTCTGTGTCAGCTGAGACCATAAGCTCTCTTGCAAAGAAAGAAAAAGACAGAGTTTTATTTTAAAAAGGAAACAGGACTATATATCACTTGGCATACAGTCAAGTTCCTACCCATTTTATTTATTTTTTTCTAAAGTGCAGTCAGAGTAGCAGTAGTCAGAACGATGACTTCCTACTACAGCAGGCACACTGTAGATTACTTAAGGCAGTTGTGCAGGAATAGAGGAGTCCTGTTCGAGGTGAAAGCAAGCAAGCAGAGCCTCATAGATGCCCTGATGGTATCAGATACCCAGAGCAGCGAGTCACCAACCGTGACTGGAAAGGACCAAACCTCAAGTATGGAAGGGCTAGCGGCCAGTGAGGGGTACAGAGCCGATGAGGAGGACTGCAGGGCCACTGTCAGTGAAGAGCCATGGCAGCAGGGGAAGGTCACCAGTATCGTGAATCCAGAGGTACTCAGGCTACAAATTGAGTTGCGCAGGATGGAACTGGAGGCAGAGCGAGAACAGAGGGAGGCAGACCGTGAGGAGCGTGAGTGCCAGCAAACTGCAGAGGAGAGGAGAGAACGAGAACACTGAGATGCAGACCGTGAGGAGAAGGAGCATCAGAGACAACACAAACTGGAGAAGATACGACTCTGACCAGCGGTACCAGAGCAGGTAAGTGGCTTGGGTTTAACTGGAACTGCAGGACTAGGTTACAAATTGAACTCCAAATTAATAGCCGAATTTAAGGAAGGGGAGGACATGAATGCCTTTTTTAATTTTTTTGAAAAAGTTTGTATTCAGGCTAAAATTCCTAGAGAGTCCTGGAGCTTCCAGCTATCCCCGCTACTTACTGGGAAAGCTCGGGATGCATTGGGTCAAATGGACAATGAGGACAGCAATGATTACAGCAAGCTAAAAGCTGCACTGTTAAAAAAGTTTGAATTAACAGCTGAATCATACAGAGCTAAATTCCGTACGCTCATGAGAAGCCCTGTTATGAGCTACGAGAAGCTAGCCATGAAACAATGTCAGTTTTTAAAACGTTGGTGGGAAGGAATTGAGGCAAACTCTGTTGATAAAATTGAACATGTGATTTTATTAGAACAGTTTTATTGAGCTTGCCCTGCAGAGCTAAAAACCTGGCTAGAGGACCGAGATCCAAAAACAGTGCAAGAGGCTGCTGAACTCTCGACCGCTATGCCAAGAGCAGACCTGCTCAGATAGCGAATGGGGCGGGCGTGGCAGCACAGAAAGGGAAAAGCGCACCTTCAGGGCAGCTAAAACCCTCACTACCTCCACCAAAACCAGTTAGCCCCAGGTTTCAAAGAACTGATTTCTCTGAAGTAAGAAATGCATGTTGGCTGTGTAAAAAGACTGGGCATATTGCCAGATGGTGTCCCAAAAAGGCAAGCAATAATACACAGCAGGGTGCTAGAAAAGAAGTGGGTTGTTTGTGTGTCCCTGGGAGCATGCCAGTGAACATGAGGGAACACATGCACCCAGTCATGGTAAATGGTGTGCAGACTCAAGGGTTAGAGGACACAGGGGCATCCCTGATGTTAGTAAAGGGGGATCTGGTACAGCCTGGTCAGCTTATACCCAATAAATATGTCACTGTACAAGGGTTTACTGGTGAAGGAAAAACATTGTCACTGACTAGTGTTCTCCTAGACTGGGGTGAAACAGGGGGAACTGTGCAACAGGTGCCTGTAGCCAAAACATTAGCAGTGGCTGTGATCCTGGGTAACAATCTCCAACAGGGGATGGTATGTGCAGTTACCTGTAGCCAAGCGGCAAGGGAAAATTGTGGTTCCCTGAACCCCACAGAAACCAGTTTGGAAACCACTGGGAGGCTGGTTCCCCAGCTTGTGTCTCCAGATGGGGAGACTGATAAAAAGGGGGTAGAAATCTCCCCGGTAGCAAGTGACCACACAGCTACGGAAGGTTACTCTGAAGAGGGAGGAGTGACCCATGGTCAGAGGGTTGGGATTGACAGTGATCCTGAGGGCCCTGATGCTAGTGCTAGGGACCCTAGCTTAGTGACTGAAGGAGACCTGTGCCATGCCTTGGGATGGTGTGAGGGATTTGCAGCTGTTCAGAGAAGTGACCCTAGTTTAGAAAAGCTGAGAGCTTGGGCAGACTCGGACGGCACACAGGGAGGTGACGGCAGGCATAAGGTTGATTGGGAAAATGGACTTATGTATACTCAGGCAGTACAGGCAGAGGGAGGGATGCTAGGCAGGCAGCTTTTCGCTCCCCAGGGGTATCATGAGCAGTTGCTCAAAATTGCACATGATATTCCCTTGTCAGGTTATCTGGGAATCACGCGCACTACGCAGTGGTTAGCCCACAATTTCTACTGGCCTAACTTCACCCAGCAGGTGAAGGAGTATTACCAGTCTTTTCATCAGTGCCAGGAAATAGGGAAGGCAGGCAAGAAAACCCAAGCCGCCCTGATCCCCTTGCCCATAGTGGAAGAGCCATTCCAGAGGGTGGGAATGGATATTGTGGGGTGGTACATATATACTGTCAAGGACATCAATACATAGGGTACAAAAAAGATCATCACGGTAGATTGGAAAGTATAAAATACAATTTTACGTTCATATGGTACAACTTGCTCAGCTTAGGGCATAACATGGTAGATGTAAACTACATTTTCTTGTGAACATTAGTACTCAATGGTTAGGTTCAAGTGGGGGAGAGTAATAAATCAGTCAAGTAAATAGAAAAGTGAATAGAAAGGGAAAGAACGGAGTAAGGGAGGTAAGATATAGCTCAATAGGATCATGGCAGATACCAGTACATAGGGAGGGCATAGAGAGGCATATAGATAAAGAAAGAGCCTTAAAAGCAGTTACAGTACATTTATCTCTAATTTTAGATGCAATTAGCTATTTATAGAAGCTAATGGAGACAGTACTAGATAGTTTCAGAGTGGCTTGAAGCTGATTCCAACTGGATGGGAGAACATATGATATTGCCTGTTTGCCAAAGGTAGTGCAAGTCCTGGGCACATCAAGGGAAATATAAATGGATTTCCTGAGTGAGTACACATTGCGGGAGATTTGAATAAGAGATGTAATATAGTATGGGAGCTTGTTCAGAAGTATTTTCATTGTCCATACATCAGCATGCATCAGGCGTCTAGAGGCAAGTGACACCCAGCCTAAAGCGGCATACAGGTCACAATGATGGGTTCGGTATGGAGAGTTTGTAATGAACCGTAAAGCACAATGGTAAAGGACATCCAATTTATTTAGGCTTGAAGTTGCAGCTGACCTGTAAATTAGGTCCCCATAGTCAAGTAGAGGAAGGAATGTGGCTTGGACCAACCTAGTTCTAGTCTCTGTCGGAAAGAAGGCCCTGTTTTGGAAGAAAAAGCCTAACCTGATTTTTAGTCTTCTGGAAAGGTCGTCAATATGGTCATTAAAGGAGAGCTTAGTGCTGACCCAAAGGCCTAGATACTTAAATCTGGAGGTGACTTCCAATGGTTCGCCTAAGGATGTGACGATAAAGTCTTTGGGTAAGTCAAGGGGGGTGGACGGGGTGGTATTAAGAGTGAAAAGCATTGCTTTGTTTTTTTTGGCATTGAGAAGGAGTTTAGCATTAATAAGATTACGTTAAAGTTGAGCAAAGTCAGCTTGAAGCACATCCCTTAACTCCAGCACTGATCTGTCAGAGGCATACAGAACTGTATCATCTGCAAAGAAGTGTAGCTTAGAATTGGTTATATGTACATCCAGATCATTTATATACAGGGAGAATAGGATAGGGCCAAGGATGAAGCCTTGCAGGACTCCTCTGGTAATTGGCTGGGATGTTGAGAATAGGCCATCTGCTTTGATTTTCTGTGTCCTTCCTGAGAGATAGCTGGTGAACCACTGGGCAGTGGAGGAAGTAGCACCTAGTTTAGTAAGGTTAGAGACCAGTAGTTTATGATCGACGGTATCAAATGCTTTACTGAGGTCAAGTAATACTGCACCAGTGATCTTCTTTGAGTCCATAGCAGATACCCAATCATTGGTGACTTTTGCCAATGCAGGGATAGTGCTATGTTTGGTGCAAAAGCCAAATTGTGCAGGATTAAGAAGTGAAGATATTTTGGTATGGTGTTTTAATTGAGTATGAATAAGTTTCTCAAGGACTTTGGAAAGAACTGAAAGGATCGAGATAGGCCTATAACTGTTTAGGTCTCATGGGTCCCCTGATTTAAATAGAGGAAGGATATGGGTGGATTTCCAGCTACAGGGAATTGTGGCTGTGTTAATAGAGAGATTGAGTATAAGGAGAATGGGGGCAGTGAGATGTAAGTAGCCTAATTTTAGGAAAAAGGTTCAAGACCATCGTCACTGGCACTTTTGTTGGTGTCTAGGTTGATGAGCAAGTTTTCAACTTCTTTGTAATTAAATGGGAGGAGCTGAAAGGGACAAGTTATGGTTGGGGGGCTAGTAAGAGGGTTAGTTTGATGAGTGTGACTGCATGCATACGGTGAAGAGTCGAAGGCTAATCCCACAGTGACAAAGTGGGAGTTAAGTTCTTTGAGGATTTGATACTTATTTTTCACCACCCACCCATTGCTGTGGATCTTAGTTAGAATGGAGGGAGCAGCAGGACATCCTTCAATAGACTTAATTGTCCTCCAGATTTTATGGGGATTCCCATTTGCTTGTTCCAGGGTGGAAACATAATAGACTGCTTTTGCAGCATGAATGCTTTTAACACAGGCGTTTCTGGCAGTTCTAAAGGCTTGCCAGTCAGCTGGACTCTTAGTTCTTCTAGCCTGAGCCCAGATTCTGTCCCGGTCAATGAGTGCAGACTTGAGGTCAGAGGTGAACCAGGGGTTTGAGGTATTGCACATCCTAATCTTAATGAAGGGTGCGTGCTTGTTGGCAAGGGCATTGAGGTTGGCATTAAGTATAATTACAGCCTCAATGGCGGATTTAGCCAGATAGAGATCTTGCCAATGAATCACGCCTAAGTCAGCCGAAAAATGAGAAGCATTGAACTTCTGATAGGACCATATGGATAGAAGCTTAGGCCGTTGACAAGCTTTTACTTGTGATCTTAGGCAAGCAACGACCCCATGATCACTCATGTCATTATAGAAGACCACAGAATGAGAGATTTTATGGGGATGCATGGTTAGAATAACATCTAGTAATGAGCTATTGGCAATATTTGAAGTATTAATCCTAGTGGGTTCACTAACTAGCTGGTCAAGCCCATGTTCATCGCAGAAGGATTTTAGGCTAAGTGATTTTGGGGTAAGCCAGTCCATATTGAAATCCCTGAGAATTATTGTTTCCGTATTGGCTGAGGTGATGAGAGATTTAAGGATATCTGGATATCAGTGCTACCCGAAGGGGGCCTATAACCACCAATGACTGTAATACCACATGTGGACAGAAGGTGGAGCTTCAGGGATACAATCTCATAATCTTTTGATTTTGAATTGCAGAGAATATTGCTGACTGAAAATTTAGATTTAGTGTAGACAGCTACTCCACCCCCCAGACCCCCGATTTTCCCTATATAAATTGTAGCCCAGGAGGGAGACTTGTTGGTCAGTAATGTTCTTTTTGAGCCATGTCTCAGTAATAATGATTAAATATGGATCTGTATGTGAGGCCCAAGCTTGCAGCTGACCAAGCTTCTTAGTCAGACTTAAAATATTGATTAGCATCATTCTGAGTCTGGGTGCAGCAGCAAATTCCGTTGGTGAGGTAAGAGTTAGTGGAGGGCCCGAATTTAGCTCGACGTTACGTGAGCATAGAAGTATCAGTAGTAGTAGTTTCAAATAAAGATAGAGGTGATCCAGGTGTGGCCCAGACCAGAAACCCAGAAGCAGGTCAGGAGCTTTCTAGGGACAGCAAGGTACTACAGGAAATTTGTATGCAATTACAGTGCCCTGGCTGCTCTCCTGTCTGACCTAACAAAGAAAAAGATGCCAAAGAAAATTACCTGGGGCTCAGCCTGTGAGGAAGCCTTTACCAGACTGAAGGAGGCACTGTGCAGTGCTCCTGTTTTGACAAGTCCTGACTATAGCAAAACCTTTATAGTTCAGATGGATGCCTCAGACGTGGGTATTGGGGCAGTACTGAGCCAGACATCAAGCCAAGGGACAGATCACCCAGTAGTATACCTGAGCTGGAAGCTATTTCCCAGGGAGCAAGCATACTCCACGGTGGAAAAGGAGTGTCTTGCCACAGTGTGGACCCTAAAGAAGCTAGAGCCATACTTGTATGGGCAGTATTTTGTGGTGCAGACTGACCACATCCCCCTGGTTTGGCTGATGCAGATAGGGAAAAACAATGGCAGGCTACTAAGATGGAGTCTTGCTTTACAAGGGTATGATCTAAAAATCATACATAGGGCTGGAGCGAAGAACCAGAACTCAGATGGGTTGTCTAGAGTCTATGAGGAGTGAACTGATTTGGGAAGCTCATCCCATGTAGGGGATAGCTCCCCCAAATTTAGTCTAGGTGGGGAGGAGTGTGACATAGACAGCCAGTTCTGAGTGCTGTATCATTTTTTTTAATATAAAATGTATTACTGACTGTCACTGCTGAAGGTCTGATGCTGTAGGAGCGACCTCACCCGGGTTTCAGTTAAAGGATGGAAGCCATGAGAAAATGCTGACAGCATGTGAGTTCACACACACTCAAGTTTTAGAGGCAATGTGTTACATGGAAGGCTTTAATCAAGGATCCTGTTTGTCTGAGTCTATTATATCCATTTTATGATGTTGGAGGAAAAACCCAGGTTGTTACACAGGGGTGTAAGGTTGTAAATGCTCCTGTGAAGCCTGTGTGAGGGAGGCTACAGCACTGAACAAAAGAAGTGTCATTTGAAGGACATGAATCATGCTGAAGTTGCAGAATGTAATACTTTTGTATACAGTATATATATATATATATATTTTTTTTTACATCTATTCTGACAGAGGTGGAGCTAGCTGACCTCACACCAAAAAGGGGTTGGCCAATACAGTATACTTAAGGAATATTCTGTTTTACTACACAGAGAGACATTGTTATCTAGACTCTGACTAAGAAAACATTTTTTTGGAGCACTTTAAGCAGATATTAGAAAGAGAGTCACAATCTAAATACTGTAAGTAGGAATTTGCACTGTTTAAACCTGTTTACGTTCTGCCTGCGATCGGGCCAGTCGGGGGGGAGTGAGATCTGCCCGCGATCGGGCTAGTGGGGAGTGTGTTCTGCCCGTGATCGGGCTCACGGGGTTATTATTATGCCCGCAATCAGGTTGAGGGGGCACAGGGCCACCCACAGGTCGCAGCTGCTGTGTTGTGCCCTGCAATGTGGCAGCTCACCTGTGGGTGGCCCTCGACTTAATCCTTTTTTTTTTGGCTCAAAGTTGTGCAGGCGCAGGTAGGGGGTTGCACCTGCACAACTCTGCACAGCCCGGCTGAATATCGGGCTGTGCAGTTTATGCATAGTTCCTCCCCTCGGTTGGGCATGCCTTCATTAGCATTGCGCTGTTGCTCAGCATGACTTGGGCGCAACTGCCTCCTGCTGAATATCGCAGAATGGCGCAATTTCAGACTTGTGCAGGCGCAACCCTATTGCGCATGGCGCAACCCTTTTGAATATCCAGCCCTTAGTTTTTTTCTGATTCTTTTTTTCATATGAAGGCACCCTTTTTCGTAAGAATGAAAAAAGCATACCAAAAAAGAATCCCTTCATATGAAAAAAGAATCAGAAAAAAAACTAAGTTCAAATTATTTTTCATATGGGTGTTTTGTTCTACAAAAAAGGATGCCATCATACCAAAAAATAATTTTGGATTTACTTTTTTCCTGATTCTTTTTTTGTATGAAGGCATCCTTTTTCGTATGGGTCTTTCATTTGATATGAAAAAGGATCCCTTCATGAGAAAAAAAAATATTTTGGACTTAGTTTTTTTCCCACATTTGAACTTCGACAAGCCATAACTCCCTCAATATTTGGACTTAAGGCACAATCTATATATCTAATGAAAGGTCTTAAAGTACTGCAAGAATAATACATAATCCCCCCCCCCCAAAAAAAAAAAATTAGGGGCTACATAAAAAAAAAAAAAATTTTAAAATCTAAATTCCCATCAGATAACATTAGAACTTTAACAAGTCAGGCCTTGTGCTTCCACACCAACATAGATGTATCCATCTATGGAGGAATGGAAGCACAGGGCCTTCCCACAGGCCAATGAGGATACAATTGTACTATCTCAAAAAGTAGGGAAATGAATTGCAAAAAACGTTGCTAATGCACCAGTTAGGGTTAAAGTGACAAAAGTAGGGAAATGGGGTGTTAAAGTTCACAACCCTAACACCCCACACTCACCCTGCAGGCAGCCACAGGAAAAAACATTACAGTTTGACCTCTCCTGTGTCTTCGCAAATCAGGCATGGGGTGTACCTTGGGGTTGTCAACCCTAATGCTCACCCCATTCTCATATACTCTATTCATCTCAGCTTATTTACTGATGGAATGGGAGGGACATTAGGGTTGACAACCCCAAGGTACACCCCATGCCTGATTTGTGAAGATGCAGGAGAAGTCAAACTGTAATGGTTTTTCCTGTTGCTGCCTGCAGGATGGGGGTGGGTTGTTAAGGCTGGGAACCTTAACAGCACAGTTCCCTACTTTTGTCATTTTAACCCTAACTGGTATATTAATGAAATTGTTTGCAATGAAAAAAAAAAATATATATATATATACCTTTATTTATACAGTGTTTATGTTTTGTTAACTCACTGTTTGTTTAAATTTAAATTTGGGGTATTTTACACTCATAAGTAGCCATGCTGCTCTCCCATGTTAATAAAAAAAATATATATATTCTCCATGCTAACATTGTACCCACTTTCAAGCGTTATAGTCCTTTTAGTGGATAAAATAAAAAAATGTAGGGGTCATTTTATTTATTTGCATTATCTATTTTATTCTTTGGTAATCAGGTGAGGCCCACTAGGCACAAGTGCCTGTTTTCAGGGGTGACCAGGGAGCACTGGGGAAGTTAAGTGACTTGCTTAAAGTTACACAGTATGCAAGCGGAGTTTGTGGGAATCAAACCCAGGTTTGTCTGCTGGATGTACCAAGCTCATTCACAGCTCATTACTCTTACCTCAGGGCTATACTGCTCCCCCCAGTAGGGGCATTGGAGAACTTTTATGAGAGGTTAGCAGGTTAAATATATGACCTATAGCATCCAAATGCCCTTTCTGGGACATACATATATACAATAAATGTGTTCAAGAAACTGAAAGCCTCACCAGTCCTGTGTAAGAAACTACGGTACAAGTTTTGTGCATAATCTTTAAGATTTTAAAGCATTGTTTTTATATTTGGATACACTCTAATCCATCAGCAATTAATTTAAGTAGACTCTCTGAAGTCATGTAATTAATTGGATTGTTTTTGCTCTGTGTTCCTACTTTTAGAATACCATAGTAAAGTGATCTGATTAGCCAGTACTGATATAAATGTCTCTCAGCTGGACCTCAATGAAGCAAAACTGCTTTTTCACCATTAGCACATTATGCCTTTAATAGGTTTCCACACACCTGCACTTTAAATTAGTTGCCTACACATGTTTTTGTGAATGAATTTAACAAATGTTAATTACAACAAATATTTAATTAGCACTCACAATCTGACTTCCCCCAACAAAGCCTCATATGTAGGCACTACCTAGGGGAGATTGTCCATGTTCAGTCACCTACAATAAATTCTGTCTGCTGACAAAAATAGAATGTATTGGAATTCTGGACTGATATATCAGTCCATGGTGTGTGTGCGTGTGCGTGCGTGCGTGCATTGCCCTCATCTTTTATCGGCATGAGGCTGGTAATGCGGAGCATACAAGGGATTCATTGATGAAGGAGCTTAAAGTAGCTTCAGAGGTAGTCAACGGGTTATATTTGCCATTCTCTGATTAAACCTCTTGTAGTATTTTTCAAGTTAATCTTTGTGATTCTTCTGTTAATGAAGTAAAATTACTCTGGTTTTGCAGTATCTTTTTGCTGGAGTGCTTCCTTTTTTGTCATGTTCCTGTGGTATGTACAGGGTTAGCTGCCCCATTGGAAGCACCAGCCACTGCAACGAGTGTGAGTAACTTTTCTGTTCATGTAACATTATGAGAAACTTAGTATCCCAGAGGGTGATGAAACTATGGAACAGTCTACCAGCAGAGACAGTGGTCATGAAGATATTACAGGCCTTCAAGGCAAGACTGAACACATTTCTGCTTAAAAAGCTGATCACAAGGTACTCTGGATAGTAGAGTGGTTAGGAATCCCTATAAATGTGTGTGTTTACACAATATACTTATCCCTGCTCATGAAGCAGGGGGAATGGTCTAGACATAATGTACCTAGAGTGTCTTCTGACTTTCATTCATGATGTTGCTGTATTACTCAGTGCCCACTTTATTCCAGGAATGGACTCACCATTGACTTCCATAGTGGCAGGATCACTTCTTCCCTATTTGTGGTGGGCAAGCAATGTGAGAAGGCAGTAAGGAGGGCTGGGGGGATACTATGATGCATAGAGAGAGGCATCAACAGTAGAAAACAAGAAGTTGTCATCCCTCTGTACAAACAGTTGGTGAGACCCCATCTGGAGTACTGTGTGCAATTCTGGAGACCCCATCTCCACAAAGACATAGACAGAGTGGTGGCTGTTCCGAGGAGGGCGACCAAAATGGTGCAGGGTCTGCACCAGAAGACATACGAGGAGAGACTAAAGCAGTTTAATATGTATACCCTTGAGAAAAGGAGGGAGAGGGTGGACATGATAGAAACTTTCTAGTATCTCAAGGGAATTAACAAAGTGCAAGAGGGTAGCATCTTTCAGAAGAAGAGATGTGCAAGAACAAGAGGGCACAATTTGAAGATAGAGGGACAGCTCGGGGTAATGTTAGAAAGTATTTTAGGGAGGCAGTATAGTGCAGTGGTTTAAGGCTCTGAGCTGCAAATCTGGTGACATCCAGCAGACCAGACCTGGGTTTGAATCCCACAGCTTCCACTTACATACTGTGTGACCCTGAGCAATTCACTTAACTTCCCTGTGCTCCCAGGATGCTCCTGTAAAAAAGCTTTCAGCTTAGTGTGCTACTCCTGGTTAAACAACTAAAAAAAAACAGAGAGGGCTGTGGATGCATAGAACAGCCTTCCTGAAGAGGTTGTGGAGTCAGGATCAGTGGGAGAATTCAAGAATGCATGGGACAGGCATAAGACAATTCTAGTGGGGGGTAGGAGGAAGTAAGCTGTTGATTAACTAGAATCTGCAGCTTATTCATCAGGAAGGGAAATGGGCAGACTGGGTGGGCCAAGCGGTCCTTATCTGCCGTCAAATTCTATGTTTCTATTTGCTAGGCCTCATTCTATGCATGAAATAACAAAAAAACAGCACAAACCACTACTAAAGGCAACACAAATTATTTAATAGAGTATATAACTCACAGAAAAGATCATGGTCTTGACAGAGTGAGCAGGTTCACTGAAGGCTTCACTGCACCTACTCACTCTCTCTTTCAAGGGCATGCAGTTTCATATGCGTTATTTACTCTATTAAAAATGTTTTGCATTTAGAGGTGATTAGTAGGTGCTGAGGGTTGAGGTGCTGGATGCCACACCTCGTGCAATGCCGGCGACCCGGGTTCGGCAGGGGAGAGGAAGGGTTGAGCGTCCAGAGGACAGCTCTCCTTCCTCGGGAGGGGGGGGGCAGGGACTATGCCCGGCACTGCGGCAACCTCTGGTGGAGACCGGAGGTACCGCAATGCTTCAGGGCCAAAATAGAGGCTTGCGGAGTCACAGCAAGATGTTTGCTGTCATCATTGCACGTCGAGATTCCACCAGGGAGAGGGAGGGCATAACGTGGGGGGGATCAAGAAAAAAAACAGCTTGTGGATAGGCGATGGCACCTGCATCCACCCGACCACACTGCAACGCTGCTTGCACTCCTTACCTGAGCTGAGCCCAGCCCGGCCCGAATTTACAGATAGAGCGCCCTGGGTGGATAGGGCGGCCCTACTTCGAGGGGGCTCAGAGTGGGGGGATAGCCGGGCTGGTGCCAGGATTCAGGAGGCCTCTCAGGCACAGAGGTAGAGACAGCGGAAAATGCAGGATGCCTGAGAGAGTTCCACAGGCTGGAGGAAAAAACAGAGTTCGAAAAAAAAGAAAAAAGAAAAAAAATAGAGGTGGTTAGTGCTATTTTTTGCAATTTCCTGCCTTGTTTTGTTAAATGTGGCACACACTGTGATTGGATCTGTACTGCAGTTGGAAGACTCAGTCTACGCATGCCAGCCATTTGTTAACTTTTTATCTACCACCGCAAAGAGTGCCCCATAAATTTATGGAATCCCCAACTTTAATTGCCAGATCTTTTCCTCAGTGACTCTTGAATTGCCTGCCCTTTTAGGATTTACTAGGGTTTTTGGATTCCTAACGCCACCTGGTCTCAAGGATTCAACAAGAATCACTGGTAGAGGACTTCCGGTGACATCAGAACCTTGATGGCTGCCTGATTCTGAGACTCTAGGCCATCTCTGAGTTAATTCAACTTACATTGACCTCTTACAACATGCAATCACTGGCCAAAGCCACCCAGTCTAAAGCTAACACCCTCAAGCAACCGGAGACAGCAGCATTTAAACTCTGAGAGCTCCTGCAGAAAGAAAAAGTAGGCAGAATGCAAACTGAGGGGACCGGGGGAGACAACATGGCTTCAGAGCTCCCGACGGAAACAGAAGATTCTGATTTAATAACAACCATTCTCCAAATGGCCTGCATGGTCCACGCTCTTTCATGGCCAAACTTACTCTTTACTCCACAAAGGAAGAGCTGCTCAACAGAGCTTGGAAGCAGCGTGACCTCATGTTCCAACAAAGCAGAATCAATATCAATAATGACTACACTTCCCAAGTCCAGAAAGAGAGGAAAGTACTTTAGCCTATAGTTAAACAGCTCAGAAGTAAAATCTGCAGGCTCAGATATTGTTTCCTGCCCATCTGAGAGTCGACACGGATCGAGGCCCAAGAGTTTTTACAGACCTGCTTGCGGCAAAACTGCTCCTCGACGATATATGCATCACTACACCCCCACTGATTAAGGAGCAGCTTGAAAGAGAGGTAATGCGAACAGTGTGGACCGTGGCCCAGAAGGGATCCAAAGGAAAAGGGATGCAGCAGCTGACCCCACACACCAACATCTGCTCCAATGTCTCGGCTCTTCTCAAACCATATTCCTCCTGGGCTGGCCTGTGAAAAAATACCGAAGACGCCGCCACCGCCGAATGCCAGCTGCCAGAAGATCAACCACAGAAGACAACTCCTAGCCAGTGTGGCACTTGAGGGACTCCCAAAAACAGTGCAAGTACTAATTGATTTACAACCCCCTCCTTGCTTGACTGTAGCATTTCGACCCCCTTGAACTGCCACATTATATCCAGGAAGGCCCGCCTATACAGCGATCACAACCGTGACCCAGAACCCTGGCCCAGGTGGCTCTACCCACACCCAGGAATGCTTGAACAGGCGGCAAAGCAGCCCAAGGTTTTGGACTTGGGTACAAGTTATTAGAAATGTTTTTGCTGGTTATATTACTATAGGGCTGCATCTTACATGGAAATGCTTGGGTGAGGTTGGGAATTGGGGGGGGGACAGACCCACCCTGGGGACCTGCTCACTGGCAAAGGATCCTTGTGGTTCATAATGCTTCCTAACTCTGGGCCAAGAGATGCACGGACCCCACTGCTGGGGGTCGGGGGGTGGCTGCCCGGTTTGGTTCCCCGGGTCCCTCGGCCCAGCTAATTGAATCAATAGCACACCCTGATTCACAGGGCCCGGCTGTTAGGCCCTCCCATATAAAAGTTCTTGCTGACCCCTCGGCCCATCCGCCAGATTATTTAAAGCCTGCATTATAGGCGATACTACTTGGATAAGGAGGGGGGACCAGGGTTTTCAGTTGAGGAACGGCGGTGGGTCCTGGGGACCGCTGCAGTCGGCCGCCCTGGCTTCAGACCCAGGGAAGGTACACAGGCAATTTAAAACTGCATGGGAGATGACTCCTGCGAGAGCGAGCAACTGCTTTGACTTGTCACGCTCAGGGGAAGACTTTGTCTGTGGCAGTGGAGGGAGGGTCTCGCAACAGATTAAAGCACTGAAAGACCGCCAAAGCTGGCCTGATTATTTACTGAAGTCCAGGAGCAGTAGTAGAACTTATGAATCATCAAGCCCTACAGGGCTGACTGCTGCATCTAGGGGCCCTTAATCCATGGTTGCCGCTAGGCATCCAGAGGCGGTAAGGTTGAACCCCAACCTAATTAGAAACAAGGGTCTGGAACCCCATGATCCTCCAAAGCAACCCATCCTGGATAAATAAATAAGGGCAGAACAGAGATTTTGGAAGCAACTCCATATTTATCCAGTAAATGGGTCCCTGTGTTCCTCTCTACAGAGGTAAGGGACTCTTTGGATCTAACAGGTTGACTACGCTACCCACTTACTTTCTGTGTCACTAGGAGGCTGGCCCGGCCCAAATGGCACAGGCACCAGACCAACTTTAGAATTTATAACAACAACTGACGTTGGTACATCCTCCGGGATTCATAAATTACTCCTGAGGACGAGTACAAGCCCAGCAGAACAACTGAGCAACCAGTGCCTAAGTTGGCACCACCCAGGCCCCTTATACCGGCCTGATCTTGGAAGTGCAATCTAACAACACGATGGGTTTATAACAAATTCAGGCTGTTTCTCATCTAAGTGTAAATAGTTTGTTCGAAAAGTTGTAACTGACTGAGTTCAAAGATTCTGTGGTTTTGTCGCTATCTTACTTTTGGGTGATTTAAAAGTTACAATAGATTGAATCAGAGCACAGACCAGACACATGCAGAAATGTTCTGCCATACATAAGCCCCAGGATCAGCTAATACATGCTCCTCTCTTCTACCTTTTGGTTTCTTCTACTTCTTCCTAGTGTACCCCTTGTTTCTAATGGATAACAGCAGGATGTCTACTTTAAGTACCAAAGTATTATCACACAATGTCAATGGACTCAATAGTCCCATAAAGAGAAAAAAGGGACCTAAAGTTCCTGAGAGAGCAAAATTGCCCAATAGTATTTTTGCAAGAGACACACCTCACCCCCAGGAAGCGGAGAAGCTTAAAACCAAAATCTTCGCTAAAATTGATCACGTCTCTCTAGAAGGGGGGAAAATGAGAGAGGTGGTGGTCCTCATGTCGGCCAACTTGCCATTCGAGGAAGAAGAGATCGTTGTAGACTCAGCGCCGAGGTATGTCATTGTCAGGGGAAAGGTGCAGGACACACAGATAACCTTAGTTAATGTGTATGCACCCCTGGATCCCCCCTTTGCCTTTTACTCAGAACTCATCAAATTGATTACAGAAAAGGCCAGGGGAATCCTGCTTATAGGAGGAGATTGGAACCTTGTACTGAATAAGCAGATGGACACCACCTCACAGATTCCCTCCCCAGGGTCTAGAATGATGAAGCTGTTCAACAGACTTCTTGCAGTCACAGGTCTTTTAGATATATGGCGGGAAAAGTACCCATGGGTAAGAGACTATACATGTTACTCGCCCAGGTATGAAACATTCTCCAGAACTGACATGTTCTTGACACAGGCCAGGGATTTCTCCAAAGTAGGTCATTCCTGAGTGGGGACAGCAGTCCACTCAGACCACCAGCCTCTGTTTGTTGAGATAGACTTAGGGGTTCCCCAAAAGAAGACTCAGTGGCACCTAAACACTTCCCTCCTTCGAGACAAAGATGTTACAACTAAACTTAAAGCAGTTGTTGACCAAACTATAGAATACAACTCCCAACGAGGGGTGGCTCCCCAAACCTTGTGGAACACCCTCAAAACCATGCTGAGGGGGAAACTCATCTCTATAGGCTCCCATAGACAGAAAGAGAGAAAGGCCCTCCTAGTCCAGCTTAATAACCAATTAAAGAATCTCTAGATATAACAACAACAAAAATGGACCAAGCAAAGAGACAGGGAAATCAAAAAAACTACAGATCAGTTACAAAGAATTCACCAATTAGAAACAGAAAAATCACTCGCTTACCTTAAACAAACATATTATGAGGGGGGCCATACAGCCTCTTGAGTACTAGCCCTTAGACTTAAGCAAAGGCAAGCTAGAGCCGCTATTACCAAAATCACCCATCCCAAAACAGGTTTACCAGTATACAAGGCTGACCAGATCAGAGATGCCTTTGTCACTTATTACAAACAACTCTATCAAGCCCAGACAGAAACCCTCCCACAGGATAAAAATAATTATTTAAAAGCTTTAAAGATCTCTACATTAATTCCACACCAACAAAAGGCTCTAGCCACCCCTGTCCGCTTATCTAAAGTGGAGGAAGCCATCAGACATCTGAAAGCTGGGAAGTGTCTGGGCCCTGATGGGTTTACTAGAGAGTTCTACAAAAATCCCTTGGGAAGGAACTAGCCCCTCACTTACTGAATGCCATCAATAAGATATGGGTAGGGGGGTGGAGATGCCACCCTTCTGGGACTATGCTACTATCACAGTTATACCCAGGGAGGGAAAGAGCCCGGCTGAGTGTAGCACATATCACCCTATCTCACTATTAAATGTTGACTATAAGATCTTTACCTCGACCTTGGCTGGGAGGCTTCTCCCCCTCCTCCCCCAGCTCATCAATAAAGATCAACGGCTTTATCGCAGGTCGTCAGGCCCCTGACAATGTAAGGCGCACCATAAACATCATGGACAGGATTGGCCTTGGAAAGACTCCTTTTTGTCTGATGAGTCTCAATGCCAAAGAGGCATTCGATAAAGTCTTGTGGCCCTTCTTGTTCATGGTGTTAGACAGATTTGGATTTCCCCGGTCTATGATAGAAGCAGTAAAAGCACTATACCGAGCCCCTCAGGCCGATATCAGAGTTAATGGGAGCATAACAGATTCCCCTTGAGTAGGAGCACGAGACAGGGCTGCCCCCTCTTATTCGCCCGATACATAGAGCCCCTGGCCTGCGCCATCCGAGAGAATCCAAACATCATGGGAGTCAAAATAGGTGACACTGAACATAAAATCTCGTTATATGCAGGTGACGTCCTCCTGTACATCACTAATCCCAATCAATCCATCCCAGAAATATGGAGGACCCTGCAGGAATTTGGCTCCCACTTGGGTAACTCCCTAAATAAGGATAAAACAGATATTCTTAGATTCTTCTATAAACCCACACCCCTGATAACTGAACTCCTCCCCTTAAACTGGAATAAACAGAAAATAAAATACTTAGGAATTCAGATTACAAAAAACCTAAGGGGTCTTTTCACGGCAAACTATGGACCCCCGCAATCCCAACTCCAGCAAGATATAGATAAATGGCAGATCTTAAAACTCTCCATGCATTCCAAGATCCAAACAATGACCATGAATATCCTCCCAAGATTCGTATACCTCTTTCAGCCACTCCCAGTACACATCCCCAGAAACAGTTTTAAATCTGGCAGACGGTTATATCCAAATTTATATGGTCACCAGGGAGACCAAGAATAAAAATGAGCACTCTACAAGCTGATAGCTCACAGGGAGGTAGAGAAATTCCCAATTTAGAGATATATTGCATGGTTGTACACTTAAGATGCACCCTACTGTGGAGCACCTCTACATACAATGCCCACTGGAAGGATACACAGATCCATATGACAGCAGGCTCCCCGCTGGGAGCTAGAATTGCAGACATCACCCTCCCAAGAGGAGACGCTGATCTCCCACAGATGGTAGAGAACACCCTGAACATGACACATAGGCTCTGGTCCAAGCTGGGCATTAAAGGGGCCATTTGGCCACTTCAATGGTTTGCACGGTCTGCACAGTTCATCCCAGCGAAGCTGGATCACACCTACTGGCTCTGGGCCAGACTGTGCTTACAGAGGCTGGGACAACTGGTCGCCAGTGATATAGTCTTGGACTTCCAAACCCTCAAGCAGACATTTAACCTCAGAAACAGGGACCATTTCTGTTATTTGCAGCTGAGAGCTCACCTCCTGGCCACCCGAAGTGCCTCGGTCTCAGAGCCCAACATGGAGAGTCTACTGCAGGTAATATACTCTGTCATATCTGGGAAACTGGAAAGGAGCCACATTTCAGCCCTATATAAAACAATCAGACAACTCCAAGCCACAAATACCACTACAATGAAAACCAGATGGGAGAAGGAGAGTAGCTTAAATATAACAGACAGGGAGTGGGAAATGATCTGTAACTCCACCAACAAAACCACCCTCTCGCCTGGTTGGCAAGAGTTTGCATGGAAGGTAAGGGTGAGGTACTTTTACACCCCCAAAATTCCGGGCAAGTGGGAAGGGGGAGCCCAGGGGAGCTGCTGGAGATATTGTGGGACCAAAAATGCCCACCACACACACACATATTCTGGGATTGCGAGGTCATAAAACCATTCTGGGATGAGGTGCTGCGGGATATCTCCAGAGTGTTCCTAGGCCCCCCATCACCTCACAATGAAGAATATGGTGCTGGGCCTCCCCCCAGAGGGGGTGAGGGGGTGGATGCACTCTACTTGTGGAATATCTTCCTGGTGGCTGTCCATAAATCAATCACCAGAAAATGGCTCTTTCCTGACCTACCAGATAGAAAACAATGGATTTCCGCTATTCAGGAAATTAAAGAAATGAAGGAACTGACTCGCAAGATAAATAATAGACTTACAGCATTCACCAGAAGATGGACAAGGTGGTCCATGTTGGGAGATCAAGACCTGGAGGGATGAGTCTGATTATACTCACCCTCCAAACACTATATCGGGGGGGGGCCACGAGGACATAAGGGGGAGAAGGTTTTAATATGTAAGGGAATGCCCAGAATTGGGTCTGGAATAAGGACATATGGGAGAACTGAAATACCCTCCCCTTCAATGGATTTTTCTCTAAGGTATAAGACTTAATTAGTTATGGGTGATCCATTAGGAGTATTAATACAGTGACAGATAATTGCTTTACTTTAATATATTATAATTTGTGAAATGACGATGTATAAAAATGGTGATATGTATGGGGATTGCTGGGTGCAATGTTTATTGGTATTTTAGGATGAAATTATATAGCTGTACACTGCTTCTAGATTTTCAATAAACTTGAATTAAAAAAAAAAAAGAATCACTGGTAAAGCCCAGCACTCCATCAAGCCCCCCATTAAGCCTCACTACATATAGCCTCCCTTTCAGGCCACGTCTCACTCCAGCCCACAACCTAGTCTTTTTGTTTTATATTATATTTATAATGTTTTTAATCTGATTTGTTTCCCATTTCTTTAGGACCTCCCCCCCCCCCACGGGAATGCAGTGCAGTCCACACCACACCACACCAAAGAATTGCCAGTGTTGTTAATCTGCCAGCATAGGACACGTGCCCTGCTACAGTGTCAAGTCAAACTTTATTTTTATAGTGCCTTTCCAAACCAAGGCGTTGTACATAAAACCAAATACAGCAGGTATAAATAGAATGAAAACAAAAATGATAAGACAAATTATCCATATTTTGGGAAGGCTAAATCAAATAAATATGTTTTTAACTCAGTTTTAAACCTATCGGTGCAAAATCACTCGCATTCTACTTCTTGCATCCTTGGGGAAACTCTTCTGGAGAGTAGAGTCCAACTGCATTGCAAAGAAAATCAATATATCGTGACAGTGTTGTTGTTTGGCAAGAACTTTTAGGTGTTTCATTCCAAGCCTTTATTTTCCAAATCATTTTTTCTTTCTGCCCCTGCTGTCGCCCCATGGATATACACTGTTGATCAGGGATACACCCTGTTCAGGTGACTTTACTATCATTCAGAAGGTGGAGGGATTTGTTTCCAAGTTCTCTACCTTGTTGCTTCCCTCCTCCCCTGCTATGAGCCATGTTCATCAGTCTTCATGTAGCAGTGTGCCCCTGGGGAACAACCATGCTCCCTGGCTCACACGCTGGGGTCCCTGTACACTGGAAACAACCACTAGCTTTCCCTGGCTGAGGCACACTGCCCTCTAGCAGCTGCCTGCAGCCTGGCCTATCTACTAAGGTGGCAGCTGGAGCCCGCTCCCGAACTCCAGTCATCCACATGGCACTGCGACATGCTGCAACTGGGCCATCAGGGCAGCCCAGGTTCAAAGCCTTTTCATAGTCTATCAACACAGAAAACACCTACTGTGCACAGTTGCCACATCAGCAGTGTCAATCTTTAAAGTTCCAAAGCTGCTTATCCTGGTCGAGCTGAGGTACATAGTGTTATCATGTGAGAGGACATGGTTAACATCTCAAGTCAGACTTCAAAGCTGGGCTGGTGGGGTCTAGGCCACACTGTACTCAGACTACAAGGGGAAAGATTCACTTACTCCAGTGCATGAGCACCTCTTGAAGTGGGGAACTGATGCCACTTTGATGCTATGAGTGACCTCACAATATCAAGCCCCCCTTGAAAGTCAGGTTTAACGAGGATGCTATCACATTATAATAACTGGCCATTAATTTTTTCAGTTGCGGAAGTGAGTTTTTATTTCCCATTGTAACCAGCTGGTAATAACATGAGTTGTGTGCACAACCTTTTGAGCAGTTGTCTTGAGACAGTGCTGGTATTTTAGCTCCCTGTCAATATACTGACAAAAACACTTGGTGATAACAAGAACCAGAAACCTTTTCTGACTTGTGTGTTTGTCTACTTTAACTCGGTCCTCTGCTTCTTTGATAGTGCCACAATACAGAGTGTCATCTCTTTTCAAAGTCCACTTTCTAATCGGGATCACAACAGCCACTATATAAAGATATATAAAAAACAATGTGTTTGTGGTTTACAATTTAGTGTTGCTCTTGGTATTCATGAAATTTGCCTTGCTGTTATCGCCATTTGTGATAATCATGAAGTTCTTCAACAGGTTGCACTTCTAACAATAAATTCATGGTTAGTGACTTTGGGGGGAATTTTCAAAGCCTATGTCCAGATGCAGTTTTCCAATGTACAACTTTGTACATAAGCAAAAGTGCCCCTATGTCCAATTTTCAAAGTTAGGACATAAATAGGTGCAATTTTCAAATCTCTGACTTACTTATGTCCCGTTTGCAAAGATCAGACATAAATATGCCTGGACTGTTTTCAGACCGGATATAAACTGATCTATCATTTACATCTATGTCTAGCATTTTGTTATCAAAAACTGGATGTAAGTATCATAAAACAGCTAAAAATGGGCCAGCTTGCCAGTGTAGTAGTAGCGCTACCTGGGTTTGGAAGCAAACTTGGGGCACTGAAGGGCCGGCCAGGGGGAGTAGGATTGAGCACCCAAAGGACTGCTCTCCTCCTTCGGGGGGGGGAGGGGGCTTGCAGAGCCCAGTGATTGCCTGACTCCTAGCAGAAGCTCGGGGAAAGGCACCTCGGACTGCCTAGAAGGCGTGGGGAGGCATGGCAGATGCTGATGTGTGGTACATGGGAGCATGTCCTTGTGTCATTACAAGCCACACCTTGGGGGGGGACACAAGGAAAGGAAAGGCTACTAACAGCAGGATGCTGCCAGACACCCACAGGCCCCGCACCTAACCAGCTGGTCTTGCCAGGCCAGAAACTGGAACCTTCTCATACAGGGGTTGGACAACTCCACTGACCTCCACAGGGAGGTGGGGGTGGGGGGCCCTGGGGAAGACTGGCTGGGAGATAAGTCCCGGTGGATGTCAGAGTAATGGCTGGAGTATCTGACAGATGGGGGCCATTCAGTAAGGGGTTAGAAAAAGATTAACAAAAAATATTAAATAAGTAAATAAAACAGCTAAAAATGCTGTAGACAAGTCCAGCTTTTGAAAATACCTCCTACCTCTAAAGAGATAGAACATGGTCTACACATATCAGGACAGTCTCTGATATTAACATAGCTAAGAGTTGTGCCCGTTTTATTGCTTTTGAAAACTCCACCCAACGTAACTACAAGTTGCATCCAATTAATGACTTTTGAAAATATCTCCTACGTAATTGGGAATTTGGCCCACTTTATGACTTTTGAAAATACCACCTATTGTCTTTTATGACTCATATCCCTGCACTCTGGGAAGTGGGGGGATATTTGTAGGGGTGAGGAAAAAACTGATGGTCAGAAATTAAATAATAAAACACGAGGTGGTGCGGCAACTCGAATTTGGGTGTGCAAGCAATTTTCCTTACACACACACACACACCACCTCGTGCATTTTCTATATACTGTATGTTAAGGAGTTAGGAAGAAATATAATGGGAAAGGAAAGTATGAGCTAGGAAAGGGGCAGCATAACATTTTCCTACTGCCCCCATTCCAAAGGTCAGATGGTTGCTTCTTATGTTCCTGCTTCATGTAGGATCCTGGAAAGAGGAAAGACTCCACTACACTGGGTGGGGTGGCCCAGGGACTGGAAGAAGTGTCGTCAGATGATCCAGTGGGGCAGACCAGATGTGTTAGAACAATAGATGATCAGTGCATGAAGAGGTATGCAGCAAGCCCCAATGGATAAAGATAGTATGAAAACAAAAGTACTAGTGACTGCCTTCCCACCACCATTTGGTGCTCTACAACTGGTTCACTCTTTCTCCCTATGGTATTTCTTGGTGAAAAATTCTCGCACATTATGAAATATGTGACAGCATTGTACTGGCTCAAAAAATACTGGACATCCTCAAGAGTGAGCAATTGTTTTGGCTTGAAAATAAGTCAAGGGAAATAGATCAAAAAGGCCTGGAAATGTGCATAGCATGGGAACTGCAGATAACACTAAAGTCTTCTTCAAGAACATAAATGGAATGAGGAAGGAGAGGGAAGCAACTGGGTATATGTAAACAGGGGAAGAGAGAGGAACCTGTGAGTGAGACGGGGGGTGATGGCTGAGATGCTGAGTACTTTGCTTCAGTGTTCACCTAAGGGCTGCTAGGGAAGGGGGATGGAGAGAAGCATGGTATCAATGGTAACCATGGTTCACCCTGGTAGCTAACTACCTGGCAAAGATCAAGCCTGGTAAATCCCAAGGGGGGAGGATAGGATACATCCCAGAATCACAGTGGAGTTAAAGGAACAAATGGCAGGGCCTCTTGCAGTAAACATTCATGAGTCTGTCTGTGAAAGTGGCCAGTGTAGTCCACATATTCAAGAAGGGAGGAAGATCAGACCCAGGCAACTAGAGGCAGATCAGCCTGATATCAGTGCTGGGCAAAGTCCTGGAACCCATTATCAAGGACAGAATAATGGATCACTTGATTGAGGCCAGTGTTCTCACCCCTTCTTCAAGCATAGCTTTATGAGGAGCAGAGCATGCCAAACTAACCTGATCACAGTCTTTGAGGAGGTGACTAGAGAAGTGGACACGGGCAGGACCATAGGCATAGTCTATTTGGACTTCAGCAAGGCCTTTGTAAACTGTGGCGCATGATAAGCATTTAGTCAAAGTACATCAGCGAGGTATATTTGATGCATACATAAAGTGGACTGCTAACTGGCTCGAAGGCAGGAAACAGAGGGCTGTGGTTAATGTGCACTACTCTGAGTAGAGAGGGGTACTCAACAGTGTCAGTCAAGAACCAGTGCTAGGGCCACTGTTTTTCAACATTTTTATCAATGATCTGGAAGCTGGAGTCTCTTATAGACTGCTTAAGTTTGCTGGTCGTACTTAGTTGGCCAGGGTGGTAGACTCCTTTGAGGTTGAGGACAAAATTCAGGAGGACCTGAACTAAGGTTGCTCAGAATCTGTCCAACAGAATCCATTAAGTCAGATTCTGAGCTTTTTTGGGGGAATTTGGATTTTCGGTATTGAAGGCAAGAAATCTGAATTCCCCCCCAAAATAGCAGGAAACAGATTCAGCATTGGAATCAGATTCTGAATCTGTGTCCGACTTCCTTACAAAAAAACAAACAAAACACAGCCTAGTCCACCACTAGTCTTCTTCACTCCACCACCCTTTGCTCTTACCTCCTTGTGTGCCAGTGCCAGTGCCATACTAGTCCAACTTGTCTCTGTCCCCTTCCTTGTCCAGGTGGCTGGCCACTCTATCCTGTAGCTGCCAGGCTCATTGTTCTGTGTGTGTCCAGACCACTGACTCCCTTCCCTCGCTGCCACCTCTGCCATGCCACCACTGTTCTCCAATCTCCATTCCCTGCACAAACATTTTCCCCTGCCCGGTCTTGATGACTGACATCCACTCAAGAATGGTCACAGTCAGTCACCTGCCTCAGCCTGATTCACACTATGAGACGTTCACTTGGCTGGAGCATGCTAGGAGTTGCAGGTGGCCAACAGCATCTATTCCCCTAGGGTTCCCATGTCAGTAACACACTGGAGACACTCAGTAACTATGCAGGAACCCTGGGTTATAAGCAGGTTGGCCACCCCCACACTGAATTGTCCCAGAGCACCTCTGGGCTAGGCTTAGTGTACAGGTCAGGACTTGGAGGGATGTTGAAGGGTCAGATGGAGAACAGGAGGACTCAGTCATTGGTGTAAGAGGAGGATGCATGTGGCCATGGCTATGGTTGGGTGCCACCGGACCTAGTCGTGTTTTATGTAGGAGTTAACTGTCACCATCAGGGGTGAGGGGAGTCCAGTTAGGTCTCTCTCACTTGTCACTCATAACTGCCAGGCTCAAAAAGAGCTGCTGTTTGTGCTTTATGGACCAGGCCGCCCACCACCATTTACCCATGGTCACCGTCAGACAAGACAGGATGGTGCCTGCCCAGTGCCCAGGAAGGAGGTGTATTGACCCACTGCTTCAACCCTGTCCAGCCCAAGGAGGGGTAGGAAATGGGCAGTGTTGTGGGGCTAGCGGAGAAGCTGTGAAAACTTGTGTACACTCACTGTGTACCTGTTTGTTGCCTACTGGGTTGGAAGTGGAATTGCAAATTCCATTCCAGTCCTGATTCAGTTCCAATTCCCTAAACAGAATAGAATTGGAATTGGTATTGGAAATGTAATCACCAAAATTCCAATTTTCTTCTTTTGGGCTAGACTCGGGGGAAATCTGAGCACCCCTAACCTGAGCAAACTGGGTCACTGGTCGGTTTGTTGGAGTCTTAGATTCAATGTACCCCAATGCAAAGCATTACATTTGGGGAGTAGAAACAGAATTACAATGAAACAGTAGCACAAATCAACTCACGGTGCTGAAATAAAAGTTCCAAAACTCCAAAATGGATTTACCAGTTTATGTTGTGTCAAACTACACACAGGAAAGTGCTAGTGCAGAAAACAGCAGCATAATTAAGCAAGCACTAGCCTGCTCAAATGTTTCTAGTCATTCACTGAATAGGTCTACCAAGGATGCCACCATGGCCTGCCTTTATCTTCCTCAGCACCCTTGGATGCATCCTATCTGACCCTGGGGTTCTATTTACCTCTTGGTCCTGCAGACCCTTCAGTACCCTCTCCTCAAGTATACATCCCATTATTAACCTGTCACTATCCATGCCCTTGAATTGTGCTTTACTTTCCAGAGTTGGTCCTGTAGCTGCAATGGTAAACACAGAGCTAAAGTACTGACTCACTATAGTCAAAGGTAGGTGTCTGACTAGGCTCAGCCCATTAAACACACTGGTTTGGTATGGTAAAACTTTATTCATATAAAATACGAACAGGGATAAAAACTCAGTTGAGCCAAGGCACATTTATAGTAAGATCCTGTAGCATTCAGTGGAAAGTAGTTACATCACAATGAGTTTATATCATAGAAAAATCAGCAACAATACATAACTATATACAGTAAATAACATAACTTAGGCTATACAAGCATAATGTTTACAACCTCTAATCTAGTGTATAGAATTATTAATGCTTGTTTTGTGATTTGATACTTTAAGCAGCAGAAGTGCCAACCCCCTACCATTCAGTACAAATACAGTTGCTGTAAACCCCTGGCATAACCTGCTCACTTGTACTGGGGGCACTACCCACTTCCCACTGGTACCAGTTGAACCCCTTAAAACCTTTTGGGAGCTCCCTGTACTTCACTGGGTACCCAGTTGGAGAACTGGTGCAGACCCGCTGAAGCTGCAAATGTTCCAGAGTGTAAATCCTGTGCATCAGGGTGAGGCAGTTCGCATAAGCAGGCATCCAACCTTAAACTCACTGAAGCTGCAGCTGGTTGGCGGGCAGTGGTGTATTTTAAAACAAATAAATAATGTTTAAACCCAAACTCCACAGGCCATGCAATTGCTTAAGATGGCAAACCTCAAGGGAGGTATTTGTAGATCTTGGCCTCATGGCCAAAGCTGTAGCTTTGGTGGTAAACTTTATACACAATCCCATTTGCAGGGCAAGCCCTGAGAGTACTCATGGTTCTGGTGTTACCAGCTTCCCTATAACTTGGGCTTCTCTTCCTCTTCTCTGCAGGTGCAGGTTCTCTTGAGCAGTTAATCAGTTGAGGGGGATTAGCTTGACGACGAGTTAGTTTGACCTCAGTAGTAAGGAAAATGATGGAATCACTTCTGAAGGAAAGAATTGTTCAGTACCTAGAGGCCAGTGGGGCACAGGACCCAAGGCAGCATGGATTCACAGCAGAAAGGTCGTGTTAGACGAATCTAATAGATTTCTTTGACTGGGTGACCAAAGTAGTAGACCCGGGGGGGGGGGGCTGTGGACATGGCCTACCTAGATTTTAGCAAAGCATTTGATACAGTCCCACACAAAAGATTAATATACAAGTTAGTCAGCCTTGGAGCGGGTCCCAAGGTGGTAGCCTGGATAAAAAAATTGACTGGACAACAAGACGCAAAGGGTAGTAGTAAACAGAGTCCACAATGAAGAAAGGAAGGTTACTAGCGGGGTACCGCAGGGTTTGGTAATGGGACTGGTTGTTTTTAATGTCTTTATAAGTGACATTGCAGAGGAACTGGAAGGAAAAGTATGCCTCTTTGCAGTTGACACAAAGATCTGCAACAGGATTGATACACAAGATGGAGTGGAAAGGATGAGAGGGAACTCAGCAAGGTTGGAGAAATGGTCAAATGTATGGCAGCTTAGATTCAATGCAAAGAAGTGCAAGGTATACACTGGGGGGTGAGATACAGACAACAACAAAAATGGAAAGGGACCTGGGGGTAATTATATCAGATGAACTAAAGGTGGGCAAGCAATGTGAGATGGCAGTAAGGAGGGCTGGGTGGATACTGGGATGCATAGGGAGAGGCATCAACAGTAGAAAACAGGAAGTTGTCATCCCTCTGTACAGACAGTTGGTGAGACCCCATCTGGAGTACTGTGTGCAGTTCTGGAGACCCCATCTCTGCAAAGACATAGACAGAGTGGAGGCTGTCCAGAGGAAGGCAACCAAAATGGTGCAGGGTCTGCACCAGAAGACATATGAAGAGAGACTAAAGGAGCTTAATATGTATACCCTTGAGGAAAGAAGGGAGAGAGGGGACATGATAGAAACTTTTAAGTATCTCAAGGGAATCAACAAAGTCCAAGAGGGTAGTATCTTTCAAAAAAAGAGATGTGCAAGAACAAGGGGGCACAATTTGAAGATAGAGGGGGAACGGCTCAGAGGTAATGTGAGGAAGTATTTTTTCACGGAGAGGGTTGTGGATGCATGGAACAGCCTTCCTGAGGAGGTCGTGGAGTCACCAGAATTCAAGAATGCATGGGACAGACATAAGGCAGTCTTAGTGGGGGGTAGTAGGAAGTTGGCTGTTGGTTAACTAGGCTCTGCAGCTTATCCATCAGGTAGGACAATGGGCAGATTAGGTGGACCAAGTGGTCCTTATCTGCCATCAAATTCTATGTTCCTATATTTCTATGATGCTGGTCTCAGGTGCCTCTGGACTGGAATCAGGCTTTCTACACTGGCAGTTATCTGGACCTCTCTGGCTCCTCTCTCCTCCTCCACAGGACAGACCAGTCTAGGTGTTAGGGTCCACACATCACATACACATGTCTAGGTTTCCAGACCATCATGTGGAATGTTAGCCAGTGCCCACCAGTACCGCTGACTGGCTGGTTACCAAACTATCTGTAGTCTCGATAAAGGCTTTCAAATAGCAGTATTCACACACAGTCATGGGCCACACTGCAGGCTGGTGGCTGTAGCACAATTACTGGATCAGCATGCTTTTACCTCTTTTCTCTGTCAAGGCAGGAACCACCTCTTTCTCCAAAAGGTGTTGTTCTGACACAATTAGCAAATACACAATTCAGTCTGTGCTGGCAGGTTGTAGAAACCTTGAAGTCACCTCCTGATTAAGACTCTGGGCCTAATCATTTTAAGCCCAGAATAAAGTTTCATGATTTTGAATTTTATGGGTGTGTGTGATTTTGTATTTGCCTTTGGAAACATGAAAAAATGTCTTCTAATGAATTCTGTTTTAAACGCTTAAACTGTGGTGGTGGGTTCCATTTGGAGTATCAAGGTTCCACACTCCCCCTTTATCCTCAAGGGGCATAGCATCCAAGGTGTCTAGAGATGGCAGTCCTTCATGAAGTCCATCCACCGGCTTGGGGCCTGGCCAGTGTGTCTGGGGCCAAGGTGAGCTGTTTTAGTGTTAAAGACATCACCAGGCAGGCCATCTCGATTTCTTTCTATTTCTATACTGCTGCAGAAAATACTTTTTTGTGGGAAGAAGAAGAAGAAGAAGAAGAAGAAGAAGAAGAAGAAGAATCAGTATTTATATAGTGCTTTTCATACATCCAAAGTGCTTTACAAGCAATGCTAGACTGGTAGTGAAGTGACTGAATGTGTGGTGGCGGCCATATCGCACATCATCACCCACACACAGCCTGGATAATTGCATGAACCGGTTTATGGGAAGGGAATGTTGGCCAGGACACCGGGAATGTTCCCTACTCTTTGCGAAGAGTGCCCTGGGTTCTTTTACTTCCACCTGGACACCCACCAGGACAACACCAGGATGGGTAGAAGGGACCTCGGTTTAATGTCTCATCCGAAGGACAGCACACCCCAGCAGTACAGCACCCCCCAATACTGCACTCGGATGCCAGGGAAAGAGTTGCTGCTCTGTTAGTTGTGCCTCTCACCATCTGTGATACCCCTAAACATAGTGGGAGGGGGGCTACAGAACATGGGGTCTCATCTGGGATTCTATTTCTGCTTTCCCCCAGTGCCTGGTGGAGTTGCTGCACTGGGAGGTTCGGTGGGGGCCTGACTGGCTTTGGCCTGTGCTTGCGTGGTGCAGTTATGGGCAGGATGATGAAGGCCTATTCAGGGAGCTCCTCATGGACTGTCTCTCTCTCTCTCGGTGGTGCCTCCGTGGCTGCAGTGGATCACGTGATGGACACAGAGACTTGTGATTGATTGGTGAGGGAGAGATGGTGAAGCGAAGCTGTTCTGAAGGCATAATTTTTGCCATAAGATTTAGAGAGAGAGAGAGAGAGAGAGAGAGAGAAGAGCAACAGAGAAAGAGAGAAAATTTGGTAGACAACATCAGTGAGCTAGAATTTGTGTCTGTTTGGACAATCGTGGTGGCAGATGACTATGGCGGAAGGTGACTCATCAAAGGAGGAACCCCAAGCTACAGTTCCTACCTCCCTGCTCTTGTGGCTATGGGATTTGGCAGGGAGGGGACAGGCCGAAAGAGAATGTGTGTGGTGTGGCTACAGAGGTGGGGAGATCATCAGGCTGCCAGTTTGCTCTCTCTCTCTCTGCACTAGTGCTGCACCGGGGGGAGTTTTCAAAAGAATGCCCATGGGAGACCCCTCGTGCTGCCTGCTAGGCATTTCTGCAGGTTCGCCGTCTCTGCTGTCCCATGGAAACCTGGATTTAGGAATGGAAACCAAGCTGGAGATGCAGGAGGGAGGCAAACTGTGGCCGAGAGTTGTGCTGCACAGAGGCACACTGAGCACTAAACCCACGCTTCCTTTCTCTTCTGTTAGTGTGTTTCGGAGCCCCTTGAAGATTTGCTGGTGTCAGCACACTAGATGAGCCAGTGTTCCTTCAGGACTGTGAGAGCAGTTGGGCTGTCAGCTGCAGGTTGCGGTGGTGGACGAGTTGGGTGCGCTGATAGCCGAGTTCAAACAGCTAGGTGGCCGCAACATTACAATACTCCTCCAGTTTCACACAGCCTGCAGTCCCAGAAGCCGGAGACAGCAAAACAGATGGTGACACAGTTCAGGCAGGGCACTGGAGATAGGTAAGCCCCACCATTTGGGGGGGTTATAGTGAAACCACACACAAACTGAAGTCCCAATTGGGAGCTGGGATTAAGCAGAATGCATTTATTACACTGTCCTCTTTGGTCACACAGCAAATAAAGGAAATTTCCCTTGCCAGCCACTTTCTTTCAGGTTCTTACCATACTTACCATACTTCCAAGATCATCATCATTCCTTTACTCACTTTTTCTTATCTTTTTACATATAGATTTTTATCCTCCTGTGTGGCAGGGACAGGCTGGGTTTCCTTCCATCCTGCTCCACCGACCTCCACTGTTCTCACCCTCCCCAAGACTTGCCGGTAGGCCTGTGTTATCCTATGGTTCTCCCCACCCCAATATGGGGTCAGGAGAGGGACAGCAGTCCCCCCCCAAAGTCAACTGTCTGGTTTCGGCTGTTGGTGTCCTGGTTGTGGGGCAGGTGAGGGATCAGCAGGCAGGGATTCATGAATGCCTGTCCTGCTGCCATTTTTCCTCCAGTAGTTTCCTTGACCCATGCTGTTGGGGCATGCACATTTTCATGTGCCCGTGGAGCCACATGCACACTGCAGAGTCCTGCAGCACCTCCCACTTGCTGCTTCTCCCACCCCCCACAACCACCAGGCTTTCAACTGGTGGCAATCATTGGGAAAAGCCAGCAGTCCTCTCTCTCCAGGAAAGGATAGCAGCCCCCGGGGTGCTCAATCCTCTCCCTCCTTGCCCGACCCCTGGCGTCCCATGTTCTTTTCTGAACATAGGTCGTGGTGTGGGGTGAGGTGTGGCATCCAGTGCCTCAACCCTCAGCACCACTGGGCCGGCCTTATATTCTCTTTTTCTGGCCAACTCTTCTCATAGTTAGTACTGAGACTTCTTACTCTCAGTACACTGTAACTGTACTCATAGTTAGAAGTAATCATAAATGTCCTACACCTGGTACACCTGTACTGTACCCACAGTTAGACCCAATTTCCCTCACTATGCTCTAACAGACTTTCTGCTGCTGTTGTTGTCACACTTTTTCCAATAGCCCTTTCTTTGCTCACACTCATTTCCTTCCATATTCATGCTCCTTGGAACCTTGGTGCTCCCAAAACCAATGTTCGGTGGCATCTTCCCAGGCAGTGCGAACACTATTCTGGGGCAAACATGCCTGTGCTGGGTAATGAGCCAGTCAGTGGCATTTAATCCAAACTGTGACTCTGACTATGGCATCAATCAATCAATCAATCAATCTTTATTTAGCCAGGTGAAACTCCATTGAGCAAGCTCATTTTCATGGAGGGACTGGTAGGTAAAGAATAAATAATACAGTAGCACAATAGAACATATAGCACAAATGGGCATAGTAATATAATACATAGCAATAAAAGCAAGGTACAAGGATAATCAATGAGGCCTGGTCATAAGGTGAAGCTTCATCCTAGTAAACAGTATAGCAGAGAGGTGGAAGCAAGTCAGCACCAATGTGCCGAACCAGTGATTTTAGACACTGATAGCTCTAGCAGAGCAGAGTTAATGCTAGTGACAGTGCAAGCTGGGGGCTCAGCAGCAAGTAGAAAGCAAGGATGAATCCAGGAACATGGCTTAGGGTAATTCTAATGAGAGGATAGAAAGTGTAGGGGGTGACTGTAAGAATAGCAATGTATGGCTACAGTTTAGCGACAGGGAGGGCATTGACAAGGCTCTGAGAAGTATCTCGAATAGAGTGACTTGAATTCTGCAAAACCAATAGGATGCACCAATTTTATGGATTTCTGGATGTTGTTCCACAGCTGGGGCAGTACATAGCTGAAGGAGGCTCTGCCAAAACGGGAAAAGACTTTAGGCACAGCTGGTGAGATGTATGAACAGCTTCTCAAGGCATAGTTTCGTAAGGTGCAGGAGGGCAGACAGTCAGAAATGTAGGAGGGTAGCATCTTGGATATAGATCTATAGGTCCATAGTATAGCATTCCTTTGCCTCCTGAATGTAAGTGAGGTCCATCCTACCGTGGAATAGAGTACACAGTGATGGGTATTATATGCCGCACCTGAGATGAAATGTAAGGCCCTATGACAAAGGGTGTCAAGCTTAGATAGGGTTTTTTTGGGACTTGGCCATATAGGAAGTCTACGTAGTCCAAAATAGCTAGGAATGTGGTTTGTACTACTCCTGAGAGCTGTACTAGTTGGTCCAGCTGTGCATGCGTCCCTCCAGAGATGTCGCTGATAGCCTTGGTGGTCCAAAGAAAAGATCCCTTACCTGTTCCAATCATGGGGATTTTTCAGCCACAACTCTTGCTAGGTCTCCTCCTCCTCCTGAAGACCCATGCATTTGGCTACCATGCCAGGGGGGGTTACACACATTTTTACCTAGGCTTTTCTTTCACATACACAGAGCATCTGTAATGAAAGGCTTTTATTTACTTATTTAGTGATTCGGAAAAAATCTTTGAGCACAGACTCTTTTACAAAGGTTCCACATCATAGATTGCAAAACAAAGTACAGTAGGAGAAAGCAAAGGTACATTACAATGAACGATACAGTTTGGATTCAGAACTTACAGAATAACTCAAAACATAAGTACAAGTTAAATAACAAGAAAAAACACTTTATGAGGATGGTGGTGGTGGTGGGGGGAATAAGCAGCCACAAAGCGCCTCGTCAGTAGTTTAGAGGGACATGGATAGCTGGCAGAAGGGTGAAGAAGGGAGGTGCGAGAGAAAGAGGTAAGTACTGCGGTGGAGGTGAGAGGGTGGGGGAAGAGGGACGGTAAGGTATAGGGAGAAATGGTGGTGGTGGTGAGGGGAGGTTGAGTGGAGAGGACATGCTAGAGTAAAATGGTAGGGTGTGAGGGGGCATGGTCAGGTAGCCAGCATTAGTAATGACTGTTTGGGAAACTCACGGGACTGTTAGTTGGGAAGGGGGAGCGGGGTGGCAGGTGCCAAGGGAGCATGACGCAAACTGATTGCTGGGGCAAGTCATGAGAATGGACAGAGGGAGGTGGTACCTGAGGCCTGCCTAGTGCTTGCTGGGGGGCAGAGAGAGCAGGTTGGCTGGACTCAGGGGCAGGTGCACTTAGAGAGTGTTAATAGGTGCTGTTTGAGGTCAGTTTTGAATTGTGCCAGACAATTCGTGGCCAAGAGGTTCCCAGGAAGTTCATTCAACCATGTTGCCTGTGTGAGGTGCGATGGAAGGAGATCACCAAGGCCCCTCTAGGCCTCCCCCTGGTGACCTGTAATGAGTTGGCTGCCTTGATCAAACTGTCTACACAAGGTGATGTTTTACCCAATAGAGCCTTCTTCCCTATGATGCAAGTCTGGAATTTGACCCTGTTTCTTAATGACAGCCAATCTGCACGTTCATACAGAGTACAGGTGTGAGTGCCATGCTCAGCATCCAGGGTGAGTCTGCAGGCTTTGTTGAGCACAGCCTGAACCCTCTTGAGTGCTGTATCCATTGCCGCCCTGTAGACCACTAGTCCATAGTCAATAGTAGATATAATTGAGCTGTGGACTGAGAGGTGGAGGGCCCCCGGAGAGAGGTATTGCCTGTGCCTGGACAGGACACCAATCTTGGTATTGACTATCTTGACCAGAGAGTCAATATGTTGTGAAAACGTGAGGGTATCATCTATTATGACCCCCAGATACTTGAACAAGTGAACTTGTTCCAGCAGCTCACTGCATGAGTTGGAGATGATGAGGGGTGGTGCTTATTTTTGTTGCGGGGGCTGGACATAAGCAATGCCTTGGTCTTCTTGTAGTTTAGTAGCAACTTATGACTACAGAATCAGTCCTCGAGTTTGGAGAAGTAATTCTGCAGCTCAGATTGTAGGGCAGTCTGAGACATGCTGCTGCTCAGGAGCACAGAATCATCTGCATACAGTACGAGTTTGGTGTCGCAGGCTGTGGGAAGGTCATTAAGAAGAGGCTGAAGAGTAGGGGCCCCAGTATTGATCCCTGGGGTACCCCTAATGATACCTCTCTTGTGCTGGATACTGTATGCCCAGTTTTGACACATTGATTTCTCCGTATCAGGTAGTCTTGGAACCAGTAAAGGGCATTGGGCGCCACACCCATGTTTCGCAGTTGGGTAAACAACAGGGAGTGGTTGACTGTATCAAAGGCTTTGGTGAGGTCAATAAAGACAGACCCCACCAGTTTACCTTCATCCAGAGCCTTATGTGCATAGTTTGTGAAGTCCAGCAGGGCAGTGGTGGTACTATGATTTTGTCTGAAGCCATGCTGGTTGGGGCACAGTAGATTATACTTATTGAGGTAGTCAACAAGTTGACCCACCACAATCTTTTCCAGTGCCTTGGACGGGGGATTAAGATGGGTCTGTAGTTGGCTACCAGTGACTTGTCACCTCCTTTATGCACTGGTGTAACTAGGGCCTGCTTCCAGACCACCGGGAATTGGGCCAGGGCCAGGGACTTATTGTACAGCGTGGTAATGGGCACTATAAGAACATCCAGGGTGAGAGATAGAAGTTTCATGTCTATCCTGTCACTGCCCAGTCTGGTCTTACCTAGTACTTTCTTGACCACAGTGAGGGCCTCCTTCACTGTCACCCTTTTAAAGTTGAAGGTAAAGTAGAAGGCTTACTTACAAATGTGCTCTCTTTCAAGCATTCTTCCACAAGTCCCTGTTATGCCATACTGCTCTCAATCTTCTGGCTCTTGAGGCAGGGCTGCTGTAGTCTTTTATTTTTTCTATTTTTAGTTGTTTAACCAGGTATAGCACACTAAGCTGATAGCTTTTTTACAGGAGTGACCTGGGAGCACAAGGAGGTTAAGTGACTTGCTCAGGGTCACACAGTATGCAAGTGGAAGCTGTGGGATTCAAACCCAGGTCTGGTCTGCTGGATGTCACCAGATTTGCAGCTCAGAGCCTTAGACCACTGCACTATACTGCCTCCAAAGGAAGCATTGAAACACCCAGTCTTTTTACTGCCCAGTGGATTTGATACCTTGACCTCTGATTAACAAGAAAGTGTCTTTATCCACTAGGCCAGAAGAGGAACCCCACTGCCTCCTCCTAACTGTTGATTTGGGAGGTATTCTTCCCATCTGAACCCTGACTGGCCTTTGGGGCTCCAGAGACCTTTGCAGAGCTAAGGGGACCAGGACCCAGGGATTCTGTCACTATCCCTGGGCCCACAGGCTTCCTCAGCTCAACTGCAGCAGGGCAACTGAACTACTGCTGGTCTTCTCTCTGGTCTCCCCCTTTTCCTGCCTTGGATCCACAGATTGCTTTCCCCTTAAACAGTGGAAAGGGAGAAGGGCAGGTCCATGATATTCATGTCTGAGTCTTCTGCTGCTGGCTGAGTATGGAAGCCCAGAACACAACATCCAGACCCCCCGTCTCCAAGCTGGGGCCCATCAGAAAACAACTCACAGGGTCAGGCTTAACCCTGTGAGTGACCTCTTGTAACCAGTGTTGAGCTAGATGAAGAGAGGCTGGTTACACTTGGTCCCAACTTTGATTCCCAGCGGAGGCTTATGGTGAGTTGGCCCAATGAGGGTAAACACTATAACAAGTCACAAGTTAGGGGGTATGCTGTATGCAGGCACGGTCGTATGGCACCAGTGCTACACCAACAGGCAGAGGGAGGATGGGAAAATAGGAAGAAACAGCAGGAGGAAAATGGCAGCCATCACCTTGATGGCACTGGTACTCTCAGGAATCAGTTCCCCACCAGATCCCCACCTGTATGGATGAAGGTAAGTGGGGTTGTCAGGGCTGGACCTAAAGGGGGCAGTAGGCCACACGTATAAACAACTACATACAAAAAATGCTTCCTTCTATTTCTGTCTTTAAAGCTTCCCTATACAGATTCTTAGGTAAACATAGTTGCTGCATGAAGGAACTATCCACTTACTTGTAACACCTGCATACTATGGTAACCACTGGGTATTCCTTAACTTTTTTGCTTGGCTTGCATGTCTAAATGCACTAACTTGTCATCTTTCATAAACATGCCTCTTGACCTATCAGAAAATATTACACTTGGGCTGGCTCGGTGGAGCAGAGGGCAGAGGCACCCATGCCTCACCTGCCACCACGCCGGCGACCTGGGTTCAGTGACAGACTTGGTGTGCCGGGGGCTGGCCGGGGACAGGAGGACTGAGCATCTGGAGGACAGCTCTCTTCCTCTGGGAGAGAGGGTTGTGGGTACTCAGTACTAGTCTGAACCCTGGTGGAGGCCTGGGGCAATCAGCGCCATCTTGGGGATTGGAGGGCTGGTGGCAGCCGACGCTTTATATGTGGCAGCATGTGTGACGTGTCTAGGATGGAATTATATGTCCATGCCTCCCTACCAGAAAAAGGAAAATGGCCGGGTGCAGTGTAAGTAGTAAGTAAGTAAGTAAGCAGTAAATAAGTAGTATTTATTTATATTTTGGCGCCCAGTCCCGGAGGTTCTGGGTGCCATTACAATTAGGACTAGGTTGGACAGTACAAAAACAATATTCAAATTATTAAAACCATATATAAATAGTTTTAAGTATCATAAAATGCCTACTTAAAAAGATAGGTGTTCAGGCCCTCCCCTTGAAAGCCTCTACCGTTGGGGCCTCCCTTAAAGATCTTGGCAGTGAATTCCAGTGGGCCGGGATGGCCACCTCGAAGGAGCAATCCCCTGAGGTTTTCAGCCTGGCCCTTGGAATTGCCAGGAGGCCCTCAGTGGACGAGTGGAGGGAGTGTACTGGGATGGCTGGAGTTAGGAGGTCAGACAGGTAACCAGGACCCAGGCCATATAGGGCCTTATAGGTGAGCAAGCCCACCTTGAAGATGATCCTCCACCTGACAGGCAGCCAGTGCAGATCATGCAGGACTGAGGTCACATGGCAGGACTTTGGTGGGCCCACCAACAGCCTGGCCACCGTGTTCTACATTAGCTGCAGTCAGTGGAGAACCCCTCCACTGATCCTGAAGTACAGAATGTTAAAGTAGTCCAGCCTGGAGGTCACAAAAGTGTGCACCAATGATGGTAAGTTTTCGGGCAGAATCAGGGGTCTAATTTGGGCAATAATCCTTAAGTGGTAGAGCCCACTTTTGATGACAGATGACACCTGGGTTTCCAGGGTCAGTCTGTCATCGAGGATAACGCCTACATTTTTCACCTTGGGGGAGGTCATCAATGGAGTGGATCCCAGGACCAAGCCTGTTACCAGTGCAGAAGCCTCCCCATCACACCGTCAACAGGCTCTATCACTAGTATTTCCATCTTGACGGGGTTCAACTTCAGCCAGTTAGAGGACATCCAGTCCTCTAACTTGGCCAGGCATTTATTTAGCACCTCAACTGCATTTCCAGTTCCAGGGGTAAATGACAAATATAGCTGGGTGTCATCTGCATAACAGTGAAACCCCAGACTATATTGTCTAATGAGCTCACCCAGGGGCAGCATGTACACTGCAAACAACATCAGCGAAAGGATCGAACCTTGAGGCACTCCACATGACAGGGGTTTCAAGGAGGAGGAGAAATTCCCCATCACCACTCTTTGCCTCCTCTCGGAGAGATAGGACTCAAACCATTTGATGACTGTTCTAGTGAGTCCACAATACTCTCCAAGGTGATCCAATAGCACAGTGTGGTCCACAGTGTCAAATGCTGAGGAAAGACTGAGGAGAACGAGAACTGACCGTTCTCCTCTCTCCCTTGCCCTGAGGAGGTAATTCTGCACCAAAACTAATGCCGTTTCAGTGCTGTGCCTGGTTCTAAAACTGGACTGGAATGGCTCATAGATGCCAAAAGCCATGAGGTGTGCCTAGAGCTGCAGAGCCACTACTTTCTCAACAACATTTCCTACAAATCGGAGGTTGGAGGTAGGTCTATAATTTGCCAGGACATCTGGTTCGAGTGACGGTTTCTTCAGAAGGGGCCTCACCAGCACCTCCTTCAAAACGCCAGGAGACCACCTCTCTGAGAGTGAACACCAAACTATCCCGGCGAACACTGGATCAATGGCCTCGGCCCCTCCCACTAGGAAACAGGTTGGGCCAGGATCCAGTTCACAGTATGTGGGCCACAGCTTTTAAATCATCTTAATGAACTCAGCCACCTCAACTGGTTGAAACTCTCCCTAGACAATCAGAATGCCTCTATTTGAACCAGAATGACCACTGTGGGACAAATTTTGTCCCACTGGGGAGATCCCTGCCTGAATGGAGGATGTCATAAACCGCACTCAGCAGGTCAGGCCCTCTGCTCCCACAGTGCCAACCTCCAAGCGCAGTAATGTGAACAGGTAACAGACAGGGTAACCCTCCTGTCTGCTTGTGGCTCCGAATCACCTCAAGTCTCAAGTTCTGGAGGAATTCAAACTGTGACCCTTATGCTAGTGTACCCAAATGTACAGGTGCAGATTTGTACCCTCTTCGGGATTGCAGTACAATCTTATGCCAGGGGCACTAAGCCAGGCTTCCAAAATGAACCCTTAAAGCTCTATAAAAGAACTTAGGTATATTCTTACCTTTTTCCAGTTTAGTAACACCATCAAGCTCTTGAACAGTTTTGTCAGTCTTAACCCTCTATACATCACATGCAAAAGAAAGAACTTGGAAGATCCAGGCAGTACCTTTCAAATGAAAGGTTTCTTAAAAATGGATAAAAATATGTTAAATGTAAACGCAGAACAATATATCAAAGACCATACAATCACATAAAGAAAACAAGGAAAACTACAGACAAACTCCTACCAACATACAGTTAGATCTTTTCTATCTAATGTATTACCTCTGTACAGTGCTTAAGTTAGATCAGAGATATTGTTTAAGAGCCCAAAAAGATATGTCACAAAGATCAGACACAAGTCCTAGTTAAACTGTGTCTCTCTCACACACACCCCTTCTATGATGTCATCTAGCTCTTCCTTTAAGAATATAAAAAAATATACAAACAATGATCTTCCTGTCAGGAGATATTTTAAATACTGTGACTTCAGCAAAAACTAAATTCCCAAATTATGACAGTCTTTAATCAAGCCTTTCCTTTGAGCTTGTGTGGTTTCTTGTTCCCAAGGCAGGTCAAAGATTTTACAACTTTTCACACCATGATAGTATAACATGTTTTTCCTCTAAGACATCATGAAAGTTTACGAGCCTTATATCCTGGCAGCTGGGTCAGTTCTAATTAAGACAGGAAAACAGAAGACCCTTAATTAAGTCTCTCTAGTCTTTTAATTACCTCCTGCTTTCAGGTCAATTATCACTTCACTGACCTGGGGGGGCACCCATAGCACAGGATGTCTCATGTGAGACACTCACATACCGCATTCTATATTACAAATATCATAGAACAATCATAACCAGCTGGCCAAGCGCCACAGGCCTCCCCATCTAAACTGAATTTGGGGGCTCTATCCCCTGCATGGGGTGAGCTTCCCAAGTCAGTTCACTCCTCATATAGATGCGATAAGCCATCTGTGTTCTGATTGGTCACTCCAGCCCTACGCAAGAGTGTCATGTCATACCCTTGCAAGGCAAGATGCCATATTAATAGTCTACCATTAGTTTTTCCCATTGAGCCAGCCAAACCCAGGGGTTGTGGTCTGTTTGTACCTCAAAATGCTGCCCGTATAAGTATGGCTCTAACTTCTTTAGGCCTACACTATGGCAAGACACTCTTTTTCCACAGTAGAGTAAGCCTGCTCCCTGGGAAGTAACTTTTTACTCAGGTACACTACATGGTGATCTCTCCCTTGGTTGGAGGTCTGACTCAGTACTGCCCCAATATCCAAGTCTGAGGCATTAGTCTGGACTATAAAGGGTCTGATATAGTCAGGACTTGTTAATACAGGAGCACTGCACAGTGCCTCCTTCAGTCTGGTAAAGGCTTTTTCACAGGCTGGTTCCCAGGTTATTTTCTTAGGCATCTTTTTCTTTACCAGGTCAGATAGGGGAGCAGCCAGGGCACTGTAACTAGGTACAAATTTCCTATAGTACCCTGCTGTCTCTAGAAAGCTCCTGACCTGCTTCTGCATCTCTGGTCTGGGCCATGCCTTGATCACCTCTATTTTTACTTGGTTGGGACGGAGCTGTCCCTGGCCTACAACATGCCCGAGGTATGCCACTTCAGCCATGGCCACCTGGCACTTTTCAGGTTTGATAGTGAGCCTGACCCTTTGTATTCTGCCTAGCACTTCCCTAAGGTGGGACAGGTGTTCCTCCCAGCTAGCACTAAAGATGGCATTGTCATCCAGGTACGTCACGGCATACTCCTCAGCAACATTTAACACCTGGTTCACCAACCTTTGTAAAGTTGCCGGGGCGTTCTTCATTCGGAAAGGCATTACTTTAAATTCAAATAAGCCTATCGGAGTGATGAAGGCCAACCTCTGTCAGTTAACTCTACCTGCTATTACCCCTTTGTCAGGTCAATAGTCATAAGGTATGTCACCCCTCCCAACTTGTCCAGGAGTTTGTCCATCTGGGGCATCGGGTGGGTGTCTGACTTCGTGACTGCACACAATCTATGATAGCCCACACAGAAATTAGTAGAGCCATCTGGCTTGGGTACAAGGACTACAGGAGAAGCCATGGGGCTGTGGGATCTCTGGATTACCCCTAAATCCAGCATTTCCTCCACCTCCCTCCTAATGTCCTTTTGGACAGCCTCTGACACCCGATATGCTGTCTGCCATATGGGCATCTGTGTCCTTGTCTCCACATCGTGTGTTGCTAAGAGGGTTAGTCCAGGCTTGGCGCTAAACAGTGGGGCAAAGTCTGCTAAAACCTCCCTTACTTCCTGGATTTTGTCCAGGGCCAGCTGGAGAGACAATTTAACTGCCTCCACAGAGTACTCCAGCTTGCTTTCTTCCAGCAAGTCCAGAAGAGGGTCTCCTTCATCCGTCCTCTCCCCAGGACTACATACTGCAAACACCATGTCAGCCTTATTAGCATATGGCTTCATCATGTTGACATGGTACATCCTTTCTGTCTGTCTTCTGTGAGGTAATTCTATGATATAGTTCACGTCATTTACCTTCCTAACTACTTAGTATGGTCCTGCCCACTCAGCCTGCAGCTTATCTTTCTGGACTGGAATAAGGACCATGATTTCCTGACCCACCGTGCAGAGAGCACTGGCTCTGCTGTCGTACCACACTTTTTGTTTCTGTTGGGCAGCTGCCAATTTGCTCTGGGCTGTCCCCATAAGCTCCTTCAGCCTTTCTCTAAACCTAAGGACGTAATCCACTATGGGAGTTCCCTGGGTGGCATGCTTGTCTTCCCAGTCCTCCCTGATCAAGTCCAGGGGCCCACATACCAGCGTCCACATAAGAGCTCAAAGGGGGAAAATTCTTTTGACTCTTGGGGCACCTTCCTGTATGCAAACAACAGGTGGAAAGGTATTTCTCCCAGTCTCTCCCATGCTGTTCAGCAAACGCTTGGAGCATTGACTTCAGGGTACCGTTAAATCTTTCCACAAGCCCATTGGCTTTCGGGTGATAAGGTGTCATTCGCCTCTGCACAACCCCACATTTCTCCCACAAACACTTCATCAGGTCTGACATGAAGGAACCCCCTTGATCGGTGATAACCTTCTGTGGAAACACAACACGGGAGAAATCCCAAGTAAGGCATCTGCCTCTTTGTCTGTCCTCAGTGAGGATAGGGCGACTGCCTCTGGATACCGTGTAGTATAATCCACCACAGTCAGGATGAACCTCTTCCCAGAGGAGCTGGGGGTATTTAAAGGCCCCACAATATCCATTCCCACCCTCTGGAATGGCTCCTTCACTATGGGCAATGGAATTAAGGTGGCTTGGGTTTTCTTACCTGCCTTCTCCATTTCTTGGCAACAGTGTCAAGACCTGCAATACTCCACCTGCTGGGTGAAGTTGGGCCAATAGAAATTCTGGGCCAACCACTGCATAGTGGGTGTGATTCCCAGATGGCCAAACAAGGGAATATCATGTGCAATCTTGAGCAATTGCTCACGATACCACTGGGGAACGACAAGCTGCCTGCCTATCACCCTTCCCTCTGTCTTCACATCCTGAGCATACATCAGTCCATTTTCCCAGTAAACTTTATGTTTACCATCACCTCCCTGTGCTCCGTCATAGTCTGCCCAAGCCCTCAGCTTCTCTAGAGTACGGTCACTTTTCTGAGCAGCTGCAAACTCCTTACACATTCCCAAGGCATGGGACAGGTCCCCTTCAGTCTCTAAACTAGGGTCCCTAGCACTAGCGTCAGGGCACTCAGGATCACTGTCATCCCTAACCCTCTGACAATGGGTCACCCCTCTTTCTTCAGAGTAACCCTCCGTAGCTGTGTGGTTAACTGGTACTGGGGAAATTTCTATCCCCTTTTCATTAGTCTCCATATCACGAGACACAGGCTGGGGAACCAGCCTCCTAGTAGTTTCCACAATGGCTTCTGTGGGGTCCAGAGAACTACAATTTTCCCTTGCCGCTTGGCTAAGGTTAACTGCACACACCATCCCCTGTTTGAGATTGTTGCCACGGATGACGTCAACTGCTAACGTTTTGGCTACAGCCACCTGTTGCACAGTTCCCCCAATTTCACCCCAGTCTAGGAGAACACTAGCAAGGGGCAATGTTTTCTCCTTACCAGTAAAGCCTTGTACAGTTACAAATTCATTGGGTATAAGCTGACCAGGCTGTAGCAGATCCCCTTTTACCAATGTCAGGGATGCCCCTGTGTCCCTTAACCCTTGTGTCTGTACCTCATTCACTGTGACTGAGTGCATGTGTTCCCTCATGTTCACAGGCATGCTTCCAGGGACACACAAACAACTCACTTCTTTCACTTCTTTCCTCATCCCATTCTGCGTATTGCTCGTCCTTTTGGGACACTGTTTGGCAATATGCCCAGTTTCTTTACTGACCCAACATTCGTTTCTTTTCTCAGAGAAATCTTTTCTCTGAAACCTGGGGCTAACTGGTCTCAGTGGAGGCAGTGAGGGTTTAAACTGCCCTGAAGGAGCGCTTTTCCCTTTCTGCACTGCCACGCCCACCCCATTCGCTCTCAGAGCAGGTCTGTTCTTGGCATAGCGGTCTGAGAGTTCAGCAGCCTCTTGCACTGTTTTGGGATCTCGGTCCTCCAGCCAGGTTTTCAGGTCTGCTGGGCATGCCCAAAAAAAACTGTTCTAACAAAACAGCATTTTCAATTTTATCTACAGACTTTGCTTCAATTCCTTCCCACCAACGTTTTAAAAACTGATGTTGTTTCATGGCTAGCTCCTCGTAGCTCATATAAGGGCTTCTCCTGAGCTTATTGAATTTAGCTCTGTATGCTTCAGCAGTTAAACCAAACTTTTTTAACAGAGCAGCTTTAAGTTTGCTGTAATCATTACTGTCCTCCTTGTCCATTTGATCCACTGCATCCCAAGCTTTCCCGATAAGTAGCGGGGACAGCTGGAAGTTCCAGGACCCTCTAGGAATTTTTGCCTGAATACAAACTTTTTCAAAGGAATTTAAAAAGGTATCCATATCTTCCCCCTCTTTAAATTCAGCTATCAATTTGGAATTCAATTTGTAACCCAGTCCTGTAGTTCCAGTTAAACCCACACCACTTACCTGCTGTGATGCTGGTGGTTGGAGTCGTAGCTTCTCCAGTTCATGTCACCTCTGGCGCTCACATTCTTCCTGGTCAACCTCTTGCTGTTCTTGCTCTGCCTCTCGACGTTCTAGTTTAGCCTCCCTCTGGAACTCCAGCTCCATTCTGTGCAACTCAATCTGCAGCTTGATTGCTTCTGGCTCCAGAATGCTGTTGGCCTTCCCCTGCTGCTGTGGCCCTTTGCTGACACTGGCCCTGCTGTCATCCTCACCAGATCTGGACACTGCACTGGCCGCTGGCCCCTCCTCACTCAAGGTTTGGTCCTTTACAGTCACAGTCTGTGACTCGATGCTCTGGGCATCTGCTGCCATCAGGGCTTCCACGAAGTTCTGCTTGGTGGCTCTCACCTCGTACAGGACTCCTCTGCCCTTGCACAACTGCTTCAAGCAGTCTGCAGTGTGCCCATTGTAGTTGGAAGCCATCTTCTTTCCTAACTACAGCTACTCTAACTTGCACTTTGAAAAAAAGATAAAACAGGTAGGAACGTGATTGTAAGCAAAATGATATAGTTCTGTTTCCTTTTTAAAAATAAATCACTACCTTAATTTGTAAGTGAGCTGTACAGTATTAAGCTGACACACTGAACAGTTAAAGCTTGTGTTACCAAATGTTATCCACACCGCTGCCAACCAAATCTGTCACAAAATGCACTCAGCAGGTCAGGGCCTCTGATTCTCACAGTGCCAACCTCCAAGCGCAGTAATGTGAGCAGGTAACAGACAGGGTAACCCTCCTGTCTGCTTGTGGGTCTGAATCACCTTTAGTCTCAAGTTCTGGGGAGATTCAAACTGTGAACCTTATGCTAGCATACCCAAATGTACAGGCGCAGATTCGCACCCTCTTTGGGGATTGCGGTACAATCTTATGCCAGGAGGCACCAAGTCAGGCTTCCAAAATGAACCCTTAAAACTCTATAAAAGACATTGTGTATATTCTTACCTTTTCCCAGTTTAGTAACACCTTCAAGCTCTTGAACAGGTTTGTCAGTCTTAACCCTCTATACATCACATGCAAAAGAAAGAACTTGGAAGACCCAGGCAGTATCTTTCAAATGAAAGGTTTACTTAAAAATTGATAAAAATATGTTAAATGTAAATACAGAACAATATATCAAAGAGCATACAATCACATAAAGAAAACAAGGAAAACTACAGACAAACTCCTACCAACATTTATTTATTTTATTTAGTTTTTGTTGACTGGGTAAGTGGACTAGACAAATCCTGACTATTTTCAGGCACGACCTGGGGGAAGGGAATACAGATGAATGCCAACTGACCTTGAACCAGATGAACATACAGTTAGATCTTTTCTATCTAATGTATTACCTCTGTACAGTGCTTACGTTAGATCAGAGATCTTGTTTCTTAAGAGCCCAAAATGATATGTCACAAAGATCAGACACAAGTCCTAGTTAAACTGTGTCTTTCTCTCACACACCCCTTCTATGATGTCATCGAGCTCCTCCTTTTAGAATATAAAAAATATACAAACAATGATCTTCCTGTCAGGAGATATTTTAAATACTGTGACTTCAACAAAAACAAATTTCCCAAATTATGACAGTCTATAATCAAGCCTTTCCTTTGATCTTGTGTGGTTTCCTGTTCCCAAGGCAGGTCAAAGATTTTACAACTTTTCACATCATGGTGGTATAACATGTTTTTCCTCTAAGACATCATAAAAGTTTACGAGCCCTATATCCTGGCAGCTGGGCCAGTTCTAATTAAGACAGGAAAACAGGAGACCCTTAATTAAGTCTCTCTAGTCTTTTAATTACCTCCTGGTTTCAGGTCACTTGTCACTTCACTGACTTGGGGGGGGGGGGGAGACCCATAGCACAGGATGTCTCATGTGAGACACTCACATACCACATTCTATATTACAAATATCATAGAACAATCATAACCAACTGGCCAAGCGTCACAGTGGACACACTGTCTGTGAAGAATAGAGCAAATTCTTTGCACAGAGTGATCGAAAATGCTCTTTTCGACTGTAGATAGGCTGGGTGTAGCAGCCTGTCTACAATCTGAAATTGCTGAGCTGGTCTATTCTTCTGGGCAGCAATCTCCCTGGACAGAAATTCTGCCTTCTTGTGATTAATTGCCCTCTGATAGTCACTATAATAACTTCTCAGGGCCAGTCTGTCCTCCATGGACTGGGTCCTCTGCCAGCAATGCTCCAACTTCTGACCCTTAGTCTTCATCTCCTTGAGAGCCCCATCAAACCATGGGGGGGTCTCAACCCTGCACCCTGATGAAAACAATACACCTTTTTTTTGTCCCCACATGGATCCTTTTCCTGCACCCACTATTTTTTAGTTAGCACTGCTAGTCTCTCTGGTCTCTCCTCTTGTGAAATGCTGCCATTAATAATCTCTGATCATGCACCAGTCTCTCTAGAATATTCTCTGCATGGTCTTGAGGATCAAGACAGGGCCTGGTGCTTCAACTGTACCCTTTTGAGAGATCCTGCATTCGTTACAGCTATTATTGAATTTCTTAAGCGTTTCTTTCAAGAAAATAAGGGGTCAGTTCAAAGCCTGGCTGTCCTTTGGGGCACCGTGAAGTGTGCAGGCAGGGGTGAATTACATCCCTGGCCTTTGGGGCCAAAAAGTGGCGAGCTGAAAGGGCGGCTTCCCTTCTTGACCAGATCTATAAATTAGAGCGCTGTTTGTCAATTGCCTCAGAAACTGACAGCTGGGTTAAACTCCACTCTCCTAGAGCCCAATATTATGGACTTCTTGTGGAACAGGCAGACCTCTCTCTTCAGTGGGTTAAATTTAGGTATTTAGAATCAGGAGAGAGGGCGGGCTGACTACTGGCCCTCCATCTGCAACAGCTAGAGAGTAAGCAATGTAGTCCCTGTCTTCAGCCCTCCCCGGGAGGGATGATTCTCACTTGCTATCGTGACATCTCAGCCGCTTTTCAAGATTTCTATAGATCCCTCTACAGCCCAGATCTGGACACTTTGATTAACACAGCTTTGATCGAGACCTATTTAGATTCCATGACCCTCACTCGCCTTTTGGGCAGTCAGCAGGAGATGCTGCAGGCTCCTGTCTTCCTAGAAGAGGTTCGTAGGATGATTTCTCAGTTGCCAAAGGAAAAGGCCCTGGGCCAGATGGGTTTAACAACTCCTTCTATGCTGCTTTTATAGATATTCTGGCCCCTTTTCTTACTGATCTGTTCAACTGTCTGTACACCTCTGGCCTCAATGACAACTCATTCACGCAGGCCTGGATTACCCTGATTCTTAAACCAGGCAAGCCAGAGCTCTATCCCAGGAGTTACTGACCCATATTGTTACCTAATACAGATATCAAGATCCTTGCAAAAGTGCTATCGAATCATCGCCTGCTGACATGGGAGGAACTGGTCAGTCCTACACAGGTTGGATTTGTGGTGGGCCGTCTCTCCTCTGACCATCTGTGCAAAGTCCTGCACCTGATCTCTGCATCTGGGGAGAGCAGAATCCCTGCAGTCCTAGTCTTCTGAATGCAGAGAAAGCCTTTGACTGTGTGTCTTGGGATTTTCTCTTTGATATGCTTCATAGATTCGGCTTTCCCTCCACCTTCTGTGATTGACTTAAAGTTATCTACCACCACCCCATGGCTAGAATCAATTGTAATGGTGTCATCTCCTCCCTTTCCCCTTTTACGTGGCATGAGGCAAGGCTGCCCCCTTTCTCCCCTCCTGTTCAATCTCTATCTAGAGCCGCTGCTTTGTTCTAGCCAAACTAATCCGGCTGTTAGGGGCATCCAGGTGAGTGACGAAGGCCACAAAGTTTCCGCGTATGCAGATGATCTCCTTCTACATCTGGCAGACTCTCAGTCCTCACTCCCTGCAGCCTTGGAAGAAATTTATAGGTTCACTCAAGTAGCAGGTTATAAGATAAACCTAGAAAAGTCCAAGGTTATGCCACTAAATTCATAGGTACAATGTCCCCTGGACTGATACACTTGGTCTCCTTTGGGAACCTAAGGTTCTAACTTACCTAAGTATCAAGATTTTCCGATCTCTCTCTGGGCTAATCCAGCTTAATTTATCCGCTGTCTGTCAAGATATCAAATAAGACATTCACAGATGGAGAGTGTTTCCCTTATCTCTGTGGGGGCATGTAAATGTCCTTAAAATAAATGTTTTGCCCTGACTGCTTTACCCATTAAGAATGCTTGGACCTTATCTTCCGAAGAGCTGGTTTTCTCACCTCCAGAGCTATTTTTCTGATTTTATCTGTAATGGTAAGGTGGCTCATAGGGCTTATTACAAGCTTACAATATCGAAGGAACTTGGGGGCTTGCAGGTACCCAACCTGTTTCTCTTCTGCTAAGCCATTCACTGTAGCAAACTGTTTCAGTGGGGCTCCCTTCCCCCAATCTCACCTATGTGCTCCTACCTCCACTTATGGCTCACTTTAGAACAGAGGCTCTGTCAATAACACGGTGTTACCCTGGGTAGTTTATTATATGTCAAGCCCTCTGAGCTTCCAAAGTCACTGCGGGTCTCTTTGATTTTTTGATCTATCAATGCCCTACATCAGATTTATTACCACTTCAGCTATAACCCTTCTAAAAAGATTTCTCATCTCCCCATCTTATTGCCCACCTCTTCAGAGTGCCTTGGTGGCTTACTTGCTTCAAGATGGTAGACTTCTCCCTGCGGGTGACCTTCAAGCTCATTTTGTAATCCACATTTGTCCCTTTTTTAAACATCTACAGTTATCCAAAAATCTTTCTTCCTTTTTGGGTCCTCCTCCCTGGTTAATGGAGACCAATCCCCTGATGCAAACTCTTATAGACACGTCGACTCTCCCCCATTCTATCTCTAAGTTTTATGACCTTCTCCAACAGAGAGACCTGAAAGGTCCTAAAGGAATGTGTTTCACTGGCAACAAGAGTTAAATCTTAATTTGGAGGAGAATGGCTAGTGCCGGATTTGGAGACAACTGTATAAACACATTAAACAAGATCGTCTTCGGCTTCTCCAATTCCGTATTCTCCACAATTTGTACTTCATGCCCTCTAGACTTCATAGGATGGGTAGGTCTGCCTCTTGCACCTGTCTTAGGTGCCACACCACCGAGGGGACCCTAAAGCATATTTTATGGGATTGTCCCATGGTCATCCCCTTCTGGCAGCAATTCAAAATGCTTTGGATCCATTCCTGGGCTTAGACCAATATTTCATCCTGCAGGCTTGCTTAGTGGGACTTTTACCAGAGGGGACAGCAAGCTGCCGCAAGGCTTTTATTTCCCTGATTTCAACTGTTGCCAAGCTAATTATTATCAGACTCTGGCTGGATGATTCTGTTTCCTCTCTCAGGGAATGGCACTTGGAAATATCTCAGGCCCTCGAATTGGAGAAACACATTATCAGATATCAAGCCCACCAGGAGGGGTTTATGAGTAGGTGGGGTCCACCGCTTGCTCATTAACCTACAGTGCAGGCCCCACAGGAAGAAATGGAATGAGAAGAGGGAACGATTTTGCTCCCTTTCTGGGGCGAAGGACACCCGACTACTCTCCTTTCTTCTTCTCCCTTCTTGATGACCAGGGTCCTATTTTGCTTAATCATCTCCCCTTTCCCTTTTTTCCTCATACAGGGCTTGAGTTGGTGCTCTGGAGTGGGGGGTGGGGTTGGTGGGGGTTAGGGACTTGGTGGGGAGGAGGGGGCGGGATGTGTTTGTTACTGGCTATTTGGTAATGTTCATGACAGCTGCTTAGTATATCTGTACCTGTTATACTGCTTCATGTACTGGGTCAGCTACTACTGGTTGTTTTTGTCCATTTGTTGTTTTTTTCTCATTATAAAATTAATAAAGCTTATTAAATTTGAAAAAAAAAACAACATGGGGGGGGTCTCAAGAGAGAAGACCTGGGTCATATACGGACCGGTGCAATGGCATCAAGTGCCTTGGTAGCAGCCCCATTATAGGCTGCCATCACCTTACTTGTGCCACTCTCACAGGCAGTACTCATGCCAGAAAATCCACTATCACTGAAAGTCCCTCTGGGGACAGTCCCCTTAGCGAGTGATAGATCATCTTAACAGGAGGGAACTCTTGGGGGGGCAAAACATGAACTCCAGCATGCAGTGATCAGACCAGACAACCCGATCAGTCTTGATGTCAGTAACAGCAAGTCCCAGTGAGAAAACCAGGTCCAAGGTGTGGCTGTGTTGATAGGTTGCAGCAGTAATTATCTGTGTCAGGCCCAGAGATGTCATTGTTTACGGGAGTTCATAACCAAAAAGTGAGGATTCATCATCGATCCATGGATTGAAGTCCCCCAGGATTAACCACCTGGGGGACTCCAACACCCCGTTGGCAACAAAGTCTGCTACCTCCTGCAGAATATCTCCCCCCCATCCCAGAGGATGATAAATTAGGAGAATCCTGCAGCCTGCACCTGGACCCCCCTATACAGTCATACATTCAAATGACATGGTAGAACTGACTGGGTGCACAGAGAAGCTCAGGCAGGATCTAAAACAGATGGCCACTCCCCCACCCCTGCATTCCCTCCTCAGACAGTGTACTGCTGAGTACCCGGCGGAGACCAACGCCTCCAAAACTGACCCAGCATTGTCCCCCTGCCAGGTCTTGGTAATGCAAGTCAGGTCAACTGAAGGAATCAAGTCCAACATAACAGCGGTCTTGTTCCTCATTGACCTGGCATTGCAGAGCACCACCCGAAGGGGACTAGCAGAGACTGTTGGCCCTCTAGCTATCTGCCCACATGGTCCAGTGGGAGCCCTGGGGACAGAAGCCAAATAAACTGGACCTTCCTCAAGGATCCGTCTAACTCCAAGGCACCTCATATTCCAGACCACCCAATACTATTCCCCTCCTGCTGTGCTAGCAATACCCCGCTGCCCAGCCTCCCAACCCCCTCACAATACCTATCTCCCTGCATGAAGCCTGCCTCTCCTAGCTCTGTGCTGGACCATGGGACCCTCCCCCCACAACAGATCCATTCTTCGGCAGGTGGTGCCCGTTGTCAGACACCTGCCATGGGGAGGGTAAGCCATGGGGGAACATGGGGCCAAGGGTCCTCACCAGATCCATCTCTCTGGTGGGGTGGTGTCTCTGATGACCCCACCATGGAGGGTAAGCCATAAGGGAAGCTCAGCAAGGAGGTAAGTCCCTGTGGGTGCCAGTGATGGGGGCTGGGGAGGTAGGTAGAGGTCTGAGTTGCACCACGCCGGGAGATAAAAAGATTTAAAAAAAAAAAGAAAGAAAATACTACAGTTTGTTACACAGCCTGCAGTACACCTGCTACCGCTCTCTATGCCCAGGGTCCCTCCTGGAAACTGGAGTCTACACCATGATCTGTGAGATCTTTCTTATAAGGAACTAACTAACCTACTGTAACTGTCTAACTAACTAATGAAATTTGTTCCGGGGAGCATGCTCTGGTACTCTTCAGTCAACCTCGCACCTCCATCAATTGTAGTTTCATGGAATCACCCTATCTGCCATATTCTGTTAGACCCAGTCTCACTGGCTTAGTCATTAATAGCCAGAAAACTGAGTGCCAAAGGGACTGGTATCCGGAGAGCCTGTAATGGTGAAAACCAACACAGGTGATGGGAAAAATATTTGTGTCACAACCTCCTATATTACTATAGCTGGAGTGTAAACCCCATTGGGAAACCCACTTACCCTGTAAATTGAAAACTGCTTACCAGTCAAGTACTGAACAAGAAAAACAACAAAAAGATCAGCAAAGGTGCATGTTGATCTCGGTCATAAAACTGAACTTGACTTCAGTCTGCCTAATCAGAATTTGGACAGAGGTGTTTTTCCTCCCTACTTGTCCTGCTAACCTGCAGAAACATGGTGTCTCAGTTGATTCCTGCTTTGCCTGTTGTGCTGTCAATAGGCTGGAGGGCCAATATCATTATCAACTTCTTGCCTCCACAGGAAGCAGGATTCTGTACTAGAAGAGCTCTACTTGGTAGATGCAGAAAGAATAGTGTGAACTGCTTCAAAAGCAGTCCAGATGTATCTGTAATCTAGAGACCTGAGAAAACTCAGAGTGGTCAAGGGTATGGCAGCTGGGTTTCAATGTGAAAAAGTGCAAAATAAGGCACTTGAGGCACAGAAACCCAAGGGCAGAATACAAAATGGAGGGAGTGTTATTGATGACCACCAAGCAGGAGAGAGATCTGATGGTAATCGTCTCTGATGACCTAAAGGTGGCCAGGCAGTGCGATAGGCAGTTAGGAGGGCTATTGGGATGCTGAGGTGTATAGGGAGAGGTATCACAACAGAAAGAGGGAGCTGGTGTTACCTCTGTATAGATCACCGAGACCTCACCTAGAATACTGTGTACAGTTCTGGAGACAACGTCTCTGGAAAGACATAGAGTGGAAACGGTCCAGTGGAGGGCAACCAAAATGGTGAAGGGTCTGCATTAAAGGCTCTATGAGGAGAGACTATAAAAACTCAATATGTACACCCTGGAAGAGAGCGGGGAGGGGGATATGATAGAGACCTTTCAATACCTCACGAGGGAAAATAAGGTACAGGAGGAAAGTATTTTTCATTAATAAAAAGGTGCTCAAGAACAAGGGGACATGCTAAAAAGCTGGGGGGGGTTAGAGTCAGGAGAAATCTGAGGAAGTACTTCTTCACAGAAGGAGTGGTGGGTTCCTAGAATAGGCTACCAACCAAAGTATTGGGGATGAAAACAATGGTGGGGCTCAAGAGAAAGCATAGGATAGGCATAAGGGAATCTTAGCGGAAAGGAATAGGGTGAGGGAGAAAGAGCTGGAGATCAAGTAGGGTCTGCGGTGATATTGTAGGTAGGGAGAAATGGACAGATTGAATCTTCCTGCGGGAAACCCAAAACAAATTTATCATATGCCCCACCACTACTACCACTACCACTACCACTTCTGAATCTGTTTAGTAGGAAGATTTCTACAACTCTCTAAAAAACACAAATCTAAAATGCATTTCTCACGCTGTCTATGATTTATTCCTAGAAAATAGGGGCCTAATACTCTATAAACAGCTGCATGTAGGTGGCTGCTTGTGCAGATTTTAAAACACTAGTTTTTGGGTAGGAAAGATACCCCAGAATTTCTAGGGATATTATCAACTGCGCAATTTTTAGAGCGCTCCTTTTTCTGCAACCCCACTAAAAAAGTATTTTAAATGTTACACAAGTGATCAGACTGTAAACGCAAATGTTTCAGGGTGCCTATGCTGCCAGTGCCAACACTTTCAACAGTTTCTCAGACTGCATTGTCTAAGTGGGTTTTATGGATGAAGAAACATGTTAGAATCACAGCTGTATGATTTTTGGAAGCAGATGACAACTACATTTGGTGCTGAGCAGTATTAGGATCCTAGTCCATTCATTGATCTGATCTTATTAGACATAAAAGGGCTTAGGCAGGTGTAAAGGAAATTTCAGTGGAGCAGCTAAGGTCGGGGTTGCTCACTAAGAAAAGTGGCAGTGCCAAACACCTATCTGTCATGCAGCTTCAGAATAAATTCCAAGATGCACTGAAACACCTGCTAAAGCTGGGTTGTCAGATGAAGTAGGTACAACAAGGCAAATCAAAACAGTTCTGTCTTTGTGCATTTTAGTCTCCAGTAATACTGCCCAGCCAAAGTACAAAGTGTTAGGGGCCCTATCATCCATTGTGGCCATTCCAAGGAGCCACTAGTGCCAAACAACCCAAAAGGTTACTCACCCCTCCATGGCTGAGCCAAAGCCTCATTTACACTTTCTTCAGCCTCCCCCCTCCCCCACAGAAAGACCATGGAAGAATCAATGCAACAGACAGCAGAATTGTGAGCAGAGCATGGCTGGACAGTGGGCTTTGAATCAGATGTCCATAATCTGACCAGAGATGATTCTTACTACGCACTGTCAGGGTACAGCTTCAATGCTCTAGGGAGTTGTCACACTATAAGGATAGGAAAGAGACCAGCAGGGTACTACAGGGGTCAGTACTGCGACCAGTCTTCTTCAACGTCTTCATGGAGGATACTGCAGAAGAACTGCAGGGGAAGGTATGCCTTTTTGCACACAACACTAAAATCTGCAATAGGGTGGACCCTCAGGAGGGGGTGGAGAAAATGCACAAGGATCTAGGGAAACTTGAGGGGTGGTCAAAGACATGGCAGTTGGGGTTCAGTGCCAAAAAAATACAAAATCATGCACCTAGGGCATAGAAACCCAGGTTTTCAGTACAGGAGGGGGGTATTGGCAGTCACTAGACAGGAAAGGGACATTGAGGTCATTATATCAGAGGACCTCAAGGTGGCAGTGCAGTGTGACAAGGACATGGGCAGGGCTAGCAGGGTGCTGGGGTGCATAGGGAGGGGCATCACCAGCAGGAGAAGGAAGTTGGTGCTGCCACTGTATTGCTGTCTAGTATGCCCCCACCTTAAGTACTGTGTCCAGTTTTGGAGACTGGATAAAGACAGTGTGGAGGTGGTCCAGAGGAGAGCAACCAAAATGATGCAAGGGAAGCCACATGAGGAGAGACTGTGGGATCTCTAAATGTAGAGATGCATCACCAGTAGAAAACAGGAAGTTGTTGGCCCTCTGTACAGATAGTTGGTAGGACAACATCTGGAGTACTGTGTACAGTTCTGGAGACCCCATCTCTGCAAGGACATAGACAGGGTGGGGGCTGTCCAGAGGAGGGCAACCGGAATGGTGCAGGGTCTGCACCAGAAGACATATGAAGAAAGACTAAAGGAGCTTAAGATGTATAGCCTCGAGGAAGGGAGGGAGAGGGGGGAATTGATGGAAACTTTCAAATACCTCAAGGGAATCAACAAAGTCCAAGAGGGTAGCATCTTTCAGAAAAAGAAGTGTGCAAGAATAAGAGGGCACAATTTGAAGATAGAGGGGGGACAGCTCAGAGGTAATGTGAGGAAGTATTTCTTCACAGAGAGGGTTGTAGATGCATGGAACAGCCTTCCTGAGGAGGTTGTAGAGTCAAAAACAGTGGGGGAATTCAAGAATGCGTGGGATAGACGTAAGGCAATTCTAATGGGGGGTAGGAGGAAGTAGGCTGTTGGTTAACTAGGATCTGCAGCTTATCCGTTAGGTAGAGAAATGGGCAGACTAGGTGGGCCAAGCGGTCCTTATCTGCCATCAAATGCTATGTTTCAATGTTTACCTGCTGGAGGATAGGAGAGTGAGAGGTGACATAATCGATACCTACAAGCATCTTACAGAGGTGAACAGGGTGCAGGAGGGGAGCTTTTTCCAAATGAGGATGAGCTCCGGACTAGAGGGTGTGGGAAGAAGCTGGAAGCAGGAAATTTAGGAGGGATGTGAGGAACTATTTCTTCACTGAAAGGGTGGTAGATGCATTGAATAAACTGCCAGCCAAAGTGGTGGAGGCTAGAACAGTTGAGGGCTTCCAGTATGCATGTGATAAACACAGGGGTATATTAGAACAGAGGCAGGGAGGTGGGAGTGTCGCTGGAGACCAGATAGGGTCTGCGGAGGTAGAACAGGCAGTGAACATGTGGGTAGACCAAGTGGTCCTTTTCTGCTGACAGACTCTGTATTTTTATGTTTCTGTGTGTGTGGGATATGGCTCTGCTGCTTTATTCCAATCATGATTGCAGGGTCTTCCCTCTTAATAGAAATAACTCAGGAAGGGACCCACTATGGGTTTCGTGCTCCTAAAACAGGAATTCCTGTTGCAGCCAATGGAGAGGGGTACATAACACTTGCTGTATATATGCCCCTCTCTGCAGGCACAGGGTTTGTGCCTTACCAATGCTGTTTTGACTGTCTGAGATCTTGGGAAATACATATGCTGGGCATGCTCCCAAACCGCCCTCTTGTGCAATGGTGATGCCTGTTTTGCACATGGTCAGGTGGGAGGTGAGGGAACAATGTCCAGTAAGAGTCAAAGCCATAAAAGGCTGCCTTCCTGGCAGTGAGGGGGCTTGTGCGCCATGTCAGGAGCAGCACGAACATATTGAATAGAGAAGGTATGGTGAGGTAGAATTTGTTTACTTTTTATATTCTACAGTTTACTGTATTTACACTGAGATGCAACATTTGAAAAACAGCAACGTTTCAAAATCATCACCCTTTTTTATTGGTTGTCAGACCCAGCGTGAAGTTAGGCAAGGACGGGACAGACGTGCTGATTGGTAATGATTCTAATTAAGTGTCAGTACGTATATACAAGATACAGTTCTAAGTGCCTATGTAATCACACCATGTGTACATGTAACATTTCTACAGTAGACACATAAGACTCATTATCCAGATTGCCCTTTAACCACATTTCTGCCACTTTTCTTCTGTACTTCACTACATTCCAGACCGAAGCTCATGCCTGCAGCCATTCTCCTAGCTCTCATGCAGATGTCACTGCTGCATACCACTTTTAGCTTCAGTCATTCCTAGCTTGGCGTGTAGGTAGAGAAAAACACATTTGAACCCTCTTTAGTGCCCCTGTCTGTTGTATATCTATTACATACCCTTGTTTCTGCCCCCTTGTGCTTAAGTAAGTACACAGTGTCACAAACCCACTCGTGAGGATCAGGCTTACTGAGCTCACAGTGCCCACCCTTCAGTGCAGTCCGTGATGGGATGGGAGGGACAGGGATACCCTCCTTATCCTTTAGAATGCTCACCGAAGTCATGACTGCACCTCTGCTGCAAGGATCCAGGGTGTCCCTCTAGCTCTGGATACGGGCACAATACCAGTCTTGAGTCTTGTGGCCAAATATGAACCCTTCCTTGGCTATTACACACAGGAGGAAGACCCAGGTATCACACTCTCTTTGGGGTAGCAGTGTAAAAACCTGATTGGCCTTCTCCCCACAGGACATGCAACAACCTGGTTCAAAATCTTTGTAGACTCTGGTATTCTCCCTATTTTTCCAGGTGTTCTTTCCAGACCCATTTTCAATTTGGTTGCTTATGATGGCCCCTCTAAGCAAGTAACAGTTGTCACAGATTATTAATAAACCGTCTACAGTCACACATACAATATAAGAAATTCTCACTCAGGCAGATATTCTTTCAAAAAACAAAAGTTTTACTAAAATACTTAAATACATACAGTTACAACTAAAAAGAGAATAGTATTTGGGTTACAGTGTACAGGAAAAAAAAATGGAAAAATGCACAATGAAACACACTAAAACTGTTAGCTAGTCTAAGTGAGGTATGAAGATTTCAAAGTCCAGAGAATCGCTGGTTTGCAAAATACTTAAGTCTTTCTGTAGCAGCCTTTGGTTCTTAGGCAGTCTCTGTACCAACAGGTGTTTGCTTGTGGTCAGGAGGAAGGAGTCCAAACAGAATGGTAAAATGGCTCAGAGTGTCTGTGCTGGAGAATTTATATAGAAGACCACCCGCCAGTCTGTGAATAAAAACTGGACCTTACATGAATAAAGGCTGGCCCTTCCACTTTAGGCTACCAGGTGTCACTCTTGCACTTCCCAAAGTCTTGCCACTTAGAAAAAATGTCAGTGTACCGTGGGAACCTTTTCGGTCACCTGACATTACAGTCTTACACAGGCCTCTTAGAAGGATGCTTCCTGACACTTAAAAAAAATGTCAGTGTACTGTGGGAACCTTTTCTGTCACCTCTTGTCTAAGACCATTTCCCTTTTGATCTTAAGGGTTTACAACAGTGGAAATAGATTTTCTCATCCTGGGATTTTGAACTGGCTTAATTTAATTAGTTATAAGGTAGATCCTGTAAGCTGTATGATTATATGAGTTGATTTTATTACTTCTGTTTTCATTGGCCAGTTAACTTAGAAGAATACTCTTTAATCATGTATCCACAATCTTTTTGACAAGAACTTGTCAGAGTCCTGCAAGCAAGGCTGGCACTGTAGGTCCTAGAAAGGTCAACCCCTTTTTAAAAACAAAAACCCAGTCTTTTCTCTATGTGCCTTTGCTGACACTGACATGTACATAGAATTACATTAAAATATATATATATATACACAACAGAATTATATCTACAAATAAGAGCTAGCAGCTGAGCAGCTTGCAACACCCCTCCCTCCTATACTAAATTTGTGGGAATCCATCCCTAGGCACGGTACGATTTTCACAAATTCTGTTCACTGCTCTAACTGGTGAGATACAGTGGCGGAGCCAGGTTTGGGAGCATTTGGGAACCAAGGGGGGGCCAGTCAGTCAATCACGGGCTCCACAATGGGCACTAAACAGTGAATAAAGATGGTAGTGGGGTACCACTACTCACACTGGGGCAGCCAGGAGGGGTGACTGCCCCCTCAACTCCTCCCTGATAACCCGTCTATGTTGGCATTGGCTGATCCGGCCCTGTGGGTAATGGTCATATCATAGCCCTGTAAGGCAATACTCCACCTTAAAAGATGACCATTCATTTTCCCCATCTGTGTTAGGCACACCAGGGAGTTATGATCAGTCTGTACCTCAAAGTGCCTTCCTTAGAGGTATGGCTCCAATTTCTTCATGGCCCATACCAGCGCAAGACATTCCTTTTTGACTGTGGAATAGGTCTGCTTCACGGGAAGCAACTTTTTGCTAAGATACACCATTGGGTGATCTTCCCCTTGGTTAGAGGTCTGACTGAGGACTGCTCTAATCCCCACATCTGAGGCATCTGTCTGGACTACAAATGGTTTACTGTAATCCGGACAGGGCAACACAGGGGCACTGCACAGTGCTTCCTTTAGCTGTGCAAAGGCTCGTTCACAGCCTGTCTTCCATTTTACCTTTTTGGGAATTCTTTTCTTTAGTAGGCCAGAGAGAGGAGCTGCCAGGGTACTGTAATTTGATACAAACTTGCGATAGTACCCGGCTGTCCTGAGAAAACTCCGAACCTGGGGGCAGAGCTAGCAACCAACTAAGACAGGCGCTCTAAGAGGCGCTCCCACATATTGCTCTAAAACTTGATTATTAAAACTGAGTCAGATTTTAAAGATTTAACTCACACCAATAGAAGCAGCTTGTCAAATGCTACAGGCAGATACAAAACTTTTGCCAAAAGTAACATGGTGGGAATCAAAAATCAACCACCTTCTGAGACTGGGAAAGGAAAACAGCTGCAGCTGACTGGATCGCTGGTGATGGGTGGACAAAACTCAACTGACACCCTGGAACCCGGTCTCACCTTTCAGGCCGTCCGTGATGCTGTAATAGCAGCAGTGAAGGATTTATTGGATAAAGCTAACATCTTTAATACAAGAATAACTGTGGTGGAAACGAAAGTAGAGCAAGCAATTACAGAAACCAAAGCTATAACTGAAAAAGCAAACAAAACTTTCACGGCTGTGAATGGATTCATCAAAGAGAACAAATTATTTCAATTCAGACTGGAATCATTGGAAAAAGCAGCTTGATCGGCAAATGTGCACTTCTTGGGCATACTGGAAACACTGAATCCAATACAATTTATAAATCACCTCTTAAATCAATGGTTTGGAGACATGTCGGAAGTCACTATATTACAGGTCTACCAGATCAGCCTGAGGAGAAAGCGGAATAATACCACCTTACCTCGTACCATGTTGGTGGTCACAGGGGGTTCTCCCCAACAAGACAAAATCCCGTTACACGCTCGAGATTCTGCTTCATTGCTCCTAGATGGCGATAAGGTGGTGCACTGCTATCCGGATCTTAGCTTCTCTACATGGGAGCGCCATCTGCGCTGACGGTCATTTGACAGGGTTCAAGTGGGACTCCGTACTGTGGGAATTATACACTCTCAGCAGATGCCTGCACGTCTTAAGATTTCTTATGCAGGCAAGCATTTCATGTTTAATGACTCTGGGGAAGCAAGTAAAAAGTTGGACAAAATCAAACAAGACTTTATTTCCACTGCCGAGGAGTGCCAGGACACTGAGGGGTGAAGTTGCTTTTACCTCTCTACAGTGAGATGTACCTGTACTTTTTCATATTGTTGATATAAACCATCTAATAAATCCTAAGCAATACCTGTCTGAGGGAAGAATAAAACAATTTATAGATCAGCCATATCTATAACTGTTTTGTTAAAATCAAAGCTATAATCGTTTGCTCTTAAAATGGCGCATAGACAATATTAAGTGCGACAGCACACATGCTTTTACTTGCTTCTGTTATATTGGTTTAACCTGCTGAGTCACTTCTGTTGGCTTAAGTAAATGCACAGCCACATTGTTAAGAGGCTGTAATATTGAATGCTTAGTATTGTGCACAGTTTTGTTATTAAAGGAATGCAATATTTTGAATATTATCTGACAATGATTATACCGTCTTTAAAACAGTATTGAGGAGTTGTGGAGGAGCAATGGCATGGAACATCTATGTTTAGTAGCACCTTTAACAGATGCATTTTAAAAATTTCAATTGTAGTAACTTTCTGGACCAATAGGCTACAGAAACAGCCGATGAAATATCTTCAGGGATGTATATGGGACAATACTTAGTTTTATTTGGTCCAGCGTCTTGTTGCAAGAGCTCATTTCTAATCTATTTTGGGCAATATTGCTTGGACAACACACAATTAGGAAATTACCTCCACTATGATGTACCAATCTACTGCATGTAACAGTTTCTATTGTCACCATGTCGACTGACGTCAAATGTTTTACCATTGCAGCTATGTATAATGTATCTGGTATTGATTACTACATGCTGAATAAAAATAAAGTTGAAAAAAAAAACTACAAACCTGCTTCTGGGTTTCAGGCCCAGGCCATACCTCTATTGCCTCAATCTTGGCTTGATTGGGATGGAGCTGCCCCTGCCCTACTACATATCCTAGGTATACCACCTCCACCATGGCCACCTGGCAATTTTCAGCCTTGACAGTGAACCCTGCCCTCTGTATCCTGACCAACACGTCCTTTAGGTGGGACAGGTGTTCCTTCCAACTGGCACTGTAGATGGCAATATCATCCAGGTATGCCACTGTGTACTCTTCAGTACCATGTAACACCTGGTTGACCAACCTTTAGAAGGTGGCAATGGGGCATTCTTCATTCCAAAAGGCATTACCTTGAACTCGAATAATCCTATTGAAGTGATTAAGGCCAACTTCTCCCTAGCTCTAGCGGTTAACTCCATCTGCCAATACCCTTTTGTCAAGTCAATGGTGGTAAGTTATGTCACCCCTCCGAACTTGTCCAGTAGTTCATACGTCCGTGGCATTGGGTGGGTGTCCGACTTTGTGACTGTTGAGTCCACAATAGTCCACACAAAAGCGAGTAGAGCCATCTGGCTTGGGAACAAGGACTACGGGTGAGGCCCAGGGGCTGTGGGATTCCTGGATCACCCCTAAATCCAGCATTTGCTCCTCCACCCTCCTAATGTCCTTTAAGATGATCTCAGACACCTGGTAGGCTGTCCGCCCTATGGGCACTTGTGTCCCTGTGTCTACATCATGTATCGATAAGGGTGTATGTCCTGGCTTGGCCGTAAACAAAGGGGCAAAGTCCGCTAAAACCTCCCTCACTTCCTGGGTCTGTTCCAAGGTCAACTGGGGTGACAGTTTGATTGTCTCCACAGAGGACTCCTGCTTGCTTTCCTCCAGCAAGTCCAGTAGGGGGTCTTCTTCATCAGTCTCCTCCTCAGGACTACACACTGCAAATACCATGTCAGCCCTATTAGCATATGGCTTCATCATGTTGACATGGTACATTCTATGGGTATATCTCCTGTCAGGCAGTTCTACAGTATAGTTCACATCATTAACCTGTTGGAATACCTTGTATGGTCCTGCCCACTTGGCCTGCAACTTGTCCTTTTGGACCAGAATTAGGACCATGACTTCCTGACTTACACTGTATGAGTGAACTCTGGCTCTGCAGTTGTACCAGACCTTGTGCCTCTTCTGGGTGGTTGACAGGTTGCTCTGGGCTGCTCCCATAAGCTCCTTCAGCTTTTCCCTAAGCTTTAGGACATACTCCACTATGGGAGTTCCCTGGGTGGCGTGCCTGCCTTCCCAGTCTTCCTGGATCAAGTCTAGGGGCCCATGCACCCTATGTCCATATAAGAGTTCAAAGGGGAAAAACCTTGTCGACTTTTGGGGCACCCTCCTGTATGCGAACAACAGGGAGGGAAGATATTTCTCCCAGTCCCTCCCATGCTGTTCAGTAAATGCTTGGAGCATTGATTTTAGGGTACCATTAAACCTTTCCACAAGTCTATTGGCTGATAAGATGTTGATCATCTCTGCACCACCCCACACTTCTGCCACAAACACTTCATCAGGTCCGACATTAAGGTACCCCCTCAATCAGTGATAACCTCCCGCGGGAACCCAGCATGGGAGAAAATCCCTAGCAAGGTGTCTGCCACTTTGTCCATCTTAAGTGAGGAAAGGGCGACTGCCTCTGGGTATCAGGTTGCATAATCTACCACCATCAATATGAACCTCTTCCCTGAGGAGCTTGGGCCATTTTTACCCTCTGGAATGGCTCCTCCACAATGGGCAAGGAAATTAGGGTGGCTTTGGTTTTACTACCTGCCTTCCCTATTTGTTGGCACCAGTGACAAGACCTGCAATATTCCTTCACCTGCTGGATGAAGTTGGGCCAATAGAAATTCTGGGCCAATTGCTGTGTGGTGCATTTGATTCCCAGATGTCTGGACATGGGGATATCATGAGCTATCTTGAGCAACCGCTCATGGTTCCCCTGGGGAACAACAAGCTGCCTGTCCATCACCCTCCCGCTGTCCTTATGTCCTGCGTATACAACAGTCCATTGTCCCAGTGTACCCTATGTCTTATGTCACCTCCCTGTGTCCCATCAGATTCTGCACAAGTCCTCAGCCTCTCCAAACTAGGGTCAGTTCTCTGAGTAGCGGCAAAATCTTCACATTTGCCCAAGGCATAAGACATGACCCCTTCAGTTCCTAAACTGGGGTCCATAGCTCTAGTGTCAGGGCATTCAGGGTCACTGCCAACCCTAACCTTCTGACCATTGGTTACCCCTCCCTCATCAGAGTAACCTTCTATAGATGTTTTGTGAACTGCTACTTGGGGAAGGCCTGCCTCCCTTTCACTACTCTCCACTTCAAGAGACACAGGCTAGGGAACCAGCCTCCCATTGTTTTCCACAGGGGCTTCTACGGGGTCCAGGGAACTACAATTGGCCTTTGTCGTCTGTCTGCGGATAACCGCATAAACCACCCCCTTCTGGAGATTGTTCCCTATAATCACGTCCAGGGTGAGGTTGTCTGCCACTGCCACTGCCACTTTTTGCACCCTCTCTCTTGTCTCACCCCAGTTCAGAAGAACACTAGCTAGTGGCAGAGTTTTTTTCCTCCCCAGTGAATCCCCTTACTGTTACAAATTAATTAGGTATAACCTGTTCAGGCTAAACCAAATCCTCCTTTAATAAGGTAAGAGATGCCTCCGTGTCCTTTAACCCATGAGTATGCACCTCATTTACAGTGACCAGGTGTATGTGCCACAATGGTGGCCTGTAAAACAGTGGGATGCTTCAAGAGGGGCTGGGATAGGACAAAAGGAAGGGTCATAGGGGTGTAGGGTGTGACGGGCAGCTGCAGAGTAGGGGTGCTAGCTGCAAAATCAAGCAGACTCGAGAGATCAAATGGCCCTTTTCTGCTGGTAGTTTTGTATGTTTGTATGTGCTCCCTCATGTTTATAGGCATGCTTTCAGAGATACACAATGCACCTAACTCTGTTCATCACCACTTTGTCCACTCTCTGCCTTTTTAGCACACTGTCTAGCAAAATGTCCTGGCTGTTTGCAAAACCAGCAATCATCATTTCTTTTATCCGATAAATCTTTTTTTGTAACTTGGGGCTTCCCTCTTTCTGTGGCAGTGGTGAGGGTTTTAGGTGCCCTGAAGGTGCACCTTTCCCCTTCTGCACTGCCACACCCGCCACGCTCCCTTTCAAAGCAGGCCTGCTCCTGGCATAGTGGTCCAAGAGCTCTGCAGCCTGCTGCGCTGTTTTGGGGTCTCAGTCCTCTAACCAGGTTTTTAGCTCTGCTGGGCAAGTCCAAAAGAAATGCTCCAGAAATACAACCCCCTCAATTTTCTCTACAGACTTTACTTCCACTCCCTACCACCAACATTTCAAAAACTGAAGTTGCTTTGTGGAGAGTTCCTCATAGCTCATGTCAGGGCTTCTCCGGAGCTTACGGAACTTAACCCCGTATGCTTTAGGCATTAAATCATACTTTTTAAGCAATGCAGCTTTATGTTTCTCATAATTACTACTGTCCTGATTGGCCATTTGGCCTAATGCCTCATGCACTTTCCCAGTAAGCAGCAGGGATAGCTAAAAACTCCAGGACTCCCTGGGTATTTTAGCCTGGATACAGACCTTTTCAAACAAACAAATTCAACAATGCATCCATATCCTCCCCCACTTTAGATTCAGCTATTTAGAATTTAACTAGTACCCCAGTCCTGGGCCAGGTTCACCCCTGCCACTTACCTCCTCTGGTGCTGGTAGTTGGAGTCTTAGCTTCGCCAGTTTGAATTCCATCTGGCACTCTCTTTACACTCTCTCAGCCTCTCTCTGAATCTGTTTTTCCTTTTCCTCAGCCTCTCTCCAATGCTGGTTTTCTTTTTCCTGCATCTCCATCTCCATCTGAAACTTCCTCTGCTCAAATTCCAGCTCCAATCTCCTCAACTCCAGCTGCAGCCTGATCCCTTCTGGCTCCAGCGTTGTGCTGACTCTCCTCTGGTGCTGTGGCTCTGGGTTCCCTCTGGTCTTCCTGTCCTCCTCCCTGAGACTGGACTCTGCGACGTCCCTTGGCACCCCCACGCCCAAGGTCTGATCCCTTTCAGTCACTGACTATGACTCGAGGTCCTGGGCAGTTGCTAGCTCATCGACTGCCACAAGAGCCTCCACGAGGTGCTTTTTGGTTCACCCCTCGCACTGGATTCCTTTTTCCTGACACAACTGCTTCAGATAGTCTGCAGTGTATTTGCTGTAGATGGAAGCCATCTTCTTCCCTAACTACTGTTACACTAGCTTACACCCAAGAAAAAACCAAAAACAGGTAGGGAACTTTACACTGTAACTAAATTATATATATAATTTTTAAATCTCTGCCTTAATTGTGTGTGGACTGTTTACAGTTTAGCAATCTGAAACACTGAGCTCGAATTCAACTGTTATGCCTGTGCCACCAATACCTCTCGAATCGCAACACTATGCAACCAAATCTCTCAGATCCCAACACTGCACACCAGATCTATGTTTTTTTTAATGTAATTCTACGTACATGCCAGTGTCAGCAAAGGCACATACAGAAAAGACAGGATTTAAAATTAAAAAGAGGGGGTTGACCTTCCCATGACCTAAAATGCCAGCCTTGCTTGCAGGAATAAGACAAGTTCTTGTCAAAAAGCTAATCGATACATGATTAAAGAATATTCTTCTATGTTAACTGGCCAAGGGAAACAGAAGTAATCAGTTTATATAATCATACGACTTACAGGATCTGCCTTATAACTAATTAAATTAAGCCAGTTCAAAATCCCAGGATGCGAGAAGCTATTTCCACGGTTGTAAACCCTTAAGATCAAAAGAGGTGATGGAAAAGGTTCCCACAGTACACTGACATTGTTTATTATAAGTGCCAGGTAACATGCTTCTAACAGGCCTGTGCCAGATTGTAATGTCAGGTGACCGAAAAGGTTCCCGCAGTACACTGACATTTTTTCTAAGTGCCAAGACTTTGGGAAAGTGCAAGAGTGACACCCGGAAGCCTAAAGTGGAAGGTCCAGCCTTTAGTCACAGAAGGGCCAGTCTTTATTCACAGACTTGGGGGGTCTTCTATATAAACTCTCCAGCACAGACACTCAGAGCCACTTTGCCATTCTGTTTGAACTCCTTCCTCCTGACCTCAAGTGAACACCTGTCAGCACAGAGACGAAGTACCAAAGGCTGCTACAGAAAGACTGAAATATTTTGCAAACCAGCAATTCTCTGGACTTTTAAATCTTCATACCTCAGTTAGACTAGCTAACAGTTTTAGTGCGTTTCATTGTATATTTTTCCTTTTTTTTTTACCTGTATACTGTAACCCAAATTAATATTCTCTTTTTAGTTGTAACTGTATATATTTAAGTATTTTAGTAAAACTTTTGTTTTTCGAAAGAATATCTGCCTGAGCAAGAATTTCTTATATTGCATGTATGACTGTAGAACCTTCAACTGTTACTTGCTCAGAGGGGCCATCACAAGCAACCAAATTGAAAAGAGGTCTGGAAGGGATGTCTGGAAGAATAGGGAGAATACCAGAGTCTACAAAGATTTTGAACCAGGTTGTTGCATGTCCTGTAGGGAGGAGGCCAACTCAGGTTTTTACGGTGCTACCCTGAACAGAATGTGATACCTGGGTCTTTATTCTGTGTGTAATAGCCAAGGAAGGGTTCATATTTGGCCATAAGACTCAAGACAGGTAATGTGCCCTTATCCAGAGCTAGAGGGACACCCTGAATCTTCATTGCAGAGGTGCAATCGTGACTCTGGCAAGCATTCTAAAGGATGAGGAGGGTATCCCTGTCCCCACCATCATGGATTGCACTTAAGGGTGGGCACTATGAGCTCAGTAGGTCTGACCCCTAGGAGTGGGTTCATGACACATAGTAGGAGCAAAATAACTTTGGTAGATCCAAACTGTCCCTACCTTCTGGACCCCCAACTGTAACACTCTGAGCACGCTTTTCTGTGCCTACTAGGAAGCAGATGCACATAAAAGGAGGAGGCAGGGAGGAGGGATGTTGAATGTTCAGCAGCTCCAAGGTAGGGCAGCTGGCATCTGGTGCCATGCAGGCAGGGCAGGCAATTTACCCTATCTTAAGAGAGAGACCCTTCCCCTTTATACTATAAGAGGGAAACGCTAGCTGAGAGCCCAAAGAAGGTAGTTGGTAAAAGAGAGTCCAACTTCTCTGGCTGGCAGGCTCTGGGAGTATGGCAGGGTCCCTGGGTCTGGGTGGCAAAGTCTCCAGATGGTCAGGATCTAGCTGGAGTCTTAGAGTGGAAATGAACCCCGCAGATACCAGCCAGAAGAAGGAGGAGCAGATAAAAGTCTGCCCTTGGAAATGAAGATCGAAACCTAAAAGGCACTCAGGAGTAGTTGTGGTGGGCCACCCTTCAAGGGAGGTCACTAGGATCCTTGCAGATCCACTTCCAGTTATAGTACATAAGGGAGAGAGTAAATATGTACATGAACCTTCATTGAAATGCTCTATAGTAGAACAGGAATAAGTACCTAAAATGAGAATAGTAACTCACCGGGAAATGGAAAATGTAAATGGTAATGGTAATCAGGATAGGTGGCTCCAATAAGAGTTGGAGACTGGTGAGTCTCCAGGAAGGAGCCAGGCATAGGGAGCCTTCAGTATTCGGGTCACTAAGGCTATCAGTGTGGTGCTGGAAAGAGGCACACAGCTAGACCAAATTATCACAACTTAGTAGTAGATCATAATGCTGGTGTACTAGTTTGCTTAATGCCAACTGCTGGCACAGATGCCATGCACAGGCACCATTGCTCCCAAGGTAGTTTTCACCCTGCCTGGTAGTTGGCACATGGTCTTGGAAGCGCCAGTGTTCCAGAGACCCCAAAAGGGAGACAGGGTTATTTCTAAAAAAACAAAATCAGCAGCAGAGCCCAAGAAGAGCAAGGGGCAGGAACCTGAAAGGAAACACTGTACAGTGTGATACTGTGTACAGAAGCTATGGCCAAATGGTATTAAACAAGCCTTGGTAATAAAGTAATTGGCAAGGATAATGCCCCTTAAAGCTGTGTACCATCTGTGCAGCAATAAACATACATCCTGCTCAATCCCATCTCCCAGCAGGGACAGTTGTTTGTGTGTGATCTGCTGTAGGGGGTGCCCCTGTAAAGGTGTTAGTTTGCCTTGGTCCCCATCCACCCTGAAACACAGTGGCTTGGTTAAGGTGAAAGGTACAGGTTTCACGGTGAATGGCAGGTGCTCCTCTTACAAGAAGTGCCACCATGTACTCCTTGACATAGAGGTGTGCCAGTCCCTTACATGTAGGGGCTCGTACTCTGGGATTTGTAGTGATGGAGGAAAGTACAGTTGCATAAGAACTTACCATAACAGTAGATCTTCAAGAGGAGCTCTTACAGCAGGCAACACCATTAGGACTGAAGCCAGCGGGTGCCGGGACCCCACGAAAAACTTCTAGCTAGCAGTCATCGAGGTCTGCCCACCCCAACATCCGCCTATAGTACAAAACGGGCAGTCCCCCAGCCCAACCTCAGTTCTCCCACCAGAGACCCGACATACATAGAAACTGGAGAACTGAAGTGGTTCCTCTAAACCAAGGAAACAAGGCAAGGCAAGGCAAATTTTATTTTTCTGGTGCCCAATCCCAGAGGCTCTGGGCACCATACAAAAAACATAAACTCAATTTACATATATAAAACTATATCCTCATAAAAATCCCATAAATATATAAAAACCCTCTAAGTATTAAAAAGGACTAATAATACTAGTGTCAAACAGAGTCTGAAAATGCCTGATTAAACAAATAGAACTTCAGGCGAATCTTAAGAACCCCACTGGCCAGAGGCCTCCTCACCGATAACTGGGCAATTCCATAATACAGGACTGGTCACACTAAAAGCTCGATCACCTGCAGTTTTTAATCTTGTCCTAGGAATCATCAAGAGGCCCCTCGAGGAGGATCAGAGGGGCCGAACTGAGGCAGCAAGTGTAAGAAGGTCAGTCAGGTAACAAGGGCCTAGTCTGTGTAGGGCCTTATAGGTGAGCAAGCCCACCTTGAAGAGCATCCTCCATCGAACTGGCAGCCAGTGCAGTTCTCGCAGCACCGGGGTGACATGGCAGTATTTCTAATGGCCTGTCAACAACCTGGTGGCTGCATTCTGCACTAGCTACAGTGGATGGAGGGTGCCTCCAGAGACCCCGAGGTAGAGCGCATTACAGTAGTCTAACCTGGATGTTACAAATGCATGTACCAAGGTGGGGAGGTCCGGGGCGGAATAAGGTGCCTAATCCTGGTGATATTTCTCAGATGAAAGTAGCAGTGATGGAGAAACAGTCACCAGGGGGATGGAAGGAGGGAAAGCAGCGCCTGCTGCAAGAGCTCTTCTTGAAGATCTACTGTTATGGTAAATTCTTACGTAACTGTTCTATCTTACTTTGAGGGGGCTCTTGCAGCAGGCAACACCATTAGGACTGATTCCCAAGCAGTGAAAGCACTAATCCCAATCAGCTGGGGTGAGGCAGAAATCAGTGTAAGTCTTTCAAGAGATGAGTCCCTGCAGGAGTGCCAGTCCAAAGCTTGCCCTATGCCTACAGGTAATGTCAAACTGTAATGGTGAATAAAAGTGTGGACAGAACTCCAAGTGGCAACTGCACAGATTTCAGCAGCTGACGCATTTCACAAGGAAGTGAAGAGCAGCCATGCCCCTGGTAGAATAGCCTTTAACTGGTCACACAGGTAAGGGACTGGCACCCCTATGTCAAGGAGTATATGGTGGCACCATGCTGGTGGAGGCTTGGGGTCTGCAATCCATCAGTGGCACATCATTGTGCTTGTGTGCCCTCCGCCCTTTGTGTGCTCCGCATTCATAGCCACCTGTTCAGCTGCACTGTCCAACCCTATCTGGGCACCATGTGCTGGGCCATTGTCTTTACATTGGGTGCATGGGCCAGGAGGGCGCTCCTGGTCATGTGCTGTCAGCAGTGTGTTGTGCTGGGCATCGCTGTGTGGCCAGTTATGGGGTACCTTTGGGCTGCTGGTTGCTGTGCATCGCAGTTGTGTCCGCCAGGATAGTGCACGTTGATGCTTTCGTGTCACCGTAGGGGATGTTTGGCTTAGCTGCTTTCACTCTGCAGTGGTGCTTCCGGAGAAAGATGGCCAGCTGACATGCTAGGGTCCAATTCCTCCGTGTCCCAACTCATAATGGTTTGGATGTGCCTCATCCATAAAGAGGATCATCTGGAGGAGACCTAGGGTTACTTCTGGGATCATCTGGTTCTGAAGGCAAGTCAGAGTCTTCAGATTCATCTGAGGAGGAGGAGGAGGAAGAATGTCTGTCTAACGTGCTGGAGTCTGGAGATGGAGAAGGCGATGCTTATGTCAGTGAGTTCTCAGATGGCTAGCACTAGCCCTGTCTAACTACGGGGTTAGGCTCTCTAGGAGGTGGCATTGGTGACCTCCTGGGGGATCCTTGGACTTGTCCAGATTTGGAGGAGGGTCCTTAGGAGAAGGAGTAGGTGGCCTCCTCGGGGACTCCTTGTCCTTAAAGTATGCCCACCAAACTGCAAACAGAGTGTTGAGATCCATAGGTGGATTTTGAGGGGTGATGGGGGGGGCTTGCATCGGGGGAGTAGGAGTAGAAAGCCCAGGAGTCAGTTCCTTAGGCTGTGGTAACCCAGGTGCTGGTACCTGAGACAGTGGGTTAGCGGTTGTCAGCCCGAAGAGCATTGGATGATCCAGCATCAGTCTAGTGGGAGTCGACAGACCAGGCATCAGTCCCTCAGGCATCGGCCGGGGGTGACCGCAAGGTTGGCTGGCGACCACAGAGGGTCAGACAATGATGGCTGAGGTGTTGCCAGGGTTGACTTTGGGGTGGCCAGCATCAAATATACAGGTGTAGACTAATGCCAGTCTGGTGAAACAACCAACATCGGCCATGAAGGAGAGGCATCTGCCGGACAGCTAACTCCTGAGCGGGGTAGGGGCGTCACTCTTGTGGAGGAGATGAGCGTATGTCCTGAGTGTCGCCAGAGACGTCAGACCTTGAAGTCAGGCCAACTTGGTGAGGCCTTGTCCGAGAGGGTGATGGGCACAGACCTGCCTCTCGAAGACCCGCCCGAGCCACCTGGTTGAGGACCCGCTGGGTGTAAGGACCTGAGCGACAGGGGCTGAGAGGCTGGGGAAGAAGTCTTGAGCCCCAAAGAACCACTGCCTGAGATTGTGATGAAAGTGGGTGGTTTGACCACCAGGAGCCCAGAGGAAGTGAGGGATGCCTGGGTGGAAGAGGCCAACCTTCCTTGGGGAGGAGAACCCAGAATTGGTCACCGACAGGCATGGGACCAAGAACAGGAAGCGGACTGGGGTTTGTCCCTATGCTTGTCCCAGTGCTCATGCTTTCTGCTGGACTTCTCTTTGTGGGACAAAGAAAAAGTCGAGGCCCCAGAAGCCGGAGAAAAAGAGGTGCTTTTGCACTGGACTCCTTCTCCATCGCTGTTAATTTCTTTTGTAGCAGAAAGACTGCCAGGATCTTCTGGTGGTGAATTCTGGTGCACTGGTTAAAATCCTGGGAGTGCTGGCAGGCCTCAGTGTCATGGTTCAGGCCTAGGCAGAGCAGACAAGGGGAGTGGCCCTCTTTGTAGGGAAGCCGCTTGCCACAAGCACACTTTGTCTGGCGCTGCTCTGAAAAGAGGATGGAGAAAAAGACATGCAAGAAAATGCTGTAAATTTAAGTGAAAATAATAAGGTGGGTAATCCACAAAGAAAATGGCGGTCGGCTAGAGCAGAAGGCAATAAATAAGGTCTGACTTACGCAGGCCGACACAGCGGAAAAGAACTGAGGTTGGGCTGGGAGACTGCCCTTTTGTACTATTGGCAGGTGTCAGGGCGGGCTGTTGTCAGGCAGCGGTCCCCACTAATGACTGCTAGCTAGAAGTTTTCTGTGGGGTCCTGGCACCTGCTGGCTTCAGTCTAATGGTGTTGCCTGCAAGAACCCCTTGAAGTAAGATCTGGAAGCACCATGCACTATGTACCCCAAGACCTCATGCACAGTTTAAGGTTTATTTGGTGCAAATCAGTTCAGCAAGCACTGAGATAATAGGCCCTAAAAGTTTTGTACACTTAGAAAAAAAATAGTGACACTTTCTGCAGTTCATATTTGCAGCTGATTGAACTGCATTTGAGTCATGTGGTAGAGAAGCAGCCGGTACCTGCAATGAATCTACATAGCGTCAAGTGATTACAGCTTGAGTCTTAAAGGCCATGCCATACATGCAAAGTAGCAATGTACAGACAGTTGGTAAGACCACATCTGGAGTACTGTGTACAGTTCTGGAGACCCCATCTCTGCAAAGACATAGGGTGGAGGCTGTCCAGAGGAAGGCAACCAAAATGGTGCAGGGTCTGCACCAGAAGACATATGAAGAAAGACTAAAGGAGCTTAAGATGTATAGTCTGAGGAAAGGAGGACATGATAGAAACTTTCAAATACCTCAAAGGAATCAACAAAGTCCAAGAGGATAGCATCTTTCAGAAAAAGAATGTGCAAGAACAAAGGGGCACAATTTGAAGATAGAGGTGGGACGGCTCAGAGGTAATGTGAGGAAGTATTTTTTCACAGAGAGGGTTGTAGATGCATGGAACAACCTTCCTGAGGAGGTCATAGAGTCAAAAACATTGGGGGAATTCAAGAATACATTGGACAGACATAAGGCAATTCTAGCGGGGGGTAGGAGGAAGTAGGCTGTTGGTTAACTAGGATCTGCAGCTTATCCATTAGGTAGGGAAATGGGCAGACTAGGTGGGCCAAGCGGTTCTTATCTGCCATCAAATTCTATGTTTTTATGTAAGGGGTGGAAGAACACCTGCATGCTGGTCATGTGCATGGGAGCACTCCTGCATGGAGGCAAGAGAGGAAAACGATCGAGAAGCAGTGACATAACCTGCAAGTAAAGGCCCCAGTGGAACCAGCACTGAGACTGGACCAATCACCAGTCCAGGAGAGCTGCAGATCCCCCTCCAATTCTTCCATCTGACCACTGAAGACCCTGAAGCATCAACATTGGCTGCAGCCACAGCACCAGACCCCAAGAAGTCAGCAGACAACCAGATTGCTCCATACCACCGTCACCTCTTGCCCAAAGAGGAGGCATGCCTATGGACCTCTGCCAGTTTTAATAGTGAGACTGCACTTAAGGACTCCACCAATGAATCCACCCTATGGGGATTTGTGAAAGGTACTGTAAAAGTTATAAAGGAAACAAGCACAGGGACTCAGGACTTTGGAAATAAAAATAGCATTTTTCAAGTAACTGTGTTGAGCCTTTCCGATGTGCATGTTAATATAACCTGCTATGGCTGAACCTTTTAAACTTTTGCAAGTGAAAGTGAAAGTCAGATCAGGAATGTCAGGACCAGCGAGATATTATGCATTCCGGACTCGGTCTGAGACTTAAAGTATGGTTGCAACATCAGCAAATTCGAGCTCTATGACCCCAAAGAGAGAGCCAACCACTTCAGAAGCTTCTGGGATGCCCAAGTGCAGGCTTTAGGATCACTGCCAACTGCATCTCCTCCTGGGTACTATGAATGGTACTTTAATTATGCTGACAAAGTATGGAATGTAAAACTGTGTGAGCTGTGTTATGATCATTCCATTCTGGATCTTAGGATAGCAACCGTCCCAGACCCTCACCGACGATCTCTTGCACTATAGCCCACTGAAGAAGTGGAGAAAACACAGTCTGCTGTGCCCACACCTGCCACCATCAAGACAATCCTGTATCAGTCAGATGTAAAGGCACTAGCCTAAGGCTTGAGGGAAGTGGAGCAAGTCTTAGCCAAAGGCCTACACACGGAAGAGGTGCCCACCTGTCAGAGATGCCCGGCCCAGAAAGTGACTGTTGGGATGCAGGGGTGAGACTTGACCATTCAGCATGAGACATGGTGAGCTCCTAGATGTGGTCACATGCCTCCTCCCTGGCTGACTCTGCGGTGAGGTGGTGTCCAATTGCCTGCCAGTGAGAGCGAGTCATGGATGTAGGTGAATTTGACCAACAGTCCAAAGTGGCTAGGCTGTTCACCAGGCCAGAAGACCCTGCTGATTTCATGGCCTTGTCTCCTGATGTGGCCGCTGATCCCTTGGCCTGCCCAGAAGCCAGTCCTCAGCCAGCCCTGCCTGACACCATGAAGAAGAAGAAAAAGAAGAACAGTAGCCGGACTGTCACATCTGAAAAACAGCATGAATCCATCGATGTGGTGGTGGAGGAGGTCATTGCCGAATATGCCACTTAATCACCACCAAACAGCTTTCTAAAGAAGTCTTCAGGTCCTCTCCCTCAATAATTGCCACCACACCAGAAGCATCAGAGTAACCAGCAGCAGAGGCCCAGTTTCAGGAAACTAAAGCATGTGTACCCCCGGGTGGGTCTTACTAATTCTGGCTCCTGCTGTGTGGTCCCACCTGTCCTTGGCCTGTGGGTGCCCTGGGAAGCTCTTACCAGCCATTTGGTACCTGTTCTGCGGGTGGAAGAACTGTGAAAGCCTTTGAAGCTTGCCACCTAGTGGAGATAGCACCATCTGCTTGAGGAGGCAGATAATTACTACATAGCTCAGTATGCGCCAGGTGGAATCACCTGCAAGCGCACTCCTTCAATTGGGTGCTGCAAGCATTTGGCTGAACTGCATTTGCTGCCAAGGTCACGCTTTTTTGTGTGCCAACCCTGGGATCCCAGTAAACGTGGTGGGGCTCAGACACACTTAGGAATACAGAGGAAAGCAAATTCTGTGACTATGTTTAAAGGTTATGTGTGCAGTGTTACTTTAAGAGCTGCTCAGTCTGTACAATGAATGTGTTTCTGCCTGTAGCAGGGGTACTTAGTGCTGTGGCACTAGCGACAGGCAGACAAGGACTTTTTCAGAACTCATTCCACGACCGGATAGCAGTGTAGAAGTATATCTAGTGAACTGTGGGATGTTTATCTGTAAAAACAATCTAATATACCTGTTTCAAGACTTTAGAGTTAGAACTTTGCATGGACTGTTTACATGGACGCCATTTTAGTAACCCTTGACTGTGTCTCACCCAAGCGGTGCTCGAGGAGTTCTAAGGGCTGCAGCTATGGCTCCTGGGTAGGGGACTGGACAATGTTCTTGGCGCCTTTAGAGTCAACCAGTCAGTCATCGAGTAAGCCTGATGTATATTCATTTTCTGGATGGACAGCTGAAGTGACAAATGAGGATAGTAAGTTCCCCTCCTGAGAGGTTGGGGGGAAGAACACGGCTCACGAGGGTGTTGTGGTGGAAGTCTCTCTGCGGAAAGCAGGAGTGCGAAGAATGAGAGAGAAAGAGAGAGAGAGTGAGGGAGTCAGTCCCAAGATTTCCACAGCTGCCAATTGGGAGACTTGCCTGAGTCTTCCTTTTGTGGGAGAGCTGGAATCTCAATGTGCAGCACGTTGAGAGAAAGTTCCTGTGGCACCTGTTGAAATCCTTCAGTTTGCAATCTGGGCTGAACTGTTTCTGATAAGAGCCTGACTGTTGCCTTTGCCTTGAAGTTGAATTCCCATCACCCGGGGGGGTGGGGGCAGAAAGTTGTTGAGACCCACAGCCTGAAAGGATGGATAGTCTGCTGAGAGACTGTTTGCCATCAGACTAGGGATATGGCAGACCTGTTATCGAGAAGCCTGTGTCTGCTGTTTGCAGAAAGTGGGAGACTGTGTGAATTTTGAGCTTTGAAGAGATATTACCTTCCAAGAGACTGTCTGGGAGTCAGCCAGGTATTGTCACTGCCAGACAGTACCCATCACCTTCCCCTGGGAATTAGATGCCTTGATGTGTGGGGTAGGTATGTGGCCCTGGTCCTCATTTCTGGCTTTATCCAGCATCCACACTGAAAGCCATGCAGAAGGTGACAAGCAGCCAGATCCTGCAAGTAATTCAGAAGTGGACAAGCTTCTAGCAGAGGGCCACATCGCCCAAAGCTTCAGCTCTACTGACATAGTCGCTCATCGCTGCCAGACCCTGCTAAAACTGTGCTATAGAACCATGAGTAACTGAGTAACTGCAGGGCCTGCCTTGACCTGGGGAGTCATCAAGTTTGCTCAAAGTTTCCTGTTCGATTATTAAAGTACACCAATGCCGCCAACTTGTGGCAATGTACAGGCCTGCACCTTTACCTGGGTATCCAGATTAACTTTAGGGGACACTGGTACTAGTGGGGAGGAGGGCTTATCCAATCTGAATGTGTTGTTGCTGTTGGTGGTAGGTACCGTTACTGCTATTGCTTATGGTTTTGACAGTTTATGCAATATTTCAACTGCTATTTATCTTTGCATTCCATTCCCTTTCCCTTGTTAATAAATCCTTTGCTGTTGTTGGTTAAAACTGTCTATGAGCATATTATTAGTGATAGTCATTATTTGCATGTACAGTAGGAAGTGCGGAAATAGAGGTCCACCTGTTTGCAGATGACACCAAGACCTGCAACAGGGTGAATACTACAGATGGGGTGGAGAAAATGAGGAGGGACCTGGGAAAGCTTGAAGAATGGTCTGAGTATGGCAACTGAGGTTCAGTGCAAAGAAGTGCAAAATAATGCACCTGGGAAGAGGGAACCCTGGGGAAAAATATAGGATGGGGGGAGGTGCTGATGATCAGCAAGGAAGAAAGGGACCGGGGGGTTATCATTTCAGATGACTTAAAGGTGTCAAAGCAGAGTACAAAGGCTACAGGAGGGCCAATAGAATGCTGGGATGCATAGGCAGAGGTATCACTAGTAGAAGGTGGGGAGTTTGTGATGCCATTGCATAAAACAGTAGTGAGGCCTCACCTGGGAGTGCTGTGTGCAATTCTGGAGCCACACCTTGTAAGAACATTGATAGGGGTGGAGGCAGTCCAGAGAAGGGCGACCAAGATGGTACAGGGCTTGCACCACAAAACATATGAGGCGAGATTAAAGGACCTCAATATGTACTCACTGGAGGAAAGGAGGGAGTGGAGGGACATGATAGAAACATTCAAGTACCTCAAGGGCATAAACAAGGTGCAAGGGAGACATCTTCCAATGTAGAAGGAGTACAAGAATGAGGGGTATGATATGAAATTGGTGGGAGGCAGGTTAAGAGGAAATGAGAAGTTTTCTTCACAGAGAAGGTGGTGGACACATGGAATAGTCTGCCACAAGAGGAGGTGGGAGCAAGCACAGTGGAGGGGTTTAAACATGCCTGAGACAGGTACAAGGGAACCTTGAGGTGGGAAGGAGTGATGAAAAGCCACTGATCACATAGGGTCAGAGGCCGCAAACAAGTATAGGGCTTACGGGCAGACTGGATGGGCCTAGTGGTCCTTATTTGCCAACAATTTCTATGTTTCTATGTAAGTACAGCTGTTTAAGGTATTCCATATGTGGGATGACTGGACAGGGAGGTGGGTAGGTACAGCATCCCAGGGGGTTGTACTACACAAACAGCTGGCCCACTATAAATTACTGTGGGTGGAGGCACCGTGCTACAGTATTTATTTTATATTTGGGAAAGAACCCACCTTTTACACCAGAAACAGAACCCAAGCCCCTCAACCTTGTTGAGCCTGCAAGGCAGGGGTAGTAACCAAAAGTTACATGGTGACCCAGTTACACATGCAGGCAGCAGGAAATAGATGAAGCCATGAAGAGATGGTGGGTAGACCATAGCTACCCCCACAGAAAGGAGATGTGAAGTGTCTTGGGAAAATAAGTCAAAGAGATAAGAGTAATCAAAAAACTGGGTCAACCCCGCTATGCATATGGTTTCCCATAAATGCCCAAATGGCTCTGGGAAATTGCTGAGGATCAGAACAAGTGCATTCTGTTACTAGAGGGTAAGAAGGCCATAGCGAAAGAGACTCAAGCATTCTACCTTCAAAATGAAGAGCAAATGGACCGCATTGCTAGAGGAAAAGTTTTCACTAGGGACATGAGCAGAAGCATCTGAATGCACAAGGTTCTCTGCATGGACTTTGACGGTATGCAGACTGGTTATTTAGTGTGGACCATCAGACCAGATAGAGAATGAGTCACCATCCCCAGCACTCTGTATAAGGCAATCCTTTGGATTTTTCTTTACAAGCTAACCAGGGTCAGAATGGGTCCCAGTCTCTTCACCAAGGAGTACCACAGGAAACTGCAACAGTTCCAGGAGAACCTATGTGCCTTCTCCTTCACAAAGGAAGGAGAAAGTGACTTTGCTACACCACCAAGAAAGCAGCTTGGGACCTCAGTTCCAGGAGGCTATGGCTAGACTGGTACACAAACAATGCATCAGAGACTACCTTTGAACTACCTTTTCTAAATCTGCACTTAAGGATCTTCTCCAATGGACCCACCCTATAAGGAAGTGGCGTTTACTACTCTCACAGACTGTGGCAAGTAATGGACTAGTTAGAAGAGTTTTGCATTTTTTGGAGAAAAAAAAATATTTTCTTTGGGAATCTTCTTTTTTTTTCTTCCTTTTCTTTCTGCTCCTGCTGCCAGCCCCCCCTTCCGTCTCCCCCCCCAGCCCTGTCACCCCGGCGTCCACTGGACTTACCTCTCTTACACTAGCAGGGTGCCAGCTAACCAGATGCGAACCCTGCGAGGGCAGACTATCCTGCCAGCCAAAGTTTTTCTTCTCCATTTTTCTCCGCTTCGAGCATCTGCGCAGCATGTGCAGTGACGCCAATGACCAAACCATGCACGCCCACATGCACACACAGGCATCTGCCCCACATCTGCCCCTATGTATGGACCCACTGTGCCAACCCCAGCCACAGCTAGGGGTCAGGCAGGCAGCGGACTCTGTTCCACCCTCCCGGCAGAGGAGAGCTGTCCTCGGACGCTCGATCCACTCCTCTGCTGGCTGACCCCTGGCGGTCCGCTCACACTGGGAACATGGGTTGCCAGTGTGGCAGGAAGGCAGCATGATGCTTCAGCCCTCCATGCCACTGGACCGGCCCATGTGGTGTGTGTTTCTGCTTTCTTATAGGTGGAGCTTGGCCTCACCATCATGTCCCAGTGGGAACCAGAAGAGAAAGGGCAATGAAGAAAGGCTGAAAACAACATGAAAGTGAAGACTGCTGCAAGATGACTGAATGTCATCCCAGCCCTTAGGCACTTATTACTTATATAGGTGCACTATCGGTTAATGGGTATTAAAGTGAATGTGGTTGTAACTTAGTTAGTATGTGCCCTGCCACTCCTGTAGTTAAGACCCATTGCACATAGGCCCATTAAGGTACAAGACAGTTCTTCTGTGGGTTCTAGCCTGCGATGGTCATAGGTAGAGCGAGATATTTTGCAAGAGCACCCTCATCAGGATGCCAGGGGTGCAGTACCACCTGTGAAGGAGCCAGCACCAGTTTCGGTTTACCCTCACAGGGGACTGCAAGGATTTTTGAAAGAGGAGAGTGTAACCAGCCTTTCTGTCTCCTTCCAGCTTGATTCAAGTTACTAGAAAGCACTCAAAGGGTTATGCCTGACCCTGAAGTTTGTTCTTTAGTGGGCTTCAGCTTGCAAACAGGGTGTCTGGAGTTTGTACTCTGCCTGTCCTTTTTTTTTTTTCTTTTTTTTTTGTAGTCCAGCCCCCTCGAGGGGAGCTCAGCTCCCCCACACACCACCTCCCCATGCCCAGGCTTACCCCCCCGGGTGGGTGCCCCCTTCCCATGGTCTGTGGAAGCATGCTCTGGCTTACCCCCTAGGGTGGGGCCACGGGAGCGGGACCCCCCTGGCGGACACTGTTGGCAGCAGGGGTTGCGGTGGAACAGGGCATCATGCATGGGGGTCAGAATTTTTTGGAGTGTGGCAGTATCTGGGGTGGGGACGTGTAATGATGATCTGTGTCTGCCCCTGCAAGTGACTGCGCTGGCACAAATGAATCCCCGCCAGCCTCCACCAGAGGTCTGTGGTGTGCCATTCACTCTACCCTCCCTCCCCCTGGAGAAGGAGAGCAGTCACTAGGACACTCAGTCCTTCTCCTCCCGGACAGCCCTCTGATGTCCCAAGTCCATTTCCGAACTCGGGTCATCAACATCGCAAAGAGACGCCCTGCCTCTGTGCTGGCAGGCCGGCCATACTCTGTGTTTCCTGACACAACCAGAAGCAGGAAACTCAGACATAAATATTTTCGGCCCTGTGTATCCCCTTTACACAATAAAAGTGGAAGGCTAGCTGGAAGCCTGAAGAGGATAGCTGGTAAAAGTAAGCACAGCTTCTCTGGCTATGATCAGCCGGTGGCCAATGGCTCAGGGATGGTGGCTAGTTCCTTGGGTCTGGTTGGTACTGGTCCCCTCTGATGCAGGTCTCTGGGCTCAGGATCCAGTCCAGGTCCCGGAGTGGAAAGAAACACCATAAATACCAGCCATGAGGCCAGCCCGGTGACACTGAGGCTGAGGTGCTGGATGCCTCACCTCACTCTGTGCCGCCGACCGGGTTTGGGAATGACCTCGGGCCACCAGGGTGCTGGCGGGTGGGGGTGGGGAAGCAGGATTGAGTGATGGCTCTCCTCTCCTGGGAAGGGGTGGGGTCACCTGCCCATAGTCCCGCCGTCACTGGATGGCAGTCCGGTGACAGGCGTGAAATGATATCGGTGTGACTGGTAGGGTGGAGGCATCCCATAGGATGCATCGTGTCCCCCCCTGCGCGTCGTCCACACGAGGGATGGCGGGAGTGGGATCTAAAAGGGAAAAAAGCGATAAAGTACAAATGGAAAAAAATACCAGCCATGTGGAAAAGGACTAGATAAGAAGTCCTGCCAGTGGAAAGAAAGATAGAGACCTGAAAGGCACCCAAAAGCAGTGGTGGGCAACCCTTCAAGATAGTTTGCTAGGATCCTTGCAGATCCATTTCCAATTACAGTACCCAAGGGAAAGAGCAAGTATATTAGTGAACCTTCATTGAAATGCTCTGTTGAAGAATAGGAATAGGTACCTCAAATGAGAATAATTACCCTGTGGGAAATGTAAACTGTAAATGGTTATCAGGATAGGGGTCTCGATAAGAGTCAGGGTCGGTAAGTCCCCAGGAAGGGGCCAGGCATGGTGAGCATTCAGCATTTGGGTGACTGAGGCTATCAATGTGGTGTTAAAAAGAGGCAAACACAGTTAGACCAACTATTTCAACTTAGGAGTAGATCATAATGCTGATATACTAGTTTGCTTGATGTTTGCTTCTACCTCCAGTCTATTCACACTCTCTTTCATCAGCTCCCTCCTCCCTGCTCCCTACCCCTCCTTTTTTTCTCCCCCCTTCCTATCTGTCTTTCTTGTTTAGCAATTTGCCATTTATGTTACTGTATATACTGTACATAGCTGTGCCTTTTGCTCATCAGATTACTGTGTTTTGTTTATACTATGTATTTATTCCATCTGAAACGAGCTTTATGGCACAGTATATATTTTCTGGTAAATCCCATTCAATAAATAAATAAATGAAAACTGCTGGCACAGATGCCACACGAAGGCACCATTGCCCCCAAGCTGTGCTCACCCTGACTGGGAGGTGGCACATGGTCTTGGAAGCCCCAGTGTTCCAGGGACCCCAAAAAAGAGAGAGAGAGAATTATTTCTAAAAGCAGCAGCAGCAGAGCCCTTTTAGAGCAAGGATCAGGAACACGAAAGAAAGTACGGTACAGTGTAATACTTTGTGTACAGAGGTTTACAAATGGTATTGAGCATGCCTTGGTAATGAAGTAACAGACATTTTGACTGATTGGCGAGCATAACGCCCTTTAAAGCTGTGTACCATCTGTGCAGCAATAAAAATACATCGTGCTTGATCCCAGATACCAGCATGGACAGTTGTTTGTGAGTGGTCTGCTTTTAGTAGTGCCCCTGTGAAGGTGTTTGCTTGCCCTGGTCCCCATCTGCCCTGACCTGTAGTGGCTTGGTAAAGGTGATAGGTACAGATTCCATGGTGGAAGGTGAGTGCCTTCTGATGACAAGTGCCACCATATACCCCTAGACACAGGTGGGGGTGCCCGGCCCTTACACTAGTGTCACAGGTTAATCTACTCCCTCCCCTGAGACCAGTGCCTGATGTCTCTGCATTACATCCTGGCCACACCAGCAGGGAAGTCCAGATCGGGTATCGACCCAGGGTTTTCCACATGGCAGTGCAGAGCACTATCAGCTGGAGACTCTGAGCCAGGTGATGTTACAAAATTTGAATCCCATCACAGCCACTGACCCACTGTGTGACCATGAGCAAGAACCATGACCTCTATGCTTCAGTCCATGCAGCAATAGTACTGGACTGAAGTTAGACCACACTATAAATGAGATTCTACATTGCAACTGGACTAGCCTGGGAAATAAATGGCAAGAAAAAGAACATGAACATGACAGCCCTACTGCTCTATATTACAAACAAACATAAGCTAGTCTCTATTAAAAGACAAGACTTTGGGGTGGCACATTGCCTACAGAATCAGGAAATCAAGGTAAAAAGAACTTTAATCTCCTTGAGTCAAATTCTGTGTGAGGTCTGAAATAAACCTTTCTAAAGCTGCCTGCAAGCTTGGCTATTGCACTGCGGCTGTTGGAAGCACTCAATCTGCCCCAAGCTGAGGCTGTGTGTGTTTTCCGCACTTCATTATCTCTCACACTAGGTGTTTGTACTGCAGCTGCACGTTTACTCAGGAAGCAGCATGACCTCGGACTATACAAAGTCCACAAACAGGTGGCAGTTTCCAGCATCTAAAATAATAACAGCAGATGTACTTTATCTGGGTAGCATGGGGACTGTTAAGATTTACCCACTTTTTCTACCTTATCTGATCATTGATTTATGCTTTTAAAAGGAACTGTGCACTGCACAGCTCACCCTGGTACAGTGAATGCCACTATTAGTAAAGATATGTGGATGTGGTTATTAGAGAAGAGGATAGCTGGTGAATAGTGGGATCTACTGGACTGCTCATAGTGCAGACACTATGGCTTCTTGCTGTGTCCATTTCTGACACAAGTGGGGCAAATCAGATGCTGCTATTTGTGGTGCAGATACTGTGAGTGAAAATCATTGGTCCCAGGTAGCCTGTTTTGATCTGGAGGTAGCCTGTTTTGATTGCTTTTGGAGATGGGGCAGGACTAGGTAAAATGGTACTAGGCGAGATAGGATAGGTGACAACATCCAGTTAGGAAGACTGGGGTATGCTATTTGCATGCACACTCATCCTGTAATCATTGTTGGAAAAGGTGAGGGAGTTTCATAGAAACATTTATTTATTTATTAAGTTTTTGTTGACCGGGTCAGGTGCGCTAGCCATAGCAAAGACTATTTTCAGGCACGACCCAGGAGTTTACAGAAACAAAACAATGTTGAACAAAGACAGTACAATCATAAAACAGTAAATGCTTAGACAATAATAATATAGTGCAGGCAGGAGAAAACAATAAGTACAATTGATGCAACAATAATGAATAACATAGGAGTATAAGACAGCAATACAATAAATAAAGCCGTCAGGCAACATTCAGGTAGAAAATAGGGTGAGATTTTACAATGAAAAAGTACCATTATAATAGTCATGTAAGATGGATATAGGAGAGTCATGAATTAAATGGGGGTAGGTAGAAGCTGTCAGCAGAAAAGGACCTCTTAGCCCACCTAGTCTGCCCTAAAATCCCTACCTGACATGCTACATGAGACCCTACGATCTCAGAGTCTGAGGAAAAAAAAGCAAATAAAGAAAATTAACCAAACCAACAACCTAAACATCTCTAGAAGGAAATAAAATAGCAACATCAGGAAGGAAATTAAGTTGAATAGAATTATAAGAGATGGCTGCTGAGAACTCCTCTGAGGCTGGACCAGCTGGCTGTCTGATAGGGGAATAAAGGAGGCTGTTACAGAGGACAGTAGAGCTCATGGAGGGACTTAATTGTAAGTCAGTCTGTCTACAGAAAGTGATCCTGCAACTAGGAGTTGAGAGGTGCAGCAAGGCACAACAGGGTGTGCGGTTATGGATCAATAATCACACACCACTCAAGGGTCTGTTAGTCACAAGGCACTTGTGCAGAATGCCTTAAACACCTGAGACAGAAGTGTTTTATTGCACTTATAATGTGTTCAAAATGTATCAGTTTAAAAGCATAGGTAATGTCTTACGCATTGCTGAAAAGAGAACACTTCATCCAGGCTACATCACCCTTTCTCTGGTCCTCTGGTGACAATCAAGCCCTATCCCCACGAACCACACCACAGCGTGGGTGCAGTTTATGCAGGATAAAATGGCTGACACAGTTTTGAACAGAAATCTCAGGTGATGATGAAATTTCACATGTGAAGTCACAAAGTCAGCTAAACATATTGCGGGCTATGCCTCTTGAACCCCGCACCTCTGTCCCACAGCAGTTAGTTTAATTTTTTGGAGGCAAAGGTCCCCAACCCCCCTTCCCACCCTGACCCTTCACCCCCTACCACTACTATACTACTACTACTACTACCCCCTGGAGATGGTTCGCTACTTCAGTTTGAAGGGGCTGTCCCCAGAAAGATTCTAGGTGGTAGTGGATCTGTCGAGTGTGATGGCTGGTTGTGGGACTGGATCAGAAGATGTGGTAGTGGCCTATAATAGGGCCATTACCTTGGCTTTTGATGCAGTTGCTCTGGTCTCTATATGACCCTGGACTTCATGTTTGAGATCCCCGTGGTTTGACAGGGAGCTCAGGGAGCTGAAGTCTACGGGTCAGAGGTTGGAGTGTTGCTGGAGGAGTTCAAGGTTCGAAGAGGATATATTGGCTTTTAGACTTCCTATGACATCACGGAGCCAGTAGCAGCTTAGGAGGTTTGCTCCTCTCTCATCAGGGAATGAAACTCTCCCACAAGGGTAGAAAATAATTAAAAAACAACAAAATGCCTAACAAAGGTGAGGGAGAAGATAGAGCAATCAGACCTAAGGCTCATAATAATAAAAAAGAGCAGGATGGCATCAGATCCCAAGAGGCCAACTTGGATTGCAGCTGCAGTGTGTCCCCAGCCAGCTCAAGGGGCAGACGATATGACACAGACAGAGGAGAGAGACTCACTAGAAACCATTTTGAGCTAATGTTAAAGGAAACTAAAGCATTCAGACAAGAAAACAAAAGAATTTCAACAATTAAAGGAATTATTAGACAGAATGGACAACAGAGTAAAAAGTGGAGGACTGCATGACAGTTGTGGAGGAGGGATCAATGCACCTGGGTACTGCACTGGAATCTTTACTACATTGTGCTGAAGTATTACAGGATGAATGCCATGATTTAGAAGCCTAGTCAAGGAGGGATAATTTACATTTGTTGGGTCTCCTAGTGGGATCCAAAACCGGGCACATGTGCGACTTTTTAACAGATTTCTTCAAAGAAGTGCTTTCACTACCGCCTCCATGGATCGCCGCATCGAGCAGGCACATGGAGCACTGCAACCTTGGCTGGTGGGACATCAGGCATGTCCCAGACCCATAATAATGAAGTCTGCCAGCTATCACACTAAAGAAGAAGTGTTGAAATTAACTTGGCAACAAAAAGAAATTAAATACAATGGAGCCAGGCTGTTTCTTGGTCAAGATTACCAGATGGACATTATCAAACGTTGCTTGCAGTACCTGCTCCCCATTAAGGCTCTCTGAGCTAAACAGATAAGATTTTAGACCCCATCCCAGACCAGATGAAAATATTTTGGGAAGAGGGTTGAAGATTTATAATACAGCAGTGGAGGCCAGAGCGGCTCTTTTGGAGCACAACATTACTGTGGATGATGACCACCTTAAATCTTCAAAGGAACAGAAATAACCTCCTAATCTCTGGAATTTAGCACAGAGACAGTGGAATGGGACAGCTGGTAGTCCTGTAGCCTCCTCTGCTATGCAGGACATCAGAGAATTTTGCTCGTCTACAAGGGAACAGTGATCAAAACACATGAACACATTCAAGGAATCCTGTAATTGTTTTACCTGACCCTGCCTTATTACTTGAATTAGTCTCCTCTCTGTCCTCCCTGACCCCTGTTCTTTCTGTTCCCTTATCCCTCCCCCTTGCCTTTGACCAGCATCCTGAGGCCCATCTTCATTCCATTGGTGGTCTCAGCAGCACTCTGTGATCAGTGGCCATCGTATGGCTGCCACTGCCCATTTAGTCTTCTACCCCTCTACCTCCTCCCTTTTAGGCATCTGCCCCTTCCCCCTACTACTGCCCCCTCCGTCCTCTCCGTTCCGCCAATGAGGGATTGCTGGAGATTCCCAGGGTTCTATTAAAGACATCAGGATCTCGTGCATTTACTTTTTCAGTACCAACCCTGTGGAATTCTCTACCTCGTTGGATGAGAGAATGCCCAACCGTCGATAGTTTTAAGGTTGCTTTAAAAACATATTTATTCAGTTTAGCTTTTACTTAGTCATGGCTGACATATTTTAACGTATGGAAATTTTATTTATCTGTGTATGTTTTATGTACAGTGCCTTGGATTTGAAAGGCGCTATATAAATAAAATTGGATTGGATTGGATTTATGGATCTATCCTTCTACTTCATACCTAATCTAAGAGCTCTCTCTCTTGCACCCTGTATATTCCTTGCAACTTGTATTTATTATTCCCTTCATATAGTCCAGAGAATCTCATGTATATTTTTGTATATATATTTTTACCAAGAATTAGTACTTTATCCATCTGAATTCTGTACATAGTTCTATATTCAATTTATAGTGTATGATTTTTTTTTTGTAGCTTTTGTTGACTGGTAAGTGCACTAGATAAATCCTGCCTATTTTCAGGCACGACCGGGGAGGGATACAGATGAATGCCAACTGACCTTGAAACAGATTAAGCTGTTGGTGGTATTTTTAGTGAATGAGGAAATTTGGCCAGGACACGGGAAAGTCCCTACTCTTGACAGAGGTGCTGTGGAGTGTTTGTGCATTGGATTGGAGGACGGCTGTTGAGAGCAGTGGAGGTCGGGCGCCTGTATGTCATGCTGATTCTTCCTGTGGAGGCGGTATGGCTAGAATGCACCCGAGCAGTGGCCAGCAACATGTACCGGAACCCCTGCGGCAGATGACCTAGTCAGTCGATGCGGAAGTCATCGGTAGTTCTGCGATGAGGAACCGGCCAGTAATCCAGGCGGAGCCTGTGGAAATGGTCCCGATGCAGAGCGATGGCATTGGTGAGACAATCGCTGCAGAGGCCCGTTGCGGAGGTCTGAGGATATACGAGCGGTTTTGAAAAACAAGAAGGCTGATGGAGATGGTGATGGAAGCTTATCGGCTGGCTCAACTGCATGCCGAGGAAGATCGAAATGGAAACAGCCCGAGGCTGACTCTCCCTCAGGCCTGCCAGGTACAGGCTGCAAAGTTTTAAAAGGGCCCTTTTAGGTTGTTTCGGGAGATGAACACTCCCCACCCCAGACCCCTAATCCTGTAGTAGATGTGATTCGCGAGTCTTGGTCCCCACAAAAAGCACTTCAGGGTGCGGGATGGATTCAAATGGAGTCAGGTGTTTGGATTGCAGATCCTGCGATACCGCTTCCAGGGGTATCTGGGGTGGCTGGGAATAATGTTTTGCCGGCAGACCACAGTGCTGATACTGTTAGTTTACAACTGCCAACTACTTTGAATTTGCAGAACCTCCTTTCCCTGCTCATGGTGGAATCCCCCCTGATTTAGAACAAGTAGGCCCCCAAGACCAAGACCATTCTCCTGCTAAATCCCCGTTGCAGAACTTGGCTGGCAGTATATCTCATTCTCCGGTGTCGTCAGCACTTCAACCTAAGGTTCTGACTATGGAGACTGTTATGGGAATAGATGGAGCTACTACAGATGTTGTACAGGACCCATCAATACTAACGGAACCTACAGTTACATTTGCTAGTTTCTTTAAAAAACCTGTAACTCTGGCAAAACACAGAAATGCAGTCAGATTGAGATTTTTGGGAACTATGAAGAATATGCCAGATCGTTTTTATGTTGGAAAGGTCCTGATTAAACAACTGCTGGATTTTCACCCAGCGAGGTGTATCTTTATACATACCCTAGTGATAATACCTGTGACATTAGTTTCCGTACACCAGATTTATTAAATAGGTTTTGGATGAAGTATGCAGTGTTGAAGATGAACCTGGCTTGGTCTCATTTCCAAGCCATCCCCTCACTAAAACAATCTTTTAAAGTGATAACTGTATTGTTTGAAATGAGGTGTGAATGTTGAGGATAATACGTGACTGGCTTGAGAGAAAATGCACAATTCAGGGTAATCCAGAACCAATATTAGACACTGAGAGTTTTGGGAATGGAGGCTGGAAATACAGAGTCAATTTAAGACAGTCAGATGAGGGTTTACAACACTTGCCAAGTTGTTTTTATTTGGGACGTGACAAGGGTTTATTTTTATCCAGGTCAGCCCAGGCACTACTATAAGTGCAGATCTCCCAGGCACCTTAGCAGAACATGTGGTGGTTAAATGTGTTCAGTCTTGAGGAGAACTGGGGCACGTTTTCTCAGACTGTCATCATCCTGTAAAATGTTCTCTTTGTGAGGAGGCACATTCCTTTCTTGATTGCCCTTGGGCAGCTCAAAATAAAATGAAGATTTCTGCATTCAGGATTTTATATTAATACTGCTATTAAAGCAGGCACTTGGAACAGTGCCCCCCTCGGAAGGCCCAACCACCTGTCACAGTTGGACAGAAGGCCATTCCAGAACAAGAACAGTCTGTATCAGTACAGAATACTGATATTTCTGTGCCTGTTGCAGCATCACGAGCCTGAGGTCCTGGTACTAGCTGCTGGTCACACTATGGTGTCCATGCCTCCACCCTTGCCATGGAAGATGCCTTTAATCTGGTGCTACCAGGAGAAGTAGTCTTCGATCTGGGAATTTGGGAAAGCTACCCTGATTCTGCTAAACTTCCTCTTCATAATACCTATCAAGTATTACAAGATGATAAATAAAGTTGAATTGAATGATGTAGGTACAGAGTCTGATTCCACCTCTGTACATTCGTCACAGCACGAAGGGACCTCTGAAGTTGATCAACCTTTAGTAAAATCAGACACAGTTAAAAAGAAAAGAAATAAATTAGGGGTAAGAAAATGGAACAAGAAGAAATTATATGATATGGGACTTTATATATTTCTAATGTGTCACGGTGCATTTCAGATTGTGGATATTTCTATATCTTTCTTGTATACTAAGGAGATATAAAATTTCAGTGGCTTCATTGAATGTGAATAGTATTCAGTCTGAGAGGAAAAGATTGTTAATTTTTTCACTTTTTGAGAACAGGGATTATGACGTATTTTTTCAGGATACTAGATTGCATACAAGAATAGACATGGAACAGGCAGCAGCAGGTTGGCGTTGGGGAGTTACATATTGGTCCATGGGTGATGATGCATGTAGTGGAGTAGGTATTGCTGTTAATCCTACAGCTCAATTAGTGCAACTCATTGATCTATAGCCAGGACGAGTTTTAATGTTAGATATGGTACTTAGTGGCTTACGATGTCACCTTTTAAATGTGTACGTGCCCCAGACTAAATCTGCTAGGGCTGAGATTTTTAGATTGCTACAACCATATTTATTCACGTCCAAATATGTGTTTCTGGGAGGAGACTTTAATTGCAGCAGATTTAGAACTGATAGAGGTCTTCGTATCACTAAGATGTATTGCGATGCCAATTGTCTTAATAATTTACTGGTTCAAACAGATCTAATAGATGTTATGGCTCTTAATGGAAACCCTGACAAAACTTTTTTCAAGGCACTAAGGCAACATGTATTGATTTTTGGTTTATGTCTGAATTGTTGAAGGTAGTGGGGACTAGGACACTACCAGTTGCTTGTTCGGATCATGTTATTCTAGAAGCCATGGTTGCCAGTCATTCAACTATGCATCGAGGACCAGGGTACTGGAGTAGACAGAGTTATATAGAGTTATTACTTCTCCCTATGGTAGAAGATGTTCTTTTAGCCTTATTGAATGCAAGGAAATCCATGGTGTGTCTTTATGAGACATTTCAGGAATGGTGGATGGACACGAACTCAATATAAAACACTACTTCAAAGGTATAGGACAGATTAATGGTAAATATAAAATTGACAGGTATAGTAATTACAGAAAACAATGTCTGGACTTACATTTTCAAGCAGCTCAAGGGGATAGATCAGTTCTTCCTAAGTTACATAGAGTTAGAAAGCAAATGAATAAGATGCAATATGATGCGTCTAAAATCTTTAGAGACCGAGCAGCGGTTTGGGACTCAGGGCGATAAGGCCTTTTATGAATTATTTTCAGTTTTGTGCATTTCAAAGACAACAGAAATACATGGCAGGTATTAAAGACCAAACAGGGAATTAGTGTACAACTGAAGGATATTATACAGGCTGTAGATTCCCAAGTCCGGATGCTGTTTGGTTCCTTTGATACTTTACGTCATGCCCACAAGCCCTGGTTAGCACAGTGTAATTTACCCCAATTGTCTACACTTGGTAAATCTATGTTGGTGACACACATTATGCCATTAGAAGTTTCTGTTGCATTTTCCCAAACTAAGGCAGGGACGGCCACTGGTACAGATGGCATCCCTTATGAATTATATAAGATTATATTTTCGATTTCTACTACAAGAATTTACTTAAGTTTTAAACAAAATATTGATTTCAGGTGTGTTACCAGATAGTATGAATGAAGGCTTAGTTATATTTATGCATAAGAAAGGGGATAGAGGAGATTTGATGAATTGGAGACCCATAACTTAGCTGAATACTGATTTTAAGTTATTTACTAAGATATTGAATAATAGATTACTGGTTCATGCAAATTCTCTTTTACATCCCGCATAGACCTGTTCATTACCAGATAGAAAAATTATGGATAGTTTGATACTACTTCATGAAATTTTTCAAAGAGGAGTTACAGGAGAACTTACAGGGGTGATCTTCAGTCTAGATCAGGCTAAAACCTTTGATAATGTGAGACATGAGTATTTATGGGACTGTTTAGCACATTATGGGGTGCCTCAAACCTTTATTATATGGTTACAGACATGTTATATAAAAGCAACGGCACAAGCCTATTGTAATGGCTGGCTAGGTAAGAAATGTCCCATACTGAGGGTGTCCATCAGGGATGCCCACTAGGTGCACTTGTATTTATTTACATTGGATCCCCTTATATGGAAAGTACATGATCAATCGACTATACAGGGACTGTCCTTTTTGAGCAGTGACCAGGAAATTAAATGCATAGCATATGCAGATGATGTATGTTTCTTAGTTGGAGATCTTTCCTCTGCATTATGTTTGAGAAAACCCTACAGGAATTTATGATAGATACCGGAGCGAGGATTAATTATGAGCAATGTACTTGTATACCACTTAGGGTTGAGGAAGTTCATGTCACTCAAATCGTAGGGATATCAGTAGCCAAAAAAACATGTAAAATGTTGGGCCTTTTTGTTTGGGGCAGGAGATTTGGCATATTTGAATTGGAAATATAAACTGCAAGAAGCACAAAATAAAGTAAATATATGTAATACATGGAGATTGTCTAAATTGAAGCAGGTACAAAATGGTTTAGACATTTTGCTATCCTTTTCTTATATTTAAGTTCTGTTTTAGTCTTCCTTTGGCCCTAGAAACTCAAATGTATAGTTGTTTCTTTTCTTGTATCTGGGGCAGTAGATTGAACCCCATCAACGTAGTCTCTTGTTATGAGCGAAAGACATGGAAGACTGAAAATGATACATCCCATAGTCTTCTTTTTTACCATGTTTCTTTATACAAATTTAAGACCCTTATTTACAGATACGAACATACGAAGAAGCCAGCAGAAGAAGGCCATTTGGTCTATGAAGTCTGCTCATATTGCAGGGTCTACAGCTTGTGCTAATGCCCCTGCCCTCCCTCCCCACTCCTCCCATCCTCCCTACCCATGATTCTTATATTCTGCCATGCCTATCCCAGCCTCTCTTAAAGCTGCTCACTGTCTTTAACGAGATGACCTCTTCCAGCAGCGCATTCCAAGTGTCCACCACCCTTTCTGTGAAGAAGTGCTTCCTGACATCCCTCCTAAACCTCCCACCCTCTAGCTTAAGACTGTGCCCCTCATGATATGGTTGCCACTCAGCTTAAAGAGATAAAGATGACTGATGGAAACTGTGGCTTCTAGAGTCCATGGAGATCTACTTTTCTTATGTCCGGAACATGGAAGTGATCCCAAGACATATATCTCTAGCTTATCTTCCTCAATCACTGAAAGTGTGATTGGAAAACTCAAAATGTGGGGTATTTCAAGAGACACTATTTTACGTCTTAGTCGGAAGAAATTGTATCTATATATATTACAAAATATTTCCAAAATCGGCTCCTTTTGATTCTTACTCTCCACATCATAAACTTTTGATTGTCATATGTTGACCTCCACATGGTTACCACCTTATATGTGGGATGTTTTATGGTTATCTTTGTATGGTAAATTGAATGTCCGAACTAACTTGAAACATAAACCGGTCACTGATTGTTATTGTCCTAGAGACACTTGCCCTACCACAATTGAAACAATAGAATATTTGTTTTTGAAATGTCCTTTTATATTAGACTTTTGGAAACTTATAAAACATAAGTGGCCTACTTCTCCATTTTATCCAATGTCCTTGGAAATATTATGTGTAGGTATTCTGCCACCTATTTGGACTAATTTACAATAGAGTGACGATTTGGTTGTTTTTGCTATGCTTTAAATTCTATATTTGGCATATGCGGTGTCAGCTTACCATTCATCAACGTTATTTTTGACAAATGAACTTTTTTTTTGATTGAGAATTCTATCATTGGTCTAAAGGTACAGGATTATGAAAGTTTCTCATCCATCTATAAATCTAGATGGGACTCAATAGATTGGATATCATAAGTTATTGTTCTCCTAGTATGCAGTATTATTTATTTTGAGCTTGTTTTTTTTTTCTTATTTCCATGTTTGTATTTCATGATATTGCTTTGATTATATTTGTTTTGCTGACATGAATAACTGTTCTTCTACTCTTGTAGTAAAAGGAAGGACTACAGTCTGTGTTTTTAAATTTTTGAGTTTCTACAATAAGGTATTTTCGTGTTGACAGTATGATGTAATACTTTTTGGTGGTTATCATTGTTTTTGCATTATGATTTTGTGTGCAGTAACACTTTTGTATATATGTTTTACTTTTACATTTAATAAAAATTCCACATCTCTTTTCGATAAGTGCCATGGGATCTTTAACTTCCACCTGAACTACCACCAATCCAGGCAGATGGGACCTTGGTTTAACATCTCATCCGAAAGACAATGACCTGTATTATGATTCTGTTGTGTATATAACCCTTTTATGCTTGACTATGTATCTATGTCCAGGTCCACTTCGAAGATAAGCTTTGCTCAATGGTGGTCATCTGGTTAAATAAAGATTTTAATTGATTGATTAACATGAGGTATTTTTCTAACGCTTCCATGCTACAACTTTTATTTTCTCTCATGGGGGTTGATGGAGCAATAGGAGATAACTTAAAACTCTTGCTTAATTATAAGAGCTGAGTCAATCGTCTTTGGGACTGGACTTACAACCTGGGGTATGGCTGTAGCACCTGCTCCCCTCTCCACCACCCCGGTGGAGACTGTAAGGATGTTTCCTGAGCTAAGGGATTAAATCTCTTCCTATTAAACACATCCCAAAATCCCCTATAAAGCACAGAAATTGTAATTCAGGACTTGAAATATTCTTGTTTTTAATCTGGGGGAAAGGCGTGTATCATGGTCACGAGTACTATGTTATCCAGCAGAGAATATGGAGACACTAAGCGGAGTGATGAAGAGCAGACACTGTCAAGTTCCCAGTTAAAGTCTGTGAAACAATCAAATCATTAGACTAAACATGCCTGAGTCTCCTATGAAACTCAGAAACCAGTATATTTATGGACATGGAGAACATGTATGTATAACAAGGTTTTATAAAAAAGAAAGGAAAAGGGAGGAGAGGATTACTGTGTTATATATGGGATGTGTTCTCTTTTCTTTGCTCTTTTCACTTCTTTGCTAGCACTCTAACTGAAATCACATTTTGGGATTTTGATGGGAACAATACAAGTTCAGTGTTGGCATAGGAGAGTTGGTGTCAGAGGTCTATGAAGTTCTCTGTTGTTATCCAATCACTTGTTGGGAATTGGGGGTACAGGAAGGGATGGAAACAGTTTGTTACTGGGCTGTGATGGGGCTTTTAATGTTTAATGATTCATTCGGATAGTAGCGGTACACAAATCACACATTTGAACATTAGGCATCCGTTTGCTGAATACTTCTATTGCTGGGGACTTGCATTACTTATGGGGATAACTGTCTGTCATAATAAACACCATTAAAAGATAATTGTCTTAGGGATCAAGAGCAGGAGGAGGGCGTGACGGGGAGCAGGGGGTGGGTGCGGGTGGGGATTCGGGATTTTGCCTGAGTACGGTTCCTCTATAAGCATCCTAAAACTGTCATTGATGTTTTTTTATCTAAAATGCATGTGTAGACATATGAAGTACTTTGGGGAGTGTGAGGCCCTGCTGACCGGGACTCCCGGTTCTGCATTGTCCCTTCCCTAGTTTCCCAGCATTGTCTAGACCTCCTAAAGTTACTCTACGGGAAAGAGAACCACTTGTTGTGGGACCATTCCTAGGTGGTGAAAGTTGAGACACAGGAGGACATGAAAACATGCCCTGCCCATATAGCACAGCCTTTTTAAAAAAATGAACACATTGGAAACTGATTACTTTCCCCCTTGGGGGGGGGCAGCTATCTGAGTTTGAGATATTCTATGACAGACAAAAGGATTAGTTATTATTAAAATTAATGAAACTGTTCCATCTGCTTAATTAATGGGATTCCTAATTAAGTTAATCAAAGTTTTACTGTGCCAGGTCCCAGTTATTAATTCATCTTTAATTTCCTGGTTGGGGGATGAGGATAGGGTCCAGATGGGTACTACTTAATTCTCCTACTGCAGATGTCTCTTCTAACTTTATTAGGCTGTCTGAGAAATATGGAGGCCTATGTAGTTGGCCCCAACTTTGGGGCATTAAGCACCACTACGACCTTCTGGGAGGGGACACCCATTTTGATGGGATGGACCTGCCAGAGGGCCAGGGAACATACATTATGTTTCTTAATTGTGGCCATTGTTATATGCATTTCTTGTTCCTTGTTTGTTGGGACGGAGCCATAGAAATCCAGATGTCTGGTATCTCTTCCTAATTGTCACAACAATTCACCAAAATACTTTCATATAATGTAAACGATCTTACACATCCCATTAAATGGAAAAAGATCTTTACTTATAGTTGACAGAATAAACCAGATATTGTATTTCTTCAAGAGACCCACCTCAATCAGTCCAAACATCAAAAATTGTCTAGATTTGGCTATAATCAGGTATTCTTTTCATCTTATAAAAAGGGCTGAAGGAGAGGGGTCATGATATCGATACCCAATAGGGCCACATTTGAAACCTCTGAATTGATCATAGATAAAGAAGGGAGATATGTGAGTGCTAAAGGGCAATATAATGGACAGACAGTCACACTAGCATTAGTCTATGGCGCCTCTGCGTCCCAATATGATTTTTACAGATCCTTCCTATTGTTGCTAGTGGACAATACAGAGAGGAGGTTAATATGTAGCGGGGATTTTAATCTAACCTTAATCCCACAGCTGGATAGCACATCAAGCTCAGCCCGTAAAGAACACCAAGTGGTGAGAAAAGTACGTAATTTATTAAAAGCACTTGGACTTTCGGATGTCTGGAGATTTGTACAGGGATCTAATGGGATATACTTTCTTTTCTCAAGTACATCAAATATACTTTAGAACTGATTTATTTTTAACACAGATAGAAAAACAATACGCTTTATAAAATATTTATCTCGGACCCCTGGGACTGTCGGACCATGCTGCTATCTTTTTACAACTCTATTTAAATAATCCTCATAAGAAAACATTCTGGAGAATGAATATCTCCCTCTTGCAGGATACAGAGGTAAGAGGCCAGATTTCACAAACTATTCATCATCATCATCATCATCATCATCAAATCTTTATTTATTCAGGAGAACATCAATGAGCAAGGCTCATTTACAAGATGGACCTGATAAGGTCAAGGTTCAATAGTTGATACACAACAGATACATCATACCTTATATAAGACAGTTATATATACAGGAAAATAACGTTTATAAACACAGTGATGTACAGTAAATTAACATGATAAAAAAATGGTTACAGGAAAGTTAAGCTAATATTTACAGTATGTACAGTATATACATATCCCAGTGGGGGGGCATGGCAGACACTCAACATAATGTAATACTAGGATGGTGAAGGTATTACTGGGTGCCATAAGATGGGGTGTCTGTCTGGAAGGAATTGCCATATATGGTTTGGAAGGGAGATTTGTGAGATGACAATGCTAGCTCTAGTGGTAGCAATTGCATTTCTCTTTGAAGAAGACTGTACAATGCTGTTTAAAGGATGCAAATGGAATGATATTGGACAGTTTTAGGGATTTTTGTAGGGTGTTCCATGCTATAGCTAGAGAATAGCTGATTGCTGTCCTCCCTAGCCTGGTGTTGAATTTGGGCAATTTGAGCAGGATGATGTTGTTGCTTCTTAGGGCATAGGAGCTAGGAGAGGTCTGGGTGAAGCAGTCCAGGATATAGTTTGGAAGTTTTTTGACAATGCTCTGTAAATCCATAGTGCTGCATTTCTGTTCCTTCTGAGGTGAAGGGAAACCCACCCAACTGCAGCATAAAAGAGCAATGATGAGTATTAGATGGCAGATCTGTAATGAACCTTATTGCTCTATGATATAAGGTATCCAACTTGTGATGGTAGGAGATGGGGCAGTGACTATAAAGGAAGTCTGCATAGTCAACAACTGATTGAAAAATGGCCTGGACTAACCTCATCTTTGAGTCTCTGTTTAGGAAGGGTTTTAATCTATAGAGAAGGCCAAGCCTTTGGCAAAGCTTTTTTAATAGTTCTTCTAAATGATGAGTGAAGTCAAGTCTGTTGTCAATCCACACACCTAGGTATTTGAAGTTTTCTACATACTCCAGATTTTCTCCAAGTATAGTGCATAGCTGGGGAGAATGATTGGAGAGGATGTGCTGGTGGAGCTTTGATTTGTGTACATCATTGCTTTAGTTTTCTTTGCATTTAACAGAGCTTTTTCTCGAGTAGCTGATATTGTAGCAAGAGAATTCTGTTTGTAGGATTTCACGAGCAGCTGCAGGTGAAGGGTTGCTGACATACAGAACAGTGTCATCAGCAAAGAGGTGTACAGAGGAATTGGTAAGGGTTGAATCAATGTTATTTATATAAATGGCAAAAAGGATAGGACCCAGAATAGAACCTTGGGGGACTCCTCTTGACAGTGGTTTTAATGGGGATAGGTCACCTTCAGCTTTTACCTGCTGTGACCTTCCGGTGAGATAGCATCTGAACCGCTTAAGGGAGGATGGATCTAGGCCAATGGAGTACAGGGATGAAAGTAGTAGCTCATGGTCCACAGTATCGAATGCTTTGCTCAGGTCCAGGAATACTGCACAGACATTATTCTTTTTATCTAATTTGGATTGCCAGTCATTTGTGACCTTGGCTAGTGCAGTGATAGTGCTATGCTTGGCCCTGAATCCAGATTGAGCTGGGTTTAGGAGGTTAGCATTGTCAAGATACTCCCTTAACTGATTACTCACTAATTTCTCCAGCATCTTGGATAGCACTGGTAGAATGAAAATGGGCCTGTAATTATTAAGATCCATAGGGTCCCCTGATTTTAGAAGGGGAACCACTTGGGCTGTCTTCCACAGTGTGGGAATAGAGCCAGAGTTTAGGAATAGGTTAAAGAGGTGTGTTAGGGGGACTGCAAGTACATGGCATGCAATCTTTAGAAAGTAGGGGTCCAGAGAGTCTGCCCCTGCGCTTTTTTTGGTATCCAGTTGCCATAATAGATCCTCTACTTGTTTCAACAGTATAGATTTGAAGCTGAAGGAAGAGTCAACTCTCTGATCACCAGTGTAATGGGAGCTTAATTGTTCCCTCAGCAGGTTAGCTGGAGAGGTGTCAAGGCAAAACCAGCCGTTGTGAAGTGGTTATTGAAATCCCAGAATTTCCATTTTGCCAGTGATAGGGCCATAACTGTTGTGTAATTGAGTTGGAAGAATTGGGTGCTAGCATCCTGCCCACCATACACTTATGGTGCCCCAAAACCTAGCAGGATTATAGTAGGAAGAGTCAAGTTCAGCCAAGTAGAAGGCAGCCTTTTGCATTCCTAACTTTCTTGTGCATCTAATTCCTGGCTTTCCTAAAGATCATCCAGTCATTGCATTTCTTGTTTTTTCTTGCCATTTTCAGGTTTGTTCTCTCTCCAGCAGTGCAGCTTTGAGGCCAGCTGTAAACCAACGACAGGATTTGTTTTTAGTGGATACTGAGATTGAGACAAATTTATAATGTTATTTACATCTGGCTTTCATGGGAAAGATAAATACTCACCATGTGAATAAGCTAGAATCAATACAAATATCCTTCAATATTGATGTTTCTTGGATCTCCTCATGAGGAATTTTGCAAGGCTTGTTGGTATGCTGGTGGATCTTACCCCTGCGATGGGGCAGTGATCACTTATATCGCAGAGAAGCAATTCAGCGTGTGTGAATAGATGTGGTTTATTCACTAGCATGATATCAAGTAGTGTGCTGTTATTACTATTCCTCGCATTAATTCTTGTTGGTTCATTAATTAGCTGTGTGAACCCATATGTATCACAGAATGATACCAGAGGTGCAGCTTCCTGAGTAAGCCAGTTGAAATTGAGGTCACCTAGAATAATGACTTCTTCAGTACTGGGTTTGAGCAGGTTCCCCAGATGGGATAAGAGCTTGTGTTCAGCAGAGGGGGGTCTGTAGCAACCAACTAGCTGAAAAGCTGCTGTATTGGGGAGAGAGACTTTTTTCAACAGGCCACATGGGAGAATGCCTCCTTAGATGTCAGCTGGAATCGTATGGAATATAGTAATGGCCCTAGTCGGGAAATTAATTGCCCTGCACAGGTCAGAAAAAAATAAGAATGGAAAAGCAGAAGGAAAAGGAACAAGAAATTATAGCTTCAGAAAAACTAAAACAAATGCAGTCTAATAAACATAGGGGTAAAGAACCTGATCTACTTAAAAAGAGTTAAACAAAATATTAGAGTATAAAATGGAATTCAATTTGAAATACCTGAGACAGAGGTATTCTGAAGGTGGCCCTGAGCCATGAAATTGTTGGCATATAGATTAGAGCTAACAAAGCTAAAGCCTCAGTGTCCAAAGTATTACACCTGGGGACTAAAATATGCTACCCATATTGAAGAGATAACTGAAGCTTTTAAAACTTACTATGAATCTTTATATAAAAGCAAGACCTAGGCGACCACCAGAGCATATAGAGGAATTTTAAAAACCTTGCACCTCCACAAGAGTATCTGAGGAGCATAATAAGTGCTGTGTACTCCCATATCTGAGGCAGAAATACTGCGATGCGATAAAAGATGGCAAAACAGGACAATCTCCTGGCTCGGATGGCCTACCAATGGAATTTTATAAAAGTTTCCTTGTAGAAACAGTCCCCTTACTGGGCGCAGCATACAGGGAGGCAATCGAGGAAGAAGAGAAACTCTCCTCATCATGGAACATTGCAGTTATATCAATATTACCTAAACAGGATAATGACCCTACACAATGCCCCTCATACAGACCTATATCACTTTTAAACATTGATTATAAAATTCTTGCCTCAATTTCAGACAAAAGATTGGAGAAGATAATACCTGCCATTATCAACAAAGATCAGAGCGGGTTTTGCATCTGGATGCCAGTGACGGATAATGTGAGAAGAACCTTACACTTAATAGACTATTTAAATTCTCAGAAAACTCCTGTCATTATTATGAGCATGGATGCCAAGAAGGCATTTGATCAGGTAGACTGGTCTTTTCTATACAAGGTCCTTGATCATTTTGGCTTTTCTACTACTTTTATAAATTGCATTCAAATACTATATGAAGCCCCAGAAGCTATGTCAGAACCAACGGTCACCTTTCCTCTTGCTTTAAGTTAGGTAGAGGGACAAGGCAGGGTTGCCCTTGTCCCCATCCTTTCTCACCTTATATATATCGAACCATTAGCACAAAAAATAAGACAAGACACAGAAATCAGGGTATAAATATAGGTCCCTCTGAACATAAAATAGCACTCTACATGGATGATGTGCTGCTCCTTTGAGGAACCAGAGTGTTCACAAGATAGAGTAATGACATTAATAAGAGAAGTTTCAGTGCTCTCTGGATATACATTGAATGAAACAAAACAGACATTCTCACCTTATGCTATTCTCCTTCAATACAACTTAAGAACAAATTCTCTATGAGATGGGTCTTGCAGAAATTTTAATATTTAGGAATATATTTAAGACCTACTACCTCTTTATTATTCCAGGATAATTATTTGCCTTTAATTAGACAGCTACAAGAAGATTACCATATGTGGTCCCTTATACCCTTCTCATTATATTCTAAAATTCAGATAATAAAAATGAAAATCTTTCCTAGATTTTTATATTTATTTCAATGTGCCCCTACGGTATTATTTAAATGATATTTTCTGGAGGAACAGAGAAAGATATATTAATATATATGGGCTTCTGGTCACCCTAGGATTTGAAGTATATTATTTATTGCTAGAAAGGAGAGGGGAGGATTGACTTTGCCTCACTAGGACATCATTGGCTAGCGGCACAGATAAAACTGCCTTCCAATGGGCACTGCCTGAATGTGAATCTCACTGAAAAGACATTTAACATTTATTGAATGAGGGGGTCCACTGACAGCTCTCCTTTATGATGATAACCTTAGAGACAGTACAGAAAGATCTTATCTTACAGCCTTAGAAACTACCTTGCAGGCGTGGAACAGGATAGCAAGACAAAACAGGATAAGAGCTTATGCTTGGAAATATAGATGGCTGGCCTGGGACAAAGCTTTTATTCCAAACAAATTCGATCTCTTGTATAAATATCAGAGTAGAGATGGGCTACAGGTCCAAAATCAATGTCTGAGAGGGGAGATTTTTGAAACTTTCGAGGAGTTAAAGGAGGAATTTCAGTGGCAAAATAGAAATAGATTTAGATATTTTCAAGTAAGAGACTACGTTACTAAGATTATGGGACAGAGAAGGGAGGGGTCTGGGTTGCCCTCTAACTAATCCCTTACCCTAGATTTAATTCTATCGGAATTTAAACAAAAGGAGCGATAACACTACTATACCGATTCCTCAGGCAGGACACCCTCCACTTAATAAATCCAACAGAAGATAAATGGGAGCGGGAGTTAGGTATCCATCTTACACAGAAAGAGCGGCAAACTATTTGGAAAAACTCATTTAAGACAACATCTGCCCCGAGGTGCAGGAACTGTGGTGGCAGGTAAAAGCTAGATACTTTGCAGTCCCAGTAATTACAGCTAAATGGAAGCTTACATCCACAGCAAGGTGCTGGAGGGGGTGCGGGAAGAACTTGGTACACACTCTCATATATTCTGGACCTGTGATAAACTTAAGCCTTATTGGGAGGAGATAAAACAAAGTCTTAAGGGGGTGTTCTCTTTGATAAACGACATCTTGAGCAGTCACCTAATATTAGACCGAAAACCAGATTCAATAAAAGGTAAGGAGTAACTTTCCCTTTGGAATATTTTGGTAGTGGCTGCTTACAAAGCAATAACAAGAAAATGGCTGAAAGATGCCCCCACCCTGCAAGATTGGGAAGAGATAGTAGATGAAGCTGTAGAATGGGAAAGATTAACCTTCAGGGCTCAAGACACGATACAGGCATATTTGAACTGGTGGACCAGATGGGAAATGTCTAAAGTGAACTTAGGGGATGTTGAAAGGACCTAAGCAGATTATCTGCTAGGGTGGGACATCAAAAAAGGGTACAAACTGTTTTTGATCGTAAAGGACTTTTGGTTGTGGCTTCTCGTCCCCCACCCCCCACTCCCGGAGTGTTTCTTTTTCTTTATCTAAGCTCCTGTAAAGTATAAGAATTCGAACATAAAATATAATTCTAAATATGGAAATTCATTAGAAATCCTAATAATTAGAAGTTGACAATGAGGTTATCCCCACTAAGTTGCTATGCATTGTAGTTGTTGTTTAGTAAAAGTGTTTTATTGTTTGTGATATATAAAATTATAAGGGGATTCCACTAATGTATGGTATATCTGGAGTATATTTGAATGTCATTGACTGCTATTACAAAATTGTTATCTGGATATCTATATATGATCATGGAAATGCTAAAGAATCCTTAATAAGGAAAGTGCACACACACACACACACACACACACACACACACATATACATATATATATATATATATATATATATATATATATATATATATACTATCATGGTAGTGCCAGTATAGTTAGGGTTACACAGCCACTTCTATGTTAAACCCAAATTTTGCACTTAATAACTTTGCCATCGTATGATGAATTTGGCTGAAATTTTGTATGTGCGGTATGGTATCATAGCTCTCTGGATCTGGCAAGTTGCATTATGGTGGGATAAGTGGTTGCAGAACTGTGGAGCGCCCAAAAATGCAAAAAACAGGGTTTTGCGCATTTCTTTGCTTGTGGCTGCAGCCTGCATGATTTGTCCATTTGGTCTGAAATCTTCAGGGAAGATGCAGTCTGGGTCACTGATGTGCTTTTCGAAGATTCGGTAAAAAAATATTTAATTGCTCAAAAGTTTTTCAAAAAAACAAGTTTCCCATTATAGTCAATGGGGAAAAAATATGTGTCTCTCGAAAGCTGCCACCACTACATTTTACTGTCGCAAATGGCCCTTTTACTGTCGTGCTTCAGCCATCTTGTTTTCAGTTAGTGAGAGAGAAAAATGCCTGGTGTTTAAATTTGGGACCTCATAGCTAAACACTGACTGCTGTGTTTACCTAGTCAGTTCCTGAGGATCACAGCACTAGCTTTTTGGGGGCCCAAAATGCCTTTAAGATCGGACCCCCAATGGTGTCACAAAATTGCAACAGAAATGGCTGCGACACTTTCGCAAATCATGAAAGTGTTGTGTATTTTGCGAAACTGTTACAGTTTGCAAGCAGTACTTTGCTCAGAAAAGCAATTTTCCATCCAACTGCATCAAAACGGTTGGGGGTTTTGACCTGACATTTGCAGGATGGCAAGCCCTGGTCCAACAGATGTGCCTTTTGGTGGTTTGGTCCCAAAACATTCAAAAGTCCATAGTTACAACACCCAAAGTTGAGAAATTTCCCATAGGCCAACACATGGCGGTGCCCACAGCGATTTTGCGCCTGTATTCAAAACAAATTGAGATACAGATTTTTGCCACCCACAGCTTAGTACATCTTTTGGTGAACTAAGCATGCAAGGAAGTTTCAAGTCATAGATTACACCTGCAGTGGAATTTTTTTCCTGCTTGCTACGGTTACAGAAATATTGCCAAAAACGTGTTACAAGGGTTCCTTTGGAGTACTATGGCACTGCTGTATGGCTCCGTACTTATGTGTAAGTGGGAGCACAGGGCCCAGAGGGCCCACACTCCTACATACGCAAACCATTATTTAAAAAAATGGGCAATGTGACGGGAACACAGGGCCCAGAGGGCCCGCGCTCCCACTAACGCATACCAGTTACCAGTTACATTACACTTTCTCAAAAAAAAGGGAAATTCATTGCAAAAAACTCTGTTAATGCATCAGTTAGGGTTGATAGCACAGCAACAAAAGTATGGAAATGTGATGTTAGGGTTACACCCCTACTGCCCCTGACTCTCCACTCACCAACAGATGTCGGGTGTGCCATAGGTCATCAGACCTAATTCACCTATTCTCCCTATGCTGTAGCATGTCAGCTTGTTTACCCCATGGCAATGAATATATATATGTGTGTGTGTGTGTATATATATATATTTATATATATATATATATGTGTGTGTAAGGATATATTGGCTTTGAGGACTCACCACGGTGAGTACCAAAGAGTGATTTCCATAATAAGGCAGAATTCTTATCCAGAGAAATTGCAGCAGGGAGAAATTGACCAGCTTAGCTCTTTCATATTGTGGACAGACTACTCCATCCAATTTGTCCGCAACCAGTGATAGCAAATTCATCCATTTGCTGCAAAGAGTTTTCTTTTTTTTTTTCCTCTGAGGGGGTGTCCTCAGTTCAGTTTGGGATCTCCCCAGCTGGGTTGTCCTATGTCCTAAGTCAGCAGGGTTGACCAGGATATGAACAAATTCCCTCCAACAGTCTGGGAAGGGTTTAGGCCTGTTTTGGTGGAAAAGATTATTGGGGTGATCGCAGAGTTGCAGTCCATCTTTTAAGAGCTGGTTCCAGGCTCAACCCAACATGCCTTTGGGTTAGTTGTGTATGGTTTCTGGGTCAGCGTTCATCAAGCTAGACTGATGATCCCTCTTGAAGGGGACCTTTCCAAGTGCACTGAAAGATGCACTGGTGCGGCCCCTCCTGAAGAAATCATCCTTGGACCTAGACTACCTGGTGAATTATAGACCAGTCTCTAACTTCCCCTTTTTAGGGAAGGTTATAGAGAAGATGGTGGTGCTACAACCTGAGGAACACTTCATGGCCTTTGATGTCTATGAACTTTTCCAGTTCGGGTTTAGGTCAAGGCACAGTATCAAAATAGCACTGGTCAGGGTACATAATGACCTTCCCAGGGTGAGAGATAAAGGAGAGTAGTCAGTTCTCATCCTCTTTGATTTCTCATCAGCCTTCAATACCATGGACCATAGATTATTGTTGGATTATTGAATTTCCTCAGGGAGTACTGTGAACTCTCTGGCACAGTCATCTGTTGGTTTGAGTCCTTTCTCAGAGATAGGATGCAGAGGGTGGTGATAGAGCGTTTCTCTTCACTCCTGAAGCCCCTGCTCTGTGGTGTGCCTCAGGGGTTGAGCCTCTTACTCATGCTGTTCACAGTGTATATGCTACCCCTGGGAAGGATCATTAGACGGTACAGTCTGGGTTTTTACTGCTATGCCGATGATACCCAGTTGTATCTGTCTTTTGAACACAGGATGCTGGATGTGGTTGAGGTACTAAATTTGTGCCTAGCCGAGATTCAGGACTGGATGCCATCAAGCTGACTGAGACTGAGACTCAATGCAGACAAGACAGAGGTACTAGTGACTGAGCCTGGATGAAGGTGGGTTGCAGACACCACTGGGAAGAGGACTAGTATTTTGCTTAGTTCCTCCAGATTGGTGGCCTCTGCTAAGGTAAAGAATCTGCTGGTCATTCTGGACAACAGGTTGACACTTAGGGTTCAGGTGTAAGCTGTGGTCCAGAGTGACTTTTACCATTACTCAGAAACATTTCCCAGATTAAAGCCTTGCTCTCCCCTGAAGACCTGCCATCACGGTTACATGCATTTGTTTCTTCCGGGCATGATTACTGCAATGCCCTGTACCTAGTGGTAAGCGGAGGTGTGCTACGGTGCCTGCAGCTGGTGCAGAATGCAGCAGCCTGGTTATTGACAGGTCTTCCAAGGCCCTGTCATACAAATCCGGTCGTGCGTGAACTGCACTGGCTGCTGGTGAAGTGGCATATCACCCTCAAGGTCAGTTTGTTAACTTATAAGGCCCTATACGGATTGAGTCTCTGTTACCTGAGAGACCTTGTGACTCAGTATCAGACCTCCCACCCCATCCGCTCCTGAAAGGTGGGCCTCCTGGCTGTTCTCAGGGTGAGGCTGAAATGTTCAGGAGATCAAGCTTTCATATTAGCAGGCCCAGCACTGTGAAACAGGCTCCCCAGTTCCTCGAGGGAGGCCCCCCTCTGTGGAGGCCTTTAAGTCCATTCTCTTGGCACCTTTTAACTACCTGCTGAGACATGGATGCTGCTGCATTTTCTATGTTATTTTACTGAGATTTTTGCACATACAGTAGTTATTTATTAATTTTAATTACTGAATATATTAATGTCTTATTTATTCTAGTTTCATTTTTGCATATACAGTACAGCATTCTGAGCTCCAGGGAATGGGCACTTAAGAAATGACTACTGTTACTATTACTAGCCCGATAGTACTAACTGAAGTGATGACAAGATTTCAATGTCGGCAGAGAAGATTTCGTTATGACACTGAAACCTTGTCTGCCATTTTGCCCTGCATGAATAGCATCCAAGCCCACACCATTTCTGTCAGCTCCCACAGTTATTCCCTCCATGGTAGGGGTCTTCAAAGGGTGGGACATGCTCCTCCTTGGTGACTTAGGATCCAGGACAGGTGATGGGCTTCATAGGGCGGGGCCCAAGTGTACTAGCTGTGGCTGTCATTCTGACAGGTGCCTGATTGTTTTATTCCCCTGTAGTGCTTTCTAAAATGGCTGGGGGCCTCACCAGAATGCAGCTTCCCCTGCATCTAAAAGGTGAACTTTCCAGATCCTAATACAAGGGTCGCTGATGCTGCAGAAGCAAAGCGCTGACCCACTCTCAAACAAGGACATGATGCCCCCTCAGCCATTGGCTGCCTGTTTGCCAGCATCATAGACTCATTCGCACACCAAGGTTGCTGGCATGGGGGCATAATGCACCACTCACTAGGCCATCTGGTGGCCCCATAACTATTTGTAGCAGTGTAGGTAACCAGGGAGGATAGAATCACACTTGTAAAGAAGATGTATTTGGGCTAATGTAACCACACCCTGCAGCATTATGCTTCAAGTGAGGACTATACTGGCCTTGTATGTTTGTATGCTGTATCTTAAATTAAGATGAGTTTAAAATAAAAGAATCACACTTGTAGTGCTGCCAGGGCTGTGTGAACTATGCCATTATGACTGCTGATGGCAGATTAGGTACATATGCAGCTACAAGCAAGCTGATAGCTGCTCTGAAGAGACTTCTTATCAGTCTGGAATGGCAACTATCTACAACACAGGGGCACAGGGAGGGGATAGTAGGTTGGGGGACTCATAGAGATTTGGCAGAGGGAGGGCTAGCATCCAGAACTTTAGGAGGTAAGCACACCTGGTGCTGGAAGTATAGCATAGCGGTTAGAGTAACGAGCTGTGAATGGGCTTGGTACATCCAGCAGACCTGCTTTTGATTCCCACAACCTCCACTTGCATACTGTATGTCTTTGAGCAAGTCACTTAACCTCCCCAGTGCTCCTGGGTCTCCTTAAAAACAGACACTTATGGCTAGTGGGCCTTACCCAGTTAACAAAACCTGAAAAAAATGGCTGTGTGATGTACATCATCCTGCCTATGGAGAGTGTGGGGGGTGGGGTATGTGTGGCCACTGCAGGGTGGTCAGTGCTATAAAGAGGTCCACTTCCAGACTTGAGAGGCAGGTGCAGGTACCACTGGAATAATGGAAAGTAGGCAGGCAGGTGAGGCTGGAAGGAGAGGAAGTTAAGAGCATGGGCACTAGGCCAAGGGGGGTCAATTGGCAAGAAAAGGTAGGTTAAGCAGGAGAATGACAGGAACTGTGATCTCTAATTGTAGAGATGAGGGGAGGATTAGTAACCCCGCCTTTCAAAGTGGAGCTTACCGTTTGACTTCCTCCTGGAGGTGCGGCTGCCTTCCCCCAGGCTGCTTTTCAGTCAACACCAGACCGCAGCTACTTTTCTTGGCACCACCATGCCCAGGATGGCACAGGCCACTGTCATACAGGGATTATTTCAACTGACCCTACGGACTGCAACTAAGTTTGGGGAGCACAGAGAGGAACCTGTGGACAAAACAAACTCTGTACACTGACCACCATCAAAGGTGCAGCCACTAATCCACATGAGACAAAACAAGCTGAAAGAAAGTGACACACACCATTGTTGGAGAAAATGTTTAATTTATTCAAACAGCAGCCTCACAGCCAACACACCCCTACATAGCGCCTTCTCAGGCTTCTTCAAGGGGCAGTGTTTAGCTGTGCATCATATAGTTATACAGCCCCAATTAATTTACATAAATACGTATTAATGTACATTCCATTTTACCACGTGAAACAATTGCAGAGAAAACATACAAAAAAGTGTAAAAAAATTCTTCAAGTAATAAACCAAGCAGATTATGTTCAGAAGACAGCACCTATAACTCGAGAGAAACAGCAAGTCCTGTGCTCAGATTTGCAGAGCAGTTAGCATAAGCTGGATCAGGTTTCAGTGGACTTCATGTGCATGCTTTTCCCGCAAAACTGATATCCAGTAAGAGAACAGGGTTTAGCATAATTGAATATGTACTCTATCTGTCAGCCAACCTGAACCGATTCCCACGTCTATAGAGATTGAGGGACAAGTGAATTTTAGCTCAGATCTGTATTGGAGAGAAAAGAACCTAGACATGTGTGTGATTCAGCCTTCGGATATCTGACTGAACAAAGCCTGTTAAAATTCCTGAAAAGAATTTTTATTCAGAAATAGAAATTGAACAGAACCAAAGTACCTTCACAGAGCTTTGGTGCACAGGAACAGGGGGTGATTTGCTTGAACTTTAGACCTGGGAGAGTGGTAAACCACTACTGCACCAGACTGTTGTCAGGATCTAAACACCAGGGGCCCTGATTAACTGCCCACTTTTTAGAGCAGCTAAGCAAGTCCCCCCCTGGGGTAAAGATGACCAGGATACTAAGGATCTTCACAGCCTGCACCCTTTGCCACCCGGAAGGGCGTTTGGTCTGCCATACCTATAGATCAGCTTGCATCTGCCCCATCCAGTGGGAGATGTCCCAGAGGGGCCAGCAAGCTGAGAAACTATCAGAAGTTGTAGGGATCAGGTCAGTACTCTGCCATTTGTACATATAAGTCAGGGCAAGTTAGATAAAAAGTGGGCAGTTCTGTGCAATTTAAACACCACCCAAAGACAGACTGTAATGCCAGGAACAACTTAAGGCTTCAGTTGTTATGATTATACTACTTGTTTGGGGACTCTCAGTGCCAGCCTTCAACCAGTACTGCACTGGGATCCACCATCAAGCCAAAAAGCAAACTGTGTGCATGCAATATAGACTGTGGGAGCTCCCAAGAGACTATGGGGTAAAGTGTGCTCCAATGGGAGCATAACCCAGAGACTGTGGGGTCTCACTGGAGGGTGTTAGGAATTTTCTGGGGATATTTAGTACTGTTGCTTGCTTCTGAATTTAACCCTTTCCTTGCCCCCATCCAGAGCCTGTTCAGGTCTCACAAAAAAAATCCTTTCTGTTTTTGACTGCATTTACTGTGTACAGCATATTGCTGTTCTTATGCTACTGTACACTTCCATGCTTAGAGTAAGTGTGGGTGTGAGTATATGGTATAATTTGGGGGTTCCCATCACTGAGAGTGGGAGTTGCATTTATTTCTTCTAGAGCAGCACCCTAGCAGCATTCTTTCAAAAGGATACCCATAGGTAGAGGCAACATATCACAGTCCAGTTACCTCCATACCAAAATACACTAATGCCATTCACCTAAAGGTCTAAAGACATTGCTCAGAGGCCATTGTATAGGCTTAGTTGCACACTTCACTTGTGTGGTTGGTTACCGATCCAAGAATAGGAGGGAGGTAACAGGCATAGTCATAAAGAGCATTATTGCCAGTGGATACCAACAGATGGTATCAGCGTCTCGTTAGCCTTGTTGAGGGTGGTCAACAGGTGATTGGGGCTGGTGGGGAAAACTCAGGTATTAGGACACCTGGAATGCTAAGGAGGAAGAAGGCTGTATGGAGGGGCAGGAAGGTAGTAGTCATCTGTTTCTCCATAGTTATGGCTATTGGTGAGGTGGTGGTGGGGGTATTCCTGGATTTAGATGGGTGCTATGCTCGCTGAAAGCTCTGCATAGTGGCTGGTGACCATTAAAAGTTCACCTTGGAGAAAAGGAATCTAAGAAGAGACAGGATCTCAGTCTTCTGCAAACTCAGGTGTATCAGCAAGATTGAACAGACAGATGTTCGATCTGCTGTCCTTCAGCAAGACATTGCAACATACCCTGAATCTAAGAGGTGGCAAATTTAAGGGTAGCATCAGAAAGCACTTCTCCCAGAGGGTGATGAACCCATGGACCAGTGGCGACAGTAGATATGAAGACAGTACAGGTTTTCAACATAGGAATTGCCAGCAGAAAATGCCCTGCAGCCCATCCAGTCTGCCATGCCCTACTTATTGTTGTGTGAAGACCCTAGTGGCCCTTCACGCCTCTTCCCCTTCCCTTTCAAGATAAGCCTGGAAAAGTGTCTGTTTACCAAGAAAATCACTGGGTATGTAGTGTGGGTAGTGAGCACAGCATAAATATACATACTTGTTTATGAAGCGGGCAGACACGATGAGGCTAGGGTCCTGCCTGACCATATATTACTATGCTGCTAATGCTATGTATGTTACTATGTATATACAGTAAGTTTGCTTTGAAAAGTCCTTTCTCTAGCCGGCCCAGTGGCACTGAGGGTTGAGGCACTGGATGCCACATCTTGTATCATGCTAGTGACCCAGATTCGGTAACGAGCCTTGGTCATCGGTTTCGGCTAGGGGGAAGGGCGGGAGCTGGACTGAGCATCCATGAGGCAGCTGTCCTCTCCTGGGGAGGGACTCTGTCACCCCGCTGCAGACTGCCACCAGGTGGAGGCCTGGGGCAGTGCAGGACATAGGGGCGGCATGAAGGAGGGTGTTGCAGGACCGCAGCATGAGTGCACCTCCAGCGCTGATGCGTGGCCATAACAAGGAGAGGATGAAAATGGAAAAATGGAGCTGGCAGGCTCCATGATGGTCCTAGCTACACTTCTGGTAATGGGGTTACAGACCATGGATGGATGTGAGCTGCCCGGGGGGGGGAAAGACTTACCTGCTAGCTCCAGGATAAACAGAAAAAGTCCTCCCTCTATATGAATTTCACCTATCTGTGCCAAAAGCAGGGCCAGCCTGTCAGTGCTGTGGCAACATTGCCACAGGTGACATCGGTGACCCAAGTCTGGAATAAGCCCAGAACACAGGAGGGATAGTGTGGGGGCTTGAGTGTCCCAGAAGATGCTCACCTCCTCCAGGGTGGGAAGTTGTCTGTTACTGCCATGCTAGCACCACCTGGGGTATCAGAGATGGTACAGCAGCTGGAATGAATGAAGACGGGGAGATGTTTGGCTCTGCTCCACAATGTCTATTGCATGCCTTGCAGAGACTTGTCAAGGATGCCGAAGACTCAGGAGGGAGCAAACATGGGAAAACACAATGGCAGTAGGCAGCATTTTTTCAAGATGGGTCTATAAAGCCTGTTCTCACAAGTGACCAGTTGTAGAAAGTAAAATACAATACACAGATGACACAACACAGAATGACGTGTGTGACTCTCCCATTTCCTGCATTGCCAACCTGGCAGGTCGACATCATCACTGGATATGAACATTTGATGGGTCTGCTCCATCTTGAGGGTCCTGCCATGATGAGAGGGCACACCAGGAAAGAAGATAAGCTCCTGAAATGGCAGGGTGATGGGCTGAGAGTGTGCTGAAGGGTCATGACTGCCATAGTTGGAGCATAAACAGTAAATTGAAAAAAATGATTTCAATGGGAGATAAAAACTTCTAATTCTGAACTCTAAATGAAATGGAATGTTGATTTTTTTGTGACTGTTTGAAATAACCATCCACTTTCTTTGCTGAGTTGGGTCCTAAGTTCATACCCTTCTCATAACATTAGATGTGCTATTGCTGGCCCTCAGCTGCACAAACTATATTCCCTGTACACCTATCCTACAGCTTGAATAATCCTCCTTTTACCTCTCTCTGATAGCTATCCTGTGCACCTCCTCATCCATTCCTGCACGTCCATAGCTAACCTCAGTCTGCCTCTGTTTATCCTGAGCTCAGCGGACCTTTGCTTTTGTATTTTACATCCTATATGTACTAATAAGGCATTTTAAACATTTGTGCTCATCTGTAATTGTTTTTCCACCTTTATTTTATCATTGCAGTGAATGTCTTATTGCTCTTGTTCTCCTAGTAAACCCCTCCTGTGATGCAACTGGAGACAAGCATTAGCTCAGCGTGCTTTCCCGTCACCAGTTTTCAGGTAAATAAATAACTAAAAATAAATGATCTTGGTGCATTTCAGCAGCTAAGTAGTTAAGCTGCTGCTTTCTATAGTGATATGCTGTCCACAGATACTTCCAGCCATACATGAATTCTGTTCTTGCCCAAGTCTTTATGAGCAGTTGGGCAAGAACTTGCATAATCATTTGTCCTCATCCTAGGTCATCTCTGCATCAGCTGCTCTAGAGCAGTACTGCCTCTAACAGTTTATCTGGGTCATCAGTTACTACTAAATGGAAGAGCAGTTATTCAGCTATGCCCTGCCTGGATGAAGCAACTGACCTATCTCCTGGGTATTTTATGCATCGCGAGAACTCCTTTCTCACGGGGTGTCATTGAGATACAGGTCAGGAAGCATAGGAAAACCAGAAGCAGTTGTAAAATTCACAACAAGCTATTTATTAATAACAGTAAAATAAAAAAAGGAAAATTGTTCAGTATATCTATTTACAAAGGCAGTATAAAAACAGAGAAAGTCCATCTGGATTACTTTTCAATTTCCAATCTCAGTCTCTGTGTTTCTCTCTTGCAAGAAATTGCAGCTCTGTTTTTATGAGTCTTTGCAACCCCCCCGTGTATTAAGAAAACAGCATGCTTCTCGCACAGCGTTCTTGTAAGTTTCAACAAGTGCAGCAAAAAGAACATTGTGACCCAGAACTGACCTCTTGCTTACAGCTTCTCAGAGAGTTTGCAAACAGATTAACCCCTTGAGTTCCAACTTTTTGCAATCATTTCAAAAGTATAACTATATAGCGTTTTAAACAAAGGTATCAATTACATTTCCACAAAAAGTTTCACATATATTTTCATAAATGCAGATATGCAAGGGGGAAGAAAATACAGAACAGCAAGTGAGGGTAGAGAGATAGCGAGAGGCAGAGAATTGCAAGACCATTGGGGTGATCAAGTCCTAGGTCTCACAAGAAAATTTGGTTGCGCAACCACACAGACAAGAGACAGAAAAGGAGAGACTGGAACAGACCCTTGTGTTTAAACTCTTTCTGCATAACAAATGGGGCAGGGCCTTTTTTAACCCTGTCACATACCCCCCTCTTTAGAGGGAACCTGTTTAAAAAAAAAAAACAGGTTTCCCAAAACTTTCTTTAAATTCTCCTGTAACATTACAGTAGCTGATAATCTTTACAGTTCAGTGCATATGCAGCATATCAACCAGAGAAGTCTCAGCTCACACTTTTTCAACCTTGAATTCTCAATTCCTGATCCATATCTAGACAGAAAATCAGCACTGACATTCTCTTTCCCAGATTTGTGCATCACTTTAAATTTAAATGGCTGTAGTGCCAGGTACCACCGTGTGATTCTAGAATTGTTATCCTTCATCTGGTTAAGCCAACAGAAGGATTGTGATCTGTTACAAGTACAAAGTCAGCTCCCAGTAAATAAAAACTTAAGGGACTCCATGGCTCACTTTGCAGCAAGGCGCTCCTTTTCAGTGGTGGAGTACCTTTTTTCTCTGTCGTGCAACTTCCTACTAATATAGAGAATAGGATGTTCTTTCCCATCTATATGCTGACCCAAGACTGCACCTAGGCCTACCTCTGATGCATCTGTTTGTAACAAAAATGGTTTCTCAAAGTCTGGGCTTCTTAAAACAGGGGCTGAACATAATGTAACCTTAGCAGCTCAGAAAGCTTCATCACACTCTGGGGTCCATTTCACATTATTCAGTATCATTTTTTGTGAGTTATGTGAGGGAGTAACTAACTCTGTAAAAAGTTGGGAAGAAAGCTCTGATAATAACCAACCAGCCGTAAAAATGATTGGACATGTTTCTTGGTATTGGGGACAGAGCTGTTAGCTACAGCTTCCATCTTGGAAACCTCTGGCTTGATTTCTCCATTTCCCAAAACATAGCCCAAATATCTGGCTTCCTGCATGCCCAATGCACACTTGGTAGGATTAATTGTCAGACCTGCATTTTTAATCGATTGGATAACAGCTCATAGGTGTTCCAGGTGGCATGTCCAGTCTGGACTATACACCACAACATCATCCAGATGCGCAGCACAATACCAGTGTGAGGGATAAAATTACATCCATGTACTGCTGGAATGTAGCAGGCGCCATGTGAACTAAACAGCATGGTGGAGAACTGATACAATCCTATAGGAGTGCAAATGCAGTTTTGTTTCTGGATTCTTTAGCTACGGGGATTTGCCAGTAAGCCTTGGTGAGATTTAGGGTACTGATATACTTGGCACTCCCCAGTCTGTCCACCAAATCATCTATTCTGGGCATAGGATAACTGTCAAATTCTGACACTTGATTAAGTTTCCTAAAATCAAGGCAGATTCTTATATCCCCTTCATTTTTGTTTACAGTCACCATTGGTGATAACCAAGCACTTCTCGACTCTTCTATGATACCCAATTCTTTCATTTTTTGTATTTCCTTAACCACATCTGCTCTTAACTGCTCTGGTAATCTGTATGTTTTTTGTCTAATAGGGCGAGCATTCCTTGTCACTATTACATGCTTGACCTCTTTTGCTCGGCCTGGCACTGTGGTAAAAGTACTGCTAATTGTCTTTAGCAAGTTAAGAATTTCTGTGTTTTTTTTCAGAGGTTAAGGAAACATTCACCTTTACAGCATCAGCAGTTGCAGTTTGCTCCACTCAGTCATAAGCTACATCAATATCTTTAATAGTTTCTGGTAAAATTAGCAAAACAGCTTTTGGTGGTTTAAACCCATTTCTTGAGGAGGTTAGTATGGTATATCTTAGCAGGATTTTTCTATCAGGGTCTCAGTCTCATAGTTAACTGTGCCAGTACATCTAAGCACTTTATAAGGCCCTTGCCACTTCATTAACAGCTTATATTCTGTAGAGGCAGCAATGTAAAACCTTTTCACCTGGCTCAAAACATTTTCTTTTACCCCATGGCCATAATACACCTTCTGCTGGTTTTGGCTTCTTTCTGATTACTATGGGCGATTTCAACAAATTTTGCCAACTTCTTTCTCAGGGCACACATATAAGATGTAATAGATTGTTTCTGACTGGGGTTATCCTCCCATGTTTCTTTTTATTACATAGTGGCCCTCTAGGTTGTCTACCATACAGCATTTAAAATGGTGAAAAACCTGTTGATACCTGTGGCACTTCTCTGTAACAAAAGCATGAAATAAAGTATTGGTCCCAGTCTTTCCTTTCCCTTTTACAAACCTTTTTAACATATATTTTAGGGTTTGATTAAAACGCTCAACAAGACCGTCTGTCTGAGGTTGATAAGGGGAAGTTCTTATGGCAGTGATACCTAGTAGTCTGCACAGCTCCTTAAGTAAGTAGCACCAAAATTACTACCCTGATCAATAATGATTTCTTTAGGGATGCCCACTCTGCTGACAATTTTGGCAAGCTCTGCTGCCACTTTTGGGGCTGTGACAGTATGCATTAGAACTGCCTCTGGGTATCAAGTAGCATAGTCATACACTACCAAAATGAATCTATTACCCTTTTTACTTTTGTCTAAGGGGCCAACCACATCCATTGCAATTCTCTCAAAAGGCATATCTATCAAGGGTAGGGACACCAGGGGCACCTTGTCTTTTTTAGTCATTGGGTCTACTTTTTGACACTCAGCAGAAAAACTGCAATAGGTAGCAACATCTTCATGAATTCCAGGCCAGTAAAATCTGTTCATCAGTCTGGCAAGGTGCGATCCTCCGAGTGACCAACCATAGGACTATCATGTGCTATCTGTAACAACTCAGATCTATACTTTGTGATATAACCAATTGTTCTGTCTGGTCCTGTGCCTGAGGTTTAACCCACACTCTGTACAGTAGCCCATTACATTTTTTAAACATAGGTTCACCCTGTTTTGATTTCACGCTTAAGTGTTTAAAATAACCTTGGAGAGAAACATCATTATCTTGTTCTGAAAGAAAATCACAATCAGTTATCAGTTTAGTTTCAGCATTTTCATATGTTAATCCTTTATGTCCATCAGTCTTTTGTTGCCACTGTTTCTTCAGGTGCCATCTTTCTTTTCTGGACTTCTGGATCTTGGAGCTGAGCTCAAACAAGCCATAATCATAATCAGCGAAAGGAAAAGAGTCCCCATCATTTGAGATTTTCTTTGCCTGAGCTCTTGTCACCACAGCTGCTGAAACATCAGGATTTAGTCCCTCTTTGATTAACTCAGTAAATCCTGGAAAGTCATTTCCAATAATCACAGGTACAGGTAACTTAGGTACTACCCCACTATCATTTGGTGTGACACCCATTAATAGTGAGAATCACTTGGCTGGTGGAATAGTATCCAGTGTCCCCATGGATGTAGATGACACCAGTACCTGGTCCTTTTGGGCATTGTTTTCCCAGCACTTCAATATGCACTAGGTCTATCTGATTCCTGAATCTATAAATCCTTCACAGTCTTATCTCCATCTTCACATCTGTTAAGTATTTGCCCCAATTTGCTAAGGACAAATCTGTCAGTGTCACTCTTCTTATGGCAATTTCTTTCAATATGACCTGGCTTATTACAGTTATAGCAAATAACATCTTTGGGCACAAATTTGTTTATCCACCAGGGTTCTTATCAGACTTGGAGTTTAAATGGGAAAAAGAGTGTCTTACCAGTGATTGGCTGTTACCTTACTGCTGTGGCATATGTCTGGCCATTTGGTAGTCTTTGGCCAAAGAAATAGCCTTTTCCCCACTTTCTGGTCGGTGTTCTTTCACCCAAAGCTGCACATCTGTAGGCAGGATGTTGATGAACTGCTCCACTGCAAATGTGTTGATGATCTGTGGAACTGTTCTGCTCTCTGGTTGGAGCCATTTTATCAGGAGTTCTCTGAGTCGGGTGAAGGCTTCTCGAGGATTGTCAACTGAGTTGTACTTCAGAGATCAAAATCTCTGTCTGTAGGTCTCTTCTGAGATGTCATACCTTTCAGGATTTCGCTTTTCACCAGGTCATAGTTTTCTGACTGTGCAGTGTCCATATTGTTGTAGGCAAGTTGGGTTTTACCTGTCAGAGAAGGTACCAGTCTGATTGCTCATTGCTGGCAGACTGTGGCAACCCTTTCAAAGTTGTCAGGTATGCTTCAATATAATTGGAGGGACACAACTTTGTAAGTTTAATGTATTTCAAGTTGCCTGTGTCCTGTTGCTCATCTAGAACTGTGCCAGATCCTCCAGCTTTGAGAACTTGCAAGATATCTAACCATCGCTGCTCCTGTCACTGCATCTCTTCTCTCCTCTTCTATTCCTGTCACTGCATCTCTTCTTTTCTCTGCTGTTCGAGTTGTTGCATTTCTTCTTTTCTCTGTGCTTCTAAACATTGAATTTCTTGTTTTCTCTGCTGCATCTCCTCTCTTCTCTGTTCCTCTGTCTCTTTTTGTTGTATAGCCTACCATTTGAAAAAGACAGTGAGGCTTTCAGGTTCTGTCACTGCCTGTTCTTTTTCTATAACTGATGCTAGCTGTGCAGTCTCAGCTTGGACTTCTGTCTCTGCTAGTTTGGCAGCCATTCACCTGGTAACCACTCCTGGGCTTGCTGCTGCAGAATCCATACCTTTCTTCTGTGCTGCCTTGGTACCAGGTCTAGTACCCACGCGCAAAACTCCTGGCTTAAAGTATGCACAGCGTAAATCCCATTTAGGCTGATACCATCTGTCATTGAGGCACAGGTCAGGAAGCATAGGAAAACCAGTAGCAGTTGTAAAATTTGCAACAAGTGATCTATTAATAACAGTAAAATAAAATAAAAAAAAATTGTTCAGTATAACTATTTACAAAAACAGTATAAACAGAGAATTTCCATCTGGGTTTATTTTCAATTTTTAATCTTAGTCTCTGTGTTTCTCTCTTGCAAGAAATTGCAGCTCTGTTTTTATAAGTCTTTGCAACCCCCCCATTAAGAAAACAGCATTCTTTTCACACAGTGTTCTTGTAAGTTTCAACAAGTGCAGCAAAAAGAACACTGTGACCCAGAACTGACCTCTTGCTTACAGTGTCTCAGAGAGTTTGCAAACTTGTTAACCCCTTGAGTTCCAAACAGCTTTTTGCAATCATTTCAACAGTATAACTATATACAGTTTTAAACTGGCACAAGCAGAGAACACCAAGAAGAAGGAGCTGCTGTTATAACTATACTTCTCTACTGGGACTAAAGAACTAGAACTCTACTACTAGGACCTTCAATATAGGGTAAAAACAAAACAAAAAAAGTCAGTGTGTTTGTCTGGGTTGGCTGAAGTGAATTGTTATCTGTGCAGTTATCTAGGTGTTTGTCTCAGGTAGCTGAAGGGAATTGTTATCTGTGCAATTAACTAAGTGTAGAAAGAGCTGTGAAGTAGCTTAGCTAGAAGGAAGTTAGGTTAAAGCCAGATTTAAAAACTTCCCTAGATAGCTTCTGCCAGAGAACAGGCAGAGAACACCAAGAAGAAGGAGCTGCTGTTATAACTATATTTCTCTACTGGGACTAAAGAACTAGAACTCTACTACTGAGACCTTCAATTTAGGGTAAAAACAAAACAAAAGTTAGTGTATTTGTCTGAGTAGGCTGAGGTGAATTGTTATCTGTGCAGTTATCTAGGTGTTTGTCTCAGGTGGCTTAAGGGAAGTGTTATCTGCGCAATTAACTAAGTGTAGAAAGAGCTGTGAAGTGGGGGGGGGTGGCTTAGCAAGAAGAAAGCCAGATTAAAGCCAGATTTAAAATTGCCCTAGATAGCTTCTGCCAGAGAATAGACAGAGAACACCAAGAAGAATGAGCTGCTGTTATGATGACTATACTTCTCTACTGGGACTATACTGCACTCCTTCCTCCTCCCTCCCTCACCTCCACCCCTCCACCCTAAGCCAGTTCTACTTTTTAGGCACAGGATTTGACTGAACAGGAGCTTCCTGTTGGGGCAGGCAGTGAGTGATCACAGAGCCACAAAAGACTCACCATCCTAGTAGGAAGAGTAGCTCTCTGCCCCCCCCCAGCTGCTGGAGGTCTCACTCTGAGCAAGTAAAGAGACTACTGAGAAATATAGGAACTTCTTGTCTTAGAACAGGATGATCAGGAGCTTAAAGGGCACAGAGGCAGTAAGTAAGTACGTAGAAAAAATAAATAAATAAACAGAGGAAAGAGTAGGTATTCCAAACAACAGTTAAGGGGCCAGAAATAAGACATGATGGTAATGGTGCAGTACAGTGTCTGTGCAGCAGCAGTCTTCCAGGAGATGTTCTGAAGGATGCGGCATTGTCCCATCTGCAGGCACCTCTGGGCTGAGGGAGGAAGTTGCTCATCTCCAGGCTGAGTTCACCAGGATTTGGGGACCTCCCCTCCCACCCAGGGACCACCAGAGCCACTACTGTTGCCTCAGAGGTCACCAAGAAAGAGGAGCGGTTGGACCACAGTGGGTTCAGGGAGAGTGAGAAGGGTGGAACAGAGGCGCATCCCTCCAGTTGTACCTCTCCACAATTCATATGCCGTTCTGGCAAAGTGTGGTTCCTCTATGGAGGCACCCACAGTGGAGACCAAGAAGGATGCTGAGAACCTCCACAAAGGAGACCCACAGGAGGGTGGCATGGGACCCCACAGGGGAAGGAAACAACTCCTGGTGGGGGACTCCATTGTTAGGTGGGTAGAACTGGGGAGAAAGGGAAGAGAGAGATAAGGTGCCTGCCTGACACCGTGGCTTGGAGGGACAGGGAGCGAATCCTCAGGATCACTGGAGCAGCTGCACGGGGGAGGGAGCTGGATGTCACTGTCCACCTAGGAACAAATGACCTGGCTGAGAAAGGGATCAGAGCAGTGCAGGAAGAGTTTGTGGAGTTGGGGAGGGGCCTTAGACATATAGCATGCATGGTAACCTTCTTGGAGGTGCTGTCTGTCTAGGGCATGGATGAGGCTAGGGTGCTCCACACCATGGGATTCAATCAGTGGTTGAAAAACTGATGCAGAGCTCAGGGATTTGGCTTCATTGGGGACTGGGGGTCCACCTGGAGTGATGCAGGCCTATACTGGCGTGATGGTCTGCATCTGTCCAGGAGGGGAACCAGGATCCTAGGTGATAGGTTTAAATGCTTCATTGGCAAGAATTTAAACCAGCCAAGGGGAGGCACTGGAAAGGAGCAGGAAACCTAGCCCCCAAAAATCAGGGTAGTAAGTGAGGTAAACACCAAGATAGAGATGTTGATTGGGGAAGGGAAGGGAAGGGGTAAATGGAGAAAATGACAAAGGCAAAAAGACAGGATGGGGCAAAAGGGTAAGGCCATCAAGAAATAGAGGTAATGAGTACCAATGCCCGTAGTCTGGGCAACAAGCTCCTGGAACTTGTGGCCCTGATGTAAGAGGGATGCCTGGATAGCGTAGCAGTAACAGAAACATGGTACACAGAGAACCATGACTGAGATGTTAACATACCAGGGTACACAATCTATAGAAGAGACAGGAAGGGTAGAAGAGGGGGGAGTAGCTCTCTATGTAAGGGAAGGGATAAAAGCAACTGAACAAAATAGTAAACAGGGAGGAGAGGAGGCACTGTGGATCACCTTAGAGACTGGAAATGGCACCACAATCCGCACAGGGGTTGTATACAGACCCCCATGTCAGGGAGAGGGAATGGACAAGGGTATGATAGAAGGCATCCTTAGGATGGCAGAGAAATACAGGTTACTCACCTGTTACAGGAGTTCTAGGAATGGTATATGTTGTTCATCCACACTGTCTGGCAGGTATCCTTGCCGCTTTAAATCTTGCCGGAAGGTCTTCAAACTGGCTCCTTCCACCACCGGGTGGTAAAACTCGGCTCCGCCCCATGACACCAGATCTTACCTGCTGAAGCTCAGGTTGTCTAAGTCCGACTGGGGTCGGGTGGGTCGTGTGGATGAACAACATACTAATTCTAGAACTCCTGTTACAGGTGAGTAACCTGTATTTCTAGGGACATGGATAGTTGTTCATCCATAATGTCTGGCAGACTCCTAGCAGTTCTCCGGGAGGAGGGAGGCAAAGCACACCCCTACTTAGGGAATAAAGACTTGGAGAACCGAGGCCCCAAAACCAGCATCCCGCGTGACTCAAGGTCAATGTGGTAATGGGTGATAAGGTGTGCTGACTTCCAGGTAGCAGCCTGCAGATATCCTGGATAGGGCGTCCCTGGAAGCAGCCACTGATGCAGCAGTATGGCAGGTAGAATGAGCTCTTATCCCTCTGGGAGGCTCCATGCCCGCCAACTTATAGCGAGATCTATGCAGAGTGACCCACCTGTATCGTCCGCTTGGCTGCAGGTCTGCCAGATGCGGCTTCAGCGTGGTGACAAACAGCTGCTGAACCTCTCCCAATTTCAGCCGTGCACTCCTTATAATAAGCGAACCCTTCTAGGGTCCAAAGTATGGAGCCTATATTCCACCTCCGAGGTGTGATTGGGGTAGAACACCGGCAGAGTCAACACCTGGTCAGGTGAAACTCCGACACTGCCACCTGGAAGAATTTCGGTGGGCGCAGGACAACTGCTGGTCCCTGTGGAAGACCAGGTAAGGAGACTCGATGCAGGCGCCTGAGCTCTCCCATCCTTCTGGCTGGCGTGATAGCCGCAGAGGCGGTCTTCCACGACCAGGTGGAGAGTTCTGGCCATTGAACGAATGGCTTGCCCATGAGCTTCCAATACCAGCAGTAAATCCGACGAGGTGGAGGTTCTCTGCACCGGAGGAAATGTGATCAAGAGCCTTTGAGCGCCAGACCACCTTCTCCTGTACACCGACTGCTCCCGGCCTGCGCCCGGTAAGCGAGATGGCTGCCAAGTGCACCCTTAGGGTCGTTGACCTAAGCCCTTGATGAGAAAGGGACCATAAATAGTCCAAGATGCTTGCCAAGGAACAGGAGGAAGGGTCCAAGCCCTTGCCCTGACACCAAATGGAAAATCTCTTCCATTTGAAGGCATAGCATTTCCTGGTTGACTCCTTACGGGATGCCTCAACTACATTGAGGACCTCGTCGGAAAGACCCAAGGCCTGGAACTCTAGCCACTCAGGAACCAGGCCGTCAGGTGCAGGGATTGAAGGTCCGGATGGAACACCTTCCCCTGATTGACTGAGAGTAAGTCTGGGTGAGCTGGAAGCTGCTTCGGGAGCCTGGAGCTGAGGCTGAGGAGATCTGGGTACCAGAACTGGCGGGCCAGTCTGGGGCTATCAGAATCACCTGCGCCTTGTCCCTCCTTGCACAGAAGCACCTTGTGTATCAAGGATAAGGGGAAAGGCGTAGAAGAGGCCTGGGGTCCACGGCCTCAGAAGGCATCCCCTGCAGTGAGCCCTGCTGAGGGGCAGGCATGGAACACCTCAACCCGCGTCTCCTGGAGGCAAACAGGTCCACCTGAGGTGTGCCCCAATGGGAGAACAGATCTTGTACTACCTCCGGCAGGAAGACCACTCGTGGGATGCAGCCCCTATCCGGCTCAGGGCATCGGCCAGGGTGTTGGAGGCTCCTGCCACATGAATGGCTGGGAGATCCGCCTCCAAGCTGCTTACGAGTGACCAAATGTGGAAGAGCTTCCTTGCATAGAAGCATGGAGTGCGTCCCGCCCTGGCAGTTTAGATAGTACATGGTCGTGGTATTGTCCGTCTGGACTCGGACCACTTGACCCCGAGAAACGGAGCAAAGGCGGTGAGAGCTAGGTGGACCACTCGGAGCTCCAGCAGGTTGATGTGGCATCGGGACTCCTGCGGGGACCAGAGGCCATGCGCCGGTGTTCCCCAGATGGGCACCCCAACCCATCAGAGAGGCATCGGTCGATAGAGAGACCATCGGCTCGGGTGGACAAATGGGATGCCCTCCTGCAGATGAACTGGAACGGTCCACCACCGGAGAGCGTTCCACATCCCTTGGGTCACCGTCACTAGCTGGTCCAATGGATCGCAGCGTTGTGACCACTGGCTGGCCAGTCCCCACTGAAGAGGGCGCATGTGCCAGCGTGCCCAACGGACCACGCTGGTGCAGGCCGCCATGAGACCCAGGAGGCACAGGAAGTCCCGGGCAGGGCGCGATTGCCCAACCAGAAATGATTGGGCAAAGGAGGTAAGAACCGGCCCTGTCTGCCGAGCAGTCTGCCTGCGCCGAAGAGAGTCGAGCTCTGCCCGATGAAAGAATCACCTGCTCGCCCGAGTTCGACTTGGCCTCATTGATGAGAAGGCCGATTTGAGAACAAACCTGGAGGGCCAGATCTCTGACCGCCTCCACCTCCTGTCTGGAGGGGCTGCTATCAGCCAATCATCCAGGTAAGGTACATCCGGACCCTCGGCGCCCGAGGAAAGCTGTCACCACTACTGCGCATTTGGTGAGACCCTGGGAGCTGGAGACAGGCAAGGGCATGGCTGGAACTAAAGGATCCCTCCGCTGGAGCGAAGGATCTCTGATGTGACGGACGGATAGGGACGAAGAACGCATCCTGCAGGTCCAGAGAGCAGAACCACGCCGGGTTCCGGGATGGTATTATCTGAGCCAGTGACCATCCTGAAGGTTCGAGACCTTAGGGAACTTGTTTGAGGTCGTGTGGGTCGAGAATGGGCGCCAGCCCCGTCCGTTCAGAACCAGGAAGTACCTGGACAAAACCCCGGGTCTGAGGGAGGTCCGCCACCTCCTGATCACACCTCCTTTTGGAGGAGGAGAGTGATGTCGGCTCGGCGAGCCGACAGTGAGGCTGTGGACCCTGAGGCCCCCTGAGGTGCGATGGCTCTGAAGGGCGGGGCCTGCTCGAACTCCAGAGGCAGGCCTTTTCCCACCACTTCCAACACCCACCTGTCCATGGTAATAACGGACCAGATGGAAAGGAAGTGTTGGCAATCCCCACGGGGAACCTGGGTGAGTGACGGGGTGGGGCGCACACCAGCCCGTCACTGGGCAGGCTTGGAGGAGGGCCAGCCGAGGGACCTCCTGGGCCTTTACCTCCCTGCTTCCTGTTGGAGGAAGCCTGGCTTGGTTTGGGATGCCAAGCCCGAGCCTGCTGGCCCTGACATTGCTGGGCCGGACGCGCCGCGGGCGCAGAAGGACGAAGGGCTTAGGCTGTGGTTTGGCGTCTTGTCCTTGAGCGGATGAGACCGAGTCCAAGGTAGCATTGGACTTCTCGATCCTCTGCAGGTGACCTTCCACCCGAGGGCTGAAGAGGTCGGTCCCCAAGAAGGGGACATCTGCCAACTTGTGCTGGGTATCCGAAGTGAAGGTGGATATCCTCAGCCAAGCCCGACGACGCATAGCCACTGCGGCCGCCACAGACCTGGCACATGAGTCCCCAATGTCCAAAGCAGTCTGAAGCTGCTGTTTGGCCACTGCCCTGCCCTGGTCCCGCACCTGCCTAACTGTGGTCTGCAGATCTGTGGGAAGATGAGGGACGACCTCGTCCAGGGAGCCCAACAGGGCATGAGAGAAATGTGCCATGAGAACGGCGAACTGGCCTGAGCAAGGCGAGGGAGGACCGTAGACTTTTCGCCCGGCATAGTCCAATTTCTTGGACTCCTTGTCGGGAGGTTTGTCCACATCCCTAGCATTCCCGGCACGCCGGAAAACGCTGTCGGTAACTAACCCCTCGGCCGAGGGGTGTTCCGAAAAACCGGACAAGGAACCGGTAGGGACCACATACTTCCTGGCCATCCTGGTCAAGGTGCAGGGGCAGGAAGCAGGTGCTGCCAGAGCTCAGGCCGGGCCACTATGGCCTCGGCCACGGAAAAGCCTCGTGAGAATCCCTCGGTCCAGAATCTCCGTGAGGGGATACCTGGCCCGCTTAGAAACAGGTTTGAGCTTCATCCCGGTGGACTCCGAGATGAGCCGAAGCAATCCCAGGAAGGACGAAGGGCTATCGTCCACCGACTGTCCTCCTGAGGACTCCAAGTCCATTCGCTTGGAGAAAAGGGAGGAATCGTCTTCGGACTCGGAAGAGTCCTCAAAGAGCTGCCTCGGGCCTGAGCCACCCTCCACCTGCCGAGGTCGATCGGGAGTGAGGGCGACAGACAGCCTATGGGGCAGTCCCTGAGCCAACCGAGAATTCTTGGTCGGAGCCCCAACTAACGGCTGTGGAGGCGGAGGTTCCACGGTCAGTTAGGGCAGCTGGTTTGGCGAACAACCGGCCTGGGAACAGGCTCCTCGGATAAAATGAGGGGTTGTTTGACCCGGCTCCGGTGACAACCACTTAATGGCGGAGGCGTGGCGTTGTTTCCGGTCAGAAGGTGCTGTTGCCACATGAGGTCCTCTATATCGTCGATGCAACTTACGTGAAGCCTCCCTTGTCGAGGAGGAGGAAGAGGGGCGAGCGGCTTGCCGCTGTCCCGGTGCGAGACCGCGATAGCACGGCGGGATCGGCTGGACCCGAAGAAGTCCGAGACCGAGACTGAGAACCTCGGCTTTCCGAGGACGGTCGGGGAGGTGTTGTGAGAACCGGCACTCCCTCGGTTCGGAGGGTTCAACGAAAGCTCCGGAACTGGAGCAGAGACAAGCCAATGGGTCCTCAACTCCCACCAGGAGACCAGGAGAGAGTTCTCAGCTTCTCCTGCTGACAACCGTCCAACGGGTCGAGAAAAATCTTGACGCATCGGAAGTCTAGGTCAACTGGCCTGGCAGGGGACACCGTGAGACCAGTGGTGAAGCAGCCAGTATTTGACTGAAGACAGCCGACAACTCGGGAAGGGATCTTTCCCGCTTCCCAAGAGCCCGACTGTGGACTTACCCTTGTCTCTTTTGGACCGAGAAACCGGTCCAGCAGAAGTTGGTCCCTCACCTTTAGTAGAGAGGGTCAGACAAAACTCCTTAAAAGAAGCTGAATAAGAGGCACCTCCTCTTCGAGGGCGATCATCTGCTTGAGCTGATCCGCCGAGCCCGCTGCCACGGAAACCGCCAACCGAGCCTCTTTTGACTTCACTGGAGGAAAACGCTTCTCGGGATGCCCCAGTTGTAAACGGGCAGCACGGTCTTCGAGGACGTAGGCCGAAAAGGAAGAGCACAGGTCGCAGGCCTGCGGGTCGTGCTCCAGGCCTAGACAGTAGACGCACGTGGAGTGCGGATCCGTCCGAGACATCTTCAGCCCGCAAGGGCATCTCCGGAAACCAGGAGTTGATTTGTCCATCGCAGCCGCGAGGGAGAGAAGACCGAAGTCTTTTAAGCAAAAAACTTTTAAATTCGAAAATTCGAAGAATTAGGAACCAGTCTTATATGCAGAGCGTTAAGGAGGGAACCTGAGCTTCCAAGCGGTAAGGAAGATCTGGCGTCATGGGGCAGAGCCGAGAGTTTTACCACCTGGGTGGGTGGGAGGAGCCAGCTTGAAGACCTTCCGGCAAGATTTAAAGCGCAAGGATACCTGCCAGACAGTGTGGATGAACAACATATACATGTCCCTAGAAAGGGAGATACTGTTGATGGGGACCTGAATATGCCAGATGTTAACTGAGCATCTTGCTGCAGCCATATCCAAGAGCAGGGCCATTCTCAATGCCCTACATGTGGCATGCCTCAGACAGCTAGTTTTAGAATCTACTCATAAGGGAGCAATCTTAGACCTTGTACTCTCAAATGGGGAAAGTGAGAGAATCTCAGATCCAGAAGTGGGTAGACATCTGGGAACAAGTGACCACCAAACAGAGTGGTTCATGATAAACCCAGCTACAGAGTCAAGCCATACAAAAATGAGGGTACTGAACTTCAGGAGGGATGACTTTGGCAAGATAGGAGAGTGCCTTAGAAAAGCACTAGCAAACAGGCTAGGAGAGGGGTGGAGCAACAATAGGGAAACATCAAAACTGCCATCACAGAGGCAACACACCTTTGTGTGAAGCAAATAAACAAATCAAAATGAAAGAAAAAAACACTATGGTTCTCAAAAGAGGTGGCGGGGAAGGTTAGGGAGAAAAAGATAGCATTTAGGAAGTATAAGGAAACACAGAAGGAGCAGGACAGAGAACTGTACCAGTTAAGGCAGAAGAAAGCAGGGAGGGAAGTCAGAATAGCAAAGGCCCAAACTGAGGAAAAGATAGCCAACTCGGTTAAGAAGGGGGATAAACCTTTATAGGTACATCAGGGAGCGTAGAAAGACAAGGGAGGGATGGTGAGGCTGAATAGAAAGGACGGTGGGTGGGCAGAGAGGACAGTGAAAAAGCAGGGATACTGAATGAATACTTTGGTTCTGTATTCACAAAAGAGGAGGAGGGGAGGTGCCTTATACAATTAACAGAAGCACTCTGGATAGGGGTTGATCCCAGTCTTTTCACAGAAGAAAGAGTTCTGAAAGAACTCCTAAAACTTAAGGTGGACAAAGCAATGAGGCCTGACAGAATTCACCCCAGAATTTGAAAATAATTAAGGGAGAACTAGTGACCACTGACTACCTTTAACAAATCATGGGAGGAGATGGTGTGGTACCTGAGGACTGGAGGAAGAATGTGATTCCCCTTTACAAAGTGGGGCAAGACAGAGTGGAAACTACAGACCTGTTAGTTTGACCTCTGTGGTAGAGAAAGTGATGGAATCACTTCTGAAGGAAAGAACTGTTGAGTACCTAGAGGCCAGTGGGGCACAGGACCCAAGGCAGCATGGGTTCACAGTGGGAAGGTCATGTCAGATGAGTCTAATTGATTTATTTGATTGGGTGACTAAAGTAGTAGACCTGGGAAGGGCTGTGGACATGGCCTACCTAGACTTTAGCACGGCATTTGACACAGTACCACACAAAAGATTAATAAACAAATTAACCAAGCCTAGGAGTGGGTCCCAGGGTGGTAGCCTAAGTAAAACATTGGCTAGACAACAGGACACAGAAGGTAATTGTAAATGGAGTCCACTCTGAAGAAAGATGGGTTACTAGTGGGGTACCGCAGGGTTCAGTACTGGGTCCAGTCCTTTTTAATGTCTTTATAAGTGACATTGCAGAGGGACTGGAAGGAAAAGTATGTTTCTTTGCAGATGATACAAAGATCTGCAACAAGGTTGATACACAAGGAGGCATGGAAAGGATGAGAAGGGACTTGACAAGGTTGGAGGAATGGTCAGAAGTATGACAGTTTGGATTCAAAGCAAAGAAGTGCAGAATAATACACCTGGAAAACAAAAACCCAGGGGAAAATTATACAATGGGAGGAGGTAGTAACAACAGCAAAAATGGAAAGGGACCTGGGGGTAATCATATCAGATGACCTTAAGGTTAGCAAGCAATGTGAGAAGGCAGTAGGGAGGGCTGGGGTGATACTGGGCTGCAAAGGGAGAGGCATCACCAACAGAAAACAGGAAGTTGTTATCCCTCTGTACAGACAGTTGGTGAGACCCCATCTGGAGTACTGCGTGCAGTTCTGGAGACCCCATCTCTGCAAGGACATAGACAGGATGGAGGCAGTCCAGAGGAGGGCAACTAAAATGGTGCAAGGTCTGCAAGAGAAGCCATATGAGGAGAGACTAAAGGAGCTTAATATGTATACCCTTGAGGAAAGGAGGAGGGGGTGATAGAAACTTTTAAGTACCTCAGTGGAATCAACAAAGTCCAAAAGGGTAGCATCTTTCAGAAAAAGAGATGTGCAAGAACAAGGGAACACAAATTGAAGATAGAGGGTGGGACGGCTCAGGGGCAATGTGAGGAAGTATTTTTTCACAGAGGATGCATGGAACAGCCTTCCTGAGGAGGTTTTGGGGTCTAAAACTGGGAAAATTCAAGAATGCATGGGACAGACATAAGGCAATTCTGGTGGGGGGTAGGAAGAAATAGGCTGTTGGTTAACTAGGATCTGCAGCTTATCCTGTAGGTAGGGAAATGGCAGACTAGGTGGGCCAAGCGGTCCTTACCTGCCATCAAAGTCTATGTTTCTATGTAAACAAAGGGGATCCCAGTACCAATTAAATTTCCACAAAACGTTTCACATGTATTTTTATACATGCAGATATACAAGGGGAAGAAAATACAGAACAGCAAGTGAGGGTAGAGAGATAGTGAGAGGCAGAGAATTACAGGACCAGCGGGGTGATCAAGTCCTAGGTATCATGAGAAAATTTGGTTGTGCAACCAAACAGACAAGAGACAGAAAAGGAGACAATAGAACAGACCCTTGTGTTTAAACTCTTTCTGCATCACAAAAGGGGCAGGGCCTTATTCAGCCCTGTCACATGGGGTTCTATCCTTTTTTTTTATATTTACTTTATTTTGAAATTATTCATGATGCATACATGTAGTCATTCTTGTCACTTTTCATTTCATGTACATGCATGGTAAAAGCAGTCCAAGTTTAAAATTCTTACCTCTCTTTCTCATTTCCTTGCATATTACTATAATAAAACACATTATCTTGTACCAGTTGGATAAGTATCTACACTAGATTAACCAACCAACTATACAGAGTTATGTAACTATGTAAATCTCTACTTTTCATACATTTTACTCACTTAAGGCCTCTGGGTAAGTCTACTCAGATTTCCTGTTGTATATGCTTCATTCACTCTTGAATTCAGTGTCTTATATCTCTTATAATTCTGCCCTTCCTCCCTTCCATCCCTTCTGTTCCTCCCCTTTTTCTCTGTTATATATTATTTTCTGGAGATCACCCCATTTCCAGGACCCATCTCGTCCACCTTTCTCCAAACATCTCAGTTTTGTCTTGCACTACATACATTAGCCTTTCCATTTCCTGTATATTGTCTACCACACTCTTCCACTCAGCCAGGATAGGGGACTCTGGGCTGAGCCATTTTTTAGTAATTGTTTTCCCAAGTGCTGCCACACATATCCCCCATAGGTATTTAATGTTGGGCCCTTTCACTTCTATGGGAGGTAAGCCCCATATACAATGTTGGATGTGTAACTCTCCTTGAATTTGAAATATTTCTTTTAGTTTACTCTTTGTTTCCCCTAGGAACTCTTGCAGTTTAGGGCAAAGACAAAAGATATGTTTGTGGGTGGCTTTCTTTTCCCCACACTGTCTCCAGCACACTGAGTCCCCCCCATCCTGTTTTCATGTGTAGTTTAATAAAATATCTGGTTGTAATTTTCCATTGAAATTCTCCAGATTAGAGACGAGTTACCTTGAAGCCCCCCCCATATCCTATTCCACTCCAGCTCGATAGGTAACCTCGACTCAGTCTCCATCTCTTTACTATCTGTGTGGACTCTGATCCTTATGTGCCAGTAAAAAATGGTAGTGAGCGTGATCGCATCTTTCAAATCCTGTTTATTGACCAGCTGGTCTAGGGTCACTCCCCCATCTAGTGTGATATGCGAGAGCCCAGTCTGTTTTGTTGTGCTTGTATATAACCTTTCATTTGGTAGTATCTGAGTTTATCCGAATCTTTCCACTTGAACCTAAGTTTTCCTTCCTCAAATGTTAAAATTGTGTCTCCTCTCATAATTTAAACTGGGGCTCTACATCCTTTAAGTTTTTGTTGTCCATAACTCTGATCTACAGTATCTGTCCTGGTGTAAAGTCCCTGTTTTGCGTCCACCATATATATTTCCATCTACCTTCCCTAACCCCTTATTATTATATTATTGGTATATTGCCCTCTTTTTCCAGTCCTGCTGCAGGTTTTATGTTAAATAACATCTCTTCTAAGGGTGTATTCCCTACTCCCAGTTCCTCCAACTCCCTCCATTGTGCATCCTGTGTTGATTGCCCCATTGTAAGGGCTCCATCTCTGCTGAGTTGCAGACAGTACTCCTGACATCTGGTAGTGCCCAACCTCCTCATTTCTTTCTTGTTGTAAAGACCTGACTCTTACTCTCAGTTTCTTTCCTGCCCAAATAAATTTATATATCATCTGCTGTAGCTCCTACAAATGCACCAAGTCTTCATATCTAGGGGTATACATTGAAAATATATAGGAGTCTTGGCAATATATTCATCTTTTCTGTCTGAATTCTGTCACTCATAAGATAGGTATCAGAGTGCCCCACCTTTAATATCTTCTCTAGCTGTCTTGAGTAGTGGAACTAAATTGTCTGCATATAAAAATTTAGTAGTGTTTCTCAGGGTAATCCTCAGATATTTCAGTTTTGACATGGCCCATTTCATTGATATTTAGTTCTAATTCGTATTGAGGGGTTGCAGGGAATTTAAGTATTTCTGTTTTACTGGTGTTTAGGGTATATCCCAAATTTGGGAGAATTCTGAAACCATTGTCACCATTCTAGGTAATTGAAGTCTCAGGTTCCGCTAGGTAGATCAGTATGTCGATCCGCATATAGGACTTCTTTATGTTTAACTGATACCTCTTTTATCCCTGAGTCCTGCCTGAACCATTGTGTTAGTGGCTCAAGATACAGGTCAAACAAGGGGAGATAGTGGGCATCCCTGTCTTGTCCCCTCCCAATGTGAATCTTTCTGATAGGTAGCCATTTGTTCAGATGTATGCCTGTGGACCTGTATATAATCTCTGCATTAAATCTATAAGATGGGTATGAAATCCAAATCTTGTCAGTACTCTGAAAAGATACTTCCAATCCACTTTATCAAATACCTTTTCGGTGTCCATGCTCATTATAACTGCAGGGTTTTGTTTTATTCAATTGTTCAATTATATGTATAGTTCTTATATTGTCTGCTGTCTGTCTACCCGCCACAAATCCCATCTGGTCATTCTTTATCAGCTGTGGTATTATTTCTTCTAACCTTTTAGCTAGTATACTTGTGAAGTATTTATAATCCACAGTTAGGATGATGTAGGTCTGTATAAGTTACAATTTGTCAGATCCTTCCTGCTTTAGGGATAACTGATATCACAGCTAGTGTCCATGATGGTGGGTTTGTTCTCCTTTTTCATTAAACTCTGAAAGGTCTCCTGCAAAGTGGGCATTACTTTGTCAACAAATTTCTCATAAAATTCTGTGGTGATGCCATCAGTTCCAGGGCACTTTCCTGTTTTGCTGTTCCCTATGACTTGTCTAACCTCCCTTCCCGATTGGCTTGTTTAAAATTCTATTCTGCTCCTATTTAGTTTCCACAGGTGCAGCTGTTCTAGGAACGTGTTTGATTCACTTGTGGGGTCTCTGGTCTGGGACTGTAAAGAGTTTTGTAATGTCCTTAAATCCATCCATTATTTTCTAGTGTCTGTATCTGTTCCTAGTGTCTGGATGTTTGATTGTTATAATTTATGCCCTAGCCCTATTGGCACTGAGCCTATACCAGTAATTATCGCCCCCAAGTCCTCCTTCATAGTACTTTTGTCGGATAGAATGCCATTTGTTGTTCTTTTATATTCCAATAATTGTTAAGGTCACTTTAAGTTTGATAATTTCTTTCCTCCTTTTTCTATCAAGTTCTATTTGTTGTTGTATTTCAAATTGTTTTATCTGCTCTTCCAAGTGTTTTTGCCTTCTTTGTCTTTTTCCTTGCTGCCCTATTGCTGTAAGTTTGGCATATATTTACTTTAGGGGACACCTTGAGTGAGTGCTCGATAGTGAGAAATGCCGCATGCGCTTTGCAGTCACTGAGATGTCAGCCCCACAGAACAAGCAAACTACCAAAATGTGTAGTTTTGCAATATTTAAACATAGCGACTTATTCCTGGACCGGGCGAGGCGGGCTTTACGTACAAACAAACTACCAAAATGTGTGTTTTTTGCAATATTTAAACATAGCGACATATTCCTGGACTAAGTGTGAAGTGGAGGGCGGAGCAACCCCCACAGAACACGCAAACTACCAAAATGTGTAGTTTTTGCAATATTTAAACACAGCGACATATTCAGGCAATGCATGGGACCAGATTAGAGTTGGTGCCATCATACTTGGACTCCTTCATGTGGTTCCAGCTACAGAGAATGAAGAGGACATCCCTGAGTGACTCTATTTTCCCGGACTAAACTGACTGCTGTTGTAAATATTGTATACAATCCATGTTTTGTATTTTAATAAGCCAGTTGTATATTCTTGCTTTCAGCGTTAAACCGAATAAAAAAAAGGCATAAGTTTAAGAATGTTACCTATTTGTTGGGGGGGGGGGACAGTACAGTTCAGTAACATGGGCATGGAGATATCCGAAGCGGTGTGTTTGGGGGCGGGGAGAACTGACATTGGAAAAGGGGGCGTGGCTAATTGCCGCCGTTTGAAGGGACGAGTACCGTAATCCGCAGAATTCCAGATCCAGGGCACTTTGTGTCCCCTAATATAAATAATCGCGGTAAGTTTTCCCCTAATCACCACTTTCAAGGTATCCCATATTATAGGACAGGTATCTAATGTTAGTCAATCAGAATAAAGAGCTACCATCAGTTATTCTGCCACAAACTACAACAGAATCCCCCCCAGAGTCACTTATTTGCCTAAACCCCACCCACATTCGGGTACCAGTCTAAAGCCACACCCACAGTCGGTTGATCAGCCTAAAACCATACCCACAGTCGGTTATTCACACTTCATGATCCCAGTGCACATTCGCAACCCCGACAAGCAGGAGACACGACCACTGGGAAGCATGAACTGGGACACAAATCTGCAACTCTCCATATTTAGTGCTGCCTGCACTGGACAGGCTACACAGATAAATGGTGATCTCTGTTTATTATGTCCTGTTTTCCATGACTAAAGAATGTTACTATCTGTAATTCTGTAAAATAAATTCTATTTTAATGTAGCTTCCGCTTTATGGGAAAGAGAAACTAAAACTGTCTCCCAGCCTTTGCCAAGTATTAGAGTGCCTGAACCCCTCCAAATAGAGTAAAAAAACACCCCACTCTCCCCAGGTATTTCCCATCTGCGAGTGCTTCTCTAATATACTGGAGGATTTGAAATAATATCAGTAAAAACCTACCGGGCCACAAAACGATCAGACAAATGGTAAGAACACCACCTCTAAGGCAGAGGCTAACCCCTGGCTCCATCTTTGAGCTGGTCCGCGTCTCCAAAAACAGAAAAATGCATTTGTGTTCTTCCCGTGCATAGAAGTGTAGGCGCTAGCTGTCCGCTCACTTTGGGGTTATTTCTGACTCTGTGGAAAGTGTGTGATATATATATTTTTAAGCTGTTAGGTGGTATAAATAAACATAATGAAATGGAAATTCTAGTGTTGTAAAACACCCACATTGTTTCTGTTTTAATTAAGGTTGCTAAAATTCTGTGGAATCCATTCTTAGCATTTGTGTGTGTGTGTGTGTGGAGGAGGTGCAGATAGTGTGGGGGGATGGTTAGCGGGGGGTCCATTCGGTCTCAAGGAACTGACAGAAACAAACTACCTACTACTCACCTTCCTATAATAGTAATAACATTCAGGAGTTGAGTATACTCACAATAACCGGCTCGTCATTTCAGCATTTCATTATCCACAGAGCTGGTTATTGTTCGTATACTCTAACTCGCTGAATGTTATCACTTAATCATTGCTTTACTGGTATCTGGATTATTTTTTCTCTTAGCGCCTGCTCTATTAGTTTTGAGATTTGTTCCACCATCTCTTTGTCCCTTAATAGTGCAAGGTTCAGTCATCAAAAGGTATTTCTGGGTATCTCTTGCATTTGCATTTCTTTTGTAAGTGGCATGATCAGATATTCCTATCGTCCATACACTGGTCCTTACAAATTTTGTTATTGTCTCTCTGGGAATCAGAAATAGGTCCAATCTAGAATACATGCTGTGTACCTGTGACTAATATGTGTACCCTCTACTAGTGCCCTCTAAGAAGCGCCAGCGTCTTGTAACCCTAAGCAATTTATCAATGTCTTAACCTGCTAGGCAACTTTATGGGTAGATCTGGGGATCCCCAACGTGCTATCCACTCTTGAATCTAACATAAGATTCCAGTCCTGGCAACATATTAACATACCTTCCATTTTCTCTATCACCCTCAGTAGCAGGTTTTTATAAAAATCATATTTGGACCCCAGGGGGTGCATAAACTGCCACCAGCGTGACCACCTGCCCATGTATTTTCCCCTTCAAAACCACAAATCTACCCTCCTTGTCAACTTCTTTCTGCATATACTCAAAAGGGATGATTCGGGGTATAAGTATTGCTACTCCCCTTCTCCTTCCTGTTTTATACAAGGAGGCATACACTCCATTATACTCAAACTGTTTCAGGTTTCTGGTGCTCTTGTTCTGTTAGATGGGTCTCTTGCAGAAATACTGTATAATTTCTGCTTTTATTTGCTTCACTACTGACATGATTTTGTTTCCTTTTTATGGGGTTTGACAGACTGTTTACATTATATGTTACAATCTTCATACTTTTGGGATTACTCATTTAGCTATTTATTTGGCTAAGATCACCCTTTTCCTTTGGGTGGTCTTTGATATCCAACACTCTCCCATTGACCTTTCTTACATCTCTTTCGTCTCTACCCTCTGCATACTTATAACTTTGCAACTGCAATCTATTAATAAACAAGCCACATTGGCCAACTGGTATATAAAATAACTGTGTGGTTTTCCAAGATTGAGGAAAGTACCTTTACTTTCCCTGTCTCTGGACATAGAACCACCTAGCTCTCTCTCTATGTCTGAAGCAGCAGTGGTGCCACCTCCCCTATATTTAGGAGCCACTGTCTTGGCCATTGGGTCACTTGGGGTATCCTCTGCTCCTCTCCTTTCCCTTCCTATGACCAGGCTTCAAATCCCTATCCACCACAAACAGGATAACAACTCAGAAACTTCTTCCACCACTCTCTCTGCCACCCCCACCCCATCAGGCAAACACCTTTTATGTCTATGCTTCGTTCTTTCCTTTATTTTGCCCCATCCTCATTTGTCACCTTGTCTTTTTTTTCTGTTTCTCTGGACATTGTTTCACTTTTATCTGGCTTGCAACATTTCTTGTCTTATTATCTCTGGCTAGGTACCATGCCCATGTTACTACCCATCAACCATTTCCACCCCCTTGGTAGTCTTCGTAGCCCCCCTCTTTTCCCCTGTACCTTATGCATATGTGTTACCATAGCTCCTGCACCTCTGCATTTGGTTTCCCTGTTCCTTTGGTATCTCCCCAGCTTCGTGTGTCTCTGCATCTTCTTGGAACCGTGGTTTGCCCCTGGTCATCTGAGATCACCTGCACGGAAAGAGAAAAAACAGAAAAGAATCAAGGGTACACACTGTTGTTCTTTGTGGGAAGTATAGCAGTCCCCCTTTCTTGTTACTCTTAATCTGTATTTCCTTTAGGATCTCTCCCCTCTGTTCCTATGTTGTATTCCTGCGGGGCTGTGTCTCTCCCTTCGATCCAGTTATTCATTCAGGTCTGCACCCCCTTCCCCTTAAGGCACCTCCCCTACCTCCCTAGGCTCCACTGATCATTATTTCTTTTGTTACAGGCCACCTATAGTCATGTGGTCATATGATCCTGTTTGAATATGGCCCCTCTTTTACTCCCCCTTCAAAGCCCTTGAAATAAGCCCCTTTCATCCCTATTCAGTGTGAGTTTACTCATCTTCCCCTTATATTAGTATCTCAGCCCATGTTCTTTGCAGTTATTCCAGGATATTGCTTGTTGGCTACTGGTGTTTCATTTGTATTTGCATCACATTTGTAGCCCTCCTCAGCCCCTTCTTGTTCCCCCAAAGAATTTGTTCTCTCCCCCTTCTTTCTACTATCCGTTACCCCCATTCCCATTTCCTGGCCATCGTTCTCTCTGATCTATAGTTTGGACTATTTCACTCCCCTTTTTTGTACTCCCCCAACATGCAGGCAGTAACAACAAAATTATAGTCACTCATCTGCCTGCTCTCCATTCAAGGAGTAGTCCTGCAGTCTTCGAACAAGGGTCCAGTTAGAAATCTTGGCCAGTTGACAAGGTTCAAGTGTGTGTGTCTCTCTCTCCTCAGTGCTCTTCTACTCTGTCGCTTCCAGACATGCTGCTCAGCATGTCCCTGATCTCCACCATCATCTCTGGTGCTGCTCTTCGTCCATTCTGCTGGAAGTTCCCCTTCAATGCCTCTCCCTGCTTCTTCATTCCACCTTGCTGCTCGATGCCTCCTTGTGGTCTGGGTCTCTGTTGCAGTGGGATGCAGTGTTCCTGTAGAGCCTTTGTCGCCTCCTCCAGTGTGTTGTACAGCTTGACCCCATTTTTCCAATGTACCTTTATTTTGGCTCGATATAGAATGTGGCATCGTATGCCCTCTGTTTTCAGTGCCTTCACAATATCAAGATATTTCATCCCTTGCTTTTGAATCTCCTGAGGATAATCCTGATCGAAGTACAGTCTGGAGCCATTATATTTCTCCACCCCCTGCCGCCATGCCCGCTTCAGAATGTCCTCCTTCACTTTGTAACTTGAAAATCTGAGGATCACTGACCTGGATCTGGCATTTGCATTAGTCAGTTTAGGGTATAATGCCATATGTGCCCTTTCAATTCTTATTTCATATCCTGTGGGCAGCATGAGCACATCTTTCAGCATCTCTTTCAGGAAGGCACACATATCCTGGGTTTCACAATCTTCTGGATGCCCAGTGATTCTTAAATTGTCTCTCCTGGATCTGGCTTCCAGATCCAGACATTTTTCTTGCAGTGTTTCAGTGACAGTTAAAAGTGCTTCTGTTTCAGTCCCTGTTTGTTTCTGGTCTGTTTGGAATGTTGCAACTGTTTTTTCTGTCTTCGCCAGCCTAGTTTCAGATCCTGAGAGCTGCTCCTTAAGTGTGGTGAATTCCACTTTGGTCTGTGCTATAGATTTATGGATTTCAGTGATTATTTTATCAATTCACTGTCTGGTAAACTGTTCTTCTTCCGCGTCTGTGTCATACCCTCGGCCTTGTTCACTGGTTGGCAACGCGCTGCGGCTGTGATCATCTGCTACAATATGATATCTAGAGCAATCCTTGCCTGATTTTGATATTTTGGGGCCTGATAGTAAGTCTCAATGTTCTCCTTTTTCTTTTGCTGCCATTACATATTTATATTTTACCATTTCCTGGTTGTAAAGAGTAAGTATTTGCCGTGGCAAGGAGAGAGCTGTCTCACTAAGGTGCTACCCCATCCGTAACATCACTGGAAGCGCTGTCACACTTCCTTTGGTGGCAACTGACATAAGCCTGCTATTACAAAACAGGACTGCTATTACATAGAAGGACTGCTGCACTACAATGTCAAAGTCAATGTCAAAGGTCTTGATGTTACAACCTCTACTTGACATTATAACTTGCATCTTCTTCTGTAACTCAGTCCCATTCACACAGTGCTTTGCTGTATGTAATGTATCCATAGATAAACAAGGGACTATAAGGTACCCAGTAGATAAACAGGGACTGTATTTAACGACATAAAGTGCACATTCCTAATTGTTTGTACTGTCGGGTGAGGTTAAATAGGTTACTCAGACAACAGCAATTCAGGTAAAACACACCAACATAGGCATGATTTTATTAAAACAAAAGAAAATGAAAAAAAGGAAATCAATCAAAACAACATACTGTTTTACAGAAAATAAAGTCAAAAGACACACAGCTTAGCTAGTAGAAGTTGTTAACTGCTAAAATACTCTGTGTCTGACCTCCCACTGGAGATCTGTTCTTATCTGCCTTCTGGACCTAAGCTGTGGCTTCTTATAGCCATAATACTCCTCCCCTAAACGTAACTTCACCCTTTTCTCTATCTTTACACAACAAAAACATCCTTTATTAATATTTTAATACAAGACTCCTGTTACATCAGTATACTGGTAAATATTCAGCAATGACTTAAACAGTATAGCAGATTAACATATTACGAAACATTCTTTATTTTAACAGGAAAGGGGCTGCATTACAGGGAAACTCCACCCATCTTGCACTTGATGGGCATATGATACTCTCATAAAAGTATCAGACAAGGTGCCGCTGACTCCCTATAGGAGCTTACACCCAGCTAAGAAGAGGAAACCGATTGGAACAGGGGACCATGCTTCAGAAGAACAGCATTGAGGCTCCCCGTCTCAGCAAGTAAGAAAAACCGGACAACCCTGTGGTATTTGGTCAAAGCTAAATCCACATATACATTTATCCCTGGGGTAACGCAATTACTATTATTAACAGAACTCTCTCCTGGTTAGTGCTGTTGGTCGCTCTTGCCCTAGGCTGCCACATACTGAGCTTGAGCAGTCACTAGCATTACCAGACCGAGGGAAGAACTGTACAGGCTCTTTTTTTTATTCCGTAGCTTCTTGCAGACTGTGACAATAAGTGTAAGGTACACAGTCATTTTCAACTCGGGAGGCGGGAGGTTAAGAGGGGCTTTACTAGAGACCTTCCGCCTCCTTCTACTTTCTTGATCTCAGGACTTTCGTGGCTTAATTACACCTACAGAACTGCTCTTATGCAGCAAGATATACAACAGCTCATCCTGCATGGACATGCGAAAGGGAACAGGCTGGCCTTTTGACCTCTTGGAGCTTTCTCTGGCTTTAGCGGTTTGCAGTACCAAAATGCCTTTTTCTCCGTGCAACAACGCAAGGCAGCCAATACATTTTTCATTCTCTATTACCATACCAGCTATGTTCCAGAATACTGGCAAATCTGTCTTATTTCATAACCATACTCATTGGAGACGACAAAGAAACTACAGCAGGTGGCCATTCTACTATAGGAGACACAGACATAAATGGGGTCAGGAAAGGAATGCTGTTGTACAATAGACTTACAGAGAAGAAAAGGGGGGGGTCCAAACCCAGGACAATACACACTCAGGGAGGGCACCATACTTCCACCACATACCCCCTGCAAACCAGAGTGAAGTTACTGGTTTGTAAACCACATTCTAAGATACAAATTCCTAGGGAATGGGATGGAGCTTCAACCAACCTCACAGAAGCTCCACCCCGGACACCCTAAATATAATACATTCAAAAGCTTGACAACAATATAACATCATTTGCCCTGGGCTATGTAGGTATTCCCATACCTACTGTTACCTAGTACAAAATGTTAACCTGCACCATACCTAGGTAAAAAGTCAGCATTTTTATGTTTGCTTCCAGGTCTACGTTTAATATCAAACTTATAGGGTTGCAATGCCAGGCACCAAGGAAGAATTTGAGCGTTTTTATCTTTCATTTGGTTAAACCAGTATAACGGGTTGTGATCTGTAATCAGTGTGAACTGAGTTCCCCATGAATAGAATTTTAAGGCCTCAATGGCCCATTTAACTGCCAAACATTCCTTCTTGATGGCTGCATATTTACGTTCCCTTGGAAATAACTTTCGACTTAAGTAAATGATCGGGTGCTCTTCTCCACTGATAGACTGGCATAACACCGCACACAATCCTGTTTCAGAGGCGTCTGTATACACCTTGAATGGTTGGCTAAAGTCAGGGGATCGTAACACAGGTGATGCGCATAGTGCAGCTTTGATGGTATGGAAAGCCAGATCACAAGAAGGGAACCAAGGAACCTTGTTAGGTACCTACTTTTTGGTGAGATCTGTTAAAGGGGTCACAATGGTGGCAAATTCAGGAATGAATTGCTGGTAGTATCCTGCTAATCCCAAGAAGAACTGGACTTATTTTTTTGTTTCAGGTACAGTACACTGAGCCACTGCTTCCACTTTTTCAATTTCAGAACATACTACCCCATTACCCAATATAAAACCTAAATATTTTGTTTCTTTCATAGCTAGTGTACATTTTGATGGGTTTATGGTTAAACCTGCTGTTCGTATGGCTTGAATGACATTGATCAAGTGCATAAGAAGAAATGCCCAATCTGCACTAAACATGACCAGGTTGTCAAGGTAGGCAGAACAGTGCTGTGAATGGGAGGTTAACAGCTGGTCCATATACCACTGAAAGGTCGTGAGGCCCCATGTAAACCAAATGGCATGTATGCAAATTGATATAGGCCATTTGGGGTACTGAATGCTGTCTTTTCTTTTGAGTATTCTTCCAAAGGTATCTGCCAGTACACTTGGTTAAATTGAGTGTAGAAATGTATTTAGCCTGGCCAATGCGTCAATTATGTCATCTACCCTGGGATAACTATCAAATTGAGATACCTTGTTTAACCTTGAAATTCCAGACATAAACATATCCCTCCTTCTTTTTTTGGAACTATTACAATGGGTGATGACCAAGGACTAACAGAGGGTTCAATTATCTTTAACCGCCTTAGTTTCTCTATTTCCTGGTTTACATCAGCCCAGACTTTCTCTGAGAGCCTATAGGCTTTTTGACTGATGGGGTTAGAGTCAGTTTTAATTTCATGGCTGACACCAACAGCTTTACATAGAAACATAGACTTTGATGGCAGATAAGAACCGCTTGGCCCACCTAGTCTGCTCATTTCCCTACCTACTGGGTAAGTTGCAGATCCTAGTTAACCAACAGCCTATTTCTTTCTACCCCCCCCACAAGAATTGCTTATGCCTGTCCTATGCATTCTTGAATTCTCCCACAGTTTTAGACCCCACAACCTCCTCTGGAAGGCTATTCCATGTGTCCACTACCCTCTCTGTGAAAAAATACTTCCTCACATTGCCTCTGAGCCGTCCCCCCCACATCTTCAAATTGTGTTCCCTTGTTCTTGCACTTCTCTTTTTCTGAAAGATGCTACCCTCTTGGACTTTGTTGATGCCACTGAGGTACTTAAACGTTTCTATCATGTCCCCCCTTTCCTCAAGGGTAAACATATTAAGCTCCTTCAGTCTCTCCTCATATGGCTTCTTTTGCAGACCCTGCACCATTTTAGTTGCCCTCCTCTGGACTGCCTCCATCCTGTCTATGTCCTTGCAGAGATGGGGTCTCCAGAACTGGATGCAGTACTCCAGATGGGGTCTCACCAACTGTCTGTACAGAGGGATAACAACTTCCTGTTTTCTGCTGGTGATGCCTCTCCCTATGCATCCCAGTATCTCCCCAGCCCTCCCTACTTCCTTCTCACATTGCTTGCCAACCTTAAGGTCATCTGATATGATTACCCCAGGTCCCTTTCCATTTTTGTTGTTGTTACTACCCTCCCCATTGTGTATTCTTCCCTTGGGTTTTTGTTTCCTAGGTGCATTATTTTGCACAGCTTTGCATTGAATCCAAGCTGCCATACTTCTGACCATTCCTCCAACCTTGCTAAGTCCCTTCTCATCATTTCCATGCCTCCTTGTGTATCAACCCTGTTGCAGATCTTTCTGTCATCTGCAAAGAGGCATACTATTTCTTCCAGTCCCTCTGCAATGTCACTTATAAAGACATTAAAAAGGACTGGACCCAGTACTGAACCCTGCGGTACCCCACTAGTAACCCCCCTTTCTTCAGAGTGGACTCCGTTTACTATTACCTTCTGTGTCCTGTTGTTCAGCCAATGTTTTACGCAGGCTACCACCCTGGGCCCCACTCCCAGACTGGCTAATTAGCTTATTAATCTTTTGCATGGGACTGTGTCAAATGCCTTGCTAAAGTCTAGGTAGGCCATGTCCACAGCCCCTCCGTGGTCTACTACTTTGGTCACCCAGTTAAAGAAATCGATTAGATTTGTCTGACATGACCTTCCTGCTCTGAACCCTGCTGCCCTGGGTCCTGTGCCTCACTGGCCTCTAGGTACTCAACAATTCTTTCCTTCAGAAGTGATTCCATCACTTTCCCTACCACAGAGGTGAAACTGACAGGTCTGTAGTTTTCTGCCTCTGTCTTGCCCCCACTTTTGTGAAGGGGAATCACATCCACTCTCCTCCAGTCCTCAGGTACCACACTCCCATGATTTGTTAAAAAGGGTAGTCAGTGGTGTCACTAGTTCTCCTCTTAATTATTTTAGAATTCTGGGGTGAATCCCATCAGGCCCCATTGCTTTGTCCACCTTAAGTTTTAGGAGTTCTTTCAGAACCCTTTCTTCTGTGAAAGGACTGGGATCGACCCCCCTATCAAGAGTGCTTCTGTTAATTGGATTAGGTACCTCTCTCTCCTCCTCTTTTGTGAATACTGAGCAGAAATATTCATTCAGTATCCCAGCTTTTTCACTGTCCCTCTCTGCCCACCCACTGTCCATTCTATCCAGCCTCACTATCCCTCCCTTTGTCTTTCTACGCTCCCTAATGTACCTATAAAAGGTTTTAACCCCCTTCTTAACCTAGCTGGCTATCTTTTCCTCAGTTTGGGCCTTTGCTATTCTGACTGCCTTCCCTGCTTCCTTCTGCCTTAACTGGTACAATTCTCTGTCCTGCTCCTTCTGTGTTTCTTTATACTTCCTAAATGCTATCTTTTTCTCCCTAACCTTCCCTGCCACATCTTTTGAGAACCATAGTGGATTTTCTTTCATTTTGATTTGTTTATTTGCTTCACACAAAGGCGTGTTGCCTCTGTGATGGCAGTTTTGATGTTTCCCCATTGTTGCTCCACCCCACCTTCTTGTCTGTTTGCTAGTGCTTTTCTAAGGCACTCTCCCATCTTGCCAAAGTCAGCCCTCCTGAAGTCCAGTACCCTCACTTTTGTATGGCTTGATTCACCAGCCGAGTTTATCATGAACCACACTGTTTGATGGTCACTTGTTCCCAGATGGCTACCCATTTCTAGATCTGAGATCCTCTCACTGTCCCCATTTGAGAGTATGCGGTCTAAGATTGCTTCCTCCTGAGTGGGTTCCAACACTAGCTGTCTGAGGCATGGCCCCTGTAGGGCATCAAGAATGGCCCTGCTCTTGGGTGTGGCTGCAGCAAAGGTGCTCCAGTTAACATCTGGCATATTCAGGTCCCCCTTCAACAGTAGCTCCCTTTTCTCTGCCATCTTAAGGATGCCGTCTATCATATCCTTGTCCATTGCCTCCCCCTGAGATGGGGGTTTGTATATAACCCCTGTGCAGATTGTGTTGCCATTTCCAGTCTCTAAGGTGACCCACAATGCCTCCTCTCCTTCCTGTTTGCTCTTTTTTCCATTGCTTTTATCCTTTCCCTTACATAGAGAACTACTCCTCCCACTCTTCTACCCTCCCTGTCTCTCCTGTAGGTTGTGTACCCTTGTATGTTAACATGCCAGTCATGGTTCTCTGTGTACCATGTTTCTGTGACTGCCATGATGTCCAGGCACTCCTCTTCTATCAAGGCCACCAGTTCAGGGAGCTTGTTGCCCAGACTACAGGCATTGGTACTCATTACCCTCCATTTCTTGATGACCTTACCCCTTTTTGCCCCATCCCTGTCCTTATTGCCTTTGTCATTTTCTCCATTTCCCCTGCCTTCTCCCTAGCGATGTCTCTATCTTGGTGTTTACCTCACTTACTACCCTGATTTTTTAGGGGTAAGTTTCTCTGCTCCTTTCCAGTGTCTCCCTCTTGGCTAATTTAAATGCTTGCCAATGAAGCATTTAAACCTATCACCTAGGATCCTGGTTCCCCTTCTGGACAGATGCAGACCATCATGCCAGTATAAGCCTGCATCATTCCAGGTGGACCCCCAGTCCCCAATGAAGCCAAACCCCTGAGCTCTGCACCAGTTTTCAACCACTGATTGAATCCATGGTGTGGAGCACCCTAGTCTCACCCATGCCCTAGACAGGCACACTCCGAGAAGGTTACCGTGCATGTTACTTGTCTAAGGCCCTCCCCAACTCCACAAACTCTTCCTGCACTGCTTTGATCCCTTTCCCAGCCAGGTCATTTGTCCCTAGGTGGACAGTGACATCAGCTCCATCCCGTGACAGCTGCTCCCGCGATCCTGATTCGCTCCTGTCTCAAGCCATGGCGCCAGGCAGGCACCTTACCCCCTTCTTCCACCAGTTCTAACCTTCTAACAATGGAGTCTCTCACTAGGAGTTGTTTCCTTTTCCTGTGGGATCCCATGTCACCCTCCTGTGGGTCTCCTTTGTGGAGGTTCCCAGCATCCTCCTTGGTCTCCACTGCAGGTACCTCCATAGAAGAACCACACTTTGCCAGAATAGCATATGAACTGTGGAGAGGTACAGCTGGAGGGATGTGCCTCTGTTCCACCACCCTCACCCTCTCTGAGCCCACTGTGGTCCAACCACTTCTCTTTCTTGGCAACCTGTGAGGCAATGGCAGTGGCCCTGGTGGTTCCTGTGTGGGAGAGAGGTCCCCAAATCCTGGCCAACTCAGCCTGGAGATGAGCAACCGCCTCCCTCAGCCCAGAGAGGTGCCTGCCAATGGGACAACATCGCATCCTCCAGAACGTCTCCCGGAAGACTGCTGCTCTACAGCCACTGCACTGCACCACTCTGATCATGTCTTATTTCTGGCCCTTTAACTGTTGTTTTGAATACTTATTCTTTCCTCTGTTTATTTTTTTTTTTCTCTCTACTTACTCACTGCCTCCGTGCCCTTTAAGCTCCTGATCTTCCTGTTCTGAGACAAGAAGTTCCTATATTTCTCAGTAGCCTCCTTACTTGCTCAGAGTCAGACCTCCATCAGTTATGAAGGGATGGAGAGCTACTCTTTTCCTTCTAGGATGGTTAATCTTTTGTGGCTCTTTGATCACTCACTTTCTGCTCCCAAACAGGAAGTTCCTGTTGTCAGTCAAATCCTGTGCCAATAAAAGTAGAACTGGCTAAGGGGGACGGGAGGGTGGAGGGAAGGGAAGGAGGGCAATATATAGTCCCAGTAGAGAAGTATAGTTATAACAGCAGCTCCTTCTTCTTGCTGTTCTCTTTCCCTGGTATACGTGTAAAAGTGTCTGAAAAACATTGGAGAAGTTGGTTCAACTCCATTTGTTCTTGATAGGCTAGGTCGGGGTTTATTTTAATGTCGTGTATGGTTTCGGGGCCTTTCAGTCTCTAATATGCTATCTCTAATTCTGTTTCTGGACTGCTAGAGAAGATATACAAGTAGGGCTTATTTTCAGATCTCTCGTGCCATTTCTTTAATAAATTGGCATGACAGATCTTTGTTGCCATCCGTCTATCGGGGTCTCCACTTTATAGGTGACAGGACCAGTTTGTTCTTTAATAGTATAGGGACCCTGCCACTTCATTAATAATTTATTTTTAGTGGATGGCAAAAGCAGCAAAACCTTCTCCCCTGGTTGGAATACCTTTTCCTTTGTTTTGACATCATAAAGCACCTTTTGTTTTTCTTGGGCTACTACAGAGTGTTGGTATGCTTGCTGTGTATAAGACAGTAACCGTTTGCGTAAGTTTGTCATGTACTCTAAAATATTAGTGTACTTAACCATAGTTTCACCTTCCCAGGCTTCGTTAACCACATCAAGCAGTCCACGAGGATTCCATCCATATAGAAGAGCAACAGGTGAGAATCCCATGGAGGCCTGTGGTACTTCCCTATACGCAAAAAGGAATAAGGGTAGATAGTGATCCCATTTCTTTCCTTCCTCATCCACAAACTTCGGAATCATACCTTTTAGTGTTTGATTAAATCATTCAGCGAGTCCGTCAGTTTGTGGATGATAAGGTGAAGTTCTAACCATCGTTACCCCTAAAGCCTTATAGAGTTCAGTGAGTAATGCTTTATTAAAACTGGCACCTCGATCAGTGAGAATCTCTTTCGGGATGCCCATGCAGCTACAGTACTCCATCACTTTCTCTGCTATTTTGGGGGTTGTTGTTGACCTGAGGGTAAAGGCTTCTGGGAACTTTGTAGCATAATCACAAAGGACAAGTATAAACTTATTCCCTTTTGTGCTCTTTTCTAGAGGATCAATTATATCCATAGCTATCCTTTCAAATGGTTGTGAGACCAGTGGTAGGGGCATGAGGGGCACTCCTTCTTTTTGTCTCATTTGACATCTGCTGACAGGAAGGGCAGCTCTTACAGTATTCTGCAATGTCATCCTGTAATCCAGGCCAATAAAAACATTGTAGAAGTCTGGCAGATGTTCTTTCCCACCCTGCATGACCAGCACTAGGTATGCCATGAGCCAGAAACAATAAATCCTGTCTATATTTTCCTGAGACTATCAACTGTTCTACCTGTTCTTGGGTAGTAGAGTGTGTACAGACTCTATAAAGTGTCCCCTTTTCTGAGTTAAGAGGGCCCTGTAGGCACCACCTTCCTAGCTGTAAAAGAAAGGGTTAAGGACACATCTGCTTTCTGTTCAGAAACAATATCATACATTTGTATTGAGGCATACTATCAGAAGCCCTCTTTGTTTTTGTTTCCATTCTTTCTGTAATTGCCTCTTCTGTTTTGTTTTCTTGGATCCCAATATCACCAAAATGTCATCATCAAATGGAAAAGGTGTTTCTGATTGTTCCTCTTTTTCTTTTGTGCCCTGGTGGTCATGGTTACTAAATGATTATCACAAGAAACAACCAAGTTATTAAATTAGGGTAATCCTGTTCAATGATAAGGGGCCCAGGTGAGGTGGGTACTATACCCTAGTCATGTCACATTAATTTTTTATCATATCACTGTTTCTACACCTTGCTGACGGCCCCCATCCGATTGACCTCCCCAGCCCCATCACCCAGAATTACCAGGGCTTACCTTGATGCCGGCTTGGGAGCAGCACCTGCAGGAGTTGGTCGTCATCCTGCCACCAGTGATTTTCTCCTCCATTTTCTCCCAGGGGCCCCAGGAGTAGGAGCGCATGTGTGTGGAGGCGCACATGCACCTTATGGCCCCAGTAATGACCCCTTTCCACCCACCTCATTGACCTAATGCCTGGCACCCTCAAGGCCTGTGCTGTTCCCGGCCTCCACCAGGAGGCAGCCATTATCTGAAGGTTGCCATTACACCTCCCAGGAGAGGAGAGGAGAGTTGCCTGTTGGCAGTTCCATCCAGCTACACCTTCCCCCAGTTGCTGACCTCTGATGGCCCATGCTCGTTCCCGAACCTGGGTCGCCAGTGTGCTGCGAGGTTAAGCATCCAGCGCCTTAGCCCACAGTGCCACCGGACTGGCGTCATGTCACATTTATGTTTGTTGATGCCTTGTTCCACCTTAGTAGTTGGATACTGATGGACGTCCCCATGGATACAGATGACCCCTGTTGATATGGTAGCAGGAGCACCTAGGGGAATTAAATCAGCACGTATCAAACTCTGTCTGCTACCAGAGTCCACAAGTCCTTCTACAGGCCTTTCATTAACCTGTGCTTTGACAAACAAATTGCCTAAGTTCATGGAAGCCAAATAAGGAGGTTCATTTTTCTTTTTGGGGCAATATTAAGCTATGTGCCCCAACCCATGACAGTACTGGCATTCAATGTTAGGGTCACTGCCTTTGACTGAAAGTCCCTTCCATCGCCTCTTGGTTTAACAGTCCAGGACCCTTGTAATGGAAAAACTGGAGGTCTTACCGGTTGTACGTTGGTCGTGGAGGGAACTGGGGAAGAGGTATCTGTTCTTCGATAACCCTTACACAATGGCTAATGGGCAGAAAGAAAATCCTCTGTTAGGGTAATGGCAGTCTCTGCATTCTCCGGGTTGTGTTCAGGTATCCGTAATTGCACTTCAGCTGGCATTATTTGAATGAATTGTTCCAAAACAAGTTGTTCTAGAATGTCCTTCACACTTTTCCCCTCAGGCTGGAGCCATTTGGTGCATAAGTCATTTAAACGGGTGTATGTCTCTCTAGGTGGAACATGGGATTGGTACTTTAAATCCCTGAACCTTTGCCTGTAAGTGTCAGTATTAATGTCATATCTTTTGAGTATCTCTTTTTTCACAGCTGCATAGTCACTAGAGGTTTGACTATCCATACTGGTGTAAGCTAATTGCACCTTGCCGGTTAATTGAGAGGCGGTCTGACTACCCATTGAGCTTGAAGCCAATTACATGCCTGGGCCACTCGTTCAAAGGTGGTCAAGTAAGATTCAATGTCATCTGAGGGGTCATTTTGTGAGCTTAATGTGTCTAGGGTTGGTTTGAGCTGCTTCCTGCCCCGCCCCAATGATCTAGAAGGCATGCACTGTATCTGCTCCCCGTTTATCTTGTCTCCTCCTCTCTTGTTCCCTTTCTCTAAGATCAGTGTCTCTTTGTCTTTCCAGTTCCATTTGTCTCACTGCAAGCCATCTCAGCAGGTCTTTTAGATCCTCAGGTGGAGCACCTCCTGTTGCACCCTCCGGTTCACTCATACTGGGTTTGGCCTCTATATTAACTGGAGGAATATCCTATTTCACCTTGGGTCTAGTAACAGGAAGGAAGCAAGAAAGTAGCTGTTCCCCAGAGCTAGCTACTTGGGTCCATGTTACTACCCCTGGAAGAGCTGCAGCCTCATCCAGCTTATGGGCCATGTACCTACTGAAGCCTGTAGCAATCTAGATACTAAAATCAGTATCTTACTGTTGGAGTCCCCCAGCACTCTTGGACCTCCAAATTACCCCACTCCTGGTACCAAATGTCGTGGGTGAGGTTAAGTAGATTACTCAGACAACAGCAATTTAGATACAGCACACCAACATAGGCATGATTTTATTAAAACAAAACTAAAAAAAGGAAATCAATCAAAACAACATACTGTTTTACAGAAAATAAAGTCAAAAGAAGTACAGCTTAGCTAGTAGAGGTTGTTAACTGCTAAAATACTATGTGCCTGATCTCCCAATGGAGATCTGTTCTGGGATATCCTAACAGGTTCTCTCCCAATCTGTATCTGCCTTCTGGACCTAAGCTGTGACTTCCTATAGCCAGAATACTCCCCTTTATTATTAATATTTTAATACAAGACTCCTGTTACATCAGTATACTGCTTAATATTTGGCAATGACTTAGACAGTATAGCAGATTAACATATCATTATGAAACATTCTTTATTTTAACAGGAAAGGGGCTGCATTACAGGGAAAGTGCTCCCGTCTTGCACTTGATGGGCATATGATACTCATATAAAAGTATCACACAAGGTGCCGCTGACTCCCTATAGGAGCTTACACCCAGCTAAGAAGACACTGATTGGAACAGGGGACCATTCTTCAGGAGAACAGCATTGAGGCTCCCTGTCTCAGGAAGTAAGAAAAACAGGACAACCCTGTGGTGTTTGGTCAAAGCTAAATCCACATATACATTTATCTCTGGGGTAACTCAATTACTATTATTAACAGAACTCTCTCCTGGTTAGTGCTGTTGGTCACTCCTGCCCTAGGCTGCCACATACCGAGATCAAGCAGTCGCTAGCATTACCTGACTGAGGGAAGAACTATACAGGCTTTTCTTTATTCCATAGCTTCTTGCAGACTGTGACAATAAGTGTAAGGTACACAGTTGTTTTCAACTCGGGAGGCGGGAGGTTAAGAGGGGCTTTACTAGAGATCTTCCACCTCCTTCTACTATCTTAATCTCGGGACTTTTGTGACTTAAATACATCTACAGAGCTGATCTTATGCGGCAAAATATACAAAAGCTCATCCTGCGTGGACATGCACGAGGGAACGGGCTGGCCTTTTGACCTCTCGGAGCTTTCTCTGGCTTTAGCAGGTTGCAGTACCAAAATGCCTTTTTCTCCATGCAACAACACATAGCAGCCAGTACATTCTTCATTTTCTATTACCATATTGTCCAAAACAAATGGAAAAAAAAAGGGAAACACTGGAAATATTGGTTACACGTATTCCGTTAATGATTCCTGCTTTTACCAGCTATGTCCCAGAATACTGGTGAATCTGTCTTATTTCATAACCATACTCACTGGAGGTCAGCCACGGTCCCCTTTTTGTGTGGTCATAAGGGTCTCTTGAGAAAAATAGAGAGACAATAAATAAACTACAGCAGGTGGCCATTCTACTGTAGGGGAGACAGACATAAATGGGGACAGGAAAGGAATGCTGTTGTGCAACAGACTTATAGAGGAGAAGGGGGGGAGGTCCAGACCCAGGACAGCACACACTCGGGGAGGGCACCATATCTCCACCACATGCACCTTGTATTTTTGCAATGCATTCAACTTGTATTTCGCATTTTGTACTGTTTTTGTGTGTAAGAACTCCTGCGGTCGAATGGATTCTTCCCAGTGATCATCCTTATTCCCCCCACGTAGGCTGCAACTGGAAATGGGTCTTCTGGGCTCTGCTTGTTTACCTAATAAAATATGTCAATTAAATCAATTAATTAATCAAATCAATCAATAACATTTCTGGTTTGCAGAGGGCCAGACCAGAACCGGTACAGGGAGGAGCTTGACATCTTCAAGAGGTGAGGTTGTGGTGGGGGGTGCTGTGTAGCCCAAGCAGTGCGGTTGTGTTTAACTTTAGCTCCTCTAGCTATTTACTTTTAAACTTAACAAGCATCCTTTCTAAGTGATCTACCAGATGAAATTTTTGATATCCATGGTTGGAGAAGTGTTTGTTGCACATGATGGGTAAATCAGATAGAAACCAGCCACAGCCAGATGAGAGAAAAGATGGAGGCAAGGGGCCAGTGGTGGGCATGAGTACTCGATCTACGCAGCAGGATTTGGCTGAGGGAGATGGTACTGAGGAGATACTTCAGACCCTGGGCCACAAAATGCATCAGTGTTTAGCCTCCTCTAACTCTGTAAATCACAAGTGGGGCTTACTGACTGGCCATATTGCCACTGTGGAAAAAGCGGTCGATCTGCTTCAGAGTGAAATGGAAGGGGTGTGCCATCATTCTGAAGTCTGTAAAAGTGTGATGGAACAGAGAGTCAAGAAGGCCCAGCACATGCATAATCACAGAAATATTTGAGAATCAGATCCACAGTCAGAATGTGAGGTTGGTGGGCTTACTGGAGGGCTCTGAGGGTGACCACGCTATTTTATTTTTTATGGACTGGCTCAAGGAACAGTTTAAATTTAAGGTCCTTGATCTAGCTGTTACCATTGTGAAGGCTTTCAGAATTCAACCCCGAGCCAAGACAATGGCAAACTACCCTAGGTCATGATGGTGGTATTAGACAGTACTGGCACCCGGGACAGTCTTCTGAATCTCGCCAAATGTTTTGGGCTCGAGTGTGTTACAGTCCATATGTTCCTGATATTGCCTATGCAACCAGACTACAGAGAAAAAAGTTTGATGGGGTTCACAGCACCTTGAGGGAATTGAACATCCCACACAGCATCCAGGTTCCAGCTAAACTATGCATCGTCCACAATAGCAAGGTCTACATTTTTATAGATCCTACAATGTGTGAAAATGGGCATCGAAAATGGTGGCTGCACAACACTCCACAGGGCAGGCAACAACAGAGAACACTTGAGAGACTGTACTCACTTTGTATGGTTTTCAGGCTCCCTAAATTCATTTTCTAGAGATTGTTGTTTTCTCCCTGCTTACTGTAATGATTTCATGAATTTTTACTACATAGCTCATGCTTGCTGAGTTAATGTTTATAAGATTTAGTAACCCTGTATCAGAATGGTAAGTGCATCTGGTTACTTTTATTGGAAAGCCTTTGTCTGTCAGCATATTGTTGGTGGTAGCTCCTATACTTTGCAGCTCTAAACCCATTTAGATCTTTGCTGTATTCTCAGTTAGTTTACATTTAATGAGCACCTATGTCACCCACTCTGATGTGATTTGTGTCTTCTTGTTACCACATCAATTATGTTGACTTGTTTAACTTGGATCCTAAGATTTAACTGTGCCTTAAGTTACGTAAGCAATAAGACACGATGGGGTGTGCATTATGGTGTGATAACCACACTCCTAGGGGTGTAGTTAGCTACGAGGCTGAAGGCCAAGTGCCGATCATTCCTAGGGAGTAGGTTATCACACCGTATGCACAATCCAGGAGTGTCTTATTGCACTTATAAATGGCCCTTTATTTTTAGAAGCAATTTTTTTTACTTTAAAACACTTTTTTAAATAAGTAAAAATGTAAGTGAATCTGTGCTTTTAACATAAAATAGTCCTTCCGTAGATTAAAGTAGTGTTACACAGTGTGTGCCTTCCTACCCACTTAAACGTCATATTCCCCTGTCAGCCACAACAATTCACAAATGCTGCTTTCCTCATTCTAAGTATGACACATATCCCCTTATTTTTTTAATTCTCCTCACTCTGCAGACAAAACTAAAAGGAAGCCATAACAGAGGCTTCTCAGTTCCTCGATGCTGCAGCATGAGCGTAATTCAAAACTGCCACACTCACTGACAGAATCATGAACTGCTTGCTCTGTCCTAAAAGCTAAACAGCAGGGTGAGTCTTTTACTACCTTTTCTCTTTGTATATATAGTATTATTGCTTACTTTCTTCATTTTTTTTTCTCTGTTTCCCCACATTGAAGAAATGGAATGTTCATAGTGGAGTGTTTACCATGGAATACAGGGATTCAAAATTCTGCTCAGTTCTACTAGCAGAATGTTCCTCTACTAACATACTGTACACACGCACAACAAAGGCCTGTTTTAGAGCCCGAGACTCAATTTTCTAACTGTCAGGGCAAGCAGAAGAAATTTCCCTAATGAACAGGTAAAGATGGAAGGGGGATTTTTCACTGTTAGTAAAGAAACAGTTGTAATGAAAATTATAAACAATACTTAATGTTTCTAATTTGTTTATGTGTATAAGAAGAGTGTGATGATATTGTAAACAACTTTTAATTATTTTTTTTATTTTATAATTAAGGTAATTTTATTTTTAGGGCCTAGTTGAAAGTTTCTACAGTGTAAAGGTAGCAGCCATGTTTGTGGTGGAAGATCAGTTCTGGTTGCAGAGAGATTGATGGAAGATAGTTCTGGTTGTAGGAGGACTGATTTGCTTATTGTGCGATGTGGTTTAGGACCAGGATGACTGTGCATATACAGAGACTTAATGTACGGTCAGCTGATCTCTCTTGGCCAATGAGATTTCTATATTTTTTCTTGCCATTTTATAATTGACAGTGTTGTATGAGCCTGGGGGGGGGGGTTGTAAACATGCCTATTGATCCATATATTGTTACCATCTTGCTTATGCATGGCACCTACAGCCCAGTATTGCACAGGAGTTTTTAGATGCATTTCTGAACAACCATATTTGTGATTTATTGCCATGCGCTCCTGGGCTACAGTTCTATAGTTTTGGATTTTTTTGCTAATATTTTACTGATACTTAGGTGTAGGTGTAGGTGTTGGTGTGGCTCAGTTGGTAGCACATCCGCCTCTAGACCAGAAGGTTGTGGGCTCTTGTTCTACACCGGGAATGGACTTGTACCTAAAACACTGGCACCCGAGTGCAGTATAAGGGGGGTGCTGTACTGTTAGAGTGTACCATCCTTTGGATGGGACGTTAAACCAAGGTCCCTTCTACCCATCCTGGTGGGTGTCCAGGTGGAAGTAAAAGAACCCAGGGCATTCTTTGCAAAGGTGAGGGACATTCCTGGTGTCCTGGTCAATATTCCCTTCCCATAAAACTGGTTCATGCAGTTGTCCAGGCTGTGTGTGGGTGCTGATGTGTGATATGGCTGCCACTACACATTCAGTCACTTCACTACCAGTCTAACATTGCTTGTAAAGCACTTTGGGATATATTGTGTATGAAAAGCACTATATAAATGCTGATTCTTCTTCTCCTTCTAGCCTCTCAGATTACATATATCAACAAGGGATACTTTATCATCCTGTATAACTTAGGATGTTTACATCCCCCACTTTATGTATTACTGATTGTTCCTTGTGTGGATGACTTTGTATTTGTTACATTGTTTTCTATAAAATAAATAAAATATAAATTAAAAAAAGAAGTGAGGTGGTGGGGTTTTACAATCAGAGATGCTCAACGGCACTCCATGGAGTGGCATTCTGCAGAAGTGGCAAGAGTCAGAGGTGGGAGTCAACAGTGAGTGGCTGCATTATAAACATTTTATTTTACAATTGGAGACAATTAAACATATTTTAGGCATTATGTAGGTAAAAAGCATGTTTGTGTTAACTGGGTTTTTAATATCCCTCAAGCTGCTTGCCAGGGTACCTATTGGTCAGCAGAAAGCCAATTGCTCAAAGGACTTCTACACTGGGCACTAGAAGTGGCAATTCTTTTAATGTAATTTCCATTTTTTGGACCTGCAGAATCAGTACCAGCTGAGACTTTATGGATATCTTTATCTTCAGCACTGTGCATCACATTGCACTCTTCACTAAAGGCAATTTTAATCTCAGACCTTTGTGTGTGTGTGTGATGTGTGTGTATATATTTTTATTAGTAATTTTTCGCTCCTCCATGGAGCTGATGGGTGGCTCTCGCCCTCCCTCAGAGGGGCTCGTTCTCAGACCCGACCATTCCCCGCATAGCTGGACACCCTAATTCCCTCATGGATTGCACCCTGTGGTGGGGCAAAGAAGAGAAGTGCTGGCGTACATCCCCCCCAATGTCAAGGGTGGCAACTTGCAGGGGAATGGGTCAATTAACAAATATTAGAAAATGGGTTGGAAAAATCCTGAAACATGATTGGCTGACAGTAGTCACAAGGCATAAGTTTATCAGGCAATGGAGTCTTCTAAAAAAAGAGGTCCCAGATCAATAAAGTGGGTCAGAGCGGTAGCGGGGCTTCATATGCCTGTCCCCAATGTTCTTGTTTTTTTTCATGTCAGCAGGTGGTGTGGTGATGCAATCATGCAGGCATGTGGAGGCACCAACTGCCAGCCAATTCCCAAGTATGCAGCACTCCTGCTGGCCTACCACCACCCCTGCATGTGGTGGCAATGTCTGAGAGGTGCAGCAAATCTCCCCCTTCCCAGAAGAGGAGAGCAATCTCTGGATACTCAATCCTCTCCAATGCTGGCTGAACATCAACAGCCTGAATCCATCACCAAACCCAGTCTGCTGGCACGGGGGAAGGTGAAGTATCTGTGTCTCAGGCCCTGCACTACTGGGTGAGTGTGAAAGGGTTGGGTTAGACTCTGTCCCATTTTTTTTGCAAAGATGTAAAAGCAATGATCTAGTTTGATGCCTCCTATTCTGCCACTTGTCTGTCTCTTGCCTGCCTGATTGTGAAATCAAAGTTTTCTTGTGGCGCCTAGGAATTGGATCACTCTGGTGGTTCCACAATTCCCCCATTGTCTCCCATCCTTCTCTTGCTGTTTCTATTCTTTTTTTCTCCTCCCCTTGCTTCTCTGTTGTTACAAAATATATATATGAATATTCATGTGAAACTAGGATCCACTGGTTTGCAAATGTATATAATTACATTGTTGAAATGATTGCAGAAAGCTATTTGGATTTATTAGAAAAGATAATCTGGAACACAGGGCGTTGACCATGAGATACATTATAGAAACATAAAAACATAGACTTTGATGGCAGATAAGGACCGCTTGGCCCACCTAGTCTGCCCATTTCCCAACCTGCAGGATAAGCTGCAGATCCTAGTTAATCAACAGCCTATTTCTTCCTACCCCCCACGAAAATTGCCTTATGTCTGTCCCATGCATTATTTTATTCTCCCACAGTTTTACACCCCACAACCTCCTCAGGAAGGCTGTTCCATGCATCCACCACCCTCTCTGTGAAAAAAATACTTCCTCACATTGCCCCTGAACCGCCCCCCCATCTTCAAATTGTGTGCCCTAGTTCTTGCACATCTTTTTTTCTGAAAGATGCTACCCTCTTGGACTTTGTTGATTCCACTGAGGTACTTAAAAGTTTGTATCATTTATTTATTTATTGAAATAGTTTCACCAGGAAAGGCACACTGAGCAACAAGATGCTTGTCTCTCAGTGCGACCTGGGGGGAGGGGTACAAGGGGGTTGGATAACATGCAGGTTATCAACTGAGCAAATAACAGAGGCAAATAGCAGCATATGGATACAATTGCATTAAACTACAAGCAACAACACATGGAGTACATTGAATATTGTATGGAACATATAACAATTACCTGACATACACCAGCAATACAAGGGAAAATTTAGCACACAGTAATATGCAGGTATAAGCAACAGGAGACATAGAACACTAGATGGTGCAGGACAAAAAGGCATAGGACAAAAGTGCATAGGTTGGGGCTATATGCCAGCATTTATAGCAAAACTAAGGCTGCTGGTTGGGCAGTGGGGAGGGGAGCAATTGGCACATGGCCGAATCAGGTACAGGAGCAATTAGTGGTGAGGAAGTTAGCTAGGGAGGTAGAAAGAGAGCAGGCAGAGGAGGAAAGCCAAATTTGAGGTGGGAGATCATTCCATAGCTTGAGTAACTGGTGTGAGAAGGCGACTTGCCTGGCAGTAGTCTTCCGCCGAGGGATTGATAGTTGGTGGTAGTCGCAGGATCTAAGATAATGGGAGGAGGGGGCAGCTGACAGCATGGAGGAAAGGTAGGAAGGGATGGTGCCAAGCCACCAAGGTTAGATACATTTAACACGAGGCGTGAAATGCAGCGGTTTCCGAGGGGCGGTAGTGCCAGGGAGCAGTGGGGAGGTCACAGTGGTGGGTAAGGGTGAGGCATCGAAAGTGCAAAGCGGCAGAAGACATTAAAAAGTGTGTCCAGCTTAGACAGGGTGGACTTAGGGGCTGCACCGTAAACAACGTCACAGTAATCAAAGGAGGGAAGTATCATCTTCTGGACCAGTTCACATCGCACGGGGGGGGGGAGGATGCTACTGCAGTTCCTATAAAGTGCACTGAGCATGGGGCGTAGCTTTTTTGAAATAGCATCGATGTAGTCTGAAAAGGAAAGATGGCAGTCGAGCCATACCCCCAAGTAGAGGAATGAGGAGACATCTTCGAGCTTTTGACCATCCCGGATATGGAAATAGGGAAGGGATGGGAGTCTGGACAGGTGTTGTCATGTGCCAAAAGTCATCGTGACAGTTTTTTTTACATTTAAGGAGAGCTGGTGAGAGCTGAACCATTGCTGTACTTTGTTGAAGTCAGCCTGGAGGTTAGTTTGTACAACTTCAGGGTTGAAGCCTGAGGAGAAGAGTACAGTGTCATCTGCATATATGTGGACTGAGGTAGTAAAGCAGATGAGTGATAAGTCATTTAGGAATATAGAGAACAGTATGGGTCCCAGAACTGACCCCTGTGGGACACCGTTAGTTAAGGGAAGGGGGGAAGTGACTCTAACTGACTGGGTCCTGCCAGAGAGGTAAGATCTGAACCAGTTGGTGGCAGCAACAGAGAGGCCTGATTCAGCGAGACAAGAGGGCAATATGGGGTGGGAGACGGTGTCGAAGGCTTTTGCAAGGTCGATGAAGACGGCTGAGTTGGTCAGCCCACTGTCCATACCAGTCAGGATGGAGTCGGCAAGCCTTATCAGGGAGGATGCAGTGGAGTGTCCCTTTCTGAAACCTGACTGGTAGGGTGTGAAGAAATTAGAGTCGGTGAGGAAGGAAGTAAGTTGGGTGAGCACAAGGTGCTCTTATGTATTTGCTAGTACTGGGAGGAGGGAAATAGGGTGGTAGTTGGAGGTGGGGTACCTCCTTTGGGAGGGATGACAGTGGCGTGCTTCCATGCTTGGCGGATGGCAGCGGTGGCAAAGGATTGGTTTAAGAGTTTGGCAGCGGAGTTGCTATGGCAGTGGCGGAGGTAGAGGTTTAGGGTCCAAGCCATCTGGGAATTTGCCTTTGAAGGGTTGAGAGAAAGTAGTGTATCTAGGGCATCCGCTGCAGAGCTGTCATTGAAGGAAAAGGAGCGAGGCCTAGTCAGGTTCGTTACGTCTGTAGAGGGTGCAATAGGTGCAGGGTTTGGCAGGGCAGAGAGGAGAGTGGCAGCACAAGTGGAGAAATATATGTTGAACTCAGTAGTGACTGCTGTTGGCTCAGTGAGAATGGAGTTGTTAATATTTAGAATTGGAGTGGGGTTGGCAGCTGGTGGGGTGAAGAGGGAGTGAATGACCTTCCAGAATTTTGAGGGGTTATTTAGGTTGGACTATAGGGAGCTGCTGAAGTACTCTGCTTTAACTAGGCGAGTGGCTCTGGTATACTTGTTTTGGAGCACGCGGTATGCGGAGAGATGTTGTGGGAGGCGTGAAGATTTATGCATTTTCCAGGTTTTGTCATAGGCGGTTTGACATGTAATCAGTTCTTGGGTGATCCACGGCAGGTGGTTGCCTCGTACCCTTGTACGTCGCAGCAGGGCATGTTTGTTCCAGATGCTGAGGAAAGTGTCTTTAAAGTGGAGAAAGGCATCGCTCAATGGAGTCCATAATAGGGCGGGCCCAGTTTGCTAATGCAAGGTCGTCTAACACCGGGCTAGATTGAGGGATTTGAAGGAACATTGGACTAGAAATTTAGGGGTGATTTTGAGCAGTGGATTTGCACACTAAGAAAGTAACGTGGTGGTCACTGAGGGAGTCAGGAGAATACCGGCATTTATGACCGGTGAGGGTGTGTGGTAAGAGCCCAATTGAGGAGTGAGTGGTTACCAGATTTTAGGTTAGGCCAAGTGGGCTCAGTAATGATTTGAGAGAGGTTTAGTGCAGCAATTTCAGTCCTGGTTTTGTTGAGGGCAGGAGCTAGCCAGTTGTGGTTTAGATCGCCCATAATATAAAGTTCCCCTATCAGGGTTAGGCAGGAGATTTGCTTGAGGAGGTTGGTGACAGCAGAGGACGGTGTGCCAGGTTGGCAGTATATTCCTGCAATGTAGATTGGTAGCGAGAAGGGGAGTGTCAGTGGCAGTAAAATTAATTAATAGATTTTAGGTTCAGACATGGCTAGGATAACCGAATAGTACAAGTCTGAGTTGATGTAGATGGCAACTCCGCCGCCTCTTGTGGCTCTGTCCTGGTGGGCCAAAGTGTAGCCTGGGATGGTGACAGAGGAGTCGCAAGTTTTTTGTGAGCCAGGTTTCGGACAAGGTGAGGATATCTGAAGCATAGTGGGCAGTAAGTACCTGGAGGGAGTCAAGTTTATGGACTATGCTTTTTATATTTAGGTGCAGAAGGCGCAGGCCACATAGGAGAGGGTCTCCAGGGAGAAGTAAGGAAGTGTCTGATGTAGGAGGAGAGTTTGCAGCGATTGAGAGGGGGTGTGTGGTTTGGGGGCCGGGGTTTGGGTGGATGTCACCTGCGGCAAGGAGTAGGAGCACAAGAGATAGGTAGTGGGTGAATAGCTGTATGTGACTGACGGTGAGCGGACGTCTCTTAGTTAGAAGGCTTGGGTGATTATTTGGAGCTGGGCAAGGGGAGTAGTTGAAAAGTAAACCAGGAGAGTGATGGGACGAGCAAAGGGTTGGGATGAGTGGTTGAGTGATCCAGGCTTGGGTGAAAGGCAGAGTGGATGACGGAGTGGAGGAATGGGAAGCCCAGTGAGGTTGGACAGGAAAAGGGGGGGGGGGTCATGGGAGAGATGGGTGGCATGTTGGAAAGGAGGGGACGGAGGGAGAAGAGAATATGGATGAGCAGTGGCAGGAAGCCTAGTAGATGGGCCATGGCATGGATCTAGCATTAGAAAGCCCCTAACTGTTGTGGCAACTTAGTGGGGACAGGCATAGAGGGCCAGGGAAATGAGTGGTTCCCGCGGGAGGATGGAGGACCAGTGAAAATTAAGGCCTAGATAACCAATGAGGTGTTGCTGGCAATAGCCTATAGGAGTGAGCTAGAAAGCCGGGGCAGAGTTTATGTGTATTTAATCAGGACCGGGGGGGGGGCCGAAAAATCGTCAGCTAGGGCTCCCTTCCTGGAGGTAATCAGTCCCTGAGGGAAAGTCCATACTTGCGCTTCTGTGAGGGGCTGGTGACTTCACACCTGGACTGCGGGTGGCAGTCTGGCAGGTCAGGTTCGTCAGAGAACCGTGGCTGTCAAAGACTACCTGAAAGGAGAAGGCAGAGAAGAATTAAATAAGAATGTCAGAGGGGGTGGGGCTGCTCGTGGAGCTAAAAAGAAATGCAGATTGGCATAAACAGGGGGGGTGTTGCAGACCAAAATGTTAGGCAAGGTGCCTCAAAGTCTGAGAGAGCAATAACAGGGCTATTTAAAACACAATACTAGAGTAAAAAGGTGAAGGGGGTTTCAAAGGCCTAAGCTGAGATCGCTACTGGTCTTATGAGGAACACAAAACAGGCATTTACATTAAATCAAAAAACTTCAGCTATAAAATGCAAGCAAGACAATTTTAACAGAAAACATAATCTAGCACAACATAATCAAACATTAACAGTGCAGAGCTATATGGAGCCAATCAGAGTGCTCCAGGGGCTGACTGCAGCCAGTGGGCCACAGCAGTAACAGACTCTGGATTTAAACCCAGAGACAACTGTCCTCATGTAAAAAAAGCAAAATCGCAGGTAGGGCTCACTTCCTGGAGGTAATCAGTCCCTGAGGCCCCCCCCCCTTCCTCAAGGGTATACTTATTAAGCTCCTTTAGTCTCTCCTTGTATGGCTTCTCTTGCAGACCCTGCACCATTTTAGTTGCCCTCCTCTGGTCTGCCTCTATCTGTCTATGTCCTTGCAGAGAGGGGGGCTCCAGAACTGGATGCAGTACTCCAGATGGGGTCTCACCAATTGTCTGTACAGAGGGATAACAACTTCCTGTTTTCTGCTGGTGATGCCTCTCCCTATACATCCCAGTATCCTCCCAGCCCTTCCTACTGCCCTCTGACATTGCTTACTAACCTTAAGGTCATCTGATATGATTACCCCCCCGGTCCCTTTCCATTTTTGTTGTCATTACTACCTCCCCCCTTTGTGTAATCTTCCCCTGGGTTTTTGTTTCCCAGGTGCATTATTTTGCACTTCTTTGCATTGAATCCAAGCTGCCATACTTCTGACCATTCCTCCAACCTTGCCAAGTCCTTCTCATCCTTTCCACGCCTCCTTGTGTATCAACCATGTTGCAGATCTTTGTGTCATCTGCAAAGAGGCATACTTTTCCTTCCAGTCCCTCTGCAATGTCACTTATAAAGACATTAAAAAGGACTGGACCCAGTACTGAACCCTGCGGTACCCCACTAGTAACCCCTCTTTCTTCAGAGTGGACTCCATTTACAGTTACCTTCTGTGTCCTGTTGTCCAGTCAATGTTTAACCCAGGCTACCACCCTGGGACCCATTCCCAGGCTGGTTAATTTGACTATTAATCTTTTGTGTGGGATTGTGTAAAATGCCTTGCTAAAGTCTAGGTAGGCCATGTCCACAGCCCCTGCCTGGTCTACTACTTTGGTCACCCAGTCAAATAAATCTATTAGATTCATCTGACATGACCTTCTCGCTGTGAACCCATGCTGCCTTGGGTCCTGTGCTCCACTGGCCTCTAGGTACTCAACAATTCTTTCCTTCAGAAGTGATTCCATCACTTTCCCTACCACAGAGGTCAAACTGACAGGTCTGTAGTTTCCTGCCTCTGTCTTTTTTTTTTAAACTTCATGCTTTATTAAATTTTGATGCATATGGTGACATTTATACAGAATAGTCAAGATCTCATGTAGAGGAAAGGTACACTTGGTGATAAAACACTCAGCTGACTTAATAATTGAACTAATACATTTCTCTCTTCTTTCTTAGGTAGATTCAGTTGGAGTCCTTTATATGGAGAGTTTTGCTTCGTCTTCTACCTATTGTGCTTTTTATACTTTCCTCTTTGCAGTCGTATAACACCTGTAGTATATCATATTTGCGAAATCAACAAGTTAAAACAAAATTAAAAACAGAAAGTTAATAAAGATTCAACAGTAAAACCATGACTCATGGCTGATTAATTCAATCGACTTGTTACTTTAAATGAGTTAGTTGGTTGGGGAGTTTAATTAAAAAAATACCAAACTTCTTATTGTCCATCACAGCTGAGCGGTGGGGGGGAAGGGGGGGGACCAGGGACGGGAGAAGCGATCAGGTCCCTAGTCATCTGGCTCTCAGATGTATCTTCAGAGCCCCTTCTAATTTGGGAATTCTAACCTTTCAGTACCCCTGGGCTTGTTGTTCCAGGATTGGGATCCTCTGCAGTTCTTCTATCATGATGCATAAAGGGTAGCCAGATTTGGAAGTATCTGTCCTTTTGCAAACGCATTTCTACAGTTATTCTCTCTGCCCTTGAGATCTCTTTTACCACCTTAATCCAGTCATCCACAGTTGGCACTCATTGGGTAAGCCAGCACCTTGTAATAGCCTTCTTAGCCACAGCCAGCAGGATACCAATAAAAGATTTTTGGCCATTGGATTGCCTACCTTTGGGCAGTAGGCCCAGAACCAGACTTTCAAAGTCAAGTTCCCAGTCACTATTCAGTATTTTCCCTAGGTGTTTTCTCACCTCTGTCCAGTAAGGCCGTAACCTGGGACAGTCCCAGAAAATATGGAAATGGGATCCCTTCCCTCCACAGTCTCTCCAACAGAGATCAGTGTTTCCCTTAGAATAGTGTTTCGTTCTAGCAGGGGTATTGAAGAATCTTGAAACCAATTTGCACCTGAATTCTTTCCAATTATTAGATGCTGATGTGCATCTGACCCCTTCCCAAATCAGTCCCCAGCTCTCTTCGTCTAGCTGAATAATTGCTTCTAATTCCTATTCTGTTTGACATGGGGTGGTGGTAGGTCTCTAGACATTCTGTGTGCTATTAACAGTCTGGAAATGAATCTCTTCTCTCCCTGTTCTAGGGCCGATTCCCATAGGATTTGCATTAACAAATGGGGAGATCATTGTACCTCTGTTAAATTTGAACCTGCTGTAAGGAATGATACCACCTGAAGATAACAGAAGAAATGTGTATTAGGGATTTGAATTTCCTGTTGCAATACTTGGAAGGTTTTAATATGACCTGAGTTAATTAATTGACTAAAGAATCTAAGCCCTTTTCTTTTCCATAGGGAGAAGGCATGGTCCATCCTGGGGGGGAGAAAACGGGTGCAGTATGTAATCTCAGTTTTACTAGTTAAGATGTCTCCCATTAATAACTCTTTCTTTATCTCTCCTCAGATTCTGTATGCCTGTTTAACCCATGGATTCGATATGTCTTTTCTAAGGAGATGGGTGGGGATCAGTGAAGTCCAATAAAGGGTCAGTCCTGGCTCGCCTTGAATTTCCAGAGAGACCCATGTATTGTCCATATCATTTTGAGATAGTGCATCCATGGTCCCACTTGGGCCATTTGGTAATATATTCATAAATTAGAGCCCTAGACCCACCCCCAACCCTCTGCAAGGTCTTCCAGGCAATTCTGGCCCTGTACCCTCCCATACAAACTGGTGTAGTGCTTTGTTAATCCTCTTCCATTCTGTACTCAGGACTCAGAGGGGAGAGTATTAAATAAACATATAAAGCGAGGAAGGACATTCATTTTGATTGACTAAATTCGACCCAGCAGGGACAGGGAAAGAGTGCTCCATCTCTTTAGGTCTGTCAAAACCTCATGAATCAACCTATCATAATTAGCATGATATAATTGCTTCAGGTCCAGGAGGATATGAATACCTAGGTATCTGAACTGGGACGCAGTCCATTTAAATGGAATTGATTGTTGCAATTCTTTAGTTTGAGTGCCACTTACCAGTACCACCTCTGTTTTATCCTTATTTGTTTTAAATCCGGATACCTCACTATAATCTGTTAGTATCTGGAGCAATGTGAAGAAAGTGTTCATTGGGTCTCTTAAATATACCATGGTATCGTCTGCATAGAGCAAAATTCTATTCCCCTCACCTCCTACCTTTATTCCCTTAATATCTGGGTGTGACCTAATTAGTTGGGCTAGTGGCTCCATACTGACGGCAAAGAGGATCGAGGAGAAGGGGCATCCCTGCCTCATACCTCCATTAATTCTCAAGGGACCTGAAATAATTCTGTTTACTTTTACCCTAGCAGTGGGATTATTATATATTTCCTTGATCCAGTCACAGATTTGGGGACCACATCCAAATTTAACTAACACTTCTAAGAGGCAGTCCCAACGCAGGTGATCAAAAGCCTTTTCAGCGTCAATTGCTATAGCAATTTGTTGTTCTTTCCCTGTCCTACCCAAATGCAACATATTTAAACAACGTCTGATGTTGTCCCTAAGGATCTGCTTTGTACAAAGCCGGCCTGATCTGGGTGGACCAGGCTTGGGAGAATTGCATTGATCCTATTAGCCAAGATTTTTGTGAAAATCTTGGAGTCCACATTCAAGAGTGAAATAGGCCAATATGAGCTATACAGCTCAGGAGTCTTTCCGTCCTTAGGGATCACAGCGATATAAGCCTCCTGCCATGAGCCCGAAAACCCTCAGTCCTCCCTGCGTTTATTAAAGACCTTAACCAGTTTTGGAACTAGGGTGTTGCTGAATTTTTGGACAAACTCGGCATTAAATCTGTCCGGTCCCGGGGATTTACCGCCCTTCAGATTATGTATAACCTGGGCCATCTCCCTCGATGTGATAGGGAGTCCAACTGTCTTTGATCTCTTCTGTGAGTTTAGGAAAGGTGACCCTGTCCAGAAATCTTCGGTCAGGGTCCTAGGGACCAGTTCCCAGATCTAGGTCATACAAGGCCCATAATATTCCTTAAAGGCTTTAGCCACAGCAGCTGGAGTGTAGACCTGGGAGGGGGAGTTTTGTTTATTAATCCATATGGTTTTAACATACCTATCTGCCTGGACTTTTCACAGACGGAAAGTTAATAATTTACTAGCCCTATTACCATGTTCATAATATTTCTGATTTCCATATCTTAATTTCCCCTGTATTTGCTGATCTAAAATATTTTGCAATTTTTTTCTTATATCTTTCACTTCCTTTAGCATGTCCGCCTCCCAAGCCCCACCTGTTAATTTTGCTCTCCAGCCACTGCAGCTCAGCCTCCAGGGCCTTTTGTCTTTCTAGGTGTCTTCTTTTGAGTTGTGAGAAAAAAGAAATGATCCTCTTACACCGCCTTTAGACCATCCCAGAAGCATCTAGAATCCGGGCCTTCTATCTGATTATGTGTTTGATAATCTATAATACTATTTTGAACGTGGGTTCTGAAGTCCTCCCTGTCCTGCAAGGAGGAGTTCATTCTCCAGTGGGAAATCCTTTTCCAGTTTCCCAACTCCACGGTAAGTACCACCACTGAGTGATCCGAGACCAGGCGAGGGCAGATCTCACAGTCCCTTACCTTATAAAGGTCTGTACTATTACATGGGAAATAATCAATTCTGGAGTGGGCATTGTTTGGGGGGAATAAAAGGAATAGTCTCTCACCGATTTATGAAGATCCCTCCAGACATCCACTAGGGCCAGCTCCTGCATACCCATGCTCACCATCTTGCTCATATTTTTGCTTGTGGCTAAGTTTTGGGAGAAGCGGTCATGTAGTGGATTAGTAACGCAATTGAAATCTCCCCCCATCGGGACCACGCCCTCTCCCAATTGTGCTACTTTCTCAAATATTTTAACAAAGAAGTTGGGATCATCTCTGTTAGGTGCATAGACATTTACAATGTGGATCATTTGATTAAATATCTTCCCAGACACCACAATCCCCCTTCCATCCTCCAAAATCATTTCAGATATAATTTCAAAGGTAAATTTCACGAAGAGAATAGCAACCCACCCTCTTCCCTGAGGGGTAAGAAGTGGAGCACACCCTACCACCCAGCCTCTCCGCAGTTTTGCATGCTCCACCTCCGACAACTTGGTCTCTTGTATCAGGCCCACATCCGTTTTCAGTTGGTTTAAATAATGTTATACTTTAGTCCACTTAATTGGGAATTTATGCCCTGAACATTCAGGGAGATTATCTTAAGGGTACCCATGGTTAAAATCTTCCGTGACCCCAGTTACCCCATTCCTCTTCTATATATATAAGATCTCCTCCCATCCACCCCCCCATAACATTCCCTCAGACCCCTCCCAACCATAATCATAATATCAGCTTCGTTGTCAGGTAGAACAATAACATTATGGGTGAACAACAGCCCATAAAACATTTGTAACAACGACTTTTCAAGCCTGGAACTGAAATTTTTTTTGTTAAACATAAAGTTTGCTTCCTAGGTTGGTAGATGTTACCCTAAACCCCAGCTTCCGCAGGGGTTGAGCCTTGGCTCAAACTCCTACAATAAGTAGGTCTGATTCTAGAGAATCAGATATGGAACTAACATCACTGCCCAGCGGAGGTTCAGAAATCAACCACCAAATTCAAATATTCTAGGTGGTTGAGGTAAAACTGCCTCTGGGGCCGCTCACACCATTTTCTTTCCCTCTTCCTCTTCCCTCCCCCAAGAGAGAGAGAAAAAGAAAAAAGGGAGTGGGGAAAGGTCAAATGATTACGACGGGTAAAGGGAGATGTACTCACCCTCGACCCTAACCAGCAACGGACATTTGAAATTCTCAAAGTGAAAGTTTAGTAGAGCAATTTTCCCTCTCAGCCATTTTTATCTATAAAAAGGAAGAACGAAAACCCACTTGGTTGTCAATGATTCTGAGTGGGTTCACTGAGGACCACAAGGTAGTTATGTAATTTACCACCAACTTTGTTCATATTCCAATGCCCTGCCCCCAAAACCAAATCCCTGGTCCTAATCCTTCATTTTAACAGTCACTAAAAAAATACAAAAAACAGTTCAGATTTATCTCCAAAACAAAGGGGGAAAGACGAAAAGCAAGTGTCCTCAATGTATTTCTTGTTTCCAATAACTGGAGGGTAGCTGCTTCAACCAATACTCAAAGGAAAGAGGTCACTCTTCACTGCAAGCAAATACCCCACCCTTGCTTCATGATTGACAGTCACAGGAAGGCCCCCCAATCCAGGTGTAATAATTCGAGGAAAAATTAGGGGAAGATCCCATCAATGAGGGTTGTAAGTATTACCAGTACCTTTTATAAGTGCTCAGGCTGGGTTCCAACTCGATGAATTATCATGGCTTTTGTCTTCTGAAGTACAGGCCCTACTTTCTCTACCCAGGATCACTTTTACGCCATGACCGAGTACGAGGGCCATGAAATGGCTGACGGCTGTGCCTCTTCTCGGTCTACCCACCCTCCGCCAGGTTGATCAGTAGAGTTCATGTTCCAGCTGGTTGGCCTGTAAGTCAGGGCAGTGTAGGCCCATTTGTTTAAGCAGGCGTGATGCTTCTCGCAAGGTATCAAATAATCTTGGACCTTTCTCAGTGTGAATACATAGTTTTGCGAGATAGTACAGTTGGATATGAATTTTCTTCTCTTTGGCCTGTTCGACTACTTCCAGGACCTGCTTTGTCTTTACGTTTAACAAATCAGAGAAATCCTGATCGAAGAACAGCCTTTTGGAAACCAGGTAAATTTCCTTTGTTTTCCATGCTGTTTGGAGCACTGTCGGTCCTGATAGTTGAGCATTCGGGCTATGATCGAGTGTGGTCTCACAGCCTGGTCTTTGGGCTTGGGAGCCAGTGAGCGGTGTGCTCGCTCAATGGGGAGGGGGGTGTTTTCTGAGATTTTAAGAATATCTCTCAAAATGTGCAGCACAAATACTTCCATAGTATTAAATGAGTTTTCTGTGTCCTCCTGTACTCCATATATTCTAAAGTTATTTCCCCTTACACGATTTTCTTGATCATCGATTTTAGCCTGTAATTCTCTTTCTCTAGTCAGCAGGTAAAGAATAGCCCGATCATGCTGGCCGGATGAGTCTGCTAGGCCCCCCACACATTTCTCCACTGCTGTTGTTCTTTTATCAATGGCCTTTAAGTCTGCTTTAAGGTCAGCGATTGAGGACTCCACTCTGTGAATTGCTTTAATAATTCCATCCTATTTTGTTAATATAACCCCCTGGTCGCTTGAGTCGAAGTTGTCTTCAGAATGGGCATACTGCTTACCAGTGAAGCCCGGAAGTTTTATCGGCTTCCGTCAGCGTTTAAAGTTTTGCAGCCTGCAAATTTCTTTGTCTGGATCTGTTGGAGGTCATATCCTTGTCTTGTAGATTAAGTTATTATCTGTGAAATATTAATTTTGTTGCTAGTTTAACAAATAATTAGTAGAGGAACCCCGGAGCACTTCAGCTAAGCTGCCATCCAGGCGGTGACGTCACCGGAAGTCTCCTGCCTCTGTCTTGGTCCCACTTTTGTGAAGGGGAATCACATCCACCTTCCTCCAATCCTCAGGTACCCGACCATCCTCCTATGATTTGTTAAAAAGGGTAGTCAGTGGTTTCACTAGTTCTCCTTTTAATTCTTTTAGAATTCTGGGGTGAATTCCATCAGGCCCCATTGCTTTGTCCACCTTCAGTTTTAGGGGTTCTTTCAGAACCCTTTCTTCTGTGAAAAGACTGGGATTGACCCCCCTATCCAGAGTGCTTTTGTTAATTGGATTAGGCACCTCCCCCCTCCTCCTCTTTTGTGAATACTGAGCAGAAGTATTTGTTCAGTATCCCTGCCTTTTCACCTCTCTGCCCAACCACCATCCATTCTATTCAGCCTCACTATCCCTCCCTTTGTCTTTCTATGCTCCCTGATTTACCTATAAATGGTTTTATCCCCCTTCTTAACCGAGTTGGCTATCTTTTCCTCAGTTTGGGTTTTTGCTGTTCTGATTTCCCTCCCTGCTTCCTTCTGCTGTAACTGGTACAGTTATCTGTCCTGCTCCTTCTGTGTTTCCTTATACTTCCTAAATGCTATCTTTTTCTCCCTAACCTTCGCCAATTCTTTTGAGAACCATAGTGGCTTTTCTTTCGTTTTGATTTGTTTATTAGCTTCACACATAGGCTTGTTGCCTCTGTGATGGCAGTTTTGATGTTTCCCATTGTTGATCCACCCCTCCTTCTAGCCCGTTTGCTAGTGCTTTTCTAAGGCACTCTACCATCTTGCCAAAGTCAGCCCTCCTGAAGTCCAGTACCCTCACTTTTGTATGGCTTGACTCTGTAGCTGAGTTTATTGTGAACTACACTGTTTGGTGGTCACTTGTGACCAGATGGCTACCCACTTCTAGATCTGAGATCCTTGCACTGTCCCCATTTGACAGTATGAGGTCTAAGATTGTTCCCTTACGAGTGGGTTCCAAAACTGGCTGTCTGAGGCATGCTACCTGTAGGGCATCGAGAGTGGCCTTGCTCTTGGATGTGGCTGCAGCAAAGATGCTCCAGTTAACATCTGGCATATTCAGGTCCTCCATCAACAGTATCTCCCCTTTCTCTACCATCATAAGGATGCCTTCTATCACATCCTTGTCCCCCATGCTGGTGGTCTGTACACCACCACCACCATGTAGATAATGAGACAAAAATTGGAGGAGTAAATGGCAGCGTAGATGTACAAAAGGAAGGTGCCTGATACAGACTAAGGTAGAACACAGGAGGAGGCCCAACAACAGGGGTGGCAGGGGCATCAACAGGAGAGGAATCAGAGAGGGGAATGATAAGAGCAGGTGGAAACAGGATGGAGTTTTAGCTGGAGCCTAAGAGGAGGGAGCAGGTTCCAGAGGGAGAGAAGGTGATAGGAGAAGGCTATGGATTGCTGAGTTTGAACTGTTGTACAAATGAATTGCTAAGTTTTGGACATTGCCGTGACTTAATGTTTCATGTTCAGTGGTGTCTTCTCTAGGACCTGAGCAAAAAGATTTATTTATCTATCTATCTTGTCTGTCTGTCTATCAATCTAGTTTACACAGAATGGATGGGCTGGCAGTTTTAGCTCCTGTCTTTGCAGGGATTGTCAATGCCTCCTTGTGCAAGGGTCTCCTACTACCCCTCCCTTCTGAAGGAGATGGTGGTGAGACCCCTACTTAAGAAGCTATCACTGCATCCTAATGACCTTGCAAATTATAGACCTGCCTCCAACCATCCAGTTCTGGGTAAGGCTTTCGAGAAAGAAGTGACAGAGCACCTTGTGTCCCACCTTGACTCTGATAAGGATGTGCAGTGACCTCCACCAAGGGAAGGATCAAGGGGAATGTTCCATCTTTATTCTCCTTGACCTGTCTTCTTTATCTGTTACTGCTGAACACCAGGTTTTACTGGGCGGACTGAGGAAACTATCTCTCTCTCTCTCTCTCTCTCTACCTACAGTATCTCTCTCTCTCTGTATCACTCTATATCGCTCTGTATCTACATATATTACATGGATGGGAACTTTTCCCATAGAAAAGACCATCATTTATTTCCCTGTATACCTGTGACTAATCTATCAATTAAAGTATATACCTGTACTAATTAAGCAATTACAGCTATACATCTACATTAATTAAACTATATACCTACATTAGTCAAACAATCAAAAGTATATACCTACACTAATAAAAAGTATATACTTACACTACATTAAACCCCATGGGATAGTATTAATAACACAATTAACACATCATTAGGAAGCTAATGAAATCAATTAACAAGCTGCAAAAGAACATGGAAAAAAGACACATGAAACCCTCCCAAATCCAGAAATCCCCATAACTCCTACCTGCATTCACTATACACCATTCCATCCTTGCTGTAAGAGACCTTCAAGAGCCATAATGTGATTGTAAATGCGATCTTCATAACAATAACTATCATAATGTATTACATTCAATAAACAATGGGTAAGGGTGGAACACTCGGAAGTATATTCATCTAGGGGGCTAATTAGGGCAATAAAGCCACTCACCCTTCTGGCTCATGGCCTTCTAGCTCTAATTAGCCCCCCTCAATGAGGTATGCATCCTTGTATACCACCCTTAACCATTATTTATTCTATATATATTATAGGGGCACAGTATCACCACTATAGTTAGGGTTCAGTAGACTGTTTAGTGTTAAATCACTAACTTTGCACCTTAATATCTTTGCCCTATTCAACGTAATCACACAAAATGTTGGATGTGCAGTCTGGGTGGGGGTGGGGGCAAGATCCCTAATTTGGCAAATTGTGTTCTGGTCGGATGTATGGATTCTGAGATCCAGATAGTGCAATTTTAGGAAAAATCTGTGTTTTGCTGTGGTTTTTTTTGTCACTTACAACCCAGACAGTTTTGAATTTTGTTCTGAAATTTTCAGGGTAGAAGGGCTTGCCCAAGATTGAGAACTTTTATTTGTTTGGTGAAACAATATTAATCTGTTCAGAGTTATAATGATTTGAAATTTCAGTTACAATCATGCTTGGTAGGGTCTTTCACATAGATGTTTAATACGAAAGACAAATCTTCCAGCTCACAATGAGAAGCTTCTTTGATATTTTCCCTTTGTGAGACAAAATTCTTTTTATAGCCACAGTCTTGTTTTTGATTTAAAAAATTTAAAAACCTAAGAAAAATTATGTATTTTCAAAAAACAAACACTTGAACCTAGGTAAAGAGGACCTGTTTAGCTAGGTTCTGGTGTTATTTTGAAAACTGCCCTAAATAATGTTTCTGGGCACCTGAAAATCCAGGTGCCCAGTTTAGCAAGAGGAGCTATTCACCCATGTTCTTTGTATGAACACAGCAGGACTTTGCTGGGATTAGACAATCTGGCTGTAAAATCGTTCTCAGATTACCTCACAAATAGATCCCAGTTTGTAAAATGGAAGGTAGCCCTGTCAGACAAAGGTCCATTAATGATGGGGTCCCAAAAGGGTCAGTTCTGGGCCCACTGCTGTTTCTGTGTCAATGGAGTGTCAAATAACTCTGGGAAAGTCAACCTGCTGCTCTACGCAGATGATGCAGTTATTTATCATAACTCAAAGATATCACTAATCTGAATGGTCTGCTCACTAGAGACCTACACATGCTTGAAAACTGGCTACTTACCAACCAACTGGTCCTGAATGAGAAGAAAACCAAGGCCATCCTTTTTGGTCCCAAACATCTAGGCCCTCAAAGCACCACCTGCTAAAACCTTCCTTATCCACCTGTTAAAACCTTCCTTATCCAATGGCTCCTCAACTGAGGTAGTAAACTCCATCAAATATCCAGGGGTCCTCCTTGACCAAGATATAACATACAGGGGCCCCATAGAAAGCCTCACTAAAACCCTGCACCAAAAAATAGATCTACTCTACAGGATAAGTCCATACCTAACCAAAGAATCATGACTACAAATCGCCAAAAGCACCCTTCTACCCACACTACTCTATGGCTCCCCTGTCCTGCACTTTGTTAGGACCTCACAATTGTACAAACTCAGTTCCCTATATCATGCAAAAGGGCAGTTCACCATAAGGGCAGTCAGCAAAGAACATCACTGTAGGGTGCTTCAAACCCTGAACTGGCCTTCACTCAAAGGATGACTGCAACTCTCTGCCCTAACTCTAGCATTCAAACTAAGAAGCGACAAGGCCCCCCCCAAGTCTAAAAGGCCTTCTAACACCTAAACCAGTTAGGCACCCACTGAGAACCTCTAAATAAAATCTCCTTGCGACTCCCATAGTTGGGACATAAGCTTGGAATAGATCCTTTGCCATGTCAATCCCAGCTATTTGGAATGCTCTCCCCAGCAACTTACAAGAAGGTCATCGATAGAGACCTTCAAAAAGCCTAAAGATGCACCTGGTAGAAAGAAGCTCCTGCAACTGCCACCACTGAAAGGCCCTTGAAAGCAGAAAAACAGAAGCCCCCAAATCAACCCCTATTAGGTAGACACTGGGCAAACCCCTAACATTCCCTCAGAGGCACTAAAACCAAGCTGATCCCAACCTGCTCAGTGAAAATAATAATTTATCTCACCCTGTGAAAGTACTTATTAAATGGTTAGAATAGAATGTATGTGTACTACAAAGAGTCATTTTAACTAATCTTAAACATTGTGAAATTTGCCTACTCCTAGCCATTGTGTATTGTATGCGGTCTGTTTGTGATCTTCTTTATGTAATTAATCCCGGGTCACCCATGACAAAGGGCCTTCCAAGGCCCAGTGGGCTTACACAGTCAACAAAATTCAAACTAAAAAAAAAAATTCTTGACTTGTGAAGCTGCAGCTGGAGTCCTGCTGCCAGATTCAGTTTCACCTTTGAGCCGGCGATCATGATCTCTCTCTCTCTATCTCTCCTCTTTCTCTCTCCTTTCTCTCTCTCCTCTCTTCTCTCTATCTCTCTCTCATTTATTTATGAAATTTTACTTCAGTGGACTGGAGTGCCCACCCCCAGTACTACTTCCTTCTCACCATCCCCTCCAGGTTGTCCAGGCTAGAACAGGCAACAGAGGGTGCTGGTAAACAGAGTTCATTCCAAGGAAAGGAGGGTGATCAGTGAGGTGCCTCAAGGATCAGTGCTGGGACTGCTCCTCTTTAATGTCTTTGTAAGTGACAGTGTAGAGGAGCTGGAAGGGAAGATCTGCCTCTTTGCACATGACACCAAAATTTGCAATAGAGTGGACACTCCAGGGTTGTTTGTGGAAAGGATGAGCAGAGACCTGAGAAACCTAGAGGAGTGGTCAAAGGTATGGCAGCTGGGTTTCAATGTGAAAAAGTGCAAAATAATGCACTTAGGGTACAGAAACCCATAGGCAGGGTACAAAATGGGTGGAGTGGTATTAATGACCACCAAGCAGGAAAAAGACCTGAGGTAATCATATTGGATGACCAAAAGATGGCCAGACAGTGTGACAAGGCAGTCAGGAGGGCTAGTGGGATATTAGAGTGCATAATGAGGGGTATCATCAGCAGAAAGAGGGAGGTGGTGGTGTCTCTGTATAGATCACTGGAAAGACCACACCTACAGTACTGTGCCCAGTTCTGGAGACCACATCTCCAGAAGGACATAGACAGAGTGGAGGTGGTCCAGAGGAAGGCAACTAAAATGGTGCATGGTCTGCATCAAAAGCCCTATGAGGAGAGAATAAAGGAACTCAACATGTACACCCTGGAACAGAGGCAGGAGAGAGGGGATATGATAGAGACATTTAAATACCTTACGGGGTAAATAAGATACAGCAGGAAGTATTTTTCAGAAGAATAGGTGCTAAGGACAAGGGAACATGCTATGGAGCTGGAGGGTAGATTCAGGAGAGATGTGAGGAAGTACTTTGACACAGAAAGAGTGGTGGATTCCTGGAACAGCCTTCCAGTGGAGGTGGTGGGGTAAAAACAGTGGTGGGTTCATAAATTCATGGGATAAGCACAAGGGAATCATTGTGGAGAGGAAGGGACAGAGAAAGAGCTGTAATAATAGTATAGGGAGGGAGGAATAGGCAGACTGGATGCACCAAGATCCTTATCTGCCATCAAATTCTATGTTTGTATGTCTGCCCGTGCTTCCCAGAATGTTTTAATATTTAATATATAATTGGACCAGGGTACCCAACCTGGTATTGGTTCTCTTGACCCCCACTCCCTCCAGGTTGCCTGTCTCCATTCCCCTGGGGTAGGTGGTGGCCCTGAGGTGCCCGCCTGGTGCTGCCGAACAGGAGCTTGACACTGGGGTGTCACCCACCCCACCCTGACCTACCACTCAGCACCCACACTCCACACCCCCACTACACCACCCACACATCCTCACTCGCCTGAACATGTCCCATGGTGTAGATTCACTCTCCAATTGAAGATACGTCTTGCTGCTGGAACCGGCACCTGCAATATGAGGAAATCAGGTATGTAAGTGCAGTTTAATGTATTTCAATGGGGTTTGAACTTTGATTCATAACTTTGCCATTTTTACATATTTTACCCCAAATTTTCAACATGACCTTTTTGGGACCCTACCTCATGAGCAATGGTGGTAGAATTATGCAAATCTGGCCTGAAATGCAATTTTGCGGTTGCTTTGTGAGCTCACCTTTCAGGAGGATTTGAACATTTTAATACCTTGTTCTTGAGGTGGGGTCATAAGAGGATTATATTGAAAATTTGGGGTCAGAATATGTAAAATGGCAAAGTTATATACATTGAAATTGTTCTACAGTTGCTCATAACTTAGGCAATTTTTAATATTGTTACCCAAAATTTTCAGTATAGACATTTTCCACACCACCTCATGAATGTGATAGCTGTCATTTTTGAAATCCTGGTCAAAATGTGTTTTGCACCTGGGCATGGAATTTTATATATTTAAAATTTGGTAACCAGGAAAGGCACACTGAGCTGAGGCTCATTTCTAGTGTGACCTGGGGAAAAGGGATACAATACAAACAATGGGAAGAGACAAAACAGACATAAACAAAAGGAGCATGCAAAATGACAATAAATAAGCACAAAGGTACAAAATCATAACATGATATTGAAAGGAAGAATGCAAAATGACAATAAATAATCACAATGTTATAATAATAATAATAATAATAATAATATCCACTGTGGAGCAATTAAAAATCAGGAAGTGAAGTAGGAAGGTGATAAAGGAGACTAGAGATGAAAGTCTAAGATGCAAAATAAAAACATGAGAAGAAATGGGAAGGGGGACTAAGTTCAAGTTTAAGTTTATTGTAGGAAAACTCTGTTGAGCAAGCTCATTTACAAGGAGGTCCTTTGGCACAGACATGTAGTTGCAGAGTGCATAATCGAAAAAACAGTACAAATTCAGGTACAGAATTATGGACAAGCATTAACATGTTGCATTAAAATGACAATGACATAGAAAAATACAAGTACAGAAAAAAAGGTGCAAGTGCTTGTTTCGGAGTTACAAGGCAGCTAATTTCTAGGTAGGTAAGAGGAAGCAGTGGGCTAGGGTTAGAGCAGTGAGCTAGGATTTAGAAGCAGCGGCACGTATCTTTTATTTTTGCTGCAGCCAACCTTTTAAATAGGCTGACTGGGACAATACTGGGAAGCTTCAGTACACCTTGGAGCTGGTTTCAGATAGTTGGAAGTGTGCTCGATATGGTCCACTTGCCGAGTGAGATGCAGGCTCTCGGTACATTGAGGAGGAGGAGGTAATTTTTCCTAAGTGAGTAGGTGCTATGGGAAATACAGAAAAGGGTTGTGAGATAGTTTGAGAGCTTGTTCAGGAGTAGCTTAAGAGTCCAGATACCAGCATGAAGCGTGCATCTAGTTGAGGATGTCCAGCCAGCGGCTAGGTACAAATCACAATGGTGGGTTCGGTAGGGTAGGTTTGTCATGAACCGTATGGCGCGGTGGCAGAGGACGTCTAGTTTGCTGAGTCCTGAGGCCACTGAATCGATTAGATCTCCATAGTTAAGTAGCGGCAAGAAAGTGGCCAGGACCCGCCTAGTTCTGGTATCCAGTGGAAAGAGGGACTTGTTATGGAAGAAGAGACCTAGACTAATTTTTAGCTTCTTTGCCAGATCATCGAGGTAGTCATGAAAGGAAAGCTTGTTGTTTCGCTACATACCAAGATATTTGAATTTGGAGGTGATTTCAATGGGTTCACCTGGGGAGGTAGTGATGAATTCTTTGTGCGTGTTTACAAGGAAAGAGGAGGTGGTGTTTGGGGCAAAGATCATGGCCTTAGTTTTCTTGGCATTGAGTAGTAGTTTGGCATTTATTAGGTTGATTTCTAGCTGTGCAAAGTCAGCTTGGAGTACATCCTCACTTCAGCCAGTGTGGGGCCTGATGTATACAGTACAGTATCACCAGCAAAGAAATGCAGATGGGACTGGGATATATACAGTATGTGTGACAAGGTTATTGATGTACAGGGAGAAGAGGATGGGGCCTAATATGGAGCCTTGCAGGACTCCCCTGACAACTGGGAGGGATGCAGAAAAGAGGCCACCAGCTTTTACTTTCTGGGTCCTTCCAGATAGGTAGCTGGCAAACCACTTGGCAGCAAGGGGGGTAGCGCCTACTTTTATTAGGCTTGAGACTAACAGATTGTGGTTGACGGTGTCAAACGCTTTGCTGAGATCTCAAAATACTGCACCAGTAACTTTCTTGGAGTCTATGGGTGTGATCCATTCATTGGTAACTTTGGCTAGAGCAGTGACTGTACTATGGTTGGGCCAGAAGCTGGATTGTGCAGGGTTCAGGATTGAAGATGATTCGATATGGAGATTCATTTGTGAGTAAACTAGCTTTTCAAGGACTTTGAAGAGGACAGGTAAGATTGAGATGGGCCTATAGTTGTTTAGGTTGCATGGGTCCCCTGACTTGAATAATGGGAGGACGTGGGCAGATTTCCAGCAGGAGGGAACAGTGGCAGTGGAAATGGAAAGATTGAATATGTGGAGGATAGGGGCAGTGAGACTGAGATAGCCTAGTTTAAGAAAAAAAGGTTCTAGACCATCGTCCCCTGCACTTTTTGGATGTCTATGTTGAGAAGTGAATCTTTGACTTCTTTATAGCTAGCAGGAACAACTGGGAGCGGAGGTCAAGTTGCAGGTCAATGTTATTACAGTCTTGGTTGCTACCACAGGCTGCATAAAGGCGAGAGTCGAAGGCTAGGCCAGCAGTTACAAAGTGATTGTTGATTTTCTCAAGGATTAGGCAGCTGTTTTCCATAGCCCTACCGTTGCTGAGGATCTTCTGAGGGATGGTGGGGGTTACAGGCCGACCTTCAATGGACCTGAGTGTCTTCTAGATTTTCTGGGAATTCCCTTTTGCCTGTTGAAAGATGGAGACATAATAGCTGGCTTTGCTTGTGTGGATTTGTTAACGCAGGTGTTTCTAGCTGCTCTGAATGCTTGCCAGTCAGCTGGGCTTTTGGATTTTCTAGTCTTAGCCCAGAGTTTATCATGGCATAGGAGTGTAGCCTTGAGATCTGATGTAAACCATGGGTTGGATGTTTTACACACCCTGACTTTGATCAAAGGGGCATGCTTGTTGGCCAGTGCGGTAAGATTGTCACTAAGGACAGTGACCGCCTCATCAATCATTTTGGCAAGGCAGAGGTCCTGCCATCTAATTTGCTCAAGTCTGATAAGTAGTTTGATGCATTAAACTTGCAAAAGGACCACTTAGTTATGAGTGTTGGTTGCTGTGGGGCTATAATTTTAAACTTGTACAAACAACCACCCCATGATCACTCATGTCATTGTGAAGACTGCAGAGTGGAAGTCTTTGTGGGGATGTGTAGAAAGTATGACATCAAGGAGAGAACTGTTGTCGGGGTTGGAAGTATTGGTTCTATTGGGTTCACTGACTAACTGGGCTAAACCAACTTTGTCACAGAAGGATTTCAGGCTGTGCGACTTGGGGGTAAGCTAGTCCATATTAAAATCCCCAAGTATTAAAGTTTCAGTGTTGGCGGAGTGATTAAGGATTTAAGGATGGTGAGGATGTCAGTGCCACCAGATGGGGGTGATAAGAAAAAATTACTCACCTTAGTAATGTTGTTTCTTCTAATGGAGTCTTTCTGTATTCTGACTATTGCAGTTAGGTCCTGCCTTTCAACTGCCCCAGAGAACAAAGAGTTAATTTTCCATGGCTAGCATGGAACGTTCAGCGTGAGCTCGGTTGAAGCCTCTGTCTGCTGTTGTTTAAACTCCAACCGTCAGATCTTTATGAGCAATACTCACTAGAAGTTCTGTGTGGAAACTGTAAAACTCACACTAGCCAACTGGCAACTAAATTTATTAAAAAAGTTTTTGGTTTCAAAGCAAAGACTCAAGTCAGGAAATCCAAAACACAAACCACAATACACACCCAAAATAAAGGAAGGTGAAAAGGGGGCACCCTTAGGATGCCTAACTGCTCCTGCCCACCCACATCCCAAAACCAGGTTCTGAGAGGGGAGGCAGGAGGAGGTCAGAATACAGCAAGACTTCATTAGAAGAAACAACATTACTAAGGTGAGTAATGTTTTCTTCAAACAACATGAAGTTTTGCTGTATTCTGACTATTGCAGACTACCAAGCAGTACCTCCGTGGAGGAGGGACAGAACCTACTTTGGGAATAGGCTCTGAAGTACTGCTGTGCCAAACCGAGCATCACTCCTAGCCTGGATATCCAGAGAGTAATGCTTGGTGAATGTATGGACTGTTTTCCAGGTGGCTGCTTGACAAATTTCTAAGATAGGAATATCCCTGGCAGCAGCCAGGGAAGCGGCTGTACCTCTAGTAGAGTGAGCCCTCAGGCCTGAGGGTGGGGTTCTACCCAGTTTTTCACAGCAGAACTGTATGTAAGAGACAATCCACCTGGCAATAGATCTTTTAGTGGCAGGTTTGCCCTTACCGACCTCTCCATATGTGAGGAACAACTGGAGGGACTCAAACCTGTGACCCTTGGTGCGACCTATGTAGTAGCTGAGGGCCCTTTTAACATCCAGGCTGTGTAGCCTCCTCTCTCCAGAGGAGGAATGGTCAGTGAAGAAAACAGGGAGAGACACAGACTGGATTAAGGTGGAAATCTGAAACCACCTTAGGCAAAAACTTCCTGTTAGTTCTTAGGACCACTTTATCTCTATGGAAAGAGATGAAATCAGGCTCCACTGACAGGGCTTGCATTCACTGATACGCCTGGCAGAGGTAATGGCTACAAAAACACAGTTTTCCAAGTCAAGTACTTAAGCTCTGCAGAGGACAAAGGCTCAAAGGGTGGTTGCATAAGCTGAGCAATGCAAGCATTAAAGTCCCAAGCAGGAGCATGGTCCCTAAAGGGGGGATTGGTGTGCAGCAATCCCTTGAAGAACTTACAAAACACAGGATGGGCTGAGAGAGAAGAGGGCTTGCCTACTGACAAGAAGGCAGAAACAGCTGCCAGATGCACTTTAAGTGTAGCTGGCCTAAGTCCCAAGCCATTAAGATGAACCATATAGTTCAAGATTGTAGGCAACCCCACAGATTCTTGAGAAATATGCTTATTAGAGCACCAAATAGTGAACCTTTTCCATTTGGAGTTGTAAGTCTTTCTGGTGGAAGGCTTTCGAGAAGCCTTAAGGATATCCAGAACCCCTTGAAAAAGGTGTAGATCAGCAAACTCTAACTCTTCAAGAGCCATGCCTTGAGATTGAGAGATTTGAGGTTCGGATACCAAATCCTCCCCTGAGAGGATGTCAACAGGTTGTAATTCCTGGGAAGAGACAGGAGAAGGTAGACTGCTAAGAACAGCAACAGTGGGTACCAGGGCTGTCTGGCCCAGTCTGGAGCAATCAGAAACATTTTGCATGGTTGAGACCTGATCTTGACTAACACTTTGAACAGTAGAGGGAAGGGGGGAAAGCATACAGGAACTTCTCTTCCCAATTCAGAATCAGAGCATCCAGGGGGACTGAGCCCAAGACTAGGGGTCTGCAACAAAAGAGAGGAAGTTGGTGATTGTCTGGGGCTGCAAAAAGATCTATCTGTGGAGTGTCCCATCTCGAGAAAATTGCTTCCAAAACTAGGGGATCTAGGGTCCATTCGTGACGGCCCTGGGACATCCTGCTGAGAGCATTTGCTAGGACATTGTCCTTCCCTGGGAGGTGAACTGCTATCAGAGAGGTTTGCAGGGAATAGGCCAGAGACCACAACTTTATTGCTTCTGTGCACAAGGCCGTAGACCAAGTGCCTCCTTGCTTGTTGATGTACCACATTGTGGTGGTATTGCCTGTTCTGATCTGTACCACCTTGTTCTGTACAGATTTGGAAAAGACTTGCAGTGCCAGAAACACTGTTCTGAGTTCCAAGAGATTGATGTGAAGCAGAGATTCTTGAGGTGACCACAGCCCTTGGGTGGTAAGATCCCCCAAGTGGGCTCCCCAGCCCAGCAGGGAGGCATCTGTGGTGAGTATCACTGAATGAGACTGAGTGACAAAAGGAACTCCTTGTCTCAAATTGTCCTGATCCTGCCACCATTGCAGAGCCTGGATCAGGGTCTGAGTTACTGGGACTAGTTTGGTAAGGGAATGCTTTCTTGGGACCAGAAGGCTCTTAAGTGGAACTGAATGTCCCTCATCTGGAATCTTGCCCCTGGACCACTGATGTAGAGGCTGCCATGTAGCCCAGGAGCTGCAGGAAATGCCTTGCTGGTCGAGACACTTGAAAAAGAGGCCAGTTCTATAAGGGTCCTTGCCCTGTCCAGGTTAAGGGAGGCTTGTCCTTATTGTATCCAGCTCTGCCCTATAAAGGTGAGGAGCTGTACTGGCTTGAGAACTGACTTTGGAAGGTTGAGGAGGAATCCTAAGGAAGTGAGCACTTGCTGAGTTATTTGCAAATGTGAATTGACTTGGTCTGGAGAGCCAGTCTTCCAAGTATGGGAAGATGGAGATCTTTTTTCTCCTTAGGAAAGCAACCACTACTGCCAGGCACTTTGTGAACACCCTTGGGGCTGATGTTAGGCCAAAGGGCATTGCTCTGAATTGATAGTGGTCTGAAGGCAACTCGAACCTGAGGTACTTTCTGTGGGAGCACCTGATGGGAATGTGAAAATAGGAATCTTTGAGGTCCAGGGAGGCTAGCTAGTCCCCTGGCCTTAGAGAGGGCAGAATTATTCCCAGAGTCACCATTTTGAACTTTGGTTTTAAAAGGTGCTTGTTCAGATATCTTAGATCCAGGATGGGCCCCCATTCTCCTGTTTTTTTGGGGGGTTAGGAAGTACCTGGAGTACAATCCTTGCCCTGTGTAGGGTAGGAACCCTTTCTATGGCTCTGAGAGCCAGGAGGGAAGAAACCTCTGCCTCTAGGGCAAGGGTCTCTGATCGATTTGCAGGTGGAAAGGATCTGGTTCTCATCTTGGGAAATTTTTTGAAGCTGAGAACCAGTCCCTGGCTTACTACTTCCAGGACCCACTTGTCTGATGTCAAAGACTTCTAGTCCTGAACAAAGTAAGCCAGCCTGCCCCCTACAGGTATTGGACAATCAGCCCGGGCAGACCCATCAGGGTGTCTGCTTGGCAGGGGCTTTAGGCTGAGGGGTGGAAGCAGGCCTGCTCATTCCCTGTCTGCCTCTCCCTCTGAAGAACCCCCTCTGAGCATAAGCAGAAGAGGAGACCTGGGCTTGGTAAAAAGACCTTTGAAAGGGCCTGCCCCTGCCCCTGGAATGCTGTCTCTGAGGAGTGGTTTGCCTTTCTTTGGCCTGGGCACTCCTGTAGGTGGTCCTGTACTCGTCCATCTTTTTCATGAAGTTCTCTGTCTGCTCCCCAAACAGAGAATTACCAATGACAGGGAAATCCATGGCCTTAGCCTGGGTATCCTGTGATAGGCTAGTACATCTGAGCCAAGCCATCTTCCGAAGGGCTACAGATGTAGCCATGACTCTAGATGAAACATCATTGGAGTCCACAGCAGCATGAAACTGCACCTTGGATGCCTCAATCCCATCCACAGCCACCTGCTCCAGCTCCTTGGCAAGCTGGTCAGGGGCCTGTTTAGCCAGAGCCAGCTGTGTCCCACCTGGACTTCTGGTATCTAGCTGTGTAGGCCATATAGTTAGCCTGCCTGAGTCCCAAAGATGCTGCCATGTACTGCTTCTTTGCCATGGCATCAATCCTCCTGGAGTCCTTATCTGGGGGGGGGGGTGATGCCAAGGGAATATTTGCCTTATCACAGGCAGCAGCCTGCACTACCTCAACATGGCTGCATTGCTGGAAAGGAACTCTGTGTCTGAGCCTGAAAGGGTATACCTCTTGTCCATTCTTCTGTCCACAGGAGGTATGGAATTAGGAGTCTTTAGAATTTTAAATGTCTGTTTCCCAAAAGATTTATGGAGGGAATAGACAATCTCCTGACTTTGGGATGTCCATCATCTCAACAAAATCAGGCTCCTCCTGATCCTCTACTGTTTCTTCCATTGGAAGCTGGAGGGTTTCAGCCACTTTCTGTAAAACATAAAGTGGAAGGGACTCAGAAAGCCTAGGAGGAGAAACACCTGAAGGTCTGTCTGGGGAGATGTCCGGTCAATAGGCACATCCAGACTTCCATAATCACCATCATCATCATCCTCATACTTCTCCTCCTCCGTTCATAAAATTCTTCTAAAGTATAATCCGGAACCGGGGGAACCGACCGAACCGAGCCCCTGCCAGATGGTGCCGGTTCGGCTGGAACCGAAGTTAGCGATTGAACTATCCTTATAGCTTTGGCTATTTCATCTGTGGTCGGAGAAAGAACTTGTGGATCCAAACCGGATGATTTTTCTCTTCTCTTTCTTTTAACCGGAACCGACTCCTCAGAATCGGCTCTCCTTTTGCCCGAAGAAGTTTCGCCCTGGTCAGAGGGCACTCCTTCTGGTTCGGTCGGAACCGAACCGGGCTGGCCATCCGGGTCAGTGGACTTCTCGGCCTCCTTTTCCCTCAGTCTACCTACTCTCTTATCCAGGGTAGCTTTGGGAAAACTTTTACAAATTTGGCAGTCTGAATCGAGGTGGTCAAACCCCAGACAATAAACACAGGTGGTGGGGGTCAGCCTTAGCAAAGGCTTCCCCACACACACTACAGTGTTGACACCCAGTGGGCCTGTTATTTTTCTTGAGTTTCTCAGACATTGCCAATCCTATCCAAAACTTACCCTTTTTTCGGCAATCCACCAGGCAAGACACCCCTATTGGTTCCTGACCGTGTTACGGGTCTTGGAATAAAACGTAATTAAATCCATTTTTTTTAGAACCGATACGGACCGGTTACCACACTCTAATAAATTCAAAACTTTTTTAAGACCAAACTGATCGGTTCAATCCGAACCGATCCAATATTTACAAGTTCCACACAGAAACTAAATGCAAAACCTTTCTAGTACTCAAGGTACCACAGACAGAGACTTAACCGACAGGTTCAGAAGCAGAAATTTGGTCAAAACCGAGCGAAAAAAACGACACTTTAACTGACTTTTTTGAACTGAGCAAAGGAGAAATCTCCGGAACGACTGTTCAGTGAGGCAGAGTAAAGAATCTGACGGTTAGAGTTTAAACAACAGCAGACAGAGGCTTCAACCAAGCTTGCGCTGAACGTTCCATGCTGGCCATGGAAAGTTAACTCTTTGTTCTCCGGGGCAGTTGAAAGGCAGGACCTAACTGCAATAGTCAGAATACAGCAAGACTTCATGTTTGAACAGGTCAGTAGGAGATGAAAGGAAGCTAAAGGGAACACAAAAGCACACAGATAGGATCTGAGATCAGAGGCTGGCTGTAAGAGTAGAACAGACAGGAGATGCCTAAGAGATGCAAGGAAATCAAGAAATTAGAAGAAACAAAAGAATAAAGGCCTAGATAAACAGAGTGTGAGGTAGTATAAACAGAGGTGTGAAAACAAGAGGGAGTTGGTGGGACTGAGCTAAAGGAGAGGCAGGGAGGATGTGAGGTACAGGTAAAAGGTAAAAAAAGCAGATAAAGGCAGAACTTAGAGGAAAAAATAACAGAAACACAGAACCAAAGTGTGATAAATAATTACATGATTTAGTACACAATAAAAAGTTCCACCCACTCCCTCTTGTTTTCATACCTCTGTTTATACTACCTCACACTCTGTTTATCTAGGCCTTTGTTCTTTTGTTTCTCCTAATTTCTTGATTTCCTTGCATCTCTTAGGTATCTCCTGTCTATTCTACCCTTACAGCCAGCCTCTGATCTCGGATCCTATCTGCGGGCTTTTGTCTTCCCTTTAGCTTCCTTTCATCTCCTACTGATCTGTTCCTACTTAGCCCCCCTCCCCATTTCTTCTCATGTTTTTATTTTGCGTCTTAGACTTTCATCTCTAGTCCCCTTTGTCACCTTCCTACTTCACTTCCTGATTTGTAATTGCTCCACAGTGGATATAAATACTGCTTATGTTGCTCAGTTTTGCTATTCACCTGAAGAAGGGACCTGTGTGGCCCCGAAAACTTGTGTATAATTCCATCTTTGTACAAGACACTTATTGGTCCAATAAAAGGTATCAAACCTTCCATCTTTTCTAATATTTGACTCCAAACTTTCAGCATAGCCATTTTCTGTACCACCTCATAAACGTGATAGGTGTAGTTTTTAAATCCTGAATGAGATGTGTTTTCACACTTCTGTATGAAATGACATTTCAGACAGTATATTATAAAAGCCACATGTTATGTTTACAAGGGAGTCATAAAACAACTAAGTTGAAAATTTGGGGTCAAAATTAAAAATGTATAATTATTAAGAAACTTTCTGTGTAGTGCCATGCTTAACTTCAGCGGGTATGCTTTGGTATCCAATCCTGGTGACCTGAGTTCGGAGGTGAGCTCAGTGACTCAGCTGGATGGGGTGAGGGTGGGGGGATAGCACTGTTATGCAACCCCCCCAGCCAGGGAATGAAAGATGCATGCTGGGGCCCAGGTACCATATAGTGAAGACAACTTTTCTCCTGGCATAAGCCCTGCATGTCTGCACCTCTGGGTAGCAGAGTGCCCTGTACATTGCCTGACAGATGGACTCTTTGCCCTTTGCATCTGTATCTGGTCCATATGGAAGTACAGGGAACAAGACAGTTCTTCACAGCCCACCAGGCATCTGTTGCTGCACTTCCGTAGCTGGATGTAGTCTTCCCTTTTTTTTCCATTGGGCCCCGAGCATCTGCATCTGTTCACACAGGTCCCAAAGAGGCCTGTGTGAATGAGGATATGATTCCACTATCTCAAAAAGATAGGAAATTCTTTGCAAAAAAACTGCATTAATGCACCAGTTAGGGTTCAAAGTAATGCCACAAAAGTAGGGAAACGTGGCAGTAGGGTTTCCAACCCTATCTCCCCACACTCCGCCCCCAAGCAGCAAAAGGAAAAAACAACAGGGTTTTGGGTCTCCGAACTCTTGGTGAGTCAGTGGTGGGGTCTTCCTTGGGGTTGTCAACATTAATGCTCACCCATCTGCCCCTCCCAGTCAGAAGCCTCTTGTCTTGAAGCACAACGTACAGCTCTAAGCCAGCGCCTCATAGTGATAAACTCTTCAAAGGTAGAGAAGTATGTCTTGGCATATGTTGCCAACACAATTTGTTGTACCTTTCTTCATGCAGAAAGAATGTCTGATGATTGCTCAGGAAATAGGTGGGCATTGGGGTTGATACTCCAAGGAAGAACCCACCACTGATTTGCCAAAACTCCGGAGACCCAAAACCCTAATGTTTTCTCCTTTTAATGCTGGGGGGGGGGTGAAGGTGGGGAGTTATGGTTGGAAACCCTAATGACACATTTCCCTACTTTTGTGGCATTAAATTACCCTAACTGGTGCATTAATGCAGTTTTTTTGCAAATAATATATATGTATATATACAGTATACATACGCAGGAGATGTAATGTGGGTTCTGTGTGTAACTATGGCTGAATGCTGCAAAAGAGGAGAGAAACAGCAGTTAGGTAATTTAGGTTACAGTGCGCCACCTGCAGATATCAAGCTGCAAGAACAATTTTCAGACATTTACAGGTATATCAAATCCCTGTTGTTAACATAATCTCATTGAGAACCCACATACATTGCGATAGCAGTGCACTTTATTGTGATGCCTCAATGCCTTCAGGTGCAACCCAGAATCAGAAGGGAAAAGTATCTTCAGATCCCTTGAACATGGATACTTGTTGCTCTAGAGCCTACCCAGTCAACAAATAAACTCACTAACTAACTAAATAAATAAATAAATTAATTAAAATAAACTAGATAGACAGACAGACAAATAAATATTTTTGCTCAGTTTCTGGACAGGACACAGTTGAACATGAAACAGTAAATGACAGCAACTCCGTTCTCAGTCTTCACCTAGTGCTATTAAATGCTAATTAAAAAACTGAACCTACTCTATTGTGAATTGTATGAACGCCTTACCCATTTTTGTCTGTAACAATTTCTCACTATGTATGTTGTTTCTTCTAACTACTGTACCATTGTCTGTAATAATTTTCACACTATGTATGATTTGTTTAGTCTGTATTACTGCACCAATGTAACCCCCTACCCCCAGGGCGCATCTGGAATCGAGCGGTACTCCGCTCAGCATGCCTTCCTGATAAATCGCCTAAATAAATAAATAAATAAATGTCCAAAACTCAACAATTCATTCATACATCTCAAACTCAACAATTCATAGCCTCCTCCTGTCACCTTCCCTCCCTTTGGAACCTGTTCTCCTCCTTTCTCCATCTCTCCCACCTCCCCCAACTACTTAGGCTCCAGCTAAAACTCCTTCCGGCTCCCACTTGCTCCTGTCATTCCCCTCTCTGGTTCCTCCCCTATTGGACCCCCAACCATCCCTGTTGTTAGGCCTCTCCTGTGTTCCACCTCAGCCTGTATCAGGCTTCCTTTTCTACATCTACACTGCCATTTATTCAACTAACGTTTGTCTCTTTATTTGCACATCAAAGTCATATATTATACCATTGTTTAATGCTGTTTATTTTTTATGTGCATTTGCAATTTAATTGTAGTCTGTACTTTACTTTGTGTGAATCATTAATAATGTATACACTTTTATTACTGTATTTCCTGTTCACTCTTCCTTGGGTTGCACCTGGAAATGAGCCTTGGCTCATTGTATATTTCCCAGTTACCAATTTTCAAATAAATAAGATATGAGTTCATAGAGAAACCTCAGTTCATTTTCCAAGTCCTGCCTTCAGCAGCTATAAATCCTCCCCTGAAAAGTAATCTCTGCAGCATGGGGGTCTGAACCCAGAAAACACCTTTTCCTGACACCGTCTGATAACTTGAGCAAAAAGACCCCAAGTTTCATCCACTGGCACTTTATCAGGCCTACAATTACCTGACTCTTATAGGGCCACAATGCCAGGGGTCTAGTTAAAGCTCCTCTACCCTCCTCCCAAATAGGCAGCTGTGGCCTGCCCACATACAAGTCCAAAGGCAATACACACACACACAGGAGAAAATTCCTTTGGAGCCAGGCTGGATACAATTAATTTATTTCTTGAAACGCTCACTGCTCATCACTCAAAATGCAAGCAGCAGTTAGAAGTGTATTAGAGTATGGATAGAAATGCCCGGTGCTTTGTGGTTCTCTACCACTTTGTCAGGAGTGATGAGCAATGATCTTTCAAGAAATAAATACATTTTGTAGCTGGCCTGACTCCAGAGCAAGTTCCTCTTGTGTGTGTGCACTGTCTTTGGACTTGTTGAAGTTATAGCATGTTACTGTTGAACCCAGACCTTCCTTGAGCATGTTTTCCTTTGTGTTTGTGGCACGCCCCATGAAGACTGGTCTTTCTTCTACAGGAACATACAGACTGGTATCCTTGTGGCCTTGCAAGGTCTGGTACCAGCCTTCTGCTGAAGACCATTCAAACAAGGAAGCCCTTCTGCCTGGTGACTGCGGAGTAATAAGATGATGGTGAACCCCCAGAGATCGGAGCACAGTAGGAGAGTGTCGACGATGGCAACTCCTGGGCCCAGGTGGATCTAACCCAATATCCAGTAAGACCCCTCCAGACCACACACAGTCTCAATCAAGTACACATCATCCCAGCCAACAGGGCCCCCCCCTCACCTTCTTTCCCACATCCTGTGCACCTCCTTCTATGCTCCCATCTGGGCCATAGAACTCCAGCGCTTCACTGTCCAGCCTAGGTAGTACGAGGCACATTAATCCAAGGCTTCAAATTGGGGGACTGTTTACATAGAAAATGCAAAGTAAAGTACAATACCAGGAATACTGTAAATGGGTCAAATGAGGCAGTCAAAAATTTTTGAAATACATTCTGGAGCAGACCTGCACAATCTTTCACCTAACTAGAACAAAATTTGAGATTTTCAAAAAAAGCAGATTTCTTTAGGTCTAATTTGGTTCAGGGGCAATGTGAGGAAGTATTATTTCACAGAGAGGGTAGTGGATGCATGGAACAGCCTTCCTGAGGAGGTTGTGGGGTCTGAAACTATGGGAGAATTCAAGAATACATGGGACAGACATAAGGCAATCCTTGTGGGGGGTAGAAAGAAATAGGCTGTTGGTTAACTAGGATCTGCGGCCTATCCTGTAGGTAGGGAAATGGGCAGACTAGATGGGCCAAGTGGTCCTTATCTGCCGTCAAAGTCTATGTTTCTATGTTTCTATGGTGTCTAAGATGTACAACAGTAGCATAGAAAATTGTTGGCAGAAAAGGACCGCTAGGCCCACTCAGTTTGCCCAAAGGTTTCCTGCCTATTATACCTTTGCAGATGTTAACTGGTTTCCAGGGACCCTCTCCACTCCACTTCTGTAATATGCCCCCCTCATGTTTGTCCCATGCAGGACTGAAGTCTTCCACCATTCTAGCCTATACAACTTTGACTGGCAATCAGTTCCACGTTTCTACCACCCTTTCTGTGAAGAAATATTTCCTCACATACTTCCTAAAATTTTCCCTTTTCAATTTCATTGCATGGCCCCTAGTCATGGAGCTTATCGTCTCTTGAAAGAGACTCCTTTCCTGTACTCTGTTCATCCCTGTGAGGTACCTGAAAGTCTTGATCATGTCACCTCTCTCTCTCGCTCCTGTCTCCCAGAGCTTACATACTGAGATCTCTTTCTCTGCTCACAAGGCTTCCCTTGCAACCACTGCACCATCTTGGTTGCCCTACAACTCTCCTCCCTGTCTATGTCGTTCCTGAGGTGAGGTCTCTAGAACTAGAAACAGTATTCCAGCTACAGCATACCAGAGATGGGAACAGTGGCAACACTACCTCTCTCCTCCTGCTGGGGATGCCCTTCCCTATGCACCCCACATCCCACTAGCTCTGCCCACTGACTTGTCACACTGTGCTGCCACCTAAAGATCTTCCTACCTAATGACTGCCCACACCTCCCCACATCCTATTCTCAGCACCAAGACTCCTGGGCCCTAGCTGCATAATTTTGCACCTTTTGACACTGAACCTCAACTGTCATGCCTTCGACCACTCCTCTAGCTTCCCATGATCCCTATGCATTGTTTCCACTCCCTCCTGGGTGTCCACTTTATTGCAGATCTTGGTGTTGTAGTGCCCCAAGGTTGGGACCTTCCAGTAATTTAATTATTAGTAATGACCAGGGGACCCTGGGACAATCTCTAGGGCAAACAGTACGTAGGCAGAGTCAACCCTAGCTAATTCTCTGTGCTACCAAGTACTGTTAAGATGGTAAATAGCAGCAGACAGAATGTCACATTCCACCCTTGTGGCAACCCTTTTTTTTATGTCTCTATACACCAGCCCCTCTTCCTAAATTTCCCATATTGCTAGGCATGTTCCCCTTGCCAGCCCCTGCCCTGGGCTGTGGGGAACAGCAAAATATTAAACTGTTTTTTTTTCTCTCATTTGCTGCCTGCATGGATATGCCTTCATGGAGCAGACAGCACAAGGTAGTAGGCACCACACAAGGCCTAAACTCCAGATCTGCATGCAGCCACTCAAGTGGGCTCCCGTTTGAGCTCTGGGTTCACTACTGGAACCCCAAACCGAATTCAAAATGAGAATGGCCAGTGGCCGATGAAACAGTTCTCCAGTGGCTGAGGTTCAGTGAAGAGGGGACACTAAGCAGTGAAGACCACTGGCTTACCTGAATGGTGAAGTGGGCCCGTCAGCTCACCGAGTGTCCTACCTGAGTCCATTATCCTACAGGTCAAGACAAACAGTTTGATGGCCAGCAGCAGTGCAGCAGAAACTCATAGTTCTCTCTCCTCCTCTCATAGAATGTTCACCAGTTCTCTCAATGTCCCCAATTCCCGGACAGTGGTGGTGAGTGGACAGCAGTACAGCTAGGTGGTGACTATCGTCAGAATAAAGGCAGCTCGTAGATGAGTGTGAAATGCGCCATTAAGTGCCTGTCTAAGGAGGCAGTATAGTGCAATTGTTAAGGGCACTGAGCTACAAACCTGGAGACCTGGGTTTGAATCCCATCAGCCTCCACCTGCATACTACTGTATGTGACCCTGAGCAAGTCAGTTAACTTCCTTGTGCTCCCAGGTCACACCTGGAAACAAACTTCAGCTTAGTGTGCCTTTTCTGGTTAAACAATTTCCCCTTTCCCTTTCTAACAGCCGAGGCCGCATGGGTGGGATGGGTATCCAGAAAGCTGCTGCCCACAGAGGCAGCACAGAGCTCAACTGGAGCCAGGTTACACCCAAAAGCAGGACCACCCATGGATGGGATATTGAAGTAACCTCCAGTGGAGTAGCTACCAAGTGTGGGCTAGGAAAGCACCTGAAACACCCAAGGAATGAAGTAACTGTTCAGCTTCACAGAAGCTATTCCTAAGGAGCTCCCTATGGAAGATCAATAGATTGAAGCGCAGGGGTACCGGTGTAGTATTGTGTTTTTCTGCAGCAGAACTAATTGCATTTGCACTTTGATGTTTGTACTACTTGTCTCTTGCTTTTTGCACTGTATTCATTAAATACCACAATTTTTGCATCAACATTGGATTCAAGTACTGTTTGTTCCAATTTGGAGTGCTAACGTTTGACTGTTTCTACACCCAAAAGCAGGACCACCCATGGATGGGATATTGAAGTAATCTCAAGGGGAGTAGCTACCAAGGGTGGGCTAGGAACGTGCCTGAAACGCCCAAGGAATGAAGTAACTGTTCAGCTCCAGAGGAGCTATTTCTAAAAGGGCAGACAAGCTGCATATAAACCCACCCATAGGGCGTGACAACTGACTCGGGCCACTCCATGGCAGCTACACTCAGTTAAAGGGGACATAGCTATAGTCAGTTATATGGGACATTACAATACTGTGTGAACTGAATATGCCCTGCTCTGCAAATTATTCTGAATTACTCTGTGAACTGAATATGCCCTGCACTGCAAATGATTCTGAATTACTGAATTACTGAACTGAATATGCTCTACACTGCATTGGAAATTAACTTTATCATTGGTATGATCTACTAAGTCTGACATTGGCATACAAGTAAAGAACAGTTATGTAAGAACTTACCGTAACAGTAGATCTTTTAGGGGATCTAAGTTATCAGGTTACACCATAGGCACCTTTGCTATCAGTGAAGGGGAATCCACACATAAGATTTTCAGCAGTACAACTGGGGCCGCCCACACCATCGATGTTCGCCGACATCAACAACCCTATTTAGGTGTGGGTAGCCCGGCTCCCTCCTCAATTCTTTCCTTCTGGAGATGAAGGGAGCAAGGTTCAGGCCCTAGGCTATTGAGGAGAGACAGAGAGACCCAGCTCCAGATAGAAAAGAAGAATACAACAGATAGCCAGGTCCTGAACAAGAGCCCCAAGAAGGGGGATGGTGGGAGGGAAATCAGACCTGATGACTGAGATCACCTCGAATATCTACTGTAATGGTAAGTTCTTACACAACTGTTCTATCTTCTTTGGGGGTATCTCAGTCATCAGGTTACACCATAGGAACGAGTACCAAGCAGTGACAAGCGTAAACAGACAGTCTGGGAGGCTGGATCTCCATAAGCTTAAGACAGGAGTCCTTGTAATACAGCCTTGCCAAAACCTGCTTGGGCTCTTGAGGCAATGTCCAGAGTAGACTATAATGCTTGGTGTAAATGTGGACTGTACTCCAGGTGGCTGCCACACAGATGTCAGTGGCCACCCCCTTTGAAACAAGCCACCGAGGCAGCAATGTCTCTGATGGAATGAGCTTTGACAGCACCAGGCAATTCTTTGCCATATGTATTGTAGCAGAACACAATGCAATTTGCCAACCATTTGGATAAACATTGCTTAGACACTGAAGCGCCCTCTCTTCCTGGGGTGAAAGAAACAAACAACTGTTTTGGCTTTCTGGACTCTTTAGTCTGAAGCAGATAATACTTCAAAGTTCTGCTCACATCAAAATACCCTGGATTGGCACACTCAGAAAAATAAACAGGAAGGTGGTGGATAGACTGTGAACTCAGAGACCACCTTAGGCAGAAACTTAGGATTTGTGCACAAAGATACCCTGTCTTTGTGAAAAATCAAATAAGGCTCCTAACACCAGAGGGCCTGAAGCTCTGAAATTCTTCGAGCTGAAGTATTTGCAACTACAAAGAATGCTTTTCAAGAGAGAAAGTGCAAATCACAAGTCGCGATTGGCTCAGAAGGAGACAGGGTCAAGTTTTCCAAAATAAATTTAAGCCCCTAGCCTGGACCGGGGAATGGGTTGGGGTTTTAGGTTCAGGGTGCCCCTGAGAAAGGTATGGGAGACATCCAGCTGAGCACCCACAGGCTCATGAAAGGCAGAGATAGCCGAAAGGTGGACCTTGAGGGAGGAATACTGGAGGCCTGAGTCAGACAAAGTAATCAGGTAGTCCAGAATATGATTCACAGGACAGGCGAATGGGTCTAGGAAATATCTGGCAGCCCAAATGGCAAACCACATCCACTTCATGGCATAAGTGGCACTGGTGGAAGACTTGCAGGCAGCCACCACGACATCTGTCACCCTGTTAGAGACCCCGAACCTAGTAATGGCTACGTCCTCAGGAGCCATGCATGCAGATGTAGGAACCTAAGGTTGGGATAGACCAGGGTCCCCTAATCCTTGGTCAGCAGATTCCTGCAAAGAGGCAGAGGGACTGGAAGTTCCTCCGCTGGCTGCGAGAACCAGATCTGGTGATGCCAGAATGGAGCTAATAGAATCATGCTGGCCCCCTCTATTTGTAGCTTGATCAGCACCCTCTGTATTAGTGGAAATGGAGGGAATGCATACAGAAATCTCCTGCTCCAAGAGAGGGACAACACATCTCGCCAGAAAACTCCAGGCCCTGGATCTAGCGAGCAGAAATTGGGCAGTTCTGCGCTGAGTGGGGATGCAAAAAGGTCCAGCTCTCACAACCCCACCTGTCGAACAGATCTTCTATGACAGATGACAGAAGTTCCCATTCGTGCATGCTGGACTGAGTCATGCTGAGACTGTCTGCCAGGGTGTTTAGGACGCCTGGCATGTGGACTGCAGAGAGTGTCAGACAGTGCTCCAGTGCCCAATACCACATTCTCATGGCCCCCTGCAAAGGGGGGTATGAGTGAGTCCCGCCCTGCCTGTTGATGTAGTAGATTACACTCAGATTGTCCAACTGCACCACCAGCTGACCTGGAGCAAGATGCTCCTGAAAAGCCTGCATGGCATAGAGCACTGCTCTCATCTCCAGGACATTGATATGCAGGGCAGCTTCCCACTGAGACCAGGAACCCTAGGTTTGAAAAGGACCCAGGTGTGCTCCCAAGCCTAGACCCTTAGCATCCATGGTCAGGATCTGATGTGGGGAAGAAATCTGGAAAGGAACCCCTTGAAGAAGATTTAAGGATCCATCTACCACTACAGTACCTTGTGAACTGGTGAGGAGACCAGGACTTGTTCGTCCAACTCATCTGTGCGCTGGTCCCACTGTACTCTGAGGGAGCACTGAAGGGTGCGCATGTGAAGCCTGGCCAGTGACATGGTGGGAATGGCTGCTGCCATTAGATGAAATAGTCTTAGACACAGTCTGACAGGAATGTGCCGACTCTGAGTGACTTCTTGAGCCTGGGCCATAAAGCATTCTGTCCTGTTTTGGGGTAAGAAGGCCTTCCCCTGCTTGGAGTCTAGGACTGCCCCTATGTACTGCAGTCTTCGAGATAGTACTACAACAGACTTGGGCAGGTTGACCGTTATGCCCAAAGAGTGAAAGAGCTGCAGAGTGCACTCCAGGGTCAGCAGGAGCTGTTCCCTGGATGGGGCCTTGAGAAGCGAGTAATCCAGGTAAGGGAAGACATACAGTCCCTCTTTTCTGAGAGCTGCTGCGATACCTGCTAAGCATTTGGCAAAGACATGTGGCACAGAGGATAAGTCAAAGGGCAGCACCCTGAACTGGTAATCCTCGCCCTGAGAGGCGAAATGAAGAAACCTCCTGTGGGGAGGAAAGACAGAAATGTGCAGGCAAGTGTCCTGCATGTCCAGTGAGCAGAGCCAGTCACTGGTCTTGAGGAGGGCATTAGCCTGGCAAAGTTACCATCCAGAACTTTTTTACTGGACAAAGAGATTGAGGTCCTTGAGGTCTAAGATGGGTCTCAGATCTCCAGTCTTTTGGGGGACCATGAAGAACCTGGAACAGAACCCCTGGTTTCTCTGATTCCATGGCACCAGCTCGATTGCCTGCTTGTGCAGTAGAGACTATATCTCCTCTTGGAGAACAGACAAGTGGGCTGGGGGACAGTTTATGGGAGGTGGAGGGGTATCTGGAGGCTGCTGGATAAGCTCCAAGGTGTGACCACTCTCTATGATCTGGAGGATCCAAGCATCTGAAGTTATAGTTCTCCACTGATTCAGATGGAGGGAGAACCAACCTCTGACCACCATCCTGGGTCTGGTCCAGAGGAGGGGGGTCTGGGAAGGAGTCAAGCTGAGGTGGGACCACCTGTGGAGGCTGGTCCATCATTTCTGGGATGCTTGGCTGCCGCTCCAGTACTGGAGGGGGTGGGCAAGGAAGACTGGGCTCTGTGCTTTCCTTGGGTGCGGGAGCCCGAGCCTGGCATACTAGCTTGCCTATGAAAAGTAGACCACCCTCTACCATGGGGCTGAGTGTGGTAGAGAGTATGTACAGACTTGATGGTTGTGCCAGAGGCCTGCAAACCATTAATGAGGTCCTGGACATCAGGGTTGAAGAGCTTGGCGCCATTGAAAGGGGCGTTAAGCACCTTGTTTTCATATTGACTGGAAATCTAGGGACCCTAATCCATGAGTGCCTAAAAAGAAATATGCCAACGGCAGCTGCCCTGGACACTGTGTCGGCGATGTCATACAGGGCCTTCAGGAGATGTTTACTGACATCTTCTGCAGTTTGCAAACACTGGATCAATTCCTGCTTCTGGGAGCCATCTGAAAGGGCTTGAGCAGCAGCGTTGCCCTTTCTCCAGTTGGCATTCTGGAATTTGACCATATGTGACAGGTAGTTTACAATCCTTAGGCTCAAAATAGAGGAGGCATAAACTCTTTTACCCCAGAGGTCAATCCTATGGGATTCCTTGTCTGGGGGAAGGGAACTAAGGTACTTAAGTGCCTTAGATCTGTCATGGGCTGCCTTGACGACTACAGAGTCAGTTTCGGCCTGGGCAGCAAAAAGTAGGGAAGGCCCTGAGATGAATTATAAAGCTTGTCCGCCCTGCGTGGCATAGCTGGCACCATGTCTGGCCTGTGCCAGGCTGCTGTAGTAACATTCTTCAGGGCTGGCAGCATGGCAGGAATAATCTTAGGGGGAGATTTAGGAACCTCCAGGAAGTCCACCAGGTCTTTCCTGGTGACATCCTCCTCCTCAGTCTGGAAGCCCATTGTGGCAGACAACTGAAAAAGGTGGCATCCTCAGGAGGAAACCTTGGAGTATGCTTGACTGGGTCTTCACTGACAGAAGAGTTAGTGGACTTATCAGAAAAGAGGATTTCTTCCTCCTCCTCTTCATCCTCTATGTCATCAGGGATGATGAGATCAGGATGGTACTCCTCCTCAATATCGACCTCCTCGTGTGGGTCAGGCATCAGATGCATCGGCAGCGGCACATGGGAGCCTCCCAGGGTCAATGAACAGTTATCGACGACGAAGCTGCTGGTGACTTTGCCGGCAACGAGGGCCTACTGAAGGCACCCAGCTGCTGAACTAGTACACTTGTAAACTTAACGAGTACTTCGTTCAGATCCATGGTAGTCCTCAACGGAAGGGGGTTTGATGGCATAGGAGCCAACGACCCTCCATCCTGGGAGCCTGATGAGCCTGTAGCCTCAGAGAGGAAGGGGCAGGTCTCAATGGACTAATTGTTGACAACATGCCTGTCATCAACGGTGGATGGGCCAACGACCCAGAGGTCAACAGCTGAGCATCCTGTGAGTCGGGTGGTGAAGCTGTCAGTATGGGTCTGGTAGCTACAGAGACTTGGACAGCTGGTCTCTTTGTCAAGGCAGCCACTGTTGACAAAGAGCCCCCTGAAGAAGAGGCTGATGGGGGAACCGGATAGCCACCGGGGGCAACAGTCGCGATCTCGGTCTTTTTTGTGACTTTTCCCCGAGGACTTGTCTCGGACCTTGGTGGCCTAGGAGCTTGAAGATCCAGTGGGCAACTGAGCGGCCGTGGCCTTGGAGGACCCCTGCCTGGAGCTGGCTACCTGTTGTTCCATGAACTGTTTTAGAGCCTTCTTGCGTCGCCTAAGAATGGTTTCATTAAACATCTGGCAGAGCTCACAGTCAGAGACATTGTGATCAGGCCCAGGACAGCAGACACAGAGTGTTCGTCTATAGAGGCAATCTTCTTTCCGCAGTGGCAGCAATAGAAAAGAGAAGAGGAAAGATTAACACTCGACATAAACAAAAAGAAAAACTCTCTAAAAAGAGATTTAAGTGGGGGTTGTAGGAAAAAAGCATCTGTAGGCCGAAAAAAGGCGTGAACACTGTGACAAAGCTTCCACAAAGACTGTGCTTGCAAGCTGATGGTGGGAAAGAACAGGAGAGAGTGGGGCCTCCCACGCCTATATTGGGTTGGTGACATCGGCGGAGGTCGACGGCATGGGCAGCCCCAGTTGTACTGCTGAAAATCTTCTGTGTGGATTCCCCTTCACCGACAGTGAAGGTTCCTATGGTGTAACCTGATGACTGAGATACCCCTGAAGAAGATCTGCATATACCATCTAAGTTACCCTTTATGCTGCAGTCTGAATGGCATTCCTGTTCTTTGTCAATTGTCCCAGTGCTTAGGCTGCACAATTAACAGTGTCCTACAAAAATACTCTGCATCAGCATAACTTGCCTAAATTCGGAAATGCCCTCCTGCTAATGGGGTAACTGCTTTTGCATGAACTGAGTTAACCAAGCAGCCACATAATAAAGTGTACCTGTATAAGCATATTTCTGTGTGCACAAGAAGAAGGGACACCTGTTGTAGTAGAGACCTTATAGAGATTGTATTGATTCTTCTGACTCTGTCCAATGCACACCCAAAATTGGGGCCAGCCATAGAGAAAGAAGTTAGGTGGTAATCAGGCAAGGTCATCTCCTATCTCTTCAGTGGTACAGCCCTTCCCTGTTAGGAAAAGTGAAGGTAGCTTAGGAGCCGTACTGGCTCAATAGCTAGGAACTGAGGTGCAGTGGAGGGGGGAATGTATGTTTCAGGAATGATGAAAGTGACCAGATCCAGGAGCGATGAAAGTGGCCAGGTCCAAAAGCAAGAAAAGAGTCCATATCCAGGAGTGAAAAAAGCAGCCAGATCCAGGAATTATGAAAGTCTCAAGATGATCGAATTACAATTTGTGTTTTCAGTATGACCCTGTCTGGCAGTCTGCTACGACCTCCTCACTGATGCCCAGAGGGTCCGATGAAAGAATCCAGTTTCTTCTATCTTGTTCAGTGGTCTGCCATGACTGCTTCACCAACCAAAGGTCTTCAGGTGCTTTAGCAGGCAATCAAGTTCTTTAAGCCAGGGGATGAGGTGTACCCTCTGGTGATCCCCATTTTGCTATGAAATGTTCTGGCCTCTCCTGGAGGCACATCTCTTGAGTCCATGCTAGTGCACTACCCCATTTGAAAAGATATCCAATCTGATGTGTCTCCACTGTCCAGTAAACTAACAACCTGCAGGTGATCCAACCATCAAGCATCACAAAAAGTTTAACCAGACTATAATTTCAGCTATCCCTGGCCAGGGTTACTAGAGTGTGTAGAGTGTTTGCATTTGCTTTAGAGTACAGTTATTGAAGAGAGTGCCTAGCATTGCTTTAGAGTATAGAAACTGCATAGTATATAGCATTTTACAGACACTTCCATTGATACTGTTCTGCCAGTGATGTAGTGATTGCTGTTTGATGTGACGCTTGAACTCCCTCTCCCTACAATAAATAATTTGTGATTGCATCTGAAGATGTGCCTATTTCTCCTTCTAAGTTCACACAAGCTCTAGGTCTGAAGAGATGTAACAGAACCAGTAACCCATTGGTTACGGCACAGGGGGTGTGCCCACCACAGTGTCATCTGCAAAAAGACAGACCTTCCCCGCCTGTTCCTCTGTCATGTCCACTATAAAGACACTGAAGAGGACTGGTAGCAGCACTGAACCTTGCAGAACCCTGTTTGGTCACCCCTCCATGCCTAGAGTGTACTACTCTGTCTCCTATTTATTAACCAGTTACAGACCCAGTTCACTATTTTGGCCCCCATCCCCAAATTGGTCAGCTCCCTAATCAGCCTTCTGGCCGGCACAGTGTCAAAGGCCTTGCTGAAAACTAGATAGGCTATGTTCACTGCCCTCCCCTGGTCTATTTCATTGGTCACCAAGTCAAACAAATCTATCAGATGTGTTTGGCAGGACCTTTCCTCAATGAACCTATGCTACCTGTGGTCCTGCTGCCCATTGGCCTCCAGGTAATCTACCGGTATCTCTTGTAGCAGTGTTTCCATTAGTTTCTCTACCACTGAAGTTAGACTGACTGGCCTATAGCTGCTAGATTCCTACCTGCTATGGCTCTTATACAGAGGGATCACATCAGCCCTTCTCCAGACCTCTGGAAGCAATCCTGTTTTCAAAGCGCTGTTGAATAAGGCTGTCAGTGGAGCAGCTAGCGTTTCCCTGAGCTCCCTCAGTATTCTGGGATGTATCCCATCTGGTTCCATAGCCTGATCCACTTTCAAGGTTGCAAGTTCTTTTAGTACTTTCCTCTGAAAATGGTCTTGTGTCCACCCCCTCCCCACCTGTGTTCTTACTCCTCTCTGGTGGCCTGCCCCGTATTGTGAAGACAGAGCAAAAGTACCTGTTTAAAATGTTAGCTTTTTCTTGGTCTCCATTCCACCCTTCTTATTCTCACTATCCCATCCCTAACTTCTCTCTTCTCACTGACATATCAGGAAAGTCTCATCCCCTTCCTCACTTCCTTTGCAATCCTTTCCTCCATCTGTGCCTTAACTCTCCTAACCACCTTTCCTGCTTCCTTCTGCCTGGCCTGGTACACTTCTCTGTCTTCTTCCCTTTGTTTCTTTGTACTTTCTGAATGCTACCCTTTTTCCTTTGACTGCCTTTGCCACCTCCTTGGAGAACCATAATGTTCACCTTTTCTTTCTGCCTTTTCTTATTGCTTTCATGCAGAGGCTCACTGCCCTATTAATCCCTTCCTGACTATGCCCTCAAGGTATTTTCTGAGGCAGTCTCCCATTTCTTTGAAGTCTACCTTCCTGAAATCCAGGGCCCTTGTCTTTGTGTGGCTCACCTTAGCTATTTTCCTGGTGCTGAACTACATCATAGGTGATCACTGGGGACTTCCCACTGTGAAATCTGCAATGCTGTCCCCATTTGTGAGTACCAAGTCCAACACTGCCCAACCCCCAGTAGGATCTTCTACAAGCTGCCTGAGAAAAGCTCCCTGTAGGGAGTCTAGGATGGCTCTGCTCCTTGCAGAATCTGCTGCTGATAATTTGGACTCCACATACGGTAGAAGGAAATATCCAACTAGCAGCACCTCCCTATTCCCTGCCATCCTGATGATGGCCTCCCCTAGGTCTCTGTCCATTTCCTCCACTTGTGATGGTGGCCTGTAAAAGTACAGTTATTTAAGAACTTACCATAACAGTAGATCTTTGAGAGGAACTCTTGCAGTAGGCCATCACTGGTAGAACTTAGCCATCAGGCATCAGGACCACAAGGAAACCTTTCTAGCTAGTAGTGTACCATGGGGGACTGCCCACCACTGATGTCACTCTGCTGATGTCATCCTATCCTATAAATGCGGGTGGTCCCCCACACCTTCCTTGGTTCTTCCGCCGGAGACCCGAAGCAGGCAGGGGAAGAAGAAGCTGAGGAGGTTTCCTGAGAGCCAGAAATAAAGTAAAGAGAGAACAGAAGACTCACTCACGTGGAAGAGGAAACATGCAGACAGAGAGCAGGGGGAAGGAGGGAGGGAAAATTAGGGTCTGCTGCAAGAGATCCTCTTGAAGATCTACTGTTATGGTAAGGTCTTACGTAACTGTACTATCTTACTTCGAGGCATGCTCTTGCAGCAGGACACCCAAGGTGGGAGAATTGGCAGAAGCAGGGGGGGAAGTGGTGACAGATGGGGAAATCATGGAGGGCAGAGTTCGAGAGGGTTTGAAGGCACTGAGGGTGGACAAGGCGCCAGGCCCAGATGGCATCCACCCCAGGGTACTGAATGAGCTGGCAGAGGTCCTTGCAGGACCTTTGACAGACCTATTTAATGCCTCACTACATTCGGGGTGTGTACCTCAGGACTGGAGGATGGCTCATGTGGTGCCACTCCACAAGAGTGGCCCCAAGGATGAACCGGGAAACTACAGACCAGTGAGCCTCACATCCATCGTGGGTAAGCTGATGGAGACTATCCTGAAGGAGAGGCTGGTGGCCCTCCTAGAGGACAAAGGACTACAGGACAGCAGACAGCATGGCTTCATACGTGGCAGATCCTGCCAAACCAACCTGGTCGAGTTCTATGACTGGGTAACTAGGCAACTGGACAGGGGCCATGCAGTGGATGTCCTGTATCTGGACTTTAGTAAGGCATTCGACTCGGTGCCACATGGAAGGCTGGGAAGAAAGTTAGTAGGCACTGGGGCAGGTGGAAAGCTGGTGAGATGGGTAGGAAACTGGCTGCAGGGAAGCCAACAGAGGGTGGTGGTGGGTGGGGAGCTCTCACACCCAAGGGCAGTGACGAGTGGTCTCCCACAGGGCCCGGTGTTGGGACCAGTGTTGTTTGGGATATTCATTGCAGACATATCATGGGACAACAAGAGCAAGATCAGTCTGTTTGCTGATGATACCAAGGTTGGCACGGTGGTGGATGACCTAGGGGATGACAGGGGTTGCAGGATGATCTGGCAAAGCTTGAAACCTGGTCAGACACTCTGGCAACTGGGCTTTAATGCCAAAAGTGCAAGGTGCTGCATTTTGGGATGAAGAACCCAAGGAGGAGTTACCAGCTAGGGGGAGTGCAGCTAGCCAAGACAGAGGAGGAGAAGGATCTGGGTGTGCTCATTACAGGGTCAATGAACAACTCAGCACAATGTAGGAAGGCAGCTGCAAAGGCCGACAAAATGCTGGGTTGTATTGCAAGGGGTATATCCTCAAGGAGGGAGGAGGTGATTCTGCCACTGTATAGGTCATTAGTTAGACACACCTGGAGTACCGTGCAGTACTGGCGTCCGGTATCTCGAAGAGGGACATTACTTGAGGGGTGCAGCAGGGCCACAAAGATGATCAAGGGGCTGGGGACTTATCATACGAGAGGAGGTTGAAGGAGTTGAACATGTACCCACTGGAGGAGAGGAGAGACAGGGTGACATGATTGAAACCTTTAAATACATGAACGAATAAACAAGACGGGTACAGAGGGCTGTTCAAAGTAAGGGAGGGAGGGAGGGCACCAGGGGCCATGATATGAGACTGGGCGAGGAAGGTTCAGGAGGGAGATGAGGAGACACTTTTTACAGAGAGTGGTGGCTGGGTAGAATGCGTTACCTGCAGAAGTGGTATGCAGTAGAACAGTGGACTGCTTCAAATGAAGATGGACAGGACAAGGGGAGGTTAATGAACGGGAAGGGTGGAAGGGAGGCAGTTGCAGAATAGTAAAAGAGCACATTCGGGAAAGAGACTTGATAGACCTCAGGCCTTTATCTGCTGGCAAATTTCATATGTTCATATCACTGGTAGGACTGATTCCCAAGCAGTTTTAATAACACAAGTAAACAGCAGTGGGAGTGTGACAATGTTGAATAGGACCCTGTCCCATTCGTTTTTGAGAAAGTATTTAAATGCAAGGATCTGTATTCTTTCCTTTTCTCTCTTCTCTGTCTGGTTGCGCAATCAAATTTTCCTGTGAGACTTCGGACTTGATCAACCTGAACAGTCTCGCAATCCTGTAAACTCTGACACCACCTTGGGAAGAAACTTAGGACTGGCACGCAAAGACACCCTCTCTTCGTGAAAAACCAAATAAGGCTCCTTTCACATAAGAAACTGAAGTTTGGAGATCCTTCAAGCAGAACTAACAGCAACTAAAAAGAGTGCTTTCCATGACAGCGCAGCTTGCAACTCATGGCTGGTTCAAAAGGCAGCAATGTGAGTTTCTCTAGGATAAAATTGAGGTCCCAGGGAGGGACTGGGTCCTGGATGGTGGGTTTGAGATTCAGAATGCCCCGCAGAAAGGTGCACTACACATCCAGCTGAGCCACAGCTCTGCCCTCGATAGGTACATGATACGCAGAGATGGCAGAAAGATGCACCTTGATGGAGGAATACCTCAATCCCAAATCAGAGAGGGAGAGAAGATACTCCAACACCTGAGCCACCAGGCAGGTGAAAGGATTTAACTGGCGGGAAGCATCCCAAAGGGAAAAGCACTTCCATTTCATGGCATAGGTAGCTGTAGTGGAGCACTTCTGGGCAGCCACCAGGACATCCACAACCCTTGGAGATACCCCAGACTGGGTGATGGTTATGTCCTTAGGGGCCATGCATGGAGATGCAGAGATCTGGATGGACCAGGGTTCCCCTCTCCTGGGAGAGCAGGCCAGTGCACAGGGGCAAGGGCACTGGAAGTTCCACTGCCAGCTGTTGTAGCAAGGGGAACCAGATCAGACAAGGCCAGATGGGAGCTAGCTATGATGATCATTTTGACCCCCTCCATCTGAAGTTTCAGCAGTACCCGCTGAAGGAGCGGGAAAGGAGGGAAGGCGTAGAGAAACCTCCCCTTCCAAGAGAGGGACAATGCATCTCACCAGAAAACTCCAGGCCCAGTACCAAGTGAGCAAAAAAGTGGCAGTTTTGTGTTGAGTGGGAACGCAAAAAGGTTCAATTCTGGGCACCCCCACCTGTCGAAGAGGTCTTCGACTACCGGGGTAAGAAGTTCTCACTTGTGAGCCCTGGAGAGGGAGCAGTGTAGACTGTCCACCAGGACATTTTGGATGCCTGGAACATGGACGACGGAGAACTCCAGACCATGCTTGATGGCCCAATACCAAACCCTCATCTCCTCCCTGCACAGGGGGTAGGAATGCGTCCCCCCTGCTTGTTTATGTAATAAACCACGCACATGTTGTCTGTCTGAACTAAGAGTGGACCAGAGAGGAGATGAGTCTGGAAGGCCTGAAGGGCATATAGGACAGCCCGTATCTCCAGGATACTGATGTGGAGTCCCTGTTCCATGTCTGTTCAAATGCCCTGAGTCTGGTGAGCTCCCCAGACCAGACCCGAGGCATCTGTTGTTAGAATCTGACGAGGGGTCAGGATAGCAAAGGGAACCTCCCGAAATAGGTTGGTCTGCAGCCAACAGGATAGGACCGGTTAGACGGGGTTGGAGACCATAACCAGCTGGTCGAGGTCATCTGTACATTGGTCCCATTGGACCCACAATGTCTACTGAGGGATCCTCATATGTAGCTGGGCGAGAGGTACCATGGCAATGGCTGCTGTCATGTGACCCAACAGATGCAGGAATACCCTGGCTGGGACCTGACAGCTGGAGGAGACCAGATGGGCCTGGTCCATTAGACATTCGGCCCTGTCCCTGGGCAAGAAGGCCATGCCCTGTAATGTGTCCAGAATGGCCGCTATGTACTGGAGTCATTGGCAGGGTATCAGGCAGGACTTTGGCCTGTTGATTGTGATCCCCAGGGCCTGGAAGAGGCTGAAGGTATGCTCCAGGGTCTGAAGAAGATGCTTCCGAGATGGGGCCACTAGGAGCCAATCATCCAGGTTTGGAAAGATGTAAAAACACTGCCTCTTCAAGGCAGCTGCTGCTACTACCACCAGGCACTTTGTGAAAACTCTGGGGCTGAGGACAGGCCAAAGGAGATAGCCCAGAACTGAAAATGGGCACCCCGGAAAAGGAAACGGAGGAAGCACCTGTGGGAAGAAAAAATTCTGATATACAGGTAGGCATCCTGCAGGTCCAGAAAACAGCCAGTCCCCCTGGTGCAGGAGGGGCAACAGACCTTGAAGGGTGACCACCCAAAAGCGTTTTTATTCTATGAACAGATTCAGGTTGCTCAGTCCCAGGATGGGCCTGAGGTCCCTGGTCTTTTTTGGGACCAGGAAGAAGTGGGAGTAGTACCCCCTGCCTCACTGAGCTTGAGGGATGGGCTCTATGGCTCTTTTTTGTAACAGAGCTTGAATTTCCTCCCAGATGAGATGCAGATGAGCTGGGGGGTAGAAAGAGTTGCTTGGAGGATTTTTGGGAGGCCTCTCTTGAAGTTCCAGAGTGTGGTTGTGCTCTATGAGCTGTAGTACCCAACTGTCCGAAGTGATCCCTCACCACCCGTTGGGTGGTGGGAGAAGCAACCCCCAATTGCCTCCCCAGAGTCTCTACTGGAGCAGAGGTCTGGCAAGGAGCCTGGAAGTAGGAGTGGGCAATGGGAGAGCTGGGGTGGTCACCTGAAAAGCCCTGGCAGCAGTTGCGGCAGAAGCAGATGCATGTTTGCACTTACCCTGGCCTTTGATGGGAGTGTGGGATTGTCTGCAAGAAGAACGGAGGAAGGGTGACTGCTGGCTAGACTTAGGCTGAGTATGGTATAAGGAGTGAATAGACCGGAGGGCCCGGCCCAATTTCAGAAGGGAGGAGATCAAGTCCTGAACATCCCCTTCAAAAAGGACAGAACCCCAAAAGAGAGCATCCAAAATGCTGGACTATTATGCACCTGAAGCAAATCCAGACACCCGGAGCCAAGAGTGGCACTGGAGACAGATGTCCATGGCTGGCCCTCTGCCCGAAGCAAATGTCCAAGTATCTTGAAAAAAAAAAACAAGACGTCCCATGGGAAAAAAGTCTCTACAAAAAAAGAGTCATCTGGGGGTGCAATGGAGTAATGGACAGCATTGTAGTTCTTCTCCAAAATAAACTTTATTTATATTTCTTTAAGGCCCATTGCTCGACGTTTTACCTACACCATGTAGGCTTCATCAGGAGGTGTTGCTTAATATCTTTATCAATGGCTTGGCTTTCATTTGTACCATAAAAATTCCCTCTGAATGGGGATAGGTCAATCCTGGTTGTTTTTATTTGATAAAGACTTCCCTTTATATTTGCTGTTTCATTTTCCTGTTTTAACCTTTTTACCCTTCAAGGGCTTCTTTCAAAACAAACCCATACTATTTGCTTCAGAATGCCACTCTAATTCTTTTACATATTCTAGCGTAGCTTCTCAGGACATACTCTGCCTGAAGAATCAACCGCATCATAGGCAGCCCGCAGGATGTGAGTCCCAATGTCCGAGCCTGCCTTGAGAGCCTGGGCCAGCTGCTTCTTAGCTGGATCATCGGGCAAGGCCTGAACCAACTCTCTGGCCTGGCCTCACAGGACATTCTGGTACTGAACCATGTGGGCCAAATAGTTAATGGCCAGGGTGGAAGAGGCAAAGACACACTTGCCAGGTAATGCAGCTGTCTGGACTCCTTGTGAGGAAGAAGAGCACTGAGGTGCTTAGGTTTCTTGGTGCAGTTGTGAGCCACATTGATAACCACTCAGCCTTAGGCTACCCCCCCAAAAGGAATTACCTGCAGGAGCATGGTAGAGGCTGTCAGTCTTCTTGGGTACCACCGGAGTAGTAGAAGGGTGATTCCAGACAGCCCTAGTGACATCCTCACAGAAGTCAATGAAGAGAGGCACCACCAATGGGAGAGCAGCAGGCTGGCTCAGGTAAGTAGCCAACTGACGTCGCTCTGGGTCCTGTTCTTCAGTCTCCAAACCCATGGTTGTCTGAATGTGCCTCATGATGTCCATGAAAGAAGGATCATCAGGAAGAAACAAGACCCCCACGAGGGAGGAAGACTCTGAATATTAAGGGTCCTCTTCATCCTCCTCATCCGGCTCACTATCAGGGGACGGGCTCCGGCCCAGATGGCCGCCCAAGCCAGCATCGGATCTGGTACCCGACACATGAGGGTCACTAGGACTAGACTGGACATGGTTCAGAGGAAGTTGAGCCCCAGGGTGATGTCGGGGTGATGACGGTGGGTGGGATTCTGCATAACAGCCCAACAAGAAGTGAACAGGGCATTATAATCCACCAGTGGAGGGTAATTATATACCGGAGGATATGGACAGGCCAGTGCAGGGTAGGGATAGGCCGGCATTGGTCCGGTCAAGGCTGGCATGGAGTACCGCAGCATAGGTCCAGCAGACGCCGAAGGGTGAGCCAGCACTCGGTTAGGCTGAGGCAGTACTGGCGGCAGACCAGCAGGTGTTGGCCATGGTAGCCTGGGAGGGGTGTCCATGGGCACTGGGAGAGGACAGGAGAGGAGAAACCAGTACCGGGGGGCAGAGAACTCCCTGGTGAAGGCTGAGGTGAGACCAGACGTGGAGAAGCACCAGTAGCCTGCAGCGGGTGCTGCCTAGAAGTAGTGACACTGGCCTCCTTGGAGGGGATTGATGCAGACAGTGCTGCAGCTGGGGGGGGGGTGTCGGTAGAGGTACTGGCACCCGAAGTACTACCACTGGCTGAGTCACCTAGCCAAGAGCCCGCGGAGGTCAGGGGCCTGAGCGTCAGGGGCTGAGGAGTAGGAGACAAAATCTCCTGTCCCAAGGAGCCGCTGCCCACCTCCAAGATAAGAGCAGGCAGTGGAGCCACTGGCAGCACAGCATGAGTAAGGGCTGGTGGGGCCAAGCTCCCTTGGGCAGAAGACCCAGTCATGGCCGTGGGCTTATGAGGGGACTGCGAGCGGGAAGCAGACTGGGCCTGGTCCTGGTCTTTATCTCGGTGTTTGTGCTTCCTGATAGATTTTTTCCTGGGTAGAGAAAAGAAAGAAGCCCCAGAAGACTGGGCTGGAGAAGCCGAAGAGCTCCTGGCCTGCAGCTCCTGTTCCATCGTGACAAGCTTCTGATTGAGGAGATGGCTCTCCAGAATTTTCAGACGATGTCCTTGTGTGGCCTGGTTAAATTTCTGGCAAAACTGGCAGGCTTCAGTGTCATGGCTGGTGCCTAGGCACAGGATGCAAGCAGAATGTCCATCCTTTTTTGGAATCTGTTTGCCACAGGCACACTTCATGGAGTGGTTGGAAGACGAGGCAGGTTGAGAAGACATAAACCTGAATCTGGTAACACCGAAAATTTGATGTTATTACGAAAGAAAAAAGGAAAATAAAAAAGGCACGAAGCGTGGGAAATGGCGGTCAACTTTAGCTGCGGTGGTGTCAGTGGTCCGACGTACACAGGTTGACAGCGGGAAAGAACTGAGGAGCGGGGGGGGGACCGCCTGCCTTTATGGGACAGGGCAACGTCAGCGGAGTGACGTTGGTGGTGGGTGGTTCCCCATGTTACACTGCAGCTAGAAAGGTTTCCGTGTGGTCCTTGGATCTTTACACTACTGCACCCCGTTCTCGATGCCATGTGATTTCCATCCCTGCCTGTCCCTACTACCTGCTTTTCCTTCCAATCCACCGATTTTGCTTAACCTGTTCCTTTTATCCCTTGATCCAATTACATTCCCTTTTCCAATTGTGTCTTTTAATGTTTTTTTTTTTTTTACCCTGACCCTGTGGCGCTGCCCTTGGAGTAGTGTCAACCCCTGGAATCTCCCTGTTTTTCTACCATCGGGGGCAAGTGCTGCCTCTCTTTGGCTTTCTGCCTTCCCCCATAGCTAGTTTACATACTCAACCAAGTAGCATCTAAATCTCCTACCAAGCACTGCAATCCCCTTCCCAGAAGGATGCAGGCCGTCTCTCTTATAGAGGCCCCCATCTTCCCAGGTGTAGTAGTAATTATTTATCAAGTGCTGTTACAGAACTCAGAGACCCTATAAGTGTATGTAACCCGGTCCCCACAGGAGGTTACTCTGACTAGCAAGGAGATGGACTGAGGGTAAATTGAAGTCTGGAATTTTCCTGACTCAGGCCAGAGGCACTGCAATTAGATGGCATGTACTAAAATCAGTTCTGGCAGAAATGTAACAGAGTTCGTCCACATCTTGAAATCGCAGGCAAACAGTGCAGCAAATTTATTTAAAGCTCCATACAAGTCAGATAAGCCATCAGTAGCAATATGCAGCACATACTCAAATAGTCAATGGAAAAACACTCATTCCAGGAATTTGATGGCAAGTTACCTATTCCAATCATTCTTAGTTTTTACTACATAGCCCAGTTACAGACCCTGCGCAGGATTCCACCATCAGCCATGTTTCTGGCAATGTTATGGGCTCTCCAGATGGTATACTTTAGCATGGAATGAATTCCCTTCTTTCTTGAAAGAAATCACTGACTACAAACTTTTTGCTACTTTGCTCTAATGTTGTTTGAAAGAAGTGTATATGCTATTGCTATCCTTAATCATTATCGGGAAAGCTCATGTTTAGGGCTGCTCTGATGACTCAGTGGAAGTGCATCACGCTTCCACACAGGTTTGGGAGTGGAGTTGGGTCGCTGCATCGGGGGATGGGCCTGACTGAAGTAGCTGCCACTCAGCAGTGTGCCTCAGATGGAAAGGGGTGACAGCAAGTTCTGTTACCACAGCGATCCCTACAGCTAGGCCAGGGAGCTTGCCTCTCACCATGGTGACACTGTGGCATCAAGGCCAAAGGAGGTACCACTTATGTTGCAGGGGTGGAGAGGAATTGGGGAAAAACTGGGGAAAAATGACTCCCCTGCCATCTCAATGATGGCTCATGGAGCCTAAACAGGAAATATCCCTGATTACAGAGTATATCCCCAGTAGGACAGCAGAAAGGGGAAAAACAACAGATTGAACAAAAAAAGAAATGTCTGTGTTTCTGTTGATGATGTTAATAATGTATTTCATTGTACTGAGCGCTGACGAGCTTTTATGTGATCTTATGATCCGTGTTGGGCCTGTAAAAGGAGCTTGCTACCGTGTACTTCGTCAGTTAACAAATAAAAACAAGTACAAACAACAACACTTTACATAATGGCAGCTTTTCCCAACCAGTCTATTTTAAGGGCCTGTGGACCCTGGGTGAGGGTTCCAGCTTCTCCATTCTTTTCCCATACTGTCCATCACTGGGTCCCTCTCAGTAGGGGGACCATGTGGAGTCGCGTTCCTGGGCTCAGAACCACACAGATGTATCTGGGTGGCCATGGGAGCGCGGGATGCGTAGGAGTAGTTGTTTTAGCCAAACGCACCACTCACCAGATTTACACCTTATTTTCCATAGAGAAGCCTACATTAACTATGAAATTTAGTAACTCTCATAGTTGTTCGTACAATTGGTACATTTGTTAGATATACTGTTTCGGGCCTGATGAATGTGATGCACTTGGAGGTGAGTGCTTTAGGGGAATGGAGCACAGAGTCACTTAAGAGCTCTGTGGAAATTCCATTATAGAGACTGACTTATAAAGGATTCTGAAGAAAAGCCAAGTAAGCTGGTTACCAATTTTTACTTTATTAAATCTTACGGTATTTAATTTAGAGTACTGACTGAAATACAGCTCCATTATTGTATTTTACAGAGTTTGCTTTTTTTTCTCTATACTGAGTATCTTTCCTGCATTGAGGTATTGCTAAGAAATGTGTAACACTACGCCTGATATACTTTATTGTTGGTGTAACTCATTTGTTATTGCCATTTCCTGTAAGCCATTGCTATCTTTATCACAAAATGCAATAACTATAAAGTTAAAAGAAAACACACTTGGGCACAGCTTCAGGCCCAGGCTAATGGTCCCCTGGTTGGCAACCATACACCCTGTGCCCAGTTGCAGATTGCTGGCGCCCTCAGGGGCCCCTTGCAAGCATTTCAGCATTGAATGCCATGTTCTCACAAGGATTTGACTAAAACAACACTCAGGATGATAGAGAACCTAATCACACAGCACCAGAACTACAGTTCATCTGCTTATCTTTACTTGGGTGACCTTGAGCAATTTATTTAAGTACACTGTCTCACTTTCAGGTCTCAGGGACCCCATATTTCATTGGCTTTTACATAGTTCATTATGGTAGGTTGAGCATCGCACCATGCAGCTGCCTCTGGGTTCTCACCGCAGCAGAGACCCTAACCCATGTACTGAATATGGACTTTCCCTGTCCCTGATTTGCATGGCTCTCTTTTGCCAACATGGGAGTTCCCATCTTCCTTTTTATGTTTGCTTGCACGCATGTGCAAGAAACATAGTGCCATCATCTGAGTTTTCGTAGGTGTGGCATCCTGTCTTCCAATTCAGTCAGTGTGTCTGCAGGCGGGGCCACAGTTTGCCAATGAATGCTGCAGCTGTCTATGACAGCAGTTGAAAGTGCAGTGCCCTACAGTTGAAAGGGAGAGCTCCGCTTCAGTGAGCAGCGATAAGATAGTGCATGCTCATGCGCTCCCCCCACACACACACGCATATTGTGTGCTCATGTGTCCCCCCCATGCACACAATGTGGCCGATGGGGTGCCCAACTCTGTCGGCCCACTGTCTCCCCCACAAGAGACTACTGGGTGCCACGCTGGCAACAGTTCATATGGCCGACAGGGGTCCCAACTCGCCGGGCTCCACTGCCCCCAAACAGTTTTTCAGCTGCCACGCTTGGGAGCCCACCTCAGCGTGGGCACAAGTCCCATGTCGCCTAAGGAAAAAAAACCTGCAAGAAAAACCTTCCTCGCTGAATGTCCTGACCCCCTTCCCCACCTGTGCCCACCTCTGCGCACTCTGCCTCCCCACACCTCACTCACACCATACTTACCCGGAGTCTGACGCACAATCTTCAGGTGGACAGGAACACATCTGCACTCTTCAAAGCCAACCGCGAACTGAGGAAATACTGGTAAGCTGTATAATGGAATAAATAGGGTTTTTTCAACTTTGATGCATATCTCAGGCATTTTGGGGAATTTTTTCACCAAATTTTCAACATGGGGTTTTTGGGACCCCACCTCATGAATTCTGTCACTGTTATTTTGTTAATCGGGCCCGAAAGGTGATTTTGCGGTCACTGCGCAGAACCACCTTTCAGGACCGATTTATGAAACAACAGTGTCACAGTTCATGAGGTAGGCCCCAAAAAACTCTATGCTGAAAATTTGGAGAAAAAAATTCCCAAAAATGACTATTTTATGAGCATGCGTTGCGCTGTTCCTACGCGCGCTCGCAAGTTCGTGAATTTTCAAAATTTTCACTCCAGATTTTCAACATTGCCATTTTACCACACCTTCTTATAAGCAGTACAGCTGTCATTTTTCACATCTCACCCAAAATGTGTTTCCGTGCATGTAGCGAACAATGGCGCAGTTGATGTGCGAAATCAATGTTTGGGACAGATTAAGAAAATCACAGTGACACTGTTCATGAGCAGTGGTGTTCAAATGGCTATGTTAAAAATTTGGTGAAAAAAGTCCATAAAATGACTGTGCTACGAGTGACCACTGCGCAGTTTCCACGCACCCTTGTAAGTTCATGGATTTCTAATATTTTCAGTCCAGATTTTCACCACTGGCATTTTTCCACACTTCCTTATGAACAGTACAGCTGTCATTTTTCACACCATGGCCAAAATGTGTTTTCGCACTTCCAGCACAGAAATGCGTGGTCGCTGTGGGAAATCACTGTTCGGGTCAGATTAAGAAAATCACAGTGACACTGTTCATGAGCAGAGGTTCCAAAATGCCTGTGTTGACAATCTGCTGTAAAAAATCCCCAAACTACCGGTAATTGCATTACGGGTGTGCGTTGTGCATTTTCTACGCACACTCGTGACTTCATCAGTTTTTTTTAATATTTTCACTGCAGATTTTCAACATTGCCATTTTTTGCATCTCCCCATAAACAGTACAGCTGTCATTTTTCACATCCTGTTTGAAATGTGTTTTCGCACCTGTGGCGCCAAATGGCGTAGTCGCTGTGCAAAATCAGCTTTCGGCTAACAAACTGATATTGCCACTGTTCATAAGGTGGGGGTCACAAAAAACCCATGTGTTGAAAATTTGGAATGAAAATGCCAATGAACGCCTGAGGTGTTAGGGTTTCCGACCATAACGCCCCACCCTGTAGAGATTGACAGGCATCAGGGGTGTGACTTGGGATTCTTGCCTGTAATGCTCATACCATTCCACACCCTGCAGCCAGTGAGAGGCTACGAGGTGTGCCTTGGACTCTTCGGCCCCAAAGTTTACCCCATTCTCCTATACAGCACCCATCTCACTGTATTTCCTGATGGAATGGGGTGAGCATAAGGGCCAAAGACCCCAAGGCACACCGTGACACTTGTCAGTGTCTGCAGGGTAGGGTGTGGCGAAATGGTGTGGCCGTAATGCCTGACGACCCAAAGGCACACCCCAATGCCTATCGCTCTCTGCAGGGTGGTGGTGGAGTTGGCTTCAGTTCAATACTTCACTGCCATTCCTATTGTGCAGCTCTCTAACTCCTACACTACCAATGCCAATGCCAGCAAGCAAACATTCGGCATTGACAAATGCTTGTTATACTGTACTTTAATGTTATAGCCCTGGCATGAGCATAAAACATGTTTTGCAAATATGTCTGAACAGCATGCTGGCATAGCACCCTACTGTCCAGAGTAACTATTTATCTTTCAAGCTAACAGGCTAACAGCCAGCTCTCCGGTGCAGTGGTAGCACTACCACCTGCAATGTTGACAACCCAAGCTCGGTAGCGAGCTCAGGAAGACATGGATCCCAGCACTCACTTGTCACCTGGTGGAGACCAGAGGTTGGGGATGCCGAGCCGTCAAGATGTAAGGGAGGTGCGGTAGCAGTCGCCACACATCACACGGAAGCGTGCGGCGAGCATCATGATGGCACTGCATGTCCGTACCTCCCCAGAGGCAAAAAAAATGGGAAAATGGCACTGACTGTTAGGATGACACTGGTCTCCAGGCCTTTTACCTGGCTATCCAGGCAAGAGTCCGTGCAACCCAGATCCTGTCTCCAGTAGGGTTTGAGGGACCCTGTCAATTCCACCCCCCGGGGGTATGCCCTGGAGGAACAGCTGGACGAGGTAAATCCTGGAGGATGCCAGGGTGACAGGGCTAGGGAGACTGGTGGATGGGGGTTGGTCAGTGCGGGGGGGGAGGATAAACAATAAACAAAACGAAAAAAAAAGTTACCAGGCTGCTTACCATTTGTCATGCCCTAGAGCCCAAGAAGTCCCAATGTTCCCACACTGTTCTGTAAGGCCACATCAGCTGGAGCTTCCATGGCACCGAAATCCTCAGCCCAACTGTGAGAATTTACTCACCCCAAAAGGCGCTATGTATATCTTTATGCAGAGGTCTGTAGTACAACACGGATGTATTGTGACAATAACGGAAGAGCTTAACAAGGACATAAATTGCATCATAAAGTTCTAAAGTGATATTTATCAAGGGCTAGATATTCAAAAGTGTGCCCAGAACCTATGCAATGTGATGCACTGCGCAATCCAGTTGTGCCACAGCAAACAAAAACAATAGTCAGCAGATGCACCACAGAAATGCGCCTGCACAAACCACATTGAAAACAGCATAAATGCGTCACCGTGCAATCATACATGTGGCAGAGCAATCTGAACTGTGCAGGAGCAACAGTGCATGCTGAATATAACAGGTGGAGCAAGGTGCACCATGCGCAAGGGAACACAGGCAGGCTGCGCAAAGGCACAGGGCCATGGAAGTGGATGCAGGGGAGAACCACAAGGCGCAAAAGGTGCAGGAGGCACAGAACAGGTACAGAGCCCAATGGCCATGGACAATGCGGAACCCCACACAGACTCTGTGAACCAATGTGACAGGGCACGGAACGGCCAAGGAACAGACGGCTGCAGGGAATGAGCACCTACAGGAACACAGTCCCAACAGCTAACATGGGACACACAGCCAGCGTAGCCACTGTGTGAAGGCACCATGCATGCAGTGTGTGCCACAGCCACACTCGCACAGGGCAGTATGCTGCACACACCACACATGGAACAAGCCACTGCACAGCATACCACAGCAGCACAACGAAGGGCAGCACAGCTGGAGGTGCATAGTGATGCACACATGGACATGGGCACACGGCACTGTGGCATGCAGAGAGGGCCACAGCCCAAACACATGTAACAGTGATACACAGCGATGTGACACACAAGGCACTTGGCACCTACCAGACTCACATGGCAGAGACACCACTGGCCAAGACATGTACCAGCCAGACCACAGCAAAACAACACCAGCTCATAGCTGCCCCAAGCATGCGAGGGAGACACAGAAACACACAAGCAAATGGTATGAAAAGGTTTACTCAAACGGAATGACAAATGCAAAACAACACAGGATGAGATAGCCAACGTGACGAATAGAGGAATGTACAATGAAATGGAGAACAGTGGACAGTCCAATGGGGAAATAAACAGTATGGGGATAGGAGTGTGCAGGGAGTGCAAGGGGAGGCAACACAACTGTCCAAGTGGGATGGGGTGAATGGGAGGGACACATGGGGCAACAAAGAGTAGTGTCCAAAATCATCTCCGCAGCCTGCAGATGTCCGCCCTCATCCGGCGCACCTACACCACCAGTGCCCTTGTCGCTGCCAGATGCCTCCTGGTTAGGCGGATGTGTAGTGCCAGTCTGGAGATGATACACATGATCATACGCTGTAGATGCAGCATGCCATCTCCCAGTATGCTGACACCTCGGAAGACCACTCCCTGGCCCTGGACGACCTATGCAAGGGAAACACAAAACAGCCACTAAGTGACAGGTCCCACACAGCAAATGGCAACCACACCCCAACCAGGGCTGTGTGTACAGGGGACTGCGGTGGGGCACTCCCATGGATGATGCTGCCAACAGCACTTGCACAGCGGACACCCACAGCAGCCCAGGACACCGTGCCACACACAGACTGTGTGGCTCGCCATGGAGTACCAAGCACTGTCGCTGGTGCACAGACACCCCACAGTGAGGGACCAATGCCCCCAGGGTTAGCACACGAGCTGACCATTCAGCAGCAGCATGTGGGCCCCCCTGGGTCACACACAGCCACCACCAGTGACAGGAACAGGGTGCCAACACACAGAAGCCACACACACGATGGGACCACCACATGCTGCTGACCAGCACAGGCAACACTGACAATGAGCCAGCACATGCTATAGCACTGCATGCGGGCATTGATCTGCCATGTATCCTGCCCCCCATCCCCAGCAACTGATGCATAATGCACACTGCACACACTCACCTGCAGCCTGTCCTGCTGGCCCAGCCACAGCACCATCGCCATGTTGCCTGCCCTGCCTATTGGCCTCGGCCCTGGCCCACCTGTGTGCCTCCAGTCTTGTGAAGGAAACACATACAGAAAGGACCATGAGAGGCATGCCAACAACAACCACCCATCCCCCCACCCATGCAGACCATACATGGTGCACCACGATGCAGTGTGCCATGCTATGACCTGGGCACATGAGATGGGCCCCCTGTTGATGGCCACTGGTACAGTGCAACAGACAGTCACACAGAGCACAGCGCCACCACACCACAGTACCCACACACCCGAATAGGGCTGTCCTGCCCTGTGTGCAGGTGTACACGTACCATCTGCATGCCCCAATGCGCCATGCCCGTACAGAGGAAGCATGCACCATGCACTGACACACATACCTCATTCTGGGATCACACCATGGCGGGCATGGTCCTGCAGTTATCACAGCCGCTCCAGATCACAGCGCTGCAGGTTCCCATAGCGGTGCCGGCACTGCTCCCCCATCCTGGGCACACCAGTGCACCTCTCCAGGCCCTCAGCCATACGGTCCCACACCTGGGACTGTGCTTCCTGCAGGTCCCCTGCCTTGAACAATTGGTCCTCCAATGGGGCCACCACTGCCACCAGGTTTGCCATCTCCACCTTGCTCCAGTTTCTGGCCCGATGTCCTACTCTCCAGACACGTGCCATGTCCACCACACAGTACACCAGCCTGCCTGAGCAATGTAGCACCTATCAGTTGCCCACATAGCAATGCTTCACCAGTTGCATGACAGAAACACACAGTACACCATCACGCAGCACATAATTGCGCCATAGTCAAGCACAATTGTGGCCGATCATCAGCACCGCATATGCGCAAAACCGGAAGTGCAGGCAGGAGACTGGGGTCATGCCCTTGCCCACGTATGCGCAAGGAGTGCATATACACCATCTTGTGAAGGTCGCGCATTACCACACGCTGCATACGCCAGTGGCTCATTGACTCGCCATGCAAGACCATGCTAATGGCGCTGCAGGTGCTAGATACACGATAGGCATGTATAGTGCATCATGGCACGCGTGTGCTCCCTGCAGTAGGTCGCGTGTGCCAATAGGGCATGCATGTGCAGCACATGCAGATGTGCGATACGCAGACACTTACAGAGAACAGCTGGCTGAATGCATGGCAATTGCAGTACTGTGCAGCATGCATGCTCTAAAACTGCGCCTGTGACTTGCTCTGGCACATTCATGTTACGCACAACACTGTCTGTTGCGCATGGAGCAACTCTGCAATATTCAGCCAGATTATGCAAATAGCCTCATGAGCCAATGCCAGATGCAAGTACTCACATTAGCATCTCATTACAGGTTGCTCACAGGCTCATTTGCATGAGTTGAGCAATAAAAGCGACACTATACAGCACACAGCACTGGTCACTGACAAGTATTGCAGCCATCAAGGTAAGTCTGTTCAAAGTTTGAAACTGACATTGTTATTGCAGTGCTACATCTCAATGCTGCACTGCAACAGGGAATGTTAACTTGCAGTTTATCAGTGCACCATTACTGTTCACAGATCACCTGATATCGGAATCAGAGGGTGCTGATGAGCAGGTGCCTGCCAGGAAGTGCAGGCCGAACTTCAGCAAGGATGAGAAGCAGGCCTTGTTTGAGGCCTACCTGGAGAGGGATGACCTCCTGAGTGGGGCTGCTGGGACCACACAGAAATGGGCCAGTGGGTGGGATGATGTGGCGACATATGTCAACGCCCATGGATGCCACAACAGAAGTGCACAGGAGTGCAAGAAGAAAATGGCCACAGACAGGAGCCATATAAAGGAAAAGACCTGCCATCAGGGCATCTCACAATAGGATGGGTGGCGGACCAGCCACAGCACTCTTCCTGTCAGCGGAGGAGGAGATGGTGGTGGCCACCATCAGCCGGGCATCCATTGAGGGAGTTCCAGGGGGTGGCTTCCAGACAGAGGCAGCCCATCACAGCACTGTGAGTATGCCAGCGGGGTTGGGGGCATGCTGTTTGTGGGGGTGGGCATGTCTGTCATACGTGTGCATGTGCATCATAGTGCTGTGTGTATACACTGTTGCAGCCACATGCCCCGAGACATACATGTGCCATGCCAGCCATGTTGTGCGGTGCTACGACACCACATGCAGGTGAGGCCTGGCACACATGTGGCACGCATGCAGACATTGCATGGTACACCACAATATATACATTGCTGCCACGACAGTTAACACTACCCTTTCAGTCTTTCAGCTCCATCACATCTCAGGGGTGCTGTGCAGGACGAGGATGTCACCGTGGCACATGATGAAGCTGTGCCATCCACCTCAACTGGCATCGTGGCCAGAGACAGGGGTCGCAGAACAGGTCTGGGACTGGTGGACATCCTTGGCCTGGGGGATTAGAATCCACTGGCCCACCTCATCTTCCCGGATAGCCTACTGGTTCTAGTGCTGGCAACACAGGACGACAATGCAAATGACAGTGATGATGACCTCACCCTGATCCTGGGTTGCACCGGTATCGACACACCACCCTGAGGTCAGGTATTGTCAAAGGCAACGGCAGATGGCTCTGGCAGCCCAGAGAACATGCAGACCCCCTCCTTGCCTGCTCAGTGGCATATGGCACTGCTGCCGGTGCTGGCTGGAGATGGGGAGCAGGTGTGGTCACTGGTGCTGCTGGACAGGTCCAGCAGGCTGCTGCCGTGCTGCAAAGGCCTACAAGGGACACTGTGCAGCAATCCGCAGGGGAAACCGTTAGCATCCTCAATCAGTCCCCACCACATGCGCAGTCCCCTGTGCAGCGTTCCCAGACAGGGGATGTTGCACGGCATGCCGCCACCCCTCCAACCTGTCTGCGGCAGCACCATGCTATGCCCAGTGCTGACAGGCTGGATGAGAACATCTGGCTGCTGCAGGATTCTGTGGGTAACCAGGAAAAGCCTGGGGCATAGATACATGTGCTGCATGTTAAGGTGTGTCAACTGGCTGAATGGGGGACATTGGTCATGCATAGCTCATTGGTGAGGTCCTGGAACTGTGAGAGGTGACAACCGCATTGCTGAACTGCATTGCAGAGACCATCACTGCAGGCTTTGTAGCACTAGCATCTGATGGTCGCAGCAGGGCATCCAGAACTCCCAGTAGTGCTACATCTACACCATGGACTCGGCATCTGGCGACCCCAGCGAGGCTAACACTGAACACTGCCATGCCCATCCCTGCCACACCTGGCAATAGTCTGTTTGTCAGTATGTATACACCCATGAGGACCCGGTTGCATTCTCAGACCTCTACCCCGTTCATGTGTTGGTGACACCATCTGTGGCTGTTGAGCGGCCTGTGGATGCCACACAGTCAGGGCATGGCTGCTCATGTGGCCGTGGTCCAGCACGGTGGTCCTGATGGGTGCGCTGCCTAGTCCAGTCTCTTGCTGCTGTTACCAGCTGTGTGCAAGTCTGGTCGTGGCCTGGTTCGCGTGCTGTGGCAGACATGTGGCCTGAGTCACATCCAGCCTGTGTGCCGGCAGTTCTGCTGGACCATGTGTCATGGGCGTGATAAGTGCAGCACTGTGTTGGCACTGCCTGTGTGCTGGCGCATAAACTCTGATCAATGCCACTACCTGCTGTGCCGCTGTGTGTGTATCCATCTCCATGGCTGCACTGTTGTGTGTATACCTCCAGGTGCTGTGTGCCCTGCTATGCACCCTGTGGTAGTACTGCTGCATGTGCCTGCCTGCCTGTGTTTTACGACATGGGTGGCCAGCACACAACACGAGGGTGGTTGCATCTGGATCTGTTGCTCCATGGGTGTGGTGGTGTGTGTGTGTGTGCATGTGGACCTGTGTGAGCAGTGTGCAATCATGTGTCCCTGCATGCATCTCCATGTGTCCGTGCATGTCTGTGTGTGGTGCTGTAGATGCACTGCTGCCTATGTGGTACTCATCTGTGGTTCCCAAAGTGCTCCACAACTATGGTGTCCCTGTGCCTCCTTGCACATGCGGCTAGCCTGGGGTCCCTCCTCTTCATGGCTGGCTGCACAACCCCATCCAGCTGGTCCTCCTCATCATCGGGTACTGTTGCCCTCATCCACCTGGACAGGTATCCCATGGTCAATGGCCATGTTATGCAGCATACAACAGGCCAGGAATATGCCACAGGCTTTCGCAGGGCTGTACTGTAGGGCACCACTGGATCTGTCTAGGCAACGGAACCACTTCTTGAGCATGCCAAAGACATGATCTATGATGTTGTGTGTGGTGATGTATGCCTCACTGTATCCCTCCTCTGCACCATTGCTTGTTCGCCATATGGGAGTGAGCAGCCAGGGTCAGAGGGGATATGCACTGTCACCTGTGTGGAGGAAGCATGTGATGATTAATGCCTGCCATTGCTTGTTCCAGACCCCCCCTTCCAGTTTGCACCACCACCAACTGCCACACAGTGTGCCCAGATCACTGCATCCCATGCACGGTTGTTGTGCCACCATTCACGGCTCGCCATCTGTGGTCTGCATGCCTGGGCACCTCTGTCCATGCTCCCCTTCATTGTTGCCATCCTCCTTTCCAGTCCTCTCTCCTCATCTAGCACTGTCCTCGTTCCCCTCCTCCCCAACCTGCTGCTGTGCGCACTGCTGCTGTTTCCACCTGTTCCCGGGCCATACTCACCAACTAGGTGCCCCGTGGGAATTACCCCACTCTCAAAACGCTGGCACAGGATGGAGTGGCACCACATGAATGCGTTGTGTGTACTCCCAGGGTGTATGGCGCATACATTGATGATGCACCCAGTGGCATTGCACACCACCTGGCAGTTGACTGAGTGGCATCCCTTTCTGTTCACGTATACTGCACATTCCGGGCCAGGTGGTGCATGTATAGCCACATGGGTGCAGTCACTGGCCCCATCACACCTGGCATGCATGCCACCCTGTGGAATTCCTGCATGTTTGCTGTACGCTCTGCCTGTGTGCTTGGGAATGTTATGTACTCTGAACCATGTGACAGCAGAGTGTTGAGGACCTGGGTGAGGAGGCAAGACGTGGCCAGCTGTGAGATGCCAGCGGTTGTACCCACTGGTGACTGGAAGGTTCCCATGGTGAGCAGGCACATTACTGCTGTCACCTTGGTCTCCACTGTCATGGCATGATTCCTTCTGGTGGATGCCTGCAGCTCGTCATGGCACAGCTCACATAGCTGCCTCAGAATTGTCCTGTTCAGACGGTACTGGACCACTATCTCGGTGTCCCCATAGTCCTCGAATGTGAGCCGGGCATGGTACTGTCTGTGTTGGGCATACTGCCGATGGGCCCTTACTCGGCCACATTGTTGTTCCTCATTCCCCCCTCCCCTCATTACCTGCTCCATTATGAATGGTGCTGCATCCACTGCTATTGCTCTCCTGGTTTGTGCCTCTGCTGTGTGTGGTTGAGCCTCCTTCATTTATGTGTGTGTGGCACATTCTGTGAGTTGCTTCACAGTTGTAATGTGTGTTTTGGCTGAATATGCCATTGCGCTGCATATTCACGGTCATGCCCCCACTATGATGGTGCAGCATACATTACTGTTACGCAGCGGCACAACCAGAATTGTGCTGTGCATTACTGCTGTTTGAATATGGCTATAGGACGCGCTTCTGTGTTTGCACCGGTGCATTTCGGCTGCGCACTGTGCAACTCCTCTGAATATCTAGCCCCAAGTGTGTAAATCAGACATATTCATTAGCATTACTAAAATGCCAATGAAGATGGAACAATAACAGAAATGGAGCATACTGTTATTTAAAAAACATCTACTACTGGGAAAAATAACTTACAGGTTCAGTGAATTTCTCCATTATGACCCAATATTATTAGTTTTCAGGAACATAGAATTTGTTGGCAGAAAATGACCGTTTGGCCTACCCAGTTTGCCCACATGGTCTTTGCCTAGTCTGTCTCCGCAGATCGTGACTCGTCTCTGGTAGCCCTCTCTCCTCCCTACCTATACTCTCCTATGTCTATCCCATGCATGCTTGAAGCCCCCTACAGTTTTTGTCTCCACCACATCTGCTAAACGTCTATTCCAGGCATCTATCACTCTTTCAGTAAAGTAGTACTTCCTCACATCCCTCTTAAATACCCCCTCTCCAGCTTCACTACATGACCTCAGGTCCTGGTACTCATCTTCATTTGAAAGATACTCCCCTCCTGCATCCGATTCACCCTTGTGAGATACTTGTGGGTCTCTATCATGTCCACTCTCATCCAGGGTGTGCATGTTGAGATCCCTCAGTCTCTCCTCATCGGGCTTTTGGTGAAACCCCTGCACCATGCGTTGATAAGTTGATTTCAGTGTTTTCTTATTTCAAATACAACATCCAAGTTTTGTTTTTCTATTCGAATAGTGGTGGATTCCTCTAAACATATGATACAAGTAAGAAATGGCTGCCAGGCTGGGCGAGCCATAAGCAGCAGTTTCAGAGCAGTAGTATCTTTGTTTTGAACTTGTGTGAAAAAGTCTCTATTAGTTTATTTTAGAACAGTTAGTGTTAAATGTTTAGTGGCAGCTTAGTTAGGGAAATAAGTGAGTTATTTAGTGACTTTTTGAGCATCTTCAGGATCTTACCAAACACATTGAAGTGTACACTGGGGACGTTTAGGCAGCTCCCAACACTGCCCAGAGTACGGTTTTTAGTTGTAGATTAGCGAAGGTCTAGGGGGTCTGAGCACTGATCTGGAGTATTACGTGGTCATCGTTTTATAGACCACGTCCATTATTCAATTTTACTTTTACATAAGGTCCTAACCTCCCTGGCAGAGTCCTGGTGGTGAGCGAGTGCCCTGGGTGACCAGCAGACCTGCAACCGATTGAGAGGTTGACTGAATTCCGAGGAGTGGAGACGGCATCTGTTAGCTGTGTGTAGGCCTATTCTGTCAGAGAAGAGCAGTGGTCAACAGGCAGCACTGGAGAGAACATTGCTGCTTGTGGGTGGTGTTTCTGACTGAGGTGAGAGGTCGGTTGGAACACGCACCCACTGGCGGTCTACATCATAGCCGTGGCGTGCAGCCGAAGAAATTTAGAAAAACGATATTTACAAATTAAGGATAGAGGGCCACCTAAAGGGGGGCGTCCCAGTGGATTTCAACTTGTACTGGACAGGAAGCAGGGGTGAGTGTTCCTGAAAGGGGGCTCTCTGCCCTTGGCCTTCAGGAGGAACCAGGAGCAGGTCGGAGGAAGGCTGTCTGGTTCTTCCGAGAGGAAGGTTTGGGGGGTATGCACCGGGCATGAGCTGGTGAATAGGTTGGTCCTTGGCTGGTAACTGTGAGGACTAACAAGGAAAGAAGGTTTGCCATTTCTGAACTTTGGGCCACAAGAAGGTACTGTAAAGTTTAAAATATCTTGATCCTTGATGGAGAAGAAAGCTTTATGGGAAGTTGGAGTCCAGGAAATGGATGACTAACTGGTTCAAATAATTTTACCTGTGAAAACAGCAGGCTGGTGAGAGGAGTCTGCTCTGTGCTTGGAATTTTAAAGTGCAGAGGTGGGAGCTCTGCAATCAAATCCATATTGAAGTGAATCTTTAGAGACTGTTTACACTGCACTTCATATTTTGCTGCTGCTGCTGCCCAGGCTGTGTGGGAGATCATTGTTAGTCTAGGCCTGATTATATGTGTGTATTGTGTGTGAGACTGTGTGTAATTGGAGTAGAATTAGTGTTAAGTAGTAGGGGTGTAGGGTGGACTGTGAAATTGAGTTAGATTATGAGGTTGAGTGAGTAACTGTGTGGGGGAGTGTGTGTGCTTAGTATGTGCTGGGGGGAAATAGACATGGTCAGGCAGTACTCCCCCTCCAGACTCAGGGACCTTTGCCCATTTGAGACCATGCTTTGGGTATTACGAGGAGGCGGGGGGGAGGAGTCCCGGGGTCTGAGGGGGGATGGGAAAGGGGTTGGTGGATAGAGACACTGAGGGCCAGGAGGCACCCTGGGATGAAATTGGTACAAGACAGGGGTCCTTCCTGTCTGATGCCCATACCCAAGAGCTCTGACTTGTGCAGGCAGGTGGTACAGTTATCCTCGGGTTTTCGTCCCTCTAGGGCGGTGTTATGCAATGCCAGGTCAATTAAGAATAAGACCGCACTGGTGGCCGATATGGTAGCCTCTGCAGACCTGGCTTGCATCACCAAGACCTGGCTGGATGAAAATGTGGGACCCATTTTGGCATCTGCTATTCTGGCTGGGTTCTCGGTGTTACACCACCCGAGAGTGGACCATGGGGGCAGGGGAGTCTCAATCTGTTTTAGATCAGAACTGGATTTCAGGGAGGTCCCAGTGGGATCTATCAACTCCTTTGAGTGTATTATGGGGGCGGGTGCAGGCTACAGATCCTTCTCATTTACCGTCCACCAAGTGATGGGAGGGCTTTCCTGCAGGAGGTAGCAGAGCTCGTTGCTAAGTTGATGTTGGAGTTCCCCAGCTGGTTAATTCTGGGGGACTAATGTCTGGGTCGACGATGAGCTCTTATCATTTGAACAAAATCTCCTCCAGTTGATAGAATCACTGGGCCTGATATAGGTAGGTACCGCTGTCACCCACAGGGGGGACGCTTGTTGGACTTGGTGTTTCTCCTGGGGATAAAGATCACCGACACGGTTGTGGATCCTGTCAGATGGTCTGACCATCATGCCCTGAGGTTCAGTTTTGTGACTCCCCTTAGTAGGCCTGCCCCCAAGGAAATGGTGCAGTACCATCCCTTAAGAGGAGTTACCTCAGAAGGCCTAATGCGGTACTGGACCTTTTGGGAATTCCAACTATAGTGGTGACCCAGGCTCCCCTGTTCTCACCTATAATAGGGCGGTCGAAGGGGTCCCGGATAGCATCGCTCCGGTTCGTGTTCGTCACCTGACCCTTTGCCCTGGGGCAGCATGGTATTATGGGTCCCTGAGGGAGTTGAAGAGGCAGGGGTGGAGAGACACTGGTGGAAAACTCACCTGGAGGAGGACAGGCTTAGATTGCTAGACCATTATAAAGTCTATCAATCAGCAATCTCCAATAAGAAGGCAGAGTTCCTGTACAAGGAGATTGTTGCAGCCAAAATCAGGCCAACTCAGCTCTTCTGCACTCTAGACAGACTGTGCAATCCGTCTGTCTGCAATCTAGTCGAGCATTGTCACAAGGAAAGTGTGATGAGTTTGTGCTGATAAGGTTGCCTCCATCAGGAAAGAGATCATCCAGTGCCTCCCTATTGGTCCTTGCTTTGAGCAACTGAGTGGTACAGTTAACCAGGTGACCTGGTCTATCTTCACCCTGCCGGTAGTCACTGATATTGTGAGAATCATCCAGACTCTGCAGCCAGCCTGCTGTAGTTTGGATCTGGGCCCAACTCACCTTCTTGTAGGGTGTGTTGAGGTCATCAGCCCGGTCCTGGCCAGGATAGTGAGGAGTTCTCTGGAAAGAAGGATCGTTCCAGACCCCTTAAAGGAAGCGGTTGTTTGGCCCCTCCTTAGAACCTGACTGCCCAGCTAACTACAGACCGGTCTCTTACTTGCCTTTTATGGGCAAAATTATTGAGAAGGTAGTTGCTCTGCAGCTGGAGGGTCATTTGATCAGCCACAATATCTATGACACTCTCCAGTCAGGTTTCAGGAAAAGACATGGCACTGAGACAGCGCTGGTTCGGGTACTAAATGATCTCCTGATGGCCAGAGATTGAAGAGCTCGTACCATCTTGGTTCTCATTGATCTCTCGGCAGCTTTTGATACTGTGGACCACGGGGTGTTGCTCGAGCGCCTGCAGTTCTTCTGTGGACTTGGTGGGGCAGTCCTCAGTTGGTTTTGATCGTTCCTTGAGGGCAGATCTCAAAGGGTGGAGTCTGGAATTTATTCCTCGCCCCCCCATGAGCTGTCCTGCGGGGTGCCACAGGGCTCGGTGTTATCCCCCATGTTGTTCACCATGTATGTGCTGCCATTAGGAGACATTATAAGATGGTATGGTCTGAGTTTTTTCTGCTATGCAGATGACTCTCGGCTATACATGTCTTTTGCGCCCGGCCAGGAGAAAGATACTGTCTTGGTGTTTAACAGCTGTCTGACTGAGATTCAGGACTGGATGAGTGCCAGCTGGCTGAGGCCGAACCTGGGAAAAACAGAGGTATTGGCTGTGGACCCAGATCGTAGGTTGGCCTGGATGTTGGTGGGACAGCCCTCTGGATTAAAGCTGGGAGGAACACCACTAACTGTCTCAGACCAGGTGCAAACCTTGGCCTGATTTTTGATGAGAGCCTGACCTTGAAGTAGTCAAATCTTCCTTTTACCATCTTAGGAATATAGCTAGGGTGAAACACTTGGTTCCGACTGAAGATCTTCCCACTCTGGTCCACGCCTTTGTTACCACTCATCTTGATAACTACAATTCCCTCTACCTAGGGCTACCAGGGGTTGATATCTGCCAACTGCAGCTGGTGCAGAACGTGACAGCCAGGTTGTTGACTGGAGCCCCTAGATCCAGGCATATATCACCTGTGCTGTGTGAACTGCACTGGCTGCCAGTACAGTGGCAGATAACCTTCAAGGTCGCACTGCTGACCTATAAAGCCCTATACAACCAGGGACCGTAGTACCTGTAAGACCTTCTGTCCCCTTACTCTCCCTCCCACCCACTCCAATGAGGAATTGCTAGAGATTCCCAGAGTCCATCTGAAAACATCTGGAAGAAGAGCATTCGCCTTTATGGCTCTGACCCTGTGGAATTCTCTACCTCATCGGATACGAGATAGCCTGACCATGGATGGTTTTAAAACAACCCTTAAAACATATTTATTTAATCAGACCTTTTCTGGTTCCTGAGAGGCCTACATTAGTCTGTTGTTGATATAAGGAATGTAGTATATGCATCTGAATTCTTTATTTTTCATTTGTATAATGGTGTGGATTTTATGCAGTTTGTGGATTTATGTATTTTAATGACTGTAAGGGCACCCAGAGCTCTGGAAGGGCGCTTTTTAAAAATTAAAATATGATGATGAATAGTTGGGTTACATTATTCAAAAACCTCATTAGATGTTTACATTTTAGAAATGTGTGTAAGTGATCCAGTGCGTACTAAACACCTTAGGCATCCGTCCACCATTTTGAAGTTAATTTTTTTTAGTCTGCTTTGGGTATACCACACTGGATGTATAAGATTAAATTGCATTTGTTATTTGGTTGAAAAGAAATTAATGCTACAAGAAAAGGGCGGATGAACTTGCAGATAGGTTAAGGGAGACAGGTTATCCAGATGGGACCATAGAAGAGGCAAGAACTGCAGCTGAGTTCAAGTACAAGAATTCTCTCCTTCAATATGGGAAATGTAGTAGCAAGAACACTGATACCTTAAATTTCATCACTACTTTTTCATCACAAATATGTCTTGTGTGTGAAGTCCTTGAGCTACATTGGCATGTGTTGAGTGATAATCCAATTTACAAAAGTAATGGAATGATATACAGGAGGGGTAGAAATATCAAGGATTAGACTGTGCATATGGTACAGCCTGTTACCCATCCCCAGTTTAACACTTGGCTTCCACCACTACCCAATGGTTGCTGCCAATGTGGCAAGTGTAAGTTCTGTGGGGCTGTGTCAAGTGGAAAGAGTTTTCTAAACCTGAGAACAGGTAGAAATACGTAGCTTTAGCACATGCACTATGGTGGGAGTGGTATATTTGGCACTAAACCTGTCACAAACCATCTCTTAGCCCACCCACTTAAATCTCAAAACTGGCAACCACTCGCTATTAGACTGGGCACTCACCACCCACCCCTACCATGTCATCAATGCAGGACTACTTCCTGACTCTCTGAGTGACTGCCATATTATTTACCTGATCCGGAAAATCCACTGCCCCAAATCTGCCCCCAAGTTCCTAGTCCAATGCTTCTACAAATCCCTTAATATCACCCCTGTGCTTGAAGACCTAGCCTTCGCAAACTGGAACCTACCCTCTACTCACTGCTCCATAGACGACGCCCTCCTACACTTCCAAACCACGTTCCTCAATGTTTGGAACACACATGCCCCACTGCGTCGCTCAAGGGTGCACGGTAACCACCTGCCTTGGATCACCCAAGAACTTACAGCATACCAAAATGCCCGCATCAAAGCATGGAGAACGCACAAATCTTCTCGCCTTGCTCAAGACTTCACCGCATACCGTATGCTGCGAAACAAGTGCACCAGAGCAACTCGCCTTGCTAAAGCGGAATATTTCAGCTCCTCTCTCCAGTTTAACTTAAATAGCCCATCCAAATTCTGGAAGGTTATTCACTCCCTCTTCTCTCCCCCAGCTGCAAATCCCACCCCGCTCCTAAAAATAAATAACACACTCCTCTCAGATCCATGCACGGTTGCTGCCGAGTTCAACACATATTTCTCCATGTGCTTCAACTCTCCTCTCCTCTCTGCCCACCTCTGCCCCACCCAACACTACCGCAAGAGCTATGAACTCACCTGGGCCTTGCACCTTCTCCTTCCAAGATATTTCGCCAACTGAAGCCCTCGAGGCCCTACTGGCTCTAAACCCATCAAAAGGTAATTCCCCTGATGGGTTAGACAACAAACTCCTCCACCTCTCTGCCCCAGCCATAGCAACCCCTCTTGCCAATCTCCTAAACCTCTCCTTTGCCACTGCTGCAGTCCTCCAGACCTGGAAACATGCCATTGTCATTCCCCTCCCTAAAGGGGGAGTCCTCTCATCCACATCAAATTACCACCCTATCTCTCTCCTCCCAGCCCTTGCTAAACTACAGGAACATCTGGTGCTCGCCCAACTCACCTCCTTCCTCTCCAACTCCAATTTCTTCACGCCATTCCAGTCTGGATTCAGGAAGGGTCACTCCACTGCATCCTCCCTGATAAGACTCACTGACACCATCCTCTCTGGCATGGATAAAGGGCAGATCACCTTGGCAATATTTGTTGACCTTGCTAAAGCTTCTGACACTGTCTCCCACCCCTTGCTGTTAACAAGTCTCTTGGAAGCAGGCCTCACTGACCTAGCCAGTAACTGGTTCAGTGCCTACCTCACAGGTAGAATGCAATCTGTAAGAATTGCTGATGCCACATCCCCCCCCTCCTCATGACTACTGTGTCCCCCAAGGGTCAGTACTCGGCCCCATTCTGTTCTCCATTTTTCTTAACGACTTGCCACTAATCTGCTCTGCTACTTCTATCCACATGTACTCAGATTACACCATCCTATTTGCACCCAGCTCTTCCCTTGATGAAGTAACATCCAATCTCCAGTCTGACTTCAATAAAGTTCAACGCTGGTTCAGTTTGCACCAGCTCTCTCTCAACGTAAAAAAAACTGTCACCATGACCTTTGGCAGAAGGCAACGGCTATCCAGACTCCCTTCCCTCCCCTTCTTCCACACCCAGGATGGGACAACCCTGGAGGATGTCGCTTCCTTCTGGTATCAAGGGGTATGGCTCGACCATCATCTTACTTTCACCGACCACGTCGATGCAATCTTCAAAAAACTGCGCCCTAAGCTCAGTGCCCTGCATAGGAACTGCTGCAGCCTCCCTTTTACTGTTAGACAGGAACTAGTACGGAAGATGATCCTTCCTACCCTCGATTACTGTGACATAGTCTACAGCACTGCTCCAAAATCCACCTTATCCAAACTGGTCCCCCTCTTTAACGCCTTCTGCCGCTTTGCTCTTAATGCCCCCCACACCCACCACTGAATACTCTACCGCTCCCTCGCCTTACCATCCCTTGAAAATTGCCACCTACTAGACTGCTCCAAATTTGTCTCAAAATTCTGGCTTGGTACCCTCCCTTCCTACCTCTCCTCCATACTTTTGTCTGCCCCCAGCCCCCCCCACACCTTAGATCCATCGACACCCGGCAGCTTCAAATCCCCAGGCGTAAGACCTCTGCTGGCCAAACAGTCTTCTCGCACTGCTTTCTGAAACTCTGGAATGATCTCCCCCTCAACTTCGCCACGTCTCCTCCACCCACTCCCTATCTACTGCTCTCGCAAATTACCTCACGGTAAATTGTTCCTGCACTTGATCTCCTAGCCACCCCCATCCAAATTCCATTGTCTGACCAGCAGCAGCTTCCTATGCCTGGAAGCTGGCTTATATTCACACCCACAGCACTTACTTGTCAAGTCTTGCCTCTACTGTCCTGTACAGAACCAGTTGTTACAATTTAATTTTGTCTCAGTTAGCTGTACTCTATGTTTGTATGCCTCTGTATTTGACTGTTAACCAATGTGTAGCCAACTGTACCACATTCCACTGTATACCTGTTCTATGTTGTTGCTTGATAACCTGCATGTTATCCTCCCATTGTAACCCTCCCCACAGGTCACACCGTGAGACAAGCATCTTTTTGCTCAGTGTGCCTTTCCTGGTGAAACAATTCGATAAATAAATAAATATTTAGCCACATGTGCATGTGGTGCTTTTTACATAGGCAAAACAGGGAGGAACAGGGTGCAGGAATGCACTATTTTTAAGCGAAAAAGATGTTCCAGGACTAGAGGGCATGGGATGAAGTTGGAGGGAGGACGATTCAGAGGAAACGTGAGGAAGAATTTCTTCACAGAACGGGTGGTGGACAAGTGGAACACCCTGCCAGAGGAAGTGGTGGGGGCTGAAACAATCACAGGATTTAAGAATGCATGGATAGACATAAAGGAATTCTGGAGGTCAGGGGTAAGGGGCAAAAGACTTCCTGGAAAACATAAACTGAACTTACAAACTTAAATGGGCAGACTGGGTGGGCCATAGGCCCTTATCTGCCGACACTGTCTATGTATCTATGTATCTAAAACTATCTTCCAAATGAATATCAAGACAGGTGAGCACCTGGGCTCTATTAAGCATGGAGACAAGGATAATTCCCTGGTGGTCCATGTATTTTTTTAACTTTTTTTATTGATTTTCCATGAGACCATACAAATCAATGACAGTGGAAGATACATTATTCAGGCAGTTTCATAACTAGAAAAGTACATTACATCAAAGGTGGAAGTACCAAATACAGTACATTGATAACCAAAAAATATCAGATATTGCTAATAGTTGCCAAGGAACTCCAAGTGCCTAAAAGTTCAAGATTTAAAAGGATACCTCATTACCAATACGGTCCTAAAACCAAATTGGCACCATAAATTGATAAGTTGACATCTGTAATATTCTCCTTAGACAGATCAATGTTATACAGTATACCAATTTATCATGTTAAGTGGTAATCTTATGCATACTACCTGGTCAGATTATTAGTGTCTGAAGGAGTGAAAAAAAGGTTTTATAATTTATTCTGGAGTCATTTCCTAAAAATATTAATATAAAACAGCAGCATGGAAAATGGATTCTCTGATCTATTGTTTACTGAATGAACTGAAACCGGGCCAAACACAGTAGAGACAGGTACACATTTCTTATAGCAGTGACCAATTAAATGAGTGGTATAAACAGTGCACCTTGTGAAGGCAAACAGGGTCCAAAGGGTACTAGTCCAGCTGGGACATGTCATAGGTAGTACCCGAGTTCAAATGGAAAGTCCAACACCTCACTGAGTAAATACGCAGTTCAGGGCAGGGACATCATTTAGGGGTAGCCAGGGGTTGCTGTTGAAACCCCTATCATTTCTTCACAATGCATATGATCCCCTTGCAACCCCTACAACTCTCTAAAACATGGTTTCCCTAGAATTTATTATATCAAATTTGGTGGGTGGAAGAGCTTTGCAACCCTATGATTCTGATGAAATGACACTACTGGTTCAGGGTCAGAACTGGGAAAGCAGAACACCAGCTGCAAAGAACATAGGTGCCATCTTAACAATGTGGCATAGCAAGAACTGACAAGATAGCAAGAGAAGAAATATCCATTGAAAAATTTCAGATATGTCAATAAAAAGTGACAGTGCTACCAAAATAACCTGGCTGGTTCCTGGAAAGTCTCCTGTCCTCCCCAAGGTCTGGTACTCACAAGCAGAAGGTTACATGGCCAGTCCCCCTGTTTAAGCCTCAGTCTATGTCCTCATCCCCCCTGCACTGCTGCTCCACTGATTTTTTTAGGCACAGATGTTGCCACGGTCTTTGGTTTTAAAAACAAACAGGTGCAGTCCACCTCAGTAATGAGCAGTTTGGCAGGAAGAAACATCTGATTATGTACTTTCAGATCATGCAAGTCTCTACCGATTGGGTTAAACTGCTTTCTTCTTTGCCTCATACTATATGATTGGTTGTGATACAGTGATAGTGTGTCATCTTCAAATTTAGCTTCTTGTTTGGCTTCTCACAATAACTGCTCCTTAATGCAGATTCCTGTGTATACTACCAGGAGAGCTCTGGGACCCTTGGATTGAGCAACCACTCATTGAGTGGTGATTCGATGGACTTTTTCACAGTGCAGGGGAAAAGTCATTTTATCACTATTCAAAGCACTCCCCAGGCAGGTTTTCACAGTTTTTATGATCATGTCCCTCCACTCCTTTCAGAGGACTCAAACTCCTAACATTGCACGTTCTTAAAAAGATTTTCCACGGCCTCCAGTCTCTGGCGCAGGACCTGGTTCTCCTGTATCAACCTAACAGAGACATCACTGGCTTTACCAGTATTTGTGTCAGCCTTTTCAGACATCTCCTGGACTGTGTCCACACACCATCCAGCATGTTAACTTTGCCTGATAGGTTGTCTAGTTTTTTTTCCATATCTTGAACTGACCTGCATAGTTGAACTAGTGTATGTATGAGTGTACGACTACTGTCACCAAAGTTATTTCCCCCATGGCCTGCTGCTGGGAAATTAGCAGTTCTGAGGCCTGTTTGCTGGATGTTGACAGGTTGTTTTCAGTTTGAAGAAGTCAACTTATGCACTAGCTGCTTTTGGATGACCCATATATCACAGCAACCTGTTGTTCCACTGCAGCTGGCACAAATAAATAACACTTGAAAATACATTTTGAGCAAATTTTACAGGTTATAGTGTGGTCTCTCTTAGGAGCTGATCCACCACTCATCTGCTCCTCTTGATATCCTAGCCACACCCCATTATACATAGAAACATAGAATTTGATGGCAGATAAGGACTGCTTGTCCCATCCAGTCTATCCATTTCTCCCTACCTAGAGTATAACTGCAGACTGCACTTGATACACAGCTCTTTCTCCCTCCCCCACTTTCTTTCCACTATGATCCCCTTGTGCTTATCTCATACATTCTTGAACCCAACCATTGTTTTCACCCCCACCACCTCCACTGGAAGGCTGTTCCAGGAATCCACCACTCTTTCTGTGAAGAAGTACTTCCTCACACCTCTGGAATCTACCCTCTTCCAGCTTCTTATCATGTCCTCTTGTTTTGGAGCATTTTTTTTTCTGAAAAATACTTCTCTCCTGTACTTTATTTACCCCTGTGAGGTCTCTATCATATTCCACCCCCGCTGTTCCAGGGTGTACATATTGAGGTCCTTTAGTCTTTCCTTGTAGGGCTTTTGATGCAGACCCGGCACCATTTTATCAGTCCATGTTAATGTGAGTAGGAATCCCAAGGACAACAAGGTCATGTTCATGGCATGGATGTTGAAAAGGTGAAAAAACAGCCCGGAGGGGACTCTGACAAGAAGTTGGGGATATGTGAGAATTTCTGATATTTGTGTTAGGGCCATTCTTGGGTTAATTCTAACCTTAATAAAGTTATATTGTTAGTGCTGATCTAATGCTTTATAATAATTAACTTGTTTTGTTTACTGTTGTTGCAGATTGAATGAAGTTAAAAAACACAGGTCTCTTTCTGAAGATACTACAGACTATAAAGTGGCTGCTGTTTTAAACATCACATTTCCTGACACAGCAGCTTCTGCACTTTGTCATTTTGATGTTATGATTTAATGTGCTCTTAGCCACAACTAAGCAGCACTCCCCCCCCCCCACAGCCTGAGATGCATACCCCTTTAGAAGTCTCATAAAAGGCATGTTGGGATGGGGCATTTAGTCCCTTGACAAAGCACCAGCCTACGGTGCAAAATGCATCAGGCAGCTGGCTGAATGAGGTGTTGTTCTATGCACCTGCAATCTGTGTTGTTGGCATGCAATACACTGCAAATAAAAATCCTGCAATTTAGTTGGTGTGCAGTGTATTTTTATGTTTGCTTGCGCATCCAGCACACAAGAAACATGTTGAGATAGTAGAGCACTGCAGAGGTGTGGCAGGGTTGTGGCCAATCCAGCGAATGCTTTGATGGGTGTGTCCGTCGACCACCAATTAATGCTGAAGCTGCTGATGACAGCAGTTTCAGAGTGAGCACTACATTTGAAAGAAATCTGCCACTGCAATTAGGGGTAGTTTCATCATTGCAGAGGCAGTCCCCTCCCGCCAACCAGTCACACAGCAGGACAACAAATTAGCTCCCTCCCACTGCTGCTGCCCACCCCCTACCCTCCGTGAAATATGCCGCTGCAATCAGAGACAGTTGTGTCACTGCAGCAGCAGTCCCCCCTCCCTCCCAACCAGTCACAAAGCAGGACAAAAAATTAGCTCCCTCCAACTGCTGCTGCCAGCCCCACACCTTCCGTTCTCCATCTCCTGCTGACATCGGGGTGCTCAATCCCCGTGTCAGCATGTATACCCGCTCCCCCAATTAATATGGCACACTGGGACTCTTTTATGTTTCCGACACTGGGATGCCCACTCCCGGGATCGGATGCGTGGCTTCCCACACACCTATGTTCTCAACCGACCTCGGGATGCTCAATCCCCCGGTTGGCATTGATTCCCCCCTTCCAGTACTCTGGCACACTGGAAGCCCACCCAGTGTGCTGAAATCCATTTTGTAATATTTTACCTGTAAAAAAGAAAACAGTCCTATGACTGTTTTTTTTAAACCTGAAAAAAAAGAAAACAGTCCCTCGGCATTCACGTCAGTGCCCCTCCCCCAACCCGCACCTTCCCTCTGCGCACCCCACCTCCCCGCACCCCCTCACCCATCGGGAGCAGCAATCTTCTGTGGACCAGGAACACGTCTGCACTCTTCAAAGACCAAACGGGAACCGAAGAAATTACAGTAAGCCCTATAATTACAGTCAATGAGGGTTTTTCAAATTAGGTTGATATTTCAGCCAATTTTTGGAGTTTTGGTCCCAAATTTTTTAGCATGAGGTTCTTGGGACCCCACTTCGTGAACACTGTTATTTCGTTTCTCGGTCCCAAAAGGCGATTTCGTAGTCGCTGCGTGGAATCACCTTTCAGGACCAGTTAACAAAATGACAGTGCCACCATTTGTGAGGTGGGGTCCCAAAAAGCCCTTGTTGCAAATTTGGTAAAGAAACTCAAAAAAAATGACTGCGTTACGAGCATCCGTTGTGCAGTTTCTACACACACTAGTAACTTGATCAATTTTTAATATTTTTACTCCAAATTTCCAACATTGCCATTTTTTCACACCCCCTTATGAACATTACAGCTGTCATTTTTTGCATCCTTCCAGAAATGTGTTTTTGCACCTGTGGCGCAGAATGGCGCGGTCACTGTGCAAAATCAACTTTCGGGACAGATTAACGAAATCCCAGTGCCACTGTTCATGAGGGGAGGTCCCAAAAAGGCCATGTTGAAAATATTCCAAACCATGACTGTTACGAGTGTGCATTGCGCAGTTTCTACGCACACTTGTAACTTCGCCACTTTTTCATATTTTCACTCCAGATTTTCAACATTGCCATTTTTTTTCACACCTTCTCATGAACAGTACAGCTGTCATTTTTCACATCCTGCCCGAAATGTGTTTTCACACATGAGGCGCCGAATGGCACATTAACTGTGCGAAATCACCTTTTGGGATTGAGAAACAAAATAATGCTGCCACTGTTCATGAGGTGGGGTCCCAAAAAGCCCATGTTGAAAATTTGGAGCAAAAATACCAACAAAAACGCCCGGGGTGTTAGGGTTTCCAACCGTAACACTCACCCTGTATGGACTGACATGTGTCAGGGGTGTGACTTGGGGGTCATCTGCCATAATGCTCATCCCATTCCACCCCCACCTTCACCTTGCAGCCACTGACAGGCATCAAGGTGTGACTTGGGGTCTTCGGCCCTAACATTCACCCATTCTCCTATACTGCACCCATCTCAGTTTCTTTATGGAATGGGGAGAGCATAAGGGCTGAAGATCTCAAGGCACACTGCGACACCTGTCGGTGTCTGGAGGGTGGGGTGAGGTGGAATGACGTGAGTGTTATGGCCGACGACCCAAAAGCACACCCCCAATGCCTGTCAATCTCTGCAGGGCGGGGGGGGTTGGCATTACTTCAATACTTCACTGCCATTCCTATTATGCATCTTTCTAACTTCTGCACTACCAATGCCAATACCAGCAAGCAAACATGTGGCATTGACAAATGCTTGTATTCTACTGGCCATCGGTTAGCTGGGTGCTGAATCTCTCTTGCTTGGATTGCTCTTATCAGCATCCCTGGGTGCAGAACTTTCCTGTGCTGTGGCTCTTTAAACAACAGTTGACACCTTCTAAAAACACTCAGTTTATATTTCATAGATTTTCTGCATTCCTCTGTCTCTTGTTTCGTATCACTAGGGAAATTGACATATAAACAGGATTTTTGCATGTAACACTCCATCTGTTACTGCTGCTCAGTCCCCAACAGAACAATTATAATAATCCTGTCTTCGTGGGCTAGAAGGATGGCACAGAGGCAGTGCTGCTGGTTGTGGTGCTGGTGACCTGGTTCATGAGTGAGCCTGGGCAGTCAGAGGGACAGTGAGGGGAGGGAAGGATAGATGGGAAACAGTTCAATAGACCACAAGGAAGATAGAGGCAAAATGCAGTTCAGTGGGATGGAGAGCACATTCCCACTGTGACCCAAGGGAGGGACAAGAGACACAAAAACCAGGTTGGCTGGAGGATGGAGCTTGCTGCTGTTGGGCCCCCCATACTACTGACTAGGTGCTTCAGCCTGCTGAGGGGTCTCCCTCACAAAAGCCCAACCATATGGTGCAAGCCATGGGAGAGACAGAATAGTAAGTTGTAAAGAAGGTGGTGATGGGGCTGGGAGGGTCAAGGGGAGGAGGCATGCTGCCTACTAGGAGGCCGAATCAGTAATAAACAAATCCTGTCCTTATGAAATCTTGACAAGCAAAGCATTGTAACTTCACATGGGGAATCAGCAGGAGGAGTAGATGAAGTCTAAGGAGAAAGGACATAGATATCATGCATCTTGCCTTAATAAAGCACAGGAGGAACATTTATATTGAAATTATTTAAATTATATGTTATACTGATCAAGATTTTCAAAGCAATTCACCCAGTTTACAGCACATTTTTGCCCATCTAGCTTTGACATTTGGATTCTGCTAGACCCACTAAAATGTGTTCTAACAGCATCCAAACATTGGGCATAATTGTGCATGTCCAAACACTGGGCATGACTACTGCAAAAATGGTACTTGTATCAAAAAGCAAGCTGCCATTAATCATATGAAAACATAATGGCAGACTAGGTGGGCCAAGCGGTCCTTATCTGCCGTCAAATTCTATGTTTCTATAAAGATGCCAGCAGATAAAGGCCTTAAAGTTAATCTTATCTGCTCGACTGTGCAGGTCCCATGTCTAGGGTGGAACCTACACCATTCCTCAAATCCTCTCTGCACTTCTTCAGTAACCCCCCAGCAGCTTTCACTTTCCTTCTGTCTCATCTTCTCTTGAAGTTATTCACCATTTTCAGGGAGACCCAACTCCTCTGGCAACTCATTCCACTTGGCCACCACTCTCTTGTTGAAAAAGTGCCTCCTAATCTCCCTCCAGAATCCCCCCCCACCAGCTGTAGGCTATGCCCCCCCAAGTAGACTTGTTCCCACTAAGGCTAAAGAGGCCCTCCGTATTCACCCTATTAATACCACTAAGGTATTTGAAAGCCTCGATCATATTCCCCCCCCCATCTGTCGTGAAGGGAGTAGATTTTGAGCCCTTTGAGCCTCTAGTCGTAGGTGTTGCCCTGCCGACCCTGGATCATCTTGGTCATCATTCTCTGGACTGACTCCAGCAAGCTGGCATCCTTCTTAAGATAAGGGCACCAATACTGCACACTGTACCCTAGGTGCAGTCTTACCAGTGACCTCTACAGTGGTAGTATGATCTCTGCCTTCCTGCAGGTAATCTCCCTGACTTTGCAGCCCAGCATCTGAGCTGCTTTTGCTGAAGCTCTCCTGCAGTGTGCCAGGTGCTTCAGGTCACTCTTGATGATAAACCCCAGGCCCTTTACTTCATCAGACTTGGTGACATGCACACCACCCAGCCAGTATTTTGTCTCTTGGTTCATTGTGCCTCAGTGCATAACTTTGCACTTTTTTGCATTGAACCCCAGCTGCCAAATACCAGACCACTTCTCTAATCTAGCAAGTTTTCCCCTTAGTTCCTGTCTCTCCTCCTCCATGTCCACACTCCCACAGGACTTCGTGTTGCATGCAAATAGGCAGATTTTACCTGTCATCCCATTCGCTATGTCACTAATGAAAATGTTAAACAACACTGGACCAAACACTGAGCTCTGTAGGACTCCACTGATGACTGGCCTAGCTTCCGAGCACCATCTTTTGGCTGCTATCCTTCAACCAGTTTTTGACCTATTTAGTGAGCTGAGCCCCCACCCCCAGATCCTCCTGCTTCCTGACCAATCTTCTATGAAGTTTGAAGGCCTTGCTGAAATCCAGATACAGGACAACAACCGCTTGGCCCCTCTCCATAGTTTGGTCACCCAGTTGAAAAAGTAAATCAGATTAGTTTGTTAAGTCCTCCCTGACACAAACTCATTCTACTTCTTGTCTTGCAGCCCCTTTTCCTTGAGAAAGCTCACCAATCTCCCCTTCTGAATAGTCTCCATCAGTTTCCCTACTATTGAGGGCAGACTGACTGGCTTGTAGTTCCCTGGTTCATCCCTTGGACTGCTTTTATGATGATGTAACGCATGTGCAGTTCTCCAGTCCCAGGGTACACTCCCAGATTCCAGAGAGGTGCTAAACAGGTCTGCGAGAGACCTGCCAGCACCTCTGCCACTTCCCATCAATGTTGCCATAAAAACTTGAACGCCTTTGAAAACAGGATACTCAGGTTATGGTGTAAACAAACAGACACTACTGGCTGCAAAAATCCCAACTTAACCCTGTCTGACCCCTTTGAAAATCCTACATATATAATGTCTATCATATTTACCAACATGTTCCCAGAGGCATCAGCTGCCCTTTAAATGGACTCTGGCTATTTATCTCGTACCTACTGTACCATATAAGGAGTAAGCAGAATTAAAATATAATCTATTTTTAACTTGTGCAAACATCAAGCAGATGAAAATAAAAGAGGTTGCATAGGCCATAAACGGCATCCTCACTTCAGAAGCACCAACACACACACACACACCCACACGCACACACAGACTATTGAAAAGGCTTCAGGATGAGATGTTAAAATGAGGGGCCCATAACAACTGCAAAATGTGTGATGGCAGTACAGAGAAAGAAAAGGCACCCCATAGTACCCTCACACTGCTATACTCAAAGCCAGAGTGCACTCAAAGGGGACGCTGTCCATTGCAATAGTGCTAATGGTACAAAATTAAAATTGTGTGACTACAGTATGTGAATCCACTAAAATGCTGGCCATGGTCTCCAACTGGTCTGTGCATGACACTGTGGCAAATAAAGGCCCCTCGTGACATGGTGCTATCACCATTGCTGTCCTACTCCTCACCTACCCAACTCTTATCTTGATGTCTGCTTGTAGGCCAGTGTCTGTAGCATCCAGTCATTGCACCTGGTAGCTCACTGGGACCCCCTAAGTATGCATGCAGTACCTCCTATTCCCTGGTGTCCATTGAATCTCCTCTCCCTTCTGCAGTCCTATCTCCCTGAAGATCGAGGGCACCGTGTGTCACCTAACCACTTCACCCACTGCCACACTGGCTCCAGTTCACAAGCCTGTGCCTCCTGCAGAACTGCCTTTAGTGGTTCAACAGCAAAGAGGGGGATGCTGTGGTTTGCAACCAAGGGTGAGGTGGCCAGTGAGCATCTGAGCATGGTTAAGTGTAATTTGCATGCCAGGCCCCATACTGCTATTCTGCCCTTTCCCCACATGGGCACAATACCATGAGGGACAGTGCAGTAAAGGCTTACAACCATGTTGTGTTATGGTGAAAAATCAACATTGTGCCCATAAATTGAGACTGTGTATGGGAACAGAGGTCCAATTTTTTGTCCAATTCTAGGAGTTGTTCAGGCATAAATTAAAACATTCTATAGTACCTCAGGCCCAGTGTGGCACTGAAAGAAAGCATCACGCTCCCATACAGGAGACCTGGATTTGCGCTGTGAGCCCAAACTCCCTCCACTTGGCCAGTGGAGTCACAGCATGCACAAACTCCAGGTGTGAGATCTACCTGCAGTTGCACCTCTTCTGGTGGAAGACCTTAATATCATGGGTGTCCACACAACTTCAGAACTCTTCTCCAAGGCCAGGCACTAGCATGGAAGGGTCAACTTATAAATATGGACAGATTACAAAGGACAAAACTCCCAGCACCCATAAGTATGACGCTCTGCCTAGCCCCCATATCATCCTGCCTTATGTCCCACTTCATCCTTCCCTGTACAGGAAAGCTGAAAATATATACAATCATAGCTTGCCCAGGACCCACCATGGGGGGGGGGCATTCCATGTGGGTTGTCCAGTCATGGGGCAGTAACCTGGAAAGAGGTGAAAGGGACAGGCAAGGTGTACAAACAGGCAGAAGGCCAGGCCTGGACCAAAGCAAAGTGACACAAAGGTATGACACAGCTGGAAAATAAACTAATTTAAAATGTATTTAGTTTTTATTTATCAGGTAAGTGCACTTGACAAAGGAATTGCTTTTTAGAAAGATCCCATGATACTATTTGAAGTGAGTGTCACAAACCCTCTCCTGGGGGTCAGGTCCACTGAGCTCACAGTGCCCACCCCCAAGTGCAATCTGTGATGGGGGGAGCAGGAATACCCTCCTCGTGTCCTTCCAGAGTGCTTGCTGGGCTCACAACTGAACACTCACCGCAAAGTCCCAGGGCGTCCCTCTTTAAACTCCAGATCAGGGTACAAGACCAGTCTTGAGTCTTGTACCTAAATATGAACCCTTCTTGCTTGTTACACAAAGGGGGAAAATCCAGGCATCACACATTCTTCGGAGTAACCATGTAACCCCGATTTTGTCTCCTCCCACAGGACATGCAATAACCTGGTTCAAATTCCCCCAGACTCTTTCCTGAGACTTCTGTATTCTCCCTATCTTTACCCAGATTTCCCCTACAGATCCTTGCTCAACTGGTTGCTTATGGTGGTACCCCCTTTAGCAATAACAGTTTGATCACAGATTATTAACTTTCACAATTCACACACAATATAAAAAATCTCGCTCAGACAGGTTTTCTTTAAAAAAAAAAAAAACTTTCTTTGCTAAATACTTAAATAACTATCATACATTTACAACTAAAATGTTTTCTCAATTTGGTCACAGAATAACACAAATAAAAACTGAACATGTACCAGAAAAAACTTTTATCTAATTCTACCTTAAGTTCATAGTGAATTGAAGACCAGAAAAAGTAAATGAAAGTTTCAGTTTCCTTTGTAGCAGTCTTGCTTCTTATGTGTCAGAAGAGGGTCCGTCGAAATGCTCCAGGAAAAAGAGAGAGAATGACTCTGGCTCATCACTTATATAGTGGGTCAAAATCCCTGGTCTGGTCATAACTTTTAGGCCAGTTGATGTCACTCTTGTGCTTCCCCACAACCCAATTTTCTGGGCTGCCTTGTGATGTCTCACATTCTTAGTGGTACTACAATTGACCCCTGTTTGTCAAGACTGGTTACTTTCTAGATCCTGGTTTCCCAAGTATCCTGCTTTGAAGTGAAAAGGGTTATCTCCTGAAACATTCTATTACCTCTGCTTCCCTCAAGTTACCCAGGGAAATACTCTTTGAAAGTGGACTCTTGGCTTCCTGCTAATCAGCTTGTTCTTAGTTCATAGAGGGATGTCAAATATTCCATAGTGTCAGTGGCTCAGCAGGTAGCACACTCGCCTCTGAGTCTGGGAGATCAGAAGGCTGTGGGTTCCATCCCCACGCCAGGCACTTGGGTTACTATCCCAGTACTGACACTGTAGTGCAGCATGAGGGGGGTCCTGCACTCCTGAGGTGCTGTCTTTCATATGAGACGTTAAACCAAGGTCCCATCTGCCTGTTCTGGTGGTAGTTAAGGTGGATGTTAAAGATCCCATGGCACTTCTCAAAAAGAGTAGGGGAGTTCTTATTAAGGACATAATTCTTATACATGAAATACAATACAACCAAAACAAACATCAGAAATACAAAAGCAAATCAAGGAGAAAGGTATAAACAGAAAAGGAAAAAAAAATTGGAAAAGGCCTTTAAGGATATACAGTACAAGGGTTAACTTTAGAGTGGATCAAACCACCAATTCTCGCAGTTCTTCCATAAGGATACTAGTCCATTACTTGGAACACTATTTTGATCTTGAACACATAGATGCCTCAGTTGTGCTAGAACAAGGTGAACTACTTCAGACTGAATCCATAAAGTCTGCTGAAAACTCCATTTACACCTTGCCAACCAAAGGTAATATTTCAAAATACCTGAGAAAAACAACCAAGGTGCTGGGGTGACAGTTTATCCAGGGACTGAAATAGTTTCCTAAAACAAGGGTATCATAATCAATATAACAAAATTCAGCCCTGCCTAAGGTCTGTGCTAATAATTCCCAAAAATTAACAGCAAATGGGTATTCTAAAAATAAATGAGACTGAGTTTCCAGTAGAGTTTTACAAGTGTCTCTGGGACAAAATATTTCACTCAACTGTTTATGCTTATGAGAATTACATGCACCAAGTCTACCATGACTGGAAAGTCAGGTTGTCTCCCACATAAACTTGGGTAGCTTAGGATCCATTAATAATCGAGTAGTGTGATCAGAATTATCCCAAGTCCCAAAGGGAAAAATCAGAGGTTCCCAAAAATTTCTATCAAGAAGGTTCAGATAAAATTCCTTCTTTTTAAGAAGAATAACTTCTTCTCTAGTTACTCTCCATTGTTTAAACTTCTTGAAAATAATAATCATATAGGGTAAATCAGACTCCTTCTTCCAAATAGTCTGAAAATGTGTCTTTCCATTTTCCCATAAAGATAATAAAGGAAAAAGATAAGTATGGACCCAAGTGTGCCATGTTTTGGTATGTGGTCCAAGAAGGGGTCTAATACTGTCAAATATAAAAAATGTGTGATAAAGAAGGCCACCGGATTTACCATCTCCAGGCCCCCCTTGCCACTATGGTGCTAAGTAAAATTCCTCTTGACAGGGTTTAACCTGCTGCCCCAGAGGGCTTGAAAGAAGAGGCTGTAAAGTCTAGTCTCCATGTCCCATGGTAATGAAAAAATTGCACTAAGATAAAGAAATATTGGTAAGAGTAAGGTTTTAATCAAAAGGACCCATTTTTTCTTAGAGATCTGCATGCATTTCCCAATGTGAGATTAAAGCAAAACCTTCATTAATTTTTAAAGACCAATTACATTTTTCTATATCCGGTTGCCCAAAGTGAATGCCTAAGAGTTTAAGTCCCCCTGTAACTATAGGAATTCCTGCCACTGAATTTAGTTATGAGTGGGAAACCCCCGAGTTGTACAGCTTTACTTTTTGCGTTAGAAAAGTCCTGAAGTAGATGCTGTAAATGTAATCCAGACTGTGAGTCTGCTAAAAATACACAAAGGTAGTCTGCATAAGCCGAAACTTTAACAGGAGGAGTAGCATCTGATATGTGGGAGGCCTACAATGTCAGGAGAAAGATTAATTTTCTGAATCAGTACATCAATGCCAAAAATATATAAAATAGGGCTTAATGGGCACCCTTGTCTGACACCGCCGGTTTGCTTTATTTTACCCTGAAACCCATTAATCAAAATTCTCAATGTGGCATTCTGGTATAGCAGTTTAATCCAAGAAACAAAAATCTCAGGTAAGCCACGGCATTTTAGTGCTTAATAAAATCATGCGACATGCGATCAAACGCTTTCTCCTGATCAATGGAAAGCAAAAATCCAGATAACCTAAGAATAGAGGGGGGAAGATTTAGAAGGGAAATGAGGAGACACTATTTCATAGAGAGGGTGGTAGCAAAATGGAACACACTACCAGAATGGGTGGTGTCATGTAAATCTGTGAACAGCTTTAAAAGGGCATGGGACAGGGAACAAGGGAGAGTGAGGGTGGGTAAGGTGGGGGTGGCAGTGGGATGACAAAGGGAAGGGGGTGGGGCAGCTGCAAATTAGGGGTGCTAGCTCTACACTCAAGTAGACTTAGACTGTGGTGGTCTGTTTCTGCTGGCACATTCGTATGTAACTCTGTTCTATACCTCTGTGATATAACCAATTGTTCTGTCTGTTCCTGTGTCTGAGGTTTAACACAAAGTCAAACTCTGTACAGTAACCCATTACATTTTTTAAACATTGGTCCACCCTGTTTTGGTTTCACCCCCCCGCTGCTTAGAATAACCCTGGAGAGAAACATTGTTAGCTTGTTTTGAAAGAAAATAAAAATCAGTTATCAATTTAGTTTTAGCATTTTCATATGTTAAACCCTTATGTCCATCAGTCATTTGTTGCCACAGTTTCTTCAGGCACTGTCTTTCTTTCCTGGATTTCCGGATCTTGGAGCTGTGCTCAAATTAAGTCCGAGTCAAAATACTGAAAGGAGAAGTGTCCCCACCATCTGAGATTTTCTTTGCCGGAGCTCGTCACCACAGCTGCTGAAACATCAGGAATTACTCCCTCCTTGATTAACTCACTAAATCCTGGAAAGTCATTTCCAATAATCACAGGTATAGGCAACTTAGGTGCTACCTCCACTTTCTTTTGGTGTGACACACCCTTAATAGTCAGAGTCACTTGGGTGGTGGGATAGTATTGAGTGTCCCCGTGGATGCAGATGACACCAGTACCTGGTCCTTTTGCAGTGTTTTCCCAGCACGTCAACATGCACTAGGGTCTATCTGTTTCCTGAATCAATAAGTCCCTTTACAGTATTATCCCCCACCTTCATATCTATTAAGTACTTGCCCCAATTTCCCAAGGACAAATCTGCTCCAGTGCCACTCTCCTTACTACAGCAGTTTCTTGCAATATGGCCTGGCTTATTACAGTTACAGCAAATAACGTCTCTGGGCACAGATTTGTTACCCCCACCAGAGTTCTTATCAGACTTGAAGTTTAAATAGGAAAAAGGGTGTCTTACCAGTGCTTGGCTGTTACCTCACTGCTGTGGCATCTGTCTGGCAATTTGGTATTCCTCGGCCAAAGATATAGCCTTTTCCCCACTCTCTGGTCGGTGTTCCTTTACCCAAAGCTGTACATCTGTAGGCAGGATGTTGATGAATTGCTCCATGGCAAATGTGCCGATGATCCGTGGGACTGTTTTGCTCTCTGGTTGGAGCCATTTTATCAGGAGTTCTCTGAGTTGAGTGAAGGCTTCTCGAGGATTGTCGACCGAGTTGTACCTCAGAGATCGAAATCTCTGCCTGTAGGTCTCTCCAGAGATGTCATACCATTTCAGGATTTCGCTTTTCACCAGGTCATAGTTTTCTGACTGCAGTGTCCATATTGCTGTAGGCAAGACGGGCTTTCCCTGTCAGGTAGGGTACCAGTCTGACTGTCCATTGCTGCTTTGGCCATTGGCAGACTGTGGCATCTCTTTCAAAAGTTGTCAGGTATGCCTCGATGATATCTGAGGGACACAACTTTGTAAGTTTAATGGCTTTTAAGTTGCTTGTGTTTTGTTGCTCGTCTGGATCTGTGCCAAATCCTCTGCCTTTGATACCTTGCAAGGCATCCAGCCATCGCTGCTCCTATCACTGCATCTCTTCTCTGCTGCTCCTGTCGCTGCATCGCTTCTCTCCTCTGCTGCTCCTGTCACTGCATCTCTTCTCTCCTCTGCACTTCTAAACATTAAATCTATTTTTCTCTCTGCTTCTCCATCTCTTTTTGTTGTACAGCACACCTCTTGAAAAAGTCCATCAGGTTTTCAGGTTCTGTCACTGCCTGTTCTTTTTTCATAACTTGTGCTCGTTGTACAATCTCAGCTTGGACTTCTGTCTCTGCTAATTTGGCTGCCATTCTCCTGGTAACCACTCCTGGACTTGCTACTACAGAATCCATACCTTTCTTTATGCTCCCCTGGTACTACAGTAGGTCCAGTACCCACGCACAAAACTCCTGGCTTAGAGGCTGACACCATCTGTCATTGAGGCACAGGTCAGGAAGCATAGGAAAACCAGGAGCAGTTGTAGAATTCACCAAAAATATTTATTTCTACTAGCAGTAAAAAATAAAATTGTTCAGTATAACTATTTACAAAGGCCAAAGAAACAGAAAAACCCTATCTGAGTTTTTATTAAATCTCTGTGTCCCTTTTTTTTTAAGCAATTGCAGCTCAGCTCTCTTATAAGTTCTTCCAACCCCCCCCCCCATTCGTAACAAGCATCCTGTTTTCTTCCAAAGTGTTCTTGTACGTTTCAGGCAGGTGTTGGCAAGAACACAGTGTCTGTGAGCTGAGGTCCCTTTTCCATAGCTCTTCTGCAAAAGGCTTAAAAATTGCACTCAGGTAACCTCTTGAGTTTCCAATAGCTTTTTGCAGTCATCTCAAACTACAAATATATACATTTCAAAAATTAACACTATATAATTTCTAAACAAAGGGATCCCAATATCAGTTATATTTCCACATAATGATTTGCATATATTTTTATATCAGCAGATATGCAAGAGAGAAAAAGACAGCAAGGGCAGACTGAGGGACAGTGAGAGGCAAAGAACAGCGAAACTGTTGGGGTGATCAAATCCTAGGTCTCACAGGAAAAAACTCTTTTCATAACAACTGGGACAGGGTCCTATTCCACCCTGTCACAAAAAGGCCAGCTGTGTGTGCGTTGGCCGACCCTGCTCTGTGCATAATGGTCATATCATAGGCCTGAAGGGCAATACTCCACCTTAACAGACGGCCATTTACTTTACCCATCTGATTTAGCCACACCACGGGATTATGATTTGTCTGCAACTCAAAGTGCCTCCCGTAGAGGTATGGCTTTAACTTCTTCAGGGCCCATACCAGCGCAAGGAATTCCTTTCCTACTGTGGAACATGCCTGCTCACAGGGAAGTAACTTCTTGCTTAGGTATAGGATTGGGTAGTCTTCTCCCTGATTAGATGTCTGACTGAGGACTGCTCTGATCCCCACATCTGAGGTACCTGTCTGGACTACAAATAGCTTACTGTAATCTGGACTGGCCAACACAGGGTACTGCACAGTGCCTCCTTTGGTCATGCGAAGGCTCATTCACAGGCTGGCTCCCACTTTATCTTTTTGGGCTGTCTTTTCTTTAGCAGGCCAGATAGGCGAGCTGCCAGGGTACTGTAATTTGATACAAACTTTTGATAGTACCTTGCAGTCTCCAGGAAGTTCTTAACTTGCTTCTGGATTTCAGGTGTGGGCCACACCTCTATCGCCTCAATATTTGCTTGACTGGGATGAAGCTACCCCCGCACTACTATATGGCCTAGATATGCCACCTCTGCCATAGCCACCTGGCACTTTTCAGCCTTGACAATGAGCCCTGCCCTCTGTATCCTGCCCAACACTTTCTTCAGGTGGGACAGGTGTTCATTCCAGCTGGTACTGAAGATGGCAGTACCATCCAGATAAGCCATTGCGTACTCTTCAGTACCATGTAACACCTGGTTGACCAGCCTTTGGAAGGTGGCAGGGGCGTTCTTCATTCCAAAAGGCACTACCCAGATTTTGAATAACCCTACTGGAGTGATGGAAGGCCTACCTCTCCCTAGCTCTGGCAGTTAACTTCACCTGCCAGTACCCTTTCGCCAAGTCAGTTGTTGTAAGGTATGTTGTCCCCTCCCAATTTGTCCAGTAATTCATCCGTCTGTGGCACTGGGTGGGCGTCAGACTTCGTCGAGTCCATGATAGTCCACACAAAAGCGAGTAGAGCCATCCGGCTTGGGAACAAGGACTACGGGTGAGGTCCAGGGGCTGTGGGATTTCTAGATTACCCCTAAATCCAGCATTTTCTCCACCTCCCTCCTAATGTCCTTTAGGATGGCCTCAGACACCCAGCAATATGTCTGCCATATGGGTGCTTGTGTCCCTGTGTCTACATCGTGTGTTGCTAAGGGGAATCCATCCAGGCTTGGTCATAAACAAAGGGATAAATTCTGCTAAAACCTCCCTCACTTCCTGGGGTCAACTGGGGCAACAGACCGATTGCCTCCACAGATGACTCCCACTTGCTTTCCTCCAGCAAGTCCAGTAGGGGCTCTTCTTCTTCGTCTGTCTCCTCCCCAGGACTGCACACTGCAAATATCATGTCAGTCTTATTTGCATATGACTTCACTACGTTGACATGGTACATCCTATGGGTATATCTCCTGTCAGACAGTTCTACAATATAGTTCACATAATTAATCTGTTGGATTGCCTCATATGGTCCTGCCCACTCAGTCTGCAGCTTGTCATTCCAGACCAGAATTAGGACCATGACTTCCTGACCCACACTGTACGAGTGAGCTCTCGTTCCATGGTCGTACCAGACATTTTGTTTCTGCTGGGCAGCTGACAGGTTGCTTTGGGCTGCTCCCATAAGCTCTTTCGGCTTCTCCTTAAACTTCAGAACATACTCCACTAAGGGAGTTCCCTGGGTGGCACGCTTGCCTTCCCAGTCTTCCCGGATTAAGTCCAGAGGCCCATGCACCCTACGCCCATATGAGTTCGAAGGGGGAGAACTCTGTCAACTCTTGGGGCATCTTTCTGTATGTGAACAACAGGTGGCGAAGGCATTTCTCCCAGTCTCTCCCATGCTGTTCAGAAAATACTTGGAGCATTGATTTTAGGGTACCATTAAACCTTTCCACAAGACCATTGACTTGTGGGTGATAAAGCGTGCTTCTCTGCACCACCCCGTACTTCTCACACAAACACTTCATCAGGTCTGACATAAAGGTACCCCATTGATCAGAGATAACCTCCTGTGGAAACCCAATACAGAAGAAAATCCCTAGTAAGGCGTCTGCCATAAGTGAGGAGAGGGTAACTGCCTCTGGGTATCGGGTGGCGTAATCTACCACTGTCAGGATAAACTTATTCCTGGAGAAGCTTGGGGTACTCAAAGGTCCCACAATATCCATCCCTACCCTCTGGAATGGCTCCTCCACAGTGGGCAAGGGAATTAGGGCAGCTTTGGTTTTACTATCTGCCTTCCCTATTTGTTGGCACCGGTGACAAGACCTGCAATATTCTTTCACTTGCTGGGTGAAGTTGAGCCAACAGAAGTTCTGGGCCAATCGCTGCATAGTGTGCACTATGCCCAGATGTTCGGACATGGGGATATCGTGAGTGATCTTGAGCAACCGCTCATGGTACCCCTGGGGAATGATAAACTGCCTGCCCATCACCCCTCCCTCTGTCTTCACATCCTGGGTATACAACAGTCCATTGTCCCAAAATACCCTATGTCTCATGTCACCTCCCTGTGTCCCGTCAGATTCTGCACAAGCCCTCAGCCTTTCCAAACTAGGGTCAGTTCTCTAAGCAGCTGCAAAATCTTCACATTTTCCCAAGGCATCAGACATGTCCACCTCAGTTCCTGAACTGGGGTCCATAGCTCTAGCATCAGGGCCTTCAGAGTCATTGCTATCCCTAACTTTCTGACCATTTGTTACCCCTCCCTCCTCAGAGTAACCTTCTGTAGCAATTTTGTGAACTGCTACTTGGGGAAGTCCCACCTCCCTTTCACTACTCTCCATGTCAAGAGACACTGGCTAGGGAACCAGCCTCACATTTTTCCCCCAAAGGGGATTCTATGGGGACCAGGGAACTACAAGTGGCCTTTGTCATCTGAGTGCTGGTAACCGCACATACCACCCCCTTCTGGACATTGTTCCCTATTATCACATCCAGGGCGAAGTTGTTTGCCACTGCCACTTTTCACACTGTCTCTCCGGGCTCACCCCAATACAAAACAACACTAACAAGTGGCAGATTTTTCTCCTCCCAAGTGAATACCCTCATCATGATAAACTGATTTGGTATTAGCTTGTTAGGCCCAATCAAATCCCCTTTTACCAGGGTAAGAGATGCCCCCATGTCCCTTAACCCATGGGTTTACACACCAATTATGGCAACCAGGTGCATGTGCTCCATCATGTTTACAGGCATGCTTTCAGGGATACACAAACAACTGAACTCTGTTCAAGCACCACTTTGTCCACTCTGTGCCTTTTTAGGACACTGTCTAGCAAGATACCCTGGCTGTTTACAAAACCAACATTCATCATTCTTTTTTCCTAAGAAATTCCTTTTCTGGTAACCTGGGACTTCCTCCTTTCTGCAAAGGCGGTGAGGGTTTTAGCTGCCCTGAAGATGCGCTTTTCCCTTTCTGCCCTGCCACACCTGCTCCACTTCCTTTCACAGCAGGCCTGCTCCTGGTATAGTGATCTGAGAGCTCAGCAGCCTGCTGTGCTGTTTTTGCATCTCAGTCCTCTAACCAGGTTTTTAGCTATGATGGGCAAGCCCAAAAGAACTGCTCTAAAATTACACCCTCCTCAGTTTTCCCCCCAGAGTTTGCTTCCACTCCCTCCCACCATTTCAAAAACTGATGTTGCTTAGTGACGAGATCCTCAAAGCTCATGTCAGGGCTTTTTCGGAGTTTATGAAATTTAACCCTGTAGGCCTCAGGAATCAGTTCATACTTTTTAAGTAAAGCAGTTTTAAGTTTGTCATAGTCTTGGCAGTCCTCATTATCCATCTGGCCTAGTGCCTCACATCCTTTACCAGTAGTAGGGGGATAGCTGGAAGCTCCAGGACTCCCTGGGAATTTTGGCCTAGATACAGACCTTTTCAAACTAATTTAAAAATGCATCCATATCCTCCCCCTTTAAATTCAACTTTTAATTTAGAATTCAATTTATATCCCACACCTGGAGTTTCAGGTTCACCCCTGCCACTTACCTCCTCTGGCGCTGGCCCCTGGAGTCTTAGTTTCTCCAGTTCAAACTCTCTCTGGTGCTGCCATTCTCTTTCTTCAGCCTCTTTCAAGCTGCTTTTCTTTTTTCTCAGCCTCTCTCTGGTGTTCCTGTTCCTGCATATCCATCTCAAACTTCCTCTGCTTGAATTTGCTTTACTGCTGGGCTTCAAACTTTTTCTGCTCGAATTCCAGCTCCAGTTTCCTGAACTCCTGCTGCAGCCTAATCCTTTCCAGCTCCAGCTTTGTGGTGGCCTTCCCTTGGTGCTGTGACTCTGGGTTCCCTCTCGTCTTGCAGTCCTCCTCCCTAGGACTGGACTCTGTGACATCCCTTGTCACCCTCAAGCCCAAGGTCTGGTCCCTTTCAGTCACTTGCTGTGACTTGAGGATTGGGGCAACCGCTTGCTCATCAACTACCACAAGGTGCTTTTTGGTTTGCCCCTTGTACTGGCCCCCTCTTTCCTGACACAACTGCCTTAGGTAGTCTGTAGTGTATTCGCTGTAGCTGGAAGTCAGCTTCTTCCCTAATTACTACTACGCCAGCTTACACCAAAAAAACAGAACAAACAGCTAGGGAATTTTTTTACTGTAACCAAATTATTTTTTTCAAATCTCTGCCTTGATTGTGTGTGGATTGTTTTCAGTTTATCAATCTCAAATACAACTGTCATGCCTGTGCCGCCAATATCTCTCGAATTGCAACTCCATGCAACCAGATCTCTTGGATTCCACCTCTGCCATCAGATATGTCACGAACCCACTCCTGGGGGTCAGGTCCACTGAGCTTACAGTGCCCACCCCTAAATGCAATCTGTGATGGGGGGGCAATACCTTCTTCATGTCCAGAGTGCTCGCTGGGTTCACACCTGAACAATCACCACAAAGTTCCAGGGTGTTCCTCTTTAAACTCTGGATCAGGGTACAATACCAGTCTTGAATCTTGTAGCGAAATATGAACCCTTCTTGGTTGTTACACAAAGGGGGACTATCCAGGTGTCACACGCTCTTTGGGGTAGCCATGTGACTCTGATTTTGTCTTCTCCCACAAGTCATGCAATTACATGGTTCAAATATCCACAGACTCTCTCCTGAGACTTCTGTATTCTCCCTATCTTTACCTAGATTTCCCTTACAGATCCTTGCTCGATTGGTTGCTTATGGTGGTATCCCTTTAGCAATAACAGTCTGATCACAGATTAACATTAACTGTCCCACAATTCACACACAATATAAAAAAATCTCAGCTGGCCCAGTGGCACTGAGGGTTGAGGCACTGGATGCCTTACCTCACTCTGTGCCGGTGACCCGGTCCAGGAGCGACCTCGGATCATCGGGTGCCAGAATGGGGGTGGGAGAAGCAGGATTAAGTGAGCCATCAGGCTGCTCTCTCTCCGGGTGGCTGTCAACCTCCTGTAGTTCCATCCCCACCAGGTGGAGGTCCAGTGGGATAACGAGGTGGGGCGGTGAAAGTACAGGTGCTGGAAGGGGCTGAGCTGGCTCGTGTAGTGATGTGACCTCCATGCACACATATGGCAGTGTGCCCGTCCTGGGAGAATAAGGAGAAAACTAGAAAAAGCCTAATATACAGTGTATCTATATATATATATATATATAATGGGTAGGGGGAAAAAAAATCAATCAATAATAGCATACCTGCTTGGATAAAACACATCACATGACCATGCATATATCAGAGCTCAACCGCACACCTGCACTTTTACCCCCCTCCAATTTTGACATTTTATAAGATAGATAAACCACTCTGAGTGTGCGTCACGCTTGATATACGCACGCCTTGGGCAGTTGATGAACACCAAGGCATGCGTATATCAGAGCTTGACCGCACACCTCAGAGTGGTATATCTATTTTATATATAAATATATATACACATAAATCAATATAAAAAATCTCTCTCAGGCAGGTTTTCTTTGAAAAGAAATATTTTGTTTTACTACATACTTAAATAACTATCACACATTTACAACTAAAAGGTTTTATCAATTTGGTCACAGAGTTACACAAATAAAAAGTGGACATGTACCAGAAAAATGCACTATACCTTTATTAATTCTACCTTAAGTTCATAGTGAATTGAAGTCTAGAAAAAGTAACTGAAAGTTTCAGTTTCCTTGGTAGCAGTCTTGCTTCTTGTGTGTCAGAAGAGGGTTCACTGAAATGCTCCTACAAAAAGAGAGAGAATGACTCTGGATCATCACTTATATAGTGGTCAAAATCCCTGGTCTGGTCATAACTTTTAGGCCAGTAGATATCACTCGTGCTTGCCTCACAACCCAATTTTCTAGGCTGCCTTGTGATGTCGCACTATCTTACTGGTAATACAGTTGACACCAGCTTGTCAAGATTGGTTACTTCCAAGATCCTGGTTTCCCAAGCATCCTGTTTTGATGTGAAAAGGGTTATCTCCTGAAACATTTTATTACCTCTGCTTCCCTCAATTAGTTACTCAGGGATATACCCTTTTCAAGTGGACTCATGGCTTCCTGCTAATCAGCTTGTTCTCAGTTCATAGAAGGATATTACGAATTTTTGCAAGACAGTTCTCTCCATTGAAGTGCATAGTTTATTACAGGCAAATGGATTCTGGCATATCCTTATTGAGCAGCCCTTGAAGTAATTTGGCTTCCTGCCCAGCAAGCTTCCCCCTCAGGTCACAGAGGAAAGTCAAATATTTGAAAAATCCAGTCTCTCTCCCTCTCTATGTGACCCTTTCATTAACGCTGGCATTCTTGTGGCATTTGACATACACAAAAATCACATAAAAAAATAACTGGTATTGGCTAAACTCGCCACAGTGAGTATCGGCAATGACCCAAGTTTGTGCCCAAAGCACTGGAGGCCCTGCAGAATGACTATCGAGTATCTCAGAGGATGTTCTCCTCCAGGGAGGGAGGCGAGTACAGCCCACTGAGTTACTGTTCCTTGGGTGACCACAAAAGGCAGTGTAGCTGGGACAGTATTTGTGTAGGAAGGAAAGATAACATTGTGGTAGGCCCTGATTCATGTGCATGCCTCTGCATCCTCAGGGTACAGGCAGACCCCTCTTGGAGGACGTAGCCATCCTGCCCACCTAACTGGAACACTCAAGACTATGGACTCCTTTCCTAGCCAAATCTGATATCTCCAATAGGGGGTCACCAAAGAAATGAAAGCCAGCCCTTGAGGACTTGAGGTTGCCCCCTCAGATCAGGGATCAGGGGAGGAGGACCCAACCTATCTTGCTTGGAAAGTCCCTACATTTGTCTGAGCAGCTGATGCTTTTCTCTCCAGAAAGACTCTGTTGGAGACAGATGGGAATTGACAATGCACTTGCTGCTGCTCTTCATTTGTTGAATCATCTTCTTTTGGTCATCAAGCTATCTCCAACTTTAGATACTTTTAAATCCAAGTTTATTTAAAAAAAGATGGCAAGGAAGGCACGCTGAGCTGAAATCAGTTGAAGATTGATTTTTTCAGAAGACATCTGGAGACTGAAGATTCACTGTATTAACTGTTTGCATGGTATCTGTGTATTTTAATAGCTGTAATGCCCTCTGAGTGGCTTCCCATAAGAGAGTAGATCAAGACAGACATCTGGTTGGGGACATAGCCAAGGGCTATTGGAAACATAGAGGGTAGCAAGCTGGAGCTATCCGGACAAAATACAGACAGAGAAAAAGCATCCCAGCTAACAATACAGTTTATAAAGTATAACATACAGTCAATTTATTAAGAAAACAATAATGGTTTAGAAATACAAGAACAAAGGCAAGTTTCAAGTTTATTTGGTAAAACCAAATAAACTTGAAAACTTGAATATCAAGGCAGGACAATAAATGTTGGTATAACCCTGGGACCCCAAGGGGTTCCTAGATAAGACTCATGTATACTATACAGAAAGGTTCTCTGCTGGGACTTCCTATGCCAGCCACGTCCCGAGGGAGAGTGACTGACGAAGGTGGTTGAAAAGTGAGTCGAATTTAGGTTGTTCATTTGACCCCCTCTAATTTTAAAACTGCTGAAAAAACTTTTACTAAATTTGGAAGGTTTGTAGACCCTGTCACAAAGAGTGTGTGTACCTAGGTCCAAAGACGGCAACGTTATAAGTTACTGAAATTGTGATAGAAGGATCTAGTCGACTACATATATATCTATACATTCATTGCAAAAAAATGTTGTTAATGCATCAGTTAGGGTTCATATTAAAGTGGCAAAAGTATGGAAATGTGGTGTTAGGGATTCCAACCCTAACACCCCACCCTCCTCAACCCTACCAGTCCCCCCACCCTCAACACACCAACAGGTGTCGGGATGTGTCTTGGGGTCGCCGGCCCTAACGCTCAACACATTCCATGGGTAACGAAGCTGATATGGTACAGTATAGGAGAATAGGGTGAGCATTAGGATCCACGACCCCAAGACACACCCTGACACCTGCTGGTGCGTGGAGGGTGGGGTGTTAAGGTTGGAAACCCTAACACCATACTTCCATACTTTTTTCGCTTTAATATGAACCCTAACTGATGCAGTAACAATGTTTTTTGCAATTAATTTCCTTACTTTTTGAGATAGTATAGTCATATCCTCATTTGTCTGTGAGAGCACAGGGCCTGGCCTGTCTACCCAAAAGTGTAGAGAGATTGTAATTAACCCTCATCTCCCTTTGGGAATGCAGGGCCCTTTGGGCACAGCACTGCCATCACTCCATAATGCTATACAGCCCTAATTTATGTGTAAATAACCCTCATCTCCAGCGCCCTGCACTCCCATTACTCCATAATGGTATACATACAGTATGGGCCCTGCATTCCCACTTAGCCATATAACTTGGTGTTATAAGACAGCAGAAGGCAATTGCCCATAATACTGTCTCCCCTACTTTGTGGGCACATATTCAATGCATATCTATACATATAAGTGTAGACATATTGCAATTAACCCTTGTGCTGCCAATGGCACAGTATCACAGTCACCTTAGCCCCACTGATAATAATTTCTGCCACAGTTGTAATCAAGGCCTCAAAACATGCATAACTGCTTAGTACACCTAAGGTGTACTTAGCTGTGTTTTGCAGAAAATTTGTATCTCGAAGCGTTTTCAAGATATAGCTGCTGAAAGGTACCCCACCCATTACATGTTATCCTATGGGAAATTACTAAACTTCAGAATGTTATAAGTATGGACCCAATGTATATTTTATCACCAAACCAGCAAAAGGCATATCTGTGGGGCAAGCCCTTTGTATCCTGAATATTTCAGCCCATAGGTCCAAACCATTGACTAGCAATGCTGTGACAATGAAACAGAAAGTTCTGAAAAAGTAGTGCGGCAAATTGCGGCACATCAGCACAGGTGTTTTGCGAAATAGTGCCGCAATTTACGTCACTTTCACAAAAGTAGTGCCGCAATTTGTGGTATTTTCCCAAAAGTAGTGCCGCAATTTGCAGCATTAAAAATGTGCTGATCAAAATAAACATATTTCCAGGCAACCTAGGAAAAAAATAATCACAGAATCGTGTTCCTCGGGCCCCAATTGGGTAAACAAAACTGTTGGTGTTTACCAAGGGGTAGTATCTTTTGAATTATAATGTTTTTCCACGTCGCTAACTGAAAACAAAATGGCACATTTGCGAAAGTACAGTACTCATTTGCAAAACAGAATGGCACTTTCGCGAACGAGAATGGTGCTTTCGCATGGGATATCTGTTTTTTCCATAGGAAATAAAGGGAAACTTCATTTTTTAATAACTTTTGAATGGATTAATAATTTTTCACCAAACCATCAAAAGACCCATCTGCACCCAAACCCCATATACCCTGAAAGTTTCAGACCTAACCCCCAAGTGGTTTCGGAGAAATGGTGTGACAAAGAAATTGACAAAAAAGTGGTAATTTTCAAATATTTTGACATTCCATAGCTCTGCATCCATACATTCAACTAGAACAAAACTTGTCAGATCCAGAGGATCTATGGTACCAGACAGCGCATGCACAATTTCAGGCAAATCGGTTGAATGGCTACAAAGTTATTAAAGTGCAAGATTTTGGGTTTAACACAGAAGTGAAGTCTGAACCCTAACTATAGTGGCACTACTGTGCCACTATAATATAGATATATAAATATAAAAAAGGAAAAAAACTACTCATCACAGCAATCTTCTTTCTTCTAAGAGGTCATTTAGCATCAGTAACTTTAGTAGTTAGCTGGCTAGGTGCAACTGCCCCAGAGGTATGCCTTTAAGATAATTTTATTTAAATGAGCTTTGATCAATGGCCAATCAAAAACCAGAAGGGGGGTGAGAGCTGCCTGAAGGTTTCAGAATTTTTATGAAGGAAAACGAGGGCACATGCCCCAAAAAAGGAATCAACAGGATTAAAAAAAAATGCAAATGTCCACAAAAGTGGAAATAGAAACAACAACATGAGTTAAAAACGCATCAATAAGAAACTCCAGATTTGGTAAGAGATGTGATACAGAGCCCTTCTCAGATAGGTGAACAAGGGAGGAAGGATGGGAGCATACTGATGCTAAAGGACCCATTGGAAGAAAGATTACTGTGGTGAGTAATTTTTTCTATCGGCCGAGGCTAATTCTGTCAGCCTGCGACTGACAGATCCCAAATGTTTTGGTAACGGATGCCAGTGAGGCTCCAGAAACATCAAGAGCCTCCAGAACTTAAATTTTATCAGCTAAGGTGATCTCATTCTTTTTGCTAACAGCACCAATCACAGAAACACAATTTTGCCACACCTGTGAACGTGAATGACATGACAAAAGCAGGTTATTATAGTTCTGCTCATTAAAGCCACCGTCCCAATTAACCAGGTTTTATAATCCCCATCAAGAGATGCATTTAACATGGGTTTCTATGGTGGGAAAATCCGTTTCTGATTGGACATTCTGATTAAGCGGCATGTCCCGATTAAGTGATGTGTACTGTATATTGTGTGCAAACATGTGGATTCCCTTTCCATTCATGCAGGGTACGCACTGATCCCCTTGGTAGGCAGAAATTTGCCTCACCTTACCTTGAAGGCCTGTACTGTCTTCATATCTTAATTTTTACTATTTGTTTACCAAAGAAAACCCAGCTGAGATGCAACATCTTGTTTCCAGTAGGGTTCTGTTGCCACCCATTTCCACAGCTAAGTGGGTTAGCGGAAGGAACTTTCTTCATAATGACTTTCTGGTAAAACAAAAATTCAGTATATCCATTTTTATTTTCATAGTATTTCATTCCTGAACAGAGATATGGGGTTTTGTCATTTTATAAACATACAGGCTCTCTGGCCATGCCCACCATGAATAAATTAAACACTATGGTGTGGTGCTGTGCTGTTTACCATCAGAAATGTGTACTAGCACCCTCCTAATACATCTACAATATAAATCCAGCATACTAAATTTAAAAAATAACCCCATGGATGGGGGCACTGTGGAGCAGTTCAGAGGGTAGATGCACTTTTATAGAGCTCCAGACGTTCAATAATTTAAAAGTTGAAATAATCATTTTAAATATCACTTATTTTTCTGCTCTTTGCTGCTGAAACACTTGGATAATGCTGGGCAGTTGGCATGGGGCCAAAAAAAAAAAAAAAAATAGAAGCAAGTGGCACAAGTAGAGGTATATCGGAGAAGAGATGTACAAGTGACAGGCCACAGTTGAAAGCAAACTCAGTGACTTTGAAAGCAGACTAACAGCAAATAAAGCTTCCATTGATGAACTCTTGCAGGGTGCCGAACAGCATCAGGAGATAAATGGCACGCTGGTAATGGACTTGCAGTTCTTTCAAACTTAAGCAGAAATGCTTGAAAATAAGCAGAAGCAAACTAATATAAGAATTGTTGGCTTCCTTCCCCACGTTGCTGGCCAAACTGAAATGCTATCTGCAACTGACAGACTGGTTTTTACCGACCTGGGTTTGTTGCCTCCTGAAGCTGGAGTGATGATGGCGAAGGCCTTTGCAATCTCAGTGAGAGTCAGACTGTGTGGTGGGGACTCACAGAGGGCCTCGACTGCCACTGTTACCTTGTCCAGTCTGAAGGCATGTATTCCTCTTCTGCAAGCAGCCAGGACACATGATGGTATCATCTGAGAGAGCAGCAAGATCACATTTTTCCAGATATCTCTTCCCAGACTTAAGCAAGTAAACAAGCATTTGTTGATTCCGATTGTTTCCTTGCATGGTTTACGTAGCAGGTGTGTATTGTGTTAGTTGAACTTCTGGGGAGAGGAAAAGTCTGCGTGAACTGTTTTGACAAACTGCCATATTTAGGACAGCATTTGAATACAGAAGCTCGGGTAATAAGAAGGCTATGCTGAAAATGTGGGGTGCATCATCGGCCCAGTAGCGCTGAGAGTTGAGGTGCTGGACGCCACACCTCGCGCCATGCTGGTGACCCATGTTTGGGAGCTAGTGCAGGCCGCTGGGGGTCGGCAGGGGAGGAGAAGGATCAAGCGTCCCAGAGAGAGTTGTCCTTTTCCATGGAGAGGGGCAACCAGTTGTTGGTGCATGCCTGGCTCCTAGCAGTGGCTGGGGGCTGGCAAACCAATGCTGCAGACATCGGGTCAGATGTGGTGCAGACGCCTGGCAGGGTGCACGCACGGAAGCGTGCGCTGCACTGTCGCTGGCATCCTTGCACACTCCACCCCTGAAGGGGAGAAACCAGGAGGAAAAAAGCTCACAGCGGATGATGGAGGGAGCTCTCAGGTCACACCCCCAAATAGTCACGATGCCGACCCCCGTCGGCTGGTGGACGTCGGGGGGGGCAGGGCTGGGGCTCCCTCCAGATAGAGAGGGCCATGGAGCAGGAGTACAAATAATTAATAAAAAAAATGTGGGGTGCAAATATTTAAGATTTCTGCAGTTACTAGTATGCATACTGAAATTGCAACAAGTGGGCATAACTTTGTATTTTTTTCATATTTTGCCCTTAAATGTTGAACATAGTCTTCTTATCACCCCACCTCATGAACCCTGTAGGTGAACATTTTCAAATCTGTGTGAAAACGGTATCCCACGCCACAAGTGTGAAAACACATTATGGGCAGGATGTGAAAAATGACAGCTGAGCTGGTCATGAGGTGTTGTGATAAAAAGGCTATACTGAAAATTTGGAGTGAAAATATTGAAAATGACCACAATAACATGCGTGCGTAGAAAATGTTGAACGACCGGGTGTAACTCGGCTATATTTTTTTGTTGTTTTACCAAGTTTTCAACATGGCCTTTCTGGGACCCCACCTCATGAAGAGTGCCACTGTCATTTCGTTCACTTATCCAGAAAGGTGATCTCACAGAGCGACCGTGCCATTTTGTGCCACAGGTGCGAAGACACATTTTGAGCAGGATATGAAAAATGACAGCTATACTGTTCATAAGGAGGTGTGAAAAAATGGCAATACTGAAAATCTGGAGTGAATATATTAAAAATTTGTGAAGTTAGGAGCGTGTGTAGAAACTGCAACACACGCTCATAATGCAGTCTCTTTTTGGAATTTTTTCATCAAATTTGCAACATAGGATTTTTGGGACCCTACCTCATGAACAGTGGCACTATCGTTTCGTTAATTGGTCCTGAAAGGTGACTCTGCATGGCGACCGAGAAATCACCTTTCGAGACAGAGTAACGAAATGACAGTGACACTGTTCACAAGGTGGGGGCCCAAGAACCCCATGTTGAAAATTTTGGGCCAAATTCCCAAAAATGGTTGAAATATCAGCCTAAGTTGAAAACCTCATTGACTGTGATTATACGGCGCTTACCTTTAATTCTTCAGTTTGCCGGTTGACTTTGAAGAGTGCAGACGTGTCCCGGTCCTCAGAAGATGACAGTGTCGACCTCCAGAGGTAAGTGTGGGGTAAGGGGGGATGCGGGGAGGTGGGTGCTCAGTGGGAGGGGGGACTGGGGAGATGATGAGGGACTGTTTTCATTTTTTACAGGTGGGCTCCCAGTGTGCCACATGAGTTGGGAAGGTACATGATGCTGACACAGGGATTGGGCACCGCAATGTTGGCACTGGAACGGAGGGTGCAGGGTGGACAGCACACAGTTGGAGTGAGCGGGAGGGTTTGATTAGATGCCCGGGGCTGGGACGGGAGTGTGGAGGACAGCAATAGTGGGAGGAAGCAGGAGGGTTTAATGAAAGATGTTCGGCTGGTGGGGGAATGGGGGATGCAGGGAAGACTGCAGCAGTGGGTGTTAGCAGGAGGGTCTGCAGAGTTGCAATGCCAGCTATGCAAATGAGATGAATGAAGTGCACTCTCTCATTGGAGCAGTTCATCTCTCTCAAGTGCGGCCGGCTCCCCACTGTGAAATTCCGACGGCCATCACACTCGGCTTCAGTGGTCACTGGTGTGTCAGGGTTAAGCCCACTGTACAGTGCTCTGTATTGGACTCGTCCCTGATACACCTCTCAAATGCGGTACTGTCCCAAGGTGTTTCTTGCGCAAGCACAAGGAGAAACAAAAATAACTGCAAGTGGTCAAGAAATCCCTGATGGAGCATGGAGTGGTGGCACAGTTATTGTATCCAGCCAGTCTGCAGGTACGGTACAGCAATAAAACTCACGTTTTTACAGACCCCACATCTGCCACCATGTTTGCAGCAAAAGCTGAGGCTAAGGATACTGCAGAAGAACTGGAGAATACTGATGACAATAACTGACTCTAAAGTTTAATGCTTACTTGGATTAGTACTGTCTAATGGTCTCAGAGTGGACATTTTATTAACAGTACTACATCATGGTGCCGAAGATTTGCTATTCACCATGTGAGATATTTTTGTCTTATCTGTTAAATCTTGCTTTTCTACAGAGTTCAGCTATGCAATACATGGTGCAACTTTACAAATGTACTTTAACGTGTCTGTCCCCTTACAGTGCCATCTTTAGGGCCCTGGGAAAGTAGGGTGCTATGCAACTTAACTGAACCAGTGCCATCTATTTGGTTGGCTCACTGTTTAGGACTTTCAGCCCTTCCAATATTTTAATCCTGCAAGGCGTAGGAAAAATCAGAAAAACGATCATGTAGTCTCATCATCAGCATGACAAATTCAATGGTTTTATCTCACAGGACTTTTTTTTCTACATAATTGTTTATAATCCTGTACACAGGACTGGATTTTAAGCCTGTATGATTATATTTCTCCTTAGTGCTTCGCTACTGAACAGTTATGTTGCAGGGTTGTGTCCCCTACCTTGCTATAAATGATGTATACTTTACGTCATATAATCTACAAAATTCAAAATAATAACCCAGATGAAAGGGATGTTTAAAAACTGCTACTAGTGGCCATCTTTAATGACTTGAATCAGTGATTATACAGTAATTATAACATATAACCTGTTTAGAAAACATCAGAAAGTAATAAAAGCCAGCTTTGTGGAGCTGGGCGAAGGGGTTCGCCTGGCATGCTGGCGACCCGGGTTCACGCTCGAGCCCAGGATGACAGGAGCGGAGACTGGCAGGGGGGGTTCAGAGTGTCTGAGGGACGCACTCCTCCGGGGCGGGGGGGGCAGCAGCCTGCATAACCCTTGAGCGGTTCCTAGTGGCTGGCCATATGGCAACACACCTTGCAACATGGGTGACCACACACCGCAGGTGTGTTAGGCCATGACACCGCGGGTGTGCGGCATCAATGGGGAAGAGTGGTGGTTGGGGCAGAAAACACCCACCTAGCTGACCAGATGATGGCTGCCAGTCCCTCCACATGCCACGAAGCCTCGGACAAGTATCCATACCGACTCCTGCCGTGCCCGGGATATGTGAAGCCATCTGGGACAAATCTCCTCCCCTGGTAGCCCCCGCAAGGGTAGGGGCCCTCCCAACGAAGGGTTATGTCAGGTTACCCGGGGACACGGCAACAAGGGGCAGTGGATGGCATTCGAGACTTGGTGACGGTGGGGGGGGGGGGCCTTGATGGCCTGAAAGAGTGTCCAACAGGGGGTCGGAGCAAAAAAAAAAAAGAAAGAAGAAAAATACATGTACAGTACATCTAATTATGTTACAAATAAATTACTGCAAAACAAAAAAGGCTGGGGGGCACTGTGGAGCCCGAGCTGTGTGGCAGCAAACTTGTTCAGCTCCGTAACAGAGCTTTAAATATAATAAAAATCGCTACTTCAGATTTGAGATTAAGGGAAAAAAAAAATACTGCAGTACGATTGGGGAAGCAGAGAAACCTAACATGGGTAACCCACGAAAAGATAAAGGTGGGGGATCGGGCAGTAAAACATCGGGGACTCCTCAGACATCGCGGCCTGGTCTGGAAGAGCAACCTACAGCACCTCAGGTACCTGAGGAGACCATGACCTCAATTGGTCTTAAATTACAAAGATTGATTTCCTCTGTCGCTAACTTAAGTAATAAAATGGATGCTTTTGCAACACGAGTAACGACCGTTGAGAGGACTGTGGAGGAGATGCAAACAGAATTTACTGATGTTAAAAGACAGAGTGAAACCTCGTCGGCCGCGACCTCCATGCTTATCAAGGAAAACACGCACATGAGGGCCAGGCTAGAAACGTTAGAGAATCAGGCCTGATCGTCACACATCAGGATTTTGGGATTGCCAGAAGGAATTGAAGGAGACCACCCAGTAATGTTCTTGAGAGACTGGCTTGAAGCTAAATTGCTTCCAGAAGGGCAAAGCCTGGGCTTTAATTTGCAGAAGGCCTATCGCATCACCCCCCGTGGCCACAGAGAGGACCCAGAGAATCCCTGAACCTTGCTCTTAGTTACAGACGGAGTCGGTACCAGGGATAAGATACTAAGGTTGGTGAGACAAGCAGCACCATTGATGCAGGATGACCGAACAGTTTACCTCTTCCCAGACCTTAGCTACGCTACTCGGTTGAGGCGGAAAAAATTCAACGAAGTTCGGAAACGCTTGAAGGAGGCATCGGTGATCAACTCAATTATTTTCCCAGCTAGGCCGAGAGTAGTACACGCAGGGAAGGTTTGGCTCTTTTCGGATCCCTCGGAGGCAGGAAAATGGGCTTCTCGATATGTGAACAGTCATCAAACCAAACGAAGAGAAGCAAGAGAAGTGTCTTCGGATGTAGAGGAGGAGGGAGAGGACTGAACGTGTTATTAAGTACTTTCTTTTGTCTTAACTACTCAATCAGTACTTAAATATAAGTTTGAAGATTCAGGGGACTAAAGTTTGAAGGTCCTAATTCCCTGGTAGCCCTTTCTTTGATAACAATCTCGTGGCTAATGACTTTACTATATTGGGACCTTATAATGACTAGAGAGTCAGTTAAAATAATCTCGTCTTGAGAACTTACTGACTTTTTGTGGGTCATAAGTATAAGATCCTATAGGTTTAATGCTGGCTTAAAGCAGGAATATGAATAGAAGTTAATGAATCTAGTTTTACTGCATATAGAACATTTGCTGCCTCAAAGTTTTTTAAAGTGAATTTTAATTTCTCTTTAGCCAGATAGTATGATGCCTGTTGCTCCTCTGGGGCAAGGTTCTTTAGGTATTTTTTACAGTCCTATATTAATGTAATTAGTCATACTGCTCTTGGGTTCAGTAGAAACACAGCAATTTTTGAGAGATATCTTTTTTAGAAAATGTTTTCGTAAACTCTCCCAATGTGGTATCATTGTGTCTAGGATGCACTTCTCCTAAGAATAAGGAGACTATCTCCAAATTGTTATATTTTATCTAGAAAGGACTGTCTTAGACATGGAACTTGTAATTGTATGAATACAATATTAAATATATAAAAATCAAGTATAAAAAAAAAAATAAATAAAAAACCTGTAAGACTTTTTGACTTGCCAAAGGTCATATCAACCATCTCCACTGGTAGGCTGTTCCACAGGTTCACTCTCTGGGAGAAAAAATGACTCCTAATGTTAACAAGCAACAAACAAAACAGACAGTCACACCAAAAGTCCTATTCACAGGTGTTTTATTTAATGTTTCTTAAAATCAGATCCTCAAAGTGGAGCCCAACATTTCGCCTGTATGGGCATCATCAGGGATGAGGACCTATGGGTAATAATATATCATAATATCAGAAATAATTAAATCCAGTATAAATGTATGCAGATCAATATCAATAGTAACAACATTTCCAATACAGTGGCCCCCAGAGCACCACAACCAAAAAGTGAACCGAGTGATTAATCAGTGACAGTGGCTCAGCAGGTTGCACACTCGCCTCTGAGACCAGAACATTAGGGAGGTTGTGGGTTCTAGTCCCACACCAGGCACTTGGGGTAAAATCCCAATACTTTCACTGTAGTGCATCATGAGGGGGATGCTGTCTTTCAGATGAGACAATAAACTGAGGTCCCGTCTGCCTGTTCAGGTGGACGTTAAAGATCCCATGGCACTTCTTGAAAAGAATTGGGGAATCTTTATTAAGGAAAACAAACCTAAACAATACAACTAAAAATGACGTATCACATAATCCTGAAAAAGAGGGGGGCGTGCCAGCAGCCGACAGGACAAGACGCTCCTTGACTTGCTCTAGACCTTCACAGCAGTAAAAGTTAAAAATATCTTAATATAAAAGAATCTAACCAGAGTTAACTACTCTATTGAAAAGCTAAAGATCCTAAGGCATTGGTGGAGGATTCCCAGCTCAATCCCACGATGGGGAGAACTAAAACAGACAACTTGAGAGATGCAGGTCGGGGAAGGCCCCGTGCATCACCAGCCAGGCTGTAAGGTGTGCACGCAGCGGAAGCCCAGGATTTGAGGCCACAGTAAAACACCACATCTACAAGCGGTACAGCAAATAGATAAAAAACTTGAAACCTACAATACCAGGTTAACACAAATGGAAACTAAAGTATCTGCTATGGAAACTAATCATACTGTCTTACCACTGCAGTCTCCAAAGCAGCAGTGGTAACAGATGGAGTACTGGGAGAATAAGTTGCTCCATTCGAGACTGGAATTTCTTTGAAAATGGTGTTCGCGGGTGTGCTTTGGAGCCCGAGCAAGATGGCGGTGATCAACTGAGGCTCTGAATCTTACTTGGCAATTTAGCAAAATAAGTTATTTTTCGAATATAGAATGCAGTATGAAAGGGCTAATTAGATGTCCGAATACCCCCGTATGAAGGATTGGCAACCCAAAGAGAGATAAGAGCCAAAAAGACGCAATAAAAACCAAGAATAATTCCGGTCCTCCGGCCCCGAGATCCACACAAGGCCATATGAAATCCACAACGGAAGAAGTGGGTGAGGAAACGCTTCAAAGCATCAGCCTAAAGCTGAACCAACTTATCTCATCGGTTACCAACCTCTCCGACAAGTCTGACTCCCTGCGTAACCGAGTTACCATCTTAGAGATAGATGTGTCTCTCCTACAAACTGTCTCAGTCGAGACCAAGCAACAAGCAATGGCAGCTATGGAAACCACAAGCAACCTGATTAAAGAAAACACTCACTTGTGGTCCATATTGGGTCTTTAGAAAATCAGGCTCACTCTTCAAATTACGAATTGTAGGTATGCCACAGAGAAGTGAGGGGGATCATCTGTCACTGTTCCTAAAAGAATGGTTGGAACAACAGTTGGACAGGCCCCTGCTGGAACAGAATTACAATATTCAAAAAGCCTATCGGGTGGCCTATAGAGGCTGGCAAAATAATCCAGATGCCTCTAGAGCAATCGTCGTGGTCCTAGATGGAGTGGGCACCAGAGACTTTATACTCGCACTGGCAAGAAGAAAACGCACCTTGTTCCACGAAGGTCAGCAGGTTCATCTATTTCCCGACCTAAGCTTTGTGACCCGCCAGAAGAAGAAAAATTTTGATGGAGTGTGGGCGCTCCTGTGGGAGGTGGACATTGCGCACGATATGGTCTTCCCTGCAAGGCTGCACATTTTGCATCAAGGATGAGTGTTTATTTTCAATGATCTAACTGAGGCTTAGAAATGGGCCCATAAACATGCAGTTTCAACACGTTGTTGAGAAGCCCACCCTGAATCGGACTCGGAAGAAGAAAATGTCTTACCGGTTTGAAGAGACTTGTTAATGGACAGGTTGGATCTAAACTATTCCTATTTTCGCCCCTTTTATGGTCCACAACTCCATTTGGATAAGCTTAAACGCTGGGTTGAAATTTAACGCTATCTTTTGCATGTTTAGAATAAGGCTATGTGGAGAGGGTTGGGGCAGAACCAACCTACAGTTCTGCCTACAGCACTGCCATAGTTTTACTATTTCTTGAAAGCTGTTTCGATTAAATTAAAAGTTTGTGTGGGCAATACTGATGGCAGAGTTATGAGTGACCTACATAACATTGTTTAGCCTTAAAGTTTCTGTGTATGTTACTGAATGTTGCCGAAGGATACCTGAAGCTGCAGGTCTTTACAGCGGAAAACCTATTAGTAGGTTACATAATTATGGACTGTGCATGGACATATTTATCTTCCCATCGTAGGAAGTAATGATCGGACAGTTAATATATATATTCTTAATAATACAATGCCGCTCATGGGCTTTCAAATGCACAAGTATATGGAAGTTATGACGTATCTAATAGATGCAGCACGATTTTTCTTTTTTACCTGCATGTATTAAGAGGGGTGGCATCCTCATTGGTTTCTGATATCTTGATATGTACTGCATCAGGATTCTAACTGTATGTTCATTCTAAAACAATAAACATAAAGTTTAAAAAAAAAGAAAGAAAATGGCGCTCGCACTTGCAACCTCCAATTTTTGGGAATACCCGAAGGAGTAGAGGGAGTGAATTTGGTGGACTATATGCATCAGCTTCTGCAAGATTTATTCCAGTTACGAGCTAAACATTTGATTATTCGGGCTTACTGCATTACACCACGCAGAAAGCCCAGCAATCCAGATCTTCCTCTGACTGTATTGGTTATTACAACTGGAGTGCATGTACGGGACATGGTTTTACAAAAGGCTTAATTGGCAGGAGCACTTACACTTCCAGATGGCTCCGTGCAGCACTGTTTCCCTGATCTCAACTATTCTACGAGAATGTGGTGTCCTGGATTTGACACAGTTCGAGCAGGCCTGCAAGAACTTGGGATTAACCATGCTTTCCAAATGTTGGTGAGGCTGAAGATCATACATGCCGGAAAAACTTTTATTTACAATGATCCAGCTGATGCGGGTCAGAAGCTAGAAATGATTTGGACTGACTTTGCCAAACCCGGTCATTCTGATGATTCGAAGGAGGAAGAAGGTGAAACCTGAAAGATGGGACTCTTCTGTTTATTTTACTCGATTTAGAGACTGGTCTGTACTAAATAGGGCCTGGTGGTAACACACAGGCAAAGTAAAGTCTAAATTGGGAGAGTTCTGATAATCATAAAATGTCAAACTTAGTTTAAAAGCTGTTGCAGTTTTATCTCTGAAAATGTCTTTATGGGGAGTGTTGCATATACTAAATTTATTGCGACATGCTTTTCGGCCAAAAATTATACTGACAATGATATATTATCTGAGTTAAATGTACTCCTAAAGACCTCCACAAAGTAACCTGTTTCAGCCACCTGTTAGCCTTCACTGCTCTTTGTAAATTAAGATGGTCTGTATTGCTTGTTGAATTACCCTCTAATTGTCTGTTCTGTTGTTATTCTGTGTGATGTGGAACCTTTGTAAATGAGTCTCTGACGCAGAGGTATATCCGAATACTCAATAAATAAATAAATAAAATATATTGAGGTCTCTGCTACCATCTAGTGATGAAGCTTTGGTTGGGACAGTTACTAAATAGAAGAGTTGAGGATTTTTATTGCTATAAATTTTAAAATACATAAGAGTTTGTTGTATAAGGATGTTAGAGCAATTTTAGGGGGCATCTCCAATATTTTTCATGAAAGGGAATAATTCTCTGTTCTTGGGACTGTCATGGACTCCTGAGCTAGGTCAATGACATTAGCCCATCTGAAAAGAAGGGACTCTCTGGACTTTACATAATTTCATTTAGGTATGATTGTCCATGGTCTTGCTGCAAGTGCCTAAACTGTCTAGATTAAGGAGTATAATAATGGATGATGCTTTTTAACCCCCAAAATGCTGTAACAATGAAAGAAGGGCTTCATATTACCTATTATATCTTGTGATGTTTCCTATACCTGGAATCAAAGAGTGTACTTGTATGTTCATTGTCAAATGAATAAAAATGAAGTAAAAAAAAAAAAAATCCTGAAAAAGAAAATCAAGAATAAAGTAACAGACCCCAAAACCCCCAACAGAAAACAACCAAAACCCCCCATCTTTTTAAGTGCAAACCTCCAACCAAAATATCCTACAAAACCTACATAAGGAAACTACTGACCCTCCCCCAGAACCCGAAGTGCACGACTCTTACTCCAGTAATTCATGGAGGACACCAAAGAAAATGTCTTCACCAGGTCTCCAGGACTTTGAGGGGAAACCCTTGTTGTTCCTTAGAAAAAATGGAAGTAATCTGCTTATTGATCTGTTCCACAAGACCCTCCAAGGGAATAAACCTTTGTTGTAATATAAACTGACAATGAACCTGCCATATACTCCACGTTAGACAAGCCAAAATAACCCACAGGGAGAGTCCAACAGTGGGCCAATAAAGGCCATAACCCTGTAATATAAGAACAAGCGAAAAATAAGTGCTCCATCGTATCTAGGTGGTGAGAACACTGTTGCCTCAAACAATACATTTCCACCATAATTTTATGGTGGTGATTATTCCTTACGTTTAGTTTCTTATGGCAGCATAACCAAACAGTATCCCACATCTTCTGGGGGATTCTCTGTTCCAGAAGTTGATTCGTGAGCCAACTCTCAGGTATTCCCGGGGCCGGGGGTTTGCACTGGAAACAAGGTACCATAAAAAACGTTGTGCTCCACTGGATGCCACACCTCATGCCACGCCAGCGATCTGGGTTCAGGAACGAGCTGGGGTCATCGGGGAGGGGGGCAGGAGATGGATATTGCGGTGGCATGGCAACTCTCCTCTCCTGGGTGGGTACTCAGTCACACCCGCTGCAGGACCAAGGGTAGTGTTGACAGGAGTGGTTAGACTAGGGAGGGTGCCGCAGATCGCTGCGTGCACATGCCTCCATATGCGCCTGAGCAACCACAGCAAGGGGAGGGAAGAAAAAATGGAAACTGGAGCTGGCAGGCTCAGTGATGGCCCCTGCAGCATGTGCACCAGCCCCCTAGACTCTGGACATTGGTCTACAGGGGAAGGGGGAAAGTCGATGCCCTTTGCCCTATCATGGGGGGGTAACCTGTGGGGGATTACTGGGAGGGTCGGGTGTGGGACAGTTGGGGCCGGAGAGCAGACCTCTCTGAGGGAGGGGCCAGAGCTGCCTGCCAGCTCCACTGGAGGAAAAAATGTAAATGAAGAAAAAAAAAATTTGTACTCAAAACATAATTATACAATTCCTTCTGGGTTTTGTGTAAAATACCTGCAGTGGCGATATTCCATTGCTTTATTTTTCTGACATGAGAGACCAAATATTCAGCGATCCCATTAGACACATTGCGAAAAACACCCCATTTCCCAGAACACCATTTTGTTAAAAAAATACTGTCCCCAAGTTTGCAGCAGGGGACCCCAAACCTTCCCATGACCCTGTATTATGGGTACAAGATTAGCATACACATAAACGGAAAAAAGAAAACTAAGGGATTAATCATGTTAAGTACTCCTTGCTTCACTGGTCTATAAGTGATAGCTCTTTTGACGTGGTTCAACCTACTCCCACATAAGAGCAGACGACAGTATGGCTACACATCACAGGCCTTGAGAAAGCGCGGGGTTTGACACAAAAACGTGCGGCTGTTTGTTGGGAGGGGCACGTTTTATCTGTGCCTGGTGTTTTATGTGCAATAAAAAGTTTTTTTATGCAATTATCCTGCGAATGACCTACATTTTTGCCAGCAGTGATGTGTAGCCATGCTGCCGTGTGCTCTGAATGAGTACGCCTGTATGTTTTGGCTCCATTTTTGCTTAGTAGCTGCCTGTTTGCATTGTTACTCCCACATAAGAACCTAAAACATATACTATATACCCTTGTTTCCAGTTGCATGGGAAGGGGAAAAGCATAACTCACATAAAGAAGAACTGGTATAATAAATGTTTTTAACAAAAAAAAACTCTTCTGCTTTGTCATCGGCCACGATTTCCATTTCTCCACCTTAAGTTCTGCAGTTTGCAGTGTCTCTGGCCAGTTTTGCACTGCAGGATGCGGCCCCCCAAACACAATAACAAACACTTTCAATGGGCCATGAACAATCTTTATCCCAGCAATCACTTCCACCTGCTCATTCTGATTACTAATTAAGGCCATACCCATACTTTGTCTTTATTTAAAGCTGAACCAGAAACAGTTGAAAATTTATGTAACACTGATAAAGTTGTATCACCAGAAACTGTGTCCACGACTATGAGGCATACGTATATCATCAGCGTATACCATAATATAGAAAAACTATTCTGTGATTCCCAACTATATGATTGACTTGTGGATGTGCCCAAATTAAGGGATCAATGCTGGACACGTACAATAAGGGCCTAAGGGACACCCTTGTCTCATTCCCTTATGTATTTTCACTGAAGCCCCGGGGAGGCCATTAACAACCGGCCGAATAGTAGCATTATTATACAAGCAACATATCCAATCAACAAACATGGTAGGTAAACCATATTTTTCTAAAACAGAGAACAAAAAATCATGTACTACAGCATCAAATGCTTTCATCTGATCCAAGCTGATGATATATCCCGAGCGATCCGATCCCTCACAAATTTCTCTAAGAAAAAAAAGATTATCTTGAGCCGTTCACTTTGGAACACCACAAGTTTGAGTGGGGACAATCAAAATTTGAGCTGCACCAGACAATCTGAAACCTATTACTTTACACAAGATCTTCCAGTTTGTATTAATTAAGCAGATCAGTCTCCAGTTTAGCAAATCTGCTTTTGTCACCTTTTTTCTACAGATATATCAGAAAACTTTCAGAAAATTCTGCAGGAATTTCCATCTGACCTTATCAAATATTATTGCCAGCTGATCTACAATGACATCTATAATCTTCTTATACAGCTCCACAGACAGTCCATCTGGTCCTGGAACAGTACCACTATCAAGGAAGAGACAACAGTTTGTATTTCCCTTGGAGTAATCGGGGCCACCAAGTGACCTCTGACCTCCTGTGGAAAATCTGGTAGAAGGACATCTTGGAAAAACCTGGTTGTTGAAACTGGAGTATCCTTTCCAGACCCAAACAAATATACAATATAATCATGTACAAGTTGAGCCATTTCTAAGTTGTGGTTTGTAAGGGAACCATCTTGCTGTTTTAGCTGGGCCATATTTTTTGCCTCAATTCTATCCTTACAACAGTCGTAAAGATTAACTTGTCATCTTTTTCCCCTGCTTCCCATATTTTTGTTCAGCCAGTAAGGTGGATGCCCTATCATACTGGACTGTACACATTTCCTTCTTTATATTAGCGATTTGGGAAGCATAGTTAAACCCAGTCTCATACGTCTGAGAACTTAAGAGTTTGTAAATGTTTTCTGAGTTCTAAATAATGGACATAATGCACAGAATGTTTTTGTTTGGCCCAATGTCAAACACATTTTTTAAATCAAATTTAGTATTAATCCACCACTGCAATGGGCTATCATATAAATCATAAACTGACTTCTTGACTTCCAGTATTTCTTGTAATGAAAGCCATACATGCTGATCTTCCAACACAGAAATATTCAATCTCCACATATGGTGAATAACAGGCTTGTTCAGTGCCGCTCCTATTTTTATTGCAATCAAACCATGGTCAGTAGTTTCCACTGGTGTTACTATATACCATGACACTGGAACCAGTGAGACGAAAGAAAAAACAATCCTAGAGGACAACGGTCATTTATAAAAGGTATGGCTTGGAGGATGTATACCATATTGTACACTGTCCTTTAACCGTTCAGTAGTAATCAGGGTGTTTAGAAAAGTAGAATCATTATATAATTTCTTAGTCTTCCCAGTTCTGTCCAATAAGGATAATATACAATTAAAGTCACGCCCCAAAATAACCGTTTTAGTGGTAAACAAGTAGGGCTGAATCAGTTTCAGCAACTCAATCCTTAAAGCTTTTGTTTGGGGGGCATATAAGTTTATCAGACTGCATTCTTGATGTTCAAAATAAATATTGAGCAAAAGGGCTCTTCTGGGGGCTAAATCTAAGAGTCTATTGACTGAAATACCTGGTACATTAAATAAAATTCCCACCCCTGAACAAGGGTCCTCTCCAGATGACCCAAAAGAAGCACCTCCACATCACTCAGAAGATGCCATAGTAACAGCCCGTAAAGTATGTAGTCGGGTGCCCTGTAAACAGAAAACATGAAAATTAAAGTCATGCAGAATGGCAAGAGTAGTTTGCCTCCTCTTCTAATTCTTAATACTATTAGTATTTAAGGAGGCAAAGGAAAAGTTACAGGACATAGTGTATATGCAAGGCAAAAGTTAATGATCCATCCTGGTAGGGTTTTTCATCTTAGATTTCTTTTTTTGGTTTGTTTAGGATCAGTAGAAGCCATGTCAGTATCTGTGGTCATATCAGGTTGAGAGGATGCAATAGAAGATGTAGCTGACTCTTTATCACTATCCCCCCCTCCCCCGTGTTTTCCATTTAGCAAGCACTGAAAATTTATTGTCCAGCGGAATAACATCTTGCCTATCTGATTTGGGTCGAGGTTGTTCAGCTTGAGACTTGTGCCTGGTACTTCTTCTAGGTAGCTGTTTGTCCCAATGTAAAGAGGGTGGAGGGGGCATAACAGTGTCTGTGGGATCAGAAGGCCGCTCAATGCCCTCAATTTCCAACACAGGCTGAGGAAGTCAGTGTCCATCCGGCTCCATCACCACTTGTCCTGGGGGCTCTGGCAAAACAGCAGTGCCTTCACATACTAGCAGGCCATCTATCTGTGTCTCAGGAGGCAGATGCATATCAGTGCTAGGTGCCAAGTCCAGCTGACCAACACCTCGCTCAGCAGAATCCAAGCTGTGAGCAGGAGCAGGACCCTCTTCCACCAAGGAAGTTCTGCTGCGCTCTGGAATCAGTCCAGCTGCATGGCGTTCCTGGGCTCTGGACAAGTCTTCTTGTGCATCCCCTTCTGTAGAGGGCCAATTGTGTGCAGCCCAAGGGCAGTTTCTAAATCTGTCCATTTTCATTGTACATGTTACAGCTGATGGGATCAGGGTAGCCAATTCCAGCATGACCAGTTCCACCACACAGTGAGCATTTCATCTGGTCACAGGCATTGCTCAGGTGCGTATAATAAGCTCCACAACAAAAACAAGATTTGGGTTGCCCCACACAGAAAATAAAGCCTCTGTCCTGACCCAAGTAAAAGCAACTTGGTAAATGTTGGATGGTTCCATTAAGTTGGGGCAGACAGACCCGAATCCCACCCCACATCCACAGTTGCTCAGAATCCATGATGGGTTCAGGATTCCCCAAAACAGTACATTTAGATTTAAGTCAATGTAAAATGTCAGAAATGCTGACCCCCTCATTCTTAAACAGGATGGTAATCATTTTGAAAGTTGGTTTCGTCAAAGGGAAAACAACAAAGGGAGATCACAATGGAGTATATGTTACTTGTTGGTACCCGAGCCAGAAAGTTTCCAAACCCATGGCTGTTTTAAAGCTGACACTGAAGATGGGATCACCAGAAGTGTGGATTAAGGCATAAATATCACCAGCTTAAAACTGCAGACTGTTCTTTAAGAGTTGTTTCCCCACATAGATCCTGTCAGGAAAAGACCTCTAACCCCCCCCCCCCAAATACTTAATTCGGACAGCTTTTCCACATTTGGCAGGTTCAGGGGGGCATGACACAAACTGGCATATGTCCTGGGAGGTGGAGGGCCAGTACCAGTGGAGAAAATACTAGGTCTATTAGGGGATGCCGCGCGACCATTCATTCGGGGGGGGGGTTATCACGCATGACCTGGTCCTCAGGAGCATAGGGGTGGAAGGAGCATTTCCTGAGCTATCAGAGCATGCTCTCCACAGTTTGTAGCACTATCTGAAGTCCCAGCAGCAGTAGCTTCTGCCAGAGCAGGGTTCTGAGAAAGCTCTAGAGAAGAAGGTAAATGTAGGGGACTCAGGCCCTCAGAGGACTGCACAGGCTCAGAAGATCCCAATTGGCTCACAGGCACAGGACCAGGAGAACGCCAAGGTTGCTGAGCTGAGTCTTTAAACCATCCCGCTTGTGCAAGGGCCTCAGTAACAGTAAGACCAGATGCTGAAATACTGTCATCAAAAGGCAGGGGCAAGGCCGTACTATCATCTGACACAACAGAATCAGTCTCAGCTGTAATGGTCACAGACTCCTCACCTTCCATTTCAGAGCCTGCAGTAATCTGTACATTAGAAGTACACTGGGGAGCAAAAACAGTAGATGGGCCCGCAACTGCAACCTGCCTTTGATCAGACACACTGTAATTTTCTTCACCTGAGTGAGCCAGTATGCACACTGGCAAGTCTAGCTGTGGCAACAGCTCCTCGATAGGTAACCAACTACCAGCGACAAAGTCAGGGTTCTGCTGCATTTTTTGTAAAAGATGTAAATCATGGAATGGTTTTGTACCTGTAGGAGGAGTCGGAGCTCCGCAGGCACCATCTGCCATCTCCCCCGAACTTGTTTAACCACTGCAGTAACAGACTCTGGTCTAGACGGCAAGCCACACTCAGTTTCTTCACCTCCTGTGCAGAGGGACTCAGCTCAATAACTTTCAATCTTCAGCCTCAAGGAGACGCACCAGATATTCTCTTCTAGCCCTGTGGTCCATATCCTTTGTCACCACAGCAATTGAACTCGCCATTTGCATTTCGATACCAGCAGTCACAAAATCCTTGGTGGTACCATCACTATGAACAGGACGCTCCACAAGCGGCTTTGCCGACGCGTCTCTCAGGCACTGGGTGGGAAGGGAAGCAGCCTCCTCCACCCGGGACGCCATCTCTCCTTCACCACTCATCACTCTCCACAGGAAGTAGCAGCGCCCCTCCCAATGAGTAGGGGATTTTCCCCAGTGTCCTGGCCAAATTTCCCCCAGTCACTAAAAATGCCACCCACAGCATAATCTGGTTCAATTTCAGTTGGTTACCGCCTGTATCCCCTCCCCGCATGAGACTGAAAATAGGCAAAATTCTCTCATCCTCCTTTCCTGGTCAACATAAACTAAAATAAAATTAATTCCACATCAATTTCCATTAAATCATCCACAAATTCTACATTATGTTTTTTGTATCATCTTTTTATTAATTTCAATACAGAAAGTACATCCACAACATATAGATAAAACATACGAAAAGGACAAGAAGTACTTAAACACAGAGCAGAAACTAAAGCAAAACAACACCAACATGCAGTTATGAATTCTTCACCGTCTCTGAGCCACAGTGAATTAATAATAATAATGGGACTTCTCTATCATGCACTATGGAGTCTTATAGTCCATCCGGTCAAAGTCACATATCAAGTATTTGGGCTCGTATGGTAACTTCGTTAAAAAGTAAAATTTGCTTTCATATAGTAAATCTATGTCCATTTAGTATATACCATCCCCTATAAAGTCTATATAGAACTGTGGCTCATTCACAAAAGAAGAAGAAAAACTGTATAACAACCATAACAGTTCCACGTTCCCACCCCCCCGACCGAGGTTAGAACAACTCAAAAAGAAAGAGTAAAAAAATATAGTCCATTTCATGTAGAGGTTACAGCTAGTAAAGAACCCATATTTATAACTATTGGAAAAGTCTCACTCAAAGCTCAAAAAAAGAAGAATTTATTTGCTTTAGGCTTAAGCTCCAGCCACATTCTACCAGTCAACACCCTTCGAAGGACATTTCCTTCCCCAACAGGAGTAGGCAGGGCCATCCGTTCTTCTCATTATTTCCATATTTTCCCTCAGAATCAAATCTAGGGGATTCCTTCATTCTGTACTCCAGTATCCTCCTATCATGTGGCTCCCACCCTCAGCAATACTACCTCACCAGTTGTCAGGGCACTCAGAAACTTATCCCAGGCCTCAACAAACTGTTCCTCCTCACCTTTCAACACATACATCAATCCGTCCACTGCTAGTACTTATATGGACAACTTTTTCCACAGAGCCAAGGTAGGAGCTGTCCCAGCCACCCAAAGGTTCTGAATGCCCTGCCTAGTCACTACCAATAGCACTCTAATCCATCTGGGGTACAGAATCCATTCATCATCCTCTATGCTTGCCACCCCAAACAGCAGTGAGAGGGGCAACACTTGCACCGGTTTGCCTCCCATAACCGAGAAGTACTGCGCAATGTCCAATCAATACTTTTGTAGCACCGAGCACTCCCAGTAATAGTGGAAGAAGATACCCTGTGGTGCTCTACATCTCCCACAACTCAGAGACACCTCTGGATAAAATCTGTGTACCACACTCAGGGGGAAGTACAGACAGTGCAAGAATTTAAATTGCATCTCTCTGTGTTTATTACACAGAAGGAGACCCATATATGAACCTAATAAGAGCTCCCAATTGTCATCTGAAATCTGGAGGCCCAAATCACTCTCCCAGTATGCTCGAACCCTCATAGTATTATTAGGAAAGTAACTTCTGTCTAAACGCACCGCCCTACCTATGAAACCCTTTTCATTTCGCTGAATGTTTAAAATCTCTTGCTCCACCGCTACCTAGGGTGAATCCCTCCACATCGTCCTCTCCAATTTTTGGCAATAATGCCGAAGTTGAAAGAATCTGTACAGATGTGAGGAAGGAAGTCCCAGAACCAAACAAAGGTCCCCAAAGGAGTTCAGAGCCGTGGGTGTCATCAACTCCCATAAGCATCTGACCCCCCGAGAAGCCAGCATCTCCAATACTAGGAATAAAGCCAGGGTTATCAGCAACAAGGATCAATAAAGTATTAATCCCCTCTGTGCCTCTCCTCCTCTTTATATCTCTCCAGGCCTCCAAGAACCACGGAGTCAGGAGAGCTCAATTGCCAATATTCTTTCAACCCTCCCTCTGCCAGATACACTGAGAGTCTCCCAGGGCAGCCATCCTCCTCCAGGTCTATCCAGCTGGCGGCCCACACCGCTGTTTATCCAGTTATGTATGAATCTATATTGGGCCACCAAGTAATACCCTTTAATGTCTGGGAAAGCTAGTTCCCCAGCCTCTTTTGTTGCTTTTAGCTTCTTTAAACTTCTCCTCGGTCTCTTTCCATTCCAAATAAAATCTGTAAAGCCCCTCTCTAACCTTTTTAAATCCCGATTGGATAGGCAGTATGGGACCATCTGTAGTATATATAATATCTTCGGTAAAACATTCATTTTCAACGAATTAATCCTGCCTAACCAGGATATGGGGAAGGGTCGCCATCTAGCCAGGTCCCTAAGGATAGTGTCCATCAATGGGGAACAGTTGTAAGCATACAAGTTCCCACATTCTGCTCCCACTTTAATGCCTAAATAAGTGAAATTCCTATGCACTAATTTCAACCCCCATGTATTACTACCAGCCCTTCCTCCATCCTTATCCAAAAAAAGTAAGTCAGATTTATTCCATTTCAATTTATATCCTGAAAAGGTTGCAAATTGTGTAATAACTCGAAGAAGGGCTGTAATAGATTCCTCTGGTTTGGTTACAAATAGCAAGATATCATCAACATAAAGGGTAATCACATCCCCCCCCCCACCAACCTGGCATACCCTGAATTCCCAGATGGCTCCTAATCTTAAGGGCTAGGGGGTTCAATTGTTATGGCAAATAATAGGGGAGAGAGGGGACATCCCTGCTGCATGCCTCTGCTCAGTTGGAATTCCTCCAAAGGGTGACCATTCACCAACACCCAAGCCGTAGGAGTCCGGTAAAAGGGACGTACCATTTGTATAAACCCATCTCCCAGTCCAAATCTACGGAGGTCAGCAAACATGTATGGCCACTCTATTCTGTCAAAGGCCTTCTTGGCATCCATGGACAGCACACAGGCCTGTCCAGGATACCAAGAGCAGCACCAAACCAAGTTCAACAGTCTACGTATATTGTAGTATGACAACCTTCCCTGCACGAACCCCGACTGGTCTGGGTGTACAATTTATGGAGGACCTTTTTCAACCTTACTGCAAGGACCTTGGTCATAATCTTACAATCATAATTTAGCAGGGAGATGGGTCCATATGATGTGCACTCCCCTGGGTCTTTCCCTGGTTTTGGAATCACACATACATTACCCTCGCAACATGTTTTAGCGAGTCCCCCCCACCAGCCTCCCATAATATCCCGAGTGGGCCTGCCAATTCCTTCCTCAGCTCCTTATAATATTCTGCCCCAAACTCATCCGGGCCTCCTGCTTTTCCACACTTGAGGGTGTATATGACTTTCATTACCTCCTCCATGGTAACCTCTGCTCCCAGACTAGATTTCTGCTCCTCAGTCAGAGAAGGGATTTGTAATCCCTCAAAAAATTCCTCTGTAAGGTGGTCAATTCCCTGACACTCAGCCTGATATAGCTTTTCATAAAAAAACCTAAAGCATTTCCGAATTTGAGTGTCCTCACATACCACATTCCCATGTTTATCTTTAATATTAAGAATTCTTTGTGTAGTTTTACGACCGCGCATCAGGCGTATCAACAGCGGGCATGATCCATTGCTCCACTTGTAGATTCTCTGGCAGGCAAACAGTAGCTTAGCTCGGGCCTCTTCTGAGAGACTCATGTTAAGGGCCTCTATGGCAATCAATAATTCTCTCAGGACCCCCTCTCCACTATCCTGATAAGCTTTGTACTCCAAGTCCCGTACCTCACATTCTAACTCGGCTAACTTCTGTTTTTTCTCTTTTTTAATTCTAGCTGTGAACACAATGATTACCCCCCCTCATGAAGGCCTTTCCAGCCTCCCAGTAATTCCCAGCTGAGTCGACTGCTCCTTGGTTCTGTTCTGCACAGAGCTTCCACTTGGCCTTCAAAAATTCTCTGAATTCTCGTTTTGCCAGCAGATAAGTAGGAAATCTCCACATCCTTCTACCCCCATCTTGCTTCGACAAAGAGAGGTCCATCTGGACCATCACATGATCAGAAAGAAAGATTGGACTATGGCCACCATCCACAACGCACCCATACAAATCTTGACGTTGATACATATAGTCCAACCTTGACCAGGTGGCATGAGGATGTGGAAAAAATGTATATTCTCGAGTGCTGGGGTTGCGAGATCTCCAGGCGTCAACTAAATCTAGATCCAGTAAGCCCAGTGTCCACTGTTGCACTGCCTTATTTACCCTGGGTCGGACCCCCTGAATAATCTAACTTTTGGTCAATTATACAGTTATAATCGCCACCCTTTATGAGATGGGGAAAATGTTCCTTAGCAAGGAGTTCCACTAGTCCCTGACAGAAGTGGGGATCAAACACTGAGGGGGAGTAGATACTACCTAAAGTGATCTGCTTACCACATGCCTCCCCTACTGCAAAAATATATCTTCCTTCCGCATGGTCCTTAACCAGTCTTTGTAACACAAAGGAAAGTTTTTATGCAATAAAATTGCCACCCCTTGTTTATGTGAATTATGCAAAGCGGCATAACAGGTGCCTGCCCAACCTCCCACCACCTTATTATGCTCCTTAGGTGTCAGGTGGGTCTCCAGAAGCAAGGCTATGTGGGCACCCTTTCTTTTCAAAGCCAGTAACACTTTAGTTCTTTTAGCAGGAGAAGTAAACCCCTTAACATTCCAGGAAACTACGTGTGTTCTACAAAATATTAATTCAGGTAATTCCCACTTAAGGATTTGAGTGCCACAATACATGTGCTGCCCACCCAACAAAATACACTACACAGAGATTCAAAGTCTATAACAGAGAATCCATAGCTTCATCTCTAAATGCACTAATAGCAAAACTAGAAATCCATTTTAATCCGGTTTACCATAATAAGATAAATTCTTAAGTACCTTCATTAAGTATATAGAGGCTTAAAGTAGCAACAGACTGCTGCCTACTGGCACCCATGGTAACTGACTTGGAACCACGTGTAAACAGGGCAATCTGACAGGACAGTTGTGTTCTCTCCCTATTTGCTGAGAGGTATATAAGATAGCTATGTTGGAGACTACAGCGCAGAACAGTCTGACTGACTGCCAGTAAACTTCTTTGAAAGCCTCTTTGGCGGTCAGTACCTTAGTGGATGTGACTGTCCGGACTGCAGCAAAAACTTTGTTAGAGAGATTTTATTTATTGAAGACAGCAACATGACACATTCTTCTTTTATAACAGGGAAAATGGTGACACCTGTTTGAGACACAGGCTGAGATGTATATAAATTGTGAGGTGAGCTGTTTTTTTTTGGTGGTGTTACCACTGAACTGCATTTTATGCTCTTTATAAATTTAAGTTGCAAGAGGGATGAATAATGCACATTATATCTGATAGACTATTGATTACAAATGTTAATCTAGAACATACTGAAATGTTGAAACTTGTTTTTACTTATTTACATTGAAAAGAGTTATAACCATAGAGAATACAGGGACAAATCAGTCCATGTCTGTGGAGAGTTGGCCACTTCTGTAATATTACACATACATATTTTTGTTATATTTTTCTGTGATTTTGTTATAATTAAATTCCCAAACAGGCCTGGAGATAAGGTGACAGAAAGATACCCCATGTTTTATTTTTTTTTTAAGGTTATATGGGGATGTGTATTCCACAGTCTGGGAAAGGCTAGCTTGACAGGAAACCTAAAGTTACATTTCAAAAGAATGGAAGTTCCCGGTAAACTAATCAAAGGAAAATAGGGGTCATAAACCGCCAAGGATATGGGAGAAACTATCCTGTTATAAACCTTTAAAATCAAAGAGAAAACTGGTTTTATACAGAAGGTGTCAGAAAAGGTTACCACTAGTCTATTTACATTTTATTAAGTGGCGGGAAGTTGGGCTGTGGAAGGAATATAAAAGTTACTAATACTGATTGTCACAAACCCACTCAGCAGGTCAGCCCTCTACTCCCAAAGTGCCAACCTCTGAGCATAGAATTGTGAACAGTTTAACAGAACAAGGTAACCCTCTTGTCTGTTTTGTGAGTTCGAGTCACCTTAGTCCCAAGTTCTGGAGGGATTCAAACTGATAACCTCTTATTAGCGTACCCAATTGTCAGGCTCAGATATCTTTGCCTACAGGCACCTAACCAGGTATAACAAAATGAACCCTTAGAACTCTATGCAAGACCTAGAGAACTCTATTTCCCAGTTTGGTATCACAATAAGCTCATACACAGTGTCAACTATAACCTTCAAAGCTTCACTTATATAAAAAGAAATTTCAAGGCACACCAGGCAGTTTCTGTTTTTAAAATATATATCTTTACTTCAAAATAGGTAAAATGGGAAAACAGTACAATTACAGAACAAAATATACCAGCACGTACAGCCTTAAAACAAACAGGTTTAAAAGTGCAGATGCCTACAAATAATATCACTCAGACTGGTTTTATCTAAGGTCTCCTTACTTCTTAATCTTTCAGTGCTTTGATGTTCCTCCTCCTCAGTCAGAAAAATGAATGTCTCTGTGTAAGGTCTGCTCAGTATATTTTAAAGCAGTCTTGAGCCAGTCTTCTCTCTGAGATCACCTAACTCCACCTTGGTGTATTAAAATTTATATTTTATAACACAGGAAGTCCTAATAAAATATTTTAACACAATATCTGACATTGATGAATCTCCTCTCTTCATGTGATTTCCCCGAAATCAGTCTGATCTGCTTCACAAGACATCAAAAGTCTCTTTGATGTAATTCTTGCCTTCCTGGGACGATGGTCCAAACAATATTGTGTGTCGCTAAGGGGGTTGGTCCAGGCTTGGCGCTAAACAAGGGGGCAAAGTCTGCTAAAACCTCCCTTACTTTCTGGATCTGGCCCGGGGTCAGCTGGGGAGACAATTTTACTGCCTCCACAGAGGACTCCCGCTTACTCTCTTCCAGCAAATCCAGAAGGGGGTCTCCTTCGTCCGTCCCCTCCCCATGTTGGGCAGCTGCTAGGTTGCTCTGGGCTGTCCACATAAGCTCTTACAGCCTTTCCCTAAACCTAAGGATGTAATCCACAATTGGAATTCCCTGGGTGGCGTGCTTGCCTTCCCAGTCCTCCCGGATCCAGTCTAGGGACCCATGTACCCGGCGTCCATACAAGAGTTCGATGGGGGAAAATCCTGTCGACTCTTGGGCCGCCTCCCTGTATGCAAACAACAGGTGGGGAAGGTATTTCTCCCAGTCCCTCCCATGCTGTTCAGCAAACACCCGGAGCATTGACTTTAGGGTACCATTGACTTGTTCCACAAGTCCATTGGCTTGTGGGTGATATGGTGTCGTGCATCTCTGCACCACCCCACACTTCTCCCATAAACTTTTCATCAGGTCTGACATGAAGGAACCCCCTCGATCGGTGACTACCTCCTGCGGAAACCCAATACGGGAGAAAATCCCAAGTAAGGCATCTGCCACTTTGTCCTCAGTGAGGATAGGGTGACTGCCTCTGGGTACCGGGTGGCATAATCCACCACAGTCAGGAAGAATCTCTTCTCTGAGGAGCTGGGGGTATTTAAAGGCCCCACAATATCCATCCCCACCCTCTGGAATGGCTCCTCCACTGTGGGCAATGGAATCAGGGTGGCTTGGGTTTTCTTGCCCATCTACCCTATTTCTTGGCACTGGTGACAAGACCTGCAATACTCCTTCACCTGCTGGGTGAAGTTAGGCCAGTAGAAATTCTGGGCTAACCACTATGTAGTGCTCGCGATTCCCAGATAAGGGAATATCATGGGCAACCTTGAGCAACTCCTCACGATATCCCTGGGGAACAACAAGCTGCCTGCCTAGCACCCCTCCATCTGTACTGCCTGAGTATACATAAGTCCATTCTCCCAATAAACTTTATGTCTGCCGTCACCTCCTTGTGCTCCGTCACAGTCTGCCCAATCCCTCAGCTTCTCTAAACTAGGGTCACTCCTCTGAGCAGCTGCAAACCTCTCACACAGTCCCAAGGCCTGGGACAGGTCCCCTTCAGTCGCTAAACTAGGGTCCCTAGCACTAGCGTCAGGGCCCTCAGGATCACTGTCAATTCCAACCCTCTGACAAGGGGTCACCCCTCCCTCTTTGGAGTAACCCTCTGTAGCTGTGTGGTTACTCGCTACTGGGGAAATTTCTACCCCTTTTTATCAAGTCTCCCCATCTGGATACACAGACTGCGGAACCAGCCTCTCCGTGGTTTACACACTGGTTTCTGTGGGGTTCAGGGAACTACAATTTTCCCTTGCCACTTGGCTACGGGTAACTGCACCTACCATCCCCTGCTGGAGATTGTTACCCAGGATCACATCCACTGCTAATGTTTTGGCTACAGCCACCCGTTGCACAGTTCCCCATTTCACTGCAGTCTAGGAGAACACTAGCGAGGGGCAATGTTTTCTCCCCACCCTCAAAGTCCTGTACAGTGACGTATTTATTGGGTATAAGCTGACCAGGCTGTACCAGATCCCCCTTTACCAATGTCAGGGATGCCCCTGTGTCTCTTAACCCCTGCATTTGTACAGAATTCACCATGACTGGATGCATGTGTTCCCTCATGTTCACTGGCATGCTTCTAGGGACACACAATCAACCCACTTCTTTTCTAGCACCCGGTTGTGTATTATGGCTCGCCTTTTTGGGACACTGTCTGGCAATATGCCCAGTTTCCTTACACAACCAACATTTAGTTCTTCTCTCAGAGAAATCTTTTCTCTCAAACCTGGGGCCAACTGGTTTCGGTGGAGGCAGTGAGGGTTTTAGCTGCCCTGAAGGTGCGCTTTTCCCTTTCTGCACTGCCACACCCGCCCCATTCACTCTCAGAGCAGGTCCGCTCTTGGCATAGCGGTCCGAGAGTTCAGCAGCCTCTTGCATTGCTTTTGGATCTTGGTCCTCTAGCCAAGTTTTTAGCTCTGCTGAGCATGCCCAATAAAATTGTTCTAATAAAATCACATTTTCAATTTTATCAACTGAGTTTGCCTCAATTCCTTCCCACCAATGTTTTAAAAACTGACATTGTTTCGTTGCTAGCTCCTTGTAGCTCATATCAGGGGTTCTCCTGAGCTTACGGAATTTAGCTCTGTATGATTCAGCAGTTAATTCAAACTTTTTTAACAGTGCAGCTTTTAGCTTGCTATAATCATTGCTGTCCTCATTGTCCATTTGACCCAATGCATCCGAGCTTTCCTGGTAAGTAGCGGGGATAGCTGGAAGCTCCAGGACTCTCTAGGAATTTTAGCCTGAATACAAACTTTTTCAAAAGAATTTAAAAAGGCATCCATATCCTCCTCCTTTTTAAACTCGGCTATTAATTTGGAGTTCAATTTGTAACCTAGTCCTGCAGTCCCAGTTAAACCCAAGCCACTTATCTACTCTAGTGCCGCTGGTTGGAGTCGTAACTTCTCCAGTTTGTGTTGCCACTGGCGCTCCTCTCTCTCCTCCTCTGCAGCTCGCTGGCACTCACGCTCCTCACGGTCTGCCTCCCTCTGTTGTCGCTCTGCCTCTCAGCTCTCTTGCTCCTCACGGTCTGCCTCCCTCTGTTCTCGCTCTGCCTCCAGTTCCATCCTGTGCAACTCAATTTTCAGTCTCAGTACCTCTGGATTCAGGATACTAGTGACCATCCCCTGCTGCTGTGGCTCTTCACTGACAGTGGCCCTGCTGTTCTTTTCAGTCACGGTCAGTGACTCACTGCTCTGCGTATCTGCTACCATCAGGTCCTCTATGAGGTTCTGCATTTTGGCTGTCACCTCGAACGGGGCTCCTCTGTCCCCACGCAACTGCTTTAAGTAATCTACAGTGTGCCTGCTGTAGTCGAAAGCCATCTTTCCTGACTACTGCTACTCTGACTGGCACTTAGGAAAAAAACAAAAAGGGTAGGGACTTGACTGTAAGCCAAGGGATATAGTTCTGTTTCCTTTTGAAATAAAACACTGCCTTTCATTTTTCCAAGTGAGCTGAACGGTCTTAAGCTGACACACTGAACAATGAAGCTTATACCACCAAACTTTATATATCACTGCTGCCAACCAATCTGTCACAAACCCATTCAGCAGGTCAGCTATCCACTCCCAAAGTGCCAACCTCTGAGTGTAGAATTGTGAACAGTTTAACAGAACAAGGTAACCCTTTTGTCTGTTTTGTGGGTTCAAGTCACCTTAGTCCCAAGTTCTGGAGGGATTCAAACTGATAACCTCCTATTAGCGTACCCAATTGTCAGGCTCAGATAATTCAGTCTTCGGGTGGCCAGATATCTTTGCCTGTGGGCACCTAACCAGGTATAACAAAATGAACCCTTAGAACTCTATGCAAGACCTAGAGAACTCTTATCTATTTCCCAGTTTGGTATCATGATGAGCTCATACACAGTGTCAGCTATAACCTTCAAAGCTTCACTTATATAAAAATGCATTTTGAGGCACACCAGGCAATTTCCGTTTTTATATATCTTTACTTTAAAATAGGTAAAATAGGAAAACAGTAAAATTACAGAACAAAATATCCCAACACATACAGCCTTAAAACAAACAGGTTTAAAAGTGCAGATTCCTACAAATAATAACACTCAGACTGGTTTTATCTAAGGTCTCCTTACTTCTTAAACTTTCAGTGCTTTGATGTTCCTCCTTCTCAGTCAGAAAAATGAATGTCTCTGTGTAAGGTCTCTTCAGTATATTTTAAAGCAGTCTTGAGCCGGCCTTCTCTCTGAGATCACCTAACTCTGCCTTGGTGTATTAAAATTTATATTTTATAACACAGGAAGTCCTAATAAGATATTTTAACACAATATCTGACATTGATGAATTTCCTCTCTTCATGTGATTTCCCCGAAACCAGTCTGATCTGCTTCACAAGACATCAAAAGTCTTATTGATGTAATTATTGCCTTCCTGGGATGATGGTCCAAAGAACATGCATAGCAGATCAAAGGATTTCCCCTGAGGGCATTATAAATTGGATATCTTGGTTCCTGCCTTCAAAGCAAACTAAGAAGATAATTGCACCTCAGATCTCTGCAGTTTAAGCTACCTCCTGTCCTTTGAACTTATCCCTTGGGGGGGTTAATGTGTCAATTTCAACAAGCCAGCATTTCCTCCTGCCAGACAGTCCATCACACATTTTTCATATTTACAAAAAAAATGATACAGGGATCAGAACCAGCTGTCCAAGTGTAACAATTCCTCCCCACCTAGACTGAATTTGGGGGGGGTCTATCCCCTGCATGGTTTGAGCTTCCCAAATCAGTTCACTCCTCATACACACGGGACAACCCATCTGAGTTCTGATTGGTCGCTCCAGACCTATGTAGAATGGTCATATCATATCCTTGCAAAGCAAGACTCCATTTAGTAATCGACCATTGTTTTTCTCCATCTGCCTCAGCCAAACTAGGGGGCTGTGGCCAGTCTGTACCACAAAATGCTGCCCATACAAGTATGGCTCCAATTTCTTTAGGGCCCACACTATGGCAAGACACTCCTTTTCCATCATAGAGTATGAATGCTCCCTGGGAAGTAACTTTTTACTCAGGTAGGCTATTGGGTAGCCCCTCCCTTTGCAGGATGTCTGGCTCAGTACTGCCCCAATACCCACGTGTGAGGCATCAGTCTGAACTATAAAGGTTTTACTATAGTCAGGACTTGACAAAACAGGAGCACTGCACAGTGCCTCCTTTAATTTGGAAAAGGCTTCCTCACAAGCTGGGCCTCAGGTAATTTTCTTGGGCATCTGTTTCTTTGTCAGGTCAGATAGGGGAGCAGCCAGGGCACTGTAATTGGGTACAAATTTTCTACAGTACCCTGCTGTCCCGAGAAAACTCTTGACCTGCTTCTGAGTTTCTGGTCTGGACCATGCCTGGATTACCTCTATCTTTATTTGGTTAGGATGGAGCTGTCCCTGGCCTACCACATGCCCGAGGTATGCCACCTCTCCCATGGCCATCTGCCACTTCTCGGCTTTGACAGTGAGCCCAGCCCTCTGTATCCTGTCCAGCACTTCCTTAAGGTGGGATAGGTGTTCCTCCCAGCTGGTACTAAGGATGGCAATGTCATCCAGGTATGCCACGGCGTACTCCTCAGCACCATTTAACATCTGGTTCACCAACCTTTGGAAAGTGGCCGGGGTGTTCTTCATTCCAAAAGGCATTACTTTGAACTGAAATAAGCCTATCGGAGTGATGAAGGTCAACTTCTCTCTAGCTCTGTCCATCAACTCTACCTGCCAATACCCCTTTGTCAGGTCAATGGTCATAAGGTAGATCGCCCCTCACAACTTGTCCAGGAGTTCGTCTGTCCGGGGTATCGGGTGGGTGTCTGACTTCGTGACTGCATTCAGTCCACGACAGTCTACACAGAAAGGAGTCGAGCCATCTGGCTTGGGTATAAGGACTATGGGTGAGGCCCAGGGACTGTGGGATCTCTGGATTACCCCTAAATCCAGCATCTCCTCCACTTCCCTCCTAATGTCCTTTTGGACAGTCTCTGACACCTGATATGCTGTCTGCCGTATGGGTGTCTATGTCTCTGTCTCCACATTGTGTGTTGCTAAGGGGGTTAGTCCAGGCTTGGTGCTAAACAAGGGGGCAAAGTCTGCTTAAACCTCCCTTACTTTCTGGTTCTGGCCCGGGGTCAGCTGGAAGACAATTTTACTGCCTCCACAGAGGACTCCCGCTCACTCTCTTCCAGCAAATCCAGAAGGGGGTCTCCTTTGTCCGTCCCTTCCCCATGACTACACACTGCGAACACCATGTCAGTCCTATTTGCATATGGCTTCATCATGTTGACAGGGTACATCCTTTCTGTCTTCAGTCAGGTAACTCCACAGTGTAGTTCACGTCATTTACCTTCCTAACCACTTTGTACAGTCCTGCCCACTCAGCTTGCAGCTTGTCTCTCCGGACCGGAATAAGGACCATGACTTCCTGACCCACCATGTACGAGCGAGCTCTGGCTCTGCGGTCGTACCATACTTTTTGTTTCTGTTGGGCAGCTGCCAGGTTGCTCTGGGCTGTCCCCATAAGCTCCTTCAGCCTTTCCCTAAACCTAAGGACATAATCCACAATGGGAGTTCCCTGGGTGGCATGCTTGCCTTCCCAGTCCTCCCAGATCAAGTCTAGAAGCCCACGTACCCGGCGTCCATACAAGAGTTCGAAGGGGGAAAATCCTGTCGACTCTTGGGGCACCTCCCTGTATGCAAACAACAGGTGGGAAAGGTATTTCTCCCAGTCCCTCCCATGCTGTTCAGCAAACGCCCGGAGCACTGACTTTAAGGTACCATTAAATCGTTTCACAAGTCCATTGGCTTGTGGGTGATACGGTGTCGTGCATCTCTGCATCACCACACACTTCTCCCATACACTTTTCATCAGGTCTGATATGAAGGAACCCCCTTGATCGGTGATTACCTCCTGCGGAAACCCAACACGGGAGAAAATCCCAAGTAAGGCATCTGCCACTTTGTCTGTCCTCAGTGAGGATAGGGCGACTGCCTCTGGGTACCGGGTGGCATAATCCACCACAGTCAGGATGAATCTCTTACCTGAGGAGCTGGGAGTATTTAAAGAGCCCCTGACACAGTTAGAAAAACTTTGAGAAATGTGAGATTTACACAGTTCAGTTTATATTTCTTGTATTTTCAGCAGTTATTTACCTTTTTTCTTTATTACCGAGGACAGCTGTATGAAAGAGGCATACTGTTCCTTAGACTTTATCTCCTCTTTCTGCTATCCTACATATGACATCACAATCTTGGTTGCACCTGGAAACAAGCTTCTGGTCATGGTGCTTTTCCCGTTTACCAACTTTTAATAAATAAATAATCCCCCGTTAATGGCATCGTACTAATTATTCCCACAGCAACAGACTGTGATGTCATAAACAGAACTGTGATGTCATATGTAGGCAAGCAGCCAGAAAAGATAGGGCAGTGATCCTGTTTACATGCAAATGTCCTCAGTAATAAAGAAGAATGAGAAATACAGAAACAATATTAAAATATAAGCTCACTTGTGCTCAACATCATATTTTCTCAAAGTTGTCACAACGGTGTCAGGGGCTCTTTAAAGGCCCCACAATATCCATTCCCACCCTCTGGAATGGCTCCTCCACTATGGGCAATGGAATCAGGGTGGCTTGGGTTTTCTTGCCCACCTTCCCTATTTCTTGGCACCAGTGACAAGACCTGCAACACTCCTTCACCTGCTGGGTGAAATTAGGCCAGTAGACATTCTGGGCTAACCGCTGCGTAGTGCGCGCCATTCCCAGATGACCAGACAAGGGAATATCATGGGCAACCTTGAGCAACTGCTCACGATATCCCTGGGGAACGACAAGCTGCCTGCCTAGCACCCCTCCATCTGTCTGTACTGCCTGAGTATATATAAGTCCATTTTCCCAATAAACCTTATGTCTGCTGTCACCTTCCTGTGCTCCGTCAGAGTCTGCCCAATCCCTCAGCTTCTCTAAACTACGGTCACTCCTCTGAGCAGCTGCAAACCCCTCACACAGTCCCAAGGCCTGGGACAGGTCCCCTTCAGTTGCTAAACTAGGGTCCCTAGCACTAGCGTCAGGGCCCTCAGGATCACTGTCAATCCCAACCCTCTGACAAGGGGTCACCCTTCCCTCTTCGGAGTAACCCTCTGTAGCTGTGTGGTTACTTGCTACTGGGGAAATTTCTACTCCCTTTTTATCAGTCTCCCCATCTGCAGACACAGGCTTCACTTATATAAAAAGAAATTTCAAGGCACCCCAGGCAGTTTCTGTTTTTAAAATATATATCTTTACTTTAAAATAGGTAAAATAGGAAAACAGTAAAATTACAGAACAAACTATCCCAACACATACAGCCTTAAAACAAACAGGTTTAAAAGTGCAGATTCCTACAAATAATAACACTCAGACTGATTTTATCTAAGGACTCCTTACTTCTTAAACTTTCAGTGCTTTGAAGTTCCTCCTTCTCAGTCAGAAAAATTAATGTCTGTGTGTAAGGTCTCTTCAGTATATTTTAAAGCAGTCTTGAGCCGGCCTCCTCTCTGAGATCACCTAACTCTGCCTTGGTGTATTAAAATTTATATTTTATAACACAGGAAGTCCTAATAAGATATTTTAACACAATATCTGACATTGATGAATCTCCTCTCTTCATGTGATTTCCCCGAATCCAGTCTGATCTGCTTCACAAGACATCAAAAGTCTCTTTGATGTAATTCTTGCCTTCCTGGGACAATGGTCCAAACAACATGCATAGCAGATCAAAGGATTTCCCTGAGGGCATTATAAAATGGATATCTTGGTTCCTGCCTTCAAAGCAAACTAAGAAGATAATTGCACCTCAGATCTCTGCAGTTTAAGCTACCTCCTGTCCTTTGAACTTATCCCTTGGGGGGGTTTGATGTGTCAATTTCAGCAAGCCAGCATTTCCTCCAGCCAGACAGTCCATCACACATTTTTTTATATTTACAAAAAAAATTATACAGGGATCAGAACCAGCTGTCCAAGTGTTACAATGATTACCTTAAAACTTGGAAAGTGCAAGAGAGACCCCTGCTGGCCTAAAAATATAAGGCCATCAGCTAACAACAGACTGAAGGACCAGGGTATTTACGGCAGCTCAAGACAGGAGCTCAGGGCATTACATTTGACATTCTTTACTGAAAGACACAAGAGGAACGAACCTGTCTGATACACAGAGCCAAACTGCCAGGCATTCACAAGAAGGAAAGGAACTTTGCAGACTTCATTTACGTTCTGGACTTTCTGATTCACTACAGTCAAGGCAGAAACGAGACAGTTAAATTTCACAGTGCGTTTTGTATTTATATTTTTTCCAACTTATAAATTTCACAGTGCGTTTTGTATTTATATTTTTTTCCAACTTTGTTTTGTAATTCTGTGACCAAATTTCTAAATACTTTGTTTGCAAGTCTTATATGATAATTATTTAGTCATCGGTAAAAGCATTTGTTTTTAAAACACTGCCTGGAAGAGATTTTATTGTGTGTGTAAATTGTGGGAAGGTTTATTTTAAATCTGAGACCAGCCTGGTTTAATGCAAGGTGCCACCATCTCTACTAAACACTAGGATCCTTGAAAGGGAATTTGGGTGCCTAAAGTAGGGGGAATACATAGGTCTCGGGAGGGGACTGAAAGGGGGACTAGGTCGCTGCACCACCCATGGGAAAATACACAATCAGGGTTACGAGGGCAAACCCAAAAGAGCTCGTAACATCTAGTTCTCCCCCCCCAGTACAGCATCCAAGGAGGGTTCTCACCTGGCTACAGACTTGAGACTGTATTTTACCCTTACCCAGATTAGAGAGGAGGCCCTGGGACCTCGTGGTGAGTGCTCAGTTGTGAACTTAGCAAGCACTGTAGGAGGACATGTGCAGGGTATTCCTGTTTCCCCTGTCATGGATTGCACTTAGAGGTGGGCACTATAAGCTCAGAGGACCCAGCCCCCAGGAGTGGGTTCGGCACAGTATCAACAGGACTTTCACAAAGTTAAGAAATGTTCTCCTAAAATCGCACAGGTAGAAAGCATTTAAATCTTATTTTTATGTTTATCTATCATTGTACACAGCACAGACTGGTAGGGATAATGAAAACATACATTTCTTCTTGTTACTTGCAGGAGCCAAAGAAGTTTGAATAATCTAACAGTAAACTTACCATTCTATCTATTTAACGAAGGTATTTAAGAATTTATTTTATTACGGTACACAGAATATAAATAGATTTCTATTTTTGTTATTAATGGATTTAGAGTTGAAACTGCGAATTCTCTGTTATAGACTGAATCTCTATACAGTGTATTTTGCTGGGTGGGTGTCGCAGGTATCTTGGCCCTCAAATCCTTAACTGGGAATTACCTGAATTAAAATTATGTAGACTTTGTGGATGATTTAATGGAAATTGATGTGGAATTAATCACTCGGTTCACTTTTTGGTTGTGGTGCTCTAGAGGCCACAGTATTGGAAATGGTACTATTGATATTGATCTGCAGACATTTACATTGGATTTGACGGTTTCTGATATTATGCTATATTATCACCCACAGGTCCTCATCCACGATGAAGCCCATGCGGGCGAAACACTGGGCTCCACTTTGAAGATCTGATTTTAAGAAATGTAACTGAATAAAACAACTGTGAATAGGACTTTTGGTGTGGCTGTTTCATTTGTTGCTTCTAATCTTTCGCATATCACAGCCCACTTTTAACACATTTGGTTTCCATTACCAGCAGCAGGGTACCCACCCAGAACTCTTTTTTCTTTTCCTCCTCCTAATGTCAACCCACTCAATTTACCAACTCTGAGTTTCAGGGTGTATACCTGAATCCTGCTGGACAGCATCACATCAAACATCACTGACTATTCGATTTTGTCAATGCCTTTGAGCAGCTCTTTTTCCCATACCTGATCATTTTGGTGTTCCTGTGTTGCACCCTCTCAACTGCTTCAGTATTTTTTTTGTATTGAAGAGCCCAAAACTGCACACCATACTCCAGGTGGGGACTGCCTTGTAAAGTTGCAAGATTACAGCACAAAATCTCAGTCTTAAAGTAAAAAATACAACAATGCAAATTAATGGAGTCTCTCTTTCCTTTTTTAATCTCATTCTTAAAATCTGAAGAGACGCAATGCGCAGGTAAACTAAGGACCCTCACATATGCAATTACTTGAATACGGGGTTACACAAAATGAACTGATGCTACGGTATGCAAATAAAGTAGCATTATGTGAGCCGATCTCTGATTTTTATGAGCAACATGAGAAGTTTCAGTTTATTTATAATTTTAATTCATGATGCGTGCTTTTAATAAAGATTTAATTGGGACTCTGCCCCACACACACTATCCTTTTTTCTTTAATATGGGGTTGGGGGGCAGAGACCCACAAACCTAAATAAGGTAAGTTAAATATTATTTTGAATATTAGGCATGCTACTGATCCTCCAGTTCTGCCACACCCCAATCCGATCATAAACTGCTATATGTGTGTGTGTGTGTGTGTGGGTACTATGTAAGAAATAAGACGCAACAGTGTGTGCATTTCTAGAGAATGAATGCCAACCCCGGGTGAACTGGAAGGCATGAGCCAATGACCATGTGCCTTTCTACACACCAGGAAGTGCATTAGTTCTCAAAAAATGCACTTCTTGAGGTGGGTTACTGCCTTTTTTATAGCACTTCCGAACATGTTACAAATGCTATATGTGTTATAATCCACACCAGGTGTATGTCAGTGCTGTCATAACCTCTCTTCCTGGGTGGTCGAAAGCCACCCAGGCTGGCTTGGTTATTACAATACTGTCACACACCTGACCATGTGGATTATTTTTTACATAAAATGTAAAGTTTTTTCATGGAAAAAGGTTTTATTTTTTGAGTAATTAGGCTGTTGCTACATGGCTTATGTTAGACTGGTGACAAACCACGTATTTACTGGGAATTGCTGAATGGTCACATGATTTGTTTTGTCTAATGACATTGCTAGGATTCTGGAGAATTCTGAACTCCATTCCTTAAATAGCATTGTGCATAGAGCTATGATAAGAATCCCGTGCAGGTGATATCTCCCTTATGTAACCCCTAGATGGCGCTATCCCAGGGGCTACTACCCCTGCCTGATTTGCCACTAACAGGTTGAGGGGCCTGGATCCAATGGCGGGTGCCTCCACCCAGAGGTCAGGGTTTGCAATAGTTAAACTAACTTGGTCACAGCCCTCTGGGACACTGCAACCCCCCTTTCTTCCCACTAGTGGCCCACACAATATATCAGAATTACCTTTACAGTATACACTTACCCCAGGTCTGGTTCCGCACTGGGACCTCCTGTGAAATGAGATACAGTGCAACAATCACAGTACAGTACTTTAACATAGACAAATACCTAGGCAGTATAACTTTGCTGAAACAAGCAGCTCTGATTTATTTAGGGATATAACAAGGACAGGGGAAATCAGGTTAATTAGCTTATCACTCTATTAATCTACTCTATGGCTCTGTGCACAGGCCTATCCCTATCAGTTACTGTCCCTTGGGTACCCAAGCCCTAGTGGCTAGTCCAAACCGTGGCAGCTGGTAGGGCCCTTTCACACAGAGAAAAGGAGAATTAAACAGTCAGCAGTACAGTAATTCCATTTGGATTTAATGTGGCAATTCAACAGGAGCAACCCTGAATTAGTACTCACGACCTCCAAATAAGATAGGGTCCTTCAATGTCAGCAGGGCTCACTTGAGGTACACAAACCTCTGCACACATCCATATAAAAGAAAGCACTATACCAGGCAGGCTGCATCTGTATCCCGATCGCAATTACTGCACAATACCCGGAGAACACACAGCAGATTCAGTTCCTGACAGACCGAGTGCAATTTTCAGCCATTCCTCCAGTCTTCTACAGGGTGAGCCTGGTTTCTACTCTTCAGAGATCCTTTGATTCTTTTCACAGGACGGATTCAGTCCTAATAAGCTGTTACACAAGCTGCAGACCGGAACTCTGGGCCTTACACACGTTTTTTGACTAAAACTGCACACTGAAAAAGCACAGGGCTCCTTCCTTCTTCACTGCCAAAGCTCACCTCAAACTCCAACCGACAAAAACCGGCACTTCCTTTGAGTTCCTCCCAGTTCTTGACTGGATTGGCTGTCACTCACATAGACTGCTGCTGTTGGTCCAAAAAGGCACTGAAGTCTAAACTACATCTCCCAGAGTCACTGCCCATACAATCCTCTTGTGGCTGGCTCAGATTATGAGTCCAAGTTCTGATTCGTCCAAGGCACCATTTTAGAGCTAGCTTACTCCACACTGATTGGTCCAGTTCAGCAGTTCAAAACTAGAATGGGGAACTAGCAGACACTGTTCTGACTGCAAAAGAAAGCAGGTTAGACAAACTGTAATTTCATTATTACTGTAAATGATTTCTGGCAAACAGTTACATCTTTCAGATAGGTTCCTTTGCACTCCTAGTGACTGCAAAATGGAGTGAATTGGCAGCAGCTTGAGTGGTACTCAATCAAAGAAACACACAGTCCCCCATACAAACTAATTATGTCTGCAAGCAGACAGCTCTTAAAGAGACAGTACCAGAGGCTCTAAAAACACTCATTGATAAATGGCTTAAATGCCAAACACCATTCAGGCTTGGAGCATTCAAGCAAGCTCCTGGAAGTCTTTTGGGGAACCCCCATTTGCAGGGGGGTTACACTTACAAATCAGGGTCAGGGCTTAAACAAATATTAGGGACACATTTTACAAAATGGAAATATCAGCTCTAGAAGTCTGCCATATTATGGGTCTTAGTGCGAAAAAAATAGGTTACTCACATGTAACCATTGTTCTAGAAGTGGTATATGGCTCACACACACACACACACACACTCTGGCAGTTCCACTGGAACAGCCTGATTTGGCAGACGTCTTTAAGCTAAGCTCCTCCCACCACCTGGGCAGTATATCCCTGACTGTGCCCCCTGACCTCAGATCTTGCATGCTGGAAGCAGGGATCTGTGTGCCGCTTGCCAGGGGAAGCCAGATGGGTTGTGTGGATGTAAACCATATACCATTCCTAGAACTACGGTTACAGGTCAGTAACCTATTCTTCCAGAGGTGTGGATATGGTTCACTTATCTACACTCTGGCAGACTCCTAGCAGTTCTCTGGGAGAAGGGGCAAGGCGCACTCCCCTACTTGGCAAACAGAGATTGGAGAACCAAGGCCCCAAAACTGGCAACCCAGCACGACTCAAGGTCGATGCGGTACTGGAAAATGAAGGTGTGTGCTGACTTCCAGGTAGCAACCCTGCAGATTTTCTGGAAAGCAATGTCTCTGGAAACAGCCAATGAGGCAGCGGTATGTCTGGAGAAATGAGCTCTAAGCCCTAAAGAAGGCTCCCTATCAGCCAATCCATAACAGAGGTTGATGCAGGATGTGATCCACTTGCAAATCATCCGCTTTGCTGCCAGTCGTGGCTTCGGCGTAAGTGACAAACAGCTGGCAAACCTCTCCCGAACTCCAGCCGTGTGCTTTACATAGTAAGAAAGCACCCTCCACAGGTGCAGGGTATGCAGCCTGTGGTTGTCCTCCGAAGATGGGTCAGTAAATTATACTGATAAGTTAATCACCTGGTTAAGGTGAAACTCTGATACAACCTTCGGGAGGAACTTCAGGTTGGGTCAAAGGACAACTTTGCCCTTGTGGAAGACCAGAAAGGGAGACTCCATAGAGAGCGCCTGGAGCTCCCCGATCCTTCTGGCTGACATGATGGCCATCATCAAGGCCTGTTTCCATGACAGGTGTGACATCTCACATCTGCGCAATGGCTTGAAAGGCTTGCCCATGAGCATAGCCAACAACAGCAGTAGGTCCCACGGTGGTAGAGGTACACACATCGGAGGGGACAGGGGCTCCAGGCCCTTGAAAAGCACCTGACCACCTTCTCCTAGGCCACCGCTGGCTTACTAGCCTGTGCCCAGTAAGCAGAGATGGCTGTCAGGTGCACCTTACGGGTCGTCATCCACAGTCCCAACTGAAAGAGGGACCACAGGCAGTCCAGGATGCTAGTCACAGGCCAAGCAAGGGGATCATGCTTCTCGCCCTGACACCAAATGGAACATTTCTATTTAAGGGCATAGCATCTGCGAGTTTCTTTTCCACTCTTTTAACCGTTTCGCTTGACAGCCCTCCTTGTACCCATCACTGCACCCTTTACCAGTCTCTCTCCCTCCCTCCCTAGTGGACAGACGCCATAACCATTGTGCTTTCTTGCTAAATTCTGGTTTCACTCTCTCCCCCTTACATAGATACATAGACAGTGTCAGCAGATAAGGGCCTATGGCCCACCCAGTCTGCCCATTTGAGCTTGTAAGTTCAGTTTATGTTTTCCTAGAAGTCTGTTGCCCCTTACCCGACCTCCAGAATTCCTTTATGTCTATCCCATGCAGTCTTAAATCCCATGATTGTTTTAGCCCCCACCACTTCCTGTGGTTGGTTTTTCCACTTGTCCACCACCCGTTCTGTGAAGAAATTCTTCCTCACGTTTTCTCTGAATCGTCCTCCCTCCAACTTCATCCCATGCCCTCTAGTCCTGGAACATCTTTTTCGCTTAAAAATGGTGTATTCCTGCACCCTGCTCCTCCATGTAAGATACTTGTATGTCTCTATCATGTCACCTCTCTCCCTCCTCTCCTCCAGGGAGTACATATTCAGTTCCTTCAACCTGTCCTCATAGGACTTGTAATGCAATCCATGTACCATCTTTGTTGCCCTCCTCTGAACCTTCTCTACCCTGTCTATGTCCTTATGTAGCTAAGGTCTCCAGAAGTACCAAGGTCTTACCTCTCCTCCTCTATTTTCCTTAGGCCTCCTTCCTCTCACTCCCTTAGAAACCATTATCACTGTACCTTAACCATCCCATTCAGGTCCACCTCAGCAGGCCAGGCAGCATTCTCCTACTACTTCCCAAAAATATGGAACTCCTTCCCCTTGCCCATCCGTCAGGCTGCCTCCCCCTCGGGTTGTCACCTCCCTCCTGAAGAACCTACTCTCCCCCACCCACAGGTGTGCATAATCCTCTTTCCTCCCTCCGCCTCTCTGTTCGATACACAAGTTAGCACTTCTCTATGTTATTCATTAGACTATTTGCTTAATATAGTTGTTGCACTTTTTTCTGTTGTTGAAATTACTGTATTCAATTGTGTCATCCTAATATTGATTGTATCTCTTATCCACTTATCATATTGTACCTTTTTTCTGATTATTTACTGTATATCCCTGTGCCTTCTCACTCAGGACGCATCTGGAAACGAGCATTCATTGCTCAGTATGCCTTTCCTGGTGAAACTTTTAAATGAGTCAAATCTTCTTGGGAGGCCTGCACAACATGGAGCACATCATCCGAGAGACCCAAGGCCCGGAACTCTAGTCACTCAGGAACCAGGCTGAGAGGTGCAGGGACTGCAGGTCTATGTGCAGGACCATCCTCTGAAGTCTGATCAGCAGATCTGCATGAAGAGGAAGTTGCCATTGAGGTCTGCTGCTGAGGCTGAGGAGATCAGGGTACCAGAACTGCTCTGGCCAGTCTGGAGCTTTCAGGAACAAACATGCCTTGTCCTTCTGGGCCTTGACCACTACCATGTGGATCAAGGGGAAGGGAGGAAAGGCATACTCAAGGCCTGGGGTCCAGGGCCTCACAAAGGCACCCCCCAACAGTTTCCCAGACTGTGGGGGATGGGTACAAAACAGACTCAGTCTGGCATTCTCCCAGGAGGTAAACAAGTCAACCAGAGGAGTGCCCCAGTGGGAGAGCACGTGTTTCACCCCCTCCTGATTCAGGGACCACACATACAACATCTCTCCTACCCAGCTGAAGATGTCTACCAGCTGATTTTTCTCTCCTGTAACATGAACCACCAGGAGATCTGCACCCAGGCTGTGCATGAGAGTCCGGGTGCAGAGGGCCTCTCCACACAAGGGAAGGGAGTGAGTTCCACCCTGCCTGTTCAGGTAGAACATGGTTGTAGTGTTGTCTGGCTGGACCTGCATGACCTGACCTTTGACTAGAGGAGCAAATTCCATCAGCACCAGACACACTGCACAGAGCTCCAGCAGGTTTAAGTGGTGATGGGACTCCCACACTGACCAGAACTTGTGGGTTCTGTGATCTCCCAGGTGCACTCCCCACCCCACCCCACCAGAGATGTCCATCATGAGCAGGACAGGCGGTTCTGGGCAGGCAAACGGGATTCCTTCCTCCAGGTGTTCTGAGATCAGCCATGACTGGATGGCATCCCACATTGGCTGGGCCACTGTGACTGGCTGCTCAAGTGGCCTAGGTGCTGGGACCACTAATGTCCCAGCTCCCACTGGAGGTGGAGCATCCGCCAGCAGGCCCAACGGATCACGCTCGTGCAGGACACCATGTACCTCAGCAGTCTCAGGAAATCCTGGAAAGGGCACAAGAGCCCAACCTGAAATGACAGGGCAAAAGAGGTAAAGATCCAGTGCTTAGTCTGCAGGGAGGCACACCTTAGCCCACAAGGGGTCTAGTTCTGCCCTGATAAACTTGATTACCTGCTTGGGTACCAGTTCAGACTTGTCCAGGCTGACCAACAGGCCCAAGTCTCAAAATGTCTAGGGAGACGAATCTCTGGATCTCTCCATGGCCTCTCTGGATGGACCAGCTAACGGACAGTCATCTAGGTAGGGGGATACCCTGATACCTAGGTGCTGCTGGTATGCTGCTACTACTGCCCTCCACTTGGTGAAGACACTGGGTACAAGAAGAGGTCAAGGATGTGACCAGGAACTGGCATATGACCCCTTTCGCTCAGAACAGGAGGTACTGAGGAGGTAATTATTAGGGGTATAGAACTGGGGGGAGCGGGGAAAAATGAAGTAAGGTGCCTGCCTGGTGCCATGGCTTGGAGGGACAGGAAGTGCATCCTCAGGATCACGAGAACAGCTGCAAGGGATTCCGAGCTGGACGAATTGTCCACCTAGGGACAAATGACTTGGCTCATCATGAGATTAGAGCAGTGCAGGAGGACATTGCAGAGTTGGGAGGGACCTAAGACGAGTAGCACACACAGTATCCTTCTCAGAGGTGCTGCCTGTCAAAAGCATGGGGAGGCGCGGACTGGCACCATGCAGTTTAATGAATGGTTGAAAAATGGTGCAGAGCACAGGGGTTTGGCTTTATTGCGGACTGGGGTTCCACCTGGAGGGACACCAGCCTATACTGGCAGGATGGTCTGCATCTGTCCAGGAAGGGAACAAGTCTTTGAGCAATTGGTTTAAATGCTTCATTGGCAAGCTTTTAAACTAGTCAAAGGGGAGGCACTGACAAGCAGCAGGAAAATCCCAGCCTCTCCCTACAAAACAGGGTACTAAATGAGAAAAGACTGAGGTACAACGTCAGTGGGGGATGCTGCAACAGAAGGTAAAGCCATCAAAAATGGAGAGCAATGAGTACTAATGCCCGTAGTCTGGGTAACAAGCTTCCTGAATTAGTGGCCTTGATGGAGGAGGAACATCTGATATCGTGGCAGTCACAGAAACATGGTACACACAAAACCATGACTGGGACATAAACATACCAGGATACACTGTCTACAGGAGGGACAGGGAGGGTAAAAAGGAGGAGGAGTAGTTCTTTACATAAGGGAAGAAATAAAAGCAACAGAACAAAAGGGTAAACAGGGAGGAGAAGAAGCACTGTGGGTAAATTTGGAGACAGGTAATGGCACCACAATACGAAGGGTTAGATACAGACCTTCTCAGGGGAGGAAATGGACAGGGAAATGATAGAAAGTATACTTAGAATAGCAGAAAAAGGGAGATATTGCTGATGGGTGATCTGAATATGCCAGATGTTAACTGGAGTGCAGTTGCAGCTGCCACTGAAAAGTGCAGTTATTCTAGATGCCCTACAGGGGCATGCCTTAGACAACTAGTACTGGAGCCCACTCGAGAGGGAGCAATATTAGACTTGATTCTCTCAAATGGAGATGGAGAGGATTACAGATGTAGAAGTGGGTAGCCATCTGGGAACTAGCGACCATCGAACAGTATAGTTTACAATAAACACAGCAATAGAGTCAGCCAACAAAGACAAAAAGTACTGGACTTTAGGAGGGCTGACTTTGCTAAAATGGGTGAGTGCCTAAGGAATGCACTAGCAAATGGGCAGGAAGGAGGGCGAAGAACAATGGGGAATAATAAAACTGCCACCACAGAGGTAACGAGCCTTTGTGGAAGCAAATAAACAAAACAAGACGATGTAAGAAACCACTATGGTTCTCAAAGGAAGTGGCAGTGAAGGTTCAAGAGAAAAGAAAGCATTCAGGAAGTACAAGGAATCTGAGAAGGAGCAGGACAGGAACTGTATCAGTTAAAGCAAAAGGAGGCTGGGAAGGCAGTCAGAACAGCAAAGGCCCAAACCGAGGAAAAGATAGCCAACTCAGTTAAGAAGGGGATAAACCTTTATAGGTACATCAGGAACAAAGGAAGACCAAGGGAGGGATAGTGAGGCTTAATAAAGGGAGAGAGGGTGGGCAGAGGGAGACTGTGAAAAGGCAGAGATACTAAACAAATATTTTGCTCAGTATTTACAAATGAAGAGGGGGAGGTACATAAAACAAACAGTAGTAACACTCTGGATACAGAAGTTGATACCAGCCCATTTACAGAAGAAAGGGTTCTGAAAGAACTCTTAAAACTGAAGGTGGACAAAGCAATGGGGCCTGATGGGATTCATCCCAGAATTCTAAAGAACTAAGGGTAGAACTAGTGACACCACTGACTACCCTTTTAACAAATCATGGGAGGATAGGGTGGTACCTGAGGACTGGAGGAGGGCAGATGTGATTCCCTTCACAAAAGTGGGAGCAAGGCAGAAGCAGGAAACTACAGACCTGTTAGTTTAACCTCAGTGATACGGAAAATGATGGAATCACTTCTGAAGGAAAGAACTGTCGAGTATCTAGAGACCAGAGGGGCACAGGACCCAAGGCAGCATGGATTCACAGCGGGAAGGTCATGCCAGACGAATCTGATAGATTTCTTTGACTGGGTGACCAAAGTAGTAGATCAGGGAGGGCTGTGGACATGGCCTACCTAGACTTTAGCAAGGCATTTGACACAGTCCCATACAAAGATTAATATACAAGTTAGCCAGCCTGGGAGTGGGTCCCAAGATGACAGCCTGGGTAAAGAATTGGCTGGAGAATAGGACACAGAGAGTAATAGTAAATGGAGTCCACTCCAGAAAAAGGAGGGTTACTAGTGGGTACCGCAGGGTTCAGTATTAGGATCGTTCCTTCAATGTCTTTATGTTGGCGCTATGGAAGGACTGAAGGAAAAGTATGTCTCTTTGCAGATGACACTAAGATCTGCAACAGAGTTGATGCACAGGTGGGGTGGAAAGGATGAGAAGGGACTTGGCAATGTTAGAGAATGGTCAAATGTATGGCAGCTTAGATTCAATGTTAAGAAGTGCAAGGTAATGCACCTGGGAAACAAAACCCAGGGAAGAGTACACAATGGGGGTGAGATACTAACAACAACAAAATGGAAAGGGACCTGGGGTAGTCATATCAGATGACCTAAAGGTGGGCAAGCAATGTGAGAGGGCAGCAAGTAGGGCTGGGGGTTACTGGGATGCGAGGGAGAGGCATCACCAGTAGAAAACAGGAAGTTATTATCCCTCTGTACAGACAGCTGGTGAGACCCCATCTGGAGTACTGTGTGCAGTTCTGGAGACCCAATCTCCGCAAAGACATAGATAGGATGGAAGCTGTCCAGAGGAGGGCAACTAAAATGGTGCAGGGTCTGCACCGGAAGACATATGAAGAGAGACTTAAGGAGCTTAATATGTATAGCCTCGAGGAAAGGAGGGAGAGGGGGGGACATGATAGAAACTTTCAAGTACCTCAAGGGAATCAACAAAGTCCAAGAGGGTAGCATCTTTCAAAAAAAGAGGTGTGCAAGAACAAGGGGCCACAATTTGAAGATGGGGGGAGAGGGCGGCTCAGAGGTAATTTAAGGAAGTATTTTTTCACAGAGAGGGTTGTGGATACATGGAACGGCCTTCCGGAGGAGGTTGTGGAGTCAAAATCAGTGGTGGAATTCAAGCATGCATGGGACAGTCATAAGGCAATTCTAGGGTGTGGGGGTAAGAAGAAGTAGGCTGCTGGTTAACTAGGATCTGCAGCTTATCCAGTAGGTAGGGAAATGGGCAGACTGGGTGGGCCAAGCGGTCCTTATCTGCCGTCAAATTCTATGTTTCTATGTTACTGGCCATGGGACTGATGAACAAGGATGTGGGAAAATGCATCCTGGAGGTCTAGGGAGCAGAACAACATGTTCTGCTCCAGCAACAAAATGATGTGATCCAGAGTGACCATCCGGAACTTGCGTTTCCACATGAACTGGTTCAGATCATGCACATCCAAAATAAGGTGCCAGCCCCACCCCCCAAAGTTCGTTTTGGGATCAGCAAGTACCTGGACATATAACCTGGACTGGTCAAGGCGCATGGGACATGAGCTACTGCCCCTTTTGCAAGGAGCTGAGCAATGTCTTCCTGAAGGGCGGACAGCATGTCTTGTGACACCCTGGACTCACAAGGTGCATGGAGGTGGTAGGGTGGAAGAGCCTTGGAGTCCAGAGGCAACCCACTGCCCATTACGTCCAATACCCACTTGTCCACTGTGATAGCAGACCAATGTGGCAAGAAGTGACATCACTGAGTTCCAATGGGGAGTGCAGAGAGGGAAAGGATAGGTAGAGGGATGACACCCCCCCCCAACCTATCACTGGGCAGCTTCTGTGGGGGCACTGGTGGCTGCAGCACCGCAATCCTTGCCTCCCCTTTCTTAGGAGTCTGGCTTGGGGTACAAGATACTGCCCCTGCTGGCGCTGCTGCCGCCGAGGGGGCTGTGGCTGATAGGATAGGTAGAGAGATGACACCTTCCCAACCTGTCACTGGGCAGCTTCTGTGGGGGCACTGGTGGCTGCAGCACTGCTATCCCTGCCTCCCCTTTCTTAGGAGTCTGGCTTGGGGCACCAGGTGTGGTACTTGTGCTGCTGATGAGGGGGTTGTGGCTGAAAGGACCACTACTAGAAAGTCTGTTTCTTAGCCTTCTTTTTCGTCTCCTTCTGAGATGACACCACAGAATCCAGGGCAGCACTGGACTTCTTAATATAGATGAGACGTCCTTCCACCCAGGGGCAAACAGGTTGGTGCCCAAGAAGGGGACAATGACCAACTTATGCTGGACATCTGCAGTAAAGGTGGACAGATGCAGCCAGGCCCTGCAATGCATGGAGACAGCCGCTGCCGTGACATAGGCACATGAATCGCCCATGTCCAAGGTCATCTGCAGGTAGTGTTTAGCGAGCGATTGCACCTGGTCTCTGATAATCATCACCTCCAATTGCTGAGCAGTTAAGAGGCAAGGGAAGATAGAATTAAAAAGTCCTACCACGAAGTGACCGAAATTGGCCATCATCATGGTATAGCTAGCTTGACGGAGATCCAAAGATGTTGCAGTGCACAACTTTTAAGCTGCATAGTTTATCTTATGGGACTCCTTGTGCAGAGGCTAAGCCACATTCCCCTGGTGTCCGGATCTACAGAACACCAAATCCATGACCATCCCCTGTGGTGGGGTGGTCCAAGAACCCAGAAAAGGAACCCAGAAGGGACTGCATACTAATGGACCATACGGGTGCAGTAGGTGTCAGGCAGGATGCTGGTTTCTGCCAAAGCTCCATGGTTGGTCCAAAAATGGCTTCAGCCATGGGAGAGGCAAACCCCAGGGAATCGTCCCAGTCCTAAATGTCTGTAAAAGGGTACATAAACCTTTTTTGAACTGGCTCTAGCAAAACTGACATGAACTCCGAGGTTATTTATTTGAACACTGGTGACTGGGAGGGGCACAATGAGCCACAGCTCATTTCCAGGTGTGACCCCGGAGAAAGGGAAGGGGAATATGTGTATAGATGCAAACTGACTTACACAACCAGATTAGGCTGTTGGCGGTATTGGTGAATGGGCAGAAATCTGGCCAGGACACTGACGAAATTCCCCTACCCTTATCGAGAAGTGCCATGGGATCTTTAACGTCCACCTGAACCACCAGAACAGGCAGATGGGACCTTGGTTTAATGTCTCATCCAAAAGATAGATTAGGCAGAGAGGCACCCCAAAGGACACCAGGCCATGCTTGATGGACAGCTCCTCGATCGATCCCCAGTCAAGGAGGGCAGTCCCATAGAAGGCCACGGACTTGTGGTCTGAGTCATCTAAGGACTTCTCGAAAATGGCTCTCAACTATTTCTTGCCATGGACAACCTGGGTATCCTCCCGGGGTGATCTGCACCAACAACTGGCTCAGTAAACTGGTGTCCTTGACTGGAGCACCCACCTTTGGCTGTGGTGGTAGTGGCTCCACTTGAAGAGGTGGAGAAGCAACTGCGGGAAGGCCCTGCAATGGCCTACTGTTGTCAAAGGAGCTCCTCGTAGCACTGGCGCAGTTTGTGACAATGTTTCTCTTCACCAGAGGAACAGGAGGTCAAGAAGTGTGGATGGCAATGCCTTTCAGTTGAGCAGGAATGCCTCAATTGATATTTCGACTGCGACTTTGACAGTCGACCAGACAATCGACGGTGAAGGGAACCTTCCCTCTGGTTGTGGCATACCACATGCCCGCCCACATTAAGCAGCATGGGCATGGAGGGCTCGACCACTGATGGAGGCTGCTTCCCCCGAGGACCGGATGGGGACAGCAATTGAACCATGTCCTCTTGCGTGAGGACTGGGAGCACTGCTGTCTACGAGATGGATTCCTTGACCTCGCCTGATAGCTGATCAACGGGCTCGAGGAAATTTCTACAGCCTGCTCAACCGGAGTCAAAGTTGACTGATTCGATGGGGGAACCGAAGAGCCTTCAACCTGCCCCCCGACCACCGTTGGACAGTCAGGTGAGTCGAGAGACCGGAAGGACAGTGATCTCTCCCAGTCCCACGATCAGCACCAGAGGAGCTTGTGCTTAGTGCCATGGTGGGCAGAGCTCTTCCCCAGGGTCTGGAGGGCCAAATAAATGTCCTGGAAGCCTCCAGTGAATGACCCTCCAATGCTGACCCTAGCCAGGAGAAGTACCAACACTGAGGAGGTGCTTGCCGCAGCAGCCCTGCTTCTGCCTCAAAGGTTACAAGTTGCTGGGCAGACCCAGCTGCAGCCTTCCTGCAGCCCTTAAGGTGGTCCTTTGGATCCCATTCTGAAGGCTGACCCAGCGAGAGCTGGAGCTTCCTGTCCTCAAGGAACTTGGAAATCATGCTTAGACAAAGACCACATCCGGCTACCTCGTGTTGCCTGCCCAGAGACATCTGGTAAATCAGACTGCTCCAGTGGATTGGGATCAGCAGCGTTTTTGCTCCGTAGTGGTGGGCTGGCAATATGCAGCAGATCTACCTGAAAAGCCTACATGTCAGTGACATAGGGAAAAAAAACAGCAGCTTAAACTGTTTCACCAGCAACCAGCAAGTCTGTGGAAAAAACGGCCAGGTGGCAACCTTAGTGGATAGTGAAACATGCCACACACCTAGGAAATATTTTCGGAATAATAAGGTTGTAGCATTAATGTCTGAAAATACTGTAGCCCCCACTTAGGAGCTACGTTAATATCCCTTTAAGAATTTCTAGCAACCTCTAGAGTGATGCCAGTTTCTATGCCCTAGGAGGACTGGGTCAGCCGGCCTGCCCTTGCATTCCAAAAGGGAGGAATCAATGTTCTCTGCTGAAGGGCAGACACTGTGCTGAGTCAGAGCTATTGTGGAGGTACCACTGGCACACAGTGTCAGCTTCCACTACACTGTAAGTTTCTCTCGAGCCTGGCGTTGACAAAAAGTGCCCACTTGTGGCGGTGGCCATATTCCACAGCCTCTAAAAGGGGTTGCCCCTCCACAGCCTCTAAAAAGGGGTGCCCCTCTCCAGAAGAAAAAAAAAACATCAGAAAAGGAGTTTAGAGGTCTGTCTGTGAGGAAGGTGAAACCAAAAAGTTTTCTGGGCAAAGAATCAGAGGTAATGTTTGAGCTTTATTGAGTGTGAAGTGACTGTGTTTGGCACTCCACAATGCCCACCCTCCACAAGAGAGGGGTAGTAACTGACATGATGCATAAATAATGTCAGCCAACAGGAATTTACCTCAGAAAGCATTCACTGTGGGCCGCACTGCCCTTATTTAGAAGGTGTGTGAAGCCCGATGGCACCTCAGCTATGCCCAGGTGGGCAAAGGTGTTGTAGTCTCAGAATATAAAAAGGTCAAGTGTGGAAAAAGAATATACTCTGTGGGAGGACAAAATGGATACCAGAATTGTGTCACAGGATTGAGATGGTGCCAGTTCTGTGCTAGCCGGTGAAACTGTGAAGTAGTCATGTGGCTAGGAAAAATGTAAATGGGCTAGAAGAAGCCCTTCGAGTTCCCACCCAAGCTGCAGGGGTGTGAGATTCTGTGGGTCTACTGTCCCCTCGGGTCCATGCAGTACTGAATTTACCCCACCAGGGTTGAAGCCAACCCAGAGGAAATGTAAACTGAGGATGGTCTGTGTGTGGCAATTGAGGGAGAGGCAGAGAGTGCCGGCTGGATGGGAATGCCATCTTTGCTGAGCTCAGGCTGGAAAAAGAAGACACTTCTTCATACTTACTATAATTTCCTTTTCTATTATCTCCTACGCTGTCAATGGGTAGTCATTACAACTGGGTATAGTGCACCCCTACTAGGGAAAATTACACAGCCTAAACTGTAGAATATTGGGCACATGAGGATTCCAAGCAGCAGCAACTCTCGTCACTATTATCCATACAGTGCCTCTAAGTATGTAAATAAAAAAACATATCGGACAACCAAACACCCAAGACACACAAATTAACTGTCTACACATATGTATCACTAGCCAGAAAAAAATACTGTAAACAGTGGCCTACCTTGTCAGACAACAGAGGGTGAGTGGATGCAGCTCGTCTCCCAATTCTGTGTCCTGGCAGTATTAACCAGTGGTGTACTTTGTCAGATGACAGACAGTGAGGGGTTGAAGCCGGTCTTCCAAGTCTGTGTCTTGACAGGATCTGCAGCAGCAGCAAGTCAACTTGAAAGAAAAATAGACTTATTACATGGCAAAGGAAAAACTGCATGCAGTGCAAGCACTCACCTGCAACAAAGGAGACACCCTTGGTTACCTTTAAATTTGAATCGGCTAAATGTACGTGACAGCAAGTAGTATTCTACCACCTGCAAGACTCTGCGACCAGAGGCCGCATCAACAGAGCTCAGAACATCCAATCTAAACAGTTTGGAGTATGTCTGGACGGAGGACCACGTTGGTGTCTTTCGTAACTCTAGAACAGATGCCTTGCTTTTCTCCGCCAAGGAGGAGGCCATAGTTCTGTTGGAGTGAGACTTGGAGAGAGTCGAAGGCCCTTAACTGTGACATAAGCCCTGGAAAAGCAGGTCCTCACCCGCCCAGCTAGGGTGGTCTAGGAGACTTCTAGTCCCTGTCTGGCCACTCCAAAAGGAACAAACAACCTGATCAATTTCTGGAAATCAGCAGTTTGTCTAAGGACTGTCCAAATAATCCAATTAAATCTAAGTTGCACCATTCCTTCTCCTTAGGGCGAGCAGTTTGTGGACAGAAAACAAAATACAGATTTCCTGGTTCATTATGTGTGGTTCATAGCTCAGTGCTTATGTAACATATAGTGGAATGATGTAGATGGTTGCTGGATACAGAGGCCAGCATAGAATGATTTGTGCTTAGGTACTTGAATGCTTGAATTGAGTCGTTTGATAATATTTGATGGTTTTGGCCTTTCTCTGTATCCCACCTGTAGGAAGGAAGGAGGCTTGATTAGAATTATGGAGCCCCCCGGTGGGATAAGAGTGCCGCAGAAGGAGAAGGTGTCGGGGAGGATGGTGGGTGAGTGCGACTCACTCTAAGCAGAGGCAGAAGTCATTTGAATTATTTAAATAGGCTGTGGGGAAGGAGCTCTTCCCCCACACAATCACAGGCAAGCCTTTCAATTATGTGTGGTTCATAGCTCAGTGCTTATGCAACATATAGTGGAATGATGTAGATGGTTGTTGGATACAGAGGCCCGCATAGAATGATTTGTGCTTAGGTACTTGGATGCTTGAATTGAGTCGTTTGATAATATTTGACGGTTTTGACCTTTCTCTGTATCCCACCTGTAGGAAGGAAGGAGGCTTGATTAGAATTATGGAGCTTCAAAATAATAAATATCAACGATTGATCAGTAACTGAATACTGAAGTCTTGCAAAACACTTTAATGATAAGAATAGACGATCACCTCCTCCAACTCCGGAGACTGTGACCAGTAGCACTCAGGAGAGGAAAAAAACCCTTGGGGGGGGACCTCTGAGGACCCATGGCTACTGACCTACCCATCCTTCTGGGCATACTAAAGGAGAGAGAGATCCTAATTAAGCTAAAGTAATCAGCTAAATCTGAATTCAAATTTGTAGAATTCAATCCAGATGAATGGAGCTTAAGAAAGGCTGAATTGTAAATGTCCAGTAAAATAATTTCCTTCTAATAAAGTCCGAGTCCGAGAATCCATGTCTAATTCGGAATGATGGAGAACAGATATATTGAAGAACCGTCTTCCGTACTTCAGTTGATAGAGGGCATAATCCAAGGAATTGAATGATGATGGAGATGAAGTTGATGACTGACGAACTCAAAACAAGAGACCAGAAAATAATTGCATCCAAGCTTGATGTCTACGAGGCAGGACGAAATAAAAGTAGTACGATGTCCAGGTTTCTAATAGGGCTTGTATAGTACGAGGAATGAGAGAAGGCTTGAGGCCAGGCTATCAAGTGACGAATTCAGTTCTGATAATAAATATAATCTTTAGGAATTGACATGAAGCAACGGCTGTTGAGTTTAGCTGGAATAATGGCATGCTGTATATGATAATCAGAGACACTGGTGCGCATTATGAAGCATCCAAGTAGTAGAATGAAGTGAGCCCAAATGAAAAAGTCAACCAAACTGAATCCAAAGCGAGATGCAGTAGGAGCAGGACTGCACCAACGTAGGCAAATGAGAAGGAACAGAACGTGGCAACCAGCCCTTGAAGAAATGTAGCTAATAGACAGCTGGCAGGAGAGGAGAGAGGTGGCTGATTCCAGTATGAGAAACCCAGCTAGACCCAGGAACGACCGCTGGCAGAAATCAAGCGATTGAGTCCCTCGAAGATGTGCAGGAATCCAACAGCTGGATAGGTACGGAATCACCTGGAAGGGACTGAGATGGAGACATGGAAACTGCACGAGAGGAATAACATGGAGAACTGAAGGCATGCAAATTCGAGGCATGAAGCAGATGAGACCTGAAGAGTCTGAGATGGAAATAACTGAAGAAGCGGAGTCCAATGAAGTAGCAGTGTCACAGGCCTGAAGTTGGTAGCACAAGCAGGAGAATGAAAGTCCACAGGAGATGCCAACCAAGTCCTGGAAAGAAGCAGCTGTAATTCCATGGCCGAGGCAACAGGGCAAAACATCCACGATAGCAAACCCAGAAGCTGCTGAATGAGCACCGAGGCAATCTGAAAGTGGGAGAGTATGAGGACCAGCACACGGAATCGTAGAAGTAGAAGTAGGAGTGACCAGGCATGTAGGGGGAGTAAAGTCGAGATGGTAACTAATGTCCCAAAGGTGAAGCATCAGGGAGTCCATGGGTAAGGCAGCAGAAGCAGGTATGCATAAGTAGAATGGGAATCACCAGGTCCCGAGCTGGATGAGGCAGAAGGAGAACAGAAGTAGGTGAACCCCCCAGCCCGAAGGGCGAAAGCAGGTCAGAGAAGCAGGCGAGTAGTAGGGAACCTCCCAGCCCGATGGGTGAAGGCAGAACGTAGAAGCAGGAAGTAGTAGGCAATCCTCCCAGCCCGATGAGCGAAGGCAGGTCGCAGAAGCAGGTGAGAAGTAGATAAACCTCCCAGCCCGATGGGCGAAGGCAGGCTGTAGAAGCTGCGAATCTCTAAGCCCCGAGCTGAATGAGGCAGGCAGAGAGTAGAAGTAGATATACCATCTAGCCCGAAAGGCGAAGGCAGGTCGTAGCAGCTGTAAATCTCCAGGCCCCGAGCCAGGCGAGGCAGGCATAGAGTAGAAGCAGGCAAACCTCCCAGCCCGATGGGTGAAGGCAGGTCGCAGATGTCTTGGTATGGAGAGGTCGCAGTAAGTACATAAACATAGGGAGAGTGATGCTAGTTCACGAGGAGCACAGTAGAAGGTAATGGCAGGTAGTCGAGAGGACCCCAAAGTCCTGGGAGGTTGAAGCAGGTAATATGAGCAAGGACAGTAAGAAAGGTAACCTGCACAAGTTGTAATAGGAAGCATGCTGCATAACGTAGACATAGTAGCAGAGAAGCAGTACAAAGCATCCAGATAATGGATGATGTTGAAATATCTAATGTGAATCCAAAGTGAGGAGCTCCTTGTCAGGCAGCTGTGGCCACAGGTAGGCTTGTAGTAGGAGAAGCGAATCAGTAGGCTCCTAGCCGATGAGGCGGGAGTAGAAAAAGCGCCCCTTGGCGCGAAGGGCTAAGCAGGTCAGGAAAGCAGGCAAAGTGGCACAGCTGGACTCTATGAAGTCAGTTAGTAATGGGAGCAAGATGGCAGTCAGACTCTCAGAAGCTAGCACAGGTGTACTTTTCGTAAGTCAGTTGGTAAGGTAATTAGCGTAGCATAAGGAAGGGAAGCTAGGCCATGGAAGTCAGCTGAGGGACCACAGAAGGTTTGGTGACTGCGTAGGTCAGATGATAAGTAAAATACATCCAGTAAACAGATGCAGCGATGGAAAGTCCATACATGACTGAAGCAACCAGCAAAGTTATAGATATCAGGTACACATAGGTAAGACGTGGCACCAATGTTTCCTAATCCATAGCTCAGTAGGCAAGTAAAGAAAGGGTCACAGCTGAAGTACTAGCAGAAGTTTGGTAAGTCTAGCAAAAGACGCCCATACTAAAGGCAGAATATGCCATAAACAGAACAAATTCCCAAAGGAAGTAGCTGAGGCAGGAATAGATATATGAATACAGGTTGCAAACCAGCTGTAAAGGAGGCCGCGGACAAGCTAAGCTGCTGAGTATGAATGAGTTCCGAAAGGAGAAACTGTAGGTTGGACTAGGGTTCGAACCAACGGACTGGAACAGTGCCACATAGTCACTTTTCCTGTAACAGGGTACGATCGAAGGCAAAAAAAAAAGAGTGAAGGAGGAGCAGCGGTCCAAAGCGACTGTACTGAATGTGCCAAACAAGGGAACGCAGACATCCTAAGCGAGGAAGGTGAATGAATGCAGAAGAATTGGCTGCCTCTGGCGTTGCCGCGGAGGAAGAGAGCGGAGCAAGCGGGAGGATTGAATCCCCGAGGGAAGCAGAACGATGCAGACTGAGAACAAAGCTGGAGCAGCAGAAGAGGCCGGTGCAGGTATAGGAAGCAGTGTGCTTCTCATCGGAGCGAAACAAAGGCGGCCAGCAAGCAGAAAGCAGCCAAAGGCTTGCAAGTCCGAGTCCACCGTGCTCCAAACGGGAAAGTCCAAGGTGCAGCAGTCGGGAATCCAAATGAGGAGGAGACAGGAACCGAAGCAAGTTGAAGAAACCAGACGCTCCCAGGTAAAAAGTGGAGAGTAGAGCAAGCAGGCACGCGGCGTGATTGCAAACTAGAGAGCGCTACAGCAACAAGGCGATCGGAATGCAGGACGCCAACCGAGAGGGCGAGGGAAGGAGCGGACGAACGAACTACGGCGCTGTGGCTGGAGGCTGAACCCCCCAAGGGGAAGTGAAAACCAAGGGAAAGGGAGAGCAAGGAAAAAACAAAACAACGAGGTGAGCAACAGAGGTGGAGGGGGAGGGGGGGCAGTCCCAGCACGCAGCACGGAGCGAGTTGCTCTAAGCAGAGGCGGAAGTCATTTGAATTATTTAAATAGGCTGTGGGGGAGGAGCTCTTCCCCCACACAATCACAGGCAAGCCTTTCAATTACGGGAGGTGAGGGAAACTTTGGAAAAAAAAGTTCAAAAAGTTCTTAACCAACAGCATTCAGGACCCGATTCAGATCCCATGGAGGAACAGGAGACCAGAACAGAGGTCAGCTCCCACCGAAACCCCACCAGAAAACGAATAACCTACTGGTTAGTTCATAAGGACGATCCCAAGAAGGCATCTCCCAGAGAGCTCAAGGCCAACTTTACCCACTCAGGTCTGCAGTAAAACCAAAACTGTGGAGCCACGGCTTTGAAAAGCCGGATTTTTTTTCCCAAACTGAAAAGGTGGTCCATACGCGAGTATAAGGTGTCGACATGGACTTCTTCCTGGTAGCATCAGGGAGTCCACCACCTTCTTAGAGAAAACTAGTGTCAGGGGGCTCCTCCTCTCAGGAGCCAGGATTTGAGATGCATCACTCCTGGAGTTGGATGCATTATGGGGCACTATGAAAGAAGGTCCCCCCACATGAGAAAGTGAAATGAAGCGCTCTGAGCTAGGTTCACCCAGCCTGAGAACCACAGTCCTCTGGGCCACTCCAAAGGAACCAGAAGAAGAGTTCCTCTTGAGTGCACTGAGTTGTGAATGATCTTGGAGAGGAGAGGAGAGGCACAGAGGAGAAGGGGTAGGCACTGCCAAACTCCACTTTGTGACAAGGCATCCACAGCTTCCACCTATGGACACTGGCAGTGACTGAAGAACTGCTGAAGTTGACCATTCCGGCTGGAGTCAATAAAACAATCAATCTTGAAAAGACCGAACCTTTGACACAGAAGGTCAAACAGCACTGGGCTCAACATCCACTCCCTTGGAAGGACATTTTCGCGGCTTAGCCAGTCGGCCTGAATGTATAACTCCCCAAAGAGGACTACTGACAGGGACAGAAGAGTCTCTTCTACTCACAGCATGGCCCCACTCTTGAGCTGCCTCTTTCCTTCTGACTCACCACACAACTATGGGACTCCAACACCTCTAGAATCCTGGTTACTAACTTCCTTGCCAATGGTGCAGACGGTGTTCAAGAGAGCAATCAACCAGGTAGGAACGGACATGATGTGCCCCGTCAATGATGAGCCACCAGGACTATGAGTTCTTTGAGAAAACCCTGGGGGCTGATACCAGCCCAAAAAGGAAGCTCCCTACACTGGAAGTGCTGTCCCAGGACTGAAATCCTGAGAAAACTCTGAAGAAGCCACTGAATGGGAAAAAGGAGATACGCATCCCTCAGATCAATGGAAACTAATATTCCCCCGACCGGATGATGAATCCAGAGAGTCCATCTTGAAGGTTGTGAGGTACAAACATGTTTAGGAGTTTCATATCCAGGATAGGCCTGACCCCCCACTTCCTGGGGGCTTGGAGTAGATTGAGTAGAACCCCTGGCCTTGCTCGCTGGGGGGGGCACCAAGAACAACCACCCTGAAAGACAGAGGTGGTCCAGGGATTTTGGGGTACTACTTGACTCTTCATGGGGTTCCCTGGACAAAGGGATGGCAAAGAGCACCCCTTTGAGGGAATTGCTAACCACTCTATTGTATAACCCAAGGCAAGAATTTGGAAAACCCAAGTATCTGATGTCATCTGGGCCCATCTTGCAGTCTTCCACCAAGGGAAAGGTGGCAGAGATGGTCCTGTGTACCCTCAGTTTGAGAAGCTTGCCTTTTTCACCCTGTGCTTGCATTCCAACTTAAGGCTCGAGCTCTTCTGCTACTATTGTTCTTGAAACCAGAGTAGACTCCTGTACTTCCCTGGTTCTCGAGGTTCTGAAAGTTAAGGAAAAAAAAAACCTCGAAACTGCCTCTGACGGCTGCCTTTTTGACCTTCTGGAGATGAAGCAGCCTTTTGCTGTTGCTTTGACAATGAAAGGTGGCCCTTCTATTCTGAATATCCTTCAAGAAAAATCCAGGCCCGAATCAAACAACAAACCTCCCTTGCTGGCTAAGATAAACGGCTTAGCCCAAGAAGCCTGATCAGCTACTCAATGCTGAAGCCACACAACTCTCATAGCCAACATAAGGTGATCGGTGGAGCGAGCTGCCATGCACAATTTTTCACTGTGGCATCCCCTAAAAAAGGCAGAGGCCACTGAAAGCAACTGCAAAAATGTTCATCCCCTCCAAATCTGGGGGAACATAGCTGCCCAGGGTAGTAACCCACAAATTACAGGCTCTGGTAACAATAAAGGAGGCACAGTCGGTACACAGGTTTACGCCACTGGAGTCAAAGTCTCTTCTGCATGCAGCATCCACTCGCTTGGCATGCAAATCTGCTAGGGACAGGACCCTTCCACAGCAAAAGAGGTGTGTCTGACGTAATTATGAATTGCCTCATCCGCTAAAGGACGAGCTTTCCACCTGCGAGCATTTTCTTGGAGCAGAGAAGGACGTGGACAGAGCAGGATAACTTCCACCGCCTGCAAAACGCCCTCTTGAGCTGAAAAAATAGAAACCTGCACACCTCAATTATCCGACAGGACAAGGAGTTGGAATCACACAGGGGAGGCATAGGAATCCTCCTCTTCGGCTCTGTTCACTCCCCTTACTCCTCCTCCGAGGAATCATACTCCTCCTCATCAAGTAACTGCTTTAGGTTAGGAATTTCCAGAAGATCCCCGATATCTTCATCCTGACCCTCATGAGGGCAGGGTCGGGGCCTGCCTGCAGATCTGAAAAAGCAGCTCTGTCCAGCTGCAGAGCACCTGGATGTGCCGATGTGGGCCCCTCCTGACCTGAAGGGCCTGGTTTGTGGTCGGGAGTGTCTGATGGGATGTCCTTTGGGACACTGGGGCTCAAAGCTCTCCTAACAGCAACAACAAAGATTTACGGAATTTTGCTGCCACTGCCAACTGGTACACCAGGTGCGCGCACCCCCACCCCACCACCACCACCACCAGCTCGACAGTGTGATTTGGGGGGGGGTTGTAAGAGACATATTAGCTTGAGAAAAACGAAAGGAGGCAAAGGAACCCATGGGAGATGGTCACTTTGCCCCCTTGGAGGTCTTACATCTTTCACTGGTAAGAGGTCTCCAATATGCCATGATGCCAGAAGAGAAAAAAAATAGTATGTTCCCAACATACAACACATATCTTCAAAGCTTTATAACCAAGCTCTCTTCTTATGGGATTTGTTCTCTGCATCTAGTTGCAGAAAAGATTGGAGCACTTTAAGAAGGAGCCATGAAATTGCAATATATTACTAATAATATTAACGTGCCAGTTTAAGAGCTATAAGAGCTCCCACAGACTATAGGCTGGAGCCTAAAGTGTTAGTTACTTTCAAAACCAGGCACTAATAATTTCAAAGCTGCCTCAAATAAAGCTCACTCACCCTATGCTGTCAGCAAAGTCTGTTGCAACTGTGTGGACTGGGACCTTGCAGAGCTGTGCTAAGCAGTCATGTTTATTTTAATTTTTTAACACAGCACTCTTGATTATGACATATTGGCTTTGAAAAAACAGTGGGGGCAAAAGGACCCTATGGGAGAGGGCCTCATTACCCTTTTGCAGGTCTTACATGTCTCATGTAAGAGGTCTGTTTTCCGTGGCGACCCAGGAGCTTTGCAGTGGCTAAGTGACTGCTCAGAGCCATACAATATACAAGTGGAGGCTGAGGGATTCAAACCCAAGACTCCTGGAGGTAGCAAGCTCATAACTCCAACCCCTAGGTTAAATTTCAACCCCTTGCCGCGACCTCCCAGTACCAAGATGGGTCGCAAGATCTAAAGAAAAAATTCAGATTTGCCATGCCTGCCAATAAATACTGATGCATTTCATGCCCCCAAGACCTTACCTATGTTTTCTGCTCCAGAAAAAGAAATAATGCAGTGTATGGCCACAGCCGATCCAGCTGTAGAAGCATGCCAAAAGGCAGCAGGCAAAACAGAAAAAACAAATAGAAAACACAAGCTGCGCGTTTAGAAGCCCAAAAAAGGGAGAGACATTCGCGAGCTTTTGGACAGGTGCGTGTGCGATGTCATGACGTTGTACATTACGCTGTCATGCTAGGAGAGGGCATGTACATTACAGGCGCGCAGAATCTGAGGAGTGTAAAAAGAAAACTGGGTGCGCGCCCAACAGCTAAGCCAAATGGCAGGAAAACTTGGCGTCTCAAGAAAGCCGAGAAAACCACAACCGGCTGACACAGAAGGCCAAACAAGAGTCTGAAAAACACCACACTCTGCACAAATAAACACACAATTCACTCATCAAGTGTCTGAACGTTCCCCTTTAGCCTGAATGCTGTAGCTAAAGCTGCTGAGGGATAATAAAAGGAGAAATGCTCTTCACAAGAGGCAGAGTCAATTAAAAAGGGAAATACCCCTACAGAAAAAACTAACACCTGAAAAAGAAAGACAGGAAAAAAAAAAAAAATAAAACTAGGGAGCAGGGAGGGACTGACGGATAAGGGTGAGGCCCCCCCCCCCGGGAATCCCTAGACTACACCAAGCAAATATAAGATATATTTACCAGTGTCACCCTGTTCCTTTTTTTTTTTTATTAAAAGGAAATCAGAGACCTTATAAATTAACAACGCCCTGAACTAAAAGGCAAACATGGCCCCTAATTCAATCACAGGTAGTGAAAATGGGGAGAGCAGGTTAGCCAATTTGAAAGCCGCAGCTTAACAGGCATGATTTTGATTTAAGAGTGCTCTCTGTGATCAGGTAGCCTCAACCTGCCATGCAAAACTGCAGCCCCAATGCCTAGAAGCTGAGATTTTCTTCAGAGCAGCTTGAGAAACGTTTCCTTTCGATAGCACAGCTAAGACTGGGGAGTTGCTGCTGTCCAGAATCCTTATGTGCCCAACATTCTAAGGTTTGGGCTGTGCATTTCCCCTAGTAGGGGTGCACTATATCCAGTTGTAATGACTTCCCATTGACAATGTGGAGCACGGGGCAGTTGCAGTTTATGCTGCAGGTGTCATGGCGGACAGGAAACAGTATGGCTGACGGGAATACCGCTGCGAATAGGAACACCGCCAGTGCCATAACTGTATGTCCATCAAAAATGTTTACCACAAATTCAGTTGTTTTATAAATAAATATAATCAACTCCAAGGTCGCACAATATTAACAAAAAAAAAATAAATTTCAGAAGCAGGCATTCAGTATGCAGGTGTAAATGCAGAGATTTAGTTATTCAGACACCTACGTATACAGGGGGGGGAGAATGTGGGAATCAAACTCCTATCCTGTCTTACCTACCTGCCAGTCCACTACCCTAACCACTACACTAAATGAGAACTGCTGTTGAAACCTGCTCCACCTCTCAACCTTATAGTTGCAGATGGTACGTGGTATTCCAAGCAGTGCACAAGTAGTCCCGAACAGTACTCTAGAGCAGCACAAGACTCTTGTCCGCCATACCACTTCCTGCTGCAAGGAGTCTGCCATAACACCTGCAGCATAAAGTGCAAGCGAGCCTGGAGGGCTACATAAATAAAGGATCTTGTTTTGTGTAAGCCCCCCAAAGTGGGCTTACCTGATGCGGAGCTCCCCGCAGCTCCAATGCTTCCCCCACGGCGCTGTCTCCTGAGGCTGTGGTGGGAGTCGCGCCTTGTGACCCTGTGTGGCTTGCAGCCATTCTTTCCTGGTGTCTTGGCCCATTTGGGGCCGGGATGATGGTCCAGGCTGTTGGGTGCGGGGTGTGTGGTCCCGGGTCCAGTTCTGTCGAATGTAAATTAATTATTTTTAAAGATGGCGGTCCACGCGTTATACACATGCGCAGATACCACCAGAGGAGAAGATTTAGAGGAGCAGTAGCTCCTTTTGCTGGCAAGTAGTTTTCGGCACAGAGGAAAATATTGAAACAGGGACTACAAGCCCCACGGGGGCACAAGAATAAGCAGCAGGTTTGGCGCCAGTAGATTCGGTCCGTGACTGGACCATTGGTTTTAGGCGCCAAACCATCTGAGCCCATATAAAGAAGTGCAGAAAAAGAAAAGAGGTATTCGAGAGGCAGAAGAACATCGGAGAGGGGCATTCGCCCGCTTGGCCATGCGGCTGCATTTTTAATTTTTAAATAGTATGGCCACTTGAAGAAATAAGGAGGAGCGGCGGCTGCCATTCTGGGAGAGCCCTAGCATCATCAGCCAGAGAATCTAGAGAGGGAAGATGCTGCCTGCCATCTAGCAATGGAGTCATGAGGTAAGGGGTTATGTGTGGGGTCTAAGGATGGGCAGGCCCAGAGTAAAGCATGCCTCTGTGCCTAAATAGCAATTCCAGACTTTGTGCCCAGCAGCCAACAAGAAGTGTGTGTTGGGGCAACTCAGGATCAGGCAGTTGTTTCCCCAAGTTATGCATGCTCCTCGCAGCAGTGTTTGGAGGGAGCCAGAAAGTGATCTGCAGCCTGTTTTGCAGCTTGGGGATGGCCTGTTCAGCCTCAAGTGTGCGCCTGCATTGGACTGTGAGCTGTCCATTTAATGTTGTGGTAGCTGCCTGTGACTGTACGGAGTACTGCAGCAAGTTCTGAATTGGGACTCCTGGGTCCAAAGCACCATTTATTTTCTACCGTTCAGCTACAAAATGTGACCCCCTGGTCCTGCTTTATTGCTGGATGGAGTAACTATTCTTTTGATTATTCATTAAATGGGATCCCCAGTTTTTTGCAAGGTTGCGTGTGCCTCTTGTTTTTTGAGGAAAGTTTTTTGCTGCTACTAAAAGAAGTTGCCTCCTCAGCCTTGCATCCAGTGTTTTCCAAGGTGGCATCCAGAACAGCAGGGACTAGAGACCCACCGTGGAAGATGAGAGGCCTGCCTGGTGAAAGCAGTCTACAAAGGCCTTCAGGTGAAGAGGGCAAGGCCAGGCAGGTGAAGTTTCACGTCACCCCTCCTGTGTACCAGCTCAGCGTCCTGAGGGTTTGGGGCACCCCGATGGAGTCCATCCATCACCATCATCACCTGTGGACAATCAGGTACTGTTTTTCCTGTCTTATTTCTGGACTGTGTTTTCATGGATGTACAGCGCTCCCCTTCCCCACAAACTTTACCACCTTAAATACCCCTAGACAGGAAAGAGTGTGTGTGAGGGGAGGTGGATACTTACATTTGTTTGAAGATGGCCAGTTTGGACATTTGTGGGTTTTGCTTCCGGGCTATCTGGCCGCTTTGGCCCTTGGCCCTGCAGTGTGCCAATGGATGCCTGATCACCTCACTGCGTGGGAGGTCAACAAAATGGATTTTGTGTTTCTGGTGTAAGGCCCCTCCCTGGTGAGTCAGGTGACAGTACCATCTGTGTACCCCTAGGCAGTTAGGAGGGCCACCCTACAATATTTTATGCTTCAAATTCCTACTTTTTAGTTTCAAAATACCAATTCAAGAGGGACTGAGCAAAGATTTGAGTCAAAATCAAGGGCAGTTGATTAGAGAGGAGAGATGGTACGTTGATGGTCCTCCAGACCACCATGTCGCCTTTAAATGGGACACTGTATTCTCTATCCCCCGGTTGCAAACCTCGCTCTTTCCTTTCCCTCATCTAATGTGAATGTTCCAACCATTACAATAACGACAGAGCACCCCAACTGAAATAAAATTCAACCGACTGTGACTGGGGGGTTAAAAAAATAGACGCAAAAGTAAACAAATGAGCATGAGAAAACGAGAAGGACCCAGTGAGGGCTAGCGGGACACAGCACGCAACCGAGAAGAAAAGATACCAGGCAACACGACACTACGGTAGTCTTTATGTCCGTGCTAAGCAGCAGCAAGCGAAAACCATAAAGGCCCAGCACTATCAGAAGTCCTTCTCTTTTAGGTAGGCTGGCATAATAAATGCAAACTAAACCCAGAACAACAGAGAAAATATATCCCAAAGTTTCTATGGTTGAAGCTAATCAGCGTCACTTTACTGTACGCGCCAAGTCGTGATTGATTCGCACAACAACCAATCGTACCTAGCCTGAAGCGTCTCTTCCTCCTCCCGCCTTCCGAAGCGAACTGTTGGTCGGTGGGACACGTCGTATTTTTGCTGGTTGCACAGAACTAGAACGTGAGCTCGTTTACTTAGTGCTGGGACTTTATCTTCTGATGTAAACGGTGGAGAGTCTGTCTCTGCCGACGGAGGACGCAGTTAATTGTATCCAGTGGAAGCAGTACTGTGTTAGGGAATATTCTTGAGGAGTTAGATTTTAGAAACAGTAATCCTAAAAAAAAAAAAAAAAAACTGCCATCAAGAAAGAAACGTATGTTTTCAGTCTGCCTTCTATAAAGGACGGGAAATGAATTGTTGCTGTGGCTCCATAGCTCAGTGGTTAGAGCACTGGTCTTGTAAACCAGGGGTCGCGAGTTCGATCCTCGCTGGGGCCTTGAAATTTTTCTCAACCAAATCTTTTTCACGCTTTATTTTAAATTCTACTTATTTGAAAATGTGTGTTATGCAGAACATTTGTCTTAATAAAGAAGTAGGACGAGCATTAAAAGCATTCCGTTGCAGTACTCCTACTATTTGCACTAGATTATAGTATTTATAATTCTCATTAAACAACACGCCAGCAGTCAGCAATACTGCCTGCCAGTACTCTGCTTTATACCGAGACTGCAGTTATTTATTGAAAATGTTTCACCAGGAACGGCACAATGAGCAAAAAGATGCTCGTCTCACGGTGCGACCTGGGGGGGTTACAGTGGAGAAAGGTATACATACTACTGTTGAAATTAGGAGTAGAGCAATACAGATAATGAACATAGTTTGGTGGGATTACATTTGAACTTCCTACGTAAGGAGAACGGTACAAACATGGTCATCAAGGACAGTTATATATAGAGATGGGAAGGATATTGTTAGGATAACTGAATCCCTAGGGTGCAATTTTTATTTTGTTACGTAAACAATTTATTATTATGCTGACTGACCCTATTTTCTCAGGACAGTCCTGATTTGGGCAGCTGTATCCTGCGAAAAAACATGAAAAAATACTACTTGGCCTGACACAGTAGAAAAAAATATTTTCTTACTTTCCTCTAAATGTTGCAAAAAACTATAATACCTTTATTAAAATACCATAAAATGATATGAAATATCAGAAACAACTGAAAAACTACAACACTTAGTCTTCATTTTGCTTATTTAGTGAAAACAAGTCTGTTGTATTGGTCAAGGTTACATTTTGTTCTGCGAAAAATCATGTTTCTGTAAGAAATGTCCCACTTTGGGCTTCTTAAAGGTGGTAACCCTAAGCACTAGGCTTAAAAAGAGCACTAAGACCATCACACATCTAAATGAATGGTTGAAAGATTTGTGCAGACGGAAGGGGCTAAAGGACTGTACAAGCCATACAGCCTGCATCCATCCTGGGGGGCACCAAGATCCTTGGTGAGATGTTTAAATGTTTCCTAAAACATTTAAACTAGCCTTGGGGGGAGGCGAAAGCAAGTAGGAAATATATCCCCCTACACACACGCACACAGGATGAGACCATCAGCAAAGATGATACAAGGGACAGAAGATCACCAATACAACAGAAATCCTACACAGGTAGCATGGTGGAGAAAAATTACGGGACAAAATGCAAAAAGGGAACAGAGGTGAGAGGGGGGAGGATATCAGATGTGGAGAGCAATATGTACAACTGCCTGCAGCCTGGGAAACAAAATCCCAGACCTAGTGGCATTGATGGTGGAAGCAGAACTGGACATAGTGGCTGTAACAGAAACATGGTACACGGAAAACCGTGAATGGGATATAGCCATACCAGGATACGCACTTTTGAGAGAAAGAAGGAACAGAGGAAGTGTGGCTTTGTACGTGAGGGAGGGAATAGAAGCAACTGAGGTTCAGGGGCTGCAGGAGGGAGCAGAGGCACTGTGGGTCACCATGTAGACAGGAAATGGAACCAACTTTTGCACAGGAGTGATCCACAGACCTCCACTGCAGGGGAAGGAGACAGGCGGAATACTAGTGGAAACCACAAAATGGCAACCAAAGGTGAACTACTACTGCTAGGGGACTTAAATCTGCCAGATGTAGATTGGAGCACCCAGACTGCGAGTACAGCCAAAAGCAGGAACATGCTGACTGCCCTACAGGGAGCATGCCTAAGACAGCTTGTGGCTAAACCAACCCACAAGGGGCTGTATTAAACCTGGTGCTCGTCAACGGGGACAGGGTCAAGGATATGGGTAGGCAACCAGATAGGAACCAGTGACCACAGGACTGTATGGTTCAATATGGCCACAGTAGAAGATGCAAACTACACTAAAGTAAAGGTGCTGGCTTTCAGATGGGCCAGCTTTGACAAAATGGCAGAATGTCTTGGGAGCCCTGGTTAAAGAGGACCCGGGGGGGGGACGTGGAGAAGCAGAAGGGTATTCTCAGGGGTGCATAACAGAGGCAAGAAGCCTCTGTGTTAGACTGCAAAGCAAGAGTAAGAGAAAGAAACAACCACATTGGTTCTTGAAGGAAATGGCCAGGAAAGTAAGAGAAAAAAGAGGGGCTTTCAGAAGATACAAGGAAGCACAAAGGGAGGAGGACAGGGAGCAGTATCTAGAGAAGCAGAGGGAGGCAGGGAAGGTGGTCAGGAGTGCAAAGGGGCAGACAGAGGAAAATATAGCCCAGGCTATTAAGAAAGGCAACAAAACCTTCTTCAGATACATTGGCAAGAGGAAGAAGACCAGGTGTGGGATTGTCAGGATAAAGAAGGAGGGAGGAGGGTGTGCAGAAGAGAACATAGAAAAAGCAGCAATACTGAACAAATACTTTTGTTCAGTTTTCACCAAGGAAGGGGAAAGTGGAGGTCTGCAACATAACAATAAAAGCAACCATGAACTGGAGGTGGACACCAGTCCATTCACAGTTGAAAGAATCCTAGAGGAACTTGGGAAACTGAAAATAGATAAAGCAATGGGGCCAGATGGGATTTGCCTCAGAATATTAAAAGAGCTCAGACAGGTGCTGGTAGTCTCTCTAACCACCTATTCAGCAGATCACTAGAAACAGGTGCAGTTCCAGAAGACTGGAGGAGGGCAAATGTCCCTCTCCACAAAAGTGGAAGCCAAGAAGAAGCAGGCAACTACAGACCACTCAGCCTGACTTCAGTGGTGGGGAAATTAATGTAGGCACTGCTAAAGGAGAGGATTGTGCTATTCCTTGAATCTAGTGGAGCACAGGATCCAAGGCAACATGGATTCACAGTGGGACGGTCTTGTCAAACAAATCTAATAGATTTCTTTGACTGGGTGACCAGGGAGGTAGATCAGGGAAGGACGGTGGATGTGACCTACTTAGATTTCAGCAAGGCCTTTGACACCATCCCACATAGAAGGTTGGCAAATAAGTTAGACCACCTGGAGGTTGGCTCCAAGGTGGTAAACTGGGTCAGAAATTGGTTGAGTGGCAGGACACAGAGGGTGCTGGTAAATGATGTTCAATCTGAGGAAAGGAGGTGACCGGCGGGGTGCCACAGGGATCAGTCCTGGGGCCAGTCCTCTTCAGTGTCTTCATAAGTGACATTGCAGAGGGGCTGGAGGGGAAGGTATGTCTCTTTGCAGATAACACTAAGATCTGCAACAAGGTTGACACTCCAGAGGGGGTAAGAAAAATGAGAAAAGACGTAAGCATGTTGGAAGAGTGGTCAAAAGTGTGGCAGCTAGGGTTCAATGCAAAAAAAGTGCAAGGTCATACATCAGGGAGCATAAATCCAAGGGAGGAATACAAGATGGGGGTACTCACGGCCACCAAGCAGGAACTGACCCGGGGGGTACTCGTACCTGATGACCTAAAGGCAACCAAACAATGTGAGTAGGCTGTAGGGAAAGCCAGTGGGATGCTGGGGTACAAAGGGAGGGGTATCACCAGCAGAAGGAGGGAGGTGGTTATGCCACTGTACAGATCACTGGTGAGACCTCAGCTGGAATACTGCTTCCAGTTCTGGAGACCGCATCTCTGGAAAGACATAGACAAAGTGGAAGCAGTCCAGAGAAGGGCTACCAAGATGGTACAGGGTCTGCATGAAAAGCCCTATGAGGAGAGCCTAGAGGAACTCAATCTGTATTCCCTGGAGGAGAGAGGAGGGATATAATAGAAACTATTCAAGTACCTCAGGGGTATAGAAACATAGATTTTGACAACAGATAAGGACCGCTTGGCCCACCCAGTCTGCCCATTTCCCTACCTAATGGATAAGCTGTAGATCCTAGTTAACTAGCAGCCTACTTCTTCCTACCCCCACCCCCTAGAATTGCCTTATGACTGTCCCATGCATGCTTGAATTCCACCACTGTTTTGACTCCACAACCTCCTCCGAAGGCTGCTCCATGCATCCACAACCCTCTCTGTGAAAAATCTTTGTTAAATTACCTCTGAGCCGCCCCCTTCTATCTTCAAATTGTGCCCCCTTGTTCTTGCACACACCTTTTTGAAAGATGCTACCCTCTTGGACTTTGTTGATTCCCTTGAGATACTTGAAAGTTTCTATCATGTCCCCCTCTCCCTCCTTTTCTCGGGCTACATATTCAGCTCCTAAGTCTCTTCATATGTCTTCCGGTGCAGACCCTGCACCATTTTAGTTGCCCCTCCTGACAGCCTCCATCCTGTCTATGTCCTTGTGGAGATTGGGTCTCCAGAACTGCACGCAGTACTCCAGATGGGGTCTCACCAACTGTCTGTACAGAGGATAAAACTTCCTGTTTTCTACTGGTGATGCCTCCCTATGCATCCCAGTATCCCCCAGCCCTCCTTGCGCCTCTCACATTGCTTTCCCACCTTTAGGTCATCTGATATGACTACCCCCAGGTCCCTTTCCATTTTTGTTTTTGTTAGTATCTCACCCCCCATTGTGTATTCTTCCCCTGGGTTTTTGTTTCCTAGGTGCATTAACTTGCACTTCTTATCATTGAATCTAAGCTGCCATACATTTGACCATTCCTCTAACCTTGCCAAGTCCCTTCTCATCCTTTCCACCCCACCTTGTGCATCAACTCTGTTGCAGATCTTTGTATCATCTGCAAAGAGACATACTTTTCCTTCCACTCCCTCTGCAATGTTGCTTATAAAGACATTGAAGAGGACCGGTCCTAATACTGAACCCTGTGGTACCCCACTAGTAACCCCCTTTCTTCAGAGTGGACTCCATTTACTATTACTCTCTGTGTCCTATTCTCCAGCCAATTCTTTACCCAGGCTGTCATCTTGGGACCCACTCCCAGGCTGGCTAACTTGTATATTAATCTTTTGTGTGGGACTGTGTCAAATGCCTTGCTAAAGTCTAGGTAGGCCATGTCCACAGCCCCTCCCTGATCTACTACTTTGGTCACCCAGTCAAAGAAATCTTATCAGATTTGTCTGGCGTGACCTTCCCGCTGTGGATCCATGCTGCCTTGGGTCCTGTGCCCCTCTGGCCTCTAGATACTCAACAATTCTTTCCTTCAGAAGTGATTCCATCATTTCCCTACCACTGAGGTTAAACTAACAGGTCTGTAGTTTTCTGCTTCTGCCTTGCTCCCACTTTTGTGAAGGGGAACTACATCTGCCCTTCTCTAGTCCTCGGGTACCACCCCATCCTCCCATGATTTGTTAAAGAGGGTAGTCAGTGGTGTCACTAGTTCTACCCTTAGTTCTCTTAGAATTCTGGGATGAATCCCATCAGGCCCCACTGCTTTGTCCACCTTCAGTTTTAAGAGTTCTTTCAGAACCCTTTCTTCTGTAAATGGGCTGGTATCAACTTCTGTATCCAGAGTGTTTCTACTGTTTGTTTTAGGTATCTCCCACTTCCTTTGTAAATACTGAGCAAAATATTTGTTTAGTATCTCTGCTTTTCACAGTCACCTCTGCCCACCCTCCCTCCTCTTTATTAAGTCTCACTATCCCTCCTTGGTCTTCCTTCGCTCCTGATGTACCTATAAAAGGTTTTATCCCCCTTCTTAACTGAGTTGGCTATCTTTTCCTCGGTTTGGGTCTTTGCTGTTCTGACTGCCTTCCCAGCTTCCTTTTGCTTTAACTAATACAGTTCCATGTCCTGCTCCTTCTGTGATTCCTTGTACTTCCTGAATGCTTTCTTTTTCTCTTGAACCTTCACTGCCACTTCCTTTGAGAACCGTAGTGGTTTCTTACATTGTTTCGTTTTGTTAATTTGCTTCACACAAAGGCTTGTTACCTCTGTGATGGCAGTTTTATTATTCCCCATTGTTCTTCCACCTCCTTCCTGCCCATTTGCTAGTGCATTCCTTAGGCACTCACCCATTTGCAAGTCAGCCCTCCTAAAGTCCAGTACTTTTGCCTTTGTATGGCTTGACTCTATTGCTGTGTTTATTGTGAACCATACTGTTCGATTGTCGCTAGTTCCCAGATGGCTACCCACTTCTACATCTGTGATCCTCTCTCATCTCCATTTGAGAGAACCAGGTCTAAGATTGCTCCCTCTCGAGTGGGCTCCAATACTAGTTGTCTAAGGCATGCCCTTGTAGGGCATCTAGAATAACCCACTCTTCGAAGTGGCTGCTGCAACTGCACTCCAGTTAACATCTGGCATATTCAGATCACCCATCAGCAATATCTCCCTTTTCTGCCATTCTAAGTATTCTTTCTATCATTTCCTTGTCCATCTCCTCCCTTGAGAAGGGGTCTGTATACAACCCTGTGCGGATTGTGGTGCCATTGCCGGTCTCCAAATTTACCCACAGTGCTTCTTCTCCTCCATGTTTTCCTTTTGTTCTGTTGCTTTGATTCCTTTCCTTATGTAAGAGCTACTCCTCCTCCTCTTTTACCCTCCCTGTCCCTCCTGTAGATAGTATATCCTGGTATGTTTATGTCCCAGTCATGGTTTTTGTGTACCATGTTTCTGTGACTCCACGATATCCAGATGTTCCTCCTCCATCAAGGCCACTAATTCAGGAAACTTGTTACTCAGACTATGGGCATTGGTACTCATTGCTCTCCATTTTTTGATGGCTTTACCTTCTGTTGCAGCATCCCCCACTGACCTGTCTACCTCGGTCTTTTTCTCATTTACTACCCTGTTTTGTAGGGAGAGGCTGGGATTTTCCTGCTGCTTATCAGTGCCTCCCCCTTGACTAGTTTAAAAGCTTGCCAATGAAGCATTTAAACCAATTGCTCAAAAGACTTGTTCCCTTCCTGGACAGATGCAGACCATCCTGCCAGTATAGGCTGGTGTCCCTCCAGGTGGAACCCCAGTCCCCAATGAAGCCAAACCCCTGTGCTCCACACCATTTTTTCAACCATTCATTAAACTGCATGGTGCAAAGTACCCTCGCCTCACTCATGCCATTGACAGGCAGCATCTCAGAGAAGGATATTGTGTGTGCTACTTGTCTTAGGCCCCTCCCCAATTCTACAAAGTCCTTCTGCACTGCTCTAATCTCATGATTAGCCAAGTCATTTGTTCCTAGGTGGACAATGACGTCCAGCTCAGACTCCCGTGCAGCTGTTCTCGTGATTCTGAGGATGCGCTTCCTGTCTCTCCAAGCCATGGCACCAGGCAGGCACCTTATAAACTTACAAGAGAGTACCATCTTTCAAAAAAGAAGTACAAGAACAAGGGGGCACGAGATGAAGCTAAAGTGGGGTAGGTTCTGGAGCAACATGAAGTACTTTTTCACTGAAAGGGTGGTGAATGCTTGGAATGGCCTCCCTACAGAGGTGGTGGGGGTAAAAAAAGGGAATTCAAGAGTGCATGGGATAGACGTAAGGGCACCCTAGGGACAGGAAAGAAAGGGAGAGCTGCAGATCAGCGATGATCTGTGGTTTTCGCAATATATAGGCAAAATGAACAGACCAGGTGGACCACATGGCCCTTATCTGCCATCAGCTTCTATGTAAATACTCAAATTTACAGCTTAACAGTGAAAACATCCAATGTTTTGGTCCTTGGAATAGGAAAACATTTGGTATTACTTGGCTAGAGAGCTATTTTCCCCTTAAATTAGAAATATCTTTGCTTGAACATAGATACATCTGTAACCTGGAAAGAACATATTATGGGCATTAAGAAACAGGGAATGCAAATTTCTAAAGGCATTATTAGATTTGGTAAAAATGTTGCCAGAAACTCTTACAGTGCATTAAAGCAGGCATTTGAGGCTAAGGTGAATAGTTCGATAGTGTATGGTTCCAAAGTATGGGCTTTTAGCAAATACATTAACAAACTGGAATCGGTATAGAATGGATTCTTCAAGCAAATCTTACAGTTACTAAAAGGACATCCTGACTGCATTTGTCAGATGCAAACTTAATTTCAAATCTATTTGTGTATTAGCCCAAATTCATGCTTTAAAATTTTGGGGGAAGATTGCTGATATGGATGCTGAAATATCATCACATAAGTGCTAGATGGAAAGCTGTAACAGCAAAGGTAGTACAGGATGCTTCCATCTTAATAATCTATTGAATAATGTGGGTCTTACAAAATATGGGACCCTTATGCTGCTGAAAATACTGACTGGCTGTGCAGCGTCTAACGGATAACTTTGTTCAAATGGAATTTGACAAAGCTTTTAGATATAGCATATCTTGGGTTATACTAGAGTCTGAAAACTCCAGGGAAAGATTACAAATATTTAAAGTTCTGTGAAAAAGAAGCCCATAGAAATGCTGTATGTAATTTCATATGGTCATTGCTATAGAACGTAGACTAGTGAATTTATAAACAATGAGTTTAATAATACGTTTTGCAATTTCAACAAATTTATTAGATTATTTATAGATCATTTGACTTTTGATTGCCATCCACAAGATCATGCCAGGAAGAAATGGTTATCCCTGATCTCGAAAAACATGTGGGTCTAACAGCAGGGAACATACAGTGGCGTGAAAAAGTATTTGCCCCCTTCCTGATTTTCTCTATTATTGCATATTTGTCACACTGGATGTTTTCAGGTCTTTAGAGAAAATGCAATATTAGATAAAGGGAACCTGAGTGAACAAATAACACTTGTTTTTTTTTTTTATTTCACTTATTTAATGAAAAAAGTTAACCAACACCAACTGGCACTGTGTGAAAAAGTAATTGCCCCCTTACACTTAATAACTGGTTATGCCACATTGAGCTGCAATGACTGCAACCAAACACTTCCTATAATTCAATATCAGTCTTTCACATCGCTGTGGAGGAATTTTAACCCACTCTTCCTCTCAGAACTGCTTTAATTCAGTAACATTTGGTAGGTTTTCGAGCATGAACTGCTCGTTTCAGGTCCTGCCACAGCATCTCTATTGGGTTTAAGTCTGGACTTTGACTAGGCCACTCCAAAACTTTAATTTTACTTCTTTTTAGCCATTCTGATGTGGACTTGCTTTTGTGTTTTGGATCATTGTCTTGCTGCATGACCCAACTACGCTTCAGCTTCAGCTGACGGAAGGATGACCAGACATTCTCCTTAAGAATTTTCTGGTACAGAGCAGAATTCATGGTTCCTTTAATTATGGCAAGTCATCCAGGTCCTTAGGGCAGCAAGCATCCCCACACCATCACACTACCACCACCATGTTTGACTGTTGGTATGGTGTTCTTACTGTGGAATGCTGTGTTTGCTTCTACGCGAGACATTATGGGATCCATGTCGTCCAAAAGTTCCACTTTGGACTCATCTGTCCATAGAACATTTTCCCAAAAGGCTTGTGGATCATCCAGGTGCTTCTTGGCAAATGAGGGAATGCGTTTATGTTCTTCTTAGTTAGCAGTGGTTTCCGCCTGCTACTCTCACATGAAGCCCATTTTGCCCAGTCTCTTTTCTGATTGTGGAGTCATGAACACTGACCTTAGCTGAGGCAAGAGAAGCCTGCAGTTCTTGGATGTTGTTTTAGGATCCTTTGAGACTTCCTGGATGATTTTACGCTGCACCCTTGGAGTAATTTTGGCAGGCCGCCCACTCCTGGGAAGATTCACTACTGTTCCAGGTGTTCTCCATTTGGAGATTATGGCTCTCACTGTGGTTCGATGGAGTCCCAGAGCCTCAGAAATAGCTTTGTAATCCTTTCCAGACTGATAGAGGGCAACAAATTTTTTTCTGATCTTTTCAGGAACTTCCTTTGATCATGGCATAATTTGCTTGTTGAATCTTTGTGCTGGCAACGTGACTCTGATGGTAAGGGTCAAAATAAGTGAGGTTTATATTGAGCAGGGCTGGCTGTAATCAAGCCTGGCTGTGTTCAATCAGCTGACTCTAATTATCCCTTTAATTGGGTTGATTTAACTAGGGGGCAATTACTTTTTCACACAGTGCCAGTTGGTGTTGGTTAACTTTTTTCATTAAACAAATGAAATAAGTAAAAAAAAAAGTGTTATTTGTTCACTCAGGTTCCCTTTATCTAATATTATATTTTGTCTAAAGACCTGAAAACATCCAGTGTGACAAATATGCAATAATAGAGAAAATCAGGAAGGGGGCAAATACTTTTTCACGCCACTGTAGGTTAAAAAAGGTAGATTGCATGTTATTTTGTGAAATGAACAAGCATTTTGTTTGCTAGTTTTGCACAGTATGCTTTAGGAACTTTGTATAAATGCTGATATTGTAATGTATAACTGGATAAACTGAATTTTGTTTATATTTTAACCTGTTTAGTCTTATGTATGTGATAAACTAGTGTTTTTATACACGGAACCTGAATAAACCTTGAGTCACTGTCACACACCCTCTACACTCCCACCACATCCCACCAAAGTGTCCCCCCTGCGTTGTGGATTTTACTGTAGTGAAGTGAGCTTTGTATTTGTACTACATAGCTATCCCAGATAGGGAGCCTCCTGGGCACCCCTGCACTGCGTTCAAATATAAATACACAATATACTGGTACCGCAGGGTGTCCCTTAGATATGCTTACACACCTACTTATTTACCCCCCTGATACATATTGTACTTGTTACCTGTTTCTGCCAGAGTCCTCTGCAGTCCTGTGGATGCTCTTCAGAAGGCTCTAGGTCAGACATCATACTCCTACAATGTGCCACTTACACGATGGGACGTGAATGTGATGGGATGCTTGGGTAGGTTCAAACATAAGGCCCCAGCCCTTGCTTTCTGCTGCCTCTCCTCTAATTATCATATAGTTGTGATCCCAGGCCAGACAATTATTACCCTGCCCCAAACTACAGAGCAAAACACAGCTCTTTAATATGGCCCTTAATGTGGGCTAATCGGGCTGGTCTCAAATTTACCCTACAGACAACTATAAAAACACCAGTTGAAGCACGTTTCACAACAACTTACCTCACCTACATTAGCCGTGTTTACACCACCTACTTTGCAACACATCAACCCATGCGCACTGATTGATGCGCTGCGAAGTTGGGTGTGTGGACACATTCCAGAGCCCCGCAAGTGCTGCTCTGATCAATTTTCTGCACCGACTCAGTTGTCGGTAACCCTGTCAGAGCGACTGCAGCAAACAGCAATGTAAACACTTTGCTGCGCTCGCTCCATGCCATCCCCATGTCTCCATGCATCCTCTGTGCCATTCACAGCCTGTCCTTGGAGAGACCTGCAGTGCTGTGAGGGCGGACTGTGTAAATGGGTCATTGCACTCCGAGCAGCCACCACAGCGGGAAGGGAGCAGCACAAATGCCAGAGCGCTGCAGCCGTGTAAACAGCTATTGTCTCCAACAAAAAGTCTCTGCAAGTCCTGTCTGTGACCAAATCAGGCAGACTTTGCCTTAAGGCAGCAACCTGCAGGAGTGAGTCTTATATAGCGAGCTAAAACCAACCAGAAATCAGGAATGTGGCTTGGTCTCACTTGCAGCTATGTAGCTGAGGCCCCAGGCCAGACAAGTATCACACTACCCCCAAAGTACAAGGCAAGACACAGCTCTTTTATATGGTCCTTTAACTGGGCAACTTTGGCTGGTCTCAAAGGCACAGTACCATACAGACAGTAATACAGACACCAGTTCAAACAAGTTTCACCACAACTTGCCCCACCTATCTTGTCTCATATAAAAAGCTTTTTCAAGTTCTGGATGTGACCAAAACAGGAAGACTCTGCTATTCCACCTGTCTCGTATGATTTTACATATTTCCATGGAACTGTCGTGGTAACCTGTCACAAGCATAATATGTAGACTGGTGAATTATTTCTGAGCCTTGTTTTTAGCAAATCAGCCCTGTCATTGGAATCTTTTCACAGGCCTTATAAACCGCCTCAGCAGAATAACCCCTTACTTGAAACCTGGTCAACAGCAGCTCTTCATAAATATCAGCAGATGTGCAATTTCTTTTAGTTTTGAAAACTTAGCTTTGACTGTGAGATGCTTTTGACCAGAGACCTAGGGTGTAAACTTTCTGCTCAAAGCAAGGTATTGCCAGCGATCGGTTTCCTGTAGGGTGCACATATAAACGTCTGATTCTCCCCCATGCTTAGTTTAATGTCAAGAAACCAAATAGTAATTGGGTCAGAATAGTGGGCATATTTAATGTTTTAATTATTCTCATTTAACCATATAATAATGCCGGATGTAGGCTTTGAGTCCCCACCCTGGCCCACACATGTAATGTCACCGCTAAACCAATACCAGTGTACAATGGGGTACATGCACTACACTTCGGGTTGCCTATGCACCAAATATCCATGGTGTATAGGCAACCCTAAGTCTGAATACCATGAACCTGGAGTCCAGCGGACCTCCGGTGGCATTCACGGAAGGGGCACATGCCCCTTGTGCACTTGCTTCTCTGACCGATCATGCAGCTACCACATGGCCAGTCTGGGGACATGTCTAGGAGTGTGCCCACACTCCACACCATTCACGAAGGTGTGGAGTGGTGGGCAAGGGGGCACAGGATATGCAGACGGGGCCTGCCTGGATTTCGGCCACCAGCTGCAGCGGACACAACCACTTCCCCTACCATGCTGCCCTAGCCCTCTGGGCAGACAGGGAGGGCTTGGGGCAGCCATTTGGGCGCTCAGCCATAAACAGTTTGTCTTTCCTGCACCTTCCCACAGTCCCCTGCTGGCGTGGAGCAGGGGATCCACTCCAGAACCCAGGATGGGCATCTGACTGCATGCCTGCCTGTGTCCCTCTATCCGCCCATCTGCCCCTTGTGCAGTAGCGTAACAGGGGAGGGCAGAGTCATGGATAGGTGCCATGTGAAGGTGCGTGGTACTGCATACTGTGCACCTTGCACCCTTTCTGCTAGTGTGGAGCTACGTGGCTGGGTATGTTCAAAGCACACGTATCCAGCCCCACAGAAGTGCATACACCTAGTGTACCTGAGGTCAGGGTTTCAGTGCACAAAAATCACTTCCTTCTCCTATCAAGCCAAAAATAAATTGTCTTATGATGGTGCAAGGGATGCACATATTGCTGTCCCATGCAGCTGAAAATAAACGCTTTTATGAAACATGAAATAATTGTGATGCAATACAAAATCAAGTAAATCAAAAATGAATGTTTGCTGTTCTGGGTCTGAAGCCATAAACTCCTTAGCGGCCCTAATTCCTTGTTAGTGTTGTATACGGGTATACAAGGACGTTATGTCAGTAGTAATCCAGCACAAATTCTGTGACCACTTAAGCCCCTCCGGTTTGTGTATAACATCCATGGTATCTCTGATGTAATTTTGTGTTTTTGGTAATTACTGTATTTGTTTCAGGAAATGGTCCACAAATCTGGAGGGAACCCTCACTGAATGAACCCCTACTGGAATTATGTAAAAATCATACGAGACAGATGAAGCATTCTTCTGTTTTTATCCTGAGTGGGACCCTATGTTGGGTCCCACACCTCGAGTGACTTTTAGAAAAGGCTACAGCCTCTCTAACTTACACACCAATAGCCACTTTGTGAAGGTCAGTGAGAGCAGGGTACCCCTGAGAACTTGTTTGCACATCTGATGAAGATGTAATGTTTGCACCTTTGCAGATGTTGGACCAGTCATTTCACATCCTGTAAGCATCAGGAATCCTACTTTAAAATTGTACACTGAGTGTAAAACATCCTTTGTGCTATACACAGGTGGTGCAGTTGTGGGCACATTTTGGTAGGGAGGACCATCTGCGCACTGAAATGTCATATATAAGAACACATGACACGAGAGCAGTTTTGTCTGGGAACTGTGAAAATGCCATTGGGGCACATTTCAGGGAGCCACCATAACAGCAGCCCCAAGTTCTTTAGCTTTAGAGTGCTGGAACATATCAAAGAATTGCAAAGGGGAGCAGATTGATTAAAAATACTCCTCCAAAAGGAGTAACAGTGGATTTGCAAACTGAATGCATTAGTCCCTTCTGGTATGAATGAGGACCTCGATTTCAAGCCCTTCCTGTAGCCATCCATTTAAATTCATAGTCAGGATTAATGCGATGTATATGTTAAAGTGGATTTGTAAACTGAATGCATTAGTTCCTGTTGGTCTGATTAAAAAACCTTGGATTCCATTTTCAAAGGTTAGCACCAGCGTGAACGTGATTAGCATCAGCGCGAATGTGGTTAGCGCTGGTGCAAACCTGAGTCTGTGCTAGCGCTCTAGGTGGGGCTGTAGTCAAAGGCCCACGGAGTGCTTCCTAGACTCAACAGCACCATGGTACTAACTATACCGTTGTGACTATGCAAATTAGGGGGACCCCTCATGCATACTGGCATAAAGGCATATTCAGAGGTTTGTGTCAGCCCTGGTGGTCCAGTGGTTCTCCTCCTCGACAGTATAAGGACCCCTGCCCGTCTATCCATGAGAACCCCTGCACCCCCTCTCACCCCAAGTGCTGGTCTTGTGAAACTGGTGGCTGGCACAGCCCTCTTCCCACCTCCTCGGCCAGCCGCCATTTGACAGTCATGGAGTGGGACTGGCAGTCAGGTTGAGGGGATGCGGGCGGGGTTCTGTGGGTGGGCAGGTGGGGGTTGGTGTACAGTCAGGAGGGTGGGGACCCTCTGGACCACCAGGACATTTTTAAACTACATGCGATTGGGGGGGTGGGGGAACCACTGGACCACCAGGGTTTCTTAAAGTACAAGTGAATGGGCGATCTGTGGTGGGGGAAATCACTTTACCACTGGGGCACCCTAAAGTACACCGAAATTGGCAGTCGGGTGTGGGGGAACCACTGGACCCCAAGGAAATCTTAAACTACATGCAAATGGGTGATTAGGTGGTGGAGGGGAACCACTGGACTATAGAGAAACTTAAACTATATTCTGTTGGGTAGTTGCAGGGTGGGGAACTACTATGCTACCAGGGACAATATAATATGATGTAACCAGGTGATCGGGGTGGGGGGGACCACCATACCACCAGGGCTTTCTTTTTCCTAGAAAAGAGTGCTAAGTGGCTGCTGAACCCCATGCAAAGCAGCCCATAATGGGCATGCAGATGGCCCCTTAGCACCTTATATGCCCAGCGAGCTCACTTGCATGCTTAGGCAGAATATGGCCCAGAGGGGACCTGGCGCTGACCTGTTTTGGGCAAAGCTATCTCCTGTGAGCCATATGTAGCCAACATGGCCCAATATTCATTCAGATAGTGCCACTCTGTCAGCAAGTACTATCCGTCTGCATATCCCTCAGAGTCAGGCAAGCTCAAGTGCAGCACAAAAGGCTGCACTGTGCTTGTGTCCCGCTCTGATTATCGGGGTCCTCATTATAGGAACAGAAAATGATGGCAGAAGGGAACCTGTGGTACATTGAATCTGCCCAAACCTGGTCAAGTCCTTTCTGTAGTTATCCCTTTACTGTTATAACTATGAAAAATGAAATGAGCAAGGTTATATTGAAGCCAAAATCTCAAGCACTTGGTAGCACTGTGAGCTTTAGATGATAGTCTAAGTTTTTAATGTCTAGCGGTTGTAACTATTCGTAGCATTAACACTGAAAAAAGTGATTTCAAATTACAAATTAGTATGGGTTCAGGAACTGTACCCTTAAGGGTCTTTGTGCCCTCCCCCCCACACACACACTCACACAATTTGAAACCTGCTTAGGTGGTTTCATCTAACTACCCCCTAGGTTTATGGGTTGCCTGATTTTTTTTTTTTTTTTTTTTAGGGTCCCCACCCAAACAAAATGAATTTTTCCATGGCCTTGATAACATTTTGGCGTGGGATTTAGCCAAAAGACAGTAATGGGGACACACCTGTTGAGAACAGACCCTTTTGCTATATATGACGGGTCTGGTTCTTTTTATTCTTTATGATATAAAATGCTATAAAAAAAACCTGTCAAAAAATATGTAACGTTTTGTACTAATATGAATTGATTGATACACTCTTTATTCCAGTGTCGTTTAATGAATGCATGTATTTTCCACTCTCATGCACTGTGCACACAGATACTTGCAATCATATATGTACTGTATATGGGCCATTTTGAATTTTCATGAGTAGCACTTTATATACTTGTGGTTCACAGGCTAACACTGCCCCCTGGTAAAGGCTCCGTAGGAAGCAGTACTTGGGGTGTTTTTGCACTGCCTCTCAGAAGGTGACCTGCACTTTAGCTTAATAAAGCTCCTTGATAGGTAAGCCTTTGGGGTGTGGGCTGTCTCTTTTAACATTTTCCAGCGACATCTTTGGTCGGCTGCAGCTTTAGGTGTTTGGTGTGTGCTATTCCTTCTATCCAGTGCCAGTTGATAGCAATGGAGACTGAAGTCCTGTTTTTATTCTTGACAAGTAATGTACAGGTGGTCACAGTGCAAGCTTCCCCACACTGCCTATGAATATGCCTCAGGCCTGTCATGGAGAGATCCTCCAGAAGTAGGTTAATTCTGATGCTCTGCATTTAAATCCCTAGCCTCTAATGATGTGAGACTGCCAACATGGGTGCCAATCTGAAATATTTTATTTCTACTTATTTTTGGTGTGTTCCTATGTAGAGGCAACATGCTTTTCTACATTTAGTCATGGACTGCCTCATGTGATTGTGATGACTTGCATTGTATGGTGGGTATTTCTGTAGCATGTACTTTCTTTACTCTCCTATGTTTTTAGAATAGATGAAGCTGTCTGCATTTATCTTGTTTATAGGAGAACTTCAAAAGGAAGTGAGCTGTCAAGACTAATCTCAGCCTTGATGCCATATATGTGTCAGTATCTTGGCTGGTGTATCATGATAGACAGTCTGGCATGTACATTTCCCAAATGAGTGTGTTTCTGCATTTCTGTGCCATTAAAGCTGCCAAAGCTTATCTGGTTGATGGACTAAAATGAAAAGGGTAGCAAGCAAAGACCATGTTTTCTTGGTAGCCTTTGAAGAAGGAAATGTTGCTGTGACAGCAGCCAGCTGTCTCGGTGCAAGACTAGTGTGAGGGTAAAGCAGGCCTCTAAACTCCACGTAAAGCAGCCCCACAACTCCACCCAGTCAAGCCCCCAGTTGCCACCCAGTCCACTTCCCCCAGGTAAGCAATAAGACATGACAGAGTGTGTGCTAGACAGTTCTGACGCACAGCTAGGAGGTGTAGTGAGGCACGAGTCTACAGGCCGTGTGCATCCAGATCCCTAGGTGTGCATTAGAACTGTTTAACACATACCCCAGAGTGTCTTATTGCACTTATAAAATGAGTGTTTTCATATTACATGCATGTAAATGTCATACTTTTTATGTTTGAATAGAAACAAATTAAAATCTTAACTGTCTTTTGATGTAAAATAGTTCCTCCACATGCAGTACATTGTTGTATTTTTGTTTTGCCCATTGGACTTTTGTCCCATTGTGGCCACCATAGTTGGAGAAGGTTGATGTGGTTAGGAGGCACCCCCCCCCCATGGTCTTGACTCTCGTGTGCACACACATATTCAGTGTCTTCATTAGCGACATTGCAGAATGTCTGGAGGGAAGGGTGTACCTCTTCGCAGATGACACTGAGATCTGCAATAGAGTGGACACACCAGAGGGGGTGGAAAAAATTAGAAAGGACCCAAACGTATTAGAGGAGTGCTCAGGTGTCTAGCAGTTGAGTTTCAATGCTAAAAAGTGCAAGATCATGCACCTGGATCACAGGAATTCAAGGAAGGAGTACAGGATGGGTGGGGAAATTCTGGCCACCACAAGTCAGGAGAGAGACCTGGGGGTTATCATATCTGACGACCTGAAGGTGACCAAACAGTGTGAAAAGGCGGTGGGGAGAGCAAACAGAATGTTGGGGTGCATAGGAAGGGGCATAACAAGCAGGGAGGAAAGAGGTGGTGATGTCACTGTACAGATCACTGGTGAGTCCTCAGCTGGAGTACTGTATCCAGTTCTGGAGACCACTGGAGGACATTGACAAAAATAGAGTCAGTCCAGAGAAGGGCAACGAAGATGGTGCATGGACTATACCAGAAGCTCCACAAAGAAAGACTTAAGGGCCTTAATAATGCAACCCTTACCCCGGTATCTTGCAACGAGGACCCCCTTACTTGTTACACAGACAAGGCAACAAACCACAAGTTGTCAGAAAATAAGTATCACCCCTGGCATTATGGTAATTACCTGGCTTGGGCATCTAAGAGATCAAGGAGTTAGTGCACAAAATAACATTTATATTTACTCTGAGTCTGGGAGAGGGGTGCCAGGGCTGTGCTGCATCTCCTATCCGAGGGGGCCCCATAACATTTCACATGTCAGGTTACAATTCAAATCATAAGACATGTAAGTCAGATTACAAATTCAATACATAGGACAAGGTTACAAAAGTGTAAGCTAAACAGAGTTACGAAGTATTTGAGAAACAAAAGTTTTGGAGGCTAGGTTACAAGGAGATGAGGTGCAGTGAGGATAGAGGACAAGAGAGAGGAAGAGTAGAAGGGACGGAGAGCTATAGAGGAGGAGCACAGCCAGAGGCATTGTTGTAGACATAACATGGGGGAAGTGCGAGCTAAGGGGTATTCAAGTGCTAATCGGAGAGAGAACTGGATAAGGTTAGGGAAATATTCATGGGGTCAGCTAGTGGAGACAGTCACAGGAGCTAGAGGCAGTGAGAGAGAGGCGTAGCCTTGATTTAAATGCACGAAGGGTAGGAGTGGAGGAGATGCAACTATTTAGACCATTTAGCCAGCTGGGTGCCCTATAGGCAAAAGATCTTTGACCTTGTGAGGTACGACAATGTGGAACCTGCAGGAGCTGTGATTCAGACCCCCTGGTTGAGCGGGGGTTGTTGCTAGGATGCAGGAGTGCACACATTCCAGGGGGCACAGGGCCCATAGTTATTTTCTTCGCCATGGTTCAGGTTAGGTACTTTATCCGATTGGTGAGTTGCAGCCATCCAGTTTGTGCGTAGAGATTGCACGTATGTGTGAGGTGGTGGGATCCAGTGAGAAGTTGGCAGGCCTTATTGAGGGAGGTGGATATGCGTCCAAGAGCGGTAGCGGGGGCAGAGCCATAGATGATAAACCCATAGTCAATAATGGAGACAACAGAGCTCTGAACGGTGACAGTCAGGGCTTCTGGAGTAAGATGTTGCCTATGCCAGAAGATAAGGCCAAGGCGAATATTTTCTGCTTTGGCTACAGAGTCAATATGGGCACTGTAAGTTAGATGAGGGTCTAGAGTGATCCCAAGGTACTTAAAGGCTTGAGCCTGTTCCAGGGTGACTACATGACTGGTTTTGATGGATGGGGGTGTAGCTTATGCTTGTTATGAGAGCTGCTGAACATCATAGACTTTGTTTTCTTATTACTGAGGACCAGATAGTGATTTGAGAACCAATTTTCAACAGATGTGAAGCCAAGCTGAAGGTTGTCTTGTAGAGGCTTAGGATCCTTGTGGGAGGCAAGAATTACAGCATCATTTGCATAGAGGATGATTGTTTCGGAGCAAGAATTTGGAAGGGAGTTCAGTAACAAGCTGAACAGTAGGGGGCCCAGAATGCATCCCTGGGGGACACCTGAGCGAACAGACCTGGTATCAGAGTGGACATCTGCAGTTTTTACTCTTTGAGACTGGTTCTCAAAGTAGCTTTTGAACCAGTCAGTGGAGTCGGGAGAGACCCCAGCTTTCAGAAGTTGCACAAGCAGTAGGTGTTGATGGACAGTGTCGAACGCCTTAGTCAGATCGATAAAGACGGACCCAATTAACTGACCATTGTCCAGTGAGCTGTGAAGAATGCCAGAGAATTCCAGTAGAGCAGATGAGGTGTTATGTCCTTTCCAGAAGCCATGTTGTTGCGAGCACAGGATATTGTATTTGTCCAGGAAATCTGTGAGCTGATCTGCTACAATACGTTCAAGGGCCTTGGAGAGGGGTGGCAATACAGAGATCGGATGGTAGTTTCCATGAGTGGCCCTGTCACCACTTTTGTGGACATAGGTAACAGTGGCGGATTTCCATTTGTCAGAGAACTGACTGAGCCTAAGTGAGAAGTTGAAAATATTTGTCAGTGGCTGTAACACCTCATCAAGGGTGAGGGACAGCAGTTTAAGGTCAAGTGTATCACTGCTGGATCTGGATTTGGTGATGGCTTTGGTAATGTATTTGTGGGTATCATGCATTTTGACTGCTTTGAAGTAAAAAGGTGGATGGTTAGAGGAGGAGAAGTCATTGGTGGGAGGAGAGGGAGAGTCATAGTCCTTGAAAAAGTCAGAAGGGAGAACACTGCTGAGATCGGTGAATGCAATGTCGAAGGTATTGGCTATGATTTTAGGGTCAAGTGTAGTAGACCCATTTATGCTGAACAAGGTAGGGGAGGATTTTGGCTGCTTCCCAGTGACCTCTTTAATATTGTTCCAGAATGCCCTTCCGTTACCCCAGGTATCAGTGAGAGCGTTCTTGAAGTAGGTAGATTTCTTTTGCCGGATAGATTTGGTACAGTTATTCTATGCACGTTTATAGGTTTGGATGTCAGTTTCTTTAGCAGTGGTTCTGGCCAGATCCCAGAGGCGATCTCTAGATTTTAGTTAACATAAGAGATCGGCTGAGAGTCAGGGATTGCAAAGGGCTTTGACTTTGCACTTTTCAAAAGGAGCGTTAGGAGTCACAGGCCGCATTGAAAGTGTTGATGAAGTAATCCAGCGCAGTATTTACATCTCTTGCTTTGTAGATAGGGGACCAGTCTTGGAGGTTGAGGCATGTTTTGAGGTGTGACAGCTGCCCACATGGTAGGACTCTACCAGTGATGATATTAGGAAGGGGCTTGTAGAATTTGTTTGACCATTCACAGATGACAGGGGAATGGTCGCTAAGCAAATAAGGGAGGACTGAGGTATTTGCGATAAGAGTTGGGTGGCTAGTAAGAATCCAATCCAGGAGGGTGCTGGTGCCGAATTTGTAGTTTTTCCTGGTCGGAGAGACAACCATCTGGGTGAGACTGGCAGATGAGACGGCATCCTTATGGACCCCTGCATCAGACGTGAACCAGTTTATATTAAAGTCTCCAAGCAGAATCATTTCAGAGTCAGGAGGTTGGGACCTGGTGAATTCCAAGACAGCGTTAAGGCCATTCCCTTGTTCTTTTGGGGGGATATACACTGAGGCAACTGTGAGGGATTTGTTATGGGCACCTAATAAGATTCTGATAGGGAGAATCTGCGGAGCAGTGGCTGGGAGGGGGGTAGTGATGGGGTGTCCCAGTAGCGAATCTTTAAGGTAAATTGCACTTCCACCACCTCTTTTGGACTTCCAGTCCAGCCTGAAAACATTGTAGCCTGGAAGAGCGATAGCCAGGACAGGGATTTTGGGTGTAAGTCAGGTTTCTACAACTGCCAGGATATCTGGGCTGTGCTGATTGGTAAAGATTTGTAGGGCATCCAGCTTGGGGAGTAGACTACAGATGTTGAGAGATGCTATGGAGAGTGCTTCTGAGGGTTTTTCCTGGTAGATAGAGCTGGAGGTGATTGGGCCAGGGTTAGGATGGATGTTTCCTGACAGCAGCAGGAGGAGGAGCACAAGCTTCAGGGTGCACCAGCGTAAGTCCCTGAGTGTGAGTCTACATGCCTGTTTTTTGCAGGAACTTACATTAGGTTGGTGGCAATGATCCCAGAGTGATGGCAGGTGAGAGAATGATGAGAGTGTCCAGGGCCTGTGTACAATGGTGGGTGGGGACTGCCATCCATTTGCAGAGGGGGAGCACCGGGGGTGGGGCAAGCTCATGATGGAGAGTACCTGAGTGATAATAGGCAGTGCCAAGTAGGATGCTGGGGGGGAGAGGGGAAGCAAGCTCCAGGGAGGAAGAAAAGTGGAAAGAGGGATGAGAGTAAGAGAAGCAGAAACTGCAGTGCATGGAGGGACAACATGATGTGACAGGAGGATTGTATTGTATTGGGTAAGTGCGCTTATAACTGGGCCTTCTGATAAAGACTTTCAAGTACCTTAGGTTAATAAAAAGGGTACAGGTGGAAAAAATATTTCAGAGAGAACTCTGCACAAGAACAAAGGAGCATGATATGAGGCTAAAGGGTGGAAGGCTCAGGGGTAATGTTAGGAAGTACTTTTTCACTGAAAGGGTGGTGGAACCATGGCACAACCTTCCAGCAGAAGTGGGGACGAAACAATATAGGAGTTCAAGAGTGCGTGGGATAGACATCAGGATGCCCTGGAGATGTGCAGAGCAGAAGAGCCGCAGATCAAATAGGATCTGGGGCTGCAGCAGCGAGTAGGGAAATAGGCAGACTTGGTGGGCCGTATGGTCCTTATCAGCCGACAGATTCTATGTTTCTATATGCAGATGTCTGTGCATATTCTTTTATTTAATTTATTGATTTTACTTTTTTTTTAATTTTTTTTATATTTCTTCTGTAAGGTCCAATGAAAATGCAGCTGGTAGGGAGTGAGGGAACGCGGGTGCCGGCGTGCACGATTGAATCACTAATGAGAAAATGGACTGGTGGCAGTGTTCAGAAATGTGCTTCTCGGATGAATCCTACAGTTTTGGCTACAGTTAAGTTTTATTTAACAGTGAATTTGTTTGAAGTGAATATGGAGTGAGTGAGCGATTCAGCTGGAGGACGGGCGTGCGTGTGGCAGCAGGGCATGAAACAGGATAGCGGTGGGGTCTCGCTAGCTGGCAGAGAGAGAGAGAAACAAGCATAGCTGTGAATGTGTTTTTTCCCCCTCCCTAAGGTTGGCTTTGGTTGCTGGTGCAGACTGAACTTTGAGTGGGCACTTCAAGAAGGGAGTGGGACAGTGGGTGGGCAGAACAATGACAGGGCTGGTGGTAGAGCAATCTAGTCAGCAGTGATGTTGAATTTTGAAAGTTGTATTGTTGGCACAAGGATTTCATGGATATACTGCTCCCATTTTAACAGGACTAGTTGTAGCCATGCGATAGACACTTCTAATGCATGGCTAACAGCCATTCAGATTCCTTAAAATCGTTTGCCCATTTTATAATTCCACTTAGTCCAGAAGTTTTACGTAATTCAGCCCCCAAGCTGCATTTATTCCCATTCCCTAGTTCTACTGAGCTCAGACCCCCCATTCCACTCAGTACAGGCCTCCCGTGAGTTCCTCTCAATCCAGCTACCAAGCTCCAATTAGTCTAGCACAAAAGCTTCGCTGAGTTCAGTTACCAAGCGGAGTCATTCTTAGAAATCCAGTGACCAGTGTGGTCCTTCTTACTGGGGCCCCAAAATGGGTGAAAGACTTCAAGAAACAACCTCATCCCTGCATTTCCCTTCTTATTTCCTTCTCCCCCTTTAGATAAGAGTTTTGTAATGCTTTTTTTTACATTCCGTGAATAAGAGCATAATCTGTAAAAGATGAAGGGATACCCAGACTTGAAAATGATTTTTTGTTATGATTTACTGTATTCACCGCTTCTCACAAGCTCTGCCTATCAAGCCCTGCAGCAACTTCCCATCCCCATCATCCTGCTACCCTTCCTTTTTTTTTTATTATATAGAGCTGCTTCTCAGTCCAGTCTCATCCAGCAGCACCCCCCAGCACTGTCACTGACCTTCTCACTGTCTTACAGGTTATCTGCCACTTGCCCAGGACATTGCGATAGACAGCCAGTCATACGAGAGCCTGTGGGGGGTGGTGGCTTGGACATCCAGCATTTTTCTCCTGAACTCCTGTTCTTCTACGCAGCGTGCTGGCATGCAATGACATGGCCGTGCATGCGTACATTGGCACTAGGGTTATCACTTTCTAAAGGGAATATTAAGTGTTGGACTTTATATGCCATTACCTTATATAGGCAATAGTGCATTGAAGCCTAATTTAGAATTTTTCATGCACCCCAGTTCGGGAGGGAAGGAATCATAATTCCAGCCAAACCAATGGCCAGCTGATCCCTTACACTTCTTGGTCCTCCCAGTCCCACCCTTGCGCTCAGACATTTTATGATGTGTACCAGGAGAGCACCGCATTGTAGTCTAAAGGGGTAATCTTAGAAACTATTTTCTAACTGTTACAGCGTCCCTTGATTTGAATGAAAGCCACTGTTCAACTAATAGGGGCCCTATTAGATGAGCAGCAGTGACTTTCATTTAAATTAAAGGTGCTGTAACAGTTAGAAAATAGGTTTGAAAATTACCCCCATAGACAAAAAAGGGGTGTGCCCCCGTGCTTTCCCTGGTTAGATGTCGTAAACTGTCTGAAAGCGGGGGTGGGACTGGAGGACCAGGAAGTAGAAGGAACTGGCTGTCTGTTGGTCCAGCCGAAATTACAGTCCATTCCCTCCCGAACTGGGATGCATGAAACATTCTAAATTAGGCCTTGATGAACTATCGCCAATATAAAGTAACAGGCTATAAAGCCCAAGACCTAAATATATTTATAGTATATGGTTTGTCCTTATTACGTATAAAAATCAGTAGCTACCCAAAAGTTGTTGTGCACGTTCCAAAAGTTGTGCACATTCCACAATTAATATTCATCAGCACCATGCTATTCACCACCTCATTGGAGCAAACAGAGCTGTTCAAAATAAAAATTCAAACAAACATGGCGACGTTGCTTACCGAGCGGTTCACCAAGATGGTTTGGACACAGACTGCCGTAGTCAGCTCTGTGTTTCCAAACCGTACTAATTTTATGTATTTTTTTAATCAACTGCTGCTGCGAATCTCTGGAGGGCCAGGAGTGGAACAGGACCGCATCGACGGACTTTGCAGCAGACTGAGCTGCCGACAGCAACCGGAAGCTCAAACACAAGGTATGAAACCTTGTGAAACTTTAGACCTTCACAAATTTAACTTTTTTTCTCCATCTTTGGGAACCATATACTATAAAAAATAGTATATGGGCAACTATACACAAGCAAGGCTGTGTTGCCATCTCGGGGTTGAGATGACATCAGGACCTCTCACGCTTCATTCTCGAGGTCGCTATGATGTCATCTCAACCACTCGATGGAAAAACAGCCTTGTTGTGTATGCTCACCCATACACTATTCTTATATGGTATATAATTAGGGCTTACTGTGCATAGAAAATGGTGGCTTTCAAAATGTTACTTTTTTTTTTTCATTTAAAAAATAAACAGTGTGGCCACAGATGGTCCTAATTGCCACACAGGAGTTCTCTGGACCAACATGGTCCGAGTCAGAAGGAGAAGCTGGGGTGAGCGGGAGCAGCACCAGATAATACAGAAGATAACTACCAACACAAAAAAGAATTGAGGGCAGCCATATAATTAGGGTTGGCAGTTTTCGATTTTTATTTTTTTATAATTTCGATGGAAAATATCGATTTTTATTTTTAAACCTTTTTCCCCGAGTTTTATCAGTTTAAACTTTACCAGTTGCACAAAATTACGGGTTTTTAAGCATTTATTTAGATTTGTATCGATTTAATTTTCACTGTTGCAGTTAATGACAGCAAATGTTGAGGATTTACAAACTGATAAAAGCACAAATTGTTATCTTCACATGTCAAAATAGCAACAGAACTTATTTTTTCTATCTGTAAATTTAGATTATTATCAATGGAAATACTTTTTCATCTATTTGTGTGTGAGCAGTGAAATTGACATTTATCTACATTTACCGATTTAAATCTAATACTGCCAAGCCTACATATAATATATCAAACAGTGGATGGGTGACCATCCACAACTAAGGCTGTGTTTCCATCGAGGGAGTTAATGGCATCATAGAGACCTCTCGAGCTTCGCTCTTCAGATCTCTAAGATGTTATCAGCTCCCTCGATGGAAACGCAACCTTGTTGTGGATGGTCACCCATCCACTATTCTATACAAAATTTACTTTAAGAAGCCCAAATAATGACATTTCATACTGAAACATGATTTTTTTTACAGGACAAAGTATAACCTCAACCAATGCAACAGACTTCTTTTCTCTAAATAATAAGTAAGTTTTTAAGTTATGTTGATTTTCATTCTCGCTATGTTAATTTTCATCGTCTCCCATCATTTTGAGGTATTTTATTTATGGTACTGAAGTTCTGTGCAACTTCTAGAGGAAAATGCTAAAATATTTTTTCTAGTTTAATATCGGGACATTTCACATTTGTCCTGTTTTTTTTTTTTTTTTTTTTAAAACAGGACAAAAACCCCCAAACCTGAGCTGTCCTGACAAAATCAGTACAGGAGGTAACTGTAGTTGGCACGCAGGCATGATGGGCATCCAGCGATGACCCCACCCCTTTCTGGTGCTCCTAGCTATGTCTCTGACTGGTCTTCACCAGACCACCTAGCAGTTGCACTGTGGCAGCAGGATCCCCCAACCCCCCACCGAGGAAGGAGAGCTGTCCTTGGGATGCTCAATCCTTCCTCCCCTAGCTGACCCTCAGCAACCTGTGCTCATTTCTGAACAGGGGTCGCCAGCATCGTAAATGGTAGCACTACCACTACCACTATGCTGATGGGTCAGTTTTTCAGCTGCCCTTCTATTGTGCCCTGCAACTTACTTATGGGCCACCCTCATATCTCAGTCTGGATATTCTGAATTTTGAGCTCTTAGTAGCGGTCACCTGTGCAGGGTTTGAGGGCAGCTCAAATCAAAGTTCAAAAACAAGCATTTGTCAATGCCGAATGTTCACTTGCAGGTATTTGCAGTGGTGTGTGGTACTGGTGCTGGCTTCAGAAGAGCGAGGAGGCAGCAGTGAGAGCGGCTGGTACCGCATGATGGAAGCTGTACCCTGAATGCAGCAAGGAGCTGGTAGTCATGGAAGCCGGCCCCACTGGCCTTAGTGAACTGAGGAGAGAGAGTGCACTGGGCGGCAGGAGCCACCAATAAGTAAAGCCGCACCACAGCTAATGTATAAGCCTAGGGGGCAGGTTCAGAGGAGTGAGGACCGGTGAGAGAGAGAGAGTGAGTGCGCCAGGTGGCATGAGCTGCCAATAAGTGAAGCCGCACTGTGACTAATGTACAAGCCGGTGGGGGGGCAGAGGAGCGAGGACCAGGGGGGAGAGCGCAGTGGGTGGCAGGAGCCAACAATAACCATAACTCTGGCCATGCGTATTAGTGTAAACTGTAATGCACATGGCCGGAGTTACAACTACAGAAAGAAATGAAGCGCTGTCTCATTGGAGCAGTTTATTTCTTTCAACTACAGAACATGCCATGTCAGCAAGCAGAATTACTGTCATAACCAGAGTGCCTGGTCATTGGTCTACACTGCCAAGCCCATAACAGTTTCAGCTGTGATTGGCTTGGCAGTTGCACACCTCTAAAATGCCATTAGTTCATTCAGGCCCTGAGCTCCCATGCTCCATCATGTTCCTTACTTTCGTGTGGCAACGCAGGGTGAGAACCCTGTGCACCCATCCCTCCATAGGTACGTGACCAAATTATCAGCATAGCCATCTTATTACCCCAACGCATGTAGGCGGTAGACATGGAAGTTGGGGGGGGTGTCAGAGGAGCGAGGATGGACCGGGGGGAGAGAGAGAGTGTGGCAGGCGGCAGGAGCTTGGCCATGTGTATTAGTGTTAACTCTAATGCGCATGCTCAGAGTTACATCTACAGAAAGAAATGAAGTGCTCTGTCATTGGAGCAGTTCGTTTCTTTCAACTAGAGGACATTCCACGTCAGCAAGAAAAACTACTGTCATGACCAGAGTGCCTGATCATTGGTGTACACTGCCAAGACCATTGCAGTTTCAGCTGTAATTGACTTGGCAGTGACAAACCTCTAAAATGCCGTACAGTAGCAAGACGTTCCTTGCGCAGGCACAAGTGAATGCAACAGTGATGTGTAAGAGAAAATTAAAATTGAAATGTAATGCCATCCAAATTGATTTGGAAATTATAATAAATGGTTAGGAGAAGTAGCATCATGGGGTGGGGTGGAATTGGAATGAATGAATATTTGGTTAACATAGACTGCTGTTTTAAAGAAGTTAATTTCTAGAAAAGACTACTAACTAGTCAAATTGAAATGTTGCCTAGTTATAGACTGTAAGGTAATGTTTATTTAATGTCTTCCTAAATTAATGAAGTAGACTGGAGGAGTGGTGCACTCTATTAATGGGACCATTACTGATCTTCAATAAAACAGTGCACCACTACCAGCTCCCCCTATCCTCAGAGATATGGCCTGCTTTTTGTGCCAGTGGTGATCTACAGATTGGGGTTTTCCACTACTGGGACCCCACTTTGGACTGAGTATTTAGGTTACATTTCAATGGGACCATTGCCTTGCTTTCAACAAGATACACCTGTAGTCAGGCATTAAGGTCTAACCCTGACCTGATTGAAGGTGTTCAGCTGCTGGAACAGCCATCTCTCTCTTTCCTTGCCTACACTGGGTAACTGGCCTTCTTGGGGCAGCAGTGATTCATATATTTAGGGACAGCAGCGTAGCATAGGGCTCCAAGCTGTGAATCTGAAGACCCTGCAGACCTGGGCTTGAAACCCACACATGACTTATGCATCCCGTGTGTCTCTAAGCAAGTCACATAACCTCCTGTTGCACCTGGAAATGAGCTTCAGCTCACTATGCCTTTTCAGACCAAGAATTATTACTATTTTTTATATATATATTATTTCTACTCAGCTATGCTCCAACAGATATATACCCTGGTCTCAAGGATGAACCCCAGTCAGTCCTGTTGATCCGCAGTCCACCTCCCTGGACCCATGCCAGCTGATGTCTCCCATGCCCCCCCCCTTGAGGCATTAGAATCCAGTGTCTGCGGGCACTTGGAGCCAGGAACCCAGGCTATCATATGGGCACAGCCTGGGCTTTTCCTCTGTGTTTCTGTCCCCTCCCTTGACGTACACAGCTTCCTGGTGCCTCAGCTGCATGCAGCAACATCCTGTGGAGGGAGTAAGCCTCCTTGGCCCATCACAGGGGTCACTGTAGCACCAGTGGTGCAGTGCCATCCCTCCCCAACCACTGCGCACTGCTGAGCGGCAGCTGCTGCAGTCAGACATGGCCCCCGATGTGGCATCCCGAGCTTGTTCACGAACTCGTCTCGCCTGCATGGCAGCACTATGCGCTAGCGCTGGGCCATTGAGGCAGCCCTCAGACCAAGAACTCTAAAATAACTAAAAAATGAAATATATAGAATCAACACCCAAAGTGCTGCTGGGCATTCTTGTGCCAGTTGTCTGGCGGAAAGACTACAGTTTGTTATTCTGCTATTAGTCCCATGAAAGACACACTAACCATTCAGATAAAAGGAATTCCCCATTGACTTGTAGGTAAGATTGCACTTACTGTCAGCTTCTCACTGCTAGGGGATGCTGTAACTATTTTGTAATGCTGCAGGGCCCTTGTTGCAGTATTTTGCATCACACAACAGCAGGGCTGTGCACCTTTTCAGAACTGAGAGTCACATGTCCACCTGCAGCCATGACTGGTCTGATCACCAGAGAACCTTGTGAGTGTTTGCACAGCTTGCCCTTTGGCGTGCATTATTTTTTTTCCACTGAGCTTTTTTCTCAGTTTTGCAGTAGCCTATCCAGTCCTTGGGCTGTGTGTTCCTGTGATCTCTCAGCCCCAACTACCGTTACCCCATGGGATCATGCCCAGTGGAGTCCATACGGCATTGGGCCCAAGACTGCCAGCAGCTATCTCCTAGATGGTAGTGAGGTTTTCCATTTGTTTTTCCCTCGGTCTTTGTCATTGACTCTCCATTCCATGGCAAGGTGCTGATCCACTGGGTGGCTCGAGCGCATGCAGCATCTCCTCGATACAGAAGCAGGCTCCCCGGACCATCAGCAGTGATCACTGCAGCTGCAGGACCAGCTGACAACCATCTCCGGCTGGCTTCCAGCCTACTTGCCAGACTGCTAGTGTCCTATGTCCATACCTGAGCTCAGTTTGCTGGCAAGGCAGCACTGGGCCACCAAGTGGCCCTGTAGTTAGGGGGTCAGAATTAAGTTTTGCAGCCACTAGCTAGCAAAGCTAGTGACTAGGAAAATCCGACATCCCCACAGACTTTTCCACTGACTCAACACTGAAATGTTACCTTCTCCAATAAAAGCCAGCAGGGCTACTTAGAGGAAACTGTAAATGCTGGCAGATTTTGTATAGGGCTAGACTTGCCTATAAAATCTGACATACCTAAGCGGCAAGTACAAATTTTGACCCTGTTAATGCATTATTTTATTTAAATTCATCACAAAATGTAACTTGAATAAAACAAGTTGAACTGATTCAAAGAATAAACAAAACAGACACTGTAAAAGTGTTACCTATCTAGTGTACTCAACTACAGTGATAGAGAATCATTATTAATTAGTTCATGATTACAGCATACTTGTTTGGCTCTGACTTATGAACGGGGGTAGACTTGATGGAGCTAAAGTCGCTTCCAGTCTCACATTACTATGTTACTATGAATGTTACTTTTTTATGCAACACAAACTATCAGAAGTTACAAACGGCAGCATGAGCAATTGTACAAAGGACGCTCTTTGAAGGCTTGCAACAGAATTACAACCAAATAATATAAGATGCACAAATAGAAACAAACTAAAATAAGTGATCAGTCTATCCCCTTCTGAGGGCTGCCTGTCAATCTCCCTGCCCACTGGCCAATCGCGGAGCATCACTGACACTGGCTGTGAATGCAACTGCTCTCCCGTCCGCTGGCTGGAGGAAGGGTGAGGGAGTTGGTGATCCCAAACATTGGGCTGTGATCAGGGTGAACCATAAGGGAGGGAAAAGTCTAACAATTATACAAAAACATAAAACAATGTGGCAAGCAAACAGCAGCAACGTTGCAGACTGGAATTCTCATCCAAATTAGAAATTGATGTGGAAAATGAGAATCTGACAAAAGTCTTGTGGGCAACTGTAATGATTGCTGGGAGAGTCAGGGATACAAAGTGCAAAAAGATAGCTGCTTTCTACCTGATTCTTATGTAAGCCAGTCCATGGGACTTTCTATCTTCCATAGTTTGTAGTTGTAACTTATTTTTGGCAGATCATAGTTTTATAAAAAGACATGGTTTAATTCCTACCACATGAAGCCATTTACATATTAATAACAGCCTCTATGTCAAATTTCAGAAAACAGCTGCTGATGTAGACTCCAGGTTGGCGGCTGGCCAGTACCTTCAATTAATGCGCTGAGTCCAGATTGTACATTAGCAGCTGCTACTGCAAGCATGACAATGAGATCATTATTATTACTGAAGTGGCCTATGTGGTGTGATTCCCCCCCCCGCCCCAGATAACTTTTTATACACTTTGAATGGATCACAGTGCTGATTACAAGAAAGAGGAGTTTTTATCAACAAAATTGCCTCTCTGATGGCTAATGGACAACTGGGGAGCAGCTGTCCTATAACATTTGTGAGGAGACTGCAGATGCTGCGGCCACTCTGACTTCAGATGGCATCACCTAGGCATGACGTCACAGTGCATGTGACATAGACCACTTATATCAAGGCCTTTATACACATCACGGGCCATTATGAAATAGTCGGCCAGTTACTTGGCAATGTGTGGTTGCTAGCCTGTGGAAAATCTGCAGTAGATTTTGAAGACATCAACTGATCTGTGCATTTTGAGTCAAATGATTTAAAGTAGATGCAGTTAGTGTGTTAACATCTAGCTGATAAAGCCAACCCAGTGGCATGGAGGGCTGAGGCGCTGGTGCCTTACCTTCTGCCACACTGGTGACCCAAGTTCGGTGATGAGCACTGGCTGCTGGGTGTTGACTTGGGAGGGGCCGGGTGAGGACTGAGCAGCCGCCAGACAGCTCTCTTCTCCCGGACTGGGGAGATTAGCTCTTCCAGCCTTTGAGCACCACCATGTGGAGGCGTGGTGGTGGTGTGGGCAATGGAAAGGGGCTAGGCATTAGGCCGAGGGGGGAACAGAATCGTTTCAGGATATGGCTTGTGTGTGTGCACACCTCCGTGCTCAGACACGACCTTGTCTGGGGCTCCGGGGAATAACGGGAGAAAATAGGTGGAAAAAAAACTAGGGGTTGGGGCTTAATGAAGCCCTCCAGTGAGTGCCGATGGCCCTTTGGACTTGGAGGAAGGAGGAGTCGGAGACTCAGGATGACTGTGGGACCGAAAAAGGATGGGCTGATACAACTGCCCAGCCTGCCAGAGGATCATAAAGGAAAATACAGCAAGAAAAAAAAATTTAGTTGATAAAGAGTAATAGGCGCCTGAATAAGTTAGGTATAGGTATGAGAGTTGAAAAGGGAATTTAGGAGATGCCCTGTTTAGGGTAGGGTATTGAATAAAGTTCAGATAAGGATGCGAGAAGCAGCAGATATCTAGAGCACGAGAAGCACAGGTAGGTGGTTAAAAAGAGAAAACGGAGCACCTGTCTAGGGTAGGGTACCAAATAAGTGTCAGACAAACAAAGGGAGAGGTAAGAATTTAACAGGCATTAAGAGGAGGTAGTAAGGTACAGGGTCGTTTCAACAGGCACGAAGGTAAAAGAAGGAAAGAGCATGGGAGTGGTGCAGTGCATTGGGTGGGGAGCAGTAGTCTTTTGGGACACTTTCTGGAGACTTAGGTGCTACCCCATTTGTACTCACTTCTCTGGGTTGATGTCCGAGGTTGCTGGACTTTGAGCCAAACTGGTAAGGGTGCAGAGAACCTTCTGCCTCACCCAGGGGCCACTAAATCTACCACTGCTCCCCCAGAGGATGCCTAAATAGAGGCAGAGCAGCTGGACCTTGGTGGGCTGTGGATGGGTGGGGGTGGAGGGAAGGGCACACACTCTTCAGCATGTACTACAGCAGAATTCCTTCACCATACTGGCAGGATGAGGCACCCATAGCAGTGGGAAGGGAGGAAGTGAGGTCCTCAGAAGGGGAGGCCCCCAGCTGAGGAGGAAGCAGCTGCTGTTGGGCAGAAATATGGTGCGGGGGATAGACTTGGGAGCAAGGGAGAAGGAGCTCCCAAAATTTCCATGCACTACCCCTACCCTGTCCCTTGCCAGGTCATTTGTCCCCAGGTAATGACATCTAGCTCCGTCTGGATCTGCTCTCCATCCCTCCAAGTCAAAGCACTTCTCAGGCACTTCATAGAAACATAGAATTTGACGGCAGATAAGGACCGCTTGGCCCACCCAGTCTGCCCATTTCCCTGCCTACTGGATAAGCTGCAGATCCTAGCTAACCAGCAGCCTACTTCTTTCTACCCCCATGGGTATCCAGTAGGCAGGGAAATGGGCAGACTGGGTGGGCCAAGCGGTCCTTATCTGCCATCAAATTCTATGTTTCTATGAAGTGTCTGAGAAGTGCTTTGACTTGGAGGGATGGAGAGCAGATCCAGACGGAGCTAGATGTCATTACCTGGGGACAAATGACCTGGCAAGGGACAGGGTAGGGGTAGTGCATGGAAATTTTAGGAGCTAGGGAGGAGCTTCAAGCAGGTGGCCATGTATGGTGGCTTTTGCTGAGGTGTTACCTGTATATAGCCAGGGAGAGGAAAGAACACTCTACACCAGGACTTTTAACAATTGGTTGAAGGTATGATGCATGGAGGAGGGCTTCAGCTACATTGGGGACCAGTGGCCAACCAGGGAAGATATGGACCTCTATATGGAAGATGGCCTTCATCCTTCTAGGAAGGGAGGCCACAGTCCTTAGTGGAAAGTTTAAATGCTACTTAGATGAGCATTTAAACTAGCCAGGGGGGAGACTGTAGCACTAAGGGAGGCAACAGTGTCCCCCGATGATGAAGCAGCAAGGAAGAAGGGCCCAAGGGGAATAAACTCCCCCAAGGCAGTGGCACAAGAAGACAGGGGAAGGGACAAGGTAGAGGAAAGGGGGTATAAATCAGGGAAGCAAGAAGGAGGGAGTAAAGAAGACAGGTAATGGAGAAGATAACAAGGGAAGAGGTGGGTCGGGGAGCATCGGAGAACTGCATAGTCAGGAGGGGGGGAAGCAGGCAGGGAGGGAATCGCGTATGGTGAACCATGTGGGACAATGCAAGGAGTCTGGGAAATAAAATTCCAGACTTGGAGGCCATCATAGTGAAGGCTAGCCTGGATTTGGTAGCCAAAATTGAGTTGTGCAGTAACGGCCACCACTGGATCATGGCCATACTGGGCTACTCTCTATTCAGGAGAGACAGGGAAGGGAGGGAGGAAGGGTTGTACTATATGTAAAGGAGGGACTCAAGGCCATGGAAATGCAGGGGCATCCAGAGGAAAAGCAAGGGTTGAAGGTGCTGTGGGTCATCCTTGAGACAGCAGCTGAGGCTGCTATCCATACAGGGGTGGTATACAGACTTCCAGCACAGGGAGAGGAGTTGAATAAGGCACTTGGGGAGGCCATCATCAGGATGTCAAATAAGAGGAAGGTGCTGCTAGTTTGTCACTTCAGTCTGCCATATGTGGATTGGAGCTTCCAACTGTAGCTTCAGCAAGAAGCAGAGCCATCCTTGACTCCATACAAGGGGCTTCAAACTCTAGTAATCCCTCACTTATGCTTAACAAATGCAATCATTCCCCTGAAATGAGCTGCCCTAGACTTTTTAAAATGTTATGCTAATTATGGAATTTAAAATAAAATTCAAACTCTGCCACATGGTCACACTCACCTTTGCACTCTAATGTCAGTTTTATTTCTCTGCCAAAATCATTAGTTCTCAGACTTTGTCACAGTGAGCCTTTCCCAAGCCATGGGAAAGATTTTGAGCCTCCCCAAATATTGAAAAAATCTTAGGCCTTCCCATAGAAAAATAGCATACTTCACATAGTACATCAGGAATAAACTGACACTCCTTTAAGTAGATGGCTATCATTTTATTTAGCTTATTGTAGCTCCCAACCTTGTAACCCCCCTCAGCAAACCTACTCGCTCTGCTATTTTGACTCTCAAAACATTATCATCCCTTGTTGCAATGCCTTCATAGGTCAGACTGCTTTCTTTGTCTGTTTCTCCTCTGTTTAGAATAACCTTCCTACCAGGGTTGGACTTGGGTACAGGGGGGTCCACCTGCAAGGTTGTCACCGGATCCACCTGGAAAATCAATAGCGGAGGGTGTGGGGTGACACACTTATATCAGAACACGGTACCCTTATGTCTTCCCGTGGCTCACTATCCCGACACACATCTGCCTGGGCACTATTGCCTGATAGGTGTAGTGCCCTGATAGTGAGCATCCCAGTGATTGTTTTTGGATTGGATTGTTTGACAGATTTTGACAGGGGTAAGGTAGCGGATGCAGTGGGTTGCTACCTTACCCCTGTCGGTGCACGTCAAGGGATAGTTGATTCGGGGAGTTGGCTGAGCTGCTCTGGTGGTGTACAGGGCTTCACCACCACCAGCTGTGCCAGTGCACTCCCTCAGACCCGAGTTCTGGACCGGATCACATCCTTTTGCGGAACTAGCCCCCCATAACTAATATTGTTTTTACCCAGGGTCCGCCCCCTCGGAGATAGTTATTTTAGTTACGCGGTGGGTGTGATGGGGGTGGGCCTCTCATTTTACACTTAGTTTCAATGTAATGTCGGAAATGTTTTCTGTCAGGCACACGATTGATTCGGGGCTGTGGATTTCGGGTGATTGAACTCAGTATGCTGAGCGTCAGCATACCGAGTTTAGGGATACCATAGTACATCCAGTATTCCACGTCAATATGATACACTGACTCTGTGTTTGCATCTTACATTTACTTACAGGGCCCCAAATTAAAAAATAGGTGATAAAAACAAAGATTCTTAGAGTTTAGAAGGTGATCAGATACCCAATAGAGGGGGCCCACCTCAAAATTTCCAGGTATCCTGTTGGGCCAGTCCAACTCTGCTTACTATCCACATCTGCCTCCTCCCCTCTTACCTTGCTCTTAAGCAACTTCTCAGGTATTCTTGTGCTCCCTCTTGCCCTTGCGCCTAGTATCTCTCCATTCATCCCTTGTATTTATCTAAAGTATTTTAAAGTTATCTGACTGGGCAGTCCCAGAGAGTGAAGTGGGATGATTCCCTTTCCAACCTATGCCCAGTTTCCCGTGGGGTACTGCAAGGATCCATCCTGGGCCCCATATTATTCTCGCTGTTCATCAACGGACTCCCCCGCTTCTGTGGTGGTGCCTCTGTACATCTTTATGCAGATGACACAATCCTATACTGCTCCTCTCGACACTCTGACAATATTAACTGTGACCTTGTATCTAACTTTGCTTCCCTTGAAGATTGGTTCATTCGCAATCATCTTGTCCTTAATGCAAAGAAAACTAAGTGTATGCTTTTCTTACATCATCCAATACCTAATCTTCATCCTCCACCCCTTCACATGTTAACCCTTAAGGGTGATACCATGGAGGTAGTGCACTCATTTAAATACCTGGGATTCACTCTGGACTCTATGCTCTCCTTCGGCACTCATGCCTCAATTATTGCCAAATCTCGTAATCAGAAACTAGGTCTCCTCTACCATATTCGTCCGCTTCTGTCATCTGCCTCATGCCTGAAAATAGCCTCCTCCTTCCTTCTACCTCTCATAACCTATTGTGCTCCCTTACTTCTTTCTACTAGCTCTGCCTCCATGTCCCTCCTCTCTCAGGCATACCACAGGAGTGGAAGGTTTGCCTTGGGGGGGTAAAGCCCGCACGCACCACTGTGATGTCCTCTCCTCACTAGGATGTTTTTTTTACGTTGACAAATTAAGGTACTCCTCCTTGAGCCTCATATTTAAGCTCATCCATGACTTTACACCTCCTTGCCTTGGTGAACTAGTGCATCTCCGACAAACACCGCACACCCTTTGCTCCGCCTCACTTCCCCTTCTTGTACCAAAACTATGTCTGACCACCTCCAGGAGATCTTTTTTGTTCGCTGCTCTCTCTGATTGGAACTCTCTTTTTCCGACCATCTTGTCTTGCTCCTCTCTTCATTTATTCCAATCAAAGTTGTCTGCCTCATTATTCACCTCTACACCCTGTTCTTGCTTCACCTGAAGATGCCCCCTCTATATCTCTAAACCCTCTCTTCTACTTCCTTCCCTGCACCTCTCCCTCCTTTCTCTCTGTCCAGTTGCCCTATCCCCCTCCTATCTGCTTCTAAATCTTCCCCATATGTTTCTCTTTGTTATCTTCACTACTTAATGATTTGTTGAAGTTTTTAGCTTGTGTCAAATGCCTACCACTGTATTCATTTATCTTCTACCTGACACATTTTGCTCAAGAATATTGTTGCCACTCTGTTCTTGTGTTCTGCTATATGTTCAGTGTACTACCACTCTGTTAATCTGCAGTGTTACTGTATGTAATTCAACCCCGGGTCAACCCTGAAAAAGGGACTGTATTGTGTCAGTGGTCTTACCCGGTCACCAAACTCAAATAAATAATTTGGGCTGTTCTGCCACAAGTCTAATTGGTCAATTGTTACCCTCATTATTTGTTCATTGTTCCTATTTGTTTGTATTATTGTTTATTTTTAATTGATTGACTGTTTTGCAGTTACCTTTTGAACTATATTCACTCCCTACCTTCCTGAGTACACCTGAATTGAGCCTTGGCTCAGTGTGCCTTTCCTGGACACCGATTTGTAGATAAATACATAAATTCACCTACTATTCTTCTCTTTTAGTTGGCCTCATCTCCTCACACAAAATATCTAAAATTCAAAAATGTATATAATGTACTTTTTTAGACTTGCTTAAGCCTCACCTGGAAGAAGTTGGGGCCTCCCCATGGAGGCTGGCCTCACCTTTTGAGAGATCCTAGCCTAAAGAAAGCAGTCGCCCCAAAGTCTTCACTTCTGGGCGGTTTACGGTTTATTATTTTTAAAGTGTTTAACTTTGTTGGTTAACTTTCTGATATTCTGCTTTAGGGTGTTATTTGTTAGTTTTTGTGTAAATGTCATCTTTTCTCTGGTTCCTGAATCCCCATCAGTTTCCAGAAACCAAAGAAGACAATTTTCAGTACAGTTCCTGCTTTCAAAAAACTACTATTGTTTGTTTAAAAAATAAAAATGACTTTTACTTATAGAGCTAGTATACTGCCTCAAATTAATATTAGTGTTTAAAAGCAGTCAACTGTTACTTTCTATCTGAGATGCTTTTTCTTTTACCTTTGGGCACTCTGCCTGGTAGCCGACAAATCTAGTTCTATCCCTCCCCCCCACTATATCATAAGCAGTGTGACATCACTGATTGTGACATCACAGCTTCTCTGGAAGAGCCAATAAGTAGCTGTGAGGGCAATGATCTGTGATGTCATGGTCACCAAGGTCACAGTACTGATGATGTAGTGGAGAGAATAGAACTAGATATGCCCACTTTCAAGCATATTGCTGTTCCACACTTCCAGCATAATATTCTCACATAGAACACTTTCTAATGAGCAAATGAATGCAATCTGTACCCCGGCCAAGAGCGGCAACTTGAAACCAGGACCCCACTAACCTTGTATCCAGACAAGGGCCCCTGGATCACCCCCCCAGGGAGGGCCTGCCTCACCTACCTGGTGGCCTGTCTGAGATTAGAGGGATGGTCCAGGTTGAGGGGCTCAGGAGAGTTGGTGGTTGGCAGGTCCAGTGACAGGATGTGGGCCTGGGCTCCTGGGGCCTCTGTCACCTCCCTAAGTCCACCAGGGTTTTTTCCTTATTGTGTTTCCCCCACAGGACATGGTGTGCAGTGACTCCTGCGCGGCTTCCTACCACACCTCTTTGCTGCTGGAGCCTGCCGTTGTCCCACCCCCTGCAACATCCCATGTGCTTGTGCTGCCTCCAGTCTCCACCAGAGGTCGCTACACTGCCAGGTACACCCCACAACCCACCCCGGGAGGGGAGAGCAGTCTTCTGGGTGTTCAGTCCTCTCCCTCCCCTGTTGACCTCGATGGCCCAGGTCCATTCCTGAACCCAGGTTGCTGGTGTGGCATGAGGTGTGGCATCCAGTGCCTCAACCCTCAGCACCACTGGGCCAGCCTGATGGGCTTAGTTGACATCCACAGGGTAAACCTGTGCCCTTCCGGTGACCAGTTAGCCCTGACTGGAATTTCAGGTGAGGGTCTGCCCACCCTAGCCCCAGCCAGCCTCTGCCATCCTTTTGGGGTTATACACCTGAGCCTTCAACTCCCATGAATTGCTAAAGGACTCCAAACTTTAACTTCTAGCATTTAGCACATGTTTGTGGTGATATAGGGGCCCTGAATAGTGTATTCTAGCCTTATTTCTGGGCACATACACCATCAGGCAACTCCCTCAAGAAGCAACCACCAAACAGTGTGGTTTACAATAAACACAGCTGTAGAGTCAAGCCGTACAAAAGCAAGGATGTTGGACTTAAGGAGGGCTGACTTTGGCAAAATGGGAGAGTGCCTCAAAAAAGCACTAGCAAACAGGCAAGAAGGAGGGGTGGAAGAACAATGGGGAAAAATCAAAACTGCCATCACAAAGGCAACAAGCCTTTGTGTAAAGCAAATCAACAAAACTAAATGAAGGAAAAAGCCACTATGGTTCTCAAAAGAGGTGGCAGAGAAGGTTAAGGAGAAAAGGATAGCATTCAGAAAATATAAGGAAACACAGAAGGAGTAGGACAGAGAACTATATCAGTTAAAGCAGAAGGAGGCAGGGAAGGCAGTCAGAATAGCAAAGGCCCAAACTGAGGAAAGGATAGCCAACTCTGTTAAGAAGGCGGATAAAACCTTTTGTAGGTACATTAGGGAGCAAAGAAAGGCCAAGGGAGGGATACTGAGGCTTAATAAAGGGGAGGGAACGTGGGCAGAGGGTGACAGTGAAAAAGCAGGGATGCTGAATGAATACTTCTGCTCAGTATTCACAAAAGAAGAGGAGGGGGGGAGGTATCTAAACCAAACAATAGAAACACTCTGGATAGGGGGGTTGATACCAGTCCATTCACAGAAGAAAGGGTTCTGAAAGAACTCTTAAAACTGAAGGTGGACAAAGCAATGGTGCCTGATGGGATTCACCCCAGAATTCTAAAAAACTAAGGGGAGAACTTGTGACACCACTAATTACCCTCTTTAACAAATCATGGGAGGATGGGGTAGTACCTGAGAACTGGAGGAGGGAGGATGTGACTCCACTTCACAAAAGTGGGAGCAAGGCAGAGGCAGGAAACTACAGACCTGTCAATTTGACCTGAGTGGTAGAGAAAATGATGGAATCACTTCTGAAAGAAAGAATTGTTGAGTACCTAGAGGCCAGCGGGGCACAGGACCCAAGGCAGCATGGATTCACAGCGGGAAGGTCATGTCAGATGAATCTAATAGATTTCTTTGACTGGGTGACCAAAGTAGTAGACCAGGGAGGGGCTGTGGACATGGCCCACATAGACTTTAGCAAGGCATTTGGCACAGTCCCACACAGAAGATTAATAAACAAATTAGCCAGCCTGGGAGTGGGTCCCAGGGTGGTAGCCTAGCTAAACAATTGGCTGGATAACATGATGCAGAGGGTAATAGTAAACAGAGTCCACTCTGAAGAAAGGGGGTTACTAGTAGGGTACCGCAGGCTTCAGTACTGGGACCGGTCCTCTTTAATGTCTTTACAAGTGACATTGCAGAGGGATTGGAAGGAAAAGTATGTCTCTTTGCAGACAATATAAAGATCTGCAGTAGGGTTGATACACAAGGTTGGGTGGAAAGGACGAGAAGGGACTTGGCAAGGTTGGAGGAATGGTCAGATGTATGGTGGCTTAGATTCAATGCAAAGAAGTGCAAAGTAATGCACCTGGGAAACAAAAACCCAGGAGAAGAGTACACAATGGGGGGGTGAGATACTAACAGCAACAAAAATGGAAAGGGACCTGGGGTAGTCATATCAGATGACCTAAAGGTGTGCGAGCAATGTGAGAAGGCAGTAAGGAGGGCTAGGGGTATAGTGGGATGCATAGGGAGAGACATCACCAATAGAAAACAGGAAGTTGTTATCTGTCTGTACAGACAGTTGGTGAGACCACATCTGGAGTACTGCGTGCAGTTCTGGAGACCCCATCTCCGCAAGGACATAGACAGGATGGAGGCTGTCCAGAGGAGGGCAACTAAAATTATGCAGGGTCTGCACCAGAAGCCAATACGAAGAGAGACTAAAGGAGCTTAATATGTATACCCTTGAAGGAAAGGAGGGAGAGGGGGACATGATAGAAACTTTCAAGTATCTCAAGGGAACCAACAAAGTCCAATAGGGTAGCATCTTTCAGAAAAAAGATGTGCAAGAACAAGGGAGCACAATTTGAAGATAGAGGGGGGGATGGCTCAGAGGTAATGTGAGGAAATATTTTTTAATGGAGAGAGATGTAGATGCATGGAATGGCCTTCCTGAGGAGGTTGTAGGTTCAAAAACAGTGGGGGAGTTCAAGAATGCATTGGACAGACATAAGACAATTCTAGTGGGGGGGTAGGAGGAAGTAGGTTGTTGGTTAACTAGGATCTGCAGTTTATCCATTAGGTAGGGACATGAGCAGACTAGATGGGCCAAGTGGTCCTTATCTGCTATCAAAGTCTATGTTTCTATGTTAGTACCATGTCACTGTACTCACAGTTTTGTTTGTCCCTTTGTTATAGACATGGATGCTGGAAGAACACCTCTTCTCTTTTCTGGAAGCTTTTCATAGTTTCACACAAAGGACACTCTTGTCTCCTTACTGGGCAGCTGAACACTCTCCTGGTCCCTCAGATGATTGCCCCTTGGAAACACTGAATTTATCGATTAATTCTGTCTGAAAGACTTGACCCACAGGGGTCCTGCTAGTAACGGTCTCCACTATGTCCTTTGGCACTGCTGTTATTTCACTCACTACAGTGAGAAAATGACCAGAGGTCCTTCACGCAACCTCAGGACAGTTTGGCAAGCACCTCTACCTCAGAGCACTGCTGCTCACTCTTCACTCTAACTCCAACTCTGACCACTTCAGTGTCAACATTCTAAAGCTAACCCCAGGCAGCTGATCCCAGAGTGGCACAGGCTGCTGTGAGAGTTCTAAATGACATAATCCATTCTCTCCTCAGGCTAGCTGAGTAAACGATGTCATGCTGTAACTGCATGAGAAATTAATATACGACTTGGACCACAATACAGATGACCTGTATGCCACATCATGGCAGGAGATTCGGGTATTAATACTGCCGATTAGGAGAATACTGTAACCTTCTGTTCTGGTCTTTTGACTCCATGATGAATTCTTTACACATACCTTGTGGGGGAAGGGGGGGGATGAGTCCTATATTATAGATGTATTATATATGTTGTAGCCTTGTACAGTTGTATCTACTGGTGATAAAAACATAGACTGATTTATGTTAAGATTCATGTATCTTTTATATATGAATTATATTTACATTAAATTTCTCTTGTTAGATGATTGATGTCATGTTGTAAGCAGTTTTTAACAACTCCCTACAGACTGCCCAGAAACCTTCATATGTCTAACACTAATGGGATTCTAGTAACCCCAGGGGACTGGGTGGTTATGTGAAAAAAGAAAGCTACTTTAGAAGTAAAAAATTACAACTGACTACTACTTAAAATTTGTAACATTCTCCTGTCTGCTGTTTCTGATTCTACTAGCTTTTACTTTAGGTTATCATTCCTTGTTTTTTGGAAACTGAGATGAGAATTTGATAATGTTACTGAGAAATCTCTTTTGAGCCATATTTAACTTTCGGTTTTCATTTTTGGTGACCTGAACTGCATTTTTTCTTATATTGATCCCTTTTAGCAATCGTTGGACTTTCTTTATAATTTAATCTTTTTCTATTGGGAACCGTAACAAATGGCCTACCAGGGTCATCAGTGTTTGGAATGACTGACAGACCCAAAAAGAAGACAGGACCTATAGGCTTTAAAAATGGTAAAGTTTGTTTTCGACTCTTGGCAAAGGCATACTGCCATGAGTTGTGTTTTAAGTGCCTGGGTCCAGACCATGATTTTGCCAGTTGTGAGCTCTGTATTATGTTTTGCCCTAAAACACAAAAGAAAATGGCTAAAAAAATTATGAGATATTATAGCTTCTCAGTCTGCCGCCACGTCACCTAAAGGCTCAGAGGAGGGTCCAGCTCCTCAAAGTAAGCAGCAGTCCCTGTCAAGGGGGACAGAAAAGAAAGATAAAGCTGCAGAAGATGGTTTAGAACGAAGGGTGTCTGGAAGAGGGAACTCTGAATCCAGTAAAAAATAAAATAATCTCAGAGAAGACACTGGAGATGGTGCCTACCAAGAAAAAAAAAAAAGAAAAATATGTCGCTCTTCTTCCTCCTGAAGAAAGAAAGGAGCTGCCAGCGGACAAAAATAAAATGCCCTCGCTAGAGTACATGACAGAGGCATGGCAATTCCTTCAGGCATTCCAGCTGTGGGGAGTTTCATTAATATGCCTGCCCCCCCCCCATCCCCCAGGTTCCGGTTCCATTTCTAATGCCTGAGGAGGAAGAGGTTGAAATGTACTATCAACATGAGGAGGAGGAAGAACCTATAGAACCAGATGGGTCTCCTGAACAAGAATTTGGCTCTCATTCTAGGCCTTCAGATGACTAGACCTCTCACTATACCTCTGTAAGGCACATGGTAACTACCCTCAACATCTCCTCACAGGAAACTGAGGAGAAGAAGGAAGATGAGGTAGAATTCATGGATATGATGGGCTTAGCTCCCACAAAGAGATTGATGGTACCCATCCATAAATTCCTTAGAATGTCACTTGTAAAATGATGTCGCCACCCACCTGAGCTGCTGGCATGGATAAGAAAACAGAAAAAATATCAGATGGACAAATAGGGCTGGGAGTACCTGTATTCCCACCCTGATCATGACAGGGTGGTCCAGACTGCCACCTGTGACAAGGACAAAGTTTCCCTTTCCTCCCAGTCTACTGAGAAAGATTCAGAAACTGGATAGGATGGGCAAAAAAGTTTATATGTTACCTTCCCTACTGGCAGGCAGCTTACTTGGCCTAAACAGTACAGTACCAGAAAGCCATATGGAATTCCATACTGGCACTGAGTGAAAGGCTACTGGAAACTTGGCACAGGATATGACTGACACAGCAAGATCAGCCATAGATTCCACAAAGTACCAGTTCCATATTGCAGTGAACACAAATAACACTACATCTAGGGTCTTGGCCCATGCTGTGTCCTTAAAGAGGTTTGCCTGGCTTAGAACTACAAACCTATCCCAGGACACTTAAACAAAAGTGGTTGATTTCCCCTGTGAGGGAAATTCACTATTTGATGACAAGACAGAGGCTTACATGAAAAAGGTGGATGAATACAAATCATCTATAAGAGTAACACTGAGAAAGAAAAGGCCTGCACTTCCTACAGGCTTAGGCAACGTGGGGGTAGGGGATACTTCCCTCTGCTTATATCTCCTATGACTGCCCTCCACAGAGGGGCTACTACAGGAGCAGGGAATAGAAGGGGTACCAGGCATTCAGCTGTACCACCAGCTCCCAAAACCCAAGCAAAGCAAAACCCCTGACAGGTCTGCACAGGTCACCCATCCATTGCCAGTGGGAGGAAGGCTGACTCACTATTTCCAGGAGTGGACAAAAACAAGCACAGAGAAGTGGGTCTTGGAAGTAGTGAGGCAAGGTTTGCCTCTGCAGTTTAGAACATTCTCAAAGCTACAGAACCATGAGGTTTGCCACCTTCACACCCCAACAGAAAAAAATCCTGTTGGAGGTGAAAAAATCGTTGGAAGCAAATGCAGTGGAAAAAGTACGTACCTCAACGTGGGGCAAGAGTCTTTATTCCAGGTACTTCCAGACCCACAAGAAAAATGGGTAGTGGCAATCCATTTTAGACCTGAGACATCTGAATAAACACTTAACTGAAGAAAAATTCAGGATGGTAACACTGGGCTCAGTGATTCCATCTCTGCAAAAAGAAGACTGGCTAGGGTCACTAGATCTGAAGGACACCTACTTTCATATACCAGTCATTCCCAACCACAGAAAGTACCTCCGGTTCACATTAGGGAACTGTCAGTACCAGTTCACAGCCCTTCCCTTGAGCCTCACCTCAGCTCCAAGAGTGTTTACAAAGTGCCTAGCTGCGGTAGCAGCACATTTGAGAAGTCAAGGGGTGGTGGTTTTTCCTTACCTGAATGACTGGCTGGTCTCAGGAAAAACAAAGTAGGAAGCAATGTCTTCCCTACTGCTGACACAAGGCACATTGGAGGACCTGGGCTTCCTCATACATTTTCAGAAGTCCCAGATATAACCAGTCCACAGTCTAGACTTTACAGATGCAGAGCTGGATACCCTGCAAGGGAAGGCATTCCTTCCCCAAGCAAGGGTAGTAAATCTGATTGGAACTGCAGAATCCTTCAAGGTAGGTCAGTTAAGACCGAGAAGGTATTTTCTGCACTTACTAGGGCACATGGCCTTGTCCGCTGCAGTGGTACAATGGACCAGGTTCTAAATGAGAGATGTTCAGTATCACCTACGGGACCATTGGTCTCAGAGGTGGGATCCACTGTCCAAATTGATGCTTGTCACAAAGTATTTGCTAAGGGCACTGGAATGGTGAAAGGAAGTATGCAACCTCAGGAAGGGAATTCCCTTCTTTCAGCAATCACCTATGGCTGTACTCACTACAGGTGCATCCCTCCTAGGCTGGGGCACCCACCCGAAGGATATCACTGTAAGTGGTACTTGGAGAACACAGGAGACTCAGGAGCACATAAATCTCTTGGAACTCAGGGCAGTGTATCTGGCAGTGCCAGCTTTTTCCTCCGAAATCAGGGGTCACTTTGTCCAAATCAGAACAGACAATACCCCAACAATGTATTACATAAACAAGCAAGGAGGAGCAAGGTCTTCAAAGCTGTGCACGGGAGTAATGAAGATCTGAAGCCTGGCATACTCCCTGGAAGTTCAGCTGTCAGCAGTAAACCTACCAGGGAAAGATAATGTGTTGGCAGATTCAGCCAGAGAAATCACAAATGAACTTTGAACCAGCAGGTGCCAGCAGTGGTGTTCAGATGGTGGGGTACACCACAAATATACATATTTGCTTTCTGGGAGAACAACCAGCTCCCTCTGTTTTGTTACCAACCCCCATCAGTGGGTACAGTTCCACTGGCCTAGTCCTCAACTGGTCAAGGAAGTTTCTATGTGCTTTCCCACTTTTGCTGAGAGTACTGCTCAAACTGAGAAGGGAGTCAGCAGCAATGATTCGTATAACTCTAGACTAGACCAGACAGATAAGGTTCTTCGTGCTCCTGTCCCTCTCCAACAGGCCTTCTGTCAGTCTGCCCCTGAGATACAATCTACTGGCACTCTCCCAGGGCAGGATAACATTCTCAGATCTGAGAACTCTGCGACTCACGTCATGGTTTTTGAAGAGTCCAAGCCACAGGATGCATGCGCACCTCCACACGCATGTGCGACCGTGTTCTGGGGTCCAGGGATAATAGGGGAGGGGAGAAAATGGGGTACCAGAGCAGACTCAATGAAGCTCTAAGAACAAGGCAGATTGAGATCCTCTGTGGGAGGACTGGAGCTTGCCTGCCCCATAGCCCCAGTGGTAAAAAGCTATATAAGAAATAGAAAAAAAAAATCATAACCACTTTTTTCACCAGTCTAATCAGCTTTTTTCTGTTATTTAGATGTGGTTCTTGCTAAGAAGGAACCGACCTATTTATCTGACAGGCTACTTTTAGAAAATAAAAAAAAAGACTCTATTTAATATTATATTTGTGTTTTCTTTTTTTTTTTCTATTATCAGTTTATCCCGCCTGAGAGCCCTGGCAGGTGGTTACAGTCTGTCCTAACAGAGAGACTCAGTCTCTGGCTCATCCCGCATCACTGAGCCCAGCAAATCCCCCATGGATTGCCCCCATGGCGGGGCCAGGGAGGAGGGTCCCCCCCCAAGACCCAATCCAGATGCTGGGCTCGACCCCCGCAGACACAGGTGCCATCACAGAACCTACTGGGCTCTGATTTTCCAATTTTTTTCCTGTCCCCCCAACCCCTACCAACGTAGTGATGTTGGTACATGTCTCTTGACCCATACTGCCTTCCGGCTGCCACCAGGGGGCAGTTAATGAGCGGGACAATATGTCTTCCTCCCTCTGAGAGAGAGGAGAACAGTCCTCCAGATGCTCGATCCTCTCTCGCCCCTGCTGACTCCCGGCAGCCCGAGCTTGTTCTCGAATCTGGGTCGCTGGCATGGCATGAGGTGTAGCATCTGGTGCCTCAAGCCTCAGCACCACCAGGCCAGCTATATTTGTGGTTTTTAAAGTAAAATATGTTGTTCCTGCTTTAAGGAACTGGGAAGTGAAATAGCCTTTTTCTCAGAACCACATTTATTCATACAGGTTCTGTCAAACTGTTGTTGTGTTTTTTTGGGAACCAGTAATTCTTTACATACTGCAGGTTTTCAGTGTTTGGCATGATTGATAGATCTAAGAAAAAGAAAGTAACCTTTAAAAATGTAATTGTACAGATTGCTTTCATCTCCTGACAAGGGCAGACTGCCAGGAGCTCTGTTTAAGGTGTCTGGGTCCAGATCATGGTTTTATCAGTTGTGAGCTCTGTAAAAAGGTTTGTCCTAAAACCTAAAAGAAAAGGGCTAAAAAAAAGAGAAGAATTTATAACTTCTCAATCTGCCTTTGTGTCACCAAAACACAGTAAAGGCTGTGAGGGAGTTCCTAATGATGATGGAAAGCATGCATCAGAGAGCCCGTCTCCTCATAAACAGCAGCAGTCCCTGTCAAAGGGGACAGAGAAAAAAGGGAAAGATGCTCAGCCGTCAGGTAAGTATAGTAAAGATGGTAATGATACCAGAGTATCTGAAAGGGGGAACCCTGAGTCCAGTGATGGCAAAAACACAAATAAAAGAGCCTCAGGCAGGCACTGGAGACAGCGTCTGCCATGAAAAAATAAATAAAAGAATGTCCTTGCCACACCTCCTGCAAAGGAATGGGAGCAGGCAGTGGACCCAAGACAAATGCCCTCAGCTGAGGACATAGAAAAAGTATGGCAATTTTTCCAGTCCTTTCAGGCTATGGGAAACGTTATGAATATTCCTGCCCCCTTCCCCAGGCTCAGGCTCCAAACCGTGTGCCTGTGGATTAGGAGGATGTGTACTATGAGGAGGAGGAGGAGGAAGGTAAACCTATTGAACCAGATGGTTCACCTGAACAAGAGTGTGGTTCTCCTTCTAGGCCTACAGAGGATTATACATAATACTCCTCTTTCATTAGGCAAATGGTGAGCGCCCTCAGCACCCCCTCTTAGGAAACAGAGTATGAGGAAGAAGTGGAATTTAAGGATATGATGGGGCTTGCTCAGTTCCTGGCCGCATCATTTTTTGACCTTATTGTATTGTCTTGTGTAAATATCAGTTACTGTATTTTTGGTCTTACTACCTCTATCTCCTCTTCTGATCTGACTGCATTTTGTCTTAAGTTGATTTAAAAGTTTATTTTGGTGGAACTGCCTGAATTTCTTTGTCACATTGCCACTGTTATGTAATTTGTACTCTGTATCGTAATGTTCCTGTACTTTGTACTCTGTATCATAATGTTCCTGTACTTTGCACTATGTATCATGATGTTCTTTTGAAGTTTGTCTCTGTACTCTCCTGGGTCGTGTCTGAAAATAGTCTTTCTGGCTAGTGCACCTACCCGGTTAACGAAAACTAAATAAAATAAAAATAAATAAAGACTGCTAGACCTCATACACAGAACGCTCCAAAAAGCTACCTCAAAAAGCATGTCTGCACCTACTTCAGCAGTAGGCATAGATTAAAAGATTGAAAAGCAGTATCAGGTGGACAGAAGAGTGTGGAATACCTGTATGCTCTGATCATGAAGGTGTAGCCCAAGCAGCTGCTCGCTAGAGGACTAAGGTCCCCTTTCTTTGCGCAGCCCCCTGAAAAGGACTTCATTAAACTGGATGCTATGGCCAAAGAAGTATACACAACAGCTTCCCTGCTCATTAGGCAATCAGCTTATTTGCCATATACCTCTAAAGTCTCTTCTTTATGTACATTGTTATCCTTCTTGCAGCTGTACACGCCCTTTTCCTTTTATACTCCCTCTCTACTTGTTGTCCTCCTCTTCTTCTCCCTGCTGTAGTTTTGCTCTGTTCATGCTGTTTCACTGCTTTTCCCTTCCTCTCAAATAAGATATTGTTACATTTTTCTAATTGCATTCAGTACTAAATTGCCTTTTATATTTATGATTATGCGTGTCTGTCTGTATCTTTGTATTTGACTTCTGTACTGTTGTTACATTGATTAGTTTTCTCCTCTCCCCCTGAACACATCTGGAAATGAGTTGTTATAAGCTCAGTATGTATTTCCTGGTCAAACTTTTAAATAAATAAATAAATAAATACAAAATACACGGCAGAAAGCACTGAGGGATACAGTGCTGGCACTGACTGATCAGATGGAAAGTGAGGTGGCACAGAACCTGACTTCCACATCAAAATCAGCCTTGGATGCCACTAAATACCAGTTCCACAAGACTATAAGCACTAATGACTCTGCTTCTAAGGCCTTAGCTCATACAGTGTCATTGAAGAGATTCTTCTGGGTAAGGGCAACCATCTTTTCTTAGGACAATCAGACCAAGTCCATGGATTTCCACTTTGAGGGAAATTCACTTCTTGGTGACAAAATAGGCATACATGAAAAAAGTGACAAGATCAAGACCACTTACAAAAACAACACTAATTAAGATAAGTCCCCTCTCTTATAGGCATTACGGTAGGGGAGACAGGGGCTACTATTCTAGATCCTGTGCCCCCTATGAGTACCAACCCAAAGAGGTTACTACAGAGGCAGGAGGGGCGCCAGGGGCATGCTGCTGCAGCACCAGCCCCTAAGCCACAACCACAGCCCAAACAAAGTCCCTGCCAATTCTGCATTGGTCACTCTACCATTGCCAGTGGGAGGCTGGCTCACTACTTCCAGGAATGAGTAAAAATGGCCACAGACAAATGAGTCCTGAAGGTAGTGGGTAAGGGGCTGTCCCTGGAGTTCAAGAGGTTTCCAAAAGTGCAAAAACCGAAAAACTTTACAGCCCATTCATCTACAGAAAGCATTCTGCTGGAATTGGAAGTAAACAAACTGCAGGCAAAAGTAGTAGAAAATGTCCCTGCCTCACAGTGGTGGAAGGGTGTGTTCTCAAGGTACTTCCTCATCCAGAGTGATAATGGTGAATGGCAACCCATTTTATACCTAAGGTACATGAACAATCATATCACAGATTAAAGATTCAAGATGGTTACATTGGCACAATGGTACCATCCTGTCAAGCAGGGGATTGACTAGGGTCACTGGATCTGAAGGACACCTGTTTTTGCATTCCAGTCAGACTAGCCCACAGAAAATGCCGTAGGTTCAGGCTATGAAACTGCCAATACCAGTTTGTAGCCCTTACTTTTGGCATCAGCTCAGCACTAAGAGTCTTCACAAAGTGCTTAGCTGTGGTGACAGCACACCTCAGAAGGCAAAGTGTGGTGTATTTTCTCTGCCTGGAATCATAGAACCATAGAAGGTTGACGGCAGAAAAGGACCATACTGGCCCATCTAGTCTGCCTTTTATTCCCTCCTTCACCTCCCCCTCCCTGCCAGCCCCTGCCCTCCCCCTGATACCTGGCCCCATATGCTTGTCCCATGCCCTCTTGAATTCTTCCATCAATTTAGTCCCCACCTCTCCATCTGGTAGTCTGTTCCAGGGCTCCACCACCCTCTCCATGAAGAAATGCCCTCTCATATTGCCCCTGTATCTTTTTCCTTGCAGTCTGAGGCTGTGCCCTCTAGTTCTGACCCCTTCTACCTCTTAAGTAAACCCTCTTCTCCCACTTTATTGAGCCCATTTACATATTTAAAAGTTTCAATCATGTCTCCCCTTTCCCTCCTTGTCTCCAGTGTGTACAGATCCAGCTCCTTACACCTCTGCCCGTATCACTTTCCCTGCATACCCTGCACCAACTTGGTTGCCCTTCTCTGAACCTTCTCCAATGCATCTATATCCTTGCGGAAATGTGGCTTCCAGAACTGAATCCCATACTCCAGGTGTGGCGTCACCTTGGCTTTGTAAAGGGGCATTATTACCTCCCTCCCTCCTGCTAGTAATGCCCCTGCCAATGCATGCCAACATTCCATCGGCCTTTCCCACTGCCCTACTACATTGGATTCCTGCCTTAAAGTTCGAAGAAACTATGATCCCCAGAGCACTCTCCTGTTCTGTTACTTTGATTTCCTCCCCACCTAGGGTGGAAGACTGACTGGTCTCAGAGAAAACAGAACAAGAAGCAAGATGCTCCATTCAGAAGGTGAAAAGTGCCCTGGAAGGTCTGGAGTTCTTGATAAACCTGTGGAAGTCCCAACCAGAACTTGTTCAAGTATTGGACTTCATAGGGGCAGAGCTGGATACCCTACAAAGAAAAACTTTCCTCCCACAGGGAAGGATATCAGATTTGATTGCCACTGCAAAATCCTTCACACCGGGCCAACAAAGACCTGCAATGGATTTCCTGCAGTTACTGGACAACATGGCCACATGTACAGCAGTGGTGCCATGGGCCAGATTTCAAATGAGGGACTTCTGTGCTGCTTAAGAGACCACTGGTCTCAAAAATGAGATTCACTCTCCAAGCTAGTGCCAGTCGCAAAGACATTGGTGCAGGCACTGGAGTGGTAGAAGGATGAAAGCAACCTTAGAGAGGGCATTCTCATCCTCCAGCAATCCCCAACAACTATCCTTACAACTAAGGCCTCACTGTTAGGGTGGGGTGCTCACCCCGAGGACCTCTCAGTGAGTGGCATCTGGAGCCCACAGGAGACTCAAGAGCACATCTGTCTAATGGTGCTCAGGGCAGTATTGCTGGCAATGCCATCCCTCTCATCCTAGCTACAAGGTCAATCTGTTCAGATCCAAACAGACAACACCACTGCAATGCATTTCATAAACAAGCAGGGAGGAACAAGATCCCCAAGGCTGTGCACAGAAGCCATGAGTATATGGCATCTAGCTTATTCCCTGCAAAGATCTCTGCAGTTCATCTGCCAGGCAAAGACAATGCCCTGGTAGACTCCCTAAGCAGAATCAGCCAGGGAAGCCACGAATGGATCCTGAACTAGCAAGTGCTGGCCTCAGTTTTCAGAAGGTAGGGCACTCCAGAAACAGACTTCTATGCCTCTTGGGAGAACAATCAGCTTCCACAGTTTTGTTGCAGGCCACCAGCAAGTGGCACAGTGCAGGAGGATGCCCTAGTTCTGGATAGGACAGGGAGATTCCTGTATGCCTTCCCACCCATATAGAAAGTGCTCATAAAACTCAGGAGAGATCCAGTAACAATGGTGCCAATAGCCCTGGACTGGGACAGGTAATCATGGTACTCTTCTCCAGGCCCTATCCAGCAGAACTCCTATCAACCCACCATGGAGATATAACTTACTGACTCTGTCTTAGAAGAGAATAAAATTCACAGAGCTCAGGACATTACATCTGAGGGCATGGTTCTTGAACAGCTAGAATTTTCCAGTTTGAATTTGTCAGAGATGCTGAGGGTGCTTAAGGCTTCCAGAAAACCAGCAACAGGAAAGCATGCTCCTCTAAGTGGAAAAGATTCTTATACTGGTGTATCCCAAGGAAGATAATCCCAGTGCAGGCAGGGTTACTTACAGTTCAGGACTACCTGGTACACTTATAGTCCTTAGGTCTGAGGCCCTCAACACTAAAGGTACATCTAGCAGAAGTCTCAGCTTACACATCAGCAGGCACGGGCAAGTCTTTGGCCTTGCAACCTGTTATTAAAAGGTTTTTTTAAAGTCTCAATCACCTGTACCCCCTGTAAGGGACCCACTCACCCATGGGACCTGAATTTCTGTCTTGCTCAACTGATGGAGGCTCTCTTTGAGTCTATGGTTACTTCTGATTTAAAATCTGTCATATGGAAAACCATTTTCCTGATTGCCGTGACATCTGTCAGGAGGGCAAGTGAACTGTAAGCCTTCTGTACAGATCCAGACTACATCTTTAACATGGATAAGGTAATCCTAGGACTAACAGGAAGTTCCTACCTAAGGTGGCGTCAGAATTTCACCTGAACCAGTGACTTTCCCTTCCTGGGCTCTACCTTGAGCATTCCAGTACAGGTGAACAGAAATTGCACTGTCTGGATGTGAAAAGAGGACTTGGTCACCACCTTGAATGTATGAAAGATGTCAGGTCCCAGGGTACACACCTTTTTGTTACCTATGGTGAGGTGGGCAAAGATAACTTGCAACTAAGGGAACTACCTCTCATATTCAGTTCTGTTATGAAAAAAGGACACATCCCTCCCAGAGGCCTAAGGGCACACCCCACAAGAGGTACCGCTGCCTGTGTGGCAGCCACAAAGGGCATCACCTTAACAGACATTTGTAAAGCAGCTACCTGCACAACAGTGGACACTTTCACAAAGCACTACTTTCTGGACATACAGTCCAGGAAGGATGCGAGTTTTGAAACTGCTGTCTTGTAGAACCTTTTTCTTAAGTAGGCTCTGAACCCAGTGTGGTCAAATATTTTCTTTGTGTTGTTTGTCCTAAAATTTATTGGTATATTTCAAAAATTCTAATTTATGTTACTAGAATTTTTTGTAGCCAGTTACCTAGTTTTAGTGGTGACAGCTCCCTTAGCTTTAGAAACAAGTCTGACCTCAGAACACTACAGGGCACATGACCACACTGTGGAGTTTGAAGTTTCTGTATTTAGCATAAAGTTGTATCCCTGGGGCATCACGCTATGGCCTGAGGATGATGCTTACTATAAATTGCAGTAATGGATCCCTAATAAGAAATAATATTACTATGGTGAGTAATTATTTCTTCTCAGGCAGCTAGTCAATGAATCCACTAGGGATGGGGCATGCTGGACCTGGTGGTTACAAACAGGGACAGAACTGCAGATGTCACAGTGTGCAGTCCCCTAGGTACCAGTGATCATCATGCAGTATGATTTAACATTAAGATGGGAACAGAAGCAAACCACATGAGGATAAGAGTCCTGGACTTTAACAGGGTGGATTTTAAAGAAATGGGAGATTGCCTCAGAAACTGCCTCATGCGGGGGATGGATTAGGGTACAGTGTGCAAAAATAAATGTATTTATTTCTTTAAAAGTTTTACCAGGAAGGCACACTGAGCAGAGTACTGCTTGATTCCCGGTGTGGCCTGGGGAAAGGGGACATGAGAGAGCAACAAAGAGTAATACAACTACATAATACATAAAGGCATACATATATAGAATTAGTGCAGAGATTCAAATAGTGCAATTTGAAGTGAACAGAGGCAAGATGATTTAGGCAAAAGTAGGTTAAGAAAAAAACATTGAAATACATACATGACTTATACAGCAATTTGTGAGGTAGTTATGTGGACCAGAAAGGGGGAAGGCTGAGGAGGGGGGTGAATCAATCCTAACCACAAACACATGTTGGGGAGAAATGGGCATTGATGAGGAAGCTAAGGAGTTGGGAGAAGGATGTGTGTCAGATGCCAGCAGGCAGGGAGTTCCATAATTTAGGCATGCTGTAATGGAAAGCTGTTTGGCCAATCGAGGAGGACATGCGTGGAACAGCCAGGAGGCAAGTGAAATGTAACCCCCATGCCACTTAAAGCAAGTAGGACACCCCCCCATTAAAATTGGCACTAGTACCCACATATGGCATACCATTAACTTTTAGCAGGAAATTCAAAGGTTGGTACCACCCTTGGTGTTGGGATGTATACCAGGCTCATTTCTAGAGGAAGAGGGGTGTGGTACAAGAACAAAACACATGAACCTTTGTAAATTACAACCAAGTCCGGGGTAGAGGGTACTAGGCATATGCTAGATCTAAACCGCTGAGGGGGCCCCAGTAATTCCACACCAGAAGCAAGAATCAGATTGCCCGGAACAGGAACTGAGATTGTGCAGTATGGCTTTATTTAACAGATGGCAAGCTAAAGCAGGTGGTGGACCCCATGGGTCGGTCAAGGCAGACAGGTATAGTTCATGAACTCTCCTTGCATGCAGTACACTTTGAGAACACAAAAACTTCTTCCCCATTTCCAGCTTGGTGCACAGTGTGGACTCGGCAACGTGCCTGAACATTTTCCTCCCATGAGTGCATAATTGTGAATCTAAGCCACACACTCAGACAGCCCTTCTCCACAACTAGGTGCTATTTAGTGAAACTAAGCCATGCACCTTAACCTGCAGCACTAGCCTTTGCTCAGGTAAAAACTGGTGCCCCCTATGAACCAATCAGCCCTGCCTTGTAAGCATCCAGATGGTGGCATTCCTCCCACCCACTGCCCCAACCAACAGTCTCTGTCATTCCTTCAGGGTTACACCAGTGAAACCCCCATTTCCCACTGAAATGCTAGAGGTCCCCCACTTTCCATCACTATCACTTACTTGGGTGAACACTTTGCAATTTCATTGTCCTGGGTGAACATTTTACAGAACTTCACTCTCCTGGGTGAACTAGGGGCACTGACAGGCGTGATCTAGCCTCCTGCATGGGCACACACAACCCAGAAACGAATCCCCTATGTGGAGAACTTGTCTCCCAAAACAGTACTTATGAACTAGTTGCTCCTTCCACTGGGCATGGAACAACAAAAGGCACCTTTCCTGGGTAGCATGTCAGAACAGTCTCCACAAAAATGTCCTTTCCAAAGGCAGTTGAAACACACAAAGGATCTTCAGGAGATTGCCCCTTGGACCCAGTGAGAAAAAGCAGTTCCTTCCACTTCACTTGGAGTAGAAATTAAGGAAATCTTACTGTAGAAAGGTCTCCACTACTTCACCGGAAACTGGAAATTGTAATCCATACTAGAGTGAGAAATCCTGGGCCCTCAACTCAGAGTCCACTGGCAGACCTCCTGCCACTCCAACTCTGACTCTCCAATTGACACTAACTGAACATTCTAAGTTCTCCCAGAGCAGCTGTACATAGGAAAAGGGTTATGCTGCTGCTCAAGTTACAAATAACATAATCATTCTTCCCTCAGGCTAGCTGAGTAAACAATGATGTCATTGTGTAAGAAGCCCCTAATGAGCTCCCTACCAACTGCCTGCTACTTACTTACGCTTACACAGATAGGATTTTAGTAACCTCAGGGTACTGAGTGGTTACATAACGGAGGGCATAATTAAGGCAACCAGCCTCTGCATGAAGAAAGTGAGTAAAAGCAGGACAGAAACTTATGGTTCTCTAGGGATATGGCCACGGTGGGGAAGGAAAAACACAATTGGCATTCAGGAGGTATAAGGAAATGCAGAGGGTAGAAGACAAGGAGGTGTGCCAAGTAAAACAAGGAAGCAGGAAAAAAAAGAAAAGAGGAAGCCAAGGGAAGGGGCAGTGAAGATAAGGGCAGCAGTGGGGAGACTGTGCAGAAGAGGATCAAGAGAAAACAGAACAGGTACTTCTGCTCAGTATTCACAGAGGAGGGAGGAGGGAAAAGACCACCAGGAAGCAGTAGGAACAAAGGAATGTGAGGTGGACACAAGTCCATTTTCAGAGGAATGACTCCTGAAGTGACTTGTAGCTCTGAAAGTTTTTTTTTCAATCTTTGGTAACCAGGTAAGGCCCACTAGGCACAAGTGCCTGTTTTCAGGGGCGACCTGGGAGCACTGGGTGGTTAAGTGACTTGCTCAGAATCACGCAGTATGCAAGTGGAGGTTGTGATGACTCAAACCAGGTCTGGTCTGCTGAATGTACCAAGCTCATTCACATCTCATTACTCTAACCTCTAGGCTATACTCCCAGAAAAGTGGACAAGACTATGGTACTGGATGGGATACAGCCAAGGGTATTAAAGGAACTGGGGTGGGTGGAAAATGTGGATAGGATCCCCTTCCAGAGAATCTGAACCTCACCAAATGGGGAATAAGCTATCTCCCTTCTTTATAACAACTATATAATTGATTTGCTTACCTTCTACTTGTATCTTAAGGAAAAGTGGGAGGGTGATCTAAACATCTCTCTGACGGAGGAACAGTGGAACTTAGTTTGGAAAAGCACATGGAGAACTACTTCCTCTCCTACATGGAGAGAATTTGGGAGGAAAATCCATGCTAGATTCTTTCTAGTACCAGTGCAGGTGGTACATGGTTGCCCAAGGGCTTCCTAAGAGTGCTGGAGGGGGTGCGGGGAGACACACGCCACCCAGGGACATATCTTCTGGCAGTGCCAGGGGATAACAGCTTTCTTGGGGGAAATAGGAAAACATTTTGCTAGACTTTTCACACCTGCAACACAGCTTGGTCCAGAGCACCTGGTCTTGGGTATCTACCCCCTGGGCATGAAGGGTAAAGAGGAAAAATATTTATGGGCCATATTAATAGTTGCAGCCCTAAAGTCATTGACAAGGAAATGGCTTAAACAGGAACCTCCAACAATATCGGAGTGGGTAGAGGTGGTACATAATATCCAGAGGTTGGAGAAACCAATATTAAATATATCACAACAGACTCAGAATAGGTGGACCAGATGGATCCTGTATGAGGGCCAGATAACTCAGGATGGTGAAGTCATGGTCTCCTAGAGCGAGATTACTGACAATAGGTGAGAGTTGATAACAGAGGTAATAATGAACAAAATGTATGAGTACAGAGCTGAGGGGATAGGCAGGGAAAGTGCGGCAGAAATAAAGTATTCGAGACAGACTAAAACCTACATCTTGCTAGAGAAATGTAATATCTCTATATTGATTTGTGGTACATAAGGAACTGTGAGACCAGACAGTTGGGTCATTTTATTTTTTTTATTACACTGTAATTTTATTTACTGTTCTAATATTCTTTTTTTATGTAACCCCTCACCCCTGCCTTTTTACTAAAATGACAGGTGGCATGCTGTTGGAGTTGGCAGCAATACCTAGTGGGGACCTGGGTTCGGGGAGGATGAGGTTACCTGGCACAAGGGGACCTAGGTTTGGCTACTCTGCACAGGGGCACCCAAGTAAATCCGAACACAGGAAGCAATAACTGTAATGTCCAAAACCAGGATTGGGATTTTTCAGTGCGGCTTTTATTCATAACTAGCTGAACACAACAAAGCATAGAAGGACCCCCATGGGGCTACGTTTACTGATAATGCAGATTGGAGACTGCCAGGCAGCCCACTTAAAGAATGAACCCATTTCTACTAATTTCAGGCTCTGGACCCACCAGGCACACAGCCCGGACTTGCATGCGCTTTGGATACACAGCCCGACTGGCCCGGCTCCCCTGCCGGCCACTTGACTGATGGTCCATTTAAAGAATGAACCCACTTTACTTGTTGTGGCTCCCCACACCACTTAGAGTCTGCGACCCCTAGAGAGATTTGTTTCTTACTTCTTCTGACTCCCATCACACAAGGAGAATTCTTTTCCCAAGTTGTGGCTCCCCACACCACTTAGAGTCTGCGACTCCTAGAGGGATTTTCCAATTTGCGACCCACGTCTGGGTACCTACCTCATCACTGGCCAGGCGCATGAGGCAAGTAGCAATCACAGTAGAAATCCGTAGAGGTGGACCTGGTTACTAAAGATGGGGGGTTTGCCCACCTCCAGCTCCCACAGCCCATACCCGGCCATTTCTCTGGAGAAACTAAAACTTCGAAATGTAGATTAAACGGTGGATGACCTGTAGCACCCCCTCTACAACATTACTTGAATTCATACAAACTTTAGATTTCGACACTACTCCATTTGTTTGTCCTAGTACTATAGGCCTCCCAAATAGTAGTCCAAATCCCATACTTCTTCACATTTTCCAAACTGAAGAAACATATTGTTTGCCCTCTCAAATTAGAGCAAAACACTCACCCTTTCGTTGCAGGTGCCCTACAGGCGAAGTACAACTTCTTTCCTTTTAAGACCAAACAGAAAACTGTAAAAAAAGGCAGCTTTCTTCCTTTAGCAGGCATTAGGCGATTGCCCCTGGAATCCACAGAGCGATACTTTACTCCCCCCCCTCCGGAGGGAGGGGGGCACTGAGACCTGGACAGCAGTCTCCACCACTTGAAACTGGACACTGACCTTCTCACTTCAAAACAAAACAGGAGACTTCCTTCTCCCAAGGAGGTAAACAGAAAACTGACTTTGAAAACTCCCAACGTTCTATCTCACTCCCTCTGCTGCAGATTCCAATGTGGCTTATGCAGCTGCGACAGTTCTATGGTGATGTCATCTCTCAGTCTCAGCTGAGACTGAGAACAGAGTGAGACAGTGTGAAACCCATTTAACTGGAGTTTCACAAGCTGTCTTCCCTGCTTACCACTAGGTCTTACTGGGATTCTAGTAACCCTGGGTAACAAGGGGTTACACTCGCCCTTGACCAGGAAAATGACTGTCCCCAGTCATTATGCACGCGGCCTTAGGCCATCCCACCCTATGTGCTACCTGCAGAGGGGGGTGATCAGGCCCCCTCCTACCATGTGCAAGCACAGGCAAGCAACACTAAGGGCCTAGAGGCCTGTAGCTGACATATCAGCCTCTACACTATCCACTTACTATGGACACCTAGTGGCTCTGGTAGAACCATCCAGAGCATAGCCCTGATAGATAAGCACTGTGGTCCCTACTGCAGGTCAGAGACACAGCCTGTTCATCCCCCCTAACCCTCTAGGGAAAACCTATCTGCCTCTAACATAACATTCCAAAACAAAAACAAAACCTGGGGACCTCTCCGACCTTGGGCAACCTGCAACCACACTATTAAAATACCTATTACTGCCTCCTCCCTACCCCACAACCACACCTGTGGAAGGAAAGGGTTAATACAGTAACAACCATAACAATAACAACACAGTACTTTAAATTTCTACACAATAAAGCACTGACGAGGAACTCCGATGAGCCCCTCCTCCTCTTCTTGTCTTCTCCTCTGTCTTCCCAGGAACACCTGTAAGAAAAAGAAAGACAAAACACACTCCTAATCTGCATACACAGTCTACCTAAAACCCTTACCATACAAAAACACTGAACAATCCCAAAAAGATTTTTTTAGAAAAAGGTAGAAAAACAGTATTTACATTAGAGAACAATAATGACATTATTTACAATACACATTTGGGGGGGATGGAGTGCCCTGAAAGTCCCAACTAGTGACCACAAGGCCCGAAGGGTAGTCCAATAAAGAGTCTCTCCTGGGCCAGAGCCCTGTGAAGCACAGTTCTAAAAGGCCAAAGTCCCGAAGGGGAGAGTCTTTGTGGACAGTTCACACATTTTTGAAGTCTGTAATGTAGGGTGTGTACTGCAATGTCATAAAGATAGAAAAGGTTTCGGACTTACCAGCCATTTGTAGTATAAGAATCTGCACGAACCTGGTCCACGGCCGAAGACTCTCCCTGGCAGCATTTCTTCTGATACAGCTGGGCGGACATCTTCCGAGAACCACAGGAGGACACATCTGGAAACAGCTAGGCTGATGTCATCTCTGGAGAAGGAACCTTAGAACAGGAACAAAAAGAAAAAACAGCTGGTCCGACGTAATCCGATTACCAGGCGATAAACAGGAAACAGCTGGGCTGGTGTCCTCTCTGGATCTGAAGTCATCTGGTGGGCCAGTAGATGGTTGCTGAACAGGACAGTACACTGTAGACTGATGAATGTGGAGCACCTGAGTCCTTGGTTACCGCTAGGTCTTACTGGGATTCTAGTAACCCCGGGTAACAAGGGGTTACATTTAAATACAAGATTTATTCTAATATGTATAAAAAAAGGAATGAGCATAGAAAATGTGGAAATGTAAAAGATTCCACTGAAAAAATGTGTGTTTAATATTCTTATGGTTATGTATGATGTAAAATGATCTTGCATTCTTGTTGTAGAACATGATCTGTTTAATAAACAGAGTATAAACAAGCATTTGTCAATGCAGAATGTTTGCTTGCTGGCATTGGCACTGGTAGTGCAGAAGTTGCAGAGCTGCATAATAGGAATGGCATTGAAGTATTGAACTGAAGCCAACCCCACCACCGCCCTGCAGAGAGTGACAGGCATTGGGGTGTGCCTTTGGGTCGTCAGGCATAACGGCAAGGCCATTTCACCACACCCTACCCTGTAGACACTAACAAGTGTCACGGTTTGCCTTAGGGTCTTTGGCCCTTATGCGCGCACCCCATTCCATTACAAAATACAGTGAGATGGGTGCGGTATAGGAGAATGGGGTGAAGTTTGCGGCCGAAGAGTCCTAAGCTTATCTTGATGCCTCTCACTGGCTGCAGGGTGTGGGTGGGGGTGGAATGGTATGAGCATTGCAGGCAAGAATCCCAAGTCACCCCCTGATGCCTGTCATTCTCTACAGGGTGGAGCGTTATGGTCGGAAACCCTAATACCTCAGGCATTCGTTGGTATTTTCACTCAAAATTTTCAACATTTTTTTTTGTGACTCTCATCTCATGAACAGTGACAATATCAGTTTGTTAGCCGAAAACTGCTTTTGCACAGCGACTATGGCATTTGGCACCACAGGTGCAAAAATACATTCCGAACAGGATGTTAAAAATGGCAGCGGTACTGTTCATGGGGAGGTGTAAAAAATGGCAATGTTGAAAATATGCTGTGAAAATATTTAAAAAAACTGGTGAAGTCACGAGCATGTGTAGAAACTGTGCAACGCACAACTGTAATGTAACTAGTTTGGGTATTTTTTTTACAGCAGATTGTTAACACAGGCATTTTGGGACCTCCAATCACGAACAGTGTCAGTGTGATTTTCTTTATCTGTCCTGAACAATGATTTCCCACAGCGACCACGCATTTCTGCGCTGAAAGTGTGAAAACACATTTCGGCCGTGTTGTGGAAAATGACAGCTGTACTGTTCATAAGGAGGTGTGGAAAAATGCCACTGGTGAAAATCTGGACTGAAAATATTACAAATTCATGAACTTACGAGGGTGCGTGGAAACTGCGCAATGCTCACTTGTAACACAGTCATTTTATGGAGTTTTGTCACCCAATTTTCAACATAGCCATTTTAAGACCTCTGCTCATGACCAGTGTCACTGTGATTTTCTTAATCTGTCCCAAACATTGTTTTCGCACACCGACTGTACCATTGTGCACTTCATGTGCAGAAACACATTTTGGGCGAGATGTGAAAAATGGTAGCTGTACTGTTCATAAGGAAGTGTGGTAAAATGGCACTGTTGAAAATCTGGTGTGCAAATATTACAAATTTGCAAACTTGCCAGCATGCATAGGAACTGCGCAACGTGCGCTCATAAAAGTCATTTTTGGGAATTTTTTCACCAAATTTTCAACATAGCCATTTTAACACCTCTGCTCGTGACCAGTGTCACTGTGATTTTCTTAATGTGTCCCATACATTGATTTCGCACACCGACTGCACCATTGTGCACTACATGGGTGGAAACACGTTGTGGGCAAGATGTGAAAAATGACAGCTGTACTGCTCATAAGGAGGTGTGGTAAAATGGCAATGTTGAAAATCTGGAGTGAAAATATTGAAAGTTCGTGAACTTCACAGCGTAGCATAGGAACTCTGCACATACCTTGTAAAACAGTCATTTTTAGGAATTATTTCACCAAATTTTCAACATAGCCATTTTAAGACCTCTGCTCATGAACAGTGTCACTGTGATTTTCTTAATTTGTCCCGTACATTGATTTCACACACCAAATTTTCAAAATAGGCTTTTTGAGAGCCCACCTTATGAATACTGGCAGTGTCGTTTCATTAATCGGTCCTGAAAGGTGATTTCGCACATAAATAAATAAATCAATCAATCACTGACCGTCACCTGCCTGACCTTGCCAACTTACAAGTTTGACAAGACTTAACAACTTTAAGGCTGAGCTCATGAATTCTAGCTGCCCTCCAGTATGCTGCTCCTGTCACACTTAACCACTGTAACCTGCCTCCTTGTTCTGCTGGTCACACCTTTGTTCACCTCGTTCTGTTCATGTGACCCCTGAATTACATTACCCCAATTTTTCCCTGCCCACTTAACTTGGATCCCTACCCCACTCCCATCTCCTCCTTATTTGCCCTCACCCGCCTACCCATCCTCACGACACTCCCTCACACCATTGTTCTTGTTCCGCACATCCAGCTTACCTCCCCTGACACAAGTTCTGTTACTCTGATTTTTCCCACTCACCCCAACTCGCTTTTTGACCTCTTCCTATCGACTGTACTGACTCTTCTAGTTGATGTTACATTTGTACCATTTAGGATACTGACAAGGCTGTAAAGGTACTGCCTAGTGATCTAACAAGCTTGTACAAATATGAACTAATGAACTCTACTTATCTGGGCTGCTATGAGTGCGGCCTGCCCTTGTACTCTGCATCAGTTTAATGTCATATGTTTCATTTTGCCTTAGCTTGTACCGTTTTGAATGACCATGAGTTCTTAATTGATGATTTTCGATAATGCCCACTTGCTGCTACTGTTTCCCCTACCCATGTTTGTTAATTACTCTAGCCCTCCTTGTTGAGTCTTGACAATGCCTATTGGTTGCCTCTGTCTCTCCAACTCATGTATTTGTTTACCCTCCCTTATCTGATGAGGATCCTTTGTAAAAGAGCTTTTAGCTCAAAGGTTGTAATTCTGATTACTCAATAAATAATCTTCACCCAGGGGCCTTTGTAGACAGTTTTCTCCAGGCAGGCCTGTCAATGTCTTCCTTCACAGGTCTTCTTCCTCTTCTTTGGTCCAGGAAAATTATAAATGTGGTCCCCTAGACCCCTCTGTTGCACACCCTGGTCACACAGTTACAGCTGGGCTTTTACTTAGTCTCTTAACCCCAGCACTCTCCCTTTGGGTGTCTCTTTTCACAGCGTCGCTGGGCCCTCTCACAGTCGCTTGCCACAGCACTCACAGGCTATCCCTTGCCGAACTCTGCTGTCACCAACAGTTACCCCTTGGGGGGGGACACGGTAGCTTGGAATACAGCCCCAGCCTTTGGTCCAACAGGGAGCAAAATTCTCCAGTCTCAGCAGCACAACTCAGTCTCTCTCCCTCCTGCAGCATGACTTGATAATTTCTTTCAGAAGTCTGTGGCTAAACCAGTGGGAGCACAGGTGCAGACAAACAAAAATGGGCTGCACTAGAGAACCAGACAAGGTGCGGGTGAGGGCTGCAGGCCCAACAATACAGTACAACAACAAAATCACCTCGCACTCCAGAGCCAGGAGATATATTTCTCCAGTGAAGAAGGCAAAAATCCCAGTAGTCAGTAGTCGTGGAAAATCTTCAGTTTATTCTAACAATTTGCAGAAATTCAAAATGAAGAAACTATAGTAAGGACATCAGAAGTCCGAGTGCAGGTGCCCTGGTGCTTCGCCAATTAAGGCTTCATCAGGGGATAATTACCTGGTAGTGGAGGAGCCCTTTTATATTATTAATTAAATAAAAAAAAAAACTGATGTCATATATTCTACCAATCAAAAAAGAGGGGTTATTTGATCTTTTTCATGCTGACTACTATGTGACACTACATTATTTTATATTTTGCCCCTTGTTACAACAATAATAAGTGAAATAAGTGAAAAAAAGTATTTCCTGTCATTTGATTGGTCGTGCTTCCACCCAGAGATAGTTTTATGTATGTCTGATGTTACGCTAGCACAGCTCTCTGGGAAGTTGTACTTACGCACAGCCCTGACCAGTGGACCTACATATGCAGTTGTACCCAACACTTTACTTGGCATTCAAAGAAGCAGTTATTGATGAGCACTAATAATATGCTCACAGTTATCACTCTTACCAGCAAGGGTCTGCATTTCTTGGATGCATGTGCACCTGAAAAGGAAGCTTGACACCAACAGCATTGCACCCTTACACCTTTACCAATCCCCACTACTCAGTAATAATATGCTCAGGAAGCAATTTAACATTCAAACAATAAACTGATTTATTGGGGAATGGTAACAGTGGATGGGCAGATGAATCAATGGTTACTGCAATAACGTAATCAGCTGGTATGGTAGATGTAACAATCGCCAACACACACCCCTGAAATAATTCAGTTAATTCAATCTGGGGTACCCAGGTTTTAAGTTGTTGCAGGCCTGAGCGTTGCTGTGGGGTGACTGGCATTGCAGCTGGTTGGGGTCCTTAAATAAAATATGAATTAGTCATTCTTTTACTTTAATCTGTAGCTACATTCACCAGTACTTTAAACCCAGAAGAAATTGTAATCCCCAGGCCTGATGACTTGCAAATACAGTCAAATCACAACATGAACTTTGAAAGCAAATCAGATGACCACAAACACTTTAATCTTGGTTGCAGGGTTAAGACCCTGAGATTACTCACTGTACCAGAACCAGTAGGGTTGATGATAGCTGCAGACAAGCTGGATTCTTTCTCACCAGGGATGAACATGGAGACCAGGGCCAACACGACTTCTTCCTCTTCACAGCTTTTCCCTATCAAGCTAGCCGCAGTCTGCGATTCTTCTCTCCTCAGGGGCTGACTCCCCGATCTGATCGCTCTGATATTCAGCCAGGCTGTCTTTGGCTGTGCAGCAGCAGCAGTCTTGTGGGCCTATCGTGACACCAACCCAGCACATACAGCTTAGTCTCTGGCATAGTTTACACAGCACGCTCAGCTTTCCCATTTCTGGATTAGCAGTTTGGATCCTGCAAGCTGGACACGAAGCAGGCAGGTCTCCCCCTTTTCTCACAAATGTGACAGGAGACACTCGCAAAAGGCACAGGCACTACTTTCTACTGGAGTCCCTTAAACAATTCTCACAACAGCTCCCCAGCCTCTGGGATAGTTCAGCCACAATTCGCTTGTTCAAAGAACCGCTCTCTCTCTCTCTCACCACATCTCAGGGCTGACAGAAAAAATGTCTTTTCTGCTTATAACAGGCCTTTCCCCGCGCTTCTCAGATAAACTACACGGGCTCCCTCTTTCACGAGAGCTCAAGCTGTTCTCTGAGCCTCCTCACTCCTTGGAAGCATGAGATGGACTCTTTCTCTTCAAAACAGTCCAACAACTGAAAACTGGGATCTCTGTATTCCGGTTGGCTGCCCAAACTCTCAGACACAGTCCCAGAGCTCCAATTGGTTAAAACTGGGCACCAAGAGAAAACGTTCACAGTTCCTCCCAGAAAACACTGTAACAAGGACCCATTAAGGTCCCTGAAGTTCCAGTTGGTCCGAAAGCTGAGTCAAGGACCAAACATGATGGCTTCCTTGCTGATAAAGTAAACAGTCCACATTTACAGTTCATTTTAAATATCGTAGTATTCAAAAGATAGCACTCACACAGGTAATCAACTGTACAATGGAACTTATCGGAGTACTGCTCAGCCGGTTGCAAATATTGATTTTCCCGGACCCAGCACGGGCTATTCACTGCAGTGGCAGAGCTGAGCCTCTTAAAGTGGCAGCACAGTGACATCCATTTGCATACTCAAGTAGGAACGAGGACTGCAACAATACTTTACATTAGACCACATTTACAGTACTGGCTTTGCCAGGCTCTTAAAGGCAGAGTACTAGCGGGGATCCTTATTTGGGCAGTAGAACACCACAAAGGTCCAGGGAGATAATCAAGATAAGACCACCATTTTGGGGGGGGGGGTTACAGACAGCATCCTTAGCAAAAGAAATCTGACTAAAGTATGCTTTGTCTACTGTTTATGTAATAACTATGTGTTTGTACTTGTACATTGCCGTTTTTTAATTTTGCCATGGCCATTTGGCCCATGAACTATTAAAAGAACTGAAGCAGAAGAACTAAAGTTTTAGGACATGACATGGAAACAGTTTTAAATGGAAATTAAATCCTGGACCCCAAGTCCCAAAGACAACAGCAGTAATATTTAAAATCTCCATGATTTGTTTGAAAGAGCTATGCTGTAACCATCCTATCAGTGTAGCTTCTCATTACTGGAGCGTCCATCCATTGCAGACTCTCACCACTAGAGGGCATATCTGTTGCAGCCTGTCACCACTATAGGGCCCATCCATAGCAGCCCTTCACCACTATAGGGCCCATTCATTGCTGCCCTTCACCACTGGAGGATACATCCGTTGTTGTCTCTAACCACTGGAGGGATCATTCATTGCAGCCTCTCATCACTAGAGGGCACATACATTGCAGCCTTTCACCACTGAGGGCACATCCATTGCAATCACTAACCATTAGAGGGACCATCACTTGTAGCCTTTATCCAAGGAAGGGCTCATCAATTGCAGCCTCTCACACTAAAGTGCAACCATTCACCACTACAGGATTCAGTGATTTCAGCCACTTATCACCATGTGGCTCATCCATTGGAGCCTTTCACCACTGCAGGGTTCATCCGTTGGAGTCTTTCCCTACTGGAGGGTTCATCCGTTGCAGCCTCTCACCACTGGATGAATCATCCTTTGGAGCCTCTCGCTACTGGAGGGGTGATTCCTTGCAGCCTCTCACCACTGGAGGGGTCATTCCTTGCAGCCTCTCACCACTGGAAGGGTCATTCCTTGCAGCCTCTCACCACTGGAGGGATCTTACACTGCAACATCTCACCACTGCAGGACTCTTCCATTGTAATTTCTCACTTCTAGAGACCTAGTCCATTGTAACTTCTTACTAATATGGACTCTTCCATTGCAACCTTTCACCGCTGGGGGGACTTGCCCAGTCCATTGCATTTCAGCCTTTCACCACCGAAGGGCTCTGCCTTTGCAACTTGTCACTAGGGCTCTTCCAGTGTAACCTCTTACCACTGCAGTGTGCTCCATTATAGCCTGTCACCACTAGAGGGCTTGTGTATTACAGCCTTTCACCAGATTTTACATTGCAGCCTCTCACAGTTGGAATTGACTGAGAACGCGATTGCTTGCCTGCCCTCCTGGCCTGAGGAGAAATATAGCCACAGTAGTCCCAAATTATGGTGTGGGTTGGGGAAGGGGGAACCTGGAAAACATAATAGCATAAAATGATAAAAAATAAGAAGTCTAATTCTTGAAGCATTTGCATTTTTCAGTCTTCCACATGTAACCCCTAGATGGCGCTATCCCAGGGGCTACTACCCCTGCCTGATTTACCACTAACAGGTTGAGGGGCCTGGATCCAATGGCGGGTGCCTCCACCCAGAGGTCAGGGTTTGCAATAGTTAAACTAACTTGGTCACAGTCCTCTGGGACACTGCAACCCCCCTTTCTTCCCACTAGTGGCCCACACAATATATCAGAATTACCTTCACAGTATACACTTACCCCCAGGTCTGGTTCGGCACTGGGACCTCCTGTGAAATGAGATACAGTGCAACAATCACAGTACAGTACTTTAACATAGACAAATACCTCAGGCAGTATAACTTTGCTGAAACAAGCAGCTCTGATTTATTTAGGGGATATAACAAGGACAGGGGAAATCAGGTTAATTAGCTTATCACTCTAATAATCTACCTATGGCTCTGTGCACAGGCCTATCCCTATCAGTTACTGTCCCTGGGTACCCAAGCCCCAGTGGCTAGTCCAAACGTGGCAGCTGGTAGGGCCCTTTCACAGAGAAAAGGAGAATTAAACAGTCAGCAGTACAGTAATTCCATTTGGATTTAATGTGGCAATTCAACAGGGCGACCCTGAATTAGTACTCACGACCTCCAAATAAGATAGGGTCCTTCAATGTCAGCAGGGCTCACTTGAGGTACACAAACCTCTTCACACATTTATATAAAAGAAAGCACTATACCAGGCAGGCTGCATCTGTATCCGATCGCAATTACTGCACAATACCGGGAGAACACACAGCAGATTCAGTTCCTGACAGACCGGTGGCAATTTTAGCAATTCTTCCAGTCTTCTACAGGGTGAGCCTGGTTTCTACTCTTCAGAGATCCTTTGATTCTTTTCACAGGACGATTCAGTCCTAACAAGCTGCAGACCGGAACTCTGGGCCTTACACACGTTTTTTGACTAAAACTGCACACTGAAAAAACACAGGGCTCCTTCCTTCTTCACTGCCAAAGCTCAACTCAAACTCCAACCGACAAAACCGGGCATTTCCTTTGAGTTCCTCCCAGTTCTTGACTGGATTGGCTGTCACTCACAATAGACTGCTGCTGTTGGTCCAAAGGCACTGAAGTCTAAACTACATCTCCCAAGGTCACTGCCCATACAATCCTCTTGTGGCTGGCTCAGATTATGAGTCAAGTTCTGATTCGTCCAAGGCACCATTTTAGAGCTAGCTTACCCCACACTGATTGGTCCAGTTCAGCAGTTCAAAACTAGAATGGGAACTAGCAGACACAGTTCTGACTGCAAAGAAAGCAGGTTAGACAAACTGTAATTTCATTATTACTCTAAATAATTTCTGGCAAACAGTTACATCTTTCAGATAGGTTCCCTTTGCACTCCTAGTGACTGAAAAATGAAGTGAATTAGCAGCAGCTCAGTGGTACTCAGAGAAGCACACAGTCCCCCATACAAACTAATTATGTCTGCAAGCAGACAGCTCTTAAAGACAGTACCAGAGGCTCTAAAACACTCACTGATAAATGGCTTAAATGCCAAACACCATTCAGGCTTGGAGCATTCAAGCAAGCTCCTGGAAGTCTTTTGGGAACCCCCATTTGCAGGGGTTACACCCTTCCTGGCCTGGGAAAGCTTGGCGTCCCGCGTCAAGCAAGTACCCATAAGTTTCAACTGCAACCATATACATTTGCATTAGGCTGCACATGTAATCATCAGTCAATATATCATTTTACCAAGAACACATTTCTGAAACATTGCAGTCGTCACTCTTTACACAGTATTACATACACATTGTACCATAACTCAAGTTATTATCTCTTGTACATGAAACCTGAAGAGAGGGCCCTTCCTATCAGTTACCTTGGGGCTGGATGGGGCAAGGGCACCATACTAAGAGGCAACACAAGTAACTTGGAGTTAGCTGATGCTCAGTTTGGGCAATGAGCTCGGGGACACATACACTCCTTTATGGACAACATTGAGAGCAAGTCCACAGGCCTCCCAAGTGAATCATAACTGAGGTGCACCACAGGCTTTACAGCTCGACCAGTCTTTCTAGGGGAACTGTTATAGTCTCTGCACTCTGAGCCTCATTTTCAGCATTGTCCTCACTTGTCAGGAGTCTCCATGGGGGTAGAGGCTAGAACTTGGGGCACTTTCAGCTCCAGGAGTTACAGTTTCTGAGTCCACAACATTTGGCTCGCATGGAGAGCTTTCAGACACTGGCAGTGGACTGTCAGGGCACTCAAAATACTCTTCTTGTTCGGTGTATCACCAGTCTGCCCCAATCTATCATTTTCCTCCCTAAAGCTCAAACAGTTCAACCATGCACAATGATTCCATTTCATCTGATCTGATGCTTTGCACTTCACTTTCTGGGAGCATTGGCTCCAGGGATGAAGCTGGGGGCTTAGACAGTCCAGAAGGCTTTGTCTCCAGTATTGACTAGGGGATTGCCCGAAACAATTGACTCAGTTCGTAAGAAGGATAGTATTCAAGTCACTCTCACTTTCTTCTGATATGGACTGACAGTCATGCTCAACTGGGACTTGTGGAGGGAACACTTTAACTTTGCTTCTGTAGGTGCAGACTTTCTTGATCTTTTCTTAGCAGCAGCTCTAGTCACTGGTCAGAGGGGCATCTTCTGGGGGCTCAGACTCAATCAGGATTTGTCCAATGGGCAGTAAATGATTTCTATGCATTGTTTTACATCTTTTGAATTATTCTCAGGCCTTACTTTGTACACTGGCAGATCATCTAGTTTGCCCACTACAATGTGAGGAGATGGTGCCATCTGTCAGCAATCTTGTGCTTGCCATGCAGTCCCAGATTTCTTAGCAATACCCGATCTCCCTCCTGGAGTTCCTGTGATTTCACCTTTTATCATACCTTTCTTTGTTGGCAGATTTCTTTTGGCAGCCATGGTTTGAGCCAGTTGAGTACATGAGTTAGCTGGGCCTTAACTTTGCACATACTGTAAATAGTTGTCAGCTTGAACCCCATCAGGAGAGACCCCCAAAACACACATCTACTGGTAGTCGAGCTTCTCTTCCAAACATCAGGCGGTGGGGAGAATCCAGTGGCATCACTTTTGGTGCAGTTATAAGCATGTACCAGGGTGCTAATTTGTTGGCTCCATCTAGGCTTGTCCTTTGGGTGCAGGGTGCCTAGCATATCTAGCAAAGTCGGTTGAAACGTTCAGGCTATGGGTCCCCTGGGGTGGTAAGGAGTGGTTCTGGACTTTCGCACTCCCCACAGAGAAAGCATCTCTTTGATCAGGACGACTCTCAAAGTCTCTCCCTTGATCAGAATGGATTCTTTGTGGAGCCCCATAGTGAACAAAAAGTTTTCTACAAGTACTTTGGCCACAGTGGATGCTTTCTGGTCTTTGGTGGGAAGCTTGGGCATATCTCGTGAAATGGTCAGTGACCACCAGCACATTACTGATATTTCTTTGATCTGACTCCAAACTCAGAAAATCAATACAGACCAGCTCCATGGGTGCACTGGTGGTGATGTTAACAGGGGCAGCCCTCTGGGGCAAAGCTTTCCTCTGTAAGCAGCGACTACAAGTTCGAATGTGTTGCTCCACATCAGCCCCATCTTAGGCCAATAGAATCTGGATCTCACCAAGTCAAGTGTTCTGTCTATACCAAGGTGCCCCATGTGGTTGTGCAAGGACCTCAGTACTGAGTCTCGAAGGCAGTGGGCAGCACTAGTTGTTGTTTGTCTACTTGTCCCCTCTGTCTACTGTTTCTCTGTATAACAGTTTATTGATCAGTTTCAACTTAGGACCTTCTTTGTATAACAGTGCAGTTCTCAAATCAGTGGGCGTAATTTGGACACATCTTTTCCTGCATAGAGGGCTTCTAAAGCTGCTTTGATCATGGGATCGCGGGATTGAGCCCGCGAATACTGTCATTGTCCAGCTGAGGCAGTGCACCAATCTATTGCAGAAAAGTGGCAATAAGCAGCAGGTATGCAATTCTCAGAGGCTCCCAAGCAATCCACCATGCAGTCCACTGCGTCCGTGGACATTGTTCCTCCCTGTCAAACTTCGGCAGAGTGCCCGAATGTCAGGTTCTGCCAATCGGACCCAATCATTCTGGGGAACAGGCCTCGGGAGAGAGCATCAGCATCTATGTGGTTCAGACCTGCTCGGTATTCGAGACATAGTCATATGTAGATAATGCAGAAAGCCACCTATGGCCAGTGGCATCCAACTTAGCTGAGGTCTGCACATAGGTCAAAGGATTATTGTCAGTTTTTACTAGTATTTTAGCCCCATACAAGTACTCATGGAATTGGTCAACAATAGCCCACTTCAAAGCTAGGAACTCTAACTTATGTACAGGATAGTTCTTTTCGGATGGGGTCAGGCTTCTACTGGCAAAGGCCACTGGTCTCAGGCCATTCTCGTGCTCTTGGTACAACACAGCCCCCAACCCTTGCAAGCTAGCATCAGTGTGCAGGGCCAAGTTTTCTTGGATCAGCATAGGCCAGCACTGGAGCATGGGTAAGTTGATATATGATCTCATGAAAAGCAGTCTCACAATCAGGAGTCCAGCGGGCCCCAAATACTTCACTTGGATGAAAATACACTCTTTCAGTCTTGAGGATGCTGACTTTTGGTATTTTTGTGGGTTGGGGATACCCTTGAGTAAGGTTAAGTAAAGGCGGATCACTCTTGAATAGTCCTTGATGAGGCGCCGATAATAACCACAGAATCCCAGGAATCTTTGCAGTTCTTTTAGATTTTTGGGCTGTGGCCAGGTGGTCAAGGCCTCAACTTTACCTTGGTCGGTCTCTATTCCCTCGGTGGATACTATGTGTCCCATACTTTACTGATGTTTGAAATAATTGACACTTATCAATGGACAGTTTAGGCAAAAGTCCTCCAGTCGGTCCAATACCTTAAATAATCTGCTTTCATGTTCCTCCAGTGAGCTGCCAAACACAATAACATCATCTAGGTATACCAGGCACTCTAGTAAGTTCATGTCCCCACTGCCGCTCCATCAATCGTTGAAAAGTGGCTGGGGCACCTGAAATCCCTTGAGGCATCCTCATGAATTCACAGAAGCCAGCGGACAGATAAAGGCAGTCTTCTCACGGTCCTCTGGGGCCACCGGGATCTGGTAGTACCCACTGCGGAGATCCAGCACAGAGAACCACTTGCTCCCGTTTAGGCAGTCCAAAGCATCCTGAATGCGGGGCATTGTGTACTGATCAGGGATAGTCCGCGGTTTAAGGTGCGATAATCCACACACATCCTTACTGTTCCATTCTTTTCCTCACTACCACAATGGGGAAGCATAAGGGCTTCTGGATTCTTGTATTACACCAGCAGCTAACATCTCTTGCAGATGCCGTCTCACATCATCTATGTCAGCAGGTGCCAGGCGTCGAGACCTCTCACGAAATGGTCTTTCGTCATGCAGCGGATATTGTGCTCAGCTCCTTGCGCATCCTACATCCCATTCCTTTAAAGAAAACACCTGGTCTCTCTGGGCAAGCTTCTCACTGATCCTCACTTTCCATTCAGCTTGCAGCGGGGAGTCGCCGAAATCAAACAAGTCAGGCGTTACTCTGTCATTCTTCCTTGAACTCTTGCTGCTGGGTAGCACTGCAGTGTCTGCACAATGCACATTAGCCAGGATGCAACCTCTGTTTACTCGAATGTCTCTTTCAGACACATTATGAACTTGGACCATTACCCTTCTGGCATAAGCATGGGCTCTAGCCAGGCAAAATACTAAGCTTGACCAGCAGTCCCTCTGGCAATTTTCCATCGCCTGGTGCATCCAACATTAATATTTTATTCTTAACATCCTTTCTGATACGGACCTCTCCCTGTAAGGTACACTGGGCATTTGGCGCCAGGATCAGAGACTCAGGATCCTTCTTCCATACAATTCGACCGGTTCCTCTGGTTCTGTTTTTCAGCATCTCTCTGTGCCTCATAGGCCTTCTTAATTAAGCGAACTCTTAAAGCTCTACTAGTCTTTGACCCCTGTTTTCATAACACAACTGTGCCAGCCTTCCGAACATATGAGCATTTGTTCCAATCAACAAAGGACACCATCATACAGTCCAGTGGGGGACACACTAAGGCTAGGGTCTCTACTTGTTGCCCACTCCAGCCACGGAGGTGGGGAAAGACAACCAAATTCGGATATACCGAATAGGGGTAGGCCTTCTCACTTAACCCCATACATGCAGTCCTTCTAATGGTTGTAAGAGTACGCCTGACAAATGCTTCTGATACCAATCCTGGAACATAATTGTCACTTGGGAGCCACTGTCTATCACAGCTCTTGTAGACACTCCATTCACCTTTACAGTGGTCTCCATGGAGGGACCCACTATTCTGGACCAGTCTGAGAGGCGGTAGTGGGGGCCTGGGCAACTGACCTTGCCACAAAGGGCGTGGAATTAGCATTTTGGTGCCCTCACTGGGATCATGTCGTGCACCTCTTAACCACTGATTTCTTCTCCAAGCTCTCCTTGTAGCCTATATGCAACTTTGTCAGTGTCTTTTGGGGACTGGCATTCCCTTTCATGTGCCCATCTTTCCCACAATTATAGCAAAACATACTTTCTGGAGTTTGAGGCTGGCGCACACTGGGAGCCAGGGCGGGGTATTACTAACTGGAAACCTGGGTGCCATCTCTGTCTGTGGCGTGATAAGCATTTGGAGACATCTCGTCAGTTCTCCACTTCCATGGTCAAGGAATTGAGTTTGGAGCTGTTATCAGCAGGAGATACATGGTGGCACCCCACCCCATAGCAGATGCAGTCGGATATAGGTCAGTCTACTCTGTAGGCGTGGCCTTCATAAAGGGACTGTTTTTGAATTCCCGGATCTCTCTCAACAGTTCCCCATTGTGGCATATCTTTTTCCTTGTCAGAGCACTCATTGACTGTCAACCTCTGCCCTGAACTTCACTTGATGGGTCACCCTCAGTCACTCGGGTCATAGCCACAGCTGTTGGTGCAGGTACCTCCGAGTGCTTTTCTCAACTCCTCGAATTTCTCTCATTAACTCATCATGGGAGGGTGGGGATTCCAGTCGATTTGCCAGGCAGTAACTGGAAGCAGCAGTTCTGAGAAGGGGCGAGACTTAGGATTCTGTCCAGTCTGGTTCGGTCCAGTTCAATCGCTGGCAAACTACCCTTTCTGAGGCATTCTTGCAACAATTTTCCAGCCGAGAGACATACACAGACAACAACTCCCTTGGTACTGTTGTGCATTTCTTACTCTCCACCATAGGTCCTCATCAGAATCTGGGCTCCCATACACATTCTCCAAGGCCTCAAGATAGGCCTGTGCAGTCGCTTCAGGGTTACTGGCCCGTTTAGCACGGATGGTAGCCAGGGCAGGACCTCGGAGGCTCTCACTAACCCTCTTTCGCTTTTCGCCTTCCGAGCATTGCCATTCTAGCACTTGGGGGGCAACATAGTCTATCCAGGTCTCCCAGTCATCCTCCCCTTGGGGGGTGGGGAGGGTGCCAGAGAAGATCCTCAACCTTCGGTAAGAGTCGTGACTAATGGCAGGTGCAGAAATAGGAGTCTGCATTGGTTCAGCCACCATTACGGGCACTGGAGCAGGAGAGGGTGTTGGGGAGGAACACCCCAGGTGGCAAGAATAGTTTCTTCAAGTCCTCCACAGTTTTCCCTCTCCCAGCAACCATTCAGCAAATTTCTCCTCAAAAGTTTCAGATATGGTGGGGGCTGATTCCCCGGGTCTTTACTGTCCTTAGTTATCACTCTCCAAGCAGTGAGGGCTCCTCTGGGGTAATGGTCTGTGGCACTTTGGAGCTATCTATGGGATCCTTAAACTCTACTAGGGCCAGGAAAGTGTGGGTGAGCAGATTAGCATGCCGACCCACCACCACAGGGTTTTGTAAACCTTCCACCTTGGAAAGTACTCCCTGCACAGTGTCGTATTGATACCCAGGGGATGTCCAGGATAAGCATAGCATTTGAGAGTCGATCTCCTCCCCAGTACACCACTCCACCAGCGGTGCACAGCCACTTCTGTCGGGTACCCATTTTTCTTAACAGTGGTTCGTAAATATGGCCACTAGAGGACACACAATCCCAGCGGTGAGCCTCCAAGATGTAACCCTAGATGGCGCTATCCAGGGGCTACTACCCTGCCTGATTTACCACTAACAGGTTGAGGGGCCTGGATCCAATGGCGGTGCCTCCACCCAGAGGCCGTGGGTTTGCAATAGTTAAACTAACTTGGTCACAGCCCTCTGGGACACTGCAACCCCCCTTCTTCCCACTAGTGGCCCACACAATATATCAGAATTACCTTCACAGTATACACTTACCCCCAGGTCTGGTTCGGCACTGGGACCTCCTGTGAAATGAGATACAGTGCAACAATCACAGTACAGTACTTTAACATAGACAAATACCTCAGGCAGTATAACTTTGCTGAAACAAGCAGCTCTGATTTATTTAGGGGATATAACAAGGACAGGGGAAATCAGGTTAATTAGCTTATCACTCTAATAATCTACCTATGGCTCTGTGCACAGGCCTATCCCTATCAGTTACTGTCCCTGGGTACCCAAGCCCAGTGGCTAGTCCAAACCGTGGCAGCTGGTAGGGCCCTTCACACAGAGAAAAGGAGAATTAAACAGTCAGCAGTACAGTAATTCCATTTGGATTTAATGTGGCAATTCAACAGGGCGACCCTGAATTAGTACTCACGACCTCCAAATAAGATAGGGTCCTTCAATGTCAGCAGGGCTCACTTGAGGTACACAAACCCTTCACACATTTATATAAAAGAAGCACTATACCAGGCAGGCTGCATCTGTATCCCGATCGCAATTACTGCACAATACCGGGAGAACACACAGCAGATTCAGTTCCTGACAGACCGAGTGCAATTTTCAGCAATTCTTCCAGTCTTCTACAGGGTGAGCCTGGTTTCTCTTCAGAGATCCTTTGATTCTTTTCACAGGACGATTCAGTCCTAACAAGCTGCAGACCCGAACTCTGGGCCTTACAACGTTTTTGACTAAAACTGCACACTGAAAAGCACAGGGCTCCTTCCTTCTTCACTGCCAAAGCTCAACTCAAACTCCAACCGACAAAACCGGCATTTCCTTTGAGTTCCTCCCAGTTCTTGACGTTGGATTCACTTCACAATAGACTGCTGCTGTTGGTCCAAAAGGCACTGAAGTCTAAACTACATCTCCCAGAGTCACTGCCCATACAATCCTCTTGTGGCTGGCTCAGATTATGAGTCCAAGTTCTGATTCGTCCAAGGCACCATTTTAGAGCTAGCTTACCCCACACTGATTGGTCCAGTTCAGCAGTTCAAAACTAGAAGGGGAACTAGCAGACACAGTTCTGACTGCAAAGAAAGCAGGTTAGACAAACTGTAATTTCATTATTACTCTAAATAATTTCTGGCAAACAGTTACATCTTTCAGATAGGTTCCTTTGGCACTCCTAGTGACTGCAAAAATGAAGTGAATTGGCAGCAGCTCGAGTGGTACTCAGAGAAGCACACAGTCCCCCCATACAAACTAATTATGTCTGCAAGCAGACAGCTCTTAAAGAGACAGTACCAGAGGCTCTAAAAACACTCACTGATAAATGGCTTAAATGCCAAACACCATTCAGGCTTGGAGCATTCAAGCAAGCTCCTGGAAGTCTTTTGGGAACCCCCATTTGCAGGGGGGTTACACACATAAATCCCATCAGCCTGCCAGCATGCTATACTGAACTCAGAATGTGTTATGTGTGCTTTCACAAGTACAAAAAAAACTTCTTAAAACACATTAATATTAATGATTAAATGGCTCCCTTAAAGCATCGGTACAACAAAGGGGGTCCAAAAGGTCTCTTTGCTCTTGTACCCTCTTGTTGCAAGGCCCCATTGTGCCCCATTGTTTAGTGTTCTCTGACTTTGTTAAAGCAGTTTATAAAAATGAAGAGGCTACCTGAAGACCCAGCAAGTTGTCCATTGCACTCCTGCACTGGCAAACTGGGTTCAGGAGTGGACCCAAGAACTAGGTTGGGAGGACAAGGGGTCTGGGGTAGCACTACCACATGGCAGCATTCCCAGGGAGGAACGGTGCTGGATTCCACCACTGCAGTGACCCCTGCGGTGGGCTGGGGGGGGCTTGTCTCCTCTACAAGGGCATCACTGCAAGTACAAGGCCTGGTGGGGCACATCCAGCATCAGATAGGGGAGGGGGGCAGGATTTGGGGAAGGGGAGAAAACAAGAAAAAACACCATGTTTCCCAACCTTGTGTATGACATCCGTTATGTGAAATACGATCAAGCATGGGGCTTAATTGTAGCTGCCGTCCCTTTAGGTGCACTCAGAATTTTGTTATGCCAGAGGCTCTGGGAGCCCCTTGGTCAGAGGCATAGTATCATGGTGGGCAGTAGCTTCTGTTACTAAATAAATAGAGTTTTATTTCTTGTGTCCATCTCAGTTTATTTGTTCGGGTCCAGCAAGACACCATCCACCAGAGCAGCAAGAGATGGGTAAGAGAGACAGGAAGAGAAAGTAAGGATCTTAGTGGCAGACCAGCACCATAATGCCACACATGGTGGAGAATGCGGCCCTTCTCCTGCCCTGGCCCTACCTTGCCCTCTTGTACTGGTCCCTACCACTAAGTGTGTAGCTGGGTCCCCAGTCTCCCTCCCTAATCCAGCATCCATGAGCTCTGTAAACCTGAGCATCTGCAACTCAGCCCTGGCTGCAAAAAATCCCTGCTCTTCTTCATGAACATCTCCCTTCAGTGAGCCACACCTGTGGAACATAGCACTGACCGGCGTTGAACCTGTCTGAAAACATTTCCATAGCAGCACTGCCCACAATGATGTCCATTGATGGTACCCATATAAGGTGGATGTCCTCCATAACTCCTTAGTTCTTTCTTTTTCTGCCACTGACTTCACATCAGACTGAAGGAACACCCTTCTTGGACTTTGTTCCTCTATTCTTTGCTGGCCATCATCAACTTTTCTCAACGCTGTTTGTTGGGCCTACATTTCTGCTACCCACTGTTATGTATGGCTGTTGTGGTCCTCTATTTTTGGGCCAAATTTCCTGCCTTGCCTTCACTAGATGTTGGTCATTGTTGGTCTTTCTTTTTGTGGAACCCTGCTCATCCTTCCACGGCTGTTGCTTCTTCCCTTGTTGGTTTGTTGTCCCCGGTCTGGGTCCTTGCTTTCTTGCTAGTGGTTGACACTGCTCATTCAAGTACTGAGTACTGGTCATGTATGTGATCGTCACAGCTATTCTGACCTTCCTCCATGATGCCAAGGTTGGTTTCTGGTTTGATAGCCCAGTTACCCCATTATGTGGGGCCACTGCTTCTTTCAGCTCCACTGCATGGCTTTGCCTCATCAACGGTTTTGCTGTTTGGGATGGGGTCACCATTTTGTGGCATCCCCCTTTTTGCTGGTCATCACCTGGCTCTGCCTTGTCAGCATTCCTGCTTTGTATACAGCCCCCTGCTTTGTGCATGGCTGTTTCACATTTCCATCATTAGGTTTGCCTGTTGACTGGGCTTTGTTGCTTCTCACCATCCTCCAGGACACTGCGCAATGTTCCTGCCATCACTGTCCAGCTCTGTGTTTCCATGGGGCCCATCACACTCTTCAGCTCCACTGCATAGTTTTTTCTTGTCAATGTATTCACTCTTTGGGCAGGTGTTGCCATATTTGGCATCTTCTTTTTCTGCTGGTCATCACTGGGCTCTGCCTTGACATCAGTCATGCTGCTTGTCATGTTCCTCGCCTTGTGTGGTGGCTGTCACCATCTCCATGGTCAGTTATTTTCTGTCAACTTGGAATTTTTGGTCATCCCATCCTTCCTCCAAGAGGCCATGGTTGGGTCATGGTTTTGTCCAGCTCCCCCATTGTGGCCCATGGCTCCAATGGGCTCAATCACATACGAACATATGAAAATGCCAGCAGATTAGGCCTTTAAATCTATCACATCTGCTCGAGATGTAGTTCACATCTTGATAACTGCTGCTGCTCCCCTTCCATCCCTCCCTCCCTCCTCCCCTGATTTCCATTCAGAGTCCCCCGGTCTCTATCCGCCCTACCTGTACCCTGCCAATGTATCTCACCTTCTTAAAACACCCCACTGATTCCCATGTACCAACTCCTCCAGGTAAGCATGCCAAGGCATCACCGCCTTTCTGTGAAGTAATGCTTTCTCAAGTCTCGTCTATACTTCCCACCAACCAGTTTCAGGCTATGACCTGTAGTGGTCCCTTCCCCTTTCAGTCTGAACACCCCCTCTGTGTTTACTCTATTAATACCTTTCAAGTATTTAAAGGTCTCAGTCATGTCCCTTCTGTCTTCCAGAGAGTACATATTTAGCTCCCTAAGTCTCTCTGCATAGGGCTTATCCACCATTCCAAGGATCATCTTAGATGCACTCCTCTGAACCCTCCCCAGGAGCTAAGGGTGCCAGAACTTTGCCTCTTTTTTTTTAACCCTATCTTTATGTGCCCTACCTTCCCGCAGTTGCCCCTTTCTTCAGGGACCCTATGCATCCTGCTTCAGAAGTCCCCGAGGTTTGATTTGCCCATATGGGTGCTGCGCCTTTGGACCTGAGCACTTTGGATAACCCCCCCGGTTGGGGTGGAGAAGTCCCCCGGAACTCCCCCAGACCTGTGACTTGAGCGTGCACCTTGCACTGTCGTTCCTGTGTTTCTCTGATCGCCGGCAATGGGACCCGTCTACCGGCGGCACCTCTGTGGGGTATTTCCTGTTTTTTCTCCCCCCCCGGTATGCGTCAGTGCACTAGGAGGGCCAGTGAGACAAAGGTATGGTGAGATGCGCCTTTGCTGTGGCCCTCGGCTGATGTCTACCCCTTCCTATATGTCTGGCTGCCTCCTACTGCACCTTCCACCCGGATTCCTCCAGGTGGTGGTATTGCAGCGAGATCTGCCACCCTTCCCACCCCAGAGAAGGAGAGCAGCCGTCGGGTACTTAATCCTTCTCCTATCCTGCCGATCCCCAGCAGCCCGTACTGGTTCTCGAACACGGGTCCCCAGCGTAGAGTGAGGTAAGGCATCCAGAGCCTCAGCCCTCAGCGCCACCAGACTGGCCTAACTTTGCCTCATTGATGTGTTAGCTGTATAGGTTGTCATCACCATTGCTGGCACCGCCCTTTGTTTCTGCTGGCCATTGCCCAATTCTGCCTCGGCAATGTTCTTGCTTGCTACCAATGCCAACTTTCATGTGGCTCTTCTTCCTTACTCGGTCATTCATTTTTTTCCCCAGCTGCTGGTGTTTTGGTCATTCTGACCATCCTCCAGGATGCTTTGATTGGTTTCTGGTGTTTGTGGATTAGTTCCTGTTTTTTACAGGGCACGACTTCTGCTTTGATCTTTGTTGTCAGGTTCCTCATCACTGTTGTTGGTTTGTTGTGGGGTTATGGCTTATCAATGTCCAATTTCCTGGCTGGTGTCCCTGGATATACATGACATTATGTGTGGGTTTACTGTCGACGTTTCTTACACTGCTGTCTGGTTGTGGCTGCAGGGTTTTTATCCCATGCCCACTATGCTGGCACTGTGTCACCCTATTGTGGCAGCCTGCTTCCTCAGCCTATAGGACATTGGCCTGCTTGGTGACTGACTGATATGCCTTTCTGTTGGCCTTTCCCCTGTTTTTCTGGGGTACCGCTTGGTAATCGTTCCATGGGTGTGGCTCACCAGAGGGAGAAGTCCCCGAAGAAGATAGAACAGTGACCAGAACAAAGGATCTTCAAGGGAACTCCTCCCACCTTTCCCCTTGCTTTTTGGAGAGCATAGTGGGGGTTTACAGCATCACTGTTTATGTATGCCTCGCCCTGCTTGTTATGTGGTGGTCTCTGTCATCACTCCCTGCATCATTGTGATTTTCTTTGCTATCTATCAGTCTGGCATGACATTGTTATGTGTCTAGTGGACAGTAGAACTGAGGATGTATGGGGGCCGCCCATGTTATATGGGTGCTGAGGATGCACGTCATCATGGGTGGACCCCCCCAGGCAAAATTTTCCGGATAGGTCTGACGCCATGGCATCTGTGTTCCGTAGGTGTGGTGCACTCAAGGAGACTCCCTTGAAGAGCTGTTACTGATAAGTAATTATTCTTTTCTTGCCTTCTGCAGTAGACAGCCAGCATACTGAGACTGACCAGTGAAAAAAAAAAACATGCAGTACAACTAGCAGATTTCCCTTGCCCTGGAAACTGCCGCTAGCACAGAAAATAAATCAACAAACAGCAGTCAGCAATATAGCAATTTTCCCTTCAGCAGCACTTGCCTCATGGCAAAACAGCGTTGCCTGAAACCATTGCCAGCTTCAAAGTACTCTGTTTTGGCCCCTGCTGGCATTTCTGCAACTCAGCTGCACTGTGAGACTCCTGCAAGTCCTGGAGTGGATCTATTGCCCTCAACTGTCTCCAGGGAAAAATGCTTCAGCTGCCCAGCCACATTCACGGACATGCTCCACAATTTCCTGCCCAAGACTGTCTGGGAGTGGCACCTCAAAGACCGCTCCACTCCCAGCTGTAGCTGCACATCCTCCTCCCTCCAGAACATGGCCTCTCAGCAGCCACAGGCTCCTAACAACTGTGGCTCCTCCACAGACTGTCTGTGCTCCCAAGCTCACCTGCTTCTGACTGGTGCTGTCTTTCAGCGATCACGACTGCACCACTTAGCCCTGCTGCTGATCCTTTCCACGCAGCGGGAACATCTACAGCCACTGGCTGCACTACAAGGGCCCTCATCTGGCCGCTCTTTTGGCATAGTGATAGCACTACCACTTGTAATGCCAGTGACCAGTATCCGGCTGTGAGCCCTGATTGTCAGGGGCCGGAGGGGGAGAACTACTGAGCATCCAAAGGGACACTCCTCTGGGGAGGGTTGGTTGCTTCCCCCACCACTACACCGCCACCTGGGGAACAACAGTTGGTAATGCAGCAAAGAAACAACACTGGAGGGAGAGGTGGCTGCGCATGTCAAGATGTCGGGACCTGCACTGCCTCAGAACTAAGAAGGAAGAAAAAAGAGAGAAAATGGGCCCTGGCAGCAGGGGCATCAGCCTCGGTAAATCTAGCCCCCTAACCTTGACAGGGGTGTCTTCCTAAGGAGGCCACAGAGCTGCAAATCCTGTTGGAGGAGGGTTCCCTGCCACCCCTCCTGCCCTGCCTGAAGGATGACAGTGACTACAGTAAGGGCCCCAGAAGTGTCTAGAAGGTAAGTGGCAAGGGGGGCCTGTGGCACTTGGGCAGCTGGTTATGATTTTTCTGTTTTTTTTTTAAATAAAAATGTAGTGTGATTGTCTGTCTTGAGACATCCTGTGATCCTTGGATGACCCCCCCCCAGGATATGTTAAACAGCAGATCTCTGTAATGTGATTAACTTCCAAAAAAGTCGAATTTTATGGCCTTGTTGTTGAGCTGTGCTTCTTTGAAGCCGGGAACTAAAATATCCACTTTATGATGTCTTCAGAGGAAAGAACAGTTAATTTCAACTGGTGCTAAAAGAAGGTAAATGACAGCTAAGTGAGAAAAACTGCTGAATTGTAAAAGTCCTGTGATGTCGTGGGAAGCAGGAAACCACACTAGATCAAAGGAAGGACTCAAGGCCAAAGAGTCATATTGAGAAATGAGTGTTTGCTGATGACAGCTTATTTAATTTACCTCAAGTGATAAGACATCCTGGTTGCATAATTTGTAATATTCTAGAAGGAGGAGCTAGGTGGCGTCATAGAAGGGGTGGAGACACAGGGTTTGAACAGTATTCTGTATTTCCACTTGCTGACACATTCCTGTTGAACTCTGAAACAACATCATCTACTTTAAGCACTGTTTTAGATGGTAATTCATTAGATAGACAAGTCTCATTGTATTATGGTGGTAGGAGTTTGCACTTTTTCCTTGTTTTCTTTTAAGTGATGGTAGGCTTTGTGATATATGGTTCTGTGTTTACGTTTTACCTGTTTTTATCCATTTTCTAAGTAAACCTCTTATTTTAAAGAGACTTCCTGTGTCTTCAAAATTCTTTTGCCTGTGAGGTACAGATGGTTTAAGTTGACACTGTTCATAAGCTTAATGGTATACCAAACTGGGAAAAGGTAAGAATTTATCGAAGGTCTTTCATAGAGTTTTTAAGGGTTCATTTTATATACCTGGTTAGTTGGCCTTGGCTAAATACATCTGGCATTTCCCCCGAAGAGCAGAATTATCTGAGCCTGTACATTTGGGTACGCTAGCAAGAGGTTCAGAGTTTGAATCCCTCCAGAACTTGAGACCAAAGGTGATTCGGACCTACAAAACAGACAGGAGGGTTACCCCATTCATAATACTGCACTCAGAGGTTGGCACTGTGGGAGCAGAGGGCCTGACCTGCTGAGTGGGTTTGTGACAGGGCCCACATACCAGTGTGAGAAATGGGGCATAAACAGAATGAAAAAAGGGGATCCTCTCCAAGCGGGACACTCAGGAGTACTGTTGAGCTCTGCTCCACACAGCAGCAGCAATTTGACTCAGCAACTCTGCCATTCACTGCAGTCTGCTCAGCCACACAACTGTGGCCATACAAAACAAAAATGAATAAAAGTTGGAGCCACAGGAGCCCAAATTTCATCCACAAGCAGGGCACATTAAATAACTGGGGCACAAAAACAAGAAAGACAATCTCTACCACGAAAAAAGCTGTAAGGGAATACAAATAAAATAAATGGTGGATAAACCTCAGAGCAATCAAATATGTACAGTACTCAGACAACAGTACCACCACCATTACCTCTCGGCTAGCTCAAGGGCAATGAGGATCATGGCAGGAACTGACATTTTTTATGATAAGAGAGCAGCTTCTTGACTGTCTTGTGGCCAGAGCAGCTATCTTTATTCAGGCACAGTTTACAGGAAGTGACCATCAACTTCTGTTGGCAGCCATCTTGAGAAGGTCACTCAAACAGGAAATTCACAGCTCTAGCCCTCTTACCAGCAGTTGTCTTTGTGAAGGGTATCAGCTTTCTTTTAAATGTCTTCACCCCATTTAAAATTATGGTGGCCAGCTTTACAAAAGGCAGCTCAATTAATTGAATGGACAATCACACAAAATAGACAATTATGGGAAAGAATCTTTACAAACCTCCTACAAAAACCTGGGCATCTGGCTTGATCCCAGATTGGACTTCTCCCTCCACCTTGACTCAATCCACAACAGGCTGCGCCCAAAACTAGACATGCTGTATGGGCACAGAGACTGCATTTCCACTCCTATCAGGAGGGAATTAATTATCAAACTCATCCTTCCCACGTTTGATCATGCTGATGTGGTACACAGCTCAGTGCTGCAATCCTCCCTCACCAGGCTCAACCCACTGTTTCAACGCCTACTGTCGAATCACTACTAATCTTCCCTGCTGCTCCCACCACTGTCTCCTCTACCACACTATCTCCCTTCCATCACTTGACAACCATCAACTTGCACATTGCGCTACCTTTATTGCTAAGTTCTGCTTCAATACCCTTCCATCCTACCTCTCCTCCCTAGTAGCCTCGCCCCATAGTACCAGCTACACTCTGCGCTTCCATGACCACCGTTCCTTCACCTTGGCTGTACCACACTCACTCGCCGGGAAACAAGCCTTCGCCCATCGTCTCCCTGCCCTATGGAACTCACTTCCCTTCTATGTTTGCAGCTTGCCAGCTGTGTTATCCATCAAAAATTACTTCAGGTGCCTTACACGTCCTCCATGTCAGTGTTTTCACCCTCCCTAGGTGCACTACCCTACTGGCCTCACCCTCTTGCCTGAACTAATCCATCAACCCAAGCTCTTATCTTTTTGGTATCCAACATTGCTGCTATGTTCTTGTTTCATTTGATGATATAAATATTCTCTTGTATGTGTCCTCATCTGCTCTACTGTTTATGCTTCTACAGTGTTTACCTCATGTGTGGTTTGATTCATTGTGCTATGGGAGGCAGTATAACGCAGTGGTTTAAGGCTCTGAGCTGCAAAACTGGAGACCTGGGTTTGAATCCCACAGCCCCCCACTTGCATACTATGTGACCATGAGCAATTCACTTAATTTCCTTGTGCTCCCAGGTCGCACCTGGAAACGAGCTTCGGCTTAGTGTGCCTCTTCTGGTTAAACAATTTCCCCTTCTCTTCCCTTCCTTATGCACGGTCATACAAATGTATGTAATGTCACACCTATGTATAAGCTGTACCTATCAAATACTGTCTTGGGTTATGTAATGAAATACTTATGTATATGCTGTATGCCATACTAATGTAAATGCTGTAATTACTGTATATTGTCTTGTTTATCTCTTGTATTGTGAATTTTACACCCTGACCCCTGTTCCGGGTCGCACCTGGAATCAAGCCTAGGCTCGGTGTGCCTTTCCCGGTTATTAACTTTTAAATAAATTATTAAAATAACAGAACAAAAGGATTATGGTTGGAACTGTTTATTAATGATGTCACTTGGACATTATCTACAACTATTGCTACTTTGTCAACAGCAACATTTTCTTAGCGCAACATCATCTACACCACAACGTCTTGTTCCCTGCACGTGTGCAACTCTGTCTCATCCTTACATACATGGTTTCATATTTGGAAAATGGTGACAGCAGAAGACAATAGTACATATAGTTCTAACACTCTACTAGTAGTAATAATAATCCTTTAATGTTTGTGCATCCATATATTTGTCTAGTCGTGCCTTAAATGTTTCGCTGCTGTTAGCACTGTAGTTACCACTTCCTCTGGTAGAGCATTCCAAATGCCCACCACCCACTGTGTAAAGAATTTCCTCCTCAAAAATGTTCTTAAGTACGTTACACAGAGTTGTTTACTGTGGACCCTAGTTCCTTATTGTTCACCTTGTAACACAAGCCCAGTTCATCCCTTATATCTTTGTTGTCTGTTACATTAAACATTAGCAAGAGGGCTTGCCTTGTCCTCCTGTGTAAAATATGTAACCCCACTCATTCAAGTCTGTCGATGTAGTCCATATTTTTCATTCCTTTCAGTATTTTTGTTATTCTCCTCTGTATACATTTAAGTCTGTTTTTGCCTTGCTCACCTGAACCCCCCGAAAACTAGAAACAGTAGTCCACATGTGGCCTTACATATGTCCTGTGCAATGGCAGTACTGCTTCCTGAGACTTTGTCACAGAATGTCTCCTTAGTACTGTATATTAATAAGCCCATTTGCTTTATTAAATACCATATTTCACTGTTTGTTATTTTTAAAATCATCCAATATGATGATACCAACGTCCTTCTCCTCTAATGACTCAGTAAGTGCCACCCTGTTAAAATTATACTTAAATTGATTATTTTGGGGCACAAAATGAAGTACCCAACATTTGCTAATGTTCAAGGACATACCCCATAAAGTAGCCCAATTTTCAAGTTCCTACAAGTCCAACTATAGACTAGCATAGTTCTCCACCGTATCCACCCTTTGCCCAATCTTAAGTGTCACTGGCAAACTTAACACACTTCCTAAGTCCTTACCTAGATCAGCTATATGAAGGAAAACCGAAATGGTCCCATGACCGATCCCTGTGGTACCCCACTTGTAACCTTACATTTGTTAGACTTACATCAGTTCAGTCTGACCCTCTGAGTATGCCTGCTTAGCTAAGCTTGTACCCAGATAACTACATGTTCTCTAATTCCCATTGTGAGCAATTTATGAATTAATTTTCTATGCTAAACATGATCAAGGGCTTTACACAAGTCCAGTAGGATTATGTCCACAGATCTCTCGCTGTTCAGAACCTTTATGGCTCATAGAGGCACGGTATGTTTGTGGTACATGAATGCCCCTTGGCGAAGCTGTGCTGCAACCTATCAAACAGTCATAGTTCATCCAGTTGATCCCACTATACTCTTCATAACTTTATAGGCTTAATAGGTCAGGCTTATTGGCCTGTGGTTGCTAAGGCTGTCTTTATTCCCTTTTTTTAAAAATGGGGGTCACTTCTGCCATTATCCAGTCCTCCAGTACTTCCTCCTTGGTTAACTGGTTATGTACAGATGTATGTTTGGACTTCTGAGACTTCACCAGGGATTTTCTTCAACATTCTTGGTGTTAAATTATCTGGCCAGCTGATTTTGTGTTATCAAGTTTCCTTAAAGGGGAACTAAAGACAAAATTAAAAAAAATATATGTTGTGCAGATTTTTTTTTTGATTTGTAGACGTTGTCCTAGTCTGTTTTCCCTTTGTTCGCTGTTAAGTAGGGTTTTATTTTTCAATTTGCCTGCTTGCTTTATGGCCGTTAGGGTCTCCATGTTCACATTTTTTATGGCGCTTTTCTTTCCTAGAGTGTCTTTTGCCGTATGTGACAGTTATGCATCCAGGGCCATTGATTCTGAGAGTAATAACTACTGCAGTAGCAATCTCTTGTTAGGAGCCTGAAATTCTGGCTTCAACTAACTCTTTCTAGTCCAAACTTTATGTTTTCCAGGTACATGTCCAGGTCTAGCCAACAGGAGTGAGTATTTGGTATTGAAAGGTTTTCATTTTATTAAACTACACACAACCGTAAAAAAGCACACAAATCACCACAGGTCACCAGTGCTGTAGTTAGTGAAGGCTTTGTTTCCTTAGAGAAAAGCCCACTCACATATCCCTCAGGTGTTTGTCATCTGCAAATTTAGCCTGTATTACAGCTGTCTGGACAATGATTTACTTAAAATCACAGCTCTACTGCTGTACGCTTGACATAAAACAGCTCTTGTTGAATGAATGGACCTTGTTGCATCACTGTCACAAGGGGCAGGAGGCATTGTAGGAAAAGGAAGAGATATAAAAAATGTGAACATGGAGATCTGCATGAGCCATAAAACTGGCAGACAAATAAAAAAAATCCTTACAGCCAACAAAGGGAAGAACACACTAGGACTATACCTATAAATCAAAACACTCTGTACAACATATGTTTATAAATATTGACTTTAGTTCCCCTTTACATACCCTTCACTTCATTTTTGAAACTGTGCCAGTTAGGTTTGTCATTGGTTTTAAGCATTGCTAATATGTCATTTTAGGGAAAGACTGATGCAAAATGGTAATTGAAGGCATTTGCCATTTATTTCTCCTTATATATAACGTCACCATTTATAAGTAAGGGTCCTGTTTTCTCTTGATTTCCATTTTTACTAGTCATATAAATGTAAAAGGCCTTGGGGTTAATTTTATCCTGTGCCAGTTTTGATTCTAACATACATTTAGGCTTCTGCATGCTGTATTTACATTTTTTGGCTAGCTTCCTACAGTATATCTTACAATAGCCCCACTTGAGTTAGACTTTTTCATTTCTTTATATGCAGATTTATTTTGGGATACTCCATCAAACGGAGATTTCCCACAATGACCATGTCTGACAAAGAAGAAACTATGGGTGCAGGACCATCTGGAGGACTGCCTCAAGGGCTTGAAGCTACAAAGTAGAAATCCTCCTACAGAACATCCAGTCCTCCACCATGTCCCAGGGAGCATCAGCTATGCAGTCCATTCAGGACAACCTTGCCTATATCAAATACATCTTACCACATTCCTCAGTATATAGCAGCTTGCAACTTTTACAACCTACATCCTTCCCAGCCTTGCCTCATGAAGATGCTTTCAACAGGCTCAAGCAGTACCAAGCCCGGATTACTTCAATGTTTTGACAGATCCCCGGCATATTATCAATGGCTTACGCTTGCTTCTAAAAGGGACTGCCATTTCCTGGTTCATTGTACTGTACTTCCAGAACAAGTCAAAGGAAATAAGATGTCACTGTTTTGCAACTTTGAAAGACCATTTTATCCAAGCTTATCGCCCTGGTTACTAGAATAACAGCTGGGAGACTGCATCATATAGCCCCCAAATCCTTAGAATCCTTCATAATGGACATTGAGCCACAATGCAGATGTCTGCAGAAAACAGAAAAGGACCAAACCACGGTCTTTGTCCAAGAACTACTACAACAACTTTATAACTACTGGTACAACAGAAGCCAGCAATCTGGATGGGCACTATTCAAGCAGTGTGACTAGCTCAGGAATCCATTTCCATGTACCAGTCCACCAGTGGACAAGGACTACAAACATCACAAATGTCTGGTGCAGTATCTGCACCCATCAATGATTCTTGGCATGGACATTCGCAAATACCACAAAGCCATCTTGGACTTTGCTTCAAATAAACTGTCACTGGACCCCTACCCCCCGGAGGCAACTTGCAGCTATGGACTCAGTCACAGTGCCTCCTTTGACAGATAGTTTAGATTACCAAGATTCAAGATGAACCGCTGCTACAAGGTGTTGGCATTACCACAGGATCCCTTGCTCTGCATTCTTCAGGTCTTGTCTCAGGAAGCATTTTGTCTGCTGTGCCTAATGGCACAGTATTCAAGAAATGGTGCAGCTTTTTACATGAGCCAATTATCATCTTCAGTGTAGGAAAGTGTTTGTATGTCTACTGGGGACCAGTTCCATTTCATGCGGGAACCGCAGCCTGGTTCCACTGCCTTTGCTCCTGTCAGCATTAACACCACCACACTAGCTTCACCAGCTTTATCACTCAGTAAGATACTAACCTCTTCCAAACTTCCAGCACCTCCTATGGAGGAACAGCAGCTTTTGGATTTCCTGGTTGACAACACAGCTGTCTTTGTTGGTCCAGGCAAAAAGCTTGGCTATTGTAATATCCTGCAATACAGCATCAAGGTGCAGCCATTGTCAGAAACCCATCAGTCAGCGAACCTACAAAGTTGGATGTAAACAGAATCACGTCCTACATAGAAACATAGACTTTGTCGGCAGATAAGGACCGCTAGGCCCATCTAGTCTGCCCATTTCCCTACCTACAGGATAGGCCGCAGATCCTAGTTAACCAACAGCCTATATCTTCCTGCCCCCCACAAGAATTGCCTTATGTCTGTCCCATGCATTCTTGAATTCTCCCACAGTTTTAGACCCCACAACTTCCTCAGGAAGGCTGTTCCATGCATCCACTACCCTCTCTGTGAAATAATACTTCCTCACATTGCCCCTGAACTGCCCTCCTTCTATCTTTAAATTGTGTCCCCTTGTTCTTGCAAGTCTCTTGTTCTGAAAGATGCTACCCTCTTGGACTTTGTTGATTCCCTTGAGGTACTTGAAAGTTTCTATCATGTCCCCCCTCTCCCTTCTTTCCTCAAGGGTATACATATTAAGCTCCTTTAGTCTCTCCTCATACGGCTTCTCTTGCAGACCCTGCACCATTTTAGTTGCCCTCCTCTGGACTGCCTCTATCCTGTCTATGTCCTTGGAGATGGGGGTCTCCAGAACTGGACACAATATTCCAGATGGGGTCTCACCAACTGTCTGTACAGAGGGATAACAACTTCCTGTTTTCTGCTGCTGATGCCTCTCCCTATACATCCCAGTATACCCCCAGCCCTCCCTACTGCCTTCTCACATTGCTTGCTAACCTTAAGGTCATCTGATATGATTACCCCCAGGTCCCTTTCCTGTTTTGTTGTTGTTACTACCTCCCCACCCATTGTGTATTCTTCCCTTGGGTTCTTGTTTCCCAGGTGCATTATTTTGCACTTTTTTGCATTGAATCCTAGCTGCCATGCGTCTGACCATTCCTCCAACCTTGCCAAGTCCCTTTTCATCCTTTCCACGCCTCCTTGTGTATCAACCCTGTTGCAGATCTTTGTGTCATCTGCAAAAAGGCATACTTTTCCTTCCAGTCCCTCTGCAATGCCACTGATGAAGACATTAAAAAGGACTGGACCCAATACTGAACCCTGCGGTACCCCACTAGTAACCGCCCTTTCTTCAGAGTGGACTCCATTTACAATTACCTTCTGTGTCCTGTTGTCCAGCCAATGTTTTACCCAGGCTACCACCCTGGGACCCACTCCCAGGCTGGTTAATTTGACTAATAATCTTTTGTGTGGGACTGTGTCAAATGCCTTGCTAAAGTCTAGGTAGGCCATGTCCACAGCCCCTCCCTGGTCTACTACTTTGGTCACCCAGTCAAAGAAATCTATTAGATTAGTCTGACATGACCTTCCCACTGTGAACCCATGCTGCCTTGGATCCTGTGCTCCACTGACCTCTAGGTACTCAACAATTCTTTCCTTCAGAAGTGACTCCATCACTTTCCCTACCACAGAGGTCAGACTGACAGGTCTGTAGTTTCCTGCCTCTGTCTTGGTCCCACTTTTGTGAAGGGAATACATCTGCCTTCCTCCAGTCCTCGGGTACCACACCATCCTCCCATGATTTATTAAAAAGAGTAGCCAGTGGTTTCACTAGTTCCTTCCTTAATTCTTTTAGAATTCTGGTGTGAATTCCATCAGGACCCATTGCTTTGTCCACCTGCAGTTTTAGGAGTTCTTGCAGAACCCTTTCTTCTGTGAAAGGACTGGGATCGACCCCCCTATCAAGAGTGCTTCTGTTAATTGGATTAGGCACTTCCCCCTCCTCTTTTGTGAATACTGAGCAGAAATATCCGTTCAGTATTACTGCTTTTTCACTGTCCCCCTCTGCCCACCCACCGTTCATTCTATTCAGCCTCACTGTCCCTCCCTTTGTCTTTCTACGCTCGCTGATGTACCTATAAAAGGTTTTATCCCCCTTCTTAACTAAGTTGGCTATCTTTTCCTCAGTTTGGGCCTTTGCTATTCTGACTTCCCTCCTGCTTCTTTCTGCCTTAACTGGTACAGCTCTCTGTCCTGCTCCTTCTGTGTTTCCTTATACTTCCAGAATGCTATCTTTTCTTCCTGACTTTCACAGCCACCTCTCTTGAGAACCATAGTGGCTTTTTTTCGTTTTGATTTGTTTATTTGCTTCACAAAAGGCTTGTTGCCTCTGTGATGACAGTTTGATAATTCCCCATTGTTGCTCCACCTCCTTCTAGCCTGTTTGCTAGTGCTTTTCTGAGGCACTCTCCATCTTGCCAAGTCAGCCCTCCTAAAGTCCAGTACCTCACTTTTGTATGGCTTGACTCTGTAGCTGAGTTTAACATGAACCACACTGTTTGATGGTCACTTGTCCCCAGATGGCAACCCACTTCTAGATCTGAGATCCTCTCACTGCCCCCGTTTGAAATCACGAGGTCTAAGATTGCTCCCTCACAGTGGGTTCAAACTAGCTGTCTAATGCCTGCCACCTGTAGGGCATCAAGAATGGCCCTGCTCTTGGATGTGGCTGCAGCAAATGTGCTCCAGTTAACATCTGGCATATTAAGGACATGATCAGGGACATGTTGGAACAAAACATCACTGAGGAATCTACTAGTCCTTGGGGTGCACCATGTTTGCTAGTGGTAAAGAAAGACAACGTGTATCACTTTGTGGTGGACTGACAGGAAGCTCACTGCCTTTACAATGCTGGATGCTCCTCCCTTACCCACAACAGAGGACGCCTTAGAGAGTCTTGGTATGGACCAGCCCGACCTGCCTCGCCACTTCAGATGTTCAAAGTGGGCTCTACTAAGTATCTGTCTACCCAGCCTGTTGACCATTTATAGCTTGGTGCTATCACTTGGGACTTTTCCAATTTAAGTGGCTGACTGTGGGGCACTCCAGCCAGATTTCAGCATGTTATGAAAGGACTACTACAGTATGTGTGTTGTCTTAGAAGTGTTGCCTAGTCTACTTGGACAATGTGATTGTTTTCAGCAGGACTTTTCTGGAACACCTCCAACACCTCAAAGCAGTGTTTGAATGCCTTTAATGAGCCAGCCTCAAACTTTGCCCAGAGAAGTGTTGCTTTGCACAGCTTCAGATTCACCACCTGAGGCATATTGTTAGTTCTCAAGGCGTTTCTTTGGACCTAGACAAACTTTCAGCAGCCAAGGACTATCCAAAACCTACCAACCTCAAGGGCCTCAGAACTTTTCTAGGCCTTCTGGATACTACAGAAAGTTCATCAGTGACTATACCAAGATTGAAGCAGTACTACAAGCCCTCACTCAAAAGAGATGTGAATATATATATATGGACTTCTAAGTTCAAAGAGGCCTTTGATACCTTAAAGAGCAAACATATCTCTGCTCCTGTCCAGGTGTTGCTATAAGTATTATTTTTGGCATCAAGACTCCCATGAAAGCAATAAAATAAGTTCAAGTTCAAGTTTATTGCAGGAAAAAACTTCATTGAGCAGGCTCATTCACAAGGAGATCCTGGTATACATGTACAACAAAGCTAACAGAAAACATACAGTAAATGCGTACAACAGAAATTCAAGTGCTGGCAAGATACATAAGAGACAAGTGTACAAGCATTGTTCCATGCATTATAGCAAATCATATAGATTAGGTCATCATACTCAAGCAAAAGAGTGCAGCTTCAATCCATGTAGACCTTGGGGCTGTCAAAGACATATACAATCATAGAGGAAAACAGTTTTACTGACAGTTACAGATGTCTTTTATTTTTTCAGAAATTAACTTTTTAAAGAGACTAACAGAGGCTAGCTTAACCAGTTTCAGAGAGGATTGGAGCCTGTTCTAGATGACTGGGAAGGCAGTGGAGATGGCACGTTTACCGAAGATGGTGCGGGTTTCAGGGATGTCCAGAAAGATAAAATCTGATTTTCTGAGTGCATAGGTACTACAGCAGGTATGGATGATCGAGGTTAGATAGTTCGGGAGTTTGTTAAGGAGAAGTTTTAGAGTCCAGATGCTGACATGGAGAATCCGTCTAATTGTATGGGACGTCCAACCTACAGCTGAGTAGAGATCGCAGTGATGTGTCCTATATGGGGAGTTGTAATGAAGCGCAGTGCTCAATGGTAGAGAATGTCCAGTTTGTTAAGTTTTGAGGTGGTAGCAGAGTTGTAGATAATGTGCCCATAGTCTAATAATGTTAGGAATGTGGCTTGGACAGGCCTAGTCCTGATCTCAGGTAGGAATAGGGACCTGTTGCAGTAAAGGAAGCCTAACCTGATTTTTAGTCTTTTACATAGGTTGTCAAGGTGTTCAGTGAAGGCAAGCCTGCTGTCTAGCCAGAAGCCAAGGTATTTAAATTTGTCGGTGACTTCCAAGAGCTCGCCTATGGAGGTAACTATAAAGTCTTTCTGCAGGGTGGCAAGAGCGGGGGCAGAGAACTGGGGGGGGAAGATCATAGCTTTAGTTTTCTTAGCATTTAAGAGGAGTTTGGCATTAATGAGATTGGATTCAAGTAGAGCAAATTCAGCTTGGAGGATATCCCTAACCTTAATCAGTGAGGCGTTGGATGTGTAAAGGACTGTGTTGTCAGCAAAGAAGTGCAATTTAGAGTTGTATATATGACTGCTGAGGTTATTAATATATAGAGAGAAGAGGATGGGGCCTAAGATGGAGCCTTGTTGGACTCCTCTGCTGATTTTTTTTTTTAATTCTACATCTTTATTAGATTATATCAGACACACAAGGTGTAACAAGAAAAAGGATGAACAGGATTGCACTGACATCCAGAATCCAATAGTTGGTAACATGAGATCAGACTTGCACAGAGTCACATACTAAAAAAAAATAACCTACTAACATATCCAACACCCCACTAACCCACCCCCACCCCAGGAGTGTGCCTTATAAAACAAAAAAAAAGTGACAAGAAAATATTAAAAATGAGATGACATCCCCAATGAAAAGCGACAGCGTAGAGTGATACATGCCAAAACAGACAGAGGTACGCATTACCTAAGCCTTAATTCAAATATAAAGCATATCATTTTCCCCATTTTTGGTTGAAGGAGGCTATACAATTTCGGGAGCTAGCAATTAGCCTTTCAGTATTAAAACAAAGAGACATTTCTTTCACCCATTCAGCATATGATATTACCAATTGGTCCATCCAATGCTTGAGAACCAGCCTCTTGACTGCTATAGAAATTAGAGCCATGTGATGCATGCGCTTCCAGACCCTAATAGTAGACAACCTCCGTAGGATGCATATTTCAACAGTACACAGCTCTCCCAGCCCCAGAAGGGTGTCCAAATTGGTTTGAATTGTGTTTCATAATGCAGCCACCTTGTCACAATGCCATAGAATGTGTATCAGGTTCCTGTCAGCTGCCCCACACTGTGTACAATTAGTCGAGGGTAATCTGCCTAATTTGGCTAATTTAACCAGAGTGTAGTACAGATCATTTAAAATATGATTCTGTATAAGCATGTGCCTATCTTGAGTGAGATATCTATGCAAATCTTCCCAAACTTGACCCCAAATCAATTTGGAATCTGGGGGAAGCGGAGCCCAGATTTTAGAACCAACAAGAGGATTGGGAAATTTAATGCCCAGTAGGAAGGAATAAATCTTAGAGATGCCATGGGGTTTGTATGCGAAATCCTGCATCTGGTCTAAAAAGGGCTTAACTCGGGACGGCGTAAATGTGGTACCAAAATTAGAGACCAAGAGATGTCTCAGCTGAAAGACCTTAAATATATATTTCTGAGGAATATTCAATTTAGTTATGATATCAGTTGAGGAAAGGAGAGAATCCTGAGAAAACAGATCTTCCACCAGAGTATCCCGAAGTTGAGGAAGCCAGTCTGGAGAAAGCAGGAAACCTCCTAATTTAATGTTAGGGTTAGAAATGAGAGGCTGTGCCATTTCCTTTTGGTTGAAATACCAAAGAAGTTCAAGCACTGAGTCAGAACCTTTATGGAAACCTCTAACACTGAATTTAGTAAAAGAGAAGGTAATGCAGAGGTAGAATAGTAAAACATACAAGGAGAGTAAAGCTTGTGTGTATCCAAAAGCTTCCTCTCCAATTGAAGCCAAATGGGAAGATAAGTATCCGGACTAGCCTCAAACCATCTCCCCATTTTAGACAAATGACTCGCCCAATAATATAGCATGAAATTGGGGAGACGTAATCCACCTTTCTCTTTAGATAAATTGAGTTTTAAGAAGGCTTTTCTAGGATGCTTACCTAGCCAGATGAATTTCGAGAGAGAAGAATGAAGCTGCTGAAAATAGGATTCTGGGAGCCAGATGTTCAGTAGGTTAAGTGGGTAAAAGATACGGGGCAGAACATTCATCTTGATGATGCTGATACGGCCCCATAAAGACAAAGGGAGGTTGACCCATCTTTGAAGGCCTTGCTGTATCCTCAAAAGTAAAGCATCCAGATTCAGTTTCATGAAATCATCAGGGTCTCTGGTAAGATGTATGCCTAAATATTTAAGAGAGGAAGGAGACTATTTCATACCAAAATGAATGAAATTGGCATGAAGCGTGAGAGCGTTTAATGGGAATATGACGGATTTGGATAGATTAAGCTTATAATTGGATACTTGACCAAACCAATCAATAATTTGTAATGCATGTGTTAGAGAGAGTTCCGGATTAATCAGATTTAAAAGAATATCATCAGCGTAAACTGAAAGAGTCAGCGACTGCTGATGAACTAAACAACCTGTGACCTGAGGTGAGTTCTTGATGCTAATTAGCAGGGGTTCCAAGTATAAATTAAACAAGAAGGGAGATAGGGGACAACCTTGCCGAGTTCCGGTGAATAGGGGAAATCAAGAAGAAAAAACCCCATTGGAATAAATTCTGGCAGTAGGAGACTTGTATACCATCTGAATCCATTGAATAAAGATATCCGGGAAACCCATTCTCCTCAAGGTAGCCCAAAGAAAATCCCAGTTTACTCTGTCAAAAGCTTTTTCCGCGTCTAATGAGATTAAAGCCATGGGAATCTGGGAGTCCTGAGTGACCTGAAAAATATGCAAGAGGGTTCGTAAGTGATCAGCTGAGGATCTTCCTTGAACAAACCCCACCTGTTCGGGACTCAGTAGGTCAGACCAAACCTGTTTGATTCTGACAGATAGGATTTTAGTTAAAATTTTAATATCATAATTTAAAGGATACATAAACAAGTACGTTGCAGAAGTGCTCCAAAAACAGTGCCTTGTAGGTCAGGGGTTTACCTAAATAATGATATGCTCCATTTAGCTCTGAAAATACATTATCCCACAGTCACTAGCTCCAAAACGTCCTGCCGACATGTAAACAAACCCCGAGCTCCTGTTTAAACCCCCCGCTGAAGTAGCTGCCTAAGATGGCCACTGCTTGCAATGCGATTACATCATCTGAGCGACACAGCCCCGGAGCGGTAATACAAGCTGAATGGGGAGTTAACATTAAAGTATGAAATAACCTTAATGAAGTGCTTCCCCTCCAGATCCTTTACCTGTGCAGGTTTGAAATTGATGGTGACACCTGAACAGGTAAAGGATCTGGAGGGGAAGCGCTTCATTAAGGTTATTTCATACTTTAATGTTAACTCCCATTCAGCTCAGACACGTCCGGCTCTGTCGCCTTCAGATGATGTAATCGCGTTGCACACAGTGGCCATCTTAGGCAGCTACTTCAGCGGGGGTTTTAAACAGGAGCTCGGGGTTTGTTTACATGTCGGCAGGACATTTTGGAGCTAGCGACTGTGGGATAATGTATTTTCAGAGCTAAACGGAGCATATCATTATTTAGGTAAACCCCTGACCTACAAGGCACTGTTTTTGGAGCACTTCTGCAATGTACTTGTTTATGTATCCTTTAATAATGAAATCAGACGGTAACTGGTGGGATCCTTCTGGGGCTTATCTGGTTTCAAAATCAAGACAATCATGGCTTCCAGTAAAGTAGAATCCAGAAGGTCTGAAGTGAGCATATAATCAAATAGCTTCAAGAGAAGGGAAGCAATCTCCTTGCTAAAGACTTTATAGAAATTGGAGAGAAAACCATCAGGACCAGGGAATTTGTCCAAAGCTAACCCTTTAATCGCTGCTTCCACTTCGGCCAGAGTGATAGGAGAGACTAGGATCGCACACTGGTGGGCCTGCAGGGAAGGGAGTTTAATGCCATCCAAAAATTGTTCAATGCAAGAATAGGAGGACTGAGAAGGACCCTTATTATATAGATTCCTATAAAAGGATTCAAAAACCTGAGAAATGTCCCGGGTCTTAATAGTGCCATCTGGGGAACACAATGAGGGGATCAACCTTGAGCTTTCTACTTCCCTCAGTCTAAGAACTAACAATCTACCTGGTTTCTCCCCTCAATCAAAATAGCAAGCTTTGGTTTTAAGGATGGCATACTCTGCCTTATCCCTTAATAAATTTGCATATTCATTCCTGAGCTTCAGTAAAGCTTCTAAATCGGATTGGGATGCAGAGGCAGATAACCTGTTTTCCGCCATCTTAATTTGATTGAACAACAAAATAACTCTAGCCTCTCTCTGTTTTTTTCCTTTTGGAGGCAAGCTTAATAAATTATCCCCCAAGAAAACATTTGAAAGAACACCAGAACAAGTCCTCCCTACTTGTAGAGCCTGTGTTGGACTCAATAAAAAGAGAGATTAGCAATCTAATATGAGAAATAATACGTTCCTCTTTAAAGAGTTGTGTGTTTAATTTCCATGAGGTATCTCTTTGAACATGCGGATCGGGAGTAATTGAAATCCAAGCCATGGAATGATCAGATGTGACAATTGGCTCTATTCCTGTCTGGTGAATACCAGGCAGAAGAATATTGCTGACTAAAACAAAATCAGTTCTGGACCAAGACCTGTGAACTTGAGAAAAAAAAGGAAAAAAGCCGACTAGTGGGATTAAATAAGCGCCATGGATCACATAACCCCAATGTGTCCATACAGTCCCTTAGAGCAAGTTGTGAAGGAAAAAGGGGTTTTATAGGCCTATAGGTTTTATCTAAATCTTGCGACGGAGCAATGTTCCAGTCACCCCCTAGAATTATCAAGGAGGGCAGAAATCCACTCAGTTTATTGGCCAGCCTCATGAGAAAGTCCGGATCCCCTCCTACTGAGCCATAAATTGCTCCCAACACCACCCTGACATTATTGAGTATACCTTTAACCAGAATAAATCTCCCCTCCTGATCCATTAAGCATTCTTCTGCTACAAATGAAATATGTCTTTCAAACAACATGAAGTCTTGCTATATTCTAACATATGCAGTGAGTCCCAACCTTTGAACTGCCCCGGAGATGAAAGAGTTAACTTTCCATGCCAGGCATGGAACACTGAGCTCAAGCTCGGTTGAGACTCTGTCTGTTGTTCTTCAAACTCAAACCATCAGATTCTTTACTCTGCCTCACTGAACAGTCACTCCGGAGATTTCTCCTTCTGCTCGGTTCATTTTGTCAGTTAAAGTACCGTTTTTCTTGGTTTTCAACCAAATTTAAACCACAACCTGTTGGTTCAGTCTCTGTCTGTGGTATTCGTGAGTACTAGATAGGTTATATATTAATTCTGTTCTGTGTGGAACTTGTAAACGGTTTATTGGTTCGGTTTGAACCGATCAAGTTGTTTAAAAAATCTTAAATTGTGTTTTAGAGTGTGGTTACAGGTTCTTATCGGTTCTAAAAAAAACAGATTTTATTACGTTTTTTTCCATGACCCGTGACACGGTTGGGAACCGATAAGAGGGTCTTGCCTGGCGGATTGCCATAAAAGGGTAAATTTGGTTAGGACTGGCACTATGTCTGAGAAACCCAAAAGAAAAACCAGACCCACTGGGTTTCAACACTGTAGTGTGTGTGGGGAAGTCTTTGCCAAGGCTGACCCCCACACCACCTGTGTTTATTGTCTGGGGTTTGACCACCTCAATGCAGACTGCCAGATTTGCAAAAATTTCCCTGCAGCTACCCTAGAAAAGAGAGCTGGTAGGCTCAGGGAAAGGGAGGCCATAAAGTCCGCTGAACCGGATGGCCAGCCCGGTTCAGTTCAAACCGAACCAGAAGGAGTGCCCTCTGACCAAGGCGAGACTTCTTTGGGCAAAAGGAATTCTGAAGAGTCGGTTCTGGCTAAAAGAACTAGAAAAAAAAAATCAGCTGGTGTGGAGCCAAAACTTTCCTCTCCAACTGCTGAAGAAATAGCCAAAGGGATCAAAATTGTTCAGTCGCTTTCCCCGGTTCCGACCGAACCGGCACCATCAGGTAGGCGCTCAGTTCGGCCGGTTCCACCAGTTCAAGAGTATGATTTAGAGGAATTTTATGAACCAGAGGAGGAGGAAGAGGAGTATGAGGAAAGTGAATGTGGATTTGAAAGTCTGGATGTGCCCATTGACCCGGACATCTCCCCAGACAGACCTTCAGGAGTGTCTCCTCCTAGGCTTTCTGAGTCCCCCTCCCATTTCATGTTTTATAAAAAGTGGTTGAAACTCCTCCAGCTTCCTATGGAAGAAGCTGTGGATGACCAGGAGGAGCCTGACTGTGGAAATGATGGATATCCCAGAGTCTAGGAGGCTATCTATTCCCTTGCACAAATCTTTTGGGAAACAGACATTTAAGATTTTAAAGACTCCTAACACTATACCTCCTGTGGATAAAAGAATGGACAAGAGGTACACATTGTCAGGCTTAGACACGGAATTCCTTACACAACAATGCAGCCATGTTGGGGTAGTGCAGGCTGCAGCCTGTGATAAGGCAAACATTCCCTTGGCTTCACACCCTCTGGACAAGGACTCCAGGAGGATTGATGCCATGGCAAAGAAACAGTACATGGCAGCATCCTTAGGACTCAGACAGGCCAATTATATGGCCTATACTGCTAGGTATCAAAAATCCAGATGGGACACTGTTATGGCCCTAGCAAAACAGGTCCCTGGCCAGCTTGCCAAGGAGCTGGAGCAGGTGGCTGCTGATGGTATTGATGCATCCAAGGTGCAATTCCATGCTGCAGTAGACTCCAATGATGTGTCTTCTAGAGTAATGGCTACATCTGTGGCACTTCGACGAATGTCTTGGCTCAGATGTACTAGCCTGTCACAGGATACCCAGACTAAGGCCATGGATTTTCCTGTTTTGGGTAATTCTCTGTTTGGGGAGCAAACAGAGAATTATATGAAGAAAATGGATGAGTATAGGACCACCTAGAGGAGTGCACAGGCCAAGGAAAGGCAGGCCACTCCTCAAAGGCAGCTTCCCAGGGGCAGGGGCAGGCCTTTTCATAGGCCTTTTTACCAAGCCCAGGCCTCCTCTTCTGCTTATGCCCAGAGGGGGTTCTTCAGAGGGAGAGGCAGACTGGGTACAAGCAGGCCTGCTTCCACCCCTCAGCCCAAAGCCCCTGCCAAGCAGGCACCCTGATGGGGTTGCCAGGGCCGATTCTCAGCTACCTGTAGGGGGCAGGCTGGCTTACTTTGTCCAGGACTGGGAGTCTCTGACATCAGACAAATGGGTCCTGGAAGTAGTAAGCCAGGGACTGGTTCTCAGCTTCAAAAAGTTCCCAAAGATGAGAACCAGATCCTTTCCACCTGCAAATCCATCAGAGGCACTTGTCTTAGAGGCAGAGGTCTCTTCCCTCCTAGCTCTCAGAACTGTGGAAAGGGTTCCACCTCCTACACCAGGGCAAAGGGTTGTACTCCAGGTACTTCCTTACCCCAAAAAAGACAGGAGAATGGCGGCCCATCCTGGATCTCAGATACTTAAACAAGCACCTTTTAAAACCAAACTTCAAAATGGTGACTCTGGGAATTATTCTACCATCTCTAAGGCCAGGGGACTGGCTAGTGTCCCTGGACCTCAAGGATGCCTACTTCCATATTTTCGTCAGAAGCTCCCATCGAAAGTACCTCAGGTTCGAGCTGCCCTCAGGCCATTACCAGTTCAGAGCAATGCCCTTTGGCCTCACCTCTGCTCCTAGGGTATTCACAAAATGCTTGGCAGTAGTAGTTGCTTCTCTAAGAAGGCAGAAAATTGCCATCTTCCCTTACCTGGACGATTGGCTTATAGTAGGCCAGTCCCCAGACCAAGTCAAGTTGCACTTACAGATAACTCAGCAACTACTCACTTCTTTGGGTTTCCTTCTAAATCTTCCAAAGTCAGTTCTAGAGCCTGTCCAGCTCCTCACCTTCATAGGCGCAGAGCTAGACACAGAGAAGGCCAGAGCCTTCCTTCCCCTGGACAGGACAAGGACCCTGGTCTCTCTGGCCTCCTCATTCACCCTGCAGGTGTCTCGACCAGCAAGGCATTTTCTACAGCTCCTGGGGCACGTGGCTGCTTCTACAGCAGTAGTGCAGGGAGCAAGTAATTTCAGATGGGGGGACATTCAGTTCCATTTGAAAGCCTTTTGGTCTCAAAGGAAGGACCCTCTGACCAAATTGATCCCAGTAACTCGAACCCTGATCCAGGCCCTACAGTGGTGGCAGGATCAGAACAATCTGAGACAAGGGGTTTCCTTTGTCACTCAGTCTCACTCTTTAATCCTTATTACAGATGCCTCCCTCTTGGGGTGGGGTCTCACATGGGTGACCTCACCACCCAGGGGTTGTGGTCCCCTCAGGAATCTCTGCTCCACATCAATCTGTTGGAACTCAGAGCAGTATTTCTAGCACTTCAAGCTTTTTCCAAATCTGTTCAGAACAAAGTTGTACAGGTCAGAACAGACAACACCACCACAATGTGGTACATCAACAGCAAGGAGGCACTCGGCCCACGGCCTTGTGCAATCAAGCAATGAAGTTGTGGTCTCTGGCTTACTCCCTGAACACCTCCTCACGGCAGTTCACCTCCCAGGCAAGGACAATGTCCTGGCAGATGCTTCAGCAGAATTTCCCAGGGCCATCACGAATGGTCACTGGACCCCCTGGTCTTGGAGGTGATATTTTCCAGATGGGGCACCCCACAGATAGACCTTTTTGCAGCCCCAGACAATCACCAACTTCCTCTTTTTTGCTGCAGACCCCCAGTGTTGGGCTCAGTCCCCCTGGATACCTTAGTTCTCAATTGGGAAGGGAAGTTTATCTATGCTTTTCCCCACTTCCCTCTCCTGTTCAAAGCGCTAGTCAAAATCAGATCTCAACCCTGCAAGATGATCCTGATTGCTCCAGACTGGGCCAGACAGCCCTGGTATCCACTCCTACTGTCCTTAGCAGTCCATCTTCCCCTGTGTCTTTCCAGGAATTACAACCTGTTAACCTGTGCTCAGGGGAGGGTTTGGTACCCAAACCTCAAATCTCTCAATCTCAAGGCCTGGCTCTTGAAGAGTTAGAGTTTGCTGATTTACACCTCTTCCAAGGTGTAATGGATATCCTGAAGGCTTCTAGAAAACCTTCCACCAGGGCTACTTATAATTCCAAATGGAAAAAATTTTCCATATGGTGCTCTGGGAAGCATATTTCCCCAGAATCTGCTGATCTGCCCACAGTCCTTGATTATATGATCCACTTAAATAGCTTGGGGCTGAGACCAGCTACACTGAAAGTGTATCTGGCAGCTGTGTCTGCTTTTATTTCAGCAGGTAAGCCCTCTTCTCTTTCAGCTCACCCTATATTCTCCAAGTTTTTCAAGGATTGCTTCACGCCAACCCTCCATTCAGGGACCCTGCCCCTGCCTGGGACCTTAATGTTTGCATTGCTCAGCTTATACAACCTCCTTTTGAGCCTTTGCCTTCAGCAGAGCTTAAGTACTTGACTTGGAAGACTGTGTTTCTGGTAGCCATTACTTCTGCCAGATGCATAAGTGAATTACAAGCTTTGTCAGTGGAGCCTGATTTTATCTCCTTTCATAGAGATAAGGTGGTCCTCAGGACTAACAGGAAGTTCTTGCCTAAGGTGGTTTCAGATTTCCACCTTAATCAATCTATGTCTCTTCCAGTGAACTTCACTGACCATTCCTCCTCTGGCTAGAGGAGGCTGCACAGTTTAGATGTGAAAAGAGCCCTTAGTTACTACATAGAGCGTACCAAGGGTCACAGGTTTGACTCCCTCCAACTGTTCCTCACTTATGGTGAGGTTGGTAAAGGGAAACCTGCCACTAAAAGATCCATTGCCAGGTGGATTGTCTCTTGTATCCAATTTTGCTATGAAAAACTGGGTAAGGTTCCTCCCTCAGGCCTGAGGGCTCACTCTACCAGAGGTACAGCAGCTTCCCTGGCTGCTGCCAGGGACATCCCTATTCTAGAGGTATGTTAAGCAGCTACTTGGAAAACAGTTCACACTTTTACCAAGCATTACTCCCTGGACATCCAGGCTAGGAGTGATGCTTGGTTTGGCACAGCTGTGCTTCAGAGCCTATTTCCTAAGTAGGTTCTGTCTCTCCTCCATGGAGGTACTGCTTTGTAGTCTGCATATGTCAGAATATAGCAAGACTTCATGTTGTTTGAAGAAAAAATTACTCACCTTAGCAATGTTGTTTCTTCTGCTGGAGTCTTACTATATTCTGACCCCCCCCCACCGCCTGCCCCTCTCAGAACCTCTGTTTTTGGGATGTGGGTGGGCAGTGCAATGTTGGCACTTAGTAGGTGCCCATCTTGTTGTTTTCACCCCTTCTTTTCTTGAGGTGAGTTGGTGTTGTGTTTTTCATTTTTTGGGTCTCCTGACTTGAGTCTTTGTTTTGGGACCAAAAAATGTGTTTTATGTTTGATAGCCAGTTGGCTAGTGTAGGTTTACAGTTTCCACACAGGACCTTAGTGAGTTTAGCTCATAAAGATCTGACAGTTTGAGTTTGAAGAACAACAGACAGAGTCTCAACCGAGCTCGAGCTCAGCATTCCATGCCTGGCACGGAAAGTTAACTCTTTCATCTTCGGGGCAGTTCGAAGGTTGGGACTCACTGCATATGTCAGAATATAGCAAGACTCCATCAGAAGAAACAACATTACTAAGGTGAGTATTTTTTTCTTTCATCAGTATCGCCACCCCTCTACTAGAGGATGTCTCACAGGACACAAAATATTGGGAGAAACCCTGTAGATGTAACCCATTGGCCTCCGAAGCTATGAGGTGGGTTTCCTGCATCAAGAGAATATCGATATTTAGTAGGGCACAGTTTTTGAGAACCTGGTATCTTTTAGAAATGTCTCTGACACCTCTGACATTCCACGTTGCAATTTTAATTGGCATCATTTTCATGTATCATTAACTTTAATGAAAAGAGAACCAATATCCCCCAACCAGTAAACTAACCCAGAAGGCACACTCCAATCCCACCTCCCTTCCCCAACAACCCATGAAAAAAGAAATTAGTATAAACCAATTTCTCTTCCCGAAGGAATACATAGAAAGATTGAATTATATAAAGAATAGATAATATTATTTATTTTATTTATGTATTTATTTAAAGTTTCGGAATTATAACCTTTGAGTCAGTGACTCTTTTGCAAAGGCTCTACGTCAGGGAAACAGACATGTTAAGCAAGATAAAACAACAATAGTAATACATATTAATATACAGAGGTGATTACAATAAGACAGATACATAATAACATGTAATGGGTAGTTACATTTGGGGTTGCTATTGCATCCCAGGTCATTAGAACATGCAACATTTATGTAAACTTGTGAGTACTTTCCAAATGTGTTTAACAATATTGCAGACAACAGGCATTGTCTCAGGTTGGATAATCAACCCTGCATCTAGGTGGCATATCATACTTAGGTGCAGCTACATGTGTCTGAATCTAGGAGGTGCCTCTTGATGCTGGCTTTGAACAGGCTTATACTTGGGGCCTGTGAGATGAATGGGGGGAGTTCATTGAGCCAGGAGGGTGCCCGATAACCAAATGACCTTTGGCCTAGCATGGTCCTTCTAAGGGGGACTAAGGTAGGTAATTTAGCTGGGTGTCTTGGGGTGATCCTGTGAGTGTTAAGTTTTATTAGAGGGTGGAGTCCATTGGGTGCCATCCCCAGTTGGATTTTCTTGGCTTGGAGGCAGGTGTGGTATTTTAGCCTGCCTGAGAGAGTCAGCCAGTTAGCTTTTTTTGTAGAGGTCGCAGGTATGAGTAAGTTTGTCACTATCTGTAACCAGACGGCTGGCTTTGTTAAGGGCCAGATTGATTCGTTTTAGTGTCGTGGGGTCAGCTGCTCCATATATTGTTATTCCATAGTCTACCAGCGATAGAACCGAGCTACTTACTGCCAGACGTAGGGCGTGGGGTGGGAGGCATTGTCTATGCATAAAGAGGGTCCCTAGTCTGGCATTTACTGAGGCAGAGAGTTGGTCAATGTGCTTGTGATAGGTCAGAGATGTGTCTAGCGTGATGCCCAGATATTTGAAGTGTGAAATTTGGACAATTTTGGTGCCCTGGTGGTTGATGATGTTTAGTTGGGAGCTATAGTAGGGGCTTTGTCTGTGTGCAAAGGTCATGGATTTTGTTTTGCAATAGTTTAGTACTAACTGTTGCTTCATGAACCAGTGTTCTATTTCCTGGAAATTAGTTTGGAGATTGTGCTGAAGTGCATTTGGGGTGAAATCTTTCCAATAGATTACTGCATCATCTGCATAAAGTAGAAGCTTACCGCTGCAGGCGCTTGGGATGGCATTCAGGAAGAGGGTGAATAGAAGCGGTCCTAGGATTGATCCTTGGGCTACGTCCGACTTGACCGTGAGTTTGGAGGATAGAGTGGTGTTTATTTTTACTTCTTGTGGCCGGTCAGTGAGGTAGTTATTGAACCAGAGTATGGTGTCTGGGGCAAGGTTGAGTGAGGGAAGTAGGTGTAATAGTAAATCATGATTTACAGTGTCAAATGCTTTAGTTAGATCTATGAATATTGCTCCTGCTAAGTCATCCGCGTCAAGAGCATCATGGATATAGGACGTAAGCGCGAGGAGTGCCGTGGTGGTACTATGCCCTGTTCTGAAGCCACGTTGTTCTTGGCAGAGCAGGGAGTGCTTTGTCAGGTACTCAGTGAGTTGGTCTGACACTATTCTTTCGAGGGCTTTTGAGGGGGGGGAAGAATCGTGATTGGCCTGTTGTTACCAGGGTCAGTTGGATCACCCTTTTTTAGTAAAGGTGTGATGATACCCCTTTTCCAGAGAGTTGGGAATTGCCCTAGGCTTAGTGAGAGGTTGAATATTTTAGTTAGGTGAGGGATAGTCACGTCTAGTGTCAGCCGAAGGATCTTGAGGTCTAAGTTATCACTGCTGCATCTTTTGTTTTTTAGGGTTTGTGTGAGGTAGTCCTTGGTCTTATTGCAAGAGATAGAATTGAACTGGAAAGGTGGAATGCTGTGCCTAGGGTAGGGGGTGGGTGGTAACAAGGTGGGTGGGTCAAAGAAGTTTGGAGGGAGAATGTGACTGAGGTCTGTGAAGGAATTATTCAGAATGTTGGCTATTACGGTGGGGTCTTGTGAGAGTGTACCATTATAGGTTATTTGGGTTGGCAGTTGGTTATCTTATTTCCCACATAATTCTTTGATGTTGCTCCAAAATTTGTTCCCTGAGCCCCAGGACGCTGTTAGAGCTTGTTTGTAGTGGTTTGCCTTAGCTAGTCGAATGGCTCTGGTGCACTTATTTCTCGCCTCCCTATATTTCTCGCCTCCCTATAGAGCTGTCTGTCATGGGGGACTTTGGAATTGAGAGCCATTCAATAGTAAAATCAAACCAAATAATCCTGAAGGAAGAGGTCAAAACATAAGCCCCAAATCCCCCCACCCAACTTTCCCCCTACGTTAAGCCGACCCCAAATTAATGAGAAAAGTAATACCCTTGTACCCCCCCTCAACCCCTGTGAAAAAGATTGAATAATAAGACACAGCCCTCCCCTAAAAGTTACATAGAATTTGTACAATGATACAAACAGCAGCACTAATGGACGTCCCATTATAATCATGGCCAGAACCTCCTGTTGGAAAGGCATAAGAACCATAACACCCCCCTCCCTCCTTAACCCAATCAAACTATATACAGCAAGTCCCCAGAAAAAACATTAGGCCAAATAATCCAAATGTAACCCATAGATGGCGCTATCCCAGGGGCTACTACCCCTGCCTGATTTGCCACTAACAGGTTGAGGGGCCTGGATCCGATGGCGGGTGCCTCCACCCAGAGGTCAGGGTTTGCAATAGTTAAACTAACTTGGTCACAGCCCTCTGGGACAGTGCAACCCCCCTTTCTTCCCACTAGTGGCCCACACAGTATATCAGAATTACCTTCACAGTATACACTTACCCCCAGGACTGGTTCAGGCACTGGGACCCCTGTAAAGTAATGAGATACAGTGCAACAATCACAGTACAATACTTTAACATAGACAAATACCTCAGTATAACTTTGCTGAAACAAGCAGCTCTGATTTATTTAGGGGATATAACAAGGACAGGAGGAAATCAGGTTAATTAGCTTATCACGTTACTCATCTACCTAAGGCTCTGTGCATTGAGCCTGTCTACCAGTTACTGTCCTGGGTACCCAAGCCCTAGTGGCTAGTCTGAACCGTGGCAGCTGGTAGGGGCCCTTTCACACAGAGAAAAGAAAAATTAGTTAAACAGTCAGCAGTACAGTAATTCCATTTGGATTTAATGTGGCAATTCAACAGGGAGTGACCCTGAATTAGTACTCACGACCTCCAAACAAGATAGGGTCCTTCAACATCAGCAGGGCTACTCTTGAGCTCCACGAGACTCCTCACACATTTATATGGTAAACAGTAACAGGCAAAAGTCCTTTAATGGCAGCAGGATTCACTTGAGCTACTACAAGCCTCCTCACACATTTATATGGTAAAAGAAAGTACTATACCAGGCAGGCTGCTTCTCTATCCCGATCGCAATTACTGCACAATACCGGAGAACACACAGCAGATTCAGTTCCTGACAGACCGGCGCAATTCAGCAATTTCTCCAGTCTTCTACAGGGTGAGCCTGGTTTCTACTCTTCAGATATCCTTTGATTCTCTTCACAGGACGGATTCAGTCCTAACAAGCAGTTACACAAGCTGCAGACCGAACTCGGGCCTTACACACGCTTTCCGACTAAAACTGCACACCAAAAGCACAGGGCTTCTTCCTCTTCACTGCCAGAGCTCAACAGAAACTCCAGCAGACAAACTGGGCACTTCCTTTGAGTTCCTCCCAGTTCTTGGCTGGATTGGCTGTCACTCATAATAGACTGCCCCTGTTGGTCCAAAAAGGCCAAGTCCAAACTACATCTCCCAGGGTCACTGCCCATACAATCCTCTCTGTGGCTGGCTCAGATTACGAGTCCAAGTTCTGATTCATCCAAGGCACCATTTTAGAGCTACCTTAACCCACACTGATTGGTCCAGTTCAGCAGTTCAAAACTAGAATGGGGAACTAGGCAAACACAGTTCTGACTGCAAAGAAAGCAGTTAGACAAACTGTATTTTCATTATTACTCTAAATGATTTCTGGCAAACAGTTACATCTTTCAGATAGGTTCCCTTTGCACTCCTAGTGACTGCAAAAATGGAGTGAATTGGCAGCAGCTCGAGTGGTACTCAAGCAGAGAAGCACACAGTCCCCCCATACAAACTAATTATGTCTGCAAGCAGACAGCTCTTAAAGAGACAGTACCAGAGGCTCTAAAAACACTCACTGATAAATGGCTTAAACGCCAAACACCATTCAGGATTGGAGCATTCAAGCAAGCTCCTGGAAGTCTTTTGGGAACCCCCATTTGCAGGGGGGGTTACACAAAAAATAGAATGAGCCAGATGTATAGCGAAACACCCCCCCCCAGCATAATATCTCCCATCAATATAATTGCGGCCTGATAAGATTCTAAATTATCCCCCCACCCCACCCTATAGTCAAATCCACTATGTGGAGCTGTCTCAATGATCATCTGAACCCAGAGTCTGACTTTAAACTTAACCCAGATATGAGGCCTATCCAGTAAGACCCATTCAAGTATGCATCTTACACTTAAGATCCATCCCTGAAAAGTGAAAATTAGCTGAATACTAAGATATTGAAGGTAAAGGGCCGCATTCCAGAAGATCGAAACTAAAGAAAGTGGGAGTACTATAGGGTCAACCCCCCAAAAAACTAACCCGCTATGCAGCCTGACCTAAGCCTACACCAATTCGAGCAGCCCCCTCCTCCCCTCCTAATATAGGAAAAGCCATCGCTTTATTCTGATTACTCGCACTCAAAGCCACTTATGCCCAGTGCATCGATAAAAGAAAAGACAATCTGCAGAAAAACTCAGACTTCTTTACCCAAGTTGCCCAATCCACCCGAAGGATCGCGCAGAGAGCGATCGAGATAAGACCTGTACATTGTGATAAACACAATTGAGACTTCTATTCCTGAAACCAACAAGAGAAAAAGTTTGAAATTTGCCAAATCACCAGCTTACCCGCACAGCAGAAACCATTTTGGGGAGAAACAGGAGACCCATCCCTTATTGGAATAGAAACCCGGGGGGCTGATTGGGAGGTGCACACAAACTGTCCTACCATATAGACAACCCCTAGAAAAAGTGCCAGCCCACACATGTTCCACTCTAGAATTCTCCAACTGGACACCAAATCAGCGCCTCCCCCCCAAGACCATGCCCCCCAGAGAGGACAACTCAAAGCCATTCCATTCCCGGAGCAGAATCCCCATACCCCACCAGATTGAGATCCACCAGGTAAGCATCGCAAAAATAAAATAAAATGTAGTATAGCATGGTTAACCATAAGTTGAGACCGCCAATCCTCTGAAAAATAAAAGAAAAGGAAAAAAGAAAAAGGGATAAATAAATTAAAAGAAATTAATGCATGTCGATCCAAATAAGTCCAGTTATCTCTGTGGTTTGCTCATCCAGGTTTGAACAGTTCTGGCAGCTTGCTTGCAAGATCTGTGTTGGCTTGATGCGGTGAGTCGTATGTGCACCAGCTACCCGACAGAGACACATGCAATTTGGCAGGGTATGCCATCCTAAAAGGAATGCTTGCTGCCACCAACTTTGTAACTATGGGATGGAAAGCTGCCCGTTTTTGCTGCACTTCATAAGGCAGGTCTTGCGTGATATGCAGTTTAGATCCTTCCCACATTACTGCCTTCAACTCCTTGACTTTAGACAGAACATGTTGACACTCTATATAACTTAGGAACTTCAGTATAATGGGTGTGGGTGGCTCTCCTGGCTGGGGTCTAGGTCGAAGGGAGTGGTGGTCTCTCTCAATTTAGTATGCCGAATGCAGTGGCGATGGGCCTACCACCTTTTCTAGAAACTTCTGAGTAAAAGAGATTGTATTATTTCCTCCTTCTTTTTCTGGTAAACCAAGAATTAGGATGTTATTTCTTCTACTGTGCCCTTCCAGATCTTCTGTCTTCAGTTGCAACTTCTGAACCCGTTTCTTTAGTAACATCATCTCAGACTCTTGCTTATCCTTCCAGATTTCCACCGAGCATACACGGGCCTCAGCATCGCCAACCCGCCTTGTTAACTTAATCATATCTCCCTGCATAGATTTTAGATCTGCTGCAATTTCCTTTAAAGTCTCTTTAAAAGGTTCCAGGTCCTGCAGAAACCTATCTTCCATGAGCGGGATCGGTTGGTTCGATGAGGAGTCCCTCTTTTCCCCATGTGCTTTATATTTTTTAGATTGCTGCTTATCTGGTGAAGCGGGTGGGGTATGTCGCAACTGGGCTTGCTTCATCGTAACATCCATACTGGAATGGTTGCCCCGGACTTTAGGCATCCAAACGTGCTCAAAACTGCTCTGAGTGCCGAGTAGCAATCCCCAGTAGTGCTTTCGGTAACTGGATGGTAAAAATTAGATCGAAATAACACCAAAAGGAGGTAGAGGAGTGGGATCCCAAAAACAGTGCTGCCTCTAGCTAGCCTGCATCACGTGATCTCCTCTGCTGATTGATAGGGGGGAGGAGAACAGGCCATCTGCTTTGATTTTTTGCAGCCTTCCCGAGAGGTAGCTCCTAAACCACTGGATGGTTGGCAGGGTGGCACCTATTTTAGCAAGGCTGGTTTCAATTAGACTGTGGTCTACGGTATCGAAAGCTTTGCTGAGGTCTAAGAAGACAGCTCCTGTGAACTTCTTGGAGTCCATAGCAGTGATCCAATCATCGGTTACTTTAGCCACGGCAGTGATGGTACTGTGATTGGAACGGAAGCCAGATTGGGCTGGATTCAGGAGTAAATAGGTTTCTAAATGGTGCTTTAGTTGAGCATAAACCAGCTTTTCAAAGACCTTGGATAGGATGGGCAAGATAGAAATGGGTCTATAATTATTTAAATCGCAAGGATCCCCAGACTTAAATAGAGGTAGAATGTGAGCTGATTTCCGGCATGAAGGTACTGTGGAGGAAGAAACAGAGAGGTTGAAAATGTGTAAGATTGGGGCCGTAAGGTAGCTGAACCCAAGTTTTAGGAAAAGCGGTTCAATTCCATCATCCCCTGCACTTTTCTTGGTATCCAAATTCTTAAGAGAATCTTCCACTTCATTGAAGTTAAGGGGGAGCAGCTGAAAGGGATGGCTCGTTTCAGGATTGATGGAGTTTGTACTGTCTGGGCTATTAACACGCACGGCATACGAGGATGAATCAAACACTAGGCCAACAGTAACAAACTGAGAGTTAAATTCTTCAAGGATATGGGTACTGTTTTCCATGGCCGTACCTTTTATGACTATCTTAGTTGGCAGGGGAGGGGTCACCGGCGGCCCTTCAATAGACTTAAGGGTCTTCCAATTTTTAGGGGGTTACCTTTGTCCTGCTCTAGAGAGGAGATGTAATAATTGGCTTTGGCAGATCGAATATGTTTAACGCAGGCATTCCTGACTGCTCTAAACAGTTGCCAATCTGCTGGACTTTTAGTGTGTCTAGCCCTAGCCCACAGCTTATCACGGTTAGAGAGGGCAATCTTTAGTTCAGCAGAGAACCAGGGGTGTAATATGTTTCTCGTCCTGACCTTGATGAATGGAGCGTGCTTGTTTGCTAATGTGATGAGGTTGTTGTTCAGGGCTGTGACTGCTTAGTCAGGCATTTTAGAAAGATAAAGATTTTGCCATCTAACCTGGCTAAGGTCTTTCAGGAAGTTCGACTCATTGAACTTACGGAATGACCGTTTGATAATTATCTTGGGCTGATGGCGATTCTTAGTTAGTAGTCTTCTACAGAGTACAGTGTTATGGTTGCTCATATCATTATGAAATATGGTCGAATTAAGTATTTTATGGGGATGGGTTGACAAAATGAGATCAAGAAGTGAGCTGTTAGCTAAGTTTGTCTTATTGACCCTGGTGGGTTCAGACACTAGTTGGGTAAGACCAAGTTGATCACAAAGAGACTTTAGCCCGTGTGATTTGTGTGTTAACCAGTCCATGTTAAAATCCCCAAAGATTATTACTTTGGAGTTAGCAGCAGCTGTTAGCATTTTTAGGCTATCAAGGAGATCAGTTCCACCACTAGGGGCTCTGTAGCAACCTATAATTGTAATGCGTTCCGTGGAGGGGAGGTGTAACTTTAAGGAAACAATTTCATATTCCTTATGTTTTGAGCTGCAAAGGATGTCACTAACTGAGAACTTGGCCTTAGTGTAAATAGCTACTCCCTCCCCCGGCCCCCCTGTCTGCCCTATACAACTTATAGCCCATGAGGGTGACTTGTTGGTCCAAACTAGATTTTCTTAGTCAGGTTTCTGTGATAATAATGATATCAGGCTCAGTATGTAGAGCCCATACTTGAAGTTGGTCGATTTTCTTGGGCAAGCTTAGGATATTAACTAACATTAACTTAAGGCCTGGAGCTGATGCGAATTCAGTAGGTGAGGTGAACAACGTGGGTGGGCCAGGGTTCAACTCTACATTTCCTGAGCATAGGAGGAGTAAGAATAACAGTTGCTTAAGAGCCCTCAGGAGAGACCTGAGTGTTTTATTCCTTTTGTCCTGTTTAATTATAGTTACTAAGGGCAACCAATTTCTGCTGGTGTGTGCCAATGAGGCATGGTATTTTGAATGAAGAATAAGGCGCGCTCTAAGAGACATAGGTGAAGGGAGTAAGAGGTGTAGGGGGTGAAATAAAGCAGAGTCGTGTAGCAGAGGGCAGGGTGCTGATGAAAATAATGTGCCCCGATAAAGGGTAGGGCTAGTAGGGGCTGAGGGGATGAGGTATGGGCTAGGTCCATAAGATACATTAATGTGAATGACAGATGGTATAAAACAGAGGAGTAATATGATACTGTGGGCGCAGTATGCCATAGCTCTAGAGGGAGGAGCTGGGAGATAGCAGATAGAGAGGGTAGCTAGTCCTAACTTCATAGGGGAGGGAGCTGTGATAGGTCCTAATGGTGACCAGTAAGGAAGCTGTAGTGCCAGCTGTGGGTGGGACAAAAGCGTTTTTAATGGAGGCCTGGGAGGGTGGAAAGAAAAACAGAGATCAGGGCTGAATGTTCTTGGAGTGCAAATTCAAAGCCGTGGCTGAGGGCCAATCAGGGCTGATTGCTAGGAGGCGCCCGAGTTCCGATTGGTCAGAAAGAGGCCGTACCTTAGAAGCGAGTAGAGTCCGGGTTTGTCACATCACTTAATGGGTGGAATACATTTTTTTTTTTTATTACTTGTTAGTAAGATGAGCTAAAAGACTGTTTTGACAAGCGACAAGTTACAATTAATAAACAGGGAAATACATCATTAATTAATACAATAAATAACAACAATTTAATCAATCAATCAATCAATCAAAATCTTTATTTATCCAGGCGATCACCATTGAGCAAGCTCATTTACAGGGTGGACCTGCTGTGTTCAAGGACAAATATACATACATACAAATAGGTGCAGTATACAAAATGATAAACAGGATACAAACAAACAAACAAAGAAATAAAAGACAATCTCACAGCAACATGTTAGGCGCAGTATGTACATTCCAATTGTTCACAGAGAACCTACATGTGTTACATAATATTATTGCAGTATTTACAATCTTCATATGCATAGAAGTTGAGGCATCATGTTTATTATTGCCTACATGGTAGGGTACAAATATTTTCATTTCAGCCCTCAGTAACTGTTTATGTACTTGGGTGAGGGTCCTAGGTTACAGAGAGACCCACAGTGAGGACTGTATCTCCTGCTACAGAGGCGGCAAGAGAATAGAAAAAGAAGTGCTAAGGTTCCGAGGGCCAGTATGGCAGCTGACTAGTGACTGGTTAAATGGGGAAAGATAGAACTTGGTTCATGACTGGGTATGGTGGAACCAGAGAGGTAATCATCCGCAGGACTGCTAGTGATTATGGAAACACTTACAGTTTTCGGCGAATGCTTTGTCATTAACCAATTCACTAACTGATACACAATATCAAAAATACAAAGACAGACAATTCAACAAAATACAAATATTCAAGTATCCATTTATGTTTTTTTAAAACACACTCACTCACTAGTCAAATTAACCCACTTTAAGATTTTCACCATAAAGGAATTCACTGTTCCACAATTTACAGTCTCTCTTGGTATCTTACTAAAAATGGTTGAAGCCCTATAAGACACACATCTCTGGCCTATCTTTTTTTTCAATAAAAAAGGACCTTTAAGAGACCTGAGGCTAAGGACCTTGTGATTTTTTCACCACTTACCCATGGCAAATAAAGATTGAATAGACAAAGGGAATAAACCTTTCAAGCTTTTAAATACAAAGGTAAATAATTTAATGTTAATTCTATCCTGAAATCAGGGACATTTTGCTTTTGTGAACAATTCACAATGATGTGTTCTTTGAGTAAGGCCAGTCATAAACTTCAAAAATGAATGATATGTTGATTGCAATTTTTTTAACACCCTATCTTTTGTTCCTGAATAAACTACCAATCCATGATCTAATGTGCTCATTAAGAAACTGTGCCAATAGTCTACACAATTCTGGAATTAAATATGATTTTATTTAAAATAACATTCCCAACCTTTGATGTATCCTCTTGATCAATTTCTTTACATGAGATTCAAACGTGAAGTATAATCCCTAAATAACAAAAGCTATCAACCAAGTATAATCCTTAAATAACAAAAGCTATCAACAAGCTCAATTTTATTTCCCCCAAGATCAACAATTGACATATTTATGTCTCTGGTTACTCTTGGGCTGGTGAAAACCATCGCCTTTGTCTTGGTTGTAGTCAGTATAAGCTTGTGTTCCGACAGTCACCTGTGAAAATTGTCAAACTCTCTTTGAACCTTCAGTAATGCCTGATCTGGATTTGGACCCGTTGCATATAGAACCGCATCATCTGCATATAATGTTATCTTAGAATCAGCTCAATATTTTGGTGCAGAGTTCGTAAATAATGAAAACAAAAGTGAGCCTAAAATTGAGCCCTGCAGTACACCAGAGGTAACCAACCTAGGTCAGAATATTCCCGCCCTATAGCTCTTCTGTACTCCCTATGCGAAAGATACCTCTCAATCCAAGTTATCACTTCCCCTGCAAAGTAAAACTCACACAGAGAGTCCAGCAGCAAAGAATGATCCACCAGATCAAAAGCCTTGGTGAGGTCCACAAACACCCCGGCAATGGAGTGCCCTACATCTAGGGCACCCCATATGCCATCTGTGAACCCCACCAAGGCTGTCTCTGTATTATGTTGTGATCTAAATCCATGCTGTGAACCAGTTTGTAAGTCATACTTTAACAGAAATTGTTGAATTTGATCAAATGCCATTCTCTCCATAATCATTGAGAACAGTGCCAGATGAGAAATCAGTCTATAAATTGAAACAAAGTTTTTTTGATCCAGATTTATGTATTGGCCTTATAATAGCGGGCTTCCAACACTTTGGAAATACCCCATGATAAAGTGAAAAATTAAATATTGTTGTTAGAGGCTTAGCCAGGACATCTATCCCTAATTTCAAAATTCTGAAATCAATTTTGTCCTGGCCCACTGATGGCCTTGGATCATATCTTAGAATATAGCCATGAAAACTTGCACCCGCTCACTCGATACCTGCGTGTCGTTTCCACATTTGCTAAAATGTTTTAGCAGTGTTTTAAAATAAACATGTAAAAGCCCCCTTTGGGAGCTTACTAGTTAAGTGCCCTTTAATTCTGGGCTATCCAGTGTTTGGGTCTGCCTGCTGGAGGGTGGAGCTGGGACTGGCAGTCCCCTTTAAAAGGGGTGGTTTGGTGTATTTTGAGAGGTTTGAGGGGCCCTGGGAGCAGGAGATAGGGCTCCTGGGCCAAAGGTGGTATAAATTTGTCTGCAGGGCCAAGGTTCGGGGCTGGGAGGGGGCAACTGCTTTCCCAGCCCACCTCCTGTTCATTTTGGTCTCAGTAGCATAGTGGTAGTGCTCGGTAGTGTGTCCATTTCAGTCTGAAGAGTTTGGGACCCCCTGGATTAGGAGATGGGAGCTGAGGCCCAGAGAAAAAGTGGTTCAGCCTACCTCATGAGCCCCGGCACCGGAGTAGGCCTTGGGTGTAGTCCCAAAGTGTGTCTGCTGGTTGCCATGAGTTGGGCGTGGTTCAGGGTGAGAGGCTGCATCGTTGGGGACAGTGGTGGTAGCCTGTCTCTGGTATCCCTGAAAAACCTGTGCCTAGCGATGTTGAGTGCAGAGCCTTTTGAAGAGCGGCATCCCATGTGTATCCCTAGGCCTCTGGACTTTTGATTTGGGACTAAGTGTGGGGCACCACTGCTGTGGGGTCACTGTCCCTGGGAATGAGTTGGGATCGGGACACCCAGGCCAGTGTGGAAGAGCACCTCGCACATTCTCAGTGAAGCACTATTGTGGACCGCGGAGTTAAGAACAGGAGGGAGGCTATAGTGTTTACAGGGAGCCTGTGCTGCAGATACCATTAGAAAGGAGTCCTGGCTTCCAGGGGAATGATGTGAAGTATTTGTGCCATGAAGATCTTCAGGCCTGCACTGAATTGTTATACCCTAGCTGCTCCACAGAGTTGTGATCTGTTTTAATTATGAAATCAAATATTTTTTTATTCTTTAACTGCTCCGGGACAGTGGACTTATTTGAAAGGTTGTAACTGCTAACCGGTTTTGCCTCCTAGCTCCCTGGAGAGAACTCTCAGCACCCAGCCACCCTGTTGGACTCTCGGTACCTGCCTGCTGCACCCCCTGAAGTCACCTTATCAGTGGCACCATCATTACCCAGGTATGAACTTTTATACTTCAGACTGTGTTGCTATGTTTGTGGAGTGCCCCTTCCCCACTTTTAACATCAGGAATATTCCTAGACATGGGGAGGAGAGCTTACATACAGTTTATTCTAATAATGTTCCTCATAGCAGCCATGGACACCCGCCACAGCTTAGAAAGGTATGTGGGATGGAAGCAGGCTGCAGTATTTACTTTGCAGGTCACCTTTAAGGCTTTGATCTGGGCGATATTTCTAAGGTGGTAAAAAACACTTCAGATGATGGACAACACCTGAGCCTCAAGTGTCAATCCATAATCAAGGATAAAGCCCAGATTTTACACCTTAGTAGATGCAGCCAAAGGAGTATGGCAGAGGAATAGCCCTGTTCCCATCCCGGCAGCACCTACATCCCACCAGCAACCTGGTTCAATCACTAGCCTCTCCGTCCTGTCGGGTTTGAGTCTCAGCCAGCTACTGACAGTTTGACACATTCTGTTTGACACAGGCTCCTTGTGTCAACTTTGGGGCTTTGAAAATCAAGTCTGTTTTCTACACAGGAAAGTTGTTTCCAGTGTGACAGCCTCCATGTTTTGTTTTCCTGTTCCAAATGCAGTTTTCATGTAGGTTCATATATCTTGCTTAACATTTATGCTCAGATACTGCTTATCTTCAGTAGAAAATGCACCTCATATTCCATGTTGCTGAAAGGTTTGTTTATTTATTTATGTCTTTGATGACTGGGTAGGTACACTGATCTAGAGGACCGTTTTCAGTCACGACCCGGGCCACAAGGTGGCAAAAAATAGGTACAGGTACAGGGTGGAGAGAGTGAAACAGTGGTAATGCAATGACAATGTGCAGGCAGGGTAGACAGGTAATGCTATATCAGTATGTACATAAGTATAGCCAAAATACAGATTGTGACCGTGTAACCCCTATCATTGGTGAGGTGCCCTGGTAGGGAGATGTGGGTCATTCCTTGCCCCCCCCCCATTAACCTACCTTATGCCTATGTTATATAAAGTACATGGAAGGAATAGATGAAAGTGCTGGAGTGCTTTAAAAACAATTAAAGATTAAAAATGCTAGCTAATAAAGTGCAGAGCTATGTTAAATGATATGGTTAAAGTACCAGAATAGTGCTTTCTGTACAAAGAAAGAAAGTAAGAAATATAAAATGCATCTGTGTCTTTAATTGCAGTAATAAAAAAATATAGAAAGGGAACCACAGAATAAGGACCCATCTGTATTGTCTGTTCTCTATGGTTGCAACCTCTATCTTCCTTTCTAGTGTAGCTATCCCTTTCTTTCTTGGTTGGAGGCAGGCCACCTCTAACCAGCACACCCCCTTCATTGTCTAAACCGTTTTTTAAGTTCTCTTCCTTCTGGGTCCAGGTAAAAAGGTTCACATAAGGGAACCTTGTAGTTATAAACTAAAACACAAGTGGCAATATGTGTTTTACTTAGTGGCTAGTTAAATGAGCCCAGGATTAAATAAACCAGTAAGCAGCATTCCCTTTCCTTTTACTTTATTATGCATCCTGTGCTGCCGTGCTAGGACTACAAAGATAACAGAAGTGAGATATTACTAAGATACAGTATTATTAGATGTTCTGTTAGCAAGTAGCAGTATTGCTGGGTCAATAGCTTACCTCAGGTTAATTTGCTGGTTGTGTAAACAGTCCTGCAGAGGGTAAAAAAAAGAGAGAGAAAATATACTGTTTGGTGGCCTGATAAGCTGCAGCCTTCTCTGCAGCAGGACAGGGTGTCAGCTGCACAAGCTCTTCTTCTGCACTCAATCTGTTGCTATAGGGAAGCAGTGGCCTCTAGAGGCCTATATTTATACAGATTCTAGCTGCTTTAATTATTGATTGAAGGAGGAGCTTACAGTAATTAAAAAGATAATCAAGCATTTAGAGTTACTTCCTAACCAGGATTATGGTGTGTAATAAAAATGTTGGAAAGAAATAGTTATTAAAGTAATAAGGCTTAAAAGCAACTTTTTATACTATGTATAGGAGCAAATTGTGAGCCTAGAAACTCAAAAATGTACTTAATTGGAAATTAATTGATGTCTCACTGATAAAAACATATATAAGCCTACCACTAGGGTGAATTTATTAGATAAGGCGTCAGTCTAGAACTGACTGCGAGAGGTGTAAGACCTTAAGTTTAGAAGGCTTGTGTCTACACCCTAGGCAGCATTGATATAATTGACTTAATGACAATTTTCTTATTTTCTGTTCTGAATAATTATCATTTTATGCTACAAATAATAAAATGATAAATGCCAGCCTGGTATTTTTTATGCACTAACTCTGGATGTCTACCTGCTAATTGTCTCCTGAATGACAGCCCCGCTACACAGATGGTGCAAGACACAAGCAGTAATGGTATACAGGTACATGGTCCAATTCAAGTACAAGTGAGAAAACACAGCTGCTGTAATAAAATTCAAATAGGAAAACAATCACAGTTCATAACATCAGTGGGGCAAGACAGGAGGAATGGGGGGCAGGGGTAGGCTTAGGGGTGGGGGTAGGAAGGAGAGAGGTGGGAAAAGGGACATGCTAGTGGGGCAGGGGATATACTGTAAGTGCTGTAGGGCATCAGGTGAAAGTCTGAATGCTATTAGAGCATAGTAGATTTGTAGACCCTAGCGCTGCTGTATGGAACAGTGACATTTTGCAGCAGTGAGGAGCCAGGTCTTCAGGTTATGTTTAAAAGCTAGGTGGGAGGGGGGATGCATGAACAGAATGGGGGAGCTTGTTCCATAGGGAGGGTGCTGTGACTGAGAAAGCTCAGGTTCCTGTGGTGGTGGAGGCACGGTATACTTCTAGCGGGGGGAAAGAGGATGCACTGAGATTCCTACGGACCACTCTACCTGTCAAGAGGGATGAGTAAAGGGACATATGTTGATTCCTGAGGGAGTTGTCCACCAGACAGCCCATCGCATAGTCAAAGCAACCTTGTAGGGTGAGCCACCCAAGTGACTGGTAGAGTGAGCGGTGGTTGGAGTGGTAAGGGGCTTGAAAGATGAATTGACAGTTATAGGTTGAGTTTAATTGCTTGTGCAAGGTGGTGGATAGGTACAAGTAAACTGGGGAGCAGTAGTCAAGGAGGGGAAGTAGGTTGTCACGTGTAATGGCCAAGCGTGCTTTGGCAGATAGGTAATGTTTGTGGTGGTACGTGGCACCTAGCATCTAGTGGATCCAGTGCACCATATAGTTGACATGTTCTGAGAAAGAAAGGGAGGGGTCAAGGGTAACACCTAGATATTTAAAGGATGTGACAATTTCAAGGGAAGGACCAGCAGGGGTGAGAACTAGGAGTGAGGAGTTGGCTTTGGATAGGAAGGGTTTGGAACTGAACAGCATGGATTTAGTCTTTTTTTCATTGACTAAGAGCTTGTTTGAAAGGAACCGGTGACGGGTGGATATATAGTTTTGTGTGAGGGTGGATGAGATTGAGTCAATAGATTTGTCACTATGATAGATGACCAAATCATCAGAGTAGAGACTGTCATTGGGGAGTGTAGTAATAAACATGGAACAAAGCAGTGGTCCAAGAATGGAGCCCTGGGGAACTCCAGTGCATACAGGAAGTGGAGCAGAGGACGCCTAGCCAATAACTGACTGAGTCCTGCTTGATAGGTAGCTGCGGAACCAGGCAGTAGGTCCTGGGGAGCAGCCAAAGCGAAACAGAGTTGAGTGAAGGAGGGGGTGGTCAACCTGGTCAAATGCTTTTGACAGATCAGCGAAGACCACACCTGTGGGTTTGCCCTGGTCAATACTTCTTAGTACATTATCGGAAAAGACGGCCAGGGCAGAGGAGGTACTATGTTGCTTATGAAAGCCATGTTGGAGAGGGCTTAGGAGGTTGTACTTTTCCACGTGCTCTTGTTAGCTGAGAGTGTATGAATTTTTCAAGCAGCATGCTCAGGTGGGGGAGGAGGAAGATGTGTCGATAGTTGTTGGGTGAGTGGGAATCGCTGGCTTTGAAGATCGGTACAATGTTAGGGTGTTTCCAGGAGTTGGGTACAGTAGCAGTGGTAAGGGCGAGATTGAGGATGAAAGTGAGTGGTTTTACGATTGCAGGAGAGATGAGTTTTTGAAATGCAGGGTACAGACCATCACTGCCAGGGCTTCCTTTGGCTGGTAGGGATTTTAGTAGCTTGGCAGTGTCTGTATGCCTGATGGTCCTAAAGTGGAAAGGAGGGGGCAGGGTGGTGGTTGAGGAGGAGGGTGAGTTGTTTGGTTGGCGGGTTCGGGCAAGAGAAGACTGGGTGGGGAGCCTGCTGAGATAATGGGATAAGTCTGTGAATTGTAAGTTGAAAGGATTTACAATATCAGTTGCGTCTGAGATGAGACCAGAGGGGGATAAGAGCTGTGTTATCTGCCTGCTATTTTTGGGGTTTAGGAGAGAACCAATGGAGGCCCAGAAAGTTTGCGGGTTACCAAGGTTGTTGATTTGTTGATTTACATAATATTTATGCTTTAGCGACTTGGCTGTCTGCTTGCAGGAGTTGCGCCACTGTCTGTATACATTCCAGAGTTGGGCGAGGGGGGTGCTTTGTATTCGTTCCACTTACGGTCTTGGTCTTTCATTTGTGCCAGCAGCTCCTTGGATAGCATAACCCTTCTGGTTTTGAGAGGGAAGTGTGTATCCTTGATGCGAGTGAAGGTGGAGGTAAAGAGCATGAGCCTGAGAGATACTGTTGTGGTGGTAGAGGGCAGACCAGTTTGCTGCTCAGACTTCTCTAAGGACCAGTGCTGGGTCCTGATGGTCAAACATTCTGAATGTTAGGAGCTTATATGGAGGGCGGCTCATTTTGAAAGACAGTATGGCGTAGATTGGGGTGTGGTCGCTGATTGAGTCAGCCATTGTGCCAGCCTGGAGGACCAAGTCAGCATGGTTTGTGGCCACTCAATCAGTGAGGGAATGGTTGAGTGAGCGGCCATTGTGCCCCATGGGGGAGGAGATAACTTGTTCCAGACTGTGTTCCTTTAGCATGCTAGCATAATCTGAAGCACAGGCATCCAGCCAGTTTAGGTTCAAGTCTCCAATCGCAACCAAATCATGTGTTGGGGTTACACCCCCTATGCCATCCAAGAAGTTGGATAGCCCTGTGATACCTCCTGAAGGTGGGTTGTAGCAGCAGCTAATGTGGATTTTCTTAGATGCACCTAGGGTTAATTCGTAGAGGAGCCATTCGCTTGGGGAGGAGGGGGTAGAGCAGGTGGTGGTGGTGACAGTAATATGCTCCTGCACGTACAGTGCAACACCCCAACCCCTCTTTCCACCTGGCCTGTCCTGGCGCAGGAGTGAGTACCCTTGTACCCTTCTCTCTATGTGCATGTAAATCACCAAAAGCCAGGACTATCTCATAGTTGCTGTGTGTCATGCCATTCTGTTAAATAAATAAATAATAAATAAATGTCTTAATGCATGCAGTTCTAGTTCTGGATAATCTCCCGCTGCTAACCCTTCCCCTCTCTCTTCCCTTCTCCCTTCTCTGCACTGTGGCAACTGTCACTCTGATTAAGATTCAGCTTGCTATGGTGTTCCCCTTCCCCTTGTGCTACTCTGACTGGTCAGTATTTTTGTCCAGTTTCCCCTTCTCCAGCAGCGTAGTACACCCAAGTTCAGGTTGCTAATGGAAATGCTTGCTATTCCAATTGTTTTAATGTTTATGCTATTATATTCCGTTACTGTATAACAGGAAATATCCATTGTCTTTTTATTTTCGTTGGTTTCGTGTTAGCGTGAATGTAAACAGACAGTGACTATTACGTGAATCACTATACAATAACAGCACTAGTGTTCCACCAGTGAAAATATGACATGAACATGCTGGGTGTGCTTGGAGCATTAAATATAATGGGTGAGAATTTAAGCTGTTATGCAGTATATTCTTGGTTAAATTATTCAAGTGGTACTCGCTTTCACTAGGCCAGGGGTAATGTAAAGAACAGTTAAGCGTGGAGGTTAATTGTAGCTGCTGCCTTCATAAGTGTGCTCAGAATTTTATTGTAATAAATTATTGCGCTGCCTGACAGTCCCATTTTATACCAGGAACTCTGGGAAACCCTCAGTCAAAGGCATAGCTTCATGGTATGCAACAGCTCCTGTTACTAAATACAGTTTTATTTAATTTCTTGCATCTGTCTATGTTTATTTTTCCGGATCCAGTAGGACGCCATCCGCCGGAGCAGCGAAAGATGGACAAGACAGGAAGGAAGGGAAGGGTTCTATTAGCAGGCCAGCACCAAAACACAACAGCTAGTACTCTCAGACCCTGCTTCATGTGGATTCCCACTGCTTCAACAGTGGGAGGAGTGGTTGACAGGGCTGAGAGGTCATCAGATGAGCCTGAGACTCAACTGTAGGTGTTGGTGCAGGAGCAAATAATTCCATGACAAAAAAACGCCGGCCTGCCAGCATAGTGGTTGGACTTCCGAGCGCTATACCGGCGACCGGGTTCAGGAACAGTCCCAGGTGTCGGAGGGCTGGCGAGGGGAGATGGCTCAAATGTCCCCTGGCTGCTCCATCTCCTGGGGAGGGTATGCAGCTCGGTGTTTGCAGCCTTTGGCAGAGGGCGGAGGTAAACAACACCTCGGGTCCAGCTGCGTAGGGGCGCATGCGGATGTTGGCTCGTGCTTTGACTGACCGTTGCACTCACAGACAGAAAACCAGGAAAAGGCTCCCTGACTGGCTGGATGGCGGTTGCTTGTCCCCGTCGCCCACGAAGCCCTGGACAGCCCAGACCAACCCCAGCAGCACCCAGGCCAAGTAGTGGCACTGCGCCCACGATGCCTTCCTCGGGAAGGGGCCCGTCCGACAAAGGGAAACATCGGGTTACCCGGGGCTGTAATGTGGGGTGGTGGTTAGCGGTGGGGACAGAGTGCTGGCGGGGTGCACCACGGTGACTCAAAGGAGTGGTCGGTCGAGCAGCATGGGAGGCACAAAAATAAAAATATATTTTTTTATTTTTATTTGAACATTTGATAACTGGGAAAGGCACACTGAGCCAAGGCTCCTTTCCAGGTGGGACCCGGGGATGGGGGAAAGGGATATAAAGCAGAAAATACATAATAGATACATGAGATAAATATACAGTTGCATAAGTTATACAGTGAAGTATTGTACATTTAGATGGACTGTTTACAGATAGTATCATACAATTCTGAGGATTAAAAGACCAAAAACAAAGGTGCTGTGTCAGCATATGGTCTGAAAACAAAACAAAATGGCAATATTAAATGCACACTGAAAATAGAAAATAAGAGTTAAAATCAGCATTTCAACCTTGGGTCTTTTTCAGGAAATATCTAAAAGAGAAAAAAGCAAAGTTATTGTAGAAGGGATGGAAAAAAAGGGATATGTATGTGTGTGGGGAAGAAAAAAGGGGAGACTCTAGGAGAAGAAGTGATAAATGGCGAGATAAAAGGAGAATCTGTAAAACAAAAAGGTGATGATGGGAATAACAAGACATAGTAGTAGTGACTCCACACCCACCCCTGTTCTGTCCACTTTTACGATTCTGTTTTTGCAGGATGCCCATGGTGTATAACTCCACGCCCTTGCCTTTTAAGATGTCTGAGGCATTCAAAATGGCACGCTCACATCTGCCTTACAGAACCTTGTGGCTGACTGTTCCCAAGGGAACATTTTCCGAGCAGCTCTGGCCAATATTCCCCATAAAGCCTGTTTGGTCATGTGACCTTGGAAGCCAGGTTTTTGTGTCCACATTGCAAAGAACAGAACTTATGACAGAAGTATACTTACACTAACAAAATACGTTAATAAAATTAAATGAATAGATCCATCTGGTCATATACCTGTCACATCTCCTTCCCCCACAGGAAATGAAGACAAGTCTGTTTTGGGCAACCCGCAAGAAACACTGCCATTCATGTAGGGCCTAGGGAGCGCCGAAAGGAACATGTCATTCATTCAGCCCTGCCTTGACAGTCCATCTGCATTGGCATTCTGCGCCCCAGTTCGGTGCTGAATGATATTATAGAAATGTAGTACCAAACTCCAGCACAATAACTTTGTTTTGCCCACTAGTTCTATGGAGCCATGTCAAGGGGTTATGATCTGTGACCACAGTGAACTCCCGCCCATACAGATATGGCAGCAGCTTCTGAAGGTACCACACTATCCTCCTGACATTCCCTCTCCACTGTGGCTTATCCCTCTTCCCTGGGCAGAAGCTTCTAGCTCAGGTACATTATGGGGTGCTCCTCCCCTTGCAGTGTAACCTGGCTTAGGATGGCACCCCGCCCATGGTCTAAGGCATTCCTATGTACCATGAACTTTAAGTCATAATTGGAGCTAGCAAGCACAGGTGACCCACATAATGCCTTCTTTAACCATCGGAAGGCAGACTCACAGTTCTCTGTCTAGAGAACTTTCTCAGGCATTCTCTTTTTCATCAGTTCTGTCAGGGGCTTGACCACAACACTGTAGTGAGGGACAAACCTCCTGAAGTACCCAGCTGTTCACAGAAATGCCCTTACCTGTTTCTTTGTGGCAGGGGTGGGCTAGGCCTGGACAGATGCATCCACTGCCCATTTGGTGCCCAAGACAGGACACTTCCACCATGCCTATTTGGCATTTTTCCATCTTAACTGTCAGCCCTGTGGCCTTCATTCTGCGAAACACCTCCCTCACTTGCCTGACTTGATCCTCCCAGGTCTGGCTGTAAATGGCAATGTCATCCATGGAAGCCAGTGCCTATTCACCTGCCCCAAAATTAATAGTATCAAAATACTTAGTATGTGTAACCCCTAGGGGGCACTACCCTTAGGGCTACTACCCCTGTCTGCCCCTTCTGAGGCAGGGTAAGGGGCCCAGATCCGTGGATGGGTGCCTCCACCCAGAGGTTGGGGTTAATACTGTTGAGATTGCCTCAGTCACAGCCCTCTGGGTTACTGCAACCCCCCTTTTTCTCTGCTAGTGGCTCACACTGGGTACCAACCAGGCTTTTCACCAATACACTTACCCCCGGGTAGTATCTCTCAGCTCACTCCAGGGATCCCCTGTAAAATAAGATACTGTTATATCACAGTCACTATACAGCAGTTCAACAGGGATGCACAAACCAGCCAGGGCATAGTTGCAACACACAGATCTGATTTATTAAAGGGTAGATAACAAGGGAGGAGGGAATCAGGTTGATTGGTTTATGCTATGGTTATATACCTAGGGCACTGTGCACAGGCCTAACCCTACAATTTTACTGTCCTTGGGTACCAAAGCCCTAACAGCTAGTCCAAACGTGGCAGCTGGTTGGGGCCCTTCACACAGAGAAGTATTACAATCCTGAACAAGTCAGTATCGAAAGAAAGTTTGATTAGGCAGTCAGCAGTACAGCAATACAATTTTGAACCACTGTTTGCACACTTGGCAGGGAGCTACCCTGATTCAGTACTCACAAACTCCAGTCACTGCTGAGTCCTCCAACACTAGCAGGGCTGAGTCTGAACTCCACCAGCCTCCTCACACATTTATATGGCAACACAACGACAACAGAGGGGTAGCACACCAGGCAGCAGCTTCTAGGATCTTCTGATTCCACAGCCACTAAAGCACTGCAACGGCAGCTTCCACTTTTCTTCGGACCGAGCGCAATTCAGCAATCTTCTCCAGTCCTCCTACAGGTCGAGCCTGATGGGTAGCTGTACAAAGCACAGCCTCCTCTGACTGCCCGCTGACGGATTTAGTCTGCTGGACCAAGAAGACACCAACAGCCGCTTCAGGCCTTCACGCGCGAACACTCCCAGCGCAGAAGCACAGAAGCACAGAAGCTCCTCACTCCTCACTAGCCCCAATGAATCTGACCCCAACAGCAAAAGGGTTTTCCTCCAGTTCGGGCGAGACCCGATCCAATTGGCTGGCGAGACATGAAAATTACGTACCTACCGTAATTCTTGATCTTCTCTTGTATCTTCACCATTCATTACTTCCTGGGTGTAAGCGGGAGGCGCGCACCGTCACGGGAGCTTTTTTTTTTTTTAAATTGGCACGCCCGAGAGTGACGCCATGCGTCATGCGCGAGGCGGCCATTGCAGCTATCACTCTCCTCCAACTCAGTTCTGTGAGCCGGAGAGGCAAAAGCGAAAGCAGAGAATAGAGATAGCTAGGCAAGATAGCCAGGGGATAGCAAAGCAAGGAAGAATGAACTGAAAAAGGAATAAGCCGTTGGAGGAAGGACAGAGGAGATAAGAGTATCCCTAACCTAGGGACTGCAGGGCCTCCTTACCTGGTGACTCTAGGAGGAGAGAAAAGGAAGGAAATGAGAAAGATGAAGAAGAAGAAGAGAAGAGAGAGATGGGATGTTGAAGGGACCAGAATGCCCAACGAGCATAGTTAGCTTATAGCTGAAGGCTCGACTAACAGGGAAGCAAGAATCCCCGGAGATAGATCTGAAGAGAAGGTTCACCAAACCCGCTAGACAGACTCAGGATGGCATAGTCCTCATCTTCAACATGCCATTGTTGTTGATACCCCCTTCGGCTCCTGGCATGAAGGCCTTTAACCGGGAGGACACCCGAGGAGAGAATAAACCCCAGGCAGCATGGGAGGCGCTGCTCAGGGGTTTAGAAATGAAAATGTAAGCCTTTCAGGCATTTTTAAGCATGAAGTGGGACTCAGATGGACTCGCCAAGGCAGGCCAGAGGCTTAGGCTGGCTGGGATTGGTTATGGTCAGCACTGCTCTTCTGTAAAACTGTCCAGGAGGACACTTGAAAGGAAAAACCAATCATCAAAATCTCACGAGAAGGGTTGCCTGCCCTCTCATTTCCCTTCTTGTTTGTTTTCCTTTTTTTTTTTACAGATAATCATTTGCAGGCTAGGAGCATGACCCCAATACCAAGAATGCCTATAGCAGTCGAAGAGAGTTCCCTCAGCATTTTTTCCCTCTTTTTTTTTTTAGAAAAAAGAAAAACAGACGTGCCCGTTCCTCCGCTCTGCAAGGCAAGAATTAGAAAAGGGGGAGGGGTTTTTGATTCTAGGGCGAAACAGCTGGAGCATGGGATTGCAGGATCAAAACTGAATAGCCTGAGCCAGGCTAAAACCCCAGAGGTATCTCACCAGGGATGGCAAGATATAGTATGCAGTTTGATCGCCAGTGCAAATCCTACGAGATGGCCCAAGAATCTTAGAGTAAATAATTTTTCTGGAGAAATAAGAACCCTCCACCCCAAGATATAGATTTTTTTTTTTGGAAAATTGAGCAATCTTCCTATCTTTTATATTTTTTTATTTTTTTATTTTGCAGAGAGGAAGGAGACGGAGGTGGAGAAGCCACAGGAAGAGGCCACTGAGGGATGGTGGGGAGGTAAGTAATGAATGGTGAAGATACAAGAAGATCAAGAATTACGGTGAGTGCGTAATTTTCATATCTTCCCTTGTCAATCTTCACCATTCATTCCTGACTAATACCAAGCTCCTCTTCCCCGGAAGGGGAAGAGCCATACCCTGAGGAACAAGACCCCAGCCTTCTGCTGGTGAGAAACAGAAGGAGAGACCTGGCTTATTCAGAAAGCCTAAGTGGGGAAGAGCTAGGAGGTGCCTCCCGAGGACGAGGAGACGAGGGAGCCCCTGTAAAGTCTCCTAGCTCTAGAGGAGAAAAGACGGTCCCCGGAAGGCGGAGCGAATCACCATCGCCGGGCCAGGGTGACAACCTGGAAAGATGAAGCCATGCCGTCCGCCTGATGCAGATCGCTGTCCCCACAAGCCTGGAAGCCACCTCATTGGTGTCATAAGATGCCCTTGCTTGGTGTCTTGCCAGCTCCAGGCCTACCGCGGAGAGGGCAACAGCTTGTCTGGTTTGCTCTGTGTCAGGCATTGATGCCAACAGCTGGGACATCATCGACCACAAATGCCGGTTGTAGGCAGCGTGGTGAGCCTGATGAGATGCAATACAGGTACTCGCACGAGAAGAAGAGAACACTCTTCGCCCCCAACGGTCGAACTGGAGAGAGAGTCCGCATCCGGTGGGCGGTCGTGCGCCAGGCAGCGGCGCCCAGAAGGAGTATCTAGGTAAACCAAACCAGAGGGCGGGTTGGAAAGGGAACCTAGAGACTCTGAGGGGGCACAATACCTACACTGACAGTCAGCCGGGGCTGGAGAAGAAGCGGCTGGGGACTGCCAGGACCGGATAGACGCCTCCTGGAAGGGGATAGGCCAGGAAGGTACCACCAAATGCTGGGCACTGAATTCACCAAGGAATTCTCGCGTCTCCCGTTTGGTATTGTCTCTCCGAACATAGGAATCGAAGATCCCTCACCATCCTTGAGAGGAAACGCTGATATTCTGTGAAATCAGCATCAGAGGAAAGATGAGCAGGGGGTTCCTCTCCCTCAGAGGAGGGAGACGAGGATGATGGGGAGCTGGAATGTCCAGAGGATTCCTGCGGCGGTGGGGAGAGTCGAAAGACCCGCTCATGCATGTATCTAACATATGAGGGGAAGGCCGCCGCAGAACCCCTGAACTGCTCCCAGGATAACGGACCCGTAGGACCGACATGGCCTGGGAGCGGGGGTGGTGAAGGCAGAGAGATGGGAGAGGGGCACCTCCGAGGAGGCAACTGCTCTCTGCGAGGGCTCTGGAATCCGGGGAAAGGAGCCCTAGTAGGAGGGATCCCGGATATCAGACCAGGCCGCAGAACGGAACTCTGGGGAAGCGGAGCCTGGAAGAGCCCTGGGGGAGAACCTCCCCTGTGACGACGCCGGGACTGCATGGATCCAGAAGGGCAGTCCGCACAAACGCCGCTGGAGGACACCCTAGAACCCTGGAGGGAGGGGCGAGGCTCTGCACTACAGCTCCTGGCCACCCCTGAGGTGGCCAAAGAAGACTGAGCGGCAGACCCCCTGCCCCTCAACCCCTCGGACTCCGAGAGGGCCCTCCTCCTCGACCACAGCGTCCCCCTGTCCCTAGAGGGGGCAACAGCACCCGGGGTAGCTGTCACTGGCCCAGAGAGGGGACCTCCTCCGTCACCCCACACCTGCCCCGGGCTCCGCCACCCCAGCCGGGGAACCCTCAGGAGACGACGGTAGGGGGACAGAGGGAGGGCCGCTGCACCGCCTGGTACCCCAGCCACCGGGGACCCAGACTCGAAGAGTGGGGTGCCAGGATGGGTCCATCGCCCAGTCATCGCCTCCGAGGAGGACCAGACCAGCTGGACCTCAATGCTGCCACCCAGGGGTCACCGAGGCCCGGGGCTATGAACGCCCCAGTACCAAAGTGACGCCGCCCCTCCACGCCGGTAGCAGCCAGGCCTAACTCCACACCCCAACAGCGCCGGCAGGCCCGCACTGCCTGGAGGAAGGACAAGGCCTAGGCGCCGCGGCGGTGTCGGGAGGCGGTATGCGCCGCCGATGGCGCCGCTTCCATCCATCGGTGCCATGAACGCGCCGAGGCCCAAAGCGGCACCGCCAATGGCGCCGCCTCGATCACCGGTGCTGCGTCGCCAGGATCCAAAGCGGTGCCGGGCAGCGCCGCCGATCACCACCGCGGGCGCCGGGATCCGAAATGGTGCCAAGGGCGCTGGGTCCACCCGAGCCAGGCCCAAAAGTCGAGGGCCTACACGAGGAGAGCCTGCACCTCCGAAGAGGTGACTGCCGGGCGGTGTCGGGTCGCTGCCCGGGAGGGACTACGACGCCCCAACACCGCAGAAGGGCCTCCTCCTCGGCAGAATAGACAAGGAGACCCCTCCTCCTCGGACCGATAGGCCGGGAGGGGACCCGGGGAAGGGCCTAACGACCTTGCCCGAGAATCCCGAGCGGCGTCGTCCCGAGGTCGGCGGGCCTTGCCGAGCTTAAACGCGCGGATTTCGAGGACACAGCGGTCCATCGAGAAACAGGCGTCGCACGAATCAATATCATGGTTGGGTCCCAGGCAACAAAGGCAAACGTCATGCCGGTCCGAGACGGAGAAATGCCGGCCACAGGAGCACCGACGCATAGGGGCGCGGCCCGTCTTAGAAAAGCGCTTAGCTCCCGAACCGGACATAACGCGAAATTAACAAGGCTAAAACACAGTAGGAAACACACCCGGCGCCGATAGATAGAAAAAGGAACAGTCTTACCGGATCGGCGTTGAGTGCGAAGAAAAAACAGGAGTCGGTACACTACCACGCAGTTAAGGACACTTCACACGCGAGCAGGTGCTGCCTCGACGGCGGGAGAAACAGAACTGAGTTGGAGGAGGAGTCGGTCGCTACTAACGGCCGCCGCGCATGACGCATGACGTCACTCTCGAGGGCGGTGCTGTTAGCCAAAGTTTAAAAAAAAAAAAAAAAAAAAAAAGCTCCGGGTGACGGGTGCGCGCCTCCGGCTTACACCCAGGAAGTAATGAATGGTGAAGATTGACAAGGGAAGATCTGCCAGTCACTTTCTTTAGCTCTCAGTGGTGCGAAAAGGCACCATGGCCCACAATACCTCTCTCAAATACAAGCAGCTCCTCGATTGGTCAATCAGCTCTGCTGGGTCCCGATGTACTGATTGGCCCACTTCAGCAATTTGGGGGCAAAATGGAGGAGGCAATCAACAGTCCTTGCTGCAAAGGAAGGCAAGTTAGAACAACTACCTTACCATTATTATTTTTACGTTATTTCAAGCAAACAATCACATCTTTTAAACAAAGCTCCCTCTGCACAATTAACGATGGCAGAAACGGAGCGATCATCCTGTAGCCCGGGCGGGACTCGAGCATGCAACACTTGGACCCCCCCAGCTCAATTATCTACGGTTGCAACAGGCAGCCCTTAAAAGGACAAGCACCCGAGGCCTTAAAAACACTCCAAGGGTCCCCATCAATGGCTTTAGGCCGGTGACTAACCCTAGCGCCAGGCATATCCGGAACCCCCATTTGCAAGGGGGTTACACCCTCCCTGGCCTGGAAAAGCTTGGCGTCTGCGTCAAGCATATGCCCTTAAGGCGCTTTAGGTAAACACCCAATGAATAGCATAGCACATTTTCATTTTACTCATTTAAACATTGGGTTTACAAAATATCATAACCTTTACACATTCTACACATAAACTATTACTTTGGTTTTAACACAGATCAGTAGTTCCTAACCATGACACCCAGACTGAGGGAATCTGTCTTTTCTTAGGTACCTCCGGGTCCCCTGAAGCAGGGGCGTCACTCTTGAAGGGCACCACTAACAGTCTGGAGTTATCTGTCAAGGCTAACTTAGGCAAAGAACTTGGGGACACATATACCCCTTTGTGAACCACATTTAAAGGCAGATCCACTGGTTGACCCAAAGATTCATAGCTTAACTTTATTACTGGCCTAATTTGTCGGTTGGATCTTCTAGGGGTCTCAGGGGATTCTGAACCTGGCCCTGACTCCACTCCCATGTCAGAGACATTAGCGACAGGGGTCCCTTCAAGGGGATCAGGCTCGCTACTCATAATACTATCAGGGGCGTGACCTTCTATCCCTGAACCCACCCCACCGGGCTCATCTGGGGCTGTCCAGTTACTAAAGGGGAACCATCAGGGCATTCAAAATACTCTTCTGGTTCGGGCATATCACGGATTTGTTCCCCCACCTCACTCTCCTCTTCTGAAAAGTCAGATAATTCAGACAGTTCAGCCAAACCTAAGGACTCGGCCCCTTGAGTTCGTCTGCTACCCCATTCATCTTATGGAGGCATTTCCTCCGGGGATAAAATAGAGGGCTCAACTGACACAGATGGGCTGGCTTCAGTTCCTGAGTTAACAAGGGGATTGCCCCGAAACAATTGACTTAGTTCATAAGAGGGATAGTATTCAATATCATCTTCGCTGTCTTCTGACACTGAGTGTTGACCATCTCCTTCTGCAGGGGGGTTGGACAAGGCTCCCTTGGTGGACTTATTGAAGGATCCACGGGCTTAATTCCTTTCTTAGCAACAGATCTAGTCACGGGCCTAGAAGGAAGAGTAGAGGAAGGTTCAACTTCAATCAAGATCTGCCCAATTGGCAGCAGATGATTTCTGTGTATGGTTTTCACATCTCTCAAATTGTTTTCAGGCCGCACTTTATACACAGGTAGGTCTGCCAGCTGTCCCACAACAATATGAGGGAGGTGACGCCATCGGTCGGCAATTTTATGTTTGCCATGCAGTCCCAAATTTCTCAACAGCACTCTATCCCCTTTTCTCAACTCTACTGTTTTTACTTTTTTGTCATATCTCTCCTTGTTAGCCAGATTTCGTTTAGCAGCCATGGTCTGGGCCAGTTGGTAGGCATGACTTAATTGGGCCTTTAATTTCTGTACGTACTGTAGATGGTTTTCCGCTCGCACCCCATCAGGGGAAACCCCAAAACACACATCCACTGGTAATCTAGCCTCTCTTCCAAACATCAGTCGATAGGGGGAAAACTCTGTGGCATCACTTTTTGTACAATTGTAGGCATGAACTAGAGTGCTAATCTGTTGACTCCATCTCGATTTATCTTTTGATTGTAAAGTGCCCAGCATGTCAAGCAATGCACGATTGAACCTTTCAGGCTGAGGATCTCCCTGCGGGTGGTAGGGGGTGGTTCGTGATTTGCGTACCCCCCACAAAGATAGCATCTCTTTAATCAAGTGACTTTCAAAGTCCCTTCCTTGATCGGAATGAATCCGCTGCAGACCCCCATAGTGGACGAAAAAATTCTCAACCAGTATCTTAGCCACTGTAGTTGCTTTCTGATCCTTGGTCGGGAAAGCCTGTGTGTACCGGGTAAAATGATCAGTGACCACCAATATGTTGCTAACACTTCTCAGATCAGGCTCTAGACTCAGGGAATTCAATTCAGACCAGTTCCATAGGAGCACTTGTAGTAATGTTGACCAGTGGAGCAGCTCGCTGGGGTAACGCCTTTCTTTGCAAACAATGACCACAGGTTTTGACATACTGTTCCACATCCGCACTCATCTTTGGCCAATAGAATCGAGCTCGTACCAAGTCAAGTGTTCGATCTATGCCCAGGTGCCCCATCTGATTATGCAATGACCTTAGAACTAGTTCTCTGAAAACTGAGGGCAGCACCAGTTGTTGTCGCTGCATCTGGCCCTCCTTACTCACAGTCTCTCTATATAGTAGTTGGTTGATCAGCTTTAATTTGGGCCCTTCTTTGTACAATAAGGAAGACCGCAAGTCAGTGGAACGTAGTTTGGATACATCTCTTCCAGCCCTCAAAACCTCTACTGCCGTTCTTATCATAGGGTCACAGGATTGAGCCTGTTGGAGATCATTATTGTTGAGTTGCGGCAGGCAGCTGATGTCCAATGCAGAGAAGTGGCAGTAGGCGGCAGGTATACAGTTTTCCGTCGGCCCCAAACAATCTACTACACAGTCCACCCTGTCAAAAGACTCTTGTTCTTCTTTATTAAATTTCTGGCACAGGGCTCATATGTCAGGTTCAGACAACTGGACCCATTCAGTCCGGGACACTGGCCTCCGAGAGAGAGCATCCGCATCTATATGGTTTAGGCCCGCCCTGTATTCTACAGCGTAACCGTAGGTGGCCAAGGCAGAGAGCCACCTATGCCCAGTAGCATCCAATTTGGCTGAGGTTTGTACCTAGGTCAGAGGATTGTTATCAGTCTTTACTAATATCTTGGCACCATACAAATAGTCATGGAACTGATCAACAATGGCCCACTTCAGAGCCAGAAACTCTAATTTGTGCATGGGGTAATTCTTCTCTGACGGCGTCAGACTTCTACTGGCGAACGCTACAGGTCTCAGCCCATCCGAGTGCTCCTGGTACAATACAGCCCCCAATCCTTGCAGACTGGCATCAGTATGAAGAGTGTAAGGCTTGGCTGGGTCAGCATAGGCCAACACGGGTGCGTGGGTGAGTTGATATATGATGTCATGGAAAGCTTCCTCACACTCAGCAGTCCATCGATCCCCGAACATATCATTTGGCCAAAAGTACTTCTTTTCTATGTCAGTGTGCACACCCATCTTATATTTTTTGTGAGTAGGCGGATACCCCTGGGTGAGATTAAGGAGGGGGCGAATCACTCGTGAATAGTCTCTGACAAACCGCCTATAGTAACCACAAAACCCCAGGAATTGTTGCAGCTCTTTCAAATTTCTAGGTTGAGGCCAAGTGGTCAATGCCTCCACCTTGCTAGGGTCAGTCTCTATGCCTTCAGTGGACACTATGTGGCCCACATACTTCACGGAATTCTGGAAGAATTGACACTTATCGATAGACAACTTGAGGCCGAACTCCTGTAATCGATCCAGGACTTTGAATAATCGTTGCTCATGCTCTTCCAAGGATCGGCCAAACACTATGACGTCATCTAAATAGACCAAACACTCGAGTAGGTTCATGTCCCCCACAGCTCGTTCCATCAAGCGCTGAAAAGTGGCTGGGGCACCCGAAATTCCTTGAGGCATCTGAATAAATTCATAGAAGCCTAAGGGGCAAATGAAAGCAGTCTTCTCCCGATTGTCTGGGGCCATCGGGATCTGGTAATATCCGGCTGAAGATCCAATACAGAGAACCACTTACTACCGCTCAGACAGTCCAAGGCGTCTTGTATACGTGGCATGGTATATTGATCCGAATGATCCGCTTATTCAAAGTACGATAGTCTACACACATCCGAACTGCCCATTCTTTTCCTTACTACTACAATGGGGAGGCATAGGGCTTCTAGACTCTTGAATTACACCAGCAGCCAACATTTCTTGCAGATCGCCAGACATCATCTATGTCAGCGGGAGCCAGATGTCGGGATCTCTCTCGGAAGGTCTTTTAGCCGTTGTTTGTCGAATGTGATGCTCAGCCCTTGTACACATCCTACATCCCACTCCTTCAGGGAAAAAACCTGGTTCCTCTTGGCAAGTTTTCTCACTGACCCTGCGCTTCCACTCAGTCGGCAGCTGAGAGTCACCAAAGTCAAACAGATCAGGAGCAACTCTATCACCCGTCCGAGAACTCTTTTTATTTGGTAGGATACAGTATCCTAATAATGGACGCTAGCTAGGTACACCTCTTTATTCAAATCTCTTTATCAGACACATTGTGCACTTCAACCATCACCCTTTTAACATAGGCATGGGCCCTGGCCGGCAGAATGCTGGGTTTGAGCAACAACCCCTCAGGCAGTTCTCCCTCCATAGGCGCATCCAACATCAACAACTTATTCTTGACATCTGTCTTTAATCGTACCTCTCCATGCAGAACACACTGTGCATTTGGGGCAAGCACTACAGGGGCTGGATCCTTCTTCCATACCACTCCCACAGGGCCTTCAGGTTCCTCCGGCCTACCCTTCTTCTGAGTAGCCCTGACCATTTGAATTACAGCAGGTACACCCAAAGCTCGCCCAGTCTGGAATGCTCGCTTCTCTGAGCACAACTGGGCCAATCGTCCAAACATGTGCGCATTTGTTCCAATCAACAAGGGCACTCCATCATACAGTCCAGTGGGTGGGCAGACCAAAACCAAGGTTTTGACTTGCTCATCTGTTCCATTCACAGTTGCAGGGAAAGATAACCATACGGATGTACCCCATCTGGATAAGCCTTGTCGCTCAACCCCCATACATGTAGGCCAGTTAGAGGCTGCAGGGGCACTTCAGATAAGTGTGCTTGGTACCAGTCCTGAAACATGATGGTCACCTGGGAGCCACTGTCCAATACAGCTCTAGTGGGAATTCCATTCACCTGCACCCCGGTCTCCATAGACGGTCCAACCACATCAGACCAATTGGGGGTAGCAACATTGTTAGCCCAGTGGGCATGGGCCTGAGTCACACAACTTTTCTTGGGGGCCCGAAATTGGGTCTGGCGGTATCGGGCGATCAGTCTGCTGTTAACTTTCCTTAAATTCTCTGGCCTCTTGCAGTCAGGCTGGAAATGCCCATCTTCCCCACAGTGATAACAAAACTTAGGGTCCCGGGGATCACTACTCTGAGGGGGGCCCTGAGGGGAAGGAGAAAGCTCTCTAGGGCTAGGGTTCGGGGCTCTACATGACTCAGGGGCCCCGGGCCGAGTAGGGTACACAGTAGACTGCTTTAAGTCCTTCACCAATTCCCGTAAATTCCTGATCTCAGCCCTCAACTCACTCTCCACGTAAGGGTCAGAGGAAACAACCCACATCCCCACAGTGCCTGGGTAATCTGGGGGCCCCTCAGACCCTCCAGGCGAGCCAGTCTCCTCAGGGGTATTAGACTCAGGAGTCTCACACAGGGTTCCCACCCCTCTTCATCAGTCTCCACTTCTTGAATTTCCCTCATCAATTGACAATATTCAGGTGGGGTGGCCTGCCGATCATGCAACTTAAGTTTCAATAGAGTTACACTAGAGAATCGGGCAGACTTTAAAATATGTTCTAGCCGAACCTGATTCAGAGCAGCAGCAGTGATTCCCCCTTTTCTATAGGCTTTCTGTAAGGCCCTCTCCACTCTAGTAACAAAAGTGGACAGTTTTTCATTTCTCCACTGCTTAGCAGACCTGAATTTCCATAATAAGTCTTCACCAGTCTCTGTACTCCCAAAAACCCCTTCTAAAGCAGAGAGATACTCTGCAGCGGTGGCTTCCGGACGGGTGGCCCGGAAGAATCTAATGGCTTCTAAGGCAGGACCCAGTGACTCTCCATCAGCCTCTTCCGTTTCTCTCCTGAGCATTGCCACTCCTGGACCAAAGGGTGGCATAGTCCATCCAGGCCTCCAAATCATCTTCCCGGAGGCACTGGTACCATGCCAGAGAAAAGTTTTAGCTTCCGGTAGGAGTCTAGCTGTATGGAGGGACCGCCAAGGCAAAGAAGCCAACACTGAACTCTTGGGTGGGCAAGGAGGTGCCTGGGAACCCGAGGGTAGTGTCACTGGACAGATCCAAAGCTTGTAGCAACTCCTGGGTAGTCCTCCCCTCCACAGCTAACAATTTAAGCAGTTTATCTTTAAAACTGTTCATTTGAGGAGACCCCCCAGGAGTGACTGACCCACTTTGGATATTAATTAGCCTCCACCCTTGGGACGCACCCTCCGGGTAAAGTACAGGAGATACCTTCTCAGGGTCGATGGCCACACTGCATAGGAGTAACACCTGCAATGTTTGATCAAGCAAATCAGCCATACGCCCTTTCACTTCAACCTTACCCAGACACTTTACTCGTTCTGCAACAGAGACAATATCAGCAGCTGAGGTACCCAATGGCACATCTAACAATAATACAATCTTCTGAGAATCTAACTCTTCTGCTTCACCCCAACCCATTAGTTTGTGTACCATGGCTTTGATGGGTCCCAGCTTAATTTTTTCCAACATATCCCCTTCCATTTTTTCCATCTTTGGGGTATCTCCTCACTGAGCCACTAGGGGACGCTAATCCCAGCGGTGCCTCCAATTTGTAACCCCTAGGGGGCGCTACCCTTAGGGTTACTAACCCTGTCTGCCCCTTCTGAGGCAGGGTAAGGGGCCCAGATCCGTAGACGGGTGCCTCCACCCAGAGGTCGGGGTTAATACTGTTGAGATTGCCTCGGTCACAGCCCTCCGGGTTACTGCAACCCCCCTTTTTCTCTACTAGTGGCTCACACTGGGTACCAACCAGGCTTTTCACCAATACACTTACCCCCCCCGGGTAGTATCTCTCAGCTCACTCCAGGGATCCCCTGTAAAATAAGATATAGTTATATCACAGTCACTATACAGCAGTTCAACAGGGATGCACAAACCAGCCAGGGTGTAGTTGCAACACACAGATCTTTTTTTTTTTTTTTAATTTAGTTGTTTAACCAGGTGTAGCACACTAAGCTGAAAGCTTTTTTACAGGAGCGACCTGGGAGCACAAGGAGGTTAAGTGACTTGCTCAGGGTCACACAGTATGCAAGTGGAAGCTGTGGGATTCAAACCCAGGTCTGGTCTGCTGGATGTCACCAGATTTGCAGCTCAGAGCCTTAGACCACTGCGCTATACTGCCTCCTCTTGATTTATCTGATTTATTGATCTGATTTATTAAACGGTAGATAACAAGGGGGAGGGATCAGGTTGATTGGCTTATGCTATGGTTATATACCTAGGGCTCTGTGCACAGGCCTAACCCTACAATTTTACTGTCCCTGGGTACCCAAGCCCTAACGGCTAGTCCAAACGTGGCAGCTGGTTGGGGCCCTTCACACAGAGAAATATTACAATCCTGAACAAGTCAGTATCGAAAGAAAGTTTGATTAGGCAGTCAGCAGTACAGCAATACAATTTTGAACCACTGTTTGCACACTTGGCAGGGAGCTACCCTGATTCAGTACTCACAAACTCCAGTCACTGCTGAGTCCTCCAACACTAGCAGGGCTGAGCCTGAACTCCACCAGTCTCCTCACACATTTATAAGGCAACACAACGACAACAGAGGGGTAGCACACCAGGCAGCAGCTTCTAGGATCTTCTGATTCCACAGCCACTAAAGCACTGCAACGGCAGCTTCCACTTTTCTTCGGACCGAGCGCAATTCAGCAATCTTCTCCAGTCCTCCTACAGGTCGAGCCTGGTGGGTAGCTGTACAAAGCACAGCCTCCTCTGACCACCCGCTGACGGATTTAGTCCGCTGGACCAAGAAGACACTAACGGCCGCTTCAGGGCTTTCACATGCCTCTGCTACGAATACTCCCAGTAGAAGCACAGTTCTTTACCTCTCATTAGCCTCCCAACGAATCTGACCCCAACAGCAAGGGGCTCTTCCTCCAGTTCGGGCGCGACCCGATCCAATTGGCTGGCGAGACCTGCCAGTCACTTTCTTTAGCTCTCAGTGGTGCGAAAAGGCACCATGGCCCACAATACCTCTCTCAAATACAAGCAGCTCCTCGATTGGTCAATCAGCTCTGCTGGGTCCCGATGTACTGATTGGCCCACTTCAGCAGTTCGGGGGCAAAATGGAGGAGGCAATCAACAGTCCTTGCTGCAAAGGAAGGCAGGTTAGAACAACTACTTTACCATTATTATTTTTACGTTATTTCAAGCAAACTATCACATCTTTTAAACAAAGCTCCCTCTGCACAATTAACGATGGCAGAAATGGAGTGATCATCCTGTAGCCCGGGCGAGACTCGAGCGTGCAACACTTGGACCCCCCCCAGCTCAATTATCTACGGTTGCAACAGGCAGCCCTTAAAAGGACAAGCACCCGAGGCCTTAAAAACACTCCAAGGGTCCCCATCAAATGACTTTAGGCCAGTGACTAACCCTAGCACCAGGCATATCCGGAACCCGCATTTGCAAGGGGGTTACATATGTATGTAGAAAATATGGCTGCCAGGTTTGTACTATGGGAATTACCCTTCTACTAGTGGATCCAGCTATGTAGCAAAGTGACAAATGCTTTCCCCTTAGTCCATCAAACTCTCAACCTAATTTGCGTTTTTAATGGTAACATTTTACATTTTATTGGAGATGTGCTTCCTCCTTGATAAAAGTGCTACACCTTAGAAACATTCTAGATCTGCCCCAGTGCCCTCCAGTCTCTGCACAGCTCCGTGAGAAGTTATGAGAGTATGTATGTGCAGGAGGGGCCACTATGGAGTCAGAAGTCAGTGTCTGAATGTTTTGAGAAACAAAAAACAAAGAGTTAGGACTACCTCACTCATTAAATGTTTATTACATGTAAAATATTATTTTGGTGAAACCATATTTCTTTAATATAATATCAACAATTCATAACTTGAAAGTTACTTCCATTAGGAATTAGGTTTTCAAAAACATCTAGAAAACATGACATACATACAAAAGTCATGTATCTATTAGTCCTAAAAACTCATAGAAATTAGTATTTGTACTAAATGTTTTTATGGTATTTTAAATTATGTGATGCAGGGCTGACAATTTTGGCCTGGGATGGGGTGGGGTTGGGGGTGTTGCTTGCATTTGCAAACAACCAGGCAGCCAACAGTGTCATCAGTTGCATATGACATCATTAGCCTCAGCTTAATGATGCGGCACACTGAATGATGCAGAGATCCGTAGCATGTCATTAGTCTGCTCGGTCTTGGAGGGGTGGATCCCTCTATAGAAAAATAGGAAGTGAATGAGGATCTTTAGTGCATGCGGTAGCACCTGCAGCTGACCACCCTGCAATAATGAATAGCACTGATGTAAAAGTGAGTGTTCTTTTGAATCATTTGAGCCTTAAAGACAGCAGTCTTTCAGACAGATTGCAGATACAGACTAATGAACTTATTTTTTACTTCGGGAGTAGTGTAGAAGTAGCACTGAGCCACCAATATTGCAGATGTTAAGGGACTAGCCAAAAAAACTAATGCTGAGCTAGTTGCAAACTAAATTACTAGTACGAATGTGAACGTTTCCATTGGGACATTGGTAACATAAGAAACATTTTTTACTGTTTTAAAAAGTAGAATAGATATGTAGTACGCAGTAAGAAGGAAGATAACCTCTATTAAAATTAAAAACATATCAGGATAAGAGAATAAGAGTGAGTTTTGAAAGGATATAATGATTTTGCAAAATTTAAAAAGATACTAATTTGAGATTAATCAAAATTGAATATGACAGTGTGATAGTGCATTAAACAATTGCATTTAGTATCTCTCTTGTAGGATTCTCCAAGATAAGAAATGCAATAAATAGTAAGCTGGAAAATGCAGTCATATTAATGTTGGCCATCACTGCAGGGAGTTGTGTTTCTGATTTTCTAATGTAAGTCATTTATCATCCTGTATCTTCATCCCAAAGACAAATTGTAATGGGACTTCTTTAATGCCTAAACAGATTGAGTAATTAAATCACTATGGAACAGCAAGATATTTAAACCACTCAGTTAGTGTCAGAATGTTCATTTCTAGCCCTCCTTGTTCTAGCTAGAAGCATCTGCCAGCGGTGTTAGGGTGCACACCACGCCATCTCTTGGTCGGAGTGTTCCTGTGTCCATGATTTCGAAGGACTGGCCTGGACCGAGTTCAAAATGAAATCTCTGCAGCAGCTTAACCATCACCACTTTTGCTTCCATCTGTTTAAAAAGAACACAAACACATTATGATTTAAATATCACAAACCTGTTATCTCTGACTTCATCACCCCCTTACTTTAGGTCTTGCACCATCCACAACTGTAACCTGGGGTTCCCTCTGCCCCACCATTAGCCCCTCACACAGCCATTAGTGGAAGGTCCTTCTGTTCCATAACTCCTGCAGTTGACGGGTTCTCACCTCATTGCCTACCCAACCCTGTTCAAATCCTGCATCAAAACTCGTTTACCCCTAACCTATGACTCTTGACCTTTCTGAGACTGCCTTCCCTTGAACTTGCTAATAGTGGCTCAATGTACTCTGTCCAGTTCTGCCCAGAATCCAGCTGTATCCTATTCTGCAAGTGATCTCCATTTTTTATCATCAGCTTCTCAATTGTGAAGGGATCTGGAGAATGGATTCTCCAGAATCCAGGAAAGCTACTTGTTACTGCCCCACCCCGAGGTTATGCAGTCAGGCAGCTGGAAGGGAGTGGCTGAGACTTTTAGACATTCCTGTGGAAGGCGCTTAGGTTGATGATGTTTAGCAGTGACATGGTGTCTCCACCTGTGTAGATCATTTTGATAGAAGTTGCCAGAGTGCTGCCTCACGGGAAATGAATCTGTGCCCACATACAGAGACAAGGGGCCTGACTTTCAAAGCATGACATCGGGCTTGCGCTCAACTCTGCACCACAACACTTAGGTTCTGGCAGTGCGCTGAACCCCTTTGCTGCAACTGCACCCTATTTTACAGTCTTGTGCACAAATGCCATAGTTTCCACAATTTACAGCAGCTTGTGCCAAACATCTGGTGCAAACGCCATAAAAATTCCCCCTGGGATTGCCACAAACTAGACCACAAAGAGTTTGTCTAACTTGCGGCAATTGGTGCACGAGATAGAAAATCCCGATCACCGGCCAGTAGAATGGCGTAAGCCTGGTGCACCATATCTTCGGGGCTTTTGAAAATCCGGCCCAAGGGATTCAACCAGTACATAACAAAATGCCATCATTAAGCAATGACCAATATCACGCAATACAGTAAACACAATGCAAGACAATACTGACAAACAAGGCAGTAACTATGGTATAAACAATTAAGAAGGGCTTCATTAGGGGGAACAAGAACTGGTTCTTGGGGAGGAAAGGGTAAGGTGAAGACAGGCAACAATAAAACAATCCCTAACACAGATTGCCACCACCTTCACTGTCGATTACAGTGCGAGCAGCAGGTGAGAGAGAGACTCTTGCTGCCAAGTAAAGGAGCACTTCCCCCTGCAGCAAAAACTCACAGAAGAGCTGTAGCAATGCTTCAATACAGTGGAGCTAGCAGACTTTCCAGGGCTCCAGGTGGGAGCCAATCAGGAAAGAAGCCACGCCCCTGCTCTTCAGGGAACCAATCACTGGTGACTGCACAAAAAAGAAAGCCAGGAAGGGGATTTAACCCCCACCCTGGCCTGAGCTTCCTCATCCTCGTGCCGATTATGGTGTGAGCACCAGGGGAGTGAGAGAGAGACTCCTGCTGCCAAGTAAAGGAGCTCTTCTCCCTACAGCAAAAACTCACAGAACAGCTGTAATGGTGCTCCAATAGAGCAGAGCTAGCATGCTTCCCAGGGCTCTAGGTGGGAGCCAATCAAGAAAGAGGCTGTGCCCTCTGCTCTTCAGGAAGCCAACTGCAGGCGACTGTTGGCCCATTGATCCACTTCCTACTGCTTCAAAGGGAAGAGACCATCAAGTGGCCCTTGTGCTGCAGCCCCCATGCAAAGGACCTACGTGCAAAGGACACTGGAGTCTGCCCACAGGAATCAGCCCAACGAGGCAGCCGTCAGCTAGAAACTCTGCACCCCAATAAGTCATCAGGGGAGCATTGAAGGAGCAGGACAGGAAGAAGCAGGACATCAGGATGGTGAATGCTACACCAGAGGTAAGCTTCCTCCCTAAACTCCTGTAACTGCACACCCACTGCAAGGGAGCAAAGAGGGTCGGGACACACAATAGGAAGGTTACAGGTATGAGTAAGGAAAAGAAAAGGGTAGTGGCATGTTAGGGTCTAGAAACAGTGTAGATATAGGTGAAACACCCTAGCTAGGGTAGGAGTAAAGTAAAGGTTTAAAGTGAGCAAAACAAAAATGGGCAGGGTAGAGGTGAGTTAGGGTCAAGCAATAGTTGGGCAAGGGGTAAGAAGGGTATAAAGGAGGCCAGAGATGCCAGTCAGTCACCCTGCTGCAGAGTGGGAATGATCATGGCTAGGGTAACCATCTTGAGCTTTGGATTTGTCAAGTGTTTGTTCAGAAGCCTGAGATCTAGAATGTGACTCCGGTCCCCATTTTTCTTTTGGGTAAGGAAGTATCTGGAGTAGAAATCTTTCCCCATTTGGGATGGGGGACAGGTTCTACTGCCTTGATGCACAGTAGGTTGGAAACTTCTAACTCCAACAGAGATTTTTTTTTCCTGCTGAGATTGCCAGGCTGAAATGCCTGGTCTGTAGCCTGGGAAATGTTCTGAAGCTTAGGGACAGTCCCTGGCTCACAACCCCAAGATCCACTTGTCTGTGGTGATGGCTTGCCATGCTTGGAAGAAGTGAGCCAACCTGACTCCTACACGATGAGGGGAGGCAACTTGTGCAAGCACATTGGGGTTCTGCTTGGGCTGGGAGTTGGTCTGAGGTGCTGGGTCAGTCCTCCCTGCAGTCCTCCTACCACTACCTCTAAAGTAACCTCTTGGTTGCTGGTAGTTGGCATTGCTTGAGCCTGGAAGAAGGGTCTGATGTAAGGGCTTCTACCCCTGCCTCCTCTACTATGGGGCTTGTAGGACGTGGAGGGCTTGTTCTGAGTTGAGTTATTCCTATAGGTGGCTTTGTATTCCTCCACCTTCTTTGTATAGGCCTCAGTCTTGTCCCCAAAGAGAGAATTATTCTTGCAGGGGAAATCTATGGCTTTAGACTGGGTATCATGGGACACATTGGTAATCCTGAGACAGGCAAATCTCCTTATGGAGATGGCAAGGGCCATGCGCCTGGTAGCTGTGTCATTGGCATCCACTACCATGTGAAACTGGTACTTGGTGGCATCTAAGGTAGATCTGTTTCAGCCAGATCACTTGCCACATCCCCAGTGACCTTATCAGTCATGGCCAAAACAAATGACCAGAGGGCCTTCTGGTATTGTGCTGTATAGGCTTCTTCCCCATACTGTCCAGCTTCCTGGAGTCCTTGTCCGGTGGGTATGAAGCCAAGGGCACCCTGGCCTTATCACAGGCCTATACCACATCCTCATGATCTAGATGGACAAAATGAAAATCAGCATTTGTCTTCTCCAGCTGATATTTCTTGTTCACCTTTCTATCCACCCCAGGTATGGAAGTGGGGGTTTGCAGGATCTTGAAGGCAGCCTTTTTGACAGACTTGTGGATAGGCAATAAAAGTCATTTTTGGGGGCTAGTCCCGTCATATCTAGGAATTCAGCTTCCTCCTCATCTTCCACAGACTCTTGTGTGGTAAGTTTGAGGGTATCCACCATCTGTCTCACAAATGCATAGTGAGATGAGTAGTCATCTGGTCCCTGCGATGGGGAACCAAAGTCCTGCTCTGGACAGACTTTGGGCTCAATGGGATCTCCTTTCTCTTCCCTCTCCAGTTCTTCATATAGGAATAATGGTCCTGGCTAGGGGAAGCTGAAGGAGAAACTGAGGGAGCCAAGAGCCAGCAGCCTGGAGGACCTGCAAAACCTGCAGGGCTCTGGCAATGTGCTCCGCAGAGGGCATGGCCAGTCTGTCCACTGTAAGCTCATTTGCTTTTTCAGCAGGAGATACAGCGAAAACAGGTTACTCACCTGTAACAGTAGTTCTAGGAGTGGTATATGTTGTTCATCCACACTCTTGGGCATGTCCCCTTCCACTTTAAATTCTACCGTAAGTCTTCAAGCTGGCTCCTCTCACCCACCCGGGTGGTATACACCTCGGCTCCACCCCATGATGCCAGATCTTAGCCCACTGGAAGCCAGATGTTGTGCGTCCACAGCCGGGGAGGTCATGTGGGTCTGTGTTGATGAACAACATATACCACTCTTAGAACTACTGTTACAGGTGAGTAACCTGTTTTTCTAGGTGCATGGATATGTTGTTCATCCACACTCTTTGGCAGACTCCTAGCAGTTCTCTGGGAGGAGGGAGGCAAGGTGCACACCCCTACTTGGGAACAGAGATTGGAGAACTGAGACCCCAATCCAGCATCCCAGCGTGACTCGAGGTCGATGTGGTAGTGGGTGACGAAGGTATTTGCTGACTTCCAGGTAGCAGCCCAACAGATTTCCTGGATAGGGATGTACCTGGAAGCAGCCACCGTTGCAGCAGTATGGCAGGTAAAATGAGCTCTTATCCCTCTGGGAGGCTCCTTGCCCACCAACTCATAGCACAGATCTATGCACGGTGTGATCCATCTTGCAGTAGTCTGTTTTGCTGCAAGTCTGCCAGAAGCGGCTTCAGCGTAGGTGACAAACAGCTGGCGAACCTCTCCCCGAATTTCCACCGTCCTCTCATTGTAATAGGAGAGAGCACATCTCAGGTCCAAAGTATGGCACCTGTACTCGGCCTCCGAGATGTAATTAATGTAGTATACCGGCAGGGTTAACACCTGGTTAAGGTGAAACTCTGACACCACCTTCGGAAGGAATTTTGTGTGGGGGCATAGGACAACCTTGTCCCTGTGGAAGACCAGATAAGGGGAGTCCACCAAAAGCACCTAGAGTTCCCCAATCCTTCTGGCAGTCGCGATAGCCACCAGGAAGGCTGTCTTCCACAAGTGTGACAACTCACACTTGTGCATTGGTTCAAATGACTTACCCATGAGCTTTGCCAGTACCAGCAGAAGATCCCACAGAGTTGGAGGTTCACACACTGGAGGGGATATGTGATCTGGGTCTTTGAAAAAGCACCCGACCACTCTTTCCTGTGCCGTCGGCTTATCGGCCCGCACCCGGTAAGCAGAGATGGCTGTCAGGTGCACCCTAAGGGTTGATGACTGTAGATCCCCTTTGGAGAGAGAGAGAGACCAAAGGTAGTCGAGAATGTTAGCCACTGGAGAAGATAAAGAGTCCAGGCCCTTGCCCTGACACCAAATGGAAAACCTTTTCCATTTGAAGGCATAACATTTCCTGGTCAATTCCTTTCTGGATGCCTCCACCACAGTGTAGACATCTTTGGAAAGACCCAAAGCCTGGAACTCTAGCCGCTCAGGTACCAGGCTGTGAGGTGCAGGGAATGAAGGTCCGGATGGAATAGCTTCCCCTGATGGAGTGATATCAGGTCTGGGTGTGATGGAATCCGCTCTGGGGGCCTGCAGCTGAGGCTGAGGAGATCTGGATACCAGAACTGGTGTGGCCAGTCTGGGGCTACCAGGATCACCTTCACCTTGTCCCTCCTCACCTTGAGCAGCACCTCGTGGATCAATGGAAATGGAGGGAAGATGAGGAGGAGGCCTGGGGTTCACGGCCTCGAGATGGCATCCCCATACAGCAAGTTCTGCTGAGGGGGACAGGCATGAAACAGCCTCAGCTTGTTGTTTTCTCTGGAGGCAAACAGGTTCACCATTGGTTTGCCCCAATGGGAGAACAGGCTGTAAGCTACCTCTGGATGGAGAGACCACTTGTGGGATGTCTGGCCTAAGTGGCTGAGAGCATCTACCAGATGGTTCGAGACTCCTGCCACATGGATGGCTAGGACACCTGCCTCCAAACGGCTGACGAGGGTCCAAATGCGGAGCGTCTCTCTGCAAAGCAGACTGGAGTGCGTGCTGCCCTGTTTGTTGAGGTAGTATATGGTCATTGTATTGTCCATCTGGACTGGAACCACTTGACCCCGGAGCCGAGGAGCAAAAGCTGACAGTGCCAGTCTGACTGCTCTGAGTTCCAACAGGTTGATGTGGCATCGGGACTCATTGGAGGTCCAGAGCCCATGGGCCCTTTTGTCCCCTATGTGGGCTCCCCAGCCCATGAGAGAGGAATCGGTCGTGAGAACAACCATTGGCTCAGGGCGAACAAATGGGATCCCTTCATGTAACTGGTCTGGGGCGGTCCACCATTGGAGAGCGTCCCACATCTTCTGGGTTACAGTGATTAGCTGGTCGAATTGACCGTGGTGCTGAGTCCACTGGGTGGCCAGCTCCCACTGGAGGGGGCTCATGTGCCACCAGGCCCAGTGGACCACCGAGGTGCATGCTGCCATGTAACCCAGAAGGTGCAGAAAGTTCCGGGCAGGGCGCAACTGCCCAACCAGAAGTGATTGGGCAAAGGAGGAAAGAACCTCCACCCTGTCCACCGGGAGCTGAGCTCTGACTTGACAAGAGTTGAGCTCTGCCCCGATTAAGCCCATTACCTGAGAAGGCATGAGTTCTGACTTGGCCTCACTGATTAGGAGGCTGAGTTGGGAGCAGGTCTGGAGGGTTAGATCCCTGGATCTCTCTACCTCCTGTATGGAGTGACCTGCCAGAAGCCAGTCGTCAAGGTATGGGTAAATTCTGATCCCCCGACACCGTAGATGGGCCGCCACAACTGCAATGCATTTGGTGAAGACCCATGGGGCCAATGACAGGCCAAATGGCATGGCTTAAAACTTGTATATGGTCCCTTCGACCCTGAAGTGGAGGAATCGCTGATGGGATGGATGGATTGGGATGTGAAAGAACATGTCCTGCTGATCCAGTGAGCAAAACCACAAGTTTCGCTCCAAGGATGGAATGATCTGGGACAGAGTGATCATCCGAAAGGTGCGAGACCTGCGATATTGATCCAGGTCATAGAGATCTAGAATGGGGCACCAGCTCCCTGTCCCCTTGGGCACCAAGAAGTACCTGGAGACAAAACCTGGGTCTGCTGGAGATCCGCCACGGGAGCTATTGCCTCCTTGAAGAGGAGCTGAGCAATGTTGTCTCGAAGAGCTGACTGGGTGTGAGCGGATATCTGTTCCTCCTGAGGGGCGCAGGCTCGGCTGAAAGGGTACTGCTTGACCTCTAGAGGCAGTCCCTGACCGACCACTTCGAGAACCCACCTGTCCGATAGCGGACCAGGCGGAAAGGAAGTGGCGGAGCCGGACCCCCATGGGAGGACCCAGAGCTGTCATGACAGGAGTAGGGGTGGCAGCCCCCACCCCGTCACTGAGCAGGCTTGGAGGAGGAGGAGAAGGCTCCAGGACCTGAGCCTCAGCCTCCTTTATGGGTCTGTTGGGATCCAGGCTTGGGCCAAGGGCGCCAAGCTTGAGTCTGCTGCTGATGCTGCTGTCTCCCTTGGAATGAGGACTGCTGAGCTGCAGGGGAAGAGTGCTGAAAGGGCTTCTTCTTCTTCTTCTGCTGGTTCTTGCCCAAAGAACTCTTGGCAGAAGTGGCGTCTAAGGTGGCATTGGACTGCTCTATGCGCTGAAGGTGACCGGCTGCTCCTGGGCCAAACAAGTCGGTCCCAAGGAAGGGCATGCCAGCTAATTTGTGCTGAGTATCCACCGGGAAGGAGGATAGCGTCAGCCAAGCCCTGCAATGAGAGGCAACTGCGGCAGCCATTGAGCAGGCACAGGAGTCACCAATGTCCAGGGCCATTTGGAGCTGCTTTTTGGTAACAGTTCGGCCCTGGTCTCTGACCTGCTTGACCATGGTCTGCATGTCTGCGGGGAGATATGGGAGGACTTCGTCTAATGACCCGAGGAGGGCATGAGAGAAGTGTGCCATGATGACAGCTGAACTTGCCTGACGAAGGCCCAAGGAGGAAGCCGCATAGACCTTCCTCGTCGAATGGTCCAAAAGCTTGGACTGTTTTTTGGGAGGTCAGTCAGTGTCAGCAGAACTGCCAGTATGCCTGAACACAGAGGCTCTCGGCCTAAGGGTGCTCTGTGAACCCCGCAAGGGACCCCATGGGAACCGTGTACTTTCGGGCCATGCAGACAGGCGGTGCTGGACAAGAGGCAGGACGCTGCCAGAGTTCGAGTGCCAAACTAACAATGGCCTCAGCCACAGGAAAGGCCTCCATTGGGGTATCCCCTCTTTTAAGGATGTCCGCCTTTTTTCTGGATGGGTTCCCGGGGCATCCCTGTGGACTCAGAGATGAAGTGAAGGATCCCTTGGAAGGAGGAAGACCTTCCTCCATCCCTAGGCCAACGGGCAACTCATCATCCCCAGGATGAGCGTGAAGCCTGGTGACATCCGAATCCGAGGAGTTGGGATACAGCGGCCTGCCACCCAAATCACCCTCAACACGCTGAGGGTGGTCAAGGGTGACCGTGACCGATAACCGCCAGGGAAGCCCGGTGTCTGGTCTATCTTCTTTCGAAGGAGCCCCTCCCACGAGCTGCTTAGGTGGTGGTTCCACCACGATGGGTAGAGAGGCTGGTATAAGCTGAAGAGGTGGATTTGCTGGCCCCTCGGATGGAGGAACCAATGATTTCAGCTCCAGAAGGGTCGTCTTCGGCCTAGGAGGTGAAAGCCAAGTAATGGCTGGGGAGGGAGCCAGAGTCGGCTTGTGCCTGGACAAAATTAGCTGTTGCCACATGAGATCTTGTAGCGCTGATGGAGTTTCTGCCGGAGCCTCTTCTCATTCGAGGAAGACGAGGATGACCGATGGCATCACCTCTTCTTAGAGCGCTTATGGCTCTTCTTGGCCTATTGGTCGAGGAGGTTCTAGACCTTGACTGAGATCAGGCGGGCCGACTTGGTCACTCCGGAGACACCGGTGGGACCAGTGACTTCTGGGGGTCTGGAACTGGGTCCTCACTGGGAACACCAGCGGGCTGGGTCTCCTTATCGAGAAGCCAAGGACCGAAGTCCTTTCCAAAGAGTCGTCAGCTGGAGCCGACGACAGTGGGTCAATGACAATCTCAACCTCATCGACTGCATCTTCGGTTTTCTGGCATGACAGAAGGTCAAAAAAGCCAGCGGCCAAAGCAGCGATGTCGACTGAAGTCAAGACCACATGCTCTTGGGACTGAGACCTCTCTTGGTCCCAAGAGCACCTTCGCTGAGACAAAAGTTTACTTGGTTCCTTCTCCCACTTACAGGATCGGGAGGAGTGCGAGCCCGCAGGCGCCTCTCTCCAGGTGGGAAGAGACTGGCACAACTCCCAGAAGGAGCCCCAAAAAGTAGAGCTTAGGTTAAGAGGAACAAAGAAACCCCGCATGTCGGTGGCACGAGCTGCTTCTCCCTCGAACACCATCATGCGTTACAGTTGTTCGGCAGAGCCCACGGCCATGGAAACTGGCCATCTAGCCTCCTTGGACTTCACTGGAGGATTCCTTTTCTCTGGTATCCCCAACTTTAAGTGTGCCAGGTGGTCGTCCAGAACATTGGGATGGAAGGCCAAGCAAAAACTGCAGGACAAAGTGTCATGGCCGACAATTAGGCAGTAGATGCATGTGAGATGGAGATCGGTGCGCGACATCTTCTGGCCACAAGGACACTGGCGAAATCCTGGGGAAGATTTTTCTTCCATGATCGAAGACGCAAAAGCGCGATTGTTAACTCGAATGAGTTTTAATTTTGGTAAATCCAAAGTTTTAAAAGTCAGGGCCTACAAAATGCGTGAGCACGAGGGAGGCAACCTGAATTTTCCAGCAAGAAGGAAGATCTGGCGTTATGGGGCGGAGCCGAGATATATATCACCTGGGTGGGTGGAAGGAGCCTGCTTGAAGACTTCCAGGGATCCTTAAAGGGGAAAGGGACATGCCAATAAATGTGGATGAACAAAATATCCACAATCCTAGAAAGCATGTTCTAAATTGCCCAAACAGTTGTTGTTCTGGGAAGAAAAGTGTCTTGCTCCTGTGTGTACAGTGACAAACCTGGGAGACCACCTCATTCTGCATTTTTACCAACTTGTGTGAATAAAGCCTTACTGTACAATCCCATCTTCAGTAGTGGGCATTACATTTGTGCTTCCTAAGTGTAAATTGTTATGGGGCTGCCTCAGAAGTTAGACCTAGCATAACCTAACACCTCTCTCCCAGAACCTGGAGTAAATATAAATGTTATTTTGTACCCTAACCCCCCCCCGACTCCTTTAGACTGAAGCCAGGTATTTGCCCCAGTGCTAGAGGGGTAGTGCCTATTGTTATGCCAACTTGTGGCCTGTTGCCTTGTCTGTGTACAAGTTAGGGGGTCCTGGTTCCAGATTGCTCTTAGCCAGGTAAGAAGGTATCTACTCCACTACTTGTTCATCCGATGTTACAATCGCCTGCTTGTGAGATCACAATAATTTCCCCAGCAACAGATGGCGATGATGTCAGAAGCAAAGGATTGTGATGTCAAGTGTAGGCAAACAGCCACAGCAGATGCAGTTAACTCATTACTTCCAATAGCTCAGTTAGAAGTCTAAACCATTCAGTGAAACAACATGGCCGCATAGATGAGACAGGTTTTTAAATGGGCAGTAATCCCATTTTCATGTTAGCATGCATACAGCAGTTCATAAGTTCATAGGTTTTCCAGACAAAATTAGACATTTGCCTGTGTAGTTTGTCCACCACCATCTCCATAAATTATTCCCTCAGTACTGTTTTCAATCATAAACAGATCCATTTTTTTATCCCCCTAGTTTCCTATAACCCATTACCTTCCATGGAAGCACACTCCATGATGCCACTACTCTTTGAGTAAACCAAGATCACCTTTTCTCCATTTTAAAATTCTCCCCTCTCAGCTGATGCTTATTTCCCCATACATGTAACTTGTACTCCCTGACACAGAGATTCAGACATGTCTTCAGCCCTGGATCTTTGTATGCCTTATGCACCAAAATAAAATCCCCCTTATCCTTCTCCTCCCCAGCTTATGAAGATCTAGTTCACTTATTTCTCATCATGTATTTTCACTCATGCCTTTAATAATTGTAGTTGCCCTCCTTTGCACCCTCTCCGGGCTTGACACGTCACCCATATGTTTTTTCTCCCCTGGCCATGTCCATCATGCAGGGACATACCCTGGTCTCAGGGGATGTACCCTGTTCAGGCCTGCATCCCTGATCTTCCCTAGCCCCAGCAGTCTGCTGGTTACTCTCACAGGTCTTCCCCTCATGGCAGGGGCCCCGGTGGGGGAAGGGATGTCCTCTCCCCCGAGGCGGTCCACCATATGGACTAGGATCTGGTTCCAACAGGCATTAGAACCTAGGGAAAGTAGGAGCCCAGACCATGATTTAGACAACTATTTTTTTTGTCATCTTCTTTGGTCCATTTCATCTCCATGACATGAGTGCTGCCTATGCCAACCTCATACACATGCAACACATGCCCTGCGGTAGAAGCAAGCTCTCTGATCCAGCCGTAGGGGTCATTACAATTGCAGAGCTCACCGTTGACACACCCCACCTGAAGTGCACTGCCACATGGCAGCTACCTCAGCCCAGTCTGCCTCCTGACACGATGACTCTGGTACACTCCCAAACCCAGACTGCCTACACACCACCATGATGCAGTGTCACTGGGCCATTGGGTTGTCCATCTTCCTTGTGTTAAGGGGACCCAAATGTGCAGAATAGTGCATGTACAGCATAACCAGCAACCTATACAAGGGCGTGATCACACTGGTATCCCTGGAGACAAAATTTCTCCTGATGTATTCCAAGATTCAATAGTATTTACTAACTACTTCCTCATACTGTGGCCTCTGTTTTGGAGCACTAGAGATAAGACCTCTGAGATCTCTTTTTGTTTTTGATGTGCACAGAATATTATCTTTTAGGGTGTAAGCTGCCCCATAGTTTCTGTTTCCAAAGTGTACTACTGAACATTTCTCCACATTAAAATATGTGGCTTTTGCCCAGTCTGCCACCATCAACAGTTCCTTCTGCACGGACTTAGCGCCATCCTCTATGTCAACCATGTACCTAGAAAAAGAGGAGCCAATACTGAAAATATATGAACTATCAACTGAAATGGGTCTAAAAAGGTGTTGTTCTAAACATGGGGTTGGCAGTATAGCCTAGAGGTTGGAGTAATGAGCTGTGAACGAGCTTGGTACTGTACGTCCATCAGACCTGTGTTTGATTTCTACAACCTCCACTTGCATGATGTGTGACTCTGAGCAAGTCACTTAACCACCCCTGTGCTCCCAGGTCACCCCTGAAAACAAGCACTTGTGCCAAGTGGACTTCACCCAGTTACCAAAAGAATAAAATAAAATATACTTTGTAATGTCAGGCTGAATAACAATTAGAATTTGATAGAAGGCCAGCAACTGCAGTAGGGCAACAGGCTTTAGTACTTCACTGCAGGGTCAGCACTGGGTATGAGCCCAGATCCACCATGCATGACCTCAATATGTAACCTTATGACATGACCCAAAGGAGAGAAAACTACTAAGGGAGCTACATTTACACTATAAATTATGGGACTTTCCCTTTAGCTGAATGGTTGGAGCTGTTGCCTTTGAAATCAATGATGCAAAGTTTGATCCCAGGGTCCATCACTTACTTTTCATGAGTGGAAGATGATAGGGGGCGAAGAGATACAAGAAAGATGTAAGAAAGTTTTACTTTACAGAGAGGGTAGGTAAGCCATGGAACAGCCTACCAGCTGAGGTGGTGGGAGCTAAAACCATTGCTGGTTTCCAGCACCGATTTGGCAGACTTAAGGGCTTAATAGTTACTCAGGGGGCAGTAGTAAGGCAGTAGATAAGGGTGGGGAAGGCAAGGGGCAAATATCCTATCTAGGCAATAGGGCCCAGGGATAGGAGAGGTTTCTGTCTTTCGGATGAGACATTAAACCGAGGTCCCATCTGCCTGGATTGGTGGTAGTTCAGGTGGATGTTAAAGATCCCATGGCACTTATCGAAAAGAGTAGGGGAATTTTCCCAGTGTCCTGGCCAAATTTCCCTCATTCACTAAAAATACCACCAACAGCTTAATCTGGTTCAAGGTCAGTTGGCATTCATCTGTATCCCTCTCCCCCGGGTCGTGCCTGAAAATAGGCAGGATTTGTCTAGTGCACTTACCCGGTCAACAAAAACTAAATAAATAACAGGTCGGACTGGATACACCAATGGTCTTTTTCTGCCCACTTTGTCTATTTTCTGTTTCTAAATTACATTCAATAAATAAATTTAGTTATGTCAGGGGTACTGCATCCAGCAGTTGATATCCATTATCTAGCCTTCCGCCCTAATACAGTCCAGCTATGATACAGCTATTTTCTGTGCATTCCAGTTGTGAGTATAGCACAAGGTTAGTTGGAAAAAAAAAACAGGAGCAAAAGACATTTCTGTCGGTGATGTCAGATAACAAGCAAACATGCACTTGAGTCAGGTCACAGCTTAAGAATTTGACAATGTTCCACATCGAAGGCTGAAATCTAAGATATGGGGTTAGAAAATAAGAGGAATTGGCAGGCTGGATGGAAAATTGACTAAAGGTTTGGGTACAGAGGGCAGTCTTAAATGGAAACTGTTTATCTTATGAAGAAGCTTCTTGTGGGCTACAGCAAGGACTGCTCTGGGGGACCCTGCCATTTACTTCTGTGACTTGGATGATGGCATGAAAGATAAGATTTCCATGTCTGCTGTCTTTAAAGGAGAACTGCGCAGAACTCGATAGTTATTGTCCTAGTAGAAGCTGTTTTTTAAATACTGGCCCCAGTTCTATTATTGTTCAGTCTATTTGGGACTATAAGTAACCTCATAGCATGTTTCCGATTTATACTCCATATTAAATGCCATTTTAGAACTATATGATGTCATTTATCTCCCTCCCAACTACAGAGTTCTGTAATAGAACGTGGATGCATTATGCCAACAGTGAAAGAGCTGAGCAGGGGCATAAACTACATCACACAGTTTTAAAATGGTACTTATTTGTTTTATTTATTTATTATTTATCAAAGTGTTTCACCAGGAAAGACATACTGAGCTCAAACAGCTCATTTCCAGATATGTCCTGGGGGGAGGGAAGGAGAAAGGGATAGCTAAGAAAACATAATATAAAAGATGTGCATTGGCACAAAAGTAGAGATACAGAGTAACAATTAATTTATGTCTCTATCGACTTACTACCTGTGTGGAAGTCAGAAACACTCACTTGGATAACTAATAGCCTGTAGAGATGGAACAGTAACAGAACTGGAGCCAGTATTTAAAAATCAGCTTCAACAGGGAAACATGACTTACAGGTTCAGCGCAGTTCTTTAAAGTGGAGGCAGAACAAAGCATGAGGAGCAATCATGCACTCAGATACTGAAAGAGTCTGATCATCTGATTTAGCTAGTCACATAAGAAGCTGGTCTCCGACACTCCTCTCCACATGAAGGCGCAGAAGTCACATGTTCTTCCACTGATCCAGCTGAGGCACTTATTCTTTCTCACCTCTGTTTGTACGTGAGCTTTATTAATAAGTAGCACAAAGGTTAACAAACACACCCCACACATACACCCATGATGAACTCCAATGTTTCAAGCCGCCCAGACTCTTTTTCAAGGAGTCCTTCATTCCTCTCTCCAATTCAGAGGAAAATGACTACATAGTCAGGGTGAGTGAATAAAGTTCTGAAGCAGCACCCTAGTTTTACTAAGGTTTAAGGAGAAGTCTGCTAACAAGCCAGAAGTAGTGATTTCATCCCAGGCTGCTAGGATGGACTGTTCTGGGTTAAAGACAGAAAATGAAATTGTCTGCATATACAGTGGCCTTGTACTCAGTCCCACCTATTTTTTTCCAGTTGTTTAACCAGGAGAGACACACTAAGCTAAAAGCTAGTTTACAGGTGCAACCTGGGAGCACAGGGAAGTTAATTAACTTGCTCAGGGTCACACAGTATGCAAGTGAGGGCTGTGGGATTCAAACCCAGGTCTCCAGATATGCAGCTCAGAGCCTTAAACCACTGCACTATACTGCCTCACTTATAGCTATGGGGACCCTTTCAATCCCCTGTGCTTGTCAAAGTGCTAATGTCAGGGGTTCTATAATAACACAAAAGGGGGAGGACAAAGGGCAACCTTGTTGAGTACCCTGTTAAAGGAAAATAGGTGATGTATGTGAGCTGTTGCTACAAACGTAGACCTGAGGGTGCATATAAATGTTACACAGCCAGGAGAGGGTCAGGTCAGGGAAGCAAAAGGCCGACAGGGTGCCCCAGAGAAAGTTCCAGGATACCCTGCTGAGAACCTTCTTGGTGTCAAGACTGAGCAATGCCATTGTAATTAAACTCTGAACTGTGTTTTCAAAGAGTAGAAAAGAGTGACTGAGGTTAACCATCGTATGACATTGCCACATGAAGCCTGCTTGGTCAGGTTGTGTGAAGTGAGGGGAGGAGACGATCTAGCCTGTATGCTCAGATTGTAATAAATAATTTACAATCGACATTTAATATAGAAATTGGGCAGAAAGAGGATGGACACGTAAGATCTTTTCCAGGTTTAGGAATAGCAAAGTGTGGCATATTTCCAGGAACAAGGAGGGGCTTCACCTGTATGAACTACTTCAAATTGCAGAAGCATGTATGAAGTTAGGAGCTCCAAGAATTCTTTATACTATTCCACCTGGTACCCATCTGGATCGAGACATTTGTGTGTTTTGGCAGAGAGCATGGAGTATAACGACTCCATTCGTATTGGGGTAATTAAAGTTTCTTTCTGAGGATCTGCTAATGTAGGAATAGAAAGGTGAGCTAGATAAAGAAAGATATCTGAAGAAGCAGAGGAGGATATGTCCATATATAAAGCTTGATAGCAATCATGAAAAATTGTCAAAATTCAGCAAGAGTTATGATTAGGGTACCTGAGGTGGGGTTCCTTGGCTATGGCATGCAGCCTGCTTGTCTCTAGTTTTAGAGTCTCCATGCCAGCAGGCATGCTTCCATGGCTCCCCCTTCATAGAAAGAATGCTTTAGGGAAGTAAGGAACAGATGGTCTCAGGAGTCCGGGTTAGCCTGTATTTCACCTTTCAGAGTCTTAATTTGTTCAGAAATAGCCAGGTCACCTTGATTGTAGAGCAGATGGAGCGTGTGGAGTTGCTCCACTAAATGTTCATATTTCTGTTTGCCACTGCTTCTTCCTATAGGTGTAGCAAATGATATTTCCACATAGGCCCATCTTCAGGGTGTCCCAGAGGGTGGGGGAAAAATTTAAGGAGAGGCATTATCAATTATTATGTGTTGTATCTGGTCTCGGATAAGCCTTTTGAATTCTTCACCTTTGAGGAGGGATGTATTAAACCTTTAGAAAGTAGACCAGGATATTTTATCCAAATTCAGAGTGAGCAAGAGGGGTACTTGTGATCTGATAGTATCGGTGGGCTATAAGAAAGGTCAGACTGTGTAAAAGTGTTCACAAGTAGAAAAAAAGTAGTCAATATGGGAGTTACCATGGCTTGAGGAGTAGTCAGTATATGCACAGGCAGTGGGGAAGAGTGTCTGTCAGACATCAATTATTCCAAGGTGAGCCAGGTCAGAAACATAGAGTTGAGTTGATGCCAAATAAGGACCGCAAGGTCTATCTAGTCTGCCCATTTTTTCTACTTTATGAATGTGCCATAGGCCTTTACTCTGTCAATGGCCTATCTGTTCATACTCATCTGTATTGCTCCTGTATGCCTATCCCATGCCTGTTTGAAGCCCTGCACTGTGTTCATATCCACCACTTCCTGAGGTAGGCCGTTCCATGCATCCACCACCCTTTCTGTGAAAAAGAACTTCCTCGTATTACCTCTTAATCAGCCTCCTTCTAATCTCATGCTGCGTCCTCTTGTCCTGCTATTTTCCTTACATTGAAATATGTTAGACTCTTTCACCTTGTTAATGCCCTTAAGATGTTTGAATGTTTCGATCATATCACCTCTCTCCCTCCCTCCTTTGCTCTAAGGTATACATATTGATCTCTGTTAATCTATCCTCATATGTTTTCTGATGCAGTCCTTGCATCATTTTTGTTGCCCTTCTCTGGACTGCCTCCATTTTGTTAATGTCCTTGTGTAGATGCGGCCTCCAGTACTGCACGCAGTACTCCAGATGGGGCCTAACCAATGTCTTGTAAAGAGGGATTATTACCTCCCTCTTACGACTTGTGATACCCCTACTAATACACCCCAACATCCCCCTAGCTTTACCTACAGCTTTAGTGGGCTGCTTGGATGATTTCAGACCATCTGTGATGATGACGCTCAAGTCTCTTTCTTCCCTTGTGATTGCCATCAACTCCCCTCCCAACCTATAGGTGGCTTCAGGGTTTCTCTTCCCTATGTGCATGATCTTGCACTTTTTTTTTCTTTTAAACTTTATGTTTATTGTTTTTGGAAAAAAAAAAACAGTTTGAATTACAAGCAAAGTTCTTTTCTTTTATTTAACCACATGAGGGCACCACTCCTCTTAAAACACTTGGATATTCTGCCTTTGCTAAAGGACACGTCCCTGGGGGAGTTTATCATTGATAAAATACCGGTATTGTCTCAAACATTAAGCTGCTTTTAAGCCCATGAGCAGCATGGTTAAAATCTCTTAAAGTCCAGAAATGCAATGTTCAATGTCCAGACCCTCTTCAGAGGGAAAATCAAAATACCATGCATATAGGTACTATAGCACTATAAGTGCTTAAAAGAATAATTGAAGAAAGCTCAGAAGTTGTTATTTACGATCCGAATCAATCAGCACTATTAAATAATAATATAACGACGCTTTAAGGTATACATCACCCAATTCCCCATAACATACAACTAGAGGTGAAATAGAACTGCGTTAACCGTACTTAACAAGAAAATCCAGTCTAAAACTATGAGCTTTGTGCATTAGACGTCTATCAGCATATTTCTCAGTGGCCCAAGACTTAACATTATCTATAGCAAAGCAATCTCTAAATCAGAAGGGGAATTTTTATTTTCCTTTTAATAAAATTAAAAAAGAAAAAAAAGGGTAAAGTTCCTTAGTGTCCTCTGCTGTTTTCAGAGTTGAAGTTGGGTCATTTTACCGCTATACAAGGAAAAGGCCAGATCTGGAGCAGCAGTATAGAAAACGGGAGGATAACTCTCAAGTGTCCTCTTCATCCGATATGTCGGCATCTGAAATCTTGGCTCGATCTCTTGGGTCAGTATGCTTTTGGCTCCATTTCAAGTCTTTGTTCGGATCTGAGAACAAGTAAATTCTCCCTCTGTGTGCTATGCGGAGGCGAGCCAGAAAAATCATGTCATGCAATGTGGATGCTTCATGAAGTAGGGCCTTTACACCATCAAATCATTTCCTCTTCTGACGGGTGGTGTAGTTAATATCTGGGAACAATTGAACTCTTTGGTCATCTTGTAGTAGGGTACCTTGACGACGAGCCAGTGCCAGTAATGTATCTCTGGTGCCTGCACCATCTGTCACTAGAACGATCACTCTTGGTGCATCAGGGTTCTCTGGTCTGCCTCTTTGAGTAACTCGATAGTCCTTTTGAAAAAGATTAGTTTTAGCTGTGATATCTTCACCTAGTTGCTGTATGAACCATTCCTAGAGGAAAACCAGAATATGGTCTCCTTCGGACTGCTCAGGCATCCCCAGGATACATATATTCGGCAATCTAACCTGGTTTTCCAGTGTTTCCAATCTTGTCTTCCATTGAGAGCTTTCTTTGATAACATTGGAGACTGCTACCATGGCTGAATCAACACATTTTGCTGCATCTGTTGTAATAGTCTGCATTACTTCCATTGTCGTCTCCAGGGTTGCGACTCTGCCTGTGAATCCATCGAATTTATCTGACAAGTTAGCTACCGAGGCAATCAAATGAGAAAGCTTTGCCCCTATTGATTGTAAGATCTCTTCTCCTGTCACCTCTGCTAAATCCTCACTTCAGGCCTGAGCAGACCTCATGGCTGGAGTCGTAACATTAGTTTTAGTCTGAACCGTGTGCATGTTCCTTACAGGGATTTCCCATTCTGCAGTCGTAGCATTCTTATTTAGTCTCCTATCACTTCTGTGCTGAATAATTCAGAAAAAAAAACCTATTTAATATAATATTTACTCTCTCTTTGCAGAGCTTTCTCAATTGACTTCCACATAGCTCAGGCTCCAAAGCGCCTCCATCTTGCACTTCTTTGTGTTAAACCCCAGTTGCCACTCTTCTGGCCATTTTGCCAGTTTATCCAGATCTCTTCTCATTCTGCCCACCCCATCTGGATTATCTACTGTGTTGCAGATCCTCATGTAATCTGCAAACAGACAAACCTTACCCTCCAGTCCCTCTGCAATGTCACTGATGAAGATATTGAAGAGGACTGGCTCCAGGATTGATCCCTGAGGTACCCCACTTGTGACTTGCATCTCTTCTGACTGTATACCATTTACCGCCACTCTCTGTGTTCTGCCTGCCAACCAGTTTGCCACCCAGTTGACCAATTTCTGACCCACCCCAAGCCTACCCAGCTTATTAATCAATCATCTGTGTGGAACAGGATCGAAAGCTTTGCTGAAGTCAAGGTAGGCGACATCAACTGCACCCCCTTGGTCCACCACTCTGGTTACCCAGTCAAAGAAATCTATGAGATTAGTTTGACAGGACCTTCCTGTTATAAACCCATGCTGTCTTGGATCCTGTGCTCCTAAGGATTCCAGGTGCTGCACTATATTTTCCTCAAGGAGTGGCTCCATAATCTTGCCCACTACTGAGGTAAGACCAACTGGTCACTAGTTCTCTGCCTCCTCCCTGCTGCCACTCTTGTGGAGTGGGATCACATGAGCCCTTCTTCTGTCTTCTGGGACCTCTCCTGTGCTCAGAGACTCACTAAACAGTTCTGATAATGGCTCTACTAGTTCCACCCTTAGCTCCTTTAGTACACTGGGATGTATGCCATCCGGTCCTGATGCCTTGTCCACCCCACGCTTAGCAAGCTCTTGTAGGACCTTTTCTTTTGTGAAGGGACTTGTGCACACCTCCTTCCCCCTGTGTCCATGGAGCTGAGCTGTGGGTCCTGCCTTACCTTCTCCTCTGTAAATACTGACCAGAAGTATATATTTAACATATATGCTTTTCCTTGGCCCTCTTCCATACACTCCCCCTTATCCCCTTTGATCTTAGCAATACCCTCTCTGGACTTTTTCCTTTCACTAACGTATCTATAGAAAGTCTTGTCCCCCTCTTTCACTGTTCATGCTAGGGTTTCCTCGGTTTGGGCCATTGCCTGCCTTACTGCCTTCTCTGCTTCCCTTAGGGAAGTTTGGTATACTGCCCTATCTTCACCCCACTGCATTTCCTTATATTTCCTGAAGGTCAACCTTTTGGCTCTGACCTTTTCTGCTACTGTTTCTGAGAACCAAAGTGGTTTCCTCCTTCTTTTGCTCTTGCTTTTCTCCCTAACACAATAGGATGTTGCTTCAAGTATTGCATTCTTAATGCTTACGCACTTTGCCTGTACCCTCTCACCTGTGTTTCTTCTTGTCAGGGCTAGCTTAACTCTGTTGGCCAACTTATCAAAGTCAGCTCCTCTGAAGTCCCATATGTTTGCCTTGGAATGGGAAGATTTAGTTCTAGTGGCCAAATTGAACCATAGCATGTGATGGTTACTAGCCCCCAGGTGACCTTCTGCCTGGAGATCTGTGATCCTTTCCCCGTTAGTCAGTACTAGATCCAGGATAGCTCTGTCTCTTGTGGGTTGTTGTATCAGTTGTTTGAGGCCCTCCCCCTGCAGGGAATCCACTATGTCTCTAGTTCTGGTGGCTGTTCCAGCTGGTATTGACCAATCTGTGTCTGGCATGTTGAAGTCTCCCATTATCAGAACCTCCCCTTTAGCAGTCATGTTTTGTATATCTTCTAACAGTAATGTGTGTCTATGTCCCCTCCTGGTCTGGAGGCCTGTAGACAACCCCAGTTCGTATGGCTGTCCTGTTTCCAGGGTGATCCATAGTTCTTCTGGCTCCTTATGTGTATTCTGAATTTCTGTAGCATTGATATTTTCATTGACATACAGGGCCACTCCACACCCCCCCTTTTTGCACCTCGGTCTCTTCTGAACAGTACGTAGCCAGGTACTGAGGTCTCCCAAGTGTGGTTACTGGTAAACCATGTCTCACTAATTGCTACTATGTCCAGTTTAGCCTCTGACATTATCGCCTGTAGGTCTGGGATCTTATTTCCCAGGCTGTGAGCATTTGTGTACATGATTTTCCATTGGCCAGATTCCGGTGTGTTAGTTGTTGGGTGAGGGTTGGCATTTCTCCTGTGCGTCGTATGGGGAGATGGACCTTTTTTCTTACCTAGTGATGCAAATGAACTGCAAACATGCTGAATCCCTGTTTGACCACTAGCTGAGGGGGGAGGGGTGTTCTTCCCATTCGACATACCCCCCCCACACACACTTTTTGCACCTCAGTCTCTTCTGAACAGCACATAGCTGGGTACTGAAGTCTCCCAAGTGTGGTTACTCACGAACCATGTCTCGCTAATGGCTACTATGTCCAGTTTGGCCTCTGTCATTGTTGCCTGCAGGTCTGGGATCTTGGTTCCCAGACTACAGGCATTTGTGTACATGATTGTCTATTGGCCAGATATCGGTGCGTTAGTTGTTGGGCGAGGTCCGGTGTTTCCCCTGCGAGTCGTATGGGGAGCTGGATCTTTTTTCTTACCTGGTGATGCAAATGAACTACAAACATGCTGAACTCCTGTTTGATCACTAGCGGAGGGGGAGGGGTGTTCTTCCCGTTCGATGTTTCGGGTGCTGCACCCCTCTTCCCATTAACTAGTTTAAATATTCTGAAAAAACGTCAAACTTCTGCCCCAATGCACTGACTCCCTCCTTAGTCAGATGCAGTCCATCAAATTTATAGAATTTTCACCCCCAAAACTGTTGCCAGTTACCTACAAATGCGTGTCCTTTTTCCTGGCACCAGCCCTTGAGTCACATGTTTAGCTCCCCTATCTCCCTTTCTCTGACCTTCCGTCTGTCTGCGCCCCTCTCACAGACTGGCAGGATCTCACAGAAGGAGATGCCAGATGAAATGGATGATAGTTTGTCTCCCAGCCTGGTCAGGTGTTCCTTGGTCTCCACAACTGACTGACTGGCGAGATCGTTAGTCCCTATGTGTACCAGGACATTGAAGTTTTCTCCTGCTTCCTGCACGATTTTAGCAATGCGGTCAGTGTCTCTCAACGCTGATGTACCTGGGAGACATCTGACCATTACCCCTAGCTGGAGGTAGGTATCAGCTCCTCGAATCATGGAGTCTCCTATCATCGGAAGTGTTTTGGATTCCCTTTTTGCTTTTTTTTGGTCCCTGTTTTGGGCGAGTTTTGTAGCGCTAGCTCCTGTGCAGCAGTGTCCTCTACCCCTTTGTTTGATTTGGAGATAGAGGCAGATACTGGTTTGTAATTTTAATATGGTTTGTGGAGGTGATACGTCGGAGAGCACTGAGTGATGGGGCACCCAATTTGCCCTTCCTAACCACCTGCCAACCTCCCGGACCAACTATCCTCTGCAGTCGAGGTACTTCAGTTGGATGTTGGGGAAATGGTAGGCAGTTCTTATATTTCCTCCTGAATATTCGATTTGAAGCACGTAGTCTCTGCCCATGCTGCTTGGAACTGAGCTCTTAGATCTCCAATGGTCCAGCATGTAGGACAGTGTCCTAAATCCTGTATAACTGCCCTTTTGAAAAGTGTCCCGCAGTGCCTGCAGTTAATAATATCCATCCCAGTTGAGTTGTCGAGTTTATAACCTGGTCAGAGTAATTACAAGGAGGAAAATGAAAGTAAAATTTTGATTTTTGTTTGTTTGTTTGTTTTTGTATAACTTGTTACAACAAGTTAAATTACTTGTGCCCCTGTAAGTGAGGTCACTGTGTGGATACCTCTCTGATCTTCCCCTTCCTGCTTTGCTACAGGAAATGTCATGACTGTGCTACTCTATAAAAGGAGTATAGCATGGAGTGGTTAGTGTGAAGCAACATCTAGGCAGCTGTCATGTGGTATTTAGTTGGAGGCAGAGGTGTCCAGATCTATTGACATGGTTAAATTAAAATTGCCTCCAAGAATTAACTGTCCACACAAGAGGTGCATCAGCTTGTTGAGGAAGCATTGGAAGAGCAGAGTGCTGGAGTTAGTAGGGAAGTATACATTCACAGGAGTGACCTCTGTGTCATAGATGCAGCCCTGCAGAATTATATATAGTATTTACTCACAAAGGGGCACTGTACTCTTGTCACAGGAGAAATGGGGTGGTGGCAGAGAGAAGGATAGCTGCCCCTCTGTATCTCGCCTGTTTGTAAGACGTGGTATAGACATTATAACATCCCCCTCAGGAGAGTTTAGAGTGTTTCTGCAATGAAAGATGGGTTTTGTGGGCAAACATGATATCTGCTGGGTGAGATCTTAAGTACTGCAAAAATGCCGTACATTTCATTGGGTTATTTAGGCCATTTATGTTCTGTGAAAAAAAAAATAGTAACCGGTGTTGTAGCTTGTAGTCATATTAGAGGAAGGAGTACATGCGATGTGGAGTGCATGCGGTGTTGAAAAGCTAAAGCAGCTAGGAGGGCGTCTGGCCAGGGCCCAGTCACATAGGGGCAGCTCATCAGCCAGTGCACCCGTGCTACTGGACTTATCACAGTATGGTGTCCTGGGGAGGCTGGAACTGCTGTCTGAGGGGTAGACCTCATGGTAGGTGCAGCCATCTGCATAATCCTGTGTAATAAAAGCTCTTTGTCACCCTTAGGTGTCCAACTGCAGTGCACTTTACAATTTTTAAACAGCCACATCAGCAACATTAAACATGGACAGTGGAAACAATTCGAAACAAACAGGGCCCCAATCTGGTTACAGGGTCCAAAAGGGAGTGCCTTGTGTCCACTGCGGTAAAATCAGGTTCCCAGAGCTCTAGAAAATCTGTCAGCTATGTACACTGAGGATTCCAAGGGAAAGGTAAGTTAGACATCCTGCCCAGTGTACTTAGTGAAGGTTCCCGGTGGTGTTGTGTTGCTTCTTGAGCGGGAGAAAATGCTGGGGTCACTGGTGTTCTGGGCCTTCAAAGGGGCTGGTCCACCCACAACATATAACAGAAACAACTGGATGAGGCAATCAAACATATAAAGGTAGGAAAGGGAGTCTGCCATCATGGACGGTGTCTTGCCCGAAGTGAGCCTCCTCCCCTCTCAGTTGAATCTCAAGGTATTGTTATTAGGCGAGCCCAGTTAATCATAAGAAAGCCTGAGAGGGCACTGGGGGCATCCCCATTCAATGGGGGTAGTCTCTGCACGGAGTGGAGGAAAGTCAGCAAATAATCAGTATAATGTGACTCTCCTTACTAACAACAACAATTGATGAACAATCAGTACATTAGGAATTAAAACACCATAGAAACTATCATTAAGACCAGCCCTGTTACAGACTGTATGGTTCTGCTGTGACACCTGAGATATTGCTTGTAGAGGCTCATCTATAAACCAAACAAGGAAGCTGTCAGTCACATGCTAGTAAACAATAGTATCAGTTAGGCAGGTGCTGGCAGCTCAAGTGTGTCTCAGGCCAGAAAATTGTCTCCTGGCTTGGGCGATGAGCCAGTCATGTCCAAATGGAAATAAGAAGCAGCCTGACTTACGGGTAAGGAGGAGAAGTGTATTGTCCCCAGGGAGACCACATCAGTATTGACTACATTGACCAGAGCTTACAAGTCAGGCAGGATAGCCATACTGCTGGTAACCAAGGCTTGTGGATGAACCTGGGCTTGTTATAAAAAGTAAAACAGGGAATTGGTCCATCCCATTTTTTTGCAGCATCTGAACTCTGGTAAACAACATAGCACAGCTGTAAGAGGAACTAATAAGAAAGTAACTCCCAGACAGGTTAGGCCTAATTTAGTCCTAACCCGCAGGGAAGTAGGGAGCCGAACTGAGGGAGGATGATCAGTGACCTCACCAGGGGAAGTATGCGGAGGGTGAAGGAACCCACTATTTAATCCCAATTTAAGTTAAAGCAAAAGTGGAGGGTGTGTGCCCTCAAATTACCTGGGGTATGTGTCTGAAGTTATGTACTCTGAGGGGAAAGGGGCTGGAGAGAGGAACCCACCTGTGATTAGTCAGTAAGGGTATTTTCACAGTCGGTGGTTTATAAAGTGTCCCAGATCTTTGAGCATATAGGAGTAGTGTGTGTGTGTGTGTGAAGACCTGTCATGGCTGTCACTCACCACCTTCTCCTTTGGTCCTCAACCCCCCCCCAACAGTTTACCACCTACCTCCAGGAAAGAATATCAGGCAATGGAAGTAGCCAGTTCAAGTTGATGAGTGCCCTCATCTGAAGGCAGTCAAATGGGAAAGGATGCCTGCCTTGGTACTCTTTGCCTGGTGGCGATGCTGGGAGGAGGACTGGCTGGTCTGCCAGTGTGGCAGTTGGGAGGAAGCAGCAGTATGCTTGAGGTCTTGGTCGGGAATAGAGATGCCTCTTGCTTGCAGATCTGAATGAGTTTCAGTGGCAGAATGATATTCTTCTGGCCCTCACAGTATTGCATGAGGAGGGGAGGCTGGATAAGGGGTTTGGAATTTAAGCTGCTTTTTGTTGAAGAGCTTGCAGGAGTAATATGTATTCCCTCCATTGCCTCATCATGTCAATGATGTAATCATTGTCGAAGTATACTTTAAACTGAGAATAGAACACAGTCCATTCCCCATCCCCCCCAAGTCATTTGCAAAACTCCTGTAACCCCCTTGCAAATGGGGGTTCCTAGAAATGCCAGTCTGGGTTTATCTTAGCCTGGCTTGTTCTGTCCTTCTCCCACTGTCTCTCGGGCTTCTCCTGACTTGGCCTCTAATTTTTCTGGCTTCCCAGGTGCTGTTTGCCCTCGTGTGTGCCCTAGCTTGCAGTCAAATGGAAATCCAGCCCCTCGGGGCTTAAACTGCTGACCGCGGGCTCCTGCTGCAAAAGTGCTGCCTCCAGGGCAGCGGGAGTCACGTTGGCATGCAAAGTGCCTTTGATGTGGAGCCGCTTGTTTTGCAGTCACCCCGGGGACTGTGCCATGGGTCCTGGGATCCCTTCCACCTATTTGGGACCCGGTGACCACAGACAGCCTGCTGGGGGAATGCTCAGATAGGAATTAAAGGAGTTCTGACTGGGGCTAATTTGAGTATGCCTGTGCAGGGCCCCGATCATCTGAATAATGCATAACAGTGTATCTGGCTGCCTCCAGGGTAGTTATGTTCAGCTCCAGCCAAAAAGTAAAGAATTAAAATGTTTTACATAATGGAACTGTTGCTGCTTGTTGGGAATATACTGTGCATGTGGGGAAAAGTGTTTAAAGTTAAAATGAGTACTGTTTCCCTGGCAGTTCCAGTATCTGGGACTCTGTGTGTCAGCCTGTCAGCTGCTGTAAGGGGAGCTTGCATAAGTGCACTAGTGACAGGAAAAGTAAAAGAGCCATGTTTTTCATCTGTGCAGCGACTGCAAGTACAGCCTTTAAGCTATAGAACTGTGGGGCTTGTGGGGCAAATAATTACTTCTTTCTGGCTGCACCAGGACATTATTCAGGACTGTACCTAATCTGGTGTAAGGGACAGTGGGTTAAGCAGCCACTGCCAGCAGTACAGCCAATTGGAATTGCAGCAATAGATAGGCAGGACTTGTGGGACATTTACTGCATATCATGGGTAAGCACCCAAGTGCTTATGGGGGCTTACAGGGACATTATTTTAGGTGCAAATTCCACAACCCAATTGTGCCTCGAGTATTCTGATTGACAGGTCTCCCAGCAACTTGAAGACATGTCACCCCATCCCTGCTACCAATCAGGAGTTGAGCTAGGGGCTCTATAAAGAGACAATGTTGCCAGTTTGTCTGGAGATTCAGAGATGCAGAGCTGAGAGAGAGAGCAGCAGAGCAGGCTGCAGCCTGCTGGGAGCCCCCATGGGGGAGGGGCTCAGGCTCCAGCCATGCCATCAGGTCTGGGCCACTTAATTCAAGCCTTTTCAGTCTTCAGAGGGCATTTGTTATTTTCTTCAGTTAACAGTTAACTAGTTACAATAATTGGGCTTTCTGCAACAGCTAGTCTGGAGGTTGCCAGTACTGTCCTCCAGAGGCTAGCCTTCCCTCCCACGTCAGGGAAAGATGTGGACCGAAGAATCAAATGTCCAGTAGCGGTGAGAGCACTGACCAGACCAAATGACATCATGCAGTGGTGAGAGCGCTGACCAAGTACCTCCACGGTGAGTCAGCTGAAGAGGTCTTCAGGATGCCTCGATTGCGGATGAGACTTTGGAGGACCTGGGTAAAACTACTGTTTTAGGTGCAGAGGAAGAAGCTAAACAAGTAATCTTGGGGGCTCCAAGCCCCATTAAGAAATGTGTGCTATTAAGTGTGAAGTATTGAAGTCATCAGTCTGGGCTACTAACCCCATAAGAGACTGCCTAGTTCAAGTAATTGATGCATCTTGTCTGTGGCCCAAATGGCTAAGTTGCAGGTGCAGCAAGATGCTGGGCTTAGTGAATCATATAAATGTGTAGCTATGGGTTAGAGTCCTGCTATCATGGAGCTGTCTGCCAAGATGCACTTGCCACTTCATTAGACAGGAAGCCCTAGAGCATATTAATGTCTAAGATACCTTAAAGAGAATGAAACGGTGTCCGCACAGAACTTCGTCTAAGAGCGCTTGGTATAAATGTTAAATGGTTAGATGTGCTGCATAGGACTCCGCTTGTGGATAATGTTCTTGGTATATAGAATGTACTGGATGTGACTGCCTGTGACTAAAGTATGGGATGCTTGATAAAAGTGTTGTTGCCAACTTACTCTGGATGGATGCCTTTTGGTATGTAAAGTATTGAATGTGACCGTGTTTAAACTGCGTTTAGGATGCTTGACAGAAGCATCACTCTCATTGCATTGTATGGGACTTTCAAATATTGTGCTTAATGTTCTGGATGTAAGATCCACATAGTTTTTTTCTGGAATGTTTAGAAGTCTTGCGAGTGCAGGGCAATCCCTGATTTGTCTGAAAGTGCAGGGCAATCCCTGCTTTGTCTGCAAAAGTGCAGGACAATCCCTGCTGTGGTTGTAAATAGTAATTTGCTGCTTTACAAAAATCTGATTCCAAGTTGCCCCCACCCTCAAATTAATAGCCGGCCACCTCAACCAGCTGCAACTCCATCAGGTCTGCAACATCTTGGACTGTGGTATCTGTTTAACCAGTATGGTATGAGATTGTGGGGTTTCTGCTGTATCTGGGACTGGTACCAGTGTGGGTAATATTAATAATTATGTTTAACATCTGATTTATCAGCAGCTAGATTGCCAGGGCTCTGGATGTCTTAAGTTGAATGGTAAAATATGACTTATGTCTGCCTGTTAATGTGTAGCCACCCAGCTGGAGGGTTCACCAGCAAAATCCAAAATGATCTCTGTACATGTGTAAATATGGTAAGATATCCTATACTCCTCCTGTTTCCCTTTCCTAGTTCCTTTATTTCCCCCGAAATAAATATATTGTTGTTTGAAATCCTGCATGAGCATATTATTAGAGAGAGCCTTTAATTCAAAATGTTGAAATGTGGGGAGCTGTGACTTGGGGCATGTCTGGGGAAGGTAACTGGTCATCGTGGGTGGTGTAGCAGCTCAGGGGGCTACACCCAGCACCATCTCACCCACGTAAAGCACCCTGAGTGGAGGCACTGCGCAAAGATTTTAAAAAATGTTATTAGATAGTGAACCCAAACCCCTTAGCCTATGTCCAGGGTAGTAGGCAGGGGTGTAACACTGGGGGGTGGCGCTGCCAAGGGGTTACACTCTGCTTTACTGTATAGTTAAAAAAACAAATTATAGTTGGTTTTGGGCAGGCACTTACACATGTCGTGGCCTGATGGATTCTTTCTATGTCCAGGGCAAAGCTCGGCTCCAGGGCATCATTAGCCAACAAATTGGGGACATGTACCCCCCCCCCCAGTGAAGGCTGGTGTCCACCAAGTCTTTTTCCCCACCCTGGCATTAAATTGCATGGGCTTTAAAGCCCAGCAGCACCATGCCAGCAGCTTCCCTTGAGTCCCCGAGTCTCACTCTATCCGGACCATAATCTTTAATTTCAATAAAAGTAATGTCACTGACAGTGTACCGCATGCAAGTTCCACAATGGCAAACAGACAGCCAATTAAGCCAAACACTCCAACCACCACTGTTTCACGCCGGGCACTTTGTAAAGGTGCACAGTCGGTGTTGGCGCAAATGGCACTGCTGGTGGAGTGTTTGGGTTTGCTGATGGCGATGCGTTGCTGTGGTTAGTGGTACACCACTTTTAAATACAATACGAATCTGGGTCTCAAGGTATCAGTTGTCTGCTGCAGCTCATCCGGCTGTTTTTTTTTTTTTACTGATTTGACAAGTAAAAGTAAACCAGCCAAAGACGAATAGTGCTTCTTCTACATATCTTTTATTATTTGTCCCTGGGGACTGGAGTCGGGGCTGTGGCATGGGGGGGGGGGGTTGCAGGGCAGGGTAATGATCACATACACATTACAGTCTGACTTTGCATTGTGTCAAGTACTGAAGGAAGGGTTTAAAAGAATATAAAGCTTGATCAGATTCAGGGAATTCATACTGAATAATAAAAAAGCTAGAATCTCTGAAAAACTTTGTCTCTCAAAAGATCTAGGTGGACTTGCAGTAGTTGAAGTATTTTACCAAAGGGAATGTGTGACAGAAGTTCTTAAATGTAACAGCGGATTACCTGCCATCAGAATATGTGAACAAGGGCATGAGAAGGGTAAATATTTTGGATCAAGTTCTGAGCAATGGGGATGGTCAGGTTCCTTTCACAGGGGTTTGTAAGCACATGGGGACCAGCGACCGTAATGTGGATCTGTTTAAACTAACAAGGGCTACAGTAAAAGTTCAAACAAAATGGAGAACTCTAAAATGTCATGGGGCAGGATTCATTAAATAGAGGAAATAGGTTAAAGAGAAGATGTATAAAACCTGCATAGAGAAGGGGATGCAGGAGATGTGGAACTCCTTCAATGGGATATTAAAATGTGTGGGATTCACTATGTTGCCATGAGGAATAAGGTAATAAAAGGATGAAATTGTCCCGTCTGTATGGGTAGGACCAATATCAGTGGCATTTAAGACACAGGGGTGAAATATACCATAGATAATAAAGCCATACTTGTATAATCAAGCACTGAAAAAACAACAAAAAAGCCACAGTCTAATAATGATTTCTGTTATACTGCAGTAAAAGGATGGTTATATACTGTACGAACATACTGTAGTAACATGCTACAGTATACAAAAAAAGACCAGGGTCTCTCATGTTAGTCTTCTGCCATTTAGAGAGCTGCATCACCCAACATTATGTAAAAAAAACCTGAAAACATCAAGGGACTCTCCTCAATGAAGTTACTGCAGTACTCAGTAGGAGTGTCTTAATTATTGTGAATAACACCATAATGGGGGATTTGGTAGTTGAGACCCAGTACTGAGAATTTCTCATTATTTGTGGCTATTTATAGAAAAACATTCAGGAGATTATATATGCCACTACTCCTCTCCGGATGCAAGTACCAACCCTTCTTTCACACAAGTCATCTCTGGCCCACAACTCTTGTTCTCCACACACAGCATTTTGTTTTTAAAAAATTGCTGTGCTCCTCTCAGTGTTTGTCGGCACAGTCTGTAGTGCTGTATTGCCCATAGGATATTTCTCCTGCCCCCAAAATAAATAACAACCCTGTCTGCAGGCACAGTTCATGGTGTTTTATTGCCCCCCAGGGTATTTCTCCTACGCCAGCAATAAATAACTGCATTGTTTGCTGGCGGTGACTGTTATGCAGTCTGAAGTGCTTTATTGTCCACATTTTATATCTCTGACTCCTACCCCAGAAAATAAACAACAGCAGTATTTGCTGGGAGTGCTTGTCACACAGTCTGTATTGTTTTTCGTTTGTGTGCAGTTTGGATATGAGGACCTGATTGAAAGACTGATGCAATAAAGCAATTCTAGAATAAGTATGCTCCCTCATTCCCTGGCTCAGATTTCCTGCTGTGTTTTCTGGTTTCAGCTTGTAAATTCATATACTTATTTTGCTGGAAATGTTTGCTTCTGAAATGCACTATTAGCCACCAGATTCTTCAAACTGTCTTGTGGGGGGGGGGGGATCCCCAGACCCCTTTCTGAAATAAATTACATTGATGGGGCATGTACCCCCACACACACATTTTTAAAATCCAACTTAAGTGCTGTACAGATGAAGTACTCAAGGAACTCTACCAGATCGTTATTCTCTGATTAGTTCTCAGGCATCCTGTACAGGTGAGTGTTTCTGTGCCTAGCCCTGTTTCCTGAGTCCTTCTGTCAGGCCATTATAAGGGCCTGTGTGTCCAAAATTTCTTTGAAGACTGTCTCCATGTCAGCGACATGGTTTTCTGTGGCTGTGGCCTTTGCCCAAGATCGTCAGTACATTGTTCCAAAGCGGTCTTGTCTGTCTGTATTTCTTTCATGGATTCTTTTACATTGGTCCTGAATGCCAGGATCTCATTATATATCATCTGTAGTTTGACTTGATTGCATGGAGTCTGTTTTGCCTTTGGTGGTGATCCTGCTGTGACCTGTCTGAGCTCCAAGGCTTGCAAGAGCTCAGATTCAGAAAGCTCTGTCTGGGATCTATTGCCGTTCTCTGGCAGCGGTGCCATTTTTGGTTTATTAGGATTCATCATCATGGAAGGTCCCATCAGCTCTATGTTGTAAGGTCAGTTTGGTAATGTTAAGATAGCTTTTGATGAGGATATGGGGGATGTTTATCATCAGTAACTCCCTTAAACAAATGAGCCAGTGCAAGAAGGCTTATAGCGCAGCTAACAGGATGCTAGGATTTATCGGGAAGGGTATTGATAGCAGAAGAAAAGAGGTAATGCTTCCCCTCTATAGATCCCTGTTGAGGCCTCACCTGGACTACTGCATCCAGTTCTGGAGCCCTCATCGCATACAGGATAGGGGTAGTTTGGAAACAGTGCGACGCAAAGTAACAAAGATGATTCAGGGCCAGCATGGCAAAGCCTATGAGGAACACCTCAAGGCACTAAATATGTATTCACTGAAAGCCAGAAGGGAGAGGGGAGATATGATACAGACCTTCAAGTTCCTTAAAGAAATTAATGAAGTAAACAGTGGGGAATTATTTACTCTGAATACCAACTCGAGGTCATGTGGTTACAAGTGGAAATGAACAGGAGGGAGGTTCAGGAGAGACATGAGGAAGTATTCTTTTACAGAAAGGGTGGTTGAACCTTGGGACAGTCGGTCATCTGAAGTGGTGGGTGCAAGCACAGTCAGGGAATTCAAGCAGGCATGGGATAGAATGAAGGGAATAGTGGTCGCCTGGGGTGATAAGACCAGGGAGGAGAACGGGGATAGCACAAGGAGGGTTAGTACCCTGGAGGAACAATAGTTTCCAGGGATTATAGGGAATATGGGAAGACTGGATGGACCACTGATCTTTTTCTGCCATCATGGTCTATGTTTCTATGGTGGTGGCCTTTGATCATGTGGCACTTACCCATGTACATTCTCTTGTCGCACCTCGTGACTCACCGTGGTAAAATGGTGAGCTAAAGGTGATGAAGGCAAGGGGATAGAGGTTGTAGTGCTACTAGAGATCCAGGGCCCAGGAGGACAGAGGGGCTTGGAGTATTCACTGTGCTGAATACCAAAGGGCAGTCATCCAGAAGAAGGCAGGTTTTCTGTCCAGGGAGATTCCTGCTGTGAGGAATTGGCCAGCTCAGCTTTTCTGGAGTGTGGATAGGTTACTTCATCCAACCTATCTGGAGTCAGAGGGAGTCTTTTCTAAATATGAGGAGTTTGCTCAATTCTTATCAAACAGGGTATCTTCCTTTAAGTCGGAATTTCACTGAGTGGGCTGTGACAACCCAGCAGGGGCAAGCCTATTCACCACAGATGAGCTGAGCTGTCATGAAGCGAGTTCAGACCACTGACAATAAAAGAGATGAATAGGATGATTTCTGAGCTGTGACCAACATTTTGTGAACAAGACCCAGGCCGGACAAGGCTACTGGTAAGCTGCATTGGGCAGCTGGCCTGGTGTTTGCTGGGATTGTTCGTTGCTCCTTGTCAGAAGGGGTCTTCCAAGTTACATTAAAGATGCACTGGTGAGGTCTCTTTTGAAAAAACTATCTTTGGACCTGGACATCCTGGGCAAATTACTGGCCCATCTCCAACCTTCCCTTTTTGGGCAAGGTTGTTAAAAAGTGGTTGCGTTTCAGCTTAACATGCATCTCTATCTTTAGCTCTAAGCATAGCACTGAGACTGCACTGATCAGGGTGCACAATGACCTTCTCAAGGAGAGGGATAGAGGAGAGTCATCAATTCTTGTCCTTGATCTCTCCTCAGCTTTTGACATTGTGGACCATGGACTGTTGTTGGACAAGCTGAGGGAGTATGTAGGAGTCTCTGGCAGTCATCTGCTGGTTTGGGTCCTATCTCAGGGGTAGGACACAGAGGGTGGTGTTGGGGAATTTCTCCTCAATTTCAGTGTCTCTGCCTTGTGGTGTTCTCCAGGGTTCAGTCCTCTCACCCATGTTGTTCACAGTGTACATTAAATGGTATGGGCTGTGGTTTCACTGCTATGCCAATGATGCCCTGCTCTGCCTGTCATTTGCACCCAGGGTGCCTGGTGTAATGGAGATGCTGAATAAATGCTTGGCTGAGATCCAAGATTGGATGTCATTGAGCTGGTTGAGGATCAACCCTGACAAGACTCAAGCTCTAGATAAGACAGATAAGATAAAACTTTTTTTTCTACAGGATAAAACTTTAGACTGTAAGGCCCTATTTAGCAAAGCTGTCCTGTTACAAGATTATGGTTACAAGTAATTGCAATAATCGTACATAAAATTTAAAACAAATCTTCGATTACATACAGAATTATGGAAATTCTTATAAACAGATGGACATGTACTTTACATAGACCAACTAGTATTAGCAGTCGATCCGGGTTGGAGGGGGAGAGTGGTAGCTGTCGAGAGGGAGATATGACTTTAGCTCAGTTTCTCTAGGCTTTTGGCTGGCACAAAGGTGAAACATTTGTGGGTCATTCTGAACAAGGGGCTGATAACTGACACTCAAGTGTTGGCAGTAGTCTGGAGTGGCTTTTACCATCTGAGGAACATCAGCTGAATTAGATCCCTTATATCTCCTGGAGACCTGGAGACACTGGTACATGTGTTTGTGAAGTCTAGCTTATCTACTGCAGTGCTCTGTACCTTGAGAGCTGTGGTGGTACAGTTTGGTGCCTGACATTGGTGGAGAATGCAGCAGCCAGCCTTTCAAGGGCGTATCATGTTTCCCCCTCATGCTGTGTGAACTGCACTGGCTGCCAGTAAACTGGTCTGTCTTTTTTAATGTTGGAGAGATGTGGCTGGCAGTCATCCTGTGCAGATGTGCTTTGCTAAAGCTCCACAGCACAGAGCTACAATCCTGCAGCATTTACCAATTTTAAAACTATGTTTTTTTAGATTTGCACCCACAGCCTTTCTACTGGATCTGTACTCAATTATCAGATGAACTTTAGTGAAAATATGCCATGGGAAACCCAAAGAAAACAAATGAGGAAGGAGGCCAGTGAAGCCAGCAGCCTAGGACCAACAGAAGCAGAATGGCACCGGCCACGAGTGGGACGGAAACGATCTCAGATGAGCTCTCAAAAAAAGACTTGTAATGGGATATCCAGGCTCTCAATTAGAGGGTACTAACACTTGATCAGAAAATCGTGGCGTTTAACTCCCGTCTTAACCACCTGTTAACAACAAGCAACTGCAGCAGTTACAGAGGCCAATGAAGCTGCTGGGTCAGTGCTAAAAGGGGAATCAGCAACCACTGGTATAAACCAAGAAAATAAAGTAGTGCTGGAAAATCTTCCCTGGTCAGTTAATCTGTACCTGCTGTGACTCCCTGAAGTCTTGGATGGGATAATCCTGCGATCTTCAAGGGATCTTGGGTGAGTGAGAAACATCACCTGGAACTGGCCCCTGTCATCTTTCATGCTTTTTGGATCAACCTTTGCAAAATACAAGGACCTGGAAATATGCCATAGGCACTACTCATCATGTTAACTGGCCCCATGACAGAGATCCGGTGCTTGAAGCCACTCAGTGTACTGAGCCACTCAGAACTAACTCTGGCAAAAAAATATCTTTGTATCCAGCTCTAAGTTATGCCACACATGAAAGGAGAAAGGTATTCGATGGCACCAGAACTATTTTATAGTCCTTTGGGGTATCACATAATTTGCAGTATCTGGCCAAACATAACATAGTGACACAGGCAAACAATATTTATTTAGTGACTCGAAGGATACAGGAACATTGGCTGAACAAATCAAACAAGGCTTTGGGAGGAAGGACACCATGACGAATGAAGAAGACTCAGACTGATTCAGGGAAGAGTAGACTTTTGTAAGTACTATGCAAAGGCCTGGGATTATGGATGACCCATAACTGATGGGAGTGGGCTCCAAGGCAGGACGTGGACCTTCAGTGTCAGGCTTAGTGACAGAAACATAGACTTTGATGGCAGATAAGGACCGCTTGGCCCACCTAGTCTGCCCATTTACTTACCTATTGGATAAGCTGCAGATCCTAGTTAACCAACAGCCTACTTCTTCCTACCCCCTCTAGAATTGCCTTACGTCTGTCCCATGCTTTATTGAATTCCCCTCACTGTTTTTGACCCCACAAACCCCTCTGGAAGGCTGTTCCATGCGTCCACTACCCTCTTCATGAAAAAATACTTCATCACGTTGCCCCAGAGCCGTCCCCCCTCTATCTTCCAATTGTGCCGCCTTGTTCTTGCGCATCTCTTTTTCTGAAAGATGCTACCCTCTTGGACTTTATTGATTCTATTGAGGTTCTTGAAAGTTTCTATCATGTCCCCCGTCTCACTCCTTTCCTCTAAGGGTATACATATTAAGCTCCTTTAGTCTCTCTTCGTATGGCTTCTGGTGCAGACCCTGCACCATTTTAGTTGTCCTCCTCTGGACTACCTCCATCCTGCCAATGTCCTTGCAGAGATGGGGTCTCCAGAACTGCACGCAATACTCCAGATGGGGTCTCACCAACTGTCTGTACAAAGGGATAACAACTTCCTGTTTTCCACTGGTGATGCCTCTTCCTATATATCCCAGTATCCCCCCAGCCCTCCTTACTGCCTTCTCACATTGCTTACCTACCTTTAGGTCATCTGATATGACTACCCCAGGTCCCTTTACATTTTTGTTGTTGTTAGTGTCCCCCTCCCCATTGTGTACTCTGCATCTGGGGTTTTGTTTCCCAGGCGTATAACTTTGCACTTCTTTGCATTGAATCTAAGCTACCATACTCTTGACCATTCCTCCAACCTTGCCAAGTCCCTTCTCATCCTTTCCACCCCCCCCTTGTGTCTCAACCCTGTTGCAGATCTTTGTGTCATCTGCAAAGAGGCATACTTTTCCTTCCAGTCCCTCTGCAATGTCACCTATAAAGACATTAAAGAGGACTGGTCCCAGTACTGAGCCCTGTGGTACCCCACTAGTAACCCCCCATTCTTCGGAGTGGATTCCATTTACTATTATCCTCTGCGTCCTGTTGTCCAGCCAATTGTTTATCCAGGTTACCACCCTGGGACCCACTTCCAGGCTGTCTAACTTGTTTACTAATCTTTTGTGTGGGACTGTGTTAAATGCCTTGCTAAAATCTAGCTAGACCACATCCACAGCCCCTCCCTGGTCTACTACTTTGGTCACCCAGACAAAGAAATCTATTAGATTCATCTGACATGACCTTCCCGCTGTGAATCCATGTTGCCTTGGGTCCTGTGCCCTGCTGGCTTCTAGGTACTCAACAATTCTGTCAGAAGTTATTTCATCATCTTCCCTACCACTGAGGTCAAACTAACAGGTCTGTAGTTTCCTGCCTCTGCCTTGCTCCCACTTTTGTGACAGGGAATCACATCCGCCCTCCTCCAGTCCTCAGGTACCACACCATCCTCCCATGATTTGTTAAAAAGGGTAGTTAGTGGTGTCACTAGTTCTCCCCTTAGTTCTTTCAGAATTCTGGGGTGAATCCCATCAGGCTTTGTCCACCTTCAGTTTTAGGAGTTCTTGCAGGACCCTTTTTTCTGTGAATGGACTGGTATTGACCCCATATCCAGAGTACTTCTATTGTTTGGTTTTGGTACCTCCCCCTCATCTTCTTTTGTGAATACTGAGCAGAAGTATTCATTCAGCATCCCTGCTTTTTCACTGTCACCCTTCACCCACCCACTCTTCCCCTTTATTAAGCCTCACTATCCCTCTCTTGGTCTTCCTTTGCTCCCTAATGTACCTATAAAAGGTTTTATCCCTCTTCTTAACTGAGTTGGCTATCATTTCCTTGGTTTGGGCCTTTGCTATTCTGACTGCCTTCCCTGCTTCCTTCTGCTTTAACTGGTACAATTCTCTGTCCTGCTCCTTCTGTGTTTCCTTATACTTCCTGAATGTTATCTTTTTCTCCCTAACCTTCCCCGCCACCTCTTTCGAGAACTATAGTGTTTTTTTCCTTCATTTAGTTTTGTTTATTTGCATCACACAAAGGCTTGTTTATTTATTTATTTACGAGATTTACCAGGAAGGCATACTGAGCAACATGCTCGATTCCAGATGCGACCTGGGGGCTTGGGCCCAGTGCATGTCAAAAATTACAGTGATCGACAATACATAGCATGAGACATTGTACAATATAAAACAGAATTATGAGTAGAAGAACAATAGGGTATAACGTGAAACTCCATGAGAAGCAGTACAGGAGTATATGTTGCCTCTGTGATGGCAGTTGTGATTTTTCCCCATTGTTCCTCCAACCCTCCTTCTTGTCCGTTTGCTAGTGCTTTTCTGAGGTACTTTCTCATTTTGCGAAAGTCCAATACCCTCACTTTTGTATGGCTTGAGTCTATGGCTGTGTTTATTGTGAACCACACTGTTCGGTGGTCGCTTGTTCCCAGATGGCTACCCACTTCTAAATCTGAGATCCTCTCTTCATCCCTATTTGAGAGTATCAGGTCCAAGATTGCTCCCTCCCAAGTGGGTTCCAACACTAGCTGTCTGAGGCATGCCCCCTGTAGGGCATCAAGAATGAGTCTGCTCTTGGATGTGGCTGCAGCAAAGGTACACCAGTTAACATCAGCCATATTCAGGTTCCCCCATCAACAATATATCCCTTTTTTCTGCCATTCTAAGGATGCTTTCTATCATTTTCTTGTCCAGTTCCTCTCCGAGACTGGGGTCTGTACACAACTCCTGTGTGGATTGTGGTGCCATTTCCTGTCTCCAGGGTGACCCACAGTGCCTCCTCTCCTCCCTGTTTACCCTTTAGTTCCATTGCTTTGATCCCTTCCTTTACATAGAGAGCTACTTCTCCTCTTTTACCCTCCCTGTCCCTCCTATAGATTGTGTACCCTGGTATGTTGACATCCCAGTCATGGTTCTCGGTGTACTGCCACGCTATCCAAGCCTTCCTCTTCCATCAAGGCTACTAGTTCAGGGAGCTTGTTACCCAGACTATGGGCATTGGTACTCATCACCCTCCATTTTTTGGTGGCCTTACCCCTTTAGCCCCCTCCCTGTCCTTACTGCCTTTGCTGGAGTGAGAGGGGAGGAGCCTGGTGCTGCAAGTCAGCATTCCGCTGTTCTTCTGAGGAGAAGAAGCAGGTGTGTTGGAAATGCTTTCCCTGCACTTACAACAGGTATGCCACCGTTGTCTGCAAGGTAGAGAAATTTGCTTTGTAAAGTGCAGGAGAAGCCTCTAGCATTGCTAGTATAGCTTTTAAAAGTTCCAACACCTTTCCAGACTTTCCTATGCTGTTGGGTCTTTGGCTATGCTTTGCTGTTCCTTGTATGCTTCCCCTGTAGCCTGTTGTCCTAAGTATGGTGGGGGAGCCCACACAGAGGTTGTATCCTAGGGGTGACCCCGCGGGGGGGGGGTCACTTCAAGATGCAGCTGAAGTTAAACATAGTTCTATTTTGCACACCAGGACAACCCAAGATAACCTGATAACTTGAAAACCTCTCTGGAGTCCACGTACTAAATATTTCTACAGAGAACTTTGGTGAACATTAATAGATAATAGATAGAAAAATCGCTGCAACTACTATACACTACAATAAGGCATCATAAGCCTTTACAAACTGCCATAAAGAAGAGACCTTAGTACAAGAAATGTTGCCAATGGGCTCACACGTAATTTTTACCGCAACTTTTACTGATGTTCATTTCTATTTTTAGTTTGCAATTGTGATTGTGACTGTCTTGTTTTATTTTCATTTTTATTTTAATATATTCTATATGTTTTGCAACTTTGTCTTGTTTCTCTTTTATTTCATTGCCCATTTTACCCTATTTTTCTCTCTTTTTGGTTTATTTCTCTTTTATGTTCTGCCCCTGTCTTCTGTTGTTTTTATTGCTACGGCTAGCGGCTGTGGTTGTGATAATTGCAATATGTAAACTGTTTGAGTGAGACAGAAATAGAGAGATTGGGAGACCAGAAATCTGAAATACCTCTGAAACACTCACAGCATAAACACATTTTAACTGAATCATTTGGGAAGTTTGTTTTAACTTATTTGTGCTGATCCACAAAGGATTGTTACTGTCCTTTGGGTGCCTGGAATATAATTATTTGCTGTGTTTTGGTTAACTTTGACTTGTGGTTTAATTAATAAAGCTTTGAATGCGGGTAAGGCTCTGGAGATCTGGAGAAAATTGAGAAGCTGAGATTTGCTAATCAAATAACAGCTAAATAGTAGCTAAGCAGCAGGCCTAATTATAAGTTTTAATTGATAATTTTGAAAACATGTTACTTACGGCCATATACTTATATAGGAGGACTAGCTGCTGTTGCTAGTAGACCTGCTAGTAGATTTGTTAACTGAATCACAGCATTATTACAGAAAATCTTTGGGTCAGGTTTAGTCTACAGTTAGTTAATTAATCTATTCAGATTGGTTAATTTGCTACCTAGATCTCCGGAATACCTGATGCTATTTGGGAATATCTACCTAAGTTAATTGATTAACTAATTGGCATGGAGTTTCATTGATTGAATTTGAAATTCCGCACGTGAGCTGCAATACAAAGGGGCCTGTGCACAGATTCACTCAGAGCCTGACTGAATTGCAGAAGGAGTAGAAGGAAGGGAGCTTCTGAGTCATAGCTGGCAGCATTTCCCAGCACTAAAAATATAGAAAAGAACGGGAGCTGCTAGCGGAACAAAGACCCCTCCATTCGTTGAGATAGATATTAAAATTTCTATCGCGATGAAGCATTAAAGCAAAAAAGTTAACTTTTATTAGTACTTAGTGGTTTTGGGGAAAATTGGAGACTCTGAAACTCCAATTCAAGTATTCCGAGCCTTAGAGTGTATACCTGAGTGCAGACTCACAAATAAGTTGTTACAATTTTAATTAAAAATAAGAAAACTCCTTGAGTGAATAATATGTATAAATACCTATAAATTGCACAAAGAAATAATAGGTTAAGTTATTTAGAATATAAGTCCTGTGACCAGAAATATACCTTGTACTCTCAGGGCCTTTTTATCTTTACTGTTGCAGTGACTCGTATTACTTGGAGAGCAAGAACAAACAGAACCCAGCCATTTGAAGGACAAGAAAGAAGATTAGAAGAATGGAACTTAAAGAGTACAGAAGGAATTCTTTGGACTTGTGTTTTTTCAATACTTCCATGGAAGCAATAGGAAGGTGGATATTCGTTCTATATTTGATAAGGCAATCGGCAGACTAGTAGAGAATGTTGACAGAATACAGCGGAGGGACATAAGAATGGAGGAATAAATAGAAAAAGAAACCAGACTGCTGAAATTGGGGCAATATAAGTAAGCTAAAAGACTGGAATTATTATTTTCCCTCTAGCATTTGTCAACGCACTCCTATTTCTATTTTAACTAATAACTGAGGCTTAAGGTTTTAAGTTTTCATGTGTGCCTGGATTTTATTAAGTATTTAGATTAATCTTGATATTCTGAGATTGGTTTGCTAATATTAGCTGCCATTTATTCATACTCAGACGCAACAATTTTGTATTTTACCACACAGCTTCCTCAGCCTTGCTAAATACCTAGAATTTAAAATATTATAGCATATTTTTTAGTATGAACTGTAGCTTAACTTTGTTCTGATGTGTACAGCATAATTTTAGTAGTAATTGACACACAACTGTAGCTGCCGCCCTGTAAGCGATAAACGTATAAACGCATTACAGTGTGACAGCTTAAGAGAATTTAAGTGAATTTATTTATATAAATTTTGCCTCTAGTATTATTCTACCTTTTCAGGAAGTTACATATACTGGTTTTTAACCTAACTGAGGATCTTCTTGCACTCAGTATTCTTTTTTTGATACAAGCATTATTCATTCAATTGCATTATAAGGAGTTCAGTCATCCTATATAAACAGAGGGTGATCAGTTATAAGCATCAGCTGGTATAGATGGTGCAAACTAGAAGTGGGAAACTAGTTACAAATAGGAACAAAAATAACATGGATAGAAAAATCCAGTAGGAGAGACCGAATAAAAATAAAAGTAATGAAATTGGTGGGAAAAAACTAAAGCCGCAAAGACATAGACAGAGTGGAGGCTGTCCAGAGGAGGGCAACCAAAATGGTGCAGGGTCTGCACCAGAAGACATATGAAGAAAGACTAAAGGAGCTTAATATGTATACTCTTGAGGAAAGAAGGGAGAGAGGACACATGATAGAAACTTTCAAGTACCTCAAGGGAATTAACAAAGTCCAAGAGGGTAGCATCTTTCAGAAAAAGAGATGTGCAAGAACAAGGGGGCACAATTTGAAGATAGAGGGGGGACGGCTAAGGGGTAATGTGAGGAAGTATTTTTTCACAGAGAGGGTTGTGGGTGCATGGAACAGTCTCCCTGAGGAGGTCGTGGAGTCAAGAACAGTGGGAGACTTCAAGAATGCATGGGACAGGCATAAGGCAGTCCTAGGGGCGGGTAAGAGGAAGTAAGCTGTTGGTTAACTAGGATCTGCAGCTTATCTGATAGGTAGGAAAATGGGCAGACTAGGTGGGCCAAGCGGTCCTTATCTGCTGTCAAATTCTATGTTTCTATGTTTCAGACAGATATTATGGACTCATTACAGTTTAAGATTAAAAAGATGTGGCAGAAAGACTCTAAGCCACTTGCACCACATTATAGTAACTGCACACTAAAAAGCGCACCTAGTCAAATAGTTCTCCCTGGGAATAAAGAGAGAAAGGAGGAAGAAAGGAATCCTAGTACACATAGCCAAAATATAACTAACAACTCTAATCTAATACTCTCTACAGAAAGAATTTCTCTAGACTCATATGGATGGGCTTCTTATGAATCCTTTGATCCCTACCTTCCTTCAGACCGTTTTTTCCATGATAAATCACAGGAAACCAGCCTAGAATCATATGAACTATATAGTAGTGATAGTAGAGACAATTGTTATTCTTCCTCAGAAGCTACATCATCAGACATATGTTTGACTGATAATTTCAACACCAAAAGTAACATTTTGAGATCCCCAAATATAATAACTCAGAAAGACAGAGAAGAAAATCTGAAAATAATCAAGAAGGGGGATGAAATTAAATCAATTACACAAAATCTAAGTAAGATCATAGAAGGTCTAAAGCATCTAGAGAAAACACAGGGGAACCATAGTATCTGTAGAGAGAGTACACATTTTAAGAATGTTACAGATTTGAATTTTGATAAAGAACATTTCACAGGAGAAGGTGATTTTGTTTCTTCCAGCTCCCTGTCCAAACAACTCATAGAAATTATTAAAAATCCTTATTTTGCTAACATGGTAATCCTGGAAAATCTTGCTGCAAATAAAGATGAGATGGACAATATCAGAAATTGCTTATTTTATTGCAGGGCCACATTGGACAAACTTGATAAAAAGGATCACAAACTGATAGACTAATCATGTTATACTAACAGTGATAGTGAGGAGGTGAAGGACAGGGTTGCAGGAGAGAGCAAAGCCATTCAAAGGAACTTACCCCCACCATTTGACAAAGTCCAACTTTGTACAAGTAACTTACAGTACACTGGAAAGCCAAAAAACAAAAAGAAGGTAAAGACAGGAATGACAAGGAAAAACAAAATGAGGGTATTACATCAGAGATCCCATTAAAGCATGTTCAGGATAAGGAGACCACAAAGAGGGAGGGGAAAAGAAAGAAATGGTGGATAAGGAAAGCAAGAGGCTATATATATTACCTAAGGAAAAGAGGAGAACTGGAGATAGAAATAAGACTAGGGGGAACAAAACATTGGATGAGAATGAGGACATTTTATTAGTAACAGATGTTAGGGAGGCTAAGACCAGCCAGATGCCACCCAGCAACAAGCCCCATGATGAGAAACCTTAGAATGGAAATCTGAAAAATAAAAATGAATCTAACATTACAAATACATTTTTTTTTATTTAGAAGGCATAGAAATGGAATACCTCATAGAAATTTGTGGGATACATAGGTCGCAGGGAGAAACAAGAGAAAACCTAAAGGAACTAGTGTTACACATTTTAAGTGTGAAAAATGTAGGAGAGAAAATACACATCACAAGACCTCAAAACAAAGTACATGAGGTTTGTGTACTACTGTTCACTAAATTAGGATCAGTGGTAGACACCATTTGGAGCCAGCAAAAGATTTTAAAACAAATAGGCATTGCTCTGATGCCAGCACAAATTGTACCTATACAAAATGACACAAAAATAACAGAGGTAGAGAAAGATTTTCCCAAAATAACAACAGATGGGAAACTAGTGCTGAAAGACAGGAAAGAAATGTTGAGGCTCACAAAAATAATTACAACCTAAAGGAGCTAGAATACTCTAGCTATAAAACTATACAGGAGGAAATCGGGCAACATGATGCATGGCATAATAAAACTATAACTATTTTTGGACTGGAAACCAAAGAACAAGACACTGTGAGATATATTAAACAGGAAATCGCAGCTTTTCTTACTAGAATCACACACGAATATTTCAGAGAAAACAATAGAATTTATTAAAATATATAAACATGATAATAATACTTCACAGATAGGCATTACCTTTAAAAATGTTACGATTGCACAGACTATATTAAACCAAGCACAAGTATTGGATGGGGTAGGGCTACACATCATGGCTATAGAAGACTGGGGCAGTTTAATACAAAAAAATGCTCCACATAAAGACATCTCAAGTAAACTTGGTGAAGGAGAAGGTCTAAATTCAGGAAGGATGGAGAATCTCATTCTTACTAATAGATATGAGCTACTAAAGAATGAAAATAACCAGTGACTAATAAACATCAATACTAGAAAATAAGTTTTTACGGAAGCCAAACTATTAAAGATACTGTCCTGGGGTATAGAGGGGATCCATTTAAAAAAATGCAGACCCTGAAGTAATAAAGTTCCTGGAGACTTTCGATATAATGTGCCTACAAGAATCCTGGTGTACAACTGAGGAAACACCAAGATTGCCTGGATATCTTAATCTGTCAAAATCTGCGGTAAGAATGAAAAAATATGGAAGGAAAATTGAAGATGTATCCATTTACCTCAAAACTGACTTAAACTTTAAAATAAATAAAGAATATTATACATCTGATGACATTTTTGCATTTTTAATAGAAGAAGTGAATATTCATAATAAATTAGCTATAGTTAATGTTTACCTACCGCCTTTCACTAATTACACAGATAAATTTGTACTTCAACTTAACTCCACTATAAGTCAGATCATGGATATGGAGTCTGACGTGCCAGTAATTCTACTTGGAGAGTTTAATGCAAGGATACCACCTAACTCAAATATTACAGACTTTATATCTATTTTACCAGAACTCAACCCCAGGATCAGAAATACTAGAACCACTAAGGATCTGAGATCCAATAATAGGGGAAAGCTATTGGCTTTTTTTTTAACAAACAACATTTTTTTTGTTATTAAATGGACTGTTGCCAGGAGACAAGCTAGGGGAAATAACATATAATGGCCCACATGGTTCATCTAAAATAGATCTAACATGGGGCAATTTTGAAGCTATTAAAATAATACATGATCTTGAAATTCTAGATAGAACAGAATCTGGTCATAATCCAGTGTGTTTAAAATTACAAATGAATCAAATAACTAAAGAAAATCCCAAATTATATGTCAGGGAAGGGACTGAAATAATAAACCAAAAAGGGATACAGTGGATCCCAAATACTATCAGATTCTTTGATGATTTTCCAAATGGATCGATGGTGGCAGACTTGCAGCTCTCTATTATTAAAGAAACCAATTACAACATCTCTTTTGATAAATGGCAAAACATTAACACCTTGATCAAGCCACACTGTGTAACAAATAGGCTAGCAACACAAACAACCACAGGTAAAAAATGGTTCAATTCTAGATGCAGGAAAGCTAAAAAAGAACTAAAGTTTTAAGAAAGTATAAAACATTTTAAACCCAATAACTAGTAGATAGTAAGTATGAACTTCTTAACATCAAGAAGGAAAGAAAGAAATATAAAATAATTTTGGATCAAGAAAGACAATCTCACACCAGAATACTTTGGGAAAAATTAAAAAAATTGTAATAAGCAAAGATAACAAGAAATTCTGGAGATTGGTGTGTCAGGATTACAATAGGTATGCCACAAAAATTGAAGCACATATTCTTCCAGACACATAGACAGCTTTTTTTTCAGAACTTTATTTCTCTGTAGAAGATCATTTAACCCAAGGGATTCTCCATAAATATGGAAATCCTAACTATCTAACCTCCCTGTATATAACCCCAGAAGAGATAATGTATGCTATATCATGATTGAAAGCTAGTAAAGCTCCAGGACCAGATAAAATTATAGGTGACCTATACAAACACTATATAAACTGGTGGATCCCCGAATTATATCAGATGTTCAGTATCATTGTACAAGGACATGATCTACCTGATAGCTGACAGAGAAGTATAATTTATCCTATTTACAAGAAATGTAACTCAAATAACCCAAAGATGTTTAGACCAATCAGTCTTACCGAGATTTCACAAAAAAATATTCACAAGAATAATACTTGAAAGGTTAAATGATCGGATAGAAAATATATCTATTTTACATGAAACCCAAAATGGTTTCAGGAAATCAAGATCCACCATTCAACATTGTTATGTATTAAAACATATTGCTTGGAAATACGTCCAAATTAAAAAAGTGAAGGCTATTTTGTTGTTTTATAGATTTTTCTTCCACATTTGACAGTAGAAGCTGATTTATTCTCTGGGAAAAGCTACATAATTTAGGCATATGTCTGGACCTGTTAAATATTCTAATAAGGTTGCATAATTATACATGGGCTAAAGTTCAATATGATCAATTTGGACACACAACACCTCTATTTTATACTAATCTATGGGTATATCAGGGCTGCCTTCTGGCACCAATCTTGTTTAACATTTATTTTAATGAGATACTCATAAAACTTCAAAACCCTAATTTTCATGCTCACAAGGTTGGGAATACTAGGATCCACTGCCTAGCATATGCTGACGACCTAGTACTGTTATCAACCTCAACCTTGGAGTTACAAAGAAAACTTGAACATTTAAATAACTTATACAATGAACATAAACTGAAAATGAATACGACCAAAATCAAAGTATTTGTTTTCAGAAACCATAACAGGAAGAAATGCTCCCTATGGATTAATAATGAGCAAGTAGAACAGGTTACACATTATGATTATTTAGAAGTCAGAATTTCAGAAAACCTCAAATGGACAGATCATGTAACTCTGATATGCGATAAAATCAAAATGGCATTTAATGCATTCAACATTTTTAATGTCAAAATGGGTCGAACTTCGGTAAAAGGAGTTCTAAGGGTAAGATAAAATCAAGCTTGCTATATGCAGCAGAAATCTGAGGATTTTCAAAACTAAATAAGCTACACATTATTCTGAATAAAATAAATAGATATATCTTAATGGTCCCACAGTCAGTCCCTGTAGTAATCCTTAATCTCGAAACAGGACAATATCCTATTTGCACATTGGTGACAGAGAGATAAATAATAGCTACTATTAAAATACTCCTGTTGGAAGATAAGAGATTACCAACACAGTGTTTAGAGGAAGACATTTCTTATTCCTCCTCAGGTTTTGAATCAACATCAATTATGATAATCAAGACATTTATTTTTCTAATGGCTTGGGTCACGTCAGTTGGGACTTTTTTTACGTCCATGGGATGCAATCCTGAACCCGATTAAAAATAGGTCCCAGGATACTGCAAGAGCAAATATAAAGGAGAACTTAAAAAAACTGAAATTATTCAGGTGGTATAAACATATCAAATTGGAACATGGGCTGGAACTATATTTGCTTAAGCTCTTGGACTCTATGAAAAGGAGGGCAATAACCAGGTTTAGATTTCAAACCTATAAAGCTAACTATATTTATTATAGGCAAAAGAAACAAAATGTAAATTCCATGTATTGTAAACGTAGCAGACTTCTGGAAGATGATGCAAAACATATCATCTTGATCTGTCCTCTCTCTCTCTCTCTCTCTCTCTTCTCTCTATATATCTATATCTATATAGATATAGATATATATAGATATATATATAGATATATAGATATAGATATAGATATAGATATTATGATAACATATTTATTAAATACAAATAAACTATGTTATGGAAATAGTTGCATCTTTTTTGAAGACAGTCCATCTATGAAAATGTATGAAAATCAGTTTTAATAATGAAATATTATCATCAATAAGAATATTATTTGATACTAAATAAACAGACATGTTGTATATACTAATAGTGAACCCTATGGTGGCAACATTCAAATTAAATAATATTTTGGAATTTAATCAATCACTGATGACAGTATTGAGGTAAATTTATGTAAACTCTATATGATTGTTTTTCTCAGACACAGTAATTCTCTCTGAATGCAAAAATTGGAAGCACTTTTGTGTCCCTATTGTCTCTGTAATTGTCGATATGTTATTTATATGTATATGGATACATTTTATGTACATTTGTGTTTTATCCTTTTATATTGTAATGGTTTTCCAACTGATCAATAAAAACTTTTGAACTAACTGCCTTTCCCTTTTTCTCAATTTACCCCTGTCCTGCGCCCTACTGACTTCTCTGCCTTGGAGTTTACCTTGATAACTACCCTGTTTTGTGAGGGGGGGGGCGAGGATTTCCCTGCTCCTTTTCAGTGCCTCCCCCCTTGGCTAGTTTAAATGCTTGCCAATGAATGATTTTAACTATTAACTCATTCTTGTTATGTTGAATAAACTACGCAGTACTCTGTAGAATGAATCAGCCTCTATACGCAGTATGACTTTGCAACATAACTAAAATGGCACCTGCTCAGTGGGCTCTGCTTGATGATTCTAGAGGATCTCCCCACCCCACCCCACCATTTACTGATGTTATCCACACTGTCTTGAAGATTCGGACTAAGTTCAAAAAATTATTTCATGTTTATTGGTTAACTGTTATCTTACTTAAAAGTATGGATGGCCGTTACAGTTATCGAGTTTGATCTAGTGGTACTGTGAGTTTGCAGATCTACTTACTCTGTATTAATAAGAAATCTATGGATGTGAGAGGTTTGCAATGGTGTGCAATTATTAAGGGAAGCCACAGTTTACAATGGTGTGCAATTATTAAAGGAAACCACAGAATGTAGACCTTCTTTGTAACGTTTTCAAGATATATTAGTAGTCTTGTGCTGTGGGCTAAGGCAATCAGCGCTAATACACACTGTATGCACAATCCATTCAATATATTAGACTATTTAGGTTGTTCGGTAGTCTGCTTTAAACTATGAGTATAAATAATTTCTGTAAAAGGATCTTCATGTTGATGGCACTACTGGTATATGTTTATTACTTTGTAAGAAAAGTTTGGTACTCAAATGTTGTCAGAATTCTCATATTGGGTATAAAGCAGACTGAGTAATTAAGTTTCCTAATGAAAATATGTATGGTGTATACCTGTGAATGTTGCCAAGTTATGGATAATGTGGGATAAAGTGCATAAATGTTTATCTTATAAACTAATAAAAATAAAAGGTTGGTTTGCAAACTTATAAGGCCTATACGGGTTTGGCCCTAGCTACCTGTCAGATCGCCTGTATCCTTACTTCTCTTTGTGCTCTCTTTGCTCCACCAAGTTGGGCCTCTTAGCAGTGCCTTGGGTCAGGTTAAAAAGCTCAGGTTACCAGACCTTTAAGGGGGCTGGGCTAGTCTTCTGAAACACACTCCCATGGCCTTTAGAGAGACCCCCTTGCTGGAGGCCTTTAAGGAGGGTTTGATGACACATCTGTTTAGGCAAGCCTTTGGAGAGTAATGCTTACTATATTATGCGTAATATCCCCATTGAACTTTTATATAATTGTCTGAATCTGAATTATTCATTTATTTGTTTTTACCTGTGAGGATGTGTTATTCCTGCACTTTTTTGGAAGGTGCCCTGGATACCATTAGAAATAAAATTACTACTACTTCTTCCCTTTTACCCTAATGTATCTAAAGACCCGTTCCCCCCCATGAACCCCTCTGTAGTACATAGCTCCTTGTCCGCTTTTGCACCTCTGATTGCCTTCTTGGTCTCCCTAATCTTTAACTGGTATCCACTCCATTCCTGTTCTCCCCGCTGTATAAATGAAGACCCTTTTTATACCTCATTACCTCCATGACCTTTTGAGAACCAGACTGACCTCTCATGCCTATACAAATGCTATTGCGTCTTGAGGATTTCATCATGTGCAGAGGTTCAAGAAGAGTACTTGAAGCCAAAAGAAGTGACTTCATGAGGATTTTAATATAATGCAATAGGGGGACTGATAAAAAGGCCAGAAAAAGAAATGCATCGTTCCAAGGATTTTCCAGCTTTTTTCCTGGAGTGATAAGGGAAATTATTTATGTTTTCTTTCCCTCCACATGCTTCAATTTGTTTAGTTACAATGGCAAAACAACTCATGCTTTCTGTCCAGGGGAGAATCGGGGTCATAAACGCACAATTGGTCTCCTTCAACACAATGTAATAACATAGAAATTGTAATTTAAGCTCAGAAGGGACTCTAGGTGCATCTGTTCCATGTCCCCCCCTCACTTCATAGGCATTGATTAATGAGTATGCAGTGAATAAAAATGTGTATTTTGTTTAAAGGATAGTCCTCCCATTCTACTACCCAGGGTACCCTATAATTCCCTTGGTAAGCAAAAAATTGTCTACGCTTACCTTGAAGCACTGTGCTGTCTTCATATCTACCATCTCTGCTGCTAGGCTGTTTCATAGGGTCACCAACATCTAGAAGGTTAACTGCCTCCTAACATTACCCCTGTATTTAGCATTATGTACATGTGTCCTGCTGGAGTACACCAAATTGAACATCTTTGTCTGTTTGATCTTGTCTATACTTTTGAGTATCCAGAAGACTAAGATCACAGTACTCTAGGAGGGGCCTAACCAGGAGCTTCAAAAGGGACAAGATTACTTTCTCTATTCTGCTTGTCACCCCTCTTTTGATGCACTCCAGCATTCTGCTGGCCCTGTTAAAGGTGGCTGTGCATTGCTTGTCCTGTTTCAGCCGCACTGTCTGTTGTGACCCCCCCCCAGGTCCTGTTCCTTCTTCACTGCAGCAATTGGAGCTCCACACAGTGTTCTGGGTCTACCTCTGCCTCTTCCTCCCCAAGTGACCAGCTTGTGCGTGTCCTCCTGAAGTTTGTCTGCATTCTTAAGGGTGTCCATACACCACATTGATCACCAGTGTCTAGAGCATCTTCCCAACTGCTTGAAACTGCATTTTTTTAAGTTAATATTTTCATTAGTTTCTTAAGTATTAATTCAAGACAATAGCTTTCACCAACATACTGTTGCCATCCAGTTCGACTTGGATAGGATTTATTTAATATAGTGTTGGTCCAGTCTGTATTTAAAAATATTAATTGTATCACTTTCTATAATATTCCCTGGTAACTTGTTCCATTCATTCATGCCTCTCTGATTAAACCAAGATCCTCACTTATTCATCTTATAAAGTTCCCCTTGGAGCTGATACCCATGGGCCCTGGTGTTTTTTCCAGATTCTTTCTTCTGCAAGCCGATGCACTCCCAGATATCTTGATTTCTAAAGGCAGAATAGACTAAACGGAGGTCCCCTTCAGTCTTCTATAATCAAGACTGAATATTGATAGATTCTGCATTCTTTCTTGATATTGTAGATCACCTAGATTGTTCATTTTTTTAGTTGCTTTTCTCTGTACTTTCTCCAATAATAGTACATCCCGTTTATGACTTGGATCCCAGAATTGTACCCCGTATCCAAACAACGGCCTAACCAATCTGGCCGGGACAGGTGTCTCCACCTAGTCCTCTTTGAAAGCAGTCTGACTGGCTCAAACTGCTACTTATGCTTAGCTTATGAAACTGTTTTAGCTGCTTTGTGTATATACTTAAACAAATTGTCCCATGCATTCTAGGCCTGTATTTCCTTGTCTCATGTTTTATTATCTCTATGCCTGTAAACATTATAAAATGATGACTGTTCTTACTGTCTTAATGTTGTGACCACCTTACACTTCAGTGTGAATTTGTACCTACTCCTGTAATTCGTATTTCCCTGTACTGCCACCTTGTGGCCCAGGTCGTGGCTGAAAATGGTCCACTGAATCAGTGCACTTACCTGGTTACCAAAAACATAAATAAAATAAATATAAAGCATTAGCATTACTGTTCTTTCCCTACTTTTTATGTATTGCAGAATGCCGTTTAACATTTTATTTGCTCATCTAGCCACCTCTATCATATGATACTTATATGTTAACTCATTAATAACATAAATTCCAAGGTCTTTTTCACGTGACTTTATTTAACACTTGTCCATTTAATGTATAGGTTGCTTGTAAACTATTTTTACCAAAGTGCATAACTGCACATTTATCAATATTAAACCTCATTTTGTGTTCATCAGCCCATCTACTTAGTTACTCACATTCTTGTCACTCCCCAATTTTTACAAGCAGTTTCTTAGTTTTCAAATGCCAGCTGATATTTAAAATGACCCCATCCACCAACGACAGGGTGAAACCAGTGGAGGGGTAACTGTTCAAACATTTTAAATTCTAACTTGCTCATCTGAGCTGGAGTAATCACTTCTTCTTTTTACGTGAGACTCCTCCCACACTCCCCCATGCTCACTTCTGTAAAGAGATCAGATACCTTGGAGCTTATGGCTCATGTGTGGGGAAGCTACACCTCTCCCAATAATCACATCAGAGATTTAGTAAGCTTTCTCATATATCTGAAAAATTATTCCCCCCCCCCTTCATAGCCTTAGCAATCTGCAGTTCCATGTCGGCCTTTGTCCTCCTGACCACCACCCTCACCTCTTTTAGGCTGGTCTGGTACTCCTCCCATCTTTCCATCCTCTTATTCCCCTTGCACCTTACAAATGCACTCTTTTTCAACCTCACAGCCTCCCGTACTTCTTTTGAGAACCAGGTCATCCTTTTGTGCTCGTTCCTTTTGGTGACCTTTCTTGCACAAGAGTCGGTGATCTCCAGAATGCCTATTTAATATTTCCTCACTTTTCCTCTACTCCCTCAATCTGGCCTATACCCACCAAGTTTCCCCTATCCTTTTCCTGCATCCTACTAAAATCTGCCCATTTGAGGTCCAGGACCACTGCTCTTAATGGGGGACCAGTGTTCCCCTTGGCTAGTTCAAACCATATAGAACTGTGGTCACTGGACCCCAGTGATTCCCTGACTGCCAACCCACCCACCACTTCTAAGTTAGTAAGTACTAAATCAAGAATGGTGTCTTGCTATGTGACCATCTGCACCAGTAAGCAGTCCTGCATCATGTCTAGCGGTACCTGACATCTGGTGCTCTTAGCCACAGAGTATCCCAGTCTGTGTCTGGCAGGTTCAGGTCCCCCACTAGCACTAGATCCTCTTCTGTTACCCCTACACCTGATTCACCAAACTCCTTATCTCCATCTTCCTTTTGCCCCAGTAGTCTATAGGCTACCCCAGTCTAATTTTTTTCTACAGCCTTAAGTCAGCTGTACCCATATCAACTCATGAGGCTATTATCTGAAATGGTATAACATCTTTCCAACTACAACTACGTTGTATATTCTACATTTTTTAACTGCTTGTATTAATGCATTTCACACTGTACATTATTTTTTAGGCTTCAACAGCGTAGCTGTAAGCACCTGTTGTGGTTATGCATACACTTTTTTGCATTTAGTCAAGTTCAAAGGTACATTCAGTATGAGTGATTCAGCTGCATGATGTCATTGATGATTTCAGTGATAGGGTTTTTAGGTTCTGGCATAGAGTTTCAGACCTACAGTAGCCTGGGTTTGATCCCCAGTGCAGAACATTTTTTTTTCTTTCTCAAGGCAATGTCTGTAATATGAGAGAAATTGTTAGACGCTCTTGCTGATGGTAATGATAGAGTTTCAGAACAGTTTAAAGTTCTGTACTGTTGATAACTTGCAGAGTTACAGCTGAGACTTTCAGGTTTGACTGCAACTTGGGTAATATTACTTCAAATTGACAGACTGGTGCATTACTAAATGTATTGCAGCTGTTGTGGGGGTGGGGTCTGCACTCAGTGATGAACGTCCTTTGCAACAGCATGCATTTCCAGTCAATGAGCTCTAGAACAGTGGTAAAGCTACAGGCTATCAAGCATTATAAAGTGGGTATCCAAAACAGAGAAGTCTCATTGTTCAAATATATATCATGTAACCGTGCATGAAATCTGTTTCATGCACAGTCATCCTGGTCCTAAACCACATCACACAATGAGCAAATCAGTTCTCCTACAACCAGAACTATCTTCCATCAGTCCCCCTACAACCAGAATTGATCTTCCGTCACAAATATTGCTGCTACCTTCACACTGTAAAAAACCTTCAACTGGGCCCTAAAAATAGAACTACCTTAAATGAAAAATAAAACATATTAATTAAATGTTGTTTCCCTTATCATCACAGTTTCCTTACACATATAAACATATTAGAAACATTAGTATTGTTTATAGTTTTCATTACAACTGTTTCTTTGATGACAATGAAAAATCCTCCTTCTATCTTTACCTGCTCATCAGGGAAATCTCTTCTGCTTGCCTTGACAGTAAGATAATTGAGTCTCTGGCTGTGGAAGAGGCCTTTGTTGTGTGTGTGTGTGTGTGTGTGTGTATGTGCGAGCGCGCGTGCGTGCGTGCATGTGTGCAGTATGGTAGGAGAGGAACATTCTGCCAGTGGAACTGAGCAGAATTTTGAATTATTGTATTCCGTGGTAAACACTCCATGATAGACATTCCATATCTTGAATCTTGATACCAGCAAAAGACAAACTTTGTCCAGCAGTAATACAATAGCATCATCAATGACATAAATTGCCGTGAGTGGAAGGGCTATTTCATCATAAATGCACACAAGTAAATCTATTGTTTCTACATATAAACATGCTTCTCCCAACTGTAAAAAGTGAAAAAAGGAGCCCATTTTATAAGATCAATAAGACACTCCGGGGGTGTGCATGGAACAGAATTTACTGCACTTCAAGGGGCTGAAGGCACTCAGCCTGTGGCCTTGTGCCTCACTACACCCCTGGACGTGGGATAAAATCTGTTCCATGCACACCCCATTGTGTCTTATTGCTTACTTAGTGAGTAGGAGACCTGGGTTCATTTTTTCTTTCTTACTCAGTTTCTGTCCTATGAGAGAAAATGTTTGATGTCTTTGCTGATGTTAGTGACAGAGTTTCAGCAAGATGTGAAGTTCTGTATTGCTGATAACTTGAAAACTTCCAGCTAAGACTTGGAGGTTTGCATGCAACTTGGGAACATTACTTCAAGCTGATTGGTAGCTTCATTACTAAATCCACTGCTGTGTATGTGTGTGTGGGTCTGCACTCAGTGCTGCATGTTCTTTGTCACAGCATGCATTTCCGGTCACAGAGCCTTTGTACAGTTGTATAGCTACAGGCTACCAAGCAGTACATGGTAGGGGGCCTGGGTTTGATCCTCAGTGTGGGACATTTTTTCATACTCACTACAAGTTCTGTAGTATGAAAGAAATTGTTAGATGCCCTCGCTGATGTTAGTAAAAGAGTTTCATCAAATTTAAAGTTCTATGTTGCTGATAACTTGAAAAGTTCTAGCTGAGACTTTCAGGTCTGAATGCAGCTTGGGAAACATTACTTTAAATTGTCAGACTGGTGCATTACTAAATTCATTACAGCTGTTGGGGGGAAGGGGGGTCTGCATTCAGTACCGGATGTCCTTTGCCACAGCATGCATTTCCTGTTAATGTGCTTTAGTGCAGCAGTAGAGCTACAGACTGCCAAGCAGTAGTGGGTAGGGGACCTGGATTTGATCCCCAGTGTGAGACTTTTTTTTCTTTCTTACTCAGTTTCTGTAGTATAGGAGAAACTGTTTGATGTCAGTGCTGATGTGTTGATGCCAGTGATAGATTTTCAGTAAGATGTGAAGTTCTATATTGCTGATAACTTGAAATTTTTCAGTTGCGAATTTGAGGTTTGAATGCAATTTGGGGACATTACTTCAAACAGACCAACTGGTTCATTACTAGAACAACTGCAGCTGTGTGTGTGAGTGGGGGGGTCTGAACTTTGCCACAGCATGCATTTCTTGACATGGAGCATTTTTACAATGGTAGAGCTACGGGCTACCAAGCAGTAGTGAGTAGGGGGCTTTGGTTCAATCCCCAGTGTGGGATCTTTCTTTTGTTCTTGCTACAATTTCTGAAGCACAAGAGAAATTGCTAGGTGTCATTTCTGATCTTAGTGACAGAGCTCTATCAAAGGTTGAAGTTTTATATTGTTGATAACTTGAACAGTTCCAATTGAGACTTTGAGGTTTGAATCCAACTTGGAAACTTTACTTCAAATTCAGAAAAGATTATGCCAAACTCCAGATACCCTAGTGCAAAAACTGATTAGGTTAAAAGTTCTGAGGCTGTTTCTTGTGTGGGCTATGCTTGATTATTTTTTTAAGGTGCATGTGTGTAATTGCATGCATGTATGTGTCTGTAATGTGCAGCGTCTGCATGTAAATTGCTTAACACTTAAAGTATATGTGCCTTTAACCATACAAAAATGGCAGTGCTCTACTTTGTCGCTGCTCAGTATCATTGGTACTTTGATTAAACATGTACGTTTACATATTGTTTGTGTGCTTAAAAAAACTTTTATTCAGGTTGTAGGCTGCAGTATTTGCTGCTACGATTGCATGCTGTCTAACTGTAAGTTCAAGTAATTTTTTTTTTGTAAATTTCTCTTGGTAACACTTTTGTTATAAAATATGCATTTTTATGTTTGCTTGCACGTATGTGCAAGAAACATAGTGCCATCATCTGAGTTTTTCAGAGGTGTGTCAGCATCTTCCAGTTCAGTCAGTGTGTTTGCAGGCGTGGTCACAGTTCTCCAATCACTGCTGAAGCTGTCTATGACAGCAGTTGAAAATGCAGTGGCATACAGTTGAAAGAGGAGCTACGCTTCAGTGAGCAGCCCCCCACACACACACAGATCAACTGTGTCAGTTGCCTGATAGGATGGTGTAGTCTTGTCTAGCTTAGAGAGACAAGCCACACATCATTACTTTAATAAACTGTTCCCTGCCAAAGCAGGACCACCAAAATGTGTGGGTGCCTAACAGTCCTTACACACGCCAGCTCTCCAAAGCACACCTTCATGGACTCCATGGGTTCTAATCCTCCAGAAAAAAATACCTCAGCATTTGATGAAAACTCAGACTTCTTTGTATGTGTAATTCCAAGCATTTTCTCTTACTAGACTCTGTCAATGTGAACTCCTCGCTTGCTAAAATCTATGCAAACGAATTTGCCGCACTGTACTACCTGCAGCTGAAACAAAGAACAGCCAGAATGCACAAAGGAGAACATACTGCTATGCATTTCAGCAGCAGCCAGTGGGGGAGGTTTTCATGACTGAAGCACTTTATTGCCCCTTTTTATGCTGTCATATACACACCCCTGTGTGGTAATTCACTAAACTGTACATTTAGTCAGGTAATGCAGCTTCAAAATATTTTTTTTTTCTCTGAATTGCCGTGAGCTGGCATTTAGATACAATCACACAGTTCTTTCTCAAATCAGATGCTCAGTGAAGTCACATCACCTTGTGACCCTAAACATCTTAGGGTTAGACATGTGCCCTAACAAAATAGCGAAAACTAGGTATAGAAAAAGAAAACACAAATTCAACCGTAGCTCACAATCGAACCCACCCTTTTCTCTGGTGAATCTGAAGCCGCTAACAGCCCACCCTGGTGCTCTATGCGCCCTCCACCCAGCACAACATATGGTCACGGGGTGCTGTTGCATTTTATTTCATAATTTACTGATCCTGTTGCTGCCACCATACTGATACAGTAATACTTTTATGGCTCGAAACTACTTGACATTAGCTGAATTATAAATGGTATCCCTGTTTGACGCTAGTGGGGGATATGGCGGTGCTCAAATTTTAAGCCAAGTATTACATGCAGATATGTTGTTATTGACTCATGTCACTTAGCATTTTATACATCTATTGATTTTTCAATTCACTTTGCTGACAAATGTTGGAGCAGGATTCTGATGTCACAATTCAGTTCAGCGACGTGTAACATCTTAGTGCAGATGCTAAGTAACTGTTTTAAAATGCTGAAAAGTTAACAGCGATGAAAGTGCATGAACTTCTTTCTTCCGTGTCTGGAGTTGTAGTGGTGTTATTGGCAAGTGCATGTCCCTTTGCTCCAGATCTATCAGTGAGATGTCTATTCTGTGCAATGGATAGTGGCTAAATGTTATCAGCTGACAGTTTTCATTTCATTATCAACAGATAAATATTCAGGGCTTTGCAAATGCAACTTTGCTAGTAGCACAGTTTCATGCCCCCAAGTGTTTCATCAGTTAGTGGTTATATCTTAACCGATGATCACAAAAAGTATGAAAAAGATTTGCCGCTGAGTAATGTAAATGCCAATCCACCTAAGCACCTTTAGGTTGCAAACATAATTTAAATGTATAGGGATTCTGGACCGGTGTATCAGTCCTTGGCAGTGTTGGTTAATAAGTTTAAGCACATTCTCAGAACATTGTTTCACTTGCCCCCTCTCCCCACTATGATCCTGATCACCTGAAATAAACCTGACATTTTAGTATCTGTTTTACATCTTGGCTCAGTTAGGCAATCAACACTGTAAGAACATAAACTGACATATAAATGGGGACTATAAGAACATGGTCACCTGAAATAAACCTGACATTTTAGTGTCTGTTTTACATCTTGGCTCAGTTAGGCAATCAGCACTGTAAGAACATAAATGGACATATAAATGGGGACTATAAGAACATGCCGTGGTTGCTTCTGCCTTAGTCCAGCTGTGCAACATCAGCCTGAAGCTCAGGTAGAGCTTACTGTCTACCACTTTGTTCACCCCCCATGTACCTGTACCATTTCACATCCTCTCTTGCCTTAGTCCAGCTGTGCTACATCAGCCTGAAGCTCTGGTAGGGCTTACTGTCTACCACTTTGTTCACCGCCCCCATGTATCGCTGTGCTACATCAGCCTGAAGCTCTGGTAGGGCTTACTGTCTACCACTTTGTTCACCCCCATGTACCTGCACCATTTCACATCCTCCCTTGATCTACAGTGAGTGGATCCCTCATTCATACATCACATATGCACACACAAAAAAAAAACGGTCTTCAAAAATTAAGATACATTTATTATGTTTGTTATGTTTGCTTGCACGCATGTGCAAGAAACATAGTGCCATCATCCGAGATTTCGGAGGTGTGTCACCCGCCTTCCAATTCAATCAGTGTGTTGGCATGCTGCCTCAGTTATCGTATGAGGGAGCTGTCTATGACAAGCTCCAAATGCAGTGGCATACAGTTTAAGGGGAGCTACGCTTCAGTGAACAGTGATAAGACGTCGCTTGCTCTGCGCGCAGCTCCCCCACACACGCTACACGCAGCGTGGCGCCGCGCCGTGCATGCACGCATACTGCATAGCCGACAGGTGCCCAACCCTGGCCGGCTGTGCTAGCCCCTCGCCCCAAAGCCTTTCCAAATGCCATGCTGGGTGCCCACCCAGCGTGGCAACTCATGATATAGCTGGGGTGCCCAATCCCCCGTCGGCTCCACTGTCCTCACCCCCCCAAGTACTGGGTGCCATGCTGGAAGCCCACCCCAGCATGGCAATCGATGCTTTGGGTGACGGGGGTGCCCAATCCCCATCAGCTGAATGCCCCCCAACCATCCTTGTGCCATGCTGGGAGCCCACCCCAGCGTGGCAAACGCCCCAAGGCCATCATTGGAAACAAAAAGAACACCTCTAAAGAAAACACGGTCCAACGTAGTCTCCCTGGCCCCCCTCCCACAACCCGCACCCACCCACTGCACACTCTGCCTCCCCACACTTATCTCTGGACCTTGGTGCGACGATCTTTGGTGGACCGGGAACACGTCTGCACTCTTCAAAGCCGACCACAAACTGAGGAAATGCCGGTAAGCTGTATAATGGGCTAGATAGGGGGTTTTCAACTTTGTTGCATATCTCAGGCATTTTTTGGAATTTTTGCACCAAATTTTCAACATGGGATTTTTGGGACCCCTTCTCATGAGTGATGTCACTGACATGGCGTTTTTCGGGCCCGAAGGGTGATTTCGCAGTCACTGCACGAAATCACCTTTCGGGACCGATTAATGAAATGACCCTGCCAGTGTTCATAAGGTGGGCTCTCAAAAAGCCTATTTTGAAAATTTGGTGGAAAAATTTCAAAAAATGACTGTTTTATGAGCGCGCGTTGTGCAGTTCCTATGCACGCTCATAAGTTCGCAAATTTTCAATATTTTCACTCCAGATTTTCAACATTGACATTTTACCACACCTTCTTATAAGCAGTACAGCTGTCATTTTTCACATCTCACCCAAACGGTTTCCGCCCTTTGTAGCGCATAATGGCTAATCGGGTGCTAAATCAATGTATGGGACAAATTAAGAAAATCACAGTGACACTGTTCATGAGCAGAGGTCTTAAAATGGCTATGTTGAAAATTTGGTGAAAAATGACTGTTTCATGAGCGTGCTTGGCAGTTCCTACGCACGTCAGAAGTTCGCTAATTTTCAATATTTACACTCCAGATTTTCAACATTGCCATTTTACCACACCTCCTTATGAGCAGTACAGCTGTCATTTTTCACATCTTGCCCAAAATGTGTTTCCGCCCATATAGCACACAATGGCGCAGTCGATGTGCGAAATCAATGTATGGGACACATTAAGAAAATCACAGTGACACTGTTCATGAGCAGAGGTCTTAAAATGGCTATGTTGAAAATTTGGTGAAAACATTCCTAAAAATGACTGTTTTATGAGCGTGCGTTGTACAGTTCCTATGCATGCTCATAAGTTTGCAAATTTAATATTTTCACTCCAGATTTTCAACATTGCCATTTTATTACACTTCCTTATGAACAGTACAGCTGCCATTTTTCATATGCTGCCCAAAATTTGTTTTCGCACGTGTAGCGCACAATGGTGCTGTTGGTGTGTGAAAGCAATGTTTGGGACAGATTAAGAAAATCACAGTTATACTGTTCATGAGCAGAGGTCTTAAAATGGCTATGTTGAAAATTTGGTGACAAAAGTCCATAAAATGACTGTGTTACGAGTGAGCATTACGCAGTTTCCACGCACCCTCGTAAGTTCTTGACTTTGTAATATTTTTAAGTCCAGATTTTCACCAGTGGCATTTTTCCACACTGCCTTATTTACAGTACAGCTGTCATTTTTCACAACATGGCCGAAGTGTGTTTTCACACTTTCAGCGCAGAGATGTGTGGTCGCTATGGGAAATTATTGTTCGGGACAGATAAAGAAAATCACAGTGACACTGTTCATGATCGGAGGCACCAAAATGCCTGAGTTGACAATCTGCTGTAAAAAAAATCCCCAACCTAATTATATTACGGGTGTGCGTTGCACAGTTTCTATGTCATCATGACTTCCATTTTTTAAATATTTTACTGCAGATTTACAACATTGCCATTTTTACACCTCCCCATGAACAGTACAGCTGTCATTTTTACATCCTGTTTGGAATGTTTTTGCAACTGTGGCTAGAATGTCATGAGTCGCTGTGCATAAGCAGCTTCGCTAAGAAACTGATATTCCTCCTGTTCATGAGGTGGGGTCACAAAAACCATGTTGAACATTTGGAGGAAATACCAACGAATGCCTGAGGTATTAGGTTTCCAACCATAACGCCCAACCCTAGAGAATGACAGGCATCAGGGGTGTGACTTGGGATTCTTGCCTGTAATGCTCATACCATTCCACACCCTGCAGCCAGTGAGAAGCATTGACGTATGCCTTGGACTCTTCGGCCCCAAAGTTCACCCCATTCTCCTATATCGCACCCATCCCACTGTATTTCCTAATGGAATGGGGTGCGCATAAGGACCAAAGACCCCAAAGAACACCGTGACACTTGCCAGTGTCTGCAGGGTGGGGTGGACTGAAATGGCTTGGCCGTTATGGCTGACGACCCAAAGGCACACCCCAATGCCTGTCACTCTCTGCAGGGTGATGGTGGGGTTGGCTTCAGTTCAATACTTCACTGCCATTACTATTACGCAGCTCTGTAACTTCTACACTACCACTGCCAATGCCAGCAAGCAAACATTCGGCATTGACAAATGCTTGTTACAATGTATGTTAGTTTTTGGCATTTCATGACACCTTCCCTCCTCAACCCTTCCCCCTTATGTATCCATAATAGTGCACCAGTCGTCAGTCAGTAATGAACAGAAAACACCAGAAATAGTTTATTTAAATTGCATATTGGTTATGTTCCCTTTAAAGCTCTATCATACTGCAAGCAGTCATTTGGCATTCACAAATGCTTGTCTGAACATTAGTGTCACTGTAGCCTCTCTTCACTCCCAGACACTTCCCTAGTCTCTATACATAAAATAAATAGGTTAATTAGCCGTTCTGTTAATTCCTCCATCAGCTCCTGTAAGACCCATGGGTGAATGTTTGCATACTAGTTTCTCTACCTTTTTGCATGGCAGCTTCTCTGAACACCACCTCTCTGGTAAACATTCCTCTGCAAGAATCATTTTGTCCTTCCCATCTCAACATTGCATCTTCCCCCATTAAATCTTTTTCACCATAATACTAAACAGAAGTACTTATTTAATTCTTCCTGGTTTTGGTCTGTGATCATGCTCTCTTCCACTTTAAATGTTTCCACAGCATTGCTAGTTTTCTCTTACACATAGAAACATAGAATATGACGGCAGATAAGGACCGCTTGGCCCACCCAGTCTGCCCATTTCCCTACCTGATGGATAAGCTGCAGATCCTAGTTAACCAGCAGCCTACTTCTTCCTACCCCAACCCCCTAGAATTGCCTTATGACTGTCCCATGCATGCTTGAATTTCACCACTGTTTGTGACTCCACAACCTCCTCTGGAAGGCCGTTCCATACATCCACCACCCTCTCTGTGAAAAAATATTTCCTTAAATTACCTCTGAGCTGCCTCCCTTCTATCTTCAAATTGTGCCCCCTTGTTCTTGCACACCTCTTTTTTTGAAAGATGCTACCCTCTTGGACTTTGTTGATTCCCTTGAGGTACTTGAAAATTTCTATCATGTTCCCCCTCTCCCTCCTTTCCTCGAGGCTATACATATTAAGCTCCTTAAGTCTCTCTTCATATGTCTTCCAGTGCAGACCCTGCACCATTTTAGTTGCCCTCCTCTGGACAGCTTCCATCCTGTCTATGTCTTTGCAGAGATTGGGTCTCCAGAACTGCACGCAGTACTCCAGATGGGGTCTCAATAGCTGTCTGTACAGAGGGATAATAACTTCCTGTTTTCTACTGGTGATGCCTCTCCCTATGCATCCCAATATCCCCCCAGCCCTCCTTGCTGCCCTCTCACATTGCTTACCCACCTTTAGGTCATCTGATGTGACTACCCCCAGGTCCCTTTCCATTTTCGTTGTTGTTAATATCTCACCCCCCATTGTGTACTCTTCCCCTGGGTTTTTGTTTCCCAGGTGCATTACCTTGCACTTCTTAGCATTGAATCTAAGCTGCCATATATTTGACCATTCCTCTAACCTTGCCAAGTCCCTTCTCATCCTTTCCACTCCACCTTGTGCATCAACTCTGTTGCAGATCTTTGTGTCATCTGCAAAGAGACATACTTTTCCTTCCAGTCCCTCTGCAATGTCACTTATAAAGACATTGAAGAGGACTGGTCCTAATACTGAACCCTGCGGTACCCCACTATTAACCCCCCTTTTTTCAGAGTGGACTCCATTTACTATTATTCTCTGTGTCCTATTCTCCAGCCAATTCTTTACCCAGGCTGTCATCTTGGGACCCACTCCCAGGCTGGCTAACTTGTATATTAATCTTTTGTGTGGGACTGTGTCAAATGCCTTGTTAAAGTCTAGGTAGGCCATGTCCACAGCCCCTCCCTGATCAACTACTTTGGTCACCCAGTCAAAGAAATCTATCAGATTTGTCTGGCATGACCTTCCCGCTGTGAATGCATGCTGCCTTGGGTCCTGTGCCCCTCTGGCCTCTAGATATTTAACAATTCTTTCCTTCAGAAGTGATTCCATCATTTTCCCTACCACTGAGGTTAAACTAACAGGTCTGTAGTTTCCTGCTTCTGCCTTGCTCCCACTTTTGTGAAGGGAATCACATCTGCCCTCCTCCAGTCCTCGGTACCACCCCATCCTCCCATGATTTGTTAAAGAGGGTAGTCAGTGGTGTCACTAGTTCTACCCTTAGTTCTTTAGAATTCTGGGATGAATCCCATCAGGCCCCATTGCTTTGTCCACCTTGGTTTTAAGAGTTCTTTCAGAACCCTTTTTTCTGTAAATGGGCTGGTATCAACTTCTGTATCCAGAGTGTTTCTACTGTTTGTTTTAGGTACCTCCCCCTCTTCCTTTGTAAATACTGAGCAAAAATATTTGTTTAGTATCTCTGCCTTTTCACAGTCACACTCTGCCCACCCTTCCTCCCCTTTATTAAGCCTCACTATCCCTCCCTTGGTCTTCCTTCGCTCCCTGATGTACAGTGGCGTGAAAAAGTATTTGCCCCCTTCCTGATTTTCTCTATTATTGCATATTTGTCACACTGGATGTTTTCAGGTCTTTAGAGAAAATGTAATATTAGATAAAGGAACCTGAGTGAACAAATAACACTTTGTTTTTTTAATTTCACTTATTTAATGAAAAAGTTAACCAACACCAACTGGCACTGTGTGAAAAGTAATTGCCCCTTACACTTAATAACTGGTTATGCCACATTTAGCTGCAATGACTGCAACCAAACACTTCCTATAATTCAATATCAGTCTTTCACATAGCTGTGGAGGAATTTTAACCCACTCTTCCTCATAGAACTGCTTTAATTCAGTAACATTTGGTAGGTTTTCGAACTGAACTGCTACGTTTCAGGTCCTACCACAGCATCTCTATTGGATTTAAGTCTGGACTTTGACTAGACCACTCCAAAACTTTAATTTTACTTCTTTTAGCCATTCTGATGTGGACTTGCTTTTTGTGTTTTGGATCATTGTCTTGCTGCATGACCCAACTACGCTTCAACTTCAGCTGGACGGAAGGATGACTGGACATTCTCCTTAAGAATTTTCTGGTACAGAGCAGAATTCATGGTTCCTTTAATTATGGCAAGTCATCCAGGTCCTTAGGAGCAAGCATCCCCACACCATCACACTACCACCACCATGTTTGACTGTTGGTATGGTGTTCTTACTGTGGAATGCTGTGTTTGCTTTACGCAGACATTATGGGATCCATGTTGTCCAAAAGTTCCACTTTGACTCATCTGTCCATAGAACATTTTCCCAAAAGTCTTGTGGATCATCCAGGTGCTTCTTGGCAAATGAGAGATGAGCATTTATATTCTTCTTGTGTTAGCAGTGGTTTCTCGCTTCTCACATGAAGCCCATTTTGCCCAGTCTCTTTCTGATTGTGGAGTCATGAAAACTGACCTTAGCTGAGGCAAGAGAGGCCTGCAGTTCTTTGGATGTTGTTTTAGGATCCTTTGAGACTTCTTGGATGATTTTACACTGCGCCTTGGAGTAATTTTGGCAGGCCGCACCTCCTGGGAAGGTTCACTACTGTTCCAAGTATTCTCCATTTGGAGATTATGGCTCTCACTGTGGTTTGATGGAGTCCCAGAGCCTTAGAAATAGCTTTGTAACCCTTTCCAGACTGATAGAGGGCAACAAATTTTTTTCTGATCTTTTCAGGAACTTCCTTTGATCATGGCATAATGTGCTTGTTGAATCTTTATGCTGGCAACGTGACTCTGATGGTAAGGGCCAAAATAAGTGAGGTTTATATTGAGCAGGGCTGGCTGTAATCAAGCCTGGCTGTGTTCAATCAGCTGACTCTAATTATCCCTTTAATTGGGTTGATTTAACTAGGGGGCAATTACTTTTTCACACAGTGCCAGTTGGTGTTGGTTAACTTTTTTCATTAAATAAATGAAATAAGTAAAAAAAAAAAGTGTTATTTGTTCACTCAGGTTCCTTTTATCTAATATTATATTTTGTCTAAAGACCTGAAAACATCCAGTGTGACAAATATGCAATAATAGGGAAAATCAGGAAGGGGGCAAATACTTTTTCACGCCACTGTACCTATAAAAGGTTTTATCCCCCTTCTTAACTGAGTTGGCTATCTTTTCCTCGGTTTGGGCCTTTGCTGTTCTGACTGCCTTCCCAGCTTCCTTTTGCTTTAACTGATACAGTTCTCTGTTCTGTTCCTTCTGTGATTCCTTGTACTTCCTGAATGCTTTCTTTTCTCTAAACCTTCACTGCCACTTCCTTTGAGAACCATAGTGGTTTCTTACCTCGTTCGCTTTTGTTTATTTGATTTACACAAAGGCTTGATACCTCTGTGATGGCAGTTTTTATTATTCCCCATTGTTCTTCCACCCCTCCTTCCTGCCCATTTGCTAGTGCATTCCTTAGGCACTCACCCATTTTGACAAAGTCAGCCCTCCTAAAATCCAGTACCTCTGTCTTTGTATGGCTTGACTCTATTGCTGTGTTTATTGTGAACCATACTGTTCGATGGTCGCTAGTTCCCAGATGGCTACCCACTTCTACATCTGTGATCCTCTCTCATCTCCATTTGAAAGAACCAGGTCTAAGATTGCTCCTCTCGAGTGGGCTCCAATACTAGTAGTCTAAGGCATGCCCTTGTGGGCATCTAGAATAACCCCACTTTTAGAAGTGGCTGCCAGCTGCACTCCAGTTAACATCTGGCATATTCAGATCACCCATCAGCAATAGCTCCCTTTTCTGCCATTCTAAGTATACTTTCTATCATTTCCTTGTCCATTTCCTCCCCCTGGGAAGAGGTGTCTATCTAACCCTGTCGTATTGTGGTGCCATTGCCGGTCTCCAAATTTACCCACAGTGCTTCTTCTCCTCCCTGTTTACCCTTTTGTTCTGTTGCTTTGATTCCTTCCCTTATGTAAAGAGCTACTCCTCCTCCTCTTTTACCCTCCCTGTCCCTCCTGTAGATAGTGTATCCTGGTATGTTTACATCCCAGTCATGGTTTTGTGTGTACCATGTTTCTGTGACTGCCACGGTATCCAGATGTTCCTCCTCCATCAAGGCCACTAATTCAGGAAGCTTGTTACTCAGACTACGGGCATTGGTACTCATTGCTCTCCATTTTTTGATGGCTTTACCTTCTGTTGCAGCATCTCCCACTGACCTTTCTACCTTGGTCTTTTTCTCATTTAGTACCCTGTTTTGTAGGGGGAGGCCGGGATTTTCCTGCTGCTTATCAGTGCCTCCCCCCTTGACTAGTTTAAAAGCTTGCCAATGAAGAATTTAAACCGATTGCTCAAAAGACTTGTTCCCTTCATGGACAGATGCAGACCATCCTTCCAGTATAGGCTGGTATCCCTCCAGGTGGAACCCCAGTCCCCAATAAAGCCAAACCCCTGTGCTCCACACCATTTTTTCAACCATTCATTAAACTGCATGGTGCAAAGTACACTCGCCTCCACTCATGCCATTGGACAGGCAGCACCTCTGAGAAGGATACTGTGTGTGCTACTTGTCTTAGGCCCCTCCCCAATTCTACAAAGTCCTTCTGCACTGCTCTGATCTCATGATGAGCCAAGTCATTTGTCCCTAGGTGGACAATGACGCCCAGCTCAGACTCCGTGCAGCTGTTCCCATGATCCTGAGGATGCGCTTCCTGTCCCTCCAAGCCATGGCACCAGGCAGGCACCTTGCTTCAGTTTTCCCTGCTCCACCCAGTTCTATCCCTAATATTGGAGTCCCCCACCAGGGCTGCTTCCCCTTTCTTGTGGTGTCCTCTGTCTCCTTCCTGTGGGCCTCCTTGTGACAGCTATCCTCAGCCTCCTTAGTCTCCTCTGTGGGTGCATCCATAGAGGAGCTATGCTCCCCCAGAATGGTGTATGGATTGTGGAGTGGAACAACTGACTGGGTGTGCCTCTGTTCCACCATCCTCACCCTTCCTGAGCCCACTGTGGTCCAACTGCTGTGTTTTCTTCGCAACCTCTGAGGTAGTGGTGGTGGCTCTGGTGCTCCCTGGATGGGGGAGGTTCCCTTCCTACTGTCCAGTGTGGCCTGGGGGAAGGTTCCCTTACTACTGTCCAGCATGGCCTGAAGATGGGCAACTTCCTCCCTCAGGGCAGAGAGTTGTCTGCAAATAGGGCAGCATCTCAGCCTCCAGAAAGACTCCTGGAAGACTGCTGCACCACAGCCATTACATTGTACTACTCCCCACATGTTTATCTACTTTTTTCTTTGTGTGTGTGTTTGTGTGTGATTGGTTTGTTATATAGAAATACATATATATTATACAATGTGCATGCTTATATTGTCAGTGCAGTGTGCTGAGAGGATATGACAGTGATATGCCTTGCACTCTTGAGGAAATGATGTCAGAACCCCAGGTATAAAGGAACTATTTCCGCGGGGTGGAGTGAGGGGTGGAAGGGGTTGGGCCTAAACTGTGCCCTCGCAAAACAATCAGCTAAAAGCTCTGACCCAGCACCGCGATGAGTGCCTTCCTGTCAGCAAGATGCCCTCACACAACAATTTGACAGAGAAATACCCTGCTAATCAAACAGAGAAAATCCAGACATCCAACTCAGACACAAGTAACCCTCCCCAGCCCCAAAACAGCCTGGTGGTTTGTGCTCTGAAAGCAGTCAGCCCCAAAATAAGTCAGCTGTGCTTTACACTCTTCCTGCACTGAAAATCTTAAGAATTAAACCAACTGATTGACTAGTGACACCTGTGATGTAAGCAGGCCTTTCAATGTAGGCAGGCTGCTGTCTGATTCCAATACACAAAATCTTTCTGGTCATATACTGTCCCTGTAAAATTCCTTTACATTCTCACTGTTTCCTGTTGCTATTCACTTTTCCAATGTTGTTTTCTTTTGCTTTATTATTTTTTATACCTTTTACTTTCTCCCTTGTGCCATCTGTTTTAAAATGTCTGCCAGTTTTTCTCTTTGCCCTTAGTACCTTCTGTATTTTATCTGTTAGCCACACTTTCATTCCTTTGTTACTATATTTTGCTTTTTTAGGTAGACATTTTTTCTCTCAGCTCTAACAGATTTGTTTTTAGTAAACTCCATTGCTCATTTACATTTTCCTCACCTTCACTCTGTGTCAATTCCATTCCTTGAAATATCCTCTCATATTACTGCTTCTGCCTGCTTTGTAGTTATAATCCAGTGTTTTCCCTTTCTCTGTTACACATTTCTTTATCATCTTAAAAGTGACCATATTATTTATGTACAGTATTTATGTATGCATGTAGTATTTATTTATTATGGTTTTTGGCAGGAAAGACACACTAAGACAATGCTTGTTTCCAGGTGCATCCTGGAAACACGGGGACGTCAAATGACTTTCTCATGATCACAGCGTATGGAAGTAGTGGCTGTGGGAGTCAAACCCAGTTCTCCAGATTTGCAGCTCAGCACTCTTAATTGCTATGTATACTGTCTACCTATGATCAGTCTCTGCTAGTAGCGGTATTGTTTTCATTCTATTATGTCATTTTCCATGTTATTTAAAACTAGATCCAAAACTCCCCCTTGTCAGGTTTCTTGGCTAACATACTGATTAAGACTGCAGTCATTTGCTGTTTCTATGAGTAACCTTCCAAATGTTTTTTTTTATTTCCAAAGTATGTTTTATTTTTCCTTTTGCTCATTCAAATGTTTTCTACCTGATAGCACTGGGTGTGACCAAATCTCAATGTGTCACTCTGCAAGTAAACTACTGTCCTACACGTAAGGATAACACATGACAGGGTGTGCTATTATAAGGGTATAATAATTGGATCTTCCTTTTTGCCATTGGAAAACCATGGCGTTATTTGCTGTAATAAAGGAGTGTTTATTATGGCAAACACACGCATGGTTTCCATTGCTCTGGGCATGCACCCGCCGCACCTCTTCCTCCCAGACCGCTGCCTGCCTCGTCTTTCTACTGGAAATGGTACCGCCACTCAGACTACTCAGCGATAAGTCACTGCCATAAATTTTAACATTTAAAAAAAAATCTCTGGGCAGAAATAAATGAATAAAAAAAAGTTGAAATAAATAAATAGAATGATCGCGGACTGTGCACTCAAACCTAAGTGGACTGTGGCCGCACTTTAAGCTGTGTTTATTTTATATAATTGCTGGGGCCAAAGACCCAGCAATTATATAAAATAAAATATGGGGTGGGGTGTGTGTGTATGTAAACTAAATTTCTATACACATCGTTGGGGTTAGATGCTTGCACAAACCCCTCGAGCTTTGCTTTCAGGATTTACGTAGCATCTAACCCCTCGAGTGTGTGTAAACTTCTCGTTACACACACCACTCCATACTTTATTCTATATATAATACATGCCTTGGATGGTTGTTACACATGAGGAATAGCTGAATACCCAACCACTTCAGAAGTACACAATTCTCTGACGACCACATTCCCTGGAGTGTGTTATCCCACTTATAAAATGTGTTTTTCTTTAAATACATAGTTCAGCAAGGCATGCAGTTGTCAGAAAATAATCAGTGGGCATGTGTCATGTTTTGACCAGTGAGGTTACAGCAGTTTTATGGCTGATTTTATAAATCACACATAGTACTGTCAGATAAAAAAAAAATTCTGATTAACAAAAGTACCTCAGATGTAAAAAGTTACAGTTAACTACTTTTAAAAAGTAATATTAATTTCAGGCAGTGTACTAGCTCTTTACATTTGCTCCAGTTTACACAGAAAATGAAAAACTACAGACACATGGTACTTGGCTGCAATAAGAACTGCACTACACTGAGGATTCTCAGAAGGATCCTTCACTCTACTTTTCTCCCAGACTACCTCCCCTGTATCCTACCTCCAAGTGTAAAATCATCGAACAGTGATGCATTCACTCTCCCATTGAAAAATTCTTATTTTTAAAATTTAATTTCTTTTTAATTTTGTGTGTTGTTTTAGTTTAAAGCACAGAGTTCTGCATTTCACATGTTACATAACTCATATACAGAATGTGAGTTTACTAACATAACATACTGGATGCCAGCAGAGTATTATCAAGTCTGCTCGTGCTTCAGCACCCTGATTGAGTACCGTAGCCCTCTATTTGTCTCCTTCCACTGTTATTCCATCCCCCAGTCCTGCTCTCCCAGGCAAACCAGCCTCTGTTTCACTCCTTGCCTATACCTGTCCCACCCTCTCTTGAATCCCTCCACCATAGTTGCCTGCACCAGCTCCCCGGGCAGCGCATTCCATGGTTCCACCACGTTCTCTATGAAGTACCTCCTCTTCCTTTCTCCCCTAATCCTACCACCCTCAATCTTCCAACTGTGTTCTCTGGTGATTCCATCCTCCTTCAGTCGAAAGATCCTATCTCGGCTTACCTTATTTACTCCCCTGAGGTACTTGAAGACCTGAATCATGTCCCCCGGTCCCTCCTCTCCTCTCCTCCAGTGAGAACAGGTTGAGCTCCCCTAGTCGTTCCTCATATGTCATAACCCACAGCCCCTGGGTAATTCTGGTTGCTGTCCTCTGAACCCTCTCCAGGTGTTGGATGTCCCTCCTTAGGTGCGGCCTCCAGAACTGCACACAGTACTCAAGATGTGGTCTAACCTGGCTGTTGTACAGTGGCAAAATCAGCTCCCTGTTCCTTGAGATAATCCCCCTAGCGATGCATCCCAGCATCCTATTTGCCCTGACTGCATCCCTACTGCACTGCTCTGAATTATTCATGTTAACATCCACCAAGACTCCTAGGCCTCTTTCCCTTGTCGTGGCCTGCAACTCATCCCCCCCCCCCAGGGTGTACACATAGTTGGGGTTTTCCCGCCCTAGGTGTAGCACCTTGCACTTGAAGGAGTTAAATTTCAATTTCTAGGTGCAGGACCACCTATCCAGAGTATCCAGGTCCTCTTGCAGGGCCAATCTCCCCTCCTCCCCTTCCACCACCGCCCCCAGCTTAGACTCATCTGCAAAGAGACTCATTTCGCACCCAATGCCTTCCCTGATATCGGAGATGTAGGTGTTAAACAGGAGTGGCCCCAGGACTGATCCCTGTGGGACTCCACTTACAACCCCCTTAGGAGATGGGACCTCCCCTCTGACCACTACGCACTGAGTGTGATCCGAAAGCCAATTTCCAATCCACCTATCCATCAGTGGGCCTACCCCGTTCACCTCCGGCTTCTTCCTTAGGCCAATGTGAGGAACCGAATCAAATGCCTTGCTGAAGTCTAGGAATAGTACAGCCATTGGTCTCCCCTGTCGAGTGCTGATGTCACCCACTCATAGAACTCTACGAGGTTTGTTTGACACAATCTACCTGGTACAACCCCATGCAGCCGGTCATCCAGGTAACCCATCTCCTCCAAGAAACCTCCCAGCCTTTCCTTAAGTAAGCTGTCCATTACCTTCCCCACCACCGACTTCAAACTGACGGGTCTATAGTTTCCTGGCTTTTCTCTCAATCCCCCTTTATGGATGAGCACAACATGCACCTGCTTCCAATCCCTTGGCACTCTCCCTGTCTGAAGTGACAAGTTAAAGAGATCCACGAATGGTACAGCCAAAACATCCGCCAACTCCCTCAGTACTCTGGGATGAATGTGATCAGGCCCCAGAGATTTATCCTTTTTAAGGGACTGGAGGGCTTCCCACACCCGCTCGATAGGAATATCAGCATCTGCCCCCCCCCCCTTCAGCAGAACCAGCCTGATATCTCACCCCTGGCCTACCGCCCCCAGCGGCTTGTTCTTCAGCAGGAACCCCAATAGTCAGGTCTGCTGTGCCTTCTGTGTCAATCAATCCCTATTTTGGAAGTTTCCCAGCCTCCTCCCCAGTGAACACTGAAGCAAAGTACTCATTTAGTACCTCCGCCTGCTCTCCAGCCCCTTCCACCCACCCTCCAGCTGTCCTCAACTACTGAGCTGGCCTTTGCATCTATGTCTTTTCAAGCTTTTCTGTATTTCCCCGTATTTATACATGCAACATTTATTAACCAACCCTCTTAGGATATGTTTACCTTTTTGTTACTCTATATACTGTATTAAGGAGAGAAAAAGAAAGTTTAAGGAGAACCCTGTTTTGTAGGCGTTCTTAAATACTGAAAAGCTACTCGGGGTTGGGATTGAAGGGCTGAGTATTTCTGTTTGGGACTGAAATTCGAAGCAACAGGAGCTGGTGGGCCTGTGACATCATAGGGTACCTGATGTCTGCTTACACACACTGTTAGTGGGACCGAACACACACTGGACTGTATGTGTTTGTGAGACTTGGGAACTTTATTGGTGGGGTTGAAATTGGGTTTGTAAATAACTACAGTCAGTATAGAGAGAAACTGTATTCCAGGGAAAGGGACTGAGAAAGGGGTGTGCCATTATAAACAGAGGAGGATAAACAGGGTGGCCATATTCCACCATGGCATCTTGGAAGGTTGTAGGCTGCACAGGCTGTGGGATGGCAATAATTCTAAATTGGGCCTGAGAGAGGAGGCTGCCCACTCTGTAGACAGCTATCTTGTATCAGGAGTGAGGTATATTGGTTAAGGAGTAAGCTGGAGGGGTGTCCAAGGATAAGGGGTGTGGATATGGGCAGCAGAAGGGTGGGGCTGAGGGGAGGCTGGGGCAACGCTCTGAAATTACAGGACATTATGTTACAGGAAGCAGGAGGGGGGATATTAGGGACAGAGGACCCTTAGATAGGGAAGTTGATGCTAAGGGGAAAGCGTACAGGGTGAACATTCTGAATACAAAGAGAGTGGAGGGGGAAGAGTCAGGAGGGGCTGTTGTGTGGAAGCCTAAAACAGCAGACTGTGGGAAGGGAGCTCCTAAGGTGAACAGAGCAAGAGGGGAAGAAGAGGGGCAGTTTAGAGATGCAGTCAGGGGAAACTCGGGTTACTTGATGGAGGCTGACATAGAGGGTCACAATAAATTTGAGCTACTAAGCAACCTAGAGGGGGAGGAAGGGGTTGGTGGAAATGAGGAAACTTATACAGAGGCCGGGGGGGAGGGAGTCGGATACCCATAGGGCATCACAGACTGGCTATGGAAAGGATAGAAATAGTCCCATTGGGAGAAGGGGAAACATATATGTTAAGCAAATGGGGGAGATGCAACATATTCCAGACATGAGGGAGGAGAGCATGATTGGAGAGAAACTGAGAGACAAGGAGGTGGGAGAGGGGCCCCCCTTCAGCAGGGGGTCAGTACCAAGGATGGGACCCTAGCTAAAGGGGACCCACAGAGAGCCTCTGGAGGCAGGGGTACTATTACAAGGGGGGAGGATGGCGGTGTGGGGGAAGGGGAAACCATCAGGGCCAGGATAAAATGGTTCAGATAGAGGGTTAAAGGGGACACCTATTCAGAGGGGTTTGAGTTAAGTGGGCAAAAAGCAAGGGAGACAGATAGGGAGGTGACAAGGATGTCTCTAATAAGGCAGGAAGACTCCCATGAAATTGAGATCATGAATAAAGGGGAAGGGGTCTGAGAGGGCATAGTGGAGGTAACCATAAGGATGATGGCAGTGTTAAGGTTCTGTTATTGGGAGACTGATGAGTAGGGGTATCCAGTGGGAGGGACAGGGGGGTGGATGCCATAGCCAGGTGAAGGTAGTGAGTATCTCTGGGCTGACAGTGCACAGAGCAAAGTTCATGGTGTATGAAATGGTTAGGGATTGTGGAGGGAAACTGGATTTCCTGATACATTTGGGAACTAATGATCTAGAGGGAAATAGCATTTTGGAAATCCAATCAAGGTTCCAAGAACTTGCCAGAGTCTGTCGGGATAATGGATGCAACATTTCCTTTTCGGAGATATTGCCAGTACCAAAGGCCTCAGTGGAGAAAAAAATGAAGCTCACAGAGGTTAATGACTGGCTCAGGAAGTGGGGTGAAGAGAGTGGGTTGGGGGTTTTAGGGAACTGGAATAGAGTTTGGGAGGATAAGGAACTATATGCCAAGGACAGGTTTCATCTTGCCCCATTAGGGAAGGAAGTCCTTAAACAGGGGATGGCTGACTACATACAAGAAAGGTGGGGTTTAAACTTGTAACGGGGGGAGGGAAAAGGGAGGGGCTGACCAGAAGCCCTCTCCTCCAGATGAGGGAGTAGCCTCAAGCCCAAGGGGAGGAAACAGACTGGGGGTGGAGGTTTCAGGAGGAGCAGAGGGAGGATGGAAGTATAAGGAATCTGGGTGGGGTTCGACAAAGAGGATCAGAGATAAGGGGTGGGGTTGGTGTTAGTAAATGCCAGGAGCTTGGGAAACAAGTTGCCAGAATTCCAGGCCATGCTGTTCGGGAGGGGTGGATGTGGCGGCGGTCACGGAGACGGGGGCCAACAAAAACCATGACTGGGACCTAAACATACGGGGGTACACTATGCTTAGGAAGGATAGAAAGGAGGGCAGAGGGGGTGGAGTGGCTATGTTCATTAGAGATGACATAGAAATTGCTAGGGTAGAAGAGGCAGAGGGAAATGTGGAGGCCTTATCGGTCACCTTACGATCCATAGCAGGAGATAAGGTCAAGCTGGTGTAGCATATAGGCCCCCTGGGATCAGTGATGTTCTAGAGGATGGTTTGCTGGACAACATCATTGCCCAGTGTGGACCAAAAGGGGAAGGAGTGGTGTTGATGGGGGACCTTAATATGCCAGGTACAAACTGGATAACCATGTCCTCTAAGGTGGCCAAGGAGCAGAGGCTGCTGGTTGGCTTCCAGGATGTGTTCTTAACACAGCATGTGATGGAGCCCACAAGGAAGGGGCATGTCCTGGATGTGGTTCTGGCAGATGGGGATCTGGTAAGGGACATGGTTGTACAGGACCCCTGACTGGGAGTGACCACAATACTGTCTGGTTTCAAATAAGCATGGGGGAGGGGGAGATCTAGGACACTGGCAGTGGACTCAGGGGGGCAGACTTTATGGGCATGGGAAATATTCTCAAGGATCACTTGAAGAGGATTACCTCAACGACAAGTGTGGAAAGGAGATGGGAGGTCATAAAACGGGGACTTCATGAGGCAGTCAGGATCTGTGCTAAGTTGAAACGTAAGGGAGCAAGGTCACATAAACCATGCTGGCGGTCCAGTGAGGTACAGGTAGCAGTCAGAGAAGAGAAGGCAGCCTACAAAAAATATAAAACAACAAGAGGGGATAGGGATAAGGAAATATACCAGCTTGCATCTAGAAAAGTCACCCGTATTGTGAGGGGAGCAAAGTCCAGTAAAGAGCAGTGGCTGGCACAGGGGATACATGGAGGGGGAAAAGGAGTTCTTCCGGTACATTGGGGAGCAGAGAAAAACTAAGGGCCATTTCAGCAGATTGAGATCAGAAGGAGGGTGGGTGGAAGAGGTGAGGGACCAGGCAGAGGTATTTAATGAGTACTTTGCCTCTGTGTACACTAGGAAGGGGGATGGGATATCTACAAAGCAAGGCATGAAGGGGATAGAAGTGTCAGTAAGTGGGATCAGGGGAGCAACAGAAATGGAGCAAGAGGAGGAGAGGTACCCCAGGGGTGTCACATCTGGGTAAGGATAAAAAGGCCAGTAAGTGGGGGGGGACGGATGATGCTATCTCCGCCAAAAGGGTGTGGTTAGCCCTCAAGGCCCTAAAGAAAGACAAATCTCCTGGGCCGGATGGCATTCATCCGAGTGTACTATGGGAATTGGCGGACATACTGGCTGCACCCCTGGTGGAGCTTTTCAGCAGGTCACTTGAGACAGAGAGGGTACCTAGGGATTGGCGAGAGGCACATGTGGTACCAATCCATAAAGGGGGGTTGAGGGAAGTACCAGGTAACTATAGACCCATCAGTTTGACCTCGGTGGTGGGAAAATTAATGGAGAGTATACTAAAGGAACGATTGGGGGTGTACTTGGAGGAGGGGAGGTCTGGATAGTCGGCAACATGGGTTTGTGCCAGGTAGATCATGTCAAACCAACCTTGTGGAGTTCTATGAATGGGTAACATCAGAACTGGACAGGGGTAAGCCTGTGGATGTATTATTCTTGGACTTCAGCAAGGCGTTTGACTCTGTCCCCCACAATGGTCTGGTGGAGAAACTGATGGGGTTAGGAGTAGGCCCTTTGATGGTCAGATGGATTGAAACTGGCTAGCTGGACGCACTCAGAGAGTAGCGGTCTGTGGGGAGCTCTCGAACCCAAGTGAGGTTGGTAGTGGGGTACCACAGAGCTCGGTCCTGGGTCCGATCCTGTTTAATGCATACATATCGGACATCAAGGAGGGTATATGGTGTGAAATGAGTCTCTTCGCTAATGACTCCAAGATGGGAGCAGTAGTTGAGGGAGAAGAGGGGAGGTTGGCCCTGCAAGGGGACCTGGACACCCTGGAAAGCTGGGCTCACACATGGAAATTACATTTCAATATCACCAAGTGCAAGGTGTTGCATCTTGTTCGGGGAAACCCTAAACACAGGTACACCCTGGGAGGGGAGACTCTGGAGGCCTCAATAGGGGAAAAAGACCTAGGGGTCATGGTGGATGCATGTATGAATAACTCTGAGCAGTGCAGGAGAGCAGCTAGCAAGGCAAACAGGATGTTTGGATGCATCGTAAGGGGGATCACCTCTAGGAGCAAGGAAGTGATTTTGCTGCTGTACAATGGACTGGTTAGACCACACCTTCAGTACTGTGTACAGTACTGGAGACCACACTTGAAGAGGGACATACAGCTCCTGGAGAGGGTATGGAGGAGGGCAACAAAGATGATACGAGGGCTAGGGGATTTGATGTATGAGGACAGACTTGAGCTCTGCCTGTTTTCATTGGAGGAGAGGAGAGGAGAGACAGGGGGGACATGATTGAGGTCTTCAAGTACCTCAAGGGAATAAATGGGGTAAACATTGAGGGGATCTTTAGACTAAAGCAGGGAGGTATCACCAGAGGGCATGGTTTGAAATTGGAAGGTGGAAGGGTGAGGGGGGGAAAAGAGGAGAAGGTTTTTCACTGAGAGGGTGGTGGACCCTTGGAATGCACTGCCTGGTGAGCTGGTTCAGAAATCCACAGCAGAGGGCTTCGAGAGAGGGTGGGACAGACACAGAAAGTGGATGTATCAGATGATGGCCTGTCCCAGGGGGGTGGGAATGGATGATAGGTGTTTCTGGAGCACAAGGGATGGGAGGGTCTTGGCACCCAACTAAGGATCTAAGGTTCGAGCAGACTCGATAGACTGTAAGGCCTAATCTGCCGGCAAATAGTATGTTAGTATGTAACACTTTTCTAACCTCGTGCCTCCTCAATCCCCCACCTTTCCTTTATTCTCCTAGTTAGACCCCAAAATCTATCCTCACTGCCTTCTCCCCCTTCCCTAGGCACTACTCCATTCCCCTTTTTTGTTTTCTCCTAGTTCCTACTCACTTCTGTGACTCTTCATAGCTACCCTAACTCTCATCACCTCCTCCAAACTACCATCCCTCTCCCCTGATCATGCTACTTTCCAGTTTAATTCCCACTGTCCTTTCCCTTCTACCCTCTCTGTTCCTCACTACTTCACTCCCCATGCTGTCTTCCCTGCTCCCCCATCCTCCTCTGCCTCCTCTCCTACCCCCAAACTCCCTCCTCCCCTACCCTCCCTTCTTCTGCCTAATCCTCACTACCCCTGGCTTCCAGGCAGTTCCCTCCTCCCATTTGTCTCCTCCTAGCTCCACCAGATATCCATCAAAACCCCCCCACCCTTCTGCCCTCTTTCCCTCGTCATCTCCACTGCTTTGCCATTTCTCCCTGGTCCCCATCAAGCTTCTCTTGCCTCTGCTACTCCTCATAACTGGCGATGTTGAGTCTAACCTGGGTCCTGTTCACTCCCTTCCTACCAATCTCTCCAAAGGACTACAGGTGGCCCACATCAACATCTGCAGCCTCCTGCCCAAAATTGATCAACTTCACCCCCTTTTGGTTTCCCTCCACCCTGATGTCCTGATAATATTGGAATCTTGGCTTTTCCCTATGATTCCTTTTTTAAAAACATTTTTTATATTATCTATATAAGCCCACTCTGGCTAGGGATTGGTGGTGGCATACCGCCATCCGGGGCTCCTTCTCCCCTGATCTGCGATCACTCTGCACAGCCGTGGTGTGGGATTTTTTGTTAAGTATGTAGTTTGTCCTGTCCCCACCACCGAGGACGCTGGTGAACAGGGCCAACATCCAAGTGGTAAGCCATGGTGAGGCGCGGCTTCCGACACTCACCTAACAATGCCTAACCCCCTGGCACTGCCCACTAGTTGGTGCAGTGCCTGACTTACCCCAGAAGAGGAGAGTTGACAATCGGCAACTCAATCCAGCTCCTCCCTACCACCCTCTCCAGCCGAACCAGGGTCGCCAGTGTAGCACGAGGTGTGGCATCCAGCACCTCAACCCTCAGTGCTACCAGGCCAGTTCCCTCAAGATTCCTGACACTGCTGTTACCATCCCTAGCTACATTCTTACCTGTTAAATCAGTAGAAAACAGCTACAATACCCTGACGTGCAAGATAAATTCCAATTGTATTAAATCCAAAGAATCAGCACTGACAAACAATCCAAGATCAAGACAAGCTTTATTCTTTGTAACAAGTCCTTGTAAATACAAGTTCAGCACACCATGCCTGTTACAGCAGCAATGAATCCCACCTACTAACTGCCCTGACTGGTTTTGGCCTTGCAAGCTTCCTCAGAGAGGCTGGTCCTACATGCAATCCCTATTTTTATATATATATATATACACAACATTAGGTGAATCCTATTGAAACAATATTGCATGTGAACCCCAACTAGGAACGTGCTTGTGTATTAATAAAAAAGTTGAAAAACAATGTATAAATTTAGTGATGCCAGATAATACAGATAAAATAATTATCTGCAGTGGCAAATTATTTACAAGTAGTGGTGGCACAGCTTATGATGGAAAATTTTCATCTTCGGACCCACCTAGAATCGCTAGAGAATTCAGAACCATGCAATGAATATTAGGCTGGTCAGTGTGCCTGAAGGAACAGAGGGAGAGACTTTGCTATCCTTTGTGAGGCACTGGTTAACTGAAACACTGCCAGAAGAAGTGGAGGTCGACTTTCCAGATATAAAAAAAAGCTTACCAGGTAAACATCAGGACCTGCCAGCTGAATTTGGACACTCCACACACCATCTTGATTGCAGCAACAGGCATGGAAGTGAGGGATCATCCGTTGAATTGGGCCAGACTCAGTCATTCACTTCAATACAAGGGGACTGATATCTGACTGTTCCCAGACTGGTCATATGCGACCAGAAATCGTAGAAAGCTGTTCAATCCCCTCAGGAAACAACTGAGGGTTTTGGGGGTGGTTCACTCACTTCTAACACCAGCGAAACTCTGGATTACTTACAGGGAAAAATCATTTCAATTTACAGACCCCAAGGAGGCCAAAATAAGAGTGGACAAAATTGCGGCTAAATTCAGGGCCATAACTTGAGAGATAAGGAGCCTGATTCAGAGACTGATCCATAAGGTGATTTTATCTTTGTTGCAGTAGTCCCTACTGAGAGATATTACCCCAGACTAGAGACTAAATCTTGGACTCTTAACATTTGTTTTATCAGCAGTATGAACCAGTATTGTACTAATCCTTATTTGCATATGCAGCCCATGATGCTTTGCATTGTGGGGGCATGTGTGATTTTGTATTTTCTTGAAACTTGGCTTCCCAGCCAAATGCCCTTTGGGGTAACCCTTGCCTCAGTGTTTGCGCACAGAGGTTCTTTGTCTTTTAAATAGTTTTTTATTTTAATGGGTTCACCACAATATATCCAAGGCAAACTGCCTTAAGGGTAGCTGGTCCATTCCACTGGGGTGTCAAACAGATGAGGCATACTGATGAGTCCTGGTAGGACGAAACACGTGTCTAAGTCTTCTGTTAGCACTCTTTGCAAACTGTGTGAGAGGCCTTTTGGCACCATGCAATTCTGCTTAAAGTTGGACCAGCATAACATGCTGTGGTGATTTGCATATGCAGCCCATGATGCTTTGCATTGTGGGGGCATGTGTGATTTTGTATTTTCTTGTACTAATCCTTAGCTCTTAGATCAGGGTGTGATATTATAATCAGTCTGATTTTAATACTGAACTGTTGACTGCATTACTTAGAGGTCTGCCAGGGTTTAACCAAGTTGTAGCAGTAGCAAAGTATAGCAGTACAATCCCCTTATGAGTGTTTTTATCTACTAAATAATAGTACTACTCAGATAGCACTAATTCTTGGCCTTAGTGGCATCTTTTGAGATTTGCTGTATCTGAATGGCGGGAAACACTTCATCCTCTGAGGTAACAGGAGAAAATCATTTTATAGTTTCAAAAAGAGTTACTTACAGTTTAATGCAAATGTTATATTTACATGTTCCAGTTTATTAAATGTGCTTAAAAGGCAAAGGTTGCAAGAAGTTTGGGGAAAATAGCTAAATAATTTTTCTTTCTTCACAATGGAATTGCGAAGTGGGCACAATGACTTAAGTAATGTCAGGTTACATGTATTATAACTAATTTACATGAAGGTATTGTTCCACTAGTCATAGCTTGATGAGCATATCTATTATAACATTCATTTGAGGATTTAATCCTATATGTTGATAACCCCACATGCTTTACATAATGTAATAGATCACTAAATGTGGGTGCTAACATGATACTTTAAGAATTTTTCTTTTTTTATCTGAGATCTATTCCTGCATGTACTATTGATTTTTCAGTGTTTCACTTTAATAAAGTTTATAAAACAATTATTTGTATTTATAAATTCTAACTAAATAAAAGCTCTAGAACGCTCTAGAAACAAACTTCATTAGACCATACATCCTAAGATATATGGGTGGTCCATTTGATAAAATGCAACAAGATTTAACAATGGGGGGTCAATAGGTCAAGTACAAATATTTTTTTCTATTCCACCAAATAAGATATATAAATTATTGTACTATAATTTCCACTTAAATTATTAGTATGAATTCAATATTCCACACACTCATTCTTCAGAGGTCAAAGAGGTCAAGTACAATCACATACTCATACCTAAATTCTTATTAGATTTTTTAATGAGTACAGATAGATATAAATACATATTTGACACCCTTCTTTTCATATATCCCCACAGTTTCAAGTCCAGAGCAAGGCAAAAGTTATATCAACCCCAATTAGGAACTTGCTTGTATATTAATAAAAAAGTTGAAAAAACAATCTGAAAATTCAGCGATGCCAGATAATACAGATAAAACAATTATTTGTATTTATAAATTCTAACTAAATAAAAGCCCTAGAAACAAACTTCATTAGACCATACATCCTAAGATACGTGGGTGGTCCATTTGATAAACTGCAATAAGATTTAATAATAGGGAGGTCAATAGGTCAAGTACCCATAATTTGTTTCTATTCCACCAAATAAGATATGTAAATTATTGTAACTTTAATTTCCACTTAAATTATTAACATTAATTCAATACTCCATATACTCATTTAACAGGGGTCAAAGAGGTCAAGTACAATAATATGCTCATACCTAAATTCTTTTTAGATTTTTTCATGACTAAAGATATATAATATGCATATTTAATAAATTTTCTTTCATATATCCCCATAGTTTCAAGTCCAAAGCAAGTTAGAACAAACATACAAAATGCCACCCTGTTTTAAATTATGATTCCTTCAACAGTAATTTCTGTAATAGTCAAGGCTACACTGTTATACCAAACCATAATTATGCAATTGTTCTACTGATTCCCTTTTCTTAGAAAACAAACTACAGAAAAAGCTATATTAATCCATTCATAATTATCCTTATAGAAAATATTAAAGGATTTTCAAATAGCTATATAGACAAGGCTGGGTTCTTTAATCACCAGCTATGATTATGGGGCATTAAGTTAAATCCAGAATAAACTAATCTTGTTCCTCTCAATCTCACTACCTTGGTTCATAGTGTAACTCAAAACTTCGGGTCTCACCCCGTTTCACTTGGCAGGCACAACAGATTCCAACTCCACCTCGTACTTTAGGTGGGCACAGCAGCTTTCCTTCATGGTAATTTTGTCTTCTTTTGTGTAGTTAACCAAGTAGAGTACCTCTCACATGCTGTCCACTCGAAGCAATCATAAGTCGGGAGTGTTTCCATCTGTGTGCGGGCCATTTTAATGATTCCCAATTCCCTCATTACTGTTCAGCCTGCAACTGCATTATCAACAAATTCTTCCTGCTTTCAAAATGCGTCTTCCAAACTCAAAATATAGACTGTAGATGTCCCATGCTTATATACATTCATAACACGTAGTGGGCAACTGGAAATGCTTTTAGCAAGTATCTTTTCAGAAAGTTCATGATATTAATCTGAAGTGCTTTCTTTTATATCTGGGTCACTTGCCAATACACAGCCACTTCGATATACTTCTAACCTGGACATGCGCTTGTGATGAAGTCTTGTATCTTCCTGGTTTCAGTACACATTCAAGGTACACATTACAACTTCTAAGCAAATGTGACTGTAGCAATCAACGTGGTAGTGAAGGGTCATATATGTGTTGCTAAATTGTTATACAGATTGCTAATGCCATGTATTAAAAACAATGCCATATAAAAAGGTGTTATCACTGCTGCTTAACTATATATTTTTCAGGCTGGTCATAATGGCCACACACATAACAAACACCCAGGAAAAGAATTGTGCTGATTGGACCGCTGTACTGAGCAAGCTAAAAGTCAAAGTTAAATCAGTAAAAAGCAGCTCCAATACCCTGACGTGCAAGATAAATTCCAAATGTTTCAAATCCAAAGAATGAGCACTGACAAACAATCCAAGATCACTGCTGCTGTAACAGGCATGGTCAAGTCAAGTTTCTTTTTATTGCTTGGTCAAAGACCATTACAAGAATAAGTAAAATAAATTTACATATAAATATAAATAGACGGTATAACATTAAGCCATACATGATAAATACAAGTCCTTAATTAAATAAAAATGTAATTCATTCATCACAAGACTACAATTATGTTCCCATACTTCCTTTTGATAATTGAGATTGCTTTGGAAAATCCTGCTACACAATTGATTATTGTTACATCTCGTACAGTAAGTATTTGGTTCTAGCAAGACATTTTTGTCAGTAGTTTTAATTTCTGACCATACTGGGAATAACCAATAAGCACGCAGTTTATTATACCATGTGCAAGAGAACAATACATGTGCAATATCCTCAATTTCCTTAATATTACAACTACAGCATTTCCCCTGGAACAGACTGTTTGTTGTACCTTACTTTCAATACATTACTAGCAAATTGTTCCATTCTGTATCTTGTGTAGTATTTCCTCAGATCAGAATCAGTAAGGACTCCCAAGTACAGGTGGTACATATGTTTGACATCATTTTTTACTATCCAAGGGGCAACTTTTAAGGTTTTGATTAATTCACAGTCTCTCCTGTTGTAGTAATTTTGGATTATCTTGGTACAGTAATGTTTGTATTTTAATAGTTATATGTCTATATGCACATTTTTGTAGGTATTACAATCCAAATCTGCATACAATCATCTCCAAGTAGTTCAACCATTTTGATTGCTTATACCCCCTCTTGTTTTCTAGCTTTGTTTTTCTATCAGGCACTTATAAGGTAGTCTAGAGTGTTTCATTCTTGTTATATTGATCCAATATCCAAGAAATCTTATTACTGGAAAGGCTTTAAGAGCAACACACCCTATTTCAGCCCTGACCAGAGGTGCAGGGATGGAACTGCCCAGTCCCAGGGCTGAGCATAATAATTTATTTAGGAGAGGTTCAAATAACTTGAAATCCCCATACTCCCAGACCTCGCTGGAGTAAAGTGCCTGTGGGACATACTTTGGATGGTTTTTAACAGAGGCCTAACTGAATTACTTCCATATTTAACATTAAACTTTTGAAGCACACCCATGGCTTGTTTTAATTTGATAATTTGAGTTGTTTTATGCTGTTCCCAGCATCCATTACTTGCAAAGACGAGTCCTAAATAAACATAAGTTTTAACTGTTGCTAGTTTTTTTTATCTCCTATTTTCTAAGATTTTGTAGTGGCTCTCAAGCCCAAAACTATAACTTGGCTCTTTTGTTAATTTATCTGTAGATGACGTGTCAAGGCATATTCATTTAAAATGTAATTTTTTTTGTAGACCTGACTGAGATAAAGCTATAATAGCCAAGTGGTCAGCATATGCCAATACAGGCATTGACATGTGCCAATCTGCGATGAATTAGTCGGAGACTAAAGCAGCTGTATTAAAATTGGTCTGTGTGAATACAGAATAGTTAATGGGGCCATTACACAGCCGTGGCAAATTCCTTATTTGTATAGATTTTTGCAGATAATTGCCCCTGTATACCAGTTCCAACTTGGGCCCATGCGTTCAAATATAGTTCTCTAATTAGATATATTAATTCTGGTTGAAAGCCTTTACGGAGCATTTTCTGCCATAGCAAGTCTCTGGATATATTGTCAAATGTGGCACTGAAGTCTATGAAGGCAACATAATTTTTGTCTTCTTGAAAACTTATTTCTCTATCTAATGAGCTAGGGTATAGCAATTATCTGAGGTGCTAATGCCTTTATGAATATCCTGCTTGGAATTCTGACAGATTTTCCAAGTTCTCATGCTGCTGTATCAGTCTGTTCAAAACAATCTTAGAAAATATTTTACAGCTTATATCCAATAGTGATATGGGCCTGTACATTTTTGGATTAGCCCTATCTCCTTTCTTAAAAATAGATAGAATTGTTGCACCCCTGCATAATTTTGGAAAGGTGTTATGTTTTATGCAGAGATAAAAAAAAAATAGAAGAAGTGGAGCACTTAGGTATACCTCAGCTGGTAGCTGGTCTGGTCCACGTGCTTTTTCCTTTTTTAGATTGGCAATAGATAAGTAGATTTCTTTTCTAGTGAATGACTTAACCTTAGTTTCATCAGTTTTGACTACCCATGTATCTTTTGCTGTAGGGTCAAAAAAGAGGTTTGTATAATGTTTTATCCACTGGTCTCTTGGTATATATGTGTCCAGTTGTTTTTTACTATTATTCGTACCTTTGGCTACTAAGAGCCAAAACACCTGTCGATTGTTATTCGAAATTGCCCTAAGCATGTTTTCTTATTTTTTATTGCAATACTCTCTGTGTTTCTCTGCAAGAAAATTTTATATAAGTTTCTGGCCTCTTTTAATTCTTTATAGACATGCTTCTTCCTTAGTTTTCTGGCTTTCCTAACTAGACGCCTTAATGCTTGTTTTTGTCTGAGACATTATTTATCGAACCAAGTTTCCATGATCTTTTGTCCTTGGGTACTATTCTGTTTGGTTGTTATTATCTTTCTTATGTCTCACATGCAGGACTGTAGAAGTGTTATAATAATGTGGTTCATGGCCAGCTTACTAATATTAGCAGCTTCACATTCTCTAATGGCCCGTTCTACTAAAGGATAGACCATTATTGCATTTCCTGGCTTCCGCTTAACTTTTGTGCTATTTCTGATTTCAAAATTTATCATCCCAACTACGTCCATATTTATTTCTGTACCCCATTTTAGAATTAGGGGAGAGTGGTCACTCTCACCTCTGGTGGCTACCATTAAGCTAGACCAGTACTCCATATTACCATTCCAGAAAATAAAGTCAAGTGTTGAGGCACCAGTCGAATTGCTATATGTAAACTTTCGCTTTTTGTCACCTTTTATGCTCCCATTCGGGAGGGCAGATTGTACACTGAGAAAATATTTTTAAGCTTCTTTCATGATGCATTAATTTTGGTATCAGAGGCTGACCTGGGGAAGTTATTTGTATTATGTATCAGGCTGTGTATATCACTGACCACATAATCATCATATTTCCCTGTTCTTGAGTTTAGATCTCAGCAAAGGAGTATGTTGTCATATCCTGTTGTGGCCCAGCTGTAGTGTAAAAAATTGTCCATATCTTCCCAAATAGATTTATAGTAATAGTTAGAAATATTAGGAGGAATGTACGCATTTATTAGGCAGTATGATAACTCAGACATTTGAACTAAGAAAGATTGAGCAAATGTGGTGCTTGCTAAGTGGGAAACCATTAAATTATTTATTTTATTTTATTTATTTATAAAATTTTGGTGACCGGGTAGGCCCACTGAGCCCTGAAGGTCCCTTTTTCAGGGGTGACCCGGGATAACAATACAAGATAAAATACAGTGGAGAAAAACTTTTGATTACATAGGTTGTTCAAGCATAGGGTGGTTACAGACAGTGGTTACAGACATGGTTGTCATCATGACACAGTTTTGCCTTGGTACTACTCGGCCCGATTTTGGCCCAGGTAATTAGTCCACCTGATAGTCTACCCCAGTTGGTTTGTTTTTTGCCTGGTATCTGAAAGGTGTATCCATTAAATGATACATCTGTATTAGTCAGATGCCAGATTTCTTGTAAGCAGATAATATTGTGTTCCTGAATAAAGTTTTCCAGTCAGCATCAGGAAATGTGGATGAAATACCAGCTATGTTCCAAGAAAGTAAAGTCCATTTGGATCCAGTTTTTGGGGGACATCATTCCCCTGGGGCTTCTTCTGGTTCAAGTCATGCTGTTGTTGTAGTGAGGCTGGCACAGATGTTACTAGTTGAAACACTAAACATTACTTGTTGCCCTTGAAGCTCTGCATCTACATTTGTTCCCACATTTTGATTTCTATAATAGTCCATATTGCTTGTCTGAATATTGGAACTGCCCTCTGCCTCCCATTCAATTATGTAAATGCCTGCAGTATTTAAAATCTCAGCTCCTGATAGGAGTTTTTTTTATATACTTCTTCACAAAAAAATTGTGCAAAGTATCTGCTCTTCCTCCACTTTTTGGCCTATATGTCTGGGTGCAAATGTTTTAACTATATTCCCTGGTGAGTTTAGAGTATGTTGAAAGAGATCTTTTGGTAAAAAATCTAGTTTGATCATATCTTCTCCTGGGAATCTGGGGAGATGAAATACGGCTACCATTTTGCTGAAAGAGCTGTCTTTTGTTTTACCGTGTGGAGTTAATCCTAAATATTTGCTATCTACTACATAAATGCCTACGTCAGCCAATAGGCTTGCCTTTTGTAGTATCTTGTTTACCATATCTTGGTTCCACCATACTAGATTAACTTGACCACATTTGCTCTTATGTGACCTTCTGGCTGCACTAAGGATTCTTAATTCTCCCGCTGGTATTTTCAGGAAATATGTAAATACTTAGATTCAGTAGAGCATTTTTAGCTTACACTCATTCTCATTTGGTGCTCTACTAAATCCAAAAATACTGATTTGTACATACGTATTACCCTGTGTTTTATTTCTCTTGTTAAGAAAATCTTTATTAACGTACCCCAAATAACATCCCATTTTACTCAGTTCATGATTACTGATCCATATACTGTTAGCTAGTTTAGGAGAGGAACAAAACAAGTAAATACATTCAAGCCCTTGATGGTATCTGTCCTTCCTTATCTGTACAAAATCCCTACCCTGGATTTGCACTCCCGAGGCTGCCCTTAAGAGGTGCACAATCTTATTCTTGTTGTACTTATCAGTTTTATAATATTCCCAACTGTATCCATATAGACATAAAATTACACACTCATTCACATCCAGTAGTTCTTTTTCTGTATTCAAGGCCAGCGATGGAGGTGTTTCTGTTTTGTTCACTCTATTATTAGCTTTTCCTGGCTAGTTACTAATTTCTTCTCTAACTGCATTTAGTTCACCTTCTAGTGAGCCAAAGGCCTCCTTAATAATGTCGATCTCATGTTCGTCTGTAACTTTTGTCTTTTCTTGTTGGATTATTTTATCTGTATTGTGACATACCTTGTTCTCTTCATTATGTGCCACTTCATCTGTTTTTTTATTTTAGTTGTTTGTTTAAGGCAAGCTTCTGCCCTTTGACTAACACATCAGGATTTAGTGGGGCTGCTAGGATTCCTGAAGGACGAATTCCCTACGAGATTTACACTCACCTTATTAGTCTTTTTACTATTTCTCTTTCTCTTCCATAGTCTCTGTTTTTGTGGTCTTAATTTTAATTGAAGAATGTGGTATTTCAATTATTGAGAATTCTGGTGTTAAGTGGTCATATTCCTTTTCTAGAATGGATGGTTATTTCAGTGGTTCTGGAACTATTTTATTTAATTTGTCAATATGTCTTCTAGGTCGGCCCAGTGGTGCTGAGGGTTGAGGTGCTGGATGCCACACCTTGCACTATGCAGGTGACCTGAGTTCAGGAACGAGCCCGGGTTGTCAGGGGTCGGCAGGAGAGAGGGAGGATTGAGCATCTGTAGACTGCTCTCCTCTCCTCTCTCTCTGGGGAGGGATCCAGGGACTGCCCGGTGTAACAGCGCCCCCCGATGGAAGCCAGAGGGACATGTGCACATCTGGGCACAAAGTAGAGGGGTGGAGTTGCAGCAGATGTCTCGAGATTGCATGACCAAACTCCGGTGGGGCAGGATGAAAACAAGAAAAAATCTCTGCCTCAGCTTGTGGAAATGAAGGGGGCTCCAGGGACGCAGCCCACATTCCAACGTCGGCCTGATGTCTCGGGAGACTCCACGCCTGACCCGGCTCCCAGTTAAGGCCTCTCTAATCTCAGATAGGCCATCAGGGGAAGATGAACCTGCCTTGGGGTTGATCTGGGGGGCTAGGCCTGCCTGGGTGGCTGGGGGAGTCCAGCCAAGGATTGCAGGGTTCAGACAGGGAGTAGAGGCTCCAGTCGAGCGAGTACCCCGGAAGGATGCCTGGGCAGATGAGGTGCAAAAATACAGTCCACAAAAAAAATATACATATATATGTATATATCTTCTACCCTAAAGTTGTTAATTGCTAAGTTTTGTTTGATATTTTCAACCTCTTTTTGTAGGACAATTATATGGTCCAAGATCATTACGTTAGCAGCAAGAGGATTTTCCATAACATTTTTAATATCCTTGCTTAAAGCAGTTGGATAATTGCCTATATCCTCTGATATAGTATGGTTGATTTTGGTTGTGGAGGCATTTCTTTTTTTAAGACCCTGAAAAGTGGTCTGTAATTCTTCCACTATTTCATTTAAGCTGAACTGGCCTATCTGAGTTTTGTGGTGTTTTTCTGAAGCTTCAAAGGAAGGGCCTTCAGGTGAAAATGCTAAAGACTCTGCTTCAGTTACTTCAGAAATGTTTTATAGGGGCTCAATCCCCTTATTTAGGGATTGTGCTGAGTCCCAAGATTCATGTTCATCTGGCTCACTGACTTCAATTATCATAGCCTGACTGCTTGTACTCTCTGGGCTATCACCCCTGATGGAGTTTACACCTCCTTGTCCCTGGTTATCTGCACTATCACCACACAAGTCAAAAGTTTTAGGGGTGGAAGATAATCCAAATAGTTCCCATAGCCCCTGAGACACTAAAGACTCATTTACTAAACTGGTTCTGATAGTTGGAACATTTAAAGGGGTGTGAGTTTAAAAAAAAGTTCGCTGATCTTAGTTTGTTTCTTGATTTTATTTTCAGCAGGGAGACTGTGCCTTTTTAACAGGCATGGAGTGTTAAACTTGTATTCACCAGGACTTGTTACAAGAATAAATCTTGTCTTGTTCTTGGATCGTTTGTCAGTGCTGACTCTTTGGATTTAACACATCCTCACCCACCAGAATTGCACAACAATGGGTGGTGGTATCACCGCCATTTACCTCTCTTCCTCTAACCAGTTCACCACAGTGCTGTCTGTCACCTCCCCTGCCTCTTACAAACTCCTCCTTAAACTCTCCCTCCCTTTCCCCCTTCCCATTTTCGTGCCAGCCATCTACTGCTGCCCAGAACTATCTACCTCTTCTATCTCCAAACTCCTATCATCTCCTCTGTCGCCCCCTCTGGTAAACTTTTAATCCTGGGGGATTTCAACATTAACTGGATTTCCCACTCTAATTCTAAACTTTACCAGAATGTTAAGCCTCTACACCTTAAGCAACTTATCTCAGTCCCTACCCATGACAATTATAAATTCCAGAACCATTCGCTACTGGACTGGGTACTCACAAACTATCTGCATAGTAGCATTGATGCTGGCACCCTCCCTGATGCACTTAGTGACCACCATGTGATATACTTTATGTGCAAAATTCACCGCCCCAGAGCCCCCCTGAAAATTATCCATATCAGGTTCTTCTGATCAATTGACTTATAATCACTACATCTTGATCTGCTAACCAACAACTGGCCCCTATCTCTGTAGCCAGCAAAATAAACATACCCCTAGATTACTTCTAATCCAAATTTTTATCAATCTGGGATCAGCATGCCCTCCTATAGAAAACCAGGGTCAGAGGTTCTCACCTCCCTTGGATCTCAGCCAAACTTCTGGCCTGCCTCTGGCCACATGATCTGGTATGGAAGATATACAAATCCTCTGAAACGCTGGCAAACCTTAACAGGTACCCCATCTTTTTTTTTTTTTATTTGCATTTTTTCCACCTCCTCCTAGCTGCCGGCCACCCAATGTTCAGCCCGGTCACGCAGGCAACTCCACCCCCACATCGGCCTCTGGTCCTCCGATACCCTGTGGCTTGCCCCCCACGGCGGGGCTGCGGGATGGGGAGAGCGAGGCATCCCACAGAGACCGTAATTGGTCGGAGGACTGGCCTGGGGGGGCTAATCAAAGCCGCGGCGGGCTTCATGGAGGGTGGCCGGCAGCCGTCCATTTTCCTCTTTTTCCGGGGAGGCGGGGTCGTGCAATGACGTCCAGCGTCGCCCGCCTCCTACAATCTTTTGGCCCAGCGGCAGCGTGGCAGGGATCCTAGCCTCCGCTAGAGTCCCCATCGCCCGGATGCTACCCCATCCCTCCCCGGAGAGGAGAGCAGTCCAACGGACGCTCAATCCCTCTCCCCCCGGCCGGCCCTCCGATGACTCGGGTCCATTCCCGAACCCGGGTTGCCGGCGTCGCAAGCGGAAATCCAACCGCTGCGCCGACGAGCCAGCAAGCAGGTACCCCATCTTAAGGAATACTTGCACTAGAGCTACCAAGTTAGTGAAGGCTGAATTCTTTTCATCTTCTCTCCAGAAAAATATTAATCACCCCTCCAAGTTCTAGAAAGTCATCCATGCTCTCTTCTGCCCCCCACCCAGTCCACCCCTCCTGTCCTCAAGGTAGGTGGCTCCATCATCTCTGACCCTCCTTCTGTAGCCTCTGCTTTCAACTCCTACTTTGCTACCTGTGCTTCCTCTCTCCTCTCTTCCTGCTCCCTACCACCTCCACCCTACCCCCTGGACACCTCCGTACTTCCATTCTCCTTCTCACCAGTTACCCCAACCACTTCACTAAGAGCCCTCCTGGCTCTCAACCCTCAGAAAGGTAGGAGCCCTGATGGTCTAGACCCTAAGCTCCTTCACCTCTCTGCCCCTGCCATTACCATTCCCATCTCCTCCCTCCTTAACCACTCCTTCTCTCATGCCTATATTCCAGAGACCTGGAAGCATGCAACAGTCATAACCCTGCAAAAAGTAGGTGACTCCTCTCCCTGCAACTTCTGCCCTATCTCCCTTCTCCCAACCTTTTCCAAACTTCAAGAGCACATAGATCTGTCCCAGCTCTTCCCCTTCCTTAACTCCTCCTCCTCTTTCTTCACCCCTTCCAGCCTGGCTTTCGAAAACAACACGCCACCACTTCCTCCCTCCTCAGGCTCACCAGTGCTATCCACACAAGGATGGACCAGGGCCTCCTCACCACCACCATCTTTGTCGATTTAGCGAAAGCTTTCGACACAGTCTCCTACCTTCTTCTCCTGCACAAACTGAAGTCAGTGGGTCTCTCTGACTCCACAACAAACTGGTTCAGCTCCTACCTATTAGGTAGATCACAATCAGTGAGAACTGGAGCATCCTTATCCCCATCCCTCCCCATTCACACCAGTGTCCCCCAAGGTTCCATTCTTTGCCCTCTACTTTTCTCCATTTTTCTCAATGACATTCCCTCTGCCTGCCCATCTGCATCCATCCACATGTATGCAGATGACATGGTCCTTTTTGCCTCTGGGTCTTCTCCAGCTGAGTTATTATCCAAGCTTCATCCTGATTTTGATGCTGTCCAGAAATGGTTCAGGTCGAATCAATTTTCCCTAAATACTTAACAAATGATCTGTATGTGTTTTGGCACTAGGCCATGGCTTTCCAAGCTCCCATCTCTCCTCTCCTTCCACACTCTAAATAAGGGCATTTAAGTACCTTGATATCTGGCTTGACCAGCACCTCAACTTTTCACAGCACATAGATGCCATTCACAAAAAACTCCACCCCAAGCTTACTGCCCTCTTTAGGAACAAATGCTGCATCCCACTACCTGCCCGCCATGACATCATCATTAAGATGACCCTTCCCATCTTTGATTATGGTGACAGTCTATGGTGCTGCCCCAAGGTCCACTCTAGTCAGACTGACTGGACTACCTCTTCCACTCCTTCTGCTACTTTGCCTTGAACTGTCCTCCCCGCACCCGGCGCTGTTCTCTGTATTCTGCTCTCTGTCACCTAACCCACTGTTCCTCTTTCATTTCTAAGCTCTGGCTGGCTCCCCCACCCATTTGAACTCCCTCCTCTCCCCTACCCCCCACTGTAACCCAGGCTATCACTCCCTCTTGCTCCCCTGTTGTAAATCCTTTGCCGGTCAGGCTGTTGTTTCCTTCCACTTTCCTAAACTCTGGAATTCTCTTCCCCTAACCATTCACTCTGCTTCCTCCAAATGTTCTCTATCCTCTCTACTCCAAGCCCACACCACTCCCACCTGTAACTTCCCCTAGTTATATTCCCCAACCCCTCACCATCTCTTCCTCCCTCATGCTCCCATCCACTCTTGGCCCTCCCTGATACCCCTACCTTACTCCCCCTCCCTCCCACTTCCTCCCTCCCTCCCTCTTGTTTTTTTATCATAGCATATTTTCTCCCTCACTGCAGAGCAGGCCCTTGACCTCCGTCAACTGGCACCCGCGTCCCCAACCAGGTCTGGCACGCGGATAATCACCCAATGCCAGAGGGGTCGGCCGCCACCCCTGGACAAGACGCCTCTCATGCTCGGGAGATCAGGGCATGGCCATCAGCTGTGAGATCACCCTGCCATTTTCCGGTGTTCTTTTCCCTTGGGGAGCCAGACATGCAATGGTGTCCTAAGCACATCCTTGCTGACGCCCTCCATGCTACCCCCCGCGGAAGCTCTGCACACAACTGTAGTGCGGCTGGCCTCCGCCAGTCACCGATGCAGCATGGTGCACGACCCATACCCACCCCAGAGAAAGGACAGCAGTCGTAGGATGCTCAATCCTTCCTCTCCCCTGCCAGCGCTCGTCGGCCCGAGTCTGTTCCCAAACCCAGGTCGCTGGTGTGGCGCGAGGTGTGGCATCCAGCACCTCAGCCCTCAGCACCACCGGGCTGACTAGCTCCCTCCCTCTGGTAATTTTACCCAGGCTAATTGCTACCACACCCTCACCACTCTTTTCCTTCTTCATGCTTCCACCTGCTCCTGGCCTCTCCCAACTCTGACCCCTTCTTCCCCCTCTCCCTCACATCCCCCTTGCATAATAGTCCCTCCAAACACCCCTCTATGCCCTGGTTCAGCTTAAACTATCATTACGTTCCTTTATGAGCTTGATACTCCTGCAACCCTTTGCGCATTCATGCACTGTTGATACCTACTCCCTTATGACCTTGTATCCTATTTGTAAATGATGCATGATTTATTGTACTATTTATAAATGATGTGTCACCGCTGTTTTGTGTTTTTGTATTACTGTATATACAATTTAATCTCTGTATGTATCCCTCCTCCACCCACCCCCAGACACATCTGGAAACAAGCTAGTTAAAGCTCAGTATGTCTTTCCTGGTGAAACTCTTTTTAAATAAAAATAAATAAATAAATAAATAAATAAATAAACTTTGATAATGGGATGGAGAAGTTACCTTGCCCTCTTGAACTAGTAGCAACTTTTAAACAAAACTATGGATATCAGCCATTTGCTCCACTGAGCAGCTAAAAATAAACTCGATGCTGGCCTGTCAGCACAGCAGTACAGCCCACAACACCAGAGACCCAGTTTCAGAAATGAGCCCAGGATGTCAAGGATCATCTGGGGGCAGAAGGATCAAGCATTTCAGAGGATGCTGTTCTTCTCCAGGGAGGGTGGCTGGTAGACTCCATTACACCACCACCAACTGGGTGACCATGGCTGGCAGTGCAGCTGGACAGTCTCATGGGAAGAATCCAAAGACCTAGGTTCAAGAACGAGCCTGGGATGCCAGGGATCCATCTGGTGGGAAAATGATCGAACATTTCAGAGGACGCTCGCTCTCCTCCTTTTGGGAGGGTGGGCAGCAGTCTGCATTACAACACCACCAAGAAAAAGTTCAGCACTGTGAAGAAAAGCACAAAGACCTGCCCCCTGAGGAAGGCCCTTTGTGGGGTCGAAGTGCTGGGTATGTAGGGTGTTTGAACTTTCGGACTTTTGTCACAAATAAAATTCACCTTGGATTTGGATTACTTTGAATTTGTGCTTTTCTTCAGAGTACTCAGCTCCTTCTTGCTTGTGTTTTGGGCTGGCGGCCCATTTCCAGCACTACAGAGCTTCTTGTGTGTGCAGCTCCATATTGCTGTACTACAACAGCACCACCTGGTGACCATGGGTGGCAGTGCAGCTGGAGAGTCTTGTGGGAGGGGGGGATGTAGCCTGGCTGTGGTGCAGAGCTACGTAATCACGTGCATGCATGTGCTATGGAGCCCTCACCAGCTGCGCCCAAAGACAGAGCAAAAAATCAAGTGCAGTACTCCAGTGCATAACACCATGATGCTGGCACTCTTGTATCCCGACACTCCTAAATGCCTGCTGGTCTCTCTGCATATTAGACAGATCAGAGAAAGGTCATGGCTGTCAATGCTGCTGGAGGACTCCACCATGAAGGGCAAGCCCCACTCCCCCAGACCCCCTGCGGGACCAGGTAAACAACACAGGAGGATGGTAGATGGGAATGAGAGGTAGCCTAGCACAGGTAGGCAACATCGGTGGTGGTATAAAAGAATATGCTCTGCCGCTAATGAGTTATGGTTCTATCACTTTACATTTGAAGATAAATTGTGTACTTTGAGTCAGACCATTGTATATTTGACACAACAGTGGTTTACAAGTTATAGCTTTTAAATCTGGTTGAAGTATTAACTGTTTTTGTTTGATGCCAACAGCTTGCTTCAGTGCTACACTAGGCAATTGTGATATCATGGCAATGTGAAAGCTCCTGTCTGACTGGTTCAGTATTTCACTGTGATAATATTACCCTTTATTATAAAAAAATGGTCTGAGAAATTAAGCATTCTGATTGGCTGTAAACATTCTAACAGCCTTATGTTAATCTTTTATTAATATACATGTAGAGCTTAACCATATGCTGAACAAGGTTTAACACTGTTTAAAAAACATTATTGTTATTATAATAGCAATAAGGGACTCCCAGGGGTTATGTTCAAGATCTTTTAATCACCCTCTAGGGGCATGTCGCACCCAGCTATGCCTTGTGCCATATTACACCCCTAGAGGGTGATTAACAGACCATTATCATAACCCCTGGTTATGCCTTATTGCTTTAAAATATCCATTGTGACAATATTGACAGCAACTTCTTTTTGAAATGTTGCTGTTAGTGCTGTCACTACCTAATACAGCACCCTACCTTGTCATTTTCACCCACACCGTGCAAATCATAGTGCAACTGCTGAACGTACCTGAGAGAATGCTTGTCCAAGGCAAGTCCGAGGCCCCAGAGCAAATGGAAAGTAACAATAATAAGGCCTAAAAAGAAGATAAAAGGCAAAGTTAGTTAAGATTACATCCCTGTCTTATTAGACAAAATCATCAGGCCGGATTTTCAAAGGGTGATGCAGTGCCTGTGCCAAGCCCTGCATGAAACCTGTTTTTTTGGCACAGCTGTGCCAAATACCTTTGCCCCAACTGTGCCCAATTTTAGTACATCGGGCACACTTATGACACTTTACCCACTTTACAGCATCTAGCCCTGTGAAAAGGGTGCCCGGAATTGATGCAATCTAGACCAGCAAAAAGCTGGTCTAACTTGCAGCAGTCGATGCACGGGACGGAATATCCCAATCGCCGGCTGGGTGAATGCTGCAAACTCTGTGTGCCATATGTTCAGCGTACCCAGGGCTTGAGGCATTAGCAAGTGTTTGAAAATCCAATCCGTGGTCTTTAACTGATACTATCGCAAATAAATGTGCAAACGCAGGTCTTTATTTTTTTTGCAAGCTGATAGCACAGAGAATGATTTTTTTTATTTGTCTCGATGACAACCAAGGTTGCAGGTACCCTAAGCCGAGGTAGGAACCCACTGCTTAAGCAGATATGACAGACAGACTATAACACCTTTGGTGTAGTACACAGAGTAGCAGCATGTCACAGGACTTAGGAGGTGGTGCAGAAAGGAAGCCAGCTCATTGTTCCAATACAAAGAACACAAGTTTCTGCACCCAGCGAAGAACTGAAAAAAATGACACACTAAATTTGAACAAGTGTATCTGAGGTTTATTTCTAAGTGAAGACAAGGGATCACAACTGCAGTGCTTCAACCAGCAATCAGTCTTCCATGACGAAGGGGAAGTGCTGGCATTGTGAGTTCTTGTCCTCACTTAGAAATAAACCTCTGATACCGTGTCAAAATTTAGTGTGTCCTTTTTCAATTTTTGCCGAGTATAGAAACTTGTGAGCTTCATATGGCAGCTTTGACAAGTTTAAGTAGTCTTGGGGTACACAATGTAACAGTGTCACTTAGAAAAGTCAACACAGAAGAAATCAAACCGCCAAAGGGTGGAGTGAAGCTAATCTGGAGGGAGTCATTGTGGTGATAGTTCATTAGAATATGGACCTATGAACCAAGAAATCTCAGGTTCAGTTCCCACCACAGATGATGACTCACTATGTGTGACCGTCAGCAAGTCAGTTTTGACCCCTTTGGGTTTCAGTCTCCCCAGCTTTGTAGACACAGGAGGACTCCCCAGAAAATGGGATGTGATGCCTCAGTAAGACTACAGTTGATAAACAGACAATGTAAAAAAATAAATCCTAATGGCGTAAACCTGTTGACCTGGAGACTGACTGCCTGCCACTCCTAACAAGAGTTGGTTGATACCAATGTGCTTTGGCAGCTTCAGACAATAGGCAGTGTCGGAATACACTTTATGCACTTTGGAAGCTATAGGTGCCCATGAGGATCCTATCTTTAAACTGAGCTTCCCTTCCCATTATAAGTCAATAGCAGTGATGAGTGAGTTACCACGGTTCTCTTTGGAGCCATAGGGGCTGAGCCCTAGCATGCCCTCTTGTAATTACAACACTGATAATAGGGTGCATTTACTGTGTTGGTAGGTATCATCCAGTTCTTGTTATTTACTGCTACTGCTAATACCGAAAATGATCTACACTCGTACTTCTTCATCCACTTCTTAATCATGGCATAGATTACAAAGGCTATGTCTGCAATTCAACTGGCAGGAGCAGCCAGCCACACCCCCTTCCTGAGCTATTTAAGCCAGCTTCCTCCAGCATCATTCAGAAGCACTGTTTGTGGCCAGCCCAGTGGCACTGAGGGCTGAGGTGCTGGACGCCATACCTCGCGCCACACTGGTGAGCTGGGTTCGGGAACAGACTCGGACTGCCAGGGGCTGGCAGGGGAGAGAAAGGACTGAGCATCCCATGACTGCTCCCCTTCCTCTGGGGTGGGCACGGGTCATGCACCATGCTGCAGCAGTGACTGGTGGAGGCCAGCCTTACTACAGCTGTGTACATGGGGGGGGAGTACGGCAGGCGTAAGCATGGATGTGCTCAATGCCATTGCATATCCAGCTCCCCAGGGACACAAAAAATGATAGAAAATGGCAGGGCCATCTCTGCAGCTGACTGCCATGCCCTGCTCCCCTGGACATGAAAGGCACCTTGCTGTGTGTGTGGCCGACCCCTGTGAGCATGGGGTGTGTATCTGTGTGCCAGACCTGGTTTAGGAGTGCGGATGCCGGTGGCTGGAGGTCGTGGGGCCCGCTCTGCAGGAGTCAGAGGCCCCCCGCCCCCATTTGGCACTTTCCCTTTGTGCTTTTGGACTTTCTGTTTGGTTTGTGCCTCCACCAGGTTTTCTAAGTCAGTATTTTGCTTTCTGCCTTCCTGGCTGCAGTTTGTGCTCCTCTCAGTCAACTATTGCTGCTGCACTCCTTTTCTCATGTCCCTTGTGTTTCTTTCTGTTTTGATTCTTGTGTGCTTCAAGCCTTTACAGTGTCCTGTCTTGTTGTTTTTTCTTTTGACTTGTGCTATTTCAGACTCCCATTTTTGCTGTTTCTTCCTAACCATTTTCAATCTCCCACTTCACCTACAACCCTTAAATGTTTACATCTGGCTCCTAGCAAGGCATTCCCTTTCATGTTCTGGTGGTTTAATTAGGTGTTCATTCCTAGTTTTCAGTTTATTTTATTTATTTATTTAAGTCTTTGGTAACCGGGTAAGTACACTGATCCAGGAAACCGTTTTTAGGCATAACCCAGGCCACACAGGCGGCAGTTACAGGGGTAGTGACAAGTAATACAATGAGTACAAGCCAGGTGGATAGACAGACATCATTGGTGAACAAAGTGGAACTACAGACATCATTGGTGAACAAAGAAAGTAACATAGGAAAGAAAATTAATGACAGCCTGAAAAAAAAAATCAGTACATCATGATAAGCAGCAATTATTATACAATTATTTACAAATGATAAGTGCAAATTAAGGCATGATGTAAAAAAAGGAAAAAAGAAAACATACAAGGCAATAGCCAAGTGGGACAGCCTGAGAAGCAGGTAGTGAAGGATGTAAGAAAGGAGTCCAAAGAAATGAGAGAGGGCAGGGGTGGCTAAAGCAGCCCAAGACGAAAAAGTCAGAACAGTGAGGGTGAGGATATCCAAGCTAGCAATGGCATGTGGCCTCATCAAGTAGCCAGGATTTGAGATGTGTCTTGAAAGTGGCATGGGAGTCCGGAGAGCAGATGGGCGCAGGGATTCTTTTCCACAGAGTGGGAACAGCTACAGATAATGCTCCCCTGTCCATAGCCAAGGAGACTTTCGGGATATCTGGGGGGGGGGGGATGAGGATGCTCGCAGACACTTCGAGGGAGTTTTGGTCTTGAGGAGAGATGTATAAGGAGAGGCTTCGCCATGCCTGATGGCGTTGTCCAGGAGGCAGCCAAGCCCATAATAAAATCTGCAGTGTAGTGGGAGCCAGCCAAGAGTCTGGAAGAGGTGGCAGCGGTGAGTGGAATATGGTGCCAGGAGAGTGAAATGACCTATCTTTATGCCTACTGTTTTTTTTAATTTGGTTGTTTAACCAGGTATAGCACACTAAGCTGAAAGCTTTTTTACAGGAGCGACCTGGGAGCACAAGGAGGTTAAGTGACTTGCTCAGGGTCACACAGTATGCAAGTGGAAGCTGTGGGATTTGAACCCAGGTCTGGTCTGCTGGATGTCACCAGATTTGCAGCTCAGAGCCTTAGACCACTGCACTATACTGCCTCCTGTTGCTGTGCTGCACTGCTTCTGCAGTAATACCTCAAATGTGCCTTCAAAATGACAAAGTCTAACCTCCGGACTGCTCTACCACCAGGGACCCTTAATATGTCCTTCTTACCCACTTACCTGTTTTTTTTTTTTTTGTTTGTTTTTTAACTTTGTTTATCTTCCTGACACCCTGGGGATCCTTCAGGAGTGCTCACACGGATCTCCACCCTACTCCCAACCTGAACCCCCGCATTTCCCTGGCCTCTCCTCCCCAAACAACTGCAGGCTGACCCGACCCCCGGTACCATCTCCAGGACTGATTCCGCTTCTCTCAGCAGCTACCTCCTAAGTATGAGGGACCTACCTGCAAGTCATCAGGTCCTCCGGAGAGAGAGATCCTGGTCGGTTCTAGGCCAGTGTTTGGAATGTGGGAGGGTCCACTGAGGCCACTGTCATCTCCGGCCGTTGAGGGAGGTATTTTCTTCTTTTTCTGTCCCCCGTGGAGCCTGGCCAGCAAGGCTACAGAATGCCATGGCTCCGCCCCCCAGGCATTACACCACCACTACACTGGTGACCCTCCAGCCACTGCCAGAGGTCGCTCCTAGAGCGAGTGCATTCCCACCCACCCCCAGGAAGAGACAGCAGTTGGGGATGCTCAATCTCTTATCCCCTGCCGACCCCCGATCAGCACCTCAACTCTCATCGCCACCGGGCCGGCTCCACTTGCCTATTTAATCAACACTCTGTTCCGGTTGCCCTCCAGGCCCTCCCTAGTCAGTGTGCACTGCCAATCACTGCGAACAGTCACCCCACTGCCCTCCAGAATATTACATTTACAGAACACTGTAACTGTTTTTTCTCACTGCACTGTAACTGTTCTTAAATACTGTATTATACTGTCTAGTGCAACTAGTGCGCTACACAAATTGAACTCTGATTTATTATATCTCAATTTGTTAGCTATAGTCAGTGTACTGTGTGTTGTCTATTGTTACTTGACGTGGAGCCTTTGGAAATGAGTCTATGACTCAAAGGTTTGTAATTCCAATACTCTCAACTAAATAAATAAAATATGTTGTACATGGAGCAGAGGTGCGCACACAAGGCTGAGGATATGTGTGAGTAAATAGGGGAGCAGTAGTCAATCAAGGGTAGCAGGTTGCCTTGGGCAATGGCTAAATAGGCTTCCCTGGTCAGGAGTGACTTTATCCAATAGGCTGCACCAAGTTTCTGGTTAATATGGTGGATAACAGAGAAGATATGATTGGAAAAGGAGAGGGACGAGTCCAGGATAACTGCCAGATATTTGAAAGTTAGTACATTTTCAAGTACAGTGTTGTCTGGTGAGACTGTTGAGAGGGTGGACCCAGCCTTGGTGACCTTAGATAGAAAGGACTTAGATCCAGATAGCATGGATTTCATTTTTTTAGCATTAACAATTCGGTGATGTGAATGGAACCAGGTATGCGCCACAGAGTAGTTATCGGATAAAACCTTGGATATATTCTCAAGAGCCTTGTCACTAGTGAAGAGGACAAGGTCATCTGCATAAAACAGGGTATCACAAGTGAGACAGTCAGAGGGGAGAGAGTTTATAAACAGGGAGAATAAGAGTGGGCCCAGGATGGAGCTCTGGGATACACTAATAGCAACTGGGAGGGCAGGAAAGGTAGAAGGTCTTACACATACCAATTGAAATCTATCTGAAAGTTAACTTTGGAATCACTGCATGGTCTCAGTAGAGCAGCCAAGGGTTCAGAGGGAGGACAGCAACAGGGTGTGGTCAACCAGGTCAAATGCTTTAGACAAGTCGACAGAGACAGCACCCGTTGCTCTTCCAAGGTCCATGCTCCCAAGAATATGATTGGTAGACAGGGTGACGGCCGATGTAATGGAGTGGTGTTTATGGAAGCCATGTTGCTGTCTGGACAGTAGGTTATGTGTGTCAATATAGTCAGACAGTTGTCAGTCCCTCTAGTGGCAGATCTTTATAATCTGCTAATGGGAAATTGGACACTTAGGGGGGCAGTACAGCTCTAACATACAATTGCAGTAACAGTTCCAACAATACATTTGCAGTTTTACATTAAGAACCTTTCAAATTCGGGGGAGAATATGCAGTTTTACATTAACAGCAGTTCAAAATCAGGGATAGAAAAGGCATAGAGAAGCAAAGCAGAGCAGTTACAATTAAAAATTCAAACAGGGAAGCAGGGATGGAGTAAGCTCAGCTGAAAGCTCGATTCTAAAGACAGGGAGCTACAATCTTTAGTGGCTCGAGTTATCAGCCAATAAGGGGCAGTGAGACCCAAGAGCTGTCCAATCAGGGCTTGAAAGGCAGTAGTGGATTAGTGGAGGTGAAGGCCATGTTCAGTGGTAGTGGTCAGTAGGAGAGGGGATGGTGCTGGAGATCTGTTGCGGGTGCTTCTGCCTAGTTCTGTGCCCACCACCTGAGAGTTTAGCAATGGTCAGTAGGAGAGGAGATGGTGCTGGAGATCTGTTGCGGGTGCTTCTGCCCAGTTCTGTGCCCACCACCTGAGAGTTTAGCAATGGTCAGTAGGAGAGGGGATGGTGCTGGAGATCTGTTTGGGTGCTTCTGCCCAGTTCTGTGCCCACCACCTGAGAGTTTAGCAATGGTCAGTAGGAGAGGAGATGGTGCTGGAGATCTGTTGCGGGTGCTTCTGCCCAGTTCTGTGCCCACCACCTGAGAGTTTAGCAATGGTCAGTAGGAGAGGGATGGTGCTGGAGATCTGTTGCAGGTGCTTCTGCCCAGTTCTGTGCCCACCACCTGAGAGTTTAGCAATGGTCAGTAGGAGAGGAGATGGTGCTGGAGATCTGTTGCGGGTGCTTCTGCCCAGTTCTGTGCCCACCACCTGAGAGTTTAGCAATGGTCAGTAGGAGAGGGGACAGCAGCTGAAGCAGCAGCCACATCCCAGGTGCTGGAGATCTGTTGCGGGCGCTTCAGCCCGGTCCTGTGCCCACCGCCTGAGAGAAGTTGTTCTCATATGCTCCTGCTTTTCCCCTGGCAGTTTCATTTGTTGTTCTCTACTGCCTCAAGCTAGCGAGCCTGCAGTGCAGCAGCAAGTAACACTGATCTCTATTACGGAATTGGTTGGCATGCGCTCACCATTCAGTCCAAGTGCATATCATTCCGTCTCATACAATGTCCTAGTTGTCATCTGATGTCTCAGTCAGTCATTCAGCCTTGCCTACATTTTGTTTCTACCCTGTGCTCATGGTGTCAGGCTTTTCCATTGGCCTTCCACTTCTCCTGCACTCAGACACATACCAGCCGCAACTTTAGCATGGCTTCCAGGGCTTCCTGCCCTTTGTGCTGATGGTCTCACTCTGCTCCCTTGAAGTCCGCATCTTAAAGGTGGATCCCTCAACTCGGCGGGGTCCATCTCTTTCTGCCCTTTGGGTGAGAATATCTTATGCTCTGGAGGAAACTTTGGCCATGCAGATTGACTCAACGGCACCTCTTGATGTAGCATTTAAAACTTCAACTGCTGGGGAGTGGGGCCTCTAAGTCCACAAGGGCTCTTTTAGCTGTGCAGACCATGTCAGTAGCAACTTTGAAAGCTAGTCCCCTTCACGGCCACATATGGTTCAGCTGGTCTCCACTTACTTCCCTTCCTTTGCTCCTCAGGGGTGAAGATCATACAATTATGCAAGCCACAGCCACTCAAGGGCCAACTCTTATGCCTTATCCCCTCAAGGGTTTGGCTTCCTGTCTTGGCCTCCCCTCAGTGGAGGCCAGGTGAGTGTCTTTCAGTGATTGTTGCTTTCCTCCTGCCTTGGGGTGGAGCTCCTTCATGGGGAACCCTTTTTAGCTGCAGATATTGTCTCATGGCACCCCCACAGCATTCCTGTTAGAGGGACAGAGTGAGAGCCCATTCTCTAAAATTTTCCCCTTGAATTGGGTCTCTAAATTGTGGTAGCTGTTTCATCACTAATTTTATCCCAAGCCTGGAGGGAAGATGACTAAGGCATTGGATCCCCAAAGGTTTCCTCTTCACAGGGGTTTTTCCTTTCCTCCATGTTGACGGTCATAAAAATAAGGTAGTCTCTGCAGGAGGTGGTCCTTAATGTAGTACATTTGTATTAGTATAGTGTTAACGCTAGTAGGTTTCCACTGTGAGTAGGGGTTGGATGGCAGCCCTCTATTCCCTCTCTCCTTATGGAAGCCATGCCTCTGTCTGCTAGCAGGTACCAATTACTATCAGTCGTTGTTCAGTTCAGTCTCTGTCTGTTATCAGTCATCACTAGTTGCTGTCAATCTGTCCTCACTGAGGCTCTGTGTTCACCACCTGCTGTGTAGTACTTTTGGGATCCTTCCCATGGTACACTTAGCCTAAAGGAATTATGTTTCCATGGCACCTCTAGGGGGTCGAGCCCTCCTCAAGTCAGTTTCTTTGCCTTCATGGTACCCTGAAAGGGTGTCTTTTCCCCATGGGACAGAGATTGTGAATGGCCACAATATCCACATATGATAATCAACATATCAGACTATCAACAAAGCTGCACAAACGTAACTCCTCACTGAGCTGTGTATGCTCATTGAATCATAAATGTTTGGAAAATCTTGCAATATAAACAAGGAAAATCATATTGGGCCCTATTCACAAATTAGGTAGACATATGCTATATTTATGAGTAGCTGGTCAACGCTGCTTTGTGCCCCAATGTTGCTCCATGGGCAAGGCCATTGTTGGTATTCTCAGGCTACGTCTGTCCCTGTGTACTGGTGCAGAGTTCTGTGTGAGGGGAGATGGGTAGCTTCAGAGGTGAAGCCCTTCCCCACCGCATAAATTCCATGTCTGCCTGTGCCCAAAGCCATTGGTACCTGGCACTGAGCATTCAACAGAGAGGGGTTTCACACCATGGCTTTCTCCCTGATCAAGCCACCACAGTAACTCTGTAGGAGGAGTGGAATTGAGTCAGGGGCACCTGTAAGTGGCAAGGAGGGTGACTACCATGGGTGCCTACCTGGCCCCTTGTTGTGTGATGTTTAGTTGCCAAGAACCCTACACACTGTGTAAATACTGTGTGTATCCGTAATGAATAGGACCCAGAGATCTTAGCTGAAAGAGGGTACTTCAGTTTCAAAAGTCCTCTACTTATACCATTATTTATGCAAAGGCCCAAACCACCAGCAAACTCAACTCGGCACTGCAACTTTCCTTCAACAAGGTACATCACATGATGACAGTAAATACACTTGCTCTGGCTAATGTCCTCTGTCTTGCACTACCGCCTCTCTTCCTCTTACTCTCTTCTCTCTCTCACCCAGTTCTATCTTTAACTGTACCTTGATGATGTATTACTGCAGCAGCTACATTACCATGCTGAAACATTGTATTTTATACTCCCACTTATTGTGTCTCAATTTGTTGTGTAATCTTGCCTAATCATGTAATTGTATTACCTATACATACTGAAACCCATCTGTCTGATATTATACTGTGATACTGTATTATTGTACGCCGGGTCATACCTGTTAATAATTCTGCCTATTTATGTAATTGTGTTACCTGTACACACTGAAACCCATCTGTCTGATATTATACTGTGATACTGTATTAGTGTACACCGGGTCATACCTGTTAATAATCCTGCCTAATCATGTAATTGTATTATCTGTACACAGTGAAACCCATCTGTCTGATATTATACTGTGATATTGTACTGTTGTACATCGGGTCATACCTGTTAATAATCCTGCCTAATCATGTAATTGTGTTACCTGTACACACTGAAACCCATCTGTCTGATATTATGCTGTGATATTGTACTGTTGTACGCCGGGTCATACCTGTTAATAATCCTGCCTAATCATGTAATTGTATTACCTGTACACACAGAAACCCATCTGTCGGATATTATACTGTGATACTGTACTGTTCTACACTGGGTCATACCTGTTAATAATTCTGCCTATTCATGTAATTGTGTTACCTGTACACACTGAAACCCATCTGTCTGATGTTATACTGTGATACTGTATTAGTGTACACCGGGTCATACCTGTAAATAACCTTACCTAATCATGTAATTGTATTACCTGTACATACTAAAACTCATCTGTCTGATATTATACTGTGATACTGTACTATTATATATAGGACAGACCTATACTAGCAGCACTGGGTACAGGAAGGTGGTGCTGAACTTGTGTGAAGCGGAGTGTACAAACAACAGAGCACCATCTAACATCAGTGCCCTCTGATGGCCCTCAAGGGACTGCAGATCAGCATCAAAGGAAACATCCTGGCCATCGACCCTGGGGAAGACATAACATTTGTGATGAAGCAGGAGCAGGGTGATGTCTTAAAGACCAGATACCATGTGGACCTTGGAGATGGTTTTAAGGTGATCTATGTGAACCTCTCGCTGACAGATGAGCCCATAAAGCATTGGTATGAGAAACCTGGGGTCTACCGTGTCTCGGTGAAGGCGGAGAATGTGGCAGGACATGCTGAAGCTGTAGTCTATGTTCAGGTTAACTCCCCCCTGCAGGCCTTATATTTAGAAACTGTGCCAGTTGTTGCAAAGAACCAGGAAGTTAACCTGACGGCAATAATGCAACCCAGGAACAGTAGGTTAACCATCTTCTACTGGTGGATAGGAGACAATTTTCAGTCTGTCCTGTCCTTGGAAAACTATCTGGTTACCAGGTTTCCAGAAGTTGGTGAAGTAACAGTCACAGTCCAAGCTTCCTTTGGGAACTCTGTGATCCAGGACACCAGGATAGTTCAAGTGTTTGATCACTTTGATGTCCTACCTTTGAAGTTCAGCAAAACCCTTGATGCAGCCAATCCCAACATACCTGAATAGAGGGAGGATGTAGGTCGGGGTGGTTACCAGGCTTCTTGCAAAGGAAACTGGTATTACAGGAGACCCCTTGTGACAGTGGTAAGACCAGGTCTCCCTACAACAGCTGAGCTGTATCTGCTTCCACCAACACAGACATCAAAGAAGCGGAGAAGTATACCCACTGACAAGAGAGTAGCTGCTGTCAAGCAAGCCCTGAATGGAAACAGTGTGCATTTTTTCTTGAGAGGAGGATCCTGAATCACAGTTACCCTTGCAGACTCTGAATTAGATCCCCAAAGTAGTGTGGGGGAAGCAACAGATACTGGATAATTGCTGTTCTCTTTATCATCTGCCTTTTCGTGGTGGGAGCCTTCATCCTCTACAAGTTTAAAAGGAGATTACCGGGCTGAACTGTGTATGCTCAAATGCATAATGAAAAGGAACAGGAAATGACCAGCCCTGTCAATCACAGTGAAGACACACAGCACATCGTCCAGGGGAGGAGTATATTGATGATGCCCTTGACTCACAGACACTAGGTAGTGCAGAAGGGAATCACTCAGGTGTGGTGCTCAGCATAAACTCCCGAGAGATGCACAGTTACCTGGTTAGCTGAAGTTACCAGTTGGAGACAAACATTACAGACTCCTCTATATATTTTATTGCTCTTTTCTCCTGGGATGTTATGGATCAGGGGAATGTTACTGAGCTGGTGGCAAAGAGGAAGTGGCAAAGGCTCTGGTCATACTGTGGCTATGGACATCAAAATATTCTGGAGAGCCAGCTGTTGCTATAGAAGATGAATGCAGCACCTCAAAGTGTGGAACCCTTTGTTACTATAATATTCTGTAGTAAGAGCATGTCCCATCCCATTGTGGTTCTATTAATACAGCACACCTGTAGCCTGAGGCACAATTTGCACCAACACCTTCTGTTTGGTTTCTGTTTTTGTAAAGTAAACTATTAGACTTTCTAACAAGTTTTTGTTTAATCTAGCATTTGTAGTATCACTTGCATATACTTAAAAGCCATTTTTTGAAAATGATTTTGGTGGTCAGTGCTCCGTTACCATTGGATGGGACAGTAACCCACTTCACAAAATCACCACCTCACACAGTTCTGTGTTATATCAGCACAGCTGTTGATCTTTGTTCCAGAGAGGCTAAGGGTTGAAGGAGCATGAGGACTGTTACCTTCTTCCCCCAGTAGATGTGCAATCCTTCCAGGCCTCTAACAGGGGGAATGTATGAATGGGAGAGTATATAAAAGTATTTTGCATTGTACCTGACCTGTGGATGACTGAAGGGCTTTAGTTTCTAGGGTCATCAGTCATTCAGCTGCTACAAGCACTAAACTCATTTCCTCAAGTTCAGAAACATGAAAAAGATGGAAGGGGATTGTCTTTCCCCAGGGTCCATGTTTTCAGGTACTGAAATCTGTTTAAAGGAACCCACTGACTTCCCAGCATTGTCTCACCAAACCAGCTTCAGTCATCTCATGCTGCTAGCCATGTAGGTGGATCGGTAAGGGGTTTGTTTCCCCATTACACTGAGAACTCTGAGTATAATTTGAGACTGTTCTTCACTGTTTGGGATCCACTGCTAGATAACGTTCACTGACAAGTGACTACTCACAATCCTGTTTTTTTTTTGTTTTTTTTTTTTATGTGTCACAGTTGGAATTATTATTAAGGTCACTCTAGTCCGTCCTATTTTCACCAATGTCCCAAAATGTTTGTGGAACAACTTCTTATGTTGCAATGTCTTAGGAGGAACACAGATGAAAATTGTTTGTATTACTGTTTACAATACACGTTTCTATTGCCACCAAAAATTCACTAAAAATACAATCAACAGCTTAATCTGGTTCAAGGTCAGTTGGCATTCATCTGTATCCCCCTCCCCCGGGTCGTGCCTGAAAACAGGCAGAATTTGTCTAGTGCACTTACCCGGTCAACAAAAACTAAATAAATAAATTATACACCGGGTCACACCTGTTAATAATCCTGCCTAATCATGTAATTGTATTACCTGTACACACTGAAACCCATCTGTCTGATATACTGTGCTACTGTACTATTGTACACTGGGTCATACCTGTTAATAATCCTGCCTAATCATGTAATTGTATTACCAGTACACACTGAAACCCATCTGTCTGATATTACACTGTGATACTATACTATTATACACCGGGTCATTCCTGTTAATAATCCCACCTAATCATGTAATTGTATTACCTGTACACACTGAAACCCATCTGTCTGATATTATACTGTGATACTGCACTATTGTACACCAGGTCATACCTGTTGATAATCCCACCTAATCATGTAATTGTATTACCTGTACACACAGAAACCCATCTGTCTGATATTACACTGTGATACTATACTATTATACACCGGGTCATTCCTGTTAATAATCCCACCTAATCATGTAATTGTATTACCTGTACACACTGAAACCCATCTGTCTGATATTATACTGTGATACTGTACTATTGTACACCAGGTCATACCTGTTGATAATCCCACCTAATCATGTAATTGTATTACCTGTACACACTGAAACCCATCTGTCTGATATTATACTGTGATATTGTACTATTGTACACTGGGTCATACCTGCTAATAATCCTGCCTAATCATGTAATTGTATTACGTGTACACACAGAAACCCATCTGTCTGATATTATACTGTGATATTGTACTGTTATGAACTGGGGATCATAAATGCAGGAATCTGGTTGGCCGAGAGCTCTTTGAAGCCATGATGATATCGGGCTACATCATCGTGGCCTCAAAAAAGCTCCGGTCACCAGCCTCCTTGTTCTCAGTGCAGTGTTCCTTACAACTGTGCCCACAAGCCAAAGCAGCACAACCCAAGCTGCTGCCAGAAACAACGGTCGAGTGCGTCTTCATTTCCCAGCCAACATCCCTGTAATCCTGCTGCCGAAATGCAGTGCCACAACTCAATCTGCTTTTAAAACACAGCTTCTTTTCAACAAAGTGTTAGTGTGTGCAAGTTTATGATCTCCTCTATTTCTCTCTTTCTCTCTCTCGCTTGCTCCTTTCAAAGGCGTACGCTGGGCCGCCTGTTTACCAAATGCAGTAGTACTTACTTTCTCTGCTACCACAACCATGCTAAATACTAACACTCAAAAGGTACTCAGAAGACCGGATGACAGGAAGCAAGTGTCTCTCTTACTTGGTCTGCTCTTTCAAACTGCCACTTTTACCCCTTCTAGTGCCTCCAGTAACATAAAAAATGTAACTCTTACGTATGTCAGGCACCTCATTTCAACTTTTTAATCCCCAAAATGGAACACATTAAACAATTCAGTCTTCGTCACACTTTGCAGAGTGACATAGGAGTTCAAAGCTGCTCCTCCACGAACTCCAATTATAGCAGCACCACCTGCTGCTCAATAGCCCTTCAAGAACTATTTTATCAAAAGGTACTCCTCCAACACCCCAAAAACTCACATTCAAAATGTTAATTTTTTTTTTTTTTGTTAACTGATAAAATATTTAACCCAGTTCATAATAGCAATAAGTCACTCCAGGATGTGGTATATCATGGGATATTGTCACTTCTCGGGCAGTTGGACGCACTTGGCCTATGGCCCTGTGCCCAACCACCTAAGGCATGATGATATCCCATGATATACAACCCTGTCGTGCCTTATTACTTAATTGTACACTGGGTCATACCTGCTAATAATCCTGCCTAATCATGTAATTGTATTACCTGTACACACTGAAACCCATCTGCCTGATATTATACTGTACTATTGTGCTATTGTACACCGGGTCATACCTGTTAAAGGTGCCTCTGGCACCAGTGCAGCTCACCTGGTCTTCAAAATGAAAACATACAAACAAATGGCCTCCTGCTAAATAGCTCCAAAATGAAAGTATAGTAGTAGTAGATTTTGTTTATTTTCACTCTCTTCTTCCGAAGCTGAAGGCACTATACAAAACAAACACCAGACCAAAAACAACTCAACAAATACAGTAAATAGTATAAAATAAAAATTTATAATATAAATACAAAATTACTCAACCAGAGGTACGGGAGCAAATAAACAAGTAGTGTAACTTGGGATCAATTCAATTTTACATAAGGTCATGTTATACTCCGAGAATCCATACCCCCTGCATTTACTGCAAATCACAAAGCAGAATGGATCCAACACATCACAAGAACAATGGAGAGACCTCATGAGAAACCTGGCCTGCTGTTTTGTCATTACAGTTGCCAGGACCTCAGCACTAGGAAAATAATCTTTCCTTCCAGCCATGGAATAATATACCAGGAATAATGTAATATACCAGGAAGAATAAGTGTCAGTCTCAAAATCCTGTCTCTCACACTTGATGAAGTGCTTAGTCCTCTGACCAGAATTTTCAACCTCTCCCTCAGTCTTATCCAGTTCCCGGGCAGATGGAAATCTGCCACTGTCACCCAATCCATAAAAGTGATGACAAAACTGCCCACGATAACTACAGACCTATCTCCCTACTACCCCCACTCTCCAAGGCACTAGAACGCATCATCTCAGACTAGCTCTCAGATTACCTGGATACATACAACATCCTGTGCAAGCAACAACACAGGTTCCTCAAAGGACACAGCACCTCCACAGCCCTACTTGAATTCACCGGCGCAATCCACAATACACTTGACTCCGGTGAACTACTAGGCTCAATCTACATTGACTTAACTAAAGCCTTTGACATCGTCAATCACCGCCTCCTGCTTGTCCAGCTTCAGAACACTGAGCTATCAACTGACTCTATTGGCTGGATTAAGAGCTACCTTAAAGAATGGTCCTAAACAGTAAGAATCAGTGATACACTCTCAGACCCTAGACCGGTCCACTCGGGAGTCCCCCAGGGCTTTATTCTGGGACCTCTCCTCTTCAGCCTATTCTTAAACTCACTGCTGGACAGCTTCCCAGAACAAATAATTATCTACGCCGACGATGCTGTGATCCTCACCTCGGACTCTGATCCAATCCAATTACAAAATAAACTTTAGCGGGCCTTCTCCTCCATCGAATCCTGGTTCCTAAATCATAAATTGCTTCTCAATCAGAAAAAAGCCCAGTCTATGGTCTTCTGCAGCCCCCACAAAGAAAACAAACAACTCCACCTCTCCATTGCAACCGAACAAGGAGCTATCCTAGAGCAAACACAATCGTTCAAGTACCTCGGCATCACCCTTGATCCCCACTTCTCATATGCTGTCCATATCAGCAATGTTACAAAGTCTGCCAATACAAGGTTAGGTATATTATTCCAGCACAGGAAACACCTGACCCCAGAAGCACTGTCAGTGGCCGTCCAAAGCTCCACAGTCAGCATCATAGACTATGGTCTTATCTTATATGGATCTGCAACTACCACTGCTCTCAACCGTATCGCGACCTCCCTGAATAAGGCCTGTCGTCTCATCACTGGCTCACATCGCTGTACCCACATATGACCTTTATTCCCAATCTGGATGGCTTCAGCTGGACAAATGCATAAAATACCAAACCTGCATCACAGCCAAGAAAATTATAATGGGGCTTGCCCCACCTGGTGTCTGTGCCCTCCTTAAGCCTAGACATAGGAACGTCACTATGAGGAGATCCAATTCCTATCTACTACATATCCGATGATGTTGCACGACCCAAGGACAAAGATAATTTGCCTATCGGGCATCCAACTGGCTCAACTCTCTTGACAGCGAAATAGCAACTGCTCCAACACTTGGCCTCTTCAAGTCCAAGCTGCGCCTCTCACTGCTTGTATCCTGCGATTGCCCATTTTAACATTTCCACCATTCCAGCTGCACATGCCCCAGCACTTACAATCAGTCTTTGCACCCTAGCACCTTACCTGTCATTTCCCTCGACAAGACCCCCTGGCTGCACTGTCTTCCGCCCTCGCCCACCTCCCCATCTCCACTCCTGCCCCACCCAACCACCTCCGTGCCCCTTACCCCTACCTCCTTTCCCCTTGATCTCCTACCCTCACTTCCCCGCTCCCACCACCCCTCCTTCCCTTGTCTTGCTTATAGCTCAAGTCTTTGTACTGGTTATTACACATTTGTAAGTCAATGACTATATGCCTGTAACTAAAAATGATGACTGTTGCACACGCTGATGTGGAACCTTTGTAAAAGAGCCTCAGCTCAAAGATATTGTAATCTTAGATTGAAATAAATAAATAAAAATGGAATAAAGTCATATAGGACAGCAAATAGCACAAACATACTTAAAATCACTGTGGCATTCAAAAATATATTCAAGTTTGCCCTCGGCTGTGGCAGAAGTGTGCACCATTGCCATTTATATACCAACCTTGGCTTACTAACCCTGAATCCTGATATGAACAAAAATGGACCCTTCTACCATACAAATGTGTAAACAGTACATATTTTGACTACCTCGCCAGGCTTCTCATTAAAAACTGTACTGATCAGCCAGTTAAAATCACAGATCAGAGATAGTCTTTACATTCCCAGCACTTATGAAATTACAGGAATGAAAACATTCTCTGTTTCTGTTTCTATAACCTGATTGTAACGCTTTTAATTCTGTCAAGTTATGTCTTAGTGTATTGTCTGTCCTGTATCTATGACATGGAACCTTTGTAAAAGCGTTTGTACTCAAAGGTTGTTTCCGAATTATAATAGAAAAAAAAAATAAACCTTGTCCCAAAGACCAACCCTCCCTCTGCAACCCTTACTTCATTACGAATGCATTTCTATGAACTAAGGTACTAGGTGTGTAAATGTAATTTGATGTTGATGAGGGTGGTGACACAACAGCACTCCAGCCATTTACTCTTCACTTTGCAAATGATACATGGGCCAGCCAAGACCTTTTTGTAGAGAACTCTTGCTTCATCAGCTAAACTTTGGGACTGCACTGGATTCAAAGCTTAGCGTAGGTGCCATAAATATTGCATCTGATGAGATATGCTAATGGAGAACACTGGTGATCAATAACCGAGTGATACCTGTGACAGGCTTAGAACCCTGTCCCATTTTTTTAATCAAGGTTTTTCTGTGCTTGTTTGCCCTTTGGCACCCTTCCTCTCTGGCCCACCCAACCCCATCACCCATCTTCCTGGTGATGTACTAGCTCCAATGAAGTGCCACACTGATTTCTCTCCTTAGCATGGCCAGAAGGGGGTGGGTCGTCTCTCCTGGAGTCCACATTCAGAAGTGTGGAGACTGTCCTGTTTGTGGTGCAATGAACCAGGAGTCATCCTACAGCTGTTTTTTTTCCTGCTATTGCTTGTCCCTACATGGCAGCCAGCATACAATGACGCAACTTGAGTGTTCATGCTTCTGTATGCACTAGAAGTAGCGTTGAGGGTGACCATCCCCTTCTAATGCTCCCAGCTGCACTACCACTTGGTCTCCACCAGGTGGTGGTCATCAAGTGGGATGCCTTGACCTCCCTTCTTGAGGGAGGAGAGCAGTCCTCAGATGCTAAATCCTCCCTCCCCAGGCTGACCCTCCAACTCCCCAGGCTCGTTCTCAAATCCAGGTCATTGGCACTGCAAGGAGTAGCTGTACTGCTGCACCAGCAGGCCAGCGATCCTGTCTCATTTTTATACGGAAAAATACAACTTCTAAAAACTACAAGTTTGTTAAAAAAATAAATAACTTAAAAGGCAGGAAGGGGTTACATTTTCTCGGCCTTCACAGGAATTGCTTTTCTTACTTGTTTATCTCCGGACACTCAGAAAGGACAGCTAATTTAGTGTGATGTTCTAAGAACAAAAGGTCAGGGAGGTCAGATCAGAACAGCAATAAAATGTCTTATAACATGGCCTGTAAAAGTAAAGTAGATGATTGGTTTAAAAAAGCACACCTGACTATGTATTAATCTCCAGTATACAAATGCTGAGTGTGATCAGTTTAGTGAGGAAATCCATACTCACGCAGCATGTTTGGATCTTGTTTCTATAGAAAGTGATGCTGTGTTGGAGTGTCCATTAATGTGCAGAGAACAGTATGTGACAATCCGTATTTTGGCAATTGTATGACAGCTAAATATTACTATCGTTTTAACCCACCCACCCGGGTGAAATAGTGTTTTATCACTGCAACTCTATAACAATGACAGTGACCCAGAAAATGTTACCAATAACATGAATGAAAGCACCAAATCAAACTGAAGAGCTGTTAAATGACAGGATTGTTGGTGTTTGCATAATAAAGAACTGCAGATAACATGCTTAATTTCTGTCATGAGAAATGAAAACTGAATGCTGCTGTTCCACAATAGAGAACTGTTTGACTAATATGTCGCTGTTAATATAGTAGTTTAAAAGACTGTTAATATGTTTATTTCGTAGGAGACATATATGGTTCGCAAATCGATTGTTTCTGTAATATTCAAGCATGAATGAGAGAAAGACTGGCTACTGTGCTGTGGTCTAGTGAGCGGCTATTGCGGTGAGCTCCAGATCTTATGTAGGTAAAATATATTTAGTTGTACAAAGAATGGCAAATCTTTGAATAGACGCAGCAGAAGTTGTATAATATAGTATTGAGTGGTCGATATAGAGAAACTGTAGCGGAACGGTATTATGCTAGTGCTTGTTTGAGAGATACACAATAACGCGTGACACTTGTCACAGAAGTGCAGTGCTGTGCGTAAAATAGACAAGTAAGCCATAATTGTTTCAAAATCAGTAAGTAACAGTTCGGAAGATGTTAAAATATGCAGTACAAGTGTATGATACTGAATTGTTATGTCACGGCAACTACTTTTTGAACCACTCGCAGAGATGATATATTGGTTTCATGTATGGCAAACTTTAGCTGCTGTTCACAGTTATCGATAAAATACTTTGTAAACAAATAAAACATCGCTATTTTATTCAGTTGAGCAGTGCTATCACACACAGCAGTTAATACATAAATTGTGTAAGTGAGAAAATGAGCTAAATCATAGGAAAAAGTATATTCTGCAGGGTGCACTCTTTTATGAGGTGTAAGGACGCATTCTAATGTCATGATAAAAAACGTATTTTAAAGTGTTTGGCAATACATATAAAATATATTTCCAGCTCGTGTTAGAAGTGCAATAACCCACTCCAGGCTGTGTGGTTACTGGGGATTAATCAACATCCTGGGTGCTGTGAGGACACTTGGGGTGCCTCACAACGCACCCAGGGTGTTGATTAATCCCCAGTAACCACACAGCCTGTCATGGGTTATTGCTTACATAGAAGGCTGTAGGAGGGGAGCTCTTGACACACACTCTGAACTCTGAGAAGTGGGCAAAGATTGCCTAAGAAGTTGAGAACAAGGAGCCCCTACCCTAGTCAAACAGGGTAACCCAACGCTACAAAGTTTTATATCTCATGTCTTAAAAAAGGGGTCTACAATTTTGATACAAGCAAAAATTTTAGATCAGATAAGGAGTGCAAAAGACTTTGCCGAACTTTCTGTTCGTAACTGATCTAAAGCAGCAGCCAAACCAGTTTTCCAGATCTGTTTACCAACCTGACGCATTTGACAAAATAGATATCCTTTTTATTGTGTTTTGAATAAAACAAAACTTGTTGCACATTGTACCTTTTTCGGTGGTCTATCTGTACTTACCAATTTACTCATTTGCCTCAATACCCAGGCTTTAATATGACCCTCTTACATTCCAGAGAGTTGATCTTGGGCTCTTCTGGTTCACTGATCTGTGCTCCTACTACTTGCAGGTAGTGTGTGATAGCGTTATGTTTTAGGACAGGAAGGTTAGTCATTGGGGAGGGGGCTCCCAACTCTTTCACACGTTTTGTCTCTGATAAATTGGATTGTTTCAGATCAAGGGAATTATGATGACATTTTGGTAGTTTCTTCCCTGATCAATAATGATAATCTGGATGGGCATGCTGTAACTTGGTGGCTGAAGTGCACAGCTCATGCCAGAGGGTGGAAGGAGAAAACAAAGGCAAAACCTTGCAGGAGGGACTCCCTGCCATCTGAATGGTGACAACATTGAGGGTATAGCCACAATAAACAAGGTATATTCCTGGATTATGACGAGGCAAGGATAGAAACCTATATAAAAAAGGCATTTCAATTTCAGTAACCAGTGACTAACACAAAAGTAAATTGGGGACCTGTATGCATAGGGGGTTAACATGGCTGCAGGGATTGAGGGGGCAAGTGGTTAGGTGTGCTCACAGGCCCACACTGTAAAGGCAAGCTGTTCAAAAAATACTTACTTAGGAGCATCTGGGTTGAACCTTTCTGGGTCAAACGTCAGTGGGTCCTTGAAGAACTTGTCCATTCTGCTCATTATGAAGGTGTTGAACTGGGAATGGAATATAGTTTAGGTTACTGCATGGCACATTGTGGGTTCAGAGACTGAGAAAAGGAATGAGATTTCCATGTCAAGGGCAAGTATCAGAAGAGCTAAGCATGCATCAAAGAATGAATCCAGGGTTTTATATAAAGCCTTTAATATTAACAATGTGTGGCATGGCACTATGCAAATGAAAGTGGTACATATTTTATTTGTTTTGCAATTTATTTACCCAGGATAGTCCAGCTGAGATTCAATATCTCGTTTTCAGTAGAGGTGGGAGAACCTCAAAAGGTTCTGAGATTCTAAAAGATTCGAATAAACACCAAAATGTTCAGATACCTATCCGAACCTTATCCAAACCTTTTAAAACCTTTCTGTATTATGGTAACAGTATGTTAAAAAAATCATTTTAAACAGCTTTTAATCAACATATCTGTGGGAAAAAACGCTATCAAACCCCTGTTAAGTAGTAATAAACAGCACGACTAGTCAAATGAGTGAATTAAACTGTGGATGTGCCTACTGGAAGTGCCAGTGCTGTATTATACAGTACACATGCTGAACCTCCCACCTCAGCACCCACCCCCAATATAAGGATTGGGTTTAAAGGTAGTCAAGTCCCAGATCTCGACCAGGCCTTATAGCTTAATAATTACAGCACCAGTATGAACAAAAATAATACACAGCAGTTAGCAGACCTGTGTGTGTATGCGAACTTGGACAGTTACTTACTGTGATTTTGTTGAAACAAAAGCCCCATTTACACCACTGGCTTTGAGCGCATCAACTCATGTGCTGCGGTTGATGCGCTGCAAATTTGGTTTTGTGGACACTCTCAGTATCGCCTTAAGTGTGCCACCGCTCCGGTTTTTGATCCAACAAAAATTTGGGGACATGTACTGGATCAAGCGCATCACCCGACGGTGTGAACGGCCAATCCACTCGATCCACTGCAATCCCCTATTTCCCAGCTGGGGATGTCATTTTCTGGAACCCAGCCCACGAGTCTACAGACACTCCTCTCGGCACGATCTGCAGCATGTCAGACTTGGGAGTGTAAACTGAAAAGCATGGGCTTAAGTGACAGCGCAGTGGGAAGCAGCAGAGCAGTAAGTGAAGCGCTGCTGCTGTGTAAACAGGGCAAAAGTCAGGTAAGTCCCAGAGCACTCTCTCTAACCACTCTCCTGTTTCTGACTTTTTTAGAAGGCAACACTTTGATAGCTATAGCTAATAGTTACTTCTATTTCTCAACAGGCACCACTATGTCTATAAGTGTCTCTCAGTTATGACTGAAGAAGGAATGAACACACCAGCATTAGGAGAAACAGCACCAGCCAGTCAGTAGCCATTTCACTGTTGCTGCTGCCCCTACTATTGGTGGAAAAAACAGAACTACCAGCATTGAGATCAATCTAGTAAAGGCACGTTTGTCAAAAAGGTTGGTTCAAAAAGAGAAAGATGCTGATGATTCGGAACAGGAACTTGTCCACCACAATTGCTGCCAGTACAGTGTCATGTGCTGGCTGTACCTCCAACCCACCCTTAGGACAATGATTTGGTTCAAAGGCAGGCAAGTCCCCAATCTCCCTTTGTAACCACTCTCCTGAATCTATTTTTTTTTTTTTTTTTTTTAAGTAATATTATGTTTGCAACTAGTTTGTTTTCTCAACTATCACAGGCACCACATTGTCTAGCAATAGCTCTTGGTTATGAAGAAGAAACACGTCACTATTAGGAAGAAAAACAGAATGCAAGTTAGAACACCAGCCAGTTCGAAAGTCACCTCTTTATTTTATTACTATTGCACTTTCTGTATTAACATACACAAAATATGCTTCCAAGACATGGACATACATACAATGGATACATTCCACAGCAAGCTCTAATGCAGGATAATACGAGTCACACAGCTTGACAGCCACGTTGGGGGTTACAGTTATTCTAGAACACCTATTGAAGAACGTCAGTGAGTGACCATACTGCAACCAGTGCTCATTAGGAATATTAGAAACAATAAATGTCAAAGTTATAACCACGAGCTCTAGGGCTACATAATAGAAATTCCTATATTGCAAAATTATAAAAGGATAGATGGTCATCCAGATGGAGCCCTAACTGTACCTTCAATCTATTCAGTATAATATAAGATATGTTAAACAGGCATTGAATATGTTTTTATGGCATCAGGCCTTTAGTGTAATGGGTTGAAGGGACCCCGACAGATTATTTTATTGTTTTATTGTTGATTTTATTATTGTTGTTTTAACCTTACTGTACAGTGCCTTGATATTTTGAAAGGTGCTTAATTTAAATAAAGATTATTATTATTATTAACAAATGTGATTAAACTGCTGCACTTATCTGCAGTTCAGGAATGCCACTCAATTAAAAAACAACAACTGGTGAGCATTGTACAATTGTGTGTTGAATTGGTGCTGGTGTGCTCTTGGCTGAGCAGATATTTATTTCACAATAGGTAGTCGAGCTCCCATTCGCCGCTTCAGCTACCCAGAGCTCGGTGAAAGGGCCACACTGCTATCTTAACTCAGAAACACGAGGAGCCCTCCCCCTCCCCATGTATCACACATCAATCACCATGTCACCAAACTCCCCACATCACTAGATAGTAATTTAGGACATTATAAAACAGCAAAACCTATATAAGCGATATCGCTAATAATCATAATAAGAAACATTTTCACAACAAATGGCACATCACCACATGTGAGATATTCTCCCCCCCTCCTCTCTAGGCACACACACACACACACACACACACACACACACGAGTACTAGTAAGCACATGTAACACAAGAGTAGTACAGTGGGAAACTCTGTCCATTAAGTCCCTACTGCTAGTCATGTTTCAAGTACTCCATCTAGCAATGAAATTCTGCAGACTTATATCAGTCCAGCACATTTAAAAGAGAAAACTGTCCTCACCTAACTTTCCATTTCTTCCTCAGATCTCTCAGATTCCCTTAAAGCATTTTGATTTTTCAACTGGACTTAGCTGCAAATTTGCCTGCTGCCTTAGGACTGATAAAAGTATATATTTTATCTTTACTTATTTATTTAGCTTTTGTTTACCGGGTAGGTACACTAGACAAATTATATGCCTATTTTCAGGAACAACTCGAGAGAGTACAACAGGTATAACAGGTACATCAATACAGATAAGTGAAGTTTAAGCGAGCTGGGAAAGATATCCTATATACAATTCTGGCAGCATTTAGCTTTTCTCCCACTCTCTCAAGAGCCTTACACTTAAGTTTAGTGGTGAAAAAGTAATTGGCAAAGAAAAGGATTTTACTCTCACCAAGCACAACAGATGCAGAATCCCGTGCAGCCCTCAGAATTTGGTCCTGGGGCACCAGTGTCACTGTGGCAAGCAGGATCGTGCATGGACCTTCCTCTTTAGATGTAGCTCTACAGAGGGCAATCCGACATGTCTTTGTGACTGGGATTGCAAATCCCAGTCTGATCGCTTCAGGTAGCCATCTCTGCAAAAAAAATGCACAAATATCCTTCCTTCACACCCTCAGGAATGACAAGAATCCTCATATTACCTGATCAGGCTAAATTTTTAGCTGTTCCAAACTGCTCCGAACCACACTTTGCTATTTTATCAGGGTAGAAGCAGCAGCTAGGGTTTTCCCAGCAATGTTACCCTGTTCCTCAACAGAATTTGCCATTGCCCCCGCCCCGCTGTTCAACCAGCACTATCTGGTCATTTTGCTGATCTAATATGTTGTCCAGCTTCTGGATAGTCTGCCTTAGTGTACTAATAGTGCATTGCAAGAAGTCCATACTGCTGTGCTGATCTGTGTCACATTCTGATGGTGATTTTGAAGGACTTACTACTCCACTACTGGAATCGTGTTTTCCAGCACCTCTGGGTCATCCCATTTCTGCACGCCAGTTCCAATCTTGTCTCTAGACAATGAGGGCTGTCCTGATCAACTATTAATTCACTACAAACAAGAATAGCAGCAATTTAAATTTATTATAAAAGATGGAGATATGGAGCTCAAGCTGGATGTGATTTTCCCACTTGGCTACTGGCTACAAACCCCCTGAAACACCTCTTAACTACTGCTACTACTACTGCTTTCAGGAGAAAAAAAGAGAACTACCAGCATTTAAATCTAACCGGTTAAGGCACATTTACCAAAAAGATCTGTTCAAAAAGAGAAAGATACTGATGATTGAGAACAGGGACTTGTCTATCACAGCTGCTGCCAGTACAGTGTCATGTACTGGCTGCACCTCCCACTCACCCCAAGGACGATGATTTGGACCAAAGGCAGGCAAGTCCCAGATCTCTCTTTGTAACCACTCTCCTGAGTCTGATCTTTTTAGAAGGTAATATGTTTGTAGCTAGTTCTATTTCTCAGCAGTTATAGGCACCACTTTGTTTAGCAATTATGCAGAAGGAACACATCAACATCACGAACATGCGAAATTTGCCAGCAGATTAAGACCAGTAGGTCTATCAAGTCTGCTCAATTTTGCAGCTAGCCACCCAACATAGCAGCTGCCCCTTCCCCAACCCCCCCCGCATCCTCCCTCTTACTCTGTCCCAACCTCTTTTGAAGCAGCTCAAGGGAGAACCCTGGTGAGAACTACAGAATGGGAGGAGGTGCTGACTGTCACCAAAAAGGAAAGGGACCTAGCAGTTATCATATCTGATGACCTTAAGATATCAAAGCACTGTGTAAAGGCTGCAGGGAGGGATAGTGGCATGCTGGGGTGTACAGGCAGAGGCATTACTAGCAGGAGATGGGAAGTGGTGATGCCTCTGTATAAAATGCAGTACTGGAGACCACACATGCATAAGGACATAGACAAGGTGGAGACTATCTAGAGAAGGGTGACAAAAATGGTGCATGGCTTGCATCATAAAACATATGAGGAGAGACAAAGAAACCTTAATATGTGCTCACTGGAGGAAAGGAGAGAAAGGTGGGACATGGTAAAAACTTTCAGGTACCTCAAGGGCATAAACAAGGTGCAGGTAGAGGACATTTTTTCCAGTGTAGAAATGGATATCAGAATGAGGGGACACAATATGAAACTGGAGGGGGGTAGATTAAGAGGTAATGTGAGGAAGTTTTTGTACACAGAGAGGGTGGTGGATGCTTGGAACAGTCTGCCACAAGAGGTGGTGGGGTTTAAACATGCCTGGGACAGGAACAAGGGGACATTGGGTGGGGAGGGAGTGATGAAAAGCCATTGATCACTTAGGGTCAGTGATTGCATACAAGTATAGGGCTTACAGGCAGACTAGATGGTCCTACCAGACCACATCTGCCAACAATTTATATGAATCTGTTCTGCAGGACATTACCTCTGCCGGTAGGGTGCTCTACTCGGCTACCATGCTCTCTGTAAAAAAGTGTCTTCTCAACTCCCTCCTGAACCTACTCCCCCCCTCTAGTCTCATAGCATTGCCCCTGGTATCCCTCCCTTCCCTTACTTTGAATAGCCCCTCTGTCCCTGACCTATTTATGCCTTTCATGTACTTGAAGGTCTCAATCATTTCCCCCCTCTCCATCCTCTCCTCCAGTGAGTACATGTTCAATTTCCTCAGTTTTTCTTCATATGGTAAATCCCCCAATCCATGAATCATCTTTGTTGCCCTTCTTTGCACCCTCTGCAGCAACCTAATGTCTTTTGCCGCATCTCCTCTCCACTTTCCGAGCACCGAGAGCAGAGCAAAACACTTTTTTTAAACGGAACTGAAAACCCATGCATGCGCAATTGTGGTATGTTCTTGTGCATGTGCGGGATCTTTACTTATGCTGCACTTGCACATGAGCGAGATTTCGGTGCCGTTTTTAAAAAGTGTTTTGCTCTGCACTCGGTGCTCGTTTTTTGGCGCTACATGGCAACAACAGTTAATTAAGGGCTACTCTACTGGATTAACTTCATTTTACTCTTGCCATGTCCAAAAATGACACTTTGGGACCGCGCTTGTGACAGGCGTGCGGTCTCGACCTGCGTATGCTTCCGGTTGGTGGGGGGTTTATGTCCAGCCCAGCGAGCAACAAATAAGATAAAATTCAGGTAAACTACTAACATTCTGTAAGTTTTACATACATAAGGGCATACTAGGGGCAGTCTGTGATATGTGTGTGCCAAGAGGCTCACTGCTGACATATAGTGTGAGACAGATGAGTAAAGCTGACAGTGCCCCTTTAACACTTGTAACACAAGTAAAGCAAACTCCACCTCCCTCTGTTGATTGAAAGACTGCCTTTTCTGATTATTCTAAGTTGCTTATTTCACCCTTCAGTTAGAAGTATCCTCCACCTGAAGAATATTAACTTTCCTAAGGAATCTGCTTCAAACCAAAGACAATTGTAAATTGTAAAGTTCACCTCCTCTGTTGTGAGCACTACTCACTTTCTTGCAAATCTTAAGTCCAGTGTTGCAGCTTTGTAGCCAGAGGTAGCTTCACCTGAAGACTATGAGGTTATCTGATGAGCCTGCTAAAATTAGTACTTTTATCAAGGTCTGTAAGATTCTTCCAGAGCTATTGGCTGTTAAGTAGCTGTGATGTAAGCACTTCCTGACACACTCTGGCTTGGCCTTATAAGGCACACTGAGGTAAACAAAGAAAAACCAGTTTCCACCCCTAGGGACTGTCTGGGTCCAATACACAGCCTGTAACCTATTCTCAATTCAGGGCTTATGACAAATTCTTAGCCCAGTGAATACTCACAGTATTACAAACATTGCAATGCAAACAGTCAATCACTAACTCCAATCAAGTCACTCCTGTGGCACCATTTTGCTACCTGAGCTAAAGTCTTCACCCTGATCTCCTGCTTTGTTCTTTTTCAGTGGTCTCTCTACACCCCTCCCCCTATTGTCTGTATCTTGCTATTAGCAATTTAATGCTGTGGTGCCAACTCTAATAATTCCCCAATCCTCCCCCTCACCCTAGCACTTCTGCCTCTGTGACCTCATCTCCCTGTCCACCGATTAAGCTGCTAACCTGTTCTTTTGTCCCTTGCGTGATCCCTGACCTATAATTAACTGCCTCTCTCTTTTGTTTTCCTCTTCTAGACTGCCCTGAACTGGCTCTTCTACCCACTGATTGGCAGCTCGGCTGGAAGAAGCCAGCTGGCCGCATCTCCTCCCCACTTTCTAGATTCCGCAACCAGGTACACACTCAGCCCTAGCCCAGGATTGAAGCTAGGTTCCCGATTGGCTGCCAACTACTGTACCAGTTCCTAATTGGCTGGAGCAGTCGTGGCTCAGCTCTGGATTGGCCAGGCAGGAGCTCGGTGTTTGCTGTAAACTCTTCCATGGTTTTCACAACCCGCTTCTTGCCTGTGCTACTTCAAAACTTTAACTGTGATTTTCAGGTCGCCCCACCCACCCCCAGCACTCTTAAATACACTATCTCCCCTCCCACTTAAAGTGCCTCATTTCCTATTGGTGGTTTGCCACTTATTCCTTCTTAAAGTGACACACCACCATTGTGGATTAAGTGATTTTCCCTATTCCCTTTACCCATACTAGCCGATTAAGTGATTTTCCCTATTATCTTTCAAATCATGCTACTGTTGTGCAATCCTGCTCTCAGAAGTTAATCAGTTGTAGTATTCTACTTATCCATAGCACATTGCGCTACTTCTGTGCACCTCTGCTCTCAGAAGTTAATTAGGGGTAGCATCCCCTTGCCTTTGGTGCATTATAAAAAAACCTCTTCACCTCTTATCCTAGCAGTGACCACTATGTTTCACGAACTTCAAATGCAGCATAGTTTTTTATTTCTGTGCTGCTTAGCAAGCATACTGTTTCAAACCCTCGATCCACATGCCTTATGTTCCTCTGTGGCCCCTCCCTATAAGCCAAACCCAAAAGGTGCCTGCACCATCCAATATAGTCACCCACCTTCCTGTCTGCAATTTAGTTTGCATACTTATTGGCACACTGGTACTTTATCCACCTTTAATAAGTAGAACACCTCCTTACCTAGACATCGCTCATTCCATCACACCCCCCAACTAATTGAGGCCTGGGTGATTTTTTACACATCCCTGGGACCTCTGGGTTTAGGAGTCAATCACTCTGCCTCCTCTTCACCCCTCCTCCCCAAAAGGGAATGGATTTGACTTCTTAGACTGCTCTTAAACACCCTCAAAAAGCTACTGCTGATGATACTGCTTTGCTCAGACAATGTTGAATTGAACCCAGGTCCCACTGCCTCTATTACTGTGCCTTCAGAATTGGTCCACCTCAAAGGAATGAGACTACTGCACATGAATGTCTGCAGTCTTCTAAAAAATTTGATTCTATGCAATCCTGGATTAATCACACTAAGCCTGATGTTTTGGTGGTTACTGAGTCCTGGCTTAGACCCTCTACCCCGGATTTTAATATAAATGTTCTCTATTACAATGTCTACAGAGCAGACAGACTTTCTAGAGAAGGAGGGGTAGCCATCTACATTTAGAACAAATTTACTGTTTCTGTCTTGGATTCTACCACGTTACCAATGGAATTTTAAGCCATGGCTCTAAAGGTCCAACTGTCTTCCATATCTTTTTGTATCATAAGCTGTTACAGGTCCCCATCAGCCGGTCTTAAAGTGTTGGATTATTTGAGCAACTTACTTAAGACACTATCTTCTGAGGTCAAAATCATGGGAGAACTCAATCTTCATTGGTTTCTGATAGTTTAAAGCCTCTAAAGGAGACTTGTGATGCATTCAGGTTGTCACAACTCATCAATGAAGACACCCATCCTAGTAAGACAAATCCAGCAAATAGCGCGCTGATCGACCTTATTCTAGTAAACAAACTACACCTTTTTACTCATACGGGCATCTTTTTTAACAACATTAGCAACCACTGCTCTATAGCATGTGTCAGATCCCAACCAAAGCCTGTATCAGCTTCTGGGTACATTTTTAAAAGAAGCAAATGCAACTTTGATATACAGGCCTTCTTATCAGGTCTGCAATACTCAAGCTGGAAAGAATTCTACTTGGCCCCTAGGGCAAGCAAAGCTTACAACATTTCTCAAAACATTGTACTTGGTACAATAAACCAATATGTGCCTTTAGTGAAAATTTGCACTAAGAAAAAATCAGACTCTTGGTTCACGGCTAATCTGAAGACTGCTCTCTCTAATAGGGATGTCCTCTGAAAAAAGACCATAAAACCAAACTTCCCTCTGACTGGACAGCTTTTAAAGTTGCCAGAAATCATTATACAAAGCATATCAGGGCAGAAAAAGCCAAATACTTTCAAACTGAATTGGATTCATCCAACAAATGCCCAGCTAAATTTTGGAAGATACTTGGGGACATTGAGGAGTACGCATCGGCTAACTCCCTCCCCACAAAAATTTCGTATTGTGGCTTCTCCACTACTGACAGAAGCATGATCCTTGACCTTTTCAACAATCATTTTGCAACCACTGGTCTCGCATTTGACTCCTCCCCTGCCAATAATCTGCGCAATCAGTTATGGGCTTAGGATCCAGCGAGTCCGGTCAAAGACGCCCCTGCCCCTGATGAAGTCTTCTCCTTTTGTTCTGTCCCACTTAAACAGGTGGAAGATTTACTACTGGGACTGGATAGCAGAAAGAGTGCAGGTGCAGATTACACTAATTTTTTGTAAAACAAAGCTACCATGTCTTATCGGTTCCTATCACCCACCTCTTCACTCTGACTTTGGCCCAGGGTGACCTTCCAACAATTTGGAAAACTGCACAAGTCGTTCCCCTATTCAAGTCTGGTGACCCAAGCGACCTAACTACTTCCTAGCCTTTCCAAACTGCTCGGGAAAATAGTTAATACCCAGCTTAGGAATTACCTGGAGACCTTCAATGTCTTAAATCCAGTACAATCAGGTTTTTGACCATGTCACAACACAGTATCTGCTCTTGCAAAGGTCACAAATGACTGGCAGAAAGTCTTAGACACTAAAAACTACGTGTGTGCCTTATTTCTCAAGTTGAGCAAGGCTTTAAACACTGTCAATCATGAACTGCTCCTGAGCACCCTTAGGAATATTGGTTTGGATGCTGTGGCATTAAAATGGTTCACCAGCTACAGTACCTCACAGGTCGGTTCCAACAGGTTAAAGCTGAGGGTGATCTCTCTCCTCTAAAAACCTTAGAGAGAGGCATAACGAAGAGTTCTATCGTGGGGCCTCTACTTTGCACCCTTTATATTAACAACATTGATTAGGGTCCTAAAATAGCCAACATACATCTTTCTGCAGATGATAAGGAACTTTATATTGATAGGCTTATGTCAGACCAGGCCAGTAAAGACCTTCAACTAGAATTTAATCATCTACAGATTGGATTGCATCACAAGTCCTATGAAGACAGGCTGAAGGAACTGAACATGTACTCCCTGGAGGAGAGGAAGGAGACAGGGGATATGATAGAGACATACAAGTATCTTACAGGGAGGAACAGGGTGCAGGGAAACACTATTTTTAAGCGAAAAAGATGTTCCAGGACTAGAGGGCATGGGATGAAGTTGAAGGAAGGACAATTCAGAGGAAACATGAGAAAGAATTTCTTCACAGAACAGGTGGTGGACAAGTGGAACACCCTGCCAGAGGAAGTGGTGGGGGCTGAAACAATCACGGGATTTAAGAATGCATGGGATAGACATAAAGGAATTCTGGAGGTCAGGGGTAAGGTGCAACAGACTCCTAGGAAAACAAACTGAACTTACAAGCTCAAATGGGCAGACTGGGTGGGCCATAGGCCCTTATCTGCCGACACTGTCTATGTATCTATGTACAGCTAAACCTCCAGCACCAAAAGTTATTATTAAATGCTAAAAAAAACAAAGGCCATGGTGTTCTCATCTGTTATTAACTCACCCAACCTGTCTACTCTTGGTTTAGGCCCTCATAATACAACATATCTAGGTGAATCCTTAGAATTTGTGGCCAACTTCAAATACCTTGGGTTCTGGATTGATCACAGACTATCCTTCATCAATCATATTGAGGAACTTACGAAAAAACTCAAGCAGAGACTGGGTATCTTTTACAGAATCAAGCACCTCCTCACCCAGGATGCTAAATCCAAGTTAGTCCAGAGTTCATTTCTTCCTCTCCTGGATTATGTCAACTTCCTCTATGAGCATGGTCCTATCTCTGCGTTAGCAAAACTAGACACACTTTGTCACCGGGCAATAAGATTTATTACCGATGCACTGTACTGCACTCATCATTAGAAACATTAAATTTGATGGCAGATAAGGACCGCTTGGTCCACCTAATCTGCCCATTTCCCTACTTGATGGATAAGCTGCAAATTCTAGTTAACCAATAGCTTACTTCCTTCTACCCCCCCCACTAGAATTGCTTTATGTCTGTCCCATGCATTCTTGAATTTTCTCACTGTTCTTGACTCCACAACCTCCTCAGGAAGGCTGTTCCATGCATCCACAACCCTCTCCGTGAAAAAAATATTTTCTAACATCACACAGGTGTCATCCTTAACCTTTTTTTGCACTAGCCAGCAGGGCAAGTTGATTCCAAATTGCACTAGCCCACAGATGGTTTCACTAGCCCTAAATTATAATAGTAAATTTTGATCACTTACACAGGAAAAAGTGCAAGCTAAGAAATACTCTTATTGCACATTTATCCTGCTCCCACATTACCTCCAGCTCCTCAGTAGAGAAAAATAAAGACTGCAATGCCATCACTCACAGTGAGCCCCCCCCCACCAATTGTTTTGTACCATGGCCCCTTCTCTTCCTCTTCCTCTTTCTGCCCCTCCCCCATAAAACTAGAGGACATCACAACAGCAAATGTTCAATCAAGCTGTCGTAGCTCTGCACACACAATAGCTGACATCTAGTGTTGCTCAGATAGTAGTATCCGAGAAATCAGGACACCAACAGATTCCTCCAATTTGGCCAGATACTTGCTGTGGTAGGATAGTACTGCTATCTGACTATAGATCCTACCAACTAGGATAGCTGGATCCTAACCAGGATCCATCACTGTCTGGCCCTGGATCCTAACTATCTGCCCTAGAATCAGTGGATCCTAACTAGGATCCATCACTATCTGACCGTGGATCCTGCATCTGTCTGTGGCAAGATACCAGGTAGGATCCAAATCAGGATACTAGTACCATCTGACAGATAGTTGTAGGATTCACAAAAGCACTATCTGAGCAACACTACTGACATCATAATGCACCTCACCACACTGTCATCACCACCACCCACAGGGCAATGAGCAGAGTCAGGCAGAGAAAGACACTCTCAGTCCCTACCCTATAGTCAGCTGGAGACATGGACTTCTGAAAGTTTTAGTACAGTCTCATGTGAGCCAGGTGCACATTTAAGATTTATTTGGGTTGGGGGCTACATAGACCTAAGGGAATTTGGAAATATAAAACTATGACATTTTTATTTTTAAAATCATTGATTTAATATGCTCTGCCCCAACAATGACAGATTTTTCATCAGCATTGTCCTTTCATCAGCCCAGGGGAAACGGTACACAGGCATAATGCTATACTGTCTCTATTTCTGTACAGGATGATCTATGTACCCCAGTAATACATATTTTAAGCTTTTAAATTATGTATTTTATTAAGATTTTATTTTTTTACTATACATGATCCTAAGCTTTGTTTTTAGGATGAAAGGACATACTGGGTGGGATAAGGGTGGGACTGTATGATTGGTGATGGTTGGCATGGTCCATTTAGAAGAGCTGGGTACCCCCTACACTTGCCAGTAATGGCAGCTATGGATCTGTGGATGGTTATTTCAGAGTCTGGTCTGCAGTGGTTTCCAGGAAAAGAACAGAGTTAAGAGATTTGGAGGGGAGAGGGAACTTATGGTGATGCTGGAATAAACCCAACACCTGCAGGGCAGAGCCTGTATACCTCCTTGCATTTTGTCACTGAAATGTTGGATACAGACACTCAAAATGTACGGACATGAGGGGCACTGGTCTTAATAGTATGGGACAAATTGTTAGAGACACATTCAGAAAACTGAAACACTCTACCCTTGTTCACACCCTGGACACTTGCTGGAAGTCCTAACAGTGGAGTGATAATGACTCACATTGAGTCTTTTGTGGGATCCCCCTCTTGAACTTCCAGATAATTACAGCTCTTAATGAGCTGTTAATCACACCAAGTCATCTGGAACATTGAGGACTAAAGCCTGCTAAAGTAGATACTTTTTTCACTTTATTAACAGGCATGAAAATCTGCACTAGTCAAGACAGACAAGTAGAGAGTCAGCTGCGCTAGCCCTGGTTAATTTGCACTAGGGTTTGGGCTAGTAAAACAGTTTTGAGATCGACCCCTGCATTACTTCTGAGCTGTCTCCCTCTATCTTCAGATTGTGCCCCCTTGTTCTTGCACATCTCTTTTTCTGAAAGATGCTACCTTCTTGGACTTTGTTAATTCCCTTGAGGTACCTGAAAGTTTCTATCATGTCCCCCCTCTCCCTCCTTTCCTCAAGAGTATACATATTAAGCTGCTTTAGTCTCTCTTCATATGTCTTCTGGTGCAGACCCTGCACCATTTTGGTTGCCCTCCTCTGAACAGTCTCCACTCTATGTCATTGCAGATATGGGGTCTCTAGAACTGCATGCAGTACTCCAGCTGGGGTCTCACCAACGGTCTCTACAGAGGAATAACAACTTCCTGTTTTCTACTGTTGATGCCTTTCCCTATGCATCCCAGTATCCCCAAGCCCTCCTTACTGCCTTTTCACATTGCTTGCCCACCTTTAGGTCATCTGATATAATTACTCTCAGGTCCCTTTCAATTTTTGTTGTTGTTAGTATCTCACCCCCCCCCCCATTGTGTACTCTTCCCTTGGATTTTAGTTTCCCAGGTGCATTACCTTGCGCTTCTTTGCATTGAATCTGAGCTGCCGTACATTTGACCATTCCTCTAACCTTGCCAAGTAAGGTAACTACCTTTTAAGAAGCATAAAGTGGGACATTTCTTACTGAATCATGATTTTTCGCAGGACAGTACGTAACCTTGACTAGTGCAACATACTTGTTTTCTCTATATAATCAGAATTAAGGCTAAGTATTGTAGTTTCTTGGTTGCTTCTATGGTTTCATATCATTTTATTGTATTTTAGTTATGGTATTATGGTTTTCTGCAACATTTAGTGGAAAGTTAGAAAATATTTTTCTGCTATAAAGTCAGGACATGTAGTATTTTTCATGTTTTTTGCAGAACAATGCCAAGTCTCTTTTCATCCTTTCCACCCCACCATGTGTATCCACCCTGTTGCAGATCTTTGTGTCATCTGCAAAGAGACATACTTTTCCTTCCAGGTGCTCTCCCATGTCACTTATAAAAACATTAAAGAGGACCGGTACCAGTACTGAACCCTGTGGCACCTCGCTAATCACCCTTTCTTCACTGTGAACTCTGTTTACTATTACCCTTTGCATCCTGTTCTCCAGCCAATTTTTTATCCAGGCTACCACCTTGGGACCCACTCCAAGGCTGGCTAACTTGTTTATTAATCTTTTATGTGGGACTGTGTCAAATGTCTTGCTAAAATCTAGGTAGGCCATATCCACAGCCCCTCCCTGGTCTACTACTTTGGTCACCCAGTCAAAGAAATCTAGTAGATTCATCTGATACGACCTTCCCACTGTGAATCCATGCTGCCTTGGGTCCTGTGCTCCACTGGCCTCTAGGTACTCAACAGTTCTTTCCTTCAGAAGTGATTTCATCATTTTCCCTACCACTGAGGTCAAACTAACCGGTCTATAGTTTCCAGCCTCTACCCTGCTCCCACTTTTGTGAAGTGGAATCACATCTGCCCATCTCCAGTCCTCAGGTACCATGCCATCCTCCTGTGATTTGTTAAAGAGAGTAGTCAGTGGTGTCACTAGTTCTACCATTCGTTCTTTTAAAATTCTGGGGTGAATCCCATCAAGCCCCATTGCTTTGTCCACCCTCAGTTTCAAGAGTTCTTTCAAAATCCTTTCTTCTGTGAATGGACTGGTATTGACCCCCCTATCCAGAGTGTTTCTCTTGTTTGGTTTAGGTATCTCCCCCTCCTCTCCTGTTGTGAATACTGAGCAGAAATATTTGTTCAGTATCCCCGCTTTTTCACTATCACCCTTTGTCCACATTTCCTCCCCTTTATTAAGTCTCTGTATCCCTCCCTTGGTCTTTCTTTGTTCCCTAATGTACCTATAAATGGTTTTATCCCCCTTTGTAACAGCATTGGCTATCTGTTCCTCAGTTTGGGCCTTTGCTATTCTGACTGCCTTCCCTGCCTCCTTCTATTTGAATTGATAACATTCTCTGTCCTGCTCTGTGTTTCCTTACATTTCCTGAATGCTATCCTTTTCTCCTTAACCTTCCCTGACACCTCTTTAGAGAACCATAGTGTTTTTTTCCTTCATTTTGTTTTATTGATTCGCTTCATACAAAGGCTTGTTGCCTCTGTGATGGCAATTTTGATTATTCCTTATTGTTCCTCCACCCCTCCTTCTTGCCTGTTTTGCTAGTGCTTTTTCATTGCACTCTTTACTCCCTGGTAGGATAGACATCTCTCAAATTCAGAAGACAAAAAAACTGCTGCACTCTGAACTCTTAAGGCACTTACTGGGAAACTCCCCCAGTACATTAAAGAGTGTTAGCCAATATGTACCCCAAGTAGTTATTCTCTTGAGAAGTCACTCTTATACATCACTCTTCATCCCAAAGGTCAACTCTCGCTTTGGCTGTTTGTTTATAAGTCATACGCTCCCTTCGCTAGGGAACAAACTCCAAAAATCCTTGAAGCTAGTGATCTCAGTTAAACTGTCCACTTTTAAATTGTTATTTGTACACTCCTTCAAAGAAACCTGTGACTGTAGCCATTGAAATTAGGTAGTCGGGCACTGGGCCAACTTGCTAGTGGGTACCTCTGACTCTCCCTTTCACTCTCCGCCCTAGATATCTGATCTCAAACTCTTTCCTACCCTCCTGTGGGATACTTATAAAAACTGTATATAGTTCTGGTAACTACTTTATGAATATATTGTATAGAATCATTCATGTTTTTACTGTACCTACCCTTTGAACATATTGTAATAAACTGTCAAGTTTTACTATGTGTTATCTGAGGCTCATACCTCACTGTATTACTGTCCATTACTTTGATTATGTATCTATCATACCGTGATATTGTTATTGTTCTATGTCCAGGTCCACCTTGTGAATGAGTTCTTTGCAATGGTGTTTCACATGGTAAAATAAAGATTGATTGAGTAATTGAAGTCTGATAAGCATGTTATTGACTAGAGATTGGGTCGTATCTAAGTTGTTCTTCATTTTCTCCAAGCTGTTTTTGAAAAGTAGAATGGGTGGAATAACTTGGTTAAAGGATGCCTTTTCTGCACTGACCTCTTTTGTTGCACTTATAAGTGGTTTCAGAATGTGAAACAGCTGTTCCATCAGAGACCATTGAGTAGACTGGAGTACAATCCTCTCCTCAATATCATTGTACACAATATATTCAATGATAGCTACTTTTTCTTAAAGGATATGTTCAGTCAAAAAAGTTAAATTCCACCTTGTTTGTACATCCAGAACAAGTTAGTCAGGAAGATATTTGTTCTTCTGGATATCAGCAAGAATGTCATAAACTTTTACAGAGTGGTTGAAGTGGCCACACACGTTACGAACTGTGCCTATAGAAACACAGAATTTGTGAGCAGAAAATGACTCTTGGCCCAACTAGTCTTCCCTAAAATCCCTACCTGCTGTGGTACCGCAGACCCTACTCGATCTATGGCCTTACCCCACCCCCCAGCCCTGTTACTAAGGTTCCCTTGTGTCTATTCCATGCATGATTTAATCCTGCTACCATTTTAGTACCCACCACCTTTGCAGGTAGGATGTTCTAGGTGTCCATCATCCTTTCCATGAAGACATACTTCCTCACATCCCCTCTAAGCCTCCCCCTCCAGCCTTATATCAATGCTCCTTGTCCTTTGGCTTCTTTTTCTATGTAAACTTCCCCCTCTCTTGTACCTTAATAATACCATTAGTACTTGTCAGTAATTATCCAGGAAGCTTCAGACTATTAAGTTAAGACAACATGCAAAACAAAGTACAGGTACAAAATTGCCACCGTGAAGTGCTTTTCTTATATTTGAACCACTGTTGGCAGCAAAAAAGCCAGCTTTCAAACCCTGTGAGGTGACCCAGGCACTAACTAGTCTTTCAAGTTCCTGCTGAATGTGCTGTGCTGTGTGTGTGTCTTGAAAGTGAGATACATGGAGTACTGCCATTTTCTGAAACATGAAGGATTTTTTTTTCCCATGAGAAAGAGTAGTGGCAGCAGCAGTTGGAGTGGTAGCAGTTGGAGTGTTGTGTGAGGATGATGAGTTACCCGCAAAATTGACCCCATGTATAGTAAGAGAAAGATAGGCAATAGTTTGAGAGCTGGTCCACATATCAGTAGTAAAGTGAATCACCTTATCCTCTGCCTCTCAGAGAGCATGCCTCATTTGAAGTACTAGACTGTCATACATCCTGGGTACAGCAGTCAAGTGCCGTCTTTTATGATTGATTGTCACAGTTATTGGATGGTTTCATGAATATTTAGACTTTCTTTCTGAAACCTCTTGTAACTTTAACTGCTTCTTATCAGGGGTAAAGTTAGTTTTGACTGGGGTGCTATGTGCCTTGACTGGTAAAACTGAAGACTTTACAGAAGAATTTTCTCAAGACAAAAGTGGGCTTTTGGACCCTGGCTGGTGACTGCCATCTCCTACTGTTTCAGAAGAACGTTGTTGCTCATGGAGAGCCTTGCTAGAGTTCCATGTGCCAATGTTAGACTGTTTGTGTGAACCATATATAATGATGGATGACTTCGCATAAGATGTCACTTCATTGTTGTGGTTCCAAGATGACCTTTATTTTGAACTTCAGCTCCTGTGAGTTGCAGTGCACTTGTATCACATGGCAAATATCCTTGGGGTTTATGTAAAAATGATTCCCAAACAGTAGAGATGGACTGTCTATTTCTAGTAATGAGCTCACTAGGGGTCGATTGGCTGGGTTTAACTGGGGAAGACATGATGGTGGAGGATGCAGACTTATCAGGTGAAACAATTAGAGAATCCTCTGCATCAGCACCGGTGCCCTCATCAGTACTGTCAGACTTTGTTTGACTTCTGTGCTAGAAATTTCCCTCTCCCTTTTGATGATGTAGTAGCAGTGCTCTCCTTCATGTCATCTGCATTGTCACTGTCAGGAATAGGTAAAGTCAGACTTACAGTTTCATGTCATCATTATCCCCATGACTACTGTGGTCATCATTACTAGATTTACTAGAGCTAGTACTGTTATGTAGAGACTGATGTATTCGAAATGCATGTATTACAAATTGAGCAACTCCAATGCGATTCGTACCTTAAGTGCTTTAACTTTATGTATTACAGGAATACTCTGTTTTTCAATTTTCTCAGATGACTTGCTATTAGAAACCTTGGACAATAAGGAGGAATCTTTTGAAAGTTTGTTTTTGCATTACTGAGCCCTTCTGCCATAGTCAGTCCTTCCCCAGTTGTCGAGGTCTCAGCAGTTTGAGAGTTAGGCGACAATACCGCAATAGTAGTAATAGTATTATCAGTATCTTCAACACAGTTGGTTCTTGAGTTTTAGTTTTTGATGGGATACTTGTTTCTTGGCTACTGGATATACTTTTATATGTATTATCTTGTTTGCTTGTGGCTTCTTTCCCCACTGTTTTTGAGTACTCACATTGACAGTCTTTCTTGAGTGACTTGTTCTGGGCTACAGTCACACAGACAGTGTGCAAGTGGTGAGTGGCTGTCTAAGTTTAATTCATACTCTGTACAGGTCTGTACTCTAACCACTAAGCTGTTAGTGCCAATGCTAGAGTTCAGAGTACATCAGGACTCAGTAATAACAAGTTTGCTCTGCCTCTAACCTGCTCTGACTCCTTTCAAAGCACACCTTTTTTTCAGTTGGCCAAGAAAAAAACTGTAATCAGGACTCACAAGTTGACCTAAACCTCTGCAGTCTGAGTCCTTTCAAAGCAAGAAGACAGCATGCAAGTGGTGGGTGGCTTCCAAATGTTAATTCACACACAGGTCTGCTATATATTATACTGGTTCAGGCTGGTGCTATTAATGTTTGCTTTGCTTCTGACCCTCTCCGAGTCCTTCCAAAGAACATATTTTTTTTTTCATTGGCCAGAAATATTTTTTAATCAGGAGTCACCAAGTTGGCTTAACCCTCTACGAGTCCTTCCAAAGCAAGATTTATATTTTTATTAATTATTTTTAATTATCAACCACAAACTTTTAATCATTGACCACAAGCCCACTGAGCCGAAGCTTGTAGTTGTGTCTCAGGAACACAGCGAGGTACCTCAGGGACTTGTTCAGGGTTACACAGACAATATGCATATGGTGGGTGAGTGTAGGATTTTATTTCAGCACAGGTGTGCTATAATTAGTCTAGTTCATACTAGTGCTATGTAAACTTCTGCAGCTGCTAATAATTTTTTTTAACAACTGGCATGATTAATAATAACTTAAGCAACAGCCATTGCAGGCTGTATTATTTAACAATGTCTGCTCTGTCTGTCTTGACTGCAGCTGCAAGCACTAGCTGCAGCTGAGCTGAAGCTGCTTCCAATTCCCACCACTGAGTGACTGAAAGACTTGAGAAAAATAAGAAAATAATTATGAGAAACTGAGGTATGAGAAATGAGATAGGTAACAGCATTCGTCTCGAGGGAGAGATAGCCGTGATGTTGTCTCCCACTGCACCCCTCCCAGCACTGGATGCTGCCAAAGACGATTGAGGGGCACACTGAACATCTGCCTCCTCTACGGCACCAACATGCTGCTGAGATTCCACAAGTGGCCACTTACTGTTCCTGCCTCCCCTCCTACTGCAGCTCAGGAGAGCTCTTCTCAGTGATTGGCCCACAGATTACAGCAGACTAAAGGAACTCACCAATTGCTTCTGGATCCCTAGCGCTCCACGCCACTGCCACAGGGCTGTTTCTGAGCCATCTCCCGAGAGGTCCTACCCTTCGTCTGCCCATGCCAGCCAATCAGGGAGGGCCTGGACTCTGCACCAATTTTCAAATCCCTTGGGCCAACAGTATAAGAAGGCCCTGCTTGGCTCACAACTCCAGATTGATGCATTCGTTGGGGGGGGGGGGAGATGGCTGCCCTGCTGTCTCCCTCTGCCCCCCCAGCACTGAATGCTGCTTAAGACGATCAAGGGGCACACTAAACATCTGCCTCCTCTCTGGCCCCAACACATGGCTGAGATTCCACAAGCGGCCATTGATTGTTCCTGCCTCCCCTCCTACTGCAGCTCAGGAGAGCTGTTCTCAGCGATCAGCCCATGGATTACCAACAGACTAAAGGAACTCACTGATTTCATCTGGATCCACAGCACTCCATGCCATTGTCACAAAGCTGTTTCTTGGCCATCTCCTGAGAGGTCCTGCCCTTCGTCTGCCCCTGCCAGCCAAACAGGCAGGGCCTGGACTCTCTGCACTAATTTTCAAATCTCTTAGGCCAGCAGTATAAGAAGGCCATGCTCAGCCTACAACTCCAGACTGCTGCATTTGTTGGGGGAGAGATAGCTGCACTGCTGTCTCCCGCCCTCCCCCGTTTCATTGGAGAGCCGGGCTGTCATTGCTTCCAGAAATAATTTTTTTGGGCAGTATAGCCTAGAGGTTAGAGTAACAAGCTGTGAATGAGCTTAGTACATCCAACAGACCTGGGTTTGATTCCTACAACCTACACTTGCATACTGTGTGACTCTGAGCAAGTCACTTAACCACCCCAGTGCTCCCAGGTTGCCCCTGAAAACAGGCAGTTGTGCCTAGTGGGCCTTACCCAGTTACCAAAGACTAAACAAAAACAAAATAAAAAAATGCATTACAGGGCAACAGGGGGAGCTATCAGAACTTCAGTAGAGGAAACATTTATAGTAACCCCTGAGTCCCATGGAGCTTAACTGTTAAACCACTTGATGCAAAGCATGTCCTAGCAATCTTCTATTTGCTGCAGTGTTTTCTCTGCTGTCCTTCCCCTTTCTTCCAGTTAGCCTCAGTTTATAAGATAATTTTGCCAATTGTGATGCTACCTAATCTAAGCTCAGCTGAACTTTATTGCATATTCTGTGTACTTCTGCTCATGGTCTGCCCCATTTCAATGATAATCCCTACTTGTTAGAGCATATATCCGCCCTGGTTTTGTGTATTATCTGCAATCTGTAGCTAGGAACTATCGCTAGTCACAGCCTACTTATCTGACTGAGTAATTGCCTTTGAAAATGAAGACACTGGGTACTATTGTGGCAATTGTGTATATATCCACTGTGCTGCTGGTTGATCAGGTTCCCCTCCTCCCTATGCTTCCCTTTCCTCTGGTAGGTTTCTCCCATCTTCCTCACTGTGGGCATCCCTAGTTCAGGAACAATTGCTGTGACCCCCTCCTTTTTCACTATATGGTCTGGCTAGAAATGGTAACTGTTATTACCTCTTCCTCGCTTGCCACCTATCAGAGAGCAAAAGCCTTCTGGCCTACCAGACACAACTCCTTAAACTCACCCTATGTGATGATATTGAACCAAATCCTTGCTCTGCCCCACTAACCATGCTGTAAACTTTCCAGCTAATGCCTGCTGGAACTCTGTTAAGGATCTCAAACTGGTATACATGAATGTCAGTAGTATAAGGCAAAAGATGCAGGATCTCAAGGCCTGGTTAACATATATAAACCAGATGTAATTGCTGTGTCTGAGACGCAGCTAAAGCCCCAGGTGCTCTCGCATGAAATAGAACTATTGGGCTTTAACACATTCAGAAAAGACAGATTTGGTAAAAAAAGGTGGTGAAGTCCTTATCTACGGTATGTCAGTGCTAAGTTCAATGCTTCTATGGTAGACACCCCCCAATTGAACAACTCGGTGAGTAAATCTGTTTTAATTAAACTGCTACTTGGTGACACTAAGCCTCTGTTCATGGGTTGTGTCTACTTACCCCCCCTTAACAGCATCCTCCTCCCTAAAGTCCCTCACCCATACCATGGCTGAATGCACACCTGGGGAAATGATCATTCTGGGAGACTTTAAACAAATTGGATCTCGAAAGGTAACACTGGGCTTCAGGAGCTAATCCTCGATGCCCACCTTACACACGTAATCAATCTGCCCAGCAGGCATAATACCAAGTCAGGTAATCATACTGTGTTAGACTGGGCACTATTCACTAACACCAAAAGGATCACAGTTGCCGGAATCTTCTCAAATTCCTTAAGTGATCACTCGCCAATTTTTTGCATCTGGTCCAATAAACTCTCTAGCTAACCCCCTAGGATCTTTGTGGCAAGGGACTACTCCAAATATAATTCTGGCCTGTTCTGCTCTGCCCCTATCATCAGCCAACTGGGACCTGATAGTAACGTTCTGTAGCATTGATGAGTCTCTAGATTATTTCTGCAATATATTCACATCTGTGGCTAACCTACATGCCCCCTGCAGAAAATGCAGAGTACGAGGTAAGTGGCACAAGTGGTTGAGTGATGACCTCAAGGGACTTATAGTGCTTTGGGACAAGATCTGGGGACTTTACAAGGCCTCACACCTCCAGTCCAACTGGGGAAAATATAGAGACCCAAGAAATAAATGTAAGAGAGGTGCCAGGGTGTCTAAAAGCCTTTATCTGAGGGGTCTACAGGACCACAACCTGCGTGATACTAAGAAATTCTGGACTCACATCAATGCTTTACTGAAAGGTGGTGCCAGTACTGAAAACAGTGTCATTCTAGTCGATGGCCAGTTGTCAGACAGCCCTTCCATGATAGCTGAGGCCCATCAATGCCTTCTTTACAGACTTAGAAAGATATAAACCCAATACTCCCACTCTTCCTCCTGCTACACATGACTCCACTACTAGTGACCTCCTCCTCCCTGAATTTCACTTAGGCTGGTCAAAGTATTGGAAGTACTGGCCCTCCTGAGATGGATAAAGCCTGACTCTTTCCCTGGCTTTGAACAACTTGAACCATGACTACTTAGAGCGGCTGCCCCAGCAATTGCCCTGCCTGTCACAAGGCTAATTAACAGGTCCCTCATTGAACGGTGTGTCCCTCGCAAATGGAAAGTAACCATGGTAGTCACTGTACGCAAAATGGGGCCATGTGGAAACATAGCGAATTACAGGCCAATATCCATTCTCTGCCCCCTAGCTAAGGCGCAGGAGAGGCTGGTTTACAACCAGTTGCAGGATTACCTAGAGCATCACTGCCTCCTACCTGACAATCAGCATAGCTTCAGAAAGGGCCATAGCACTAATACAGCCTTGATTACATTCACAGCGGATATGCAGAGTACAATGGATAATGGATCCCTCACCGGGGCCATATTCATTGACTTGACAAAGGCGTTTGACCTTGTCGATCATGGGCTGCTATTAAACAAGTTACAGCTCCTTGGTCTAGACCAGCTGTTGTATACCTGGTTCTCAAGCTATTTGATGAACAGGATGCAGAACGTCAAGTAGAGGGAAGTGTACTCTGGCTGCCACCTAGTTACTGCTGGCATACCCCAGGACTCTGTTTTAGGCCCATTACTATTTACCCTCTTCATCAACGACACTGGTCTAAATTGTGGCTCAGGGAACTTAACACTATACGTGGATGACACAGTGGTGTACTGGAGTGATCCCAAACCTAGCACCATTGGTGCAAACTAATCGGCCAGTTTGAACTCCCTTGAGAAATGGTTTGCATCCAACCTACTAGTTATGAATGTCAAAAAGACTAAGGCTGTTCTTTTTGGGACCAATCATCTGGGTGAGCATAGGCAACACTTGCTTCCACTCTACATAGCTTCCAGGTCACAGACAGAAGTATTTGACAGGATCAAATATCTTGTCCTTTATCTGGATTAAGACATAAACTTCAGGCCTTACATAGAGCACATAACTAAGGCCATACACCAGAAACTAGGCCTTCTCTACAGACTCTGCAATTTCCTAACTGATGACTTCAGGATTGCTTTTGCTAAGAGCATCCTACTCCACACCCTGCTTTACGTCGCCCCATTACTGCACTTCCTCAGGGAAACCAAAAACTGCAAGCTGATTGTTCTTTATAATAAGATAAGTCACTTTGCCATGTGCACACCTCCTCGGAGACACAATTGTGAGGTTCTTGCTGAATTGAACTGGCCTATCATGGAACTCAAATTCTCTTATCCCTTACTGTGTTTCATCTAGAAACACTCCAATGTCTACTCAGCTCCCTCAACCTGGTAGGCCAGCTGCTTAGCCCCAAGATTTCCAGATGAAACATTCGCTCCTCAGGTAGCAATCTACTTGAAATTCTCCAAGTAAATACTAACACTGGTAAAAGGTCTTGCAGGTACTCAGCATCCTGTTCCTGGTGCTCACCCCTGAACATCTGACCACTGTCAAGACCCTAGAAGGGTTCAAGGTAGGCCTAAAAGTGTACATGCAGGAACGCAGCTGATGCTGCTGCTACCATTGAACTTATACCCTACCCCAGGATAAATGTTTCTGTGCGATGGCTCATAAACTGACTGAACTAATGTACTCCTGCCTGTGTTCTTAAGAATCTGATTTTTCCCTCCTGACAATTGTGCAGGTTGCTGTAGGTCTATGTATTGTGACTAATTACTATTGTGATCATGTAATTGTTGTCATCACACTTGTACTATGTGTCCATTGTTGTGATTTTTATACATTGTTATGCTATATTTGATGTATGTAATTCGCTGGTTTCAGCGGGTTTACTCGGTTACTAAAATGCTAAATAAAAAAAAAACCTGCAGGCTATATATTAGCAGGTAGCAGCCTGCCTGCCCACTTCACAGGCGCCAAGCACTTTCTTTTCCCCCTCCCACCATCCATTTTTGTTTCTCAGAAAATTAAGACACTAATTGCTTAGTTTTTTTTGTTTTGTTTTTATAACTTATGTATTTTTTTTTTGCTATGGATGAGAAATAGATGAATTTGAAAGGAAAAACCTTTAAGCACACGTGCCTATTTTCAAAGTTGACCCAGTCAGTGACAAAAGACAATACAATACAAATATGACAATAAAAATAAATACTGTGTAAGATACCTTGTCATACATAAAACCACATCATAAATAAGCAATTAATTAACTGAAACGATTGCATGTCTCCAGATTCTTCAAATACAGTCTCAGGCCACTTATAAAGTGTCCCAACCATTTGCTGTGCAGTAAATTCAATGGTGATGTATTCCAAGTATCAGCAAATCTGGATTTAAAGGATCTCTGTTTCAAGGAGGTGTTACAGTTTCATATAACCAGCTGTAGATTTTTTGTATTTCTTGTGTTGTACATGTCAGAACACATGGGAAATGAGTGAATAAGGAGATGAGTCAGGAGGATTCTCAAAAGTGCTTTTTGGCACAGGTTTTCAAGTCTAGAACTGAGCTGCTTCCAGCTGCCTCTTTCCTGAATGCCACACAGAGAAGCAGCCAATGCAGCCATCAGCATTACAGGAGGAATTATAAGGGTGCTTGTCTGCCTGAACCAATCAGGTCCACATTTATACTGCACGCAGATTCCCCCAACCAGTCCCATCATCTGAAACAGCCAGTCCCTGTCTGTTCCACATTGCTCCTTTTGGTGCGCTCCAAGATGCCTCCTGCCATCCTGCATGCTCCCTCCATAGGAGCCGAGTTTGTAAAATATTTGGTGGGGGTCAGGGATCAGAGCACCACCCCATGGCCCAGGGGTCAAAGGTCAAATCCATGCCCCCCCATGGGGTCCATAGGAACAGAGCCCTCTATACATGGGGGTCGGGAGGTTAAAACAGACCACCCTTAGACCTCTGCTATTTTCATAGCACTCAAATTATTACTTGCCCACGTATGGCACAATCTACACCACCTGGGCCTGTTTTTCTTTTATTAGTTTACTTGAGTTGGGGGCTTCGTCCACCATGCCCCCATATTAAAAAAAATCAAGGGAGTGTAGGGGGACAGAGCCCCTTGAAACTCTAGTGAACTGACAAAACCTAAAACAAAAGCAAGCATTTGACAAAAGTAACCTTGCACATCTACAGTACAGTGTAGCAAGCATGCGATGCAATTATGCTGTATTCTTTGTAGCTTTGCACTATGCTAATTGTGGTGGTCTGATATCCTACATAGCAGAAGGTCAGCAAAAGACTGCCAGGGGGAAAAAACAGGCGAATCTCTCAATCTTGCCATTTTGGACCAGTTCAAGGTTGTTTGTTTTATTTTTTTATTCTTGTAAACAGATAAGCAATTTGCCCATTTTTTACCTGCAACAAGTACAGAGACAAAACAGAACTACTAGTAGAACTCCTAGGCGAGGCTAGCTCCAAACCACCGTAATAAATTGTATAGAGCAAAAAGTCCATGAGACTTAAACCCAGACTGAAAAAAATGGCACGAGGAGCATTATTAGTAAAAACAGTTTCAATAGTATTCAAAATTCAATTTTCAGTGCCAGCCCGGTGGCGCTGAGTGTTGAGGCACTGGATGCAATACCTCGAACCAGCAACCTGGGTTCGGGAACGAACCTGGACCGCCAGGGGTCAGCAGGGGAGGGAGAGGATTGAGCCTCTGGAGGGCTGTCCTTATCCTGGGGTGTTTTCTGGGGCTCCTTGGCACAGCAGTGACACCCGGTGGAGACTGGGTGTACTACCTGTGCCTGGAATGTAAGGGAAGGAGCATGGCGGACGCTTACATCTTCTCCGTGCAGGCGTCGCTGCACGTCCAGCTCCTGAGGGTAACAAAACACAGGAAAAAATCCCCCTGCACCTGGATAGGTGATAGCTCCTGTCTGGGCCACCACCACACGCCAATAACGGGCCTTGCCTCCGCCCCTCTCCCCTCCTTAGCCGGCACTGCATTGTAGATAGAACATCAGATGGAGTGGCGGCCCTGCCCCAGCGGGGTCAGAGCTGGGGGTTCCTGGACAGAGGCTGGTGGAGGGGTAGCATGCCCTCTGAGGAGGCAATGGACCAGGTCGGCGGTAAAGCAGCCAGCAAGCAGAGGCAGCCCGAGAGAGCTCCAGGATGCAGGGTGCACAAATAGAATTGGGAAAAAAAAAAAAAATTATAAAACATTTAATTTTCAAACTTCTTCTCAGCTGAAACTTGACATGTAATTCCAGTTGAACCAGTAATCATATAATACAAAGAACACCACAGCAAAGCAATACACTAACTGTAACGGTTCCATTTTTGTGAGTTGTCTAACCAAACGTCATATAAGCAATGAGAAAACAAATGGCTGGTCTGCTGTTATGTAATGAACCATTTGAAAATAGCTTCAGAGTCTGATTTTATATCCCTAGAGTAAGCAGCTGCAACAGCTGCTTACTCTTGTCTTGCAACCCCTGACTTCTGATGTTATCCTGTGCCAAGTCCTCCCTCCAGGCCATGAAGGGCTTGGATCCTGGGCCAACAGATCTCAGTCACACATAATATTTTAAAAATAATAAGTGCCCAGACGTGTATATGACAGTTATTTCCATGGGTTATCACAAGTTAAATTGCAGGCTTGGAGGACAGAACTTATGACTACATAACCCAGCTGTGGTTCCCTAAAGGACCCCACTTTGTTTTGAGTTGGGTTCTAGAATCTCTGTGCTGTTCTGGCATTCTGGTTTTGGGCTTTTGCCCAGAAGGGAGAATGGACCAAGGACCCAGAAGGGGGAATGAGCCCTAAACTGGGATGCAATCTGGAACCAACAGGAACAGGATCTAAAACTATGTGCAAGTTTGGGAAAAACCAGTCAGCACGCAGCCAGCAAACAAATCCCACATCCAAATGCAAAAATCATTTGAACACAACACCAATCACTAGGAAGAAACCAGACCTGGGATCCCTCAGAACACAGACATGATCACTTGAACGACCTCTGGAAATACACCCAACCTATAGAACCAGAGCCCTCATGACTGCATAGCATTGAACTAACTTTATGATTACTTGCAAGGCTGTGATTCTATGAAGACTCCGTGGTGTTGCCTTGATTGTACAATCTAACAACTCGCACGATCTTAGTCTGGCTCTCTGAATAATGCCACTAGGTACTGGAAGACAGCAAATACCATACCTCTGCATAATAGTAGGAAAAGGGAAAAGCCAGGGAATTATGGTACAGGCTAGAAAGCCTGATGTCCATTGTATGTCAGATGCTGGAGGCCACGCCTTTATAAAGGAAAGATTGGTGGATTTTCTGGAGGCAAATGGACTACAGGAACAAAAACAGCAAAGTTTCATCAGGGGAGGTCCTTCATAAGGCTCTGATAGACTTATTGGACTGGGTCACAAAAGCAGCTTATAAAAGGCCAGACAATAGATGCACTTCTTTGACTCAGTCCCACATGAATTCTTGGTAAAGAAAAAAAACTGAGTGACCTGGTGGTATGGCTAGGTGTCAATAATTTCTATAAAACAGCTCAAGGCAGTATAGACACACAAAGATTTTTTTAATTGATAAAAACATCTGTTTGAGTTGATAAATGCAGGCCATAGACAGGGTATTTGCTCAGCTAGACTGCATGGACCTTGCTAACTATTTAAAGGTTTATTATAATTCTGAATTTTAAAACCAGTTTTATGAATGGAAGAACTCACTAAAACATTTCTGAGACTCTTTAGACTTCTTTACTGGTTAAAGGTGTATGGCTTTGCCTTATACCTCAAAATACATTTGTGGCATCTCCATAATTTGCACTGCTGAGCATTTCTGTTACCTCTGCTATATGTACAAGGACAGTTCACACCTGAACCCACACCTGAGTCTTGAGGAACAATATTAGTCCAGTGGATTAAGTAGAACTGAGAATCAGTATATACACAAGGTTCTGATCTCACCAGAGAGCTTTTTTGCACTCTCTGACCATGAGCAACATAAACATAGAATTTCACGCCAGATAAGGACTACTTGGCCCACCTAGTCTTCCCATTTCCCTACCTAATGGATAAGCTGCAGATCCTAGTTAACCAACAGCCTACTTCCTCCTACACCCCATTAGAATTGCCTTATGTCTGTCCCATGCATTCTTGAACTCCCCCACTGTTTGACTCCAATCCATGACCTCCTCAGGAAATCCGTTCCATGCATCCATAACTCTCTCTGTGAAAAAATACTTCCTCACATTACCTCGGATATGTCCCCCCTCTATCTTTAAATTGTGCCCCCTTGTTCATGCACATCTCTTTTTCTGAAAGATGCTACCCTCTTGGACTTTGTTGTTTCCCCTGAGGTACTTAAGTTTCTTTCATGTCCCCCCTCTCCTGCCTTTCCTCGAGAGTATACATATTAAGGTCCTTTAGTCTCTCTTTGTATGTCTTCTGGTGCAGACACTGCACCATTTAAGCTGCCCTCCTCTGGACTGCCTCCATCCTGTCTATGTCCATGCAGAGATTGGGTCTCCAGAACTGTGTGCAGTACTCCAGATGGGGTCTCACCAACTATCTGTACAGAAGGATAACAACTTCCTGTTTTCTACTGGTGATGCCTCTCCCTGTGCATCCCAGTATACCCCCAGCCCTCCTTACTGCCTTCTCACATTTCTTGCCCACCTTTAGGTCATCTGATATGACTACCTCCAGGTCCCTTTCCATTTTTGCTGCTGTTAGTATCTCACCCCCCATTGTGTACTCTTCTCCTGGGTTTTTGTTACCCAGGTACATTACTTTGCACTTCTTTGTACTGAATCTGAGCTGCCACACACTTGACCATTCCTCCAATCTTGCCAAGTCTTTTCTCATCCTTTCCACCTTCCCCTGTGTATCAACCCTGTTGCATATCTTTGTGTCATCTGCAAAGACACATACTGTACTTTTCCTTCCAGTCCCTCCACAATGTCACTTATAAAAACTTTAACAAGGACCGGTTCCAGTACTGAACCCTGTGGTACCCCGCTAGTAACTCCCCTTTCTTCAGAGCGGACTCCGTTTACTATTGCCCTCTGTGTCCTATTGTCCAGCCAATCTTTTACCCAGGCTACCACCTTGGGACCCACTCCAAGGCTGGCTAACTTGTATATTAATCTTTTGTGTGGGACTGTGTCAAACGCCTGATAAAGTCTGGGTAGGTCATGTTCACAGACTCTCCCTGGTCTACTACCTTGGTCACCCAGTAAAAATAAATCTATTAGATTCATCTGACATGACCTTCCTGTTGTGAATCCATGCCACCTTGGGTCTTGTGCCCTGCTGACCTCTAGGTACTAAACAATTCTTTCCTTTGGAAGTGATTTCATCATTTTCCCTACCAAGTAATTTAACCTTCAGTACTAATCAAACCATCACAGCTATATAAACTGGGTACATGTCCCCACCCACACACACTAAAAGCAAACTAAATATATCAGAGGTAGTATGCCTGTTAAAACATGTTCACACATTCACAACATCAGTCTCATGTTTACCTCCTTGCAATCCTAGTTTAACACCCTGTGCTATAAAAACTGGCATCCCCCCAGCACACACATATAATTATGTATATATGAAGAGTGCTTGTGTCTTTTCTACAGGTCCATTCACATTTTAAAAGAAATACAAGGAGACAGAGAGACATGGCAGTTGTGATTGGCTACAGCACAAGTTTAGGAACCTGGGCATGGAACCAGCATGGATACACAGTGGGAAAATCTTGACAAACAAATCTGATAGATTTTTTAGACTGGGTGACCAGGAAAGTGGATCAGAGAAGGCAGGTGGATGTGGCTTACTTAGATTTCAGCAAGGTTTTCAAAACCATCCCATAGGAGGTTGGTGAATAAGTTGGGCAGCCTGGGAGTGGCCCCAAAGGTGGCAAACTGGATCAGAAACTAAACTGGTTGAGTGACAGGACACAGTCATAGAGGGTGGTGGTGAAGGGGGTGACCAGCAGGGTGCCACAGGACCAGTCCTCTTTAATTTCTTCATAAGCGACATTGCAGAGGGGCTAGAGAGGAAGGTATGCATTTTTGAAGACTATATTAAGATCTGCAACAGGGTTGAGACTCCGGGGGGGGGGGGTGCCGTGGGGGATGAAGTAGGGCCTAAACATGCTTGAGGAGTGGACGTCTTTAGAAAAGTTGACAACATGTCTGGAGGAGAGCTAAGTCTGGGTTGGGATCAACATTGCATCTCTGTACACATGTATTAAACACTAACAAGATGTACTTGCTTAGAGATCCTTTTCAGAAAAGCATCCAGATAGTAATTCCATGCCAGTGGATTTTATGCTCCAGTCTCTTGAATACATACTAAATTATGTTTCTGAATTTGAAAATGCAGTAGGTATTACCTACAGACATGCAGGACAGCTACAGGGACAAGTATGGCATAGCCAGTTATAGTTTTTCCCATATGTATTGGTCTCCCCATCACTCATAGCAAGGTTAAGGTCTGGCTGCACCCCCAATCAAAACCATCAAGATGAAACCCCTCTGCTTGTGGACCCCCCCCTCACCTTAACCTTTCACCCTTCCCTGGCATGCAAACAACTCATAGCAGCAAACGAGGGTAAAAAAACAAAGAACTGCACCATAGCTAAGGAGGATTGTTCACAAATCTTGATGGACTTGTGGCCTTACTGATGTGAACTTACAGCCCAGCCCAGCCCCCTCAGTAGCTGGTGTACATTATTTATCCCCCTTTTAACCAATCTAGGGAGCTCCCTTATAAAGTCCCAGTGTACCCAGTGTTGAATCGGCGCTGACCCCCATTGATGTTGCCATGGTGGGATGACTGGCAAATTTGCATTTTAAATTAAATGCTGGGCAGTGGGGTTCTACCATGCCACAGCGACAATGGCTACGGAGACATCCCTGACAGTGACAGCCACATTGCTGAGTGTCGGCAATGCAGAGTCAGGGATGTCCCTGAACCCCCCATGTGGGGGACTCTAGGGACGGGGCGAAACACCCTGTGAGGGCAATCCTCTGCGTCACGGAGACCATCACAGAGACAGGCAGATTTGGCTGAATCCTGTCGCTTTGATGGTCTTCACCGTTGGGGATTTGCTGCGGCATCGGTATACGGGGCAGTGGACACCTACTCTGATAAACTCCAACCCACAAAGGCCATGTAATTGCAAAAACATCAGTCTTCCTTAATCCGTCCTGAGGTATTTGTACAGACTACCCTAGGGCTCCTGGCTTAATGGCCAAATGCAAAGAAACAATGTCCTAGCCTGCCGGTAGTTGCTCAACTTTGCTGGGGATAATGCTGGCTGGCTGTGCTGATGGCCACTCTCCTCTGACCTCCTCTGCTGCTCACCTCATTCTTCCAAGGCTCCAGTTGTCCTACTGGCTGCTCTGCTGCCATGCCTCAGGCCACCCAGATGGTAGGGAACCCTCACCGACTGCCACCCAGAGACCCAGACAGTTGTAGACCTGCCACCTGCCTAAACCAACCTCCCTCCCTAACCCCAAGCAACGTGTTCGAGTCACCTGATCCACCACTCGCTCTACTCTCTGACCTCCTCTACAGCAGCACTACAGCAGCACCACACCGCTAGTCTGCTGCTCAGCCCGCTGGCCTTCCCATTACAACTTACTTGTTGCCTGGTGGTGTGGTGTGGTGTGGTGTGTCCAGGACTCCTGACCCGGTCTCAGACTATCTCTCTCTCCCAGCCGATGGGTTGCTGACTCCCACTGCACCACTGCACTGGTCTTTGGCACTTGTTGCTCTCCCCTAAGCTCCCCGGCTTGCTAGGCACCTGGACCACCACCTCTCCCATATCGACTCCTTAGTTTGACTACTTCTCTGCATGTAGGCATGACATGATGGAATTAGAAACCGTTGCCCTTGCCTGACTCCTGAGTGCTTCCTCACTCACAGAATCACTCACACACAGGTGTATCGTGCCTAATAAGCCCTCCCCTCCCAGCCATTCACAATGCGGCAAGTTGCAAAATGAGACTTGCCAACCAGTCAAAATGATTTTCAGGGGCAGTGACAAACCAAGCAGATAAAAGGTGCCATCCACGTCAATTTTAAATAATGCCAGCGCTGCCAGGAAATTAAACAGCGGGCCGGGGGGAAGGCGGTGCAGGCACAGTCAGCAGAGGGCTCACACACAGATAAATCAACCAGGGGAGAAAAAAAAAAAGAATGTGGCAAAATATTGCTGGGGCTCAGCCCAGGTCAAGAAACATTGCTGGGGCCAGTGCCCCACGGGCCCATACAACCCGGCGCCTATGGCTCCCTCCAACCCTCTCACCCGTCCCTGACTAACTGCTGCTCCCTCCTTTCAGTGCTCTGAAAAATACCTGCTGCTCCTCCCACCTCCCTGCTGCTGCTCGCCCTGTCCCTCCAGCACTCTCAAGACCTCCATTCCATCCTCCCTTTCTGCTGCTCCAACCCATACCACCCCACCCTTTCTGCTGCTCCTCCTCTTGCGGCTACCTTGAAAACATATCCTGCTCCCTGCCTCCCTCTTCCACATTAAAATGATTGTGATCTGAACTGATCCAAACTCAGCAGATGGTTGGAAGTGACTCGATGGTCACTTATGTTCCTGGTTCAGGGAGAGGGTTTAGATTTTCTCTAAACCAGGTTGCCCACCACTAGTTTTCAGTGAGATCTTGCTTCTACATATTCCCATAGTTGGATGGACTGGAAAACTGAGAAGTTAGGTCACATACTCAAGATCTCACAGTAAGTAATTGGCTCTGGAGTGGTTTGAACCTTTTACCTCCTGGTTCCAAAACTGGTGCTCTGACCACTAGACCGCATTGTCTCCTTTACTGGAATGCAGTCATTGACAACTGTTAACCACCTGATATCCACACACAGACATGAGCAATGGCATTATAACCTGTTTTATGGAAATGGGGCATGTCAAGCAGAACAAGGGCAGCAACCACTGACTCATGAAAAACACCCATGGGATTTTTGACTTCCTCCTGGACATCAACCACCAGAGGTGGGCAGACTGAATGCTTTGGTAACAGGTAAAGCCCACTGGGCAGAAGGACCATTTACAAGGGTGATGTGGGATCTCTGGTGAGGTTAAGTGACTTGCTGAGGGTCACGAGAGACACAAGTGGAGGTTGCAGAAATCAAACCCAGGTCTGCTGGATGTACTCTAATCTGTAGACTAAATCTGATGGACAGCAGCTCCAACAAGGCAGCACCCCTGTTCTGCACTGGAGTGTCAGCACTGGCTATGAACCCAAAACTGAGACTTTTAGCCCAGAGAGAGCTACTTAATGAACATAAGTGGTCAGGATATATGTTAATCATGTAAAGCCCTGTGCTGTTCCAAGCAGACCAGAACCTGGGGCAGAAGAATACAGAATGGGGTCCTCTGAAAGGTGCCTCTGAGAAAGCGTCTTTGTCAAATGTCAGTCATTGAGGTCTGGCAGTGGGCTTACCAGTCACTTTTAGTTGCACAGCCTTTTCATACTGTTAATAAAGCAGAGGTTGGTGCATTAGCCATTGAGAGTAAATCTCCAGTTTTTCCGGAGTATTAAGCAGTTCAGTGTTTTGGGGTAAGTTCTCCCCCTTTTCTTTTGCTGATTAGGTTAAATCCCACTTTGTTAGCTTGCTTTTATTGCTGTTTTAACGCACTTACCTTTACAATTCGTTTTTTACTGTGTATATTTTAGTCTGTACAGTATGCAACTATTTGTGCTGACTATAATAACCTGTTGACTGTTGCTATCCTCCCTGGGACCCCCATGAAAACAAGACGCTGCATCTTAAGGGTTTATCAAGTTAGAGTAATTTCAAATAAACTTACTAACTAACTAACTAACTAACCTATGCATCACTGCAGCATTGCAAACTGGAAACAGGGAAGACAAGGGAAAGAGTGTTGGAGAAGAAAGTAAATGAAAAGAAAGACAGGAGCTGGTATAAATTCACGTCACATTAGTAATACATAAAAGGTTATAGGTACTGCTAACAGTAAACAACTTACAAGCATAGGAACGCCTCCTGGAATTCTTATCCCCTCAATCATGTCATCATCTGCAAGCCAACGGGAGGTGCCAGGTCCAGGAGGGTACAGTCTGAGAGATTCTTTAAGGACCTGTAGAAACATTGCATCCTGAGTCTCATTCTCAAAATAAGATTTACTGGACTACTGTACTAATGTCTCAGTTTCTTTTCAGATTCCTTCAGAACATTTAAAAGTAAGTGTTGTTGTACTCCACAGCCTATGAGATTTTCCAACAGTTCAGAACAAGTTGTGGAAATCTGTCCTGCTGTAGATCACCCTGTGCAAAAGTAGCAGGTCACCTAAATGTTTTTCACACTATGACATGCAGTGATAGCAAAGAGTTGGCTCTGCTATTTACTAGCATCTAAAGCACCTGTTAATCTGCAGAGTTTTGAAAAATCGAACCACCTGTGCTGCTAGTTATGCCACTTCTGTAAACCATAACAAAGTCTTGGATTCATTCAGTAGATATTCATGTCAAATAAAAAAAAACAGTCATTTTTTTTTTAATTTACACCAACCTGGAATCCCACATCACAGCTCACTAGGGAACTGAAGGCATCTGTGCTCCCACGTGGAAAGGGAGGGCACTAGCCAACAATTTTGCACACCCCTTGCCAGACAACACAGCAGTGTTATGGCACCCATGGTGAATGCAGTTCCTCTTCCACCATGTCAGTCAGTGAAGGAGTGCAGCTATGGCGGTCTCATCATTGGATGTGGTGCTGGTGCAGCATTTGCATCAGATGCAAAGGCAGTGGCTCACCTGCCCTCCCAGCCAAATATAAGGTGTGAAAATGGGGGTGGGGAGGAGCTTAGTCTGGTTCAATATCAGTTGTCTTGCATCTGTATACCATCCCCCAGAATGAGTCTGAAAACTAGAAGTATTTTTAGCCCTCTTTTCCAGGTCAATAAAAAGTAAGGACAATAAAATAAAAAAAAGAGAGAAGGGGAAAGGGAGCAGGAAAGGAGGAAATGGAAAAGTGGGTAAGAAGTGAGGGAGGCGGGAAAGGGAAGAAAGGAAAAAGGGAAGGGGCAAAGGAGAAAGGGGACAGGGAAAAGGAAGAAGGGAAAATGGGAAGAAGAAAGGGAGAAGATGAAGGGAAAAGGAAGAAGGTAAATGGAAAAAGGGGAAGGGAGGGGGAGGCAAATGAGCAAATGCAGAAAGGTAAAGGGAAGGGGAGAAGGAAAAAAGAAGAATACATTGGGAAGGGGCAAATGGAGAAAGGAAAGGAGAATGGGAGAAAGGCAGAGTAGAAGGGGAAGCAGAATGAAAAGGGGAAGGAAAAACTGGAGAAGGAGAATGGGAAAATGGAAAAGGGGACAGGGAGAAGAGAAAATACAGGTGGTGGAGGGGAAGAAGAAAGAAGAAGGGAAAGGGAAAAAGGAAAGAGAGGAGGAATAGAGGAAGGAGCAAAATAAGAAGGGGAACAGGACGGGGAATAGGGGAAGGTGAAAATGATGAAGAGAAGAGGGGATTGGACAAGGGGAATTGGGAAGGAGAAGGAAAAAAGGGGAAACCGAAGGGGCAAATTGAGTAGGGAAAAGGGGAAGGGAGAAGGGGAAAAGGGGAATGGGTAAATTTAGAGGGAAAGGGTAGGTGGGAAACGGAGAAGGGAAAAGTGGGAATGGGGAAGGGTGAATGGGGAAAGGAAGAAGGAAAAGAGGAAGGGAACTTGAGAAGGGAAAGTGAGAAGAGAAAAGGAGAAGGGATCTGGAAGGGTTAAAGAGAGAAGACGACATGAAAAGGAGAAGGGAAATGGGGATGGGCAAATGGAGACAGGAAAAATTAAAGGAAAGGGGAAGAAAAAAGAAGGGGAAAAGGTAGAATGGAAAGAGGGAATGGGAGTGGGCAAATGGAGAAAGGGAAAGGTAAACTACAGAAAGGAAATGGGGAAGGTGCAAAGGGAGCAGGGATGTGGAAAAGGAAAAGCAAGAAGGGAAGGGAAGGGAGAAGGAGAAATGTGTGAAGAAAAAAGTGAACTAGAAAAAGGAAGAGTGGAAGGGAAAGTGAGACAGGAAAGGGAGAATGAAAAGGAAATGTAAAAGGAGAAGGAAAAGGGGATAGTAAATTGAGAAAAGAAAGGGGAAGATAAAAGGGAGAAAGGGAAGGGGAAATGGAGAAAGAAAGTGAAAGAAGAAACTGAGAAGGAAAAAGGGGATGGGGCAAAAATCAAAAGGGGTATGGAAAAGGGAAGGGCAAAGGGGAAAAAGGAGAAAGGGAAGGAGAAGAGGGAGGGAAAGGGAAAATGAGGTTAGGGAAAAGGAGAAGGAGGAAACAGGAGATGGAGAAAGGGAACCCACAAAAGGAGAAGGGGAATGGGGAAAGGGGTAACAGAGACAAATGGAAGGGAAAAGGTAAAGGAGGAGGAAAAAGGGAAGTGGCAAAAAGGAAAGGGGAAACAGAAATCAAAGGGCAACTGGAGAAGGGAAAGGGGAAGGAGAAAAGGAGAGAGAGAAAGAGAAGGGAAAAGGACAGAGAAAAGGGAAAGACGAAAAGAAAAGGGGAAATATGGCAAGGAAAAGAGGAAGAGGAAAGCAGGAAAGTGGAAGGGACAAAGAGGAAGAAGAAAGGGGAAAGGGGAGAGCTAAAAAATGAAAGGGAGAAGAGAAAAGGGGAAGTAGAAGAGAAAAAGTGGAAAAGAGGGCAAGAGTGGAAAGGGAAAAGGGGGAAGGGTGTTTGGCCCACAAACAGGGTGGTGCTAGAATACAAGATGTGTAGTGTACCATGATGTGGCAAAGTGCTGTGCACTGGATTTGTTTCTGGTCCATCATTTCTATGTGCTCATAAAATGGAAGTTTACTCAACTGGTAAAGGCGATTGCATGAGCATCACTTTACAGCACCCCCCATTCATTACTTCTGGGTTACGTCCATCTCATAGGCTAGTTGATGCACATGTGACCAGATGTTTGAAATCTGATCCACCTAGGTCCTCCTCCTGGCCACAGTGCTCCAGTTTGATTTTTCCAAAGCTGTATGTTACCAGAGAGAGTACTGTGGTAAAGAATGCTAATGTGAAAGTTACCATGAGTTACTGGTTAATGGCTCAATCAAGTATGAGTACGCTGTTATTTATTTATGCATCTATCTTAATTTCTATTATGTACACTCTGAATGATCCAGCCCATACGACATGCTGCTGACTGGTTTAGGTTTTCCTGTAGCTGTCTTGACATCCCTAGGATATGTTACCCATATATATAATATATATATATATATATATTTGCGTTCACCAGGGTGGGAACTGGGATGCTGTAAGATGATGCTCATGCACTCACCTTTACCAGGTGAGTAAACTACCATTGCAAATCACATCACTTTACAGCATCCCCCATTCATTACCTCTGGGTTGTAATAATCAGTGATGAGGATTAGGGAGGGTTGGATGTCGAGGCAGCTAGGATTCCCCATGTGTCAAAAGAACTTTTCAAGAAAATGTTGATTTTTTTTGCATTAATCACATCAAGTCTATAGTGTCTGGTAAAGGTATGTACCGATGACCAGGTGGCTGCTACGCAAATGTCCTGAATTGAGGCCTTGTTCATCTCCACCCATGATGTTGAAATTGCTCTAGTGGAGTGGGCAGATAGTTTAGGTGGGTCTCAAGGCCCTGGTTGCCATTGGCCTCTACTATTGTTTGCTTGATCCAGTTGGCAAGGGTGGATTGTGTAGCTGCTTGCTCTCTTTTAGGGCCGCTGTGTAAGATAAACAACCTGTCCGATAGCCTAATATCTCTGGTTCTGTTCAGATACATTGATATAGTTCTCTTCATGTCCCAGTGTTGTGAGGAATTGTTTGGATCGTTACCTGGTTCTGTGTGCCAGGCAGGTAGCTCCAGAGTTTGGGACATGTGGAATGATGTTGCCACTTTTGGTAGGAAGAAGTGAGCAGTTCTTAGTGTGACCCTACTGTTATGCATGATTAGGAAGGGGGGTTTGCAGGAGAGGGCTCGGATTTCACCTACTCTCCTTGCTGAGCAGATGGCGACTAAGAACAGGGTCTTAAAGGTGACCCACTTTAGGTCTGTTGTGGCCAGTGGTTCGAAGGGGGCTACCATGAATGCATCCAGTACTGTTAAGGTCCCATGGTGCTATGATGGGCTTGTGCCTGGGGTGGATGTTGGTCACAGCCTTCATGAATCTCAGTACATTCGGATGAGCTCCCAGAGTGTAGCAGTCTATTGGTCCTGTCTCTGCCCCAATGGCTGCCGCTTGGACTCTTAAGGTTGAGACCAATAGCCCCTTATCGAGCCTTTTTTGTAGATACTGTAATATCTGCAGTATTGTGACTGGGACGAGGTGGAGTCGATTATCTGAGCGCCATCTGGAGAATATTGACCATTGTCTTTGATATGTTGTGTTCGTTGATGTGCGTCTGGATTTGATCAATGTGTCTACTACCTGTGGGTCATAGCCTTAGCATAGCAATCTCTGCCTCTCAGAAGCCAGGCCGTGAGGTGTAGAGAGTGGAGATTGGGGTGGTGTATGGGACCCTGTGTCAGTAGGTCTGCCTGCAGTGGGATTGTCCACGGATCGTCAATTGCCATGGAAATCAGTATTGAAAACCAGGGCCTTCTTGGCCAGTAGGGTGTTATGACGACTACTGTTGACATTGTCTTATTTTGTTCAGTGTTTGGTGTATTAGTGGTATTGGTGGGAACATGTATGCTCTGTGGAACTGCCATGTTTGGGATAGTGCATCTATGCCCGTGGCCCTTTTCTCCTTGTATCTGGAGTAAAATTGCAGGAGTTGTGAGTTGGATGAGGTTGCCATCAGATCGATTTGGAGTGGTCCCCAGCAGTTGTTCAGTTGGTTGAACATCTGTGGGTATAGAAACCATTCCCTGGGGGCAATGGCTTGTCTGCTGAGTCAATCCACTTGGATGTCAATTTCCCTGAGAGGTGTACTGCTGTCAGTGAGTGCAGGTTGTGTTGTGCCCAGTTGAGTACCTTCTGTGTTTCTTGTAGCATCCTGATGCTCTTTGTTCCCCCTTGATTGTCAATGTAGGCCACTGTTGCCCAGTTGTCTGATCTGATTAGGACTTTCTTGTTCTGTATGTAGTTTTTTAAGGAGTGTAGTGCGTGGTACACTGCCCTCATTTCCAGTATGTTGATTGAGAGTCTGGATTCCGTGGCTGTCCATTTGTCTTGTGCTGGTTTTTGGTTGAGTGTGGCACCCCATCCTAAAAGACTGGCATCTGTATCTATAATTGCTTCTGGTTCCATTTCCAGTGTTACGCCTTTGGTTATATTTCGCTGTTTGGTCCACCACTGGATAGATCGTGTGACTGTAGCGCTTAGTGGTATTGTTTTGGACAAGTCATTTTGTGTGGCGTGGCCTGCTTGTATCGCTGCTACCTGCAGAGTACGCATATTCTAAAGTGCCCATGGGACTAGACGTATGCAGGATGCCATGGATCCGAGTGTCTGTAGTACAGCCCTTATGGTCAGTTCCTTGGTGTTGTTTATTGCTTGTGTCTGTTCGATGACCTTAGTCATTCATTTCCGTGATGGTGTCACAATGACTTCTGTGTGTCTATGGTAGCTCCCAGGTGGCCTATTGTTCTTTGTGGTGTTAGGCTGCTCTTCTCCCAGTTGATTACCTATTCATGTGCCTGTAGGGTTTCCAAGACTAATTGGGTATGTCGTTGGGTTGTGTGTGGTGACCTGGCCCTGATTAACCAGTCATCCAGATAGGGAATGATGTGTACTTCTTTTTGCCGGAGGGATGCTGCTATGGCTATGGACACTTTGGTGAACACCCAGGGAGCTGAGGCTAGTCCAAACGGAAGTGTCTGGTATTGATAGTGTCGACCTAGGATTTTGAACCTTAGGAACTTGAAGTGTGATGGTCTGATTGAGATGTGTAGGTATTCATCCTTAATATCTATGGAGGTTAGGTAGTCCTGTGGTCTGACGGACCTTAGTGTGGATTTCAGTGTCTCCATTTTGAATTTCTTGTACTGAAGGAAGCAGTTTAGAAAGTTGAGGTTCAGTACTGGCCTCTTGTCCCCTGTTTTCTTGGGGACTAAGAAAAATATTGAGTGGATTCCTTGCCCGGTTTGATCGGGTGGTACAGGTACGATTGCCGTGTTTCTTATGAGGTCCTCTATTGTTGACTGGACTGCCTGAATCTTTTCTAGTTAGCGGGATACAGGAGATACTACCTGTCTGTCGGATAGTGGCTTCTGCATGAATTCGATGGAGTAGCCACGTGATACTATTTCTAGTATTCATTTGTCCTGTGTCGTCTTGTGCCATTTGTGTGTAAACTGAAGTAGTCTGGTTCCTACTGAGGCGTAATGGGTCCCGTGTGTCACTGCTGTCGGTGTGACTAACTTCTTCTGGGAGTCAGTTGGAATGGAATCTGCCTCTTGAGGAGGTGTAGCTGCCTCTACTTCTTTGTCCCCTGATTCTTGGTCTGGTTCTGTTTCTGTTGGAGAAGTAGGCTGGTTTGAAAGAGTAGGATTTGCTTTGTAGGTAAAGGTTGGACTGGCATCTGTCCTGCCTGCCCCTATAGGGATGAAACCTGCCCCTGAATGTTGGTAGGTAAGTGTTGTTAGTGGATTTATCCTTGTCTAGACCTTTGCCATCAACCTTATTTTTGACGTACTTCTCGAGTCCTTCGCCGAACACCAGGTTTCCTTTAAATGGTAAATTGTTTAGTATAGTCTTAGATTCAGAGTCTGCATTCCATATCTTTAGCCAAACTATTCGTCTGGCTCGGTTTGATAGGGTGGCTAACAGTGCGGACATTTTTAGGGCATCCACTGATGCATCGGCAGTGTACTTGGCTGCCTGAATGGCATACTCTGCCAGATTGGCCTGTTTGGAGTTTGGATCTAGTGCGGAGGCAAGTTTCTCTAGCCAGGTGATGAGGGCCCTAGAGGTGTAGGTCGCTGCTGTGTTGGCCCTGCATGCTAGGTCAGTCATTTCGTAAGATTTCCTCATGAGGTCTTCTAGTTTCTTATCTGTGGGATCCCAAGGTGGGTGTTAGATTCTGAAGGGAGTACAGTTTTCCTACACAGACCCGTAATCTGGTGATTCACAGTGGGTGGTGTGCACCAGAGCTTGTTGATGTCATCTTGGATGGGATAGAACCTGTCGAAGGTTTTCTTTTCTGATATTCTGGCAGGGTCTGTGGACTCCCACTCCTTCGCAACTACCTCGGTGAGTGATTTGCAAATGGGAAAACATTTGTCCTTCTTTTGTTTTGACCGAATGAGGGGTTAAGTTTGGGCTGTTTGGTCTCCTGTACCTCGAAGCCCATTGTCTCCTTGATTGCTCTTAGAAGCTCTGGCAGGCAGTCTATGGGTGTCAGTTTTTTAGTAAGAGTGAGTTCCTCTTCTTCTAGCTGAGGCTGGTTTTCTTCATTTCCTGATTCCCCTCCAGATGTGAAGTCTGGTACTTCAGTGTTATCCTCTGTTTCTGTGTCATCTGGCTGAGTGGGGTCCATGCTGTCAGATGCCTTGTTACTGCCTGTGGTGACTTGTATTGGGGTCTTTCTGTCTGTTTTGGACATCTCTTCCGTGCATTGTATATTTGTAGCATGACCGCTTGTTGCATTCTGAAAAATTCCTCTGCTGTAGATGGTAGTTCATTTGAGAGGTTTCCAGGGGTTTCTGACCCTGCTCCATCCTTCCTCTTCCTCATGCTCGGTGAGGATCTGAGCCCTCCTGTTGTTGCTTAGGCGGGGCAGCAGGTCCCGGGTGCCCAGACAGGAGGGTAATTTGGCAGAGTCTGCATTTTTTTGCTTTGGCCATGGTCTGTGGTGGGAAAACAGGGAAAGAAGAAAATGAGTAGACAGTGAGAGGATTCATTATGTTTAATGACTGTTACTTGCCCAGCAACTAATATTGTGGGGCAGTGTAGTTCTTATGCCCATTTCATGCTGGTGTAGTGCAGTGCTTGTGCAGAACCATATGGGCATAGAAAATGGCATAAAATAACCCTTTGTTGTGATTTCGTAGCCCTGATGCCATTTGATGTGTGTTGCAGGAGCACCCGTGATGTGGGTTGATGAGAGCGCATGCTCTGATTTGTCTGCACGTAGCTGCATGCTGTGTGCATGCGCCATGCTGCAATCCCAGCATGGAGGATCTGGGAGAGTCCCAAGATGGCCGTGGTTTTGTTTATGGTCGTATTTCTGATTGGACTGGCTGCCACATGGATTGGCGTCTCAGAGTGTTGCGAGGGGTCAGCGTTTTCGACCGGACGGCTAGCGGTGAGCCTTATCCTTGTGGGGGGAATCGTGGTCATTTCGATGGATTCCCCTTGAGTCGTCCTGCATTTGGAGCAGATGGCAGAGTGCCGGGCTGGGCAAGGTGAGTATGATCTGTGTGTCTCCGCCCATGAGGGTTAAGGTACATTCAGAGAGTAACTACATCCCACCACCTTATAGGACAAAGAGTTAGAGCCAGGGCTGTCTTTCCCGGAGCACTAGTGGGGTCTGCTCACAAGGGGACCCTGCCCGCTCTGGGGAAACTTGTACGGCTTGGGAGGGGTACCAGTTCTGATTGGATGACCTTAGGTTGTAGGAGTGTGGGGCGCCATATTTGAATGTTGCTTGTATGTAGGTGCTGCGAATTTCCCAGCTGAACGGAATCTAGCATGCTAACTGAGCAGTATGAAGAATTAAACAGCATGAGATAGTTTCAGCGAGATGGTGTAATTAGTTACAGGTACTGCCTAGATTATTCAAACTGTAATCTTACCCATTCTTTAAAATGTAACTCATATCACTGATGGCTGACTAGGGTAATAGTATAAACAGACCATTATATTGCTTCTATTATTATATTCCTTCTGGCTTTCCAATACAAACACCGTGATTCTAGCTGAGTGAATTGATTTGCAGTATTAATTAGAGCCTGAGGATTGGCTTGTAAGATGCTAGATAAACATTGAAGGCTGTACTTCTCTATGCATCACAGAGCTGCCCTTGTAGTGGGCTCCTGCCCTGCTTAGTAACTATAGAAGTTCTGGTATTAAGCAATGTATGTTAAATTAGTACTGTGCCTTACCTTATTAGATATAGTTGTGGAGCTAGGCGACATGCTGCTAGCCTCTGTAAAGCACAATAATGAAGTGGAGTTCTGTGGCCAGGAGGAGGACCTAGGTGGATCAGATTTCAAACATCTGGTCACATGTGCATCAACTAGTCTATGAGATGGACATAACCCAGAGGTAATGAATGGGGGATGCTGTAAGGTGATGCGATATGCAATTGTAACCCCTAGATGGCACTATCCCAGGGGCTACTACCCCTGCCTGATTTGCCACTAACAGGTTGAGGGGCCTGGATCCAATGGCGGGTGCCTCCACCCAGAGGTCAGGGTTTACAATAGTTAAACTAACTTGGTCACAGCCCTCTGGGACACTGCAACCCCCCTTTCTTCCCACTAGTGGCCCACACAATATATCAGAATTACCTTTACAGTATACATTTACCCCCAGGACTGGTTCCGGCACTGGGACCTCCTGTGAAATAAGATACAGTGCAACAATCACAGTACAGTACTTTAACATAGACAAATACCTCAGGCAGTATAACTTTGCTGAAACAAGCAGCTCTGATTTATTTAGGGGGATATAACAAGGACAGGGGGAAATCAGGTTAATTAGCTTATCACTCTACTCATCTACCTATGGCTCTGTGCACAGGCCTATCCCTATCAGTTACTGTCCCTGGGTACCCAAGCCCTAGTGGCTAGTCCAAACCGTGGCAGCTGGTAGGGGCCCTTTCACAGAGAAAAGGAGAATTAAACAGTCAGCAGTACAGTAATTCCATTTGGATTTAATGTGGCAATTCAACAGGGAGGCGACCCTGAATTAGTACTCCGACCTCCAAATAAGATAGGGTCCTTCAATGTCAGCAGGGCTACTCTTGAGCTCCAAGAGACTCCTCACACATTTATATGGTAAACAGTCACAGGCAAAAGTCACTTAATGGCAGCAGGATTCACTCAGGGTACACAAACCTCTTCACACATTTATATGGTAAAAGAAAGCACTATACCAGGCAGGCTGCATCTGTATCCCGATCGCAATTACTGCACAATACCGGAGAACACACAGCAGATTCAGTTCCTGACAGACCGAGTACAATTTTCAGCAATTCCTCCAGTCTTCTACAGGGTGAGCCTGGTTTCTACTCTTCAGATATCCTTTGATTCTCTTCACAGGGCTGATTCAGTCCTAACAAGCTGCAGACCGGAACTCTGGACCTTACACTTGTTTTTTGACTAAAACTGTGCACTGAAGGAGCACAGGGTTCCTTTCCCCTTCACTGCCAGATCTAAACTGAAACTCCAACAGACAAAACCGGGCACTTCCTTTGAGTTCCTCCCAGTTCTTGACTGGATTGGCTGTCACTCACAATAGACTGCTGCTGTTGGTCCAAAAAGGCGCCAAAGTCTAAACTACATCTCCCAGAGTCACTGCCCATACAATCCTCTTGTGGCTGGCTCAGATTATGAGTCCAAGTTCTGATTCGTCCAAGGCACCATTTTAGAGCAAGCTTACCCCACACTGATTGGTCCAGTTCAGCAGTTCAAAACCAGAATGGGGAACTAGGCAGACACAGTTCTGACTGCAAAGAAAGCAGGTTAGACAAACTGTAATTTCATTATTACTGTAAATGATTTCTGGCAAACAGTTACATCTTTCAGATAGGTTCCCTTTGCACTCCTAGTGACTGCAAAAATGGAGTGAATTGGCAGCAGCTCGAGTGGTACTCAAACAGAGAAGCACACAGTCCCCCCATACAAACTAATTATGTCTGCAAGCAGACAGCTCTTAAAGAGACAGTACCAGAGGCTCTAAAAACACTCACTGATAAATGACTTAAACGCCAAACACCATTCAGGCTTGGAGCATTCAAGCAAGCTCCTGGAAGTCTTTTGGGAACCCCCATTTGCAGGGGGGTTACACAATTAAATTTGCCAAATGGGGAACTGGAAGTCACAATGCATTGCAAATAATTCTGTCTGCCCTCTCCCCCCTTTTTGCACATTTTATTAGAATTTATTTACCAAAGATATCCCAACCGAGATGCAAGATTTCATTTTCAGTGGGGTTCCTGCTTGTAAGAGTTTTACTGCTGGGAGGGAACAGGGTGCATGGAGGTTACATGACTTGCTTAAGATTGTGCATCAAGTCAGCGGTTCTAATGGGATTGGTTGGAATCTTTATTCATTTGTTTATTTATTGATAACTCGGTAAGTTAGACTGAGACACAGATCCCGTTTTCAGCCATGACTAGGATCAAAGGTAAAATATTGTTGTACAGCGACAAACACAAATATGTGACTATAGACAAGTATAGAAGTGGCAGATACACTATCAGGTAAGACAACAGATAGTTTCCAACGCATTTACTTTCAGATATAGGAATACAGTGATTTAATACACCACAGGGACCCTGGTAGAAGCCAGTGCTTTTACTAGATTTTATATTTGATTCTGGGTACTGTAATCAAGTTGGTGCTGGCAGAATGTAGACTGTAGTGGCCATTATATGTTTGAGATTATATAACATCTCAGGCTCTTTTTTGTTGATTTATAGTATATTACTATGTAAGACAGGAACATAAGAAGATAAGACTGCTTTAGGTAGCAGTGAGAAAAAGCCCTTTAATACCACCTCCACTTCTCAGTGGTCTTATTCCTTTCTACAGGTTAGATTCATATATTCATCTAGACCTTTTTCTAAATTAAGTTACTACTTTTCGGTATGTTTATGTGGCATATGCGAGGATATTCAGGGCAAAGAAAGTCTATTTATAGATGATACAAAGTTCTGTGGGAGGGCTGAGAGTGAAGGAGTTAACATCATGAGAAAGGATGTTTGAAGACTGGCAATGTAGTCCAGTATTAGGCAGCTGGAACTCGGTGTCAAAAAGTGCAAGGTGAATCATATACGGGTGCACAGTCCTAGAACAGTTTACGATATTGATGTATTGATGGGATTCCTGAAGAGAGCACAGAGGAACAGAGTGACCTGGGGGTGATGTTAAAAAATTACCTAAAACCATCTTCTCAGTGCAATAAGGCATAAAGGAGAACTAACAAGGTGCTGGGTTGCATAAAGAAGGAGGGAGGTGATACTACATCTTTATAGATCACTGGTCAGGCCACACCTGGAGTACTCTGCACAGTTATGGGGTCCATATCTACAAAAGGGTGTGGACAGATAAGAGGCAATACAGAAAAGGGCAATCCGCCACTGTACTGGCAGCCAGTGCAGTCCACGTAGCACCGGCGAGATGTGACTGGACTGAGAGGTTCCTATCAAAAGCCAGGCTGCAGCGTTCTGCACCAGCTGCAAATGGTGGATTTCCACCCCAGGTAGCCCTAGGTATAGGGAATTGCAATAATCCAAGCATGTGGACACAAAGTCATGGACCAGCATAGGAAGATCACCGGACAGAACAAGGTGCTTAATCCTGGAGATATTCCTCAGATGATAGAAAGAAGATGTGACTACGGTAGACACCTGCGAATGCAGAGTAAACCCTCTGTCAAAAATTATCACCAGATTCCACACCTGTTCAGAGGTCAGGAGAGATATGCCCCCAAGGTATAACCCAGAGGGCAAACCAACCCCTAACCCTCCTATCCGGCATGCTGGATCCACAACCAGCACCTCAGTCTTATCAGAGTTCAACTTCAGCCAACTCGCATCCATCATCTCCTGGATTTCTGTGAGGCATTTATTAAAGACTGAGAGAGCTCCATCCTGGTCAGGTGCAAAAGAAAGGTAGAGTTGGATATCAGCATAGCAGTGAAACCTCAGTCCATACCTTCTTACAATGTCTCAGAGGGGCAGCATGTACACTGCAAACAACATGGGGGACAATACCGAACCCTGAGGAACCCAACACGACGGGGAAACTGGGTCTGAGGAATAAACCCCAGACACCACTCTCTGTGTTCTTCAGATGAGATAAGATGTCAATCATCTGAGGACTACACCAGATAATCCACAGATGCACCTCAGATGGTTCAGCAGCACCCCATGGTCCACAGTGTCAAATGCTGATGAGAGATCTAGGAGAACCAAGATGGAATGGCTCTTTCAATCTCTAGCTATCAGGAGATCATTGAGCACCCAAACCAGCATTGTCTCAGTACTATGCCTCTTTCAAAAACTGGACTGGAGGGGTTCATAGATGTCATGGATGGTCAAATGGTTCTCCAACTGATTGGATCTGTAGTTAACATGGCAGTTGGGGTCCAAAGAAGCTTTCTTCAAGAGGGGTGTTACCACCGCCTCTGTCAGGGAGCTAGGAAACTCACCTGTTTCAAAGGAGCACCCAATTATCCACATAAGGACTGGACCGAAGGAATCAGTACAACCCAAAATCAGGGAAGTTGGTCCGGGATCCAAAACAGTATTTAGGGCACGTACCCTGGACAATCCACATGACATCCGTGGATTCCAGTCGGTCGAAGGTACTCCAGGAAAACTGAGGAGCAGCAGCCACACGCTGGTTCACAGCAACACCCTTAGAGTGCGCTGGATGGAGTGCTGCCCTGATGTCGGCCACCCTATTTGCAAAGAATCGTGCAAGTTCACCACACTCTACTTGCGAAAAGGCATTTTGCACTTGTAGGCAGGCTGGGTTGCACAGTCTGTCCACTGTGCGAAAAAGCTGAGCTGGTCAATTCTGAGCACCAGCAATCTCCCTGGACAGGAATTCTGACTTCTTACGGGAGATTACAGATTTATAAGCTTGATAATGCTCCATCAATTTAAGGTGGTCGGCATCAAGGGAGGATCTCCTCCAGCACCACTCTAACCTACGTCCTAGTCGCCACATCTCCCTCAAGATCCCATCAAACCATGGGGACCAAGGGTGAAGGGAAAGAGGACGAACATGGACAGTAGCAACAAGATCCAGGGCTGCTGATATAGCCGTATTATAGGCTACCACGAAGGCCTCTGGGTCACTGTTTGCTGCTGGAAGAGATGATAGGTCAAGTACTGCTGCCAGGCCTTCAGAGCTACCATCTCGTAAAGGGCGATACCTGACCGTCTCCACAGGGGTAGGTCTACAAAGGGGGGGCACTAAAACTAAACCCCATGGTGTAATGATCAGACCGTCCAACTGGTTCCACCCCAAGTCAGAGGCCTCGATCCCCAGGAGGAAGACTAAGTCAAGGGAGTTACCATATTTATGAGTAGCAATAGTAACTATATGTGTAAGGCCCAGAGATAACATTAACTGGAGGAAGTGTTGTCCAAATGGCAAGAGTTTGTCATTGACCCAGGCACTGAAATCACCCAGAACCATCAGTCTGGGCGATTTGAATGCCATGTGGATGCCGAAGTCCCCCCTTTCCTGAAGGAAATGCTTCTTGTCACTGGGTGGATGGTAGATGAAAGTGATCCTACAATCTACACCTGCTACCGTGGTACACTCAAATGACTCAGTCTCCTCAACTGATACATTCGCAAGGTTACGTTTGGTCTTGAAACAGACCTCAATCCCCACCATGATCCAATCTCGGGTGGTGAATCACCGAGTACGCAGCTGGAGTTAAAGCCTCCAAAATGGGGCCAGAATTCTTATCCAGCCAGGTCTCTGTGATGCAGGCCAGGTCCACTGTTCCTACAAGATCTGCAATAATTGCAGTCTTGTTTTTAATGGACCTGGCGTTGCATAACACCACCCAAGTTGGAGGAACCTCCAGAGCCGTCCGAACCACCTACCCACCAATATTGATAGTGCCCTTGAGTCTGGAAACCAGATATGGTAAACCATGTTCTTGGCTCTGTTTTGCCCCAGGACACCTCCTGAAACTCACAACCCCGATGTGATGGCCCCGCTCATTCACCCTCCACTGTTCGCACCCCCCCACACCTCTCCTTCCCTAGCGAGCAACACTCAGCACCCTACAGCACTGGTATGTTGTAAACTGCAAAGAGGGGGAAGGGGAGGCAAGCACAGAGAGCAAATAGCGCATGACCATGAGGGCAGGCCTCCAACACCTTCTAGCAATCACTTTAACAGATGACTCTCACTCAACTAATAACCCAATCAAAATTAATGAACAAAATAGCAAAAACATAAGAATATATAAACCCACAACACTTAATAAATTAAATAACCCAAAACACTTATCCCCTATCACAACATAAAATCTTCACTAAACCCTCCCATATAAAATTCTAAAAGAAAATGAAGTATAAATAATTCAATAACTTGAACTAAACTAAATTGGTCCAGTAAATTGTCATTATTAAATAATGAACTCAGATGTTATAATGACATCCAAAACAGAACAAATAAATGAACATTCAACGGTTCTTCAGGAATATCATTAACTCCCCAAGCCCTCTCACTCCCTCAGGGAATTATCGGAATACAGGCTGTCTGTCTGAAAGTAATACCAAAGATAATTTCCAGATCCAAGGTCCTCTCATGACCCAAAGAACCGGATGAAATACAGGCACTCTCACTGCCTGTATAAACAGTACGGCTCAAATAAAATAGAAAAATTTAAGATCAAACCTTGTTGAGGAAGGCAGGAAATCTTTAGCCCAGAAACCTCAGGATTTCATCCATACAGCTGACGAAAAAAACATTATAGGGGACTGCAGCCGGAAAATATCCTCCGCCACTTCCTCGATTCACCGCTAACACCAGCCCACTGGCTGGCCCACTGGGGAACCTAAGGGAATCGACATCCCATTCTGCCGGTTACCCAGCAAGACTACAGCCCAATTCCCAGAGCAGCCCTGGAATCCAACCACTAATCGCCCAGCAGAGTTTAGTTCCTCTAGTCACTAAGAACAGTTCCTGTGCCCTCAAAAAGTGCACAGTTGTAAAATCAGCTGCTACAGGATTGGCTCCACAGCTCTTCTCCCTCGCTGTATCACTGAATCAGTCCCATGCAAATGTTTCCAAATGATTCACACCACTCCTCAGTTCCGCTCTCTCCTCAGAGCATCTTTCCTCACATCAGCCTAGAACACAGTCCAATACAAGTCAGGCCACAGAAACAGTGAATTCTACTAAATGCTTGGACAGTAATCCAATGAATCTCGCTGAATAAAATAACAAAGTTATAAAGTTCCTCATGAGATGACAGAAGGATTTCAGCAGTTCAAGTGAGTGGCCCTGAAAAGCACAGAGAACATTAGATGAACCCGATATCACTCCACAAAACTAACGGCAAAAAAGAACAACTGTCCGACAGCCAACCAAATAAACATAAATAAAATTAAAAAATAAAGTGAGATTGAATCTTGGTTAAATCCTGGTAAAAGCCTTGGTAAAGTCTAATCAAACTGCAAAAACTAAAACAGCCTTTCCAGTACGCCCAGCCTGGTGGCCATGCTCGGTTTTAGGAAAGAAAGACAATTGGTCCATCAAGTTCTGCCCTCCTACTAACTCAGTTGAAATACCCTGTCACCCCATTTTCTTCAAAGTAGTTGTCAATGCTAAATTTGTTTGAGACTAGACACGTCAGTTTACAAGAAAGTGTCTAACATTAAACCATAAAACACTGAGGGTCTACGCAGGGCCCTGTGTTTTCTGCATTTCTGTGGTTGCAACAACTCCCGCAGAAACATGGTCCTGCCACGGAAACAAGCCTGTGCCATAGGAACACCATGTCTGGTGCAGTAAAGATGTCTGCCACCATCACTGACCCCCCAACTAAATGGCTAAAATGATAGTGAGTAAGCCTAAAATAGAATTAGTAGTAGTTTACTAGCAGATCCATTATATTTCCCCCCGCTGGTTGCAGTGGTCAATGAGGCAACCCTTTTCCAATCCACTGGCACCCGGTCCTGAGGCTTATGGCCAATATGGCCTTCTACAAACATTGAGAAAACTATAGGAAGTCTGTTTCACAGGAAAAAAATACAGGTTACTCACCTGTAACAGGAGTTCTAGGAATGGTATATGTTGTTCATCCACACTCATTGGCAGTATCCTTGCCGCTTTAAATCTTGCCGGAAGGTCTTCAAGCTTGCTCCTCCCACCCACCGGGTGGTATCTCGGCTCCTTCATGGCGCAGATCTGGCCGCTGGGAAGCTCAGGTTGTCTTGTCAGGCCGGGAGGTCGGTATCAGGATGAACAACATATACCATTCTAGAACTCCTGTTGGCAGGTGAGTAACCTGTATTTCTAGGACATGGATATGTTGTTCATCCACACTCATTGGCAGACTCCTAGCAGTTCTCCGGGAGGAGGAGGCAAGGCGCACACCCCCATATACTTACTTGGGAAAGAGAGACTGGAGAACCGAGGCCCCAAAACCAGCATCCCGGCGTGACTCAAGGTCGATGTGGTAGTGGGTAATGAAGGTGTTTGCTGACTTCCAGGTAGCAGCCCTGCAGATTTCCTGGATAGGGACGTCCCTGGAAGCAGCCACCGATGCAGCAGTATGGCAGGTAGAATGAGCTCTTATCCCTCTGGGAGCTCCATGCCCGCTAACTTATAACGAGATCCATGCAGGAGGTTACCACCTGCTTATCGTCCGCTTGGCTGCAGGTCTGCCAGATGCGGCTTCAGCGTAGGTGACAAACAGCTGGCGAACCTCTCCCCGAATTTCAGCCGTGCGCTCCTTATAATAAGCGAGCCCCCTTCTAGGGTCCAGAGTATGGAGCTTATATTCAGCCTCCGAGGTGTGATTGGGGTAGAACACCGGCAGAGTCAACACCTGGTTAAGGTGAAACTCCGACACCACCTTCGGAAGGAATTTCGGGTGGGGGCGCAGGACAACCTTGTCCCTGTGGAAGACCAGGTAAGGAGACTCGATGGAAAGCGCCTGGAGCTCTCCCATCCTTCTGGCTGACGTGATAGCCACCAAGAAGGCGGTCTTCCACGACAGGTGAGAGAGAGCACACCTGTGCATAGGTTCGAATGGCTTGCCCATGAGCTTTGCCAGTACCAGCAGTAGATCCCACGGAGGTGGGGTTCCCGCACTGGAGGAAATGTGATCAAGGCCTTTGAAAAGCGCCAGACCACCTTCTCCTGCGCCCACGACTGCTTCCCGGCCGCGCCGGTAAGCAGAGATGGCTGCCAGGTGCACCCTTAGGGTCGCCGACCTAAGCCCTTGACTAGAAAGGGACCATAAATAGTCCAAGATGCTTGCCAAGGAACAGGAGGAAGGGTCCAAGCCTCTGTTCTGACACCAAATGGAAAACCTTTTCCATTTGAAGGCATAGCATTTTCTGGTCGACTTTACGGGACGCCTCAACTACATTGAGGACCTCGCCGGAAAGACCCAAAGCCTGGAACTCTAGCCGCCCAGGAACCAGGCCGTCAGGTGCAGGGATTGAAGGTCCGGATGGAACACCTTCCCTGATTGACTGAGAGCAGGTCCGGCGAGCTGGAAGCTGCCGGAGTCCTGGAGCTGAGACTGAGGAGATCTGGTACCAGAACTGGCGAGGCCAGTCTGGGGCTATCAGAATCACCTGCGCCTTGTCCCTCCTCGCCTGAGAAGACCTTGTGGATCAAGGGAAATGGGGAAAGGCGAAAGAGGCCCGGGTCCATTGCCTCGAGAAGGCATCCCCTGCAGCGAGCCCCTGCTGAGGGGGCGGGCATGGAACAGACTCAGCTTCGCTCTCCGTGGAGGCAAACAGGTCCACCTGAGGTGGCCCCAAAGGAGAACAGATGCTGTACTACCTCCGCAGGAGAGACCACTGGGATGCAGCCCCTATCCGGCTCAGGGCATCGGCCAGGGTGTTGGAGGCCCCTGCCACGGAATGGCTAGGAGATCCGCCCAGGCTGCGCACGAGTGACCAAAACGCGGAGAGCTTCCTGCATAGAAGCATGGAGCTGGCCCGCCTGGCGTTTAGATAGTACATGGTCGCGGGTATTGTCCGTCTGGACTCGGACCACTTGACCCCGGAGGAACGGAGCAAAGGCGGTGAGAGCTAGGGCGGACCGCTCGGAGCTCCAGCAGGTTGATGTGGCATCGGGACTCCCCGCTGGGGACCAGAGGCCATGAGCCCGGTGTTCCCCAGATGGGCACCCAACCCATCAGAGAGGCATCGGTCGACAGAGACCGGCTCAGGGCGGACGAACGGGATGCCCTCCTGCAATTGATCTGGAACGGTCCACCACTGGAGAGCATTCCACATCCCGTGTCACCGACACAAGCTGGTCCAAGGGATCGCAGCGTTATGACCACTGGCTGGCCAGTCCCCACTGAAGGGGACGCATGTTCCAGCGGGCCCAACGGACCACGCTGGTACAGGCCGCCATGAGACCCAGGAGGCGCAGGAAGTCCCGGGCAGGGCGCAATTGCCCAACCAGAAATGATCGGGCAAAGGAGGAAAGAACCCTCGGCCCTGTCCGCCGGGAGCCGCGCTCTGGCTCGAAGAGAGTCGAGCTGCGCCCCGATGAATAAAATCACCTGCTTCGGCTCGAGTTCTGACTTGGCCTCGTGGACAAGGAGGCCCAGTTGAGAGCAGACCTGGAGGGCCAGATCTCTGACCACTCCGCCTCCTTCCTGGAGGGAGCTGCTATCAGCCAGTCGTCCAGGTAAGGGTACACCGACCGGCTCCTCAGCGAGGGAATGCTGTCACCACTGCCATGCATTTGGTGAAGACCCTGGAGCTGGAGACAAGCCGAAGGGCATGGCTTGGAACTCAAGAGAGATCCTTCGCTGGAAGCGAAGGAATCTCTGGTGAGACGGACGGATAGGGACGTGAAAAACGCTGCCCTGCAAGTCCAGAGAGCAGAACCACACGCTGCTGCTCCAAGGATGGTATTATCTGAGCCAGAGTGACCATCCTGAAGGTTCGAGACCTTAGGAACTTGTTTAGGTCGTGTAGGTCGAGAATGGGGCGCCAGCCCCCCGTCCGTTTCGGAACCAGGAAGTACCTGGACACAAACCCTGGGTCTGAAGGAGGGTCCACCACCTCTCTTACCACCTCCTTCTGGAGGAGGAGAGCGATGTCGGCTCGACGAGCCGCCAGTGAGGCTGGGGATCCCGAGGCCCCCCGAGGGGCGACGGCTCTGAAGGGTGGTGCCTGCTCGAATTCCAGAGGCAGGCCTCTTCCCACCACCTCCAAGACCCACCTGTCCGTGGTAACAGCGGACCAGGCGGAACGGAAGTGCCGGAGCCGTCCCCCCACGGGGGGACCCAGGGATAGGTGAGGGATGGGGGCGACACCCCTCAGCCCGTCACTGGGCAGGCTTGGAGGAGGGACCGGCCGAGGGACCTCCTGGGCCCTTTCCTCCCTGCCTCCTGTTAGAGGAAGCCGGCGGCTTGGGTTTGGGATGCCAAGGCCGAGCCTGCTGGCCCTGACGTTGCTGGGCCGGGCGCACCGGGGGCACAGAAGGACGAAAGGGCTTAGGCTGTGGTTTGCGGCCTTTGTCCTTCTGAGCGGAAGAGACCGAGTCCAAGGTGGCATTGGACTTCTCGATCCTCTGCAGGTGACCTTCCACCCCAGGGCCGAAGAGGTCAGTCCCTAAAAAGGGAACATCCGCCAACTTGTGCTGGGTATCCGAGTAAAGGTGGATATCCTCAGCCAAGCCCTTGACGACATAGCCACTGCGGCCGCCACCGATCTGGCACATGAGTCCCCACATCCAAAGCAGTCTGGAGCTGCTGTTTGGCCACTGCCCTGCCCTGGTCCCGCACCTGCTTAACCGTAGTCTGCAGATCGGGCGGGAAGATGAGGGATGACCTCATCCAGGGAGCCCAACAGGCATGAGAAAATGTGCCATGAGGACGGCCGAACTGGCCTGACGAAGGCCGAGAGGACGTAGCGAGACTTTTCGCCGACATAGTCCAATTTCTTGGACTCCTTGTCAGAGGTTTGTCCACATCCCTGGCGCTACGGGCGCCGAAAACGCTGTCGGTAACCAACCCTCAGCAGAGGGGTGTTCCAAAACCGGACAAGGAACCGGTAGGGACCGCGATACTTCCTGGCCATCCTGGCCGGGCGCAGGGCAGGAAGCAGGGCTGCCAAAGTTCCAGTGCTGGACCCACTATGGCCTCGGCCACCGAAAGGCTCTCCGTCGGAGAACCCTCGGTCCAGAATCTCCGTGAGGGGATACCTGGCCCGCTTGGAACGGGTTCGAGCTCCATCCCGGTAGACTCCAGATGAGCCAAGCAGTCCTAGGAAGGACGACGGCTATCGTCCATTGGCTGACCTCCTGAAGACTCCAAGTCCAGTCGCTTGAGAAGAAGGAGGAATCATCTTCGGACTCGGAAGAGTCCTCAAGAGCTGCTCTGGCCTGAACCACCCTTCACCTGCCGAGGTCGGTCGGGAGTGAGGGTAACTGACAGCCGATGGGGTAAACCCTTAGCCGACCGAGAATCTTGGTCGGAGCCCCAGTGGTGGCTGTGGAGGGGAGGTTCCACCGCAATCGGTGGAGCAGCTGGTTTTGGCCGAACAACCGCCTGGGTATAGGCCTCGGGCAAGTCGAGGGGTGTGTCGGCCGCCCGTGACAGTTATTTAATGGCCGGGAAGGCGCCGGAGTCGGCTTATTCCTGCCAGGAGGAGTTGTTGCAACATAAGGTCTCGTATCGCCGACGTGATTACGCTGCTCTCATCCGAGGAGGAGGACGAGACGAGCGGCGACGCCGCTTACCGCGGTGCCGAGACCGAGACCGCCTATGACGGTGGGAACGGCTGGACCGCGAAGAGGTCCGAGACCGAGACCGAGAGTCCCGGAATTTCCGGGGTCGGTGCAGGGAGGTGTCGGCCGGAACCGACACTCCCTTCGGCTCGGAAGGTCCATCCGAGGGCTCCGGAACCGGAGGCACAGGCGAGCCCACGGGATCCTCAACTCCTCCCGGGGGAACCGGGGAGAGGGGAATCTCGGCTGCTAAAGGCGACAGCCCGTCTAATGGGTCGAAAATCTCGACTTCATCAGTGGAGTCTCGGTCAACTGACCTGACGGGACACCGTGGAGGCCAGTGGCCGGCCGAGCGGTCGCATCAAGCCGACGGTCGACGCCCGGGAGAGGACCTTTCCTGCCCCCAAGAGCGCCGACGGAGGGACTCTACCTTGTCCTCTTTTGGACCGAGAAAAGGTCCAGCAGACGCAGGCCCTCTCCTTTAGTGGAGAGGATGACAAAGCTCCTTAAAGGAAGCCGTGTAGGAAGAACCCAGAGAGGCGGATAAATGCCATGGCCCGAGGAAGATCACGGCCAGCGCGCCTCCTCTTCGAGGCGACCATCCCGCTCGAGCTGATCCGCCGAAGCCCGCCGCGCGGACACCGCCAACCGGGCTCCTTGACTTCACCGCCGGAGGGAAACGCTTCGGACGTGCCCAGTTGCACCGGGCAGCACGGCTCCTCGAGGACGAGGATGAGAAAGATGAGCACAGTCAAGCCCGCGGGTCGTGCTCAAGGCCTAAGCAGTAGACACACGGGAGTGTGGATCCGTCCGAGACATCTTCTGCCCGCATGGGCATCTCCGAAATCCGGGAGTCGATTTATCCATCGCAGCCGCGAGGGATCGAAGACTGAAGTCTTTTTGCAAAATATTATTTTTAAATCCGCAAACGGAGAAATAGGAACCAGTCACAAACGCAGAGCGTTAAGGAGGGAACCTGAGCTTCCAAGCGGTAAGGAAGATCTGGCGTCATGGGGCGGAGCCCAGAGTTATACCACCCGGGTGGGTGGGAGGAGCAAGCTTGAAGACCTTCCGGCAAGATTTAAAGCGGCAAGGATACTGCCAATGAGTGTGGATGAACAACATATCCATGTCCCTAGAAATGAGTGTTCCATATGCTGGTTGCAGACCTGCGGAATGATAAGGTATTAGTAATTATTGCAAAAACATAAAACTGGAGGCTTTGTGGAGCTGTGTCTAATGTAAAATGGTACCAATGCTCTCTAGCTTCACTGGAAATCCTTACAGGGTGGGAAAGCGGGAGCTGTGGAAGCCAAGTGGCACTGGCACAAACTGCACCATGATTGTTGAAGCAGGGGAGCAGGAAGAAGCAATTGGACTGGCGTTCCAACACAAACCAGCACCACTAGGTTTCAAGTAAATGGCTAGGAAGGACAGAGCCACTGGAGCAGCTTTGCTTTGCAATGTGGCAGTACTGGTCTTCAGGCAGGGAGACAAATCCACGGAAGCGTCACTGCGGTAAACCCGCACTGGGCAGGAGAGAAGGAGCCATGGGAGGATAAAATAGATTGCATTAAAAAACATTCAATGGGGGGGTGCTGTTGAGCAGCCATGAGGGAGGAAGCAAGTATTTAGAGCTCTGTATATTTTCTAAACTTTTTGGCTAACACTAGATATTTGAGATTTTTTTTCTAATCCCTCTATTTGATGGTGTTTGCTGCAGTCATCTGGTGGCTCATAATGGGGAAGACCAAGTTATTTACGGCCGCTCCACAGGATTTTTTCCACCCCAAAAATAAGAGAGGAGATGGGCCTCCTCGGCGTAGTGAGGCACGGTCCGACAGTCCTGACGATCCTGAGGAGGTGTCTCTGGGGATGGTCAACTCAATACTACAACAGCTGGTTAGAACAGTTCAAGATCTGGACCGTAAATTTGACTTGTTGACCCCCAGGGTTGTGGCATTAGAGACAAAAGCAGACCTCGCACAACAGTCCATGAACAAAATGGAACAGAATCTTAATAAAACAGCGGATGCCATGACTAAGTTCATCGGAGACAATACAGCACTCAGCCGACAGATTGAGATGCTTGAAAATCAAGCCCAGGAATGGAATATTCATATTTTAGAATTACTGGAGCTGGAAGAAGGGGAAGGATCCTTTGGAGTTTGTCTGAAATTTTCTGCCGGATTTACTGGGATTTGGCAAGGACAAGCCACAGCTTGCATTTGAGAGGGCTTTTCGTCTCACTCCCTACAGGGCACCGCAAGGACAGATCAGCCCTAGGACACTCGTGGTTATTTGCTCTGGTGTGTGGGATACAGACCAGATTATGGCAGTGGCAAAAAGTAGGAGAAATATTAAATATGGAGATATGACCCTTTCATTTTTCCCAGACCTTTCATATGAGATCAGACAGCATCGGAAATCTTTCGATGGCACCTGTAGTCACCTTAGGGAGCTTGAAAACTATTCACCAGCTGCTATACCCTGCTAAATTGTGGATGGAGTGGAAGGGTAAAGTGTACATTTTCAATGATCCTTTGGAGGTGGAGAAGATGTTGGAATTTATACAGCGGGAGGAAGATCAGGAGCTGGACGCAGCTGCATCAGAGGGAGAGTGACTTCCATAAGGAAATGTTGCGAACTGTAAAGTATTCTATATGATGAGATATCTGTATCATTTCCTGGTATTAGTTGATGTTTAGGAATTGGCTGTCCTATACTACCAAGGTAACTGGAGAGGGTCTGGTATTTCTTGGGGAAAACAACTTTGTGCCTTACACTGCCTTTTGGTTATTATAAATTAATATTGTTTTAATCAGAACAGAGACTTGGGCTGTACAATACGGATGCCTCTCTTTTTCTTGTCTTGTTAAATAGTTGCATGATGGAATCATTTGCTCTAAATTAAGAACTTCCTCTGAATTTGGCTAAAGAATACAAAGGGACTGGAAGTTTGGACTTTTGATTATTACTGCGTATTATGGATGGTATGTTGAATTGGTGGGCTGTGGTGGGTCTGTAGAAAACCTGTTTTGAAATGGGATTACACCATGGATTCCTTTCTTAATATTCAAATGGGATTATTGGGAATATTGTTAAATATTAAACTAGTGAGTTGTGGTTAATACGGGGCTGCATATAACTTTGGGTATATTGCCTTATAAGGGAGGTGTTGGCTAGCATGCTAGCTCACGCTCTAGCAGGTCCGATGGGGCCAGCTGGGGTTATTTCTTCCTCTGAGGCAATCCTTGTGGGTAGACTATGGGATTGAACTTGAATATTAAATGGTTAATTCCCCCTATGTTGCTGTTATCATCTAAGGGATAGGTGAAAAAGTATCTGAAAATGATTATTGAGTGTATAATCTCCGGCACCTGTCTGTGACAAAGCTAACAAAGCTTCTTGCAAGTGTATTCTTGCATTAAAGCTCAATAAAAACATTATACAAAGAAAAAAACATTAAATATATAGTGAATACGTGTAATGCTTGTGCAAACATTACTTTGCATGAACTTATTTTGGCCTTTCTCATTCCCACCATCAGTAGAGGAGCCAGGTGGCTATGCGGGAATGAAGGCCCTGCAATATGAATGAAAAGCATGCCAGAGGACGAGGAGGTGGGGAGGATGCCGGGTCTGAAAATGAACTAAGCAAAGAAGGGAAAGGGCAGGTTTAAATAGGGCTGGTGGTAGGAGTTATTCCCCCACACTGAATCTCAGGCAAAGCTCTCCCATTCAGTGTATGGTGAATATGTGTAATGCTTGTGCAAACTTTACTTTGTGCAAACTTATTTTGCCCTTTTTCATTCCCACCTTCAGTAGAGGAGCCAGGGTGGCGATATGGGAATGAAGCCCCAAAAAGAAGAGTGTGATAATCTCCTTCAACTCACAGACATTATGAGCAGTAACACACAGGAAAGGAAAGGAAAAAAAAACTGTGGAGGAAACATCTGAGGCACCATGGCTACTGAACTGCCCTTCATCTGGGTATACTATGAGCAGATAATCCTGAAGGTTTGTCTGTTTTTCTGTTCTGGATTTGGAATATAGGTTTCAAAACATGAGGAGGCCCATCTTCTGAGCCTTTTAATTATATGAGTGGGAACGTTATTTTGAGATGATGAAGAAGCTGCTTCAATCCGGAATGAATGATCTGAAAAGGAAAACAGACTAAGTCCCAGTCACTGAAGCAAATTTCTTACGTGTTCCATAAACATTTTGGTGGTCATAGGAGAATGATCGATAGTAGCCAGGAGAGTATATGAGTGGTTAGAACTGGCATGATATAGGACAAGTTGATCAAGCATCTGTACAGGGCACCAACTGTTACGAGTAGGACAGTAAGCAATATCTGAACTCCTTTATGCAGTCTATCAGTTTTTTTATTTTGGTAAATGCAGGATATAGTGGTCTGCTTGTTTTCTTAGACTGGCAATTGTGAGAAATGAAGTAGAAAAGGGCTAATGGAATGATAAATTCTCCTAAGTGAAGAAAACCACAAAAGGTTAAGAAAATAGAATATATCATGATGTTGGCTGTAGGTTCACAGGGGTTAGAACAAAGCAAATCCAGTAGCTTCTGAAATATAGGTCCATTGCTAGGTTAACATTTAGGAGCTTTTGGGATAGATGTTCTATTGATTCCAAGTAAAAGGAACTTAATGGAGGAGTTGAATAAAATGGAGGACGTGGATGGATTTGTTTGAGAAAGTAAATATTGTACTTCAGACAGATATTGTTTTGTTGTGCCATAAGATAATTTAAGAGCTTGATGGCAGTAAGTTATGCATGATAATATGTAATTGATTGACAATGGAATGGTATGGATTGACTGAAATACACAAAATGATGTATCTTTCTTCCAGGCAATAGAATATGTAGCTTGAGTACTAGGAGATAGCACTGACCACATGAAGGCTTAGATGGTAGAAAGTCACATCATGATGAGATCTGAGAATTGAGGAGGAGTCATGATCTGGACTACTGTCAGACATGCGATGGAATTCCTGGAGCTGGAAATAAGATAAATTATCAGCTACTTAATTTGCAAAACCGGGAACGTGAAAATATTTCATGGTAAAGTTGTGGAATAGTGATAGACAAGTCAGCCTCCACATGAACAGCATAATGGAATGAAATGAGGATCAGCCTTTATTAATAATGTTGGCAGTAGCTTGATTATCTGAGAAGATTGAGACAGTTTGGAGGGATCAGTGATGGCCCCCATGTGAAAGCAGTAGCTATGATTGGGTAGATTTTGAATAAAGGAGATGTCTTTGAAAAGTCCCAGAGGCTATATATTTCTGGTGGCCAAGGAGCAGCGAACTAGGAACGTCCAAAAATTGCAGTGAAGCCATAACTGGGGGAGGCATCTGTGTAAATTCTGGGATTAAGATCCTGGATGGACCCTTGTAGAACATGGAGCAACCATTCCAGTATGATAGGAAATGGGACCACGTTGCTCAATCTGATTTGTCTGCATCTGTAATGGTGATACGATGAAGCAGCTCAGAGGCAGAGGAAGCCAGTGTCAGAAAATACGAAATAAAGAAGCGACCTTGAGAAATGTCACATGGCAAAATTGAGATATCACAATAATGAGAGAAGTTCAAGTTTGGGACAGGAAGAGTAGATGGAGAAGGATTCAACAAGAGCTTGGATCCTGTGTTGTTTATTGAGAGGTAGTCGAGCTTCCATGCGTAATGAATCCAGTTTGATGCCAAGGAGTTCGATGGACATAGAGGGGCCAATAGTTTGTGTTTCCTGCTGATAAAGGCACTCCTAATTCCTGAAAGAGACGTGTGAATGCAGAGATGTCAGCAGTTGGAGGAGTATCCAGCAGATCACTTAGTAAGAAGTCATCTAGGAGATGGATCACAGCTGGATGATGGCATTCGTTGATCAATAACCAGCAAAGAGTCCCAGAAAACAGACTGAAGTATTTTGGACTGCAATTGCAACCAAAGGTCAGACGTATGGCAAAGTAGTAGCTTTCTTTCCATTTGATAACATAGAGATGCCACAGGGAGAGGTGGATGGGTAGAAGTTTAAAGGTATCAGAGATGTCTGCTTTTGAAAGCCAGGAGCCAGGGCAGAATCATTTGATGATGATGATGGCATCATTGATATGAGTGTATGAGAGTTTGTAGTCATCTGAAGGAATGAAGAAGTTGATGCTGGGAATAGACATGGAATGAGGAGCTTATAGATTGATAATCAGTTGTTTCTTGTCTGAAAAGTTTCTGGTAGCGACACAGATGGGGTTAATCCAGTAGGAGGGAAAAGGTGGCTGCTCGAAAGGACCAATAAGAAATTCTTTTTGAAATTCCTTTTGCAAGTCGCTGGATGACTTCTGGCTCCTTTAAAGCAGACTGTACATTTTTACATATGAACAAATCTGAGGGAAGAACTGAAATGCCAGTAAGGAAAGCCTTCAGAGAATCAAGTGATATGAACATCCACCAGTTGGTGAGAGGGATGGGAAGATGGAGCTTGTGCTAGGGCCTGAACATCCATGTATGTAGAAAGATGCATTGATTGCCATTGCTTTGGCTGAAGCATTTTTGGACAAATGATTTGGGAATGAGCATCTCCACAAAAACTGCAGACATGAAGGTGGCGACAGTCAGCACAGCCTTCAGTGTTGAAATTATTGCAAATAGGTTTGTTTCCTATGAATTTTATTTGATGGCCATGTCTATTAATGTTAAGGTGGGGAAGAATGCCAGGGTTAGGAACTGTGCAGATCATATTCAACGAGAAGATGGAAGGAGGAACAGATAAATCATTCCTAGGTGAATTAGGTGATTCATAAACAGCCAACGGACAAAAGGAGGCAAAATGGGAAAGGGAGCCACATAACTGTGTCGTAGGGTGTGGGATTTCAAATCATATAAACAGGCAGACAAATCATAAGGTACATAAAAAATGCTTGGAAACATTTATCATTTTATTAGAACTCAACAATAATAAGGCAAAATACAGAAAATAAAGGTTAGCATAAGGGTAACCTGTCTCAGCTTACCATGGCATGTCTTCAGCCTCCCTGCTGAACACCCTGAAGGTCTTACACCTTCCCTTGCCTGTTAGCAACTGGCCGCCCTATCTAAAAAAACTGGCCCCTAGTGGCAGGCTTAAATACATTTCTAAGAGTGACATCACTGTCAGGTGACCATGTAATTGTCTGTCTCCCTGTAATTTCTTCTTTTATACATTACTAAAGTCCCTTTACAATCTGCTATCTGCTGTGGACTAGCAGACTGCATCATGATGTATAACATTCTCTAGACATATATTACTCAGAAGCTTGCTAACTTCTTAATTAGGATCGGTGTCCTCATAATGAGGTTAAGCCCCTCCCTTGGACAGAGACCTCACATCTTAGGATCACTATAAATTCCTACACCACGGGCCGCTGCTGCCCTATAGGGCTCAGTTCCACAGGAGGCTTCCCTTTGAAACAGCAGAGTCCACACTTGTTTGTGAACTAGGGCCTTTGGAAAAAGTTGCTATATTGGGGCTCCTTCCATTCTTTACCAGCTCTCTAACAACATCCAATACAGCACCACAGGTAATGGAACCTTTCTATACATATAAAGAAGGATTGTGCAGCCCTGCTGCAGTTTCTGGGATAGCAAGGCAATTGGAAGAATGAGGGCACGCTTCTCTTCTCTTCTCCCTTGTCCTGCTAACTCAGTAACTGCAGAACACATACTCTTACTATTGTTTATTTTCTCCCATTTTGTGTGATTATTATCTTTTTCATATTCCCTCACACAACAACAACAAACTCTCCTGCCTTCTCCCTGGGCTGTCACTTTCTAAGTTCAGAGGCTCCTAATTTTTAAAGAGTACTTTACCTAGTTCTCTTCCTTTATTGGGGGGGGGGGGTGTTAACATAAGATAGGGGTCACCTTGTCACAAACTGGCAGGAAAGAGCTTGTTGCCCGGCAAAGTGATGACAATATAACTCATTATCCAGGATGGCCCAGTTCAACTTGGTATTGAAATGGGCTAAAGCAGCTGCTGCTTTTGCGGAGAAGGAGCAGTGGCAATCATGGAAATGTGTGCCTCCATATCTAACACCTAGATCTACTAAAATATAGACAGGAGTCCAATTCTTTATGCCTGGAAGGGAAGGCAGAGCAAATGACAACTTAATATAAGCTGAAAGCAAGGACAAATTTGGGAATAGTCAGTTTCTTTATGAGTCTGGGGTCTTTTGATTTTAGCACTACAGAAACATCTCCGCAAGAAACAATTCTGTTTTCAGTGGTGTCATGAGAGGAAATAAGGAGAGATATCAAATTGACGTCCTTTCCTTCTATGATGTCCTTGTGGAGGTGACCTGCAATAAGGTGTACTGGAGATATGAATGATGGAGGAGTAACTAATGAAGAGTTACCTGATTCTTGATGAGATGGCAGGTCGGAAGTTGATGGGAGTGCTGGAGAAAGGAGGAATAAAAGGCAGAACCACTTCTTCTTAGGAATAGCTGAAGGACTGGAAGGCAGCTAAAGGGACTGAAGTAGATGCCAAAGTAGACTGTCCTGGAAGGCGAGCTTCGAGAGAAGTGAGGCGAGATTGAACATCAAATATTGAAGTAGCGAGTTGAGCTATGAGGTCCAGTATTTCAGAGAAGGCAGTAGAGGCTAGTTGAGGAACTGGCTGGTTAGGATCAGGAGTTTCGTTATGCCGAGATTTAGCTGTTTAACAGCTCTTACTTTCTAGCTGTTACTGAGTAGAAAATGGCAAGCTTTTGAAGTTCAGAAACCAGACGTGGAACTGTCCTTTTAAAGAATATTTTGACTTAAAAGATCATTTGCAAGGAGTATGCATGTCAGGAGAAATGCGAGGGGGCCCTCTATCGGCCTTCTTCAGCATCAGAAGAGGAACTGTTTGAGGCAGCGGAAGTCATAGTGCCAGATGTTTTGTGGTGATTTGCATATACAGCCCATGATGCTTTGCATTATGGGAGATGTGTGATTTTGTATGTCTTTGAAACCTGGCTTCCCGGCCAGTGCCCTTTGGGGTAACCCTTGCCTCAGTGCTTGCGCACAGAGGTTCTTTGTCTTTTAGCTTGTTTTTGGTTTTTATTGGGCTCACCACAACCCAACCTAGCTAGACCACGTTAGGGTAGCTGGTTCATTCCACTGGTTCATACCACTGGGGTGTCATACAGACGAGGCACACTGATGAGTCCTGGTAGGATGAAACATGTGTCTGTGTCTTCTGTTGGGATCCTCTGCAGACTGTGTGAGAGGCCTTTCGACACCATGCATTTCTGCTTGAAGTTGAACCAGCATAATATTTTGTGGTGATTTGCATATACAGCCCATGATGCTTTGCATTATTTATTTATTATTATTTATTAGTTTTAGTTGACCGGGTAAGTGCACTAGACAAATTCTGCCTATTTTCAGGCACAACCCAGGGAAGGGGGATACAGATGAATGCCAACTGACCTTGAACCAGATTAAGCTGTAGGTGGTATTTTTAATGAATGAGGGAAATTTGGCCAGACACCGGGGAAATTCCTCTACTTCCTGTGAGCAGGGGAACCCATTTTCCTGTGGGACCAAGATGGCGGCTCCCATGGATCCTGGTGTGGAAGTGTTGCAGTCTGTGAGCATGGAGTCCTCCATTTCGTGTGTGGAGATGCAGGGGACAGGACCTGATTTGTTTTTTTTTTTTTGCCTGGTGCTGTAGACACCGACATTATTTCCTAAGTTCTACCTCAGCCGGTTGTTTTGGAAACCGGTATGCAGCCTGAAGATTTAGTTTCACTAAAGTCTTCAGACCAGGAAAATGTTTTAGACCTTTTCTTGAGGAAACACGGCACATTTTGCAGGCTGAATTGTCTGCTATTGAAGCACAGCTGAATGCAGAGAAACTGCTCTGTGAGGAAGATAAAAAAACGTAAATGTTTGAGGGGTGATTTCCCTGGTAAAGTTACTGGAGGTATTTCCAAAGTTTTTATTTCTTCCTCTACTCTGCTGACTTCTTCAGTAGGTGTTTCATGTCCTCCCCTGGAGGTTACGTCATATTGCAGTGATGTGGAAGAAGTTTGCTCCCGGAACGGGTCCTAGAGGGGGTGGGTTGGTCGCAGGATGCCGCCGGTGTGTGGCAGGCTGACATCGCTCCAGTATTAGTAGACAGTGTCCAGGATGCTGTTAAGGAATCAATTACACCTTCTCCCATGGTTGGGGCTGATTTTGAGCAACAGGAGAAAATGGAGCCTTCAGGTACTGTTTCTTTTTCCCCTCTTTTGACTGTGTCCCCACAAAGCTTCCAAACTCCTTCTGTGGACACAGCTCTGCTGCCGGTTGTGGAGTCTTCGGATTTGGATGCTGTCCCTGATTCCCCTTTGGGTGAAAAGACTGATTCCTCCCCGACCTTTGCCAGTTTATTTAAGAAGCCTGTGGAACTTGCTAAACGGAGAAACACTGTGCGATTTAGGTATCTATGGGGTATGGAGACACCTTCTGATCATTTTTTGTGAGGAAGGTCTTGCTGAAACAATCTTTGCATTTTACCCTCGCAGATGTTTGTGCTCTCATTCATGCAGTAGGGGAATTCACTTTTGATGTTAGTTTTCGAACCCCAGATCTGTTGGAAAAATGTTGGACTCGATATATGAATTTAAAGACTAACCCCCTGTGGAACCCCTTTCAAATTATTCCTTTAAGTAAACAATGTTTTTGGGTTATCACTGTTTTATTTCGTAATGAGGGGGTCAATATTCAGGATATCCTTTACTGGTTGGATAAACGCTGTGAGGTGCAAGGTATCCCTGAGCCCATTTTAGATGGGGAAGGTTATTGGAACGGGGGTTGGAAAATAAAAATTAAATTACGGTATGAGGGTACAGACTTAAAACACTTGCCAAACTATCTTTACATTGGGAGGGATAAGGGTTTCATCTTTTACCCAGGACAACCCCGTAAGTGCTTTAAATGTGGGTCTGCCAGACATATTAGCCCCAACTGTGAAATGCTTAAATGCATTCTCTGTGGTGAATTGGGTCACATGAGTTTCCTTTGTACAAACTCTTTGAAGTGCACCTTGTGTGAAGAGGAGGGGCATTCCTTTTCAACTTGCCCCTGGACATCTCATAATACTGCTGATGCAGACTTCACTATCCAAGATTTTTATATTCAAAAATCTAAATCGGCCTCTGGCTTTTGGGGTTTTTCTCCTTCTCCTCATACTGCCCCTGTTGTGGTGGATCCGGATGTGGTCAATTCAGATAATGCTGCTGTAGTAGACTCCGAGGTTGGGAGTAGGGATATTACCCTGATCCCTGGGGATGTCCCTCAGTCTTCTGTTTCTATGGCCCCCCCAAGCCTCCTCCTGCTGTGAGTGATGGATTCCAGGAAGTAAAAGGAAAAAAAGAAGACAAAGGGACAAAAGGGTAAGGCATAGCCTGGGAGTTCTGTGGAGGCATTTATTCATGACAGTCCTTTTCATCCTCTTCGGAAAGGTATATCTGAGGATGATTTAGACTCTGACACTGCCTCTTGGGCTTCTTCTCAGGCTGAAGCCCCCTCTGATGCTGAATATCCGGAAAGTACTGTTTCCAGTCGAACTAGGAGGAGGCATATGGGTGTGAGGACCTCCTCTAGGAAAGTATCTTGACTCTCTCATTGATCTCTGTTATGGGTCTGAGACATTATGATTTAACTATAGTCTTTTTCAACACAAATAGTGTGTTGTCAGAGCGAAAGGGACTGGAGACTTTTTCTTTATTTTCAGATTTATGTTTTAATGTGTTTTTTTCGGGATACCAGGCTACAGTCCCAAACTGATATTAAGATAGGGAGGGATACCTGGGTTTGGGGAGCTAGTTTTTGGTCAGGGGGACTGATCTTTGTAGTGAGGTAGGGATTTGTTTTTCTACCCATAATATTAAAGTTTTTCATTCTGTAGACATTTTCCCAGGTAGAGCCCTTTTGTTGGATGTGCAGCTTCAGGAGATGGATTTTCGTCTCATAAATGTATATGCCCCTCAAACTAAAACTGGCAGGATAGAGTTGTTTAAGCTTATTTTGCCATATCTTTTTACATCTAGATATATACTGTTTGGTGGAGACTTTAATACAAGTAGATTGTTTTCAGATAGGGTCTCTAAACTTTATTGCGATTCACAGTACCTTAATCATGTGTTACAATTGACCAGGCTTGTTGATGCCTTTGCCTTTCCGGATATCCCTAAGCGCCCCCCCCCCATACGTTTTTTAAGGGCCTTTTATCTACCGGGATAGATGTTTGGTTTTTATCCCCTCATTTAACTATTAGGCATAAATCTGTGACACCTGTTGCTACTTCTGACGACGGTCTCCTTGTTGTTTCTCTCTCAGATCTTGATGCTACTGTTAGAGGAAGGGGTATTGGAGACTAAATTTAAGTTTGATGGCAATTGATGACATCTGGGAGGGTTTTCAGGCCCTGGTACAAGCCAGACAATCTAGCTTTTCTATATGATTCTTTGGCAGACTGGTGGTCGGATAGTAAGGCCTATTTTCAAAGATATTTTCAGTTGATGGGTAAATTAAATGGTACAAAATGAAAGGAGGATTAAAAGGTTTTACAAGAACAACTTGTGTTATTGCAGTCATTACAGATTTCTACTGGGACTTCTTATGTTGATCAAATAGAACAGATTAAGTATAACTTGACAAGTTTGCAATATAATAGGATGAAATCCTTAGAAGCTGAACAAAAAAGGGGATGCACTGGGAAACAGGGCAGTGTTAATCATTTTGATTCCTGCTCTGCTCAGCATCACCATAAGGTCATGTACTTCCTTAAATCTAAGGATGGGCCTTATATGAATGGCTGGATGGGGGCTAGTTGTCTAATTCAGAGAGGGGTTAAGTAAGGTTGCCCCCTGAGTCTGGCTTTGTATATTTTGGCATTAAATCCGCTTTTAAGGAAATTACAGCTGCATGAAGATATTACAGGTTTTTCAGTGCACAGTAGGGATATGGAGGTTAAAAGTATAACCTATGCGGATGTTATGTGCCTGGTGTTGGGGGACCAGGCATCAGCAAATATGGCTGCTCAGGAAATGATGCATTTTTGTCTGTTAATTAATACTACTATTAATAATGCCAAAAGTATGTCTTCCTATAGGTGACTTGGTTCCTAAAATTCAATTTTTTAGGACATACCTTGTCAGACTCAACCACAGAAATTACTGGGTTTTTTTTGGTATGGGGGACATGAGTACTTATAATTGGTCTCTTATTATATCAGACACTGAGGGGGGGGAATTGGAAAGTGGAATTCTTGGCATATGTCCAAGCTAAAAAGAGTATATATAGTAAAAACCTTTTTATTGCCAACGTTTCTGCATTTATGTGCGGTTTTTCCACTCACTGTACGATTACAGACTGTACTCTATGGTTTATTTTTTCAATGTATTTGGGGTAGCCGGCTTAATCCGATTAAAAGAGGGGTTTTGTATCGCCCTATCAAAGATGGTGGATTTGCAGATGATTCACCCTATTGTTTTTTTTCTTTTCTTTATTTTTGTATGGGAATTTGATGCCAGTGATGGGCGATAGGCCCAAGGTTCGGAACCCCTGGGTTTCTGACCAAATTGACCCGTGGCTTCTTTCCTGTGGTACTGAGTCCGCCATTCCAAAACAAAAATCACTTCAGGGCCTCCCTTCATATAAGCAGTATAGTTTTTGGGAAATTGAAACTATGGGGTATTACTAGGAGACAATTATTGACCCTTTCTAGGAAAGAGATGTATGTGTCTATTGTCTCTAGTTTTTTTATTGACATTCCTAGATAGTGGATTAAAACTCCAAGTGACTGCAATTATCGGAAAAAATGTTGCTTAATCCTAGATTGCAGGGAAAGATGTGGGATGTTCTTTGGTTAAGTGTTAATGACAAACTAAATGTACAGAATAATTTGAAGCATAAGGGATTAGCTGAGAGAGTGTGCCCTAGGAATGACATGTGCCGTGGGGTTTTGGAAACTGTAGATCATTTATTTTTTGAATGTCCTTTTATTTTGTCCTTTTGGTCATTCCTTTATTCACAGTGGCCTTCTTTTCCTTTTTCTTGCCTAACTAGAGATATTTTGTTGTTGGGTTTGTTATCAAAGAAATGGATTAAGTATGATTCAGGAACCGTTCATTTAATTTTATTGATACTAAAGCACCATATATGGCATACGAGATGCCAATTGACTTTATATAAAGGAAGGGTTACTGCTGAACAGTTGTTCTGGACTGTATATAATTCCTTTAAAGGTTCAAGGGATTTGGACTTTTTCACTTGTTCACGCTCCCTTTTTCAAGAGAGGTGGCGTCATATGGACTGGTTTTTGGATGTGGGGTAGGTCTCCGCACGTGAGCTGTATTATACCTTTAGGAGGTATTGTCAGGACAATTATTTATGATTTCTTCTACTGCTTATTTTTATGTTTTATATTTTATTTTTGTATGCTTTCATATTATTTTGTATGATTTCTTTTTTAATTTTCAATATTTTTTCCTTTGCTCTGGGGGGGGGGGGGTTGTAGTATTTTTTTTTATTAGTTTGGAGACTGTGAAAATTAATTTTTGTATTGATTGTATGATGTAATACTTATTTACGTTTTCCTTTATTTCTGTATTACGTTTGTGTGCAGTAACACTTTTTTGTGTATATTTTGATTTCAAGTTTTAATAAAAAATTCCCCTACTCTTTTCGATAAGTGCCATGGGATCTTTAACATCCACCTGAACTACAATCAATCCAGGCAGATGGGACCTGGGTTTAATGTCTCATCCGAAAGACGGCACCTCAGAAGTGCAGCACCCCTCTCATGCTGCACTATAGTGTCAGTACTGGGATATTAACCCAAGTGCCAGATGTGGGAACTGAACCCACAGCCCTCTGATCTCCTGGTCTCAGAGGTGAGTGTACTACCTACTGAGCCACTGACACTGTCAATTATGGGGGTATGTGTGATTTTGTATAGTGCCAAATTTTTGAGTAGTAGTGATTTAGTAAGCCTTGAGGAGAACAAGGACTTCCATCTCTGGTGGATAAAGTTGGACCCTGCCTACGCTCAGACTGCCATGATGGTACGAGGTAGGGAGATGGACTCAAACACTAATGGTGAGGACTGGAGAATAGGAGAAAATAGGAAAGGAGCTATAAGAAGAGAGTTAGGTGACAAGAGAAGAGGAAACAGGAGGTACTGGGCTAGATCCAAGTAAGTGAAGCCAGAAAGGGGAGACAGGAGAATGCAAAAAGAAAGAGGAGTAGAAGGAGAGAAATTGGACTCTATATCTTTAAGCTGGGCGCTGACATTACAAGCACTGACCCAGGAAAGAGAGAGAGAGGAGTGTCCAAAAGCAGGACAGAGCAATACAGAAATGAAGACGAATTAAAGGAAATCCCAAAAGAGCAGATAGAAGAGGACAAAGCAGGAGGTATGGGAAAAAATGAGCACAACAGCACAAACGAGACAAAGGGAGCAGAGAGAGAGAGAGAGAGAGAGAAAGAGCACAAGAAAGCCATGGAGCGGCTACAGGAAAGGGAAGACTGGGGGGCATAAACAAGGTACAAGTGACTACAGAACAAGAAGGGACTGGGGGGAACTAGCACAGACAGCCGCGGAGTGGTAGATGGGGGGGCAAGCACAAATGAGCCACAGAGTGGCTACACGGAAAGAGGGAGGGGGTACAGAGAAGCCAAGAGCAGCAATACAGAACTGGACATGGGAGAGAAAGGAGACAAAGCAAGGAAATAGGAAGGAGGCGGACACAGGCAAAAATAGCAGAGCAAGGGAAGGAAAAAAGGAACATAGCCACAAGGACCATGCAGCATCTCAGCTGTTGAAAACAAATTAAGTGAAGAGGAAGGGGAGGGTCTGGTGGGAGGAGTTATTCCCCCACACTGAATCCCGGGCAAAGCCCTCCCATAAATAATAATACTACTACTACTAATAATAATAATAAACTTTATTAATATGGTGCCTTACAAAAACCAAGGCACCTAACAATTTTAAAATCAAATCAAACATCAGTACACATATAATAATAAAATAACAGCATGTCATCCAATCAGTCACAGAATGCCTGGTGCCACAAAAAGGTTTTTAAAGCTTGCTTGAATCCCTCCACAGTTGTGCACTCCCATAACCGACGGGGTAGAGAATTCCAAAGGGTAGGGGCTGTATACATAAATGCTCTCACCCCTGATGATTTCAAACACACCCTTGGAATCTCTAGCAACCCCTCGTCGGCTGAGCGGAGCCATCGTCCAGGGCAGTAAGGGACCAGGAGCTCTTTCAGGTAATCCGGGAACAGTCCATGTAGGGCTTTGAAAGTTAACAAACCGACTTTAGAGGTGATCCACCACTGTACTGGCAGCCAGTGCAGTTCACACAGCACGGGCGAATTATGACAGGACTGAGCAGATCCTGTCAAAAGCCGGGCTGCCGCATTCTGCACCAGCTGCAAGTGGCGGATTCTCACCCAGGAAGCCCTAGGTAAATGGAGTTGCAATAATCTAAGCGTGAGGACACAAAGGCATGGACCAAAGTAGGAAGGTCACCAGACGGAATTGGATGCTTAATCCTGGCGATATTCCTAAGATGATAAAAGGAAGATTTGATGACAGCCAACACCTGCGAATGCAGGGTCAGCCCTTTATCAAAAAAAATACCCCCAGGCTACACACCCGTTCAGAGGCTGGGAGTGATACGCCACCAAGAAAAAGTGCAGAGGGCAAACCAATCCCCAACCGCCCCCCCCCCCCAATCCGGTGACCTGGGTCCACAACCAGCACCTAATCTTTTTCTGAGTTCAACTCCAGTCAGCTGGAATCCATCCACTCCTGGATTTCTTACAGATGGTTATTAAAGACCAAGAGACCTCCATCCTGGTTGGGTGCGAAAGAAAGGTAGAGCTAGATATCATCAGCATAGCAGTGAAACCTCAGCCCATACCTTCTTACAATGTTTCTGAGGGGTAGCATATACACCGCGAACAACATTGGTGACAGTACTGAGCCCTGAGGAACACCACACAACAGAGAAATAGAGTCTGAGGAAAAGACCCCAGACACCACTCTCTGTGTTCTTCCTTTGAAGAACAATGTAAACCACCTGAGGACTGTTCCTGACAGTCCACAGATGTTATTTATTTTTTTATTTGTTTTTGTTGACCGGGTAAGGTACACTAGCCATAGCAATTACTATTTTCAGGCATGACCCAGGAGTTTACAGATACAATACAGTTGAATTAACATTTTGAACAACAGAAGTAAAAACAAATACAGAACATTTAAATACAATAAGGTAAAAGCATGGACAGTAGTAATACAATGTAGTCAGAAAGCAACATGAATACAAATTACATAGGCAATAACATGGAGAGAATAAGAGAGCAAGTGCAGTAAATAAACCAATTAATCAGTTACCCAGGTAGAGAAAATGGTATAATACACAAACCAAAAAACCCACAAAAATATAATAATACATAGAGGATAGAGTAAAGCTAGGATATGACTAGGGAGAGGTACAGTACAAGGGGATGGATGGAAAAGTATAGACAGAAAGTCAAGACATAAGGGGATAGGAATTTGGTAAAACTAAGGGTGCAAGTAGATGTATGGAGGTGAGTAAAGTGCATACCTGAGGTGAGAGGGTGCATGGATCAAGGGAGAGATAGTGGGCTAGGGTGGTTTGAAACAGGAGCATGAACAGGAGTCAGCAAGATGGACACAAAGTCATTTCTTGAAGGAGGCATGGGAAGATGCTAACCTTATAGCTAGTGGGAGGGAATTCCAGTGATAGGAGGCATAACAGGAGAAAGCGCTAGCACCTTTAATAGAGTGGTGCCAAGGAATAAACACAGGGGCATTAGCAATCGAGCAAAGACCGTTTTTAGATGGCTGGATGAGGAATAGATCAGCCAGGGGTTTAGGCGTTTGGTTACGAGTGACTTAGGTATCTATGACCAAGCCCAGCGCAAAGTCTCTAGATGCAGGCAGAGAAAGCCATCCGAGTTCTGAGTGTAGTAGGCAATGATGTTTGAACTGATGTGATGAGGATGCATACCTGCAGATATTATTGCAGGTGACATCCCACTTCCTGAGAATAGTTTTACTCACAGAGACATACACTACCACTCCATAGGTGAGTGACGGAAGGAGTATGCCATAGGCAATGGCAAGCCTCACTGAAGGTGTGAGCATATAGCTGGTACGATACGCCATACCTAGTTTTATGTTGGTCAGCTTGCAGGTTTGTTGAATGTGGAGATCAAAAGAGAGAGAGTTGGGTCGAGTGTGAGACCAAGGTATTTAAATGAGGGTACAACATCGATGGAAGAGCCATTTAAGGTAGTAACTTTGAAAGTGGGTTGATAGAGTTTGAGCTTGGCATTTGTACCAAATAGCATGGCTTGAGTCTTAGAGACATTCAGCAGCAGTTTGAGGCTAAATAGCCATTGCTGAATCCTTTGAAAGTCAAGTGAAAGTTTTTCATTTACTTCTGTGATGTTTTTAGCACTGGCATAAAGGACGATATCATCTGCGTATAGTATAGAGACAGTCTGGAGGAGGTTAGAGGTAATATCGTTTATGAAAATGGAGAAAAGCAGAGGTCCAAGAATAGAACCTTGTAGCATGCCTATGTTTATGGTCACGGAATCAGACAAGGTGGAGTTGAATATAACTTGCTGGGTGCAATCTGATAGGTAGCTGCCAAACCATGGTATGGCATTTGGTGAGAAACCTAGGGATGTACGAGTGGCAAGGAGGATAGGATGGTCGAATAGGTCGAATGCTTTTGTCATATCTATAAAGATAGCCCCTGTTAGGAGCCCAGAGTCCATGGCAGATAGGGTATCAGAAGTGAATTTGAGTAATGCAGTGGTGGTGCTGTGACCCTTGCCGAAACCATGTTTCGCATTCAAAAGGAGGTCATATTTCTGAAGAAAGTCAATGATTTGGGTGGCTACAAGCTTCTCAATGATTTTGCTGAGGACTGACAATATGGCAATAGGTCTATAGTTGGAGGGGTTTTTGCGGTTACCCTTTTTGAAGATGGGGTAATCCTGGCTGTCTTCCAGAGAGCAGGAACACAGCTATGACACAGAGAGAGGATAAAGATCCTTGCTAAAGGTGTGGCTATGTAAGGGGCAGCAAGTTTTAACAACTTGGGTTCAATACTGTCAGAGCCTTTTGTAGAATAGTCAGAAATGTTATTGAGCAGTCTAAGTACACCCAGATGGGTAACAGTCTTGAAATGAAATTTGGCCCCAGAGTCATTAGGTTGAGCATGGGGGTTAAGTGAAGCTGGGAAGGATGATGTATAGTTTGTAAGATCTGAGAACTGTGCATTGAAAAAGTTAGCGATAGTGGAAGGATTGTTTCAGTGGACACCATTAATAGACATATCAGTTGGGGTGGGGACGGGATTTGAACCTAGAAAGCTCATTATGTGGGACCAGAATTTTTTGGGGTCACCATAAGATTTAGTTAAGAGATCTTTACAGTAAGTGCTCTTGGCACATTTAATATCCTTCTTGCAGGAATTTCTGAGTACCCTATAGAATTTGAAGTCAGCAGGGAGTCCCGTCTTTTTATAGTGATGCCAGCTTTTATCATGCTGGCATAGTTTGGAGAGAAGGTCGGACTTAAGCCACTGGGTATGCTTATTTTTCACTTGACGGGTAACGAGGGGGCAGTGTTTGTTCTGAGTTTCCAAAAAGCGATTTAGGAATAGGTTTAATGCAGTCTGAGGGTCATCCAAGTTAAACAGAGGAGTCCAGTTGATGGAAGCAATATCCTGTAGGAAGGACTGGTGGTCGAGGTGTGCATAGTTACAGAAAGTGATAAACTGAGGCTTTGATTGGGGGGGGGGGGGGCTTGGTCTTTCCCCAAACACAGAAAGTAGGGGGAATGATCTGTAATGGAATCTGCCAGTGTCCCAGAGAAGATAACATTTTCAGGGTGGTTAGTCATAACCCAGTCGAGCAGAGTCGAGGAGTTACAGAGTGTCTCAGGTGACCAAGCAGCACCCCGTGGTCCACGGTGCCAAATGCTAATGAGAGATCCAAAAGAACCAAGATGGAATGGCTCTTCTGATCTCTGGCCATCAGGAGATCATTGAGTACCCAAACTAGCGCTGTCTCGGTACTATGTCTCTTTTGAAAACTGGACTGGAGAGGTTCATAGATGTCATGGATGGTCAAATGGTCCTCCAGTTGTGTTGCCACTACTTTCTCAATCAGCTTCCCTAGAAAGGGAAGGTTAGAGATTGGTCTGTAGCTTGCATGGCAGTCTGGGTCTAAAGTAGCTTTCTTCAAGAGTGATGTCACCATCACCTCTTTAAGGGAGCTAGGAAACTCTCCAGACTCCAAAGAGCACCAGACCACCTGCGCTAGGACCGGACGGATGACATAAACAGAACCCAAAATCAGGGAAGTTGGTCCAGGGTCCAAACTACAGCATGTAAATGCACAACCTGGATGATCCACATGACATCCATGAACTCTGGTCAGCTGAAGGTACTCAAGGAAGGCAGAGGAGCAGTGACCTTGTACTGATCTAAAGCAGCGCCCATTGAGTGTGCCGGCTGGAATCCCACCCTGATGTCAGCCACCTTAGCAACAAAGAATCGAGCAAGTTCATTGCACTTAAATTGCGATAGGCTTTCCAGACTTGTAGTCAGGCTGGGTTGCACAGTCTGTCTACAGTTCGGAAAAGCTGAGCTGGTCGATTCTGAACTGCCACAATCTCCCTGGACAGGAATTCTGCCTTCTTATGGGTGATTGCAGATTGATAGGCTTGATAATGGTCTATCAATCTAAGGCAGTCGGTATCAAGGGTGGACTTCTGCCAACAACGCTCTAACCTTCATCCTAGTCTCCGCATCTCCCTCAAAGTCCCATCAAACCATGGGGATCGAGGGCAAAGGGAAAGGGGATGAATGCAGACTGGAGCAATAGAATCCAGAGCCACCGAAACGGTCGAATTATAGGCCGTCACGAGGGTCTTTGGGTCATTGCTTGCCACCGAGAGGGATGAAAGGCCAAGTAACACCGTTAGGCTATGAGAACTTATATCTCATAAAGGATGGTACCTAACCATCTCCACAGGGGTAGGCCTACGAAGGGGGGTGCTAAAACTAAACCTCATGGTGTAGTGATCGGACCACCCAACTGGTTCCACCCCCAAGCCAGAGGCTAAATCAAGGGAGTGTCCGTGTTTATGAGTAGCAGTGGTATCTACCTGTGTGAGACCCAGAGATGTCATCAATTAGAGGAAGTGCTGACCAAATTGCTAAAGTTCGTCGTCGACCCAGGCATTGAAGTTGCCCAGTACCATCAGTCTGGGTGACTCAAACGCCATGTTGATGATAAAGTCCGCCACTTCCTGAAGGAATCACTTCTCATCACTGGGTGGATGGTAGATGAGGGCGATCCGATAACCTACACCTGCTACTATGGCACACTGAAATGACTGTCTCCTCAACTAGTACACTCGTGAGGTTAAGTTCGGTCTTAAAACAGACCGCAGCACCCCCGTGGTTCAATCTCAGGCGGTGTATCACCGAGTACCTGGCTGGAGTTAGAGCCTCAAAATGGGTCCAGAATTCTCATCCAGCCAGGTCTTAGTGATGCATGCCAGGTCCACCATTTCAACAAGGTCTGCAATAATTGCAGTCTTGTTTTTAATGAACCTGGCATTGCACAACACCACCCGAGTTGGATAAACCTCTCTGGCCGCCCGAACCACCTGCCCATCATAATCCGTAGTGCCCTAGGGTATGGAAACCAGACATGGAGAACCACATTCTGGATTCCATTTCACCCCAGTGTGTCTCCTGGATCTTACCACCCTAATATGATGGCCCCCTCATTCACCCTCCACTGGTCGCAGCCCCCAACCCCCTTCCGTCTCTTACGCACAATACCCAGCGCTCTACAGCGCTAGTAAATTATAAACTACAGAGGAGGAGTGAAAAAAGGGCGGAAGGCATGGAAAGCAGAGGGTGAATATCGCACAACTGCGCGAGCAGGCATCCAACACATTCAACAAGACACAAAAAATAAACAAAATATTCCTTAAAACAAAATAAATACCTAAAAATACCCCCCCCCCCAGTACGAATACTAAAAACAGAATTAAAAATAGACCCCTTCTAGCCCTGCATGGATATTTCAGTTCAACACTCGGCTCTCAGAAAAAAAAATTATACAAAAAAATAAAAAAAGTTTAGTAATGTTCAGACCCTCATGCCCTCTCTCAGCCTGAGAGTACTAAAAGTCAAGGTACTCTCACTGCCTCAGTTGAAAATCCAGTAATTCTCACACTTTGAGCATGAAGGAAACAGTACATAAAGTTTGGACACCCAGGTACTGTCACCACCAGGGAGTACCAAACTAAAGACACTCTCACTGCCTCAGACGAAAAGGTCAAAAATTAACCACAGTTCCGAAGCAGAATGAAGGACTTGCTGGCAGAATATAATCCAGAACGATAAAATCCACGCTTCAGGACCCACGCCTGTGAGGGCCGGCCACTAAAGATAACCACTGCTATTACAGCAGTCTGCTTAAACCAGCCCACCGGCAAGGCCAGCAGAAAACCTAGACAGACCGCACACCTTCCGGTCAGCTCCCTGACCCAATCGGCCTGGCCCCGCCTGGCCTGCCCAAGCAGGGCAGAATTCAGCAGCCAGGCCCCCACAAAATACAGGGTCCCCAATCCAAACAGGGAGGAACTAAAACTCAACTGAGCAATTAAACAGACTGTCCTGAAAGCACAATTCCACAGGCTAAGTTCCAAACTCCACTATTCAACTGGGCAAATTATCCGGCAAATAACCCTGCAATTCCCCAGTACCCTACCTCCAGTCCAAATCATGGTGCCAGAATTGCTTTGTATTACCTCGACTGTGCATCTGCCAAACTGGCCCAGGCTGCCTTTTCCTGGGCATTTATTCCAGGTGACTAGATTTCATTTTGGGGTTAATTTGCATTGCCACAGAATGTAAAGCCCATCAAGAACTGCTGCAGAATTGCTCATAGGCTGCAGAAAGCATGATGTCACAGAATGTTGAATGTTGATTCTTTTTGCCATAGTGTAGACAGGTTCCTGGGTAGGCATAATTTAGAGTAAGCAAAGGAAGACCAGCTGCACTTTCAGCTAATAAGTAAATAACTACTGTTTATGGAGTGAAGAATCTCTGGTGTTGAAGCCCCCTCCCTCAGTTACCTAAGATGGCAAATGGTGCCAGGTATAAAACTCAGATGTTAAGTTGTTAATTCATGTGTCATGTGGATTGCACAATTAATCTGCCAAAGAGAAACAAACTCATATGCAACATTTTCAGTGATGTGTTTTTTCTACCTGGTGTACAACTGAGAGGGACTGAAGTACTTGAAGGTCACGCAACTTGCTCAGGGTCACACAGTAAGCTAGAGGCTGCAGTGGGATCTAAACTTGAGATAATCTCATTCACAGTCTTGTGCTGTTACCACCAAGTTCATAGTTTGTATGGCAAAGATAATATTATCGTTATGACATCAATACCCTAAACAGAAGGGTGAGAAGAGAATCCAGTCTTTACCTGTGACAGGTACTGCATTTTCCCCAGGTCATCAAAGCTGATGTCCCGTTTTGAACCCACAATCTCAGCAACTTCAGCCCTCAGCCTAGAAAGAAGTGTAGAACAGAAATCATCTTAGTGTGGCAACAGAACATTGATAATTTTTTTAAGAAACCCTTTTTTTTTATTTTGGCCCCCCAAGTGGTGGGCCCAGCTTACCAGATACTCTGTCCATCTCCCCTTCCCAAACATGTCTCACAGCTCACTCCTCTCTGCACCCTTCAAGCTTGCTATCTTATTCCCCCAGCTCCCTGCACAGCAGGGCTTCTCTAGAGGTTTCTGGATACAATGAACAGAGGGCTGTGGGAACATTGGGCTGGGTCATTTAGGATGGAGGAAAAGGGGTCACAAGCATCATGTATGCATGCATTTGGTACCAGGGGATTTTATACTTGCAAAGCCCTCCTGCCTCTCCTATATAGGCCTGCCCACCATTATACCCAACCTGTGGTTGGAGGGGCAAGATGACATGTTATCACCATCGATACCCAAACCCATGCCTGACTCATGGCAGGAGGCACTAATACCAACAGATGAGTGAAGTCATACCTCCACAGCACTCCCTTGACTCCACTGGCCCAAGGATTGGAGTTGGGCTTTTAAAAATACCATGTTTTACCTCTTCTCAATGACATCACAGTGTGAGTGTCATCCTTGTACAGTAGTAAGCTGATTTACTAGAGAAACAGATATTCAGGAGTCAGACTGACTTGCCCATCTTTTCAACAATACATGTGGAGAACAGAGAAGTTTACTTTTCAGCTAAAACTGTAGAACTTGTCTATTAAGGACCACTTCGGGACTAAAGAATCTGTCTGTAATTTCAATTTGTCCTTAATATTAGGGTTGCCCATTACTGCAGAAATTGCTGTTAGGACTACAAGATATGTTCCTAATATTGGTCGACCCAGTGGCATGGAGGATAGAGGCACGGGATGCCTCACATGCCACTAGCCAGGGACTGGGGTTCAGAAGCAGTCCTGGGTCACTGCTGGTTGGGCAGGGAGGGACAGAATAGAGCATCTGAAAAATTGCTCTCCTCTCCTGGGCAGAAGGTTTACAGGCACCCCCCTCACCCCATGCAGCCTGACCCCTAGCATTGACTGGAGGCATGGCAACCAGGGACCGTCACATCAAGGTTGGGGAGGAGTGTCGGCAGCTGATGTCCTGTGCGTGGAAGCATGCATGGGTCCATATTGGGTGGACATGGACTTGCTTGTCTACTCCTCCCCAAGGAAGAAATAAATGGGAATAGGAAGGGGAAAAGGGAAATTGTTTAACCAGGAAAGGCACATTAAGCCTAATCTTGTTTCTAGGTGCGACCTGGGAGCATAAGGAAGTTAAGTGACTTGCTCAGAACCACATAGTATGCAAATGGGGGCTGTGGGATTCAAACCCAGTTCTCCATGTTTGCAGTTCAGTGCCCTAAACCACAGCACTATACTGCCTCAAAAAGAGGAAGGAAATGGGAAAACGGTCTAGGTGACAATACCGCCTCAAAAAAAGGGAGAAAGTGGGAAAAGGGTCCTGGTTACGAGATAATTTCCCCCCACCCACCCAATGAGCACCCAGGCCATGCAGCCTCTGCATAAAGGTACTGTAAGTCTTGAAGGGAACTTGGGGTGATAGGATGGGGCTGTGGTGGATGGCATGAAAGGAGTGCTGCCCTGAAAGGGGTGAAAAATACCAGGAAAAAAAAATGCTCTTAACATTGTTATATTCTTACATGCGGTGTCCTTATTAGACAAGTTGCAGTGTAAATGTACTTCATAGACTCATAACAATACATAGACCATTTATCTAGAACCGGGGTTACTCTGCTAGCCAAGCATTCTTAAAAGGGATACGTTTGCCACAAATCCATGTGGTGTTAGGAAAGCCACAGAGGTAACAACCAATGTGGTTACATCATTACTTACTTTGCAGTTATTTCTGGCTGTCGTGTCAGCTCCATTATAGTAAATGATATCTGATTGGCCCGTGGTCTCCTGCCCTGTTTGAAAAACAAATTCAGTAAGAGTTTTCACTGGCTGATTATTTTTGTTAGTTGTTTAAGCAGGGCTAGCATACTAAGCTGAAAGCTTTTTTATAGGTGCGACCTGGGAGCACAGGGAAGTTAAGCGACTTGTTCAGGGTCACACAATCTACAAGTGGAAGCTGTGGGATTCAAGTCCAGGTCTGGTCTGCTGGATGTCACCAGATTTACAGTGCAGAGCCTTAAACCACTGTACTAAACTGCCTCCTTGAAGCTCCTGATTACAGTAAAGTTCTATGCAATCTTTCACTGGCCATGGAATTGTTTTTTAAATCTGAAGTGGGCCAACTGCAACTATTCTGAGAGCAAAAATGACATCTTATATGCGACTGCCTTGTTATGCAACTGGTTTGTTGCAAAAGGGTGTGGTGGTGGGAGGGCCCTGAACTCTGAGCAGAGTGAAATATCACCCTCTGCCTACAGTTTCCAGAAGATTTTGCTAACATTTCCTGCACCATTTGTATTTATTTATTGAATTTTGTTGACCCGGTACCCACTGAGACTAGAAGTCCCTTTTTCAGTAGCAACCGGGGGGAGGGGGGATACAGATGGTAACCAACTGAAAGTGAACCAAATTAAGCTGTTGGTGGTATTTTTAGTGAATGGGGGAAATTTGTATTGATTCCAATTATAGACAAAGGCAAAGTAGAAACTGGAAAAACACATTCCCTTGGAAACCAGTGCAATCCCCCCCACTCAGTTCATCAATCAAAGTGGCTGCGTCCAGTGAGGGTGTGTATGGCCCAGAGTACTTGTGTGTCCAGGGGTATCATCATGGAGCATTCAGCTCACAAGGAGCCCCATGCAAACACAAGTATGACTGATTCACCCTTAACTGCAGGAACTGCTGAGACAGGCTTTATCTGTAATGCCAATAACACTCAGACTCCAGCTGGTGTTCTTGACTCTCCTTTACTAGAGGCAGTGTGGTACATGGGGCATAAGAAACAAGCATGTGTCAATGCCGAATGTTTGCGTGCTGGTATTGGCATTGGTAGTGCAGGGGTTCAAGAGATGCATAATTGGAATGGCAGTGAAGTATTGAAATAACACCAAACCCCACCCTGCAGAGACTGACAGGCGTTGGGGTGTGCCTTTGGTTGTTGGCCATAACACTTACACCATTCCACCTCACCCCACCCTGAAGGCACTGACAGGTGTCACAGTGTGCCTTGAGGTCTTTGGCCCTTATGTTCACCCCATTTCATAAGGAAATAAGCTGAGATGGGTGCAGTATAGAAGAATGGAATGAACATTAGGACTGAAGACCCCAAGGCACACCTCGATGCCTGTCAGTGGCTATAGGGTGGGGGTGGAATGGCGTGAACGTTACGCCCAATGACTCCAAGTCACCCCCCCCCCGATGCATGTCAGTCTGTACAGGGTGGATATTACAGCTGGAAACCCTAATGCCCCAGGTGTTTGTTGGTATTTTCACTCCAAATTTTCATCATGGGCTTTTTGGGACCCCACCTCATGAACAGTGGCAGTATCATTTTGTTACTCAATCCCAAGAGGTAAAAAGTGTGCCATTTGGTGCCACAGGTGTGAAAACACATTTCGAGCAGGATGTGAAAAACTACAGCTGTGCTGTTCATGAGGAGGTGTGAAAAATTATAAACATTGAAAATCTGGAATGAAAATATGAAAAATTGGCAAAGTTATGAGTGTGTGTAGAAACTGTGCAATGCACGCTTGTAACGCAGTCATTTTTTGGAATGTTTTCACCAAATTTTCAACATGGCCTTTTTGGTACTTCCCCTTATGAACAGTGGCACTATGATTTTGTTACTCTATCCTGAAAGTTGATTTCGCACAGCAACCGCGTCATTCTGCGCAACAGGTGCAAAATCACATTTTGGGAAGGATGCAAAAAATGGCAGCTGTACTGTTCATAAGGGTGTGAGAAAAATGGCAATATTGGAAATTTGGAGTGAAAATATTGAAAATTAATGAAGTTACAAGCATGTGTAGAAACTGCACAACGGACTCTTGTAATGCAGTCATTCTCTAGAGTTTTTTCACCAAATTTGCAACAAGAGCTTTTTTTGATCCCACCTCGTGAACAGTGGCACTGTCGTTTTTGTTAATTGGTCCCAAAAGGTGATTCCGAACATCAACCACAAAATCATTTTTCGGGACTGAGAAACAAAATGACAGTGCCAGTGTTCACAAGGTGGGGTCCCAAGAATCCGATGTTGAATATTTGGGACCAAAACTCCCAAAATAGGCTGAGATATCAACCTAAGTTGAAAACCCCAACCAACTGCTATTATAGGGCTCACCGTCATTTCTTCAGTTCCCAGTTGGTCTTTGAAGCATGCAGACGTGTTCCCAGTCCACAGAAGATCACTGTTTCTGACCTCCGGAGTCAAGTATGGGTGAGGGGGGTGCGGGGAGGTAGAGTGCACAGAGGGAGGGTGTGGGTTGGGGGTTCATGTTTAAAAAAAATATATATGTCGGGGGACTGTTTTCTTTTTTACAGGTGAAAAAAAACTGATTTCTGCACACTGGGGTGGGCTCCCAGTGTGCCAGAGTACTGAGGGGGATCAATGCCAACCCGGGGAATAGGCACCCCGTGATCGGCTGAGAACATAGGGCCATGGGGGGTGGCGCATCTGACACTAGGAGTGGGCATCCTGGTGTTGGAAACATCAAAAAAGTAGTTTTTTGCACATTGGGGTGGGCTACCAGTGTGCCACATTAATGAGGGAGGGGGATACATGATGACATGGGGATTGAGCACTCCGATGTCAGCAGGGGATGGAGAACTGAGGGTGTAGGGTGGCAGCATTAGTTGGTGGGTTTTATGCTGGTGCAATGGAGAATGGAGGGTGGGCAGCAGCAGTGGGAGGGAGGGAGGGTTTATGCTGGTGTGATGGAGAATGGAGGGTGAGGGCGGGCAGCAGCAGTGAGTGGGAGCTAACATTTAAATTTGTTGTCCTGCTGTGTGTCTGGTTGGGAGGGAGGGGGAGCTGCCACTGCAATGACAATTGCAGCAGCAGATTTCTTTCACGTCGCTCTGAAACTGCTGTCATTGGCAGCTTCAGCCTTAACTGGTGGCCGAGGGACGCACCCATTAAAGCATCTGCTGCATTTGCCACAACACTGCCACACCTCTGCAATGCTCTATTATCTCAACATGTTTCTTGTGCATGCAAGCAAGCATAACAATTACTCAGTGTAAAAATGATGTATCTTTCTAAGGGTTTTACTAGTGATTCATACAATCTGCAATCATCTTGTGCCTCAGTTGTTGTCCCAGAGATAGAAGTTGGAGACTTTCAGATTCAAACTCTGCATTTTTTCATGTTCCCTCTTGTGTTCTAACATCAGATTTGTAGCTGAAGACCAGAACACAGCAGTGACCATCTATCTAGGGTATTCTAATTCTTTGTGTCTATAATAAATAGAAAAAGAATGCTAACAGCACTTATATAAAATTGTCCACTCTGCAAAGTTTAACAACAAATGCTTCTTTTTACTGAGGTTTTAGAAGGGGAGATAGAAAAGGGCTTGTATGAATCTAGTAAACCCCTTAGAAGAAACATCATTTCTGTGGTCATTTTTTTTTTTTAACGACAGAAGTATACTAGTGATGTCATATAATTTGCAAACATCAAGCATTATTTTGGAAGGCAGGGTCTAGAACCTATTTAGGAAAAATGTTCTGAAGAACTGAAGTCTCAAACCTGACATCACTTCTGGATCAGATGTTGAGTCAATAATGGGTGATAAAGATGTGGACTGTTGAGCAGGTACTGTAGCTGCTTTACAGATTTCCTGGAGATGGACACCTCTAAAAGCTGCAACTGTGGTAGCAGTAGCTCTTCTGGAATGAACCCTTAACCCTTTTTTGGTGTCTCTTTCCCTGCCTTTTCATAGCAAAACTGGATACATGAGACTATCCAATGTGATAGAGTTTTCTTAGCTGCTGGTTTTCCTTTTTATGGCTGTGGGTGGAGCCTACAGCTATCTTGCTATCTATAGCTTGAAAATGGAGTATTGTGGAACACATGTTTTAAACTCTTCAATGTATCCTTCCATGCCAACTGAAATAAAATATTCCCTTCTTTCTGTTAAGAATGTTGGAGCCATAACTCCAAGCTGCTTATCAGATGCCATTAGGAAACAAACAGCTTGTTAAATATTTGTTAAATATTGGTTGCCTGTTAAACTGGAGATTTGTTTACCCACTTCAGAATGCAACAAACTGCACATTTAGATACTTGGGGCCAGACATTCTAAACTTTGCCCCTGGGCTAAGTTAACATTGCCCAGTGGGCAAACATAGCTTGGAGCACAAAACAAGCTATATTCAAAAGGAATAGCCTGGGGGCAAACAGCTTCTGAATATAGTACGAGAATGAGGCCATGCAAACTGGGTTGGGAGTACAGGGCAAACGTAGCCCTGGAATAAGACTGCACTGAATATAGCAACCAGGAAGTGCAAACCACAACAACAACAACACAGTGCACAGTGACAAGAGGGTAGATAGAGATGAACTATGTGGTCAATGTGTGTGCCAGCAAACGTGTGGACCCAGTACAGCTTCAGGCAGCAGCAGATGTGAAAGAACAGCAATCAAAACTGTATAATGTTCCCTGAACCATTAGTGCCGCGCTTAGCGCAAAGCTAAGCTATTTGCTCACTGCAAACACGTTTGCCCGGTGCTCAGATTTCCATATTCAAAGGTGACATGCAAATGAGCCTACTTAGGCAGTCTCTGGGCAAACAGCCAGATTAGCATCTCATTATGCCCTGATTTGCATGCAGTTTGCCCAGCGTTACTGCAGGATCCCACAGCTCCATCTGTAGATCAGTCTGGAAGTACAGGGGCTGTCCAGGTCTGGCCACAGTTCCATCTGTAGGTCAGTCTGACAGTGCATGATGGTTGCTGCAGGCTACATGTATGCAGTACAGCATAGCATTAGCATGTGTGCCCCAGGGGAGAACACAGCATAGGCACAGGCGGTGGTGGTGCTGCATGCAACCGTCACACTGTAGGCCATGCTACAGTACACAGCAGACACTACAGTAGCAAGGGGGCTGTAGTGTGATGGACACAACAATGCCTATGGTATGTAGGGCAGTGATGACCACTGCACTGTACACAGTGACAGGTCCAGCTTACAGGTGATTACTGACAGTGAACAGTACTGCTTCACTGTTGTATGCTCCACAGATGCTGCACCTGTGGAATGGGATGCTCACAGTGACATATACATGGCCGGCTGTGTGTGCTGTGGCATCTATACAGTTGTGCGGTACGTGACTGGGGGGCATGTAAGATCCAACAGGCACACATGTGGTGGGGTATTCCCACTACTGGCCCATGTACACTGTGTGATGTGTCCCAGCCTTGTGGCCACACCTGGACAGTCTGGCCATCCATACACCTTCCCCTCAACAGCCACCATGCCCACAGTTCTGCATGTGTGTGCTGGCATCTGTTGGTCACCACGGACGTATGGTCTGCAGGTGTGCGTTGTATGGCCACACTACCATGATGTCCCCTGTGGGCCAGATCACCCCTTACTGCCTGGCATGGCTGGGACTGGTGGCAGCAGTTGACATCATGGTGGTGCCATCAGTGAGCAGTATGTGTCCTCCATGTCTGGCATTTTCTAAGTGTCATAATCATATGTTAGGGTCTTGCAAGATGCGCAGATCCTGCACAAACACCACGCAAATCACCAATGCTGTGCAAAGCTATTTGCCCAGGGTTAAGACCAGCTTTTCCTGGGAAGTAATTTGTACCGTGCTAAGGGTCATGCTAAGTCGCGCTAAACACCTTAGTGCGGCACTAGTCACCGAATATCTCATAGCGCCTGCATTCATGTTCACGTTGCCCTTTGCATATAATTATGGTTTTCCCAGCGCTAATGCAGTTTGCGCATGCTATTTAGCCTTTTGAATATGGCAGACCTGCGCTAAACCCAATCAACCAGTTTGGGCACCACGCAAAGCTTTGAATATCTGGCCCTTAGCATTTAAAAAGCTTCTTGATACCAGTTTCACTTGGGAATGTATTGTTTTTCAAGAAAGCTTCATGCCTTATAAATGTCACCCTTTCCCAGCAAATCTATGATTTATACTGTTTTTTTAACCTCTACAGACATTATCTGATTAGTACTGTCTCAGACATATGCCAGGTCTTCAGTAAACTGCTTAGACTAAATATGTAGCAGTCAGAAGCCATTTTCTATTATGCTTTTCAGAAAAAATATATTGAGCTACAGCAAAAACACACGCATACACACTCTATACACACCATCCTCATGGCCACAACATTCAAAATAAATATTGCATTCTAATATGGTCTAAAGAAACTGTTTATGTCAGTGAACATGGTGAAGTTCAATTTAGAGTAGATTTCCTTTAAATATTTCTTATCCTATATTTTGTACACACACACACACACACACACACACACACCATCCTCATGGCCACAATACTGCTGGGGCAGCCTGGGTTCAAGTCCCAGCTGAGGCACTTATTCTTTCTCACCTCTGTTTGCATGTGTTTCGTAAAATATGCACACCACACTCCTGTGTGATTGTTACAATAAAGAAACTGTTTATGTCAGTGACCACACTGAAGTTCAGTTTAGAGTAGATTTCCTTACCCTATATTTTGTATACTGGATAGCGCTGGGGAGATGCTATATCTCATTGTCACAGGGATCTTCATTTACACATTTTTGTACTTGACTTATTCAGGCTGTCCCAGATTAGATGCAACATCTTGTTTTCAGTGGGGTCATGGTTTTTCCATTTTGATAATGTATTTCTTCAGGGTAGCCTAGTCCAGGGCCCCCATATTCAAATGAGATGTGCAGCGCATCTCAGCAGAAAAGGGAGATGTGCCATGCAACTCCAACAATGCACCGCAGCATGACATTCAAATGTCCGGGATGCACCTGCTGCAAGGGAATGGGTAAGGGTGCACACAAATAGTATGCCATGCAAGTTGAGGGTGCATTCCCATGCATATGCTGTGCTGCGGCATACTCAGTAGGAAATTCACCCCTTGCAGCCCAGAGCAGTGCGGCCCACAGTTAGGCCATGAATAGCTGGCCTAACATGGCCAGCCACCCACAGGCGGGCTGTAGAAGTGCACTCAAGTGCACAGCAGCCTGGCATCCCTGGTGGACTAGAGGTACCCCCTCCCATCCCTGATCGATCCAACTCCATCCCTGAAGAGCTCCATCGTGTAGGGCCCCCCCCGGACCCAATCACACCAGAGGAAACCACGGTCCATATCCATAGCAAAGGGGACCCCCACCCACCACCTTGGTACATAGACAACCCCGCTCCCCCCATAACCGACCTGTTGTGGAGACTGGCACTGCCCTCCACATCCTGCCCCAGCCAGCTGCCAACTGCACTGGACCCGTGCCGGGGACCTGTACTCCAGAATGACCCAAGTGGCAATACTATACATTGGGGCACTACACAAGCTACGGACCCACCAGTGTATGCAGCTGTGTGTATGTCCCTGGCAAACTGTAAGACAGAATTGACATACCTCCAGTGCATGCCTTACCAATGTTGTATCTTCCTGCTGTCATGCACTCTCCTCCATTCCCCTGTGTAACATGCCACCCTCCGGACTACTGAGGTATCCTGGGTGTCATGGGGTGTGGTATCCTGCAATGGCATTTGAAGTGTATGTTCCAGGCTATGGATAGTGCATTTGCAGTTCCCAGATTGTACAAACAAATGGGAGGTCAGCTGTAATGTACCTGTTCTGGGACCTGTGTGAGTGAGTGAGTACAGTATCAGCTGTCATCTGCACTGAGCAGTGCAATGGCACTGGGACGATGGATCCACATGCGAGTGCCTGAGGTGTATGGCCGCTGGGCACTATCGCCAGCACACAGCTCGTACTTATGTATGACACATTCCAGCGTCCTACTGCTAGTGCTCCGCCACCCACAATTAAGTTGCCATTTCTTCTGTGAACTGTCCAGGCTAAATATATAGCAATCAGCATGCATATTCTAGGAAAATACCTAAGCAATAATACCTGACAGGGTGGGCAGTATTGGGGAATATCGGACTGCCCAGGGGCGTAATGAGGCAGAGGGCCTTATAGCCCCTGGAAGGTCTGGTATTCCCCAATACTGCCCACCCTGGAGGGTATTATTGTGCTTAAAAAATGTCCCACTGTATTACATGGTTTGAAACAAAAAGATTTATATTTATATATAAAAAACTCTTATGTGTTTCAATTATTTTGTAAAAAAAAAAAAAAAAGTTCCTCTGCCTACATTAGGCCTGTGTTTCTTTAAAGGCATTGGTCCTATTAGAGTTCCCGTAGTTGTATGAAGCTGGTTGCTATGGTTACCCCTCACACACCCACACACACACACAGACACACATGCTTACTAAATGGGCAGAAATAGTTTTAACTAGGTTTTTTGGACTTGATTGCAGTCCATTTCTTTTTTGTTTACAGTTTTATGAACTACCGTTTCATTTCCCCAACGGACAGCATGAGGGCAGCAGGAGAGTGGCATGTGCTGTTTCACGCAGTGACATTTTGGTACTGTGGTTTTCTTTTATGTGTGTGTGTGAGAAGAAATGTATAAGGAGGTGCTCGCAGGCTTCAAATATATTGGCTTTAAACTCGCATACCGAGTTGAGCGAGTGCCGAGCGAGTGTGTCAGAGAAAGCGAGTGAGAGACCACTAGATCTGCATTCTGGAAGGTCAAGAAACAGGTCCTTTAAGCAGATTTAGCTCTCTCTGTCTCGCTCATCTTAACATCCAATTGTACAGACGATCGTAAAGTGTTGTGCCTTTTATGTGTCTCATTCCAGTGGGGACGGGGGAGATCAACGGCTGCTGTAGGGCTCACTTAGCGAGAGAAAAAAATGGTGGCTATGGATTTTGAAAATTTGGGGTGCCCAATCATACTGTCGGCAATGGGGCACCCCGAATTGACACTTGTTTTACACTAGGCACCTGTCGAAAAATAGACGCCCGGGTTGGAACTGCTTTCAATCAATCAGGTTTCACTATCAAATCTAAATTGTAAAAATGTGTATCAGGAAGACCTCATTGAAACTGCCTCTCAGCAGATCTGCACTGTGCAAATTCATCAGAAATAATGCGTAAAAGCATCCCAAAAGCTCTCCACAGCCATATCGGCTCTGACCAGATTTTGTCTTATCTCACCACAGGTGACAAATTACTGGCTGCTGCCAGTTCTCAGCTCTTGAGTTCTTTCCACATAGAATCTAAGAGCTCTTTTCTCATCCGGTCTGTGTAGCTTTTTACTCACCCAATTCTCTGCATGGCCTTGGGAAATGCACAGGTAAGGTAACAAATTGATTCAAGTGGAATTCTGATACCACTTTAGAGAGGAATTTCACATGATTTCTTAGAACTACTTTATCTCTATGGAAGACCATAATATATATCTGTACAAAGACCTTGCATTTCATTTGTTCTTCTGGCAGATATTATGGCTTCCAGAAATACTGTCTTCCATGTCACATATTTGAGTTCTGCTGTATCAATGGGCTCAAAAGGTGGTTCTATGAGATAAGCTAGCACCAGGTTTAATACAGAAGTGCATGATGGCAGTGAACATTTGACCTGTACTTTTTATTTTGTGTTGGATTGCCCTTATCTCCAGACTTGTGTGATACCCTGTTTTCCCATTTTGAGTCTGCTTTATCACTTTTATTTTTTGGAGTTGGAATAACAAAAACGAGCACCACTTTTAATATGGCTTGGGCCAGGTTTTCCTCTCTATTCTCTGTTGACTTGTTTTTTTCTTTCTATTTTTTGCTCCTCCACTGCCCCGGTCTGTCCTCTCTCTCAGAGCCCCCACGCACCATCACATTCCACCACGAGGACCAAGGAGTCTGCTCCTAGAGTGCCCCACTCCATTGTTTTTAGAGCCCCCGGTTAACACCCCCCAGGCAGGGTAAGGAAGGCTGCCCATTTACCTCCCTCGAACCTCAGGGAAGCATGCACAGTGGAGTCTGCCCCTGGTTGCTCCGTGGATGCGTAGTACAGATAGCTCATCACCAGGAATGGCTGGGGTATTTTTCTGTGTTTCTGCTCCTGCCCCTCTGCCAGTGGCACTCGGGGAGGACCAATGAAACAGAGGCATGCTGAGATGTGCCTCCATTCAAGTCTTCGGCTGATGTCAGCCCCTTCCTTATTCTCTGCTTTCCGACCGCACTGCCAATACCTGTGGTCACCCAGGAGATGGCAGTATCATGGCAGGGCTAGCTCCCAACCCTCCCTAGAGGAGAAGAAGAGCAAACCATCAGGTGCTCAATCCATCTCCCCCCTCGTTGACCCCCAATGACCCAAATCCGTCACCGAACCCAGGTCGACGGTGTGGCATGAGGTGTGGCATCCAGCACCTCAACCCTCAGCACCACTGGGCTGGTTCTCTGTTGCTTTTAAACACTTACTTTTTATGTAACTGTAATGAACTAGCATTCCGTAGACACTGCTCACTGACTTTATGGGACAACAAGTGTACAAAAAGCAGTGAATACTGAGGAAAACCTGGTCTGAGCCATATTAAAAAGAGTTCATTTTCATATTTCAAAAGTGCAAAAAAAGTGGTAACATACTCAAAATTGGGAAAGAAGAGCATCATACAAGTCAAGAGATAAAAGGCAATCCAAAATAGGATAAAAAAAGTGTAGGTGAAAATTGTCACTGCTATAATGTACTGCTGCTTCTGGATTCCTCACTGAAGAAAAAAAAATATATTTTGAATATTGGCTGTGCAGCAAATGGTTTTTCTTTTCTTGCTGACTTGTAAGCTGTAATTGCTGCCAAGTGTACCATTAGGTATGAGGACTTCAGACTTTGAGCCTGCAGGAGCACTAAACAGTCTAAAACCACTGGCAGTTTTGCTACCATAACTGTGGTGTTCTGGGTTTTACACCAAACTGAAAATCCTTTTCCATTATGACAAAGGGCCAGATATTCAAAACTTTGCCCCGGGGCTAAATTAGCACTACCTGGCGGCCAAACTTAACCTGGAGCAAAAAGCAAGCTATATTCAAAGGATTAGAAAATGGCAACAAGCAATTCTTAAACCTGATTGGCTGAGACAGGCTCCAAGCTGGACATTTATTTTTCAATAGATGCCCAGCTAAAAATAAGAGCCAGTCCAAGTGCCTCTTCACAGAGTAACATTCTCCGATGGGCCATTTTCTAAGTGCAATAATACCCTCCAGGGTGGGCATTATTGGGAAATACCAGACGTTCCAGAGGCTAGAAGGCCCTCCACCTGTGGCGTTGGACCTCATTAAACCCCTGAGCAGTTCAGTATTTCCCAATAATGCCACCCTGTCGGGTGTTATTGCTTACATAGCCCAGGGCAAAGAACTGCTGAATACAGCATGGGAATGAGACCGGGCAAACTGGGCTGGGAGTACAGGGCAAACTTAGCCCTGGAATAAGACAGCTCTGAATATAGCAACCAGGAAGTGGAAACCACAACAGCAACGTGAAGCTAGGTGGAAGTGAACTATGTGGCCACTGTGTGTGCCAGCAAATGCATGGACCCAGTACAACTGCAGGCAGCAGTGCATGAGACAGTACAGTGTGCTAAACTGTATAATATTCCCTGAACTGTTAGTGCCACGCTAACACATATGCGCGGGTTTAGCTTGGAGCTAAGCTGTTTGCCCGGTGCTAAACTTTGCCATATTCAAAAGTGACATGCAAATGAGCCTACTTAGGTAATCTATGGGCAAACAGGCACATTTGCATCTCATTATGTGCTGCTTAGCATACATTACCACGCAGTTGGCCCGGTGCTAATGCATGGTGCACACAGCTCCACCTGTTGGTCGGAATGGCAGTACAGGCTGGATATTGCAGGCCAAGGCATGCCCACAGCATCCCCTGTTGGTCGGAATGGTCTATAGAGCAATATAACCATACAGTGTGTGTGTGTATATATATATATATATATATATATATATATATATACACACACATATATATACACACACACACACACGCACACAGATATATATGTGTGTGTATGTACTATATATACACATGTACACACATGTACACACACACACACACACACACACATATATATATATATATATATATATATTATGGTACCACGGTAGTGCTACCATAAATAGGGTTGAGTAGCACTTTTAAGGTTAAAGGGCCAAAATTTGCACCTTAATAACTTTGCCACCATTTGACGGATTTACCAGAAATGCATGATGGGGCATGTTAGATCTTGGGATCTGCCAAGTTTTGTACTGGTGGGTTATACGGCTATGGAGTTATTAAGCGACAACAAAGTGAGTAATTACGCTTTTTTGAAAATTCTTTGCTCTCACCTACAGGTTACATGGTTTGCGCGACCAGTCCAAAAACTCCAGGGAACGTGCGGCCAGGGTACCCGATGTGCCTTTTGAAGATTTCGTGAAAAAATATTGAACGGTTCAAAAGTTATTCAAAAAACAAGTTCCCATTATAAGTCAATGGGAAAAGTTAAGTTCAAATGCACTTTTTACTGTCGCAGATGGCCCTAGTAGTGTCGCAAATCCTCCATTTTGTTTTCAGTTGATGATCAGAAAAATGCTTGGCATTTAAAATTGGGACCCCCTAGGAACACAATTCTTTTTGTGTTCACATAGTCGGACCCTCAGGATGCTAGCCATGTCTTTATTTTGGGGTTAAACACCTAGAAATATGTTTTTCAAGTTTCTGGAAAAAGTAGTGTCGCAAAGTAGTGTCGCACTTGTGACACTTTTGCAAAATTTTGCAAAAGCTTTTGCAAATTGTGACACTACTTTTCCAGACTATGGCCAAAATAACATGAGTTCTTTGCCACCCTGCTGCAAAAGAACAGTTTGGTCTTTTGGGCCCAAATTTGGAGGGAATGCAGCCAACATTTCATAGATGTGCCTTTTTGGTGGTTTGGTGAAAACATATTGCATGGATGGCAAGTTACGGTACTTTGAAGTTGAAGTTGTTTCCCATAGACTAACATGGTGGTGTACGCCGCGCCGTTTGGGGCTCGTATCTCGAAAATGATACTAGATACAGATTTTTTGTTGCGAATTACATAGCCCTATGGGCTACGTAATAGCAAAATCCTAGCTAGGAAAAATCAAGATTTTTGTGAAATTTAAATTTTTTTTCTGTCGTGCAATTGGTGAGATATTAGCAATTAAGTACCACCAATGCTCGTTTTAAGCTTCAATCCCCCATTACAATGCATACATTCTTTGTACACACTGTATTTCTGTATGCAGCTGTTAGGCAAAAACAGGGCATGTGCTTCCATTACTGTTACAGTCACTGTTTCCACTTGCATTTATGTCCCCATTTGCATTACCGTTCCCATGTACATCGCCGTGTGCGTTACCCTTTGCGTTGTCATTCACGCTGGTGTTTTAGTTACTATTACCATTTGCGTTTCCACTACTGTTTCTGTTTGCGTCATCGTGCGCATTGCCATTTACGTTTCCGGCAGCCCTTTCGTTTGTGTTTCTGTTTCTCTTTTGTTTTGCGTTACTGTGCCCATGCGCATTACGGTTTGTGTTTCCATATGCGCTTGTGTTTCCTTTTGCACTTCTGTTTCCTTTGCTGTTATTGTTGCTGTTACCGTTACCATTTGCATTTACAATTGTGGTACTGTGCCCGTGTGTGTTTCGGTTTGCGTTTCCACACGTGCTTCTGTTCCCATTTCCGTTTCTCTTTCCTTTGGCGTTATTCTTCATGTTAACTTTACCATTTGCATTTACAATTGCGGTACTGTGCCTGTGCGTGTTAGGTTTGCGTTTACGTGTGTGTTTGCGTTTGCATTTCCGTTTCTGTTCCCTTTTGCGTTCTTTTTGCTGTGACACTTTACATTTAGATTTAAAATACCGCTGCCATCCCTGTTCACGTTACCAGTTGCATTTTTGTACTCGCTTCAATGTCCGTTTGTATCACTGTTCGCTTTGGTGTCACTTTGCGCTTGCGTTTCTATTAACGTTTCCTTTACCATTTACGTTTGCGTTACCATGTGCACCACTGTTCGCATTTCTGTTTCTGTTGCTGTTCCTGTTGCTATGTCACAAGACATCACGTGGCAGGAATTACATTCATGTCGGTCCTAACTTTCACCCTATTTTCCCACCACCTCTGCTTCTTTACACATATGATGGGGCTAAAGTTAGCACTGACGATCACAATGCGCATTCTAATGATGGCTGGGGGTGGGCTGGGGGTCCAAGGGGCTTTCAACCCTAACACCGAATTTCCTCACTTTTGTCACTGTGGAACAACTCTAACTAATGCATTAAACGTTTTTTGCCTCATATATATATATATATATATATCACATGTGGAAAGAAGCTGAGGAATATGAGAATGGGGTGACAGTTAGGACCGATGACCTCAACGTGCACCCCGGTTCCAGTTGGGGGGATGGGCTGGAGGAGTGCAAAGGGGGTTTCAACCCTAACATCAAATTTCTTCGCTTTTGTCGCTGTGGAACAACCCTAACTGATGCATTAAATGGAGTTTTTTTGCCTCTAATTTCCCTTCTTTTTGAGAATGATCCACGAGAAATAGTGATTGTGTCTTGTTGGCAGAACCGCAGGGCCCATTCTCACATAGTAACATTGTGCCTGCAAACGCAAATTGTAATGCGTACATGGTGACGCAAAACGAAACAGAAAGAGAAACAGTACTGTAGACAGAAATGTTAAAAACAACGCAAACGCAACCGCAAATGAAAACGCAAAGGGTAACGCACATGGTGTCGTAAACGTGAACGGTAAGTGAAACAGGTACAAAACCGCAAGCAGAAGCAGTAATGGTAACAGTAATGTAAGCACACAGGCTGGCTTTCCCTAAAAGCCGTATAGAGAAAGACAGTGAGTACAAAGAATGTATGCAAAATAATAACTCGCGGAACAGAAAAATGAGGACTTGGAATAGTAAATTGCTTATATCTCAGGAACCGTACGACATAGAAAAAAAATTAAAAAATCATATGAATTATCACTTTCCTGGCTAGTTTTGTACTTAGCCCCCATTGGGGGGTGACATTCAGGTCGTCGGTCCTGACTCTCACCCTATTTTCCTACACCTCTGCTTCTTTACACATGTGATGGGGTGAAAGTTTTTAGCCCCCCATTGGGGGACTAAGTGTTTTTTTTTTTTTGTTTGTTTTTTTTATGAAAAGTCCATAACTCACAGTTTCTCAGATACGGGACCTGAAAGGTGTGGCGAACGCCGTAATGTTATCCTATGGGAAAAAACAGAAGTTCAGAATGACATAATTTTGCCTCCCTGTAATATTTTTTCACCAAACCACTGAAAGGCACATCTGTTGGCCGGGTTTTCCTGCAAATTTCAGCCCAAAAGACCAAACCGTTATTTTGCAGTAGGGCGCCAGACGATTGCTGCAATGCGTCGTACACCGTAATGTTATCCTATGGGAAAAAGTGTCAGCTTTGGAGTACCGTAACTTTGCTGCCGTGTAATATTTTTTCAACAAAACACTGAAAGGCACATCTGTGAGATGTTGGCTGTGTTCCTTCCAAATTTCAGGCCAAAACTCCAAACCATTCTTTTGCAGCGGGGTGCCAAAGAATTGTTGTCATTTTCACACAGCCTAGAAAAGTACTGTCACAATTTGCGAAAGCTTTCACAAAAATTTGCAACACTTTTGTGAGTGCGAAACTACTTTGTGAATGTACTTTTTCCAGAAATCTGAAAAACATATTTCTGGGGTGTTTTAACCCAGAATAAAGACATGGCTAGCATCCTCAGGGTCTGATTAGGTGAATTCAAAAAGAATTAGGTTGCTAGAGGGTCCCAAGTTTAAATGGCAAGCATTTTTCTGATCACCGACTGAAAACAAAATGGTGGATTTGCAACAGTAAAAGGGCAATTTGTGAAAGTAAAAACTGCATTTGTGACACTGTCGAACTTTTTGTTAACTTTTCCTATTGACTTATAATGGGAAATTGTTTTTTGAATAACTTTTGAACCGTTTAATATTTTTTCACTAAATCTTTGAAAGGTACATCAGGGACTCCGGCTGCACGTTCCCTAAAGATTTCGGACAGGTCGCTATAAACTGTGCGACCTGTAGGCATGACTGTAGCATTCCCAAAAGCGTGAACGCACGCCAAGAGATCACACTTAACTCAAGAGTCAGATATCCAACCCATACGAAACTTGCAGATTGCAAGGTGTATGGGTCTTGATTCTATATTCCAAATTTCAGGCAAATCTATTGAATGGCTGCAAAGTAATTAAGGTGCAAAAGTTTGGGTTTAACATGTAAATGGCTCCTCAACCCTAACTATGGTAGCACTACCGTGCTACCATCATATATATATATATATATATATATATATATACATACACACACACACACATATACATACATACACTGTCTGGGACAGCCCCTAAACCCCTCATGTGTCTGTCATTATGAAGGTCATCCCTCATTTGGCCCCTTACAACTGCTCTGTCCCTCATGGAAAAGGTGCTGCCCACACAGTGAATGTGCTGTGTATTCAAGACTGTACTGCATGAATACTGTACAGTCTGCAGCACTATATCCGAACTATATATTGTATGGGTCAACACTATGGTGGCACAGTGTCCTGGTCCTGTATAGCCATGATTGAGGATAGGTCCCTCATTTTGAGGGTCTGTGTCCCTCATTGTCCCTCAACTTGAGTGTCCAAATAAGTCCATATTCCTCATTTCAGTGACACAGGGTTGAGAAGTATGACAGCCCTCAAACCCTCAATTCCCCACCCCACAGCACAGAATAACCTGGTGGTCTAGTGCTCCCCCTCCAGCATGAATCCCGACCCCCATTTGCAGTGAAATAAATGATATCCCTGGTAGTCTAGTGGCCCCCCCAGCATGACTTCTGATCCCCGTCCATGGTGAAAGAAAAGATTTCCCCAATTGTCTAGTGGTCCCCCACCCAGCAGTGCATGGTAATGTATGCATAAGGCCCAAACTTTTTATCATCTTGAAGCTGTGTGTTGCTTGCTGAAGTACTCGGGTTCTCCGCCCCCTCTTCTCATTTTACCATTAGGACCCCTAGACAAATGTGAAGGAGGAAGGGGTTACAGACCTCTTATTTCCTGGATGTGATTCCTCTGGCGATGCATCCCAGCATCCTGGTGGCTTTGGCTGCTAGTTTATGACAATGCACAGACTGCTTCAGGTTCCTTGTGATGATTACCCGCTAGGTCCTTATCCTACTCAGGACTGGTCACCTGTACCCCTCTCAGCCAGTAACTGGTCCTTGGGTTCTTTGTGCCCAGGTGCATGACCTTGCACTTCTTGGCATTGAACCCCAACTGCCAGATACCAAACCACTTTTCAAGCCTAGCCAGGTCCTCCCTGAGCTGCTGTCTCCTCCTCTGTGTCAACTCTCCCACAGAGCTTAGTGTCATCTGCAAAAAGGCTGATTTTATTTTTGATCCCCTCTCCTATGTCATTAATAAAGATATTAAACAACACTGAGCACAAGGAAGTTAAGTGACTTGCTCAGGGTTACACAGTATGCAGTATTTTAGTATGGTCTACATTAATTTGCCTACAATGGAGGTAAGGCTAACTGGCCTGTAGTTACTTGTAGTTCCCAGGTCCACTCTTGTTGAGAGGCACTATATGTGCCATTCTGCAGTCCTGAGGCAAGCACCCTGTCTCTAGTGAAGTGTTAAACAGGTCCACTTGGGGGCTAGCCAAAGACTTCTGCCAACTCCCTCAGAACTTTCAGGTGCACACCATCCGATCCTGGAGCTTTGTCCACCCTAAGTCATTAAAGCCCTTTAAAACCTTGTCCTCCTGAATTGCTCTGCCCCCTTCCCCTTCCGAACCCCTATTTTTCCCTGTGGCACAGGTCCATCCTTCTCCCCAGTGAAAACCAAACTGAAGTACTCATTCAGTGACTCCACCTGTTCCTCACTACTTTCCGTCCATACTTCTCTCGCTTTAATCTAACAATCCCATCCTTGATACTCCTTTTCTCCCTTATGTACCTGAAAAAGTCCTTTTCTCCTACTTTTATCCCCTGATCTAGTTTTAGTTCCCTTGTGACCTTTGCTGCCTTGACCACTCTGCTTACTTCTCTTGACTTCACTGAGTAAACCTCCGTCTGCATCCTTCAGAGTACTTTTGTACTTATGAAAGGCTTCTTCCTGAATAAACCTTGCCTCTGCTTGCTTTTTGGCGACTGTTCTCCTGTTCGTAGATCGGCTAACCATATCCCCAACTGGAGACCATCACTGACTGCACCCTTAACACCACTTCCACTTCACTTTCCTTCACATATTCTTGTGTGTCAGCTTGTAAATCAAACTACTCCCTGCTTTGTACTTGCCTTAATTTTTGTTCAAATTTCATATAGCCTCAAGAGTTTTTGCTTTTAACTGTATATTGTTCCCTGCACTGTATTTGCTTTGTGCTATTTAATGTTGGGTTTTTTAATCAATTGCCAGACACCTTTTATTTAAGAATTAAGGTGCTCTGAATTTTCCTTCAGCTATTGTTACCTCAGTTTGAATTTTTCTGTTTGATTTCTATTCCTTTTTTCTATCTCTTAAGCCCCACCTGTTCATTGCTTCTCCTCTGTCTAACAAGAGATCTGACTTTTCTCCTGATTGTTCATAGCTGACCCCTGAGTCACCCTCCCCCTGTTTCTCTCGCTCTCTCTCTCTGCCTCTTCCCCCCAACTCTCTTCGGTGCCCTCCCACCTATTTTAGTAATCCTCATTTCTCCTGTGTCCCTGCTGTTTCACCATCTTTTGTCTCGGTCTGCTCCTGCCCACCATTTAAGCTCAACTGTATAATAACATACTCTTTCTCCCGTTCCCCTCCTTTCAGCAGGAGGCCCCTGACCAGGCACTCCCTTCTCAAGAACCAGTGCTTCACTCTTCCTGCATTGCTTGGTGGCCATCTTGACCCAGCCACAGACCGCACACAGCCCACATGCCTGCCCACCCAAGAAGCTACACTTCCTGAAGAAACCTTGTCTCTGCTTGCTTTCTGGCACCTGTCCTCCTGCTTGAAGATTGGCTAATCATCTTCCCATCTGGAGACCATCATTGGCTGCACCCTTAGCGCCACTTTCACTTTTTTTTTCATCTACCCACTTTCCCAGTTGCAAGTTATACATCTCTACCACCTGAGGGCAGTGTTACTACATCTCTTTCCGACTAGGTTAATTGCTGATGATTGCAAATTATAGAGATCGGCCACTACAGTGACTACAATCCTCCCTCTTACTTCTAGGTGCCTCCTCACTCTTTCAAACTGGTTGCTCAGCGTTAAGTAGGCTGCCAAAATGCAGCCTCCCTTGCTATCTTTTGTCTGCTTAATAGGAATTTTCCTTAGTACCCTTGACCCATACACTGTACCCACAAATCCAGAATCACCGATAAACCTGACCCTTATTTAGCCATGTACTGTGACTGTAAATGGTGGCAGGCTGCAAAATCGAGCAGACGTACATACGAACATACGGAGAAACCAGCAGAAGAAGGCCATTTGGTTTATCAAGTCTGCTCATATTGCAGGGTCCACAACTTAAGCTAATGTCCCTGCTCTCCCTCCCCACTCCTCCCATCCTCCCTAACCATGATCTTTACATTTCCCTATGCCTATCCTAGCCTCTCAAAACTGTCTACTGTCTTCAATGAGATTGCATCTTCTGGCAGCGCATTCCAAGTGTCTGCCACCCTCTCTGTGAAGAAGTGCTTCCTGACCTCCCTCCTAAACCTCCCACCCTCCAGTTTAAGACTGTGCCTCCTCATGTTATGGTTGCTACTCAGCTTAAAGAAACTCTCCTTATCAATCTTATTTATTCCTTTCAAGTACTTGAAGGTCCCAATCATATCCCCTCTCTCTTCCCTGTCTTCCAGGGAGTACATGTTCAGTGCCCTCAACCTCTCCTTAGATAGACCTATTGGTCTTTATCTGCAGGCTAATTTTGTATGCTCGTATAAACCCAGATTCACTGACAAACATGAAGTTTTTTGCACAGTACACCTTCCACTATGGCACTAATCCTCAGGAAAGTAGGATTTACCTTTCTATTCTACTGCCTTCATCCTCCCTCCCTGCCCTTGTAACCCTTTCAGCCCAGGTGCTCTTATATGCTTCTATTGGTTCCCGTAGTCTTCTCAACACCTGCTCATCCTCATATATCTCCCCAACTACAAAAGAGGTCACACTCGACTCCTCAGGTTGCTGTTAGGTGCCCTCAAGAAACTTATGGGCTACATAAGGGTGAGCCCAGCCTCCTTGCCCAGAACTGAGCACCGGAGGAGCTGTATTCACTCGAGGAGCTGTGACCCGGGGGCCGCATTGGTGTCAGAGCAGCGATGGACAGGAGAGTGCACTGGAGGCCATATTGGCGGCGGGAGGAGCTGGCTGCACTGGCAGCAGGAGAGGGCACCAGGGAAAAGCATCTACCCAGCGGCTGCAATCGGCGGTGGGCTAGGGCTTCTGGGAGGAAACAGGGAGCAAAGGACAGAGGCCCAATTAGGGGCAGGGTACCAGATTCAAACTCACGGCTGGGCTACATAAGGGCAAGCCCAGCCGCCTTGCCCAGAACTGAGCACCAGAGGAGCTGTATTTGCTTCCCACTCCCCCACCCTGGCTCTGATCTTGACCTCTATTAAATAGCCGGTGGAGGAGGAGTCAGGGGATAGGAGTGATCTAGGCAAGTAAGAGACTGTGGCCTTGAGGAAATTTCAGCTTGATTTTGGACTGCTACCTTGCCAGCTGTGAGGAGATTGTTTAAGCAAAATTGCATGCTATGAAGGGGATTGTTTCAGTATAGTCACTGGTAGTGCTGAAAATCTGTAGAGCCACTTGTAGCTCTGACCACTGGGGGATCCAGTGGGGTTGTTTTTGCATTATGTGGGGGGCTTAGAAACATAGAATTTGACAGCAGATAAGGACCGCTTGGCCCACCTAGTCTGCCCATTTTCCTACCTAACAGATAAGCTGCAGGTCCTAGTTAACCAACAGCTTGTTTCCTCCTACCCCCACTAGGACTGCCTTATGTCTGTCCCATGCATTCTTGAATTTCCACTGTTCTTGACTCACGACCTCATCAGGAGGCTGTTCCATGCATCCACAACCCTCTCTGTGAAAAAAATACTTCCTCACATTACCTCTTAGCCATCCCCCCTCTATCTTCAAATTGTGCCCCCTTGTTCTTGCGCATCTCTTTTTCTGAAAGATGCTACCCTCTTGGACTTTGTTGATTCTCTTGAGGTACTTGAAAGTTTCTATCATGTCCCTTCTCTCCCTTCTTTCCTAAAGGGTATACATATTAAGTTCCTTTAGTCTTTCTTTGTATGTCTTGTGGTGCAGACCCTGTCCCATTTTGGTTGCCCTCCTCTGGACAGCCTCCACTCTGTCTATGCGGAGATGGGGGTCTCAAGAACTGTACACAGTACTCCAGATGGGGTCTCACCAACTGTCTGTACAAAGGCATAACAACTTCCTGTTTTCTACTGTTGATGCCTCTCCTTATGCATCCCAGTATCCTCCCCAGCCTTCCTTACTGCCTTCTCACGTTTCTTACCCACCTTTAGTTCATCTGATAACTACCCCCAGGTCCCTTTCTATTTTTACTGTTGTCAGTATCTCACCCCCCATTGTGTACTCTTCCCCTGGGTTTTTGTTTCCCAGGTGCATTACCTTGTACTTCTTTGCATTGAATCTGAGCTGCCATACATTTGACCATTTCTCCAACCTTGCCAAGTCCCTTCTCATCTTTTCCATTCCATCTTGTGTATCAACCCTGTTGCAGATCTTTGTGTTGTCTGCAAAGAGACATACTTTTCCTTCCAGTTCCTCTGCAATGTCACTTATAAAGACATTAAAAAGGACCGGTCCCAGTACTGAACCCTGCAGTACCCTGCTAGTAACCCCCCTTTTTTCACTGTGGACTCCATTTACTACTACCCTTTGCGTCCTGTTGTCTAGCCAATTTTTTATCCAGGCTACCACCTTGGGACCCACTCCAAGGCTGGCTAACTTGTGTATTAATCTTTTGTGTGGGACTGTATCAAATGCCTTGCTAAAATCTTGGTAGGCCACGTCCACAGCCCCTCCCTGGTCTACTATATTGGTCACCCAGTCAAAGAAATCTATTAGATTCATCTGACACAACCTTCTCATCGTGAATCCATGCTGCCTTGCATCCTGTGCCCCACTGGCCCCTAGGTACTCAACAATTCTTTCCTTCAGAAGTGATTCCATCATTTTCCTTACCATTGAGGTCAAACTAACTGGTCTGTAGTTTCTTGCCTCTTTTCTTCTCCCACTTTTGTGAAGAGGAATCACATTCGCCCTCCTCCAGTCCTCAAGTACCACCCCATCCTCCCATGATTTGCTAAACAGAGTAGTCAGCGGTGTCACTAGTTCTACCCTTAGTTCTTTTAGAATTCTTGGGTGAATCCCATCAGGCCCCATTGCTTTGTCCACATTCAATTTCATTAGTTCTTTCAGAACCTTTTCTTCTGTAAATGGACTGGTATTGACCCCCATCTTCAGAATGTTTCTCTTGTTTGGTTTAGGTACCTCCCCCTCCTCTTCCTTTGTGAATACTGAGCAGAAATATTCATTCAGTATCCCTGCTTTTTCACTGTCACCTTCTACCCACATTCCTTCCCCTTTATTAAGCCTCAGTATCCCTTCTTTGGTCTTTCTTCGCTCCCTAATGTACCTATAAAAGGTCTTATCCCACTTCTTAACAGAGTTGGCTATCCTTTCCTCAGTTTGGGCCTTTGCTATTCTGACTGCCTTCCCAGCCTCTTTCTGCTTTAACTGATAAAGTTCTCTGTCCTGCTCCTTCTGTGTTTCCTTATATTTCCTGAATGCTAGTCTTTTCTCCTTAACTTTCCCTGCCACCTCTTTTGAGAACCATAGTGTTTTTTTTCCTTTGTTGTGTTTTGTTGATTTGCATTACACAAAGGCTTGTTGCCTCTGTGATTGCTGTTTTGATTACTCCCCATTGTTTCTCCACCCCTCCTTCTTGCCTGTTTGCTAGTGCTTTTCTGAGGCACTCTCATTTTCCCAAAGTCAGCCCTCCTAAAGTCCAATACTCTTGCTTTTGTATGACTTGATTGTATGGCTGTGTTTATCGTGAACCACTATGTTTGGTGGTCGCTTGTGCCCAGATGGCTACCCACTTCTAAATCTGAGATTCTTTCTCCATCCCTTTTGGCCTAAAAATCTGCTATGATGATGGGAAAGGGACAACATGTCACTAGAGCGGGCATCTTTTGGAGGGTGGTTGGTTGTGCAGGGTATGGTGCAGCCATGGTACTTTACTGGGCTTCAAAGTTTTGGGGTTGCCCAGTGTGCTACCAGCTGGCACAGCTTAGGGAGGAGGTTGAGGTGATTAGAAGGCAGTTGTTTTTTTAGGGGGATATGGGGGATCTGAGAAGTAGGGGACAAGTGGTCACCTACATGGATGCACCAGGTGCCGAGGCCTCCCACATAGGGAGAAGAGGGAAGGGGGTACTCAGGTACATGACTGGTACTCAGGACCCTGGCAGAGGGGGGCCAAAATGTGGAAATTTCCAAAGCAGCAGGCAGGCACCTGGGGGTGTCCAGGGAGAACCAAGATGGGGGAGGGGCGGTGGGGAATCCTGGAGTCTGGTCTTAGGCTCAAAAATCATTTCAACCCTCTATGTCTGGTGGTAGGGGAGAGAAACGTTGGGGGAGGATGTAGCTAGGGCAGGGATGGATAGGGTGGGGAAGGGAGAAGGAGGCAAGAGGCAGGGACTGGAAATTGGGGGGCATGGTGGGCACAAAAATAGAGGATGGGGGGCCTGGACAGACAGAAAGAATGGAGGTGGGGAGGCAGGGAAAGGAGGGGGATCAGGTGAACAAGGAGGAGGCTGCAGAATTGGGGGCTGAGGTATGGGCTAGGAGCATCGCAGGTAGGGGGCGCTGAACATGGATGGGATGAAAGAGAGTAAGAACCAAGTTAGGCCAACAAAGAGGGAGGATGGCTTAGTCAAGGGGGGGATAGAGGTACAGAAAAGGATACTCAGGTGGGGGGATGATGCCCAGGACCGGAGCAGAGGGGGTGGCCAGAGACAATAGGGAGGGGGCTACCTTTGACACCCAGATTGTGGGAGATGCAAGGAGCTGGTTGTGGAGAACAACTGGAAGAAGGGATGAGGATGGGTATGGAAGGAGGGGAAACCTGCAGGGTGAGCATGGAGGCAAGGGGGAGGTTAAAGTGCTACTGCTGGGGGACTCCATGAACAGAGGTATCCGGTGGGAGGGGCAGGGGAAGGGTAAAACCTGTCCGATAAAAAACAAATGCTACCCTGGCCTGACGGTGCACAAGGCCAAGCACGAGGTACATTCACTGGCAAGGGAATATGGGGGTTCCCCGGATATATTGGTGCACCTGGGTACAAATGATATAAATGGGAATAGTGAATTAGAAATACAGGCAAGGTTTCAGGAACTGGCCAGGGTACGCCATTCCATAGGATGTTCGATCTCCTTCTCGGAAATCCTGCCAGTGTCGAGGGCTAGTGGGGAGCACAAGCAAAAAATTAGGGTGATAAATCAGTGACTGAGGGAGTGGTGTGAGGCTGGGGGTGTGGCCCTTGTGGGGACTGGGGGCAACCTGGGAGGATAAGGGGCTGTATGCTAGGGACAGGCTCCACCTTAATTTGAAGGGGAGGGAAATCCTAAAGCTGAAACTAGCTGGGTTCATCAGTGAAAGGTGGTGTTTAAACTTGTGAAGGGGCAGGGATCGAGAAAGGGGCTGTTGCAGTGTTGCAGGGGGGTACGATAAAAGAGGGACTCAGTCTCCACTTCCGTAAAGGGCTGGAGGGTTACAGAAAAAGGCCAACAGGTAGGGTACAGGTGAGGGGGAGCATGCAGCCGAATTAGAGTACAAGGGGGGGGAAGGAGAGGAGGGGAAAAGGGTGGAGGGTGGTCCTGAGAAATGCAAGGAGCTTAGGAAATAAGATGCCTGAGCTCCAGGCAATGCTAGTGGAGGGAGCAGTAGATGTGGCAACTGTCACTGAGACCTGGGTAACCCAGGGGCATGACTAGGATGTAAACCTGGAGGGCTACACTATGTTCAGAAAGGACAGGGGAAGGAAGGGGGTAGCACTGTTAGTCAAAAATGGCATAGGTATAGGAGGGATGAAGGAGGTGGGGGTGAGCATGGAGGTGATTTGGGTCACCTTACAGACACAGTGGGGGTAAGAGAGTAAAGATCGGAGTGGTATACAGACCCCCTGCACTGGTGGAGGCTCTGGAAGAGAGTTTGGTGGCAAATGTTGGATCACTGTAGATTAGGAAATGGAAGGATAGTTGTGATGGGGGATCTAAACATGCCAGGAACAGACTGGGGGACTATGACGTCCCCAGTGACCAAGGAGCAGAGGTTGCTGTATGTCTTCCAGTATGCGTTCCTGACCCAGCAAGTGGGGGAGCCAACTAAGAAGGCCAGGACACTGGACGTAGTCCTGGCGGACAGTGACCAGATTAGGGGCATGGAGGTGAGGGACCCACTGGCGGGGAGTGATCATGCCACAGTCTTTTTTCCTGGACCTGCAGGGGGGCGGAGGAAACCTGCACAAAGATGGTGGTAACTGACTTCAGGGGTGCAGACTTCAGGGGGTGCGAAGGATCCTTAAGGGTCATTTGGATGGGACAAAGCCAGACATGGATGATGACAGTAGGTGGGAGATCATTAGGAGGGGGGTACAGGAGGCTACCATATCCTACGCAAGAGAGAGGCACAAATTTGGTAAGGCCAGAAAACCCTGTTGGTGGACCTGGGAGGTTCAGGAGGCGGTGAGGGATAAAAAGGTGGCCTAAAGGCACTTCAAGTGCTCTAGGAGCAAAAGGGACCAGGAGGAGCATGAACTGATGGCCAGGAGGGTCACCAGGGTGGTGAGAGCAGCTAAGGTGAGGAAGGAACAGATCTTGGCCAGGGAGATCAGTGGGGGACAAGGGGTTCTTTAGATACATTGGGGGAAAAAGGAAAGCGAGGGGGCAGATCAGCAGGATAAGAACTGGGGAGGGATGGGCACAGGATGTGGGGGAGCAGGCCAAGGTTCTAAACAAGTACTTTGCCTCCGTTTTTACAGGGGAGGTTGGTGGGGCTATGTTTTGTGGGGAAGGCAACTGGGGAAGGGTGGTACCCTTAGAGATTGGGAGTCCTGATGTGTCTGGGGAGAGGAAAGGGCCAGCACCATCAGGTGGGGGGTTAGCAGTACAGGGAGCAAAGGGGAGGACGTGGAGGTTGAAATCCTGGTAGAGAGAGTGAGGGAAGCCCTCAGGTCCCTTTGGATGGAGAAAGCACCAGGTCCAGATGAAATACATCCCAGGGTGCTGAGGGAACTGATGGTTGTCCTGGCGGCCCCCTGGCGGAGCTCTTCAACATCTCTCCGAAGATGGGGTGGGTACCCTAAAACTGGAGGGTGGCCCATGTTGTGCCTATCCAGAAGGGAGATCGTGAGATGAGGTGGGGAACTACAGGCCAGTTAGCCTGATGTCGGTGGTGGGTAAGGTGATGGAGGGTATTGTCAAAGAAAGGCTGGGGGGTACTAGAGCAAATGGGGTATCTGGACGATAGACAGCATGTCTTCATCCCAGAAAGATTGTGTCAGACAAACCTTGTGGAGTTCTATGACTGGGTGATGAGTGCCCTGGACCAGGGTAGGCTGGTGGACGTCCTCTTTCTAGACTTCAGCAAGGCTTTTGATTCAGTACCTCATGATAGCCTGCTGGTTAAGCTGGAGGAAATAGGGATGGGAATGCAGATGATCAGATGGATAGGAAATTGACTTCCGGAGCATATTCAGATGGTGGTGGTTGGGGGGCTAGTCTCATCTCCAAGGAGAGTCATTAGTGGGGTTCCCCAGGGGTTAGTACTAGGGCCACTCCTGTTTAACGCCTATGTCGCAGACATAAGAAAGGGTATCAGGAGTGAAATGAGTCTCTTTGCGGATGACTCAAAGCTGGGTGCAGTAGTGGATGAGGAGGAGGGGAGAGTGGCCCTGCAGGAGGACCTGGAGGTTCTGGAAAGGTGGTCGGGAAAGTGGAAACTGAAGTTCAGTGCAGAGAAATGCAGGGTTCTGCACCTTGTAGCCAGAAATCTGGGCCAAGCGTATACCCTGGGGGGAGACACACTGCAAGTCTCGCAAGGTGAGAGGGACCTGGGGGTGGTGGTAGATGTCAGAATGAACAACTCAGAAACATGTAGGAGGGTGGCGGCAAAAGCAAATAGGATGCTGGGATGCATCGCTATGGGGATTACCTCCAGAAGGGCAGAAGTGATCCTTCCTCTGTATAACTGCTTGGTTAGGCTACAACTCGAGTATTGTGTACAGTTTTGGAGGCTGCACTTAAAAAGGGACATTGCACTCCTGGAGAGGGTCCAAAGGAGGGCAACCAAAATGATCTGGAGCCTGGGGGAAAGGACCTACAGGGAGAGGCTCGAGGAGCTCAACATGTACACCCCGGAGGAGAGGAGGGACAGGGGGGACATGATAGAGGTCTTCAAGTACATAAAGGGAATTAATAAGGGAGGCTCAGTTAGGGTGCTCCAAAGGAAAGAGGGGGCAGCAACTAGAGGATCCAGGTGGAAGCTGGGGGGGGAGACTCAGGAGGGAGAGGAGGAGGTGTTACTTCACTGAGAGGGTGGTAGAACCCTGGAATGCACTGCCCAAGGGACTGGTGGAGGCAGAGACTGTGGAGGGGTTTAAGAGGGGATGGGACAGATATAGGGGGAGGGTGAAACTGACGAAGTCCAGTACAAGGGAAACATCTTGGATTGGGGCAGAGAAACCCAAAGGGTTGGGGGGACAGCAAAGCTGGCACCCAGTATGGGTGCTGACTATCGAGCAGACATGATAAACCATTAGGCCTCCTCTGCTGGCACTTTTAGTATGTTAGTATTGTTACTATGCTCAGGTAATGTTGAACTAAATCCAGGTCCCTCTTCTCTTATTTCTGTGCCCTCTAATCTACACATAAATGCTTGCAGTTTGTTAAGAAAATTTAAAACAATACAATTGTGGATTTGCCATACAAAACCTGACATACTAGTAGTAACCAAAACTTGGCTTATAAGCTCCACCCCCAACCATGAGTTAAAGCAGCAGTACTACCAAATCAGGAAGTGAGCTATCAAAATTCTACTTTTCAGCTATAAGCATGTGGCCAAAGTTCCAGTTTCCATACCTGTAAATATTTTTTTTTAGTCATCTTTAGTTTTTTAGATATTTGCAATTTATTTGAATTGTTGTGGCGCTACAATAAATATGGTGGCAGACTAATTTTCAGCTGGACTTTTCCTTCAGATTGCATCATGTCTTTTGACTACAGCAGTGGGACCCTCTGCTGACCATTCCTGATGTCCCCTCAAGTCATACACATGTGCAGTTGGCAGCAGAGGGGGTTCCAGTGTAACATGCTTGGTGGCAGAAACGTAAAAAAAAGCAGCTGATAACTGAGCAAATTACTTGGTGGTAGTACAATGCCGGCATGAAAGAGTACCAGGTATATGATCGGCAGAGCACAGGGAATAAACTGACAAAAAAGTGCAAATATTTCTTTACTGCTGCTTTAAACTTTCCTTCTTATAATGTATTCAGAACTAACAGAAAATCCAGGGAGGTGGGGGGGGGGTCATGATTTACATCTGAGATGTATTCATGGTCCCTCTAATCAACTCAGCTACCATACCGAAAGAATTTGAAAGTCTCACAATAAAAGTCCTATTATCTCCGGCTGTGCCACTATGCATTATGGGCTGTTACAGACCTCCCGGGGGTTGGAATTGCTGGGTCATCTACACAACTCCCTAATTCACTGTCATCGGAGGCGATCATCATGGGTGACTTCAGCCTCGATTGGCTCTCCCTAGTTCTAAACCACTAAAAGATCTCTGTGATACTTGTGGTCTTTTTTTTGAACTTGCAATTTTATTTAATTCTGTCATTTACAAGTCGGGAGAACCGTGATGGAGAAAGAATATCCTCCATCACGGCTTCTCCCGACTTCAGTGACCACTCCTCGTAATCTCTAAATGGACAAATAAGGCCCCAGCCAGGACTATTACTATTAGACGTCTGAAGAAAGGCAAGTTGGGAACTATAAGAACACACCTCAGCCTTCAAGATTGGCGCTGTAGTGACCACAAAACAGTTGTCAACACTGCCTTAGAATGCTTTATAAGCAAATTCAATGAAGTGTACAGTGTCTACGCCCCCTACACCAAAAGAAAGATCCACGACTATGACAGCCCCTGGATCATGCCACAGCTACTAACCCTCATGAAAATTAGAGATGACTTGTGGTACAAAGCAAGGAACTTCGGTACCCAGACAGACTACCAGTACTATAGAGCTGCATGGAATAAATGCACCTGGGCTATTCGCAAGGCCAATAACACTCACTTTAAAAATGAGCTGACAAACTCATGGAGTGACAGTAGACAGTTCTGGGAGAACATCAAGTCTCTAACCGGTAAACCTAATAAAACTCCACCCACCTTCCTGAACATTGAGGGCCAACCTATGCAGGATTAAAGTCACATAACAAATGTCTTCAACAAAGCTTTTACTGACCTCAGCAGAGTGTTGCCCCCAGCCTCCTTCAATACCAATCAGACATTTGCACCAAACGAAACCTGGGGACCCAATCAAACTCCCATCCACTTTGCTACTTCAGAGCTAGCACCTTTATGGAAGCAAAAAAGTACACCCTAAAAGTGCTAGGTAATTCCGGAACTAGCTCTGATCAACTTGACCTAAAACTAGTGAGGCTCACCCTAAACATAACCCTCAAACCCCTCACCAAAATCTTAAATCTCTCCTTGGTATCAGGTGAATTCCCACGGATCTGGAAGGCAGTGGTAGTTACCCCTGTTTACAAAAGTGGTGACAGGGCCAACTCTACAAATTACCGCCCAGTATCTATCCTTCCTCCACTCTCCAAGGCCCTGGAGCGAATCGTAGCCAACCAACTGATGGAATATCTAGACAAGCATCATTTACAATGTCAGCAGCAACATGGATTTCAAAAACAACACAGTACCACAACTGCTGTAGTGGAGCTTTATCCATAATGCGCTAGATAGAGGGCTCTTGGTGGGGGCAACATATATTGATCTTACCAAGGCCTTTGATACCATCAATCACAATCTGCTCCTGGATCAGCTCTTCAGTACCTGCCTCTCCCCTGCAAGAGTAGCATGGTTCAAAAGCTATCTCTCTGGCAGGGTCCAGAAAGTGAAAATCCTGGACACCTTCTCCTACAACCTTAGGGTTCCTCAAGGCTCTATCCTTGGCCCTGTACTGTTCAACCTGTTCTTAAACAACCTTGCTCAGTTGGTAAACGACCAGCTACTACTATCACTATATGCAGATGATGCGGTCCTATATTCATGTAATGCTGACCCCCACATACTGGAAAAGCAAATGCAGGCTAATTTCACCGTGGCTGGGCACTGGTTCTATCAATCAAAACTGCTCCTCAATTATAAAAAGACCAAGACTATGTTATTTGCATCATCACATAACAAACACCACACCCACCAACTTTGCATTCATAACACTCAGAAGATTTCCCTGGAGATGGTTCAAACATTTAAATATGTAGGATTGACACTGGACCACACCCTCTCGTTTAACCAACGCATAAACGCAGTCGCAAAGTCATCAAATGCAAAACTAGGGTTATTGTGCAGACACCGAAAAGGCCTGACTTATGAGGCACTAAAAACTGCTGTAAATAGCTCAGTGCTCCCAGTGATAGATTATGGTCTAGCAGTATATGGGCCAGCAGTATATGAGTCTGCCTCCCAAACTACTTTGAAACGTATCAAAACAACACTAAACAAAGCGTGTCGTTTAGTCATAGGTGTACCCTGTCTCACTCACACCTGTGAGTTATACACTCAAATGAACTGGCTCAACCTTGATAGCCACCTCCAGTATCCAGTATTTTGTTGAATCTATTGGGAAAAATGGGTGTGGCAAAGGAGCCACATCAGTGGTTCCACTCTTATTTGGAAAATAGTCTCAGATTTTTAGCATAAATGGAATTAGTTCTAATCCATTACACGTTACCCGAGGGGTACTGCAAGGATCAATATTAGACCCCCTTTTATTCATTGTATTCATTAATTATCTACCTGATTGTTTAAGAAATATCTCTGTCTGTCTGTACGCAGATGATACCGCTTTGATCGCAGATGGGAATCATAAGGAAGTAAGAGGGAAAATTACAAGAAGATTTTTTGATTATGCAGAAATTATTTTCCAATTTAGAGTTAATAATAAAGAGTAAAAAAACTCAAACAAAGTTGTTTTTTCCTGGACAAGACAAAGAACACAAACTTCAAGTTAACTGTTAGAACCGGGGAGGGAACATTTTAGGACAAACTGAGGTATTCAAATACTTAGGAGTTTACATAGATCAGTATTTAAAATTTGATCATCATATAAATGAATTGGGAAAAAGTTTATATGAGATTGGGGCAGCAAAATGGTTATTGCACTGTACAACCAGAAAAGTATGTCAAACTATGGTAAATCAATTGATATTGCCCATTATGGAATATGGAAGCCATGTTTATTGTCATGCAAACAAACAGCAAATGGTAAAACTAGATTTAGCCCAAAAATAGGCTTGCTAGATTTGTACTGAAGTGTGATTTTAACACCTATCATTGTGTTATGTTTCGCTCCCTTGACTGGAGCCCACTAGAGATCAGAAAAAAACGGGCATGGGCCGTACAAGTTCATGGGATTCTGAAAAATAATTCGATATGTGGGTTGGTAGAAAAGTTACAAAAACCAAAACATGGCTGTAATTTGAGAAAAAAAATGGCTAGAGAGTTAGCAATTCCTAAATACAAAAATACATTTACATCTGTGACCTTTCAGTAGAAAGCAGCCGTTTGCTGGAATCAACTTCCCCTGTATCTTAAAGACCCACACATGAAATCAAATGTTTTTAAAATTGCTGCTTAGAGGGAATCTGAGCATTGTTGCACATGTAATAGATAGTCTAAAATGTACAGGCGTATATGAGGTGATTAGTTGGACAGAATGCATGGTAATGTAATCGTGTGTATTTGCACCCTGTATTTGTCTATTTTCTCTTGAATGTAATCTGTTTGATTTGAGATATGTTTGCCAATGTATTTTCGTATTCATGTACGTGTATTTTATGCTACTGTAACTTGACACTTCAAACAGGTGCACTTTGTGAAAAGGGCATATATAGCCCTAATGGTGGTATCACTGTATAAATAAATTTTATCTACTACTACTACCACTACAAGTATGCCTGCTCACCAAGAAGTCTATGCTAGGACTTGCCACCCCAGGCCTGCAAAGCCTTCTTAGCCAACCTAATTCCATCAGATGCACTAGAAGTACAAACAACGCAGCCCTCTGCGGCCCTTTCCGCAGAACCACACAAGACCAATGGTCCTACGAATACTGGGTGCCACTTTGGCTTAATGCGCTTGACCTAGACATCACAAAAGAGGACAAAATAGGCCCCTTTAAAGATAAACTCTGAGTGGCCTATGGCACAAACAGTAACTGTGACTGTGAGACCTGACCCCCCCCAACTCTTCCCTCCTCTTTCCTGTTACCCTCATTCTAACCTGCCCCCTTGCCTTCTCCTCTCTTCTTGCTAACTAACACTCCTCTAGTAGGCTCCATGTCCCCTCCTCAGCACTCCCCCCAATGAGTCTAGCCTCCTCTATGATGCACTCTTTAGCACTTAAGACAAAAGAACTGCTGCTCAACAAGTTCTTGCCTTCTTGCATATAGTATTAGTTAATTATTTTACAGACTATATCATCCTCTGTTTCCTGCCTGATTTGCTCTATATCCTGTAGATTCTCAAACTGTTCATCCAAACGTCTTGTGAACCCTAGCCTGCTATAAACTATGTATCTGTATATTTTTACTTATGTAATCCCTGTTGTTGTAATTATGTAACCTCTGTAACCTGATGTACTCATGTTTTTCTAAGGCATGGAACCTCCTTGTATCTGTTTATGTAGTAGTAACCGTTGTAAATGATGTTATGCTCATGTATTACTATGACATGGAACTTCTATAAAAGAGCCTTTGGCTCAAAGGTACTTCCTAGAAATAAACAAATAAATAAAACATCGATACAGGATTAACAATGGCATATACAGTTCACCATAATGTCCCTATATTTTTATACAACGTCAATAAGTATACAGAAGTTCCAGATTTTACTACTGTAATTAGTGTATTACATCTTGACCCCTTTTTCTTTTTTTTTTGTCTGTTTTGGAGAGGATGGGGGTGGGCGATGGATTTTTGAAGTAGATTTAGTTACTATACTATTACTATATGAAAAACCCAAGCTCAGGGATGATTCCAGTGGAATTATAATTATAGATCTTCCATCCTCACTACTACAGTTGGACCTAGCATCTTCTTTGAGCCCTACAAATCAAGTTAACCCTCTAATAGGTATATGAAAAAACCTTAAGTATCTGTACCCCATATTCTCATTTACCATAAACCCACCAAACATGTCTCCTTAAAAACATCAATCATAAGAAAAACAAAAAAGAATACACGTCTGATACAACTCATGTCTGCAGTGTTTTCTTTCTATACTGTTTAATTACTTTGTAGCAAGACACTCAGAAGGGTTACTTAAAGCATCCTTTCTCTACTGTGTCCCTTCCCTCCACTCAGATAATTAATCATTAGATGTTTTACTTCCCATCCAACTTCTTTACCAGCCCCCCCCCCCCATAAGTTAAACCAGGTACTGGTCTAAAATAGGATGATATATTTTCAATATATGCCTAATAAAGAAGCCACCTTAAATTTAATTTATCCAACCTTAGATGTAGTTTGGCTGCAATAGCTTCTATTTGTTTAATTTGTACTACATTGCACTGCCATTGAGCCATCACAGGTTTGGTAGGGGTTAACCAATTTTGCGTTATTGTTTTACTAGCCCCAACCACACAAATAAAGAACAAATATCGGAGGTCCTTTCCCTTGATCTCCGCGGGGGTAACCCCAACACTAAATGTTAAAACTGAAGAGACAAGCTCAACCTGAATAGCTGCTTAAATACCTCCCGTATCTGATCCCAACATTCCTTGAGTTCAGGACAACCCCAAAAATATGGAAGTAAGTACCTCTCATCCCACAACCTCTCCAGCATAGAACAGATATATGTAACCCCAAATGTTTGGACATAGTGGGAACAGCAAAAAACCTCTAATATTCACTTTCCATCTGACTTTTCTCCAAGCTTGAGAGTATGTTGTTTTGTGTATCCCTCTCTAGATGGCATCCCAATAATGTTGTGGCAGGGCATAACCCATCTCACACTCCCATTTAACCTGTATACCATCCCTATGTAGTTGTCCCTCCCCTGTTCTCAGTAGAGAATATATGGACACCGCTTTTTTTAAATCCTTTGAGGTAGCTCTATTTTGCAAGAACAGTACCTCTTCCATTAAAGAGCTGGTGACACGTTCAGGACAACTTTAACAAAACCTAATATTTAGACACAGTCCAGCTTGTACTTCCCATTAGTCCTGTATTCCTCCTCCCCATTATTCATTTTTGAGGTCATCTGTATGAAAACAGAATCTCTGCTCCTGAAGAGTTTGCCCAGTCTTGCTGCTTTCTCCCAACCTGAAGTCATAGAGCACTGCTTGTGATATCACAATTACTCCCATGGCAACAGATTGTGATGTCACAACAGAGGATTATGACTTGAAGTAGGGAGCATGCTGTAGAGGCAGATGGACTATAAAGAAACTCTAAGTGATAAAGATAATATACTCATGCACATTTCCTTAGTAATAAATAATGGGAAGGAGAAATATATAAAATATAAATGGAATGCAGGAAGAATTGTACCTAATTATTATTATGCTTTTTAAAGTTTTCTTTGAGGCATCAGTAGCTCTTTAAGGGTCCTGCAGTTTCCGAGATTATAATATACTTACAGAGCATATGATGACATTGAAAAAAATATATATAAATCTGAGTTTACCAGCTGATATTCCCTTTTTAATATCTCAAAGGGTTTAATTTCCCCATTTCCCTGTAACAAATGCATTATATATCATATACCCTTTTTGGCACACAAGTGAAAGGACATGAAGTCCTGCTTCTTAAGAACTATGGGAACATATTGTAATGGGATACTCTGCCACACCGGGTTTGGCAGTTCCCATTTTTGACGCATCTGGAGCCAGATTTTCATAGTATGATTCGTCCATCTATTGGAGATATCGGACAAATTCTCTGGTATTACTGCCCACAGCAAATACTGCCAGGGAATCCTAGGATGAGCACCTGCCTCCATGTTCATCCATCCCTCTAATTCTTCCTTCAGTAACATTTTTAAAATGGCTAATAACTCTGCTGCCTTATAACAAGTTTCAAAATGCAGGAACTCCCACCCCCTTCTGCCTTTGGAGCTATGAGCACCTGTTTCTTAATTCTTGGCCCATGGCCTGGCCAAATAAAGTTAGCTATCCTTTTATTTAAATTGTGCCAGTCCTTATGCGGTATTGGAATAGGTAATGTGGAATACAAGAAAAGGAAACGTGCTAATACAGTCATCTTAATGGCTACCAACCTTTGAGAGAGACTCAGCGGAAGCACCTGCAACCTATCTAAGTCCTTATAAATTTGATTTTGCAACACAGTATAATTAACCTTATAGATGTCACTGAGCTTTTGTGGCATCCTAATCCCGAGATATCTAATACTTCCTTTAGTGATTTTAAATGGAATCTTGTCCCTATGTTCCCTCGACCAACACCCCGAGATCTATCTTACCCCTGTTTTGTCATGATTAATTTTATAACCAGATACAGCTCCAAACTCCTGGGTTAGAACAAGCAAAGGTGGAACAGAGTGTACGGAATCTGAAATATATATTAATGCATCATCTGCATATAGCAATATCCTGTTAGCAACCCCTCCCACCTTAATCTCCGATATATTTTGGTTGTGTCTCAATGCTTCAGCCAAGGGCTGTATCTTGATTGCAAATAATAAAGGGAACAAGGGACAGCCCTGCTGAGTTCCCCTTTGGACTTCCAACCTGGTAAAGATAGTACTATTCACTTTAACTTTCGCTTTGGGTTTTTCGTATTGTAAATAAATCCACTTCAAAAGTCCCTTGCCCACCTCATCCTCTACAAAACATCAAATAGATATTGCCAATTAAGGCGGTCAAATGCCTTCTCACTGTCTACAAATATTGTTAATTGGGGGTCATGCATTTGCGTCTGATGCGAAAGTATATTTAATAATCTCCTAATATTGTCAGCCATGTGCCTACCTGGAATAAACCCTGTTTGGTCTGTATTAATGAGTTTGATTATAAACTTCTGAAGTCTGTTTGCTAGTATTTTTGCCAATATTTTCAAATTCTGATTTAGGGGAGAGAGAGATGGGACGATACAAAGCACATTTATCACTGTGTTTCCCTTCCTTAGGTAATACTGAGATAGTGGCTTTATACCAAGTTGGCGGTAGTGTCTCCTCCTCTGTACAAGTATTAAACACCTCCACCAGGATGGGTGCCAAAATTGCTAAAAATTTAGAATAGAATTCACTGCCGTACCTGTCAGAGTCTGGTAACTTCCCATATTTAAACCCCTTAATAGCCTGGACAATTTTCTCTTGGGAAATTGCTGCACCCAAAATATCTGTCTTCTTGGTCTAACTTAGGTAGCTACAAGGTGGATAAGAATTTCTTCATAGCTAATTTAACTTGAGCAGGCACCTTCTCTTCTGTGTACAACATCTGATGATAATTTTTAAAAGCTTGTGCTATGTCACTAGGGGCTTCCCAACTGCCACCCTGATCATCTTCCTTGTTGATACATCAAATTGTTCTCTCCGCTCCTGTTGCTTCAATTTCAGTGCTAATAAGTGGGTTGCTCTATGCTCCACTTCCCCATATTTATAGTTAGAAAAGCATAGTAAACCTTCCACCCCCATATTTTCAAACTCCCTAAGTTCTTCTCTGGCTTTTTCCAACTCTTTCTGGGTTTCATTGTTCCCTGGGTGTCATTTATGATCCCTTTCCTTTTCCCCTGCCTGTTCCAGAAGCCTAGTATGTGTCAACTGATCTAATCTCTTTTACCCTGATGCTATACTAATTAATTCCCCTCGTAACACTGTTTTTATTGTGTCCCATCTGATCATAGGAGAGCACTCTTTATTCTCCCCAGAGTAATATATACCTTTCATTCACTCTGTGAATTTCTCTACTAGCTGTTTATCAGCTAAGAAGGAAACATTTAATCTCCATAAGGTTTTTTTTATACCTTGCATGACAGAGCACCACTGCCAGCGGAGCGTGGTCCGAATTGGTTATCGAATGTATCTCTGAGTGTTGCACACGATATAAAAAAGATTTCTGTCAAAAATCGATCCATTTGGGAGTAGGATTTCTGGACATGTGAGAAAAAGGTATAATTTTGTTCCTGTGGATGATGTGCACACCAGATATCCACCATACCTGATTCTTCCATTAGGCCACACAGTATTTTTATGGCTCCTCTATTGGTCTCTGCACAGTGCAAGGATCTATCCCTTTTCGGTTGTAATACACAATTAAAGTCCCCTCCCATCAGAATTTGACCTGGTGGTAGTTCTGCCAATTTAAAAAAATATCCCCTTAAATAATCTACCTGCTTTTTCATTTGAAACATATATATTTATGAAATGTAATGGTAGCCCCTGGATGTTACCTGACATCCTTAAATATCTCCCCTCTCCATCCTCCTCTGTTTGAGAGACCACAAGGGGCAGCCACATTTAATTATCACCGCTACCCCAGCCTTCTGACCTCCTGGCCTGGATGAGGCGAAGATCTGCCTCACCCACATTCTCAATTTTAAATGCTCCACTACCAATAGATGAGTCTCCTGTAGATAGGTGACGTCACAAACCAGACATTTTAATTCTGAAAGGATTTTTTGTTTGTTTTACCAGAGAAAGTAACCCATTAATATTGTATGAAATAACTTGAATATTAGCCATTATCCCACAAAAAGAATACCCTCTGACTGTCTCCTAATCTGACACACTTTCCCGAAATTCTATGAATCCTGTTTCCTAGATGTCTAACAATAGACATGATTAAACATAGTAAACAATTTAGCACCAAAAACTGTTTTAACATTGTGTATAACATGCACCATAAACCCAAAAGCTGTTTATATTTGGCCAGCTGCTCCTTTGAGCAGGCCTCTCTCATCGTAACAATCTTTCTATGCACACTTCCTAGGTGCTTATTTCCCCCCATACTGCTATGTCCAAAATGGCAGCAGTATTGTGAGCAAGTTGTTGAACAGATTAGTTGCTGTAGTCCCTCCATCCTTTGCCCCTGGTGGACAAACTGTAAAGAGGGAAACAGCCAGACTGAGGTCACCTAAATGGCCACCCACCAACCTATCATGTAGTTGGTAAACAGATTTGAAGAGTCTGCTCTGAATAACCCTTACCCCCAGCTAAATTTAAAAATTCCCTGTGATCTCCACTTGCCCCATTAGAGCAGTCTCTCTCTCTCAGAGACCAGCCCTCTGCATTATAGAGCCCCTCCATGTTATGATCTACTTAAATCTCAGCAATAAAGAGCAGACCCAACATTTTTATTAAACATCCTTCTCTTTTTAATAAATGAACCCCCCCACAAACCAACCAGTCCTTTTCATTTGAGTCCAACATTCCCGGTTCTTCAATGGCCCTCCCTGCATCCACCACATCTATTTTTTTTTTCACTTTTATTTATTTTTCCCCCGCCTACCGGGCACGTTCCTTCCACTCCCTTGGGCAGCCAACCCTTCTGTTGCCTCTGCTGCTGACCTGCTATCCCCGCTGCTCCAACACTCCACTGACCTAGCGTATCCCTTCACCAAGGGGGCCCCCCTACCCTGGAAGGGAAACAGGGAGGGGAGATTAGCGTGCCAGAGCACTCTCTTGCTACTGGGCAGAACGCGGATATTGCAGCCCAGATGCTTTACGGCAGAGAGGCGCGGGGAGGTGGGGCTGCCACCATCTGGTCGGAGACGTGCTGTTTTCATGTTTCTTAGATAGCCCACATTGCGACACTCCTTGTAGTGCCTCTGGTCTCCACCGGGGATTGCTACAGAGTGAAGCACTTTCCCCAGCCTACCCCAGGAGAGCACAGCAGTCCTCCGGATGCTCAATCCTTTCCTCCCCTGCCAGCCCCCAGTGACCCGAGTCCATTCCTGAACCTGGGTCGCCGGCATGGTTCGAGATGTGGCATCCAGTGCCTCAACCCTCTGCGCCACCAGGCCGGCCTACATCTACTGTTTTAATCAACTTTGCCAAGTCCGCTACCAGGTGTTTTGGGAAAGACCAGGCAAGACCCCTTTTCCGCCCTCTGTTAACCAGGCTCCACACTCCTGCAACTAACTTTTGCTCTAACAGCTCCACATCGAGATTTGTCACAGTGATCTGGTGTTCCTTTAAAAAGGGGGTCGCATCCACAAGTGTGGGGAAAGTTTTGATTCAGGAAGACTTCAACTTCACTGGGCAATTTGATTATGCCTTTGTTTGTTGTTTTTCCTTTAGTTCCCAAATGACAGCTCTAACCCGATTCCTGTGGTTCTGCAGCCCTGTGGAAAAGTCCTGGTTGAAAAAATTTTGAGACCCTGCATACCTTAGATCTCTCAATCTCCATGATTCTTTTAATATATACTGTATTCCTTTTCCTGGTAATTGGGCATCCTGATGACCCACGATCTTGGTCTGGCATTCAGATCTGGGGGGTGTGGGCCGAGAGCACAATGGCCCTTTCCATTGCCAGGGAGAAATCTGAAGGATGGGGAAACACAACACAAGCCTGGTGAAATAAATCATGGTAGGATATCCCTCTTCCTCTCCCTCTCCCTCTTTTATGCCATAAATTCTGAAATTGTTTCGTCTGGCCCTGTTCTCTGAGTCCTCCAGTCTCACGTGGGCCAGATGCTCTCTGTTTAGTAAGCAGATCAGAATGCACTCTGTCAGGGCCAGCCTGGTGGCACTGAGGCTAAAAGTGCTGGACACCTTACCTTGCGACGCCTGCAGCGACCTAGGTTAGGAGGCAGGCCCAGGCCATTGGAGGTTGGCAATGGGGGGAGGGCGCAGCTGGATGGGCTTGCCAACAGGAAAGCTCTCCTCTCCAGGGAGGTGTAGGGGCTGTCTCTGGCTAATGGCTGCCACCTGGTGGAGGCTGGGGACAGCACAGGCCAAGGAGGAGAAGACAAGCGCTAGGCCAATGGGGTGGGAGGAAAGGGGCTGTTGCTGGGCCCGTGGGACTAATGCGTGCCTCCACACGCATGTGCACCCACTCCTGGGGCCCCTGGGAGTAAAATGGAGGACAAAATCTTTGCCGACAGCAGGATGGAAACCAACTCCTGCAGGCATCACTCCCGGGCGGGTGTAAGGTAAGCCTCAGTAATTCCAGGTGGCCAGGCGGAGGAGTGCGGTCAGATGGGGGCTGTCCAGGGAAAAGGCTTAGAAAATATGACATGATAAAAAAAGAATGCGCACCATTGATTCTTGCTGTTCCGCTACCTGTGCAACCTCTTTTTTCTGCCCCATCGATCTGTTTATTAATACTGCGGACATCCATCCTCAAGTCCGCTATTGATGACTCTGTTTTATTAACTGATTTCAATATTTTGCTGACCGCTCTTTCCATCTGGGTCTGTGTTGTAGATTATTCTCCTTCCCACTCCAGAGAAGACTCAGAGGGAGAACGTACTCTTGCCGAGGCTGCAAATCCTTCCATCTCGGCGTTGATCGGTAACTGTTTCAGTTTACCGATTTTCTGCCCCTGCTTCACTTGTTACTCCAGGCTGGCTTAGCGGATGTCTAGGCAAGTACAAAACCACTATTTTATTGCTTTCTGGACTAGTGGGTGAAGCGGATTAACCTCGATTGTAGCTGGGGTGGTGCGAGCTAGAGCCTTCACTCTGCAGCCATAACGGTGACGTCACCGGAAGTCCCGATGCTTATGGTCTTACCCAGCTTATCTCTGAGGCCACCCACCCAAGTCATAAAAATTCTGCAAACAGTACACTGTTGGACCTAATTCTTGTAAACAAGCCCCACTTTATAACTCAAGTTCTTGTATTTGTCAATGACATAAGTGACCATAGTTCTATAGCATGTGTGAAGGCTGTTCCTAAACCTATCTCCATCTCTAGATATATATTCAAAAGAAGTTGTCATAATTTCAGCTACTATGCCTTCCTCTCAGACCTAAAGAATACCTGATGGCAAGACTTCTACCTAGCTACTGTACTACTGCGTCTGAGGCTTATGACCTGTTCCAAAATATAGTCTCAAATGTCATAGATAAACATGCCTCGTTAGTTCAAATTAGAAACAGGAAAAAGTCATGCCCTTTGTTCACCAACAATCTAAAAGCAGCCCTGCGTAACAGGGATGCCATATGGAAAAGAGCACACAAATCTAAACAGCCAACAGATTGGGCAGCATTCAGAATGGCGAGGAACCAATGCACATAGCTTAGCAAGGCAGAGAAAGCCAAATATTTCCATTCGGAATTGGATTCCTCATCTAACTGCCCTGCTGAGTTCTGGAGAACACTGAAGGAAATTGAAGGGTACAGTCCAGCTAACTCTCTCCCCACCAAAATCTCATCTGGTGGTATTACCACCACTAGTAAACAGTCTATTTTAGACCTTCTAAACAATCACTTCACTACAGCTGGGTTAGCTTTCAGTACCTCTTCCACAACTAAACTGCGCTCCCATACCATTGTCCCTGACTCGGCCTGTCCAACCATAAGCATCCCGGTGCAAGAAGCAAAATTCTCATTTTGCCCTATCACTATCAAGTAAGTGGAGGATCTTCTACTGGGCCTTGATACAAGAAAAAATGCGGGCACTGATCAGCTTGATCCATTCTTCCAAAAACTAGGTTAGCATGTTCTGACTACGCCCATCACTCATCTCTTCAATATGTCACTTGCTCAAGGTGGTCTCCCATTGGTGTGGAAATTAACACACGTAATCCTGCTATTTAAGTCAGGTGATCTGAGTGACCTTAATAACTACCGACCTATATATCTCCTTCCCTTCCTATCTAAATTACTCGAAAAAATAGTCAATTCACAACTAAGAAATCACCTAGAGTCATTTAACATGCTTAACCCAGTACAGTCCAGATGTCGACTGAATCACTGCATGGTAACTGCCACAGCCAAGGTGACCAACAACTGGCAACTAGCACTCAACTCTAAAAACCATGCAAGTTCCTTATTTCTTGACCTGAGCAAGGCACTTGACACGGTGGATCATGACCTACTACTGCTCATACTATGTAACCTTGGTCTCGATTCCACTGCACTGCAATGGTTCTCTTGCTACCATATAGGCCGGCAGCAGCAAGCCAAGGTGGAAGGGGACCTCTCCCCTCTGAAAACACTTCAGAGAGGTGTACCACAGGGGTCTATATTAGGTCCATTACCATTCTCAATTTATATCAGTAATATCAACTCTGGTAACAACTCTGCAAACATCCACCTTTTTGCTGATGATACCATCCTCTACATCACCAGGCCCACCCTTGAACTTGCCTGTAAGGAACTGCAACATGAATTTAACTTGTTACAGCAAAACCTCCTGCTCCTAAAACTTCTGTTAAATGCTAAAAAAACAAAGCCATGTTCTTTTCCCTGCACATCAACTCAGTAAACCACTGTCCCTTAGGTGTCACACCACAAATCACAGCCCTCCTGGGGGAACCACTGGAGTTAGTGGACAGAATTAAATATCTGGGCTTTAGGATTGGTCGCAAATTTTCCTTCTCTGATCATATTGAGGAACTGGCAAAAAAATTAAAACAAAGACTAGGTCTCTGTTTTCGATTTAAACACTAACATAGGATGCCAAAACACGACGGGTGCAAACTACTTTCCTCCCTCTCCTGGACTATGCCAACTTTCTTTATAGTCATGAACACAGCATTGCATTAACCAAGCTCGACACCCTGTATCATAGAGCACTAAGATTTATTACTGGAGCACCGTACTCTACCCATCATTGCTCCCTCTATTCCCAGCTTGGTTGGAAGTCACTTAAATCCAGAAGACTAAAAAGCGCAGCTACTTGGACTTATAGAGCACTTACTAACAAGCTCCCCCAATTCATTTCCAATTGCCTGCTAACTAGTACCCCTGGAAGTTACTCCCTGAGAAGCCACTCCTACAGCTCTCTGTCATTACCCCTAGAATCAGAATGCACTTTGGCAGATCTTCTATGAACCATGCCATTCCTGTCCTTTGGAATAATCTCCAAAAAAACCTGAAACTATCAAATTTTGTTAAAATGGCTACCTTTAAAACTCTGCTCACATGTTCTATTAAAGATACGTGTAACTGCTTTCCTTAACTACCTTCATGTCTGGAGTTTTGTATGCTTGCACTCTACCCCATCTCTCTTCTAGTGTGACTTGTTGCTGTTATTTTCTCTTCTCCTCTACCATCTACCTCGTCCATCTACCCCCCTCATGTTCTTGCTGACCTGCTTCAGCCTCTCAACTTAATAGTGGTCTTATTTCTTGCTTAGGTATATTATATGTCATTGTTATATTGTGCTCTGTGAATTTTATATGATTCTATCCTGGGCTGTAACGCACTGCTGACTTGTGTTTTCCTTGGCCCAGGTACACCTTGTAAATGAGTTCTCTCAATGGTGATCTGCCTGGTAAAATAAAGATTGATTGACTGCTGTTTTTTCCCTCACTTTTGCTGCCACCTCTTTGCTGAACCAATTTGTTTTTTTGATCCTGGTTTTCTTGTCTGGGCCTTGGTACACATATTAGTGGCCTTAATCAAACCCATCTTTATAATGGACCATTTCTGCTCCACTTCCATGTTTGGACTGATTTTGGCAAGATGTCCCTCTAGGATTTCACTCACCTTTCCAAAGTCAGCCTTTCTAAAGTCCACAACCCTCATCTCAGTCCTGGCTATTTCTTTCCCCAGATTTAGGAAGAATCACACTGTGCAGTGGTCATTGCCTGCAAGAGGGTCTTCCACCTTTATTTGAAGTGGTCATTGCCTGCAAGAGGGTCTTCCACCTTTATTTCATACTCACTGTTGGTCAGTGCTAGATCCAGAATGGCTCCATCCCTGGTAGGCTCTGTGACACTCTGCTCCAGGGAACTATCCTGGAAAGCCTCCAGAATTACCTGTTCCCTGGAGCAGGAGGTAGTTGGAGTCCTCCAGTCCTCTCCAGGTACAGTAGGTTGAAATTCTAATCTGCTCCACCAACGCTCTGTCCAACATCTCATTCTGTGAAGGTAATCTGTATACCACCCCCATTCTAACCTTTCTCTCCTTGGTGGTTTGAAGTTGAACCCACAAGGTTTTAAGCTTACCCTCAGCCTCCTCTTCCCTGGTGCATGTGACCCTTCTCTCCATATACTGTTTGCACAACAAATGAAACACCACAAAATCCCTCACAGCTACAGTCTCGACAGGTTTCAAGATTGTGGCTGTAAGGGACCTGAGGGCGAAATTATGCCCTTTTGCCATCCTTCGCCCCCCCCCACTTCGAACTAGCTCTGACGCAGAGCTAGTTATATTAAGAAGGGGGGGGTGCAGGGGGCACAGCCCACTGAGAAAAAACACACAATATCTGACAGGTGAAATTTCACCTGTTGACAGTGAGATGTTTGCTGTGCCACAAATCGACCATTTCCTCTGTCAATGCGGCATGGTGGAACCCCCTTCTCTCACGAATAAAGCTACTCCTCCCCTATCTCTGTCTCTCTGTCCTTCATGCAAATTCTATACCCCAGGATCACAAGGTCCCAGTCATAGTTTTTGCCCACATCTCTATGATGGTCGCCTCTTCCCCAGCCATCAGCACATGAAGATCAGCCATCTTGTTTGCCAAGCTTCTTGCATTTAATGACACCACCTTCCACCGTAACTCCTGTGCACCTTTACCACTGACCGGCCCTTTTCATTTCCCCTCACCCAATCATCCCCTCTGTGTCACCTCTGCTTTTCACTCTTATTTCCTCCTGTTCACTTAATGGGGGGAGGGGGAGGCCCCTAAATGTAGTCTATATAGGTCCTTATTATTCCAAGTCCCATCCCAACCCCCTACCAGCCTGCACCCATTTGACTCACACCAGCCCCTTAACCAACTGCTAAATTCTTTAATTCTCTGTTTCCTTACAGTACTAGCCCTAGGGATTGGAAGCACTTCAGAGAAGGCTACCAACCCCCCTGCCTCGCTGCAGATTTTCCCTACATCCCTAAACCTCTCCTGCACCACCTCTACTCCACACTCTGTGAGGTCATTTGTACCCAGGTGTACTATAAGAAAAAAATTACTCACCTTAGTAATATTGTTTCTTTCAAAGTGTCCTTTAGCATCAGTAACTGATTGCAGTAAGCTGACCCTGTAGCACTACCCCGGAGGTGCAGCCATGAATATTCATGAACTGAACTGGCCAATAGGAAAAAAACTGGAGGGTGTGCTGTCTGGGGTCTGCCCAGAGGGCATCACAATGTTTTCAAAAGTGGAATGGGAACACACCCATGATAATGAGGACCAACAGGATCTAAAAATCATGCAATGGCATGAAGTAGAACTAGAACCATAAAGACAGAAAAACTTTGCTAAAGAATTGTACACAAACTTCAGAAACAAATCTGGCTACCATAAGGCACAGAGTCCTCTTCATGTAGGTTTCTAGGGAAGGAAGGGTGGGATCTTACTGATGTTACAGTACACCTTGAAAGAATAAATATTATTAAGGTAAGTAATTTTTTCTTCTCACCCCAGGGGTCCTTTACCATCAGTAACTGATTGCAGACTGAAAAGCAGTGTAGTTGGGAGGTGGGAACAGAACCTATTTAGGGAAGAGGCTCTACGGCACAACCCTGCCAAATATGGCATCAGATCAGGACTGTACATCCAGGCAATAGTGTTTTGTGAATGTGTATACAGTCTTCCAAGTGGCTGCCTTGCAGACACCAAGTAAGGGAATGTCCCTTGCAGCTGCCACTGTGGTAGCGGTGCCCCTGGTAGAATGAGCCCTGAGGCCCTCAGGGTGCTGTTTACCAGCCTTATTGTAACAGAATCGAATACAAGAGACTATCCAATGAGAGATGGTTCTCATAGTGGCTGGTCTTCCTCTACCTACCTCCTCATAGGTGAGGAAAAGCTGAGTGGTGCAGCCCCTGAATTGCTTGGTGTGTTCCAAGTAACAGGATAAGGTTCTTTTAACATCCAGACTGTGGAGTCTCTGTTCTCCAGGAGTGGATTTTTCAGTGAAGAAAACAAGAAAAGTGATAGACTGGTTAAGGTGGAATTCAGAGACCACCTTAGGCAGGAATTTTCTGAACTCTACCTTATCCCTGTAAAGGATGATGTAGTTGGGTTCTGTGCAGAGTGCTTGCAACTTGGAAATCCTCCTGGCAGAGGAGATGGCCACCAAGAAGACAGTCTTCCAAGTGACACATTTCTGGTATGCTGTGGCCATGGACTCAAAAGGTGGTTCCATAAGTGTGGCAATGCACAGGTTAAGGTCCCAAGGAGGAACAGGTTCTCTAATTGGCGCTGAAGGTGGAGAAGGCCTTTGAAGAACTTTTCGAAAACAGGTAAAAAAATGATTGTCTGCTTCTTCCCTATGGACGGATAAGCAGAAATGGCAGATAGGTGTGGTTTTAAGGATGAAGCCTTGAGGTCTGAGGCCTGTAAGTGGGCCAAATAGTCTAGAATGTTTGGGATTGATGCTTTGAAAAGATTGAAATGCTTCCCCTTGCATCAAAAAGAAAATATTTTCCACTTGGCTACGTTTTCTTAGTAATAGGCTTCTTAGCCAGTCTGAGGATATTAAGGACCTGTTTTGAGTACTGGGATTCTGGAAATTCTAGCTCCTCAAGAGCCAGGCTTTGAGGTGAAGAGACTGCAGACTGGGATAAGTCACCCCTGTCTGAGGGAGAGTCAGAAGGGAGTGAGAGAGAGGAAGCCTGATTGGCTTGCTGGAGGCCAGGGCTAGTAGGAGGGAGTACCATGACTGCCTCAGCCAATCTGGTGCTATCAGAATCACAGTTGTAGGCTGAGCATTTAGCTTCAGTAGCACCCTGTGAATCAGAAAGAATTGAGGGAAAGCATAGAGGAACTCCCCTGACAAGTCCAGAGCTAGGGCGTCTGAGGGAAGAGTGCCTAGAGCTGGAGGCCTGCAGCAGTACAGAGGGAGCTGGTGGTTGAGGTGAGAGGCAAACAGATCTATTTCTGATGTGCCCCATCTTCTGAAGATTGTGGCAAGGACCTGCTTGTTCAGAGTCCATTCATTGTGGACTTGACTGATCTGACTGAGGGCATCTGCCAGAGTATTATCCTTGCCTGGGAGGTGTATGGCTGAAAGTATGATGTCAAGAGAATGAACCAGAGACCAGATTCTCATTGCATATGTGCAAAGCACTAATGATCTTGTGCCACCCTGCTGGTTTATATAAAACACTGCAGTGGTGTTGTCTGTTTTGATTTGTACTGGTTGGCCTTTCAGCTGTGAGGCAAAGGATTTCAGAGCCAGGAAGATGGCCCTGAGATCCAGAAGACTAATGTGGCTTGCGGACTCCTTGGTGGTCCAAATGCCACTGACAGAAAGGTTGTCCAGATGAGTACCCCAACTCAGGAGGGAGGCATCTGTGGTAAATACCTTTGTAGGAGAAGGCAGCTGGAAGGGGACCCCTACTGACAGATTGGAGGGATCATTCCACCAGTACAAGGCTTGAAGAAGGGTTTTTGTGACTAGAACCAGCCTGGACAGAGGATGTCTTTTTTGAGACCAGTGAGCCCGACGGTGATACTGTATGTCCCTCATCTGAAATCTGACTCCTGGAACAACAGCTGACATGGACGCCATGTATCCTAGTAGCTTTAGAAAATGCCTGGCAGGCCTGGGTTGACCCAATGCAAAAGAGTTTGCCAAGGCCAGAAAGGTTTGAATTCTTTCTGCAGGAAGGAAGGAAGCCTCTGCTTAGTTGGGTGTCCAGCTCTGCCACAATGAAAGTTAGGGACTGAGCTGGAGTCAGGTGGGATTTCTCTATGTTGGTGATGAACTCCAGAGACTGCATAGTTGTCTTTGTAATTGTGAGGGCCTCCTGCATCTGCAAGGGAGTCTTGCCCACTAGGAGCCACTCATTGAGGTAGGGGTAGACAAACTCCCTGTTTTCTGAGATGAGCTGCCACCACGGCCAGGCACTTGGTGAATATCCTTGCGACTGAAGAATGGCCAAATGGCATGGCTGCAAACTGGTAATGTCCTGATGGCAGCCTGAACCTTGGGAATTTTCTGTGGGACTGCCTTATAGGGATATGAAAGTAGATGTCCTTTGGATCCAGAGAGACTAGCTAGTCCCCTTTTTGAAGAGAGTGAATCACTGTTGTGAGAGTGACCATTTTGCATTTTGGTTTGAGTAAGTGTTTGTTCAGATACCTGAGGTCAAGGATAGGTCATCACTCCTCATTTTTATTCTTTGCCAGGAAGCATCTGGAATAGAGGCCTCTGCCTCTCTGTGACAGGAACATTCTGTATTGCTCTTGCTGTGAGCAGCGTTTTGACTTCCAGCTCCAGAAGAAGTTTCTTTGTAGGAGATTGGGGTTTTGACAAAAAAGGACCCCTGAGAGATGGACATTTTTTGAACTGAAGGGAGAGGCCTTTTTCCACTACCTCCAGGACCCACTTGTCTCAAGTTATTAGGGTCCAAAACTGCAGGTAGAGGGACAGCCTGCCCCCTATTGGCAGAGGGGAGGTTACATGGACACTGGAATCAGGACTTAGCCTGTGGGGCAGGAGCAGGGGTGGAGGTACTCCTCCTTTGTCCTCTCCTGCTTCTACCTCTGAAGAAACCTCTCATCAGAGTAATCTGGCATTGAGTACGGAAAGAAAGGTCTAAGAAGTAACCCCTACCCCTGGACTCAGCCCTTTGGTTGGTAGCAGGCTTACCTCTGGCTGTACTGCTCTGGTAATTTGCTTTGTACTCATCAACTTTCTTCATACAGGCTTCAGTTCTGTCACCAAAGAGAGAATTTTGGTCACAGGGAAAATCCATGGCTTTGGATAGGGTGTCCACCTAAGGGAGATGGCCTGAGCCATAACTCTTGAGGCTGTATCATTATTATCAGCTGCCATGTGGAAATGGAAAGTGGTAGCCTCCAATGTAGTCTTCACTGTTTCTAGAATGTTCTGCACCATTGTGTCTGGCTTGTACTGAGCAATGGTCATGACAGAACTCAGACAACCTTCTGATACTTGGCCATGGCCATATAGGAAGACAGGCGCAATAGTAGAGAAGCTGAAGTGTAAGACTTCTTAGCCATGAAGTCCAGGCACCTAGATTCCTTCTCAGGAGGCTGCAAAGAAAGAGGAACATTAGCTTTGTCGCATGCAGCCTGTTGTACAATGCCCTCATGACTGGGGTGTACATACAGAAAATCAGTATCCAGCTTAGAAAGCTGATATTTTTTATCTGTCTTTTTATCTACTCCTGCCAAAGATGTGGGTGTCTGGAGGAGCTTCATGGTATTCTTTTTGAAGTCTCTATAAATAGGGAGAACAAGCTTCTTAGGAGGAGGGAGGCCCATCATAGCCCTGTAATCCTCATTCTCATCATCCTGGGTGGCTACTGTGAGGGAAGGTCCAGGGTATCCACTATATGATGTAAAAATGTTATCATGGAAGAAGTGTCCTCCTGATCACTAGAGGAAGCTCCAAAACTGGGATATGGGGAAATATCAGGCTTTAAGGGGTTTTCCCCTGTATCAACATCATCACCATAATAATCCTCATCATCCCCTTGAAAGTCATCTGCATCCGAGGGAACTGCACTGGGAGGCACACCAGCAGGAGCAGGGGTTTGAAAAATGGGCCCTATACTCTGCAGAGTCTGTTATAAGTGCCAGGCTTTAGCCATTTCCTCTACTGAGGGCAAATCTCCAGGAATATCAGTGGGATTTTGACCCTGGGGTTCAATATTTTTAGTTTTCTCTTTATGTTTCTTGCCCACTGATGACTCTCCATGGGTAGTAGGAATGGCAGTGGTATGTTTTTCCTTATGTATCTTTTTTAGCAGGCACTTCATCAGTAGCCTGATCAGGTTTTCTCTTAGCTGGCACTTCATCAGTGTGCTTGGTTGATTTAGGTTTGCTAGGTGCTACATCAGCAACTTTGCCGCCATTTTTACGGCTGTGGATAGAGTCTACAGCCATTTTGTGATCTGTTGCCTTAAAACAGCCAATCGTGGCACCTTCCATTGGACTTTGGAAGTATCCTTCCAAAAGTCCATCAGACCTTGTAACACTCCACCATGATCGGCCGCTGCGGAGTAACAGACACACTGTTTCAGCTGTAACTTCCGCATTTCAAGATGAGAACTGCACATGCGCACCTCAAGTGCATGTCCAGTTCTGCTGGCACCACCACCTTGTGAATGGCATATTGCCATTCACTGCAACTACGCATGCGCAAATGCCATGCATGTGCAGTTGCGTCACCGCCATGTTGGAGTTAGCACTCAGCAGCACTTGCTCTTCAGAGCTTTGCAAGCTCGCCACAGCTGTGTTGGCTCTGGCTAGATCTTGTTGTCTTTAAGTGGCACCTCATCAGTGCCCTTATTACTGTTTTGTTTAGATTTGGAAGGCACTTCATGAGCACCTTTACAAGAAGAATTTTTAGGTTTAGAGGCACTTCATCAGCACCCTTAGTTTTAGCAGGCCACTCATCGGATGCCTTGGCAGCCATCGCTCTTAATCTTTTTGCTCCATTTCTCAATTTTTGGACAGAACTTAGAGCAAAGAGTACAAAAAATGTGCTGGACCTAAACATTGCAGGCACAGGTCGTGGGTATCTGCTTTAGCAATAATCCTGTTACACTTAACACAATTTTTAAAGTCTATAGGTCCAGTTCTATTTTTGGGGTATTTTGACACACCAAAAGAGTCAGAACACTGAGAAAAAAGTTGGTTTCCAATAGGGAAATTAAAATCTAACGGTTGGTTCCCTTGTGGTTGGAACAGCAATTAAAATAAAGTACAAGCGCTGGGAAAACTGAGGGAATTAGCGGTTTCCGATGAAAAAAGGGAACCTCTATTGATTTAAAGTAAGGAACCATTGAAAACAAGTAGGTGTGTTTAAAATTTACATCAGAAAAACAAGCGGGGAACTGCAAAGGTTAGGGGGAAAAAACACTGTTCCTGGGAACTGAACGGGAACCGCACCCGAACTCAAAACTAAGTAAAAAATGAAAAATACTCACAGAACAGCACAAAAATAACCTTCTTAAAAGGCAAAAAGAGCTTTTTCTCTTTTTTTTCAAACTTTATTTATTCACCTTCCTTGGTGAACTCTCTCCAGCGTCCTCCTGAACCCCTGGTCTCTACCTCCCGTCATGCCCACCTTTCTCTGCACCTCCCTAGCCCGGCACATCCCCCGGGTCTGAACCCTCTGGGGAAGGGCCACCCTATTTGACCAGGGCACTCCATCTATAGGGTCGAGATCTGGGGGGGGGGGACATCGGAGAGGCGCAGCCGACATTGGGAGTGTGGACCAGAAGGGAAGACGCCTTTGCCTATCACCGAAGAAGGGGTATTTTGGTGATTTCCACCCTCCCCCAAGCTCAGACGTACAATGGCTTCTGGAGACACCCGCCGCAGCTCCGCCCCACTACTTTGGTGCCCTGATGTGCGCAGTGCCTCCGGTCTCCACCAGGGGCCTCTGCAGTGCTGGGCAAGCCTGTATCCCTCCCCAGAGAGAAGAGAGCTGTCCTCTGGATGCTTGCTCCTCTCTCTCACCAGCCAACCCCCAACGTTCCGGGCTTGTTCCTGAACCTGGGTAGCCGATGTGGCGCAAGGTGTGGCATCCAGAGCCTCAACCTCAGCGCCACCAGGCCGGCAGAGCTTTTCTCTTGAAAAGGGAGAGCACCTCAGCGGCAGTGTTTCTCAGTCAGTGGAGAAAAAATTCTGATGCCCTCTGGGCAGACTCATAGAAACATAGACGTTGACGGCAGAAGGAGACTACTAGGTCCATCTAGTCTGCCCATTTGTTTTAGACCTGTTTTGACACTCTAGTTGCCCTTTGTAGTCAGGGCTCCCTTGTGATTCCAGACAGCACACCGTCCAGCTTTTTTCCTATTGGCCAGTTCAATTTATGAATATTCATAGCTCCACCTCCGGGGCAGTGCTACAGGGTCAGCTTACTGCAATCACTTACTGGTGCTAAAGAATTCCTGGAGTGAGGATGTGAGGTTTTTCCTGCACCTGGTTTGCACACTTGTTTATGAAAGGCCCCACCCTCCCTACCGTCATGCCTGGTATACACTCCACCCACCTACAGCCAGACCTTGCCCCATACCTCCCCATCTCACACTCTTCACTACTGAATCTCCCAGGATAATGACCCTCTGACCATTTTCCTATCCCCATCACACATTCTGCCTTCCATGCTGCACAAGTCCTCCAGTTACATTAATTTCTCTCCAAGCCCTCTTTCCTTCCCACATGTCCAGCTTCCGCTGTCCCCCTGCATCTCCGCTGTGTTGCACTCCCCGTCTCCTCCTTCCATCCCTTCAGACTCCCCACCTGGGCTACCCCTCTCAACCCTCTTGTGGCTATCCTTCCACTCACTCCTGCTCTCAACCCTCATCCCTTCCCCTTCCTTCCCCCGACTCCCTTGCCACTGTCTTTGAACTCTATGTTTTTGCAATCCTCTACCTCCTCATCTGCCCCGTTCCTCCAAACTAGCCAGTACTGTGTGCCTGTTCAAAGAGGGCCTGCCCATATCAAGACATATCTCTGTTCTCCCTCTCCTTTCTTTTCCCCTTCCTTTTTTGTGCTGTTTCCTTTACCCACTTATCCTTTCTGCTTACCTCCTGCCAAACCCCAGTTCTGGTTCTACAGGGTTCCCGAGGAGAAGATGTCCCTGGACTCTTCTGCATTCTCCCTGTTTCTGTCCTGTGCCTACCATCCATTTGGCCAGGAGCAGCCCTTACCTGCCCATCAGCCACTGTTCTCCCCCCAGTCTCCCCTTCCCCCACTTCCCACCTGCCATCTTAGCCACCTTAGCTTTCCCCTAAGTTGCCCAAGGTTTCTGCACAGTGGGAAGCCACCTGCTCTCCACATTGTTCCCAGAAAGACTGCACCCACATATCTATTGCAGCTGACCACCCTCCCTTCCCCGCTCTATGTCCTGTATCTTCCTTCCCCCTCCTCCTCTATGCTTCCCAGCTGTCCTCTTGTCTGTGCCAGCTCCTAGGTTCCCACATCCTCCGTGGTTAGCCTATTCCCACCTTACTATGTTACTGTGTTGTTTCCTGTTATCATCTCCCCAAATAGGCTGACCCTAGATGGGGTTTTGCTGCAGTCCTCTTTTCCTACTGGCTGCCTGTCCTTGCTAGATGGAATAACTTATGTTGCCCCCACTATGTTCCCTATTCTTATTTCACAAATCGTCTGACACTATATAGGGTTTTGCTGCAGTTCCCTTTTTCTGCTAGCTTCCTTCCCCATGCTAGCTAGACATACTTAGTCCCCACTATGTCTTAAAGAGCTGGTGACACATTCAGGAGTTTAACAGAACCTAAAATTTAGACACAATCTAGCTTGTATTTCCCATTAGTGCTGTGTTCCTCCTCCCCATTATTTATTACTGAGGTCATTTGTATGAAAACAGGATATTTGCTCCCGAAGAGTTTATATATTACTGCTGCAGTTTCCCTACCTGAAGTCATAGAGCACTGCTTGTAGTATCACAGCTACTCCCATAGCAACATGTTGTGATGTCACAACAGAGAATTATGGCTTGAAGTAAGGAGTAAGCTGCAGAGGCAGATGAACTCTAAAGGATCTCTAAGGGATAAAGATGATATATTCGTGCAAATTTCCTTAGTAATAAATAATGAGAAGAAATATACAAAATCTAAAAGGAATGTGGCAAAATTGTACCTAATTATTATGTTTTTTAAAGTTTTCTTTGAGGTGTCACTAGCTCTCTAATAGACTGTACCTATTTTCCCCTGTTGTGTACTCACCTACTGTGCCCTGACCAGCATGGCCTGTGGTCCTCCCTGCAGATGTCCTATGGAAAACCCCAGATGCCACTTAGTCAAAGATCCCACATTCCTGCTTCATGGCACTCATGCTTCGGGGTCGCTCATGTGAGGGGGTCGCTTGGCCCCCTGGGTAATTTACTGGGACTCTAGCCACCCTACTAGCATACTGCATGATTTGTGATTTGCTAGCCCCTCCAATTGGCACCAACTCTGTGGGCCAGAACCCTCCCTCTGTCCACCCTCTGCTCTCTCCCACCCTCCTCCCAGTCCCCGATTCCCCCACAGCAAAAAAAAAAAATTTGCTTTAAGCTTTAAAACATTTACAGCCCCATTTGCAGCCCAAATAACAGAGATCCCCCACTTATCTGGCTGCCTGCTTCACAACATTCTCCACTTCGCCTAACTAAAAGAATTTGAAAGATTCTAAATTCTATCTCCAGAGCAACAACTCAGAAATGAGATGATTGCAGATTTCTGACATCACTAGTAAACTCATGTTGCTAGAATAGTTAATTCCTTTGGTCATACATGTCCAAATCACTTTAACAGTTACAGTTAATTACCACACCATTTGTAATGTTTTTACTGTTGTTTTACTTTGTTTTAACTTAAAACCGCCTATCTTTCCATTGTAAGTTCTCTATCTGGCCCATTGTTCTTTGTGTTCTATTTCCAGATTCTAAGTGGAATTAACATGTTCTGAGTGAAATAAATTGTGTTCAGCTTCTAAGTGAAAATATAGAGACTATTGGTTGGGCAACTATGCAAAACTATTCTGCCACAGAGGGGTTCTGATTCCCTGTGACCTCTAGAGCAAAGCTCGAGAGGTCCATGGGAATCAGAAACCCGAAGTGGCAGAACACACTGGTTCTGTACGGAGTTAACCATCTACTATTTTATATATACTAATAATAATAAAATTTATTTATAAAAAACACAGTTCAATCACTTATCAAAGCGCTTGTACAAACATCATAACAGATAAAATAAATCATATATATAAAAATTATTAAAACAATAATAACAGGCAGCAGTGTATGGTGTCTCCCAAAAGGATTACTATATAGTTTGATAGCTTTTTCTTTCTTTCTTTTTTTAAAATAAAAAGTCATGTTTGCTGCCAAGAGTGAGCCATAATTGCTAGGGCACATAGCATGGTTGTCAGGGAACAGACATTCCTACACTTGAATTGAGAATTTCAATTGGCTGACTGTTGAGTTTGGGTGGGGTTTTGAAAGGAAAAAATGGTGGCTGTTCCTCTCACTTAGCGAGAGGATGTTCATTGTGAGGACTGGACATTTATTTTGTAAATATTTTTAAATATCTGGTTGATCCTGCAGCATATTAATGTAAAGGTTAACATATCTGCGTTGGTTCACTGACTATCTTACAGGGCGCCTTCAACAAGTTAAAGCCGAAGGAGGCCTGTCCCCCTTAAAAACTCTGCAAAGAGGGGTACCTCAAGGTTCTATATTAGGGCCCTTACTTTTTGCAATCTACATTAATAACATCGACTACTGTATAAAAGAAGCCAACATCCATCTGTTTGCAGATGATACAGTTCTCTCACGTGAGTCGCCCAACACCTGAAGCTGCCTGCAATGACCTACAGTCAGAATTCAACCTTTGCAAAGCCAACTCCTCCAAAAAGCTACTCCTTAATGCCAAAAACTAAAGCGATGGTCCTCTCTCCTTTTATCCGCACAGCTAACCCTGTGTCCAGTGGGACAGTTCCCAAATTACCACAGTTCTAGGTGAAAACTAGAATTTGTTACAAAATTCAAGTATCTGGGAGTTTGGATAGACCAAGACTCTCCTTCATTGAACATATCGAGGACTTGCTAAACGACTTGCAAAGGCTTGGACTGTTTTTAGAATCAGCCAATTTCTCACCAGAGATGCCAAGAAACAACTGGTCCAATCCATTTTCCTATCATTGGTTGATTACGCTGACTTCCTCTACAGCCAATGCCCCAACTTCACATGGCTAAACTGACACACTCTACCATCGAGCACTGAGGTTTATAATGGGACTCCCCTTCGACACACATCACTGCACCCTATATGCGGCAGTGGGATGGACATCACTAAAGTTCAGGCGCCACAGAAACGCTGCTCTCTGGACCTATAGAGCCATCTCTATTAAGCTGAGTTATTATATCTCCTGCTGTCTTCCCCTGAGTATAATTGGGAAATACGCGTTAAGAAGTTACTCAGCTATTACACTTAAAGTACCCAAAGCAAAATCCCACTTCGGCAGGGCAGCCATAAGCTTCGTGCTACCTACCTTATGGAACGATCTACAAAAACCCTCAAATTAAGCACTCTAATCGGTATAAATGCTTTCAAGATGCTTTATTTCGTACAATCAGAGAAGTATGTAACTGCTTCACCCACTCAGACCCAGTACTGGTATATAGCCACGCCTAGACCCAATTTTAATACTGCCCCCAGCTTGCTCCTCACCAGCCTAATTGTTCTCTCTCTATCCCCTGTCTTATCAACACTAGGCCCATCCATCCCCTTATTCTTCCTTTTCCCAACCTCGGATAGGAGCTCACTACCCTGGTTGTGACATCCTACCATGCCCGTACTTTATAGCATTCAATCCGGGCTCACATACTCCTTTTCTCCATCCACCTCTCTACATCCAGCTTTACCAACTCCTTTCTGTGCACGTGTCCTCCTAGCCTTTCTCCCCTACTTCCTCCCTCTCTTCCCCTACCTTCACCTCTACCTGGTGTATATTTTATTTTATTTTTTCTTCCGTTACTTCCTCCTGCAACCTTAGATAACCTGCTTTATCTTTCTACAGACACTTCTAGGTATGTAAATACCGTGTAATCTGTACAATATCTGTATAATTCTATGTACATATGAACTTCTTTTTCTTCCTCTCTGTAAAGAGTATTATCTGTATTGCCTTGTAAATACCTGTGTTGACCTGTATATACAATTGTTCATGCTCCACCCAGGTCCATCTTGCAAATGAGCTTCTGCTCAACGATGACCGCCTGGTTAAATAAAGACTTGATTGATTGATTGATATCTGGTTGATCCTGCCTTTTTCCTGGTATCTGTTTAATCCTGTGTCTGTCTGAACATTCCATCACCGCTTCACTACCTGGTTGAGCCTGCGGTTTCCGTTACCATGGAATTTTTTGATGGTATATGGCTTATGCGATTTCCAGCTCTACTGGAATGCTGTCCTAGCACAGAAGGACTGAACAACATTCTAAGACTTTTCAACTGTGGTAGAACAGCATTTTAGCAGAGATGGAAATCGGATTAGAACAATGTTCTGCCATACACTATAAATATTTATCCCAAAATAACATGATTTATTTACCCAATTTATTCACCAGTGGTGTGATATACACTGTCCCCACTCACTATTCTCTTACTTCTCATCTATCTCCTCTCCCCCTCACCCTTCAGTATTCTTCTCTCCCTGATGCACTTTTCTGCCCACTGATGGCACTTGATTGTAAATGTAATCTTTATGTACTTGAATTGTATTTTTATACCATCTCTGTTAGTGGTTTAGCCTTTCCTATGCACTGTATCTTGGCTGGCTCCTCAATCTATGTTTTGTAGTCATGTCATTTTGTATCACTGTATTGCTGTAACTCAATGTTATTACACTGTGTATACCTTTACAACATCCTGTATTCTGTGTATGACGCGGAACCTCTGTAAAAGAACCTCTGGCTCAGAGGTATAGCTGATATTTCAAATAAAATAAATAAAAATAAAAATATTGTTTTACCAGCTGTGGATTGCTTTGTACTGTGGCTGTGGGCCACAGCTGAATAAGGGTCTTTTGCTCAGTTCATCATCCTGGTAAATAAAATAAAATGAAAATGTATGCTGACATACATTAACAAAATGCACAAACTCCTGAGGCACCATTCAGGGGTTTGGGGGCAACAAGCCCAAAAGAAACTGAAGACTCATGACGTTAGTTATTCCTACAGCTAAGGACAGGCATGTTGCTTTTCACTGTTATGTATTGTAGAATTGCAGCTACAAGCCTCTGAAAAATTGGGGGTTCTTTGCACTGGAACTCCCATTCCACCCTTATTCTAGACGAGTGACTGTCACGTTACCCTGTAATGCAGCTTTAATCATCAACTACCTATCCTTACTGTAGAATGACTGTCAGGTGACTTTGTGATACAGCTGAGACCATAACTACACAGCCTTATTCTAGAGTTGTATTTATTTTTTATTTATTTGAGATATCAGAATTACAAACCTCTCAGTCAGAGACTCATTTACAAAGGCTCCACATCATAACAGTGCATGAGATACAACTGAGTAAAAAAAAAATAGTCTGTTATGTGACTCTGTAATACAGCTTTGAACATAAAGAATCTATCCACATTTTAGCTCGGCTGTCATGTAACTCTGTAATACTACTTTGACCATAAACAACTACCTAGCCTTATTCTCCAGTGGCCATCATGTAACCCTGAAATATAACTTTGACCATCAGCCACCTATCTATATTTCAGCTAAGCTACCATGTGACTCTGCAATACAACTTTGACCATAACAATTCTCCTTATTCTTAAGAGACTGTCATGTGACTCTACTACAAATTTGACCTTAACTACACTTCCATATTCTAAAGACACTGTCTCTGTAACATAACTCTGATAATCAACCATCCGTATTGTAGGAAGGCTGTAATGTGACCCAGTAATGCATCTTTGACCATCAACCACCCATCTCTCTTGTAGAGTAACCGTGACTGTATTACAGATCTAACATTACATCCACACCCTGATACCTAAGTACTTAATATGGTCTGTAACTACCCTAAACGTCCCCTTCACCATGCCACCCAGTCTGATGTCCTGCAGCTCCATAAACTCAGACTTTTCAAAATTAATCTTGTAACCCAAGAAGCATGCAAACCCCTCGACGATCCTGGTAATGGCAGATGCTGACGTCTCTGGTTGGGTGAGAAACAAGAGCACGTCATCAGTGTAGAGACAGATTTTGTGTTGTTACCCCCAGGCCCCTGCAACTCCCCTGATGTCCTTGTCCCTCCTAATGGCCTCCATCAGTAGCTCTACTGCTAAAGGAAACAAGAGAGGAGACAAGAGGCACCCCTGTTGTGTCCACCCTACTCAGCTCCAAGGCCTCTGTCACCTCCATAGTTACCCAAATACTGGCCCTGGCTGCACTGTAAAGGAGCCTAGCCATATCTATGAATTATTCTTCCAAACCAAACTCCTGCAGAACCCCAAACAAGTATCTCTACTCCACTCTGTCAAAGGCCTTCTCTGCATCCAGTGAGAGCACACAGACTCCCCCAGACACCAAGAGGCTGGATCAACAATGCTCCGGAGGCGATCAACATTGAGGAAGGAGTGTCTGTTCTTTGTGAAGTCCATCTGGTCATCCTCTACCAGATTCAGCAGGATCCCCTCCAGCCTCTTTGCCAACACTTTCGTTAGAACTTTACATCGCAGTTAAAGGGACACCGTCAATCCCATTCGGCCTCATAGTGTCCCTACTTTAAAAAACACATTTTATGATTGTTCTCATTCTATAGAGACTTCTGATGTAGCTAGTTGTTTGATTCAGATTCCTTTTTCCTTTTAAAAAGTAAAAAATCTAAGTGTCACCCATACTGGTGTTACCACATTGTTTACATTTCTTGACCAACTACACCTGCATCTTTCCTGGACTCAGGAAGACCCTGAACACTCTCTATTTATTATGCAGTGGGAGTGGACGGTGCTATTGTATCACGGGTGGCTGCACTGTCTGAGTGTGTTTCTAATGTTCAGGAAGTATGCATAAGCTTAGGTAAACAATTTGAAGCAAAACAAGGCTAGGTATAACTATACATTCTCATGCATTTCAGTTCTAATAAGCAAGGAGGCAGATTAAACAACCAGCAACATCAATGAATTTTACAGAAGGTAAGCAATCAAAAAATGTGGGTTTTTACCTAGAAATAATGATGCAAAAAGGCTTGACAGTGTCCTTCTAAGGGTGGATATTTATTTATTTAAAAGTTTTAGCAGGAAGGCATGCTGAACAGACTGCTGCTTGATTCCAGATGCATCCTGGGGGCAGGGGGGAATAGGAATACATACATAATATACAGAGTCCAGAATATGATTCTGCAGGCTGAACATTCCACTAGTTAGCTACCTTCTTTGTGTATTAGCATGATGGTGACAAGTCTACACACCTGAGGAAGAAATATCAGATCCTTGGCCTTTGCAAACATTGGGAACATGGATTTCGGGAAGGGGGGGGGATTCTCTGAGGGCCCAATAAATTAAATGGGAAGTCCATCTAGATCCGCAGCCTTGCCCTTGCAAAACCCACTGCAGCAGCTCATACCTCACCAATGGTGATCAGTTTGTCCAAGTCCTGACCTGCTTCTTCGTTGATTGAAGGAGGTTTACCTTCTGCAGAAAAGCCTCTATTTACTACTTGCTTCACATTCCCCTTCATACAATGAGAAGTAAAATTCATCAAAAGATTTCTGAATGTTTTGGATATGGTTAACCATAACCCCCTCCCTACTCCTTGCTGTGTTTATTAGGATAGACTTCCTCCTCCCCTTGCAAGCCTGGCCAACAGCAGACTGGGCTTGTCACCCCATTTACTGAACTTCTCGTTAGCGTACTTAAGTGACACCAAAGTGCCACTTGTCAACTCCCTATTAACGGCCTCCCTGGCAGTCCACAGGAATCGTCGGGTGTCCTCTGTTGGATCCTGAAAGGACTTTGATTCCAGGTCTTTAATGTGTTTTTCTAGTTCCAGAAATTTCTCCCTTTTTTGTTTATGTTTTGTGGTCATAAATGCCACTACTGCCCCTCACAAAAAGACCATCCCTGCCTCCCAAAATGTAGCCTTGGAGAGTGCCATGGCCTCATTAGTGCCCACATATAGCTGCCAACTAGATGAGAGGGGCAGCTGCAGTACAAGGGCTGCTAGCTGTACAATCAAGCAGACTCCATAGACCGAAAGGCCTTTATCTGCTGGCAAGTTTGTATGTTTGTATGAGATATGTTCCCGAAACTTCTCATTGTTTAACATATAGGTTAGCATCTCCAGCTACGGTTCTGCTGTTGTTGGTGCCTAAGCTTAATGATCACCATAACACTGGCATGGTCAGATACCATTAATGGAGTTATGTCTGCTTTTCCAGTCCTATGGTACCATGCTCGATTATTGTCAGTGGCTCAGTAGGTAGAACACTTGCCTCTGAGGCCAGGAGATCAGAGGGCTGTGGGTTCAGTTCCCACATCTGGCACTCGAGTTAATATCCCAGTACTGACACTGTAGTGCAGCATGAGAGGGGTGCTGCACTTCTGAGGTGCCATCTTTCGGATGAGACGTTAAACCAGGTCCCATCTGCCTGGATTGGTGGTAGTTCAGGTGGATGTTAAAGATCCCATGGCACTTATCGAAAAGAGTAGGGGAATTTTTATTGATATCTGAACAATAATACAACAAATTTTATAAACAACAATCTTACAGCATATAAGACCAGAAATGGGGAGAGAGAAAAAAAATGAAAACACAAAGAACATATAACTTCATGTGACCCCTTGAAACCTTAAAGGAAAAATAATACAATCCACCCCTCCCTTTACCCACACAAAATTTAAGAAAGCAGCTGTTTAAACATTTTTTTTCCTGTATAAAGCTAAACACAATTACATAAGCATTATAAAGTGCAGTATCCTAATAAATAAAGAAACCTAGAAAATATTTAAATATCAATTCATGTATATGTGTATGTCCCAAGCATAAAAAAATGCAACATAAACCCCCTTTATCAAAGGGCAAACAAATACATAATATAACTTAAAATAAACGGAGAAAAAAAAATGTATTCCTCAACTCGCAGCCATTTGAATGAGTAGTGAAAACCAGTATGCAGAAACCATCCCATCTTTATTAGATCATGGAATATCAAAACCTTTCCAGTAGGAACCCCATTTTGACGATGAAAGCTGACTACTTTCTGCAAACATCAATTTCCTTACTTCTGCTTCTATCATAATTACTAAAGTAAGCAGAGAAATAAATTGTTGCTGTAACAAAAGTCTACATCTGCTAATCCATAACCAATATAGAAAAAAAAACATGAAGAACTTGCAATGTACTATACCGGCTCCCAAGCTTTTCAGTGGAAAAAAACACAAACATAATATAAACTGTCTTTTAGGCGCGGAAAAACTAAAGTGTATTTCCAACGTTCTTTAAGGATATCCCAAAATTCTGTGACGTAAAAACAATCAAAATACAGATGATCCATGGTCTCTAAAAGGGCAATGCACTTTTCCCTTGGGCAAAATCGCTCTTGCACAGTTTTATGTTTTTGATTGCTACAAACATTAACCCTACCATGTATACCCAACCATAAAATATCCCACATCTGTTGCGGAATACGGGAATTAGAGATATAACTAGCCAAATTCAAATTAACTTCCACAGGAAGGGCTGTAAACGGGGCTTCGAAAAAAAATGTCCCCAAAATTAACTTATACAAGGTTTTCTTGGTAATCTTCTTTACCAATTCCCATTGTATGTCCCAACATTTTATCTTATTAAATACTGACCTCCAAGAGCTCAACAAAGGGAGGCGGCATTTATTTTGATGTAAAAACTGTCCTTCCTGCCATACCCCTAAGACACCTTTCAAATGGGATGTTAGTGGCACTTCCCACATTTTTGAGATATCTCTTACCACTGGAACCAAATTCACATATAAAAAATTCTTAAAAAAAAAAAAACACAACTGGGTAAATCATCCTCAAACCTCCCTCTCTGATATCCAAATATAAAGTGTTCCTTTTGATGGGGTTTAAACGACTACCCCATACTCCACCAAAACAACAACGCATCAAGGGTGTTTCCAATGATTTTGGTAAAAAAAACACATTACTTAGAAATAAAAAAACAGGGATGAGATAAGTTTTAATTAAATAAATTCTTTTCTTCTTCAACAATTTATGTCTATTCCATTGAGACACTTTAGCATTTCCGTCCCGTAAAGCCGTCTGCCAATTATCCAAAGCTCCCTCCCTGCCACCAAAATAAAGTCCCAAAATCCTGCAGGGTTTACTTTCAACCCGAAAGCGTCCTGCTGAAGTCTGGCCATCTAGAAACCCCGCTATATTAATGCATTTTGTTTTTTCACTATTAATGCAGGCACCCATGATCCCTCCCAAAGAAGTAAGCAGATCATAAGCCAATTCTATTGTCTTGCCATCAGGTAATACAAGACAAATATCGTCCGCATAGGCAATAAACTTTGGTAGGCAATATGTGTCCAGAGTAATAGCTCTAATCAAAGGGGATTTACTGATTATCCTCAACAATGGATCTAAAGCCAAAACGTACAATAAGGGGCTAAGGGAACATCCCTGCCTAACTCCCTTTAAAATACTATGAGTCCCCCCCTGTCCACGCATTTTCCAAAGGGACAACATTAGCTAATGCATAGCATAGCTGTACCCAATTCACAAACTGCAGGGGCATACCAAACTCCTTCATGTATTCCCAGACATAGTTGTGTGATACTTCATCAAAGGCTTTAGATTGATCTAAGCTCACAAAAAAACCTTCTAGACCTCCCACCATATCCATGCTTAAAGATGTAACCTCTCTAAGAAAAATCAAAGCATCCATCAAAGACCTCCCAGGAACAGCGCAAAATTGTTGTCTATTAATCAGATCGGGCATCACCATGGACAATCTATTTCCCAAAAGCTTAGAAAATATTTTAAAATCCACATTCAAGAGAGTTAAAGGTCTCCAATTACATATGTCCGAATGGTTCCCCTTTTTAAATAGAAAAATTAACAAACCTTCATACATCTGGGTGGGCAAAATCATATCTGAAAGAAACGAATTATATAAAGCCAATAACTCAGTTGGCACAATTCGCCATAACAGCTTGTACAATTCACCTGGTAATCCATCAGAACCTGGTGAAACCCCGCTCTTAAGAGAAGCTATCACAAGTCCCAACTCCATCTCAGAAAAAGCCACTATCATACTAGACCGTAAATCTCGATCAACTTGCAGAAGATCCGCTGCCTTCAACAACTGAGAGGTGAAACAAGAAACTGGATGAGGAGTCCCAAAAATTTTATCAACAAGAAAATCCCAAAAATCCATTATGCCTTTGTTGTCTGACAATAAAACACCATCTTCCCTCCGTATATTAGAGAATAGGCGGCTATTCATTCTTGATTTACATGCCAAAAAAGGATTCACTTGAGCTGATTTCCCCTGTGTCCCAAATGACTGCTCTTTAATTAAAGATGCCATATGATCATATTGTTACAGCAACATAGACAGCGTCCCCTGAGTAATATCTCTAGATAAATCTAGGCCACTTTCATTTTGTCTAGAAATCAATAATTGTAATAAGCGACGAAGCAGCAAATAATTCTCGTGTTTCGTTTTGGCCGCTAAACGGCTGAGGGACTGAAAATAACCAACCACGCAGAGTTTAAAAGCCCCCCACCAGCTCCCTCTATCTTCATATAACCCGATAGTCGTAATCTGATCATGGACTATTATTTTTAAATCCTTGATGACCGAAGTATCACTTAAAATAGAAGCATTTAACTTCCAAAATCCAGGACCTTTCTTCCGACTCTGGGGAAAGCCCATCATTACTCCTATCAAAACATGATCCGAAGTTTCTATTGGAACATAAATCAATCTATTAACACTTAAAGTTTTTGGAACAAAAATTAAATCAATTCGGGAAGCCAAATTACCTTTAAAAAAAGTAGGTTTTGCTGAAACTCTCCCAACTTGGTGTGTATCTTTTAAACCGGCAAGAGAGAGAATTGAAGTCAAACAGGACTTATCACAATATTGTTTACCTATTTTCCCCTTCTGCAAAAAATTAATGTTGAAATCCCCACCAAAAATCAAATAACTCCTTGTGTACAGAAATGGTTGGATTTTGTGCAATAATTCAATCCTCAAGGATTTTAACTGCGGGCCATACATTGAAATCAACCGACGTGTAATACCATGTACCCTAACATCAACTAACAATGCCCTGCCAGGTTCAATATCAACCAACCTAATAAGTGTGACATCCAACGTAGTGAAGCAAATATGGACCCCACTACAGGTTTCTTTTCCGAAAGACCAAAAGGATACCCCCCAGCACCATTGTTTGCTAGCCTTATCAGTCTCCTGAATCGTATAGAAACGAGTATCCTGTAAAAAATAAACATCGTACTTCAAAAAAGAAAGAATCCCAAATGTTGTCTGACGTTTTACATGGGATTTGATGCTATTTACATTCAAGGAAGTGACAGTTAACTTAAAAGGTGTTTAAGGAGGAGGTTTGGATAATTTATTACTTGATCTTGTTACCCGTTTCTTAACCTCAAGTTGCTTTTGCTTTGAAGAACTTCCAGATATAACAGACGAGGAGGCCATATTAGTCATATTAGGATCCTGAGCAGTAATAGGGAGGGCACTGTCTACCTGATCACCCCAGGTGGATAGGATCGAAAACCTATTCACCAAAGGCAAGGGGGAAGTCGTTACAATACTAGTCTCATTACCTTCTGAAAATAACAGATTAAGTTGAGATTCCTGCATTTCTTCCTCGCCCCCTTCTTTATCTAACTCTACCGAAGTTTGTGTAAAACTAGGCTCTATCCCCTGTCTCAGAGCTGACCTAATGGGAGACCCTTGGGGAGTCACAAAGGGTGTAACCTTATCTTCCCCACATGGACCTGCACTAAGGAGTGGGGGGTCATCCAAGGAATGCTCATCTACTGTTAATTCTGTACTTAAAGGTGTCATAACCAATGTATTATGGCCAGATCATAAGCTAGAGTGTCTAGCATCTGAAATTGATCCTCCCCGCCCCCTACCTCTGTGTCTACCTCCAAGTACTGGGCCAGGTTCCAACCTATCAGAATCACCTCTGGTATCACAAGCCTGTGCCAAGAGATGTTCCTGGTCCGAGGACTCAACAATATCAGAATTTTTCCAAGGGCAATCTGAAAAAACATGATTAATTTCGCTACATAAGTTGCAGACCAGGGGATCAGTGCATTCTATAATCATATGTCCCAACATTCCACAATGAAAGCACTTGACCTGATCACATGAAGTATTCAAGTGAGATAAGGAACCACATTTAAAACAGCTTTTTGGTTGTCCAGCATAAAAAATAATACCCCTGTCTCTGCCTAGAAAGAAAGCTGGGCAAATGTTGAATCCCTTCAGCATCATGAATTAAACGAACTCGAATAGTCCAACCCCCAGTCCAAAAACCATTCTCATCCAGAATAGGTCTTGGCTTGTCTTGCACATAACATTCCTTTTCCAGCCAAAACATAATGTCTGAAATGTTCACACCCTCGTTCCTAAAAAGGATTGTAACTGTCTTAACCATAGGCTTTGTAATTGGGATAGCTTGAAATTCTTTCCAATGTTCACTATCTTTTAGGTCATAGTACATTCTCCAAAATTTGTCCAGGGATATCCCTGTACAAAAACTAATGTCATAATAAAAGTCTCCCGGGGGGTGTATCAATGCATAGACTTCGGCAGGCGAGAAAGCCATGGAATCAATGAGCAAGACTTTCCCTACCCAAAGTATCAGGAGCTGCTTGTGATTCCCTCGGTATCTTAAACGAACTAAGTACCTACATTTAGCAGACTCCACTGGCTTTCTGAACAGGCCAGCAAAAGATTTCGTACTGAGCCCCCCAGGTTTTGATGAACTCACTGATTCGGGCATAGTCTTTCCACCATCCAAATGCGACGAACATATTTCTGTTTCACATTCCAATACTGGAAGATCTTGCATAGTACTGTCAAGTCAGGATAATGTAGTCGTTTGAGACAGCTGGCTAGCTAGGTCACCCGTGGTGTCTTGCGCACACAAAAAAAACACTAGCCTCACCCTGAGGCTGCACATTCGCATTACCTGTAGCCAAGGACTTAGAATTTTCTCCATCAACCGCTAAAATGTGTAACTCTTCTAATACTTTAAGGTGTGGTACAGAAACCCCAGGGACAGGAATTAAGGGGTCAGGGACCCACCTTTCTCCAGCCCATACCCAACCTGCCTTTTGCAGCACCTATCCAGGGGTCCAAGGCTCTAAAGAGCACAAATGTCTAGACACTATATTTGAAACAGCTTCGGCACCCATAACAGTTTCCGATATTTGTTTCCCCGTAATTTTTCTAACCTGTTGTCCAAAACGCTTCCCTCCATCAAGAACAGGACTTACAGGTGAACGCTTTCTCTTGCTCCTTTCAGCATCCAGTTTCCTCTGACACGAACGAAAATCTTTTTCTGCTATATTAATTAAATCCATAAGGTGCAGTTTTTTTTTTTGCAAGTTCATCTTGCAGAATCAATTCAGCCGTGTCATCCATATCTAATTCATGCTCCAGACCTTCCGCTTCCAACACCACTTCAGTATATTCATTTATAGACCGAATATCTTCTTCAGGCTTACTCTCGACCGTAGTAAGGTTTGGAGCCTCGAACCCACTACCTTCCTCCACCATCTCCACCGACTGACTGAGGTCCTCCATCTCGGCGAATGGACGGACAGCGCCACCCGTCTCCAGAGTAGGGGAATTTCCCCGGTGTCCTGGCCAAATTTCCCTCATTCATTAAAAATACCACCAACAGCTTAATCTGGCTCAAGGTCAGTTGGGATTCACCTGTATCCCCCCCCCCCCAGGTCGTGCCTGAAAATAGGCAGGATTTGTCTAGTGCACTTATCCAGTCAAACAAAAAACTAAAAAAAAAATGTTCGGGGAGCATCAAATACAGTAGTCTATCCGAGACCAAGATTGGTGGTGATGTGAGTAAAATATTCTTTAGCTCCAGGGTTTGCCTCCCTCCATACATCTATAAGATCCAGTTCAACTAGACCCTTTTCCCACCTGCCTATAGCAGGCTCCAGTGTATGTCCCCACCAGCCTATCCATACGAGAGTCAAGCACACAGCTGAAATCCCCTCCAAGGATCAAATTTGGAAACCGCTGTTTCTGCAGGAGGGAGAGCTGCTGATCATACAACAGTGGTTGTGGTCTGCTGGGGCATATATGTTACTTAGAGTAATAAATGTCCTCACCAATCATGCCCTGCACAAGTACCATCTACTAAGAGAGAATTATCTATTCTAGAGCTGTTCATCAAAACAAAATCTACCAAGGAAAATGGAAAAATAAATATAGGGATAGAACTTTAAATTCCTCCCCCACAGTACATGCTGAAACTGCACACAGGGCTTTTATTATGGAAGTTAAGGATCAGTTCTCCTTTACCTGTCAGTGTATTTAATCAGTTCTTACACTTATGATTTTTAACTGTAAGACATTGTATATATTGTCCTTTGCATATCGTATTCCACGTCTTTGCATGATTTGTTGTTATGTTCCCACATTTTAATTGTTGCTACTATAAGTGGAATTTTTAATGTAGCATTGGATAAACAGAGGACTGTCTTGTGAACTGGACTGTAAAAGTCCAAATGACATGTATTCCTGTTTTAAAATAAAAGTTTAACATACCTACCTAACATTAGAAGGATCTGCTAGCACTCTTTTTTTTTTTTTTACAGAGGGTAAACTTTTATGCAGGAGTCTTGCCACCCATCATTTGTCACCATTGAATGCCATAGCATAACATTTCTCTGCCCCCTCCCTGGTGAGCTTCCCATGCTCTACCTCTGTCATAGGTGTCTCCTGTAGAAACACAATCTGGGTTCCATGTTTTTTAAGGACAGTGTTTATTTTTTTTCCTTTTAACTGGGGAGGAGATGTCCTGGACATTTCTGGTGCATGCCGTCGCTAATGTATCAGACATTGCTTATGAACATAATCAGGTGGTCTGGAGGAGGGTTTTTTCTCTACCAGACTCAGATCCAGAGCAAACTCTTGTTTCAGTGCTTCTTCCCACCAACCTCTTTACAGCGCCCTTGAGAAATTCACATTTTTAAATCCATGTACAGATTCTCTGCGTCACACCTGCACTGAGACAGCCCACCCCTGTGGCTCCATCTCCTCCTTCAAGGCCTTCTGACTGGCATCAGTGTCAGTCCCGTACAACGTCCTGGTCTTCTTAGCACCAGCTTTCCGGGCCATCCACTAACAGCAGTCCCACCATGGGGATAATGATCCATCATCTCCTGCTGTATGGATTTAGTCCTTGTAGTAGCTGTTTTCTTGATGGATGAATGCCGATTTTACACTTAATAGCCATGGAGGATTAGAAGCTCCCTGGAGCGCATCTAGCTAGGTTACCAATGCATCCGCAGTCACAGAAGACTCTTTAATATAACTTTGACTGTCCTCAACCTCACATCTTTACTCTGCAATGACTGTCATGTAACTATAATACAGATTTGATCTTCAACCTCCCATCATTATTCTAGACTGAATATGACTCTGCAACACAACTTTAACCATTAGACATTTATTCTTACCATAGACTGAATGTGATATGATTCTATAATAAACTTTGTTTTTGCAGTGAATCAAATACCGTTTACCACTGTCATCCACCTCAATATCAGGGTCACTACAGCCACACCTTGACCTATTGTCAGACAGGTGGCTAACAGCTGCTAATGGCAATGCCGCCTTATGAAAGACCAGAAGGAGGTAAGTAAATGCTGGCCAACCAACATTCTCTCTCTGCTCAGGAACAGAGGGCCTCACCTCCAAGACATGAACACCATTATGCCCAAGTCCCCACTTGAACCTGGCTCCTCAGGTGGCAGCCATTATGCTACTAGGCTGGTCCAATAATACAACTTTGACCATCAACTACCATCATTACTCTAGAATGACTGCCATGGGATTAAGTAATACAACTTCATAAAGTTTTGTTCCAGCCTTGTATTTTTACCTCCTTTCGTTCAAAGGGATCAGCTCTTCTTTGGCCATTTACATGCCCAGAGACCACTCCTACTAGAGAGATCAGTGGCTGGTTACCATGCCATTGTCAAAGCTCCACAGCAACCACTATACTGCTGTATCTTGCCCCCTCTGATGGGGCCTCACCTTTCTGTATGTGCAGGAAGCGATGCCCCAGGATATGATGTGGAGATTGGAGGAGTAGCCAAGTGGGCTTTAGAACTCTGGACCATCCCAATTCGCATGGCAGGTAGCTGCTACAGGTGGGAATAAGGGAGACACCATATCTAGGGTAAGGTGCAGTAACAGATCAGGTAGAGGGGAGGGTTAATTAAAAGGAAGAGGTAAATAAGTAGAGGGGTACAGGGTGAAATTTATCCAGAGATAGCAAGTGAGTAAAGAGGAAAGCAAGTAACACTTTATCTAGGGTAGAGTGATAAAGTAAATCCTGATTCAGGGTCTAGATGGGACAGGATGGGGATAATAGGAGCAAAGTAGAAGGAAGACGGTAGAAGGTGCATTGAAAGCAGTAGGTGGTGAAACATAAAATTCAGATATGGGAGTGGTGCAGTGCAATGGTTGTTGAGCTGCAGTGTTCTGGGAGACTTTCTGTAGACTGAGGTGCTGACCCATCTGCACGCACCTCTCCTGGTGGAGGGAGGTGGTCACTGGTCTGCATGCTGAGATGGCTAGGATCAAGAGGCCTTTTGTCCCACCCCAGGGACACCGAATCTACTGTCTTTGCCTCAGAGGTTACCTAGTAAATGGAGGGCCAGCTGAACCTTGGTGGGCTGCATGACAGTGGGGTTGGCAGGTCAGGGGCACGTTCCTCAGTCTATACCACTACTGAATTCCTACACCATTCTGAAGATACAGGACTGCCAAGAGTAGGCATTCAAAGTAGTGGCAAGGGAGGATGTAGGGGACTTCTAAAGGGATGGTCCAAAGGTGGGAGATAGAGGACACCAGCAGAGGAGGAAGCAGCTTCTGCTGGGACACACAGATGTAAGTGGAATAGATTTAGGAACAGTAAAGGGCAGAGAGAGAGAGAGAGAGAGAGAGAGAGAGGGAGTTTAGGTGCCTACCTGGTGCCATGGTTTAGAGGGATGGACAGTGATCCTAAGGATCACTAGGGCAGCAGGGCATGGGTAGCGCTGGATATCATTGACTTCTTGGGTACTAATGAACTAGCAAGACTGTTTGGATTGTGCAGGGAGAGTTCAGAGAACTGGAGAGGGGCCTAATGCAAGCAGCATGTATGGTGGCATTCACCGAGGTGCTGTACATGTCTGAGGGGAGGATAGAGTACTCAGCAACAGGAGCTTGAACTCATGGTTGAGGGAATAGTGCAAAGGGGAGAGGGGTTCGGTTTCATTGAGGCTAGGGACCAATCTGAAGTGATATAGACCTATACAGAGGTGAAGGCCTGCATCCATCTAGAAAGGAAATCACAGTCCTCAGTGGATGGTTTAAATGTTACTTTGATGAACATTTAAACTAGCGGAAGGAGGTGGCAGAAACTCAAAAGGAGGCATAAAACACCCCCCCACAAACTGAAGCAGCAGGAAGGGTGGACCTGAGGTGAGAAACTTCACCAGGGGGCAAGTTTAAGGAAGCAGCAGAGTAGCAGAGGAGAGGGGGATGAGAACAGATGTTGAAAAGAGGGTAAAATGAGGCAGGCCACAAAGGGGGAAGGAGGCTGCTATCAGAGTGGGAGCAAGGTGTGGAGAGCCATGTGTGCAAATGCAAAGAGTCTTGGAAATAAAATTCCAGACCTGGAGACCACCTTGATGGGAGGCAGACCTGGATACTTGTGGTCATTACTGAGTTGTGATGCACAGGGTGCCATGACTGGGACATGACCATACCAGGCTACACTCAGTTCAGAAGGATAAGGCAGGGAGGAAGCGTGGAGGGGTTGGGCTGGATGTAAGGGAGGGTATCAAAGCAACAGAAATGCAAGGGAACCGGGGGGGGGGAAGAAGGGACAGGAAGTGCTGTGGGTCACTCTGGAGACAGGTGGCAGAGACAGTATCTGCACTGGAATAATATACAGACCTCCAATACAGAGGGAAGAACTGGATAAGGCAATGGGGGAAGCCATCAGCACAATGACAGAAAAGAGAGAGGTGCTGCTGGTGTGGGACTTCAGAGTACCAAATGTAGATTGGAGCCTCCCAGCTATGGCGATGGCTAGAAGTAGGACTATTCCAGACTCCCTGTAGGGAGCATTTTTCAAGCAATCAGTTAGATAGACAACTTGAGATGGGACAATACTGAACCTGTTACTCACAAAGAAGGACATGATTGCAGACATTAAGGTGGGATGCCACCTGGGGACCAGCGACCACTGTGCAGCGTGGTTTAACATAAGCACAGTGGCAGAGACAAACCATACAAGGACGAAAGTCCTGGACTTCCGGAGGGTAGATATTTAAAAAAATGGGTGAATGCCTCAGAGGCAACATAGCAGCATGATTTTCTGGGCGGGGTGGAAGAACAATAGGCCAAATTAAAGAGCAGTTGGCACTTTCAAGATAACTTAAACAAAACATAATATTTAGACACAGTTCAGTTTATATTTCACATTAGTTCTGTATTTTTCCTCCCCGTTATTTATTACTGAGGCCACTGAATGAAAACAGGATCTCTGCTCCTAAAGAGTTTGTCTATTCCTGTTGCTTTCTCCCCACTTGAGGTCATAATGCACTGCTTGCGACATAACAGTTACTCCCATGGCAAAAGATTGTGATATCACAACAGAAGACTATGACTTGAAGTAGGGAGTAACCCACAGAGACAGATGAATTCTGAGGTATAAAAATCATGAATTCATGCAAATGTCCTCTGTAATAAAAGTTGGGGAGGAGAAATCTATAGAATTTATTTGGACTGCAGTCTGAATTGTACCTAATTATTATGTTTTTCAAAGTTTTCTTTGAGGTGACGGCAACTCTTTAAGCGATGGCATAGTAAAGGCAACAAACCTCTGTGCGAAAGAAATGAGCAAAACAGGAGGCAAAGAGAGACCTCTATGTTTTTCGAGGGAAGTGGCTGAGAAGATAAAAGCTAAAAGGGTATCATTAAGAAGGTACAAGGATACACAGGCAGAAAAGGATAGGGAGCTGTACCAGGAAAAAGAAAGGAAAGTAGGGACGGTGGTGAGGGACTCAAAGGCACAAATAGAGGAAAGGATAGCTAAAGGGGTAACTAAAGGGAACAAGACCTGTTTTAGATATATAAGAGAAAAGAGGATGACAAGGGGAGGAGCTGTGAGGTTAAGAAGTGCAGGGGAAACTGTGCAGAAGAGGATCAAGAAAAAGCAGATACTTCTGCTTAGTCTTCACAGTAGATGGTGGGGGGAGGGCGGACTTCATGGAAGTAGTAGGAACACTGGGGAACAGAGGTAGATACAAGTCCATTCACAAATGAAAGAGTCCTAAGAGGATTTGAAAGCTGAAAGTGGATAAGGCTATGGGGCCAGATGCAGTACATCCAAGGGTGCTGAGAGAGCTCAGGGGGGTACTGACTGCACCTCTGACAGCCCTATTCAAAAACTCACTGGAAACAGGAGTGGTTCTAGCAGACTGGAGATGGACAGATGCAGTTCCGCTTCATAAAAACAACAGTAGTGATGAGGCTAGCAACTGTAGGCTGGTCAGGAGTCTAACTTCAGTAGTGGGGAAAGACAGAAAAAGAGAATAGGATAGACCCTTGCATTTAAACTCTTTCTGCATAACAAAAGGGACAGGGCCTTATTCAACCCTGTCACATGGGAAGTTAGTGGACACTCTTAAAAGAAAGGATAGTAGAGTATCTCGAATCCAGCGGGTTACAAGACCCAATGCAGCACAGATTCATGGAGGTGAGGTCATATCAGATGAACCTGATTAATTTCCTCAACTGGGTGACCATGGAAATAGATAAGGGTGGGGCTGTGGACATGGCCTACTTAGACTTCAGCAAGGCCTTTGACACCATACAGTACCTTATAGGAGACTAATAAGGAAACTGGGCAGTACAGTGGTGGGACCCAAGGTGGTAAACTGGATATATAACTAGTTGATGGATAGGCGACAGGGTGATGGTAAATGGGACACTCTAATAATAGGGAAAGTGACCAGTGGGGTGCCTCAGGGCTCAGTACTGGGACCAGTCCTCTTCAATGTCTTTATAAGTGACATTGCAGGAGAGCTGGAAAGGAAGGTATGCCTCTTTGCTGATGATACCAACACCTGCAATAGGGCAGATACTATGGAGGGGACAGAGGGAATGAGTAGAGACCTGAGGAAACTCGAGGAGTGGATGAAGGTATGGTAGCTGGGTTTCAAAGTGAAAAAATGCAAAGTCCTGCACCTAGGACACAGAAACCCAGGCACAGTGTATAAAATGGGGGGGAAGGTATTGATGGTCAATGAACAGGAAAGGGAGCTTGGGGTTATCATTTCTGATGACCTAAAGGTGGCAAGGCAGTTCAACAGGGCAGTGGGCAGGGCCAGATGGATGCTGGGGTGCATAAGGAAGGGAATCATTACTGGAAGGACAGAAGTGATGTTACCACTGTACCAATCATTAGTGAGACCCCATCTAGAGTACTGTGTCCATTTCTGGAGCTTACATCTCAGGATGGACATATACAGGATGGTGGCTGTCCAGAGGAGGCCAATGAAAATGATGCAAGAGCTGCATCATAAGCCTTATGAGGAGAGACTGAGGGATCTCAATATGTACACTATAAAAGCCCTACATGACTGAGGACCAGACTATCTGCAAGACCTCCTGGTTCCTCACTGCCTGGTTTGCGCCCTTCATTCCTACAAGAGTTACCTCCTGATGGTTCCCATGGCTAGGTTGTGGCATTCTGGAGATCATGCTTTTTCTGTTGCCGCAACAGATCTGTGGAATTCACTACCAGTCTATCTAAGGGAGTCACCCTCGGTGGAAACCTTTAAAACAGGGTGAAAAACATTTTTGTTCAATCTCGCTTATGATCTGGAATATTGACTGTCATGTTTTTCGCTGTATATAATAGATTATAAAATTGTTAATTATTCAGCTAGTTGATGCTGTAAAGTTTGTTTAATTTATTGAAGTTGTGTTTAATTATATGTACAGTGCTCCAAGCCTCCAGGGAAGGACACTTAATAAAGTTTCTGTCTGTCTATCTATCTACACCCTGGCAGAGAGGATGGAGAGGGGGACATGATAGAGACCTATAAATACCTCACAGAGTGAATAAGGTAAAGGAGGGGAGTATTTTTATTAGAAAAGAAGGGGCACAGCAACATGGGGCATGCAATGAAGCTGGAAGGGGGGAAATTTAGGAGGGATGTGAGGAAGTACTACTTCACTGAAAGAGTTGTGGACACCTGGAATAGTCTTCCAGCAGAAGCAGTGGGGGTGAAAACAGTGGTGGGTTTCAAGTATGCATGGGATAGGTAAAAATGAATCTTGGTAGGATAGCGGGGGAGGAAGTAGCAAGAGATCAGGTAGGGTCTGCAGAAACAGTATAAGCAGGGAGAAAATGGGCAGGCTAGGTGGACCAATATGTCCTTATCTGCTGAAAAAGTCTATGTTTCTATGGGTAGGTGGTGGTGTAGGGACATGAGCCGCTGAATGCCTCCCAGGCCAGCACATTTTTGTACTTTTCTGGTATCTCCCATGGGAATGCAGAGACAAATTTATTTATTTATTTAGTTCATTTTTGTTGACTGGGTAAGTGCACTAGACAAATCATACCTATTTTCAGGCACAACCCGGGGGAGGGGGATACAGATGAATGCCAACTGACCTTGAACCAGATTAAGCTGTTAGTGGTATTTTTAGTGAATGAGGGAAATTTGGCCAGGACACCGGGGAAATTCCCCTAACAGTTTTCGATAAGTGCCATGGGATCTTTAACATCCACCTGAACTACCACCAATCCAGGCAGATGGGACCTCGGTTTAATGTCTCATCCAAAAGATGGCACCTCAGAAGTGCAGCACCCCTTTCATACTGCACTACAGTGTCAGTACTGGGATATTAACCCAAGTGCCAGATGTGGGAACTGAACCCATAGCCCTCTGATCTCCCGGCCTCAGAGGCGAATGTGCTACCTACTGAGCCACTGACACTGACAAAATGCAGGCATCAGGAGCCCCTGTAGCACTATGCTTGCAGTCCGCCTCTCTCTCTCTCTCTCCAAAGTGCTCCTAGCTGCACTGAAATTTGTAGGCACCCAGATGGCACTGTTGCAATGGAAATCCTTGTAGGAAGAGAGGATTCACCTACACACAATATCACCTTGTTGCCAGTCCGCATTGGCATCCCAGCCTTGGGTCACAAACCAAGGTTGCCAGGATAAAGAGTAGTTACTTACTGTAACAGTAGATCTTCAAGAGAATCTCCTCCAGTGAAGCACATAATGGAACTGCAACAACTTGGTGTCAGGACCACCTCAAGTTGACATGCATCATCAGTGCCTATATAACATAGATGGCCCTATCATGCCTCAGTTCCCTGCCACAGACAAGCTCAGAGGATCAGCAGATGAGGGACCGAAGCAACCAAGACCAAACCAGGCACGCAGAAAAGGAATATGGAAGCCTTAATAAATATGCCAAATTTAGGCATAAGAGGAGAACCAGCTTATGAGAGCAGGCAGGATAACCACCTGTCATCTGAAAAGGGAGGAAGGGAGGGACAGCTGTGGTTCAATGGAGTAAATTATCTTGAAGATCTACTGTTACATAAATAACTATTCTGTAACTATTCTATCTTTTTCAAGCATAGCTCCCTCCATTGAGCCACATCATGGAACGATTCTCAAGCAGTACCACAGCACCGAGGGAGGAAGCATCTGAGTACCCTGAGTAAGGAGGCTTTGCAGGACTGTAAGGCCAAATCTGGTACATCTACGAGAGACTGTAATCTTTAGGGAATGTATGTGCATTACTCCAAGTGTCAGTAACACACTTGTCAGCATCCTGATGTTGTGCTGTTACCTTGAGTTGAACAATAATAGAGGGGAGATGGCAGGGAATCAGAAGGGAAGTAGTGAGGCACCGATTAAACAGAGCACGCTGTAGATTACAAGATAAATGACAGTCACCAAAAGATCTTAGTTGCACTACTGTAGCATCTCAAAGATATGCTGCTGTCTCTAATTTGTCATGGAGACCTGGGGAATATGTGGCCGCGAGCCTCATGCCACACAAAACCAGGGTACACATACCTGGTCTTTTGTGGGGGTAGAGAAGGTGATTGTTGGCCCCAGAGGAAGCGACCATGAAGCCTTGTTAGAAAAAAGGGAAACCTTTTAGATTTGCAGTCTCAAGGCCATCCCCTTCCCCCTTTCTCAATGACAAACTAGAGATAGCAGTGTATCTTAGGGATGGGACAATAGCGCAACTAAGCTCTTTTTGGGACTGTCATTGATCTTGTGATATGTAAAGCATGTTTTATGTTTGCTTGCACGCAAGTGCAAGAAATATAGTGCCATCATCTGAGTTTTTCAGAGGTGCGTCAGCATCTTCCAATTCAGTCAGTGTGTTTGCAGGCGTGGTCACAGTTCTCCAATCACTGCTGGAGCTGTCTATGACAGCAGTTGAAACTGCAGTGGCATACAGTTGAAAGGGAGAGCTATGCTTCAGTGAGCAGCTCCCCCCCCCCCACACACACACACACACAGATCAACTGTGTCAGTTACCTGATAGGATGGTGTGGTATTGTCTAGCTTAGAGAGACAAGCCACACATCATTACTTTAATAAACTGTTCCCTGCCACAGCAGGACCACCAAAATGTGTGGGTGCCTAGCAGTCCTTACACACACCAGCTCTCCAAAGCACACCATCATGGACTCCATGGGTTCTAATCCTCCAGAAAAAAAAATACCTCAGCATTTGATGTGAAAACTCAGACTTCGTTGTATGTGTAATTCCAAGTATTTGCTCTTACTAGACTCTGTCAGTGTGAACTCCCCGCTGCTAAAACCTATGCAAACGAACTTGAGCGTACTGTACTACCTGCAGCTGAAGCAAAGAACAGCCAGAATGCACAAAGGAGAACACACTGCTATGCATTTCAGCAGCAGCCAGTGGGGGAGGTTTTCATGATTGAAGCACTTTAATGCATCTTTTAGTGCTGTCATATACACACCCCTGTGTGGTAAATCACTAAACTGCACACACAGTCTGGTAATGCAGCTTCAAAATATTTTTTTTTCTCTGAATTGCCATGAGCTGGCATTTAGATAGAATCACACAGCTCTTTCTCAAATCAGATGCTCAATGAAGTCACATCACCTTGTGACCCTAAACATCTTAGGGTTGGACATGTGCCCTAACAAAATAGCGAAAACTAGGTATAGAAAAAGAAAACATAAATTCAACCATAGCTCATAAGCGAATCCACCCTTTTCTCCGGCGAATCTGAAGCCACCTAACAGCCCACCCCTGGATGCTCATGCACTCTCTCCACCCACACAACATATGGCCGACGGGGGTGCTGTTGCATTTTATTTCATAATTTCCTGATCTCGTTGCTGCCACCATAATGATACAGTAATTCTTTCTATGGCTCGAAAACTGCTTGACATTAGCTGAATTATAAATGGCATTCCTGTTTGACACTGTGGTGCGGAATATGGTGGTACTCAAATTTTAAGCCAAGTATTACGTGCAGATATGTTGTTATTGACTCATGTCACTTACCATTTTATACATCTATTGATTTTTCATTCACTTTTGCTGACAAATGTTGATCGCAGGGATTCTGGTGTCACAGTTCAGTTCAGCGACGTGTAACATCTTAGTGCAGATGCTAAGTAACTGTTTTAAAATGCTGAAAAAGTTAACAGCCATGAAAATGCCTGAACTTCTTTCTTCAGTTTCTGGAGCTGTAGTGGTGTTATTATGGTGCGTGCCCTTTGCTCCAGATCTATCAGTGAGATGTCTATTCTGTGCAATGGACAGTGGCTGAATGTTATCAGCTGACAGTTTTCATTTCATTACCAACAGATAAATATTCAGGGCTTTGCAAATCCAACTTTGCTGGTAGCACAGTTTCATGCCCCCAAGTGTCTGTCATCAGTTAGTGGTTATATCTTAACCGATGATCACAAAAAGTATGAAAAAGATTTGCCGCTGAGTAATGTAAATGCCAATCCACCTAAGCACCTTTAGGCTGCAAACAGAATTTGAACATATAGGGATTCTGAACCGGTGTATCACTCTGCGGCACAGCAATGGTTAATAAGTTTAAGCACATTCTCAGGACATTGTTTCACTTGCCCCCTCTCCCCACTACGATCCTGGTCACCTAAAATAAACCTGACATTTTAGTATCTGTTTTACATCTTGGCTCAGTTAGGCAATGAACGCTGTAAGAACATAAACGGACATATAAATGGGGACTATAAGAACATGGTCACCTGAAATAAACCTGACATTTTAGTATCTGTTTTACATCTTGGCTCAGTTAGGCAATCAGCACTGTAAGAACTTAAATGGACATATAAATGGGGACTATAAGAACATGCCGTGGGTGCTTGTTCCTTAGTCCAGCAGTGCAACATCAGCTTGAAGCTCTTGTAGGGCTTACTGTCTACCACTTTGTTTACCCCCCCATGTACCTGTAATATTTCACATCCTCCCTTGTCTTAGTCCAGCTGTGCTACATCAGCCTGAAGCTCTGGTAGGGCTTACTGTCTACTACTTTGTTCACCCCCCCCCCATGTACCGCTGTGCTACATCAGCCTGAAGCTCTGGTAGGGCTTACTGTCTACCACTTTGTTCACCCCTCATGTACCTGCACCATTTCACATCCTCCCTTGATCTACAGTGAGTGGATCCCTCATTCATATGTCACATATGCACGCACAAAAAAAAAAAAAAACCCGGTCTTCAAAAATTAAGATACATTTATTATGTTTGTTAAGTTTGCTGGCACGCATGTGCAAGAAACATAGTGCCATCATCTGAGATTTCGAAGGTGTGTCACCCCCTCTTCCAATTTGGTCAGTGTGTTGGCAGGGGCGGCCCCTGTAAGCCAATGCATGCTGGAGCTGTCTATGACAAGCTCCAAAATGCAGTGGCATACAGTTCAAAGGGGGAGCTACGCTTCAGTGAGCAGCGATAAGATATCACTTGCTCATGCACAGCTCACACACACACACACACACACACACACACACACACACACAGGCATGCGCGCCCCCCACACGCACGCACACACTGTATAGCCAATGGGAGTGCCCAATCCCCCGTCGGCTGTGCTGCGCTTCCCCACCCCCTAAAGCCTTCCAAATGCCATGCTGGGTGCCCACCCCAGAGTGGCAACTCATGATATAGCTGACGGGGGGTGCCCAATCCCCGCGGCTCCACTGTCCTCACCCCCAGTACTGGGTGCCATGCTGGGAGCCCACCCTAGCATGGCATCGATGCTTTTGGCGACGGGGTGCCTAATCCTCGTAGGCTGAACGCACCCCCAACTGTTTGTGCCACGCTGGGGCCCACCCCAGCATGGCAAACGTCCAGTGTCATCATTGGAAACAAAAGAACACCTGTAAAGAAAAACAATCCCATGTAGTCTCCCTGCCCCTCCCACAACCTGCACCCACCCACTGCACACCCTGCCTCCCCACACCCCTCACCCCACACTTACCTCACGACCTTGGCGCAATGATCTTCGGTGGATCGGGAACACGTCTGCACTCTTTAAAGCCGACTGCAAACTGAGGAAATGCCGGTAAGCTGTATAATGGGCTAGATAGGGTTTTTTTCAACTTTGTTGCATATCTCAGGCATTTTTTGGAATTTTTGCACCAAATTTTCAACATGGGGCTTTTGGGACCCCTTCTCGTGAATGATTTCACTGTCATGCTAAGATTTCGGGTCTGGCGGGTGATTTCGCAGTCACTGCGCAAAATCACCTTTCGGGACCAATAACGAAATGACACTGCCAGTGTTCATAAGGTGGGCTCTCAAAAGCCTTATTTTGAAAATTTGTGGAAAAATTTCAAAAAACGACTGTTTTACGAGCGTGCATTGCGCAGTTCCTTCGCACGCTCGTAAGTCTGCAAATTTTCAATATTTTCACTCCAGGTTTTCAACATTGTCATTTTACCACACCTTCTTATAAGCAGTACAGCTGTCATTTTTCACATCTCACCCAAAACGTGTTTCCGCCCATGTAGTGCATAATGGCACAGTTGGTGTGCTAAATCAATGTAAGGGACAAATTAAGAAAATGACAGTGACACTGTTCATGAGCAGAGGTCTTAAAATGGCTATGTTGAAAATTTGGTGAAAAAATTCAAAAAAAAGACTTTTTTACGAGCGTGCGTTGTGCAGTTCCTACGTACGATTGTAAGTTCGCGAATTTTCAATATCTACACTCCAGATTTTCAACATTGCCATTTTACCACACTCCCTTATGAGCAGCAGAGCTGTAATTTTTCACATCTTGCCCAAAATGTGTTTCTGCCCATGTAACGCACAATGGCGCAGTCGATGTGCAAAATCAATGTATGAGACACATTAAGAAAATCACAGTGACACTGTTCATGAGCAGAGGTCTTAAAATGGCTATGTTGAAAATTTGGTGAAAACATTCCTAAAAATGACTGTTTTACGAGCGTGCGTTGCACAGTTCCTATGCATGCTCATAAGTTTGCAAATTTAATATTTTCACCCAGATTTTCAACATTGCCATTTATTACACTTCCTTATGAACAGTACAGCTGCCATTTTCATATGCCACCCAAAATGTGTTTTCAAGCAGCCAGTGGTGCTGTTAGTGCGAAAGCAATGTTTGGGATATATTAAGAAAATCACAGTTACACTGTTCATGAGCAGAGGTCTTAAAATGGCTATGTTGAAAATTTGGTGACAAAAGTCCATAAAATGACTGTGTTACGAGTGAGCACTGTGCAGTTTCCACGCACCCTCATAAATTCATGACTTTGTAATATTTTAAGTCCAGATTTTCACCAGTGGCATTTTTCCACTCTGCCTTATTTACAGTACAGCTGTCATTTTTCACAACATGGCCGAAGTGTGTTTTCACACTTTCAGCGCAGAGATGCGTGGTGCTATGAGAAATTATTGTTCGGGACAGATAAAGAAAATCTCAGTGACACTGTTCATGATCGGAGGCACCAAAATGCCTGAGTTGACAATCTGCTGTAAAAAAATCCCCAACCTAATTATATTACGGGTGTGCGTTGCACAGTTTCTATGTACGCTCGTGACTTCATTTTTTTTTTAATATTTTTACTGCAGAGTTGCAACATTGCCATTTTTTACACCACCCCATGAACAGTACAGCTGTCATTTTTTACATCCTGTTTGGAATGTTTTTGCACCTGTGGTTCTAAATGCCGTAGTCGCTGTGCATAAGCAGCTTTCAGCTAAGAAACTGATATTCTCCCTGTTCATGAGGTGGGGTGACAAAAAAACCATGTTGAACATCTGAAGTGAAAATACCAACAAATGCCTGAGGTATTAGGGTTTCCAACCATAACGCCCAACCCTGTAGAGAATGACAGGCATCAGGGGTGTGACTTGGGATTCTTGCCTGTAATGCTCATATTATTCCACACCATGCAGCCAGTGAGAAGCATCGAGGTATGCCTTGGACTCTTCGGCCCCAAAGTTCACCCCATTCTCCTATATCGCACCCATCTCACTGTATTTCCTAATGGAATGGGGTGTGCATAAGGACCAAAGACCCCCAAGGAACACCGTGACACTTGCCAGTGTCTGCAGAGTGGGGTGTACTGAAATGGCATGGCCATTATGCCTGACGACCTAAAGGCACACCCAAATGCCTGTCACTCTCTGCAGGGTGGTGGTGGGGTTGGCTTCAGTTCAATACTTCACTGCCATTCCTATTACACAGCTCTGTAACTTCTACACTACCACTGCCAATGCCAGCAAGCAAACATTCGACATTGACAAATGCTTGTTTAATTAGGGCCTCACTACTTCCTGTCCTGATTCTCCATCGTCTCTCTGGTATTACTGTTCAACTCGAGGTAGCAGCATAACGTAAGGATGAGACACTATTGCCATTTAGATGTGTATTTTAAAGTGTATTCACTACCAATTGATACATAGCACATCTTGTAGTGCCTGTTACCATTTGTTCAACATGTTTTCTTTGTTTCTTTCAGAATGAATCCCTAGGACTGCATTCATATTGCATGTTTGTTGCAAAACATCTGTATCCTTGCATGTTTCAGGATGCACCCTATATGCTATTTTTCATAATGTGAACCAGTTATTTCTATCATTTTGCACTAAGTACTTTTTGATTAATCATTTGGTTTGCACTGTTACTATGCCTGTAGCTTTAAATGATATCCTCAAAAAGGCTACTGTTTGGAAATCTTACCAGTCTCCAACGAACACATGCACGTGAAACGTTAGACAGTTTCTGTTTGATTCCCACCTTCTGGTGTATCGCTGCACTTCAAGAAAGTGACTTTTCACAGCATCTTGTACCTGACATTGGTGGTCTTTGTACAGAAGTTGGATGAGCGTGATTTGTTTGTTTTTTCATTCCATGATGTGGCTCAGTGGAGGGAGATATCCTCGAAGAAGACTGAGCAGTGCTAGTAGCTGCTATGCTGTAAGGCCAGCTTAATAAGACATTGACCATGACAGATATCCAGTGCCTATCCATGACTGTGAAGATACTAAGCAACTTTGCTAAGTAACATCTACCCCCCCAACACATCATTATCAATGCACGAATGAGGAACAGGAATAACAGTCACAAACCTGCAATGAAAAAGGTGATGAAATTGTCCAGCATGATCTCATCATCGTAGTCTCCTTCTTGTTCTAGATAAATAATTGTACAATAAAGCAACAATGAGTTAATAAGGAGTTGTATTTTATCTTCAGCCTCATTCAGGAGTTGTAGCTCTGAAAAAAAGGAGATGGCCTCATTACAAGACCACCAAAATAGCATGACATTCAGCAGTAGATCAGTGCTTAGCCTTCTAATGCAATTGTTATGTTCCAAGGGCATATCTGTAATTGGGTTTTTAAAAACAATAGGTACACTAATATGGGCAGTGTGGTCTAATGGTGATAGACAGTCAGATGGAAGGACAGACCAATAGAAGGAAGGACAGACAGACAGATATTTAAATCATACCTTTCTTATAACCAAGGCACTGCTACTTTCCTCTATTTTTCTGCGTCTCTGACCTCATCATTCAGGAAAACCACGCTGCATACTTCCTCCTACCGGGAAGGTGGACGGGTGATTGCCTTGGCAGCCAATGCCACACCTTGGTCAGGCTGCAGAGGGCATGCATGCAAACAGCAATGGGCCTGCACCCTTCCTCCCCCATGTAAGGATATGTATAGTAAATAGAATATGCATATTAATGACACACGCGTGACATCACTTCTTTTGAAGGCCTACTATAAATAAGCGTTGGCAGGTTGTAGCCTGCCAGAATTGTATTCAAGTTGAGTTAGTCTGCATCTGTATGTTCCTGCTGGCAATATGCAGTAAAGTGTTGCAAACCAATCTTACCTGCCTCTGCACATTATTATATGGGCTCAGAAGATGGAGCAGTTATTGTCACCGCACGCACTTGACCTTGCTGGCAATCTAGCTGAAAATTGGCGTCGCTTTAAACATCAGATTGAAGTTTTCTTTGTTGCCTCAGGTGTAGCTGAGAAGTCCCAGAGGATACAGGCTATGATGTTTTTGCACAATATGGGACCTGCAGCCCTGGAGATATATAACACTTCTGAATGAGGGAAGGAGGAAGACAAGGAGAACTTGGCTAAAGTGATGGAGCAGTCTGAGAAATACCGCAACCCACACAAGAACTTAACATATGCGTGGCATTTGTTTAACATCCAGAATCAAAATCCAGGTGACTCTACTGATACTTATGTCACAGAGTTGCATTTGAGAATGAAGTCTTGTGAGTTTGGCACCCTATGTGACTTGCTGATCAGAGACAGAATTATTTGTAGCATTCTTAATGATAAAGTGCAATATTGACTGCTCCAATAAGTAGATTTAACACTAGCCAGAGTTTTTGATATCTGTAGAGCAGCTGAACTAAATGAAAGGCAAATTAAGAAGTATGAGTGAGATACCAGCAGAAGAAACAGCAGTCCATATGGCCATTCTCAGAAAAGGGGGAGAACTAGAGTCTGTGACCAAAGTGAGAGAGAGAGTTTGCCAGCAAGAAAGCCCAGAATGCACCAGTGTGTGAAATATGGTTGAGAACATGGGCCAAGCAGGTGTCCAGCATATGGACAAAGATATAACTTATGCCACAGACTGAATCATTTTGCCCGAATGTGCACTGCTGGGCAAGGCACAAAAATGCACGCTGTTAATGAAGAGACCAGCAGTGACAGTGAAAATACCTTTACTGTCGAGATGCTCACTGGTAATGCTGGAGGCACTGACTGGAAAGTGAATTTGAATATAAATGGGAAAATTATGGCTTTTAAGTTGGACACTGGAGCTCAGTGCAACATTATGCCCTTAAACACATATCGATCTGTGTCCAGAGACACAATGCAGAAATCAAAGACACGGCTGTTTTCATATTCAGGTCACCAGCTGAATGTGTACAGGAAAAGTACACTGGCTGTGAGTTTCAAAAATCGGAATCATGTTCTGATGTTTCAAGTGGTGGAGGCCAATATAACTCCAGTGCTGGGACAGGCTACTTGTCTGGAAATGAGACTGGTTAAGAAAATGTTCTCAGTAAATGCAGAAAGGAACAAAACAGAAGAGATATTGTCCAATTTTACTGATGTATTCCAAGAGTTTGGGTGCTTAGAGGGAAAATACCACATCAAAATAGACTCATCGGTGAGCCCTGTAGTCTACCTGCCCAAAAAAGTTCCATTTACCTTAAAAGACAAAGTAATGGCAAAATTTGACAAAATTGAAAAATTGGACATTATTGAAACAGTAGAGGCCCACAGGCTGGGTTAATTTGATGATGGTAATAGAGAAGCCTCACAAAGTGAGAATATGTATTAATCCTAGAGACCTGAACAAAGCATTTAAAAGAGAACACTACCCCATGAAAACTGTAGCAGAGGTAGCTGCCGGACTTGCTGGTGCCAAAATCTTCTCTGCGTTAGATGCTGGTCTTGCCTTTTGGCAAATCAAGCTTGATGAGCCCAGCTTGGAATTGGTGAACTTTAACACGCTGTTCGAGTGCTACAAGTTTAAACGTATGCCTTTTGGAATTTGCTCTGCCCCAGAAGTTTTTCAAAGAAGGATATCACAAATCTTGGAAAGCCTAGATTGTGTTGAGACTTACATGGATGATACACTCATCTGGGGCACAGACCTGCAAGAGCACAATAAGAGACTGAGAAAAGTCTTACAGAGAGCAAGACATCGCCATCTCACTTTGAATTTGGAAAAATCTAAAACAGGACTGAAGGAAGTTCCCTATATTGGGCATACATTAAGTCAGGAAGGTTTGGTCCCAGACCCTGAGAAAATCAAAAGCTGTTGTGGATTTGCCCACACCCAAGTCTGTGACAGAATCACAGAGGTTCATAGGGATGGTCAATTACTATCCAAGTTCATACCCAACCTGTCTACTTTAAACAAACCCTTAAGAGAACTGCTAGAAAAAGAAACAGCATGGCATTGGGAAGCTAGACATGATCAAGCATTTAAGGAACTTAAGAGAGTCATCACCCCCCAGTGCTAGCCTACTATGATTTGCACAGCCAGTGGTCCTGTCTGTTGATGCCTCCTTGGAAGGGCTAGGAGCATGTTTTTCCAAGCAAACAAGCCAGTTACCTTTGCCTGAAGACGGCTTAGTAAAGCAGAGGAAAACTATGCTCAAATTGAAAAAGAGATATTAGCCATTGTTTATGGATGCACTAAGTTCCACCAAAATAAAAAAAAAAAAATATATATATATATATACATACACACACACTGTATATATGTATATACAGTATTTATCTTATACTGGCACAGTAGTGCCACTATAGTAAGGGTTGTTTACCACAGTTAAGGTTAAATCTGAAATTTGGCAACTTAATACTTTTGCCACCATATGACAGATTTTCCTGAGATTTGGAAAGCGTGGTCTGGTACCATAGATCTCTGGACCTGCCAAGTTTTGTTACGGTTGGTTGTACGGTTGCGGAGCTGAAGAGTGCCAAACAATACATAAATTACGGGGTTTTGAGCGTTTCTTTGCTCGAGCCTACAGGTCACACGGTTTGCGTGATTGGTCCGAAACCTTCAGGGAACATGCAGCCAGGGTCCCCAATGTGCCTTTTGAAGATTTCATGAAAAAAATATTAAGTGGTTTAAAAGTTATTCCAAAAAAACTGTTCCCCATTATAGTCTACGGGAAAAGTTAAATTATTTGAAAGTGTCGCAAATGCTGTTTTTACTACAGCAAATGACCCTTTTACTTTCGCAAATCGGCCATCTTGTTTTCAGTTGGTGGTCAGAGAAATGCTTGGCATTTAAATTTGGGACCCTCTAGGGACACAATTCTTGTTGTGTTCACCTAGTCAAGCCCTGAGGATGTTAGCCATGTCTTTTTTGGGGGGGTAAAACACCCCAGAAATATGTTTTTTTAATTTTTGAAAACAGTAGTGTTGCAAAGTACTTTTGAATATGCGATACTTTTGTGATTTGGTGTCGTGATTTGCAAAAATACTTTGCGACACTATGCCCAAAGCATAAGGGAATCTTTGCCACCCTGCTGCAAAAGAACGGTTTGGTCTTTCGGGCTGAAATTTGCAGAGAAGGAAGTCAAGATCCCACAGATGTGCCTTTTGGTGGCTTGGTGACAAAATATTAAAGAGCTGCAAAGTTACGGCACTCCAAAGTTGACAGTTTTTCCCATAGGATAACATTACGGCGTCCGCCGCACCTTTTGGGGACCATACCTCGAAAACGGTTCGAGATACAGACTTTTCATCAAAAAAATGCTTAGTCCCCTATGGGGCTAAGTGCAAAACTAGCCTGGAAAGTCATAAATAATATGAGAATTCAATTTTCTTTCTATGTTGTACGGTTCCTGAGATATAAGCAATTTAAAATTACAGGTGTTCATTTTCTGCTCAAAGGGCCATTATTATGCACACATTCTTTGTATTCACTGTGCTTCTGAATGCACCTTTTAGGGAAAAAAAGTGTGTGCGTTTGCATAACTGTAACCGTTTGCGTTTCCATTACCATTTTCATTAGCGATTACTTTTGCGTCACCAAGTATGTTACCGTTTGCACTTGAGTTTGCATTACTGTTTCCTTTGGCATCATTGTTGGTGTTACTGTTACTGTTTGTGTTTCCAATTGTATTACCGTTAGCATTTTCGTTATCGTTTGTGTTTGCACTTCTGTTGGTGTTAGCGTTTGCGCTTCTGGTTGCATTTCCATTGTCTATTGTGTTACTGTTTCCTTCTGCATCGCTGTTGCCATTATCGTTTGCGTTTGTGTTACCATTTGCGTTTTCATTACTGTTTCGTTTCCATTGCCGTTACCATTTGCATCACCATTTGTGTTCGCACTTACATTTGTGCTTGCGTTTGTCTTACAATTTGTGTTCACATTTCCATTAGCTTCACCATCTGCGTTACTGTTTGCGTTACTGTTATTTTCTTTTACCTCACTGCTGCCATTACCATTTGCATTTATGTTACCGTTTGTGTTTTTGTAACTGTTTGCATCACCATTTGTGTTTGCATTGTTTGTGCTTATGTTTACGTTACCGGTTGCATGACCTTTTTTGCATTAACATTTGTGTTTCCGTGCATTCCTGTGACATTTGTAATACTTAGTCTACTATGTAGGCCCAGATGGCATCCACCCCAGGGTACTGAAGGAGCTGGCAGAGGTCCTTGCTGGACCTTTAGCAGACCTATTTAATGCCTCACTACATTCAGGGTGTGTACCTCAGGACTGGCGGATGGCTCATGTGGTGCCCCTCCACAAGAGTGGCCCCAAGGATGAACCGGGAAACTACAGACCAGTAAGCCTCACATCCATCGTGGGTAAGCTAATGGAGACTATCCTGAAGGATTTGCTGGTGGCCCTCCTAGAGGCCAAAGGACTACAGGACAGCAGACAGCATGGCTTCATATGTGGCAGATCCTGCCAAATCAACTTGGTTGAGTTCTATGACTGGGTAACTAGGCAACTGGACAGGGCCATGCAGTGGATGTCCTGTATCTGGACTTCAGTAAGGCATTCGACTCAGTGCCACATGGAAGGCTGGGAAGGAAGTTAGTAGGCACAGGGGCAGGTGCAAAGCTGGTGAGATGGGTAGGAGACTGGCTGCAGGGAAGGCAACAGAGGGTGGTGGTGGGTGGGGAGCTCTCACACCCAAGGGCAGTGACAAGCGGTGTTCCACAGGGCTCGGTGTTGGGACCAGTGTTGTTTGGGATATTCATTGCAGACATATCATGGGACATCAAGAGCAAGATCAGTCCGTTTGCTGATGATACCAAGGTAGGCGCGATGGTGGATGACCTAGGGGACTGGCAGGGGTTGCAGGATGATCTGGCAAAGCTTGAAACCTGGTCAGACACCTGGCAACTGGGCTTTAATGCTACAAAGTGCAAGGTGCTGCATTTTGGGATGAAGAACCCAAGGAGGAGTTACCAGCTAGGGGGAGTGCAGCTAGCCCAGACAGAGGAGGAGAAGGATCTGGGTGTGCTCATTACAGGATCAATGAACAACTTGGCACAATGTAGGAAGGCAGCTGCAATGGCCAACAAAATGCTGGGTTGTATTGCAAGGGGTATATCCTCGAGGAGGGAGGAGTTGATTCTGCCACTGCATAGGTCATTAGTTAGACCACACCTGGAGTACTGTGTGCAGTACTGGCGTCCGTATCTGAAGAGGGACATTAAGTTACTGGAGGGGGTGCAGCGCAGAGTGACAAAGATGATCAAGGGGCTGGGGGACTTAGCATACGAGAGGAGGTTGAAGGAGTTGAACACATACTCACTGGAGGAGAGGAGAGACAGGGGTGACATGATTGAAACCTTTAAATACATGAAAAGAATAAACAAGACAGGTACAGAGGGGCTGTTCAAAGTAAGGGAGGGACACCAGGGGCCATGATATGAGACTGGAGCGAGGAAGGTTCAGGAGGGAGATGAGGATACACTATATTTACAGAGAGGGTGGTGGCTGGGTGGAATGTGTTACCTGCTGAAATGGTATGCAGTAGAACAGTGGGCTGCTTCAAATGAGGATGTGACAGGACAAGGAGGAGGGTTAATGAAGGGGAAGGGTGGAAGGAAGGGGCAGCTGCAGAATAAGGGGTGCTAGCTGCACATTCGAGCAGACTTGATAGACCTCTAGGCCTTTATCCGCTGGCAAATTTCGTATGTTCGTATGTTACTTCTGTGCATTTACCAGTTTTCATTTGACATCTACATAAGTTTTTTTGCAGAATGAAGCACCCCCAATTTTTTTTTTGCCACTCGTATAAAGTTCTACGCTCGTGCTGCTCTGCAACTGCTGAAAAGATTTGGATAACATTTGGTATAGATGGAGTGGAATGGTCCATCTATTTATTTACCAATTTCTATTTCACTGGTGTATATGATTTTTGCATACTGCACTGCAAAACATTCATTTTTTGCTATCCTTCTGCACTGTCTTGTGTGACGCATAGCGCAGAAACTGTGTAGTTGATTGGTCTGACACTTGGCACGTAGAAAGCCCTTTCGTCAAGGAACATGCCAGTCTCTGTTTCGTGAAAAAATGTTGTTCCATTCCAGAGTTATAAACTTTTGAAGTTGACCCCCCTTTGCAGTCAGAGATTTTTCGAGTGTGAGTTCCACCATTTTACTGCATTTTTGGCCACGATGGCCTCCATTTTGTGGTGGAAGACTTCTTAAAGGTGCAGAAACTTAAAAATTGAATATCTCTGGAATGGTTTGGTCTTTTCACATGAAATTTGGAGGGTGTTGAGTGAATGTTCTGGAGATGTGAATTATGCTGTTTAGATGTTGGGAAAATAATTTGCTGTGTAGATACTGCACGATGCACTTATCGTTTTGAGCATAGCGTTATGCAAGGTGCTAGTAGCTTGAAATTTATAGCATAGGTAGCCCTTGTGATATGGAGCTGCCTTTCAGTGGTTTGGTTCACATTAGTCTTTGTGCCGTTGTCTCGTAAATTAAGTGAGATACAGACTTTTCGCTACTGTTGACTCACATTGCATTTCTGATGTTATCTCGGAAACAAAACAAGATACAGACTTTTTGCTACTGTTGGCTCAGATTGCCTTTGTGCCGTTGTCTTGGAAACAAGGCGAGATACAGACTTTTTCGCTACTGTTAGATCACATCCCCTTTGTGCCATTACCTCGGAAATGAAGTCAGATACAGACATTTTGCTACTGTTGCCTTAGGTCAACTTTGCGCTGTTATCTTGGAAACAAAGCGAGATACAGACTTTTCGCTCCTGTTGCCTCACATCGCCTCTGTGCTGTTATTTCGGAAACAAAGTGAGATACAGACTTTTCGCTACTGTTGGATCACATTGCCTTTGTGCCGTTATCTCGGAAACGAAAACCAGATACAGACTTTGCTACTGTTGCCTTATATCAGCTTACTGTTACTGTTTCCATGTGTGTTACCATCTGCGTTTACATTTGCTTTTCCCTCGCTGTTTGCATTACGATTAGCATTTGCACTTCCATTTCTGTTACCATTTCTGTTTCTGTTTACATTTGCATCAGTTTTACTATGACTGTTAGCGTTTGTGGTTACATTTACTGTCACCATTACCGTTGTCTTTTGCATTTGCGTCACCATTATCGTTTGCATTTGGGATACCATTTGCATCACCACTTGCATTTGCATTTCCATTTGCATTACCATAACACTTAGAACTTGCATTTGCATTTATGTTTCTGTTGCTATTACACTTACCATTAGCGTTTGTGTTTCGCACACCATTACCATTACTGTTAGCGTTACTGTCACGGTTATTAAGCAAACATGGGCAGCATGGTGGGAGCACAGGGCCCACCATCACCACATGCCATTCACTATTTATAGTGCGCATTCTCAAAAAGAAGGGGAAATTCATGGCAAAAAACTCTGTTTAATGCATCAGTTAGGGTTGGTCCATAGCGATAAAAACCAGGAAATTCAGTGTTAGGGTTGCCACCCCTTGCATCCCACGCCCACCCTGCCCCCACCAACAGGCATCGGGGTGTGCATTGGGGTCGTCAGTCCGGTTCCAGTCAGTAACATTGCAGAACAAAATAAAGTGAACAAAAATAAAGCAGCAAAAACAGTGTCGCCATCCATATTGGCAGCACAAAATAAAGCATGCCAGAACAATGCAGGCCACATGACATGCAGGTAGTAAACAACATCCACCACATGGAGACACTGCACTAGAACCCCAGTGGCCAGGAGCACAAGACAACTTGCAGTCTTCCCTGTCCTGTGTATTGTGAAATTCTCACCAAAATACATGGCAGCCATTTGGGAATAGAAAAATGCCAGAAACGAGCCAGAGATGTCCTGTTTGGCCAGGCATGATGAGCCAGATCAGTGATTTGATAGCCAATTGTGGTATCTGTACCAGCTACAGGAAAGCTCAGCCAATAGAGCTCATGAAACTCAATGAAATTCCAGAGAGGCCTTGGCAAAAAGAGGGAGCCAATTTATTTGAATTTAACAGAGAAAACTATTTGGTACTAGTGGACTACTATTCAAAATTTACTGAGATTTCCAGACTACAAGATACAAGAGAAACTGTGGTCAACCATGTTAAGTCACAGTATGCATGCCATGGGATACTGAAATAGCCATCACATATAATGGCCCTCAATTTGCAAGTGCTGAGTTTAAAAACTTTTGCAAATAAGTACAATTTTAAACACATTATGACATCACCTAGATATCCCCAGAGCAAAGGGATGGTCAAATGAGCTATTCAAACAATTAAGAATTTGTTGAAAAAAGTCAGACAGGACCATAAAGATCCCTATTTTGCTCTGCTCAACTTAAGACATATGCCCATAGAAGGCCTGGGGTCACCAGCACAGTTGTTAATGGGATGTCGAACCAGGACACTGATTCCAACAAAACACAGGCTACTAAAACCAAAACTGGTAGAAGCTGATGTTCAGACCATTTTAGAGAAAGCTCAGAAAAAGCAACAGTACCATTATAACCAAGGAGAGCATCCCTTGCCTGATTTGACTCCAGGACAACATGTGCACTTGCACACCATTGAGAAGGGATGGACCCTGCCATTGTCCTGTTGCCTGTACCAACCCCACAATCATATGTGGTTGAAACTAATGGGAAGCAGTATCACCGAAACTGCAGAGATCCCCTGGGACCTTCGGTGCCACAGTTCAGTTTGCCATGGAGCGAGCCACAAGCTGAACTGGAGGGAAGAGAGAGAGAGAGGCCAAGTCAGTGGTGGAGAAGAGAGAAATGTCCGATGGAAGAGACGCAGCTATGGCAGCGCAGCAGCTTCAGGACCCAAGTGTGGACCCACCACTGATGTCAGCAATGACCTCAGTTGCTCCATGGAGCATGTCTGGCCCAACTGAAAGCCTTACCCAAGTGAGCGACTACTCACTAAGAAAGCCTGCAAGATACAAGACTTAACTCTGCAGCAAATGCAATAAGAACTGGAGAACTGTAAAGTATAAAGTATTTTATTTTAAGATATTATTAATGTGTTTGGAAGATCTCACTAAAGGGAGGAGATGTAAGGATATGCATAGTAAATAGAATATGCATATGAATGATGCTCGCGTGCATGATGTCACTTCTTTTGAAAGCCTGCTATAAATAAGTATGGGCTGGTTATAGCCCGCCAGAATTGTATTCAAGCTGAGTTAGTCTGCATCTGAATGTTCCTGCTGGCAACATTCTGTACAGTGTTGCAAACTAATCTTACCTGCCTCTGCACATTACTACACCCTGGAGGCTAACACCTCATCTCAACAAATCACTTGAACTGCAGCCAGCCACGGTGACGCTAGACCTGGGACCCCATTCTCTGTCACAATGGGTGGTGGGGCAAAACGGGATGCAAACTGCAGCCCTGTTACATTGCCACACATTTGCACTGTACCCCTTTCCCCCAAAGTTGGGGCTTGTTAATGGTAGCAGTATACATGCCTTAACAACAAACCACTTTATTTATTTAGTTTTTGTTAACAAGGTAAGAGCACTTGACATAAAATTACTGTTTTCAGGCACGACCCAGAAGAGAACAAGTTAACACCTGTGCGACTAACACAAGTATACAGTTACATACAGTACATCTGAGTACAAGATAAAAAGCATGAATTTTAAAATGAATAACTAGAGATAACAAACTATACTGTACATCTATCTCTCTGATGGAAACTCATCTATTGTCTCTACATATTATAGTTCAGAAATTCAATTATCTCACCTGTATCTAGAATTATACCTATTGATCTTATAATAATAGTTTGAAAAGGCTTACATAGGTCTTCATTGTTGTATCTAATTACCTTAGATATCTTCCAGGTCCTGCATGTCAGCATTGTAATTAAAGTCTAGAAGGGACTCCAGGTCATCAAGGCACTCCCCTGCTTCATAAGCTGGGATGAAATAATTACCCTGATCTATTTTATTTAATAGCAGACTCTTGCTGGTGACTGACTTTCAACAAACATTTAAATTGTTTGCATTTTATTATGGCTGTCAAAGCCACTCTTACAGTTGCAAGAACCGCACATTCTCCCACGTACATTCTTATTGTATGAGAATTGTGAAATGAAGGCGATTGGTTCTGGTACCCTAAGAATGTAAGTGAGACCACTTTTTTTCATTCAGTATTTTGTCGCCTAGCTTCGTTGGCCTGCCCCCATCTGGTCCTGTCTCCCAGGTCCATCTCTGGGTCTTACCTTGTTCTCCGGAGATCCTCAACACAGGATCCATATCAGAGTTGCCCGGTGTGAGGCCTGTGGGGGACTGGGCCATCATCACATCACAGCCAGGGGTTTTCCGCCATTTTCTCCCCAGAGGGCTCAAACTATGTGCAATGATGTTTTGTGCAAGCTCCAGCTGTGTGGAGACATCCCCACCTGATCTGCTGGCAGAAACCTTTCCCCTAGCATCTACTGTGCTGTCACATAGACTCCTCTAGGTGGCAGCCACCAAGTAGGACAGGCATACCCCCCTTCCCCAAATGAGAACAGCCATTCCAGGAACACTCATCCCCCCTCCCTCCCTCCCTCCCTCAGGCAGCCCTGAACCCAGGTCACCAATGCAGCAGAAGGTGAGTAGCCCAACACCTCAGCCCCCCATGCCACTGACTCAGATACTAAGATCACTCTGTCTGCTTTGCTGTAAAAGGAAAATGAGAAAAAGAACAGACACAGTAGCTTTCTCAGAGGTGTTACCAGTGCCATGTACAGTGGAGCATACAAAGAGGAAAATTAAGTAGTTTCACATGTAGTTAAACAGTTGGAGTGAGGAGAGAGGTTTCTTTTATACAGGAGACTTGTGAGTAAGCATTACTGAACCTAGTGCTGACTAACAGGGACAGTGTTGCTGACATCATAGTGGCAGACCACCTGAAGACCAGTAACCATCGTGCGGTGTAATTTGGTATAATAAACTGGGTTTGCACTGAATCACACAAGGATGAGGGTCAGGGACTTCAGGAGGGCAGCTTTCAAGAGAATGGGAGAATGCTTCCAGGAAGCCCTGGCAGGGATAGGGATGCTAGAAGGAGTCAAGGACCAGTGGGCAAAAATAAAATGGAGCATTGAAAGAGCTACGAATCTCTGTGTCAGGCAGATCTGCAAGGGCAAGAGGAAAACGAGACCACTATGGTTCTCTAGAGAGCTAGCAGAAAGAGTAAGAGCAAAGAAAATAAAAATTAACATTCAGAAAGTACAAAAAAATACATAGGGAGGAGGATAGGATAAATTACCAGGAGAAACAAAGGAGACAGGGACGGCAGTGAGGATAGCAAAAGCACAAACAGAGGAGAATATTGCCCAGTCAATAAAAAAGGAGATAAAACCTTCTTCACTTATATTAGCGAGAAGAGGAAGACCAACGGGGGATAACAAGGATAAAAGGTGAAGGAGGGGTCTGTGAGGAAGAGGATCAAAGTAAGGCGAACATATTGAACAGATACTTCTGTTCAGTATTTACAACAGAAGGGGTAGGTGATGGGCCAAAGATAAAGAACAGGGACAGAATTGTTAAGAAGGTGGACACTAGTCCTCTTACAGAGGAGAAAGTCCTCAGGGTACTAGTGAAATCAGAAGATGGCAAGGCAGTGAAACCAGATGGGGCTCACCCTAGGATACTGAAGTAGCTCAGAGAGGTGCTAGCTGCACCCCTGACAGCTTTGTTCAGCTTATCACTGAAAACTGGGGTAGTTACGAGGGGCTGGAGAAGGGCAAATGTCGTCTCACTTCATAAAAGTGGGATTAGGGAGGAGGCAGGAAATTACAGACCTGTCAACCTGACTTCATCACTATTGATGGCAAGGATAGTGGAATACTTTGAAACAAGTGGATTGCCGGATCAAAGGCAACATGGTTTCACAGGGTGGAGATGTTGCCAGACAAACCTGATCGAGTTCTTTGACTGGGTGATCAGGGAAGTGGATCAGAGTGGAGTGGTGGATGTGGCCTACCTGAATTTCAGGAAGTCCTTCGACACCATTCCACATAGCAGATTGGTGAACAAGTCAGCCTGTCTAGAAGTGGGACAGAAAGTAGTAAACTGGGTTAGAAGTTGGTTGAGCAACAGGAGTCTGGGGGTGGTGGTAAATGCAGTCCACTCAGAAGAAGGCAGGGTGACCAGCAGGATGCTTCAGGGGTCAGTACTAGGCCCAGTCCTCTTCAATGTCTTTATTAGTTACATTGCTGAAGGGCTAGAAGGAAGAGTTTGCCTGTTTGCAGATGACACAAAAATCTGCAACAGGGTGGACACACCAAGGGGGTTAGAAAAAATGAGGAATGATTTGCAGAGGCTAGAAGAATTGTCAGATGTTTGGCAGCTGGGTTTCAGTGTTCAAAAATGCAAAATCATGCACTTGGGGCACAGAAACCCGAGGGCTATTTACCAATTGGCAGGGGAGGTACTGGCAAACACCAAACAGGAATGGGACCTGGGGATAATCATTTTGGATGACCTGAAGGTAGCCAAGCAGAGTGAAAAGGCGGTGGGAAAGGCTAGTGGAATGGAGGGGTGCACAGGAAGGGGTATCACCAGTAGGAAGGAGGCACTATAACGACTGTACAGGTCACTGCTGAGACCACATCTCGAGGACTGTGTACAGTTCTGGAGGTCCCACCTCCGGAAGAACAAAGATAGGGTGGAGGCAGCACAAAGGCCAGCAACCAATATGGTGCAGGGACTGTAGTAAAAGCCCTATGAAGGGAGACCAAGAGAAATGAATATGTACTTGCTGGAGGAAAGAAGGGAAGAGGGGGAAATATGATAGAAACATTCAAGCACATAAAGGGTATTAATAAGGTACAGGAAGGTATCATTTGCTGCAGAGAGACAGACTTGAGGACAAAGGGTCACACTATGAAGCTGGGGGGGCTTAGAGAGGATGTGAGGAAATACTTCTTCACTGAAAGGGTGGTGGAAGCCTGGAATGGCCTCCCAGCAGAGGTGGTAGGTGCCAAAACAGTTGTAGGATTTAAGAATGCATGGGACAGATACAAGGGGACCTTGGAAGTAACACAAGGGGTGGGGACAACTGGAGATCATGAAAGGTCTGCAGTGACACAGTAGGCAGGGAAAATGGGTAGACTAAATGGGCCAAAGGGTGTTTATCTGCTGACAACTTCTATGTTTCTATGAGACTGCAGAACCTTTTTGGTAGGACAGGCAGCCGTTCACAAAAGATGGACTGTTCTACATCTTTACCAGTGGGGCAACAGTGCTCTGAAGCAAATGTTGGATATCGTAGCTAGTCAACTGTTAAACTAGATTGGGGAGTGCAGGGTTAGAGGAGGGCAGCTTGATTATACTCTTAGGTTTGATGGGAACTCAGTCAAGTTAAACCCTGCAGACTCTCCCCCATCACACTTAGGTCAAAGGGAAACACTGTCAAAGGCAAGGCTAATTTTATTTATATAGCACTCTATCCATAGGCTCAGAGCGCTTTACGGTAAGAACAATGCCCCCAGAATTAAAATCCAACCAGTGAGGTCATCATCAGGCGGGATGAGTAGAAAAAGAATTGATCATTTACCTCTCTCTGTCACCCTGAGGAGATCATTTTGCACCCTAACTAGTGCAGTTTCCGCACTGTGCCTGTACCTGAATCCAGACCAGAGTGGTTCATAGATGTCAAAGGCAGTGAGATGTGCCGAGCTGCATGGCCACCACTTTCTTAATAAACCTTACCCAAGCAGAGACACGTCTGTAGTTTGCTAAGCAATCTTCTCACTTAGCAGGACTTACAAAGTTGTGTTGTGGGCCTAGTCACTTTAAACAACGCTCGTGGCAGTCTGCACTTGCCAGGAGTTGAAAATTATTTCTACAGTTTTTTTGAAACTGCAGGGCCACATGGTCTCTAACATACCAATTTGAGAGAACCTTAAAGTGTAATATCGACCAACCCCCAAAAAAAAATAATGTACTACAACAGCTCAATAAAAAAGATGGTCTTGTACTAAAGAAACTATGCTAAAGGTCAAAGTCAAATTGCAGTTCATATAACAGGAGCCAATTAAGGTGAAAGGGCACAGATTGAACTGGAAAGTGAAAGTGTTCCATTTTCTGCAACTTGTATCAAGTTAAAATGCTAAACCACTTTTAAATGAAGCACAAAATGGCAATTTATAACAGTAGCCAGCTAAGGTAGTCTCCAGCTCTTGGGACTCAATCAGGAACCAAAGAGACCATAATTACTGAACAACCCCTAGGTAACACAGAGTTACTGAAAAACTAACTAAAAGTAACACTTAAACTAGAAATAAACCAACTAAAAAAACAGCAGGACAGGGGGCTTCTCTGCAGAGGTGGAGGATGCACAATGCATTACTGCATGCTCTGTGGGCCCTAGGGAAAAAGACAGTGGGGGGGCGGCTGGATGATGGACTGGTCCTCTGCAGGCTCCACACTGGTGACTGGGCACCTCCAAGCATCCACTGGCAGAGGGACAGACTGGTACATGAAGGTAAGACCCAGAGATGCCGGGTGATGGACCTGAGGGAACCAGTCTGGATGGGAGCAAGTTGGGTGAAACAGGAGATAAACTACTACCAATTGTTTAACCAAGTGAGTCACACTAAGCTGAAAGCTTTTTTACAGGTGCAACCTGGGAGCACAGGGAAGTTAGGTGACTTGCTCAGGGTCACACAGTATATGCAAGTGGGGGCGGTGAGATTCAAACCCAGGTCTCCAGATTTGCAGCTCAGAGCCTTAAACCACAGCGCTATACTGCCTCCACTATTGCCTCTACTACCAATAAAAAAAAGTTATGACTAAAAACATTAAAATGAATGGGCCCATTGTGAGCCCATTGAGTTCAAATATTTTCATTAACTCGTATCGTTTTTTTGACATTTTAACCCACTTTTTTCGGTCTACAACTTTCTTACCCCCACCCTCATGAACCCTATGGGTATCCGCTTTCAAATCCCCATGAAATAGGTGTTGATACAAAGAACAATATTACATGTTGTTGTACAGCATGAGATGATATAATTAAGCAATAAGACACGACAAGGTGTGTGTTATCGTGTAATAACATCACTCCTGGGGTGGTTTGAAGCACAAAGTGACAGTGCTTCCACCACCCCAGGAGTGGCGATGTATAACTACTATAACACACACTTGGAGTGCCTTATTGCAATTATACAATGACTGATGTTATAGAAAATAAAAATAATAAAAATGTTTTTAGTAGATTTTTAGTGAGGCAGTGTATCTGTTTCTGAAAAAAAAGGTGCTCATAACAAAGATCCATAAAATCAATGCAGTGATGTTATTGTATAATAACATCACTGTCTCAGGCACACATTGACCAATCAGAGTCCAGGAAATTTTCTTGCCATTGTATAATTCTCATTAGCTCTATTTTACCCAATGCAGAGAAAGTGATAATAGCATCAACATGACCCAGCATGGGCCATTGTGGCTACTGATAACACTGGCTACTACTGTACTCCTTAAAAAGCCATTTCAGGGACATTTATAAGCTGACACTCACAGAGATCATTAGGTTGGGGCTAAACAAGCTATCGACAGAAAAAAATTGGGTAAAAATATAAAAACATAAAAACCAAAAAAACATAAAAGTTATGAGCTAAAGAAAAACAGACAAACACTAAAATAAATGCCCCATTGAAAATGAATGGGCCTTATCCATTTCAATGTGGTTTTGCTGGTTTTGTCAGATGGGAGAGCAACACACTGAGGGACACTGACAAGACAGCATATAAGGACAAAGGAGATGTGTTGAGGACAGAAGTGGGTGCCAGAGGGGATGTAGTGCACAGAGTGTGGTTGAGGATGGGGGATTAATTGGAAACAGTTCTGGGGGGAGGGGGGATACCGACTGTGGGACTGAGAACCCATCATCAGTAACTGTGTATGCAGAGGGGGTACCCACCATCAGTAACTGTGTATGCAGAGGGGGTGCCCACCATCAGTAACTGTGTATGCAGAAGGGAGACCCACCATCAGTAACTGTGTATGCAGAGGGGGTACCCACCATCAGTAACTGTGTATGCAGAGGGGGGACCCACCATCAGTAACTGTGTATGCAGAGGGGGGACCCACCATCAGTAACTGTGTATGCAGAGGGGGTGGGGTTGCAGCAATCAAGTGGGGATGGCAGGTGGTGGAATCTGACACACACTATCAGTATATCGTAATTCAGACAGATGGAGGAATCACACTGGGGTCCCTTGAGGAATCACGTTGAGGGAATACAAATATTTTCATGCTTGACTCTGGGGGGATAGGAGGGTGGCGTGGTTGCTATAGGGTGGGCATGGGTAGGGGTTTAAAGACACTCAAAGGGGACAGAGACCAGACATGGAACAGGCAAACATTTTGTTCTGTTTTACTGCTCACATTACCACTAGCTGTGATGTATGCAGTATTAGGCAGTTTAGATTTTGTAGAAATTCACTTATTCTTGGAACGTTCAGTTTTTGCACTGAGCATGTGCAACAACTAAATCTATGTTTGTGAATAGTTTAAAAAGTAAAGCATTTTTGTGAAAACTACCAGCCAAAAACCATCATTGGGCCAAATTCTAACAAACCTACAAGTTTCAACTTTCAAATCCCAACCATTTTTTTGACTGACGGTGAGCACATAAAAGGCCTTAATTTTGTTGATTTTCTGTATCTTCACCCTTTAAGAACTTTTGAAGCACTGAACCAATCATTACTAAATTTAATTTACAGGATTCAGAGATCCTGGCATGGACTCCTTGCATGCCAAATTTCAGTTGAAACAGTCAAATGACGGTCAAGTTAATAAGGTGCACAAATCAGGATTTAACATTTAACTGCCTACTCGAACCATACAGGTGCAACCATGCCTGAATAATATAACATTTGCATGTACCCTAATGGGGACTTGAGTGCTAAGCTCACCTGTACTTCCAAGTTTCCACTGCTGCTGCAGGCAGGATGCAATTATTACCGATTATGATACTACAGGACTTGACAATGTTGCCCAAAGGCAACGTTCCGGTGAGAGAATGGATACCCATAAAATGCAAACTGCACTGCATTGATAAAGTGCTGAGATTTAGGCCTGTGCACAGCCAAATGCAAAAAATCTTGTTTTTGTTTGAGTCAGCATTCTACATCTTAGCACACTGTTTCATGAGCCCAATGCCGGGGACAAAGATCTGTTAAAGGGCACCTTTCTCAGTTCTGCACACCAATAAGAGGGAGCTCCCTTGCCTCCATGGGAACTACTCTGTGGTAAAAGCAGCCTTTTTGGTTGTACCTCCAAAGGAAGGGAAGAGATCATAAGCTGCCCATTTGATGGGTTAGCGGTGCAATTCCTTTCCACTTCTCTGTTGCTAGCCATGCCCCATTCTATGACATAGGTGTAGGAAAAGCATGGGGGAGTGCCCCATTCAAGTCTTACTATTAGTTTCCCTGTTCCCTTGAGATCAGAAGATCCCAAGCCAGCCTCCACAGTGTAAAGGGACATGTCCACCAAGGGTCCCAGTATGGCACCATGGACCACCTATCATCCCACCATGGGCTCCCCATTACATACAAGAACATAAGGTAGATATCACATATTTATTTAGGATAAAGAAATTTCACATCACAACTACCAGGGAGAACTAGTGGGGTGAAACTTCAAAAAAGACAAAAGGAAATATTTATTTACAGAAAGTTTGTAGATAAATGAAAAAGGCTACCCAAAGAAGTGATTAATGAGAGAGTTATCTTCTGGGTTCAAAACCCAATGGAATGGCTAGAGGGGGTAACCAGAAACAAGTGGGAGGTCAAAAGGAGCGCTGAGAGTTCTGGAATGATTAAGTAAGCCTAAGGCTGGACAACAGGGCAGACTAAATAGAGTTCAGTCTTCATGTGTCCTCAACCATCCTTTATATGTAACCATACAAGTAACCTTAGTCTCCATAGTTATATTGCAAATGGTGGTTTACATATACATCCCATGATGCTTTGCATTACTGGAGTATGTGTGATTTTACATTTCTTTGAAACCTGGTTTTGTTATTATTTTATTTATTCCTTTCGTTTTGTTAACTGGGTAGACCCACTGGGTCCAAGAGGTCCCTTTTTCAGGGTCGACCTGGAATTCATTACATACAAATCTGTTGGATATAGACATTTTGTTGAGACAAGAGACACTACAGTTTTAGGAATGATCACAGCATTTCAAAATGTCTTACTTAGTAGAGGAATATACCTAGATATTTTATAATCACATGTGGCTAGACAGGCGGAGGCTTCCAACAATGACAAGTTGTTAATACAAGTTACTTATGGTCACAGACATCAAAATGCACTGACCATTTTGTACTACTCAGTTTATGCAGTTGTGCATTTTCTTGTTGGGGCGTTTACAACTCGAGCGAGTTAGGCTACTAGGGGTCTTTTTTAATCCCTGGCATGTACAGAGACTGTTTTCCAGCATATGTGCTCTGCGCCCTTTTCTGAAGGAATCCAGAAAGCCTGCATTTTGCAGATGGTCAGGAAGATAGTTCCAGAGCATTGCAGCCGCATGGAAGAAGGACTCACTACCTGCTGTAGAGTGTTGGGAGATGCAGGATAAGGCTCTAGTCAAGAATGGACAGGTGAGCTTGGAAGGTGGGTGCTGAGAAATTAGATAAGTCGCTAGCAGTGAAAATCCTTGGGGGAATTTGGGGAAATCAATTCTTCCATATGTAAAATATGGGAGAGTGATCGCTCAAGGAATCCAAGAGAGTGTCCACTGCCTGTATGTTACAAAGGTTGGAGACCAGTGTCCAGTTGATAGTTGTGAGATTGCCTGTTTTGGCACTGTACCTTGTGGGTTTAGTGATGACCTAGGTCAGGCATGCGTCCAGCAGAGATACCTTGTAACCCTGTTCTGAGTCAGATGCCCAGTGAAGATCAAAGTCTCCCAGAAGGATTACTTCAGAGGGGGCATGTTCAGCCAACATCTTGGTTAGATCATCTAGAGCCAAGGTGGATACTCTGGAGGGATTATACAGGCAGCCCAGCATGAGGGTCTTAGCATTTCCAGTTGTTACTTTAACAAATATTGCTTCACTGCTGGTGCATTCTATAGGGGGTACAGTGGCAAGAGATACGCACAGGGTATCCCTTGTGTAGATAAGAACCCCTCCCCATTTCTTGTCCTCCCCGTCTTTCCTAAAGACATAGTAGCCCAGGAGGTCAGTTTCATGCATTAGGATGTTTGGCTTAAGCCAAGTTTCTGACACCGCGAGTATGTCCAGCTTATATATAGGTCTACCCAACTCTGGATCTCATGGACCTTGGATTGTAGGCTGCAGACATTCATGTAGACTATCCTGAAGCCCTTGGAGATACCAGTGTAACCACCCAGTCCCCTGGGATTACTAGAATCCTCTCAGTATCAGTGCTAGGCAGGGAGAGGCAGCTGGTGATTAACTAGTTAAATGGGATTTTCACCTGCTCACTCTTCTGTTTACTTGACTTCAGCTGAGATGAAAATGATGAGCTCATCTGGAACTCTCGCAGCAGCATAAGCCTTTGCCAGCTGTGAGGAGGGAGTTTAGAATCTTGAGACAGTAGTCAGTGTGTGTCAGCAGCTTGAAGTTGGAAGAGTGAGAACTGCTCAGCTGAGAGATCCAAGCTGAGGGTCCTGCTTTCTCACCCTAGTCCTAGTAATTCTCAAGTTTCCAAGAGAAGTGGTGGAAACCGTTGTCAACAGCAAGATCTCCTGATTTTTATCCCTGGAGGGGTGAAAAGGACTGCTAGTGGATGGAGCCAAGGGGCAATCCCCTTTTTAATCCATGATGTTTTGAATCTGCCTGAAATGTCTAATAGTGAGTAGAATCTGACTTTTGCTGCAGAAAGCAAGTACCTGTGCTGCTGTGTTCTCTGGCTAAAAGGGAAATGCACAACTTTTCTGTTCAGAAGTGTGAGACTGTTCTCATTTAAAGTTGGCTGAAATGTGTGATGTCCAGAGGTATGACTATATCACATTGTTAGGGACTTTAGTGCTTCCACTTTCAGTGTAGTGTTTTAAATGCTGGATGCCAAAGTTTCATTAAATTAAGCATTTTTCCAAGTGTGTTCAAGATGTTAAAGGTGTAACTCTGAAGACTGGCTGAGCATGGCTTTGGGAGCAATGGGTGGGCAGACCCCCATCTGGAATAACCAAGTTCAGGACTACTGGTTCAGTAAGGGTGCCTGGTTACTTGGGACATAGGGCCAATGTCTGAAGAGGACTTTACCCCCTGGAGAGGGTTGTGCTAGTTATTAGCAAAATGTATGTTCAGTTGTGGCCAGTGCCACTAGAACCGATTTTCAGTTGTGGCCAGTGCCACTAGAAGAAATATTAAATGTCCTATGCAATATGGGAATACAAGGTGAAAGTGTTCAGTCAGTAAAAATGTTTTCAGCTGTGGCCAGTGCCACTGGAAGTAATGTTCAATGTCCTATGCTATATGGGAATACAAGTACAAGATGTTCAGTGTCCTATAGTGTGGGAATACGAAGAGTTTTCTGTCAGATACAGTCATTTTGTTGTTCTGCAAGTTTCTAGTGCCACAATGTGTAAACCTTGGGGGGGTCAACTCTTGCTTTAGAGAACATCTTTTGAAATAAAGACATAATAGAACCCCAACTATGGTTTGGACAGTTATGTTATTGTCTCCTGTGTGGAGTTACTGGGTACCCCTCCAGAAGTATAGATCTAGCATAGCCCTAGCAAAACGTTTTCTCCTCAGGACCTGTTTTTTGTAAAACCTAATAGGTCAGTATTGCTTTTGTACACCCCAACCCCTTTTGATCTCTAGAATAATGAGCCTGGTATGGATTGCCAAAACTAGAGATGGTACCTTTTTCTAAATGTTCCTGAAGGCTGTGCCCAGTAAAGGATGCCAGGGGTAGCTAAGTGTGTAAAGTAGTGGGGGGAGGTTACAAAAAATGGGGGTTCATCTGGGATGTTTAATTTGGGTAGAGAACCAGAGATTTTTGCTGAGGGTATGTCTAGCATCTTTCTGTCTGGTAGCAGTGTAGCCAAAACAGAAAGATAGCTTTGAACAAGAGGATTGTTGCCCAGAAAAAGCCATCCAAATGTGCTGCTTTGTGCCTTCTAGTACAGTAAAGAAACAGAGTGCTGCTCGTGTGTTTTCAACTTATAATGGACAGTAAAGCATTGAAGTGTGTGTCCTGGTCTCTGCATCAGAAAGTGCCTAAAGAACTTTTAAAATGCAGTTTTCCAAGTGCCAAATGTATTGTGGACTTTGAGGAACAGACTCAGATATGTGCCCTGAAAGTTTCATGTGCTTTGTGTGCACATTGGGGGAGTTGCTAGAGAAAATGTCCAGAAACTGTGGTAAAAATGGTCAAAAGAGCGCTCCCATCACTGAAATTGCAGCTGAGAAAAAAAGTTAGTTTGCAGTTTAAATTTGCTCCTGCTCGACGACCACTGTGAAGGGAGTACAAGCAGAGAGAGAGAGAGAGAGGAGCTCATTTGTATGGCATCGAGTGATTGGTGTGGCTGCATCCAGTTTCACCTCCTGGCCAGCGTCTGTGTGCTGCAGAGTGTTCAAGGAGGAGTGAGAGAGTGACATGCAAACTGGTTAGACCAGGGTCAACCATCGAGGAGCTTGTGAGCATTCTAAACTTTAGTAAACAGACTAGTACAGTGTAATTTCAGACTCAACCCAATATTCGACCAACTGGAGAGTGATCAAGGTGTTCGTGGCTATGATCAGTAGGCCCACCAGCACTTTTCACCCCAGAGGCCTTCCTAGAATCAGCAGCAGGCCGAAACTTTCCATCGGAGGGAACCATCTATTGAATTCAGTGAGTAAACAAGTAAACTGCAAATAAGCTGTGTGTGAATGTCAAGCCAGCTGAACCTGTGTGCAAGCAACGTGATTTATGTGCAAAGAAGGACTGCAAGGTGTATAACCAGGTGCAACAAACAAAAATTCTGAATATAGACTGTGAGCAATGATAAATGGTTTCAGCATCAGTGAGTTTTCTAAGCAGCAGGACTTTGAATTGTATAAGTAAGATGCAGCAAACAGGCAATCTTGTGCAAAGAAAGACTGTGGGGCTTACAAGTGACTTTGAGCATGTGTAAATAGAGTTTACCTGAATTAATGCTGATCACAAAGTCAAGTTACCAGTTTAGAAATTCATATGAATGTGCTGAAATGTTCCAGCAGAGCAATCGATTGCAGTTTAAAGTAAACTCAGTAGCCAAAATGGTCAGAAACACAGTTTGAGCAAGTTAAACAGATTTTGATGCATGAGAAAAGTTACAGACAGGGTGGGGTCAACAATGTAAACATAGCGGCAGGGAGCCATTTTGCGAGACAATATGTGACTAGTGAGCAATTCAGTAATGAAAAGTTTGTGTGTTTGCTTTCAGACATGGCTTCAGGAACTCCCTGCTCCCTGGATCATGCCCGAGCTATGATTGCTGAGGAAGTGGCATCACACTAAGAGCGGCTGGAAGAGCCTACTATGGTGACGGGTTACCTTTGGATGTAGCAATTACTAGCTATCCAGTGAGACTATGCATAGTTTCTAAAGGGTGGAAGGGATGTGTTTCTGATGCCCCATTGCTTGGGCTGCCTCGTGAAGTTTGGAATAAGCAGGGGTGCGGCTCCAGAGAGAGCAACAAGAATTTGATTGGCTCCCACGTGGACCCGGGCAGGGGACCCTGCCTGCAGCAGCATGCAGCACCAGGCTGAACCTGTTAGGGAAAGTTCCACAGAGTGTGTTACAGGAGGAGCAAGTAAAACTGATGTTGAGCCACTGCAAGGGCAGGAGCTGAGAGACGTTTCCATGCCTGTGTCTCTGAAGGACAGTGCAATGGAAGAATCAGTGGACCCATGAAATCAGGGTCCGAGTCTTAGTCTAGTAGGGGAGGACAAATTGCAAGAGACATTGAATTGGGAGGTATCTACCTCCATGCCCAGTGAGGAATGTCTCAGGAGTGAGAATCTTTGCTCACTCTTGGGCACAGATAATGAGTGAGGAAGAGAAGGATGAAGAGGGGTATCTTCATGTTGAGGGCTACTGTGAGTCACCTCAAGCTCTTGCCTCAGAGGAGCCAGAGACCTTTGGAGAAGGCTCTAGCAACTTGTCCATCACAGATTGCTCCCCAGGGCAGGGCCAGGACAGCCTAGTAGCCGCTAATAGGGTTTCAAGAGAGGGTGGGACAGACACAGAAGGTGGATGTATCAGATGATGGCCTGGCCCAGTGGGGTAGGGATGGATGATAGGGGTTTCTGGAACACAAGGGGGGGGAGGCCTCGGTACCCAACTAGGGATCTGAGGTTCGAGCAGACTCAATAGACCATAAGGCCTAATCTCCTGGCAATTAGTATGTTAGTAACTGTGGGGTGCTGTACAAAGCAGAATCCCTGGTAACCCTGGTGGAGGTCAAGGCCAGGATATAGCTGGACATCTAGGCCACTGTCAATACAGCCAGTCTGAAGGCATGGACACTTGCAGCAATCAAGCATAAGTGGTGTGACTTTTGACTATCTGTGAAATGAAAGCAGGTCGCCATGGAATGGGCACAGCATGGCACAGGTGGGGAACTGCCCATGCAACTGCCAAAACTGTCACCAGTTGAGAGGATGGTGGCCAATACCCTCTCTGAGGTCGGCTTATATGGGGAGCTGGGTGGGCATCGACACCTACTAGGTATGTGGCACATTGCGGGGAAACCGGGTGGGAGGTGTATGACTGAACCGCGTAACCAATAGTCCTGTCTCGCATCTTGCAGATTAGGAGACCGTGGCCAGCACCCATGCACCACTTGCAGCCGTAATGGAGGAAGAAACAGAGGGGAACACAAGCATGGATGTTGCAGGTATGTGGACCACATTGTGGCTGGCTGAATGCATGCCAGTGCCTGCCAATGCACTAGTAGGTAAACACCCAAGGTACTCTTCCACACAGGTGCAACACAGGGGACAAAAGACATGGCAGTGGAGATGGGCAGAGGACACGGACTCTGAAACCATGTTGGAGACACTAGATGCTGCACAGGACCTGGCCCAGACACCTAACAGGAGGCAGCAAACACCCCTCCCACCTTGAACAAACCCCACAACTACTACACAGCCAAGAAGCAGCTACAGCTCTACATGCCTGACCATGCAAGGCAACCTTCTGTCCCACAGATGTAGCCCTGGGACATGGGGGCCACCGTGCCACCCCACAAGGGCATGCAGATAGTGGGGATGAGGAGCCCATAGCATGCCCGACCCACTGGGCACACAAGATGACACCACGGTCTGTCATGCAGACCTACTATCCCTAGCTATGCTAGCTGGAATGGAACCACCTGCAGGCCCAGCAGGAAAACACTGATGCTATGAAGGACCCAGCTGTGGAGGTGCATGGGCTGCAGCGTACCCATGAAAGAACAGGGAACATCCTGGAGCAGATAGCAAACCATCTACTATCCAGGGCCGGCATAGCTAATCAGCCTGTCCCCCTGGCAGACGATGATGTGGTGTCTCAGATGCCACCAGGCAGACACACAGGACCCGGGGCATAGCCACATGCCCCCACCTAATAGACTCCCACATGTGTCCTGGCCACACCTGACACACCTATGACCTCTGCCCTTGGGCAGGGGCCACACCTACAAACCCCACCCTCCTGCCTGGGGAATCACACCTAAGAGGGAGGCCAACCATTTCCTCTGTTAGAACAGGGCAGCTACTGTAAGTACCTACCTTACACAGCCCACAACAGATGTAGCACAATGCAGTGCCCCCCCCCAACATGGACAGCAACATGCAACACACAGGGACAGGACACCCAGGCCTCTCCAGTGTGGGCACTCAGGATGTATAGACCTCATAACTGTGCCACTCTGGTGTACACCCTATCTCCCAAATGACCCATGCATGAGTGCAGGACTGCCACTCAGCCAGACAGTATCTCAGGACAATGGTGCTACAGGTCATCCCCCTCCTCTTTGCCCTGTGTGACAGCACCCTGGTGATTGGGCATGGGTAGCCGTTTGTGCACAGCCATATTATAAAGCATGGCACATGCAGTGATCACTCTGCAGGCCTTCCCAGGGGCCAGCATCATCATGCCACCGGTGTGATCAAGTCAACAAAACTGCTTTCTTTGGCACCCTGATGGTCCTCTTAACAATGGCATGTGTCCTCCTGTGCACCTCATTGTATGCCTCTTCATCCCTGCCATGCAGCATCAGGAACGGCATCATCAGGTATGACTGGAGTGGGTATCCGCTGTCACCTAGACACTGGGTACAGAACAGATGTGTTAGTGTCCCATGCAGTGCACACAGCTCTGTAGCATATGTGACATGGCCACACTCACCTAGCAGCCACCCACTGAGACCCCCACATACCGCAAAGTGGCCACTCAGCCTGGTTCCATTGAATATGTATGTATCATGGGTCGATCAAGAGTACCTGGCACACACATTGGTGAGGACATCATCTGCATCACAAATTATCTGGCAGTTGATGCCGTGGAAATCCTTTCTGTTTCTGTACAGCTTCTTGGCCATGGTAGGTGCTATGATAGCCACAGTCTATAGCACCCAATAAATTAGGCATGCCATGCATGGTGTGGACTCCCTTCTTTGTGGCACAGATGTCTGTGTCAGACGTGGGAACCATATGTGGTCATGCACATGTTGGAGTATGGCATCCATGCCCTGGTACAGGGCCCTTGACATGGACAAGTAATTGACACTTATGACATCCCCTGTGACCCTCTGGAAGGAGCCCATGGCATAGTATGACACGGTACACAGGATTTTTGTTTCCACAGACATGAAATGTGACCTATGTGATGTGGGTGTTAGCTGACCCCAGAACATGTAGCCCTGAGATCATGTTGTGGTCCAGGTGGTACCGCTCCATGCATTGTCTATCACAGAACTGAGCCACAGTGGCATGAGGCCTGAAATCCTGGGCCTGTGTCATCTTCTCAGAGCCTGTTCCCTCTTCCATTCATCTTCCAGCAGGAGAAGATTCATGAGTAACCCAGGGCACATCCAGCAGACCTTGTCTGGTTGCTGCACCTCTCGTTCTGAAAGATACTACTCACTGTACACCACGCCATGTACCATGCTGAGCAGCTGCCATCACAGCTGCAGGTCCCCCTTTAAGTGGTCCATGACCTGACACACCTGTGGGATCATGCACGTTTGTGGGCATTGCCACCCAGCATGCCATTCTACAACCCAGTATGGCAGCTGCAAGTGCTAGTATGTATCACAGTGTGTCTGCACCAGAGGTTGGGCATCTGAGAGTGTACCCCCACAAACTTCAGCAGGTGTCCTCGACCACATACAGTGACAACCCCTGGGGGAAATATCTGGGAGGGTACCAAGCCCTGGGAGGTGAGTGGATGTGTTCTTACCCTACTGTGGGCTGTTGTCATGTCCATGTCCCACAGGTCCAGGATATACGGGGGTACCCATGGCCTGTTACCTGTAGCATTCCCACCTGTGGTATACACCTTATGCTGTCCAGCATGGGTGCCCCTACTGGTGATGTCTGTGAGTTCCAGGTGTTGTGTGCTGTGCTGCTAACCTGTTGCTCTTCCCTTGTGTCTCCACAGGATTTCCATGGGCGCTTGGATGACCTTATCCTGGAGAAGCGGGAGTAGTTGGATAGGGTTGTGCCACTCGTGGTGGCACTGCAATGGTGGAAGATAACCCTGTACCTCCTCTATCACCTGTCCTAGAATGTGGGTGCCTTGGACATCTGCTACAAGGATAAGGTGGGGGATCTGTGGGCCATGGCCGAGCCCTCAAAGGTATGTTGCGCTGTCAAGTATGGTGCATGTGTGTGTGTGTGTGTCTGATTTTGTCAGTGTCGCTCTGCCATGTCCCCATCACTCATGGCTGTCCTCTCTTTTCTCTCTTCTGGTGGTATCATGGGCTGCTGCAGCACCTGGTGCTGCAACTCATGGGCTACATTGCCACCACCCCATTAGGCTCCAGCAGGGACTCTGAGGATGTGGAGGACTGGGGGAGACCTGTTTCCTGTGTTGCTCATGTTAGCCTGTATGGCCCTTGTGTTACTGTTACTGTCTTATTAACGGCATATAGCATACACTGGTGTCCTCATCATTCTAGGTGGTGGTGTGTGTTTGCCATCGGGGTTTGGGGGGTCTGCATTGCACATCTCTGTTGGCAGCCTACTGCAACTGGCACTACCTGGGGGCTGTGCTTGGTTGTACTGCAGGGGGGTGAGTGCACTATCCCTGCATCCATCCCTTTGGCCTGTGCCATGCTGAAGCCATTGGCACACATTGGTGGTCCCCACAGTGAGGTGGCCCTCTGGGCCGTGGGGTGTGTATGTGTTCTTTACAGTACTCACCATGTGTGGTGGTAGCATGCACTGGCTCTGCCTGGGTCTGCGTGTGGTCCACACTCCTGTGTTGTCATCCAGGTCCTGGCTTCCACCCTACCCTGCATTCCAGGATCACTGTCCATGTGTATAGGCAGGGTGGGGGATGGCCACACATGCCCACGGGTGCTGGCACCTTTGTGTGGCCATCATACAGTGCCCACAGCATCCTCTGTGGTGCTCCATGGTGCTTTCTGATGGATGGCGTGCCATACTGTGGGTGTCATCTTCCTTCTCCGTCTGTTCCTCTATAGTAATGTGCCTGATGTCCTGCACATTCCCCAGTGCCAGTGTATGTCAAGTCCACCATTGGGCACCTTTCAGGGTGTTGCTCTGTAGCCTGTATGCTGTGGAGTATGCTCACAGTGGCATCTTCCTGGTGTTGTGCCCATGGAGCTGTGCTTGCCTGCCATTCCTTCGTGTAACTTGTGCACCTGTGTTATGTGCCTGGGGTTTACAGCTGCTCCCACCCTGCTTATTGCTGCACATCCTGGTCCACGTGCCTGAGTGATATAGTGCAGGTTGTGCATGTGCATACAACACCGTGCCCACACACCCCCACACACGCTTGTACTATGTGTGGCCCCAAGCTACATGTCTGCCCTCCCTGGAGGGCGCACTGTCATTCATGAATGCCACCATGGTGTAGTGTGCACAGTATACTATCGTATACCATTGTGCACATCACTAACGCGCCACGTATTTGCAGATGGGACTTTGAGAATATGCCCCAATGTGAGGTCCTGTAGTTCTCAATACTAAATGACTGAAATCATGCAAGTAGTTTATAATACTATTTAAATATTCAGGCCTGGATACCCTAGCAGAGATGAAACCTTGTGTTTTGAGTTGCACCATACTTCTACCAGTTTTGCAACTCATAGAACTGAAGCCGAGGGTATTCAAGAGACTAATTCAAGGTCAAAATAGCTGTGGTGGAGGTCAAACCTGGGGTCTCCTGGGTCACATTTTTTTCCATGTTTCCTTTTCTCCTGCGGCGTCTGGCAGGCAGGCAGGCAGTCAGCCCTGTCCCTATCCACTGACTGCTGATCTTCTACCCCTGTCCACCAGATACAGTCTACCACAGATTGCCCCACGTGGGAGGGCCAGGAGGGACAGGGCCACCCCCCCCCCCAGTGCATGCATCCAAATCCTCCAATTGCTGAGCAGTAGCATGGGTGAAGGAGAAAAGAGCTGGCTTCATTTGGCCCACACTGCCCATTTTCCATTTTCTGTAGTCCCCGCCCACCCCTGTCACAGATGGGCAGTGGTGCATGCCATGTAAAGGCACACATGCACCATTCCAAACCACCAGCCCCTCCCTATATGCCAAGCCAGCCTTCAATACCACCAGGCCTCTACTTGGTAGCAGGTGATTGCGGTATCCAGTTAGATGAGCACTACCAGACTAGCGCTGTAATTCATGGCGCTAGTCTGGTAAAGCGCTCACATGAACAGTGAAGGGGGATTTACAGTGCTTGCTGTAAGCGCTCACCTGGTCACTGTCCATGGTCCTGTAATCAGGACAAGAGCTGCAGGGGACAGGAGGCTAGCTGAGCTGCTCCCTTGGCGTGGAAGGCTGGGGCATGGAGCAGCTCGACCAGTGGCAATGGAGATCAAGGTTCTAATCCTGGTCTTTGCACTTTGGGACTTAGTTTTTTTTTTTTTTTTACATGGGGCCATGGAAACAGTATTCCACAACTCCACAAACAATAACTTTCCCCAGGATCCACTCCCCCTCGGAGGAATATTAAAAGTGGGGGGGGTGTAGAGTGAAGAAGGTGACTCTCCCACAAAAAAGTGCAGTTTTCACCACGCCGCAACATACCAACACTATCATTGTCGGCACTGTTTGCACCCGTGCTATTGATGGCAGGGCTTGACAAGCCCCCTCCCTCCAGGAAGAGGACAGCAGTCCACAGGATGCTCAATCTTCACCACCCAACCCCCCTCCGGCCAACCTCCAATGACCCGAGTCCACTCCTGAACCAAGGTCAATGGCATAATGAATGATAGTACTACCACTGCGCCACTGGGCCTGGTTCACAATTCTTATGCATAAGGTGCAACCAGGGTTTGGCTCACTGTCAATTTACTATTATGTACTATTATGAAATGAAAATGTTTTCTTTTTTACAACAAATATTTTTATAGCTACAATTTCAGCTGTTGTGTACATAAGGGGTTCCAGCTGTTAACCTAACCCACTTAGAATGCTGTAAGCCAATCATAATGCTTCATTTCAAGTCATTGTTGTGTAGTATGCTTAAACCAGAGACTAGACCACACACCTTCTTCCAACAAGCAATGGTTTCTCTTGCCCCTTGGCTGGATTGTCACAGATTATTTTATTTCAGATTCCCATCAAGGCCATAAACAAGTTTTGGACCAAGCCCACAGCTATGAGACATATAAGATTAAGGCTGAGTCGTTGTGACATGTATTTAAATTGGCTGCCCTATCAACTGTAGCTTCGATATCATTAAAGATGCAAGGAATGGCAAATAAACCCCACCCCGGTTACAGGTAGACTGCACCAGCAACAAGTGATAGGAGCACTGGATTGCAGGTGACTGCACAGTGGAAAGTGACACGACAGCCGTCATGCTTAGCAATGCAAAAGCTCAGCTGAAAGCAGTGGTACAGTGTATGAAATGTACTCAAGAAGTTACTGCAAGCATCAGACAAAGGCTGCCAAAAGGAGACTTAAGAAATTATGCAAAAAATTATTTTTTAGAGCATTACCACTCTAAAGTGTGCTAAACCCCACAGAAGGAACTTCACAAACCAGCTGTGAGTTACTGCTGGTAACAAAAGCTGCACTGATTGGTTACTTGGGTGGGCAGCGAAGATCAAGGAAAGACTCTAGACTCTGCTTCTTATACTTCTGGAGATGATTCAGTTGTAATGTAAGTACTGCTTGTATACTGTACCCCTTGTCCTCTACATCTACGGCACAGGCTACTGTGCTGGAATCCTGTCTCAGTATTTGTGAGGTACCACAGACATCACAATTTCTGCACAATGTGCCCCTTGTATTTGACAGTCGTGGTACTGGCTGGCAGCTGCAGAGTTGGACTCCTGTTGCAGAATTCATGAGCTGCCACGAACTTGACAGTTTTTGTACACTGTGCCCTTTGTATTCCACAGCTGTGGTACTGGCTGAAGAGTTGGAATCCTCTAACAAAATTCCTGAGGTGCCACAGACGTCACAATTTCTGTACACTGTGCCCCTTACATTCTGCATGTGTGGTACTGACTGCAGAGCTGTAATCCTGTCACAATTCCTGAGATGATATGGACTTTCCCATTCATGTACAGTGTGCTCTTCTTGTAGTTGTGATACTTGCTACAGAGCTGTAATCCTGTCACACAATTCCTGAGATGCCATGGACTGCACCAGCTCTGTACATCGTACCCTTTGTAGTCTGTGTTTTTGGAGCTGACTACAGAGCTGGAATTCTGTCACAGAATTCCTGAGATGCCACGTATTTCACAATTTCTGTACACTCTAGCCTTTGTGTTCTACACTTTTAAAGTGGTTTGAGTCCCATCTCTACAGCAAAATGCAACAGGTTGTGATGGAAACATTCTCATCCTGGCCAGTAGTAGTCAGCTCTGGGGTTTCCAAGGGTTTGATTCTGTCCACCATGTTGTTCACAGTGTACATACTACCCTTGGGGCAGGTCATCAGACGGAATTATGCTGTGAGTTTTAACTGCCACATAAACGATACTCAACTGTACATGTTCTTTATCTTGGATGGGTGGGAGACGGTCTGTGAGCTGCAGCATTGCTTTAAAGAAATTGCCAAAGGCCTCCACTTGTCCGAGTCTCAGTCTGACCAAGATAGAGTTGTTACTGGTTGAACTGGGACCTCAAGGGTTGACTTGAAGATATGATGCTATCAGAATACTATTTATGAATGGCACATTTCTGACAGCTGTGGACAGGGTAAAAAACTGGAAGTCTTTCTTTTTTTTTTACATTCCGTTTCTAAGCCTGGCAGACCGGGGCATCTCCCAGGTGGACTCACTCGGCATCACCTTCTAACCCACTCGACTGAACCACACCCCCCCAACCAAAGCTTCGGTATCAGGATCCCCTCCTCTTCTGCCAGGCCCATACAGGAGGAGGCCAAGTATTCCCAGGGGTAAGGTCGGGTTCATGGCCTGCATTGAGCATGTGGGGTTCCATCCCGGGAGACCCACCATCACCTCACCAGGCTGCCAGGGTTTTTTCTCCTTGTTTCCTTCCAGGAGTGTGGCATGCAATGACACCTGTGCACAGCTGCCCTGCTGGTATCTGCCACACTCCACCACATAATTCGGCAGGTGAACCTGCAGTGCCCCCGATCTCCATCGGGGGCTACCATGATAGCGGGCATCCCTGAACCCCCCTCCCCCAGGTAGAGGAAAGCTATCCTCTGGATGCTCCATCCTCTTCCTCCCCTGCCAAACCCCGACTTCCCGAGCCCATCACCGAACCTGGGTTGCCAGTGTGTCACGAGGTGTGGCGTCCAGCGCCTCGACCCTCAGTGCCACCGGGCCGGCGTCTGGAAGTCATTCTTGACTCACAGATGACACTAGATCATCAGGTATCAGCTGTTGTCTGCAATGGATATTTCCAAGTATGAAATATCTTCCAGATTAGACCCTATCCAGAGCAAGAGGATCTTGGGACCCTAGTGCATGCCTTTGTGACTTGGAGACTGGATTACTGCATTGCTCTATACCTACGGCTATCTGGAGGTTTGGTGAGCTGCCTGCAGTTGATGTAGGATGCCGCAGCCAAGCTGGTGGCAGGTGTGCCTTATAGAGATCGTATCACACCTGCGCTGCAGCAGCTGAACTGGCTTCTGATTAGGAGGCACGTTGCCTTGAAGATTGCTTTGTTAACATACAAAGCCTGCATGCTTCGGGACCTGCCTGTCCTAAAGGCCTCTTGGCCTAGTATGTTCCCAGTCGCTTTCTCCGATCTACCAAGGAGTTGCTGCTAGCTGTCCTGAGCTCTCGCCTGAAACAATCTGGTGATTGTGCTTTCTCAGTGGCAGCACCTGCAATTTGGAACCTTTTTCAATACCATTTAAGGAGTTCCTACTTGTGGAGGCTTTTAAATGGGGCCTGAAAAGTCACTTGCTTGACCTTGTTGCATATTTAATATTTATTGGACTGATGATTTTATAATGTTTAATTTGTTATATGTGTATTAAACCCTCTGATTCCTTGGGGTAGGATGCTATATAAACAAATTTGCCTTACTTTGGTTGCTTAATCAGGACAAAACAGCTGCCATGGGGGCATGCCGATTAAGTTGTTTCTACTGTATATTGTGTTTAAAGTGAAATTTTAGCATGATGGCAGCTACAGTAGGAATGACCATGCTGCACTGAAAATGTATGTTGTACATGACAGGTTGCCAATGGTTTAGAAATTTATGTCTCCTGGACCTGAACAGGAGGAACAATCAAAATGACTTTCTGCAGTCATGAGGTCTAGCAGTGCTGTTTTCTTCATGTAGAAGCCTGCATGTGGCAGGCTGACAGTGGTTCCAAAAATTATCTTTATATACCGGACTGAGTAGGCTGGATAAGTAAGCATTCAGTAAATGTTGCTGGTTTTCTAGCTGTGAGCCTTGTGATGCAGTTACCTATGCAGAGCAGGCTGCTGGCAGCAGTTTCAACATTTGTTTGTGTAACCTTCTAGCAACGACCTGTGGGCAATGCCAGCCCTCTTGGGGGGGCACCCCCATTTCCTAGGGTTATGCCATGGACCCTTACTATACGGGGTGATGCTCAACAGGAGGGGTACCTCACAGCAACATTTATATTTGTTCCTAGATCTTGGCATTATAGTGGCAGTACTGGTTTTGGCAATAGGGACCATTACATGCAATAGGCACAGGAGACTGTACTGATGCACACATAGGAATTTGCTTAATAACAGAGTGCGCAGTTTATCAGCATGTACAGTGAAGCCAAGGGACATTTTATTCAGTTGTGAGGTAGTTCTGGGAAATTCATGGGTCACATCTCCCCAACCACAGGCAGATTTTTGAGAATGGCTGTACCAGTTCTCACATACTGGTCACATCAATCTCATGAGAAAGGCACCACCACCAGGGCTCACATTTCCTGGGATAACAGTTTAGGACAAAGGTTCCACCAGCACTCACATCTCGTTAGATAGGAGGCATCAGCGCTATGGCACACATGATCTTCTGTTATGGAGTGTATAGTTACTTTGTCCCACTGCTGCACACACGTTCACTCATTTTAGCAGGCAAATTGAAGTTTTAATAGCTTTGAGATCTTCCAAGAATCAATCTTCACCACTAATTCCTATTAATTTGTCTGGGCCAGAGACACTAGGACCCCCGCAGGAGCAAAGGTTTTGCCAGTGGGGCTGGCCATGTGTACTGGACATGGTGCCTGCGTAACCCTCATGTGATGCTGCCCACCAGCCAATTACTGTTGCTGGCTTCCTCACTAACCTCAGTTCTGTCTTTCCACCTTTGTGTGCAGACCGTAGGAGTGCAGCGCTTTAGTTCAACTTCATCGCTACTTTTCTATTTGCATCACCACTATTTTTCCCCTTATCAGAGTGTTGCTTGTGCTTGCTATTTTGCTGGGATGCCGAAGTCTGATTAGAAAAGGTGAATTCATCAAAGAAAGTCCAACAGCCACCCATTATGCATAGTTCCTTCTGTAAGAAACTGATGGCTGTTCTGGACTAGCATTAGAAGTGTACAGCCTGTCTTGCACTGAAGCATGACATGGATGCGTGCGCTACCTGCTATTCTGTGGACCGCCATACCCTGGAGGACTGTGTATTGAAGTGTGGTCCCCCGATCCCCATCTGTGAGCCAGGCGTCCCATGCCTGTACCCACCTACGGGTCTCTAAGGCCTTTCCCCTAGGTCTCTTCCCAGGACATCTAGTTCCATGGAAGTATGGAATTCTCCTCTACCTCACTGTGCTAAGGTGTTGGAGGCTTCAGTGAATAGATGTGGTAGATTGTTGACTCTTTCTGGGCTATCAGCTGTGAGCCATCTACAATCTGCCTGCCATGAGCATCAGACATCCCCAGTAGTAAGGCCATAGCTATCTACTTGGTCTACAGCAGTGGACACCTCAACATTGTCCTCTGATGTCACCTGTGCAGTTGTTACCTTTCTCCATGATGATGCAGCGACACCATGGACTGTGATAGCATCCAAACTGGCAAAAGTGCACACATCAGCCTCGGTGCCAGTCACTCTCCTGACACTGTTAACAGAGTCACAAGAAGGGGGTCCATTGTAGTCTTGGCAACCAGGCATCACACACAAGCATCCAACCAAACATCTCTAGGCCTTCACCGGACCTCTTTCCAGGACCTCTTTTTCCATGGAAGTATGAAGTTCTCCTAGACCACAATCTATGGAGGTGTCGGAGGCTCCGGTGAATGGGTCTGGTGAACTGTCCAGTCCTTCTGGACCATTGACTGCCAATCCTCCACAGTCTGCCTGCCCTAAGCATACTGTATCCTTAGTAGTAAGGATACAGCTATATGTTTGGTCTACACCAGTGAACACCTCAACATTGTCCTTTGGCTTTGCCCATGTCACTGTTTACAGTGATGATCCAGCGGGTGGCACTAAAGATGACAGTGGGCTCCCATCTTGTGACACTGGTAATGGTATCAGGAGAGTGACCAGCACCGAGGGTGTTGTCTGCAATGTTGCCAGTTCGGATGCTGTCACCGTCCATGATGTTGCTAGTAACACTGAGGAAGGTGTCTGCTCCAGACATAATGATGGAGTTGGCGCGTGGTGTCAGTTCTGAGTTTGGCTCTGTGTGAGATGCTGACAATGATGTCATCCTGGAGGTCATCCCCAACTCTGATGTCATTTGCAACACCGAAGAGAGTTATGGCTTCAGGAGCGATATCAATGTCAGCACTGAGCACAATGTCAAGGGTGGTGCTGGCCATGGTTAAGGGAATGGTTTTGTCTCTGTGGCTGTCACCAGTCCTGAGCCCAGTGCTGGAGGCAGTCTGGAGACAGAGATCTTCCAAGAATCAGCCTCACCATTCATTATGAGCAACATAAAGACAGCACTCAAACTGAAACTTAAACAGTAGCTATTAAATAAATAAACTCACACCATCCAGTGTAAAGAAGTGTAGACAGAATCCGCAGCACTAACCCCAGCGCTTCAAGTCTTTCCATGACTCTTCACAAAGGGGTGTGGCTGTGGTGCACCGTCATTTCTTTTTATGGGGCCTATGCATCATGGTGCAGAGTGCCTACACAGCATGGATCCGGCACCCACTATGCCCCCTTGCAAGATGCACTAACTGGAGCATGCAGCCCTACAACCAGATCCCCAGCCACATGGACAGAAATGCACTGGGGTGGGTGGGGAGGGGCATGCTGTTACTATACGCCTATGCACAAAGGCACATAGTGCATCTTTGGGGGCATAGGGCGAAGAGGGATATGCCGGGGGGTGGGGGGCCCTGCTGTAACTGCCATACATGGCCTGTCTGCACATTCATAGAGTCCCCCCGGGCCCAGTGCCACCCTGGAGTGACACTGGCAACATGTGCACTGCACCCCTGCCCAGCATGTCTGCCCCATCCCGGGGTACACCCAGCACCCACCCTCCACACATCCTTGCCCCCCTCCATGGTGCAGCCCTCAACACACCTCCTCAGCCACCCACCATACAACCGATGCTGGGGGCGTGCTGCCTTTTAATAGGCTGCATGCTTGGTAGGTGGCTGTGGAAGTGTGTGGAGGGCTGTGCCACTCACCGGCAATTGCTGCAGCACTGGCATGCAGGTACAGGGGTGGGGGTGTTGCCAGTGCCATGGGAAGGGGACCTCACCCCAGTCCACATATGGCCATTACAGGGTACCAGGACTTGGTTTATGTTGGTGGGCACCATTGGTCATTGGGGCTGGGGAGACCTCTGCCCACCGATGTCAGTGCTGGGGTTCCAGGTTGGGATGGTGGTGGGGGACTCTGGCATAGGGTCGGAAGCCAGGGTGGTGATAGGCATGGGAGAGCAACTGCCAGGGATGGGGTCCTGTTGGTGTGGGTGTGTTGAGGGTGCATCCAGCACCTGTCAGGGTCAGGGCACAGCTGCATGTGTGGTGGGTTGACTGCCTGGGGGTGTAGCTGGGCTGCTGCTGAAGGGGGACAATGTCACAGGATGAGTATTGTGCGGGGGGGGCACAGGACAGAGTGGCACGGCCGCGAGGATCTAGGTGCTTGCAGGTGCTATTCATGCACTGGGACCAGCACCACCCCACGCAAGGGATCCACTTCTGGACCTGATATGGACATCCAATTGGATGCCTGCATGGGTCCCCTACTCCGCTCAGCTGCTCTGTGCAGGTCTGGGGGGGTGGAGTCATGGACAGGTGGCGGCCGTTAATGAATTCCGGCTGGTGCACACCTGTCTGTGGGTGCAGAGCTATGTAGGTGGGATACGAGCCTCCGGCATGTAATTCTTGCCTGGTCATGCATAGGCCCCAGTGTAAGCATTTAAAGTTGTACATCACATTTATTAGCAGACAACATACACCATAACAAATCGGTGCAGGCACAAACTTAAAAAAAAAAATTCAATACTGATAAACCCTCAAACAAATTATTTACTGCAAAAAAAGGAAAACACATGTCACAGTCAAGAATTCATATAGGTAACATCTCAAAGAAGGAAAAAATACATGAAGGGGAAAGAAGGGGAGCGGGTTGGTTGGGGGGTTAGACATGGCAAGTAGCAGTAATCTTATTCCAAATACTGGGTAGAATTTATCAAATCCCCCAAAAGATTATACATCATGTCCAGAAATCATATTACTAAAAAAACTACAGAAGAATCCAAGGTAAATAAAAGGGGGTTGTATAAAGGGAAGGGGGGGATTATAAGGAATCCAAATACAAGAAAAAGCCCAAAAGGTTTAAACTATCAATTGAGATATATATATATATATATATATATATATATATACATATATATATATATATTTATAATTAACAAGTTTATATAAAAAGAGCCCACTGAGAAATATGACCAGGGCAACAGTGGGGGAAGGCGGAGGTTGGGGAAAAGGGGTATGAATAGAAATAGACTTTATTTCTTTCTTTATATGGAAAACATAAACAGCCATTGGTAGAACTAGCCCCTCTTCTTCAGAGAAATGGTGTGATGTCCAAGTTATCATTGAGCCCTTCTGGTATTAATGCCTTTAGTGTGTAGTTCTCACCTCAGAAAGGGATAAATATAGGTTGGAGACAGTGTAGCGGAGAGTAACAAAAATTATTCAGGGCCAGCAGGGCAGATTTTATGAGGAGCACTTCAAGGCACTAAATATATGCTCACTGGAGACCAAAAGGGAGAGGAGAAATATGACAGAGACCTTTAAGTCCTTTAAAGGAAATAACAAAGTGAACTGCGGGGAACTATTTAGCCTGTATACTAATTTGCGGTCACGTGAACATGAATGTGTTACTGGCAGCAGAACTAAATTTCAGTGACAGAATTCCTGAGGTGCCATGGACTTCACAGTTTCTGTACATTGTTCCTCTATTATTTTTCAGCAATGGTATTGGGGTATGTGCAATTTTGCATTCCTGTGAAACTTGGCTTTGTTGCCAATGTCTTTTTTGGTAACCTTTGCCTCAGTGCTTTTGTACTCAAATTATTTTTTCTACTTAAAAACTATCAGATAAATCTCAGGTTCCATGCCATTGGAACCCAGACCTGAGGCAGTCAGACAGAGGGTTGTTTGGGCAAACAGTAGAGTTTCTGTCAGCTAAAGAATATTTACATTTCAAAGAGGTGTACTGCTTTCATAATTACTGGCTCTGTTTTGAGTGTCAACAAAGCCAGAACAAGGTTCAATGTGCCTGTGCAACTGGTTTCGTGCTTGTGTAACATAGATAAACTTTGGCTGTTCGTCTCTCTATCCATAGGATATATCATCCTGTTGGGGTACAAAGGCAAGGAACCCTAGAGGAGGGTTCCACCCCTTGAGGTGCCACTGGAGTGATTCCCTTGGCTAAAGGTACCTTAGGACGAAGCCCACAGGAGAGAGAGGCGTGCCGCTGGAGGAGGAGTGGTGGATGGAGGGACAAGGAAAAATGCTTGTGTGTGGAGTGAGGATAGCAGCCCTTAAATAGGCCAAAAGGGGGGTGTGGCCAGTTGCACCACTCCCTTGAACTATAAGCTATAACCTTCTAAATCAATGTGCCTCTGCAACTGGTTTTGTGCTTGTGTAACGTAGATAAACTTTGGCTGTTCGCCTCTCTATTCATGGGATATACCACTCTACAGGGGTACAAAGGCAAGGAACCCTAGGGAAGAGTTCCATCCTTTGAGGTGCCATGGGAGTGATTCCCTTGGCTAAAGGTACCTTAGGACGAAGCCCCAAAAGAGTGTCAAGAAAAGCATACAAGGTAGTGAACACGTATCAGGGTCAAGGACCTGTACGTAGGTCAGTTGGTAGTATGGGTTCAGTTGGTAGAATAGGTCAATGAAGACCTGTACATAGGTCGGGTGGTAGCATAGGTTCAGTTGGTAGCATGGGTCAATGAAGACCTGTATGTAGGTCTGTTGGTAATGGGGTTCAGCTGATAGTATAGGTCAGTTGGTCATATTGTTTGACTAAAGGAGGCAGGAAATGACAGGTGAATAGTGGCCCACTCGGAGGTCTGACTGTAAGGTGTGGAGGCTTGACCTCCTAAGGAGAGAGAGAGAGAAAACAGCCAAAGAGGGAGACGGGAAGATTACCAGACAGCCGCCCGACTCCATCCAACAGCGGAAACCTACCTAAATGGGAAACCTACCTAAGTTACCTGGGGACTACAAGGATGCCTATCTAGTATTATGACCGTTGGTACAGAGGAGAAGGAAAAAACCCTTTGAGGAGGAAACCTTTGGGGATTCTAGGCCTAGGTTGCCTTCCCTCCAGGCTTTGGGACTGTTTTGGTTAGTGATGGCTCTGCTACTGCAATTCAGTAGACCAGTCCAAGAGAATTGCAATTTCAGGGAACACTCTCATGCTAGCCCTGTAAGAGGAATGCTGTGGAGGGTTGCGAGCACATTCTGCAACAAGAGTCAACCAAGGCGGGAGGAGGAGAGTGATGACCGCTGAGGTGCTCAGCTGGCCTACTGATCTATGCACAAACCAGGTGAACCAGAGGTGGTCGAAGGAAGAATAGCATGACAGGGTGCCACCGAACCCAGTCGGGCAGGTAAAGGGTCTCTTCCCATGAGAGCCCCACCCATTTGCCGCTGAAGTCTTAAATGCTACATTAAGAGGTACCGTTAGTATGGTTGATGACTGATGGTCCACCTGGAGCGAGGACCTTCCCAACTATGGGCCAAGTGAGAAGGACCCCACCGCAAGCTTCACATGCTCAAGATGCAGACTTCACGGTGCAGAAAGAGACCATTGGCCACAGGGCTAGCCCCGAGTCCTGGAGTAATGGATATGGTCGGCATGTCTCCAAAATGTGGAAAAATTTGTAATGAGCATAAGATCTGCACGTGGTAAGGAGCATGGGACTGGTATGTGAGTCATAATGGATGATAGCAGACATGGAGAGACCTGTACGTAGGTCAGACTGAGCATGTTGAACCCTCTCATGGGTCTTGATTGAATGAGTCCTGTATGTAGGTCAGGCTGAGCAATATGGAACCTCTTGTGGGTCATGTCCCTGTACCTCGTAGCACACTAGCGCCTGGTATGTTGGGGGCTTCAGCGCTCATTGCACTTATCTTCCTGTAACTGGTCAAGTAACTAGTACTTGACAACCTTGCACTGGGCCCACTCCCTGTCCTCCTGCCCTATGAGTTCACCTGGCCCTCTAGTCTCTTCCCCCTTGTTGTCTTTTTTTTTTTTCCCCAGTGTACCCGCCTAGTGCCCCTCCCCCCCCTGCAGGCACTAATTTCTTTAGCCCTGTTTGCACTGATCGAACTTGTTATGTATTTTGCTGTTCGCTACCGAATTCATCCTATATGTACCGCTCTGTATTTATCATGTGCCTAATCGTCTCTAATGCTGTTAGCTACCTATTCAATCCCTGTTAAGCTTGTTATTTTCTATATGTTAATTTGACTCCTTTACTGTTCTTGTATGCATCTACCTTGTAGCCCTCCTGGGTCGCACCTGAAAATAGGCACATGGCTGTCTAGTGTGCTTACCCGCTAAACAAAAGCAAATAAATAAATAAATAGCAGTTGTCAACCACAGGAATGCATGCCAATCAAGTCCATTAGAAAGCCACATTGGGAGTGAACTGGACAGTATATTATGAGTAACAGAACAATATGAAGACCAAGCCGAGAACCTGAAATTACAGTAAGAAGGAGGCTGTGAAGGTGGGTGGGGTTGAGAGCTGGTTGCAGGGCAGACAACAGAGGGTAGTTGTAAGGGGGAGACATCAAATCCAAGGCCAGTAACAAGTGGGGTACCACAGGGTTTATTGCTGGGCCTTGTTTTCTTCAATGTCTTCAGTGGAGACATTGCAGAGGGGGTCAAGAGTAAGATCAGCCTGTTCGCAGATCTGTGATCTAAGATCTAAGATCTGTGCAAAAGCGGACAATGAGGAAGGGAGGCAGGCATTCAGGGAGGATATAGCTAAACTCAAACACTGGTCTAGGGAGTGGCAGTTGGGGATTAAGGCTAAGAAGTGCAAGGTCATGCACCTCAGAGCAAGAAATCCCAGGACCAGCTACAGGATGGGGGGAGTGCATGTAGCAGCTTCAGAGGAGGAAAGGGATCTCTGGGTAATAGTCACAGGGGACATGAAGGTATCAGCACAGTGTAGGAGGGCGGCAGCAAGGGCAAATAGGATGCTGGGGTGCATTGCCAGAGGGACCACCTCAAGAAAGGAGGAGGTCATCCTGCCCTTGTATAGATCACTGCTGAGGCCACACTTGGAGTACTGTGTGCAATACTAGTGCCCATACCTCAAAAAGGATGTGAGATTCCTGGAGGCGGTGCAGCGCAGGGCTACAAAAATGATCATGGGACTGGGGGAGTTGCCATATGAGGAAAGATTGAGGGAGCTCAACATGTATTTGCTGGAAGAGAGAAGGGAAAGAGGGGACATGATAGAGACCTTTAAGTACTTGAAAGGCATAAACAAAGTCAGAGGGAGGATTGTTTCGCTTAAAGGGGGGAAGGGTCACTAGGGGACACGGTCTGAAGTTGGAAGGGGAAGGTTCAGGAGGGAGATAAGGAGGCACTACTTTACAGAGAGTAGAGGCGAGAGAGAATGCACTGCCAGAGGAGTTAATCGAACTGAGGACAGTGGATAGCTTTAAGCAGGGTTGGGATAGAGTCAAGGGCAGGATTAGTAGAAACAAGTACACAAAGGAGGGAAAGACCAGGAAAGGGGAGGAAGGAAGGGGTTTGTGTGGGGCTGGAGCAGCTGTAGTAATATGAAACTAAGAGCTGCACAATCAAGCAGACTTGTTAGACCTGTGGGCCTTTTTCTGCCTGCAATTTTGTATGTTCATATGTATGTTCGGTTAGGTAGGAGGATACTGCAAAGCCAGTACAGTAGGAGGTGCGGTTCAAAGCAAGTAAACATGCTATGCTCTCAGACTTGGAAGGGGATGCCAGTATTGAAAGGGGAGAGGTCCTGGAATGAACAGACTTGGAAGCTGATTGTATTAGTGCCATGATGGCTGGTATATGAGCAATACTGGTAGTGCAAGGGACAGGAAGGCTGGGATGACTGGGTAAATCAGGGGCAGAATAGCAGGGAAAGGTGGTAGAAGGCTGGGCAGAGGCAGCTGCCCTAAGGTAGAGAGTTGCCTGGAATAGCTGGTTGTGAAATGTCATAAAGGCTGTGTAGAGCAGCAATAGAAGGCCGGGGTGAGCCAGTGACCAATAAAACATATAAGAAATTAAAAGCTGCTCCCACTGCCTGGAGCCACAATGCCCAATGTGACTCTTCAGTCCCCCGCCATAGGTAAAACAAAGATGCCACAAACATGACACCACACCTAGCAATTAATGAAATAAATTAAATACATGCCATCCATGAAAGCAGGATTAGGTTATCATCAAAAACAAACTGCTGAGGGTTTGGTATAAGTGAGGTTTGGTAAAGGTGGGAGTAGCAATAAACGAGCCTAAATAACACAGGCATAGAAGTGAGGAGTAATGCAGTAGGGCTGCAAAAGTAATTGAGCAGCATCCAGCAGCAATTAACCATAGCCTGTAGCAGTAGCAATCTGAATGAACATAGAAACTGAAGGGAAAGGCAATGCACTGAAAACAGCGGCAATATTTGCTTGGTATAAGTTCAGGAAGCAGGACTGATTTCCATGGACTAGGTTGCTTAGGTTATTGTGAAGCAGTAAAACAGGGACACGTTGTTAGCTAGGCATCAAAGCCATGAACAGGTGTAATCAATTAAGGGGAGCAAGGCAGCAGTGTGAGCTGAAACAGACAATGACAATAGCAGGGACTATGGTTTGTTAGGCAGAAAGCAGGTTGAGCTAAAGCATACAGAGAATAGTGCAGTGAATAAAGGGATGCAATAGTAGATGAGAAATGGAGCCTGGAGTTACAGACACAAGACAGCTTGGGGCAAGGAAACACTTATAACCTGAACCACAATGTATAGACAGGGTACTAAAACTAGAAAGCCCAAAAGAAGCAAGGCAAACACAAAGACAGGAGCAGGAAGGGAACCAGCACACACAGAAGTACAGAGCAGCCAGAGGCCATTAATACAAACCAAAAGCAGGAGAATAGAAAAACAGAAGTCCAGCATAAATCAAGCAGAGTCCAAGCATGCACAAGGTGGGGGGCAAAGCCCTAGTAGGCACCAAGAGAGAAGATAGACCAACAGAGCTTCCAGCTGCAAGTAAAAATGCTTGTGTGTGGAGTAAGGAGAGCAGCCCCGAAACAGTTCAGAAGGGGTGTATGGCCAATTGCACCACCCCCTTGAACTACAGGATATAGCTTTCCAAGAGATGGAACCCATGAACTTCTACAGACAGGACGACAAAAGGATAGACCTTGCAAGCCATGAAATCAGGGTCTGGAGCATCAATCCAGATTAGACCAGTTTGCCTTATGGGAGGTTTCCCAGGACACAAAGGAAGTGTCCAATCCATGATGTTAGTGTGACATACTTGATGATGTGTTATGGGGGTTGGCAGCTGAAGGGTTTTGACGACTTGCCAGACCCTAAAAAAAGTTTGTTAGGCTGAAACTCCAAGCAGTTAACATCTAAGGTCCGAGTCTGCCCTGATTCACCAAGGTATCCTGTGTGGTAAGCTAGTCTACCTTGCTTATTAGAGAGAGAAATGTGAGATATAGAGGATAATGGATGGGCAACAGTTAATAACAATGCTATATCCACTTCGAGAGGTTGTCATGACAACCAGGTAGACCTCAAGAGCAAAGTCTGAGAGGTCTATGGTGTCATGGCAAACCTTGAGAAGTGGACACAGCATTTTTGATAACTGTTGCCCATCCACTGTCTTTTAAGGTGCATGGGCAACAGCTCAACGTTAAAAAAAATTTTTGAATGTTGTACATCTGTTTCAAAATCCCCACTCCTAACAAGCCCCACTCCGTGCCCTGCTGATCAAGCCCACTCCAGTCCCCGATCACACAGAATCTTTTTTTTTTTTTCATAAAGAAATGAGAATGCGCCTACTTCTGGCAATTATTCATCCAATCCAAATCCTGCTTGTGACAGCTGTCCCGGTACTGCACTGATGGCAATAATCAGACCCCATTCTTCAGTTTGAACACCAGAGTTTAGATCGGGGATGACAGCAGCAGCGTATGCCAGCATTAAATGTTGTCCCATTGACGTGACATACTCGGGATGGTACAACAACTACTTGACATAACAACCATGGTACAACACTGGGATTCAACTGATTTCCATACGAAACAGCAGTCTCCCATATACTTCAGTTTTCTTACTGTGTATTTTCTACTATACAAAACATTTTCTTTTTATCTCTGTAGAATTACTGTTCCCAATAATCTTAGAAAGGCCCTAACTGCTAAAGGTGAAGGCTGCTGGAATCTGCTGAACTGCTGGGAAGAAAGCATACTCATATTTTGGGAACTGGGAGCCTGGAAAAAGACACTATTGCTTGGGACCTGTGAGGAAGGTCTACCACACTTTTACATGGTCACTTTTATTTTTGCTTGTTTGAATCAAGAAGGGGTTTGCAACACTGGGTATCCATTTGAAGGCTGCTACTTTTATATCCAGAGGGCATGAAATATTACTGAAATTGCTTTTTCTTATGGACTGCTTGCTGGTGTAGTGAGCTAGTATTTTAGTGACCTTTTGCAACAAACATTTAGGTTTGTACTGGTGGTTGAGAACTGATTTAATTTTAATTCCTGGGTTCAGTGGAGTGGTTTGTGTATTCACCCCAGACAGAGACTGAAGAGGTTCAAACTAGTCAGTCTTCACAGCAAGGACTGCTTACATCACAGGTGTTGTCAGCCAATGGTTTTGGGTGGAGCTTTAAAGAACTGAACTGTTTGTAGAAGCCACACAGTGAGGAAGTGATTCAAGCAGAAAGACCCTATCTGCTGAAAGTGAAGGCTGCTGGAATCTGCTAAACTGCTGGGAAGAAAGCATACTCATATTTTGGGAACTGGGATAGAAAAGGCACAATTTTGCTTGGGACCTGTGAGGAAGGTTTGCCACACTTTTATACTGTCACTTTTATTTTTGCTTGAATCAAGAAGGGGTTTGCAGTGCTGGGTATCCATTTGATGGTTGCTACTTTTATATCTGTTAGCCTCTCATCTTACATATGAATCTCATATTTTGGAGCTGATTAGCAGATTACATAAAAGACTAGGGTTCTTATACCGCATAAGAGGAAATCTTACAGTTCGTACAAGGTACTTACTTATACATAGTCTATTATTTTCTATTATAAAAAGAGTCTGAGAAATGGAGCTTTCTGATTGGCTGAAAACATTCTAACAACCTTATGTTAATCTTTTATTAACATACATGTAGAGCTTAACTATATGATGAGCAAGGTTTAACACTGTTTAAAAACATTTTTTATTATAATAGCAATAAGACACTCCCAGGGATAATGTTAATGGTCAGTTAATGACTCTCTAGGGGCATGTGGTACTCGGCTACACCTTGTGCCACAGTACACCCCTAGAAGGTGATTAACAGACCATTAACATAACCCTTGGTCATGCCTTTTTGCTTAATAATTGATTATGGATCTACAGTTTATTCACATGCCACTGACAAGATACTATAAAAATTTCAAGTGACCTATCACTCGGTAACATGTTTTGCAACTGGGCAACCCAGATTAACACATTACTGTTCCCTTTATAAATATTTTAACTGTCTTTCCTTGGTAGGGCATTTTAATTTTAGGTCTGTGATATTTCTACATAAGATCCAACTGAATTTACTTCCAAAAAGTATTCTTTGTCCGTTTCCTAGGATTTGTAAATTAGGTCACACAACTGCATAGTAAGAATTGTTTCCAGATTCCATAATTCTATACTGCTTTTGCTCAAAACTCTGAATTTTTTGCTGTTAAACTATATTGAACTACCAAGCAGTATTATGAGTCACAAAAAGTTAATCTCTTTTAAGACAGCCTTAGAAACAATAAGCTCAATGATTGTTTGTAAATGTTTTTCTTGAATGTTCAATTCCGTTGCTAGTCTGTTGTATCTGACTATACTGTCACTGTGTTTTGTATCTATGTTGTGTGTTAACTAGACACCTGTGAAAATGGGTTTTTAGCCCACAGACCTTTCAGTATAAAATAAAAATGAAATGAAAAGGGGCCAGCCCGTCGGCACAGCGGTTGGAATTCTGCCCACGACACGGGCGACCCGGGAACGGACCAGGGTCGCTGGAGGGCCGGCCGGGGGGAGAAGGATAGAGCATCCTGTGGACTGCTCTCCTTCTCCAGAGGGAGGGTGGGAAAGTGCCCAACGCGAGACAGACCCCTGGTAGAAGCTGGGAGTCACACAGCTACCGGCACTAGCACGTACTGGAGGCGGGGTGGACACTGGACATCATTGCATGTCCGGTGCCTCCCAGAGGAAAAAGTGGAAGAATGGTGGGTCCCTCTGTCTAAAATGAGCCCTTCCTGGGCTTCAATTATCCCCACCGTTGCCAGCAGCACTCCCAACTAGATATACAGCTTCTGGGCACTGGAATTAGGGAACCAGTGCACGGAGCCCCCTCCGGGGCAAACCAGAGGTAACCAGGAGAATGGGAGGCAATTGACGGTTGGTGGGAGCCCGGGGGCCATGACCAGGGCAGAAGGCCGATGGATGGACCTGCCAGAAAAAGAAAGAAAATAATAAAAAAAAAAATGAAATGAAATGAGCCATCAAGAGGGAGTGAAATACTACAAAAATTGCTTTTTCCTGTGGACTGCTGGCTGGTGTAGTGAGCTAGTATTTTAGTGACATTTTGCAACAAACATTTAGGTTTGTACTGGTGGCTGAGGATTGATTTAATTTTAATTCCTAGGTTCAGTGGAGTGGTTTGTGTAAGTGGAGTGGTCTGTTAATTTGTTGTGGTGGTTGTCTGACTGAAAGGAAGGACTGCACTCACTGGGGTGGTCGTTCAGAGGTGTAGTTGACTGTTTTCTGAAGGTCACGGGCTTGGTGCCACCCCCCCCCTCACCCTACCCACCCCAGGCGTGTCATTTCCTTTGTACCAGAGGTTCTGACATCACTTCCCCAAGAGGACAAGGGGCAAACATCTGTCTTATCCTTAACAACACTGCATAGTGCATAGAGGGTAAGCGCATGTACACACTAACAGAGAAAAAAAAATGTGTGTGTATATATATATATATATATATGATAAGCAGGAAGGGAGAGAGACATGTAGGGAGTGGTGCAATGCACTGGCTGTGGGGCGGCAGTTTTCCAGGAAACATTCTGGAGGCTGTGTTGCTGCCCTATTTTCAGACAACTGTCTGCTCTGAGGGAGGAGGTTGCCTGTCTCCAAGCCAAAATGGCAAGGAGTAGGGAAGCCTCCCCCACCCAAGGAACACCAGTGCTGCCACCTCTGCCTCAGAGATTGCCAAGAAAAAGGAGCGGTTGGACCACAGTGGGCTCAGGGAGGGTGAGGGTGGTGGAACAGAGGTGCATCCCTCCAGCTGTACCTCTCCACAATTCATATGCCATTCTGGAGGAGTGTGGTTCCTCTATGGAGTGGAGACCAAGGAGGATGCTGGGAACCTCCACAAGGGAGACCCACAGGAGAGTGGCATTAGAAACCACAGGGGAAGAAAGCAGCTCCTGGTGGGAGATTCAATTGTTGGGGGGGTAGAACTGGGGGAGGGAGGTGAGAGGGAGGTAAAGTGCCTGCCTGGCACCATGGCTTGGAGGGACAGGAAGTAAATCCTCAGGATAACGGGAGCAGCGGCACAAGAGAGGGAGCTAGACATCATTGTCCACCTTGGGACAAATGACCTAGCTGGGCATGGGATCAGAGCAGTGTAGGAGGAGTTTGTGGAGTTGGGGAGGGGCCTTAGACAGGTAGTACACACGGTAACCTTCTCGGAGGTGCTAGCCAAGGGGGGGCACTGATATGAAGCAGGAAATTCCCAGGCTCCCCCCCACAAAGCAGGGTAGTTAGTGAGGTAAACACCAAGGTACAGAGGTGGATAGGGAGCAGGATAGGGTAAATGGAGAAAAAGGCAAAGGCAGTAAGGGCCAGGATAGAGCAAAAAAGGGTAAGGCCATCATAAAATTGAGGGCAATGAGTACCAATGCCCATAGTCTGGGTAACAAGCTTTCTGAGCTAGTGGCCTTGATTGAAGAGGGACACCTGGATATTGTGGCAGTCACAGAAACATGATACATGTAGAACCATGACTGGGATGTCAACATACCAGGGTACACAATCTACATGAGGGACAGGGAGAGTAGAAGAGAAGGAGGAGTAGCTCTCTACGTAAGGGAAGGGATCAAAGCAATGAAACTAAAGGTTAAATGGGGAGGAAAGGAGGCACTGTGAGTCACCTTGGAAACAGGTAGTGGCACCACAATCCACACAGGGGTTGTATACAGACCCCCATCTCACAGGGTGGACATGGATAAGGAAATGATAGAAGGCATCCTCAGAATGGCAGAAAAAGGGGAGATATTGTTGATGGGGGAACTGAAAATGGCAGATGTTAACTGGAGCACATTTTCTACAACCACATCCAAGAGTAGGGTCATTCTCTATGCCATACAGGGCGCATGCCTCACACAGCTAGTGTTGGAACCGACTCAGGAGGGAGCTATTTTTAACCTGGTACTCTCAAACGGGGATGGAGAGAGGATCACAGATTTAGAAGTAGGTAGCCATCTGGGAACAAGCGACCACCACACAGTGAGGTTTACGATAAACACAAACATGGAGTCAAGCCATACAAAAGCGAGGGTACTGGACTTTAGAAAGGCTGACTTTGGAAAAATGGGGGACTGCCTAAGGAATGCACTAGTAAATGGTCAAGAAGGAGAGTTGGAAGAACAACGGGGAAAAAGCAAAACTGCCATCATAGAGGTAACAAGCCTTTTTGTGAAGCAAATAAAACAAAACAAAGTAAAAAACCATTATGGTTCTCAAAAGAGGTGGCAAGGAAGGTTAGGGAGAAAAAAAAATAGCATTCAGGAAGTATAAGGAATCACAGAAGGAGCAGGACAGAGAACTGTATCAGTTAAAGCAGAGGGAAGTGGGGAAGGCAGTCAGAATAGCAAATCCCAAATAGAGGAAAAGATAGCCAGCTCAGTTAAGAAGGGGGCTAAAACCTTTTCTAGATACATCAGGGAGTGAAGTAAGACCAAGGGAGGGATAATAGGGATAGTAAGGCTTAACAAAGGGAAGGGGAGGTGGGGAGAGAGTGACAGTGAAAAGGCAGAGATACTGAACAAATACTTTTGCTCAGTATTCACAAAAGAAGAGGAGGGGAGGTACCTAAACCGAACAACAGAAGCACTCTGGGCAGGGGGGTTGATACAAGTCTATTCACAGAAGAAAGGGTCCTGAAAGAACTCTTGAAACTCAAAGTGGACAAAGCAATGGGACCTGATGGGATTCACCCCAGAATTCTAAAAGAACTAAGAGGAGACCTAGTGACACCACTGACTGCCTTTTTTAACAAATCATAGGAGGATGGTGTGGCACCCGAGGACTGTAGGAAGGCGGATGTGATCCCCCTTCATAAAAGCGGGAGCAAGGCAGAGGCAGGAAACTACAGACCTGTTAGCTTGGTAGGGAAAATGATGGAATCATTTCTGGAAGAAAGAATAGTCAACTACCTAGCGGAAAGTGGGGCACAAGACCCAAGGCAGCATGGATTCACTGCAGAAGGATCATGTCAGACAAATCTAATAGATTTCTTTGACTGGGTGACCAAAGTAGTAGACAAGGAGGGGCTGTGGATATGGCCTACTTAGACTTTAGCAAGGCATTTGACATAGTGCCACACAAAAGATTAATAAACAAGTTAGCCAGCCTAGGAGTGGGTCCCAGGGTGGTAGCCTGGGTAACAAATTGGCTGGACAACAGAATGCAGAGGGTAATAGTAAACTCAGCACACTCTGGAGAAAGGGGAGTTACTAGTGAGGTACTGCAGGGTTCAGTACTGGGACAGGTACTCTTTAATGTCTTTATAGGTGACATTGTGATGGGGCTGGAAGGAAAAGTATGCCTCTTTGCAGACAACACAAAGATCTGCAACAGGGCTGATACACAAGGAGGGGTGGAAAGAATGAGAAGGGACTTGGTAAGGTTGGAGCAATGGTAAAGAGTAGGGAAGCTTAGTTTCAATGCAAAGAAGTGCAAAGCAATGCACCTGGGAAACAAAAACCCAGAGGAAGAGTACACAGTGGGGGGGAGGGTACTAACAACAACAACAATGGAAAGAGACTTGGGGGTACTTATATCAGATGAACCTAATGTAGGCAAGCATTGTGAGGAGGCAGTAGAGAGGGCTGGGGGGATTCTGGGATGCATAGGAAGAGGTGTCACCAGTAGAAAGCAGGAGATTATTATCCCTCTGTACAGACAGTTGGTGAGACCCATCTGGAGTACTGCATACAGTTCTGGAGACCCCATCTCTGCAAGGACATAGACAGAATGAAGGCAGTCCAGAGGAGGGCAATCAAAATGGCGCAGGGTCTGCACCAGAAGCTATATGAAGAGATATTAAAAGAACTTAATATCTATACCCTTGAGGAAAGGAGGGAGATGCGGGGACATGATAGAAACTTTCAAATACCTCAAGGGAATCAACAAAGTCCAAGAGGGTAGAATATTTCAGAAAAGGAGATGTGCATGAACAAGGGAGCACAATTTGAAGATGGGTGGGTGGCACAGGGGCAACGTGAGAAAGTATTTTTTCATGCAGAGAGGGTGGTGGATGCATGGAACAGCCTTCCTGAGGAGGTTATGGGGCCAAAAACAGTGGGGGAATTCAAGAATGCATAGGTCTGACATGAGGCAATTATAGTGGAGGGTAGAAGGAAGTAGGCTGCTAGTTAACTAGGGTCTTCAGCTTATCCAATAGTTAAGGAAATGGTCAGACTAGGTGGACCAAGCAGTCCTTATCTGCTGTCAAAGTCTATGTAGTGTAGTATCCTGTATTATATGTGTAAATATCCTGAAGTATAAAAATATATTTTTTTATATACTTCATGTTTCTGTGACTGAGTCCTTTGAGATACAGATAACTGGGTTATAACTGACAAAAACTGTGTTTCTGTCTCTGAAAAGAAGGTTATGGTTAACATATTTTATTTCTAAAGCAAAGTGATTCTCTGCTGTGCAGTAGGTGTGGGCTACTTGATCTTTTGGTAGAGCGCCATACTGTGTAAGCAATGGCTCTGGTGGAATTCAGACTCCGGGATACCTCAAGTATGGCTACAGCTGAGTGATGACAGCTACTGAGGGACCCTTGCAGGCAAGTGAAGGATAGAGAAAGCTAGTAGCAGCACATAGGCTGAGTCTGGGAGAGACAAGTCTGTCACACAGTGATATAATAAACCCTCCCAATATGCCCATTTCCAGGACACTTTACATAATAAGACTACCTCATGCCAGTTGTGGAGCTTGGTTTGGGAGCTTGGGGCATCAAGATGCCAGCAAGTGAGCTCCCTAAAGTGATCAAAACAGTATAACAAAACTGCAGTAAGGCAAACAGGATGTTGGGGTGTATAGAAAAGGGTACTGACAGCAGAAGGAAGGAGGTATTGGGATGTGTTCCATGGCAAATTGGAGATGTATAGGAGAGATGGTTTATATCTACGTTTTAGGAGAAGTAGATTATTAGGAATGAGGAATACAAATGAAGTCAATAGGTGTTTAAACTAAATGGAAGAGGGGCAAAGGATTTTAATAATAATCCCAAAGGAGACAAGATTATTGCTAGTAAAAATAGGAAATTTAAATAAATTAGTAGTGCAAAGGTTATGTACTGTAATGCAAGAAGTTTAATGAAAGAAAAAGTGGAAGAACCAAAATACCTGATAGATAAAGAAAATCTGGATATGATTGGTGTTACAGAAACTTGGTGGTATAAGGATAGTGATTGGAAGAAAAATATACCTGGCTTTTACCTACTTAGTAAAGAAAGAGAACATAACAAGCATTTGTCAATGCCGAACGTTCGCTTGCAGGTATTTGCAGTGGTGTTTGGCATGTATGGTGCTTTACCCTAATGCCCTGTGTGATTGCTGGTATTTGCACAATAAATTGTCAGCATGAACTTTTTGTTACCCCCATTGTGCACTACATAGGTGGAAACACGTTTTGGGCAGGATGTGAAAAATGACAGCTGTACTGCTCATAAGGAAGTGTGGTAAAATGCCAACGTTGAAAATCTGGAGTGGAAATATTGAAAATTCGCAAACCTACGAGCGTGCGTGGGAACTGTGCAATGCACGCTTGTAAAAGTCATTTTTAGGAATTTTTTCACCAAATTTTCAACATTGCCATTTTAAAACCTCTGCTAATGAACAGTGTCACTGTGATTTTCTTACTGTGTCCCATACATTGATTTCACACACACCGACTGCGCCATTGTGCATTACATGGGGGAAAGACGTTTTGGGCAGGATGTGAAAAATGACAGCTGTACTACTCATAAGGAGGTGTGGTAAAATGGCAATGTTGAAAATCTGGAGTGAAAATATTGGAAATTACGCAAACTTATGAGCGTACATTAGGAACTTTACTAATGCACGCTTTTAAAGCAGTTATTTGTGGAATTTTTCGCCAAATTTTCAACATAGCCATTTTAAGATCTCGCTCATGGACAGTGACACTGTGATTTTCTTTATGTGTCCCATACATTGAGTTCACACACCGACTGTGCCATTGTGCGCTACATGGGCGGAAACACGTTTTGGGCAGATGTGAAAAATGACAGCTGCAGTGCTCATAAGGAGGTGTGGTAAAATGGCAATGTTGAAAATCTGGAGTGAAAATATTGAAAATTTGCAAACCTACGAGCGTGCATAGGAACTGTGCAATGCAGACTCATAAAACAGTCATTTTTAGGAATGTTTTCACTAAATTTTCAGCACAGCCATTTTAAGACCTCTGCTCATGATCAGTGTCACTGTGATTTTCTTAATGTGTCCCATGCATTGAGTTCGCACACCGACTGTGCCATTGTGTGCTACATGGGCAGAAACACATTTTGGACAGGATGTGAAAAATAACAGCTGTATAGCTCATAAGAAGGTGTGATAAAATGGCAATGTTGAAAATCTGGAGTGAAAATATTGAAAATTCGTGAACTTACGAGCCTGCGTAGGTACTGCGAAACGCACGCTCAGAAAACAGTCATTTTTTGGAATTTTTGCACCAAATTTTCAACATGGGGTTTTTGGGACCCCTTCTCATGAATGATGTCACTGTCATGGTGTTATTTGAGGCCGAAGGGTGATTTTGCGCAGTGACTGCGCAGTGCCTGCGAAATCACTCCCTTCGGGCCCGAATCACGGCTGGCAGTGATATCATTCGGTGAGGAGGGGTCCCAAAAACCCCATGTTGAAAATTTGGTGCAAAATCCAAAATGACTGAGATATGCACAAAGTTGAAACCCCCTATGTAGCCCATTATACAGCTTACCGGCATTTCCTCGGTTCGCAGTCGGCTTTGAAGAGTGCAGATGTTCCGGTCCACCAAGATCATCGCACCGGAGTCCAGAGGTAAGTATGGGGAGGCTGGGTGTGCAATGGGTGGGTGTGGAGGGGGCTGGGAGACGCACCACGGGACCGTTTTGTTTTACAGGAAAAAAAGATGACATGGGATGTTGGCCATGCTGGGGTGGGCTCAGCATGGCAGAAGAGATATGGGGGCCAAGGGCCGACATGGGTTGAGGCACCCCGTCCGGCAAACTACACGGGGTGGCGAGGAGCTGACGGGGGATTGGGCACCTCCATCGACAAAACAAAGGAACGGTTTGCCACGCTGGGGTGGGCTCCCAGCATGGCAGCAGGATGGCTTGGGGGGGGCCGTGGAGCCGACAGGGGATTGGGCACCCCCGTCTGCAAAACAAAGAACATTTGCCACGCTGGGTTGGGCTCCCAGCGTGGCAGGAAAGCTTTGGGGGGGCGGCGTGATGCATGCGGGGGAGCATGTGTCGGAGGGGATGGTGGCAGTGCTCAGTATGGCAGCGGTGTTTTCTTTTGAAGCAGAGGAACACCGCTGTCATACTGAGCTCCTGCACCCATTGGTGCAGGACTGCCACGCCTGCTCAAGGGAGCAATGCATTGAATGGGAGAGGCACACCTCCAAGTGTGCTGCTCTCCCAAAATGTTCCTTGCGCATGTGCGCAAGCGAACGTAAAAAGGGTGGTGGAATTGCACTGTATATTAGGGATGGGATTGAATATATACAAGATGACACTCCAGGAGTGTATGACAATATCCAGATGCTTTGGGTGAACTGTATGGGGTTCTATGGTAAAAAGTTTAAAATGGGGGTCTTTTATAGAACGGACACGCCGATGGAGGAAATGGAGACATATATTAAGAACATTAGAGCTGTAGCACAAAACAATGACATTATTCTGGTTGGGGATCTAAATATACCAGACATTGACTGGATGGGATTACACCACCCAAGTAACTCTACGGCCAATAGGATTCAATCAGAACTGTATTCAGCAGGTATAAGTCAGTGTATAGAAACACCAATTGGGGGAACAACATTTTAGATGTCATACTAACAAATATTACTGAAGAGGTTGCAAATGTTAAGCTTCTCCCACCTTTAGGCACTAGTGATCACGATATTATACAGTTCCATATCCAAAAAGGAAGATAGGTAATAAGGGGTAAAACAATACATAGATAATATAATAAAGCTAATTATGTGGCCATTAAACAGGAACTAGTAGCAATGGAGTGGAACAAGTTGACATTGGGGGTATCAAAGGAGGAATGTTGGAATACCTTTGTAAATATTTTAGAGGGATTAAGCCAAAAGTATATACCGATAAAAGAAATGTACAATAGCTGGGGTAAAAAAACAAAATGGTTAACAAAGAAAATTATAAAGTAAAGTAACAGAAAGAAAAGGTTTTATGGTAAACTTAAAAAAATCCATCAGAGGAAAATAGGGTGAACTATAAAAAATTATTACAGAAAGTAAAAATAGAAATAAAAAAAAAGCAAAAACAAAACCAATAGAATTTAGAGTTGCAAATGTAAAAGGAGATAAAAAGGGTTCTTTTCATATACAAATGATAAGAGAAAATGATATAAATTATAAGAGACCATTGGTTTCTTAAATATTAATGGTACAGAGTATTCCAAATCCAAGGAGATGGCAAGAGAATTCAATGTCTTCTTTAGCTCAGTTTTAGACAAGGCAGATGGTGGAAGTAGAAGGTATATTGGAGACTGTAGGATCTGAATCAATAGAATTTATCACTGGTTCCAAAGTCCAAACCCAGATAGACCATTTTTGGGTAGCTGGTGTGGGGTGTCACACAGACGAGGCATACTGATGAGTCCTGGTAGGATGAAACATGTGTCTATGTCTTCTGTTGGCACCCTTTGCAAACTGTGTGAGAGGCCTTTCGACACCATGCATTTCTGCTTAAAGTTGAACCAGCATAATATTCTGTGGTGATTTGCATATGCAGCCCATGATGCTTTGCATTTTGGGGGCATGTGTGATTTTGTATCTCTTAATTAAATGCATGGGACCTTTTTTGGATGTTTTTTTTCGGGGGGGGGGGTATTTACCCTGAATAGCCCAGCTCGGCATACTTCTCAACTGTCACACATTACGAGGTACATCACTCATTTACCTCTCTGAAACCCTCTATCCCACATGGAGAAGGCAATTTTCCACATTGTTCAATGATATTTTTAAAGTATGAATTCATAATAGTCTATGATGTGCTGTAATCAGCAAACATTATAATCATTAGTGTACTTGTTTCCATTGGGTTTTGAGCTTGCAGTCTCATATTTGATCACATGTCACACATTTTGCCCATTTGTCACACATTTGAGCAAGGAAAGGCTGAGAGGTAAGCAGCGTATATGCAGTATCTCTTTTTCATTGGGTTCCTGCTTTTGCCTGAGCAGTAAGCAAAGCTCTCAGTTCAAAAGATGCAAAATAAGTTGTAGAGGGCAGATAGGAAATCTCACTTTTAAGAAGTCAGGCAGCACTTTCTCTAGCTATTGTACTCATATCTTTTTTTTTTCAAATATAGCTCAGTGTGCATTAAAAAGAGGTCTACAAAAGCAGCAGCAGCTGACAAACAAAGGACTTCTTATAGTCTCCATTTCTAAGATGCTCTGACAAGCCAGCAGCAGAGCTGGGACCAGAACCTCAAAGGGTTAGCTGCAGACAAGGCTAACTGCAAGACTCTGTTCAAGTTACAGCTGCCAGGAATGCAGTCAACTCTGTAATGGGCACCTTCTGTTTCATGCTACATCTTTTCAGGAGCAGATTTCTTTATAAAACAGTCCTCAATTTTAGAAAACACATTGTGAAAATCAGTGGGGTAAGCACTATTCATAAAGCTATTTATCCCATATGCCCCCAAATGACACAGAGCAATTAGTGCCTAAAGCTGTGTTTCAATAGGATCAAGGGCAATTATTTCCCAAAGCTCTTATTAAAGGGGATCTAAAAATGGTTTTAAAAAAAAGTGATAGTCTGAGTATGTAACTGAAACTTGCATTCCACCAACAAAATAGTGCATATAGTTCAGGCAGTGGTGGGGGAGGAGCAGATACAAACACACCACTGTAGTAAATGGTGAGTACAGCAGAGCAATGTGAGCCATGTCCGCCATGTCCAAACCAAATAACTCAGTGGAACACCACAATCTAACAATCCTGTCACGTGCTTTCATAGTCCTTATTCCTTCTCATAGCAATACGTCAGTACAGTGACATCACCATGCAGCAATAAAAAATGAAGACAGTTGCACTGTACACCTGGCAATATAACACTTTTTCATAAGGCAGTAGAGGTGTTTGTAAACTAGTTACAGATCTTTTGTGTTTTTTGGTCTGTTTGATATGATCAGTATTAAAATGAGATTACACAAATATAATCTGTTCACTGAAAACACTTCTTTTAGACAGTCTCCAGAGACACATCATCCCATTTTCAAGATCCAGATGTGTGATAGCTAAAATCGGAGACTCCTTTCTGGGAATGCAATTCTTGGGAGTTTCTACTTTTGTTTAAAAATCCAAACACAAAGGAAGATGGAAACAGAATGGATCCGAATCCTTCCTAAGTCCTTTAATTTGTTTTGATTCTGTACTTCACTAACCTTAATTGTCTCCTACTTCCATCTCTCTCATCCATCTATCTATCTATCTATCTATCTATCTATCTATCTATCTATCTATCTATCTATCTATCCATCCATCCATCCATCCATCCATCTATCTATCTATCTATCTATCTATCTATCTATCTATCTGTATTTGGTAACTGGGCAGTCCCACTGGAACCAAACAGCTCCATCTTTAGGGTCGAGACAGAATTAATTACATAGAGCAAGACATACAGGCATCAGAAATCAGTTAAGAATATTACAATAGTCAATTTATGCAAAACATTTGTGTGAAAAGATGACAGAAGACTAAACCTTTCAACAATTCTGCAGCTCATAAAGGTTAATTACAAGACACAGGACATGAGGGGAAACAATCTCACAAGGAAGTTACAATAGAGGGAGTTTAAGTATGTATATTGTTTTGTTGACATAAAACAAAAAATACAAATTACGTACCTACCGTAATTATGATCTTTCTGTGTATCTTCACCATTCATCACAGATGGGGTACTGGCGAAGATCAGGACCCGGGGAGTACTTTTTTTTTTTTTAAAAGGATAGTGAACCCGACGCAGTATCGGCGCCGTCCTCGAGGCCCGGCGATGTTACGTGGCGCAGAGATTAGCCAGGCTAGGCGCCGACTCCACCTGCCTACCAGTTCTGGAGTCACTGGAGGTAAGAGGAAGGGATGGAGGGTGGGACAAGAGAGTCCAAGGGACAGAAAAAGGAAGAGAAATTGAACTAAAAGGAGAAATAACGACTGAGAGGACAGCATAGAAGAAGTAAGACTAAGGGGATTGGGTAGGGGCCCCAATCTCTGGAAATGGAAGAAGGAAAGGGAAGGGGGGAAATTTAGAAGAGAGAGTGAGAGGTAACCAGGATCCAGGACCCTTGTCCGTCACCAGACTGCATAGGAACTGCAAGGAGTAGCAAAGCTCTCTTGCCAGAATTCAAGGCACAGAATAACTGGCAATACTCCTGAAAGCAGAGTCGGCTATACTGGAGAAGGACAGGGAACAGGGACTCAGTACTCTCTCTATAAAGATATTTGGTGAAAGAGGGGAAAAAAAATTCTCCTCCTTTTCTTTTTTTTTTTTTAGAAAGTCAGATGTATAACAGAAGGAGGGCAACCACCAGCTCCCACCCCGTAGGGGTGAAGATATGTAGAAGAGAAGGAGTGCCACTCGAACTGTACCTCTAGGGACGATTGTCCCCCTCTGTGTGTCCCAACTTTATCTCACTCAAGCAAGGGTGCTGGAAGATGGAAAAGCTGAGAATCAAAGCACTTTTCTATACTAGTTTTTACATGAAATAAAAAGTGGAGGGCTACCACCCCTTCGCCCCACCGGTTCCGGCACCTATGCAGTGAAGAGAGGGATAGGCACAGAGGGAGGAGGATTCCAGAGACTGGAGCCCCAAGGGGGAAGGCGGGCGGGATTATGATGAATGGTGAAGATACACAGAAAGATCATAATTACGGTAGGTATGTAATTTGTATATCTTATCTGTGTCAGTCTTCACCATTCATCACAGATAGGTGAGTACCAAGCCCCCCGAAGGGGGTGGATTCGTTGCACCCTAAGGGACAGAGTCCGTTAGTCCTCAGTGGGTGACACACTAAGAGGGGGAACCTTCCGGGTCTGGAGAGGCCTGAGAGTGAGGAGAGCGAGACGGGGTTCCCCCTGGAGGGGGACGGAAATTGCCCCGACAGACGCCGTCTCGCCCTATGGGAAAAGAGATAGGTTCCCTGGTGAGTGGAGCAAATCACCCTACGCCGGGCCAAGGGTGACAACCGGGAGAGGCGAAGCCATGCCGATCTCCTGGTGCAGATCGCTGTCCCTACGACCCTGGTAGCTACCTCATTGGCATCATAAAATGCCCTTGCTTGGTGCCTTGCTAGCTCCAGGCCACGTGCAGAGAGAGCAATGGCTTGCCTGGTTTGCTCCGAGTCAGGCAGAGCGGCTAGAACCTGACCTAGCGCTGACCACAAGAACCTGTTATAGGCTGCATAGTGGGCCTGATGAGCTGAAATGGAGAGAAGCAACCATGCTGAGTAGAAAGTCCTCCTCCCCCAGAAGTCAAAATCCAAGGAGTCTTGATCTGGGGGCCGGTCACGGTGGAGGGCTCGAAGCCCGTCAGGAGTGCCCAGGTGCGTCAATCCAGACTGCGGATGAGGCATGGAGCCTGGAGACTCCGGGGGAGCATAATACCTCTGGCTGAGGTCCCTAGGGGCAGGGACTCTGGAGAAGGGCCTCTGCCAGAAGAGCATGGACGCCTCCCGAAAGGGAGCAGGCCAGAGCGGCACCACAAGGGTGGCCATCCCGAAGTCACCTAGAAAGGCGTGCGCTGCATGCTCTGGATTGCTTATGGACAGGGGAGAAAGGTGAAGATCCTCCATCATCCTCACAAGGAAACGCTGATACTCAGAGAGATCAGCGGCAGGAGAGATGTGGACAGAAGGTTCCTCTCCCCCAGAAGAGGGGGATGAGGAGCTGGAGGTCTCCATATGCTCCGAGGGTGGCTGCTCGGGGGGAAGTTGGAAAACCTGACTGTCCATGGCCCTAACGTAGGCAGGGAATTGAGCAGCCACCACTCTGAACTGTTCCCAGGTGAAAGGACCGCTAGGACCAAGAATACCTGGGAACACAGGAGAAGGCGGCAGAGGAGAGTGAGCAGAACTGAGAGAAGAAGTTGGCTGACCTCTGCCAGGGCTAGGGAGCGGACCAAGGACCCCCACGGGAGGTGTCCTGGAAGACTCCACAGCCGATAGCTGCACAACCACTTTGGTACTGCCTAGGCTGCGCCCTGAAGAATCCCCCAAGAGAGGCGACCGGGGCTGTATAGGTCCAGAAGAACGGTCCCCTGCCTTGAAAGAAATGGATCCTCTCAAGGAACCCGAAGGGGAAGGGCGGTGGTCCACACTCTGGCTCCGTCTGGGGCCTGGGTGGGTCCCAGAGAAGGGCCGGCGCGCCGAACCCACACCCCTCGACCCCTCGGAGTCCAAAAGGATCCTAGTCCTCGAAGCAGCCAGCCTAGGAAGCTGACTACTCTGGGCTGCCCCTGAAGGGGAGACCCAGGAAGCTGTACCCTCCCCCTTCCGTGGGTCTCTCGATAGGCCCGAAAGTTGGGCGACCAAGAGACACCACCGTAGGGGGTACCACCACCGAGGGGTCAAGGAACCTCCCAAGGCCAGGTTGCAAGGCAATGGTGGCATGCACCATAGCCTGCTGGTCAGTGCCACTGACCCTAGCCTCAGAAGGAACGAGACGCGCCTCGGAGGGGGGCTGGCTGAGACCTGACGTGGAGACCACCGGCTCATCCTCCTCCACAGACAACCCCGAAGGGTGTGACTGCCCATCTGACTCTGAGCCCGACTCCGAAGAGGTAGAGTCTGAGGCCCGAAGCCAAATGGTAGGAGGGCAAGGAAGAGCAACCTTACTGAGGAGCCCAGGAGCCGAAGCAGTGGCCAAGGCGACCCCCGCAGCCTCCACAGCCCCAGGAGCGGCGCTGGCAGAAGGCAGCAGGCCAGCACAGGCCAAAGGTCCTGGGCTAGGACCAGCTGCGGCACCATCAAGTCCACCGGCACCAGGGGCAGTACCTAGGACAGAGACAGCACTGACAGAAGCTCCAGCCTCGGTGCCGATGACTCCACAAGGCCACTCGACGACGCCGAGGGCGGACTCGGCGCTGAACACGGCATCATCAGACCCCTCGACGATGCGAGCGGCACCGAGAGCCCCAACGGCACTGAACACGGCACCGACGGATGACCAAGACCTCACACGGTGCCAGGCTCAACCTTGGCGCCGAGGACAGCCGAGGTGAGACATGGCTAAAGGCGCATAACTCGGCCGGGATCATGGCACCGCGAGCAGAGTCAGCACTGCGCATGGTGCTGACAAGGCCTATGGCACCAAGAGATGGGTCGGCGCCGACGGGTCCCACGGCACCGAATGGCCAAGGCCCCAACGGCACTTCAGCGTACGGGCGCCGACTCAGGCCTTGCAGACCACAGGAGCGACACCGGGGGAGCCTTCACCCCCGAAGGGGTGATTGCCATGGCGGCGCCTCCCGCCTGCTCCTGGGAGGAAGTGGGACGGGCCTCCTGTGCCGCGGAAGCAGCCTCAGCCAAGGCCAGGCTACAAGAGGCTAAGGCTCCCTCCTCCTCGGTCCGTGTAAAACTGGGAGGGGACCCAGAGGAAAGGCCGAGAGAGTGTGGCTTGGCCCGAGAGTGCACGACCTACCTTCGAAAGTCGGCGGAGCTCGCCCTACCTTCAACGCACACTGCTCGAGAAGGCAGCGGTCCACAGAGAAGCAGGCGTCGCACGAATCCATTTCGTGAAGCGGGCCAAGGCACGAGAGACACCGGTCATGCTGGTCGGTGACGGAGTACTTGCGTGAGATAGGCACCAACGCATGGGGGGCCGCCCCACCTTCGAGATTTTCTGCCCTCCGACCGCGATATAACCTACGGAGAAAAAAAACACCAAAACAGACTCGACGTCACTTAAACTTTAAAATAAATGGAAAGATCTTACCGGAGACGTTGAGTGGAGGCAGAACCCAGAACTAGTAGACCGACGGACTGACGAATGAATGAAACAGTGCAGGCTAAGGCCTAAATTTTGAAACAGGTTTCTTCAGAGGCTTCCCATGAGGTGATCTCGACAGCGGGAGACGAAGAACTGGTAGGCAGGCGGAGTCGACGCAGCCTAACGGCTAATCCTCGAGCCCACGTAACACATCGGCCTCGAGGACGGCGCTGAGACTGCGTCAGCTCCGCCTATCCTTTTTATAAAAAAAAAGGCTCCCGCGGGGTCCTGATCTCCAGCCAGTACCCCCATCTGTGATGAATGGTGAAGATTGACACAGATAAGATCAGTACAAAGTTCTGCATCCAACAATAGTGTAGTATATCCACAGTTACAACTGACTACTGTGAGAAGTTCACCAGCCCACATCCCCCTTGCCAGCCACACATGAACCTGTTCCCAGTACTCCAGTGCAGATCACCAAATGGACCCCCATGCTGTGGAGAAAGTCCCTCCACAAGTCCCGGGCACTTGGGGGGGTGCCCAAGCTTACTTTCTTTTCTGGGCTATGTCAGGAGGGAGATGGCTGAGTAAGCACTGAAGCATAGAGGTAGCTTAAACTGTGGTGTCATCTGAAAGTCGGGTGTTTTGTTTTCCTGGATTTTGTCCTGGCCTCCTACCATGCCCTATAAGTCTCCTAGTGCAGGGCCTCCAAGAAGGGGTTTTACCTTAACTGCGCTTACTGGGTTACAGGCGGGGTGCATTTCCGACCTAAGGGATTCCAGTCCAACTTCAAACAATGAATTCTAATTATGAAATGCTACCCCAGTCACTATAAAGAAGGCTTGCACGATCAGTTCAGTTTCAAGCGTGTTGAATGTAATAAGTGAAACTATTTGTGCACCGAATGAATGACTGTTTTGTTGTAATACTGTGACCAAAACAGTAAACTTTTGAAATTAAATTGGTTGTGCAAACCTTTTTTTTTTTTGTAAATCTCATTTTTATTAAAAGAGACATATATTTTTTCTTTTTCAACATACAAATTCATACATATCTACAGGTACAACAGTGACAGGTTTGCTTAATTACAAACATTCGATTGGTTCTTATACGTAATAATCATGCTAAGCGTTATGATCCATTTCATTTAGATCATCAATTAGCTGGACAGTACAGAGCTCCAGTTTATGGACATTTTTTCATTACAAGTTTTCTAATCTCTGGCTAAACTGGGATCTCCAGCGAGTCAGCTCCGCCACTCCCCAAGCCCATCAAGGGTGTCTGGTTAAGAATTGCCTTCATACTTTATCTTACTGTTGGCGAAGCGAGCAAATTTAATATATTTTAGTTTTAGTGTTTATTTTAATTTTAATTTAAATTTAATTTAAATTTTTAGTCCTCAGCCCTTAGTAAGAGCTCTTTGAGAGACCATCGTTACCACGGGTCCACCTAGATCTCTGTATTTGAGAGAAGTTTATTAATTATTTTACCTGGTTGATTCTCTCAGGGGTTTAGATTTAAGTTCTTCTTGTAATAACAGACCCCTTTTCTGACTCCAGGAGAGCAGCACCGTCTCACTGACAATCCCATGGACCTTCTGTATCTTTCAATGGTTAATAACATCAAACAAGACTCGCCAGAGACGCCTGCTCCATACCCTGCCCGTCAATAACATCCTCTTATGGTACAAAAGAGTCATCCTGGGGCATATAATATACCAGCCAGCGGGACCACCTTTCTGCAAACCTCTCCTTCATTTCATTCAGGCTATGCGTAATTTGTTCTAACCGGTATATCTGTTTGGTTATGCCCCACCATTCATGTACTGTGGGTTTTTTATCCGTCAACCACAGCTTGGTGATAGTTTTTTTGGCTGCGGTTAACAGGAGGTGTAGCAAATATCTACTATTTGGGTTCCTTAATTCCTGAGGGGTTTCCAAGAAAAGAAACATCTCCCTGGTCAAATGGAGCTGAGGACTAAATATCCTTCTCAGGTGATCCTGTAGGAGATCCTAAATGGTTCCAGGGCCCCACATGACCACATAATGTGAGGTGTGTGGCTTTGGGTTCACCACACTGTCTCCAGCATTCAGCCGAGGCTGCTGGGGAATAGTGCCTGGTCATAATTGGTGTCTTGAAGAATTCATTAGATTCTTCCATGCATATTCCCGCCATTGATGGGAGCACGACCCGGAGGCATATTCAAGAGGCTCCTCCGGCCAGTCCTCCTGTGTGAGGGGGTTTCCCAGTTCCTTCTGCCATTGTGTTCGGATATTTTCCGTATAGGCTTCTCCATGTGTATTTTGGGCCCTATAGTAAAGAGAAAGTAGTTTTGTTCCCATCCCACCTTTATTCAGTTGAAGTTGGACCTCTAATAACGAAGGGTATCTCTCGGGAAGAAGGACCACCTCCGGTAGTCCCTGAACATAGTGCCGAATCTGCAAGAATCGATAGAAATCCCTGTTTGGTATATTGAACTGCTTCTGCATTTCACTAAAGGACCACATCTTACCGTGAGTCATTATTTGGGGAAGATACTTCAGCCCATATCTCTCCCAAATACCGAATCCATGATCTAGCCTGTTAGGAAGAAAATCCACTAGGTTCACTATGGGGCAGAGCAGACTTATAAAAGGTTCTAACCTCTGGTTTCTTTTAATTTGCTGCCAAACTCTACAGCGTGTGGTCAGCCAGGGATCATCTAAGGCAGGTGTTACCTTCCTCGGCTCCATATTATAAATGTATTGAAAATAATCCTTGTCTGGTAGTAGAGCTTGTTCTATCTGCAGCCAATGTGGCTGACCCACCCCGCTCTGCCTCGCCATTATATGCGTCATCATGGCAGCCTGATAGTATATCTGCAGGTCAGGCAGTGCGAGACCCCCATCCTTCCGCGGAAGAGTCAAGATCCTCATCCTGACTCGAGGTCTCCCGCCCATCCAGATAAACCTGGAGATATGCCGGTTCCACTCCCTAAAGGTTTCCTTTGTGATGTGTAAAGGGACATTCCGGAATAGATGCAGGGCCCGGGGCAGGGTGATCATCCTTATTACTTCGATTCTGCGACTCAGAGAAAGAGGCAGCGCGGCCCATGAACCCATGTCGGTTTTAAGTTGTGATGTAAAGGGATCATAGTTATTCTTGAAAAAATCTTCATATCCTTGGGAGATATATACACCCAAGTATTTTAATTTTGTGAGACTCCAATTGCAGTGCAAACCTTCTTTATTGTGACTGGAGTAATGCTCATAATTGGAATTCAGTGCAGGGCCTGACCGGGGTAGGCATATCTCGGTCACCTGCATTGTACAAGGCTGCTCTCAACTCACCACAAGGAGGCCCTAAAGTTGTGTGGAGGTTGCTACCCTCCCCCTGGAGTAAGAACACCACTCCACAGACCCCACCATCTCAGACAAGAGAGTCAGGTTTACACTGAACTTGGGACTCCACCTGAGAGTACAAAGTGCTATATCTTCCCCACTGGACCAGGCATCCTTTAATTTTTAAGTGGAAATTATGAATGCTGTAGAAAGCTCTCATGGTTCAACATACCTGCGCCTTTTAGAATCTGAGTAAGAATGTCCTGAGGAACATCCTCACCATTGCGGACTGCTTGTTTTCTCTGCTCAATACACTCCTTGCCAGTGCGACGCAGGAGCTCCACGCTCTCTTGCACTTCCTTCACATACTTCCTGTGCTGTGGCATATACTGTGGGAATAATGGCAGCAGTCAGTCACATAGAGCAGAATTCCCTTTTATAAAACCCTTATCATACAAGTGTCTTAAATCAATTTAAAAACAACAATGGGTTATGTCAGGCAGCCCCATAGCAGTATGGAAACAAACAGAACAACCAGTGGGCCATTTTTCAAAATCTGTGTGGTGCACTGCACATTGCACAAGCACCTTTCTAGCCATGTAACAGATAAACTGCTTTCGCAGCTAATAGTAAAAGGAGTTCAAAGCACCTGCGTTTCAAATGAAAGTCCCAGGGAGGTGCTGTCTTGAGGGATGGCTAAGCCCTTAAGAACAAGAACTACAGGAAACTGAGCTGCACTCCCAAAATTGAAATAACAGCCTGGGGAAGCCCACCAAGATGAAGCACTGGAGTATTCTCCATGGTGTGAAAAGCACACTGTCTATACACTGCTTTGCACACTTCTTCTTATGCCATTTGGGCCAATAAATCAATTCCTGTATTTAATCTAGATGTACAGATTGGTATTTCAATTTTTGGGAGTGCAGTTGAGTTTCCTGTGGTTGATAGCACTAGTATATGGCCATGACTTCAGCTTTGTATTCTGCCTTGTAAAACAGTGTTGCTTTGATGGGACATTATTGAAAATGAGCCTCAGCTCAATGATCTCCTGAAAATATATACTTATTTTCTACTTTCTGTTTCCCCCTGCTGTCTGCAATTGACTGTCTGCATTCTGCACCTATCTTGCTGACCTCCCAGCTCCGCCCACACCATCTCTGTCTGTTTCTGCACCTCCTCTTTCTTTAGACCTCCCCCTCCAAGATGGGGTGGAGGGGACTGGGTCAGGCTCCCCCCAAACTACATGATTCTGGGAAGTGGGTTAATAGTTGGCATGTCAGGGTCCAAGAGGGCCAGTGGTGCTTCATCCTGTATCACTTGTGGGGTGGTTTCTTTTATTTTTTTCATCCTCTTCCCTCAGAGATGCCTGACCAGGCTCACTGACAAATGTGCACATGCAAGCATGGCAGTGTTCTGTCGAGCCAATGGGCTTCTCCCCCCCCACCCATACAGGACCTCCCTGCCTATACCTCTACCTGTAGTCACCCAGGTGGGGGCCACGCTGCTGGAGCTACATCCCTTCCCTAAGGAGGCAAGTATCCATTGGGATACCTGATCCCCTTCCCCCAGCCGGATATATTTCTGTTTCGGCTCACAGTTGAAAAATGACAGATTGTGAACTGTCTGGCTATCACACCAGGTACTCCTGTAATCTAGGCTTGTGTTCCCTCAGTGAGTTTCTTCCTTGAAAAAATATACAAAAACAGAATACCACTCATTCAAATAGCAGAACCAGATTACTGCTGAAAAAACAGAGCTATGTGACAAAAAGTATTCCAAACAGGAACAAGCATTTGTCAATGCCGAATGCTTGCTTACTGGCATTGGCATTGGTAGTGTAGGAACTGGAGAGCTGCATAATAGGAATGGCAGTGAAGTATTGAACTGAAGCCAACCCCACCACCATCCTGCAGAAACTGACAGGCATTGGGGTGTGCCTTTGGGTTGTCAGGCATAACGGCCACGCGATTTGTCTTTGGCCCTTATGCTCACCCCATTCCATCAGGAAATATGGTGAGATGGGTGCTGTATAGGAGAATGGGGTGAACTTTGGGGCCAAAGAGTGCAAGGCACACCTCAATGCCTCTCACTGGCTGCAGGGTGTGGAATGGTATGAGAATTACAGGCGAGAATCCCAAGTCACACCCCTGATGCCTGTCAATCTCTACAGGGTGGGGCGTTATGGTCGGAAAACCTAACGCCTCAGGCATTCGTTGCCATTTTCACTCCAAATTTTCAACATGGGTTTTTTGTGACCCCCACCTTATGAACAGTAGCAATATCAGTTTGTTAGCCAAAAGCTGATTTTGCACAGCGACTATGCTATTTGGCACCACAGGTGCGAAAACACATTTCGAACAGGATGTGAAAAATGACAGCTGTACTGTTCATGGGGAGGTGCAAAAAACTGCAATGTTGAAAATTTGCAGTGAAAATATTACAAAAACCGGTGAAGTCACGAGGGTGCATAGAAACTGCACAATGCACACCCGTAATGCAATTAGTTTGGGGATTTTTTTTACAGCAGATTGTCAACACAGGCATTTTGGAACCTCTGCTCATGAACAGTGTCACTGTGATTTTCTTAATCTGTCCCAAACAGTGATTTCCCACAGAGACCACGCATTTCTGCACTGGAAGTGCGAAAACACATTCCGGCCATGGTGTGAAAAATGACAGCTGTACTGTTCATAAGGAAGTGTAGAAAATGCCAGTGGTGAAAATCTGGACTGAAAATATTAGAAATCCATAAACTTACGAGGGTGCGTGGAAACTGCGCAATGGTTGCTCGTTACCCAGTCATTTTATGGACTTTTTCCACAAAATTATTAACATAGCCATTGTAACACCTCTGCTCATGAACAGTGTCACTGTGATTTTCTTAATCTGTCCCAAACATTGATTTTGTACACCGACTGCGCCATTGTGCGCTACATGCGTGGAAACACATTTTGGACATGATGTGAAAAATGACAGCTGTACTGCTCATAAGGAGGTGTGGTAAAATAGCAATGTTGAAACTCTGGAGTGAAAATATTGAAAATTCGCAAACTTACGAGCGTGCGTAGGAACAGCGCAATGCATGCTTGTAAAACTGTCATTTTTTGGAATTTTTTCACCAAATTTTCAACATAGGGTTTTTGGAGGCCTACCTCATGAACTGTGACACTGTCATTTCATAAATTGGTCCTGAAAGGTGGTCCCTCGCAGTGACAGCGAAATCACCTTTCGGGGCCAATTAACAAAATCACAGTGACAGAATTCATAAGGTGGGGGTCCCAAAAGCCCCATGTTGAAAATTTGGTGAAAAAAATTCCCCAAAATGCCTGAGATATGCATCAAAGTTGAAAAAACCCTATGTATTCCATTATACAGCTTACCGGCATTTCCTCAGTTTGCGGTCGGCTTTGAAGAGTGCAGATGTGTTCCCAGTCCACCGAAGATCGTCGCGCCAGAGTCCGGAGGTAAGTATGGGGTGAGATGGGGGTGTGGGGAGTCAGGGTGCACAGAGGGTGGGTGCAGGTGGGGGGGAGGAGGTCAGGACAGTCAGTGAGGGAAGGTTTTTTTCTTGCAGTGTTTTTTTTTGATTAGATGATGCAGGACTTGTGCCACTCTGAGGTGGGCTCCCAACGTGGCAGTTGGAAGGCTGTTTGGGGGGGCAGTGGAGCCGACGGGGGATTGGGCACCACCGTCGGCCATACGGACTGTTGCCATGCTGGGGTGGGCTCCCAGCGTGGCACCTGGAACTGTTTGGGGGAGCGCAGCAGAGCCGATAGGATTGGCACCCCATCGCCATACAGGTGTGCGTAGTATGAGCACGCAACATGCGTGCAGTGTTGGGGAGTGCATGAGCATGCACTCTCTTATCGCTGCTCACTGGAGTGGAGCTCTCCCTTTCAACTGTAGGGCACTACATTTTCAACTGCTGTCATAGACAGCTGCAGCATTCATTGGTGAACTGTGGCCACACCTGCGAACACACTGACTGAACTGGAAGACAGCTGCCACACCTACAAAAACTCAAATGATGGCACTATTTTTCATGCGCATGCAAGCAACATAAAAATTAAACTAAAATAGTCTAAACTAACTGATTTGGAAAGTGTTCAGGAGAAACTGCCTAGCAAACTGAGGCCGCGTGCCCTCCATCCCGGAAGCTATTCTGTACACACACACACACACACACACACACACACACACACACACACACACACACACACCATAAAGATAAGTGTAATCCATGAAAAAACACTGGTAGACTTCAACAATGTCTAATGTATTAGTGTTTTGATTTACATTAGTTAATAAAATAAACAATATTGTTTATTATTATTTACTGAAGGTGTTTTTTTATAGTACTGAAGTTCACTGTTATGTGCTGCATGATTCTGTACAGCACTTTGGGCTACAACGAGCATAGAACTGCTAAGCTATACAAATTATGTTTGTATGTTATAAACATAATTGTAATGGTACAAATTGAATGTGCAGAGAGCTACAGAGAAATGCAATACATCAGCACTAATGGGTCTGGGGGCAGGATTTAACTCAATTGTGGCTTCATCACTTGTTGGGTGTTAGTCTTGTCCCTTTACAGTATTTGGGGGTTTAACTGGAAATCCACCTATAGCCGAAAGCATATTGCATACTCACTCTCTTTCTTGCTCCCTCCCTTCCTTCCCCTCTCTCTAGGTATGTCTGTGCAATAAATATATATATATATATATACACATACATATACATACACACACATACATACAGACATTCAGACAGACAGATGTAGTCAGATAGAAAGATGTGGACCTAGGATAGAGGATAGCAAAGTATTGGCCGTTACCTCCTCTTGTATATGGCCTCCATTCTCTTTTTTTCTGAGGATCTGGAGTCCTCAAAAATGTTATTTATTTTTGTCATTTACCACCACCCATTACCAAACATAGAAACATAGACTTTAACGACAGACAACAACTGCTTGGCCCACCCAGTCTGCCCGGCCCACCCAGTCTGTCCATTTCCCTACCTATTGGATAAGCTGCACATCCTAGTTAACCAACAGCTTACTTCTTCCTAAACCCCACCAGAATTGCCTTATGTCTGTGCCATGTATTCTTGAATTCCCCACTGTTTTTGACCCCATGACTTCCTCAGGAAGACCATTCCATGCGTCCACCACCCTCTCTGTGAAAAAATACTTCCTCACATTGCCCTTGAGCCATCCCTCCTCTATCTTTAAATTGTGCCCCCTTGTTCTTGCACATCCCTTTTTCTGAAAGATGCTACCCTCCTGGACTTTGTTGAGTCCCCTGAGATACTTGAAAGTTTCTATCATGTCCCCCCTCTCCCTCCTTTCCTGTAGGGTATACATATTACGCTCTTTTAGTCTCTCTCTCTTCGAATGGCTTCTGGTGCATACCCCACACCATTTCAGTTGCCCTCCTCTGGACTGCCTCCATTCTGTCTATGTCCTTGCAGAGATGGGGTCTCCAGAACTGCATGCAGTACTCCAGATGGGGTCTCAACAACTGTCTTTACCCCCAGACTCAGCCCGTTCATGGTGAGGCATACAACAGTCTTATGTACATGCAGTGCCTCAAAGTTGGGGCCCTACTGAAGTGTAATAGGGAGCCCTGGGTACAATTTGAGACCCTTGGAATACTTAACAGAAGGGCTTAGAGGGTTAGTGACCCAGTGGAGTCTCTCATCAGTCCCTACTATGAGCTTAGTTAAAAGGGGCCTGCACATCATTTTTATTTCTTTCCCTTGCCGCTTGCTTTACAGAACCCCCCCCCAGATTTTGGGAGGGGCAGGGCCCCAAAACAGGAAGACCTCCATCAGGGTGAATCGGCTGAGCGGGAGTTTCTATTCTACTAGGCAAGGAGCACCCAAAGGGCAGGAACAAGGTTGAAGCAGTGGGCAGGGCAACCCAGTATAGTAAACCCAGTGAAAGTTTTTCTAGTTCTTGCCCTGAAGTGAAGCAGGCCCAGCAGCATTAAGCCAGTGGTTGAGACTGCTTAGGTGGGTGGATACTCCCCACTTTAGGACTGCCCACAGGAGTGGCTAATAGCTGTTCCACAGCCATAGAATTGGACCCAGCAGGGTCCTAGGAAGACACTACCTATAGAGTGGGATGAATAGAACCCCTCCAGATAGTCCAGTGAGGTTGGGCATCATCTCAATTTGCAAACAAACTGCCTATCCTGTGTTGTGTCCTATTTGCAAATTAACTCCCAATCCTGTGTTATGCCCTGTTTGCAAACAAACTGCCACTCCTGTGTTATGCTCTATTTGCAAATGAACTGCCAATCCTATGTTGTACCTTATTTGCAAATGAACTGCCAATCCTGTGTTGTGCCCTATTTAGCAAATGAACTGCCACTCCTGTGTTAGGCTCTATCTGCAAACAAACTGCCAGTCATGTGTTGTATCCTGTTTGGGAATGAACTGCCAATCCTATGTTATGCCCTATTTGCAAACGAACTCCCAATCCTGTGTTATGCCCTGTTTGCAAACAAACTGCCACTCCTGTGTTATGCCCTATTTGCAAATGAACTGCCAATCCTACGTTGTACCTTATTTGCAAATGAACTGCCACTCCTGTGTTGTGCCCTAGTTGGCAAATGAACTATTTAAATATGTGAGGCATGTTGTGCAAACTAAAGTAACTGTTTAGAGTGTGTAGGCCTGAACGGACTACCTAGCAGTGTGATACCTTCTCCAAAAGACTGTCTTAATTTCAGTATCCAACCTTATACCATTCCCAGCTTGATGGCTATGTTTCTACAGCACAGCAAACAAATGCCTTCAGTAACCAGCTACAAACTGCTCATGTGTCACACTGTCCGTAAAGACTGTTCCTGTCTGTCGGCTGGTGGCACGCAACACCTTTTGGACTACAATTTGTGGATGTCGACCCAGCTAGAGTTAGGGGTTAGTCAGGACAGGTCTTTCTTGCCAGTCAGCCGAGCTATGTCCCTACCCCATTAAGAAAGTGAAGGAAATCTAGGAGCTGCAGTGACTCAATAGTTAAGGACACCAATGTGCAGTGGCATGGGATTTTTCTTGTTGCAGAAACATACAATTTGATGGCAGATAAGGACCGCTTGGCCCACCTAGTCTGCCTATTTCCCCTACCTAACAGATAAGCTACAGATCCTAGTTAATCAACAGCCTACTTCCTCCTACCCTCCGCTAGAATTGACTTATGTCTGTCCCATGCATTATTGAATTCCCCCACTGTTTTTGACTCTACGACCTCCTCAGGAAGGCCGTTCCATGCATCTACAGCCCTCTTTGTGAAGAAATAAGGAGGCAGTATAGCGCAGTGGTCTAAGGCTCTGAGCTGCAAATCTGGTGACATCCAGCAGACCAAACCTGGGTTTGAATCCCACAGCTTCCACTTGCATACTGTGTGACCCTCAGCAAGCCACTTGTGCTCCCAGGTTGCTCCTGTAAAAAAAAGCTTTCAGCTTAGTGTGCTATACCTGGTTAAACAAACAACTAAATAAAAATAAATAAAATACTTCCTCACATTACCGCTGAGCTGTCCCTCCTCTATCTCCAAATTATGCCCCCTTATTCTTGCACATCTCTTTTTCTGAAAGATGCTACTCTCTTGGACTTTGTTGATTCCCTTGAGGTATTTAAAAGTTTCTATCATGTCCCCCCTTCTCCCTCCTTTCCTCGAACCTATACATCTTAAGCTCCTTTAGTTTCTCTTCATATGTCTTCTGGTGCAGACCCTGCACCATTTTGGTTGCCTTCCTCGGGACAGCCTCCACCCTACCTACGTCCTTGCGGAGATGGGGTCTCCAGAACTGTACACAGTACTCCAGCTGTGGTCTTACCAACTGTCTGTACTGAGGGCCAACAACTTCCTGTTTTCTACTGGTGATGCCTCTCCTTATGCATCCCAGTATCCCCCAGCCCTCCTTACTGCCTTTTCACATTGCTGGCCCACCTTTAGGTCTTCTGATATGACATCCCCAGGTCCCGTTCCATTTTTGTTGTTGTCAGTATCTCACCCCCCTGGGTTTTTTGTTTCCCAGGTGCATTACTTTGCACTTCTTTGTGTTGACTCTAAGCTACCATATATTTGACCATTCCTCAAACCTTGCCAAGTCCCTTTTCATCCTTTCCACCCCACCTTGCATACAAACCCTGTTGCAGATCTTTGTATCATCTGCAAAGAGACATACTTTCCCTTCCAATCCCTCTGCAATGTCACTTATAAAGACATTAAGAAGGACAGGACCCAGTACTGAACCCTGCGGTACCCCACTAGTAACCCCCCTTTCTTCACTGTGGACTCCATTTACTATTACCCACTGTGTCCTGTTGTCTAGCCAGTGTTTTACCCAGGTACGGGACCCAGTCTCAGGATGGCTAATTTGTTTATTAATCTTTTGTGCGGGACTGTGTCAAATGCCTTGCTAAAGTCTAGGTAGTCCATGTCCACAGCCCCTCCCTGGTCTACTACTTTAGTCACCCAGTCAAAGAAATCAATTAGATTTATCTGACATGACCTTCCTGCTGTGAATCCATGCTGCCTTGGGTCCTGTGCCCCACTGGCCTCTAGGTACTCAACAATTCAACAACTCAACAGAAATGATTAGACAGTCATGTTTCGCTCTCACGTTTCAGTGTTTGCCATGGAAACCTCTCAGTGCCACCACAGGCTTGTTGTGTATGGCTGCCCATACATTATTTTCTGTCTAGTAGTTGCCCCTTGTTATGCATGACTTTACATCCTACCACATTTCAAAGGTCATAAAATGCTGCTGTGCTCTCCTGTGTTGCAACAGCTTTTTTAAACAGAATGGAAACTCATGCCACCTGTTGTGTAACTTTCATTTACACACACACACACACACACACACACACACACACACACACACACTCCCCTAACACTAAATCTTAAAAGAAACCTACATTTTGCCTGGATGTTGTTTTCGGTGGCTTGGTGAGGGTAGGTTTAAGTTTTTTTTAAAAAAAAATACAAACTTTAACCAACGATTTCTTTGGGGAAAAACATTTATGCTTCAGACCATATACTGTGGAAAATAAAAGACGGCCAACTGTGCATAACTAGGTTGTATTACCATCTGGGGGTTTTGGATGACATTTGGCATCTGGTAACTCTTGAGCTTCACTTTCGAGGGCCCTATGATGTCATCAGAACCCCTTGATGGAAACACAGTCTTTGGTATGCTTGCTCATGCATTATTCTCTATATAGTCCCAGTTTTAGTCTTTACACCTAAACTTAAGTATAGTACAATTATATTTTTCAGTCTTGCTTTTCTTCTTTGCCCCCATGTCCCCCAGTCCTCCAGACTGTACCCCTCCAGGCCTGTTATTAACCTTGTTAGGGACTTACCAGTTATATACTACTTACCCAGGACTACAGTGTGGTGACTAATCTGCCCTGTCACTCATGCATGGGCCTGTCAGTGTAGTGGCATTGCTCCAGTGGACTTGGGGGTCTTCTCCTCCATGCTTTGCCCCCAAGGGTGCCGACATGCAGTGACATGCATGCTGCTGTCAGTGATTCCTCCCCTCTATCAAGCACCTGCTATGCTGCCACCCTACTTCCACCAGCTGGCAGTCACTGGGTGGGATGCTGAGTCCCGCCACCCTGAGAGAGGAGGGCTGTCCATGGACGGCTCAATCCTCTCTCCTCTGACTGGCCCCCAAATGACGCAAGTTTGTTTCTGAACTCGGCTCGCCAGCATAGGGAGTAGTAGTGTTATTGCTGCACTGTTGGGCTGACTCAGGTAAAATAACATTTGAAGGGAAAAAACAATGCACTGTTTTGTGTTTCTTGGATGTTACCTGCATATAAGGCTTCTGGATATACTGCAACATTCCCTTCAGGACCGTGGAAATTGCACTGGGGAATGGAGACTGACTATTGTCCAGCAGTTGCAAGTCCATACCAAATGCCACCTGGAAGTGAAGAAGAAGAAGAATCAGATGAGCAGTTCTAGAAGAGCTGCTTCCACATTCCAGAGGCGTAAATTAATTGTTGAACAAGTCTCGAGGAAATCACCATAGTATCCCCTAAACTGAATTGCATGTGGTATCCAAAGACCATTCTGAATACGCCCACACTTACACAGTGGTTACATTGGAAATGTTCATGTGTGGGGAGCTCTCCCATCTGGATTTCTAGGTCATGGAACTTCTACTCTCCTATAATAGTCAATGGAGAAAGATGGCAATAGGTGGTGGAACTGTCATACAAGTTTTTTTTTTTTTTTGGTATTATCTTTTTATCTCTTCCTACGTGCACCACCTGAGCCTCTCCTTCAGGCTTACCTAATGCTGGCTCTGATCCATTTGTTCTCCGATCCTCCAGCCCCATATCGTAGCTGGCCCTGGGGTAACCCAGAGTAACCCTTCTCTGGATGGGTTCCCCTCCTCCAAGGGGGAATATGCCAGCTCAGGGCCAAAGCCAGTGCTACACTTGGCCCCTGGGTGCTGCTGGGATGGAGGATTTGGCAGGAACATGAACGGCACCAGAGAGCCAGGCAGCCATCATCCAGATTAAGGTGGGGCGGTATTTCCTCTTTTTCTGGTGCGTTCCCGACATGCATTTGTTGTGCTCCCGGTCTCTACCAGGGGCTGCTACAGCGCGATGTCAACCCCAATACCCACCCCAGGAGAGGAGAGCTGTCCTACGGATGCTCAATCCTCTCCTTTCTCTGTCAACCCTTGGCATCCCGAGTCCATTCCCAAACCCGGGTTGCCAGCATGGGTCGAGGTAAGGTGCCAGCGCTTCATCCCTCTACGCCACCGGGCCGGCTATACAAGTTTTTAAAAGGTGGTGGAACTGAGTTCCTGTGAGCTCCTGCCCAATTTAGCCCCTGCATTTACCAAAGTGTTGTCTGTTTGTTTGTTCATTTCAGATTGTATGCCCTTTCAGTCATAAGCCTGCAGGCATTGTTAAAAAATAAACTGAAGTTGACCTTAATGTAAGCTAGGCTGGTGGCTCATCACACAACCATGAACACTGGTACAGTAGGTAGGTAGGTTTGTATTTATATAGTAGCACCCCTTCACCACTCAGAATGTTGTTCGTTTTACAAGAAACATCAAGACAATATATAAAGTAGTATGTGTTATGAGGTTCTTTTGCATCCAAGGTGTGTGATAACTCATAAACCTTGAGAGTGAAGTCTGTGTTTTATTTTTTATAATATCTGGTACAAGGAGCTGAAAATAAGAGTTTTACAGATTCTTTACTGTAGGTTTTAATTTGTGATTGAGTAAACGTGTGAAAACACCATCAATTTAGAACTTTGGCCTCTAAGCTTCTAAAAGTGATACATTTCACAACTTAAAAAAAAGATTCAAACACATAGCCAAACATTATAAAATACCTGGGGTTTACCAGAGAAAAGATCTGGGTCACATTCTGGTTAGAAGGCAGAGTGTAACTGGAAACATTTCATTAAAAAAAAAATACAGCTACTTTCAGGCAGAAAACAGCTGTGGTTTTCTCAGAAACAAGGTCGTTGCTTTCAGTGAGAAAGGGTACATTTTTGTTGGCTTTACTTCACAGCCGAGAAACCGTCTCTGGGCTCATGACTGTCATTTCATGTTACTGCTGATTGCTTACAGAAATCAGCTGTCCTGAAACACGAGACTGAAACGCCTTAATAACTGAATGTATTATGGTGTTTTAACAGTGAGCACCACAGAGTAGTTTAGGGGGTCACCATATAATATACTGTACATATAAAGCAACAGCACTATGAACTACAGAAGAAATGTTTGTTCTTTAATGGAACAACAGCAAGTATCTTCCAATCTCAATTCTTATATTGCTACAACTGATATATTGCTATGTATCATGATATATATAATGCGTTGGTAAATCAACAGGATTTTATCTTTTTTCTAAACTGTGTTATGTTATGTTTTTGAATATTGGGAATAATAGTGAGTGGTAAGACCCACAATTCAGGAGTGGTGAAGCCACAAGTTAGGTATGAAGGTCTTATAACTCACGTAGAGATAAATGTGTTATTCCACTGCAGCCCGTTATGTATTTGATATATACCACACTATTTTTAATGTTTTTTTTAATTTCCATCAGCTCAAATCTGATTTTTTTTTACCTTTGTATACTCTCCCTCTGACCCATTGCTCTGTGTTGTATTTATAAATTCCAAATAGAAATAACATACTCTTTTTTTCCACCTTATATTTCTGTGCCTCTAACCCCTGCAGCTCCCCCCCCCGCATCCTGTCACTGACCTTCTCATGGAGTTACTGGTTAACCACCATTTATTTAGGACAACACGTAGTGGTAGGTGACCTGCCATTTTGGTTGTGCCTGGGCCCATGGAGGGGGCTAGATGAGACTGGGGATTTCCTTCTCCGGTTTTCTCCTCTGGAGGCTGTCATGCAATGGTGATGTGCATGTATGACATCTAACTATAGTCTCTTCCCTTCAGTGAGCAATGGTTTGCACCACTACCTGGCCCCCTCCAGTTGTCAGTCGAACAGTGAGACACTGTATCCCCATTCAAGGGAGGAGAGCTGTTCCTGGAATGCTTGGTCTTCCCTCCCCTGGTCAGCTCTGGTTTCAGGTCAATATAGCAGGGAAAAAAAAGGGAATGCAAAAAATGGCAACTAAACTACAGTGCCAACATAAACAGTGACTGGGGGATGCAAGTCGAATGGGGGACAAAGTCAGGGAGTGCAGATTTAAGATTTCTACTCCAGGAGGGATGCAAGTCAGGGAGACGGACAAAGTCGGAAGGGGGGAAACACTAAAGTGGCAGACAATGTCAAACCCCCCCCCAAAAAAAAATATTACATACACTCATATCTCATGCCGACACCTAGATTCAAACTCAAAACACCACAACACTCAATCCTACACATCGTCCTACCTACCTAACACCCTACCTAACCCACTACACCGCAGCGGAAACATGACTGCAGTTCATCTAAATCAGGCTTACATCCATCCATCACAAACCCAGCCAAACAATAACAACAATATATTTTATTCGTGGGGGGGTCACCCCCCCACACCCACCATATGGGTGACTTCATCCTGCATCCCCCTGTATTAATACAACTAACTCAGAGACCGCACTACATGTGACACTACCCCAGCACACTTCGCCCCTCACTGAATAACTTCACTTTCCTTGCTCAAGGTGTTTTCCACCTATAGCCCTTTTTACAGGTGCTCAGTTTGAGTTGCTCAAGTTGAGTCATGCATATCACAGGATATCGCAAGCCCACAATGACCCAAGCTGGTTCCTGATCCCAGGTCACCTGCGTCACGAGCAATAATCCTTTCACTGTGGTAACAGACTGGCTAATAATGACATGTGTTCCAAGCAAAATAATGTGTTCTAAGTGAAAATAAATATTTTCACAAACTAACATGACTTATTTACCCAGTTTATTCACCACTGGTGTGCTATATATTGATATTTAATTATTGCCACTGAGTAAATTGCAATCATACACTCCACTCATGTATTAGTGGGCTTACACAGAAACATAAAAATTGACAGAAGATAAGGACTGTTAGGCCTGTCTAGTCTGCCCGTATACCCTACCTGTATCATGGCTTGCTGTTGTTGATTCACTGTGTTATAACCGTACTTTGACTCTCACTGTGTATCCCCCCCAAAGTTGCATCTAAAATGTATTTATTAACTTTTATTGGCCAGATAAGTACACTAGACAATAAATACACCTATTTTCAGATACAACCCAGGAGGTTACATGAGAATTAATACAATACTATTTATGGAACAGTATAAACCAAAAGCAAAAGCATTACAATCACGTCAACCATGAACTGAAGTCAAGTATCTGACCAGTAACACAGTTCAAGCAAATGACTGTGCAGATAACAGTACAAAAAATAAATGTAGCAACAAAACAGGTATGAAGAATTATGAGTTATGTACATGTCCAATGGGATTTAACCATTAAATGAGCCCATTCATCACTCTCCTGATACAGACACTGCCCTTGCCTTCTTTTCCCAAACCTTTAACAAAGCCTGCAACCTCTTTCCACCCCTCACGGCTGCCCGAACAAAAAAACATAACATGCCCTGGATTACTCCTGCCCTATTACAGTTGCTCAGGCTTAGGGATAACCTATGGCACCTCGCAACAGAAACAGGCCAGCCGGCTGATAGACAGGCCTACAATGCTGTGCGGAATAAGTGCACTTGGGCCATTAGGAAAGCCAGGGTCGACCACTATGAGGCCACCCTCACCTCCTCCTGGGGGTGTGTCTGAACTTTTTTGGGATAATGTCAAACAATGGAACGGGAGCACACACTCCCTTCCCCTGTCCCAGATCACCATTGATGACACTTCCGTTATGGACCCTACAAACATTGCAAACTACCTCAACACATCCTTTACGGACCTCACCTCCATCCTCCCCAGTAATTTCTTTGACCCACCACCCTCCCTACCGGCCCCAGCCCTCCAGCACCCTAGCTTCTACCTATGTAGGGTAACTGCCCAGGAAGCTAGACCCCACCTGATCTGTGCACTAAAAAGCAATAGTCCCGGCGACGACTCCCTGGACCCCAGAATTCTCCAGCTGGTACTGGATCAGGTCCTTGCCCCACTCACCAGCCTTCTCAACAAATCCCTCTGCCTGGGGCAATTCTCTACTGCATGGAAAACCACTATTGTTACTCCCATTCACAAAGGGGGTGACAAGTCCTCAGCCGGGATCTACCAGCCTATCTCCATATTCCCACCCCTCTCCAAAGCCCTTAAAAAATTGGTTGCCATGCAAATCACTGAGTACATGACCAAACACAACATCCTCTGCCCTGAACAGCATGGTTTCCGTGCAGGACACAGTACCGGCACTGCACTAGTTGAGTTTTCAACATTCCTACACTCCTCCCTGGCCTCTGGCTCTCTAGCTGGGGCAGTGTTCATCGACCTCTCAAAGGCTTTTGAAACTGTCTCCCACCCCCTCCTGCTGCATGCCCTCTGCCACACTGGCTTCACTACTGGGCCACTCACGTGGTGCATCAACTACCTATCTGCCCACTCCCAACGTGTCAAAATCAATGGGGCACTTTCCAAAACTTGTCCCATCCTCTCAGGGGTTCCTCAGGGCTCCATCCTGGGACCCCTACTCTTCTCACTCTACCTTAACACCCTGCCCAGTGCATGCACTGGGAAAATTCTGCTGTATGCAGATGATACTGTCATCTTTGCCACCCACTGTAACCCTACCTCCCTCCAGGACTCCCTGCAACTTTCCTATAATGATGCCGAAACCTGGTTTAAAGAGCACAAACTGGTCATAAATCTCAAAAAAACAAAAACAATGTTCTTTGTCCACCCCCAAAACAAAGCCAGCAACTTCCCACTCCATATCCTCCCCTGCTCCAAACAGCCACTAGAGCAAATCTACTCCTACAAGTACCTTGGGGTCACCTTTGACTCAGCCCTCACCTACCACACCCACATTGATGCACTTGCCTCAGCTACCAACGTGCGGCTAGGTATCTTATACCACTACAAAAACTGTCCCCCGCTGCCCTCCGGCTTGCGGTGACATCCTCTATATTATCCCTGTTTGACTATGGACTACCGGTCTACAGTGCTGCTGACACAACTGCCCTCAATCAAATTCATCTCATCCTAAATAAGGCGTGCAGACTAATCACTGGGGCCCCTAGGCACATACATTCATGCCAGCTGTATGATATGGCAACATTGCTGAACCTAGACAAATGACTGCCATATCAAACATGCCTAATAGCAAACTTCTAGGGCTATCCCCGCCCAGGCTGACATCCTCGCTCCACCGAGCCCAACCCTTGGTCTGTACACGGACCTCCTGCAAGGCCATTTTTCTGGTACCAAGATCTAGGACCTCCCATGGACAGTGGTCATTCCGCCATAGAGCCCCATCCTTGTACAACTCGCTCCCTCTCCCCATCTCGGATGCCCCCACGATTTCCAAATTAAAAACTGCACTCACAAGCAAACTAGTCAACACGCATAGTTGTACCTGTCTATAATCTGAGGCACAACACACTGTGCCCTGACAATGCCCACTGGGCAGCATCCTTACCACACCTCTTTAAATCCTACCCCTTTTCTGTTTGTACTGCCATTATTCCTGTGCTTGCCCTTTCTCTGTGCAAGTATGTACCACTTCTGATTAAACTGCTATTACTCTGTTGCCTGCTTTTACTGTCGTACTAGTATGCACCATTGTAACCAAACTGGCGTCTCTGTATAATTGTCTTTATCACATGTGCTTGCTATCTATGTTACCCATATCCTTGAACCTAAAATGATTGTATATGTATTTGTCATGTTCATTATCACATGTGCCTGCAAACTATGTAACCTATATCCTGGAACCAAGAATGCGTGTATTTGTATTTGTTCTCTATGTGACGAGGTACCTTTGGAAATGAGCCTCTGGCTCAAAGGTTGTAAACCGATGTGCAAATAAATAAATAAATAAATGAAGTCCTCCTTCCCTTCCCTCATTCCCCAGGAAAGTGCACTACACAATAAAAACCCAGGAGATTATAACATTACGAGGAAAACACAAAACAGAAGTGTTGCAACAAATTCAATAAACAAAGTGGGCATTACAATTACGTCAGGCATGGATCAACACAGCAACACACAGCACAAATGGTAAGTATGGTACATCATAACTGAATACAGGCAAACCATTTGCCGTGGTGCTGGAGCCAGTGCCCAGAAGCATTTGATTGTAGCAGGTACAATACATGTAATGTTAAAATTTAGTTCATTAGAGGTGCAGACCAGCCTTTGGAGAGGTTAGGCTTTGCACTGGTGCTTTGCTGAGTGCCCAGAAGTGTTTAATTGCAATGTATAGGAGTAATATTGGACCTTGGCCCTTGAGGGGCACAGCCCAGCCTTTAAGAGGTATGGCATTTTCCCTGGTGCTTGGGTGAGTACATGGAAGCATCTGATTGTAGCAGGTAGGTGTTGGTACATTTAGACAATAGATAAATGTAACAGCTCAAATTACTGCTTGAATTTGGAATCCAATCAGGTAAGGTAGCATTCTTATCAATAATAAACATTCAGTAAAGTTTGACAGGAGAGTGACCTGAACCTGACTCTCACTGTAACCCTCTAACCAGGTGCTTTTGTGAGTTGCTGCCAAATTGATCTCCATGGCTACGGGAGTACCCAGCAGGAGAGGTTCCCCTCCCTCAAAGCACAGGTATGAAGCAAGGATGGCTACTAAACAGCTGCTGTCCAGCCTCATGTCTGCAAGGAGGCCTAAACCTGCATGATGATATGTGGTTACTAAAAGGAGGGATATGTACTGAAACCACTGCTTTCTGCCTTTGCTACCAATACATTTCAAACTTTTTTGCAGTATTCAGTAGCTTGACACGTCTTCGTTTATCTCCAGATTGGTCTTACTGTGCTTTCCCTGCTTGTGTTTTAACTGGGTAAGACCCACTAGGCACAAGGCCAGTTTTCAAGGGTGACCCAGAAGCACTGGTGAGGTTAAGTGACTTGCTCAGGGTTACAGAGTATACAAATTGAGGTTGTAGGACTCAAACACAGGTCTGTGGATGTACCAAGCTCATTCGCAGCTTGTTACTCTAACCTCTAGGCTAGGGGCTAAGTGAGTTACACTGAGGTTAGCCAGAAAACTTGGGCTGGACACTCAAACTACAGGACAGCCAGCAATCTATTTACGGCTGGGCTTACAAGCTAGGCCCTGTTGTACCAGAGCCTACTTTAGAAATGAAGGTTTAACCTGTGTCTCTAGAGGATTAGATGCCTGGGTTTTACAAATGAAACTGTGTAATTCATCTGCAAAGCCCATGTCACTGAAATAGGTATACCAGTCTGAGATTTATCTAGGTCTTAGCTGAAGACAATGCATACCCAGGTCCTGGTAGCTTGTCTGGGCATTACAGAAGGAATGTAATGTACCTGAAGCCAATTAGAGGTAAATGGAAACTTGGCACTGACTGGGACACTGAATGCAAACAGACTGATATACTTTCATAGTTCTCTGAACTTGACTGAAAAACGCAAGGCATTTAGAATGCCTTGCTGGAGCCACTTTTCAATAAAGTAAATGGCAAACCAAAGGAGCTAAACAGAGCAAGCATCTGTCGATGCCGGATGGTCACCACTAGTATAGAAGCCCAGGGGTACTAGATGCTTTGCAAGACTGTTTGGTGTGAATGGTGGTAAAGGATGTGCTGGCAGAGGGTTAAAATAAGGCATCTTGTGTTAAAAAAAGTACGTAAACTGCCTTTTTTAACTTAAGATTATTCAAATATCTGTAAAAGAAGCCACAAACTGTAGAGCGAAGAGAGCGAGGGAGTTCCGTTGCAGTGTAGTGCAACCAGGCACAGTGTTAACGGTAGTAAAGGATGTGCTGCCAGAGGTTTAAAATTAGCCATCTTCTGTTAAAAAAGTATATAAACTATTTTTTTAAGTTAATATTGGTTAGATATCTGTAACAGAAGCCACCGACTGTAAACCAGCGTTTCTGTAGCTGTGGATACACATTCACACTTGCGCACCACCTAGGAAGTGCGGTAAAAAATTCCCATAGAATCACATTGTAAATTTTAAGAAAGAAATAACACACGACAGGGTGTGCAGGACACGGGATCCTCAGATTGTTTCTGACACCTGTGCATGACAAACTAGGAACAGGAAGTGGAGAGCATATGCACATGAGCAAGGGCCATAGCTACATTACACTTACAAAACAGGAATCGCCAAGATAAGGGCAGCATTGTTATGTATCTCAGCGGGGGGCACATGGAAATATCAGTTAAACTGAGACAGCCTGTAAACAGGGTTGGAACATGGTCATGGAATGCTGGGGAAATGGCTAATGCTGTGATAGGGGCACAGTCCCATAGCTAGACAGGCTTGGGCAGATTAGATGGGGGTGGAGGGGCAGTCAGTGCATCAGAAACTGCTTGTCAGTTCCATCTGGTGGCAGGTGTGACCTGTACAGGGGCATGGGTGTGAGAAACAATCTGAAGATCCCTCTCCTCCAATTAACCAAACTGCAATTTGCTTTTTAAATAGCTCCCACCTCCCTCCTTCTGAATGGGGGGAGGAGGATGCAAAACTGTTGTACGCTTAATTGTTCCAGTTCCATTTTCCCTGCTCTGTCAATGCTGCCTTGCCGTGACAGTGTGAGCCACAGATTCTCGTATTCCCACTTAACGTTATCAGGCAAAGTGATCAAGGGCACACTGTAACTCTCATGCAGCCACCTACTGGCACTTTTTCTTCCCAGTGCACATGAAAACTGCCTGCTCCATACTACCCAGAACTACATATTGCTCTGCTGCCATTTCCCTTTTTTTTGTTTGTTTTATTTTGTGCCATTCAGCTGTGTGCCTTTTAAACTGGAATGTTACCCCTGTTTCTAGGTGAAGAAGCCAGTGGTCTGGTGCTCCTCAAAGCAGCCACCTGCTGACTCTCCCACATCCTTAGCATTCACTTCCATGACAGCATAGGTGTGAGTGAAGACATCCGCACTTTCCAGGCCATTCATGGCACTCAGCTGCACCTTGTGACTCAGAACCCACCTGGGGCATGCCTTAATTTAGCATTACTGCACACCCTGTTGTGTGTTATTGCTTACTTACAATTTACAATGTGATCCTCTGGAATTTTACGTCACACTTCCAAGATGGATGAAGGTACTCAGCTGCACCTCATGCCTCACAACCTGCCTAGGGCATGCAGCAATCTAGCCTTGCCACACACTATGCTATGTGGTATTGGTCACTTAAAATTTATAATGTAATCTTATGCGAATCATATACTGCACTTCCCAGGTGACTGAAGGTACCCGGCTGCGCCTCATGCCTTTCAACCCCCCCCGGGGCATGCAGCAATTTAATACTGCCACATACACTGCTGTGTGTTATTGCTTAATTACAATTTACAATGTGATCCTATGGGAATTTTATATCGCATTTCCCAGGTGACTGAATGCAATCGAGTGCGCCTCATGTCTCACAACCCACCTGGGGCATGCATCAATTTAGCATTGCTGCACACTCTGCTGTGTGTTATTGCTTACTTACAATTTACAATGTTATCCTATGGGAATTGCATGCTTCACTTCTCAAATAGTTGAATGCACTTGGCTGCACCTCATGCCTCACAACCCACGTGGGGTGTGCAGTAATTTAGCACTACCGCACACCCTGTCATGTGTTATTCCTTACTTACAATTTCTAATGTGATCCTATGGGAATTTTTTTACTGCACTTCGCAGGTGGTGTGCAAGTGTGCATGCGTTTCCATAGCTAGAGAAGCGCTTGACTACGATGATGGATGTCTCTTGTGTCATGTGGAAAGAGTTGTATGTTGTTTATCTTAGCTGATGGTGGATGTCTGCGGTTGCTATTGTTGCCTTGCCCCTTTGGCTGCTTGGGAGGGAATGTGGAGTTAGTGTTGAAAACCCTAACATCGCATTTCCATACTTTTGTCGCTTTAATAACAACACAAACTGATGCATTAACGGAGTTGTTTTCAAAGAATATATAAAGGATATGCTACCCCCCCCAGAAATATTGTTGATATTTTTTGTTCAAGTGCCAAATAACCTGATGACATCATGAGTGGCAAAGACACAAGTGATTTAAGGGAGGCACTATAGTGCAGTGGTTTAAGGCTCTGAGCTACAAATCTGGTGATATCTAGCAGACTAGACCTGGGTTTGAATACCACAGTTTCCACTTACATACTGTGTGACCCTGAGCAAGTCACCTAACTTCACTGTGCTCCCAGGATGCACCTGTAAAAAAGCTTTCAGCTTAGTGTGCTACTCCTGGTTACACAACTAAATAAAAAATCTGCATGAGAACCAACAATATTTCCAGTGTGGGGGGGGCATATTCTATTTATGCCATACTTCCAAAAAGTGGAAAAAAATGCAATTTCCTGTCATTTTTTGCCAATTATAAAAAATTAAAAAGGTATCTATAAATCAAGCACCACTCATTTGGTAGATATTTTTGTGCTGAACTTTTGTGCTCGAAGTACCATGCTATCATTTTTCATTTTAAAACTATTTGCATTTGTTTGTTACAAAACATGAAAAAATTTTATTTTATTTATTTTGCTAATTATAAAAAACTAAAATATATATATATATATATATATATATATATATATATATATATGAATGAAACACCACTCATTTTGTAGATACGTTTGTGCTGATCAAATATCATGTTCACAGTACTATGCTATCATTTTTATTTTAAAGTTATTCACATTTGTCTGTTGAAAAGTGAAACAAAAATTGAATTTTCTGCAATTTTTTTACTAATTATAAAAATACTAAAATGTATATAGAAATGAAACACCACTCATTTTGTAGATATTTTTGCACTGAACAATTTTTGTGGTCACAGTACCATGCTATCATTTTTTCGTTTAAAGTTATTTGCATTTGAATGAGGTTAGTACAGCTGTGCAGAGCTGGAAATATATATATATATATATATATATATATATATATATATATATAGAGAGAGAGAGAGAGAGACACACACACACACACACATTTTATTTTTCTATTACAGATGGCTAGATCCCTTGGATGTTTGAAATTCCAGGCTGATCAGACAGAACAGCTCTAAAGCTGACCAAGGACTGGGTCGGCTTTTTGTTTTTAAGTACGTGACTTCTCCGCCCAGCAAGACAAACCTCTGTCATAATCAATATGAATGATGATTGATGTGGTACTGACTCACTCCTTAAACACTGCTCTGCACTGGACAGAAAGTGTCACACTGCTCAAAAGACACTATTGTAGCAAGATGTTCGCTGTGCACACATGGACATGGTGAAAATAAAATGGGAAAAGTGTTAACATGAATTTCCTCTTGGCCGCCAACAAACACGCCCCTCAAACAAATGAGAATCAAAGGACAACAGTCCAGGTGACTGACACGTGATCTGAAAAAGTTCATAAGGGAAAGGGACAGGGCCTGGGGCAGGTACAAATCCACTAATTTGACCAATGACTGGGTCCATTACCAAATGCTCAGAAACACATGTAAAAAAGATTTAAAACAGGCCAAGAGACAGTACCTCAAGAATCTACAAACAAAAAATCTCTCTAACCCCAAGAAATTCTGGTCCCAAATAAACGAGCTCCTGAAAGGCCACCACAAGCAAAGTGCCTGTGACATTGTAGTGGGGGATGTATACCACACAAACCCACAGGATGCTGCAAATGCCTTTAATGAATTCCTCACTGACCTTGGCAAGTACAGGGTTCATCCTAGCAACCCAAAACAGCCATCCTCAGATGACTCATTGAATCTCTCCTCATCACCTAATTTCCACCCTAGGTTAACATCCAAAACTGAGGTCCTAAAACTCATTAGGCATATTAAGACAAATGGTTCTCCAGGCTACGACAAGATTGAACCCAGGTTACTCAGACTGGCTGACCAAGAAATTGCTGTGTCAGTCATGTGGTTGTTCAATAGGTCGCTAATGGAAAGCAAAGTCCCCTCAGCCTGGAAAACAGCCTTGGTTACCCCTATCGCTAAGGGATGACCCAGTGAGCTAGTAGAAAACTATAGACCAATTTCTATTCTCTGAACACTAAATGAAATGCTTGAGAGAATTGTATATCAACAAGTCCAGGCACATGCTGAACAACATAGCCTCCTCACTCCATGACAACATGTATTCAGAAAACAACATGGTACTGATACTGCCTTGGTAAGTCTAACATCTGACATCCTTGCTGCCCAAGACAAAGGCCAACTTACAGGTGCGGTCTTCACAGACCTTACCAAGGCCTTTGATCTAGTAGACCATAAATTACTCATCCTGCAGCTTAGCTCTCTCGGGACTGGACAACCACTCAGCACAGTGGTTCAAAGATTACCTGCAAGACAGATCTCAGATAATCAGATGGCAGGGGGTGGAGTCAGGCAGGCGCTCCATTGCTGAGGGCATCCCCCAAGGTTCAATACTGGGGCCCCTTCTATTCTTCCTGTTTATCAATAACCTACCGAAGCACTGCAGTGGAGCCAAAGTGACCCTTTATGCTGATGATGCCATACTATACAGATCTGCTTCAAATGCTGCGCAGCTAAATCAACTCCTGAACCATGATCTCTCCCTACTGGAAACCCTGGTTCCTGACAAATAGGCTAGTTCTAAATGAGAAAAAAACCAAAGTCATCCTATTTGGACCCAGTAAACTGGGCACTGATAGAGCATGCTTACTATCCCCTTATCTATCCAGTGGCCATCCTATTGAGGTGGTGGATTGCATCAAATACCTGGGAGTATATATCGATCAAGACTGCTCTTTCAAGGTTCATGTTGATCAATTAACCAAGACGCTAAACCAAAAGCTTGGTCTCATGTACCATCTAATCCCTTTTCTCACTCAGGCATCCAGGCTAAAGATAGCCACGGGCATACTCCTGCCCACCATATTTTATGGTGCCCCAGTGCTACATTCACTACAAAATGCGGAGATGCGAAAACTAGGAAAATTGTACCACAGAGTCGGACACTTTGCCCTGGGTGCTCAGCCCCTAGAACACCATTGTAATACACTCCACTCACTGAATTGACCCTCCCTGGAGGACAGACTGGCTTACACTTCCCTATGCTTGGCTTTCAAGCTCCTACAAACAAATGCTCCCCCCAGTCTGAGTCGTACCTTAGTACTCAAGCAGCCTAAAAGAACACTTAGATCCTCATGTCATTGACTCCTCCGTGTCCCAAAAGTCTGAACATGCCAAGGTCTTCGGTCATTAGAAACTTATATCCCGTCCATATGGAATGGCCTACCTAGCAATGTTCAAGACTGCAGCTCCCTTGGGGTTTTTAAAAGAGGCCTAAAGACACACCTACTAGAGCTAAGCCTATGTGCATGCCACCGCTGAGGACCTTTATTAGCACTCCACCTCTGATACTAAAACTTGCCGCCTAACATGCTGGTATCCTATTCAGTTGAATCTTATCACTTTTGAAACACTTGAAATTGTAATCTGTGAAACTGACCTGATAAACGAACCTTATGTAACTGCCGTTCTTGTGAAACTAGTGTTTACCCCCCATGTTATTCTCAATGTTATCTAACCTGCCTGTGATTGTACTATATGTCCTGATTGTAATGTCTGTATTTGCACACTTTCCCTTGAATTGTTCCTACTTTTTATTGTACTGTTGACTGTAATTAACCCTGTGTCGCTCCTGAAAAAGGGACCATTATGGTCTCAGTGGGCCTACCCGGTCACCAAAATTTTTAAATAAATAAAATAAAAAAAACATGAGTTTTGAAAGACAGCTGAAATTAGACCAAGCAAAACATCACAGAATCTACATTAAGCAACATTGTGGAATTGGCTTGCTATAATAGCATGATAAAGTCACAGGGCACAAACAGCATGTACTAAGTGAAGTTAGTAAATAAACATTAAAGCTAAACTTAACTGTGAAGGAAAGTGTGCTAGACATAAAGGAAAGAGGTATACTGCTGTGGCCACAGCTAATTGGAGATATAAATGAACAAAGAAACATAATACTAACCAAAGCAGGCAGCCGAAAGTAGCAGATGCATGACAGAAAATCTCAAAAACTCAAAGGGGAAACAATCAGACACTGGAGAAGTCCAGAGAGCAGCAAGTGGGGTGAGAGAAGTAGGAAGCACCAGCAGTAGGATTGTGGAAAATAAAATGAACTTCTGAAGGAAGCTGTGGCATGTGCCCTTAAATAGCCCTGGGAGAGGGCATGGTGAGAGTCACTCACTGCCTCACTGAACTCACATGAATATACTCTGATTTAATTACTGAAAAGCATTTCTTATGGCGCTGGGTGGTCAGACAGAAATCAGGGTAAATATGTAGCTTCTGTCTTTTATATATGAACCCCCTCTTTTGTCTGGCAAGCTGCAGGGCATGGTTACGGGAAGCAAGCATTTGAATAATGTAGATTATACTTCCAGCTCCAGAGCTGCCAGCCTCAGCTGGGGAAGATTGTGGTCTGAATCCCGATTCTAGGATCTAAGGGGGCTCCAGTGAAAATACTTTAGTAAGCAGGCTATCCACTTCTGATTTCAGTCCCACTATCAGAATCCCTGCTGAAAGTCCAGTCAATGTCAGGTTTTTCAGCAACAAGGTGTTTTCATTTTTTTCAAATTTAGATGTGTCTGTAAGTTGCCCACGTAAGGACATGTTAACTACACCCTTCAGTGTTAATATTCTGACCAATAGGGATTCAACATTGTTTTCCATATTCTCCACACACTCCTCACAAGATTTCATTTTGTCAGTTGGAGATCAATGGGGAAACTGGAGCAGCTTGGACCTAATTCTTTCTGATGTTATTGCTTTCCCTCCATCTTTGGAGGAATATTTATGTATAGTAGAAGACTCTAGTTACTGGGCCTGTGACACTTGCTGTATCTGTAAGATTGCCTTACCTTATGATTATTGAAATGTGGATGATACGACATGGAAGCCTATTTGTATTTCCCACTGTGTGCCTCAAGAATACAAATAAGATACATAAAACAAAAAAAGATTTCATTTTGTCCAAAGGGCCGCTGGGTGAAGGTGGTTTTAGCAGTCAAAAGGCAACAACAGAGACAAGAAAATTAGCACTACTCATGAGGGGGCAGGAAAACAAGATGCTAGTATTGCTTCTGCAGATGCGTCAAGTTTATTTTATTTATTTAAAGTCTTGGATTTCAACCTTTGAGCTATAAGCTCATTTGCAAAGGTTCCACGTCATAGTGGATGAAGCACAAACATGATACATACAGTCAATGAGGAGAGGTAAATCAAGGTTAGATACATTGAAATCAAACAATCAGGTAGACAAAAATTCAGGGTTTACATACCAAGGAAACAGAACATGGGTATATATTAATTCATAAAAGGGCAGGGGAAGATCACATTCAAGACTGTCGATTGTAATGTATGTTCCAAGAATAAGTGCTGGTTAAAAGGTGGAAAGGGGAAAGAGTGGATTAGATTCAGGGCAGGGAATTGGAGAGCCTTGCTTCCCATTGTCAGTTGAGGGGAGAGGTTTAGGCAGAGAACCGATGGAACCGAGGTTCCCTTTGGCAAGAATAGGTTGAAGTGGGGGTGGGTTGGTGATAAGTAGATATAGTAGAAGGTAGGAGAGGTCTTGGGAGGTTGGGGGTTGGAGAAACCCAGGTGGAGCAGGGGGTAAGGGAGAAAAAGGGGACAGTAGGATGGCAGTTACAGTAGATATAGAGTGGTGTCAAAGTGGGGGACAAAGGATTAGAGAGAAAGATAGGGGGAGCAGAGGGAATGGGAAATTTTGGTGGGGGGTGAGAACAGGTGATGAATAAGATGTGGCAGGCACCACCAGGGTTGGTGGAGGTGGAGACAGACGAAGAGCTAGGTGTTGCAGGTACCAACTGGGGTGGCAAGGGAGTAAGGGGTATGCAGTATAAAGTAGGATGGGCAGAATAGAACTGGGAGAGGGAGGTTAGATAAAAGTCAAAGGTCATAAAGATGGAGGGGTATACACAGAGCCCATTCAGCATCTTATTTTTGAGAGCATTTATTGCTGTATGCTCACACGTTTATTGTGGGCATACAGCACAGTTGGTGAAAACAGGCAAAACAAAAAAAGTGTGCAGTGATATCTCAACATTTTGTGTGCCTACACTTCATGCAGGGACTATCAGCTGCTTGAAACTGAATACATTTAGAGAAGTTTCTTAAAGCAACAGTAGCAACAAGGGAACATAGTAACACAGTACAAAAAAGTGATCATACATGCATATCAATCAAAAAAAACATTAATTGCAGTATATACATTAGTTCACTGAACACATGCTGTTCATCATGATTTGGAAACATCATAGCCAGAATAAATGTTCACTAGCCCAAAAAACTTATTTCTCCTAAAGCAGACACTGAACCTGTGGATACAGTTGGTGGCAGTTTATGGCTACTGCTTAGCTGGGTACAACTTTGACTCCTGACTGCACATGTTGTACAGTTTGAGATTTGAATTAAATGGAGATAGGAGCTTATGGCTAGGTGAAGCCCAAATGCAAATACAAGTAACAAAATAAAAACAGTGTTTAAAAAGTATCACTGACAGTTTCCAGTTGTTGTAATCAATACATTCTAGTTTGTGCTAGTTAATGCTACACCTATACAGGCAGATACGAATCAGCAAACCAATAAACAGTATATCAGCATTTACAATGACCTGTTTGTTGGAATCACAGAAGTGTCATCCCCTCCATACGGTCATACAGACCTGTGTGGTTAAATGCTCCTATTTGAAAGATCCAAAAATACTCATGCTTCTCAAGTGAGGCATCAATGTCACCACCCCTGGATCCAGTAGAGACTTTCTCCACCCCAGCAAATGATCATCTGTGCAGATCTGGAGCATGGGACAGCATGCTGTGGGCTGCAAATGTAGATTCATCATTGTTATGCAAGATTGCTCGCATGTGGTCCCCTATCCTCTCTTAACTTGCATTTCGTGTGATCCATATAACAAGCAGCACACTCACATGTAGCCATGTATACTACCAAATGTGCTGTATACTCACAATAAACTTAATGCAACTGTAGAAGCAATCCTATTGTCTTGTTTTCATGCCCCAGTGGGTAATGCCCATTTTCTTGTCTCCATTTCATTTTGTCCTTTATCTGAGAACACCATGCAGAAATATCAGCCAGAGAACCATCAACTTTATTAAAAGAAGAGCGAGTCTCCTCCTGGAACTCCAGCAAGAATGCCTGTATGGTTTTTCATGTGGGTTGTGAGGGAGATTTTGGATGAGCACTCAGCTCTGGATGTGCTGTTGCAGGGGAAGTCGTTAGCTCTGCAGGTAAGGGAGAACCACTGTCCCCCTTAGTGGCAGCTGCTTTCCCCGTCTTTGGGGAGAAAAATCTTTCAGTGTTGTCGAGTCTGTTCTCTGCCATCTCCTTCAGCTGTAAACATATTTGAGCCATATTTCACCTTCAAAAACTGAGTGTTGGGCAGAAAACAAGCTGTGGTACAGCGGAGCTCCAAAATGTGTGCGCAGTCTTATCGGCCTCTTGAGTGCCCCACCCCTTATGTTGGTTGAGGTATGTTACAAGTTACTTGATATTTGTGAGATTTCATTCTGTCCAAGCACTAATAGTGGACATTTAGTGTGATTTATCAAAGCCACAAATGCCAAACTACTTTGAGTTGTAGACAATTAATGCTTTTAATATATAATAAGAGCATGCACACACTATATCTCTATCTCTATCTCTATCTCTATCTCTATCTCTATCTCTAGATAGAGATAGAGATAGAGATATAGATATATCCCCTACCTGGTATGCTGTTTCCATCTGACAGCAGTACCAGGTGGGGCCTGGGTTCAGGGAGGAATAGGTCACTCGGCACAAAGGCTAGGTTTTGCTACTCTGCACAGGGGCACGCAAGTAACTCCGAACACAGGAAGCAATAACTGTAATGTCCAAAACCAGGAGTAAGATTCTCAAGTGTGGCTTTTATTCACATCCAAACAGAATAAACAAAGCATAGATGAATCCCCATAGGGCTACACTCCTGGTAATGCAGATTAAAGGAGACTAGAACACATCTGCATCACTTTAGCCCTCAGGCTCTACAACACACTGGGCACACAGCCTGAACTTTACGCTGCTCTGGGTTTCCCTGGCTCGGCTTCCTTGCCAGCCACTTGGACACTTTCCATATATCATGGAAACATTTTTTGGTGTCTCCCTAAACCACCTAAGAGCACCTCGGCTCCATCAGAGAATCTTCCTCTTAATCCCACATCTGGGTACTTTCCTCAGGCACTGGCCAAGTACCTGAGAGAAAGCAACAGGTGTCTCAGAGCAAATCCGTAGAGGTGAATTTGGTTACTAATTATGGGGGTCTCCCACCTCTTGCTCCCACAATTCATACCTGGCCATTTCTCTGGACTGTAAACACCTCATCCTTTAGAACTTGGCTGTGTAGATTCTTGCTAAATGTATTTCACATTCAATCTACTTGTCTTGCTTCCCATTTGTGCTGGACTTGAACTTACTTAAAATAAGTGGCTTTGTCCATTACTCTAGACCCCCCCCACAGAGTTATGCAGTCCAATCCCCACATCTTTCTTTCCATTTGTGCTGGACTTGGACATACTTATAAGCGGCTTTGTCCATTACTCTAGAACCCCCCACAGAGTTAAGCAGTCCAATCCCCACATCTTCCAACTGTACTTGGCTGTCTTTTCCTGACCCCACGGTAATAGTCCCTTTAGTTTCCTTCTGTTTCAGGTGAAAACAGTTGTCCCTTTTGCAGAGCGAACTCACCCTTTGGTTGCAGGTGCCCCACAGGCGTTTCCTCCTCAAAAATCTTCCTTACTGAGATTCTGGTGCCTCAGCACAACTCAAACAGGCAGCTTCTTTTCCTTAGCTGGACCCAGAGGGGTTGCCCCTGAATAACAGGCAGACACCTTCCCCTCATCCCCGCAGGGATGGGGCTCTAAACCATTGAGAGCAGTCTCCACCGCTTCAATTATCAGTTCCTGTGTTCCTCCTCAGGTGGAAACACACACCAAAAACAAAAGTAGAGCAACTCTACTGCACTACAGACTCTCTCTCTCAGACTGAACCAGAACTGCCTTCAAATTCCCCAACGTTCTACTCTAACCTCCAGCTGCAACATTCCAGTGTGGCATATGCAGCTGCGACAGTTCTAAAATGATGTCATTCCTCAGTCTCAGCTAAGACTGAGAACAGAGTGAGAGTGTGAAATCCATTTAACTGGAGTTTCACAAGCTGCCTTCCCTGCCTACCACTAGGTCTTACTGGGATTCTAGTAACTATATATATACATACATTCTTTGCCAAAAACCTTGTTAATGCACCAGTTAGGGTCCAAGTTAACCCCGCAAGGGAAATGTGGCATTAGGGTTCCCAATCCTAACTCCCCCCCCAAGGCATTTGGGTCTCTGGAGTCTTGGCAAATCAGTGGTAGGGTCTTCCTGGATTGTCAACCCTAATGCCCACCCTCCTCCCCACCAGTACATAGCCTCCTATCCAAAGCACAAGGTACAGCTGCAAGTCAGTGCCTCATAGTGATACAGCCTTCAAAGGTAAAGTATATCTCACCATATGCTGCCAACACAATCTGCTGTAGCTTGCAGGCCCTGCGTGATGAAAGGAGAAGACATCTGACGTTGTTTGCTCTGAGAACAGGGTGGGCATTAGGGTTGAAATCCTCAAGTAAGACCCCACCACTGATTCGCCAAGACTTCAAAAACCCGAAACTCTAATGTTTTCTCCTTTTGCTGTGTGGGAGAAGGAGGAGGGAGGAGTGAGGAGTTAGGGTTGGAAACCCTAACATCACATTTTCCTACTTTTGTGCTGTTAACTTGAATCCTAGCTGTTGCATTAATAAAGTTTTTGTCAAAGAATGTCCTTTCTTTTTCAGATAGTGACTTGGACTTCAGGACCTGCCTGTGCACACACAGACACACAGAGCCCTTTGTGCTCTGAGCAAAGGGAAGACTCCGTCCACCTACAGAAGGAATGGACCCACAACCATGCAATGAAGGATGTTAAGAACTCATGGGGCTGTCTGGTGGGCTGTGCAGGCCGGGGCCGTCTGGCCCCTGTGCTTCCGTGTGGCTGAAGATATAGATACACAGGGCAAGTAGTCCATCTTTCAGTCAATGCACAGATCCCTCTTCCACCCATAACAGCAAAGATGCAGGGCCCTATGCCAAGAGAAGAGTTGTGGTCACTATATGGTACATAGGCCCATGTCGGCAACCCTGCAGCTTTCATTCCCTGGCTGGGGGGTGTCACATAATAGCACCATCCCCCCCACTCTCACCCCATATAGCTGGGTCACTGAACTCACCCACGAACTCAAACCATCAGCATGGGATCACAAAGCATACCTGTCAGGGTAAACAGTGGCACTTCACAGAAAGTTTTTTAATAGTTATAATTTTTGGCCGACCAGATAGCGCAGTGGTAGAGTTACCGCTTGCCATCCAAATGACCCGGGTTCACACCCCATGTCTAAAATGTCAGGTGCTGGCCAGTGAGGTGGGATTCAGGCTTCTATTGGATACTTCCTACCTCAGGGAGGGAGGGCACCTCCTTCCATTGCAAGACTGTCCCATGGTGACCCAGGGGGAGGGGGCTGTTGTGCGGGAAGGAACAAGTGGTTCCTTTGGGGCGGCCTTATCTTGGCATATACCGACTCTTCTGGCAGTTGACACAGAGGCATCACATGCCCAGAGTGGGGCCAGCAGGGGAGCACTGAAGGTGGAGCAGGGCTCACCCACCCTTCCGATGGCCCCAATAGGCATCTCACCAAGGCCACCTCTCAGGACTATGCCCTGGGGTGAGGGAAGGAAAGAGAATAAAATCCCCAGCAGCTCCGGGCAGATGAAGCCACTCCACCCCCTGCACCACGTCAGGGTCTCCTTAACTGCTCCCACACCTTGCTGGCTCCACCCCACGCACCCTGACTATTGAGTGAAGTATGTTCCTCCCTGTTTGAGGGGGACTGGGGGCTCCCACCCATGGGGGATAAGCCATGGGCTACAGTCGGGGTACCTGGAAGGTAAAAGCAAAACCAGCTGAAAAGCAAAAGCTGGTGTAGAGCTGGACCATCTGGGACATCACATGGCGGGTGGAGGGCTTGGGCAGGTGGAAGGAGGTCCCAACAGCTGATAAGGTGAAAATGGGGACAAAAACAGAAAGTAAAAAAATAAATAAATAATTGCAATTTTTTTTTTATTTTGACCCCAATTGTTCAAGATAGTCATTCTATGACTTCCCTTATGAATTAGACATGTGGCATTTATAGCTTATTGTCCGAAATGTCATTTCACACCACAAGTGCAAAAACACATTTTGTCCTGGATTTAAAAAATTACACCTGTCATGTTTATGAGTTGGTATGGAAAAATGGCTATGTCAAACGTTTGGAGTTAAAATATTGGAAATATAAATGTATCATTTCTCAGTGCAGCTAAGCCCCTGCCAGGCATATTTAAAATAAAGGATAGAAATGGAAAGTGTGGCCCACCGGGAATTGAACCCAGACCCCTGGTAATACCGTTACCATGCTCTAACCACTAAGCTATGGGGTCACATGATCAGCAAGCCTTAGGCTTTCCTTAAATCCACACAAATTCCTTTCTCAAGTGTTGCGCAATCCTGCAACTTAGGAATATATCAGAAATACAAACAGACCACTTCTCAGTGCAGCTAAGCCCCTGCCAGGCATATTTTAAATCAAGGATGGAAATGAGAAAGGAAAAGAGTTAAAATATTGAAAATTAGCAAAGTTTCATAGTTTTATAGTTTAATACGAGTTCTAGAGGTCTTGGCCTTTTGTGAACTCGCCACCTAGTTGTGTCGGTGGAAGAAGTATTTGATATCTCCTGTGTGATCATCTAAGTTTTTTTGAATGTATTCATATTTTTGCTTTCCACTATACAATTTGGTAGTGTGTTCCATGTGGTCATTATTCTTTGGATGTACCAATTACTTCTCTTATACGTTCTATTTGTGTCACCCTTTAATTTATATTTGTGTGTCCTTGTATTGATTATTGCACAGTGTTTTTCTGGATCTGTAGTTTCTATTAATAGTTCATTATGGATAGCATTAAAGGTCAGGCTGAGGTCACCCCTAAGGTTTCTATAATGAATAGAATACAAGCCTCATTTTTTTAGCCTGTCCTCATATTCTAAATGCCTCATGTTAGTAATTCTCTTTGAGACACGTCTGAATTCCTTCAGTCATTTTCTTTCGCCTTGTAGTTGGAGCACACAAGGGGGCACAATAGTCCAGGTGCAGCCTTACCAGGCTTGTATATAGAGGAACTATTACACTCAATTCACAACTTTTAATATTTCTAAAAATGCAAGATGCAATATTATTGCATTTCTTGACTATAGCCTGTGTATGCATATCAAAAGTTAGGTTGTTTGCTGGCCCGGTGGCGCTGAGGGTTGAGGTGCGGGACACCACACTTTGCATCACACCAGCGACCCGGGTTCGGGAATGAGCCCGGGTGCTGGGGGTCGGCAGGAAGGGGAACATGATTGGGCGCCCAACGGCTGCTCTCCTTTCCCTGGGGATCCAGGGCATCCCAGTGCAGGAGGGACCCCGGTGGAGACCGGGGTTCGCGCTACCAGGAGCACAAGCACAGTAGTCGGGGCTGGCTTGGCCAGAGCGTGGCGGACACATGCATGTTCATGGCCATTGGCATCATTGCACGCCGCCGGCTTAGGGGGGCAGAGAAAAGAGAAAAAGTAGGGCACTGGTCGCAGTGGCATGATGGCAGTATCCTCAGCAGGGCTCTTCCGGCACCCGGGTGCGTGGTACTACCGGATCCTGTGTGGGTGGGTTGAGCTCCGGAGGGAGTGCTCCCCACCTCCCGCCACAGGGGTAACCGCGGGGCCTAATGGGGTTGTCCGAGGGGATGGCGGCTGGATAGACCTGGGGGCGAAGCCTGGAAGTGATAAGGTAAGGCAGATCAGGAGCCCTAGGGGGATAAAAAAATAGAGCAAAAAAAAAGTTAGGTTGTTCTCTACCAGTACTTCCAGATCCTTTTCACTGGTTGTTTCTTGTAGGGTTACATTATTTAATTTATATATTTTCCAGGGGTTATTTTTTCCCAGGTGCATAACCTTACATTTTGTTTCGTTAAAGGTCATTTTGTTTTCTTGTGACCACTTCTTAAGTTTATAGATATTCTCCTGAAAGTCCATTGCAGCCTGTGAATTATTTACAGTACTACCAGTCTTACAGTCATTGGTATACTTTGACATCGATGCATTATTAGATGTCTGCATGGTGGAGATTAGTATGTTAAAAACTGTGGGTTCCAGCACCGAACCCTGCGGAACCCCACTTGTCACTAGGCCCCAGGCAGATTTATTGCCTTTCATTTCAACTCTCTGTCTTCTATTGTCTAGCCACAAAGTAATCCAACATATTATATTACTATGTAGTTTAAGTTTGTTCAGCTAGTGAATCAGAATGTTGTGTGAAACAGTGTCAAATGCTTTGGAAAAATCCAAAAATACTATATCTATGGGAAGGCCTCTATCCAGCGGTGCACTCACTGGTTCAAAGAAGTTAAGTAAATTTGTCAGACAAGATCTGCTGGCTACGAATTCCTGTTGTGTTAGGTCCTGGTGGTTACTGTGTTCTATATGCTCTATTATGCATTTTTGAATTCATTTTTCAAGCAATTTGCATACCACTGAGGTTAGGCTGACGGGCCGATAACTGGCTACATTACTCCTACTACCAGATTTGTGTATTGGTGTTACTGTTGCGTCTTTCCATTCGAAGATTATTTTCCTTTCTCTCAGTGATGCATTAAAGAGCACTGTTACAGGGCCTAATAGCTGGTTAGTTGTTTCCTTTAAGAAATTAAGATGAATTCCATCCAGGCCTGGTGAGCTACTTGTTCTCAGTGTCCTTAGCACGTTAGCAACCTCTTGATTAGTGAAAGGTGCAATATTGTCAGTGCTTTTATTGTTTTCCTCTACTTTCTCCTTAGGCATAAATAAGTTTTAAAAGTATTTATTGAATTCTTTTGCTATTTTGTTTCATCCATGACCATTCCAGCTTCAGTTTGAATAGAACTAATCCCTGTTTTAGCCCCTCTGTATGACCCAACATAATTAAAAAACCTTTTTTTATTATCTTTAATGTCAGTGGCTAGTTTATACTCCGTGTTTTGTTTTGCTTTCCTTCTGCTGGATTTCATTTTCTTTGCCATTTTTTATATGCCTGCCAGTTAATTTGCATTGGTTGTTTTTTGTATTTATAATATAATTTTTTCCTTCTTTCTTATTTGTTTTTTGATGTTATCTCTCCACCAAAATGGCACTCAATGATTATTTTTATATTTCTTCCTATCAGGGATCCATTTATTAATGCAGTAGGTAGTTTTTTGATGTATTTTATCCAATATATTTGTAAGCTCGGGATCCTTTAAGTCATGTTCCCCTTCCCAGTTACTTAAGTAATGCCTTATTTTGTTGTAGTCAGCTTTAAAATACTCTTTAACCTGTGTTCGTCCATGGGTCACTGAATGTGATGTTTTAATGTCAAAGTGTACCATCTTGTGGTCACTGTCACCAAGTGGTATGGAGACTAGTGGTTCTGATATGTTATCAGGTATATTTGTAGGTACAAGATCAAGGATGTTATCATTTCCAGTACCTTTTTTAACTGTTTGCTCCAGATTGTGGTATGACATGCATTTCAAGAATTTTGCCTCACTACTGTTGCAGCCTTCTTGTATTGTCCAATTAATGGATGGTTAAAACCACCCATTAAGATGCAGTCACATGCTACATCCATAATTTTGATTACTTACGTAAATAGATTATTTTCCTCTGCATTCAGGTTAGGGGCTCTATATACTGTGAGTGAATGCTGAAATATTGCAAAGTTTCCTCATAACCTGGCATGTTGCCATATTTGTACACCAAATTCTCAGCATAACCTTCTTATGAACCAACCTCTTGAACCTGGTAGGTGAAAATGTTCAAATCCCCACCAAAATATCATTATACATCACAGGTGTGAAAACACATTGGGGCAAGGATTTGAAAAATGACAGCTGTCACATTCACGAGCTGGTGTGGAAAAAATGGCTATGCTGAAAATTTGGGGTAGAAATATTGGAAATGACCAAACTTACTAACAAGCATAGAAAAATTTCAACATGCGCGCATAACTTTGTCATTTTTACATATTTTGACACCAAATTTTCAACATAGCCTTATTACTCCACTTCATGAACAAGGGTGGCAAAAATGTTCAAATCCTGCCCAAAAGATGATTTCACAAAGTAGTTGAGAACTTGCCTTTGGAGCCAGATTGGCATAATTCCACCACCATTGATCATGATGCGGGGGTCCCAAAAAGGTCATGTTGAAATTTTGGTGTTAAAATTTGCAAAAATGACCAAGTTATGAATGGAAGTTCAAACCCCACTTAAATACATTAAACTGGATTTTCCTTATTTCTCATGTGGCAGTTGGCAGTTCAAGCAGCAAGAAGTCTTCAAGTAGAGAGTGGATCTACTGTACACCATAGGACATATTCAGGTGGGTGAGGGTGTGTGGAAGGTGTGGGGTGGTGGGTGCTGATTGGGAGGTTGTGTGTGTGTGGGGGGTCAAATCAGTGAGGGACCATTTTCTTTATTACAAGCAAAAAAAATAACAAGGGATGTTTTTTTTTATTGCAGGGACATTCAAATTCTGACACTAGGGACTGGGACACCCCAGTATCAGGCTACAGTTTGGAGAATGGGAGGCAGACAACTTGGAGGGGAGGGTGTCAAGAGAAGTGGTACCAGGGTGGGTACCCCAGTCCATATCTACTGAATATTAAAAAATAAATAAACATTAGGAAGGGTGGTGGCAATCTGTGGGGTGAGAAAGAAGTGGTACCATGGGTGGGCACCCCAGTTTGCTTAAATATTTTAATAAGATACAGAGATAGAGAGACAGATAAATAGATGGATGGATGGATGGATGGATAGATGGATAGATGGATGACAGACAGGGGATCACCAGTTCACTGCTTCAACTTAAGCCAACAGCATGACTCCAGCTGGAGCTTTAGAATTCAAGAAAGTCTCACTGTTCTCATACAAGGAATGTGGGTGAATGGCTCCTCTCACTAAGCTGGGCTCCCTGGTTTTTGGGGTGCCCAGAAAAGGTATTTCTGATTGTTTTTAAATGAAAAACCAGAATACAGCTAAATGGGTCCCATTTAGTTAGGTTCAGGTGTTTGTTTTTTTTAAACTATGATATTTTTAATGTATTTTCTGTGTTTTTCAGTTCAAGGAGAAAGCAAGATGGCAGCTGTCATGGCACAAATTTTATTTTGTGCTGTGAGAAACAAGCAGTGAGAAACCAAAAAGAGTCTGTGATACAGAATTTTTCAGGTCGTTTTAGAACATTATTCCAAAAACCCTACTGAGCATGCTCAGAACAGGAAAACATTTTTTAATCCTTATAACTCTAGAACCCTTTAATATTTTTTTATGAAACCTTCAAAGGCACTACTTTGTCAAAGCATGCTTCTACCCTGACAGTTTCAGAAGACAAATCCATTCCATGTATCCACGGGTGATCAAGTTCATCAGGGCAAAACTAGACTCCCTGCGGGCCAAGGCCTGCCTCCCTGTGGACCAGGCACTGGATCTTGCCTCTTTTGCCCAGTTATTTCAGGTTGGGTTCTCATGCCCTGCCTGGGATTTCCTGTGGCTGCTGGGGTACATGGTGTCCTGCATCACCACGGTCCATTGGGCCCACTGGCAGATGTGCCACATGCAGTTGGGAGTAGAGCATCAGTGGTCCCAGCATCTAGGCCACTTGGACCAGCCAGAGTAACTCAACAGATGTGGGACCCCATCCAGTGGTAGCTGGTGTCAGAATATCTGGAGGAAGGAATATAATTTGTCCACTCAGAACAGACTGCCATGCTCACAACAGACACGTCTCTGGTGGGGAGCACACCTGGGAGACTACAAAGCCTCATGGTTTCTGGCCACCCCGTGAGTCCCGTCACCATGTAAACCTACTTGAGCTCTGTGTAGTGTGGTTTGCTGTGGTGGAGTTCATTCCTCTAGTCAGGGGTTAGGTCACGCAGGTCCAGACAGACAATACCAAGACCATGTTCTACCTGAACATGTAGGGCAGAACACATTCCTCTCCCTTGTGTTGGGAGGCCCTCTGCACTTGGACCTGCATGCGCAGCCAGGGTGCCAATCTCCTGGCGATCCATGTTGCAGGAGTGATCAGTCAGCTGGCAGATGCTCTCAGCTGAGTAGGAGAGACATCGCACAAGTGATCCCTGAATCAGGAGGTGATGAACCACCTGACGTTCCAGGGATCAGTCTTCACCATTGATTCACACTAGTAGGACTGAGCTGGAGGTGCTAGGACCTAGTGAGAGGCAAAACTTTTCATGAGGGCTGACACTGAGTTAAGTGCACATGCGCAGCACCACAAGTGGGAGCTCGCAACACAAGGCTTACCTCAGCACCAGCCCTCAACTGCCTTAGTTCCTTTTCTCCCCCTCAATCTAGTGTGCATCAGTGACGTCACTCAGTCTGGAGTCTAGAACGTCATGTCTATACAACAAGAGCGTTCAGCTCTTCTCATTGTTAGTATTTAAAGCTAGAGAGTGTTATTTTTCTGTCAGTTTAGTGATTTTAGAAAATTTGTCAAGTCTTTAAACCTTACGAAGCCGACGGTCAACGAACATGGAGGAAAACGGTTGGGAGCGCACTCAGGCAGGCTGCTCCAGCAGCATGGCAGTGTCCAGTCCACTTTTTTCCTATTGGGGAAGGGTTCTGATCATGGGCTGTCTAGTGCCAGAAAGGAAGGGCAGTCCTCCTGGAAGCACAAAAAGAAGCTGGCCTGCTTCCAATCCTGGTCAGGTTCTTTGTGCCACTCAGCCTCAAGTTCTTTCTCTTACCATTGGAAGGGGAAGAAACGGTACACCACTCGGTTGCCCGAGATCCTCTCTCTCTCCTGGAGCTGGAAGCCCTCGCTGGCACCACTGGCATCACCAGGGGCCTCTGGTTCTATGGGATTGCGGTCTGGGGTCCAGAGTCCTCTCTGTAAGTGGGGACTTCAGTGGGCAGTTCCACCATTGGACAGCTCTTATGGAGCAGTGGTTACAGTGTCTGGCTCATGCGTCTCTGCCAGCAGAACCAGTCCCTGACCCTTAGGGGTCAGTGGAACTGGAGCAGCAGGTGGGTTCCTCAAGCCAGGTAGAGCATTTGGCTCTGGCAACAGCCCCTTGGCCCTTGCTGGTCACCATGCTACCAACTCCTGTCAAACTGGCTGCACCTCTTTCCTGTATCACTGTGTGGGGACTGGCCTTGGTACCATTGCTGATCACTTCGGTACTGGTGGGGTAGTTGTCACTGGGGCTGGTACCAGTTATCCGGTTTGGGCCTTTTGGAGCCTGGCCCAGTACCAGGTTTGGTTCTGGTGCCACCCTTGGCACCAGCCCTTCATCCTTTGGAGCCAGTTTCTGATGCCACATTCTGGTTTACAGGGCCTGCGATCCACCCCTCTCTATGACCTTCCCTTCTGGGAAGATGTGGAGGGGGACAAATCAGACCCTGACCTCATACTTTTTTTTTTTTTTAAATCACATTTGGCTGGGGGGATACTTTGGATGCATAGGGAGAGGCATCACCAGTAGAAAACAGGAAGTTGTTGGCCCTCTGTACAGAAAGTTGGTAAGACCACATCTGGAGTACTGTGTACAGTTCTGGAGACCCCATCTCCGCAAAGACATAGACAGGGTGGAGGCTGTCCAGAGGAGGGTAACCAAAATGGTGCAGGGTCTGCACCAGAAGACACATGAAGAAAGACTAAAGGAGCTTAATATGTATAGCCTCGAGGAAATGAGGGAGAGGGGGACATGATAGAAACTTTCAAATACCTCAAGGGAATCAACAAAGTCCAAGAGGGTAGCATCTTTCAGAAAAAGAGATGTGCAAGAACAAGGGGGCACAATTTGAAGATGGGGGGACGGCTCAGAGGTAATGTGAGGAAGTATTTCTTCACAGAAAGGGTTGTAGATGCATGGAACAGCCTTCCTGAAGAGGTTGTAGAGTCAAAATCAGTGGGGGAATTCAAGAATGCATGGGTCAGACATAAGGCAATTCTAGTGGGGGGTAGGAGGAAGTAGGCTGTTTAACTGGGATCTGCAGCTTATCCATTAGGTAGGGAAATGGGCTGACTAGGTGGGCCAAGCGGCCCTTATCTGCCATCAGATTCTATGTTTTCTAAGATAGAGGGGAAACAGCTCAGGGGCAATGTGAGGAAGTATTTTTTCACAGAGAGGGTGGTGGATGCATGGAACCACTTTCCTGAGGAGGTTATGGGGTCTAAAACTGCAGGAGAATTCAAGAATGCATTGGACAGAAATAAGGCAATTCTTGTGGGGGGTAGGAAGAAATAGGCTGTTGGTTAACTAGGATCTGCAGCTTATCCAGTAGGTAGGGAAATGGACAGACTAGGTGGGCCAAGCGGTCCTTATCTGCCATCAAAGTCTATGTTTCTATGTAGGCTGTATGTGAGAGCAAAACCAAAAACCCATGTTAAGTATAGGGAACAAAATTTGGCATCTACAGGAAAATGACATATGTGGATCTCAGAAACTGCACAGTCTGCCATCAGAAAACTATCCAGATATTTAGACTTTGCCTACTAGACAATGCATGCACAATTTCAGAGAAGTTTGTCAAACAGTGCCAGAACTATTAAGGTGCAAAATTAGAGATTTAATGTAGAACCTGTCACTCAACCCTAACTATAGTAGTGCTACCGTGTTAGCATAATATTGAAAAGCATTTCATTTTTATGTTATTTCTTTCTCCTGTCATTGGTCTAGTAAATATTTTAACTAATTAAGAAATAAGGCATGACTAGGGGTTAGAGTAACAGTCTGCTTATCACCCATTGGGGTGAAATGTGATACAAGGCACTAGGGGGTGATTAACTGATTGTCAATTTAACTCTTGTGAGTGCCTTATTATTACTATAAAAAAATTGATCTCAAAAAGAAAAGTGTTAGAAGTGTACCTTTTGAATGTTTTCCTCATTGAGAGGGAGATTTGTAATAAAATAGTTCATCCACCAAATGTTTAAGAATCCTGGTTCAGAATCAGAATGCACCATTCCAGTCATTCAACGTTACAACTGGATGGAATGCTGACAGGGAGAATTCATGCACCATGGTGATCAGGATGTACATGACAGTGTAACAGAGATTATTAAACAGTTTTGAATAATTGTGAAACCTGATTGGTTGAGGTTCATCTTTACCAGTGATGTTATTTCAGTACAACAGTACTGGACAAAGATCCAGCAGCCTTTTCACAAATAAAATCAGTACTAATCACATATTCTTGACTGCCATGCCATCACAAACATGGCTGCCACATTTATTCACTTAAAACCTTTAACTAGGCCCTAAAAATAAAACTGTATTAAATTAAAAAAATACTGAAATATTATTTGCCCTCATAATCCTTTCCTTACACTCACATACATACATTTAAAAATGAAGTACCACAGTATTACAGTTTTAATTTCTGGTGTTTCTTTGCTGATCATGAAAAAAAACCTCGTATCCATACCTGCTTACCAGGGAAATCTCTGCTGTTTAACCTTCTACAGATACAGCAGAAGCCCTGGTTCCCTCTGAGACTTTCTGTACTGTGAGTGAGGAGGTGAACATTCTGCCAGTAGAACTGAGCAGAGATTTGAATTCTTATATTTTATCCACAGTAAACATTCTATCTATTACATGCAGGAAAGACAGAGTAGAAACAAGGTGGGAAAAGGGAGGAAATAATATAAAGAAGGAGGAAAGGTGAGGAAACAGGTAAATCTGGTGAGTGTGGGAAAACAGAAGGTTTAATGACTAATTTTGAAAATGTGTTTAGCTGTGCATTATATTCGAAACTGAGATGGCTGCCAAATGCTGGGACATGCTATGACTATTTTGTTGAGGTGGATGACAGTTGAAAAAATCATTACAATGCTTAACATTATTTTAATTTTGGGTATCCCCTTTGAAAAAAATCTTGGACCTATTTTATAATTGCAATAAGACATTCCAGGGTAACCTTTGCAGTGGAATAATGGTACTTCAAGAGGTTGAAGGTACTTGGCAATGCCTCGTGCCTCACACCACACCTGAAGTGTACCATTATCCCACCACAATGCACACTCTGTCTTGTCTTATTGCTTAATTAATGTAAGGTTGTCAGATTGCTGACAGCCAATTAGAATGGAACATTTTTGAAACCATTTTTATAATACAATACATTTTTCACTGTGTCTTTTAAAAAGCAGCTGACTGTTCCCGACTGATCTTGCAGTTACTGTTTTTTTGACATCACACTGTTACCTTGGCATAGACTGCACTGTCATAAATAGGCACACTGCAATACCAGAAAATCCTGTTTAAAGATTTCTGAATAGGTTTGATGGATAGGCTATCAAGGCATGTAATAAACCCAGGAAAGGAAAACTGAAAAATAAAAAAGAACTATGACAATCCAGCACCATGGACATATATGTGCCTTAAGGCTCACCAGCGTTTGTTGCTTACTAAGCAATAAGGCATGGCCAGGGGTTAGATGAGCAGTCTGTTAATCTTCCCCAGGGACGTAATGTGGCATGAACGTTGTGAATGTGCATATATGAAGAGTTGCTTAACTCATGCTTTGACGAGCTACGATTTTATTAAGCAGTATGTACTTAATATGCAGTTTGAAAATAGATGGTAGTCTCTACTAGTAGATGTAAATTTCTTTTCAAAATGAGCAGTGTACTGTAAGTGTTATTTGTAACAGTTTTAAAATCGGGACTTTGGCAATGAGCATACGTATTACAGTCAGATAAGCATGCAGATCAGAGGAAGGTAATGCGCATGCTAACTGGCAAAGTTCTCATTTTAAAACTGTTACAAATAACACTGCTCACTTTTAAAATAAATTTACATTAAGTAGTACAGAATACCATCTACTTTCAAACAGCATATTTAGGAGACACTGCTTATTAAAATCTTATCTCGTCAAAGTATGAGTTTAGCAGTTCTACATAGATGCATGTTCACAGCCAGTACAGCAGAAATGCTACTGCGCATGCTCGTTGCAAAACGACCCGATTTTAAAACCGATTAAAAATTCACCTTGCATTACTCATTTTTCAATTAAAAAAAACAGTCAGTCATACAGAATAACATCTAGATTCAGGCCGCATATGTACAGTAGTACAGACGTCATTAGAACATTGTCTTTTGACTTGGATCCCTTGTGTTCATAATAGTGCCCCTTGAGCGAGGGGTTCTGTTTACACCAGAGAGCAGGATTTCATGCATTTGTTTGTTTGTTCATTTGTTTAACTGTTTAAGCAATAGACGTGATTGAAGGATGTCACACTATGGATAAAAAATATTGCGTACTGTTTAAAGATGTGATATGTGATTGGGACAGCAATATTTTAATAGCAAATTTAAAGTTTGAAGAAAATGGCTGGGACTTCATTCATAATTATGCATAAAAACATATATTGGCAGCAGGCTCTAGATGGTAGTGTAACGTGAGTTAATGTAACCTTACTACAGCTCTGGCACCCAATCAGGGTACCTGAATATTTCTGGCCTTATAATAATAAAGAATAAACAGGAAGTACAGAAATCATTTCACATTTATAACTAAGTGACTTAAAATATATTTTATATATGTTTATCTTGAGGAATCCATAGTAGGGTTACTTGGAATGTGATAAACGAAATTGGATATGTCAGATTCTGATCTATTTTTAGAATTTCGGAACTGAAGATCAAAAATTCTGAATCCTAAAACCAGTTAAATTAGACCCCGATTCTGTATTTTAAAATCCGATTTCGACTGCATGCAAGAAATACAGGTTTGTCTGCTGGGATTTTTAGAATTTTGGATTCTAGTTTGAAATCTGGTCTTCCAAAATCCTAGCAGAATGGATTTGGGAAATTCCAAGCACCCCTAATGCACAGTACTGTAACTACTGGCCTTGTTAAATGGCGCATACTCACTCACGTACAGCTCTCTGAGCTCTCCTGCTTGACACTCACCTTTGTGATGACATCCAGCGTCACGCAGTTGACCATGGCGTGCATGCTCACCTCCATTTTACCATCTGCCTTCTCCTCCAGCTTTTCCATGAGATGTTCAGCCTTCTCATTGAAAACTCCCATCATTTCTTTCAAGTGGCTGTTCAGTGACCATGTTAATGAAAATAGACAGACATCCTGGTCAAAGTGCTGTAGGTGGCATTCTAGTGCAGAGGTGCCCCCACAGGATTTGTCTAATGTAAAGTCCACACAACTAAGCTCAGAAGTCACTGAGGGCCACAGGCCAAACACGTGTAAATTGACTTTACTCTCAAGTATTTCTCCACAGGTTGTAAGTTTTCTAGGTAAATTGCGATCTTTAACTAATGGGGACTCTGCAAAGACTGGAATGATTCAGGAACTGAACTATCCAAAATTCACAGACAGAATGCCCCTGAGGCACTGACTATATGTATGTGTGTATGTGTGTGTGGGGGGGGTATTCCAGCAAGGGCGTTAACTATTGGGGTGGAAGTATTCAGTTAGGGAATATTTTTCTAAATTTGGAGTGCATTCCAGCTCTGGGTACATTATGGTTTTGGCCTACATATCTGCTGTTGAATTATTTTGTAAACCAATTTGAAAATACTTATTAGTCTTAAACCACTGTTGATTGTATCTCATTGTGTGTACTGTAACCTCCCCTTCCTTCAGGTAACACACAGTTGCCATTTGGCACCACAGATGGCATTTGTAGCAACAGTCCATTCACTCCACTGGCAATTATTTCCCTGGCTCGGTCTTGGGAGGAAGGGGGCATCCAAGCAACATTTGTATTTGTTATGGGTTCTGGGGTGTGCCATGGCACTGGGGGTATCAGAGACTTGACAGTCCAAACACACAAGCTGTCTACAAATGGAAGTGTAGTAAAGCAGCATGTTTTACTCTGGCACAAAGAATCTGGCAGAAAACGGCTGCCAACTGGGTCTGCAGGTGCACTGACAATAGGTGCATAGTCCATACATTTCCACAGAAGAAATTTGCAGTTACAGGTATGAAACCCACCCCAACACTAGGAGTACAGACTACTTTTTCCCTGTTCATCCCTCTTCTGGGCTATGGACACTGCACAATTTAGGATTTACCATCCCAGGGACGACACTTCAAGCTCCCTCTCACCAAAGTTTCCAATTACAGGACCTCACTCCCGCTGGACATCCTTGTCTTCCAAATTGCATGGAGCAATTACAGTGGAGCTTATCCCAAAACTGCAAAAGAAAACTTGTTCCTCATGCCAGATTGAGCTCATGGTTTTTTTCCCTGGACTGAAGGGCATCTCTTTTGTTTTCCAACCTTTAGATCCATATTGAGAAGGTGCTATCTGAGCATGAGCCAGTCCTCCTTCAGTGTCTGAATACCTACAAGAATTCCCACAGCTCAATGGGCAATTCCATCTTTTTCCACATTGGGCAATACTTTACCTACAGGACCCCACAACTACTAAATGTTGCAGAACATCAACTCCATGGAGTCTTCACAATTCATAAGGGCACAGGACCTTAGCTGGCCATCACAACTGCTTGATGCCCCTCACATTTACCTATTTTGGGGCTGGCCAGGGTGGAGGAATGACTTCCTCCCAGCCAGCTTTTCACTCCCCCCACTGCCAGCAGGCAGAAGGCAACTCCCCAGCTCTGCACTCAAGCAGAATCCCCCCCCAAGCAACACTCCATGCCAACATTCGAATGTGGCTTATGCTGCTGTGAGAGTGCTACCTCCTTGGAGTCTCTGTCAGGCTGACTGACAGAACTTGCCATGCAAACACAAAGCAGGTTTTTGAACCTGGCTGCCTAGAAAACTTACCTAGCAACCTGATCTAACCTAATCTACCAGAATCTAGCGACCCAGGGGAATCAGAGTGTTACAATACATTTGATTAATTTGATGTTGTATGATTGCTACAAGTCTGTACATTGCTGTGGGACCTAACTGAAAAAATTGATTGGATCTACTGGAATAACATCTTGGCAAAATCTTTCAATTTATAATAGACAATCTTAACCCACAATCACAGGAGAATATGCTCACCTATGTATAGGTGAGATATGAAGATAATGGGGACTTAGTAAAAACATGAACACACCCAAACCTGAATACCTCCCAAATCTCCTACCAAAATTCCCCCTTGGCAATCATTACTGGAGCATTCTGGCAGAGCAAGTAACTACTGGGGGATCTGGCAGCGGTGTTAAGTAGCAAGAGGCATTCAGTTTGGGACATTGTTCTGGATTTGGGGTGCATTCTAGTTGAAATCTGGAACACACCTAAAACTGTAATGCACCCTAAATCCAGTACTGTGCACCCTGATTTGAATGCCCCTTCTTAATGTCTCTACCAGAACACCACCTTAGTTCTTGCCCCTACCAGCATACCCCATAGTGATTGCCCAGAGGGCATTCTGGCAGAGAATTTAGGAGCATTCTGGTTCCACATGCAGTCCATTTTTTGCCAACAATGCAAAATTGCTGTGTTGTGATCATTCAAGGTTTAGATGACAAACAGACGTGATGGGACCAGGTCTACCCCCCCAAAAAAAAAACATACATGATAAAGTAACTTAATTTTATTTCCTTGCTGCACTCCTTAAAAGGTTGACAAAGTGGTGCTATGGTGCTGAAAATACTTGTATTACTAATACATAATTGATGAGAAATAAATGTCCATTTGTGATGAAATCAAATAAGAGTAATGAGTGCTCTCCTCAGTGTGGTGGGTATTTCAATGGAGTGACGTTTTCATCCAGCAGCTGTAACTGGAAACTATTTCAGAAGTATTGTGTGAAAAAACAGCATTCTTTTCATTAATTTCCAAGTTATGCGCACTGCATTAAAGATTGCTCCTTTGTAGGTGTAGCTATATTGTAATTCTGGTTTAAACTGTGCAAGGCACAGCTGACCTACTGGCTCACTGTCAGATTGCTGTACTGCCAAGCAGCAAACCTGAGTTCTGCAGTAACATTGGGGTCTGGCAGTTATGGAGTTAATGAAGGATGGGTATGTCACAGAGGCTATGCACTTATTCTCCAAGAAATGAGGGCTACAGTATGCCATTCTCGAGACACCCTTGTCGCAGAAACATTATTGGCAGATAAAGGCCCTGCAGCCCATCCATTCTGCTCAAAACCTATTAGTAGAAAATGCCCCAAGTGGTCCTTTCCTTCTCCCACCCAACCCTAGCTGTCCTACCAGCACCCTTCCGTGCGTGTGTGTGTGTGTGTGTGTGTGTCCCACCCACTGTTGAACACTCCCCCCCCCCAACTGTTTTAGTGCATACATTCTGCAGAGTTATCAGTGGGACTTGGTAGGGTTTTGGAACAGACCACCGCCCTCACGTCCTATGGTCGAGGTTGGGTAGAGTCCAAAATATGCTCTCTGAGCATGGGAGGAATGATATTAGGATAAAGCAGGGCATCTCACCCCAGAAATAATTTAACAGTGCAGGAACAGTACTATAAACCTGAGACTGGAATCCAAAATGTCTAGTAAAATATAGCATCTATATTTAAGGACATTAATCACATATATACCAGTATGACCATGGACAAATGTATTTTAGAATATTTGGGGGAACATTCGCACCTAAGGATAGAAACCAAATTCTCAGTTGCCTTAATATGTATGGCTACAAAGAACTATATTCTAAGGCCATGGACTGAAGCTAGAGCTCCCTCAGTTAAGGAATGATTAACAGAACTCATAGAACTAATCAGCTTGGAAAAACTCGCACATGGACCGAGAGGTAACATCATTCTCAAATCTGGACTGTCATGTACGGTATGGGCTGCTCGCCCAGTGGCTCTAACTCTGCACCAATGGTGGCAGCCCTACCGACAGTCAGTGTGACGGGGCGGGCGGCAGGCGGGTGGGATGCTGCCGCCACCGGCTGCCGGGGAGCGTGGTGGGGCTTCGTGGGTGGGTGGGGGGACACTAGACACCAGGGAGATGTTTGCGGGGGTTGTCACTGTACATTCTGCCCACGATCGGGCATTACGGTCCACTGGACCACCAGGGAGATATTCGGGTTGGGGGTTCTTTTTACATTCTGCCCTTGATCGGGCACTGGGGAGTTGTCATTTATACATTCTGCCATGATCGGGCACTAGAAGACTGTCATTATACATTCTGCCACGATCGGGCACTGAGAGGTTGTCATTATACATTCTGCCACGATCGGGCACTGGGGGTTGTCATTATGCATTCTGCCCTAATCGGGCATTATAGTCCACTGGACCACCAGAGATATATCGTGTTGGGGGTGTTTTACATTCTGCCCACGATCGGGCGATTAGGGAGATGTTTGGGGGTTGTTTTCATGTTCTGCCCATGATCGGGCTGCAGATGCGTCCGGTCCCTGGCGGCTGCTGCCTGGCAGAGGCGGCCAGGTCTGAAGTCCTCGGGATCGGCACCTACATGCTAATGGCATGCAAATGGGGCCATAATCAGATGCAAATAGCCCCCCCGCTGCATGAATTATGGCCCCATTTGCATGTCACCTTTTGAATATCGGAAATTGCGCATGGCGCCAATGGTACTGCGCCACCGCCAAGTTGAGATACTCCACTCTGACAACTTGCGGTGGCGCCAAGTTCCACTGCGCTCATGCACAGTGGCTGTGGCTGGGGGTGATATTCAAAGGAGTTGCTCAATAGCACAACTCCTTTGAATATCGCCCCGGCCACACCCCTGCGCAACTATTTTGAGCAGCGCAAGGGCTTGCGCCTCAGAATGGCACAGTTTGAATATCTGGGCCACTGTCTTTAAGTCTGTTATAATGCATACTATATGAATGATTTACTATACAGGCTTGCTAAATGTATATTTCAAAATTGAGACTTTTTTCTTATCTTTTTTTTTTAACATGTGATTGAATGATATGAGTGATGTTTTCTCTTAATTTATGTATTTGTTTGAATTTATGATTTTAATAAACATATAGTTAAAAAGATCAACTTGAGGTAATGTTCCTTGTAGGACCAGATCATGTTGAACACAAAAGACCCATGGGGCAGGATTTTCAAAGGCATGCATTTGATTTTTTTGTGCACAGTTATGAATCTTCACCTGAAACTTAAACCATCTAAGAAGTGGTCTAACCTTTGGGTGCATCCTTCTTGATCTGTGGCAAAATGGGTTCCTGCTGCATCACAAAAGTGACACCTATGTCTCTTTTTTTACACTAGCTAATGTAAATCATGGAAACTGTTGCAAAACTATTTGGGCTTTAAAATAAGCCAGGGGAGGTGGGCCCATTTAAGATGAGGCTGGTGCAGTGGCAAATTGGCATTTGTACTTTTAAAAATTCCATTTTTGGTCTTTTTACAGCTGCACAGCAAAAGTTATGCATGCTGTATTGCTATTACGTATAGGAATACAGGCTCTGGAAGCACATGACCAGATACCTAGACTGTCTCCTGTCACAAACACACTCAGCAGGTCAGGCCCTCTGCTCCCACAGTGCCAACCTTGGAGTGCAATAGTGTGAACAGGTAACAGACAGGGTAACTCTCCTGTCTACTTCTGGGTCCAAATCACCTTTAGTCTCAAGTTCTGGGGGATTCAAACTATGAATCTTATACCTGATGTACAGGCTCAGATATGTACCCTCTTTGGGATTGCAGTACAATCTGTCGCCTGGGCACCAAGCTAGGCTTCCAAAATGAACCCTTAAAACTCTATAAGAGACCTTAGGTATATTTTTACCTTTTCCCATTTTGGTAACACCATCAAGCCACTCAAAACAGCTGTCATACTTAACCACGTATACATCACATGCAAAAAGAACTTGAAAGACACACCCAGGCAGTATCTAAAAAAAAGATTTACTAAAAGATTATAAAAATATGAAAAATGTAAACACAGAACAATATATAAAAGAGCTTACAATCACATAAAAGAACAAGGGAAAAGTACAAAACAAAAACTCCTACCACAATACATTTAGACTTTTGCTGTCTAAGGTATTACCCCGGAAGTGTATTTTAAAGTCAGATCAAAGAGCTGTGTCTCTCTAGAGTCCCAAGATGATATATATCAACATTTCAGACATAAGTATCTGTTTAAACTCTGTGCCTTCACACCCCTTCTGTGAGTTATCTAGCTCCTTCTTTTAAGATATAAAATTACAAAAAATGATTTCCTACCAGGAGGTAGGTTAACAATGTGACATCAGCAAAAACCCATTTCCCAAATTATGAGTCTTTGATCAACCAGTTCCTTTGAGGTTTACAACCCTGCAGTCCATCACCCAGGTGTGAGATAGCCAACAGGAATCAGCTAAATGACGTCCTTTTCTGATATAATAGAATGTATATTTAGTTTCCAACTTCAAAAGCATGAGATCATAACAAGGCCATAAAATGCAATTTCTCAAGGAAGTTAATTACATTACAGAGATCTCCTGGTCAGTGTAATACATCCTGTGATTTCAACTGCTGACATCTTGTAATTTAAAAGGGCCAAATCTCACAGACTGACATTTCATACACTGATTATTTATTTATACTGCCAATATCATACAATAATCATAACCAGATGGCCAAGTATCACATGCTGTACATTTAGCCATTTACTATACACCCAAATTGGTCTGTGTTCCTGTACAAACAGTAGAAGTATGCTGTAGCACTTTCCAATAAGTGGCTTCATTTTCTTGTAAAATACCAGAATTCCTGTAGATCCGGGAGCCCTGGCACAGAAATGAGGATCTTCACTTTGATTATAAGCCTGTTTCAAGATCATCCTTGGTATCTCCCATTACCTAAACATGCCACACCTGAAGTCATGCAATGCAACTTATTCGATGCAAAGCAGGACTGCTAGTGTACAGACAATAAGATTCTTCCAAGACAATTATGTTAGAAGGTTGGATTGGGTCACAGCTTTCTGTAATTCTTCTTGACTACAACAATATGCTATCTGATTAGAATTCTGTAAGGCAGACAACAGAAAATATCAAGTGATAATTTGTGGGGGATATCAGGTGAAACTTTGTGAGGGGGTGAACAAATGAGAATTCATTCCTCCCCAAACCGAATGGAGTGTTAGTCTGATGTTGTTTCAGACACCCTGTGTTTCTTTGGATCATGGTGTACAATGACGATTTGGTTAAAACAACAAAAATATGTTTCTGTCCAGTTTTATTTTATGCCTCAAATAAAAAGGGCAGGTGGCAGATTTATTTGTACATACCAAGCCTTCCCCTGCAGGCAAGTCACTGGTTCCCATATTGTCTGAATAGGTGGCACTAATATTTGTTGCATGGAAACCATGCACAAAACAAAACCATTGAACAAATTCACCTTTTTATACCACGCCCTTTATCCTGATAAATGGTATTATTTTGTAAATGGCATATCTGCTATAAAGATAAATAGGGGTTAGGCTATGACCTACCTCAAAATATGAACTTTATCTTCAAGTGTAACAGGACACTGCCATAATTCACAAGTGGCAGAGCCACAAGTTCCTGCCCCCTAACAGGTGATGATAAACTGCATATTTTGATTCACTTATATAAAGATTCAATTTCTTTTTTGACTTTAAGTACAGACTTCAGCCCTGCAATATGGGATACGATGTCATCAGCACTGTTAAAGCTGCTCTCTGGCTGATGTAGTATTCCATTGTAATATATGGATTTTAAAAATAATACCCCTAAAAAGCATATAAAACAAATCTTGTAATATATCACTCACTCCCGTAATACTACACTTCCGGCCCTCATAATACTAAACTTCCAGACAATAATACTGTACTTCCGGTCCTCGTAATACTATCGTTCAGGTCTGACCACTGCAGTCAATGTCTAAAGTGTGTTTTTTTTTTCCCTCCTGAGAGAAAGAAGCGGAAGCAGGTGAGAGGCACATGGCAAGTGGACAGTGAGGAGCGAGGAACGAGGAGCACAGAATCATCCCTCAACTAATGTAGACATATGACTTTGTCAGCATCTCGCATCCATATATTACAAATAATAACAATTAGGTTCCATTGACTCACTTGGCTATAATTCCATCGAGACGTTCTGGGGACATAGGAACCTCTCAAGCTTCGCTCTCGAGGTTACCTATGTCCCCAGAACCTCTCGATGGAATTATAGCCTTGTAATTCACTGGAATCTTTTATTCTATTTATAGTGTATGGTGGAACATTCTTGTGTATGGAGATCCATACACTTGAAAGTCATTCTGCTGCAGTAGTGGTGTCTCTACTAATGCAGAAGGACTTTTCATTCTACGTTAGTAGAGATGTCACGATGCAAGCGGCACTATCAGTGCTGCTCATTGGACAGTGGGCGGTTGAAGCACTGCATGCACAAGCTGGCCGGCGGTGAAGTGCAGGCAGGGAGTGCAAACACTCATGCTAACAGACAGGAAAAGTGAGCGATTTCTGCTTTTTTCGTACCATATAAAATAGTGTATGGTAGCCCAAATACACAACAATGCCCATTTTAAACTCGTGGTTACCATAACAACAAAGGGACCTCTTGCGCTTCACTCTCAAGGTCTTTGTAATCCTGGTAACCACTTGGTGTAAGAAAGTTTCTATATGTAATGTGCCTAACTTTCAAGAAATCAATTGTGACACTAACAATATATCATGATTCTTGAAGTTAGATACAAATGTATCTCTTATCCTCTCATTTTATCTCCCCTGGTGTAGAAAATAGTTATATTGATAGTAGGTGTGGCACAGACAAAATAACATGTTAGCTATGTCATAATGTTGTTCTTAACCAATAAGAGAGCAGTTTAAAAATGCTTGATGACATGAAAGTGGTGTTATGTAGCATTCTAGCTAGAACAGTGACAGCAGAAAAGACAGTTATAGCTCTAAAAAACAAAAGAGAAAATCGGAAAGATTTACATTTGAAACTATGAGGTATAAGTCAGAAAAGTAATGGCCTTACTCTGAATATACCAGTTACCGGTATTTTCATTTGAGAGGCAGGATCCTGATAACGCACTCATGGCTTTGCGCTTATGAGTTATAGTCCTGCCCGCTCATTCTCAGACACATAGAATATGATGGCAGATTAAGACCCAGCAGTCTATCCAATCTACTCATTTCCTACCTGACTCCATTTCTGACCTATCATCAGACAAGGTTTACTAAGCCAGTTGGCTTTCTGGTGCCTTGGTTACCCCCCCCCCCGCCAGCCCCAAACAGTTATCCTCCCCATCCTTTAAGTCATACTATCCTCTTGTGCATGTCCCATCCATCCTTGAAAAAAGTCACTGATTTGGCTTTCACAACCAGCTCCATGAAAAAATATTTCCTAACTTTCCTTTAAAACTCCTCCTCAACAATTTCCAACCATGCTTCCTAGTTATGGTGTTTGCATTCCTCATCAGTGGATACCTGCACTGTACCCTGTTGACTCCCATCAAGAACGTGCAAGTCTATGTCATGTCCCTCCTTCGCACCTAACCTCCAGTGAGTATATGTTGAGACTTTCCAGCCTCTCATAATGTATGCCTTTACCTGATGCCCCAGGACCATCTTTGTAGCCCTCTTATGGCCCCTTTTCAAGCAGTCTCTGGATCTTGTGGACTACTTAGAGAGCAACGGTCTCCAGGATAGTAAACAGCCTGGATTCATGGCAAGAGAATCTTGTCAGACTAACCTAATAATTTTCTTTGACTGGATGCTGAGGGAACTGGATAGGGACCATGCTGTTGATTTACTATACCCCAGCTTCAGCAAGTCTTTCAGCTCGGAACCCCGCAAATGCTTGCTGAAGATGAAGGATCTGGGTTGGCTAAGGTCATAGTACCCTGGGTAGGTAACTGGCTAAAAGCGAGGCAGCAGAGTGTAATAGTCAACAAGGTTAAATCAGAAGACAGTGAGGTCACAAGTGGGGTTCCACAGGGATCTGTCCTGAGTCCAGTTCTCTTCAACATGTTCATCAATGACACTGGTGAGGGGATCCAGGGCAGGCTGTATATCTTCATAGGTGACACTAAGCTCTGTGGGAGGATGGACAGTGATGAGGGAATAAATGAAATGCAGAGATGCTTGCAAAAGCTGGAGTTGTCAAGAATTTGGAAGGTGAAATTCAACACCAAAAAGTGCAAGGTAATGCATGTAGAGAACAAGAACCCCAGGACGGAGTACTGGATGGAAGAAGTGAGAGTCAGTACCATGGCTTAGGAACAAGACTTTGGAATTATCGTCAGTGACTCCCTAAAGCAATCCAATCATACTATGTTTTGCTATTCCATTTTCTGATGTGGAGCCTTTGTAAAGGAGTCTCTGACTCAAAGGTATTAATTCCGATATGTTCAACAAATAAATAAGGTTGTTAGTAAGGCAAATAGGATGCTTGGTTGTATCAGGAGGGGTCCTGATAGCAGAAAAAGGAAGGCACTGTAATACTCCTCTATAGATCCTTGGTGAGGTAATACCTGGATTACTGTGCTCAGTTCTGGGGTCCTCATCTCAGGAAGGGTGGGATGGGCTCAAGACAGTGTAGCACAGGGTAACAAAAATGATTCAGAGCCAGCAGGGCATGTCCTCTGAGAAGCGCGTCAAGACACTGACTATGTACTCAAAGCCCCTGGAATTCTGCGATTCTGCGTTTCGGAATTTTCCACAGAATTTGCATCATGCCACAGAATTCATATAGTGCCACAGAATTCCTTGTTTTTAGTGAGTTTTCATTTAAATATACATTTTTTTATAGTGCCAGGCTCCCGTACCCATTTTGATTATCCTGAAGCCCCTCCTCTATGCTTGGCATGTGATGTCATCAAAGACATCACATCATATTTTTGCCTATGGCAGGATTGCATTCTGCCACAGAAATTAATAAATCTTGCCACAGAAATCAGAAAATGCTGCAGCAGAAGCCTAGGAGCCCTGCCGCAGAAATCAGAAAATGCTGCCACAGAGCACTAAGGACCCTGCATGCACTTGCTGGAGACCAGAAGGGAGCAGGGAGCTATGATACAGACCTTCAGACTCCTAAAAGAAGGGTGAACTGCAATTAACTATTTAGCTTGAATACTAGCTCACAGTCTCATGGTCATGACTGGAAGCTAACAGAAGGGAGGTCCAGGAGGGATGTGAGGAAATACTATTTTACAGAAAAGGTGATGGAGCCATGGAACAGACTGCCAACCGAGGCGGTGGGTGCAAAAACCATTAATGGTTTTAAGCATATCTATGACAGGATGAAGGGTATACTGATTTCTCAGGGTGTCAGAATTGGGGAGGAGAATGGACGGGGTGGGGAGGGCTAGGACCCTGGAGGAACAGTAGCCCCTAGGACTAAATAGGAAACTTGGGCAGACTGGATGAACCTTTGGTCTTTTCCTGCTGTCATTTCCTGTTTCTATTGCAATCTGTACCCACGAAGACAGGCACACCATGCACCATTCAAAATGCCGGTACACCTGTCTGCAGCCCTGCCACACAGGCGCATTGGAGCATGGTATCCAGTTGGATGTCCATCACCCCAGTTGTCTAGATTGTGTGGCCTGCACCTCCACTCTCCAGTGACACTCCATGACTTTGTGAATGAAGTGGAGTCAGAACCTGCCCCTGGTCACTCTTCCCCCCACAAACCAGCATGTGTTGATGCCCAAGACTGTTGGTGCATGAAAGGGGTGCATATCCCTTTCATGCATGCCTCCGGATCCAGTCAGACACCTGCTGCATGACTTTGTAACATAGTAGTACCTATGTACTGTGTATCCACAATGTGTAGGCATAGTGCATAAGGCCCTATGTACATAACCTTGCATTTCTTGGCATTACATTTTAGTTGCCAAAACCTGGACCACCACTCCAGTTTTTCTATATATTTTCCATTTCCCATATTCCCTCCTCTGTGTCCATTCTCCCACAACTCTTGATGTCGTTAGCATAGAGACCAATCTTACTCTGCGTACCTCCCTTGTACATAGTTTGCAAGACGTGGAGAAAAGACCCAAATCCCAAATTAGTAATAAGTAGTGAGTAGATGCTTTATTTATTACTAGCTACCTGTTGTGTGATGTCAAAGTTTTTTAGCCCCAAGGTCACGTCATCGGGGCTCACATTGGTCTTACATTAAGTGTCTATTTTTCAATGTTCCAGATCAGTCTTCAAAAAACTTGACAAAATGGTAATATTAAATGCATGCTGAAAATAGAAAATAGAGTTAGAATCAGCATTTCAACCATATGTCTTCTTCAGGAATTATCTTCATTTTGTACAGATGTCTCTTTCCTTTCCCCAACATTTGTAACCTTTTAGCCTTACTGGGCCCTGCTTATTAGTCTCTACAGGGGGACTCTTCAGCTCATACACTCCTACTGTGCCTCTGCACACCCATCATCACCTTTTTGTTTTCCACATTCATTTCTTACCTTGCCTATTATCAATTTTCTCCTAGAGCTTCCCCCTATTTTCTTTCCTCATGTATATATCCCTTATTTCCCCTTACCTCTCCATTAACTTTGCTTTTTCTCTTTTACATAATTCCTCAAGAGGACCTATGACTGAAACGTTGATTCTATCTCTATTTTCTATTATAAAAAGGGTCTGAGAAATGGAGCTTTCTGAGTGGTTCTAAACATTCTAACAGCCTTATGTTAATCTTTTATTAACATACATGTAGAGCTTAACCATATGCTGAAGAAGGTTTAACACTATTTAAAAAACATTTTTATTATAATAGCAATAAGGCATTCCAAGGGGCTATGTTAATGGTCAGTTAATCACCCTCTAGAGACATGTGGCACTTGGCTACACCTCATTACACCCCTAGAGGGTGAACAACAGACAATTAGCATAATCCCTGGTCATGCCTTATTGCTTAATTTTCAGCATGCATTTAATATTAACACTGTGTTTTGTTTTCAGACCACACTCCTTGTTCTTTTGTTCAAAAAACCTGAAAGACTGTAGGACATGGTAGTCTCAGCCACGACCCCCACACAAACTTTGGAGAATGGCATTTGGAGCTGCACAGAAACTTATGAAAAGGGAAGCTGAAGGTTTAGCCCATTCATGATTTAAGATAATCAAGATTTATCCAAGGTTTTTTGAAGGCCAATCTAGAACAGTGAAAAATAGACACTTAATGTGAGACTACAGCGAGCCATGAGGAAGTGGCCTTGCAGTATGAATCATTGGCTTCACAAGACAGATGACTAGTAATAAAGCATCTACTCACTACTAAATATTGATTTGAATGTATGATCTGCATCTCTAAATGAGACTCCCTACCTAATAATTTAATCATGGAACACTGGGAAGGCCTGGACGTTCAGTATCACAACCCCACATACAGTACCTTCCCCTGTACCATATGTGAAGATGTTGAACAATACTGACCCTAAGACCATCCCGACATCACCCCACTGATACCCTCCTTGACCACAAAGAATTCACTGTTAACCATCACCTGATGAGTCCTGCCCCCAGCTCGTTCTCTATCCATCTGCTGAGTTTGTCCCGCTACCTTCAGGTCTTCCAGTATTTCAGCCAACTATCTCTGCAGTACAGAATGAAATATCTTGCTGAAGATCACTGATAATAACAAATGGCATATTCTGGGTCCCCTATTTGTATATTTAAAACAACAGTGCAGTGAAAAATGTTTTTCCAAAAAAGCTAGTTTGAGCTACAATTAATAAAAAAAAATATTAGCATACTTGTCAAACCGACTTTTCTAGGTTCCTCCTATGCTGCCCACCATGAGTTTTTTTATTTATTTTCTCGATCTAACCATTGCCTGGTTTACAAAGTTATTTTTAAGTCAAATGTGGCAGCCATCTTTTTTTGAGAGAAAAATAAATTGGAACATTTATAAAATACTCACATTTTGGTGGAAATAGAAAATGTTAGCAACAAATAAAACTGAAAAATGCCTAAAATCTCTCATAGTGAAAAAAATGTTAGTGTTATTTATTTATTTATTTATTTTTTTGCCCAGTTTCATTGCACTGCTGCTTTAAATGCCAAAGTTGTCTTAACTAGTACAAGAAGTGACAGTCAGTTGCAATCAAAGTATACAACTAAACATCCTGGACATCAGATCGGATTAAAAAAGGAGAGAAGAATGCTTAACATTCACCTAAAACTAAAAGCCTCAGCGGGTACTATGAACCTACTTATGGCTGAAGGCAGGGTCCATGATTCTGCGCTGCTTGTACCAGTGGGCATGATCTGGATCAGTTATCAGTCCCTTTCCCATGAACCTGGAAATCAAACAAAAGGGAGACTGAGCCACAGGGAAGAAGTACTGTAGGGTCAGAAGTTACTCTTAACACAGTCTGTTTCTCAGCCCTATTTTTATTTGAAAAATATTTAGCCAGGAAAACCTCAATGTGATGCAGCAGTTTGTTTCCAACGGTGTTCTGAGAATGGAAACAATAGCAGCAGTAGCAGTCAGATTAAGCACATTAACAATACGTTAAGTCAGTACAGCGACATGAACCACACACTCCTGTACAAATGAAACTAAAGACAATTACATGAGCAGTAATGCATTCAGAGATCAAGGCCTGGATTATATTACTATGCAGGACACCCCGTTTCATGTCTTGTTTCAGATTTCACTACCACACCAGCCCCTCCTTCACCTGGCTTTTACATAGTCTTGGATGTTATGGGTGACCAAGGGATGTCCAGCCCTTAGAATAGGCATTGCAAGGGCAGTCTTATCACTGGGTGGTGGGAGGAATGTATGGAAAAAGCAGTTTGAAAGACACTCATAGGTTGATGACCTCCCCCAACAACACCCTCAGTGACCAGCCCCCCCCCCCGTGGGGGCTTATCCCCGTTTGGGTAGCCTGTTCCCCATTTTCCCCAATATATCCCCACATTCCTGGCACTAGTCCCTAGTGCCCTGGAACATCCCCCAGCCCCCATAGTATTTTAAGCCAAGATCAGGGCCAGAGGAGCTGAAGAGTGGAGCCGCTGGTTTGTTCTCTGCACGTCTGTGCAGTTTAGCATTCCATGCATGCGCAGGGTCACTTGTGCTTTCAGCCATTCTTGTAGCCTTCTGAATGCCTCTCTGGTGGTCCCAGTCCCCTTGTTCAGCTAATCGGGGACAGAAGGGCCGAAGATCCGGAGGAGGCGTTTGAGAAGCAAAATAAGTATTTTTAAAGGAGCACCAACCACGCTATAGAATGCAACTGCAGCATCATTAATATTCATAAGGCAGTGTCCATATTAATTAGTTAAGCTTGTCTAGTGCCTGGGGGCAGAGAGTATCGGCGCTAGCGATAGGAGAAAGGGGGGGGAAGTAAAATGTTAAATGCAGGCAGTGCTCAGCAGGGTAAAAGGGCTGCTGCAAAACAGCGGGGCAAATGTCAAATAATTGTGTTTTTACTGGCTGCAGGAGGACTAGAAAATGGGGACACCATTTGACCTGCTATTGGACTGAATGGGAGCAGCCATATTTGTGATGCTTTGACCCCACAAAGACAGCCAATCAGCTAACCCTCATCCAGTGAGGTCTGCTGGCTGCAGGGGGGCGACCTGGTAGCAAACCAGGCTGTGGAGCCACTCCCAGGTCTGGGTTTCCCTGTAGTTGGTGGGCCTTTGCCAGTAGCTCTGCAATGGGCCTGAATAGGCTGAAGGTGACAACTGGACAGATCTTCAATCATGGGGACAAGTGGCCAAACTTTCAGTCAAGCTCACGTCTTCAGGATACCTTCTGCTGCCCATTTGTTCTGCCCTCCTTTGAACTGAGACCCCCTGAATTTGGACTGGTGGAAGCCCTCTGCACCAGGAATTCTTCAGATCTCCAGGACTGTGAGTACCCAGGGCTTGCCCTGGCAATCAGAGAGAGAGGGTTTGTTCAATTGTTACAGCTAGTTACATTGTTTCTAGGGCCCCAACACCAACCAACCCATGACACCGAGCAGGCCTGCAGCTCCTGGGTAACGAGAGAGGACAAAAGGTAACACTGGTACCAGTGGGAGTGGGCATCTGGGGTGGTCTGGTCTACAGGCCCATATGTTACTAATTGTTCTGAGCAGATTTATTAACCATTCTTCCTTCCACAGCTATCCCGGTTCCAGGTACCCTAATCCTAGCCCTTCCCCCTAATAAAGCTGTGTTTTGCTGTTTGGAATTGCTGCATGAAGGCTGTTTTTTGGGAATCAGCTATAAAGTGTATGTGGTATATGGTGTTGGGAAACTGTTTGACATCCAGTGTGTGGGGCGGTTGGAAGAGGTGGGTAGGTATGGCATCCCAGGGGGATTTACCAGTCACACACCTGGCCCACTGCAACTTACTCTGGGTGAAAGCACTGCACTATTTTCATTCACTTTCTAGGCTAGAACCCCTGAATACCACTGTAGCAGGACCAAGGCCTCTTAACCTGTGTGCAGGTCAACAGGCATGGGTAGTAGCACACTGGCTTACGGTGCCTGGGCTACACTTGCACCCCCTCTCCCGATGAACACTAGATCCTGGTTTGATACCCAATTACTCTAGTATTACTTACCTTTTGCCAAACAAGTAAAACAACAGATTGTATGTGTGTGGATCCTTTGGGTAATTTGGTGACATCATATATTTCTGCAGGAATGGAAAAATATCAGGAATTAATGCATCCAATAAATGTCAAGTTGAATTATCATTTGTTAACACAGATGTGTAACTTAGCAAGGTAAACACATCAATCATCAATCAATCAATCAATCAAATCTTTATTTATCCAGGCGATCACCATTGAGCAAGCTCATTTACAAGGTGGACCTGCTGGTGGAGGGACAAATGTACAGGTACAGATAAATGTACATAATACAAAAGGAACAAGTTGTCTACAATAATGTTAGGAGCAGTATATATACGATCCAAAGGCACATGTACAAGTAAGATATACATAACATAACAGTAACAGGATATATACAATACCCACAGAGCCAGGATGTGTATGGTTGTCATATACAAACCATAGGAGAAAAAAAAAAAAAAGAAAATCATTTATATTCTTGTCCATCAGGAACATGTTAATGGCCTGTATGGAAGTCCCTAAGCTATAGAGGTGCACATGACTGTGTCCAGGGTTTAGGATTATGTGACAGGAGGAGGGTGGTGTATAAGAGGGGTACAGAAGGTGCTAATTGCGAGTGGGGCAAGGGAGGGGGGTAATAGTGGCAGAGGAGGACTTAAATGAGCAGCAAGGACTAGAACGGATGAGGAGAAAAGCAACAGTCAGGCTGCCAGGACCGATAGAAGCAATTACAGATTTCAGCAAACGTTTTGTCATAGAGGGTCTTAAACAAAACAAGACTGACAGGGGAGCTAAGTCTCAAAAATGTTTGTATCCTATTCCAGAGCGTGGGCAAGACATAGCTTATGGCAGCCCTTCCAAAGAGAGTGTTGACCCTTGGGACTTTCAGGGAAACTCGTGAGAGACTTCTCAAGGTATAGTTCCCGATCGGACTAAGAGGGAGACAGTCAACAATGTATTGTGGGAGTTTGTTGGTAAGGGCTCAGAACGTCCATAGAGCTGCATTTCTACACCACCTATATTGAAGGGATGGCCATCCTACGGCTGCATATAAAGAGCAGTGATGTATGGAGAATGGGAGGACAGTTATAAATCTCAGTGCTCTATGATACAATACGTCCAGTTTTGCAAGATGTGAGGCAGGGCATTGGCCATAAATGAAGTCAGTGTAGTCAATTAATGAGAGGAACGTAGACTGGACAAGCTGTCTTTTAGCGTCGGTGGTCAAGAGGCGTTTAATTCTGAAAAAAAGACCAAGTCTCTGCCTCAGCTTTTTCAGCACTTCTGTGTGTTCCACAAAACCAAATTTATTGTCTAGCCAGATACCCAGATATTTGAATTTAGGCACAAATTCAAGATTTTCACCTAATAAAGTGGAGATGGAAGGTAATGGACCAGTAACAGCAGAGTAAGCCCCTGGGCCTGATGGTGAGAAGAGCATGGCCTTGTTTTTCTTTTTGCATTTAGTAGTAACTTTTTGCTAAGGAGCTGGTGCTGCAGAGTATTAAAGTCAGTTTGTAGGTTAATGCAGGCAGCTTCAGGAGATTCAAGGCTTAAGCAAAGCACCATATTGTCAGCAAACAAGTGGATACTGGCTTCCTTGATGCCTCCATCCAGGCTGCTGATATAGATGGCAAACAATATTGGGCCCAGTGTGGAGCCCTGAGGGTCACCTCTTTTTATCAGTTTAAGTGGAGAGAGCTCTCCTTCAGCCTTGATTTGTTGCTGCCTGCCAGAGAGGTAGTCTTGGAACCATCCCAATGAGGTTGAGTCAATGCCTATAGTTTTTAAGGTGGAGAGGAGCAGGCAATGTTCGACGGTGTCGAATGCCTTACTAAGGTCCAGAAATACAGCACAAATGAATTTTTTTATTATCTAGGTCCCGTTGCCAGTCATTAGTAACTTTTGCCAGAGTCGTGATTGTACTATGCTTTGCTCTAAAGTCAGACTGCATTGGGTTAAGCAAGCTTGAGTTGTCTAAGAAAGATCTCAGCTGTGTATCCACAATTTTTTCCAGTAGCTTGGAAAATATGGGTAGGAGGGAGATCGGCCTATAGTTATTTAGGTCGCAGGGATCCCTGATTTAAACAGGGGGATGACATGAGCAGTTTTCCATACCTTGGGGGTGGAGCCTTGTGCTAGAGACAGGTTGAATGGGTGTGCTATAGTAGTGGCAAGAATGTGGTATGCTATTTTCAAGAAATATGGGTCGAAGGAGTTGGCCCCAGCACTTTTTTTAGTATCCAGTCATAGAAGATCTTCAACTTCTTTTATGGTGGTAGGTGAAAAGGAGAAGACCGCATTATTGATACTTGGTTCTGGAGGCTGAGTGTTGATCTATGGAAGGAGACTTCTTACTGGTGCATTATCGAATGCCAGGCCTGCAGTGGCAAAATGATTGTTGAAAGTCTGCAGTGTCTCGATTTTATCATTGATGGTAACATTATCAGTGGCGATTTTAGAAGGAAGCACAATTTCTGGGGATTGACCAGACAGTTTTTTTTTTTTTAATCTCTTTTTATCCCCTCCTGGTCGCCCTCGCCACTCCTCTCCGTCGGGCTAGCTCAATGCCCACCAGTCCCCCCCACTGAGTCTGCCCCTAGAGTGCCTCTCAGGTGTCTCCTACCTGCCTCCTTACCCCCATGGAGCACCTTACACAGCGGGGTCTGCTCGTGTTTCAAACTGGGTGGCTGGAGCGGCCATCATCCGGAGTGCCGAGGGTTGTTTTCCATTTTTTTCTGTCCTCCTCCCACCTGCTGAGGATGCTGGCTCAGGCGGAAAGTGCGCCACGCCTGCCAAAGTGCCGATGGCATCCTCCCTTCCGAGCTCCCCTACAGGGATCCGCATTGCCCAGTGGTTAAGCTTCCACGGCTCTCCCTAGGCGTCAGGTGTGGGCAACACACCTGGTATCCCTCCCCAAAGGAGGAGAGCATCCGTTGGGATGCTTGATCCTCCTTCCCCCTGCCAACCCCCGGCGACCCGAGTCCGTTCTTGAACCCTGGTCGCCGGCTTGGTGCGAGGTGTGGCGTCCAGCGCCTCAACCCTCAACGCCACCGGGCCGGCTAGACAGTTCTTTTATGGTGGACCAGAACTTGGTAGGGCAATTTGACGCAGAAAGTAGGTCAGTTTGATAAAATTTGGCCTTGGCTTCTCTGACCAGCTTAGTGCAGGCATTTCTAGCTGCCCTGAAGAGACACCAGTCTACGTCGGCATGTGATTTGCGGGCTTTTTCCAGGGATAATCTCTTTTAAATAAGGCAGCCTTCGGTTTTGCTGAAAACCAACGACAGGTTCTGGTTTTTATTTGTGCTTTAACCAGGGAAGCCTGGTTGTTTAGGGCGCTGGTTATGATTTCATGGAAAACATCATAGGCATCACTCACTGATTTAGCCAGGTAGAAACTCTGCCATCGCAAAGAGTTTTTTAGATCATTGAAGTATGCAAGAGGATCAAAGTTCCATCTGGATATTTTAGTGGAAAATTTTGATGTAGATAGGGGTTTGGTAACAATTCTTATACCAGCAATAAAGCAGTGGTCACTAACATCAGCTGAGAGGATACCAGCATGGGAAAAGGAGTGGGGTTTGTTAACAAGAAGGACATCCAAGAGGGTGCTTCTCATTGGATTTTTCTTGTTAATGGAAATTGGCTCAGTAATAAGTTGAATGAACCCATGAGAGACACATGTTTTGACCTTGTTTTAAATTCTTCGGGGCTTCTACTCTGACTTCTCTTACAACAGTCCTTCAGGCTTGCCAGCCTCAAAATCCCTCTGTGAGGTATCAAGTATTGGGCTAGACACCCTCTCAGATCCCTAGAGGCCTGCACCTGCCACCCTTACTCAGTTGCTGTCCCTCCACAAGGGACCACTCTTCCCACTGGGGATGGCTGCCGAGGAGAGCAATATATTATATGGCCAGGGTGGCAGTCTGAGATATTACGATGGTGGGCCCTGTTGAGTACAGACCAATGGCAGGGTGGGATGGGATGGCCATCATCTACAATCACTGTTTCATTTGGAGTTCAGATCTGGGTTCAGCTATGCTATGCTTCTCACAACAACCTTTAAACAGATGCCATGCAATCAATGGCTTCTCTCCACAAAACTTGAGCGCCTTGCCTCAGCAAGGCAACAAAACTATAGAAGAATGGCTGCCTGATGGTGCAGCAGTAGCAAATTGTGCTACAGTGTGGACAACTCAGGTGGCTTTGGAGCAAGATCAGGTCCCAGGCTCCCTGACGACGTGCTGCAAAGGGAAGCACCAAGGCATTTGTATCCACTTGTGTTAAATATTAACCCTGATAAATTTACATGATAAAATAGCAAGAAAAAACTAGAAATTTCATTGTTCAAGAGAGATCACCTGACTGTGCATTAAATAAGGCTGGCAGTTTACCCTAGAGGTTAGAGGAATGAGGTGTGAACTAGCTTGATACATCCAGCAGACCAGACCTGAGTTTGATTCTCACAACCTCCACTTGCATACTGTGTGACTCTGAGCAAGTCACTTAACCACCCAGTGCTCCCAGGTCACCCCTGAAAACAGGCACTTGTGCCTAGTGGGCCTCACCCAGTTACCAAAGACTAAAATAAAAAAAAATATAGAATAATACATGGAGTGGTGTGTTTAACAAAACTTTTACACACATACACAAGGTGCTGGATGCTGCACAAGCCCTGTGAACAAAGCTCAAGGGGTTTATTTAAGTGTCCAACACCAAGGGTGTGTGTAAAATTTGAGTTTTACACACCACCCCATGTTCTATTTTATATAATTATTGGGAAGCATTTTTTGGCACCGGCAATTATATAAAATAGAAACACATCACTGTGCAGCTGCAGTCGGGTACAAGCAGCTGTTTAAACATTTACTATTTTTTTTGTAAAGTGGCTCCTACCAAAAGTGTCCCAGAAGTGTGAGTGTTTTTTTAATTGTATTCTTTTAACATGTACTTACAGCACAGTCTGAGTGTGACAGGTGGTGAAGTGTCAGCATGACAAAAGGAAGATGGAGGTTGGTGCATGCTTGGAGTGATGGAAACCCCGCATGTGCTTGTTGTTATAACTAGACGGTTATAATGGTGAATTATAACCAGGTTACCCTATGGGAAAAAATGCTCTCTGGTTACTATATCTCTATAAATAAAAGGTCTAATGCCAAATCTCATTTTCCTTCCTCAAAAATCTACTGACTGCCAATTTATAAGTGTAATAAGCCCCTCCATAGTGTTCATCATAGACTCTTAATGCACTTCCCAGGGGCGTAAGGACACTCTGCCTGTGGCCTCAGACCTTACTGCACCCCTGGGGTGTGCATTAAATATAGAATATAGTAGGGGTGGTGTGTGTAATGAGAAGTTTACACACACCTGAGGGGTCAGATGCTACGTAAACCCCAACAGCAAAGCTCAAGGAGTTTGTGAAATGCATGAGGATGTGTGTAAACTTTGAGTTCTCACACATCATCCCATACTTTATTTCATATAATTGCTGAGTCTTCCTTTTTGGCCACAGCAATTATACTAAATCAAAAAGATACTGTTCCTGTGCAGCTGCGGGACGTTTAGATTGAGTGGGCAGTCAGCGGTAATTTTATTTATTTCAATTATGTTTTTTAATTCATTTATGTCTGCTGCATTGGTCAATATTTTTTATGAAAGTTTTTTTTTTAATTTTGTTTGTTGCAGTGACTAACTGCCCAGTCTAAGTGTCAGTTCCATCTTCCGTAGAAAGATGAGGCGGCCAGCGGTCCTGGAGTAAGAGCAGAACATGCGCACAGCGATGGAAACTGTGTGCATTTTTGCCTGCAATAAACATGCCTTTATTACAGCAAATAACACCACAGTTTTCCAATGGCAAAAAGGAAGACCCGGTTATTATAATCCTATAATGCACACCCTTTTGTGACTTATTACTTACATGAAGTCTCTTCTAGCATGCATTTCTAAACATAGAAAGGATTATGCACCATGAAAATTGCACTTTACCACCAAAGCACATTTGCTGAACACAGGAGCAGTGGTAATTTAAATTGAGCAGCTACCAGCAGACAGTGTAATAAAATCGCTGGAACCAGGACTAAAGTATTGTTGTGCTTACTTTTGCTTCCCTGTGAGTGAGTTTACTCTCTGCATACAGGATGCTGCCATCAGCAGTGCTTCCTGGCTTGGTGGAAGGTGACATCGTGCTCTGCTGCCAGAATGACAGCTGTGTTGGACCAAGAAGCTCCATCTCCTCCACAGGTGGGCTGCTGCAGACATCGAGCACATCATGTGTGATGCCATAGGGAGGTGGGAGGGCAGGGAGAAAACCAGGGCTCAAAATTCCTTTTTGGCAGCACAGTGATGAATTCCTCCCACCCCATACTCTCAGGCCCCGCTGTGCTCGATTGTTGACTGGCAGTGGGCCTAGGAAGCTGCTGGGGTCCAAAGTGCCCCACCAAAAGGTTTGCATTAAAAAAAGATGCATGCGAGCAAACTACCAAAGAAAACACCAAGAGATATGCAGAGCAAGAGGAAACGCTAGTACTGTTGAGAGAGAGAGTTAACCTACGTTTCTTCATACTTCAGAATAACAAGCTTTTCTCAACAGTTTCTGTTATGGAGTGGTTATCTGCAGTTCTGCCCCTATGATTCAACTAAAATGATGACTCTATATATTGTTTACAACTTGCTTTGTGATTTTGTACTTCGGTATGAATACAGTACCACAGTCCTCATTTCTTAACATACTTTATTCTCACTTAGGGTGGCCCTAACTGTATATCAGAAGGTTCATGCATTTTGTGTGCTGTTTTTAATTTGGTTCAATTTTTTTCAATCAGCAGATGGGTACACTGATCCACATACAGCTCATTTACAGACATGCCTTGGAAACATACAGCACAACATGTACAAATACACACATAAGGGTTTGGTAGGGCAGACCGTATGCCATTAATGTGCTGACTGATTATTGCCGCCATTATGTTGCCGGTGGAATAATGTTGCTCGCTTCTTGTGCAACTCTGATTTTTTGGCATCGGGAAATGTTGCCGATTTGCAAGTCACCCTTCCTGTTATCAGGGTATGACCCAGAGTTTGTTATATAAATAAGTGGGGGGGCGCGTGGTGGCTTCCCATTGGGGGCATAGCCCCCCTCAATTGAGGTCATTCCTACTGCTGGACGGCAGACAGTCACAGCATGGTGCCTGGTGTCAGTGAAGTGCTGGCACTGTACTTTAGCCTGGCAACTTCGTTGCCGCTGCAGCATGGGTGAACCAGGCAGACTGGGTGGGCCTAGAGGCCCTTATCTGCCAACAATGTGCATGTATGTATAAGACAATCATATGTAGAAAATACAATAACAATATATACGTTCTACAAATTATTTAGAAGCAAGTACAAACCATGAAATCAAACAAACAATTCTTAAGATGTTCCTTAAAGGTGCTAAGAAACAGTTTTTATACTTTTAGATGCCCTCTTGTTCTCCTTTTAGTATATACCCAATATTCTGATTATGTCTTTGACCTTTTTTTGTTACATTAATAATCAAATTGTGTTGCCTTTGTAACTACCCTGAATCCTTCTCACCTCTACAATTGCTGCTCTCTCTTTTCATGCTGCCTGAACATTCTATGACATCAATAACACCATTTCAGGCCGTTCAGATAAATAGCTTAGACTGCTGTTACTGATTTAATGGAATGTCTTAGAAATATGAAAACAAAGAACAGTAGCTGGTGAGGAGAATGGGACTTTATTTAGGTCAGAGGGCACACCAAAGCTAGATTATTTTTTTTATAATTTTTTTTATTTAAAAGTTGGCAACCAGGAGAGGCACGCTGCGCCGTGGTTCGTTTCCAGATGCAACCCGGGGAGGGGGGGGAATAAGAGGGGTACAATGAACACATAAAATTAAAAGAACCAATTGAGCAGGAGAGATACAGGATAGTAGTAATCAACAAATGATAACATAATATACAATGGTATGACAGTGTAGAAACTGATAGCATACTCTTGACAAAAATGAGTATCATAAAGTTACACTGACCATGGGCCGATACTGGCTTAAACATCCAGAATGTATGGAGGGCAGATAGACAATCATGGTAAGTGCTGGTGAGGCCGCTGAAAGGGAATGTATTGAAATCAAGTCAAAAGAGGAGGGAGGAGATGGGTGTAAGGCTCTGCTGAATGAAGACTGTTCAGGTGCAAGGAGGCAGGGGAGATTGTGAGAGTGCATGCTTCAAGCACAGTAGGGAGGAGGACTGTCTAAGGGAAGATGGGAGGGAGTTCCAGAGAGAGAGCAAGCGGTATGAGAAGGCTGATTAACTTGAGTAGGATAAGGGAAAGGGGAGAGAGAAAGTGTGAGTATCACTAGAATGAAGGGGGTAGGAGGGCAGGGAGGAGGGTGAGAGGAGAGAGGTGAAATAGGAAGAGAGGGAGGGACCCAAGCCAGAAATTGGAGATGAGGAGGGTGGCATAAGGCTGATGGCGAAGGTGAACAGAGGAAAGGGAGAGAGGAGTAGAGGGAGCAGTGGTGGGTGCCAGGGCAGTGTTAAAAGTGAAGTGACAGAAGGCATTATATATTATGTCCAGTCTGGCTAGCGAGGAGGCAGGGGCAGTTCCGTATACTATGTTGGCATAGTCAAATAATGGGAGTATCATTTTGGTAATGAGTTCATGATGGACAGGCAGGGAGAAGGAGTCTTTATTTCTATACAAGGCCCCAGCTTGTGGCGGAGCATTGAAATTATGATCTATATGTGTAGAGAACTCAAGCCAGCTATCTAGCCAGACACCAAGGTATTTAAAAGAGGAGGCTGCATCGAGGCAGGGTTCCATTTAGAGTGGAGAAGGAGAGGGGGTAGAGATACAGAACAATTTTTGAGAGGTTCCAAACACTGTTGTTTTGGCATGTACCTTGGGTTGATTGGCTTGAAGCCATTGAGGGACAGACTGGAAGTCGGATTGCAGTAGAACCTGACATCTGCAGCAGAGGGACCTGAGGCAAAGAGGATGGTGTTGTCCGCATACATATATATGTTTGAGAAGGAACACACTAGGGGAAGGTCAATAGGAAAAATGGAGAAGAGACCAGGCCCAAGACAGAGCCTTGGGGAACACTGGCCAAGATGAGTGGTAGGGGGGGAGGAACCACCTGTAAGGACACACTGGGCGAGGCCAGAGAGGCAGGAGCTGAACTAGGCGACTACTGAGGATGAGAGACCAGCAGAACTGAGTTTATTGAGGAGAAGGGAGTGAGATACTGAATCAAAGGACTTAGCTAGGTCTATGAAAATAGCAGTGGTTACGAGTTTTTGATCCATGTTAGTGAGGATGGAGTTTGTAACTCGAAGAATGGAAGCAATGGTCAAATGACTGGTCCTTGAAACCTGATTGGAAAGGAGAGAGGAGTTATATGGAGATAAGAAAGTCAGTAAGGTGGGAGAAAATGAGAGATTCTTGGAGTTTGGCCAGGGAGGGAAGGAGGGATATGGGTCTGTAATTCCCAGGAGAGGAAGGGTTGCCCCCAGTGTGCAGGAGAATCACATTAGCAATCATCCAAGCCCGGGGAACAATGCAATGGTTGAAGAAGAGGTTCAGTAGGTGGGTGAGGGTGTAAGCAATAGCAGGGGTGGAGATGGGTAGAAGGTAGGGGTCAAGGCTATTTGAACTCGACTTTCTGGGGTTGAGCGAAAGGAGGGTATAGTAGACATCATGGCAGGAGACTGGAGGGAAGGAAAGGACCTGAGACAAGAAGGGAGAGGAGGGGCAGTGAAGGGAGGGAGGATCAGAGGGAAGGGCACAAATGGTGAAAAGGAGTTAAGATGGGAGGCTACTAAAACAGGGTCAGAGATGGGTGACCCATCAATAATTAGTGTAGGAGGTGAAGGATTGGAAAACAGGTCGAAAAGGGAGCAAAGTGTATGCCAGAAATTGGAGGGGAGTTCAGAATATTATGCAGTGCTGATTTGAAATATGTGACTTTGCCTGTTCTAACAGCTTTGGTACAGGCGTTCCTGAGGGACCAATAGGACTGGAAGTCAAAAGGAGAGAAAGAGAGAAGATTTGTAGGGGGCCCAGGCTTGATGCTAGGATCTGCAGAGGAGGATAATTTCTGCCAAGATCAAGGTGATGGAAACTTAACTCTTCACCGTCTGAGAGAGGGGCATGCGTGTTCCAGACCAGGCAGAAATGGGAGAAAAGGGAGGCAGAGTCAACATCAGGTACTGCATACAATAGTGAGCAGTCAGAAGAATAAAGATCATGGAGAAGGGCATCTGTGTTGAGTGACCTATAGGATCTGAGCCAGCAGTAGTTGGGAGAAGTAGAGTGTACGTATTTTGCACATACAGTAGGTTATGAGGTGATCACTAAAAACATCTGGGAGGATGCCAGCAGAAGCAACTTGTTGAGGATGGGATGAGAGCACCCAATCCAAGAGGGAATGGTTTTGGGATAGGATTAGGCCTCATAGGCTCCTTAATTAGTCAAATGAGATTGAGGGACTCAGTCTTCTCTATGAGAGGTTTAAGGGAGGGAGAGGTCTAAGTTTGGTTGAAATCCCCTAGCAGCAGGATTTCAATAGCTAAGGCATGAGTAACTAATGAGGTGATGAATTCAATTAGGAAGGAAGGAAGGGAAGATTTTGGTGGAGGCATATATAACCACCACATAGAGAGGGAGAGGGAGAGAGGAGGGGAAGTTGAGGGCAATTATGAGAATCATACGGGAAGACAAATGAGATTCCCTTAAGGAAAGAGCGCAAGGAAGGGTATGTCGAGTATAAATGGCCACACCACCACCATGCTTGCTTCAGTCATGGTCTAGTGCTCCCCGCCAGCCTGTATGCCCGATCGTGGGCATCCCTGGTGGAAAACCCATCACCTGGTGGCCCAGTGGTTCCCCCCCCATCCCTCCCATGAAGAACCCAACCACCCAGCTCCCCCCATCATTGGCGGGTGGCTGAGACCCCACCTGCATACCACCATGCCACCCACCAAATGACGGCTTACAGTATAACCGTAAGCCTATTAGTCCACATTGTGGACCAATGGGCCTTGCTGGCCATACTGTACAACACCAGGTACAAATAACGGTTCGTTCCATATTTGTGCGCTGCCATATAGTATGGCCAGCAAGCCACAGTGTGAACCAGATGGCGTACAGCACACACTGCATGTTGTCGTTAGGTGGGTGGCATGGAGGTATTTGTAGATGCAACTTCTTCGCCGACGACAGAGGAACTGGTGGCGGGGTCCTCAGTGGGTGGGAGGAGAGGGGACCACCAGGCATGTATTCTACTACGAGGCTCGTGATCAGGCATAGGGGTGGGTGGGAGTTCGCTGGACCACCAGGGAGGTGTGCCGACCAAATGCCTGTGATCCGATGTAAGGGGGGCACCACTAGACCACCAGTTTGGTGGTGTCATCCTACAACTGCCCATGATCGGGCATACAGAAGGGGGAGACCACTAGATTACCAGGTTGACTGTTTCAGTAACATGCCTGCAATCGGGCATACAGGAGGGGAGGGGGGTGCACTAGCCCACCAGGGACTCCACACCTGCTGCAAGCAGCTATGCAGAGTGCCAGGTGCATTTCACCGGGCTGCCCTGTGCAACGCATGCAAATGGAACCATAATGACATACAAATGGACCCATTTGTGTCGTGCATACATTATGGCCCATGTTGCATGCCCTCTTCTAAATATCATGGGTGATGTGTCCAGTGCAACTGCATTTGCACTGGAGCATTCCCAGTCCTCCCTGTCTGTGAGTTGCACTGGCACACTGTACTTGTGCCATGTGCATCCTGTGCCATATTCAATGGTGATGTCCCATGGTGCATCCTGTGCCATATTCAATGGTGATGCGCCATGGTGCATCCTGTGCCATATTCAATGGTGATGCGCCATGGTACATCCTGTGCCATATTCAATGGTGATGCACCATGTGCATCCTGTGCCATATTCAATGGTGATGCACCATGTGCATCCTGTGCCATATTCAATGGTGATGCGCCGTGGTGCATCACCATTGAATATCACCCTGTCCTGGCCCTGGCACAGCTCAGTTGCGCTGCACCCCCACTTGCACCGTCGCCTGGCGCAGTCTGAATATCCGGGCCTAGGTGTTTTTTGAAGATATTCTTGGTTTTACTGATGACAATATCTGTAGGGAGTGAATTCTGTGGTTTTATAATCCTCTGAGAAAAGAAATATCCTCTTTTTTTGTATTAAAGCGTTGTCTTTTTATTTGAAGCGGGTGTCCTCTTGTGTTAGTGTTTATCTGCTTAAAATTGATGCCAATTTCAAACATTAAGTTTTCTTCATTTATAATTTCTCCAGTGAGCATAAGGTCACCCCTAAGTCTTTTTCCAAGAGATATTAATCCAAATTTGTCCAGTCTTTGTTCATAATTTAAGGACTGTGCACCATCTATATATTTTGTAATTTCTCTTTGTATTTTTTTCAGTTCTTAAGACATCTTTCTTATTGTATGGACAACATAATTGAGAAGCATAATCAGATATAGGGTGAATATGTGATCTATACAGCGGAAGAATAACTGATTTGTCTCTTGATTTAATATTTTGTCTTATACTCCATCAAATGCAGTTTGCTTTATTTATGTTCTCAATTATTTGAGTATTGAATGTTAATGTATTCTGTATTATTATTCCCAAGTCTTTTTCAGACTCCCTCCATCACTTTTAAGGGTAAATTATTGAGTGAGCAGAGTGTGATAGAATTTTCAGTTCCAAAGTGCATGACACTGCATTTATTATTAAATTTGAGACCCCATTTTTTTGGACCACTCAGTCAATATATTTAAGTCATCCTGTATAGAGAGATTCAGACAGTGTCTTGCAAGGACCTCCAAGTTTGCAGTCATCTGCATATTTTATAATATCATTTTCTAGATTATCAGATAAATCAGTTATAAATAGTTGAAATATTAAGGGCGCCAAGACTGATCCTTGGGGTACCCCACTAGTAACTGGTCTCCATTCTGAAGCATGGCCATCTATTAGGACTCTGAGATCAAATAAATAACCATTTTTTTATCCATTTTATAATGCTAGAGTGTATGTTATAGAGATTCAGTTTTATTAGTAAGGCCCAATGAGGGACAGAGTCAAATGCTTTTTTGAAGTCCATAAATACCACATCACATGGTGTCCTGCTATCAAGATGCTTACTCACCGATTCATAAAAGCATAGCACGTTTGTAATACAAGATCGACCTTTACAAAAAACATGTTTTTTTGAGTCAATTTCTGATAAGTTGTTTATTATTTTGTCCTTAAGTATGCTTTCTATAATTTTACAGAGAACTGGGGTAAGGCTAATAGGCCTATAGTTATCCATATCCCCTCTATCTTCCTTTTAATATAGTGGTATAACGTGCTTTGTTCCAGTCTGCTGGTACTTCTCCTGTTTTAATGCTGTGATGGAATAAAATTTGTAATGGTTTGGTCAGACGCACTTACATAATTTTGATCATATCCATGGAGATGCATCTGGGCCTGGGGAAGAACCAGGTTTTTAAGTTTAATTTTAGATAGAATTTCTTCCTCAGAAATAATAACATCAGATTGAATAATATCTTGCGTGGTATGGATATTGGATGAAGGGGTATCAAAAGATTTACAGAAATGGCCAATTAGCAAATTGGCCATCTTTGTTGGTTCTGATATCACATTATCTTCAAATGTTAATGGACCTACTTTACATGACTGTTTCCTTAAGAAGTTTATGTAACTGTAAAATTTTTGTTTCCTTTATTTGCTTTTGCCACCAATTGTAACTCTACTGCTTTTTTTCTTTCCTGATTTCTTGTTCACATTTATTTGGCTCTACGATGCCGGTTTGAAGACCCTTTTGTCGACCGGCTTCTTGCCGACAAGAATCATATTGACCTCAAGTTGCTCTTTACATGATTCCTGTGTGTCTCCCGGTCTTTTTTTTTTTTGTATCGGGGGCATCACCCCTGAACCTCCCATGTGGAGGGCTCTGCCCCCACTCCACCCCTGTCTTTAAGATTCTCAGCTCCATTCGGAATTGATTTGGGGTGAGGGTGCAGGACCGGGAGACAGTGTACCCCTGTCTCAGGCACAAAAAATACAGCGACCTGTCGGCAAAGTGTCGATTTTGCCGACACGAGTGTATTTTGCTGTGTTGGTGTTGCCATACGTGGCTACTACCCATTTATTTTGGATCTGTTTAAATGTTGCCAATCTAGATGGAATTTTTTTTTTTTTACATTTATTATAAAGGCAATGTTTTTTCTTAATGTAAGTTTTACAGTTATCCATTTTGGGTTATTCTTAGCAGAGCAGCATTTCCTGATTTTTGGTGTATTTGTGTTGGCTATTTGCAAGATTTTTGTCTTTACGATAGTCCATATGTCTTCCACTGATGCATTATTAAATAATTAATCCCAGTCAATATTAGTGAGTGTTTTATTGATCATATCTAAATTAGCTTTTTTATAAAGAAAGATTTCGGAGACATTCCTACACACAGCAACATCAGAGATTATGTCAAATGCTTGCCAGTTACCTCAAGAAAACATTAGATGCTTTCTGACTATTATTACAGTCCATGCATGCAGAAAAGGCCTCCGACAGGGTGGACTGGACCTTCATGTCCACCCTGGAAAGGTTTTCTCTGGGCCCAAAGTTTATAATAGCAGTCTTTTCCCTATACAGCAGTCCTGAGGCCATGGCAAGGGTGAATGACCATTTATTTGATCAATTTCCTCTGGGACAGGGCATGAAACAAGGATACCCATTATCATCACTCCTCTTCACCTTATCTCTGGAACCTCTAGCAATAGCAGTTCAATTCAGTTTGCAGATTGGGAAGGGGGTGATGGCAGGAGGGGTGGAGCAGAAGTTAGCAGTTTATGCCAATGCCTCATTGTTTTTTCTGGGAGACCCAGTTCATTCTCTCCCACACCTCAGCCACTTTTGACAGAATTTGGCACCCTAGCAGGTTATAAAATAAATCTAAGACTTCTGGTTCCACCTTGCTTTGATGTGGTCATGAAGGCTGATCGGCTCTAACCTCCAGACTTCTAAATCATGTGTAATCAGCCCGATCTAGCCAATAATGGCAGTGACAAGGAGTGTCTAGGCAAGCAAAAACTGAAAGAGATGCTTTTGGACTATACAAAACATCCTTCGGCTCATGCTCAAGACACTGGTGCCCACACCAGGAGTTGTTCTGCCTCAATGGTGTTGAGCACACCTAGCAATCTCAACAAGGATTAGAGAGACAACAGCTGCACTATCACCTCCCATTGCCTAATCCCCAAAAAAACAATGTCTAAATTGGAAAAAATGGTCACTGAGACAACCAGTGGTCTTGGGAAGGAGACTCAAAGGACCTCAGATTTTGAAAAGGGCCTTACTGAGGTAGTGGACATGGTAGAGCACCATGATGCCACTCTAGGATACCTCCATAGATGGGAGTGTGTGCTCATGGAGAAGATCGATGAACTCGAGCTCCACTCCCATAGAGAAAATATTAGAATATATGGGCTTCCCGATGGACTCAAATTGGGATGAATTGAGATCTTTTTGTAATTATTTCTCTGGGAGATTCTGGGCTGGCTGCGGAGGAACCACTAAATATTGAACAAACCCATTGATCTCTGGTACAAAGACTAACCGTTCCTTGGCTGGCATATTTTCTGCTTGCCTAGACACTCCTTGTCATTGCCATTATTGACTGGATCAGGCTGATTACATTAGATTTAGAAGTCTGGAGGTTAGAGCCGATCAACCTTCATGACCACATCAGAACAAGGTAGAACCAGAAGTCTTAGACTGCCTTATCTGAATCCATATCTTCAACCTGGATACCCCCTCATTTGTCTGAGCTTTCCTACTGTTTTACCTACCCCGGCCCCAAATTCAGGAGAGTTGTTCCTGGTGGAAGTGCCTCTTAACCCTACCCTGGATAAACCCAGTAACATGTACAAAACAGAGTGAGGCAGCTAAGTGTTTGTAGAGGCTCATGAGACAGCTGGGCATGATGAATGCAAGACATCTCCTAAACGCTAAAACAGGAGATTACTCCTGTTGGTCAACATCATCCAGTGCTTACTCTTGCATAGATTACTTTTTTCTCCCTAGAGTGGATGCACAGAGTCATGCCCTGCAGTCCTTCCCCCTTAACCATTTGAGATCATGCCCTTGTGCTTATGAACATAAATATCTACCCAGAGAGCAAGTCCTCCACATGGGGACTAAATGTTTTTAAAAGACAAAGAACGTCTGTGCGCAAACACTGAGGCAAGGGTTACCCCAAAGGGCATTTGACTGGGAAGCCAAGTTTCAAGAAAATACAAAATCACACATGCCCACACGATGCAGAGCATCATGGGCTGCATATGCAATTCACCACAGAATGTTACGCTGGTTCAACTTTAAGCAGAATTGCATGGTGCCGAAAGGCCTCACACAGTTTGCATAGGGTGCTAACGGTGCAAACTGTGTGAAAGGCCTTTCAGCACCATGCAATTCTGCTTAAAGTTGAACCAGCATAACATTCTGTGATGATTTGCATATGCAGCCCATGATGCTTTGCATTGTGTGGGCATGTGTGTGATTTTGTATTTTCCTAAATGTTTTGCTGCTTAATAAACAAAAGTACAAAGACCAGATGGAGAGGGGGCCTCCAGAAATATATAGTGACTAGTATTCAGGCAGATACCTCTGTTACAATCTTGCAGAATGCTTTCAAATCAGTTTTAATGAGTTGCACCATTAGCTTTGCCTTTGTATTTAAAAAAAGAGACTGAGGGAACAGCTGGAATTGGAGACCCAGCTGTTTGACCTGGAAGACGAGCATCAAATACTGCTGGATAATATGGTCCAACAGAGGTTAGAAGAATGCAGGAACAAATTAAACAAACTACTAGATTACAGAATAAAAGGGGCCCTGAGGTATTTGAGGCAATGCTTTTATGAATCATGTAACCAGACAGGCACACTGCTGGCATGGCAGCTCAGTAAGGAGGCCACAAGCAGAGTGGTGCTATATCTATGTAGCAAAGGTTTGACTCACCAACATGTGTCATAGAAACATAGATTTTGACGGCAGATAAGGACCGCTTGGCCCACCCAGTCTGCCCATTTCCCTACCTAATGGATAAACTGCAGATCCTAGGTAACCAGCAGCCTACTTCTTTACACCCCCTAGAATTGCCTTATGACTGTCCCATGCATGCTTGAATTCCACCACTGTTTTTGACTCCACAACCTCCTCTGGAAGGCTGTTCCATGCATCCACAACCCTCTCTGTGAAAAAATACTTCCTTAAATTACCTCTGAGCCGCCCCCCTTCTATCTTCAAATTGTGCCCCCTTGTTCTTGCACACCTCTCTTTTTGAAAGATGCTACCCTCTTGGACTTTGTTGATTCCCTTGAGGTACTTGAAAATTTCTATCATGTCCCCCCTCTCCCTCCTTTCCTCAAGGCTATACATATTCAGCTCCTTAAGTCTCTCTTCATATGTCTTCCAGTGCAGATGCTGCACCATTTTAGTTGCCCTCCTCTGGACAGCCTCCATCCTGTCTATGTCTTTGCGGAGATTGGGTCTTCAGAACTGCATGCAGTACTCCAGATGGGGTCTCAACAACTGTCTGTACAGAGGGATAATAACTTCTTGTTTTCCACTGGTGATGCCTCTCCCTATGCATCCCAGTATCCCCCAGCCCTTCTTGCAGCCCTCTCACATTGCTTGCCCATCTGTAGGTCATTTGATATGACTACCCCGAGGTTCCTTTCCATTTTTATTGTTAGTATCTCACCCCCCATTGTGTACTCTTCCCCTGGGTTTTTGTTTCCCAGGTGCATTACCTTGCACTTCTTAGCATTGAATCTAAGCTGCCATACATTTGACCATTCCTCTAACCTTGCCAAGTGCCTTCTCATCCTTTTCACCCCACCTTGTGCATCAACTCTGTAGCAGATCTTTGTGTCATCTGCAAAGAGACATACTTTTCCTTCCAGTCCCTCTGCAATATCACTTATAAAGACATTGAAGAGGACCGGTCCTAATACTGAACCCTGCGGTACCCCACTAGTAACGCCCCTTTTTTCAGAGTGGACTCCATTTACTATTACTCTCTGTGTTCTATTCTCCAGCCAATTCTTTACCCAGGCTGTCATCTTGGGACCCACTCCCAGGCTAGCTAACTTGTATATCAATCTTTTGTGTGGGACTGTGTCAAATGCCTTGCTGAAGTCTAGGTAGGCCAAGTCCACTGCCCCTCCCTGATCTACTACTTTGGTCACCCAGTCAAAGAAATCTATCAGATTTGTCTGGCATGACCTTCCCACTGTGAATCCATGCTGCCTTGGGTCCTGAGCCCCTCTGGCCTCTAGATATTTAACAATTCTTTCCTTCAGAAGTGATTCCATCATTTTCCTACCACTGAGGTTAAACTAACAGGTCTGTAGTTTTCTGCTTCTGCCTTGCTCCCATTTTGTGAAGGGAATGACATCTGCCTTCTCCAGTCCTCTGGTACCACCCCATCCTCCATGATTTGTTAAAGAGGGTAGTCAGTGGTGTCACTAGTTCTATCCTTAGTTCTTTTAGAATTCTGGGATGATCCCATCAAGCCCCATTGCTTTGTCCACCTTCAGTTTTAGAGTTCTTTCCAGAACCCTTTCTTCTGTAAATGAGCTGGTATCAACTTCTGTATCCAGAGTGTTTCTACTGTTTGTTTTAGGTACCTCCCACTTCCTTTGTAAATACTGAGCAAAAATATTTGTTTAGTATCTCTGCCTTTTCACAGTCACTCTCTGCCCACCCTCCCTCCTCTTTATTAAGCCTCACTAACCCTCCCTTGGTCTTCTTTCGCTCCTTGATTTACCTCTAAAAGGTTTTATCCCCCTTCTTAACTGAGTTGGCTATCTTTTCCTCAGTTTGGACCTTTGCTGTTCTGACTGCCTTCCCAGCTTCCTTTTGCTTTAACTGATACAGTTCTCTGTCTTGCTCTTTCTGTGATTCCTTGTACTTCCTGAATGCTTTCTTTTTCTCTTGAACCTTCACTGCCACTTCCTTTGAGAACCATAGTGATTTCTTACATCATTTTGTTTTGTTTATTTGCTTCACATACAGGCTTGTTACCTCTGTGATGGCAGTTTTTATTATTCCCCATTGTTCTTCCACCCCTCCTTCCTGCCAATTTGCTAGTGCATTCCTTAGGCACTCACCCATTTTGGCAAAGTCAGCCCTCCTAAAGTCCAGTACTTTTGCCTTTGTATGACTTGGCTCTATTGCTGTGTTTATTGTGAACCATAGTGTTCAATGTCAGGCTCTCAAAATACTGCAGAAGAATTTGTGGAATTCTACAAGGAGCTGTACCGACAGGAAAGGACAGATAACTTTTGGGAAAGGCTAGATGCTTTATTCACATGGGCAAGGCCCCGAAAACATATCCAGGAAATGATGGAGAGGTTAGACAGACTAGTTACAATAGAAGATATACATAACACCATAGGCAGAGAAGGTCCCGGGCCCAGATGGCCTAGCTCTAGAGTTCAATAAAGATTTTAAGGACAAGCATATCTTCATAAAAACATAGACTTTGATGGCAGATAAGGACTGCTTGGCCCATCTAGTCTGCCCATTTCCCTACCCACAGGATAGACCGCAGATCCTAGTTAACCAATAGCCTATTTCTTCCTACCCCCCACAAGAATTGCCTTATGTCTGTCCCATGCATTCTTGAATTCTCCCACAGTTTTAGACCCCACAACCTCCTCAGGAAGGTTGTTCTATGCTTCCACTACCCTCTCTGTGAAATAATACTTCCTCACATTGCCCCTGAACCGCCCCCCCATCTTTAAATTGTGTCCCCTTGTTCTTGCACGTCTCTTTTTCTGAAAGATGCTACCCTCTTGGACTTTGTTGATTCCACTGAGGTACTTAAAAGTTTCTATCATGTTCCCCCTCTCCCTTCTTTCCTCACGGGTATACATATTAAGCTCCTTTAGTCTCTCCTCATACGGCTTCTCTTGCAGACCCTGCACCATTTTAGTTGCCCTCCTCTGGACTGCCTCTATCCTGTCTATGTCCTTGCGTAGATGGGGTCTCCAGAACTGAACACAGTACTCCAGATGGGGTCTCACCAACTGTCTGTACAGAGGGATAACAACTTCCTGTTTTCTGCAGCTGATGCCTCTCCCTATGCATCCCAGTATACCCCCAGCCCTCCCTACTGCCTTCTCACATTGCTTGCTAACCTTAAGGTCATCTGATATGATTACCCCCAGGTCCCTTTCCTTTTTTGTTGTTGTTACTACCTCCCACCCATTGTGTATTCTTCCACTGGGTTCTTGTTTCCCAGGTGCATTATTTTGCACTTCTTTTCATTGAATCCTAGCTGCCATACTTCTGACCATTCCTCCAACCTTGCCAAGTCCCTTCTCATCCTTTCCACACCTCCTTGTGTATCAACCCTGTTGCAGATCTTTGTGTCATCTGCAAAGAGGCATACTTTTCCTTTCAGTCCCTCTGCAATGTCACTTATGAAGACATTAAAAAGGACTGGACCCAATACTGATCCCTGCAGTACCCTACTAGTAACCCCTCATTCTTCAGAGTGGACTCCATTTACAATTACCTTCTCTGTCCTGTTGTCCAGCCAATGTTTTACCCAGGCTACCACCCTGGGACCCACTCCCAGGCTGGGCTATTACTCTTTTGTGTGGGACTGTGTCAAATGCCTTGCTAAAGTCTAGGTAGGCCATGTCCACAGCCCCTCCCTGGTCTACTACTTTGGTCACCCAGTCAAAGAAATATATTAGATTCTTCTGACATGACCTTCCCACTGTGAACCCATGCTGCTTTGGGTCCTGTGCCCCACTGACCTCTAGGTACTCAACTATTCTTTCCTTCAGAAATGACTCCATCACTATCCCTACCACAGAGGTCAGACTGACAGGTCTGTAGTTTCCTGCCTCTGTCTTGGTCCCACTTTTGTGAAGAGGAATCACATCCGCCTTCCTCCGGTCCTCGGGTACCACACCATCCTCCCATGATTTATTAAAGAGTAGTCAGTGGTTTCACTAGTTCCCCCCTTAATTCTTTTAGAATTCTGGGGTGAATTCCATCAGGCCCCATTGCTTTGTCCACCTTCAGTTTTAGGAGTTCTTGCAGAACCCTTTCTCCTGTGAAAGGACTGGGATTGACCCCCTATCAAGAGTGCTTCTGTTAATTGGATTAGGCACTTCCCCCTCCTCTTTTTTGAATACTGAGCAGAAATATTCGTTCAGTGTCCCTGCTTTTTCACTGTCCCCCTCTGCCCACCCACTGTTCATTCTATTCAGCCTCACTATCCCTCCCTTTATGTTTCTATGCTCGCTGATGTACCTATAAAAGGTTTTATCCTCCTTCTTAACCAAGTTGGCTATCTTTTCCTCAGTTTGGGCCTTTGCTATTCTGACTTCCCTCCCTGCTTCCTTCTGCCTTAACTGGTGCAGCTCTCTGTCCTGCTCCTTCTGTTTCTTTATACTTCCAGAATGCAATCTTTTTCTTCCTGACTTTCACAGCCACCTTTTTGAGAACCTGCCCGCCAATGATGGGGGGTGCTGGGTGGCTGGGGGCCTCTGGGGTGGGTGGGAGGGGTACCACTGGACTACCAGGCAGACAGTTTGTACTACGGCCCGTGATCGGGCATTCGGGTGGGTTCCACTAGACCACCAGGGATCTAATTCATTACACCACTGCCCACGATCGGGCATAGCAGACTTGTTCAGCTGACGACTGCCCAAGATCAGGCATATGGGAGGGGGTCCACTAGACCACCAGGATACATTTATTCATTACAGATGCCCGCGATCAGGCAGCAGAGGGACAGCTAGACTGCCAGCGTATGGATTTATATTAAGGATGCCCACGATTGGGCATACGGGGTGGGAGGGGGTACCACTACACTGCCAGGGGAATGTGGATGCTTGTGCATGGTGTGCTGGGTGGGCGGGTGGCCACCCACAGCTGGCGGTTGCTGTGTTGTGCCCTGCATTACAGCAGCCCACCTGTGGGTGGCCGAGAATTGTTCCCACATTTCACAGGCTCAACTTTGAGTCCCCCTATGTGGCGCAATGCAGGGTTGAACTGGCATATGCGCCGCACATCCCAAGCTGAATATCGGGATGTGCCACGTATGCATGGGCATGTCCCCTGCATCTGTGCCCCATAAGATTACATTGCGCCCCGGCGCATTGGGATTTGCGCTGCACCAGGCAGCCTTTTCAATATCCCGCTGGGGTGCAATGCGGGGTTAACCAGCTCAACCCCTTTGAATATCCTGGCCACTGTGTATATGTTTGAAAATAAGGAAGCTTACAGATCCACCCAATGAAGTCTGTCCACTTTCCCTGTTTGTACATGACAAACACTTCACCTCCCCAGATTGGACAGAAGGCATTTCTTCTGGGAAAGAAGGGGGCTGACAAGATTCTCACAGTGTGTGGGACAGCAAGGCTGCCTCTCCATTGAAAATCTGAAGGTGAGGTTTGGACTGAGAAATGGAGATCACTACAGATACTTGTAAAAACGTCACTTCATACAATCCACAGGGGCACTGCCAAAACTCAACAGGGTTATGTCCATGGCTGGCCTGCTGATGCAGTGGTTGGTTTTCCACTTGCAACACCAGTGACCCGGGTTCAGGTACGGACTCAGGGAACCAGAGGGCTGGCTGGGGGAGAAGGATTAAGCACCTCATGGGCTGCTCTCCTTCCCCAGGGGAGGAGGGATTGGTGGTATGTCTGGTGCTCAAGGGACTCCTGGCAGAGGCCGGGGGAACCACAAGCAACCAGTGCCTAGATATAAGAGGGGCAGGGCGGACGCTGGATGTCATTGCACGTCCCCACTCCTGGGGCAGCTCAAAAATCTCGTCGGCCACCAAAGATGACGCGCACCTGGCCTTAATGGCTCCTGACCTCTCCGCCTACCTAATATGGCTCCACTGTGCTGACCAGCCCTGAACCCCACCCTGGGGAGAATCCAGGGAGGTACTGTCAGTCACTACCAGCATCTTTCCTGTCATAGATAGGCTGAATCGGAGCATTGGCCCCACCCTGAGGGGTAAGTTAGGGGGAATCAGTGGCGGTATGGCAATAAGGAGTGAGGCAAGGTGCTCAGGAATGAGCCGAAAGAGTAGGTGGCCAGTGGCAAAATGCAGAATAAAAAAAAAATACAGGGATATATCCATATTGGAGCACATTTTCTATGATGTGGTGGTGCTCAAGACAAAAATTAAACATATATCAAAGCACTACATACAGAATAATGCCTGTGCAGGTGTGTGTTATGATGATTTTTCACACACCCAAGGTGTGTGATAATCCATAGACCCCAAGAGCGAAGCTCAAAAGGTTTATGAGATTATCACACACCAAGGGTGTGTGAAAATCCTCATAAAACTAACTTTGCACAGGCATTATTTTTTTATAACAACTGATACAAGGTTTCAACAAAGAGAACAACTGTAAACTGCATTTGTGTGACCATGTTCCTGAGCAGTCACCGTACTCGCACAAATACAGTGTGCTTTCTTCTGAACTTTAGTGAAGTGAGAGTGCAAGCAGGAAAATGCTGTAATAACCTGCTATCGAGTTATTACAGATTTCAGTGGGTTAGTATGGTGTTTTATCAGGACTGCATATCCAGTCATTATACGAGGTCATTAGTTATAAAAAATTATAATATATTAATGTTTGAGAATTCCCTTCCCCTAAAAAGTGTCAAGATTGGTTGGGAAAGGGTGCTATCTCAGTTCTACCTAAGCACTGTGGAGGAGAATGCAAAAGAGGTTGGTGATGACAGCTTCGCCTACATGGTGAGAATTTAATTGGAAAATTCTTACTAGATTCTTTTACACCCCCTCAGTAACCAAACATTATTCAGCAACACATATGGATGCATGTTGGAGTCAATGGGGGGGGACCTGGCACCCATTTTCATATTTTGTACGCCTGCCCCAAGCTGACCTCACATTGAGGGGGGGAGTTCATCAGCTTTCCAGAAGCTTCTGGGGTGCACTGTCTCCAACTCCTTCACAGACTCAGTACTGGGATTCTCAACATTGTTGAGGGGTTCTAAATGTGTACAAAAATTGGGTCAAATCTTGCAAGTGGCAACTTTAAAATGTATCATTGTTAAGCATTAGTCCGCCTGACCACAGACATCCTGGAGGCAACAGATGATGGCTGTGTGACAGGAGCAGTCTTTATAGACCTGACCAAGGCCTTCGACCTTGTGAACCACTAGATGCTCCTCTCTAAATTAAAATACATAGAAACATAGACTTTGATGGCAGATAAGGACCGCTTGGCCCACCTAGTCTGCCCATTCCCTATGAATTGGATAAGCTGCAGATTCTAGTTAACCAACAGCCTACTTCCTCCTACCATTCACTATAACTGCCTTATGTCTGTCCCATGCATTCTTGAATTCCCCAACTGTTTTTGACCCCACGACCTCCTCAGGAAGGTGGTTCCATGCATCCACCACCCTCTCTGTGAAAAAATACTTTCTGACATTGCCCCTGAGCTGTCCCCCCTCTATCTTCAAACTGTGCCCCCTTGTTCTTGCACATCTCTTTCTCTCAAAGATGCTCCCGTCTTGGACTTTGTTGATTCCCTTGAGGTACTTGAATGTTTCTATCATGTTCCCCCTCTCCCTCCTTTCCTTGAGAGTATAGGTATTAAGCTCTTTCAGTCTCTCTTCATATGGCTTCTGGTGCAGACCCTGCACCATTTTAGTTGCCCTCCTCTGGACTGCCTCCATCTTGTCTATGTCCATACGGAGATGGGGTCTCCAGAACTGCATGGAGTACTCTAAATGGGGTCTTACCAACTGTCTCTACAGAGGGATAACAACTTCCTGTTTTCTACTGGTGATGCCTATGCATCCCAGTATCCCTCCAGTCCTCCTTACTGCCTTCTCACATTGTTTGACTACCTTAATGTCATCTGATATGATTACCCTGAGGTCCCTTTCCATTTTTGTTGTTGTTAGTGCCTCTCCCCCCATTGTGTACTGTCCCCCTGGGTTTTTGTTCCTCATGTGCATTACTTTGCACTTTTTTGCACTGAATCTAAGCTGCCATATTTTTGACCATTCCTCCAACCTTGCCAAGTCTCTTCTCATCCTTTCCACCCCCTTGTGTATGGTACTCCACTAGTAACCATCCTTTCTTCAGGGTGCACTCCATTTACTATTACCCTCTGCATCCTGTTGGTCAGCCAATTTACCTAGGACTAGATAATTTGTCTCTGCATTGGTTCTCAAATGATCTAACAGGGAGATCTCAGCTTGTGAAATGGAAGGGTGCCCTGTCCAACAAACGCCACATCCTGGATGGGGTCCCAGAAGGATCCATCCTGTGCCCACTGCTATTCTCCCTGTATGTCAATGAAATGCCTGTCAATTGCAAGGATGCAAAACTGTTGCTTAACACAGATGATGCAGTCTTATACCACAGTTCAAAAGGTGTCATAAATCTGAATGAACTGCTTCCTAGAGATTTACATCTGCTCAAGGACTGGCTTCAGAAAAATAAACTAGTCCTAAATGGTAAGAAGACAAAGGCCACCCTCTTTGGACCAAAAAGCCTAGGCCCTCAACCACAACACCTACTAACTCCTTTCTTTTCTGACAGATCCACGATTGAGATTGTTAGCTCCATTAAAAAGACTTACCAAGCTAAATATATTTAGCTGAGCACCACACAGTTCAGTACCTTGCCTCCCAGACATGCTTTCTATGTATAGTTGACCTAAAATATGCGCTTGTATTTTATTTTATCACTCATAAAATCTTTACTTGGGCACAGGCACTTCCCTGTTCTAAGATCCACCCCATGTGCCACCCCGTGCTCAGGAAATTTCTGACATGATCACATGGAGAGCTCATTGACTCACTAAATTATAATCTATGGGGGCACTTTTACAATCATTTTTTTAATATTGTAATAGCCCTTTGCCAATTAAACATAGGCACTGGTTGACTAACCTGATGTAGTAGAAGTGCTCTTGAGAGTGTGTCATTTAGGAGTCCACAGATCAAAAAGCACAATCTTCTCTTAGCTTTGGCCATCTATACAGAACAAGGGTCCCACCCAGCTGGTTAGGTCACAGCTCAGTGATGAGGCTGGCTTTGAGGTCACTCACACTTCCTGTATACCACATGGTCTCAGGCACCTGCATGTTGTGCTAAGCATCCCACAAAAAAAATTATATATATATATATATATATTTTTTTTTTTTAATTAATGAGCCTGCTTTATGGCAGGTCAGAATTATCCCTTTGATCTTCAGAGGAAATTCCTACTCTATTTCTCTTAGTGGTGAGAAATTTAACAAGCATCTGTCAGAAGTTGCTTTCCTCTTAATAGGTCATAAAATGCAGCCTGTTTTATGGCCAGTTTCCCATATACACAATAAATGAGTGTTTTACAATCTGTTACAACCTGGTATCTATGGGAAGTTCTTAATTAGATTCTCCACTGGGTCATTGAGAGTGCAATCTCTCCTTATCACACTTTTAAAATCCTAGGTCCCATAATGCCTTGCTGACTGCCATACTTTCCAAGCAGAAATTCAAAGAACATATAGTTATCACAAATATAATACCAATAATAATAAGCAGATTGGCGAAGCATCACAGCCCCTACTTGTGCTTGCTTCAGAAGTCTGTTTCATGATCACCTGATACAGTCAACCTACCAGAACATGCTTTCATCCTCCATGACCCTTTCTCTGTATGCTTATGACCTTCATGTGCTACTCTCATCCTCCATTACCCGCTCTTCTCCCCTCTATACACTCATACCTTTCTCATTCACTTAAAATTTTTCTACTCATTCTACTCTAGATGCCCTTTCACGCTCCCTGTTTGACCTACCGCTTTGTATAACATCTTCAACTCCCTCTCCATTGTGATGCTTGGCCAGCTGGTTATGATTGTTGTATATCTGTAATATAATAATATAGTAGGTGATTATCTCACATAAAACAGCCTGTGCTTATGGGTACCCCCCCCAGGTTTCAGTGAAGTTACAGTGACAAGTGACCTGAAACCAGGAGGTAATTGAAAGACCAAAGGGACTTAATTAAGGGTATCCTGTTTTTCTGTCTTAACTAGAACTGATCCAGCTGCCAGCATATAGGACTCAAAGTTTTAGGATTCCTATAGGAAGAACATTTTATACTAACATGGTGCTAAAAGTTGTAAAACCCTTTGATATGCCTTGGGAATAGGAACTGCTCAAGATCAAAGAGAAAATGTTTAATTAAGGAGTCATATTTAGGAAGTGGAGTTTTTGCTGATATCACATTATTTAATATATCTACTGACAGGAAATCATTCTTTGTATTTTTTCAATTCTAAAAGGAGGAGCTTTATGACTCACCAAGGGGGTGGGGAGATGGAGCTGAAATGTATCCTTGTATCTGGGGAATATGGCATATCATTTTGGGACTCAAGAAAGACAGTTCTCTGATTTAACTATAAGCACTACAGAGGTACTACATTAGATAAAACAAGTTTAATTGTATTGTGGTAGGAGTTTTTGTTTTGTAATCTTCCCTTGTTCTTTTATGTGATTGTGATCTCTTTGCTATATTGTTTTGTGTTTACATTTTTCATATTTTTATCATCTGTTAGTAAAACCTTTATTTGCCTGGGTGTGTCTGTCAGTTATTTTTGCATGTGACGTATAGAGGGTTAAGACTGACAAAAACTGTTCAAAAGCTTGATGGTGTTACCAAACTGGGAAAAGGTAAGAATATACCCAAGGTCTTTTATAGAGTTTTAAGGGTTCATTTTGGCAAGCCTGGCTTGATACCCCTGGTGAAAGGTTGTACCACAATCCCCCAAAGAGGGTACGTATCTGAGCCTTTACATTGGGTACGCTAGTATAAGGTTCACAGCTTGAATCCCTCCAGAACTTGAGACTAAAGGTAATTTGGACCCAAAAGCAGACAGGTGGGTTACCCTGTCTGTTACCTGTTCACACTATTGCACTCGGAGGTTGGCACTGTGGGAGCAGAGCGCCTGGCCTATTGAGTGCATTTGTGACAGATCTGATTAACAGTGGTGGGGTAAAATTGATAACACAAGCTTTAACTGTTCAGTGTGTCAGTTTAATACTGTACAGCTCAATTGCAAAATAAGGCAGTGATTTATTTTTAAAAAAGGAAACAGATCTATGTCATTTTGCTTACAGTCAAGTTCAGATATATTTAACTCCAAAAATTGATTAGTGTTTTGCTCATAAAAGTGCTAAAACATTGTGAAAATGCATAGTACTTGCCTCACTGTGTTTAACAAACATAACACTTCCAGAAAACTTATATAAATACTTTCTGTACAGTTAGAATTGTCCCAAGAAAAAAACTGCTAATCAATTATTTAAAACCCTGAAGTCCCTACCTGTTTTATGTTTTTTTTCTAAAGTGCAAGTTAGAGTAGCCATAGTTAGGGAAGAAGCTGGCTTCTAACTACAGCGGGTACATTGCAGAATACTTGAGGCAGTTGTGCAAGGACAGAGGAGTCTTGCATGAGGTGAGAGCCACCAAGCAGAACCTTGTGGATTCCCCGAAGGTAGCAGATGTCCAGAGTGTTGCGTCACAGACTGTGACTGTAAAGGACCAAACCTTGGGCATGGAGGGGTCAGCAGCCAGTGCAGTGTCCAGATCCAGTGAGGAGGGCAGCAGGGCCAGTGCCAGCAAAGGGCCACAGCAGCAGAGGACGGTCACCAGCATTCTGAAGACAGAAGCAATCAAGCTGCAGATTGAGTTGTGCAGAATGGAGCTGGAGTTCGAGAGAGGAGAGAAGAGAAGCAAGAGCAGCAAGCTGCAGAGGAGAAGCAGGAGTGAGAACAGCGAGAGGTGGACAGTGAGAAGCATGAGCGTCAGAGGCTACATGAACTGGAGAAGCTAGGACTCCAACCACCAGCACCAGCGCAGGTAAGTGGCTTGGTTTTAACTGGAACTACAGGACAGGGTTACAAAATAAATTCCAAATTGATAGCTGAATTTAAAGAGAGGGAAGATATTGATGCCTTTTTAAATTCCTTTGAAAAAGTTTGTATTCAGGCAAATATTCCTAGAGGGTTCTGGAGCTTCCAGCTATCCCTGCTACTTTCCAGGAAAGCTCGGGTTGCATTGGGTCAAATGGACAATGAGGACAGTAATGATTACAGCAAACTTAAAGCTGTACTTTTAAAAAAGTTCAATTTAACTGCAGAAGCATACAGAACTAAATTCTGTAAGCTCAGAAGAAGCCCTGACATGAGCTATGAGGAGCTAGTCACGGAAACAATGCCAGTGTTTAAAACGTTGGTAGGAAGGAATTGAAGCAAACTCTGTAGAAAATGCTATATTGTTGGATCAGTTTTTTTGGGCATGCCCAGCAGAGCTGAAAACCTGGCTGGAGAACCGAGATCCCAAAACAGTGCAAGAGGCTGCTGAACTCTCGGACCGCTATGCCATGAGCAGACCTGCTCTGATAGCAAATGGAGCTGGCATGGCAGCGCACAAAGGGAAAAGCACACCTTTAGGGCAGCTAAAATTCTCACTGCCTCCACCGAAACCAGTTAGCCCCAGGTTTCAAAGGAAAGATTTCTCTGAGAAAAGAAACGAATGTTGGGTTTGTAAAGAAACTGGATATATTGCCAGTCAGTGCCTTAAAAGGATGAGCAATATGTAGAATGGGGCTAGGAAAGAAGTGGGTTGTTTGTGTGTCCCTGAAAGCATGCCTGTGAACATGAGGGAACACATGCAGCCAGTCACTGTGAATGGTGTACAGACACAAGGGTTAAGGGACACAGGGGCATCCCTGATGCTGGTAAAAGGGGATCTGGTAGAGCCTGGTCAGCTTATACCCAATGAATTTGTAACTGTGCAAGGGTTCACTGGTGAGAAGACCACACTGCCACTCATTAGTGTTCTCCTAGACTGGGGTGAAACAGGGGGAACTGTGCAACAGGTGGCTGTAGTCAAAACTTTAGCACTTGACATCATCCTTGGCAACAATCTCAAACAGGGGATGGTGTGTGCAGCTACCTGTAGCCAAGCAGCAAGGGAAAATTGTAGTTTCCTGGACCCCACAGAAGCCATTGTGGAAACTACTGGGAGGCTGATTCCCCAGCCTGTGTCTCCTGATATGGAAACTAATGAAAAGGGGGGTCAAAATTTCCCCCAGTAGCAGTTAACCACACAGCTACAGAGGGTTACTCTGAAGAAGGAGGGGTGACCCATTGTCAGAGGGTTAGGGATGACAGTGATCCTGAGTGCCCTGATGCTAGTGCTAGGGACCCTAGTTTAGAGACTGAAGGGGACCTGTCCCATGCCTTGGGAATGTGTAAGGAGTTTGCAGCTGCTCAGAAAAGTGACCCTAGTCTGCAGAAACTGAGGGTCTGGGCAGACTCTGACAGAGCACAGGAACACTATGGTAAACCTAAGGTTTATTAGGAAAATGGATTGATGCATACTCAGAATGCTACAACAGAGGGAGGGGTGATAGGCAGGCAGCTTGTCATTCCTCAGGGGCACCGTGAGCAGTTGCTCAAGATTGCACATGATATTCCCTTGTCTGACCATCTGGGAATCGCACGCATTATGCAGCAGTTTGTCCAGAATTTCTATTGGCCTTTACTTCACCCAGCAGGTGAAGGAGTATTGCAGGTCTTGTCACTGGTGCCAAGAAATAGGGAAGGTGGGTAAGAAAACCCCAGCCACCCTAATTCCATTGCCCATAGTGGAGAAGCCATTCCAGAGCATGGGAAGGGATACTGTGGGACCTTTAATTACCCCCAGCTCCTCCGGGGAGAGGTTTATCCTGACTGTGGTGGATTATGCCACCTGGTATCCAGAGGCAGTCACCCTATCCTCACTGAGGACAGACAAAATGGCAGATGCCTTACTTGGCATTTTCTCCCATGTTTGGTTTCCGCAGGAGGTTATCAATCGAGGGGGTTCCTTCATGTTGGACCTGATGAAATGTTTGTGGGAGAAATGTGGGGTGGTGCAGAGGCACACAACACCTTATTACCCACAAGCCAATGAGCTTGTGGAAAGATTTAACGGCACCCAGAAGTCAATGCTCCAAACGTTTGCTGAACAGCATGGGAGGGGCTGGGAGAAATACCTTCCCCATCTGTTGCTTGCATACAGAGAGGTGCCCCAAGAGTTGACAGGGTTTTCCCCCTTCAAGCTCTTACATGGATGCCGGGTACATGGGCCCCTAGACTTGATCCTGGAGGACTAGGAAGGCAAGCACGCCACCCAGGGAACTCCCATTATGGACTATGTCCTTAGGTTTAGGGAAAGGCTGAAGGAGCTAACTGGGACAGCCCAGAGCAACCTGGCAGCTGCTCAACAGAAAAAAAAAAAGTGTGGTACGACCACAGAGCCAGAGCTCACTTGTACACGGTGGGTCAGGAAGTCATGGTCCTTATTCCGGTCTGGAAAGACAAGTTGTAGGCTGAGTGGACAGGACCGTACAAAGGGGTTAGAAAGGTAAGTGATGTGAACTATATCATAGAGTTACTGGACAGAAGACATAAAGAAAGAATATACCATGTCAACATGATGAAGCCATATGCTAATAGGGCTGACATGGTGTTTGCAGTATGTAGTCCTGAGGAGGGGACGGACGAAGAAGACCTCCTTCTGTACTTGCTGGAAGAAAGCAAGTGGGAGTCCTCTGTGGAGGCAGTTAAACTGTCACCCCAGCTGGCCCTGGATCAGATTCAGGAAGTAAGGGAGGTTTTAGCAGACTTTGCCCCACTGTTTAGCGCCAAGCCTGGACTAACCCCCTTAGCAATGCACAATGTGGAGATAGGGACACAGATGTCTATACGGCGGACAGGGTATCGGGTGTCAGAGGCTGTCCAAAAGGACATTAAGAGGGAGGTAGAAGAAATGCTGGATTTAGGGGTAATCCAGAAATCCCACAGCCCCTGGGCCTCATCCATAGTCCTTGTGCCCAAGCCAGATGGCTCTACTCATTTCTGTGTGGACTATCATGGACTGAATGCAGTCATGAAGTCAGACACCCACCCGATGCCCCAGACAGATGAACTCCTGGACAAGTTGGGAGGAGCAACATACCTTACGACTACTGACCTGTCAAAGGGGTATTGGCAGGTAGAATTAACTGACAGAGCTAGGGAGAGATCAGCCTTCATCACCCTGATAGGCTTATTGAATTTAAAGCAATGCCTTTCGGAATGAAGAATGCCCTGGCCACTTTCGTATGGTTGGTGAACCAGGTGTTAAATGGTGCAGAGGAGTATGCCATGGCATACCTGGATGACATTGCCATCTTTAGTGCCAGCTGGGAGGAACACCTGTCCCACCTTAAGGAAAAGGCTGGACAGGATACAGAGGGATACAGAGGGCTGGGCTCACTGTCAATGCTGAGAAGTACCAGGTTGCCATGGCTGAAGTGGCATACCTCATGCATGTTGTAGGCCAGGAACAGTTCTGTCCTAACCAAGTAAAAATAGAGGTGATCAAGGCATGGCCCAGACCAGAAACACAGAAGCAGGTCAGGAGTTTTCTAGGGACAGTAGGGTACTATAGGAAATGTGTACCCAATTACAGTGCCCTGGTTGTTCCCTTATCTGACCTGGTAAAGAAAAAGATGCCTAAGAAAATTACCTGGGAACCAGCCTGTGAAAAAGCCTTTACCAGACTGAAGGAGGCACTCTGCAGTGCTCCTGTATTGACAAGTCCTGACTATAGCAGACCCTTTATAGTCCAGACTGACGCCTCAGACGTGGGTATCATGGCAGTACTGAGTCAGACATCAAAACAAGGGAAAGATTACCCTGTAGTGTACCTGAGTAAAAAGTCACTTTCCAGGGAACAGGCTTACTCTACTGTGGAAAAAGAGTGTCTTGCCATAGTGTGGGTCCTAAAGAAGTTAAAGCCATACTTATATGGGCAGCATTTTGAGGTACACACTGACCACAACCCCCTGGTTTGGCTGACATAAATGGGAAAATCTAATGGTAGACTATTAAGATGAAGTCTTGCCTTGCAAGGGTATGACATGATGATCTTACATAGGGCTGGAGCGACCAATCAGAACACAGATGGCTTGTCGCGTCTATATGAGGAGTGAACTGACTTGGGAAGCTCATCCCATGCAGGGGATAGAGCCCCCAAATTCAGTCTAGGTGGGGAGGATTGTTATGCTTGGCCAGCTGGTTATGATTGTTGTATGATATTTGTAATATAATAATATAGTAGGTGATTGCCTCACATAAGACAGCCTGTGCTTATGGGTGCTGCCTCTCCCCCAAGGTTTCAGTGAAGTTACAGTGACAAGTGAGCTGAAACCAGGAGGCAATTAAAAGACCAGAGGGACTTAATTAAGGGTATCCTGTTTTTCTGTCTTAATTAGAATTGACCCAGCTGCCAGGATATAGGGCTCGTAAAAGTTTTATGATTCCTATAGGAAGAACATTTTATACCAACATGGTGCTAAAAGTTGTAAAAGCCTTTGATATGCCTTAGGAATAGGAACTGCTCAAGGTCAAAGAGAAAATGTTTAATTAAGGAATCATATTTAAGAAGTGGAGTTTTTGCTGATGCCACATTATTTAATATATCTCCTGGCAGAAATCAGTCTTTGTATTTTTTCATTTCTAAAAGGAGGAGCTATATGACTCACCAAGGGGGTGGGGAGATGGAGTTGAAATATATCCTTGTAACTGGGGACTATGACATATCATTTTAGGGCTCAAGAAAGACAGTTCTCTGATCTAACTATAAGCACTACAGAGGTAATATATTAGATAGAAATTGTACGCCTGCCCCAAGCTGACCTCACATTGAGGGGGGAGTTCATCAGCTTTCCAAAGCAGATAGGAGGGTTACTTTGTCTGTTACCTGTTCACATTACTGCACTCGGAGGTTGGCACTGTGAGAGCAGAGGGCCTGACCTGCTGAGTGCGTTTGTGACACTCTCATCCTCCTTTACCCGCTCTCCTCCCCTCTATACACTTATACCTTTCTCATTTACTTAAATAATTTCTACTCATGCTACTCTTGATGCTCTTTCACACTCCCTGCTTGACCTACCGCTTTGTGTAGCATCTTCTACTCCCTCTCCTAGTCTGGGGTTCATATTGTTATATACGTATTCAGCCTGATGTTTATCTCTGTGTGTATTTGATTGTTTGCTCATATGTAATTACATGTCAACTATACAATCCCAATTGTATTGATTGTATCTCCCATTTAATGTATATTATACTGTTTCTATTGTCTCTGATAATTGTTCTTATGTTAGTATGCGTAGATAGGTGTAATTTTCCTGTTATTTCCCTATTGTTTGTTTTACTCCGTGCTGACCTGTACTTTTATTGCTCTGTATTTTTGATCACTGTTTTTGTTTATAGTTGACTTGTACCCTCCAAGGTCGTGCTTGAAAATAGCCATTTCTATGTCTAGTGCAACTACCCGGTTACCAAAAACAAATAAAAAAATAAAATATTTTTTTTCTTCATAGTGTGTGTGGTTGGTGTGCAGGGACTTTTAAAAACATTAAAACCCTATATACAATTTCAGGAATGAAATATAATGAAAATTAAGTGGTTATACTGATGTCTTTGCCAGAATTACATTATTACTAACAAACTACATGATGAATTTATTTCCTGTTAACCAATACTGCTGCTATAAAGGGGGTCTCAGAAACCCTTCCCTTTGATCGCACCACCGACTGCAGCTTTGCACCAAAGGAGGCAGGGGTCTGTATGCAAATGACGTACAGTACTACTCCTTATGATTGTTACCGTCACAGTCCTGGTTACAACTTTAACAACACCCCCTGCGTGAAGAATTGTTTCAAGTAGGCAGTAGGGGTGTCACTAAAGTATGACTAGTATCAGTCATTACATTGTAACTGTTCAGGTGGAGAACTCATATATAGATTTCTAGGTGGTGGAACTCTCCTATAGTAGTTAATGAGTTAATGGAAAAAGATGACAGAGGTGGTGGAACTGTCATACAGTTTTTTAAGAGGTGGTGGGACTCAGATCCTGTGAGCTGTCGCCCAATTTAATCCCCATTTAGGATGAGACCATCCTGTGGGGAACAAAAATCAACAAGGGTTGACACCGTTGGATCCAGTTCACAAGGAAATGGGGCTAGGGAGGGGGTGTACCACTTAATGCAAAGGATGTACTCTGGGCTGGGATTAACGATGGTGTACTGGTACTGAAAAATGCTGTATTATACACCTGGACGTAGGTCCAGAAGTGTGCCATAAAGGTAGGGGGCAGGGTTGGGGCGAGCATTTCAGAAGTAGCACAGATGCCAGGGTACTATGCACATGACATTGTAGCAAGTGACTAATGTAATTTCATGCACATACAGTACCGCCCTGGTAGTAACATTTTGGGTACTAAGAAGTGCAAACCCAGTTTGCACTTCCCACCATTTGTCAAGCCTAATTTGCTTTTCGACTTTGCCACCTGTGAAACCCATTCCCCGGTGACTTAGTTCTTTGCATAGAGTTGCTAGGTGTGTGGTCACAATGGAACAGCTGTTTTTCCTTCCTCTCCTGGTACCACACCAATTAACTGACAATCAGGCTGAAAGTCTACCAACTGGAACTACTAGATGCATCTATGTGTACCTTTTACAGCTGCTACTTCCTCTTTCTGGACCCTCTTAGAAACTAAGTGTTCCACCCATTTCAAGTTGTCCTAGACCAGAAATCTTTTAAATAAAATACACCAAAATGATTACATCTTTACCTTTACGGCCTCTGGACTGGTGACATACAGCACGACATGGTGAAAAACATTCACCCGGTACACAGGCCCATATCGTTCAGCCCTGAGTAAAACAAAAGAATTGTATTCAATCAATCAGTTGGACTATTAATACCCATTCTGGCAGCTCTGTTCATTTATTTTTAGGGTTTCCTTAATTTTAGACTGTTGTTTCAGATGAAATTAAAACAACGCGCAGTTTCATTTTAAGGCTGGCTGACCACTGATCTTTGTGGAGCACACTGAAGTTGGCAAACAGACTATGTGGTTGGTCAATTATTTTAAAGTATCTTTTCCCTGACTGCATTAAATGGGAAAGTATAGTTACTTAAGAACTTACCGTAATAGTAGATCTTCGAGAGAAGCTCTTGCAGCAGGTGGTTACATGTAGGACTGATGCCACCTGATGGCAGGATCATGGCAAAACTCTTCTAGTAGCACCTAAGAGGACCACCCTCCTGACGTCGGCTCCACCCCCACCGTCCCATCCAGTATATAGGAGGTGACGGTCCCCTCGTGCTCCAGTTCTTGTACGCCGGAAACGGTAGATCTTGGCTGAGCCTCTGACCGAGAGAAAGAAAAAAAAAAATGGCCTGCACTCCCCTCACAAAAGAAAAGGAAATTGGCATGGCCAATGCAGGTAGAGCCTAATCCTCAGGGAATGGGGGGAGGGAAAGTTGTACCTGCTGCAAGAGCTTCTCTCGAACATCTAATGTTACAGTAAGTTCTTACATAACTGTACTATCTTACTTCGAGAGGAAGCTGTTGCAGCAGGTAATTACACGTATGACTGATTTCCAAGCAGTATAAAACTAAGGACAACTACTTGGAAGGAGGAAAGGGAGAGGCAAGGAACAGCATGCCAGGGAGAATCCTTCAGGAGATCAAGCCCTTCAAGACCACAAGGCCAAAACCTGCTCTGTGTCTGGAGGCTATATCCAGACTGTAATGCCTGACAAAGGTATAAACCATGTGCCAGGTAGCTGCAGCACAAATGTCCACTGCCAATATCCTCTTGACAGCTGTGAATGATGTCGCTACTGCTCTAGTGGAGTGAGCCTTGACCGGGCTCAAGAGGGCTTTGCCATGTTTTTGGTAACAGAAAGTGATGCACTTCACCAACCAATGCAAAAGCATCTGTTTGGTGACCAGGCAGCGTAAGGACCTGGAAGCATAAGACAGAAATAACTGGTCGGATTTCCTGACCTACTTGGTCCTGGACAAATAAAAATCACAGAGCTTGACGAACATCCAGGGTAGGGAGAACAGCTTCCCCTTTATTAGAATAATTTGGGTAGTACACAGGGAGCTGAACTTGGAAATCCTCTGAGCAGAAGTAACAGCAACTAAAAATAATGTTTTCCAAGAGAGAAAACGCAGCTCACAATCAGTGGCTGGCTCAAAAGGAGGGAGTGTCAGCTTCTCCAACACAAAAAGCAGGTCCCAAGGAGGAACAGGATCCCTGATAGGGAGTCTGAAGTGCAAGATGCCTCTGAGAAAGGCTTTGGACACCTCCAATTGAGCCACTTGATCTGCCTTGGACAGGGGCATGGTAAGCAGAAAGAGTGGTCAGCTGTTCCTTAATGGAGGTGTAACTTAAACCTGACTCCAATAAGGAAAGCAGGTACTCCAGAATTGTGTTGATTGGACAGACCAATGGATCCAAATGTCTCGCTGTGGCACACAGACAGAAATATTTCCATTTCATAGCATAAGTAGCTCTCGTAGAGGGTTTCCTTACCTCCATCAGGACTTGTGCCACCTTATCATAGACTCTGAACCCAAGCTTGGCTAGGTCCTGAGGAGCCAGGCATGCAGGTGGAGGGAATTCAGGTTTGGATGAACTAAGGACCCATTGTCCTGAGATAGAAGATGGGTTGAGACTGGCAAGAGCACAGGAGGTTCTGCTGAAAGATGCTGTAGCAAGGGGAACCATATCTGATGAGGCCACAGCAGAGTGATCAGGATCATAGTAGTTCCTTCTGACTGAGCTTTGAGGAGGACCCTCTGCAGAAGTGGAAAGAGTGGGAAGGTGTAAAGGAACATCCCTTTCCAAGAGAGGGACAACGCATCTCGCCAACAACACCAGGCCCCGGATCTAGTGAGCAGAAACTGGGCAGTTTTACATTGAATTGAGATGCTAAAAGGTCTAGGTCTGGAGTCTCCCACCTGACAAACAGATCATTGACCACAGTTTGAAGGAGGGACCATTCGTGGGCCTGTGACCTTGATCTGCTGACAGTGTCCGCTAATTTGTTCTGGATCGCTGGAACGTGAATAGTGGAAATGGTCAGTTGATGAGTGATGGCCCAGTCCCAAACTCTCATGGCCTCTTAAGAGAAAGGGTAGGAGTGGGTACTTCCTTGTTTTTTGATGTAAAAAGACCACCAAAGTGTTGTCCGTCTGGATGAGAAGGTGACCGAAAAGATTACTGAGTCCAGCACCTGCAGTGCTTAAAGGAATGCTCTCAACTTGAGGACATTTATGTGTAGACTCTCCTCTGACAGGGACCAGGAACCTTGAGTCCTATGATCCCCTAAATGCGTGCCCTATCCCATATCTGAGGCATCTGCGGACATTATCTGTGAAGAGGTTCCCTGCTGAAATGGAACTCCCTCCAGGAGCTTCAAGGATGACATCCACCAATGAAGTTCCAGGCAGACTGGCTCCGTGACTCTGACCCACGCATTGAGGTTGTCCCTGATTTTGGTCCCACTGGACCTTGAGGGTCCACTGAATCATTCTGATCTGCAATCTTGTGAAGGGAATGGAGATTATGGCTGCTGCCATGTGGCCTAGCAAACTGAGCAGTAGTCTGGCAGGTACCAGAAAGCCTGAAAAGATGAGGCTGGCTAGAGCCCGACTGCGCTCTACCCGGTCTGCCAGTAGGAACACTCTCCCTTGAACAGTGTTCAATAATGCACCTATGAACTGCAGATTTTGAGTGGGAGTCAGAAATGACTTGTCGGGATTTATCATGATGCCCAGACTCCAACATAGGGCGAGGATGTCCCAAATCATTTCTTGAAGGCAGTCCCTGGAGGGAGCCAAAAGGAGCCAATTGTCCAAGTAGGGGAACACAATGTGGCCCATCCTGCATAGTGCTGCAGCAACCACTGCCATGCACTTAGTGAAGACTCTTGTGGCCAAGGAAAGACCAAAGGGAAGGACTCGAAACTGGAAGTGTCTTCCTTCGAATTTGAACCTCAAGAACCTACTGTCTCCCTTGGCGATACAGATATGCAAATATGCATCTTGCATGTCCATAGACGCTAACCAGTCTCTTCCAGAGATCATGGGAAGGAGACTGGGGAGGGAGACCATCCTGAATCTTTTGTAGGAAACCCACAGATTAAGATAATTGAGTTCCAGGATGGGTCATAAGTCTCCTGTCTTCTTCAGAACCAGGAAGAAGTGGGAATAAAAGCCTGAGTCTCTCTCTACTGGAGAGACGGGTTCTATGGCCCTTTTGGCTATCAGAGCCCAAATCTCCTGTCATATTTAATCTCTGTGCCCCCTCGGATAACAAGATGGGGGTGTCTGTCCCGGGGAAGTTTTCCAAACTCGATGGAATGCCCATATTCCATGAGCTCGAGGACCCACTGGTCGGAGGTCACTTCTCTCCATGCTTCTATGTACAGTGAAAAGTGGCCTCCCACCTGCTCTCCTGATGGGATGTTGTGGAGAGGAGGGTCACCTTAATAGTCAGGCATTTGGGGGAGGGAGGCGTCTGGGGCTGGTTTTGCCTGTCAAGAGGTGGAGGCCGAGAAGCCCTTGGCTCCGCCTCTTTGACTGAAACCTCCCCCCTGAGGCCATGACTGGAAGCAGGGTTGCTGAGGCTGGTGGCCCCCTCAGCCATGAAATTGTCCCTGTTTTGGGCGGTACATTGACTGCATGGTACGGACAGCCTTGGCGGAGTCTTGTAACTTGGAGATAATCTTCTCCGACTCTTCTAAGAGAATGGAACCTCTAAAGGGGAATCCAGAAGGTTCAACTGAACATCTGGCATGAAACCCAAAGCCTGTGGCAGTTGTCCCTGCAGATGTGTCCACAGAGTCGCACACAGACTTCAAAACGTGCATACCAACATCTGAGCCCATCTGGAGCAATTTTACAAGCTCTGCCTTTTGCAGGCAATCGAGCATGCCTTGTAGGATGTCCAGCCCTTGTTCCCAGAGGACGTTCTGAAACTGGATCAAATGGATCAGAAATTTGAGACTCCTGATGCTGCAAGTGGCAGATATGTACACCTTTCTGCCCAATGAATACAGCTGCTTAGACTCCCTATCAGGCGGATGGGTGCTCAGGTGTTTGGGCCTCTGCGAACAGCTGTGAGCCACTGAAATCACCACCAAATCTGTTGCTGGTTGTTTGGCCAGGAAAGGATGGTCCTTAGGCACCTGATAGAGACGATGTGCTTTCTTGGAGACCGAGGAGGGTAAATGTGGATGCCTCCTGGTAAGTTGGGTAACATCCTGGAAGGTTTCCACCACAGTTGGGATGAGACAGACTTGGGGTCCTTTTGGTGTAGATATTTTGTCAGCCTCAAGCACTCCAGGTCAAGGGCCTCCATGTCCCACCTCATGTTCTCTTGTATGACACGCATGACCTCCATAAAACTGAGGTCATCTGGTGGAGATTTTTGTTGATCCTCCGTATCCCTGGGGAAGAGACTCAACCTTGGAAGTGGGAGGAGAGGTGCCCATGTCAACACACGTGTCTAAAAAGGAGGGGGAAGGAGAGTGTCATCTCCTTCACTTGTGCTTGTGTCGGTCGGGCAAGGCAGAATGGGAGGAGCTCCTAGAATGAGACTGTCTGTGCCTGCACTTGTCTGGATGCTTTCTAGGACTGTGAGGTGAACAGCGTCTCCCAGTATTTTCAATGTGAGGTTGTGGGGTCTCTTTATCCTTTGGTGGAGGTTCGAGAACCGAATCAGGCTGAGAAGGGGGAGCCGGGCCCGGTTTGGGGAGCAGGTCTTGTTTCATGGTCTCCCACCAGTGGGAAAAGAGCTCCTTAACTTGGGATATATCTAGTTTGGGGGAGTTAAGAGCTGGGTCAGGCGTCAGTGTCCCAGTACTGGTGTTGGTACCACAGTCAGGCTGGTCCGGTGTCAGTGGCGGCCAAATGGGTGACAATGGTGGGGCCTGGTCTTGAAGGCCATCATAAGGTTTGGATGGCTGATGGACCAATGTCCGCTCTACAGAAGATGGAGTGGTGTCAGAGCTGGTGTCAGGTTTGGCCGGAGTCGCTGGCATCAAGATAACCTTAGTCAGTGGCAGGTTGGCAGCCGGAGGACCAGCAGCACGGTCCAAGGTTGACTTATGTGTCTTATCTGATGGATGTCCTTCTGATGCTGGAGGCTGAGGGAGGTTGGAGGACTTAAGTGTCCTGTCCGACGGACACTATTCTGATGCCGGAGGCTGACGGTGGTTGGAGGACTTATGTTTTGGAGGCAGGGATGAAGCCTGACCAGACGAAGGCATGGAGAACTTTTTCCCTTCCTGGGAGTCAGCAGCAGAGACAGAGGCTGAGCATGAGGGAGTCTTACCTGTATCCGCAGATGTCCCAGATGACGTCGGGGGAGTATGGATCTTGATCAGCTGAAGAGAAGCTGAAGAGCTGGTGGACTTAGAGAGAGAGGCCGACCCAGTTGTGGGAATGGCTGGCTTCAGGGTCATCAGGCAGGACTCATGGCCTGAAGAGCCTGATCTGGAGGCCTTGTGCAATCCAGAGGAATGGGAGCTCAAGTGGGATCTCTCCCATTCCTTGTGCTTCTCGCGATGCTTTTCCTTGTGGTGCTTCTTCCTAGCAGGTGAGTGATCGGGGAATCCCCTTCAGATGAAGAGTCTCATTGCATGGCAGCCAACTGTTGTTGCGCAAAGAAGGCTTGGAGTAATTTTCGGTCCCTTATGTGGGTCCTGCTGTTAAAGGCCTGGCAGTGGGCACAGGTGCCAGTTTCATGGTCTGGGCCCAAGCAGAAGAGACAGGCAGAGTGACCGTCCTTGGAGGGGATCTGATGCCCGCAGGAGCACTTGCTGGTGTGCCCCATCAGTGGAGTGGACATACAGAAGATTAATTTGAAATTTAAGAGAAAAAGGTAAAGTTGAGGTAAGCTGCGGTCGGTACTGGCAAAGAACTAGCTGAGAGCCAACTAACGCGTGTGACGGTAGCAAAGAACTGGAGCACGAGGGGACCGTCACCTCCTATATACTGGATGGGACAACAGGGGTGGAGCCGACATCAGCAGGGTGGTCCCCTTAGGTACTGCTAGAAGAGTTTTGCTGTAAACCTGCCTCCAGGTGGCATCAGTCCTACATGTAATTACCTGCTGCAAGAGCTTCCTCTCGAAGTAAGATGAAACACTTACAGGCATTCTTAATATTTGAAATGCCATGAAAAACTCATTCAAATGAGTTATGGAGCTTACCTGTATGTGTCATCAGTCAAGAGATAGTCAGATCCATAACTCACCTTCCCAAATGGGGAACCTGCCTTCCTCCCTTCTGGAGTGTAGGTTAAAGGATTGTCACCCACTAGGCTCAGCCCTTCGATTGGCAGATGTGCTGGACTTTTCCTCTCATTCCTTGATTCATAGGGTCATTGGATCTTATGAGTATGGTTTAGGATTGACTGACAGACTGAGCATGTGATGTTTGTGCAAGTGTGTAATTTGGCTTACGCGCTATCTGTTCCTGCTATGGGAACTACCTTTCTGTCAAGATGTCACAAGGACACAGGAACCCTCATGAAGGGATTCCAACCTCTTGAAATGTCACAGGGACGAGGTTCTCAGGACCAAAGGCACTTAGGGAAGAAGGCTCGACACCAAGGAGTGAGAGGTGCCATAGGAGGAGAAGTAGAGGAAGGCTGTAAGAAAATCTGAGCATCCAAAGGATGCATTAACATGTTTGGTTATATACCACTTGAAAGGGGGGGAGATAGCAAGTTTTCCCACTACCTCTCAGAACTACAGGCAAAGATTTTAAATGGACTGCAGCTAGAGGATTGGAAGCATAGCTATAGGTGCCACATTCAGCTGATGTCTGAGAGCTGAGCACAAGGGAAGCTTGTGAACTTTCATCTGATCATGACAAACAGAGGGGCTGAAGTAAGAAAAGGACTATCACACAGTTATTTGGTACCCCATTGGCACACTTGATGATTAGGAGCCACTGTGAAAGATAAGTTTTGTGAGTGTAACCCTTCCATGGGGGGGGGAGGGTTGCTTTAAGGGTCCCTTGCACTCAGACATCCACTGCCACCTCAGCGCTACCAGCTGGAACACAACTCTCCCGATCACTGCCTCAAGTAAACTAGATGTGAGAACAAACCGCAAAGGACTAGTTTAGGGAACAAACTACTGTTTAAATTGCAGAGTTATATGTAAATAAGGACTCTGTAGAAAAACAGCCTTTGGACTACAGATTGGAAGCCACCATTGTCACCTTTGACCCAAGCTGGTATGGTGACAGGGTCAGAGGGTAATTGTTCCTAAATTTACTTTGCTTTACGATTCAAAACCGTTACCACCCAGCATGCTTCCCGGTCTGCCTGTGTTTTGCATTTTGCACTTTGTATAAGGTTAGCACTGTCTATTCTCCTGCACCCCTTCCTGTCCCACTTGGCATTCCCATCTAATGGTGTGCACCAATCCTACTCAGCCAGTGTGGCTAAAATCCTTACTGATACAAGTGCAAAACCAGGCTGTAAAGATGAGGTTCCACTCTTACTCATTATCACATATCCACATGCAGTAATAGCACAATGTCAGGCTCTACATGTGTCAAATCAGCTACTCATCTAGCAGTAGGAATCAGGACATGTGAGACACAGACTCGGAGTGAGAAAGTAGCAGGCAGTAGGGCAGGCTGGGCGTCAGATAGCATTAGGTGGCAGGTGGGCTGGGTGGACAGATACTGGCAGAGACACACAGATCACCCAAGATGAGAAATGAATGATGCCATAAATGAACAATAAAAAACAATGTAAAGAATTTGATTTAGTGGGCCAGCCTGCTGGTGCAGCAGTAGCATTACCACCTGTGGCACTGGTGACCCATGTTCGAGAATGAGCACAAGACATCAGAGGGTCAGCCAGGGGAGGTAGGATGAGCATCCCACGGACTGCTCTCCTCCTCCGGGGGGGGAAGGGTTGTGGTTCCTGGCATGTTAACAACACCCAGTGGAGACTGGGTGTGCAACAGCTGGGACTAGCTATAAGCAAGGAGCTGATGGCAGATGCTGGTAGGTCAGGTGCAGGAGCGCACCTTACCTGTGCTGACATAATTGCATGTCCACACCTCCTATGGGGAAACTACAAGGAAAAACCCCAGGGTCAGCACGTAGTGAAGCCCTTGGACCCCCATCTGAATGATGCCCTAGCTGTAAGCCTCGGCTGTGGCCTCGCTTTGATCACAGTCTCTCCAAATGGGGAGCCCAGTCACAGGCAGTAAGCTGTGGGCCTCCGAGACGGGGCAGCCTGGGAGATGCCGGGTGGTGGGTCCCAGCACAGGTGAAGGAGTATAACCCTGCCCGCAGCCCAGGTGAAAAATAGGATCTAAAAAAAATGTCATTGGGTGGACTAAAGTCTCTCAAGGCCCCCCCCCCAAGCCGTCCATGTTGCAAGGACCAGCACAGGATGCAAAACAAGTTCTGAAGGTTTCAAGGACTAATGCTGCACCACTAGACTACCTTTTATCATACAGGCAAAGGTCAGGAAGCATAGGCAGTCCAGGAGAAGCTATAAAATTTACAAGTTAAATTTTATTATTATAAAAACCAATAAAACAACAGGATGGTTTTTAACACAGGCAGTCCAAGCAAAAGTCCTTAGTGCATCTCCAAATCCAAATCTAACAACTGAAAAACTAAAAATACTGTTATCTTTATAGTTTCTCACTGCATCCTGTTTTCCTCAAAGTGTAACAAATTTGTCAGCTTCTTTCCTGAGCAAGTACATCCAGGTTCCACAGGTGTAACAAAATAGAACTGGATGTATGGAACTGTCTTAAAAGAGTGAGGAGGTCAAAAGGTTTCTCCAGTTCAAATCTCTGTGTTGCAGCTTGCTATATTTTCTAATAAACTGATTCTGCTTTCTGCAGTACATATCTAACAACATAACTATATAGGAACCCAGTTTCACACAAAGATCCACATACACTTTCTTAACTACAAAGAAGCGGGGGATGACAGAAACGGCAAGTGATGCCAGGGAAAAGGGGGAAACTGTAGACTGTAGACCCATCAAAGTGACCAGCCCTGTGTGCCACAGCCTGGAAAACATGATTGTACAGACAGGCAAAAGACAAATAATAGAAAAGCAGAAGGCAGAGCAGATCCTTGCTTTTAACTCTCTATATGCATAACAAATGGGACAGGGTCTTATTCACACCTGTCCATCTTGGAATGCATCTTTGGAAGTGTGGAAAACCCCATCAGGATTCTCACACCATTATCAGTTCTCAAGCAGAGAGAAGGAGAAAGACTTTCAGAATTCTTGGTGCGCATGGAAAAGACAATACAGTGGGTGTACCAGAAAGGAGCCTGGCCACTTCAGCTATGGACAGTACAGATGGAACAAGTACTGGATGAAGTTGCATACTTGGATTAGATCCTGATGAGCCTTCAACAGAGGGACAGGATGGACAAATTACAAGATGAGGGAACAGGAAGTATGATTGCTTTCTGAGAGTACCCATCAGCTGCTGCCTGGATGGCAGCTACTCTAGTGGTAAGGAGTGCACCTTATTAGTTCAGAAAACCTCTGTAACACCAGAACTCATGGTACAGGTTGAGAGATTGACATAATTGGTCACAGAGCAACAAAAGGTAGGATATAAACCCAGTTCAAATTATAACCATAAACAGTCAGACCTGTCAATCCTCAAAAATGGCCTGTCTGAATAGCCAGTCTTCAATTACGATTTAAAAGTTTCAACTGAAGAGGCAGAGTGGATGGGTTTTGGGACAATATTAGAGAGTCTTGCAGCAGCCACAAAAAAATGTTTGGTCCCCAGCTGATTTCAGTCTTGCTGATGGGACTATTAAGACATGGGAAGTGGCCACCATCACAATCCAGGAATCCTAAGATCTGCTAACTCAGAGTCGGAAACAGCAGTTCTCCTTGAGGCCAGGCAGCATCCTGCCTTTTCAGCTCTTACTCAGTACTGACTGCCAACTGCCAGGAATCTTCTGGCTCTAGGTGGATGGCCACAACCCCTAGCTTCTTGGGCATAGACCAGGTGCTCCTGGAGGGCTCTGATGTTAACTCTTTGAGGCCCAGAGATCTCACTATGGGGGATTCCCAGTTGTTACATATACTTTTCTGGCCCCTTTCAAACTGTCTATATTGTTGATGTGAACTGCCTTTCTCATTAAGTCAGATGTGCCTAAAGGTTCTGTCCTTGGTCACCATCTATTTTCCATATTCCTAAATGACATCTCATGGCATGTTCCACCATGCACATTCACATGTATGTAAACAATACTGTGCTTTATGATAGCAGAACCTTGGTCCCTGAGTAGAATTCTTGTTCTAGTGGGCTTTTAACAACATCCAGTGTTGGTGTTTAAAGCAGCAGTACTAGTTAACCAGGAAGGGGACATTACTTCCCAGATTTTTGCACTGCCTGGTAGTTCAAAATTTCAGATTTAACTTTTGCTGTTTACTGCTGTTTTTTGATAACAGGTTCACTTGATTTGTAATACATTTATACTGTTAAGTGGATCCACAGGAAATCTGGCTGTTGGATGTTAATTGGAATTAAATTATTGGGTTCTGCATAGATATGGCTAGAAATGCTCAAATTCTCCAAACACTGGCTTTATTCAGTATTTCTAAAAGCATATAGAGAATACCATGGCAGCCTAGTAAAAGGGATTTAAAAGTTGGCCAAAACTCACCTTTCCCTTTTGGAGACCAGGTCAGTAGACTATAAATCTTCTGGGTTAGTCTACTTTAGTACTCCGAGGAGGGCCAGGATGCTACCCTGTTATATACCTTTGCTTTACCTGACATCTTGACTGACTCAGGGTTCCAAGCCAATCATAAGTCTAGATTGTGAATTTTACCAATTTTTTTATATATTTCCTGAGGTTTCAAAATTATTTATAATTTTTTACATCACTTGTTGTGAAGGAAAAGATGTTTGGCAACCCATTATTTTACAATTAGACAGTTATAATCAGTGTAGGCTATAGATGGCAGTATTGTTACATTAACCTCTCACAGAGCAATTCTTAATGAACTTTAAGAAGACAGTTAGCTATACAGGTCTATGCATGTGCCTGGTAACAAAGGTGTTGGCATGATATACCAATGTATATTAGGCACTGAACACAATGTTAAATACAGTAACATGAGCATATGTCCTTTACGTTTGAACCAAGCAAATAGCCTGAAATATTATTTTACTCATAAGAACAGTTGTAATAGGTTCATAGGTCAGTACGAGCTCGGAGGACTAGCCCATAATGAACTCACCACCCTTAGCCTGGGTGGAAATCATATTTACTGTCACCCATATAAAGATCAAGCTTTTTTTGAACAACTGAAAAGTACTACTGTATAGCACTTCAAATGGTAGTGAATTCCAGATTGGCACTATTCTCTGAGTAAAGAAATGGTTCCTACTTGTTGTCCTATTAGTGATGGATTTTAACTTTAATTTATGAGATCTGGTATTATTCATCTTAATCTGCCATTCCAAACATATAGATTCAGACAAAGCTATGTCTCTTGAAGCTTTATAAATTAAACATAGATCCCCCCATAAAGATCGATATTCTAGGAAGTACAGTTTCAAGTTTTTCAATCTATTATTACATGATAATGTTCTGCAGTTATGGACATATCTTGTAAATCTCCGCTGCACCTTTTCGACTAATACCTTGTCCTTTATCAAAGTTGGAGCACAAAATGAAGAGCAGTAGTCAAGGTTTGTTCTGATTATGCTACATTAAATAGGAATTGGTACTTCTGGTTCCCTTGATTTAATATTTTTCAAGAGGCAAGTGATTAGTCTCTGACATTTTTGAGTGGTTTTATTAATATGCTCAGAGAATTTCAGTTTGTTTGTAATATACTGTAAATACCTAAGTCCTTTTCAGAGGTTACCTTGCTCAATATAATGTTATCCATAGAATAGTTGATAAACCTATTGTTTTCACCCAAGTGCTTTACTTTACATTTAGAAGTATTAAAGATTAGTTTATGTTCTTTTGCCCAATTGGATAAGTTATTCAGATTCTCCTGTAATATAGAGGCAGATGAATAATCATTCACTATACACCCTAACTTGGCTTCATCAGCGTATTTGTTCAACCACACCCCATTCGTAGATTTCATGCTGGAAATGAGGTTGTTAAACAAAACTGGACCCAATATCGACCCCTGTGGTACTCCACTAGTAACTATGCTCCAGGTTGACGTAAAACCCCTAATATTGACTTGTTGTTTTCTATTTGTTAACCATACTGAAATCCGACTAACTATATTTTCGTTCAAACCAATATTCATAAGACATTCAATCAAAATTTTGTGGGACACTGAATCAAATCCCTTTTCATAGTCCAAAAAGACCACATCCACGGGAAGTCCTGAATCCAGGGCTGCGCTAATAGGTTCAAAAAAGTTGATCAAGTTATTTTGACATGATCTACCTGAAACAAAGCCGTACTGCATTATGTCCAACAATCCATTCCTTGCTATGTAAGTATTTATTTTATACATTAAAAGTTTTTCCATGACCTTTCCTATACAGGATGTCAATCTAATGGGTCTATAGTGCTCCACTTTCTGTTGTACCCCTCCCTTATGAATGGGAATAACCAAAGCTTTTTTTCATTCATCCATGACATCACCAGTTTTGATGGATTTATTAAACATTAGGGTCGGGTGCCAACCATTTCATGTGAAATTTCGTTTAAGAAAAGAAAGGGGATACTGTCAGTTCCTGCTGATGGTGAGAATTTAAATGTGTTTATAGCTGAAAAAACTTCAGGAACTGTAAATTCTTCTAAGCATTCTTCTGAAGTATAATCCTTACTTATTAGTGTCTCCTTAGTTTTGTAAATGCTAGTAAAGTATCTATTAAATTAATTAGCCATACACCGTTCCTCAGATATTAAATTATCATCAATCATTAATGGACCAGCTTTGGATGAATTACATTATTTCTCATTGAACCAATATAATTGAAAAACTGTTTTTTATTATCTTTATTTATTGTTGCTAATTTATACTCCATATCTTTTTTTGCCTTTCTGATTGCTAGGTTTGTTTTATTTGCCTTTTGTTTGAACCTTTTCCAATTGATGTCCATTCTCTGCTTTTTGTATTTATTAAATGCCCTTTTTTTTTGACCTCATAAGTTTTTTGATCTGAAATGAGAACCAAGGAGGGAGCCTTCTATGATTATGATATTTTTTATGTACCGGTACCCATTTATCAACACAGTAACACAGTTTTTCTTTAATTTTATACCATATATGCTTAGCATGAAGTCTATTCAGCTCCTGTTGCCAATTCCAGTCACTTAGATATGTCTTCATTTCATTATAATTAGCCTTTGAGTAGTTTCTCATTTTAGTTATACCTTTAGTGGCCACCTAATAATAGTTTATTGTCCATTAGTACCATGAAATGGTCACTATCGGCCAAAGGTGCCAAAATTATAGGAATTTCTACCTGGTCACAGATGTTAGTAAGTATTAAGTCGAGAATATTTTCCTTCCTTGTAGGGCCATGTACTAGTTGTTCCAGACCCAAGGATATAATTGTTTCCAGGAATTTAGTTTCCTGGTAACATGAGCTCAATAAAGTATCCAGTTGATTCCTGGATAATTAAAATCACCCATTAATATAATGTTATCAAGGTGGTTCATCTTTTGTAAATAGTCCAAAAAGGAATCATTAGTTTTCTTATCTAAAGATGGTGGACGATAGAGTCCTAATGTTATAGCTTCCTGTTCAAATGTTAGATTGACCCAGACACATTCAATACTTTTTGGAAAAGATCAATTTTCTCTACTAAGCTATTTACAGCATAGAAAATACAATAGCACTTTCTCCCTTACACAGGTGTGAGATAGTGCCACTACACTTTATCATACTCAAGCCCTGGGAATGTACTTGTAGCTAAGTTACAGAAAAGCCTCTAACAATAAAGTTCTTATTTTCCAAAGCAGATGTTGGACCTAACCTACACATTTAAGCTGAACTCAATAGATGATCGGCTGAATGTAGACATTATTGGCTGAATCTTAACCGCAAAATAAGTATATCTGGAAAAGAATCCTTTGGCCTGATAACCTTTCCAAGGTCTCTGCACCGAGCAAGCTTTCTCTTTACTAAAAATGTACTTTTAAGCCTATGGCTTACTTAACCTATTTTAACATGGCCAGACATTCTTCCATACTGGACATGTTACAAACACCACAGAAATAATTCCTTTAAACTATGGGCATACCAGGTTGAATGTAAACATTGGCTGAGGTAACCATGTTTTGACAGGCTTGGTAGCATGATGGAGACAGGATTGCATACAAGAAATGGACTATGGCTAAGGGTGCTTGAACACTGAGTACAAGAAGTCATGAGAAAAGCCTATTTTAAGAGGGGGAGAAGACAAAACATAAGGAGTGTTCAAAGACGAAGGTACAATGTGAATCGTAAAATCTTGTTAATCACAGATCCATTAAGTATGCAATGTATAATGATAAATCAGATAAAACTGTGGTCTTTGCACAAGAATGTTGATTATGCAGAGGGAAGTGTAACTGCATGTGTGCAAATAGCCCATCAATAAAATACTGAGTTTCAAAACTCTGGGCATAAATTATAATCTAACCTAGCAGTCCCCACCTGGACACCAGTGAAACAAGGCATCAAATGGCTAGAAACATAGAATTTGATGGCAGATAAGGACTGCTTGGCCCACCTAGTCTGCCCATTTTCCTACCTAACGGATAAGCTGCAGATCATAGTTAACCAACAGCCTACTTGAGATACTCAAAAGCAGGCCAACTGTGGTGTGTGTGTAACCTCCCCCTCATTGGGCTTACCTGATTTAGCACATCTGGGGCCACCCAGTGCCTCCCATTCCCTCGGATCTTCCATTCTTGCTGCACTTCCTGCCTGAGTCCTTTAGTGCCCCTAAGTCCTCCATCCGGGCCCTGCATGTTTTTCTCAATTGGAAATGGGTCTGGAGGAGCAAGTCAGAGTCATTGTGCTGTTTCTGCACTCTGGTGCAGGTCTGGTGGTCTGTGCATGAGCTGTTGCACATTTTTTTTTCAGCCATTGCTGTGGTCAAGTGGATGCCTCTCTGGTGGTCCCAGTCCCCAAGTTTAGCAGTATGGGGGGACCAAGACACAGAAGAGGCATAAGAGGAGCTGAAAAACTGTTTGGTTTAGGAGCGTCAATTGCACTCCCGTTCAGCCTCATGAATATTAATGAGGCATGGGGAATATGAATGAGGGAGCCTGCCTGCTGCCTGAGGACTGTGTGTATCAGCAGCAGTGACATGCTGAGGGTTAATATTAAATAGTGGATCTGCAATTGTTTGAAAGGGCAGGGGGGCTGCTACATATCTGTGAGGGCAAATAAAACAAAGTGTTTATACTGGCTGCACCACAACATTAAAGTTGGGACTGTGTATGGACTGCATTTGAACTGTGTTAACAGCAGCCATGTTTGCAGCCTTTGACCCAGTGTTAGTCAATTGGAAACCAGGATTTTGCCATGAGACTTGTGGGACTATGCAAGAGAGTTATGGTGGAAAAAGCTGAGGAATTTCTTGGTGCCATTTACAGGACCAATCAGGCAACAAGGGAGCCTGATGCATATTAATTTTTCATGGGACAGTTGTTTCAGCCAGTCAGGAGCTGCCTGGAGCTTCCCAAATCCATGGAATGTTTGGTTCTGGGCTCACTTCAGTGGCAGCCCCTCCGGAGGGAGGGGGGCCCCAGCCCTTTTGCAGAAGGATGGGGCTGCAAGGCTGGGGAAGAACCTGCCTGGGTGTTGCCAGCTACCTGTCCCCCAGGTCCTGCATTTTGTATTTCCCCATTTTGGAGGAATTTTGTGCAAGGAATACTGTTGCAGCTTCAGCTGTAAAGAGAAGCTAGTCCGAGCAACATCCAGCTGTGAGAGAGCTAAAAGTATTTGAGAGGGCAGTATGAATCTACACTTCAGTGGTGAGAAGCTCTGCCTAAAGGTTCAAAGGGAGAAAAGCTGCTGCAGATTTCAATTAAGATGGAGATCTTTCTGGAGACCATGTGGCCACTGGTTCAAGGAGGTACTAAGGTATGTCTGTTACCCTGTGTTTGACTCAATGTCACAAAGAGGGGGTGGATATTTGGCTAAAGGAATAACCATGGAAATTCTGGTTGTGGAAAATGGTATGGGAGTCTCCCTGGGGTGCAGGGCTTGCCAGAATTGCCAAAATTTATCTTGATAAGGCAGAAGAAAGAGCCTCTTCTGTTGTGAGCACCTGCATGGTGAGGAAAGTGAAGTCCATTATCAAGGGACTGCTCAAATAAAGGTCTTTGATTCAGTGCCAGGTTCAGGGTCCTCAGAGGAACCTACTGTATGTAAAACATCTCACTGCAACTGTGTATCCAGTGAGCATCCAGAGACTGTGTCTTGATGGAAAGGGTCACAGCTCCTATGCTGGCAGTGTGGATGAAGATGCAAATAGTATCTGAATGTGTCTAAGCTTCCAGAAAGAGGAAGGAAAAAAGGTATTCTATCAAGGTCAGCATTGGGAATCAGCCTAGTAATGTCACTAGCTAGGCACTGCCATTGTGCCTCCCCTGAGGGGTCATGCCTGGACATGGTGGTCTGAGGCATGCTGGCCCAGGTCCCTGTGTTGGTCTGTGTTCCAGATTGTGACTTCAGCTTATCCAGAGTTTCACTTGCTAAAGGTGCTGAGAAAGGTGCCAGCCTTCTAAAGCTGCAAGAGGCTGCAGGAAAGGAAAGGTCCAAGCTGCAAGGTGCCTGCTACTCATCTCAAGCTTCTCAAGTGCTAGAGTTCTGCTGATCCAGCCACCCCAGATCTACAGTCCAAATGCCACCTCAGACCATCTGCAGAACTGTGAGTAAAAGTAGGGATTGTCCTGCATCTGAGGAACTGTAAATAGTTGTCAAAAGTGTGCCCAGTTCTGAGGTTAAATAAGTATGGATGTTAAAGTTTAATTGACTGTTCAAAGCACCATGATTCAGCAAGTAGTTACTGCTATCACAAAAAGGGGTTTGAATCTAATTTGTTTAAAAGTGCATTAAAGTCAGCCAACCAGCTGCATCATACGGGTCTGCAATAGATAGTACTGGGTACCCAGAGGTAGGATTACGGGGTCCTTATCCAGACTGGGGACTGGTACCAGTTGGGGGGTTGCGTAATTATGACAATATAAGCAGCTAGTTAGTCAGAAAGCTAATTCTGGTCCATCAAAGGGTTGGTGGGTGGCTTGCACTAAAACAGTGTTTTGAATTAACAAATGAAAACGTGATGATTTACTGTTTACTGATGCCACTTACTAAATACAAATTGCCAAATGTGATTGTTGTTTTACCTCTGCCTCCAGTTTCCAATTCCTAACCCTCCCTTGGTAAATAAAGTGTTGGTTAACTGCTTTTACAAATTGTGACTCATGAGCATATTATTAGCGCAAGTCAGAAATTGCAGGTAATTGAAATTCTGGGTTTTGGTTACCGATAATCCATGTGTGGGGTGACTGTATGGGGTAGTGGGTTGGTACGGCATCCCAGGAGGTTATACTGCTAAAAATCAGACCCATGTGTGATTTTACTCTGGGTGGAGGCACTGCACTATTTATTGTCAATTTGGGAAAGAACCCCCCCCCACACTTGTACATCAGGAATAGAACCCAAGCTCCTTAACCTGGTTTGTGGCCACCAAGACAGGAGTAGTAGCCCATGGGATATGGCATCACCTGCGTTACATGTGTAAGAAGCAAAGTTTTTTTTTTCTCCTTTGGCCTGATAACAACCTTTTCAAGGTCTCTGCACTGAGCAAGCTTTCTCTTTGCTAAAACTGAACTGTTAGGCCTATGGCTTACTTGACTGTTTTAACATAGCCATAGTTTCTTCCACATTAGGCCTGTTACAAACACCACAGAAAGTATTCTTTTCAACTGTGGGCATAAATTATAATCTACCCTAACATGGCAGCCCAATACCATTTCCTGTCTTTCATCCTTTGTTTACATTGCTTGTTTTATAAACACTGAGCAGGCAAAGGAAGAGTTGGTGCATTCCAGTCATACAAGAAAGACTAACCAGTGAGATAATGGCAGCACCCCATTTCCCTTAGAATCCAACATGGTGCTCCTGGCAAGAATCAGTGCTAAACTGTCAGAAAAAAATAAAGAATATAAAGAAAAAAAAAATTTAACGCAAATGATTCACATTTTGTCAGTTGTGAAGCTTGTTTGACAGAACTATTGTAAAAAGAACATTTCTATTAACTAGTACTGCTGCTTTAAGTAACCAACTCTCAGCTTTAAGAAAATGGACTTTATGACCTTTGGATCCAAACCCAGGCTTGACATATTGCAGTCCAGCCTCATTTTCTCAGCCCTCTATTGTACTCAACTAGAAGAAGTCCCATCTTTCCTGGAGCTCAATGTTTGACTTGACCAGAACCTTAATGATTGTTGAAACAAGGCAATTCAGTAGTGAAATGTAGCACCATAATTGGTTCAAAGCCACATCATGATACAAAATGAAGTGGATATTAATTCTCTAGTAATGCCTGCTTCATTTTACAGTACCTAATATCTCCACAAAGAAATCACCAGTGAGAAACGTTTAGAACAGGAAATATGCCACCCACCTACCCAGCGGTCACATTTGCATCATTGCAACTATCGTGTAACAGCAACTTTTGTTTAATTTGCCAACAATACTGTCAAATGTCATAAGTCACACAGTGTGAAAGCATTATGTGAGTTTCCCACAAGCACCACTGCTGAGACATGGATCATTAAATTGTTGTTCAAAGTAGCTTACGTGCACTGTGCCACTCTCCAAAATACTGAACCAGGACCTAGACGTTCAGCCCTTGATATATGAAGCCCCGTGAGGCTTCTTCCGAATTCAGTCCCATGCCTTATTGCTGTCAGCCCGTTCGTTTGACATGGGCCAGTGCCTGGGATCCTCGACTTTCCCTTCTTACCACAAGCTACCCATTTTCACCACATGAATGTGCATAAAAGTGTTTGGACCGATTATGTCATTCTGTGCACCCATACTGCATTGCAGCAGAAGTTGATGAGATACTATGAGAATACGAATTATTATGACAGTACATAAATATTAAGGAAGGAAAAAAAAATCATACCAGTATAATTAACATTCTATATAGAGTTGCACTGTGCAATGGTTAAGAATAAGCAGTCACAACATAAAATGAAGTTGAAAATGTGAAAATGCATGTGCCAATAATAAAAAAAAGTGATCATTAGAAACATGTCTCCTTATTTTTTACAGGACATTTAACATTTTAAATGTCAACCACTATATTTCTACATTGGTTTTACTGCGTTCCATGTTACAAACACATTAATACACTCCAGAAGTGGGCTCTACTAGGGAATTAATGTTCGGTTGGTGGTTGGAGGCACTTGGCCCAACCCTCCCAACTGGGCATTAATTTCCTAGTAGAGCCCGCTTCTGTCATGCATTAATGCTTACATAGATGCCACTTCCAGAGATTGCCACTCTCAGCAAGAACAAGCAGTGTGTAATCTCCCCAATCCATGAGATGAGTGACAAAGACATGGTGATGAAAAAATTGACTACATCTTTAAACCTTTGAGTAAATTCTATATCAATTTGTCTCTGCCAGTCAATGTTATGATTTTACACTGAGCACTTTAATGTATTTGTTGAACCCTTTTTAAGTACTGTGTTTGCAAATTTTCTTGTTAATTATGATATATTGTTATGTAAAAGTATTAATTTTATACTTTTATATTATATCCCTCTTATTCTTTTTGGTTGTTAACGTGCATCATTCTAAAACTTTAAGTGTGCTTAACAACTAACAAAATGAATGAACAAATAAATAAACAGTGAAAAAAAAATCCATGTATAGCTGTGCAAAGAACTCTGTTTCCACAATAAGCCTCTTGATGGGTTGCCAGTTGCTCAATAATGTAGAGGGGTCCCAGTCCATTTATGGCCTTATACGCCAGCAAAAAGATTTAAATATAAAATACCACCCTATAGGCAGCCAGTGCAACTCTCGCAGCATGGGAGTGATGTGTTTAAACTAGAACATAGCAGTTAACAACCTGGCTGCTGAGTTCTGAAGTAATGGAAGACAATGAAGCTGAATACACTGGCAGACCATAGTACTGAAAAGATGGTGGCCACACTGGACTGCTGCTTGCATGAGCTCTGAATGAAAACCAGAGTACTGTTTAGAGTTAAAGCTTATTTTACCGAATTTCATTTTTATTAGTTTACCCAGCCTAGTTTGAGCTTGAAGTGAGATAGAAATTCTAGGTATAGCGTCCTTGGTTGCTAGTTTAAAACTTAAAATGCTTTTTTCTCTGCGTTTGTGAAAACAGACTTATTTAATCTACATTGCAAACAGATTTATCTACTCTACACTGGAAAGTTTCCATCTGTTGCCAGCGTTTTACTATCCCAAAGACGCTAGCGTTTTGCACATTTTTAACTTTTACCTGTTTTCGATCCTTTTGGAGCTTGGAGTTCAAGCATTTGGAGTTTGTACCTATGGGTTTCTGGTGGAGTTCCTGGATTTGGTGGTGTCATGATCCGAAGCGAATGAGGTTCTAGGATGCTGAAGGGGAGCCATCGAGCAAGGCTCATTGACTGGAGCAGCTAAGTGAAGATTTTTGGTGACTGATCTCTGTTTTGGCATCATCGGCAAGTCATTAACATCTTTATGTGTGCCTAGAACTGGTTAATCCAGAGGTTGGAGGGAGAATGTGGAGAGCCTACACTGGTTCATTTGGGGGGTGCCTGCTGTATGTTGGGGCTGGGACAGGAGGTGCTGGTGCAGGTCTACTGGTGAGCGGATGTGCTACTGGTAGCCTCTAGGTCTTTTCAGGGGGTCTGCTGGTGAGCGGACTCTGAGCCGGGGACCATAGCTGTGGCTCCATTTGTACAGGGTAATTGCCTCCTGAGGTGAATAGTGGGGGGCTTCTTCTTTGTTCCCCAAACCAGCATTTCTGCTTACTACTTGCTGCAGAATCTTATTGTAAGAGTCCTTCAAGCGAAATTACACCGAAAGAGAACTGCTGTAAGAAGATCAGATTTAACATAACATAAGATCTAACTTCCAGAAGCTCACTGGAGGAACTCCTTGCTCCATTGCTCTATCATATTGTGGTCCAGTTTATCATCAGGTACTATAATAATTTTATTTCTAGAGGCAGTGAGAGAGCCTTGATGGTTTTTAACATTTATTTAACTCACTTTCTGTGGCAGTGAGAGGGCCACTTTTTGGACATTCTTGCAATGGTTAGGTGCGAGCTACCCTTGTTTAAACTCTAAATGACTTGGCAAAGATATCATATTATACTTTACTGGACATTAATAATTAATTAATTTAGAGCTGTGCCTGTCTTAATCCTTGATTGTTTGACCGGGGTTTTAAATTCTGGGTAGGTTGGGATTGCTATTGAGTTAATTATTTGGGGGTGGATTTTGATTTTTGTTTATTTGGTTTTCTTTATTTGTGTTTTATAATGTGTCAGGGAGGTTTAGCAATGGTCAGGCACTATTCCCCCACCAGGCTTAGGGAATTACATCCCTTTGAATGCCCCCCGTTATCATCTGACACCTATTTTAGGTGTCATGCCTTGGGTATACTTAAGGGGTGCAAAAGAAGGGGGAGATCTGGGCCTGGTGGGGGACAGGAAGGGGGAGGGTGGATTGGGGTCATAGAGTCTAGAAGATGCCCTGGGGCAAAATGGAGTCAGGAAAGAGGTTTTCCTTGTCTTGTCCCCATACCCAAGGGCTCCAACATTAGTGGGCAGGTGCCGAGGTCTTCCCTGATGGCTCATCTTGCCTTGGCGGTGTTATGCAATGCCAGATCTATTAAAAACAAGACAGCTATTATAGCTGATCTTGTTGGATCAACTGATCTGGCTTGCATCACCGAGACCTGGCTGGATGAAAATGCAGGCCCTGTATTGGCTTCAGCAACTCCAGCCAGGTTCTCAATGATACACCATCCAAGGTTGGATCATAATGGTGGGGTTGTGGCCATTATGTTTAAGACTGAGCTGGGCCTTGTGGATATGCCATTGGGAAGTACCAGATTCTTCGAATATATCCTGGGAGAGGGTATAGGCTACTGACAGGAGGTGGCATGCACTCTGTCAGTCTGGTCGCATTTCTACCTGCTGGAATTCATGGACATTGTAAAGACCATCCAAATATTGTGCCCTACCAGTTGTAGTTTGGATCTGGGCCCTACACCCCTTTTAGTGGGATGTGTAGATGTTATCTGCCCGATCCTAGCTGAAATTGTCTGGAAGTCTTTGGAGAGTAGGGTCTTTCCTGACTCCCTCAAGGAGGCGGTCAATCGACCACTCCTTAAGAAATCCTCCTTGGATCCAGACTGTCTAGCTAACTACCAGCCTATCTCTAACCTACCATTTGTTGGTAAGGTTATTGAAAAGGTGGTTGCATTGCAATTAGATGATCATCTTACAACACACAATGTTTCTGATTCTCTCCAATCTGGCTTCAGGAAGAAGCATAGCATGCAGACTGCTCTTGTCCAGGTATTGAATGACCTCCTAATGGCTAGAGATCAAAAGGCATGTACCATTCTGGTCCTTCTTGATCTCTCTGCTGCATTTGACACTGTAAACCATGGTGTGCTACTGGAGCGCCTGCGACTCTTTTGTGGGCTGTCTGGTACAGTCCTCAAATGGTTCCACTCGTTCCTCAGGTCTCAGAGAGTTGCCACTGGAATTTTTTCCTCTGGTGCTCACTCCCTACTCTGTAGGGTGCCGCAGGGCTCCATTTTGGCCCCCATGTTGTTTGCAGTGTACATGCTGCCATTGGGAGATATCATCAGGTGATACAGTCTGAGTTTTCACTGCTATGCAGATGACACTCAGCTGTATATGTCCTTTCTGCCCAGTCACAACAATGCACTTTCCGTGCTAAATAATTGCCTTACTGAGATCAGAATCTGGATGAGTTCTAGCTGGTTGAGACTGAATCCAGACAAGACTGAAGTGTTGGTAGGGGACCCAGGTCATCCGGGGGTGGGTCTAGGGGCTGGACAACCATCAGGCTTGTTGCTTGGTGGTACAAAGCTCACTACCTCAGACCGGGTGCGAAACCTGGGAGTTATTTTTGACAATGATTTGACTCCAAGGCCTCAGGTTTTAGCTGTTGTTAAATCACCTCTTTATCATCTTAGGAATATCATCTGGGTGAAACACCTGGTTCCTCCGGATGATCTTCCAACATTGGTCCATGCCTTTGTCACTATCTGTCTTGATTACTGCAATTCCCTCCACCTAGGGCTACCAGGGGTTGATATCCGCCGCTTGCAGCTGGTGCAGAACGTGGCTGCGAGGCTCTTGACTGGGACTTCCAGGACCAGTCATATTACGCCTGTGCTCCGTGAACTGCACTGGTTGCATATTCAGTGGCGGATCACCTTTAAGGTTGGCTTGCTAAACTTTAAAGCCCTACATGATCAGGGATCCGGCTACCTGCAAGATCTCCTGGTACCCTACTGCCCCCTCCGCCACCTCTGTTCTGCCAATGAGGGATTGCTGAAGATTCTCAGGGTTCGACTGAAGACATCTGGTTCTCAAGCTTTTTCTTTCTCAGCGCCAACCCCGTGAAATTCTCTGCCTCATCAGTTGAGAGAATGCCTGACCACTGATAGGTTCAAAACTGAATTAAAAACGTATTTATTTAATCTAGCCTTTCCAGAATATGAATAAACTGATTTACTGTTTTAACTTTATTTATACTGGCTGTATTTGGTTTTATGTACAGCGCCTTGACTTGGAAAGGCGCTATAAAAATAAAGTATGACTTGACTTGACTAGAGCACACTGCAGTAATCAATTCGCAAGGTAACACAAGCTTGCAGTAATTACTAATGTGTACAGATTGCTTTGGTCTAGGAAGGGATACAGTCTTGCTACATTTAATTTTTTAAGTGGTAAAAACCACTTCTAATGATAGTAGAAATTTGAGATGTCAAAGCTAATTGGCAGCCGAACTGCAAATTTCCACCATTATCTGCAGTGTTGCCTCATCAATAACAGAGGGACCTAGATTTTCTTTTGCTGCAGAGACCAAGCGATCTGAGCCCACCAGAAGCAATTCTGTTTTGCTGGGACTGAGTTTCAGCCAGCTCACACTCATTCAACGTCTGATCTCCATGATAACCTTCTCTTTTTTTTTTTAAACTTTAGATTTTTATTTTATATTTACAAAGATAGCAAAAAGGCACAGTGCCACAGATACAGATTCCCATGTTAATAACACAGAGGCAGACGATTACTTTCACAATATAAATTAGTATTACACTTCCAGTCTATTTACTCCTATAATACTATTGATACTTAAGGGCATGCAAGAGGTATATTGCCAAGTAAGCAAAGTATCAAAAATGGAGAGGTCAGAACCTAAGCTCGAGAAACCACTGGATCCATGTTCCTGGATCAGTTCTGGAGGCGGGATTGGCAGGAAGTAATAAAAATAAAAATTCCAGGCTGGGACAAATATTCCAATATTAGCAATGGCAGGCAAACATCCTTAAAGAAGAAGCGAAACTCAGACCATATCCACACTAAGGGATTATATCTGGTCTGAGAGGAGCTACATACAAGAACCATATGGTTCATATATTCATAAGTGTGGGGGTGGTATTTTGAAGTTTTGCTGTAAGATACTCCATTTTATAAATATCAGAGCCGCAGCACCTCATCTGCCTTGGCTCTATTCACCAACCATGTACTTATGAACATGGACCAGGGCTAAGCCACTGGTGCAGTGTTTGTGAACCTATCAAAGGCCTTTGACCTCGTTCAACACTATCTCCTCAATTCCACACTGCCGAAATTTGGCTGCTCACCAGACACTATCAGATGGTTCCACAGTTATCTCTCAAACAGATCCCAGTCAATTTCGATAGATAAGGACTCCTCTGCTGCCCTGCCTATCCACTCTGGAGTACCCCAGGGATCCATACATAAACCCCTACTCTTTTCAATGTTCATTAACGGTCTCCCCGCTGAAAGCATAAAATGCCAGGCTCTCCTTTATGCAGATGACTTAGTCATCTATCACAGCAAAAAATCCCTTGAGTCCTTATCTACCACCCTAACTCTAAACTATGGAGCAGCTCAGGACTGGTTCCTCTCCAGAAAACTTCTCATAAATGAGAAGAAGACAAAAGCATTGCACTTTGGCTCTAAACCATTCCTAGTGAAGGCTGCAAAATCAAAAGCTGCCCTCTGGATTACCAACCCTGCTGGCACCCCCCTCAAAACTGTCCCTTCCTTCTGATACCTAGGTGTGACCCTAGATCCCTCCCTTACTTTTGGTGAACACATCAGTAACACAGTAATGAAAATACACCAAAAGTTAGGTGCGGCCTATCACCACAATCAATATCTGATCCCAGAAGCTCGATTAGCCATTGCACAAGGAAATCTGCTACCCCTTCTTGATTACTGCTCCCCTGTGTACTCAACTGTGCCACCTTTTTTATGCTCACGCCTGAACTCCACATATAACTCCATTTGTCACTTTGCCCTTCAAGCACCTTTCTCCACCCACCACTGCTTGCTGTATCAGTTTCTAGGCTGGCTCACACTTCAAGGGTGTTTTGACTTTGCAATGGGCTGCCTAGTTGACAACGCACTCAGGAACTTCCTGCTGTCCTCTTACTCTGCTCTACTCACTGACAGGGTGTCCTCTCACTGCCTATGGGCTTCCTTAGTTCCCCCTCTGGAGGTCCCATGCACCACTACTTCTATGGGTAAGCAAGGTCTTCTTGGTCTCCACCCCTTCCCTCTGGAATAGACTCCCATTGTCCACCAGATCATCCACCTCCCACCAATCCTTCAAATCAAGCCTAACAGTCTGGCTACTGGCCATGTCCACCTGTACCTGTAACAGTCCCTTAGACAAATCCAGGGCCCATAACCCACCCTAGTATCCATGACCTACCAAAGCAGCACCACCCAGCATCTATTCCTATAGTGCCATCAGGATGTATTGAAACTCAGACTTGGCCATTCTCTGTTAGCACTTGATCCATTGCTTTACCTACTAGTGACCATGCTTCCCTGATTGTTCATACGTTGATATACACCATTGTATATTTCATATGTTTGTATGCACCATCATATATCTCATACATCTGTATGCACCATTGTATATTTCTTATATTCCACACCACCTCATGCTTGAGATGTGTGTTGCCATGCCTGTATGTTCTGCTGTGATCTTGTTGTTTTGCCACTTTGTGGCCCAGGTCGTGACTGAAAATGGTCCTTTGGATCAGTGCACTTACCCAGTTAACTAAGACATAAATAAATACATAAATAAATGGTATTTTCCCAAAACCTTATTTCTGGAGGTGTGGATTGGAGCCACAATCTCGTTACAACTTTCTTGGTAGCAATTAGCAGGGAACCCACAAGTGAAATCTTATGTTTCTGCTTAAAATGTCTTGGTAGATGAAACAATAAGGCAATTTCAGGCGTCAAGTCCTCCATTTCCAGAAACAGATCCTGCAAGACCCAGCCCACCTCTTCCTAAAACGCCGTCAAAACAGGGCAAAACCAAAGCACATGTACAAGGGTTGCCACCACGCAGCCACACCCTCTCCAACATGATGAATCCCGGGAGTGACTACACTTAACTGTAATTTGAGGTGTTAGAAAAAAAGTGACACTACCTTCTAGCCATACTCTCTCCAAGTTGGTGACAAAGTTATTTTATGTTGTCTTCACCAAATGTTGAGCCAATCAGGAGGGGAAAAGGTATAGATTAAGTCCGCCTCCCAATTATCTTGAACCCCTTCCATCAAGGAAAAAGGGAAACTGTAGTAAAGAATTGTAGAGGCGAGACATCAGATGTCTTGGGGTGGATTCTAATTGCAGTTGAATTAATAGAGAAAAAGGAAGGGATCCGATGCCCCGAGATGTCCAACCCCAAGGCATGGGACATGGAGTGTTGTAATTGGAAATATTTAACTAAGTCGCTACTCAGGAGGTCAAATTGTACCTGAAGCTGTGCAAAAGATTTGAATATCCCATTCTGGTAAAATTGGTGTCCATATTTCAACCCTTTAGAGTGAGGTGCATGATCAGCTTGTGTGTCGGCCAAAAGCCGAGGGACAGGTGGTGTGCCTCATTTGTGGATTTAAGTGTGTGTAAACTCTAAAATGACTATTCTGCGTTGGCTACTGTCTCTGCCTTGAGATATTGTAGGTGTGTGTAGAGGCTGAGACAGATAGCTATGTGGGGGCCTGTAGTTTAATATCTGAGAAAAAGAGAACTACATGAGGTGGTGAAGCCGCTCACCTAGCTTGAGTGTGTCTTAATACGAGGGGCTGCCTGTTAGTATGGCAGGATCCCTGGATGTCTGCAGCATATATTTTAAATAACGATAACTGCTTCTGTGAGGTATTATTGGGGAGAGGGTGAGTGAGCAATACAGTCACTTCTGGGGTCCAGAATATAAACTCAAGGGCAGGAGCGAGTGCCGCAAGCCAAGCTCGTGTGAACGAGGAACGGTAACAGGAGATAGGCAACAACAAATATTTTGTTGGTATAGACATCGGCCTTTCATCCCCTCAAAGCGTAGAGGTAATACTGAGTGAAGACAGGTATGGCAGACTCGATTTTGACAGTAAATGGGGATTTGGGAGTAAAGTGTCTCGTATGTGGAATGCATCAACTAGTAGAGGAAAACACAGACTGTGTGGCATTTGAATATGCAAAATGTCTCCAGAATAGGGAGTTTCAAAAGAATATTCAGAAACTAATGTTTAGATTAGAAAAATTAGAAAGTAGTCAGAACGAAATGAGTGGGAAGTTAAGAGTGTTATCAAGTTTAAATAAGAGTGGAACCATAGAAACAGTGGTAGATGGGGAACAGTATGGGGCAAAGCGGAAAATATAGTAAGACGTACGCACAGATACAGAAAATTAGGGGGATAATAATGGATGGTGTAAAGTAATAGTGGTAAAAGGAAAAAAGCATGGAAGAATATCATTAAAGAGTATGTCTCCTAGACAAGGACAAATTCAGTTAACAAATCAGTTTCATGCACTAACAGAACATACTGATGTTGAGAGGGGAAGTAAGCCAAAGTACAGAAACTCCTGCCCCCCCACCCCTTGTCAGCATGGATTTTGAAAGGGAAGTACCTCAAAGTGAAAAAACCATAAATCCCCCACCTTCTGATAGCATGGATGAGGACCCCCCCACCACTATTAGATATAGGGAGTAATAGACAAATAATAGTAATAGGGGATTCGGTCCTTAAATATACTTATAGATAAATATGTGGACATGATAAAGAAAATACAATGGTGAGCAGTTTTTTAGGGGCAGGGGTACAGGATTTATGTAAGGTGGTAGATAACTTTCAGGATGCAGGTGTGAGACCAATATCAGTACTGCATGTAGGAATAAATGATTTAAGTAGGAAACAATTAACAGAAATACAACAACAATTTATTGAATTAGGGAATAAGTTGAAAGATAAGGATGGGGAAGTGATTTTTTTCTGAGATACTCCCTGAAACTAGGACTTCAATGTATAAACGAAAAAAATACTACTAACAAATGCTTGGCTTAAAAGTGGACCAAAGATAGTGGTTACCATTTTTTACAGCACTGGGATGTATTTGATGGCAAAAACAACCTTTATAGCAGAGATAGTTTACATTTAAACTTTAGAGGTAGTAGAATATTGGGAAATAGAATTAAAACTGAAGTTCAGAAATGTTTTTTTTTTTCTGTTGGTACTTTTTTCCCTAGCCACCAGTCTGCTTACTTCACACTTCCAGGCATCCTCTTGAGGTTTCTGGCCACCATCCCAGGGACCCTCGGCTCCACATTTGGGCCCACGGCATACCCCCACAGCGGGGAGGTGGAGAGCTCCCCTCACACCCACACAGGATCCAGTAGAGCCACACATCCCTCGGTGCGGAACAAGTGCCACTTGGGGACGGCCATCAAGCCACCATGACTGGTGCCCATATTTTTCCTTTTCCTACCCCCGTGGACATCTGTGGCATGCAATGACACCAAGAGACAGGAGCGCGCACGCTACCGCATGCACCCCTTCCCGGCGTTGGTCATACCACATCCCCCAAGTCTGCCAATGGCCTGCCATCACCCCCAGCCACCATTAAAGGCCACTAGACCACCGAGGCATCCCTTCCCCTGGAGAAGGAGAGCAGTCCTACGGATGCTCAATCCGTCTCCTCCCCTGCTGACCCCCAACCACCCAGGCTCATTCCTGAACCTGGGTCGCCGGCATGGTGCAAGGTGCAGTGTCCTGTGCCTCAGCCCTCAGCACCACCAGACCGGCTAAGTTCGAAATTTTTAAACTAAATAAGGAGGTGATGATGAAGGATTTCATAGGATTGTCAAAGAGATAACTGTCAAATTACTCCGAAGAAAAATAAAAAGATTAAGTATCTGTTAAAAAAAGGATAAGGTAAATATAGTTTTTCCTTAATACCAGAAGTCTCAACAGAGAAAAAATTGCAGACTTGGAAATTCTAAATAGCATGGGACAATATGACATAATGGGTGTGGTTGAGACATGGTGGAATAAGGATATTAGTTGGAATAAACAAATTGAGGGGTGCCAACTATTACATAAAGATAGGCTAGAGAGGAAAGGGGGAGGAGTGGCCATATATATAAAAGAAGATATTGAACATCATCAGATAAAAGTTGACAATATTTTTAGTAATACAGAAATTATAGAAGTAGATATTACTGGAATAACTGGGAAAAAATAAAATTAACAACTTTTTATAGGCCACCGGATACTGATAATACTGATACAGATCTTTTTTATAGAATATATAAAAAATAGAGCATATAAAGAGGATATTATAGCTATGGGAGATTTAAATATCCCAGAGATCAACTGGGAGGAAAAGTTAACAGTAGGACACAGAGAATATATAGTGAGTTAACAGTAGGAGGAGTGAAACAGTGTGTCCAAATGGCAACCAGAGGGAGTAATATACTGAATGTCATTCTATCAAATATAAAGTACGATATTAATAACATCAAAATAATTCTCCCCCTAGGATCAAGTGACCATGATATAATTACATTTAAGTTGGATAGACAAAAAAAGAAAATAAGGGGAAATACGGTCCACGTCCTGTATAATAAGGCAAATTATATAAAAATTAGGCAGGAACGTAAGAGTATTGACTGGGCAAATTTAACAGAAGGACTATCAGTAGAGAAATCTTGGAATATGTTTAGACAAATCAACAATAGTTTAGTGGAAAGATATGTTCCAAAAAAAAAAAAGAAAGTTTATAATAATAGAGGGAAAAAAACAATTTGGCAAAATAGGACTACAGTAGGTTTGATTAGAAAGAAAAAGAAGCAGTTTGAGAAAATTCAGAAGCAACAAACAAATGAAAATAGGGGGAAGTATAAGAACATTTTACATCAATTAAAAAAGGAAATTAGAAAAGCGAAGATTCAAATATAGCTTAATTTAGCTAACTCCAAACCAAATTCAAAAGGATTTTTTGCCTATGTCAATAATAAAAGAAATAGTAATAGACAAAAAGGACCAATTAAGGTAAGAGGGGAGCTTATTTCAAATCCCATAGACATGGCTAGGATATTTAATATTTTGTTTCTGTACTATGTTTAATGAAGAACAGTTAGGTCAGGAAAATGAAGTACTACATGTTATGAATGACCAAATAGGGCTAATCACTACTGAAAATGTTTTGCTCAGACTTAAAAGGCTTAAGGTGGATAAATCAGCAGGGTATGATGGACTACACCCTAGATTTCTACAGGAGGTGACAGAGGAAATTGCTCTGATAATAGCTGATATAGGCAGAAGATCTCTTTCTGAAGGGTATGTGCCGAGATATTGGAGAGCAGCAATTGTGGTGCCTATTTTTAAAAAGGGATCTAGGGTGGATGTGACAAATTATAGACCAGTAAGTTTGATGTTGATTCTGGGAAAAATAATAGAAGGAATAATAGTGGATGAAATAAGTAATTATTTGGAACAACATCAATTATTTGACAAAATGCAACATGGATTTGTAAAAGATAGACCAAGTAGTACTAATTTGATTACTTTCTACAATTACATGATAGAAAAACTGAACGATGGTAGGGCAGTGGACATGACACTGATGGATTTCACTAGGGCTTTCGACAGGGTTCCGCACAGAATGATAATAACTAAGTTGATTGAATTAGGTATAAATAACATCGTAGTGAAATAGATAGAGAGGTGGTTGTCAGATCGAATAAGGTGGTAAAAGTGAATGGTCATTTGTCTGGGAAGCAGAGGGTGATTAGTGGGGTGCTGCAGGGGTCCATCCTGGGCCCCATAATGTTTGGTATTTTCATAAGGAATCTAAATATTAGTAGCTCAAATAAAATTAGTAAATTTGTGAATGATACTTAGATTGCAGGAGTGGTGGATACTTTTGAAGAGAGACTTGCTTTTGGGGCAAGATTTGTTAACCATTGGAAATTGGGCTGTTAGGAATGGAATGATGCTGAGTTTGGAAAATGTAGAATATTACATATGGGAAGAAATAATATCCATCAGGATTACTATTTGCAAGGAATAAGAGTAATATAGTCAAATGGGGAAAGAGACTTAGGGGTTTATGTTTCCAATGACCTAAAAAGAGAGATGCACTATGAGGTTGTTGCAAAGAAAGCAATGAACTTGGTACACTGTATTCGAAGGAGTTTCTTTTCTCATGACAAAAGTATATTATTGCCAATGTATAACACATATATAAGACCAGCTGTGGACAATTGTTCAACAAGTTGGAGCCCATTTCTGAAGAAAGACAAGATTCTGGTAGAAAGGCCGCAAGGAGCCCTTACTAAATTAATTCCAGAGTTAAAAAATACATCTTATGAAGAAAGATTGTTGAATCTTAAATTATGGCCTACGGAACTTAGAAGAAGGAGAGGAGATTTGTTGTTATTTTCCAAGATAATGCATAATGAAGAACTTAGAGAGGAATTAAAATTGGAATATAGGCCACAGATGTATAATCTTATGGGACATGGACTCCAATTTGTTCAGGATAAGTATAGGACAGAATTAAAAAAGAACAGTTTTAAAATCAGGACTATAAGAGAGTGGAATAAGTTGCCACAGGATGTGGTAGAGGCAGACAGTTTCAACACATTTAATGTAAATTTGGATAGATATTACTCAGTTGGCATCTTGAATCCCTCTGCTTTATAGTGGGAACAGCTTATATGGGCTTGAGCCTTCTACTGTTCTATCAATTCCTAGTATAATTCCTAGTATCCATCCACCTAGAAAAAGTGTCATGCAGCTTAATAGGCTCGAAGGTCTTATTTAATAAGGGAATGCCTATCCAGCTCTTCCCCACTCTGTTCTCTGGGCATTGGAGGAAACGCAGCCAAACAGAGTATAGTCTAGTAGTGTAAAGGGATCGAGACGAGAATTGATTAGTCCTGTCAGGCTGAAAGAGCCAATCTTCATCGAAAGGAAATGAAGTTAAAAGAGCTCTCTCCACCTTCACCCAAGCCGCCCCCCCCCCCCCAGAGAGGTCCAAGTAAGAAGATGAGCATTCAGAGCTGCCAAGGCATATTTATAGAGATTCGTAGTTTTGCTAATGCCATATGAGGGGGCTTACCCTGCCATAAGAAGTAACAGATAGCTTGATTCCAACACAAGAACTCCCTGTCTAATGAAAAATATGGTATATTGTTTTGAAGATACAGCATCTTTGGGAGAATAATCATTTGTATGGTTTGTATCCTCTGTATTAATGCTACAGGGAGTGGGATCTAGAGAGTTAAATCCTCTTTAATCAGTCCATAGAGGGAGTCATAATTTAAAGAGTAAGTGCAATATGGATTGGATGCAACAAAGATTCCTAGATATTTTAATTTTGTGTATTGCCATTGGTAAAGAAAAGCTGGCTATAAAGCTAATGATGGAGTGAAGTGAAGTAAAAGTACCTCTGATTTTGTTGGGTTAATCTTGTAACCTGATAAGTCCTCCACCAACTATAAGGCTCCCAACAAAGCCAGGAGAGAAACCTCTGGTTCAGTGAGATATAGAAGTAGGTTGTCTGCATAATATGCAATTTTATGAAGAGTGCCACTGATGGTATATCCTTGAAGTAAAGGAAGCTGGCGTAGGTATTTATTTATTTATTTATTTAAAGTTTTGGAATTACAACCTTTGAGTCAGCGACTCCTTTACAAAGGCTCCATGTCAGGGCAAACAGACAATAACAACAATAGTTAAATAATAGTGTACCTAGGTGATTACATGAAAATAGAAGACATAATTCCATGGATTGGTAGTTACATTTTGGGAATGCTATTGCAGCCCAAGTCAGTTATACAGTGCACCATTTAAGAACTTGAGTACTATCCTGAAGTGTGGTTCACTTTGCAATCAAAGGACCTTATCTCAGGTTGGATGGACAACCCAGCGTCTAAGAGGCGTAATGTGTTTAGTGCAGCAACAGGTCTCGGAGTCTAGCAGGGTGCATCTTGATGCTGGCTTTTGAACTGTCTAATGCTTGGGGCATTTGCTATGGATGGGGAGTTCATTGAGCCAGGTGGGTGCCCGATAAGCAAAAGACCTTTGTGCCTGGCGTTGTCCTTCTTAGGGGACTAAGGTATGTGTATTCGCTGGGTGTCTTGGGGAGATCCTGTGAGTGTTTAGTTTTATTAGTGGGTCTAGACCAATGGGTGTAAAACCCATTTGAATTTTTTTTGGCCTGGAGGCAGGTGTGGTATTTTAACCTGCCTGAGAAAGTCAGCCAGTTAGCTTTTATGTAGAGATCGCAGGCATGGGTTAGCTTGTCACTATCCATAGCCAGCCGGCTAGCTTTGTTAAGGGCCAGATTAATTTGTTTTAGTGCCGTGGGGTCAGCTGCTCCATAAATTGTTATTCCATAGTCTAACAGAGATAGGACCGTGCTGCTTACTGCCAGCCATAGGGCACGGGGCGGGAGGCATTGTCTGTGCCTGAAAAGGGTCCCTAATCTGGCATTTACTGAGGCTGAGAGTTGGTCTATGTGCATGTGATAGGTCAGTGATGAGTCTAGTGTGATGCCCAAATATTTGAATTGTGTTATTTGATCAATAATGGTGCCCTGGTGGTTGGTTATGTTTAGTTGGGAGCCATAGTAAGGGCTTTGTCTATGCGTAAAGATCAAGGATTTTGTTTTGCTGAGATTTAGTACCAACCTTTGTTTCATGAACCAGTGTTCTATTTCCTGGAAATTAGTCTGGAGAGTTTGCTGAAGAGCATTCAGGGTGGAGTCTTTCCAAAAGATTACTGCATCATCTGTATATAGTAGGAGCTTACAGTTGCAGGCGCTAGGGATGGCATTCAGGAATAGGGTGAATAGGAGTGGGCCTAGAATTGATCCTTGAGGCACTAGATTTAACTGCGAAGTTTTGAGGATAGAGTGGAATTTATTTTTACTTCTTTGTGTCCGGGTCCAAGTAGGTAGTTCTTGAACTAGAGTAAGGCCTCTGGGCCTAGGTCGAGTGAGGGGAGTTGGTGTAAAAGTAAATCATGATTAACTGTCGAAAGCTTTAGTCAGATCTATGAAAATTGCTCCTGCTAGGTTGCCCGCATCGAGAGCTTCATGTATATATGATGTAAGTGAGAGGAGAGCCGTGGTGGTGCTATGACCTGCTCTGAAGCCATGTTGTTCTTGGCAGAGTAGGGAGTGATTTGTCAGGTATTCAATGAGTTGGTCTGAAACTATTCTTTTGAGGGCTTTTGAGAGAGGAGGGAGAATCGTGATAGGCCTATAGTTCCCAGGGTCAGTTGGATCACCCTTTTTTAGTAGAGGGGTGATGATACCCCTTTTCCAGAGAGTTGGGAATTGCCCTAGGTGAAGTGATAGGTTGAATATTTTAGTTAGGTGAGGGATGATTACATTTAGTGTTAGTCGCAGGATCTTTAGGTATTAAGCACAGGGCTCAATGTATAGCACAAACAAATACAGGGAGAGGAGACAACCCTGTCGGGTGCCCCACTGGAGAGGAAAGTGGGCAGAAGGGACCCATTTATCTTTACGGCAGCTTCAGGCAATCACATAATCCCATTAGGACATCTAGAAAGGCAGTGGGAAAACCAAACTTCAACAGGGTACCCCGGAAAAACTTCCAGGAGACCCTATCAAAGGCCTTCTGGGCGTCTAAACTTAAAATCATTAGGGAGTTTTTGTGTGAATGGGCATAATTTATGATCTACAGAGTTTCTTTATTATTGTCTGTGGTTTGCCTTGTTTTAATGAACCTGGACTGTTCAGGATGAATATGCATGGGGAGAATATCATCCCCAGACCTTTCATACCACCCAGCCCCAACCCATGGGCTCAAGGCGATCCCGGGGGAAAATGTCCATTGAACATAGCGCAGGCCCGGGAGTAGGCCCAGAGGAGAACCCCTAGAAAAACCAATTATTGTTAACTAGTAGCCACCGAGTCTTACCAGCATGTATGCTCAGTCCCTCGGCGGTATATGGCCCACCCTGTACTCAATGGTCAATAATAGGTTATGAAGTAATAAGGTTCAGGTATAAACTTGCTTCTATCTGCCTCACTGGGAGGAGGGTGACTAGCTGAGTGGGCAAGTGCAGTCACAGAAAGCCCTTTCTATTGGGTTGCAAACATGGGAGAACCATGGAGTAAGCCCCCCTAGCTCGGGGACCCCAACCAACAACATCCCCCATGAATGCAAACACTTCTCTCCCCACCAGTTTCACCCCCACAGCTTCCATGTCCTGTTTCATGGACTTAGCTGATTGAAGGGGAACTGAAAGCCTATTTAGCCCCCTTCCTATTCAGAGTCAAGAGCCACCGCCTATCACAGGGACAAGAGACATGGCAATTCACAGATTAAACTGAGGATCTTCCCTGAGACTCGCTCCCACCCAAATGTCATGCCCAATTTAAGCCAAGTGGCACAAATTAGAGCGCCTCTGGCACAGAGAACCCCAGTTCCACTGCTAGATGAGAGCACCGGGGCAAGGTCAAGGCCAGTCAGTGGGCACCCCCGCTGCCCCCCCTCCCCAGGACCCCCCCAAGGTGGGGTCACAATAGGCCAGAGTACTGTCAGGCTTCCCACTAGCAAACTATTGCAGGTAAATGAAAAAAGATTACAGCACCTTCAGGTCCAATGTTCAGGGGTCTGCGAAAGGAGTCATAGACACCCAGCATTTCAATTCGAGCAAGGCTGACTGCTGTGCCCCAGGGTCCCTCTCATAGGTATGCAGGCTGAGTCCTTTAACAGGGTCTCTTCTTGGGAGCGGGACATCAGCAGGGACCACATAGCCCCATTTTTGGAGATCTCCCAAGTCTCCACTGTAGAGTTGTACTGTTTCTGGCCCGTAGGGTACTGAACCACAAGCTTGGCGGGGTAAGGGGTACGGAACTTTAACTTGTTCTGTCAGAGGATTGGGAACAATGGGATGTAGGCCATGCATCAGTGCATTGTAGCTGTGGCATAGTCATTGTCAATAAATATCCTTGTTGATCCGTAGAGCATCTTTCCAAGGGACCAAGCCTTTCTCGGGAGTTACTCTTTTACTGCATATCTGGTGAATCGAACAATAATAGATCTGGGCCTGGCAGTTGGGTCAGAAGGCTTAGGGCCTAAGGCCAGATGGACTCGCTCCAGATCCAGGGCAAGGGAGTCCTCCAAGGACAGGGAGGTGTGCAGAAGGGTTTCCGTGAAGTCCAGAACATCAGTACCTTCTGAATTTTCAGGGATGTTGTATATTCTAATATTCTGGTGGAGGTTCTGATTCTCCGCATCCTCCTGTCTTTCTACAGTGAGTTGGCTGAGTTGAATAATTTGTGTGATGGTAGTCCACATTTGTTTCAGCTGCAGAGACTGATCTGCTGAAGTGGCCTTCATACCGGAGATCTTTGCATCCAATGTGTTTAAATCAATCCGTACAGCCTCCTGGGTTAACTTGTATTAAGTGAGCTCAGCTCTTACTTCTTTGATTTCTGATAAAATTAGATCTATCTTGGTGTTCATGCTGGCTTTCTTTTTAGATTTTTTCCCACAAGGGTCCTCTGCTCGGCAGCCGGTGAGAGTGTTGCAAAGTTACAGAGGCCTCTGAGTCGGAAACATCTGATGCCGATTTTATGCCTTCTTGTTTTAATACTAGAAATTTACTTATACTTCCTGATTATTTCTGAGATGCCATCCCTCGCTTGCTATGCGAGGTTCAAAGTAATGCACTTTTAACAATGTTTGTGAGAGAAATGTGGGCATATTGGACTGGAGCCAAAAACTTAACCGCCATTAAGCCACACGTGGCACCAGAAGTCCCATGATAACCTTCTCAACCACCACACGCCTATTATTACATTGTCTATGTCTAAACAAAAGGTAAAGCTGAGTGACATTTGCATAGCAGTGAAATTTCACGCCACACCTTCAGATCACGTCTCCCAGTGGAAGCATATATACTGCAAATAACAAAAGGGAGAGTACAGTGCCCTGAGAGACACCACACACGACCGGGGAGGAAACAGACTGAGTATTTCTCAACTCCATGGTCTGGTGGCGATTTTCCAGGAAGGACCAGAGCCAGTTTAAAACTGTGCCAGACAGACTGCAGAAACTCTTCACACACTCAACTGTCTCCCCATGATCCACCATATCAAATGCTGATGGCAGGTTAAGGAGAACCGAAACAGATAGCTTTGCCTAATCCTTCACCAGGAGCAGATCATTCATGACCGAAAATAAAGCAGTATCTGTGCTGTGCTGTGATGAGATCAGAAACCCGACTGGAGAGACTTGTAGGCCCAGATATTCAAAAGGGTTACGCATGGCGCAACAGTGTTGCGCCAAGTGCAACCCACTGATGCGCCCCGGCGCGATATTCAAAAGGGAAAAGTGCACGGCACAAATCCCGATGCGCCGGAGCGCATCAGTAATGTATGCAGGCACAGGTGGGGGGGTGTGCTCATGCATACTCTGCACAGCCCGATATTCAGACCGGGATGTGCAGAGCCATGCATGCGCAACCCTTACCTGTGCCAGCACAAAGTTATGCCAAAAAAAAAAAGGAACAACTGATGGCCACCCACAGGTGAGCTGCCGCATTGCAGGGTGCAACACGGCAGCTGCCACCTGTGGTGGCCTAAATCTGGCTGCACCTGGCGGTGCCCCCCCCATGCCCGATCATGGGCATCTGTCTAAAATAGAACTCATCCTAGATCCCTGGTGGTTCAGTGGACCGCTATCTGCCCGATTGCAGGCATCTGTCTAAAAATATAATTTGTCCTATATCCCTGATGGTCTAAGGCTACCCCATTCCCCACCCACCCACTGAGTCCCAACGCTTTGCTCCCCGTCAGCCAGTGGGCGGCAGCACCCGCCCGCCTGCCACCCGACACCTCGGTAGGGCTGTCGCCCGTTAGTTCACAGCGTGAGCCAATGGGGCATGCAGCCTATACTGTACCACATTTCAGGTATGTAAATGAATTATTCACATATCTGGAATGTGTAGTACGGCTGGAAAGCTAACGCCAACTGGCTCATGCTGTGAACCAATGGGCTTATTAGCCCACCGGAGTGTCAGTCGGAGGGTGGCGGGCGGCAGGCGGGTGGTGCTGCCGCCCGCTGGCTGACCGGAGGGGCAGTGGGCTCAGTGGGCGGTGGGGGGACACCTAGACCACCAGGGATATAGGACAAATTATACTCTTAGACAGATGCCCACGTCACAGATAGCGGTCCACTGACCACCAGGGATATAGGACGAAGTCCTATTTTTAGACAGATACCCGCGATTGTGCAGATAGCGGTCCACTGGACCACCAGGGATATAGGACGAGTTCTATTATTTTTACAAATGCCCGCGATCGGGCAGATAGCGGTCCACTGGATCACCAGGGATATAGGACGAGTTCTATTATTTTTACAGATGCCCGCGATTGGGCAGATAGCGGTCCACTGGACCACCAGGGATACAGGATGAATTATATTTTTAGACACATGCCCGCGATCGGACGGATAGTGGTCCACTGGACCACCAGGGATATAGGACGAGTTCTATTTTTATACAGATACCTGTGATCGGGCAGATAGCGGTCCACTGGACCACCAGGGATATAGGACGAGTTCTATTTTTAGGCAGATACCTGCGATCGGGCAGATAGCGGTCCACTGAACCACCAGGGATATAGGACGAGTTCTATTATTTTTACAGGTGCCCGTGATCGGGCAGATAGCGGTCCACTGGACCACCAGGGATATAGGACATACCAGTTTTTTTTTTTTTTTTTACACTACAAATGCCCGCGATTGGGCTGCATGGGGAGTCAGTCCCCGACGGCTGCTGCCTGGCAGGGTGCAAGCAGCTCAGCCGGGATCGCACACCTGCATGCAAATGGGTCCATAATGACATGCAAATGGCCCCATGTGTGCCTTGCATACATTATGGCTCCATTTGCATGTCAACTTTTGAATATCGCGGTTGCTGTGCATGGCACAATGGAACTTGCACTAGCGCATCCCCATGCTCCACTCTGGCCACTTGCACTGGTGCAGTGCTACTGCGCCATGCATACTGGGAGTGGCCAGGGTGCAATATTCAAAGCTGCTGAGCCATGGAGCAGCTCCGTTGAATATCGCCCAGTTCACACCCCTGTGCAGCCAAGCTGCGCTGTGCCCAAGCTTGCGCCACAGCCTGGCGCAGTTTGAATATCTGGGCAGTAGAGTTCAAATTTCTCTAGGTGTTTTTTCAGTTGAATTGCCACCCCTTTCTCAATAAAGTATCCTACAAAAGACAGGTTAGAGATAGACCTATAGTTTGTGAGATCACTAGGATCTAATTAGGAGGGGCTTTACAATGGCCCCTTTAAGGGAGTCTGGAAAGACACTCATTTAAACAAGACTTCACAATCTCCACAAATACAGGCACCAGCATCTGCCAACCGACTCTACCAGATGGGAGTTGGCTGAGTCTAAATTGCAACTGAACTGGTGCAACGCTGACAGCACCTGGCAGATTTCTACTTAATCAGCTGTCAGAAAGTCTAACCACAGCACCCAGGTTTTGGTTATCTCTGCTCTAGAAATACTGCATCAGTGACCAGGACCAGAGAAGGAGATATCACACCTTATCTCCACAATTTTGGTCGAGAAGAAGTCAGAAAACTACTTGCATCTCTCTACTGAACCTGGCTCTAACCAGAAGCTAAGACAGTCTGGATTTAGAATCTTACCAACCAGTCAGAGTAAGCTGCTGGTCTGTTTATCCCAGTTATAATGAGGAAGGAATAAAAGTTTATCCTCACAACAATCAGTGCCTCCTGATATCACTGATAATGTGGTATCAGGAAAGTTTGTTAGCGAGCTCCAATGATGTTCAAGCCTCTACCCACATCTTTTCAGTCAGGATGGATGCCCTAAAGGGGGAGGGCAATCAGCAAATGTGGCAGCAGCACAAATTCATGGGGACTTCACCTGCTGGGTGAGAGCCAGAGGCATGGGTCATTATGTCACAAACAAGAATAGCATGGCAACACACTGCGCTGTCAAAACAGCCACACCAAATACACCATTCGGTAAAAACACCAAGTGGTAATAATGCAGAGGCAACACAGTATAAATACTGCTTTCCTCACCCCACCCATATAAAGATAATCTCCTGTGGGGGAGACAACTCTAGGATGGGTGAAACTCGAGCAGGGGGCATCGCCAACCACACAACAGTAAACACAACATAAACACAGCTAATCTGGGACTGGAAATAGAACCCCAGTCCACAGACACTTCACTGCCCTCCGCTGCTGGTGGCTCTACCCCCTGTGAAATGGTAGCTACTTAGCCAACTCCCATCCAGAAGAGGTCTTATCCTCTGCAATACTGCCTCCCAGCCAACAGCTACAGGGGTACCACTACCACTCCACACCATTTCTTTCATGCAATATTGTGTACCATGTAGCGGTTGTATCACATATACAACAATTACAGGCTCCTGACATGGGCGCTCCCCTCGGAGATCTGGTGTGGCTCTTTTCTTCAGCTGACCTGCCTCTCAGCATACAGAGCTGTACCTTTAATGGCCACTGCCTGCACTGCTACTGCCCACCAGCCCCGGAGACTTCTACAAGCAGCCCTTGAGGTCCCTGACATGGACGCTCCCCTTGGAGATCTGACGCGGCTCTTTCCTTCAGCCGCCCTACCTCTCAGCATACAGAGTGGCACCTCCAACAGCCGCCACCCACCCTACTACTGCCTACCAGCCCCGGAGACTTCTACGAGCGGTCCCTGACATGGGCACTCCCCTCGGAGATCCAGCGCGGTGCTTTTCCTCAGCTGCTCTGCCTCTCAGCATACGGAGCCACATCGCCAATGGCCACCGCCCGCCCTGCCACTGCCCGACAACCCTGGAGACTTCTACAAGCAGGTACACCTTACTCCACGCCACAAAATTTGATTTTTCTTAGCACTCCACTCCAGTGTTCCTGATTGGCTCCCTCCACAAACTGGAGCTCTGTGGTTGGTTACCTCAGGAGCTCAGCCTGAACCCTGTTCCATTCTCTTTCGGCTGTCTCAGAATCTCTTTCTTTCACTGGCTTTCACCAGGAACTTTAACGTTTTAAGCGCTTGTAATGTAAATGCCTGCCTTGCCCTTGGCTACAGTTTTAGAGTTATAAGTGACTGAATAATTCCTAACAATTTGTACCGAATGTATAACTAAACTGTAATTGCTGCTTAGTCTGCTCCGCTCTAGTTCCCTTCTTGTGTTTTCTCTCTCTTCCATCTCAAAAACCTGCTCCTTTTCTCCAAACCCTGCTCTTTCGTTTTCTCACTTAACTTGCTGGGAAAAATTTTCTTCTATCAGAAAAAAAGCCTCCCTTTTCCCATTCTCAGTGCTGACCCCCATCCTTCTCCCTAGCTCAGACAACTTTCTCCTCCCCTGCTCTTGAAGCAGACCCTGTTTCGTCGGCTTCTTACTAACTTCTTTTGTTCTTCCCTGCCTGCCCACTAATTTAGTACCACATTCAGCGGCTAACTAATAATTCTGTGTCCTTTTCCTCTAGAACCCCTGAGGGCCCTGACATGGGCACTCCCCTGAGAGATCTGGTGCGGCTCTTTTCTTCAGCTGCCCTGCCTCTCAGCATACGGAGTAGATCTTCCAATGGCTGCCGCCCACCCTGCTACTGCCTGCCAGCCCCAGAGACTTCCCCTCCAGTGCTGTGCACTGACTCCCAACCCTATCTGGGCTCTGATTTATATAATTGCTGTAGGGCACATGACATGACCACTCGAGCGAAATTACAAAATGCAGTTTTTTTCATTAGCAGGTTATTCCAGCTGCACTCTAGTAGGTGCTAGATCAAATCTGAATTTGAGTCCACAGCTCGGTTTTTTGCTTATCTTTCCCTGCTCACTCTAAGTTAGTCCGCAAAGTTACCACTACTTCGATTCTTGGTCCTTGCACTACATACCCCCTGCCCCAAATACATTCTTTGATTAGCCCTCTCTCTATTCACAGTATGTTGCCTATAGTAAACAGCTCCCCACTACTCTTTACTCTCTCTATTATCTCACATCTTCCCACTCCACCCACCCATGCAAACTGCTTAAATAAACCCTCAGCAATCCTTCTTGTTTACTCCTTTCCTCTAATTTCAGTTTATACGATCCCAATGTTGGGATCCCCAGCTCCTTTCCACCAACTTTGGGCTCACCTACCTTTTCTACTATGTGCCTCCCTCTCTTCTGTTCCTAACTCCTATGCTCTTCAGTGCTCCCCAACCATCCATTTCACTTCCTCTATTCTCCTACCCTCAATAGTCCAGCCACATCCAAGCCATGGTACAAAAGTTCAAAGCTCCACTTTATAATCATCTCACTTCTTCTATCAGCTGGGTATATAAACCCTAACCCTGGCCTCCTTCTACCCAACATGCTGCTGTCAACCACCTCTCTCACTCACCCTCCTCTTTTCCTCACACACCAACCATCCCTCATGAACTTAAAATCTTTCACCTCAGCATAGGGAGCCTACTGCCAAAATTAACCCAGCTTCATCCCCTTGCAATAACACTGGCCGCTGACCACCTCATAATATGTGAAACCTGGTTAAATAACAAAACACCTGATCACTGTATCAATATCCCTGGCTACAATATCACCAGGCAAGACTGCACAGGTAGGGGCAGCAGCGTAGCTATATACACCTTGTCCTCAATTCATACTACCCCAGTCCTATCTGCATTAGTTCCCACAGCTTACGAGGTCCTCAGACTCTGCATGCCCTACTCCATCCCTGTCTACGCTACTGGGATATACTGCCGCCCAGGCCTTTCCTCTACTATTGCCACTAATCTTCTCACTGAAATCTCTACTCTCAAGTACAGTGGTGAGCTCTATATACTAGGTGATTTTAACTATAACTGGCCTGACCCCTCTCTAAACAAGTTGCAAAACAGCATCACGGCCCTTAATCTAACGCAACTGATTTACGAGCCAACCTGACCAAAGAATAAAATACTAAAACTGGCAACCACTCAATTATAGATTGGGCCCTAACCTCATGTCCACAGAATTATCAAATCAGGCCTCCTCCTGGATGCACTCAGTGACCATCATATGATCTATATGGTCCCCAAACTTCACTGTCCAAAAGCCCTGCACAGAACATTACTAGTTCACTCATATAAGTCCCTAGACCTCACCCACCTTCTAACTGACCTTTCCCGCACAGACTGGTCACTTATTTCCTCTGCTACCACAGTTAACGAAGCCCAGGACTACTTCCAAGGCCATTTTATTAACATCTGGAACAAGCACGCATCCTTTAAATGTACCAGAGTACGCAGTAATCACCTCCTGTGGATCACACTTGAATTGCTGGCGTGTATGCAAACTCACGACCATGCTTGGAAGGCTCACATAATCTCTAAATCACAAGTAGACTGCAACAGATATCGAGCCCTCAGAAACACCTGTTCAAAGGCTACAAGGCTAGCTAAGTCCAAATACTTTAGGTCCACCTTTGATGCTAACATATGCACCTCATCAAAATTTTGGAAAGTTATTCACTCCCTCTTCTCTCCCCCCCTCTAAAACCCAAACCCCTCTCGTCTATGTCAATAATGTTCTTACGTCTGACCACCTCTCATTTGCTACTGAATTCAACTCTTACTTTACTTCCTGCACTTCTGCTCTCCTAGCTTCTCTCCCCTCTATCCAACCGGACGTGTCTGTCCATAATAACTCACATCCTAACACCCTCTCAAGCAATCTCTCCTCCTTCACACCAATCTTGCCTTATGATACTCTAAATGCTGTCCTCGCTCTCAACCCGTCTAAAGGTTCCTCACCCAATGGCCTTGATCCCAAACTCCTTTTCCTCTGCTCATGCTATTTCTCCACCACTATCTGCCTTACTGAATCTCTCTTTCTCGTTCACCACAGTCCTTAACTCTTGGAAGCATGTTGTAGTTCTCCCCCTACCGAAGGGAGGTGACCCCTCTATGCCTAGGAACTACCAGCCAATCTCTCTCTTACCTATTCTCGCTAAGCTCCAGGAGCACCTGGTCCTCTCCCAACTCTCCTCTTACCTCTCCGATTCAGCCTTTTTCACTCCCTACCAATCTGGTTTTAGGACAGATCACTCTACTACTATGTCCTTACTTAGGCTCACTGATTCTGTACTCTCAGGTATGGACAGTGGTCTAATTACATCAGTGATCTTTGTTGACCTCGCAAAGGCTTTTGACACGGTCTCCCACCCCCTCCTTCTAGGTAATTTGTGATCCGCAGATCTATCTGAATTAGCCACAAACTGGTTTAGCTCATACCTGAAAGGCCGGACTCAGGCAGTCAAAATTGCTGATTCTACCTTCCCCCACTCCAGATTAACACCGGAGTACCCCAAGACTCCGTTCTTGGCCGCCTTCTATTCTCCATATTCCGTAATGACCTCCCATTGGTGTGCACTTCCTCCTCCATCCATATGTATGCTGACAACACTGTCATTTTCTATTCTGGTCAATCACCAACTGATGTCGCTTCCACACTCCAGCGTGACTTTGAGAAAGTTCAGCTCTGGCTAAGCTCACATCAGTTTTTCCTCAATGCCAAGAAAATGGTCTCCATGACCTCTGGCACTAGGCAGAGACTCTCTAGGCTATCTAAATTGCCCTCTTTACACACCCTTAATGGCTCCACTCTTGAGGACACCTCCTCCTTTAGGTACCTCAGGTTCTGGTTAGACCAGCACCTCAACTTTACTGGGCACATAGACTCCATCCTGAAAAAGTTGCACCTCAAATTAAATGCCCTTTACAGGAACCAAAGCTGCCTACCTCTACAGACCAGGCAGGAGCTTGTCCAGAAAATGATACTACCCATCTTTGACTACTGCAATGTTGTCTACAGTACTGCACCGAAGTTATCCTTAACCAGACTGGACACCCTTTTCAATGCTTTCTGTCGTTTTGCTCTGGACACCCCCTCCTTCACCCACCATTGCAATCTATATCACTCTCTAGCTTTTCCTTCCCTGGAAAACTGCTGCCTAGCCCACTGCATAAAATTTGTCTCTAAATTCTGGTTTGGTACATTACCCCCCATCTTGCCTCCTCACGGTCCTCCCATCTCTCTGCCCCTTTCTCCCTCAGATTCAGTGACTCCCACACTCTAGCTATCTCTCGGTGTACCACCTCTACAGGCCAATCATCCTTCTCCTATAGGTTCCCAAAACTCTACAACTCAATGCCTCATCAAATCAGGCACTCCTCCTCCTCCCTCAGGTCCATCTCTTCCTACCTCCTTAACGTCCTCTCTCCAATCTGCAACTATCCCTAATATCCCCTCTGGTTCCTCCCAGCCCTCCCCACCGCTTACCTAGCACATAACGAGAGCTGAAACCAAAATGTGTTGCATTACATTTCCATGTCTGCACTGTATTTAATATGTCACCTCCTGTGCAGTGCAACCTTATGTATCTCTATTGCTGCAGAATGTTGCATTGTATATTCACTGTTGTCATGTAAGTTCCCAGTAACTGTACTGTTCCTACTTGGATCTGTTGTTTTTCCATGATTTGCTATTTCTTTATGCAAATGTGCCTTTTTGGCTTATTGTGCTCCCATGCTCTCGTTCACCCAGGACGCTCCAAGAGACTAGCAATTTTATATTGTTCAGTGTGCCTTTCCTGGTGAAACCTTTCAATAAATAAAACACGCTGTTAATACCGCGTGGTTTTGCCTGCATCGTTATCCATACAACTTACTGACCTGGTACCCGAGCCAGACCATGCCACATGTGGCACCCGATCTCCAGGCAAAATGGATGACTGTGCATCAGTGTGGTAAGGAAGGGTAACAATGGGAGAGTGTCAAAGTGCCAAGAACTTACGGAGAGTGAATGAGCAACTCATACAGATGATGGAGCCACTGAGTGGAAGTGATCATTGCTCGATGTAGTTCTAGCTGGACATCACCACGGAAAGTGTCCCCACTAGGACCAAACTCCTGGACGTTAGAAGGATGGACTGTAGGAGAATGGGAGAAGTACTAAAAAGGCATCTAGCAAAAATTACAGCGACTATGGGGGTGTACCAAAAATGAGCTTTTATTAGGGAAGGCTTAAGGGCTGCAATGGATGAGTGTGCTAGATATACAAGAGGAAGAACTTAAAGGTCAAAACACCAAGCTGATACAGCTCTGAGGTAGCCCAGGCAATGCAGAATAAAAGGCAGGCCTATAGGAAATTCAAGAAGACCAAGAGAGAGGACAGGAAAAAATACCTAGGGCTGGCAAGGGAGGCAGGAAGGGTTGTTTGGACAGTCAAGGGGGCAGATGGAACTGCAATTAGCAGAAGGTATTAAGAAGGGGAGAATGTTTTCTTCCACTACATAAGTGAGAAAAGAAACAAGAAAGATGGGATAGTTAGGCTAAGACAAGGAGATGGGTGAGGGAAGGAAAACAGGGAGAAGGTGGAGCTAATGAACAAATACTTCTGCTCTGTTTTCACCAAGGAGAAAGATGGACTGGTGCCAATGGGAGGACAAGGGGTCCAGAAGAGGGAAGGAGGGCAGAGGAAGCAATAGAAAGGGAAAGAGTGAAGAAAGGGTTGCTAGAATTGAGGATAGACAAATCACCAGGCCCAAATTAAGTGCATCCTAGGGTGCTGAGGAAACTAGAGGGGGAGCTTGCTGAGCCACTGGCAGACCTGTTCAGTTGTTCACAGGAGTCAGGCATGGTACAGCAGGACTGAAAAATGGCACATGTGGTGCCTCTGCACAACAGTGGCCCCAGGGACGACCTCGGGAACCTCAGACCAGTCAGTCTCATTTCAATAGTGTGCAAACTTATGGAGACCATACTGAAGGAATGATTTATACAGCATCTAGAGCAACATGGTCTCCAGGATACAAGGCAGCATGGATTTATGGGAGGTAGGTCTTGTTAAATTAATTTGATCGACTTCTTTGACTGTGTAACCAAAACAGTGGACAGGGGCCAAGCAGTGGACATCCTCTATCTGGATTTCAGCAAGGCTTTTGACTTTGTACCCCACAGAAGGTTGATCAAGAAGCTGGCAGACCTCAGAGTAGGAGAGAAGATGGTTAGATGGGTGGAAAACTGGCTATGGAACAGGACCCAAAAGGAGATGGTGGGGGGAGAGTTGTCTAGCACCAGGGTGACCACAAGTGGCATCCCACAGGGCTTGGTGATAAGGTCAGTGCTATTCAACACTTTCATTAATTATATTGGGGATGCATGGCATCAAGGGCAAAATGTGTGTTCGCAGGCAACACCGAGCTTTGCAGGAGGGTGGACTCAGCCAAGGGGATACAGTACCTTAAAGAGGACCTAAGAGTACTTGAAAAGTGGTCCAGGATCTGGCAACTGAGCTTCAATGCCAGAAAGTGTAAGGCTATGAACACTGGAGCCAAAAAACCCAGGACAGAGGAGTATTATTTGGGAGAGGTCTAGGTATCTCCCACAGAGGAGGAGGAGAAGGATCTGGGAGTGATGATAACTAGTGAACTGAAGCATTCTACGCAGTGCAAGAAGGAAGTGGCAAAGGCAAACAGGATGCTGGGGTGCACAGCCAGAGGGGATCAGCAGCAGGTGACAGAAGGTGGTATTGCCCTTGTACAGGTCACTGGTGAGACCACATCTGGAGTATGGGGTGCAGTTCTGGAGCCCTCAACTTAAAAAGGACATCAACTTGATGGAGACGGTTGAGAGGAGGGCTACAAAGATGATTCCGGAGCAGCAGAGTAAATCATACAAGGAAAGACTGAGGGCCCTAAACATATACTTTCTGGAGAACAGGAGGGAGAGGGGAGACATGATTAAGACCTTCACGTATTTGAAAGGGTCAATAAGGTGAACAGGGAGGGTCTCTTCAGGCTAAGCTGCAGGAAAACTACAAGGGGGCACAGCCTAAAGTTTGAGGGGGGGATGTGTAAGAGGGAGGTTAGAAGACAATTCTTCACAGAAAGGGTGGTGAGCAAACAGAATGTGCTGCCAGAAGAGGTGATCTCATCAAGAACAGTGGGCAGCTTTAAGAGAGGCTAGGATAGATATAGGTGAAAGATAAAGGTCATGGAAGGGAAGGGATGGAAAGGTGGGGGAGAGGGAGCAGGGACACCAGCTTGAGCTGAGAACCCTGCACAATGAGTAAACAAGATAGACCAAAAGACCTAATTTTGCTGGCTTCTTCGTATGCTCATATGTTCATATAACCTTACCTCAGGTTCAATGCTTCCTTACCCTACATTTATATTGATCTTTTTTTTTTTTCCTTCTGCTTCTTCTCCCCCAAGGTGGCTGGTAGGTGGACTTCAGCTCTCCCTTCAAGAGGGTTCACATCCACCTCGTGACTGCGTTGCTTTCTCCTGACCCCTCAATGGCAAGTCCCCCATGGGGCCAGGGATGAGAGAACCATCCTCCACCCTCCAGGGCACACAATCCAGTTGCCGGGTGTTGAGCTGAGGGTCGAGAGTGTGGTCCGGGCTTCGTGTAGCCTGCCAGTGTTCTCATTTTTCCATTTTTCTTTCCCTCCCTCCCCCACCATTCCTGAGGTGCATACCTCAACGTACACACTTGCAGGCGTGTGCATACTGTGGAATCCCACAGCATCCCCCCCCCCCACATCATTGGCATCTTCCTGGCGTTCTGCCCTTAGGGCTCCACCTGGTGCAGTCATTCGGTGGGACCATCAAGCCACCCTCCCCAGGAGAGGAGAGCTGCCCTCCAGACGCTAGATCCTCTCCCTCTCCCTCTCTGGACGACCCCCTGTGACCCACATTCACCACTGAACACGAGTCGCTGGTGTGGCAGGAGGCTAGGCACAATGCCTCAGTCCTCCATGTCACCAGGCCGACTATTTATATTTATCTTATGTGTATGTAACCCCCTACAAACTGTGGTTAACTAGAATGTCTTCCTGGGCTCCCTAATGCCCACTGTCAGGGTGATGTCCTGTCTGCAGTAGTTCTGTTTGTCTGTGTGAGAGTGCTTTAGTAAGCCTCTGTGCCTGTCTCTTTAAGAGAATGTCTAGCTTGTGTTAGAAAATTAGTCTGGGCTGGGTCCAAGTGATTTAAAGGGACACATTCATGTACAGTGTCATATGGTTTGAAAGCCACAAAAAAGTTCTTTTAATTGAGGTATAGAATACCTGTAGTGAACAACCCAGAGATATAGATGACTGAGTCTGTGTATATAAATACTACAGTAGAGATTCTTAGAACCTTGTGATTCAGTGATGATCAAGCAGTGCTTAACTCACTGCAGTTAGGCACTGCTTGATCGTCACTGACATCACAAGGTTCTAAGAATGGCTCCAATGTAGTGTTGATATTGCACAGACTCGGTCATCTATATCTCTGGACTGCTTCCAGCTACAGGTATGCCCGATACCTCAATTAAAATAACTTTTCATGGGCTTTCAAACTATGCATATCACTGTACATGAATGTGTCCCTTTAAGGCTCGTGACCAGCCAGACAGTTAAATGTTCTGCTCCATTCTGTAGTCGCTACTTGCACAGAGGGAGCTCTGTTAGGGAACGTGAGTATTTACTGGTTATCTGTTATAATAATAATAATGATAATAGAGTACTTTGTCTAACCTGCTTTCAATTGCAGCTTGAGCTTTTGAATAGGAGCCACCATTTTGGTTCTGGACTTCCAGTGTTGGATCAGTTGAACCTCAGGGGACCTAAAATGGAGACGGTCCCCAGAGGTCTTGTGGGAAGGAAATTCTGTAGTATTTGTAGTTTTAAGGGTTTTGGCGCCTAAATGGACATGGAGAGGGAGTCCTTTCTGTGATAGACAGTTCCCTCAGCCAACCGAACCTTTTGGATTACTGGGAAATCCCCAGAACTGCTAAAGCAGAGTGTCAGATGAGAGTTAGAGGTTGAAGAGTGAACAGCTCGAGCTATCAAGCAGCTGCTCCTAACAGGGGCATAGAAGAATCGGCAGGGAGACGCTGCTGGCCTGCCTGTCATGTTCTCTAGCCTAAAGCATCACCTTGTGTGAAAGTCGGAGTTTTCCGAATGCTGGTTGAGATCTGCATTAGAAGGAAGAAATTTGTGTTGTGATTTTGAATTTGGACCAAAGACTTGCTCCAGAAGTGATCGGCCCGCCTGATGTTAGAAGACAGCCTCAGATTGAAAGGTTTGTGCAGTAAAGCTGTAATTGGCAAACAGACTTTATCCGAACTGTGGCTTAGAGAGCAAAGTATTGTAGATGTGTTGAATGTGTTTCATGGGTCGCAATTTGGTTCCCCACAGCAAGTTCTGTTTTGCCAAATGGAGACTTTTCCTGCAATCACTCAGAGACATTTTCTGAACTGCTTCTCCTGCCTGGGCCTTCCCACCTTGGCCTAGGCCACCTCTCCTGATTCAGAGACATTTTCGGTGAAAGACCCACTTGGGGATTTGGCCTCCTGCTGAACACCACCAAACAGGTAGTGACCACCAGGAGGTGAGTCATGTAGGCCCTGCTTCCCCTGGCAATCCAGCTCAACACCATAAGGTCTTCATCTTGCCCCTCCTGCTTCCTGGTCTGGGTAGCTTGAGTACAAATCAGGGTAGCTCCCTGCAACAACAGCTGCAATCATAGTGTGCCATCTGATTTTTTTGTTTTGGGTTTATTGCAACAGACTGAGCCCTCCGGCTCCGGATAACAAATATTTGGGTTGTATTGTATACATATTAACTGTTTTCCTTCCTAAGGGCCCCAACGGCAGCTGCAATGCTGGCCTGCCCTGAGCAATGCTTCAGTCTAGCCTGTGTGACACACTGGGTACCCAGGGTTGTGGGACTGTACAGAAGGGACTTACAGTGCATGTTGATTCAACCTGATTTAAATCAGAAATACCAATCATTAGCTAAATTCACGCCCCACCCTTGTGTACTCCCTCTGAATAAATCAGATTTTTGGTTTTCACATTTAACCTGGCTAGTGTGTGCCTCATTGGTTGGATTACAGTACTGCTATTGTATTGTTGTATCACTACGCTTGTTTTCCAGGGGGTCTCTAGGGCAATTGCAGAAGATCCAGCCCTGGTGGTAAGTGCAAGGAGTGTAAGCATATTATTACTCAGTCAATGTTTTATTGCTTTACTGTTTAGGTCACTGGAAGGGTTGGAGGGTGGTTTTAGTATCCCAGAGGGCTATACCAAAGCAATACCATTCCTCTGGGTGGATTCACCCGCTCACAGGACTGAGGCCCCTCAACCTGTGCGTAGCCACACAGGCAGGGGTAGTAGCCCATAGGATAGCACCACCTAGGGGTTACATCTTAGAGGCACTGCTGGGATTTACACCCTCTAGTGGCACAGAGTTAAAAGTTCAACCTAGTGTGAGACAGAAACTGAAATGGAAGCACTTACGACACCAAAATGGAAAATCCCTCCCCACAAGCTGGTTGTGCACCGCATGATAGGGTGGAGTGAGGCCGAAGGGGTAGATCCCAGCCATGCCATGTTGTTACTTGATATCCCCCTGGGGAACACTAACGATATGACTGAAGAGACAGTGAGAAATATTAAATGTCTGGGAAAGGTTGAAGTATGGGGGAGGGATGCTAATCTATTTGACCAGACCTTGGTGGGTCTCCTTTCTTGTAGCCGTCCTGTAGACCCTGAAAAGGTACCCCGTGTCATTATGCCCGAAGGCTCCCAGAAGGGGTGAAGAGTTATTCATTTACACAGTGATCCATCTTCCCCGGAGGTCCTCAAGGGTAGAGGGGTTTAAGGAGAAGTTGTTATAGCTGTTAGCTGCTGAAGGCTGGACAGCTAAAGAACTGTTGAAGGTTTTGGGGCACTCTGAGGAGATCACTCCCATACACTCTCCTCCACCTTCCCCATATACTCCCAGAGCATCCTCAGTTGTGACCTCCCCCACTGTGATACCTTCTATACACCTGGATTCCTATCACAGGCTCTGACTGTTCTCTGGTGTCATCCCTGTACCAGTGTGGGAGGATGACATAGAAACATGGATGGACTGTGCTACTCCACTGGTCCAAGACAGGCAATGTTCAGAGGGGGAGAAGAGAAAGAGACTCATGGAAAGTCTAAGGGACCCTGCATTGGAAGCTATCTGATTTCTTTGGTCCACTAACCCAGAGGCCACTGCAACTGAGTACCTCTCTGCATTAGAAGGGGTGTTTGGTAGCACGGAATCTGGAGAAGACGCAATGTGGAAGTTCAAGTCTGCTAAACAATGGAAAAATGAAAAGTTATCCACTTTTGTCACCCAGATTGAATGGGCCTTGCAGAGAGCCCACTGAAAAGGGTGTGTTCCAGCTAATGACCTGAACAATGTCAGACTGGAGCACATTCTCAAATCGGCCCATTATTCTAGTTTACTCATGCTGAAGTTGAAGTTTCAAGATAGGAAAGCTAACCCTCCCAAATACTGCTAGCTGATGAAAGAGATTCAAGAGGCTGTGAACGATGAGGATCAGTAGAAGCCCTATGCTGGTGTTGCCTGCACCAGCCAACCCTGTAACCGATCCGAAGAAAGAGAGGAAGCTATTGAGAACCAGCAGGTCAGGGAGCTGCTCAAAGAGATAAAGGAGATGCGAGCCAGTCAACAAGCCACGGCTGAAGTGGCTAGAAGCTCTAACCCTTGCCTATTAATGACTGAAACTAGGAGTAAGGCTCCACCCGGGGGCGTGGGGGTTCATGCCATTGTTCCTGAACCCCAGGCAGAGTCCAAACTAGTGGAAGAGATGAGAGAGCTGAAGGCATACTTCTGTCCACTGGGGAAGCTGCAGGGACAGGGAACCCGAGCTCAAGTCAAGAAAAGATGGTAGAACTCCCTTCTCTAATTGGCACAAAGTTCGGGAAGAACCTAATCCCTCCAATGATCCTAGGGAACAGGTGTTTTGCTACAGGTGTGGAGAAAATGGGCATACCTGATGAAGCTGTAATTCTCCGGAAAACCTGTGGAAAGTCATGGCTAAACTGTTAGCTTTGGCTCAACAGAGCAATATAAAGCCCGAGCTGGGCACACCCAGGAAATCTTTTTCCCCTAAAGCTGCTGCAGCCCAGTCTACCAAACAGACATTTCCGGACTAGTCCGAGATGGTGGGTCCCTCCATGGAGACTGCAGTAACAGTTAATGGCATTTTCACTCAAGCTGTGCTAGACATTGGCTCGCAGGTCACCATTTATATTTCAAGATTGGTACAACCAGCACCTATCCAACCTCCCACTCCTACCCTTGGAAGGACTGCATGTATGGGGATTGAGTGAAAAATCCTATCCTTACTTGGGGTATGTATGGATTTGGTTGTCTTTCCCTTCTGCTGTAGCGGACATAGATGAACAAGTAGAGACCCTGGCCCTGGTGTGCCCACCGACTGGACTGTATGATGGTGTACCATTGCTAACTGGTACCAATGCACATATGTTCAGATGGTTAGCCAGGCTCTGTCAGGAAAAGTGAGCTAAGTGGACTGGGAGGGCCCTGCACATTTCTGCCATAGTACGTCGGAGACTATGATTTACAGATGCGGACCCAAGAAGTTGAGAAAGATGAACTCATGGGTGTGGTCTGGAAAAAGGATCCTGACTCTCTGGTACTACCTCCCAATGCTCAGTGTACCATCAGTGGTGAAGTGCGCCTAAAAACAGATGTTAAAAACAAAATCCTTATGTTGGATGCCCCAGAAGAGGAGAAACTGCCTGAGGGACTATTGGTCAAGCCTAGCATTCTGCCTGCTCGGGCCCATGCCTATGCTTGGCGGGTAGTGGTGCAAGTTCAGAACCTGTCAGATCAGGAAGTTTGGGTAAATCGAGGGTGTGCCCTAGCCACTGTATATTGTGTGGATACTGCTGTGCTACCCAGCAAGAAGTGCCCTGCAGAGGGTGATGAAGTGACCCCTGACTTGTTTGACTTTGGAGAGTCCCCCTCCTTGCAGAGTGGAAAGCTAGGATCAGCCAGAAGTTGGCTCAGAGAAGTCAAGGATTCTTCTTGAAAGAGTGGGACGTAGGTTATGTCACAGGGGCTGAACACTACATCTGACTTCATGATGAGAGGCCGTTCAGATAGAGGTCCCGATGCCTTGCACCAGCTGATATTGACGATGTTCAACAGCATCTTCAGGAAAAGCTGGCTGCCAGAATCATCCAAGAGTCTCGGTGTCCATATGCCTCCCAGATTGTTGTAGTCCAAAAGAAGAATGGGTCAGTGAGGATGTGTGTGGACTGTAGGACATTAAATTGGAGAACTGTCCCAGACCAATACACCATGCCCTGTATCCAGGATGCCCTTGACTGCCTCAACGGAAGCCGGTAGCTCTCAGTACTCAACATGTGGAGTGGGTATTATCATATCCCAATGACCTTGGAAGACCGAGAGAAAATAGACTTCATTTGTCCCCTGGGTTTCTATGAATTCCTACGCATGCCTCAAGGTATTTCAGAAGCATCTGCCACTTCCCAGCGGTTGATGGAGTGAGTTGTGGGAGACATGAACTTACTAGAGTGCCTTGTATATCTTGATGATGTCATTGTGTTTGGCTGGACCCTTGAGGAACATGAAGCTCGCCTGTTCAAGGTTCTTGATCGATTAGAGGACTTTGGACTAAAGCTATCTACTGACAAGTGTCAATTCTTCCAAACATCTGTGGAATATGTTGGTCACATAGTGTCAGCTGATGCGATTCAGACAGACCCAAGCAAAGTGGAGTCTTTAACCACCTACCCTCAGCCTAACACTCTCAGGGAGCTGCAAAGATTCTTGGGGTTCTGCGGTTATTACCACTGGTTCATCAAAGACTACATCAAGGTCATCCGCCTTCTGCTCAACTTGACTCAAGGCTATCCTTCTACAAACAAGAAGTATAAGAAAAGTGCAGTTAAAGAAGAAAAGGTTTACTTTCACATGCAAGAACCTTTTGGAGCCTGGTGGACTCCTAAATGTGAAGCGGCTTTCTATGATATCAGTCACCAGATCACCCATGCCCCTGTGCTTACATACGCTGACCCAACCAAACCCTATGTACTGCACACTGACGCCAGCTTGAAGGGACTCAGTGCCGTCCTGTATCAGGAGTATGAGGAAGATTTACGCCCAGTGGTGTTCACCAGTCGGAGCCTAACCCCATTCGAAAGAAATTATCCAGTACGTAAGCTTGAATTCCTTGCATTAAAGTGGGCTGCAGTGGACCAATTCCATGTATATCTTTATGCTGCCAAGATTCTGGTGAAAACTGACAATAATCTTCTCAAGTATGTCCAGACCTCAGCTAAATTAGATGCCACAGGCCACCGCTGTAATCTACACTTTCCACTTAATGATTATTTCGTGGAGTATCGACCAGGTTTAAAACACACTGATGCTGACGCCCTTTCCAGAAGACCTAACTTTATTATGAACGGGGTGAATATCTGAACAGTCTGTCAAAGCCCTCTGTCAAAATTTCAATAAAGATGAGCATCCTCTCTTGAAAGAGTTGACTACTTAGTAGACGGCTTAGGACCTTCTGACACTTGTGTTTCTGTGACCTACTGCCATTTTGCAGCCTTAGACCTCAGCGCATTGCCTCAACTTACTCCTGACAACATACAGTGGGTACAGGTTCAAGACACCATGATCAAGCCCGTGCTAGATGCTATACATACTGGGAAAGATGTGTCCAAGCTTCACTCCTCAGATCCACACACTGCTCTGTTGTTTAGAAAGGGGCCTAGACTAAAACTGCATAACCTGCTACTTTATAGAGAGACTGCAAACTGACATTGTCAAATTGACAAACAGCAATTAGTGTTACCTATAGTCTTCAAATGTTTAGTTCTACAGGCCTTCCATGACCAGATGGGACACTTGGGTTGTGACTGAACTACAGATTTGACCCATGCTCAATTCTATTGGCCAAAAATGGGGGCTGACATTGAGACGCATATCAGGACTTGCAGCTGAGAAAAGTGCTGCCCCCAAAAGGCCGCACCCTTAGTCGATATTTCTACCAGTGCGCCCATGAAGCTTGTGTGTATTGATTTCTTGTGCCTTGAACCAGATCAGAAGAGTACTGGCAATGTGCTAGTGGTGACTGTTCATTTCACACATTATGCCCAGGCATACCCAACTAAAGACCAGAAAGCATCCACAGTGGCCAAGGTTTTAATTGAAAAGTTCTTTGTCCATTATGGTGCCCTTCAGAGAATTCACTCCGATCAGGGGAGGAACTCTGAAAGCCGTCTGATGCTACTGCTAAGTTTCATACTAAGTAATAAGGAGCTAAGGGGATCCATGATTGACCAATAAAAAATGCTCCTTTCCACTTTACCCATAGTATGTCGGATTGTGGCCTTCTAAGATATAGGCATCCAAGTTCCTTTTAAACTGTGCATTATTTGTGGCGTATACAATTTCCTCTGGTAACCTGTTCCATGGGGTTACCACTCTCTTGGTATAAAAGGCCATACGCTTACTTGTGTTACACTTTATATGTCTTAGCTGAAGGTGGTGCCCTCTGGTAGCTAGTTTATTGTTTTTAGCATAGATTTAGTTCATTTAACATATGATCATCCTGCATTATATCATAACATGAAGTCCCCTCTAACTCTTTTGTTCTCCAGTGACATTAGCCTTAAGTCTGGTAATCTCTGTTGATAGGGTCTGTCCTGCATACCATGCACCATTCTCGTAGCCCTCCTCTGCACTCTCTCCAACCCCGCCACCGCCCGTTTATTTATGGGCCCCCAGACCGGGGCATCATAGTCTAAAACAGGTCGAACATAGGCTCTGTACAAAGGCATAATCACTGCCTCCTTCCTACTTTTGAAGTTCTTTTTTATATTCCATAAGACCCTATTTGCCTTTATTATTTGTTTGTCACACTGAGCCTGGTATTTCAGTTTCTGGTCTACCAATATGCCCAGGTCCTGTTCCACTTCTGACTTTCTTAGGGTGTGCCCATTAATCTTATAGTTGTGTTCCAGATTTCTATTTCCCATATGGATCAACAGCATTTGTCTATATTAAAACTCATTCCCTTTTCGGTGCCCATTTGTGAACTATATCCAAGTCTTTCTGAATTATCTCTTCCCCACTGACTGTTACTAGGCCGGCCAGTTTTGTCTCATCTACATACTTGCTTACCCAGTTGTATGCCCCTTTCCCCATTGTTGCCATTAATACTCTAAACAGCACTGGCCCCAGCACCTACCCTTGGGGGACCCCCAGTCACAGGGATCTCCTCAGACAGATACCCATTTATACACACCTTCTGAGTCCTATCCACCAGTCAGGCCTGAATCCATTGTCATACTCTATAGTCCATATCAGTCTCCAACAAACAGTTTAATATTTCTAAAATGTGGCACTTTATCAAAGGCCTTGGCAAAATCCAAATATATACAATCCACCATACCCCCTTATCCAATGCTGCCGAAAATTTCTCATAAAAACATGACATATTTGTCATACATGACCTCCCAGCCACAAATCCATGCTGCTCCCTATCATCCTGTTCAGTCTCTGTTAGGTATAGATTTATTACATCCTTTAATATTGATTCCATCAACTTGCCTGGCACCGATCTCAAACTTATGAGCCTATAGTTTGTGCAATCCGCTCCATCTCCCTTCTTATGAATGGGTATCACACTCGCAGTCAGCCAGTCTCTTGGCACTGCCCCCTCCCCCAGTGACCGCTGGAAGATAATGTTTAAAGGGGTAGCAATATTTGGAGAGAGTAATTTAAGAATATTATTTGAGATGTTTTCAGGCCCTCCTGCATTTGTATTCTTTAGTGCCCTAATTTTATCTAAAATAACCTTGGCAGAAATTTGTATGTCTAAAACTTTATTAGGGTTAAAATTTACCACTCCTACCGATTTAGTAGCAAAAACTGTACAGAAGTACTTGTTAAAGATATTTGCTATCTTAGTGGGATCTGATATTTGGGCCCCCACCTTCCTTTATGGTACATACTGTAGGTTATTGTTTGTCTTCTTCAATGAGTTCACATAGCTATAGAAACTTTGCATGTTGTCTTTATGTGCTGAAGAAGCCGGCTTCACTTCCATCCTTTGTTTATTTCTTTTTATCAGTTTCTTACACTTGATCTGTGCCTGCTTATATTTTGCCCAGGTGACGGTATTACTATCTTGTTTATAATGTTTATATACCGTGTTTTTTTATTTATTATTTTAATTGCTGTCTTTGTGAGCCATCTGTTTTTTTTCCTTTCCTATTGTGCACCTTTACCTTTTTTATGTGTTCATTACAAATTGTAAATATTTCCTTTTTAAAAGTAACCCACATTTCTTCAACTGTTTTATCCTCCAGTAAGCTTTCCCAGTTTATAGTATCCATTTTCTTCAGTGTTTGTTCCTTACCTGCTGTCTTTATACTAAAAACCTCCCTACATCCTTTTTCTAAGGGTATGTAATGCTGATACGAGAAGCATACCTCCTCGTGGTCACTACCCCCAGTGGTGCAGTCGCTAGGCATCCCATAATATTAATATCCTTCACTGCCATAACTAGATCTAGGGTGTTATGTCCTCTAGTTGGGGTAGTTACATATTGTGTTATGTCCAACTCCTGGCATAGCTCCATGAATACTTTGCTACTAAGATTAGAAGTCTGTTGGCCCACCCAATCGATTTCCTTATAGTTTAAGTCCCCCACCAATATTACCTTGCCTAATTCACATGCCTTAGTGAGTTCTATATTAATCTGATCTGACAAGTCTTTTGATGCCCCTGGCGGTCTATAACATCCCCCAATTATTACAGGTTTCTGACTATAAGTGATTATCTGAATCCAGATAGTCTCTGGCTCTATGGCTCCTGATCTGACCTTTTTTCGTTATATCTGCAGCTCTACTTTATTTGATATATATGCTGCCACTCCCCCTCCTCTCCCTCCCTCCCTCCCTATCCTTATGGAAGAGAGTGACTCCTGAAATCTCTCTACCCGAGTTCCCCTCCCTAGTCCACCATGTCTCTGTAATAAATGCCATATCCACCTCATTTCCCCCACATACGAGTGCCTCAGGTTCCTCTTTTTTATTATTCAAACTCCACACGTTTAGGAGCAGACACTGATTAACAGAATGATTTGAGCCTAACTCAGGTTTGGGATGTTTACCTTGCCATGCCTCATCTACCAGGTGCTGCCCTCCCCTACCCCCGTACCTAGTTTAAATATAAGCACAGCATTCCTCTAATTTCAGTTGCTGATGTTTTTGTGTCTAGGGAGTTCAGACGTAACCCGTCCCTTCTGTAAAGATTCTTTTTGTTAATAAACTTCCACCAGGTGTCTATGAAAGCACTATGCCTAGCTCCACACCTATTTGATACCCTACTGTTAATTCTTTGAATGGTGCTATTTTTTTCAGGGTTGCATTTGAAGTTTGGTAGTAATGCTGAGGTGACTGGTATGTGCCCCCCCCCGCCTTTATTTCTTCAGTACATTCCATGAGCTCCTCCACAGTATATTTTTCGTGCTTCCCACCCACGTTATTGATCCCCACATAGAGCACAACCACTTTTTGTTTTGGTGACTTTAATAGCAGTTTGGGCAGATGCTGTTTGGTGTCCCCGACTGTTGCCCCAGGTAAACAATTTACTGTCATATTCTTTTTGCAGCCAGCCATAAGTACTGTATCAGTATTTCTTGTAATGGAGTCTCCTATCACAAATATTTCCTGCCTCTGAGGCCGGGAGATCAGAGGGCTGTGGGTTCAGTTCCCATGTCTGGCACTTGGGTTAATATCCCAGTACTGATGCTGTAGTGCAGCATGAGAGGGGTGCTGCACTTCTGAGGTGCCGTCTTTCGGATGAGATGTTAAACCGAGGTCCCATCTGCCTGGATTGGTGGTAGTTCAGGTGGATGTTAAAGATCACATGGCACTTATCGAAAAGAGTAGGGGAATGTCCCCGGTGTCCTGGCCAAATTTCCCTCATTCACTCAAAATACTACCAACAGCTTAATCTGGTTCAAGGTCAGTTGGCATTCATCTGTATCTCCCTCCCCCGGGTCGTGCCTGAAAATAGGCAGGATTTGTCTAGTGCACTTACCCAGTCAACAAAAACTAAATAAATAAATAAAATAAATAAATTTCCATCTCTGGAGGTATCCCTAGAGTTTCTGCACCCTCAACCACATCCAGTTTTACAGTTTCAGTGCTAGTTCCTGAACCAGTGCTAAGCGGGGAGTATCTATTTTGTACTGCAACTCCATTCCCTCCCATGGCCCTCCTTTTTTTGTAGGGGGCTTTTGAAACTTGCCCAACTGTCTTCCTCCATACCTTCACTTGCTGTTGCCCAGTTACTAACATCTGTGCCTTCACTAGAGCTCTCAACTGTATTTGTGGGGGGCCCAGCCCTAGATGTTCCAGGCCTTTCAATTGCTACATGCCCCTCAGCCTGGGATTGTATGTGTTGGGAGTGTATCTGCTGCCAGTCCCTCAGTTCAAGTTTTAGTGCAGCGTTTTCTTTACATTTTGCACACCTAAACTCAGGTGTCTAGGTATTAGCTGGGTTTCTTATATACATTGCGCATTGGTCACATTTTACAAGTTCTCCCTTGTCACACAGAGTTTTCAGCACCTGCTCTACACTTGTTTGTGCCTCCATAATTAAATATTTTGTTTTATTTGGGTTCTGTTGACCCCCTGGACTGGCTGCTGTGCACGGCGTGAGAGGCCGTGCCGAAATTCGCCTGATCCCAGCTGGAGCTGGTGGAGTGAGTAGGGAGCAGTCATCATTGTGGAGGGGGCGGGGAGGTCTCTCTACAAAGCTAAGCACCGATTGCAAGTGCAAGCGTTGTGAGTGGCGTGAGCTCCACTCAGTGCCGAAATATTGTCATATGAGTTGAAAGGAGGGAAGTCTCTGTGTATTGAAGGGTTTTAACTGTGTTAGACTATTTAAGGCAGGAGTGTTTTAAATTATTTTGAGTTTGTATTAATTAATTTCTGCCTGTTAGGTTGAAAGTTTGTTTAAACTAGAAATGTGTAGGGGGTCTGTAGGGTGACCTGTGGGGGCTACGGTCATCTATAGGAACTCACAGCTGCATGCTCTGCGTCCCTTTATCCCTCCCCCTGTATCTGATACTATTATCAGGCATTGCATGGAAGTGGGGATTGTATGGGATTGCTCTGCTTGTGGGCTGTGGGTTGACCAGGAGCGGGTTGATGGAAGGATAGAGGTAGTTAGGTCCAGGAGACACCCTGGATTATTTAGGGCATCTAGGCGAAGCCAGACGTGGTTGGTGCCCATTTCAAGGGAGACCACCAGACCGAGTGGTCAGGTAACCCGAGGGGCTGCACCACCCTCTACATCTCTGACATAGAACATAGAAACATGGAAACATAGACTTTGACGGCAGATAAGGACCGCTAGGCCCATCTAGTCTGCCCATTTCCCTACCTACAGGATAGGCCGCAGATCCTAGTTAACCAACAGCCTATTTCTTCCTACCCCCCACAAGAATTGCCTTATGTCTGTCCCATGCATTCTTGAATTCTCCCACAGTTTTAGACCCCACAACCTCCTCAGGAAGGCTGTTCCATGCATCCACTACCCTCTCTGTGAAATAATACTTCCTCACATTGCCCCTGAACCGCCCCTCCTTCTATCTTTAAATTGTGTCCCGTTGTTCTTGCAAGTCTCTTTTTGTGAAAGATGCTACCCTCTTGGACTTTGTTGATTCCACTGAGGTACTTAAGTTTCCATCATGTCCCCCCTCTCCCTTCTTTCCTCAAGGGTATACATATTAAGCTCCTTTAGTCTCTCCTCATACGGCTTCTCTTGCAGACCCTGCACCATTTTATTTACCCTCCTCTGGACTGCCTCTATCCTGTCTATGTCCATTGCTGTGCAATACCAGGTCGATCAGAAACAAGACGGCAATTATTGCTGCCTTGGTTTCATCGGTCAACCTGGCTTGCATTACGGAGACCTGGGTGGGAGATGATGTTGGCCCTGTTTTTGAGGCTGCAGTCCCCCCAGGATACCCATTGTGCACTGCCCCAGAGAAAATCGCAGAGGTGGCAGTGTAGCCATTTGTTTTAGATCTAGCCTGACCTTCACCGTGCATCCGGTGGGAACCCCAGGTTCATTTGAGTGTGTGGCCATTCGTGGAGGACTCGGCATTGGCTGCAGGATTCTCCTCATCTATCACCCTCCTGGCCCAATGGGGGTTTCCTGCAGGAATTTGCCAAATTTGTTGCCGGCGAGACATTGGATTCCCCCAGATGTGTTTTTCTGGGGAATTTCAATATCTGGGCCGAGGATAAAGCTCAAAGGTGCACCGGCGAATTTTTGCAAAGTATGTCCCTATTAGGGCTGATGCAGTTTGTTGTTGCACCTACTCACCGGGATGGCCACACATTGGACCTGGTGTTCTCACTTGGGATTGAGATTGTTGATCTTGCGATTGATCAGGTACTTTGGTCTGATCATTGCACGGTGAAGTTCACGCTTGGGGCTCCCGCTGTAAGTTTTTCACCTGCTGAGATGACTCTTTGCCGTCCTTTATGTGATCTTACCCCTGAGGGTTTTATGGCAGCAGTAGATTTATCTACTATGGGTGGTGCATGCATCGAGGCTGTTGATGTCGGGGTGGACACTTATAATAAGGTGTTATCTGACACCATCAACTCTCTCGCACCTATCCGTGTATGACCCAAAACTTCGTACCTGAGGTCTCCGTGGTATGATGGAGATCTTAGGGAAATGAAAAAGATGGGTCGGAGATTAGAACGCTGCTGGAGGAAGTCCCGTCTGGAGACGGACAAACTGGTCCTGCGTGCGCATTATTGCGCATATCAGGAGGCAATCAACCGAAAGAAGACAGTATTTTTGTCCCAGGAGATTGCTGCTGGGAGAAACCGACCAGCCTCACTTTTCTGGACTGTTGATAGACTTCTCCATCCTGTATGTCTCCAGCCCGGAAGAGTTTCCTCGAATGAAGATTGTGAGAATTTTGCTCAGTTTTTCTCAGACAGGGTGTCTGATCCGCCGGGAAGTTTCTTCAGCCAGCAATACCATTGCTGACAGTGGTCACCAGTTGTGTGCTGAGTGCACTTCACCTAGTTGGGGAGAGTTTAGGCCAGTGGAGGTCCGTGAGGTTATTGAGGTGACAGTCAATCTGAAGCATACCTTTTGTGAACTGGACCCAGTGCCAACGCATTTCTTAATGAGATGCATTGACTCTGTTGGCCCGATGTTTGTCCTGATTGTCCAGTGCTCCTTGAGTCAGGGTGTCTTCCCAGATGCCTTGAAGGAGGCTCTGTGAGACCCCTTTTAAAGAAATCTCCTTTGGACCCGGAGGTCAGGGCAAATTACTGTCCTATCTCCAATCTCCCATTTTTGGGGAAGATTGTTGAGAAGGTGGTATCGCTTCAGTTGGAGGAATACCTCATAACTCACGAGTTGTATGATCCTTTCCAGTTGGCTTTTTGGGCCAGACATGGCACTGAAACTGCGTTAGTTCGAGTGCAAAATGACCTCCTCAGGGCTAGAGACCGAGGGGACAAGACAATTCTTATTCTCCTCGCTCTCTCATCAATATTTGATACTGTGGACCATTGTGTGTTGCTTTTTCGCCTGAGGGAGTTATGTGGACTCACCGGGAATGTCATCAAGTGGTTTGAGTCCTTTCTCACCAATAGGAGACAGCGGGTTGTGATGGGAGATTTCTCATCTACATCCTGCCCCCTTTTGTGTGGAGTCCCTCAGGGTTCGATATTGGCCCCAATGTTGTTCGCAGTATACATGCTGCCTCTGGGGGGATCATTAGGAAGTATGGTTTGAGTTTTCATTGCTATGCTGATGATACTCAGCTATACTTATCCTTTGGCCCAGGAACATCAAACACAGTGGACGTGTTAAATATCTGTCTAGCTGAGATTAGTGTCTGGATGGCCTCCAGCTGACTACGACTGAACCCTGACAAGACTGAGGTACTGGTAGTGGAGTCAAACAGAGTTCGTGATGGGATGGCCTCTGACTCTGCAGCTGGACTTGTGCTAGTAGCTGCGTCATTGATGGCCTCCCCTTGGGTGTGAAATCTTGGTGTGATTCTTGACAGGAATTTGTCCATGGAGGCTCAAATGTCCTCTGTGGTACGTTCCTGTTTTTTCCATCTTAGAAACATTGCCAGGATTAAGCCCCTTGTTCCGTCTCTGAACCTCCCTACCATGATACATGCCTTAGTCACTTCTAGGCTTGACTACTGTAATGCCCTCTATCTCGGGGTCTCTGGGGGCTCTCTTCACAGACTGCAGCTAGTGCAAAATGTTGCTGCCCGGCTTTTGTCTGGGCAAAGTAAATTTTGTCATATTACACCTGTGTTGCGTGAATTGCACTGGCTGCCTGTCAGGTGGAGAGTGCTCTTCAAGGTGGGTTTTCTCACTTATAAGACCCTACACAGACAGGACCCCGGTTATCTGTCAGTTCTCCTGGTACCTTCTTCCTCTACCCATAATCTCCGCTCTTCTAGTGGCGGTCTCCTAAATGTTCCAAGAGCGAGGTTAAAATCTGCAGGCGACCGAGCCTTTAGAGTTGCCGCTCCCGCTCTTTGGAACTCTTTGCCAGCAGTAGTTAGGGAGGCCCCCACTATAACTGCCTTTAAGGTTCACCTGAAGACCTTCCTATTTATGCAAACTTTTGGGGTGTAATTTTGTTTATTTATATGTATTTATACTTGTTGTAAATTTTATATAATTTTACGGTATGAAATGCTGTTAAGTTTTGTATGGTGCCCAGAGCCTTTGGGATTGGGCGTCTTTTTAAATAAACTTGACTTGACTTGACTTCTGTGACACTAACTTCAGGTACAGGCAGGTTACTATATTCACTTACCCTTGTGTGTCTTTTCAAAGGCTTACCGCAGCCCTCAGCCCCTCGGTCCCTGCAGGACACGCAAGACACATGATGCAGGTGTCTCTGCTCGCATCTTCGTGTGCAGCTACGCTGCTGCCGCCAAACTCGCTACAAGGTTCACTTGGAGTGTCCTTTAGTATCTCCATGGATCGGTAATTGGGTCACTCTGCCCGCTACACCAAGTACAAATAATCAAGGAAATGCTCTCACTCTGGGGAGTACAAAAGTCCAGGACTACCCCCTATCACCCTCAGGGGCACCCACAGCCTGAAAGGTTTAACCAAACTCTACTTGACATGCTGGGCACACTCCAACCCCAAGACAAGTCAAAATGGAGCTAACAGATAAGCACCTTGGTACACGCCTATAACTGTACTAAAAGTGATGCCACTGAGTTTTCCCCTTACCGCCTGATGTTTGGTCGGGAAGCCCGGTTGCCAGTAGACATTTGCTTCAGAGTGTCCCCTGATGGAATCAAAGCTGAGAATCACCTTCAATATGTTCAAATGTTAAAGGCCTAATTAAACCATGCTTACCAACTAGCACACACCATGGCAGCAAAGAAAAACTTGGCAAATAAAGAGAGGCATGACAAACGTGTCAAGACTCGGGACCTGCAACCTGGAGACCAAGTTCTACTATGGAATTTGGGACTGCATGGAAAACATAAAATCACAGATAGGTGGCACCACCTCCCCTACACTGTTGACAGTAAGCTGGAAGATCTTCCAGTCTATATGGTGCAGCCTGAACATGACCCACGAGCTGTCAAGACCATGCACAGGAACCATTTACTGCCTATTGGTCAAATAATTATCGATTCTGCACCACAAGACACTGCTCCTCCTGGGCCTATAACTAGAGCTGCAGCAAAAAAGAAACAGCTAGCCCCTTTTCCAGTTGTCAAGAATTCAAGGTCTTCCCCCAGGCAGGCCCAAAATGACATTGATTGCCAGTCTGACTGAGGACAGTGAGTTGGAAGCCCCCTATTATCCGTCTTATGAGTTGAGTCAGTTGTTCCAAGGTAACCCCGTGTACAATTTTGCAGATGAAGCTGGACCTTCAGGACTGCCTAACCCTCCAGCCTTCTCCACCAACTCTGTACCCCTCAAAAGCGAGGTGTGAAGTGTGACTTCTGATGTAGCTGACTCTTTGTGTCTGGTAGAACTATTTGAGTTGCAGGAAAGAGAACCTGAAACAGAAAACACAGCTGGTGACATATCAGTAAGTATAGAACTGCTTGCCAAAAGTGAAGCTGGCAATGTTACAGAAAATGAGATTAAAGAAGTAAATGATTCTGCAAATATCAGTAATGTGTTGCAAGACTTAAATTCCATGGAATTTCCTCTAGATGACGAACCTGGAATTTCTTCAGAACCAAGTAATGAAAATAATACTGTTGAACCAGAGCTAACAGAACAAGAAGCTGGCAGTGCTTCCAGTGCAGAACAAACAGCCAATGCAGAAGCACCCTTTTCTTCAGAAGCAGACCCAAATGCACATGATGATGTCAAGTACATTTTAGCATTCGCCTTAATACCTGCCTCCACACCTTTAAGTGCTCTGAACATATGTTGGTGTATTATTATTACTGTTTTAGGAGGGGCTTAGGTAGACTCTCTGGAATTCTCAGCGGTCAGTCAGGCAGTGTGAGTCTGCTGTTCAGGCTGGACTCTTTTGGTATACTGTCTCTGCAGTATGAGAATAAACTCCTTTACTTCTATATTTATTTTATGCGTCGGTCTGTTATTCCTATGGTCAGAAGGTGTACACCACAGAAGCAAGAGATTGGCCTGGCAGATCTTGAAAGACGTTAAGGGTCTGTTGTGGCAGATCAATTCCAAAACACCACACATGGTGGAGAATGTGGTCCTTCTGCCCAGACACTAGCTTGCTTGTCTGCATCGCTGGGTACCCCAATTCATTGTCCGTGTATGCCTGGACAGCTTACATGTTGCTTGCACCACAGCCTTATGTGCAGTAAAAAAAAACAATGAACTTTCTCCTGCTTGAGCAGCAGCCTTCAACCCTTCTCTAACACTGTGGACTGTGAAAGATAAAAATGTGTATTGCATATTACAAGCCTGCTAACTGAATGAACTGTAAATTACAATCATGCAAGCTTGGTCACCACGGGGCTGTGGACTGCCTGTTCATTAACTCTTAAACCAGAGACATATGGCGCTCTGTTATTTTAACTCGAGGTGCCTTCCAAAAGACAGACATTTGTTTTGCCAATTCTGTCTGAAGAAAGTATTTCGGGCTTTTAAACCTTGAAGAGAGCAATAAATCTCTCAACATGACTACTTTGGATAGCCTGGGAGTCACTCAGCCAAACCAAAGCCCGCCATTTATCTTTTGAACAGACTGCAGAATGGCCATCTTGCATTCTTTCTGCTGGCCTGACATAAGCCACTGTCTACAACTACAAAACAGGAAGCAACCTTTACCCCCTAATGGCAGCCATATTGGGAATGCCAAAAAAGCCTATGCTACAGGTCCAGTGGCCATCTTTGTGAGGGGCACCAGCTTGTTCAAAATGACCTCACTCCATGGAAAGTAATGGTAGCCATGTTTTTGAGGGGCAACCCATTGAAATGAATGGACACTGCAATAAATAGCTGCATCTTGCAAAAGAAACCTTACTGAATAAACAGACACAACAGAACTGAGTTGGAATTGTTTATTGAGACGTCATTTGATGGACTTTGCTTACAAATAATTGTACTTTGGTCTACAAAAACAGTTTTCTCCCTGGCATTCCATCTGCTCCATGATGTCCCATCTTCTGCATGAAGGCAACTCCTTCTCACAATTACAACCTTCGCTCGGGGATGCAAAGCATACCTCCAACCACAATGTCTAACAATGACACCATTACCCAAGCCGCAGCATCCGCAGTTCCACCCTCACCCACCTCGCCCGAATGGAGAAACAGCATAGAAACCATCCTGCAGGACATCTGAGTTTCTCTCACTCCGAAGGGCACCAGCTATGCAGGCCATTCAAGCAGACCTTGCCTACATTAGAACTGTCACCCCAGTCCCCTGTCCATACCAACCTACAGCCAGTTGCCTTCTCAACTTTGCCTCATGAAGACGCTGTCAACTGGCTCAAACAATTCCAAGCCTGGATTGCTTTCAACGGTTGAACTGATCCCTTGAGTATTTCCAACACCTTGCACTTGCTTCTGAGAGGGACTGCCATTTCCTGGTTTAACACACTTCCAGAACAAGTCAAAGGAAATACTACTACTCTGTGTACAACTTTCAGAGACCATTTTGTCCATGCACATCCCCCTTGGATACTGGAACAACAGCTGTGGGAATGCACAATGCAACCTTCAGAGTCCCTGGAAACCTTCATAGTTGACACTGAGTCATGTTACAAATGTCTACAGAAAACAGAAAAAGATCAAATCATGGCTTTTGTCCGAGGCCTGCTTCTTCAACTCTGCACTTATGTCATTCAGCAGAAGCTAACAACATGGATGGACACAATCCAAGCAGCACGACATGTATAGGAGTTCATTTCACTGTTCCAAACCACAAGTGCACCAGCACCTCATTCATCACAATTGGCTGCACTAACAACATGTGTCCAGCAGCAACAAGCCATGATAGGCAAGCTCATCACGACTGTCAATAGTTTACACCTGAGCTCAGCTTCTTCTTCAACTACTTCCATCAATGCTCTGCAGCCACCTCAACAGCCACCTGCATCACCTCTGCCTTCACGTGAGCCTGTGACCTGCCGGTGATGTGGATACAGAGGACACACTGCTGCCATTTGCCAAAAGCTAAAGTACCATATTAATAGCCAAGATAACAGGAACCAAAGGCGCCTACCACTGTACAATCAGCACAATGATCACAACTATTTCTAGGATCAGGGAAATGAGAGCTGCCCAACACACTAGGGGCTCCTGTTAGGTAGAAGAACACTTCAACTGAGGGGCGCTCTGAGTCTCACAACTCAAGCAGGCAGCATTCTCCAGCTACCCACTCTGGCACCCTCCTACTTCCAGGGGCTAATGTCCCTGCCATTAGATCACTACTCTTATCCAACTATGTCCCTGCAACCATCGGAGATTGATCCACGCATACCTTGGTCAGCACTGGAGCTGAAATCTCAATTAACACTAGTATTTTGACCAACAAAGTGGTTCGTCACTCACCTAATGTCTCTCCAGCTGACCTAAAGTACATTATCACAGTCAATGCTGCTAAGGTACCTGTCACAGGTGTGGTCCATCTCAAGCTATGCTTTGGCTCACAGCAAACTATTGTCAAATTCTACCTAGTACCTGAGCTACAACAATCAGTCAATCTTAGTATGGATTTTCTTAAAGCTCACAAAGCCATCCTAGACTTTACATCAAACAAACTGTCACTAGACTCTCGGAGGCAACTCACGGCTACAGGGTCCATCACTGTATCTCCTAAGACTGAGATAGTTCTGATTGCCAAGATCCAAAGTGAACCTCTTCCACAGGGTATGGTTAGCATCATCACAGGCTCCCCTGCTCTGCATTCATCTGGTCTTCCAGGGAACACCTTGTCTGCTGTGCATGGTGGAACAGTCTTCCAGAAATGCTGAGACTTCACAGATGAGCCAGTAGTCATTTCCCAGGATGCCACTATCAGAAAGTTTGTTTCCCTGTCTGCAGGGGACCAGCACCACATTTTGCAAGAACCTCAGCCTGGTTCTACTAACTATAGTCCAGTCAGTTCTATCACAACCACCCCAGCATCACCAGCGTTACCCCTCAGTACGCGACTATCCTCTTCTAAACTCCCAGCATCCCCAACATAGAGAGAACAACTTTTAAAATTCCTGCAGGGCTACTCAGATGTCTTTGTTGGTCCAGATAACAAGCTTGGATGTTGTGATATCCTACAACACACTACTGAGGTGCATCCCAGTCAGCAACCTACCCATCAGTAAGCCTACAAGGTGGGACAGAAACAGAAACAAGTTCTAGAAAACATAATCATAGACATGCTTGACAAGAACATCACTGAAGAGTCTACAAGTCCCTGGGGTGCGCCATGCCTGCTAGTGGTAAAGAAGGACAAAGGGTATCGCTTTGTGGTAGACTATAGAAAGCTTAATGCTTACACAGTGCAAGATGCTCATCCCTTACCCACAACACAGGACGCCTTAGAGAGTCTTGGCACAGCCAGCTCAGCTTACTTCACCACACTAGACCTATAGAGTGGGTTCTATCAAGTCTCCATTGATCCAGCCTCTCGTCCATACACAGTCTGGTGTTGTCACTTGGGGCTCTTTCAATTTAAATGACTGCCTATGGGACTTCGGAACAGTCCCGCTACATTTCATCATGTTATGGAAGCTGTTTTACATGGCTTGTCTTGGAAATCTTGCCTAGTTTACCTAGACAATGTTATCGTTTTCAGAAGAACTTTTCCAGAACACCTCCAACACCTCAAGGAAGTGTTTGAATGTCTCCAACAAGCCAACCTCAAGCTTTGCCCATAGAAGTGTTGTTTTGCACAGCAACAAATTCCTTACCTGGGACATGTTATCAGTTCTCAAGGCATCTCTCAAGGACCTTAGAGCTCTCCTAGGCTTGTCTGGATACTACTGAAAGTTCATTTGCAACTAAGCTCAGATTGCAGCTCCACTTTACGCCCTCACCAAAAAGGGGTGTGAATGTTTCTGGACTTCTGAGTGCCAAGAGGCCTTTGGAATCTTAAAAGGAAAACTGATCTCTCCAGTACTGGCCTACCCAAGGTTCAACCAACCCTTCAAACTCTACTCAGATGCTAGTTCCTTTGCAGTGGGTGCTGTGCTATGTCAGGTACAAGATGGAACAGAACAGGTCATCTCCTATGCTGGGTGCTCCCTTTCCTCCGCTGAACAAAACTATGGGATCACAGAAAATGAATGTCTAGTCATGGTATTTGCCATAAAGAAATTTGACTGTTATCTTTGCTACTCCTCCTTTAAAGCTTTTGTTGATCACTCAGCCCTCAGATGGTTGTTCGAAATGAAGGAGCCAGTAGGCAAGTTCACCCGATGGATTGCCATGCTGCAATGCTGCAACTATGAAATTCAGTACAAACCAGGTCGAGTTCACTTCAATGCTGATAGTGTAAGTCAGAGACGATATCCCTCCGCATTATCCCCAACAGACAAAGACTTCTACTTACAAGCTCTTCCCTTCCATGTTACAGATGTGTTTCCTCTGGATACTCCTATGGCACCTCAAGTTGCCTTGCTGCTACCACCTGTGTCATCAGAAAAGAACACAAATATTCACCTGCGGCAAGCGGCTGAAGAGATTCTCACCTCCTCTACTTCTCATCTCTCCCTGGCAACTGTTCAAAAGCAACAAAGAGCAGATCCTCAATTCATAGACATACTCTCTTACTTAGAGTCTGTAACTTTACCGCAACAGAAGCAACATCGCCAGGATGTACTTCTCCTTGCATCACAATACTTCCTCAATGACGGTGTGCTTTTCCACATTTGGACCAAGGAAGGCAAGGGTCATCGCATGGACAGAACTCATGTATAGTTAGTTGTGCCAGCCTCTCTAGTTAACAAAGTTCTTCTCTCCACTCATGCCTCTCCACTTTACGGAGGTCATGTGGGAATCCAGAGAACTCTCAAAAAGACAAGGCTTCACTTTTACTGGCCTCACATGAACAAGGACATTGTCCAATTTGTTAAATCCTGCCAGCCCTGCTCCCAAAGAAAACCTCCTGCCAAACCAACAGAAGCACACATCATTCTAATGCCTGTAGCTACTGAACCCTTCCAAAGAGTTAACACAGACATTATGGGACCATTACCAACATGTGCTGACTCTGGCAACAAATACATTCTTGTTTTTGTGGACTACCTTACAAAGTATTTGGAACTAATTCCCTTAAAAGACATAAAAATTGCTACAGTAGCAAATGCTTTCCTCAACACTGTTATTTGTCGTCACGGTACCCCCTCGTATCTGCATTCCGACAGAGGTACTAACTACCTTTCAACAACTGTTCAAGAAACGTGCAAACCTCTTGACATTAAGAAGACACACACAACAAGTTATCATCTGCAGTGCAATGGAGAGAGTGAAAGAATGATGTCTACCATTCTAAACACCCTCTCCAAGTACCTAGATGAAACTCACAACAATTGGGACTGCTTCATTACATTTGTGCAATTCACCTACAACACCACCCCTTGTATTGACAGTACAGAGTACACCCCCTTTTTGTTGCTCTATGGACACCATTCAAGAACTCCCTTAGACAGGGATCTCTCGCTGCTAGAAGTTCCAAAGTCAGCTTCTTCATTCATCATTCCTGTACTGGAACAGCCTGAACTGGCTAGATGTATGGCAGTCACCACTTTGGAACAGAGAAAATCTGCCATGCAGCGCATGTCGGCAGCCAAGTCTCAACAACCTTCATTTTCTGTGGGGGACATTGTCTACCTGTATCAACCTGTCCTAGTTCCGGGCTCCACAAAGAAACTGCTCCGCCCTTGGATTTCCACATTGTGGAAAAGCTTCCTCCAGTTCATGCCCATTTGCGACGCAAATCTGGTGTAAAACTTGTATATAACAAGGTCCACATCAATCGTCTGAAACATGGGTACTTGAGTAACACCATTCCAGATGATCCCAGTCCACCCAGTAATGAAGCTGCAGTTGAGCCTTCTATCCTGTCTGAATCAGAAGTTCTTCCCAATAACCTGCAACCAGTTGCTTCTGCCCCTCACACTCCTGACACTCTCCAGCCAGATTCTGTTTTGCCTGATCATCAGCCAGATGAACTTCCTGGGACATATCAGCCTTATTCCTCTTCTCAGAACTCTCTTAGACACACCCCTGTATACCAGATCAAGAAGATTTTAAGAAAGAAATACGTAAAGGGATTCTGGACTTACAGAGTCAAGTGGTGTGACTCTGACAGCTCACAGAACTCGTGGGTTGCTTATGATGACCTAACTCCAGTCTGTCAACAACTGGTTCAGGAAACACATGCCACTATTCCCACTGACCAGAAAAGTCAACGATGGTCTTGAACATTTGTGTAACCAGACTCAGTAATTCTTCTAGTAGTATTTTCTCTTAATAGTTCCTACAGAAAATGCTTCCTGGTACCTCATTCCAGTGCACCTGTTGCCCATGGTACTGCATGAACAGCATTAACCTTTTTCCTTGCAGGAATATCTCTTCAAATGCAAAGTTCCATTTATATTTTTATTACTCTGCCACTGTTTATTGCAATATTCATATCTTGTGTGCTGGGCATTCTCCAGCTGATACCCATTCCCTCTCTTCCTTTCCCCTTCCCTTGCACTGTGGAACTTGGCACCCTAAACGATCTTCAGGTTGCTATGGTAGCTTCCTTTCCCCTAGTACATCTCTGACTGGTCACCATTGTGGTCCAGATCTTTCCCTTCCCCTCCCATCATGGTGGTCTACTGTTCAGTTATCTGCTGTCCTGCCCTGCTTACAATTTTTCCTTTTTTTTTTACTTTTCTTGTATTCTATAATGCTTGCTTGTTCGAGTGGTGCTGACATTCACTGCCCCGGGGGTGGTGTGGAGTACACTTTAACATTGGGCTTAAGACCTGCTGCCACCCCTTTAAGAGCTCTGAATAGATGTTGGTATATTATTACTGTTTTAGGAGGGGCTTGGGGAATCTCTGGAATTCTCAGTGGTCAGTAAGGTAGTGTGAGTCTGCTGTTCTGGTTGGACTCTTTTGGTACACTGTCTCTGTAGTTTGAGAATAAACTCCTTTACTTCTATATTTATTTTATGTGTCAGTCTGTTATTCCTGTGGTCCAGAAGGTGTCCAAAGAAGCAAGAGATGGGCCTGGCAAATCTTGGAAGAAGGTAAGGGTGAGTTGTGGCAGACCAATCACAAAACGCCACAATGAAAAGACTGAACCTGTGCCAGTTCCTCCCAGAAAGTCTGGAAGAGCCATTAAACCAGTGATATGACTCAGTTATGACTCCCCTGGGAGGCCTGTGGATCTTCCCTTACATGTTGTTCATAAAGGGTTGTATATTTCTGAAAGCACTCTCCCAAAACTGAGCTACTCTGCCACTTCCAAGTTACTAGTTAAGCCCTCAAATCAGGGTGCCAATGCCTTTGCCCCATGCAGCCATAATGTAGCTGACAGAGATAGGCCCACAGCCATGTGGGTTAAAGTACAGGAGGTAATACAAACCAGAATGGTCAGAGTAATGTGGTTATCTGTTTGAAACTGTGTTGGAATATACTGTCATGTTTATGAAAAAGTATGGAAACTGTATCCTTGTAGGACAAGTTATTGCCATGAAACAAGTATAGTAATGCTTAGTCCCAGTTTATTTTTACTGATGCATCAGTCTTTTTCTTTGTGGTCTACCAAAGTAAAACATGCATGTATTTTCGTATAATGTTTACATACAGAATGTTATAGTAAGTATAGTCTTGATGTAGATCCCAAGTTTTTCCAGGCAGGGAAGAGTGTAACCCCCTACAAATTATGATTTACTAGGAGTGTCTTCCTGGGCTCCCTAATGCCCACTGTCAGGGTGGTGTCCTGTCTGCAGTAATTCTGTTTGTGTGAGAGTGCTTTAGTAAGCCTCCATGTCTGTCTCTTTAAGAAAATGTCTAGTCTGTGTTAGAAAATTAGTCTGGGCTGGGTCCAAGTGATTTAAGGCTCGCGATCAGCCAGCCAGTTCATTGTTCTGCTCCATTCTGCAGTCGCTACTTGCACAGAGGGAGCTCTGTTAGGAAACGTGATTATTTACTGTTTATTTGTTATAATAATAATAATAATAATAATAATAATAATAATAATAATAATAGAGTACTTTGTCTAACCTGCTTTCAATTGCAGCTTGAGCTTTTGAATAGGAGCCACCATTTTGGTTTTGGACTTCCAGTGTTGGACCAATCGAACCTCAGGGGATCTAAAATGGAGACGGTCCCCAGAGGTCTTGTGGGAAGGAAATTCTGTAGTATTTGTAGTTATAAGGGTTTTGGTGCCTAAATGAACCTGGAGGGGGAGTCCTTTCTGTGACAGACAGTTCCATCAGCCAACCGAGCCTTTTGGATTACTGGGAAATCCCCAGAAATGCTGAAGCAATGTCAGATGAGAGTTGGAGGTTGAAGAGTGAACAGCTCGAGCTGCCGAGCAGCTGTTCCTAGTAGGGGCATAAGAGAATCAGTGGGGATGCTCTGCTGGCATTCCTGTTATGTTCTCCAGCCTAAGGTATCGCCTTGTGTGAAAGTTGGACTTTTCCAAATGCTGGTTGAGACCTGCATTAGAAAGAAGAAGTTTGTGCTGTTATTTTGAATTTGGACCAAAGACTTGCTCCAGAAGCAATCGGCCCTCCTGATGTTAGAAGAGAGCTTCAAATTGACAGGGTTTGCACGGTAAAGCTGTAATTGGCAAAGGGACTTTATCCGAACTGTGGCTTACAGAGCTAAGTACTGTAAATGTGCTGAATGTGTTTCGTGGGTAATGATTTGGTTCCCCACAGCAAGTTCTGTTGCGCCAGCTGGAGGCTTTTCTAGCAATCACTCATGGACATTTTCCAAACTTCTTCTCCTGCCTGGGCCTTGCCATCTCAGCCTAGGCCACTACTCCCGATTCAGAGACATTCTCTGCGAAAGACCTGCTTGGGGATTCGGTTCAACACCACCGAACAGGTTGCGACCACCAGGAGGTGAGTCGTGTAGGCCTTGTTTCCCCTGGCAATCCAGCTCAACACCACGAGGTGCTGCTCCCTGCAACAACAGTTGCAATCATAATGTGCCATCTGATTTTCTTGTTTTGGGTTTATTGCAACAGACTGAGCCCTCCAGCTCCAGATTACAAATATTTGGGTTGTATGCATGTTATCTGTTTTCCTTCCTAAGGGCCCCAACTCTCACAGCATAGCTTATTTTTACAGTGTGATGCTTGTTCTAGCAGCCGGTTTACTTAGCATTAAAAGCGCTGTAATCTAAACTTTGTATATGTTGGATATAGTTAATTGTCCTAGATACCGTATAGCCTAAGTGAAGTGATACAATCTTTTCTGAAGAATTTGTAGTCAGCTGCATCCCCTTATACTCACTACAGTAAGCCTAGCTAACAGATTATTAATTCTGCCTTACCCTGTGTTATTTCTACTCCTGTTGTTGACTCCTATTTCCGAGCTGAGCCTGCCATCTCCCTGGCTATTCTCTCAGTCCCCTTTTTTTTTTCTGCGCTGTCTGGCGCCAACTATATTCTCTGCGTTTTTTCCACCCTGAACTCCTGCACAAGCTCATTTCTCAGACTTCCCTTCCCCCACCCATCTAAACTTCTGCCTCTCTAAATCTCTACCTCAATGAACTGCTGATTACTTGCCCTTTGTCCTGAACTTGCACCCCGGCCCCCTCCTTGAGCTCCTGCCTGTCTCCTGCCTTCCTTTGTTCCCAATCAAATACCTGCCTATTTAATCTTTCTGTTTTCCCTGTTTTCCTCCCAGATTGCTCTCGTGCCCCAAGCAGCGCTCCCAGATCCTGGTGGCATCAGTGCCGCTGCCAAGAACATCGACTTTTTCCTCCTGCCCTCCTGGTCCTGCCTCCCGGACTGACTGCCAGATAACTACCGAAAAACTCCCACAGCCGCCCAGCTTCCAGCGCCTCCCCAATTGGTGCGCCTACCGATTTTGCGGCCCCTGATTGGACTGGCGAGCAGCCCTCAGCATCCGATTGGGATGCCTTTCTGCCCGAGCCAGCCAAGCTGCTACCCGTCACTTGGAGCCCTCCAGCTGGATTGCCAGGTGCAGCCAATAGCTGGGGGACAAACTCTCACAGCATAGCTTATTTTGTCCCACCCCCACCACTCCCTCCCAGGCCACCTGTTAAATATGCTACTCACCCCGCCCCTTTCTACCTGCTCCAATCCCTTTACCGAAAAGTATCACCCTTCCCCTCTTCTCCCCCAGCAATCTTCCTAGCATTCCTTGTGACCACTCCTCTTCTCCCTCACTCTCCACCACCTATCTGTGCCTCCTGTACACTTGTCAACTATGGCACAACCAGTAAGGAACTTATTTTTGATCTCCTCCTTCCTATTTTTCCTTCTCCCTTTAACACCTCGCATAAGTTGTTACCCTGCACCCCCCATCCTCCGCTGAACTGACTCATTCTACAAATACCCCACAAATGTCCACAGCATCTCTCCCAGCTACTACCTGGTCCTGTTTCCCTATGAGCCCCACCACCTCGCTCTATTCCTATGGCTGCCTCCTGGTTTCCCTCCACCAAAGCAGCTCCCATTTTCTGTAAACTGCCTGCCCTAATACCACCTCTAAGCAGCGCTTGTCCAAATCTTGGTGCCTTTACATACTTTGTCACCACCTAACCCTTGCCCTACTAATTCTGGCAGCAGGGGATATACACCCTAACCCCGGCCCAACACCAACCCCCAGTCTCAGCTACCACATGATTAACCCCTCAGCCAAGGCAACCACTGACACTCAGTCTGGCTCCCTCCCCTGAGGACTACGTTTAATCCACCTAAACATTCGAAGCCTAGCTCCCAAGCTTGATCAGCTCCAGGTTCTAGCCGCTCACCATGCCCCGGATATAATCATCGCATCTTAGACCTGGCTAAACCCAAACCTCCCGGACCCAGCCATTGCTATTCCAGGATTTACTATCACTCGGCAAGACCGACCCACCAGAGGTGGAGGAGTGGCTATCTACACCAGCTCAGACCTACATTTTCTGTCACCCTCACAAAAGCTGAACCCAAAGCCTACGAGCTGCTTATGCTGAAATTGTCCCCTCCTTCCTCGCTCCCCATCTTCGTGGCTGGTATTTATTGCTGCCCTGGTACCCCAGCTGCAACAGTCACTGACCTCCTAAGCCAACTAATGTCTCTTGCCCAGTCGGGTGAACTTTATGTTATGGGTGACTTTAACCACAACTGGCCAGCCCCCACTTTTAACAAAACCCATACCAAGATATCTGCTTTCAACCTTACCCAAACCATCTTGGAACCTACACGCTCAAACCATAAGACCAGCAACCGCTCCCTACTTGACTGGGCGCTTACCTCCCATCCACACCACGTCATCAGCTCCGGTCTCCTCCCTGACTCCATTAGCGACCATCATTTAATCTACTCGGTCCGCAAAATTTACTGGGTTAAATCCCCTCCCAAATTTATATTCCAACGGTCATACAAAACTCTAAACCTCTCCCCTCTCCTGGAAGAACTAGCTCACTCTAGCTGGGACCTCAACCTTAGATGCTCTAGCATGGATGTGGCCCTTACGCACTTCCGGAACACCTTCCTTAGCGCCTGGGATACTCATGCCCCCAGTGCTGTGCTAGGGTCCGAGGGTCTCACCTTCCCTGGATTTCATCTGAACTGATAGCATGTCAACAAGCCCGTGACAGGGCGTGGCAAAATTATAAATCTACACTTCTCCCAGGTGACAACATCACCTACCGCATGCTCCGAAACAAGTGCACAAAGGCCATCCACTCAGCAAAGGCCGAATATTTTAACAACACTCTAAACGCCAATCTTGGGACGCCATCTAAATTCAGGAAGTCTTCACACCCTTCCCCCGACATCAACCCTTCTCTCCCAAAGGACTCTCCATTCCGACCCCCTGATGGTTGCCTCCAAGTTCAATATCTACTTCACTACATGTGCAATGACCCTCCTGGGCTACCTTCCTTCAGTAACCCTGCCCAATCTCCAAACAGCTACCCCCCCCACTGCCTGGCCAGAACCTTTTCTCCTTCAGACACATCTCCCCCATAAACCTTAGAAGCCCTTCGCTCCCTGAATCACGCCAAAGGAAAATCTCCCAACGGACTCGACAACAAACTCCTCTTCCTATCTGCCCCTGCCATAGCTACTCCCTTTGCTGCATTGCCAAATCTCATTCACCACTGAACCACTCCCCACAGAGTGGAAACATGCCACTGTCCTACCACCACCTAAAGGAGGTGACCCTACCTCCACTGCAAACTACCGCCCCATCTCCCTCCTCCCCACTCTCGCCAAACTCCAGGAACACCTCGTACTATCTCAACTCTCACACTTACTCTCTGAAACTAACTTCTTCATTCCATTCCAGTCCAGTTTTAGAAAATGCCACTCCACCACCACCTCCCTACTAAGACTCACGGATACCATCCTCTCTGGGATGGACAAAGGACAAATTACATCCGCAATATTCATCGACCTAGCCAAAGCTTTCAATACGGTATCCCACCCCCTCCTATTATCCTGCCTATCAGGTGCTGGGTTATCAGTGATGGCCACAAATTGGTTCAGAGCCTATCTACAAAATAGAACCCAATCTGTAAAAATAGCTGACTACACCTCCCCTCCGCTCCCTATTACCACCGGCATTCCCAGGGCTTAGTCCTTGGCCCCATTCTCTTCTCCATCCTACTAAATGATCTGCCAAGGCCTGCTCTACTACTTCAATTCACATGTACGCTGATAACAAGGTCCTCTTTACATCAGGCCGGACCTATGAAGAAGTCACCTCTAATCTCCAGACCGATTTCAACAAAGTGCAGCACTGGTTTAACTCCAACCAACTCTCCCTAAATGCCAAGAAAACAGTCTCTATGACTTTCGGCACTAGACAGAGGCTATCCAGACTTACATCCCCATTGATCTTCCCCCCTTGTGCCTTGTCTCCAGAGAAGAACAACACTGGGAGTGGCCGGAGTGATGGTAGCCTCAGGGCCTCACCTTAAGAGGAGTGGAGAACATCATTCCCAAAAAGCACATTGGAGAGAGTGGTGGGCCAGCCCTCAAGAGAAATCACCAGAACCTTTGTGGGTTCACTCCCAGGAGCAGTAGTGAGAGTGAGAAGGAACTGGGAGAAGTCTGTGTTCAGAGCAAACTGTAAGTTAACCTTGCTAAAAGGAATGCTCATTGCGTAAAGTCCTGGCCAATTTATGGTAAAAACCCTAGCAGTTGGCTGAATGAATGTGCATCAGGTAGGAGAGGGCCTAGCAAGGGTTGGGTTTGACAATTCCTTGTGTGAGGATCAAGACAATGAAGTCTGCTTTTTGGTCCACTAATGCTGTTAGTGGAGTGTGAAAAGAAAACATACATGGCCAGACCAACCATGCGTTATGCACTTAGTATTGATATCATAAGCTGATATGCTTTTCTATTTGTTGTCCTACTGGATACATTGAGACATGTGTTGGCACAGCTTGTCCCCCAAGTAAGTGTTTGCTGTGCCTGGGAAGAATGCCACCACACAAATGGTCCTGGGAGCTCCAGGGTTCCCGGAACCCCTGCAAGAGAAGCTATGGTTTCTGTAGGGTTGAAAGAGATGCAATACTTAGTTGCAACATAATTACATCCCTTTAGTTCAAAGGGTAAAGCTGAAACAATTGTAGCTGTGGGGCAGGTGAAAGACCCCACAAGCAGCTGGGTAACATCAGTCCAGTGTATAGCAGCAACAGTAGTAGAGGGTGCATAATAGAGGTGGGGTGTTATTTAAAAGCCCCAGGAATATCCGGAGTAATTTATGTGCAGGGTATGGCCCAGGAAAGCAGCTGTAGTATTGCATGTGCAAGTATCATCATGAGAAAAAACGTTTATCATGCTGCACACTCAAGCAGACTAGATAGACTGAATGGCTTGTATCTGTTGCCAGTTTTGTATGTTCATATGTTATATGGGCAGGGGAATGCCCAGAGAGCTGTGTACCACCTAGGCACCTATTATACATACATCATGCTTGATCCCAGCTGCTGCATAGACATTATAGTATGTATATGGGCTCATGTTTTTTGGTGCCCTATGGTATGGTTTTAAGGTGGCCTGATCTCCATCACCCCTGACCCATGATGGCAAGGGGACTGGTGTTGGTGCAGTGCTAGTATTTTATGGTGTAAGGCGGGTGCTCTCCTAGATGAGAGCCCTTTATATGCCCCTAGACACAGGGGTGCCAAGCCCACACATATGTATTTTCAAGGCAAGATCTGGTCACCAATTTTTTGACTAAAGAGTGCTATAACTTGCCATGTTTATTATTGCAACCTCGCCTGTCCAGTAGTCAGTGCCTCATTCAGGCTTACAACAAGGAGCACCTTACCTAACAACAATTCACTTCTAACAACCCCTGCTATATAGTGTGACAGGAACCAAATGGTATTTCATAGCCAGCCTAATTATTAAATACTAAATATTTATGATCAAGCACTTGTGAATTTGATTAGTTGTTGGACTTTTGTAATAAGCTCTGAAATCAGTTTTTTTTTGTAAATAAAAGGCATTTCATACTGCAGTATAAATTGCAGATAGCAAAGTATATGAATTAAGACTACAGAATAAAACATTTTTACCAAACAGGTTTGGCAATTGGGTCACATGACCTTTGTCTTTTATAAAGGCAGCATGTCATAGTTGATGTCCACACTCCCCGAACAAGAGTTTTTTTTTTCAGCCTCAAAGGTCCAGGATTCATTTTTGTGTCTGGATTGAGACATTTTATGTTTTGTAAAGTTTACACCTGGGCTGAGGCTCCTGAACTGTGTGTGCTTATTTCTTTGGCCTGTGTATAACTCCTCTCACAATCACCCAAAGTGGCTGCGCATCCACTGTTTTGTTTTACCAGTAAAGAGCCCACTGGAACCCCTGATGGTAGATGCTCCCAGTAAACAGTCGCAAAGTCAACCATTGAGTCATCCATGAAACTGACAATTATGAATTGCTAAACGATGTAAAGGGACCATCTTCAGAGGTTCAGGGTCAAGGACGGTGGAGTACCTACCCATGCTGCCTTGGACAGCAGTTCTCAGGTAACTCATCTTTTTTTTTTTTATGCTGCCTTCCTCCCTGCACCAGGATCCTTTTTCTTCTGGGATCCCTAGGTTGTGTGTGTTCCCGTAGTCCTGCCCCAGGTACCTCCCTCCAGGTACCGGCAAGCCTGTCCCCATCCTGCCTCGATCCCCCCCCCCAGGCAGGGCAGAGAGAGGGGCTCCCCCAGTCCTCTCTCTTAGTCCTTAAGTCTGTGTCGGAAGGCCTTGCCAGCCCCTTCTATGGAGCCTGGTTATGGGTGTTCTCGGGTCTACCGGGTACCATCTACGGGAGCCTGGTGCAGGGTTTTTTCCATTTTCTCATCTCCCTGCCCTCAGGATGTCCACACGCTAGGGAAGCCTAGGAGCGAAGCACGTTGCAATGTGCTGACGCTCTGACTCCCGGCAGATGTCCTCTCACCCTGCTGTGTGCAGTCTCGCTGCACCTCCACCTGTGGTCACCGAGGTGGCGGTACAGCAGCGGGACTTGCATCCTACCCCACCCGGGGGAGAAGAGCAGCCACTGGGTACTCAATCCTCCTCCCCCCAGCCGGCCCTCCAGCTGCCCGAGTCCGTTCCCGAACCCGGATTGCTGGCGCCGCGAGCGGTAGCCCTACCGCTGCGCTGGCGGGCTGGCTAGGTAACTCATCTTTAATGACTACCATGACAAGTACCTGACCAACAGAAAACTATTGCCATTGCAAAGACTTACTGTAGGGAGACAGAGTGATAAGGCCTGTCATATCTCAAATGCAAAAAGGTATGGATTGATTTCCCAACTGAGGTTGTTGAAGTCAGAGGACCAATGAAAATTTTGCTTTTGGCTAGCCCAGACTCTGAGTTGTATGATATTTTCCCCATGTTAATTGGGACAAATTCACACATGTTTGGAAGTTTTGGACAGTTTTATAAGGAAAGACATGCCCAAAGGAAAGGATAAGCACTGCCTGTGCATGGACTCATGAGGCAGGCTTACCAGAATCAGATCCTGTCAATGCCTGGAGGCAAATAGGATGCTGTTGGTGTAGTGTGGTGCCAAGATGATAAAATATTAGTATCATCCCCAACACAGAGTGCGCTGTCGGTGGAATGGTATGGTTCAGAAAAGACATGGCCAACCAGATACTAAAGATTAATGCCCCAGATAAACATGGCTTGCCAGAAGGACTGCTTGTAAAGCCAGTTGTGTTGCCTGTGTGCGCACATGCCTTTGTGCGGAGGATCACAGTACAGGTGTAGAACATGACTGCATGTAATATCACAGTGACGAAGGGATGACCCTTAGCCAGGGAGTATTGTGCACACCGCAGTACAGTCCAAACCAAAGGCAGAGAAAGCCAAGCAATGTATTAACCCTACAGCTTTTGATTTTAGAGACTCACTTCTATCTGAGGAACAGAGGACAACAGTGAGTTGTAAGATGGCCAAAAGGAAAAATGTGTTCTTGTTGAGTGACTGGGACGTTGGCCGTGTGACAGTGGAAGAGCATCAGATCTGCCTGTATGACCAGCATGCTTTCTGAGCATTGATCTCGACATCTGGTGTAAGCAGATGGCAGTGATGTACAAAGGGAGGGACTGAGCACCCTGTGAATGCTCTCCTTCTCTGGGGGCAGGATGGCAACACTTTGCTGCAATACTGCCAAACTGGGTGATCACAGGTGGCAGAGCAGGCTGGAAGTGTCAGCATATGTGAGAGGGTTTGTGGCTAGAGCCAGGTTGTGGCAGCAGGCACGCTTAACGTGCACTACTCCTGTGGCAAATACTTGTGGCTCCAGTCAATGGACAGGGTGTAACTATGGGATAAAACCCCTCCAGCCCCCACAACATGGAGACTCGGGTATTCTCAGAGCCTTACCCAACTGAGGCTGAATGGATTAGCATCTCAGTCCCTCCATCCTCCTGAGATTCCTGCCTTGGTCTCAGGGGTGGGAGGCCCCACCATGAGTGGTAAGCCACAGTCTCCAGGTTGGGTCAGATAGCAAGGTAGTTGAGCTGGAAGGACACAGCCGACAGTCTGAAAAGGGTACATCCCCAAGGAGCTGGCCAGAGGAGCACAAATAGATTAAAAAAAAACAAGAGAATGATAACAGATCAGTACACAATATTGAGGATTTAGAATGGCTTGGATTGCCTGAATGAGAGTCACTGTCTGTCTGTACTGGATCTGAGGAGTGGGTATTACCAAACACCTGTGGCCCATGGAGACAAAGAAAAAACTACTTGCATCTACCCTTGGGTTCAGTGAATTTGTTTTGAATTCTCCAAGTTATCACTGGCTCCCTGGGCACCTTTCAACACCTACTGGAATGTACCATGAAAAATATGAACTTACTGGAATACCTGGTCTCGCTTGACAATGTTACCTTGTTCAGGAAGAGACCGAGAGATACCACTGGACTATGTGCAAATATTTCAGCCAACAGCCCCTCAACCTAGGGATAACATGCACCCAAACCCTGGCCCATTTTGCTGTAAAGCCACTAATCTGAGCAAGCCTTCGGGTGCCCTCTCATTCATATCAATCAACATCTGCAGCCTCCATCCTAAAATGGATGCCCTACAGGCCTTCACCAGCCAGCACAGCTCTGACATCCTGGCAGCTGTTGAAACCTGGCTGATGCCATCAGTACTGGACCATGCAATCAGCCTTCCTGGCTACAACGTCTTTAGGCTGGATCGCCTCTCCAAAAGAGGTGGGGGCCGCGCTCTCTACCTAAAAGACTCCATACAGGGGCACCACATCATTACCTCACTCCAACCCACAACTGCTCAGATACTGCCGGTGAGAATCCTCCTCGGTGCCCAAAACAAAACCCTCACTGTTGCCACCATCTACATCCTTCCCAAAGAACAGGGAACTGGTCTAACAGCTGCACTTGACTTTGTAAAGTCACTCCCACTGGACACCGAATCCATCCTCCTAGGTGACTTCAACATCAACTGGCCTGTGGTCGATGCTGGTGCACACAGGGATACCATTGCTGTGGTGAACCTCACACAAATGGTTGACTCACCAACCAGGAAAAATTACAGGACCGGCACCAGCACACTCTTGGACTGGATCCTTACCAGTCACCCATCGCAGATATCTAACACTAATGTCCTCCCTGACTCTCTTAGCGACCACTCCCCTGTTAGTTGCACCTGGTCAAAAAAATTCATCAAACAATCACCAAAAACTATCACCAGCAGGGTTCTACCCAGTGGTAACCTTCCTCAACTCAAATCCCACCTCCTCCATCAAGACTGGTCCTCTATCTTCAATGCAACCAATGTAAACACTGCCTTCGACCACTTCATAAACATCTTCACTGTGGCCTGTGACACATATGCTCCTATTAAGAAATGCAAAGTCAAATCACTCAGTAACCCTTGGCTCACAGGTGACCTCCTCAGGATGCTAAAAACAAGAGACCACCTATGGGAACTGGCCAGAAACTCTGGAAGGCAAAACGACATCCAAAACTACAAATGTGCCTGCAATGACTGCACCAAAACCATCCAGCAAATGAAGTCCACCCACTATAAGCATGCCCTCACAAACTCCTGGGGCAATGGTCGGGAATTCTGGAAGCACATAAAGGAACTCACCGGGAATCCACCCAAACCCCCCCCATCAATACTCAACATCAATGGAACCACAACCCTCAACCCAAAAACCTTTGTGGATACCTTTAACAAAGCCTTTACCGACCTCAGCGCTGTCCTACCCCAGGACTACTTCAAAGCTGGTGAAGCCCCTCTGTCCGCAATGAACACTACTCCCACCAGCATCCCCTGCTTCTACTTCAAAGCAGTCAAGGCTCACCAAGTACATAAATATGTAACCAAAGCCCTTGGTAAATCAAGATTCAGTAATGACTTCCTCGATCTCAAAATCCTGTCTCACACTTGATGAAGTGCTTAGTCCTCTGACCAGAATTTTCAACCTCTCCCTCAGCATTAGCCAGTTCCTGGACAGATGGAAATCTGCCACTGTCACCCCAATCCATAAAAGTGGTGACAAAACTGCCCACGATAACTACAGACCTATCTCCCTACTACCCCCACTCTCCTAGGCACTAGAACGCATAGTCTCGGACCAGCTCACAGAATACCTGGATACGTACAACATCCTGTGCAAGCATCAACACGGGTTCCACAAAGGTCACAGCACCTCCACAGCCCTACTTGAATTCACCGGCGCAAACCACAATGCATTTAACTCCGGTGAACTACTAGGCTCAATCTACACTGACTTAACTAAAGCCTTCGACACCATCAATCATCGCCTCCTGCTTGTCCAGCTTCAGAACACTGGGCTGTCAACCGACTCCACTGGCTGGTTTAAGAGCTACCTTGAAGAATGGTCCCAAACAGTAAGAATCGCTGATACACTCTCAGACCCTAGACCAGTCCGCTTGGGAGTCCCCCAGGGCTCCATTCTGGGACCCCTCCTCTTCAGCCTATTCTTAAACTCACTACCGGACAGCTGCCCAGAACAAATAATTCTCTACACCGACGATGCTGTGATCCTCACCTCGGACCCTGATCCAATCCAATTACAAAATAAACTTCAGCAGGCCTTCTCCTCCATTGAATCCTGGTTTCTAAATCATAAACTGCATCTCAATCAGAAAAAAAACAAGTCTATGGTCTTCTGCAGCCCCCACAACAAAAACAAAAAAATCCACCTCTCCATTGCAACCAAACAAGGAGCCATCCTAGAGTAAACACAATCGTTCAAGTACCTCGGCATCACCCTTGATCCCCACCTCTCATACGCTGTCCATATCAGCAATGTTGCAAAGTCTGTAAATGCGAGGTTAGGCATATTATTCCGGCACAGGAAACACCTAACCCCAGAAGCACTGGCAGTGGCAGTCCAAAGCTCCATCATCAGCATCATAGACTATGGTCTTATCATATATGGGTCTGCAACTACCTCTGCTCTCAAACGTATCGCAACCTCAGTGAATAAGGCCTGTCATCTCAACACTGGCTCACATCGCTGTACCCATACTTGTGACCTTTATTCCCAATCTGGATGGCTTCAACTGGACAAACGCATAAAATACCAAACCTCCATCACGGCCAAGAAAATTATAATGGGTCTGGCCCCACCTGGTGTCTGTGCCCTCCTTAAGCCTAGACATAGGAATGTCACTACAAGGAGATTCAATTCCCATCTACTGCATATCCCACGATGTCACACCACCCAAGGACAAAGATAATTTGCCTATCGGGCATCCAACTGGCTCAACTCTCTTGGCAGCGACATAGCAACCGCTCCAACATTCGGCCTCTTCAAGTCCAAGCTGCACCTCTCACTGCTTGTATCCTGCGATTGCCCATCTTAACATTTCCACCATTCCAGCTGCAAATGCCCCAGCACCCAGCACTTACAGTCTTTTCACCCCTAGCACATTAGTTGTCATATTCCCTCGCCATGCCCCCTGGCTGCACTGTCTCCCACCCTCGCCCACCTCCCCCCCTTATCTCCACTCCTGCCCCAACCACTTCCCGTACTCCCCCTTACCCCCTGCACCTCCTCCCCCCCCCTCGATCTCCTACCCTCACTTACCCCACCACCCACACCCCCTTCCCTTGTCTTGCTCATAGCTCATGTCCTTGTACTGGTTATTACATGTCTGTAAGTCAATGACTATATGTTTGTAACTAAAAACGATGACTGTTGCTCACGCTGACATGGAACCTTTGTAAAAGAGCCTCGGCTCAAAGGTATTGTAATCCTAGATTGAAATAAATAAATAAATAAAAACAAATAAATAAAAAGTCTTATTATTCACAGGAGCTCTTATCCACCACTGGAGGTTATTCCTCAACACTAAAGAAAATAATTTTTTGGCTAAATGGATGGGAATCCTGGCTAGAAACCCTAAATTTGTACCAGCTGTTCTGGACCCCACATTTAGAACCTGGCAAGAAAAGAGACTGACTCACGCCCACCAGTTTTATAATCAAGGTATATTTAAAACACTTCCACAATTACAGGCAGAATTCTCATTACCAGGCCAAGATTTCTATAGATACCTGCAGATCCACCATTTCCTGGCATACGAACTAGGGTTAGATACATCAGACCAACAAATACACCCCTTAGACCCCCTTTAACTCAGTTATCGACAACGCACACAACAACATCTAGTATCTCAATTCCATAAGGCACTGCAAAATGCTCCAAATAACATAATGGACCCTATTCAGTTTAACTCCTTTGTTCCCATAGACGCCACATGGCGTCGAAACCATCCATTGCTAAATCCAAACCAAAATGGCCACTGGGAGCAAATGAGTTAACTGGGAAGCTGAATTGACACTAAACCTCAACCCAAAAGACTGGCTACATATATGGAGACACCAGCATAGGACTACCAATTCATATACCTGGAGAGAATTTTCCTGGAAGATAGCAGCCCGATATCTCCGCACCCCTCAAATTACTGCAAAATACTCGGGGATATTCATCTTGCTGGTGAGGCTGTAGGAATGAGGTAGCCACGCAGACACATGTGCTGTGGTCCTGCCTGGTACTTTCATTATTTTGGAAAGCGGTGGATCAGCACCTGCAAGAGATATTTCCTACCCTAGGACCACTAACACCTCAAATAGCCTTACTACTACATTATCCACATCACTGCCAGGATAAACATGCAATTTATTTACTCAATATTTTACTTGGAGCAGCCAAAAAGGCAATCACCAGACTATGGTTAAAATCAGAGCCCCCATGCATCTCTAATTGGGAAAACATAACATATGAGATATATAAATGGAAAGCCTAATGGCCAGACTGCAGGATGCAGTACCGATCCTGACCAACAGGTGGACCACTTGGTACTTGCATATAGCCTTGACCCACCCAGACCTTATTCCATAAATTAGGGAGAGAGTACAGATATCTAGGAAAACCTGAGGAGATGGGAGTAGAAGGTCCACACCAATCTGGTCCATACCAAGAAAGATATTTATTTGGACTAAACTGGCCACAAAGGCAATGCCCAGAGTCATATAATAACATGACTGAGATGGAACCTCCTCCTTGCTACCTCATATAAGCTTATCTGATATACATGCCAACTTAAAGTACAATTAAAATATTATTATATATCAGAAGAAATAGTAATGAAAATGCTATGTAACGATCACTTCCTATAATGCAATGTAAACTGTATCATCCTCCTGATATCTACAAAACCTCAATAAAAATATAGTTTAAAAAAAAAAGGGAAGAGACTTGGAGGAAAACAAAACATGCTTGTTCAAAGTATTGGACTGATTGGAGTAGTTTGGGCTTAAAATTTTCCATTGCCAAATGTCAATTTTTCCAGAGTTCTGCAAAGTATGTGGGACATACTGTATCTGGATGGGGTATCCAAACTGATCCCAGCAAGGTCAAAGACTTGATCACCTGCCTAAAACCTCAAAATCTGAAAGATCTGCAATGGCTCCTCTGATTTTGCATGTACTACAGGCGATTCATCAAGGACTATACTCGAATAGTGAGACAAATTCGGAACCTAACTCAGGGATTCCCGATAGTGAACAAATCCAAGAATGCACCTGTAAAGGATAAGGCCAAAACTAAATCTTACTTCAAGGTTCAAAAACCCTTTGGACCTCAATGCAATGCAGCCTCTTTTTTCCCCCCCTCCTTTCTCTGCCTGCCCCCTTCTGCCTTGTTACTCCCCCAGTTCTGTCATCCATTATCTCTGGGTCTTACCATCCCACTGCCATACAGTGCCCCATGGATTCCTCCCTGTGGCGTGGCCTGCTGGAGACCCCAATTCTGGGAGAAGGCTAGGTAAGGGATGTGGTAGTGGGCAGCCCAGTGGATGGCGTAGGGCCTGTGAGGGAGTGCAACGTCATCCCGGATGACCTCAACTTTTTTCTGCCAGTTTTCTCCCTTCCTCTTGGGTGCCCAGTGGGCAAGAACTGAATGGGATGCACGCAAGGGAGTACATCTCAGTGATTAGGGGCCCTCCTTCCCCTAGTGGCTCCATTTGCATGGATACATGACACCACAGCGACAACTTTGTCTCGATGCGACACTACGACGATGGATTTACATTGACCGCAAGTAGCGGTCAGTATAAATCCATCAGGAAACTGTCTGTTTTTGAAGGGGGGGCTTCACCTTCCAAGCACCCCATGCGGGGGGCTCTGTACTGCACCCCCCGTAACTAAAGATTGTCAACTTTGAATCACAATTGATTCAGGGAGTGGGGCAAAACCCAGAGAAAGCAGTGCTGGGGTCCTGTGGGTACATTACAGCTGCAACAGCGACTTGCCGCTGTAATGTACTTCATTATCGAAATGTCGCTGTGGCATCGGCAAACACATTTGCACTACCACCTGTGGCCACCCAGGTGGCAGCACTGCAGTGGAGCCAGCCAACCTCCCTCCCTGGAGGAGGAGAGCATCCTGTGGAAAGTTCAGTTCCCCTACCTCCGGCTGACCCCCGAGTGACCCAGGTTTATTCCTGAACCAAGGCTGCCAGCATGGCAGCAAGTGAAGAGCAGCACCTCAACCCTCTGCGCCACCATGCCAGCTTGATTTAGTGCAGCCTCTGAAAAAGCATTCTGTGAAATTGTCTGCCCGTCTTGTTTTATGCACATCTAGCAAAGCTATACACTCTGCACATGGGTCCCAGCCTTATGGAACTTGGAGCAGTCCTTCACCAAGCCAGTCCCAAAGGCCTGAAACCCATGGCCTTTGCCAGTATGAGTTTGATGCCATCAGAATGGAACTACCCTGTCCACAAATTGGAGTTCCTGACACTTAAATAGACCTTCATGGACCAGTTGTATGAGTGCTTTTATGAATCGCATATTACAGTAAATAGAGATAATGCATGGGTGGTGAGCATTACACAAATATAATTACAGTAAGCCCATGTATTGACTGACTGGACTGACTCCAGTTTTGAACGCCATAAAAACAGTTCCATTTTGTAATAACCAGCCAGTTATTATGGAGCGGTTGTCAGCCAATCAGCCTGAAAGTGAAAGCCACCGCTGTCTCACGCTTACAGAAAGAAAATGACACAGAAAGGATAATGGATTTTTTCTTTTGGTTACCACACTGCACTAAACTGACCAAAAATGATATAAAATAAAGTATCGGGTGTTGCATTATTCATTTTTTTACACATCCTCTGTGTGTTAATAAAAAATCCTAATGTACAACACCCCATCCGTTATTCTCTATATAATTACTGGCAAGCAATTTTGTCTTAGGGCTCTGCCAGTTGATAGTCGTCGTACTAAGCGGCCAGTTATTATGGCAAAAACGCACTCTGTCAGTTAAAATCGAGCACTCCCTCATTGGCTCCAGTAGTGTCTGTGGGCAGGCCAAACAGCTCAGCAAACATGGCAGCTCCAAATCTCCGTTAGCGAGGAGCAGCCATACGAAGATTTTTACCTTATTTTCCCCATTATTTGATCCTGTCCTCCACATTTTTTATGTATCTCTGGTTGACCCTATCTTAATTTTTTTGTAAACACATATCTGGTTGATCCTGCCATTTACCAGTGACAGACAATACCGCAGTCTGAGCAGGAACGGGTCCATGGCTGGCTGACTTTAGTAAGTACCATTTGTTTTCAAACTGCCTTAAAAAAAACATGCAAAAAAATCTGACTGTGTAAAATGAGGGACAGAGTGTGTGTGTGTGTGTTTGTGTGTCTTTCTGTCTCTGCACTAGGGCTGGAAAAAATTGCTCTCCAGTAATTAAACAAAATAAAAGATGAGGAAATGTGCATATGAAAATTTAATGCACACCCTCAGTGTGGGATGCTTCGATAAACCCCTCGGGCTTCACCCTCTGGGCTTATGTAGCATCCTACACCTCGAGCGTGCATTAAGTAAGCAATAAGACCTGACAGGGTGTGCATTATAGTGAAATAATTGCATGCTTCAGGTGCGCTGTTAGGCACGAGGTGCAGCTGAGTGCCGTTAACTGCACATGAGAAGTGCAATTATTTCACCATAATGGCACATTCCTGGAGTGCCTTATTGCTCTTATAAAATAGCATTTAAATATTTGACTTAAAATGAGTGGAAATAAGAAAAAAGTACTTTAAAAAGAGAACAACTGGACCATTTATTAAAATATGCTTCCATTTTAACTCTGAATACAAAAATTAGTCCCTATTCTGGTAACTGGGGGGTTAGCTAAAAACATAAAACATAATGAAACTGTGTGTGGTACACATTTTTATAAGAAAAAAATGGTACCTTGCATTTTAAATCAATGCAAGTACTGTTTCATAATGGAAATGTGTTCAAAACTTTAAACCTGCCAGGTTGCCTTTTTTGATGTGGGGGTGATAGATTGCACATAAAAACACCCAGGTATGATTTAAATGTATGTGCTTTTATAAACTTCAGGAATGTATTTCAGCAATTTGGACCGGCCTTTGCCCATGTAACTGTGTTTCCCACTTTTGCTCTTTTTTAGGAAGTATTATTGCCTACTTTCTTCATCCTTTTTTTTTCCTCTGCCTTTCCCCACATTCAAGATATGGAATGTTTACCATGGAATGTTTGTCATGGAACAGAGGGATTCAAAATTCTGCTCAGTTCCACTGGCAGAATGTTACTCTCCTAACATACTGTACACACACACACACACACACACACACACACACACACACACACAACATATAGGATATACAAGGCTATTCTTCCACCGAGTGGATACAATGCTGACAGATGACCTCGACAGCGAAGCTCAAGAGGTCTCCAAGTCAGCATTGTATCTACGAAGTGAAAGAATTTCCGAGTAGTGTATGGGTAACCATACACTGTTCTATACAGTGTATGGTGCCCGAAAAAAAGACAAAAAGACACTCACTTTTCTATATTTTCACTTGGTTCTGCCGATGCCCTCAGTTCACAACTGACACTGCCCAGAACACTTGCATGCCCCTCTCACACAGCAAGGGATGAATCACGATGTCTGCTGTAGTCCCTTGTATTATGACATCCTCACTAATGCAGGACGAAAAGTCGTTCTGCGTTAGTGAGGAAGTCACTACTGCAGCATAACAACTTTTTGCGGTGTATGGATTTCCATACACAACCGCATTCCACCATACACTATAAATGCCTTTTCTAGAGCCACTGACTCAATTATCTCACTGTCAGGGAAAGAAAAAGATTTCCTCAATGAGCAGTTAAAGACGGAGGATTTTTCATTGTCAGCAAAGAAACAATTGTAATGAAAACTATGAACAATGCTTAGTGTTTCTAATTTGCTTATGTGTGTAAGTAGTGTATAATAATCAAGGAAACAACATTTAATTAATTTGTTTTATTTTTTATTTAAGGTAGTTTTATTTTTAGGGCCTAGTTGAAGGTTTTTTACTCTGTAAAGGTAGCAGCCATGTTTGTGATGGAAAATCAATTCTGGTTGTAGGGGGACTGATGAAAGATAGTTCTGGTTGTAGGAGGACTGATTTGCTCATTGTGTAATGTGGTTTGGGACCAGGATGACAATGCATTATGCACTAATGTTGAATAGTCACCTGACTGGTTTTAACCAATTAAAGTTCTTTGATTTTTGGACCCATTTTATAAATTCTCATATTACACACTTTCCCATCCTTTATTCTATACTTAATTAATGGGTTGCATTTTTTCCCCATACAAAGAGCCATGTATTAAATGCCATAATAAACGAGTACTAATTATGGCAAGCTACACAGCTCTTTGTGTGAGAATGTTGGCGGTTCCCCGAGAAAAGCGAGCAGTCGGGATCCATGGTGTGGGCTAAGGTTACCCCGTTTGTTTTTAAATTTTAAAAATAAGTTTTGAATCCTCATGGTGGTGCCCACAAGGGTGAACGCATCCTCAGAGTCTCGTTGGGCTGCTTGAGAGAGAGGTGCGTCGAGCAACGCCTCAAGTTGTTCCTCTTACTGCCTGTCTCCAGGGCCCATCTCCAGCCAGCATGTCTTGTCTCCTCCTCCTCTATCTTTACCCCGGGCCTGGCAGCACCACTGGCCAGGTGCTGACGGCCTGAATCTAAATAAATAAAAAAAGTTTGTTTTCTGTGCCATAGGGTGTATGGAGGGGCAGCCGGGAGTCTTTTTCTTCTCTCTCTAATGCAGTGAAAAAACGCAACCCATCAATTAAATAAAACAAAGTATGGGGTACAGTGTGTAAACTCGAATTTTACACACACCTGAGTTGTTGGATGGCATCATAAACTATTCAAAAAATATAAAAAGAAAACTAATGCGTCAAGTCTAAACAAATACAAAATCGCAGTTAAAAACTGTGAGACAATGATTAGAAAGGCCAAACAGGAAGTGGAAAAAAATTTAGTAAATAAAGTAAAGGATAATAAAAAACAATTCTTTAATTACATAGGTTCTCTTAGAAAAAATAATAATATTGGCCCTTTAATGACAGAAAATGGTGACATTTATAACGAAAGGGATATGGCTATTCAGTTTAGTCAATATTTTCTATCCATTTACACCAAAGAGGAAGTTAAATCAGGGAAAGCTATGTCTTTATCATTGCAGGATATGACCTTTACAACAACTGAAGTAACTAATGTTATCAATAACATTAAAATCACTAGTTCTCCTGGGCCTGATGGGCTTAGTCCATTATTTTTGAGAAAACTTGTCTCAGAACTTGCTGGTCCAATTACTAAGCTTTTTAATACCTATATGTCTGAGGGTAAAACTATTAAAGAATGGAATGAGGCTACAGTCATCCCTATTTTTAAAGGAGGAGATCAACAGAATAAACAGGACTATAGACCAATTAGTCTAACTTCCGTACTTGGTAAAGTACTTGAAAGGCTAATTCAGAAACTCATCATTGATCACCTCAATCAGGTGGGACAAGCAGACCTTTCACAGCATGGTTTTTGTCAAGGGAGATCATGTGTTACAAACCTAATTAACTTCTTTGAACCTGTGAGTGCAGCCCTGGATATGAGAATATCGGTAGATGTGGCTTATCTGGATTTTTCCAAAGTCTTTGATAAGGTTTCCCGCAATATAATAATTGAAAAATTAAAACACAAAAGACATTCAAATATAATTAACTGGATCGATTCATGGTTGCGAAACAGGAAACAATGGGTTATAATTAAGGGACATTCATCTGACTGGGGACAGGCGACCAGTGGAGTGCCTCAGGGCACAGTGCTTGGTCCTACCCTGTTTAACATATTGGTTTCTTCCATGCAGTCAACATCAGGTGCCTGGATGAGTAAATATGATGACTGTAAAGTCGGAGGTATTGTTACCGACCATAAAATTGTTTATTCCAGACTAATTTGGACCAATTAGCAGCTTGGGCAACAGAGCATAAACTAGTTTTTAATGAATCAAAATGTAAGATCATGCATTTTGGTAAGAATAACCCCTGTTATGAATATAAACTAAATGGTACCTCACTAAGTGTAACAGATAATGAAAGGGACCTTGGAGTCTATATTACACCTGACCTTAAGTTTGATAAACATAGAAATCATTCTTTTAAGGTCTGTTGATTTTTAATAAGGTATTGTTTACCTGCTGAACATGGGCAGAATCGGTGATTCTTACATTTTAAAAAATGCCTTTTGAGGTACTGCTGCCGACACAGAAATACTCGAAGAGTCTCAAGTGCTGGTGATTTCTTTAAATTATTGAAAACACATTCACTGATCATTTTACTATTGTGGTGTGGCAGGGAGGATTTTGAATTAATTTCTTTATTTAGCTCACAGATTTTATCTGGATAGTGACCATGTGGTTCACATACCATGTTTCTTTGCTGAAAAAAAAACACCTTTTGAGTTACTGCTGCGCTCCTACACCGTGAATCTCAAGTGCAGCTGCTTTGTGTGCTGGTGCATCATTGTCGTAATAACAGGCCAGTTATTATTTATTTTTTCAAACTTTTTACCAGGATGTACATACTAAACTGAGAACAGCTTGTTTCCAGATGCATCCTGGGGGGTGAGGGAAGAGGAGGCAAGGCACAAAAAAATAACAATAGGCAACTACACATAAGCAATTTGGACATGGAATACAAGTAGAAGAGCTCAGGCATCACTGGTTATAAATAGGTAATTAAACGTGCAATATACCCTAGCCAGGAGGTAGAGCATTGTTTAGAGAAGGGAGAAGCAATCAACGACTGGAGATAGGGAGAAACATCGAAAGATGAGAAGGAGGAAGGCAACATAAACGGGATAATAGGTATGAATAGGCAGGCAGGCAGTAAGGTGGAGGAGAGGAGTGAAAGGGGGGATGGTGAGGGTGTGTAAATAGATAGTGTAGGGCAGAGAAGAAATGTAGAGGGGGAGTAGATGGGTTGGGAAAAGTAGAGGCAATAATGTGGGGTCAGTTGAAGGTACAGGAGAGAGAGAGGTCAAGTTATGCAGTAGGAAGGATAGAGAGTAAAGGGATGAGGTAGAATGAAAGGGTGAGAGGAGGGAATTCCAGAGTTTAGGGAAGCAGTAAGAGAAAGCAGCCTGGCCAGCTGAGGAAGTCCTGGGGGGGACAAGGGGTGAAAGCTGGAGCTATGAAGGGTGTAGGGGGCTAAGAGAGGATAGTAGTAAGATAAGGAAGACAGCCAAGCCAGTATTTAGCAAAAAAAGAGGAGCAGTGAGCTAGACATCTGGCTTCAAAGGAGGGAAAGGAGAGGGAGATGTAGAGAGTGCAGTGGTGGGTGTGAGGCAAGCAGTTCAGAGCAAAAACGACAGAAGGTATGGAAGAGGGAGTGCAATCTGGAGATTATGCCAAATAATAACTGCCCATCACCATTAAAAAAACTGATGGCCAGTTATTATACACCGATAATAACCCATAAAATACATGAAGATCATAGCAAAGCTGGACACTTCTGGGCACAGGTGGCTTTCAGTGTTGTCAGTGTATGATTACTGTGTAAAGTACAGACCGGGATTGAACCATGTGGATGCTGAAGCTTTGTCACAACACTCAATCAAGTCTGCTACTGAAGATAAGGAATAGATCTGGGGTCTTACCTGTTGTTGCCCTGGTTTGTTGGGGTTTTCTCTATTTCTCCCCACCAGCAGGCTGTTCATCACGAGCTGCCAGCATGGCAAATTCAGCTGGCGCTCGCATTTGCACTCCAGCAATTTGATGTGCTGACCGCCTTTGAAATCGGGCAAAATGGAGTTTGTCCATGGTTCGGGTGCCCCTTCCATGTCCTTGGGGATGGCAGACCAGAAAGGGATTAGGCAGAAGCCCATGGGAGCAGCCTGAAGGGAACTTAAACAATGGGGCCACTTGAAGCTCATGAATATTAATAAGCGGCCCCATGAATAAAGATAGATGCTGCCTGCCAACTGGGAGAACATAGTTTCGGTGGCAGCAACAGCAAAATTGCTGGGAGCCCTCAATTGAGAGTGGGCTCATTTAAGAGGGGACAGTCTGGGCTACCCTCCGGTGGGGTGATGGTGCTAATGGGACAAAGCATGGGGTTGCACCAGAGGTTAGAAGGGGGTAAATGGCATAAAACTGAGATGGACTCCATTAGATTGGATGGGAGCTGACATGTTGGTGAACCTTAACCCTTAAGTTTTAGCCAATCAGTAATCTAGGCACCAAAACTGGACACCTAGGGACTTCTGGGAAAAGGAGGGGACTAATTCTGGCACCTAGATCATGCCCTAATCAATAAGCAGGAAACATTGATCTCTATGGCTATTGATTATTGAAAGGTTTCAATAGCCAATCAGAGAGTTGGGATTTTGGCTGATAGAGTGAGGGACTTGCTGGGATTGGGTCAGTCCGTTGCTGGGCTTTGTATGAGTCAGGACTGCAGCGTCAGAGTAGACTGTGGACTTGGACTTCAGGGGCTTATCCAGGCCCTAATCTGAAGTGTGGGGTTGTTGAAGGATTCCACATGTGCTGAAGCAGGACTGGATTGAGAAGGGAAAAACAGAGACAGAGAGACTGAACCGAGATACGGTTTCCCCAGGTACTGAGAAGTTGCTGAAAGTGTGTTGGGAGAAACCAAAGATGACATATACCCTGCACTGGGAATTGAGCTTACCAAAAGGACTGAGCAGATTATTTGAGCTTTGCAGTTGCTGCTGAGAGGTCACTTGCTTGGGTGGACTGCAACTGCATTTTCTTGAAGGAGGCAAAACATCCCAGGTCGTGGGGTGCTAGCCTGAAAGTGTGTGTCCAGACTGAACTGGAGAAAAAGACTGAGACTGGTGGACTTGCTGCAGCAGAGTAAAAGAGTTGTGCACTGTTAAACTGAAAGCATTATGCCGGCCTGCTGACACAGCAGTAAAGCTACCACTTGCAACTCCAGTGACCCGGGTTCGGGAGCGAGCCTAGGTCATTGGAGAGCCGCTAAGGGGAGAAGGATTGAGTGCCTGATTGGTCACTCTCCTTCTCTGAGTGGGGTGGGCAGCACTCCTTGCCGCAATACCCGTGTGACCCGTGCCAGTGCTGGGGAACTCCCACGGCAAGTGGCGCTTTACGGCCACCACCACGCCCGCCTCCCCAACTCTCAGAGCCCACTCTGCCCGACCTCCTGGTACTCCTGGATGGATCCCTCACCACAGAGACCAGTGCCAGCACTGAAGAACTCCTGTGGCAAGCGGCGCTTTACGGCCGCCACCGCGCCTGCCTCCCCGACTCTCAGGGCTGACTCTGCCCAACCTCCTGGTACTCCTGGATGGATCCCTCACCACAGCGACCCATGCCAGTGCTGAGGAACTCTTGCGGTAAGTGGCGCTTTACGGACGCCACCGCACCCGCCTCCCCAACTCTCAGGGCCCACTCTGCCCGACCTCCTGGTACTCCTGGACGATCTCTCACCACAGGGACCCGTGCTAGCACTGAGGAACTCCCGCGGCAAGCGGCGCTTTATGGCCGCCACCGCGTCCACCTCCCCGACTCTCAGGGCCCACTCTGCCCAACCTCCTGGTACTCCCGGATGGATCCCTCACCACAGGTACAAGCGCTACTGCTACCAGAGAACATAAAGCCCTGCGCTGCCTCCTGATTGGTGTGGCGTCCCACTGGGTGGACCGTTATTGGACCTTCCTGTTCTTGCTCCTTTTCTATTGGCGCGCTTCCCAGTTGCTCTGTTAGGTGGGGGAAAACCATGTTTTCTACTGGACTTATTTGTAGCACAGCTACGAGCCTGCCCGCTTTATTGACTGGTTTTGTTAACTGTGTAAAATGCTATCTCTTTGGGCACTAGGCAGATGAAATGCATATGTTCTGTGTGTTAACTATAGCTGAATAATACAGTAAAGGTACTATGGTTAGCCAGCCAGGGTGAAAGAAATGTTTCTTGTCTGGCTTAAAATTGGTTAAGGTGTTCAGTGCTACTGTAGTCGCAGGCCCACCCTGTTTCTCCTGCTAAATCTCTCCTCACCACCCCCCCCACGCGGCCACAGCCTGAACAGCGTTTGCCAGCCTTCCCCCCACCTGTTCCTTTCTTTTGTCTTTCTGTCTCCCCTGGTTCCACTCCATCTTTCCCTCCCCCAAGCACTTTGCCCTCCTTTCCATGCTCTCTGATTTCACTCCTTGCTCCTTATGTCCTTCCCACACCCATCCCATTACCTCACTAGACCACTGTTTTGTTTTCTTCTCTCAACCTGCCCCCACTGTTAGACTGCTGCCAGCCCTTCACCCCTCCCTGTCTGCTCTTGTAATTCCCCCCCTCTGCTTTTTTCAGGGACCCGTGCTAGCGCTGAGGAACTCCCATGGTAAGCGGCGCTTTACGGCCACCACCACGCCCGCCTCCCCGACTCTCACGGCCCACTCTGCCCGACCTAAAGGTACTCTTAGACAGATCCCTCATCACAGGTATGAGCTCTACACCACTTCACCCCAATCGGGCTCCTTCGCTATCTCCTGCATGTCCAAGCATATGGCACTTCTGAGAACTTGGCAATATATAATGTGCTCTGCAATATTGCGGGGCATATGCAGTCCATCAGGGCCAAAAGGACTAGATGCCCTTCAACAAAACTAGTCTACAAAATGTTTAAAGCATACCTCCTAAGGATACTACTTATGCTACTTCCGATATCTAGAAACATTCATCCTAACCCGGGGCCTACCAGCCTAGTACTCTGCGCCCGGAAAAGGCGGGAGGGGTCCCTCACATTAGCCTCAATCAATGTCTGCAGCCTTCTCAACAAACTTGACATCTTGCAAACCTGGGTCCAGCAACATAGCCCTGATGTACGGTTGGTTGTCGAAACATGGCTTAACCCCAAGATACCAGACGCTGCAGTCACCATCCCTGGATACTCTCTATTCAGGCAGGACAGAGTCTCCAAACGAGGTGGGGGCTGTGCCATCTACCTGAGGAACTCCTATCACGGTTGTCTTCCCTTTCTCAAACCTTAAACCACCCTCGCAGGTTCTTGCTATTAAAGTTCTACTTGGGGCACACAAGGAGCTCACCACTTTCTCTGTGTACCTACCCCATAAAGATCAGCCCAATGGATTTAGGAGCATATTGGAAAGCCTACAGGGTTTACACCATAACTCTGAACTCATAGTACTAGGCGACTTCAACATAAATTGGCTATCGCTGGAGGCCAGAAACTACAAGAACGCTGTCACATCACAGAACCTCACCCAGCTTGTTACCGCTCCCACCAGATGCAACTATAGGATAGGATCACACAGTCCTGGACTAGATCCTTACTAATCACCCTGAACGAATCTCAAAAGTCTCAGTGCTCCCTGATGGGATCAGTGACCACTCACCGGTCACCTGTATCTGGACAAACAAATTCATTAAGACTCCTCTCAAAATAATCCACACCAGAGTGTTAAAGCAGGGATACCTTGAGCCACTAAAAATACACCTAAGCCGCCGGGACTAGGCACCAATTGACTCCACCACTGATGTCAACCAAGCCTTAGACCTTTTCATCAGCCACTTCACTGCGGCCTGCAATATCTTTGCACCTCTCAAAAAACTGAAAGTCGGGGCAGAGCTAACCCTTGGATAACCCCCGATCTAATCACTTTACTCAAGCATAGGGACCATCTCTGGCACTGTGCCCGTGCAACATCCAAGCCTGGTGATATTCATAAGTATAAAGCTGCCAGAAATGAGTGCACACAGGCAATTAGAAGCACCAAAAGCAAATACTATAAGGAAGCTGTCTCCAACTCCTGGGGAGATGGAAAAAAATTTGGGAGTAACTTGAAAGACCTCACAGGCAAGGACCCTAAGTCTCCACCCACCATGCTCAACATTAACAGAACTCCAACATCTGACCTGTATACAATCACTAACACCTTCAACAATGCATTCTCCAACCTGGATAGTGTCCTCCCATCTAACTTCTTCGATTCCCTCTCTGGTAGTAGCCCTTCTGCCACTGCTTCACCCCTACACCCTGCGCCACAATTCTACTTCAAGGAGATACCGGTGCACGAAGCCAGAACCTATATTCAGAAGGCCATTCGCAATGCAGGCTTCAGCGGTGACTCTCTTGACATAAAGTTGTTAGTGCTTGTCCTTGAAGAAGTCCTTGAACCCCTGACAAAGTTCCTCAATCTATCGCTAAGGATGTCCCAGTTCCCATCCCTCTGGAAATAGGTGACCATCACACCGGTACAAAAAAGTGGAGACAAATCACTGCACTCCAACTATAGACCTATCTCCATCCTCCCTCCATTGTCTAAGGCCCTGGAGCGCATCGCCTCTGACCAGCTAATCGAGTACCTGGAAAAATACAACATCCAGTGTCCCGAGCAACATGGTTTCCATAAAGGGCACAGTACCACCACTGCACTATTAGAATTCACAAGTTTCATCCATATCACTCTCAATCAAGGCAACTGTGTAGAGGCAGTATTCATCGACCTTACAAAAGCCTTGATACTATGAGCCACCCACTCCTAATCAAACAATTATCTAACATTGAGCTCTCTAATGAAGCGCTGCTCTGGTTTTCAAGCTACCTTGGGGAGAGGGTCCAGCGGGTTAGGATTGCTGGTGTCACCTCGGAAGAAAAGTCAGTCCTTTCAGGGGTCCCACAGGAGTCCATCCTGGGGCCACTACTCTTCAGCCTCTTCCTCAACAACCTTCTCAGTGTCTGCCACCAAAAAGTACTGCTCTACACTGATGACGCAGTCATGTTCACCAACCACCAAAACACAGAGCTCCTCGAGAAACAATTACAGCTTGAAGTCATACGCATCAAAGAATGGTTCAAATCACACAAACTGGTCATGATCTACAGCAAAACAAAGGTTATGACCTACTACAATGCCAGGAGTAAGTTTAAATCCTGTGACCTCACCATCCTAAACAAAGCTGGGACCTCACTTGAACATGTTCCTGATTTTAAATATCAAGGTGTCACATTGGACAGCTCTCTCTCCTACCATCAGCACACTGACTGTCGCCAAAGCCACCAACATCTATATAGGCCTGCTCTACAGGCACAAACACTGCATGACTCCTGACACTCTCTGTTTCACTATCAACAGCTCTGTCACCTCCGTCATCGATTATGGGCTAACAATCTATGGCTCTGCCTCTGCCCTCCGCAGAATTACAGTGGCACTCAACAAAGCATGCAGGCTACTAACTGGGGCTGACCGACTTACACATACTTATGACCTGTACACTTGGGCAGGATGACTTCCCCTCATCAGCTAGATTTAGTATCAAACCTGCTTCCTAGCCAAAAAAGTCTTCCTCGGGGTCATGCCCCCAAGCATTGAAAAGATACTCATAGACCACCACAGCGCTCAGCAAACTAGAAACTCACAACAATTAACCTTCCTTGTCCCCAGATACCGAACCACCATGGGTCAGAGGGCCTTTGCCCACAGAGCACCTCAGCGGTACAATACTCTCAGCAAAGAAACTCTTACTGCTTCTGTCCTTGGCCCTTTTAATAGACAACTCTGACTTCATCTCATCTCAACTAGTCGTTGTTACTGCCTCGCCTAATCAGGGGCCCAACGTCTACTGCCCTCCACTTCAGCCTTGATAGCTACCTCTCCCCACCTTGTCCACCTTCTATCTGCCTTACCTTCCAACCCCTTGCCCCCTCTCCCTTTCGTCACCCCCCCAGGCATTCCCTGACTTTTATCCCACCCCTCCCTTCCTCTTAGAAATCTTTCCCACCCTCTACCCTCTGACAATGGCCTTCCTGCCTGCACTCACCCCCTCTATCTCACCCGCGGCACTTATTACTAAGTTTGCCCCTGGATGGTGTGTCACTACATAACATTTGCCACATTTTGAATTACTGTGATTTTCTAACCCTCAGCCTCTTGCTTCCTTTTGTTATGTAACTATGTATTATTATGTTTGCCCTTTGTATGTATACCCCCCATTCCTTCGACGTGGAACCTTTGTAAATGAGCAGTCCCTGCTCAAAGGTAATTCTAATCCTAGATTTCAATAAAATAAATAAAATAAAAATACCACCACCACCTGGTTGATCACAGGTGGTACCAGTGCAGCAGAGGAGGCAGAACTCAAGGAGGGGCAGGCTTTGGCCAAGGACCGGAGCGGAGGTACATTTCTACATGCCTCCAGCTCACTGGTCCTCCCTGTGTGCTGATGTCTGCAGGGGACAAGGAGAACAAGAAAAAAGAAACCCCATGGCAGCACCGATAGACAGGCCCCTGCACCGCAGCTCCAGTGCATGCTCCCTCCTGAGGCACGGGGGGAGAAGGGGGACTCCTCCACCTCAACCCAGAGGGGGTACTCCGGGGACTCATGAATCCTTGGGGAGAGGGGCACTCATGGGAGCTATCAAGGGTGCTGGGACCCTGAAGAGTGGGGCGGCCATGGAGAGAGTGGGAGCAAAAATAATAAGTAAAAAGTAAAAAAAATTGAAAGTGTAGACTGGTGTGCAGGGGGGCTGCTGTTGCTGAAGCCCCCTCTGTTGAATTGCACTGACACTGCTTTAATTAGAGGCTAGCACCTGCTAAAATTGGCACTGTACTTCAGCGGAGAGACTGCCTATAACTTTTCTTTGTGAGAGCTCAGTGCAGAGACTGCAAAAGGACACCCAACATTTGAGAGTCCTCACCCAGAGCCAGGGGGGAACTTGCTAACCCCTCCCAAGTGGGGCTCACTCTTTCAGAAGGTCACGACCTTGCACCAGAGTGCTAGGGCACTCTGATCAGGGAGTTGGGCTGTGGAGCCACTCCCCGGTCTGAGCCTTCTGGGACTGGAGTTTGTCCTGCCTCCTGCCACAGTGTTCTGCACCAGGCCAGAAGCAGCTGTAGATGACAAGCGGCCAGAACTGCAATCAAGGTGACCAGCTGCAAGATTCTAGAGCAGGTTCCACCTGGGCAGAGGGATTCTGGCCAGCCTGTTTTGTGTGCTGCTGCACTAGAATTCGAGGAGCTCCACTTTCTCTTGGCGCAGAGGTCAACTAACTGTGAGTACCCTAGAACTGGTTCCTGGGAAGGGTCAAGGGGGAAATTGTTTTGTTCAATTTAACATTTCAAGCTTTGTTGTTTCATGGCCCCAACAGCTGGCCACACCACGGCACTGATCAGGCCTACAACTAGTTGGTACCCCTAGGGACAATTCAGGTGGCACTGGTACCAGTGGGGGAGGGCTTGGCCTACAGGCCCACACATTTGAAAATTGCATATCTCACTAACGTTTTTTGCCTTCACAGCAATCCTACATCCAGGTATCCCTTTCCCTACTCCTTACCCGAAATAAAGCTGTGAATTTGTTGTTTGAATCTGCTGTGTTTGGTGAAATTCATTGCATGTATTTATTGCTGGCATATATGAGTTATGGTGGGACAAGGTACTGGGGGACACAGTGTGTGGTTGGTAGGGGAGGTGGATAGGTACAGTATCCCAGGGGGCTGCGCCAAGCAGATATCTGGCCCACTGTTTTTTACTCTGAGTGGAGGCACCGTGCTATTTTCACTTTTTCTGGGAACGAACCCCCAGTAGTCACTGTAGCAGGACCCAGGCCCCTTGCTGGGTACCAAAGACAGTCAGCAAGGGGGGATAAGCCTCTGGCATATGGAACCAGGGCTACATATATATTTTATTTTGTTTATGCTCCTCCTTTGAGGGTTCCACAGGCTGCTACGGCTCTCCATGGAGAGCTTGACTCAGCCCCTTGGGGCATCATCTAGTCTGTGCCCCCCCCCCCCACCTTTTTCCTCCAGTTTTCTTGCTTTCTGTGCCGGGGTACCTGGCAACTGCATGCATGCATGGAGGTGTGCATGCATGCTGAGAACCTAGTGACAACCCCTTCCCCCCACCTGGCCTAGCGTCACTTCTCCTGTATGACTTGGCACTGCACCAAGCCTCCACTCAGTGGCAGCCAAGAGCTGAGGAGAGGCTGTCTCCCTCCCCGGGAGAGGAGAGCTGCCTGTTTGCTGCTCATCCAGCTCCCTCTCTGCCCCCCCCCAGACATCCCCTGGTGGCCCAAGCTCGCTCTCGAACATGGGTCACTGGCATGGCGCGAGATGTGGTGTCCAGCGCCTCAACCCTCAGCACCACTGGGCCGGCTGACTATCTTTTCTCACATACAACACAACCTTTCCTGAGACTAGCCCAACATGCTTGATCCAGTTCTAAACATCCCATCACTGAAAGCAACATTCGTGTGACACAATACAAATCAATCTTCATTTTATAAATCTATTTTTTTTCCACAGGGTTCATGAACTTACCATTCAAGAAATTTTTCGTGGATATTCCTGTTCCCCTCCATCACCTTGTTCATTGAGGGAACATGGCCGAGTAGAAAACTGGAAGCAAATGAAAGCTGTTAACAAGATATTGCAAAGAACAATAACAATTCAGTGCATTTTCTGTCTTAGTTCATTGGGTGGGGGGGGGACTCGGGAATCAAAATCTCATGCTTGTTAACTTTTATTTTAATCGCTTCCCTCATTTCTGTCTCAAGATATGTTAACCAATATGCACAATTATTTTTTTGCCTATTCATTAAGGAGCCTCTGATGCCATGGGGGATACTTTGGGAAGCACAATTTTTAGGCAGAATTGAGCCTAAAATGAAGATGTTTTCTGTATTTACCCCTAGTCTATTACTATTTGCATGAAAACAAGATATTCATCACTTGGTTTCATCTGCTTCACTGCTTGTCTTCAAGTGGCATCACAGTTCTCTGCTTGTGACATCATTATAATTTCTACTGCAATTATTTGTCACGTCACAAGCAGAGGGAGTGGACTTCTGGTGATGATATCCTCAAGATGGCAGCTTGAGGATCGTAGATGAGCACCCACTCCTGATAAAAACTTTCAAATTTAGGCAATAAAGCATGACAGGGTGTTGGTTATACTAGGTTTACCCCACGGTCAGGGGTGTTGTAAGGCACGATGCAAAGCTGAGTGTCTTCAGCCCCTTACTGTGGGGTAAACTTAGTGCAACCAACGTCCCAGAAGTGCTTTATTGCTTATATAAATTGGGCCCAGAGGCAACTTTTTTTTTTTATCACTACATTATTTTTGCCACCACCTCCATGGACCCAGCAGGGGGTTCGTCCTCCGGCCCATCTGGGCCATCATGGGTCCTACCAGGCCCCGGTATTTTTCCTTCATCTTTTTCTCCCACAACCACACCCGTGCAGTGGGCACAGCAGGTGACTCCAGCTCCGCGGAGACTGCTAAGTACCCTGGGCGAGGGCCAAATCCCTCTTGTTGTACACACAGCACAAACTCCCCCTCCCCGAGGACAGAGAGCAGTCCTCCGGACGCTCATTCTTTACCTTCCCCGGCTGACCCCAAAACGACCAGCGTCCATTCCCGAACCCGGGTCGCTGGCATGGTGCGAAGTGTGGCATCCAGCACCTCAACCCTCTGCTCCACCGGTCAGGCACAGAGGCAACTTAAAAAAAAAATAAAAAAACACTCTAAAAGTTTTCAAACCCACAAACATTGTAATAAAATGTTGCTAAATAATGTAAAATAGTACCTCCACAGATGTTTTTCACCTGTCAGTTATCTGTCTTTCTTCATATCCAGTATATTGTGTGATTGTTTACCATGGAATAGAAAATTAAAATCTCTGCCTTATTCAAGTAGTAGAATGTAACCCCCACCCACCCACCACCACACACCCACACCCACACCACACCACATCCACACCCACACCACACACACGGAATGGTAACATGGAATACTGTACATGAATTCAAAATTTTTCAGAGTTCGACTGGCATACACACACAAAGACACACACACACACAGGCCTTAAGTACAGCCAGATTCTCAGGGATCAGTCCTGGGGCCAGTCCTCTTCAATATCTTCATCAGTGACATTACAGTTGAACTGGAGGGTAAGGTTTGTCTGTTTGCAGATGATACCAAGATCTGCAACAGAGTAGATGATCCAGGTGGGGTGGGCTGAATGAGAGGAGATCTGGATTAACTTGCAAAATGGTCGGAAGAGTGGCAACTGGGGTCTAATGCAAAGAAGTGCAAAATCATGCACATAGGGAAGAGAAACCCTGAAGCCACCTGTAAGTTGGGAGGGGAGGTGCTGGCAGTCACAAGGGAAGAAAGACATGGGCATCACCATCACAGATGACCTGAAATCATCCAAGCAGACCACTAGAGCAGTAGGTAAGGCTAGGGGGATGTTGGGGTGTATTAGTAGGGGTATCACAAGTCGTAAGAGGGAGGTAATCCCTCTTTACAAGACACTGGTTAGGCCCCATCTGGAGTACTGCATGCAGTATTGGAGACAACACCTTCACAAGGACATTAACAAAATGGAGGCAGGGAAGGGCAACCAAAATGGGGCAGGGACTGCATCAGAAAACATATGAGGACAGAATAATGGAGCTCAATATGTATACCTTAGAGCAAAGGAGGGTGAGAGGTGATATGATCGAAACATTCAAACACCTTAAGGGCATTAACAAGGTGAAAGAGTCTAACATGTTTCAATGTAAGAAAAATAGCATGACAAGAGGACACAACACGAGATTAGAGGGAGGCCGATTAAGGGGTAATGTGAGGAAGTTCCTTTTCACAGAAAGGGTGGTGGATGCATGGAACGGCCTATCTCAGGAAGTGGTGGATATGAATACAGTGCAGGGCTTCAAACAGGCATGGGATAGGCATAAGGGGGCAATACAGATGAGTATGAATAGATAGGCCATTGACAGAGCAAAGGCCGATGGCACATTCATAAGGTAGAAAAAGAAATGGGCAGACTGGATGGGCCTTGCTGTCCTTATCTGCCGTCAACTTCTATGTTTCTATGTTTCTATTCTCAGTTTTATCTGTTGCTAGGTATGGAGCAGGGAGTTCTCGGGCAAACTGGTAGGGATGGGGGAGTGGGGGTTCATGGTCATCAAAGAAACACCAGCAATGGAAACGCTGAATAATACTTGATTTTCTAAATTTGTGTATGTGTGTAAGGAGGGGCTCTGTCTTGAACGAAAAAAACATTAAATTATTTGCTTACTTTAGTTAATTTATTGGACTTTCCTTTTTAGGGCCTAGTTGAAGGTTTCTATGTATGAGTAAAGGTTGCAGCCATGTTTGTGATGGAGATTAGAAAGCAAGTGGCATATGAATTCTGTGAGTTGCCCCAGTTGGCAAGGACATGTTTTTAGCCATTGTAGTGCTCTCTTAAGGCAATGGCTAGAAACAAGTTTCAGGCAATCAGGACACAGGGATTTCGTTGCCTATTTTATATAGACCATTATTTCAGCTCAGACTCCTTCAGATCGCCAGAGGGAACTCCGTTACCATCATGGACAAGGCTGGACCGAATTGTTCAGGCTCAGAGGCAGAGGATGGCAACCAATATCAGCGGGGAGGATTAAAGAGTGAGTACTCTTAGGTTTAAGTCACCTCCTCCAGATCAGGCTGACACAGAGGTGCCAGTAAGTTGAAGAGTACCCCGATTGAACAGCACAATAGAAAATGGAACTCCTGATAGCTGAGTTGTGGGACTTCAGGCACAAGGTTTGCAGGCAAGACTACGGCTCTCCGCACTATCACCACAAAATTAGAGAAATGCACTGAAGAACATGAGCCTCAGCTCACATAGACCGACTAGCAAGTTAACACCACTGAGATGGCCCTGCTACACAATGCCTGGTGCTATACAATGTCCAGAGGAGAAAATGGACGATGCCGAGAGCCAGAATACATGAAACAACCGCTGGCTCTATGGCATATTTAAAGGCGCTGAGGGCTCAGCCTTGGTGCCCTTTCTACAAATTTTTTTAAAATCAGCCCTGGACCTCCCCCATGCATATATCTAGGAGACTGAAAGAGTTCATCGGGCACTGGGCCCGAAACCAACTGCGCCAGATGCCCGCCCTCACTCAATAATAGGCTGATTTCCTCCATTACAATGACTGTTACAATGAAAAGTAGGACATTTTAACAAAGGCATGGAAAAAATAAGACTCTCTACTACAACAATCATTTCATCATTTTTGATAATGATTACCCAGCACTGTTACAGGCAAAATGGAGGCCCTACATTTCCAGAATGAAAGTGCTCCACATCCACAATTTGAAAATGTTCACTCCTTACTCTGCCAAGATGGCCATCCACTTCCCAGATGGCCAAAAAATGTTTGTGATGTCAGACTAGGTGACAGCAGAACTCCATTCTCAAAGCATCCAACTAGACAAAGCCTCAGATTCCACACCTGCGACTGCAGGTCCACTCTTGCCACATGGCCAGCATGCCAAGCCTTGAAGTAGGCAGACAAAGAAACAACAAGACTGCAGCCACACTCCATCAGATTAAACAGCACTGAAGGGGCTCCTAGACAGCAACTGCTTTGAGAACAGTACCTTCCTGAGCATCTTAATGGTCTTCCTGCACATTACCGTACTCTTTCCGTGATGGCCCTGCCAGGTAAGCCACACATTTATTAAGCTCCTTCCACCCCTGGTTGCCTCTGTGCCCATCAGTTGAGCCCATCATTAAAGTTATTCAGCCAAGAGGTGCAGGTTGCTGCCCTATGCCCCCTCCCTTGGACTGCTCAGGTGCTGCCCTCACCCTTTCTGTATGCAAGTACTGGCTTTCTTTTTCTTTAACTTCTTTTCAAGTACTGACTTTCTTAATTATGTCCGTCAACTTTGCTGGCTTGATAACATAGCCTTTCTTGGTGGATATTATACCAGAAGCTTGCCCCAGGGATGGTGGTTCATGCTAGTCCATGGAAGGCACGCTGTCCAACTATTTCTGGAGGTGGGGGTCTGCCCATCCGCCCCACAGATACTAGTAGGCGAGGGGACAACGCCCTCTCAAAGGCCTCAGCATCTGACTCATTTATCTCTTCCTCCCTGTCTCCTGCACAGCTCTTGGTATTGGTAGAATGCTTGTAGAACAAGTGGGTCAGGGATGGTGCTCGCAATGGCTGGGGCACAGTACATCATTTCAGACCAGCTGGGAGACGGGTGAGCTCTGGCCGGTCGGGTGGTAGCGCAGTCTTGCTAGGGCTGTTTGGGAGGGCAGCCGTTGAGGATAGAAACTTTAGAGCTATACTTCATTGCTGGCATGGCTTTCTAGTTTGTGATGGGTATTCACTCATGGAGGGGTTCTCCTTCAACTACATTCCACTTAGCTTGTGCAAATGCTTCAAAGGTGACTATCACATGCAGTTCAAAGCAGAACCCCCTCGGGCTTTTTATGGCTATGAATGGCTACTAACTCCTGTTTTGTGTCTAAGAAGGGGTCAGACTTATGTTCTCAGATTTATTAACTACAGCTATGTGCTGCAAACTTTTACTATAAGGCCTTGGTGGACTTCAGACACTGTGGAAGGGTAGATTTTTGGACTGACGCTACACTTTGCTGTTTGTATACTGCTGCAGGCCAGGCAACTGGAGCCTGCCCGTCTGGGGTGGACACTCCAGCAGGAATGGTCCAGTCCAGGAGTTGCAAGCCCTTCTCACTTTGGTGGGTCTGTAACCATGCACCTGAACTGGCATCTTACTAACCACCTGCACTGGGAGTGATAGGGGTTGGGGGCTTGACCCCTTTTGCTGGACATCCATCCCGATCACCCACACCAGTAGTGGAAACACTAACAGGGCCCACTCCACTCACTTGAGAGACTGCCCCTGCCGTAGATACCCCCACGTGCATAGAGCCAAAACAGGGCTCCTGCCTTGGAAACCCATTTTGCCTCTTAGTTCTGAGGATGCTCAACTGGCACCTCATCCAGTTCCCAATGATGTACTCTTATTCAACTGTTGCTAAGTTCTCTGTTAGTTTTAATGTTGCACACTTTATGTTTTTTTGATAATTGACAGAGTATCGTTTTACCAGCTGGGGGGACAGGGACAGGAGTATACCCATATAACACAGTTATTGGATATCTAGAGACCTACAGTACTATGACACTCATTGAATGCCAGCAGGTTGAACAATCTTGTAAAGTAGCTAAAGTCTCATCCCATATAAAGAAAGAGCGCCCTGACCTAGTACATCTGCAGCTGAAGATGCACTTGGATGCACCAGAACACATGGAACTGCAGAAGTCTGGTTTTACTAAGGTATACAGGTCAGAGCTTTCTAAGGGAAACCATCATGGGTGGCCATCTTAATACCTCATTGCACTACATTCCAAGAGCATAAGGTTATCCAGGACAAGGAGGGGCTGCTAGTCATAGTGCGAGGCTCATTGAGACCGACAGAGTTGACCTTTGCTTCCCTTTATATTCCTTTGGGCTCAAAGACTCCTGAGATAAAGAAACTCCTAGACGTATTGCTTCTGAATACCTTCATAGTCCTCTTGCTCCAAGGGGACTTCAAAATGCTCTAGTTCAATATACAGGACACCTCTGATAGCAACTCCCCAGGTAGCCTGCTGCACATAAGTACTGTGCCACTCTCCTGCGGGACCTACATTGGTCAGATATTTGGCATTAACTGCACCCCAAGACCAAAAACTATACCCACTATTTAGCAGTTCATGGGCTTTATACCGGACTCAGCTATAGTTATAACTAGCAAGACCATGTTCATTATGTCACCAGATGTGATTTGGGGAAACATCCTACCATCACACCATTCCCCAGTTAAAAACCTACTTATGTTTAGCACCAGAAAGGCTGCTATTGCAATGGAGGCTAAATGCATTCTCTCTCCACTCAGAAGAGTTTCATACCTTCCTTACTGATAAGATAGCTGAGTGTCAGTCCTCAAACCAGGGGGGCCCACATTCAGCCACCATATTGTAGGACACCCCAAAGACTACCTAGAGATGCCACATAATGGAATACACTTCTCAGAAGCACCAAGAATGGAATCAATGACTGCAAGACCTGCAGGAGGCATATCATGTGTTCCAGATGGCCTACAAACAAGGTGATGGATCAGTTAAACCACAGTTGTACAGGGTGCGGCAAGACACTGATAGCATTTACCTCCACAAAACAGACCAGCCCCTGACTTACTTAAGACACACATATTATGAAGTTGGGCCTTGAGCCACTAGAGTTCTGGCTCCTCAGGTGTGGAGACAGGAGGCCAGAACCAGGGTGACCCCTCTTAAGCACCCACATATGGGGTAATTACTTTGAAAGACACCTGATTGCAGCAGCAATCAGGACCTTTTATAAGGCTCTATATATGACCCTCCAAACCCTGCCCACCCCTTGCTCCCCTACCTCCTCTGCCTCTCAGCATACTCCCAAAAAGTTAACAAACTGCCACCCCAGGGCTAGAACCTTGGTAATTCTATTACTCCTCTCTGGTAATATCTACCCCAACCCAGGCCCGACCACCGCCAGCCCACTAACCAGGTCCAATGGACTCCGCATTGCCTCAATGAACATTTACAGCCTGCTGAAAAAATTTACTGCCGTTCAGTGCTGGGTCATACAACACCAACCAGACATCATAGCCCTAGTAGAAACCTGGCAAACTAAGTCCACCCTAGACTCCTTTGTCTCTCTTCCAGACTACGAACATATGAACATATGAAATTTGCCAGCAGATAAAGGCCTAGACGTCTATCAAGTCTGCTCGAATGTGCAGCTAGCACCCCTTATTCAACTACACTCTATATCGTGAAGATCAAGCAGGTAAACATGGTGGTGGTTATGCATTTTACATTCGTGACACCATCACTGGCCACGCTCTCTCTGCCCCCAAGCTAGCAGACTGTGCCCAGGCCCTTACCCTCAAACTTACCCCAGACCCATCCAAGAGCCCGCTCTATCTCACAGTCTCCTACTTACCCCCAAGGAACCAGACCCCAGCTATATCATCCCTCACTGAATATCTCTCCTCCCTCCCCAGTAAAGCACAACAAGTCCTAGTCGGAAACTTCAACGTGAACTGGCTCAGTCCCTCTGCCTCACCAATAAGAGACACCTTCACTGCATTAGACCTAACCCAACTCATCTCCCAGCCCACTAGACGTAACCAATCTACAGGGACTTGCACCCTCCTAGACATCATTGTCTCCAACCGCCCCCAAAAGATTCAGGATATTCAGGTCCTCCCGGACTCCTTAAGCAACCACTCCCCTCTCCTTTTCCTCTGGTCTGCCCCCACCTCCAAGCATGTAGCCCAAGCCACCCACTGCAGGCATCTCCACCCAGGAGGACTACAAAAACTCAAATAGTTCCTCGCTCTCACTGATAGGTCTCCCATCCGCCATGCAACCAACATTGACATGCCCTTGACCTCTTCTCACAAGCCTTTAACAAGGCCTGTGATCATTTTGCTCCCTTCACCATGATCCGCTCCAAAAGGCAAAATGCACCTTGGGTCACCCCTACCCTACTCCAACTGCTCAGGGACAGGGATAACCTCTGGCATACAGCCACTGAGACTAGCCGGATGGCTGACAGGCAAGCATATAACGCCGCATGTAACAGGTGCACGTGGGCCATCCAAAAAGCCAAGGCAGACCACTACCAGGCCACCCTCACCTCCTCATGGGGGTGTGCCTGGAACTTCTGGGACAATATAAAAGAAATAAATGGTAAATCACGCTCCCCCCCAGCCCAACTTACGGGCAATGGCTCCACCTTTACTGACCCCACTGACATTGCCAACTGCCTTAACTCCTCCTTTACAGATCTTAGCCTTGTTCTCCCAAGTAACTTTTTCGACCCAACCCCCAACCCACCTCCCTCAGATCCTCGGCACCCCCGGTTCTATCTAAGCAAAGTATCCATCCAGGAAGTCAGACCACTCCTGCTTAAAGCGCTAAACAACAACAGTCCTAGCAGCGACTCCCTGGATCCAAAAATACTCCATCTGGTCCTGGATGACGTCCTGGTCCCACTCACTGACCTACTAAACCGGTCCCTCTGCCTGGGACAATTCCCCACAGCATGGAAAACAGCTATAGTCACACCTAGTCACAAAGGAGGTGACAGGTCCACCCCCAGCAACTTTCGTCCAATCTCCATCCCCCCCCCCCAAAGCCTTAGAAAAAGTGGTGGCCGCTCAACTCACCAAATATCTAACAAAATACAACATTCTTTGCCCAGAACAGCATGGCATCTGCTGGTCACAGTACAAGTACAGCATTAATGGAGTTCTCCAACTTCCTGCACTCCTCCCTGGTCTCTGGTTCCCTAGCTGGAGCAGTATTCATTGACCTCTCTAAGGCACTTGACACTGTCTCCCTCCCCTCCTGTTAAATGCCCTCAACCACACAGGTTTCTCTGCTGGCCCCCCTCGCCTGGTGCTCGAGTTACCTATCAGCCCACTCCCAGCGTGTCAAAAACAATGGGATACTCTCAGACACCCTTCCCATCCACTCAGGGGTTCCCCAGGGCTCTATATTGGGCCCACTACTCTTTAGCTTCTACCTAAACATCCTGCCCAGTGCCTGTTCTGGCAATATTCTCTTGTACACCGATGACGCCGATATTTATGCCACCCGCTGAAATCCCACCTCCCTCCAAAACTCCCTCTAACACTCCTTCAATGATGCTGAGAACCAGTTTAAGGAAAGCAGACTAGTCATTAACCTCAAAAAATTGAAGGCAATGCTCTTTGCCCACCACCAGAACAGAGCCAGCAACAACCCCCTCCACATCCTCCCCTGCACTCATCAACCACTTGAACAAGTTAACTCTTACAAATACCTTGGGATCACCTTTGACTTGGCCCTCACCTTTCATGCTCACATTACAGCCATCGCTTCCACTGCTAACGCTCATCTTGGCATCCCCTACCGTCACAAGGACTGCCTCACACCTGATGCCCTCAGACTTGCTGTTATGTCCTCAGTAATATCCCTTGTCAATTATGGCCTTCCAGTCTATGGTGCTGCGGACCCCACAGCCCTCAATAAGATTCGACTCACCCTAAACAAGGCTTGCAGACTAGTGACCAGTGCCACTAGGCTCACCCACACCTGTCAGCTCTATGACATGGCTAAACTCCTTAGCCTCGATGAACGCCTCCACTACCAAACTTTCCTACTAACTAAGAAGACTGTACTCGGGCTTCCGCCCCCTGGGGTTTCTGCCTCCATCCAACTTACACCTTCCAGAGTCACTACCGGAACCTCTGACAAGGTCACCCTACTGGTACCCAGAACTAGGATCACCCAGGCACGGAGGGTTGTTCAGCTACAGAGCCGCATCCTGGTTCAACTCACTCCCTGTAGCCATTTCCAACACCACCAAAATTGCACCCTTCAAAACAGCCCTACGGAACCAATTGTTCAACACCCACTGCTGCACCTGTCGCTAAGAGATGCTCTGCTGCTCTCAAACACTATTGACTTAGCCCTCTGGGCCGAACCACCCCTTCACCCAACCACCCTCCCCTTGGCCTCCATCTCCTCTGCCAGTACCTGCTGGTGCCAACCTGTCAAGTCTGAAATGTTTTCTAATTACTCATTATATTCAAGCAATTATGTAAAACTATGTTACTCTGTATGACTGTATTCTGTACGTATGTTGACGCTGTATGTCCTCTCTGTGATGAGGTACCTTTGTAAATGAGCCTCTGGCTGAAATATTGTAAATCCGATTATACAAATAAATAAAATAAATAAAATAAAATGTCAGAGACCCCCTCATGATCTTGAGACGATGGAGGCTTTTTTGTCCCCCCTGACTGTTCCACGGCTTGTTCATAGAAACATAGACTTTGATGGCAGATAAGGACCACTTGGCCCACCCAGTCTGCCCATTTCCCTACCTACTGGATAAGCTGCAGATTCTAGTTAACCAACAGCCTACTTCCTGCCACCCCCCCACTACAATTGCCTTGTGTCTGTCCCATGCATGTTTGAATTCCCCCACTGTTCTAGCCCCAACAACCTCCCCAGGAAGGCAGTTCCACGCATCCACCACTCTCTCCATGAAAAAGATTTCTTCACATTACTCATGAGCCGTCCCTCCTCTGTCTTTAAATTATGTCCCCTTGTTCTTACACATCTCTTTTTCTGAAAGATGCTACCCTCCTGGACTTTGTTGATTCCCTTGAGGTACTTGAACATTTCTATCATGTCCCCCCGTCCCTCCTTTCATCAAGGGTATACATATTAAGCTCTCTCAGTCTCTCTTCATATGATTTCTGATGCAGACCCTGCACCATTTTAGTTGCCCTCCTCTGGACTGCTTCCATCCTGTCTATGTCCTTGCATAGATGAGGTCTCCAAAACTGCACACAATACTCCAGATGGGGTCTCACCAACTGTCTGTACAGAGGGATAGCCACTTCCCTTTTTCTACTTGTGATGCCCCTTCCTATGCATCCCAGTATCCCCCTGGCTCTCCTCACTGACTTCTCACATTGCTTACCCACCTTTAGATCATCTGATATGACTACCCCAAGTCCCGTTCCATTTTTGTTGTTGTTAGTACCTCCCCTGCTATTGTGTACTCTTCTCCTGGGTTTTTGTTTCCCAGGTGCATTACTTTGCACTTCTTTGCATTGAATCTAAGTTGCCATATGTCTGACCATTCCTCCAACCTTGCCAGATCCCTTCTCATCCTTTCTACCCCCCCTTATGTATCAACTCTGTTACAGATCTTTGTATCATCTGCAAAGAGGCATACCTTTCCCTCAGACCCTCTGCAATGTCACCTATAAAGATGTTAAAGAGGACTGGACTCAGTACTGAGCCCTGAGGTACTCCACTAGTGACCCCCATTTCTTCGGAATGTGTGCCACTCACTATTACCTTCTGTGTCCTGTTGTGCAGCCAGTTTGCAACCCAGGCTACCACCCTGGGACCCACTCCCAAGCTGGCTAACTTGATTATTAATCTTTGTACAGGACTGTGTCAAATGCCTTGCTAAAGTCTAGGTAGGCCATATCCACAGCCCCTCCCTGGTCTATTACTTTGGTCACCCAGTCAAAGAAATCTATTAGATTCGTCTGACATGACCTTCCTGCTGTAAATCCATGCTGCTTTGTGTCCTGTGCCCCTCTGGCCTCTAGGTACTCAACAATTCTTTCTTTCAGAAGTGATTCCATCAGCCAATTTGGCTGGAGGACCTAGAAGAGGTGGTACACAAGGCTTAGAATCACAAGGCCCCCAGGCCTGACAGATATATCGCTAAGTTGTACAAATGCCAACGTAAACACCTCCTTCCCCCTCTTTAGAAGGTCTGCAATGACATCTTAGATGGCAGTTAGATCCTGAGCACTTGACAATATGCCACAATCTCGGTGATCCCCAAACCTGGGATACTGGCCTATATCGGTTCTAAATATTGATTCTAAATTTTTTATGGCAGTTATGGTGCAAAGGCTGGATGTATTGCTCCCAACCTGGATCCATCGAGATCAGATGGGGTTCATTTGCACCAGGCAGACTAGGGACAACATCAGATATACCCTATACATCCTACACCATCACTACCAGGCCAAGATCCCTTACCTTTTAGTTAGTTTAGATGCTAAAATGCATTTGATAGGGTATCCTGTCCCTATCTCTTTGCAGTTCTGGACAGAATGGGTTTCTTGGAGGATTTTGTGTCCATGCTCCAGCAGATTTATCACTTCGCACAAGCCTTTGTGAAAGTTAATAGGCATATCTCTGACTCTTTTCAGTTAGGGCATGGCACCTGTCAGGCTGTCCCATGCCCTTTTGTTTGCCATTTTTATAAAGCCCCTTGTGCAGGCTATAAGAGAAAGCATAGTCATCACAGGTCAGCAGGTGGCAGGCAGGGAATAATGGGTGGCCTTCTATGCTGATGATGTTCTCTTGTATGCAACATGCCTACAGACAACATTCTAGGATTACAATATTCCCTGAAATCTTTAAAATTCTGGATCAGTTTGACACTATATCAGCGTATAAACTGAACACAGCTAAAACTGAGGTTCTTTCTATGTACTTTACCCTGTCTGCAGAATTGAGACATCAGTTCTGCTTTATCTGGGACCTTACTGAGATTTAAAACCTGGGGATCAGATGCCCAACGTGCTTGGATCATCTCTATAAGGTTAACTGTGGATCTTTGACCAGGCAGTTGATGGCTGATTTGTGACAGTGGCACATTCTTCCACTTAGCCTCATTCAATCTGTGAACACAGTCCATATGGTGGTCCAGCCATGCTTTATCTATATTTTTCAGAATGTGCTAGTACCTGTCCCCCAGAAGACTGGAAAATGGCAAATGGCCATCTCCAGATTTGTCTGGCAGGGAAAATGGCCCCGAGTCCAGTGCAAACCCTACTGTTTCCTAAGGGACAGGGTAGACTAGGCTTTCCAGACCCCCAGTTTTACTACACAGGCATTCAAATATGGATATTTTTTTACTGGCATGTACATGGGAGTGGTCAGCAGTGGCTGGAGGATTTCCTGATGCCCACCGGGAGGTGACCAGATAGTTATTTGGCACAGTTGACTTGATTGAGAGCACAACTGGAAATGAACCCATGACTTTGATGGGTGGGGAGACCTGGCGGGAGTTGGTGTCTAACCTCGATCTGGCAGCTCAGTTAATATGGGTTTGCCCCCTGCCGCAGTTGGAGGACTTCATGCCAACATTCCTAGAGCCCTCATTTAAGGAATGGCAGCAGAAAATCCTAGTCTACCTCAACCAGATGTGTGTAGGGGGCCCTCTGAGGAGCTTTAACAACTATTTGGCCTGGAGCAGAAATATTTTTTCCAATACCTGCAGCTTCGGCACTACCTAGCCACAACACCCCCAGAAATTAGGAACCACACGCAAGTTTCTGCCGTGGTACAGGCTTTATTATTACACAGTTTGTCAGCCGCCTCAGCGCATTAATCTATAAAGCCTTATAAGAAACACAACAAGCAAACACATGGTATGTGACCTGTAAAGGGGGGAACTACATTTTGGTATAGAATAAGGGGTCTGAGAGAGAGAGAGAGAGAGAGAGAGAGAGAGAGAGGGGCTGTTGTGAGACTAGCAAGATAACCTTATTACATGTTTGGAAGGGACATGCCTGGAAGCATCATATCCACTATTTTAGAACACCAGCAGTGATCTCCAGGTGTGTGAGAGGTGGAACCGCAATATGTTGGAGAAAATGTGTGAACCAACATGCAACCCATACAAATATCATGCGAGATTGCCCAAGCCTATGGTCATTTTAGTTTTAACACCCTGCAAACAAAATAGCATACGTAAAAACTTTCATACACCACTTAGAGAAATAAATGTGCTCAAACAGATTAGCCATTTTCATTGATTATGTTACTTGCATGAGAATGACTACAATATTTTCACTGTAGCTGCATCATCACTTGATGTTTTCAGGCCAGATCTTAACAAATGAGAGCAGCTTTTACAGTACTTGATGGCATCACAGAGGTCCTTTGCAGCATTCCAGAAAAAGCAGTTAGCTCAAACAAAAAAGTTAAGTCTTCATAGGAGGGAGGGAGGTCAGGAAGCATTTCTTCACAGAGAGGGTGGTGGACACTTGAAATGTGCTGCCGGAGGAGGTCATCGTGTTAAGACAGTGGGCAGCTTTAAGAGAGGTTGGGACATGCATAGGGGGAAGGTAAGGCTCATGGGTAGGGAGGATGGGAGGAGTGGGGAGGGAGGGCAGGGACATTAGCTCAAGCTGTGGACCCTGCAATATAAGCAGACTTGATAGACCAAATGGCCTTCTGCTAGCTTCTTCGTATGTTCATATATAAAGAGCTAATTTAGAAGATTTACCTTTAAAATGGTGTTATATAAATAGAACACACAATGACCTGAGTAATACAGTAGTAAGCATAAGCAGTTTACTGTAGCTGTAGGTGTAGAGACCTTATAACTCACACATGACGTTGTCAATCGTGAGTTGTCACTTCACTGTTGGAATAAATAACAACTGCGTATTCTATGTCAAGCCATTGTGTATCCCATATTATTTATTTTTAATTTTTTTATTTATCATTTTTCTCCCTTCCCAGGTCGGCCCACATTCAGCCACTGACCAGGCACACCGCTGCTCTAATTTGAGTACTACCCCAGTGGTACCCCAGCTTACCCCCCATGGCGGGGTGGCAAATCCTGCCTCGCCCAGATGGATCCAGTGTGCTGGGGTGAGCCCTCAGAGCCGGCAGTGCTACCAGAGACAGCCATTAAGCTGCATGGCCGAGGCATTTTCCATGTTCTGTTCGGGGGTGGGGCATGCAATGTTGCCAGTGGAGGCAATGTGCAACTCCCATGCGTGCTTCTCCTGGCGTCTGCCCCATTCCCATCCCTTGAATGCCAGCATCAGCACCCTGTCCCCCAACCTCTGCTAGGGGGGGCAGGCAATCACCGACCACTGGAACTCCCCCCCTCCCCGGAGAAGGAGAGCAGTCCTTAGGACGCTCGATCCTTCTCCTGCCCTGCCAACCCCCAGCAGCCAGTGCTCATTCCTGAACACAGGTCGCTGGTGTGGCGCGATGTGTGGCATCCAGCGCCTCAACCCTCAGTGCCACCAGGCCGGCCGTGTATCCCATATTAAGGATGAGTTGGCAACAGGCACAGGGGTAACACTGACAGTGGAAGCTTCCTCCTCCCTCACAAAATACATTTTGAAGGCTGTACCGGATTGCTGGTGCACAGTATCTGACATGAAGTTCCATAATAGTTAACAAAAAAAACCTCTGATTTTTTTAAGCTGTTTATTTGGCAATTTTTAATCTATGGGCAGGTTAACAATAAGACAAGATGGCAAATGTCCAACCATCAAATATAGCAACATAGTATTACAATGACTGAAGGGACTTAGGATTCATTTTGTGGCTATGCTCAAACAGATGTTGCAAAGTTTTAATTCACTGGCAAAGTTGGTGCAAATTTGCAAAATTCGTAATTTGTGAAACCTCACGAATTTCCCAGAGGGCGCACCAACTTTGCCGGTTAATTTGTTTAGTTTTTTTTTGTAAACTCCCAAATTACATAACATACCTCCCCCATGCATTGGGCTGTATATATACACCCCACCTACCTCTCAAATCCTTTTATGTATCATAAACACCTTCACATTCCCTCACTAGCACACTCCTCCTCCCTTCTGCACTGGCAAATTTCACTATCAGTCATCAGTATTTGCAGCCTGCTAGCAAAATTTGATGCTCTCCAGGTATGGATGGCCCAGTATAAACCAGATGTCATCTCAGTCGTGGAGACCTGGCTCACTCCCAGAACCCCTGACTCTGCTATCCAGCTTGAGGGCTACACAACTTTCAGGGTGGACAGGCGAGGGAAATGTGGGGGAGGATGTGTCATTTATGTTAATGACTCAGTTCAGTGCAGGGCACTCCCGATCCCACCCCAGGGTGGAAGATCACAAATTCTCTCCATCCAGGTTCAACTTGGATCCCAGGGGAAGTGTATAACTATAATCTCGCCGTACATACCCCCTAAAAATCAAGAGGCTGGTTTCAAACTAGCACTTGATTATTTATCTAAATCTGAAATCATAATGCTAGGGGACTTTAATATAAATTGGTTATCCCCAGATGCTGCACCTTACCAGGATGCAATAGTGGCCATAGACATGGTCCAACTTATTCAATCCCCCACTCGTGTAAACTATTGCACCTGTTTAAGTACTCTCATAGACTGGGTACTAACCAACCGGCCACAAAGAATAACTAGAACCACTGTGCTAGCCGACTCTATCAGTGACCACTCGCCAGTCTTATGCTCCTGGACAAACAAGACCCTGAAATCCCCCAAAAACAATAACCCCCAGAATTATAAAAGCTGGACATCTTGCCTTACTAAAATCCTACCTCCACCAGCTAGACTGGGAGGGGGTCTATGCTGCCGCCGAAGTGAATGCTGCTCTTGAGTGCTTTATTGACAAGTTTAACTCAGCCTGCAACATCTTTGCCCCTCTAAAAATGAGGAAAATCAAAGTAACCAGCAAATCATGGATACCACCACAGCTCCTTGAGCTCATGGGGGTCAGAGATAACCTGTGGCATAGGGCTAAGAGCACTGGGTCCCCCTCTGACATACAGAAATACAAAGCAGTATGTAATAAGTGCACTCAAGCCATCTGCCTTGCAAAAAGATCTCACTTTAAAAGTGAACTGGACAACTCTTGGTACAACAGCCGCAGATTCTGGGACAATATAAAAACCCTAACAGGCAAAGCAAGTAAATCACCACCATCGCAAATAAACTTTGAGGGTACAATTACCCAGGATCCCAAAACTATCGCAGATGGCTTCAACAAGGCCTTCACAGACCTTAGTGGAGTCCTTCCTCCAGATTATCTCTGACCTGTGCCTAGCTCTGCAATTAGTTGTACCGACATCCCTCCAACACACACAGCACCTCCCTTCTACCTGAAGGTAATCTCTACATCCGAGGCAAAAAAATACTTGGAAAAACTTCTCACGAACACTAGATCCAGTGGGGACTCGCTTGACCTAAAGATTGTGGCTCTCACCCTGGATGTGTTACTTTCTCTTCTAACCTAGATCCTAAATCTCTCACTAACCACTGGCATTTTCCCTCAATGCTGGAAAGCTGTGGTGGTCACCCCGGTCCTTAAAAGCAGGGACAGAACCTGCCTGGCCAACTACAGACCAATCTCAATTCTGCCCCCCCCCAAGGCACTAGAGCGGATAGTATATGATCAGTTAGGCACGTACCTTGATAAGTACAACCTTCAATGCCAGGAACAGCATGGCTTTCGGAAGGCACATAGTACTTCAACAGCATTGGTTGAGTTTACCAGTTATATCCATGAAGCACTTGATTGAGGGCTCTTGGTGGGGGCCACTTTCATCGACCTCACCAAAGCATTCGACACGGTCAACCACAACTTGCTTCTCACACAGCTCTCTAACAGTGGTATATCCTCTGTCTCTCTAGACTGGTTCCAGAGTTGCCTCTCTAACAGGATCCAGCAGGTCAAGATTCTTGACGTTTTATCCGACCATCGGCATGTCAACACAGGGGTGCCCCAAGGTTCCATTTTAGGCCCCCTGCTGTTCAACCTGTTTCTAAATGAACTCCCCAAAATCTGCCAGACTAAGATCCTTCTATATGCAGATGATGCTTTTCTATACACATATCACTCTACTCTGGAAGAGCTGGAAAAAGGCATGCAAGATGACTTTACTGCTGTGGAAAAATGGTTCCTTCAGTCTAAGCTCTTGCTCAACTACACTAAGACTAAAATAATGTTGTTTGCCTCCCACCAAAACCATCATAAGTCCCATCACCTCAGTATCTACAATAACAAGTTTGACACACCGGAAATGGTCACCACCTTTAAGTACCTTGGCGTCTACCTTGACAGCTCTCTCTCCTACAGCCAGCACATAGACCATGTTGCCAAGGCAGCTAGTGCCAGACTAGGTCAGCTCTACCGGCACAGGCAGTGCCTCACCGAAAGTGCCATCAAGCTTTCAGTCAACAGCTCCATGCTCTCTATCATAGATTATGGACTGGTAGTCTACGGAGCCGGTACCAATACAGCACTTAGGTGAATCAAGATTGTCTTAAACAAAGCCTGCAGACTAGTCCTGCATGTGCTCTGTTTAACTTATACTTGTGAGCTATACTCAAGCACTGGTTGGTTAAACCTGAATTGCAGAATTCAGTACCAGCTCTGTCTATTAGCTAAATATCCACCCTCGGTCTTGCTCCTCCTGGAGTGAGGCAACTGCTAAGAAACTCCACTTCCTCCAGACTAACTAGGAGGTCGAGTAAAGCTGACTTCATTATCCCATTCCGTCGGACCTCACTAGGGCAATGGTCCTTCCGAATACAGGGCTCCCTGCTGGCTAAATTCCCTTAACTCTGAGCTGATTGAGGAAACAAAACTATGCCCATTTAAGGCCAGTGTCAGCAGCTCAGTAGGTAGCACACTTGCCTCTGAGGCCAGGAGATCAGAGAGCTGTGGGTTCAGTTCCCACATCTGGTACTTGGGTTACCATCCCAGTACTGACACTGTAGTGCAGCATGAGAGGGGTGTTGCACTTTTGAGGTGCCGTCTTTTCGGATGAGATGTTAAACTGAGGTCCCATCTGCCTGGATTGGTGGTAGTTCAGGTGGATGTTAATGATCCCATGGCACTTATCGAAAACAGTAGGGGAGATTTTATTGTCAGAAAAAACAAAGGCAACACAAAAGATAAATTACAAAATCACAATCAAATTAGTGTAAAAAAAAATTCAAAATTGTATAACATTCCATTACAAACATTACCCCCAATCGGTGTCATCTTCAATGAATTATTTATATTTAATAAAAATATGAAAACCTTTCCACCACCTATCAATTTTTTTGGGAGAGAAAAAACAAATCTCGTACATATATTTTCCCACTTTCTTGAATAAATTGATTAAAACAGCAGTAATCCATCTTCTTTTGATAAATAACCCACTGACACCTTGCTTGCCATAAATAAAAGCAAAGGCAAAAAAAAAAAAAAAAGGGACAACGTTTCAGAATGTAAATGTGAAAAACTGTTGGGGTACTTTCCCACCACTAAAATATTATAAGTAAGGTATGGCAACCACCCAAAATTCCATTGTTTAGCCAAAAATTCCCATAAAGGTTTAGAATATGAGCAATGCAGAAGAAAATGTTCCATAGATTCTTCTAAGTTTATAAAGTCTAAATATGGACAATTTCGTTCTTCCTTAGCCTTATACTTAGTGTTCCCTCTTAAATTCAATCTGCCATACATGATTAGCCAGAGGGTTTCCCACATATGAGGGGGAACTCTCCTACTATTAAGTTGGGTGACAATATAGTGGTTATCTGCTTCAAGACAATTCTTAAAGCTTGGCACTATAGGATATATCTGACACATAATTGTTTTATAAATAGTTTTCCCAGTACCATGCAGTATCACTTCCTTGAAAATATACCATTTATATAATTTATGTACTGCAGATTTAAAATACAATGGGATATGTAAATATTTACTGTATTTCAGGGCTATGCTATGCCATACATCAAAATATCTTCCTAAAATCAACTTTACCCAACTGTTACCACCCCTTCAACAACCAATAATTCACTTCGAACTGTTTGTGAAAAAAAGAAAGCAAAACAAAACACTACTGGATTTATCATACCTATGTCCCCTTTGTTTTTATCTAAATAGGTAAAATGCTGTTTAATTGGATTTAGTCTGTTCCCCCACACCATTTGAAAAAACAGACTATAAAGTTTGGTTTCCAATACTGCAGGTAATGGGAAGATCATAGCTACATGCTGTAAACAGGGCAACATGAATTGTTTCAAAATATGAATTCTTTTCTGCTTTGAAAGCTTCCACTGTTTCCATTTCATAACTTTAGCTTCCACCTTTTGGAGAGCCCTATCCCAGTTCTCTACTGGCAAATTTTGTGGGCCAAATAAAATACCTAAAACAGGAAGAGGCTCCATGGAAATAACAATACCGTTACTCCTTACAGTCAATTGGCTTCCTGTACCTATAAACAAGCTTTGGGTTTTGATAAGGTTCAACTTGGCATTAGAGATTAGGGCATAATTCCCAGATTCAAATAAAAATGCATCTAAATGTTCATAATTAGTAAAGAAACCACACACATCATCCACATATGCTTGAATAACTAGTTCTTGCTGTAGTCCCATTCCCGTAATCCCAGCCCATTTAGGGTGATCTGTAAACCATCTCAATAAGGGATCTAGCGAAAACATAATAAAAGGCTCAAGGGCAGGGGTGTAGCCAGGGATTTCAGATCTGCACACCAAGTGGACTCACTGCTACCCCATCCCCCTTGTTAGGGTGAGCTATCCCCTCCCCCCCGGGTGTAGCCAGACAATATACAAATGTACACCAGGACCATGTTTGTTGCCTCATTTGGCACAATAAATACAACTTTTGTATCTCATGACAATGGTTGTTGCCATGCATGGGTAAATACAAATGCCATGCATTGTTCCCTAAGACACCCACATACCAGCCCAGAGCCTGTAAAGTTGCATTGTCCTTGGGATGCAAAGAGAGTATTAGTGACCAGTCCTTCTAGTCTCGACTCCTATGAATAAAATTACAGAAAGGTTCAATATTTTCTTTGTTAGTTTTTATGGAAAAAGGAAGCAGTTCAGAGCCTATTTGCTACCCCCCCTTAAATAAAATTGCACACCATGGAGTGCTTGGAGTATGCCTGCCTACATCCATGCTCAAGGGGCAGCCCTGCCTCACTCCTGTGTGGACCAAAAAACCTGTAGCAATTTGACCCTGTATGAATGGGAAAATCCGACACGAATGATATAGAAGTTGAATTTGTTTTATAACCGCCAATGGGACATTATAAGCAGCCAAAACTTGAAATAAAAAGAGATGGTAAACCCTATCAAAGGTCTTTTCCAAATCATCCACCACTATACATCCTGTGAGGCCTGAAAGTGTGGAGTGTTCAATAACATCCCTAATTGTCATCAAGGCAGTCTGCAGCCATCTGTCAGGAAGGCCACAAAGCTGCTGTGAGGAAATGACATGAGCCGCATACTGCTTTAGATGAGTATTAATTAAGGTGGCTAAAATTTTATAGTCAGAATTCAACAGAGTGATAGGTCTCCAGTTCTTGATGTCATGTCTATTTCCAGATTTGGATAAGCGAATCATTAAATCTTCTGAAAAGGAAGGGTACATGCTATCTGTAGAAAAAAATAATCAAAAACTAGCTTTAAACAGAGTGCCAGAACTTGTGAAAAAGATTTATAAAACTTATTTGGAGGCCCATCCCTACCTGGTGACGAATCATTTTTTAAAGATGTATTAGCAAATTCTATTTCTGTCACAGATATTGGGTCTCAAAGCAGAAATTTCATCTGGTAGGAACGGGATGTTAATGTGACTAAAAAATCCCTTATATTATTCTGTAAAATGGGTATTTGAGGTGCCAGAGAGCTGAAGTAACGCTCCATCAATTTATTACTCTCTTCCACTGAATCATTTTTATTCCCATCTTGATCTATAAGATATTCAATGGAAGTCGAGTCTTTTATCATTTTGCAAGCTTCAAAAGGGTTTCCTAAAGGGGTTTTCAGGGTTCCACAAGACAACATTGCCTGAATTGTCTCTGCGCTATCATATTGATATAGTTTCATTGTTGCTTCTAGCTGTGTGATTTGGTCCATATAATCAAACTTTGATGTATTTCAAAAAGTGTAGAGTTTTTGTAATTGTTTTCTAAGTGATAAGTATCTTAAAAAAATTTCATTCCCTATCTTTTTCCCATATTTAATGAACCACGACCTTAGGTCTGCTTTAGTATCCACCCACCAATCCCCTAAATTTGAGTATAAAAAAGCAACTGATAATCTTGCTGTAAGGAGACCCAAAATACTATGATGCACATATGGGGTTGATAAGACAGAAGTGTTAAGTTTCCATCTATTTAGCACTTTCTTAGTCTGAAACTCAAGTTGTAGGGTATAAGATAAAAGTAAGTGGACTGAAAATTCTATTGAGTATGATCAAAAATTACCTATAGGTTCATTAGGGGAAGTATATAAATAATCTATCGTGGTATGAAATTTGTTACGGGCATAAGTAAAACTTGGTCCATTAATCCAATATTTACTACAGTCAATAAGAGCTGCTATTTTAATAAGGTGTGCTAAAGCATTTGAATCACAATAGACCTTTTTAGTATCAGTCGAGGCAATGGTGCTACTTCTTTGTGGCAAGGTACAATTAAAGTCCCCTCTGAAAAGAATGGGATAGAACATAACTAAGAAGGGCTGAATGACTTTCATCAGAATTACCCTCTCTGCCTTAGTTTGTGGATTGTAGATATTAATGAAACAAAAACTCACATTATCCCATATACCATCAAGTATTAATGTCCGCCCAGTATTCAAATCTATTAATTTGCGCAGAGCGAATTTATATGAATTAAAAAGAATCCCAACCCCATCTGCATTGTCCGGTACAAAGGACCAATATGAAGGACCCCAATGCCAATCTCTCTTGAATGACACAACTTGTTCAGCAGAGAACATCCAAGTTTCTAGTAAAAAACAGATATCAATATGTAAATCATGAATAGATTGGAAAACAGCATAGCGTTTAACATGATTAAGAAGACTATGTGTGTTAAATGAACCCCAAGTGCAGACAGTCATTTAGCAAGGTACCAAGTTGTATAAACTATTTTTTTCTCTTTTTCCCTTTATAATCCCCAATATTCTTCCAGGAGGAAGGACTGCTGTGTGACTGGACTTCTGTACTGGGACTATATTGCCCTCCTTCCCTCCCCTCCACCCAAAGTTAGTTCTATTTTTATAGGCACAGGATTTGACTGACAACAGAAACTTCCTGTTTAGGGGCAGGAAGTGAGTGATCACAGAACCACCAAGGACCCACCATCCTAGAAGGGCAAGAGTAGCTCTCCGGCCCCCTCTAACTACTGGAGGTCTGCCTCTGAACAAGTAAGTGGTCTACTGAGAAATATAGGATATTCTTGTCTCAGAACAGGACAATCAGCAGCTTAAAGGGCACACAGGCAGAAAGTAGGAGAGAGAAAAAAACAAGAGGAAAGAGTAAGGATTGCAAACAGTTAAGGGGCCAGAAATAAGACATGATTGGGTGGTGCAGTGCAGTGGCTGTGGAGCAGCAGTCTTCGGGAGCTGTTCTTGGAGGATGCGGTGTTGTCCCATCTGCAGGCACCTCTCTGGGCTGAGGGAGAAGGTTGCTCATCTCCAGGCTGAGTTGGCCAGGATTTGTGGGACCTCCTCTTCCATCCAGGGACCACCAGTGCCACTGCCGTTGCCTCAGAGGTTGCCAAGAAAGAGGAGCGGTTGGACCACAGTGGGCTCAGTGAGGGTGGTAGAGGCGCGATCCCTCCAGTTGTACTCTCCACACCTCTATGCCATTCTGGCAAAGTGTGATTCTCTATGGAGGCACCCACAGTGGAGACCAAGGAGGATGCTGGGAACCTCCACAAAGGAGACCCACAGGAGGGTGGCAGGGGACCCTGCAGGGAAGGAAACAACTCCTGGTGGGGACTCCATTGTTAGAAGGTAGAACTGGGGAAGGAAGGGAGAGGAGGTAAGGTGCCTGCCTGGCGCCATGGCTTGGAGGGACAGGGAGCGAATCCTCAGGATTGCTGGAGCAGCTGCACAGGGGAGGGAGCTGGATGTCATTGTCCACCTAGGGACAAATGACCTGGCTAAGAAATGGATTAGAGAAGTGCAGGCAGAGTCTGTGGAATTGGGAAGGGGCCTTAGTCAAGTAGCACGCACAGTAACCTTCTCGGAGGTGCTACCCATCTATGGCATAGGAGAGGCTAGGGTGTTCCGTACCATGGGATTCAATCAGTGGTGGAAAAACTGGTGTGGCACTCAGGGATTTGGCTTCATTGGGGACTGGGGGTTCACCTGGAGTGATGCAAGCCTATACTGGCATGATGGGCTGCATCTGTCCGGGAGGGGAACCAGGATCCTAGGTGATAGGTTTAAATGCTTCATTGGCAAGCTTTAAACTAGCCAAGGGGGAGGTACTGGAAAGGAGCAGGAAAATCCTAGCCCCCCAAACAATCACGGTAGTAAGTGTGGCAAACACCAACATAGAGGTTAATAGGAGAAGGGCAGGTAAATGGAGAAAGTGACAAAGGCAAGAAGGACAGGGATGGGGCAAAAGGGGGTAAGGCCATCAGGAAATGGAGGGTAATGAGTACCAATGCCCGTAGTCTGGGCAACAAGCTCCCTGAGCTGGTGGCCTTAACGGAAGAGGGTTGCCTGGATATCGTAGCAGTCACAGAAACATGGTACACAGAGAACCATGACTGGGATGTTAACATACCAGGGTACATAACCTGCAGGGGAGAAGAGGGGGAGGAGTAGCTCTCTATGTAGAGGAAGGGATAAAGCAACTGAACAAAAGAGTAAACAGGGAGGAGAGGAGGCACTGTGGGTCACCTTGAGACTGAAAGAGCACCACAATCTGCACAGGGGTTGTGTACAGACCCCCATATCAGGGGGAAGAAATGGACAAGGATATGATGGAAGGCATTCTTAGAATGGCAGAGAAAGGGGACATACTGTTGATGGGAGACCTGAATATGCCAGATGTTAACTGGAGCACATTTGCTGCAGCCACATCCAAGAGCAGGGCCATTCTTGATGCCCTACAGGTGGCAGGTATTAGACAGCTAGGTTTCGAACCCACTCGTGAGGGAGCAATCTTAGACCTCGTACTCTCAAATGGGGACAGTGAGAGGATCTCAGATCTAGAAGTGGGTTGCCATCTGGGGACAAGTGACCATCAAACAGTGTGGTTCACGTTAAACTCGCTACAGAGCAAGCCATACAAAGTGAGGGTACTGGACTTTAGGAGGGCTGACTTTGGCAAGATGGGAGAGTGCCTCAGAAAGCACTAGCAAACAGGCTAGAAGGGGTGTGGAGCAACAATGGGAATTATCAAACTGCCATCACAGAGGCAACAAGCCTGTGCAGAAGCAAATAAATCAAAATGAAAGAAAAAGCACTATGGTTCTCAAGAGAGGTGGCTGTGAAAGTCAGGAAGAAAAGACAGCATTCGGAAGTATAAGGAAACACAGAAGGAGCAGGACAGAGAGCTGTACCAGTTAAGGCAGAAAGAAGCAGGGAGGGAAGTCAGAATAGCAAAGGCCCAAACTGAGGAAAAGATAGCCAACTCGGTTAAGAAGGATAAACCTTTATAGGTACATCAGCGGAGAGAAAGACAAAGGAGGATAGTGAGGCTGAATAGAATGAATGGTGGTGGGCAGGGGGACAGTGAAAGCAGGAATACTGAACGAATATTTCTGCTCAGTATTCACAAAAAGGGAGGGAAGTGCCTAATCCAATTAACAGAAGCACTCTTGATAGGGGCCGATCCCAGTCCTTTCACAGAAGAAAGGGTTCTGCAAGAACTCCTAAAACTGAAGGTGGACAAAGCAATGGGTCCTGATGGAATTCACCTCAGAATTCAAAAAGAATTAAGGAAGGAACTAGTGAAACCACTGGCTACTCTAACAAATCATGGGAGGATGGTGTGGTACCCAAGGACTGGAGGAAAGCGGATGTGATTCCCCTTCACAAAAGTGGGACCAAGACAGAGGCAGGAAACTACAGACCTGTCAGTCTGACCTCTGTATTAGGGAAAGTGATGGAGTCACTTCTGAAGGAAAGAATAGTTGAGTACCTAGAGGTCAGTGGAGCACAGGACCCAAGGCAGCATGGGTTCACAGCGGGAAGGTCATGTCAGACGAATCTAATAGATTTCTTTGACTGGGTGACCAAAGTAGTAGACCAGGGAGGGCTGTGGACATGCCACCTAGACTTTAGCAAGGCATTTGACATAGTCCCACACAAAAGATTAATAGTCAAATCAACCAGCCTGGGAGTGGGTCCCAGGGTGGTAGCCTAGGTAAAACATTGGCTGGACAACAGGACAGAAGGTAATTGTAAATGAGTCCTCTGAAGAAAGGCAGTTACTAGTGGGGTACGCAAGGATCAGATGGGTCCAGTCCTTTTAATGTCTTCATCAGTGAACATTGCAGAGGGACTGGAAGGAAAACTATGCCTTTTTGCAGATGACACAAAGATCTGCAACAGGGTTGATACACAAGGAGGCGTGGAAAGGATGAAAAGGGACTTGGCAAGGTTGAAGGAATGGACAGAAGTGTGGCAGCTAGGATTCAATGCAAAAAAGTGCAAAATAATGCACCTAGGAAACAAGAACCCAGGGGAAGAATACACAATGGGTGGGGAGGTAGTAACAACAACAAAACAGGAAAGGGACCTGGGGTAATCATATCAGATGACCTTAGGTTGTAAGCATGTGAGTAGGCAGTAGGAGGGCAGGGGTACTGGGATGTATCAGGGAGGCACAGCAGTAGAAAACAGGAAGTTGTTATCCCTCTGTACAGACAGTTGGTGAGACCCCATCTGGAATCTGTGTCCAGTTCTGGAGACCCCATCTCGCAAGGACATAGACAGGATAGAGGCAGTCCAGAGGAGGGCAACTAAAGTGGTGCAGGGTCTGCAAGAGAGCCGCATGAGGAGAGACTAAAGGAGCTTAATGTATAAATTGAGGAAAGAAGGAGAGGGGAGACATGATAGAAACTTTCAAGTACCTCAAGGGAATCAACAAAGTCCAAGAGGGTAGCATCTTTCAGAAAAAGAGACTTGCAAGAACAAGGGGACACAATTTAAAGATAGAAGGAGGGTGGTTCAGGGCAATGTGAGGAAGTATTATTTCACAGAGAGGGTAGTGGATGCATGGAACAGCCTTCCTGAGGAAGTTGTGGGGTCTAAAACTGTGGGAGAATTCAAGAATGCATGGGACAGACATAAGGCAATTCTTGTGGGGGGGCAGGAAGATATAGGCTGTTGGTTAACTAGGATCTGCAGCCTATCCTGTAGGAAGGGAAATGGGCAGACTAGATGGGCCTATCGGTCCCTATCTGCCGTCAAAGTCTATGTTTCTATGTTTCTGTGAAGAAGGATTTAAAAGAGAAGTTTGTGAATCAGAATCCCCCTGCTCCATTTCAGAGTCTCCCCAAAAAGATGCAGCATAGGAATTTCCAGTGTCAAGGGGTGCTGGGGAAGGAGGGAGAGGGGGGCTTGGGTTTTGAAAATCTTGACCTCCTGTGAAAGGGTGGACATGCTGCTGGAGATGCTGGAACCGACCCTTCTGAACCTACAGGGTCCACATAGCACACTGGAGAAAGAGACCTAGGATCAGGTACATGGACAGCATAAGACCCTACTGTAGGATCAACCTGAGGTTTAACCAGATCTACTATGGAAGTGGAAACAGAAATATTATGGGTGTCAGGCTTAACAACAATCACCTCTGTAGTAGAACGGGAAGGGGAGGGGTGTCAGGAGGGGGTCAACAGAATCTTGAGCCTGCTGAATTAGCAGTTCGGGACTAACACAAGAAGCCTTGTTTTTAGCAGCCCAAGTGCATTCCCCAAAAGTATGTCCATACTCCTCACATAAATCACATCTCGTGTGATTGGCACATTGCATAATGATGTGACCTATTTCCCCATAATTATCACAGTGGGGCCTATCACAAGTACTGGATAGATGAATGTGAGAACCACACTTGTAGCAGGTCCTAGGCTACCCTCCATAAAAACAAACCCCTCTATCTTTCCCCAACAGGAAAGAATTCGGAATATGTTCCACCCCAGAGTCAGTCTGCCGAAGTTTCACCTTATACTTCCAACCTCCTGTGCAGAACATTTCAGAATCTAAAATTGCTTCAGGAGCACTAAGCACATCACATTTTTGGCTCAACCAACAGGTAATATCCTCCACAAGAACCACCTCATTACGAAACATCACCGTATCATATTTAATTAAAGGTTTGCTAAGTGGAATCACCAAGAAGGGGGTCCATGTGGGGGAAAACTTCACTTGTCCATAGCGTTCCCAAAACAAGTCAAGAGCATTGGCTGTATGAAAGCTAACATCAAAGTTGTCCTCCCCAGATATGTTAATGAAGGCAAATACATCATTAGGAGTAGAATGCAATGAGTCTTTCAATAAATTTCTCCCCACATAATAATGATCTGGCCTATCTGCCAACCCCCCTTTGTATCTAATATGGACAACGTTCTTCTTGGGGGCCGCTTCTTTCTTAACTTTGGAAAAAAGGTCAGACAGTATAGGTTTTTGTTTGGGGACTGAAATTTGTTCAGGATCCTGCAAAGGGCAACCTTGTTTCTTGTCTTGATGAAAATGGTCATTGCCTGGCTCAATTAAAGGGTCCGCCTGTGGAGGATGGACACAATCCAGAACAGTCACCGGAATTCAAATGCAACAGGCAAACCTGGCTTTGTTAAAAGTTCACTCGCTAGCTCTGCACCAGGCCTTGGTTTCCAGTCAGGGGAGGCCTGGGAAAAAATCAAAAGTGGAATCCCAGGCAGGGTCAGGTAACCAAGTCCCTCCTGACATTTGTTTCCACCCAGCTTCAAGAAGTGCTTTTTGTGGGGACCAGGGAGCACAAGGGGACAGAGGCACTTCATCAATCTGAACGGCAGTATTAAGGGAGACAGGTAAAGCAGGCTTGATAGAAGAACCTCATCTGTTGGCAAGCGTGAGAGCCTCCCGTTTTAACTTATTATCATCTGAAACAGATGGCTTATTTTAAGCATGCTGATCCTTAAATGAAAAGGAGGTGACTGCATCTTGCAGATTGTGACTTATTTGATACTTAACAGGGCCCTTGGACCCAGTCAGAGTCTCAGTTGATACCGGGTGCTTAAAAACAAAACCAGCCACTTTCATAAGCTGAGCGACGGGTGTGGAGCTCTTGCTAACATTGAGTGATTGAAATCCCTGCCCTGATTGTGTAGACAGAGACTCCGAGTTTAGGGTAACATCAGGAAGAGAGTCGTTCTTTAAATTAACATTAGACTTTTGGCACACGTTTGATTGTAAAACGTTAGAACTGCCTGCCCGTAATTCACCAGAGTCAATACGTTGAGAGGTAGAAAAGGAAGCTTTTGACAAGCGTGACTCACCCGGCCCCAGCGGGGCCTTTGGTGCTGTTCTGTCATGCAATGAACTCACAGGCAAAGTGGAGCTATTGACAGGAATAGACTCCTCATGCTGCTCAGATATCAGAGCCGCCTGGTAAACTAGCTCATTCCCTTGATGGGTTTTCATAAGCAAGGAATCAGTAGTTAACTTTATCATGGCACCCTCCAAGTATTTCTCGTTCAGTTCAATAACTTCTTGTGCAGAAATTTCAGGTACACTAAGATCCTCAGCAGAAGCATAGACATCAGCGATGTGTTCGTCAAATTCTTTTTCATGATCCATAACAGTAACTTAAGTCTCAGCCTCTGGTAGAACTAAGGTAGAAGAGGAGGCCTGCTCTCCCACCTAGACAGCTTCCACACACCTCGAAGCCTCATCTCGAGTGGCCATCCTAGAACTGGACAGCAGCTCCCCCTACTGACAGCAATTTAGTAGGAGAATTTCCTCAGGGTCCTGGCCAAATTTCCTTCATTCACTAAAGAAATACCACCAACAGCTTAATCTGGTTCAAGGTCAGTTGGTATTCATCTGTATCCTCCTCCCCCGGGTCATGCCTGAAAATAGGCAGGATTTGTCTAGTGTACTTACCCAGTCAACAAAAACTAAATAAACAAAGGCCAAGCTGCTGCAGCACCTGGCCACTCTTAGTACTGCAACTGTGACTGCATCACCTGTGCATAATCCTACCGTTATTGATAGCTTATCTGTCCTGAATAGCACCCATCTCCCCCCCCCCACTTCCTCCCCTGCCTGGTATGACCCCACTGAGTACCCTACCCCACGTCCCTCTTTATCCTCCGCCTTCCTGCTTTTTCTTCACAAATATTAATCCCCTAATTTTGTCCCCTCCCCCGTTTCACCTCACCCTCACTTTAAAACCCTTCCCTTATCCCCCCACATCACCCAGCCCTGCCCTATCACCTACTTATGTAACTCTGGGTAGATTCCTATCCATTCCCACCCTCTGACTATTCAACCCTTATTCTGTCACCTCTTTGTCTCTGCCCCCACCCTCCCCCTGCTCTCATCTATTCTGTCCTCCCCCTCCTTTGGTCACCACCACTTCTGACCCTCCATAACTCTACCTGCATGCTCTAAAGCTCAGCTACCACTTTAAATTTGCTTGTCCACCTTAGGTATGCTCTTAGTACTGTTGCAATAAAGTTGACCTCCCTACCTGATGTATTTTAACTGTACTTGCTTGAATCTGTATCTGTATGTACCATAATGTACTTGCCTGCTGTATATACCCCTATCTGTTTTGTAATGTCTATGTACCTTGTCTATTGCCTTAGAAAGTGGAACCTTTGTAAACAAGCTTTTAGCTCAAAGGTGTTAGTCGAGATTCCAATAAATAAATAAGTATCTAAACATTATCAAACGTGCCCAGATAAGCATATTGTGTAATACTACACTCAAACTTTGTATCATTTTAATATATCCCTCCCCTAACCTATGTGCCAAACACACTCTCCCACCTACCCCCACCCGACCAGACCCAATAGAAATAAAGACCCCCACCAGTCCCCCTCTGGTTTTTGTCAAAGACAAAAGGCATGTGATGTTGCAGCTTGAACTCTCTTCCAAACAATGGGTCCTGTCCCTCTGAGATGTATTGCATATCTCCCAGCCTCCAGCACAGTCCCTTACTTACACCCACAGGCATAGGTCACCTCCCATTGGTTCAGAGAGCTATCAATCACTTCTGTCTGTCCCTCTTGTGGAGTCCACATTCGATGGTTCATTGATCTACAAAAGGGTGCCAGAATCCATGTCCTCCTGCATCCCAGGAATCCAGCCTTCTTCTTGGCTGTCCTGCTAGGGAAGGGGTCAGAAATATGGCAATGGCCACAAGTTCAAGGAAGTATCTTCCAAGAATCAATCTTCGCTATTGATTCTCACCAGTGGCCAGAGTTCCAAGCTCAAAAAAGTCCCCCAGACTAGAGTGGCTGGAGCCGAGGTCTCACTCAGTTTAGTAATCCACTCTGGATTGTCCTGCTAGAAGTGATATACTGCCTGGCATGGACATCCAGAGCATAATGCTTAGCAAAAGTGTGCACTGTGCTCCAAGTTGCAGATCTGTACATTTTTCCAATAAGCACAGAAAGTATTTCTGCCTGGGCAAATTAGCACACAGGTGGATCTTTACTGTGGAATATTGCAGACCAGCATCAGAAAGGTGCAGTAAGCACTCCAGAAACTTATTGGGTAGACACCGAAAGGGGTCCATGTGAGTTTTGATGCACCAGATAGAAATTCATATTCCATTTGACTGTGTATGCTTTCCTAGTGGAAGGCTTATGTGCAGCCAAAAGTACTGCAGAGACCCTCTGAGATACCTTGTACCTGTTCACGTCTATCTCTTCAGGAGCCAAGCCTGAAGATGAAGGGAGAGAAGGTTGGGAGGAACTAGCTTACCTTGTGCCAACAAGTTCATCCTGAGTGAGAGAGTCCTCAGTTTGCTGACTTAAAGTTTGTTTAAGAGAGGAAACCATATCCGTCTAGGCCAGCAGGGGGCTGCTGCAATCATCTTGCCCCCTTGTGCCTCCCACTGGAGCAACACTTTCTGAATTAGAGGGACTGGAGGGAATGTATACAGAGACAGAGTTTGCCATGGAAGTCTGAATGCATCCTGACAGAAAGTGTCATGCCCTGGATTGCTGGAACAGAATCAAGGCAGTTTGGTGTTGAGTGGGGACACAAAAAGGTCTACATCTGGGATACCCCACTCATCGAATAACAAGGTCACAACGTCTGGCGCTAGTGACCACTCATGAGATCAGCCTCTGTTCACCCGAGCTCATCTGCCAGAGTGTTCTGGACTGCTGGCAGATAGATTGCTTGGAGCAGGATTCCCTGTACCAGGCACCATTCCCACACTCTCACTGCCTCTCTGCAGAGAGGGTAAGAGTGTGCTCCTCCTTGTTTGTTGCCATAGTACAAGACACTTGTCTGTCTGAAAGAGGACTGTTTTGTAGCTAAGTCCACAAAGCCATTCAGACTGTACAAAACTGCTTGCATCTCAAACACATTTATATGGAGATGAGTCTTTGATGGGTCCCAGATAAATTGTGTTTGAAGGCGGCTCTGACAGTGGGCTGCCATCCCCAGGAGGGTGGTATCTGTGGTAACAACCACTTCTAGCTCCAGTGACGAGATGCGGAAGCCCTGGAGATTTTTCTCCACAGACCACCATGTCAGGGACCTTACTAGAGATTTGGTCACCTGAATGGGATGATTCTGAGGGTGCAATGCTTGTGATCATTGATCACTGAGCATCCACTGAATAGTCTTCATGTGAAGAGGCACCAGGGGCACTGTGAACACTGAGGAGGTTATCAGATACAGTATGCATAGCATAGAATGGGTTTGCACAGCTCAGCGTTTCATGATGTAGTATGCCATCTGCAGTATTTCTCATAGTCTCGTAGTCTGCTTTCAGCAAGAAAAGCCTGGGCCTGGGTTGTAGCCAGAACAGCTCTATGAACAGTAGTTGCTGAGACCTGTTAATGTTCATCAAGACTGCCATGGAAGTTAGGAACTGAGATCCGTGGCCACTTGCCATCTCCTGTTTGGACGGGCTTGAAATTAGCCAGCTCTTAATTCAATGCCCTGTTAAATCTGATTGACAGGAGCCAAGCACAGGGGAATAACAGGGGCTGTGGAGTAGGAGGGGCATAAGGGGGAGTAAGCATGCCCTCGACACAAGTGTTTTGACTTATTTATTGTTGTTGTTTTCCTTCTTTTTAAAATTATCTGAGTGATCGGTAGCAAAATTTTCAGGAAAAGGATTGATAAAGGTGTCTGTCTTTTCCTGCTCTTTGAAATTATCTTATAGATTAGTGACAAGATTTTGACAGGAAGCTGTTTCTGGGTGTGTTTCATTGATATCACAGGAATTTGAGCACACTTAGCCAAAGCAACAAGAGTCCATAATCATAGTATGGGGCATAGTTAAAGCAATTTTGTAAAACGGGGGAGAGAGAAGGAAAAAAAAGCTACTGTGTACAAAAGGGAAAAAAGCATTAAAGCAAAGGGTGGGTGCATCAAAGGATAAAGAATAGAAGATGCAGAAAGGGTAAGGAAAGGATAGGCACAGAAAGATGATGGGCATCATGCAATGCAGTGACTATGAAGCAGCAGTGTTCAGGAAGACCTTCTGGACACTGCGGTGCTGCCCTATCTGCATGCACTTTTCTGTGTTGAGGACGGGGGTTGCAGGAGTCCGAACAGAGTTGGATCCAGGCAGCCTTTCTGTCCACACAGGGACCACAATGTCTACCACCACTTCCTCAGAGCATGCCAAGAAGGAGGGATGGACGGACTATGGTGGGATCAGGAAGGGTGCGGGAGATGGGACGAAGGCACATCCCCCAGCCAGTGACACTTCATAACTCATATGCCATCTTGGCAGAGCAGGAAGATTGCACAGCATCTCCAGAAGTGGACACCAAGGGGGATGAGGGGGTCACCCAGGATGGAGCCCCGAGGGCAACTGGAAGGAGAACACACAGGAAGAGGAAGCAAATCCTGTTTGGGGACTCCATAGTTAGGGGTATAGATCTGGGAATAGGCAGCAGTGGGGAAAGGAAGGCAGTACGCCTACCTGGAGGCACAGTTTGGAGGGAGGGCAAGTGGATCCTAAAGATTTTTATTTAGTTGTTTAACCAGGTATAGCACACTAAGCAGAAAGCTTTTTTACAGGAGCGACTTGGGAGCACAAGGAGGTTAAGTGACTTGCTCAGGGTCACACAGTATGCAAGTGGAAGCTGTGGGATTCGAACCCAGGTCTGGTCTGCTGGATGTCACCAGATTAGCAGCTCAGAGCCTTAGACCACTGCGCTATACAGGTGGTGGCAAAGAGGAGGGAGCTGGACATCATTATCCACATGGGGACAAATGACCTGGCAAAAGAGTGAGTAGAGGTAGGTAAAGTACAGGAGGAACTCAGGGAGCTAGGGAGGAGTCTTCAGCAAGTAGTATACTCTGTAACCTTTTCGGCAGTTCTACCTGTCCATGGCAAGGGAGAGGGCTGAGACATCCGCACTATGGAATTCAACACGTGGCTAAAGAAATGGTGCAGAGAGGTGGGGTATGGCTTCATTGTGGACTGGGACCTCACCTGGAGAGATGAAGGACTGTATTCATCAGATGGCCTACATCTATCCGGGGGTAAAGGTATCCTCACTGAAAAGTTTAAATGCTTCCTCAGCAGGCATTTAAATTAGCTAAGGGGAGCAAATGCATTCTAGGGAATTACTGTAGCCCCCCACATGAGACATAGCTGGAAATAGAAAGACCCCAATTAACAGATGGGTAAAAAAACAAGAAAAAAATTGGTCACAATAGGAAGGAAAGCAGAAAATATAACTCAAACACGTCACAGGGCACAGACCAGAAAATGGAAAAGGGGGGGGTGCACAGGATGAAAGGTAATGTGCATAAATGCCCACAGTCTGGGAAACAAAATCCCAGATCTAGTGGCATTGATGGCAGGCACAAACCTGGACATTGTGGCTATTGCAGAAATGTGGTACACAGGGAACCATGACTGGGATACAGCCATACCAGGATACACACTTTTTAGGAATGATAAGGAAGGGAAAGGGGAGGTGGCTATGTATGTGAAGGAGGGGATTAAAGCTACAGAGGCTCAAGAGTTACAGGAAGGAATGGAGGCACTGTGTTCACCCTACAGGCAGGAAATGAGACTGCCATTCGCACTGGAGTGGTTTGCAGGCCTCTTGCGCAGGGGGAGGAAACAGATGGAGTTCTGGTGGAGACCAGCCACAAAATGGCAACCAAAGGGGAACTATTGCTAATGGGAGACTTCAACCTGCCAGATGCAGACTGAGCACACAGACTGCAGGTACAACAAGGAGCAGGAACTTCATGACCACCCTGAAAGAGGCAAACTTAAGGCAGCTAGTAGTAGTAGAACCCACCCAGGAGGGGGCTATACTGGACTTGGTGCTGACCAATGGGGGCAGGATCACAGATGTTGAGGTGGGCAGTCCCCTTGGTTCCAGTGACCACAGAACAGTATGGTTTACTGTAACCACAGTGGAAGTGGAAAGTCATACAAGGATTAGGGTTCTGGATTTCAGGCAGGCCAACTTTAAGGAAATGGGGGGACAGCTTACAAGTGCCATAGCAGAAGAAGGTACAGGGGGAGATGTGGAGGAACAGTAGTCTAAACTCAAAACAGTTAGAATGCATAGTAAGAGTAAAAGAAAGAAATAGCCACTATGGTTATCGAAGGTAGTCGCCGAGAAAGTAAGGGAAAAAGAAAGGCCTTTGTGACATACAAGGAGACTCAAAAGGGTGAGGACAAGGAGAAGTATCTGGAGAAATAGAAAGAACCTGGGAAAGCAGTCAGAAAGGCTAGGGCACAGACAGAGGAAGGTATAGCACAGGCTATTAAGAAAGGAAACAAGACGTTATTCAAATACATTAGCGAGAGGAAAAAGACCAGAAAAGGTATTGTTAGGCTGAAGAAAGAAGGAGGGTGGGTGGGTGGGTGGAAGATGATCTAGAAAAGGCTGAGATACTGAACAAATACCTTCCCTGGTGAACACTGAGCAAAAGTGAGGGACCAAAACTCCTTAGGAGGGGTAGTCAGGGGAGGGAGGTTGACACTAACCCATTCACTGCGGAAAAGAGTCCTAGAGGAACTTGAGAAAATAAAAACAGACAAAGCAGTGGAGCCAGATGGGATTCACCCCATACTATTAGAGGAACTCGAACGTACTGACAGGTCCACTGACCGACCTTTTCAACTCACCTCTAGAGACAGAGGAGGTACCTGAAGACTGGAAGAGGGCAAAGGTGGTCCCTCTCCATGAGAGTGGCAGTAAGGAGAAGACAGGCAATTACACATCTGTAAGCCTGACCTCAGTAGCGGGGAAGCTAATAGAATCCCTACTTAAGGAGAGGATTGTGAAGTTTCTAGAGACTAGCAGGGCACAGGATCCAAGGCAGCATGGATGGTCTGCAGGAAGATCCTGTCGGACAAATCAAATTGATTTCTTTGACGGGTGACCAGGGTGGTAGATCAAGGAGGGGTGGTGAATGTGGCCTACCTGAAGTTCAGCAAGGCCTTCGACACTGTCCTACACAGGAGATTATTAAATAAATTTAGAAACCTAGGAGTGGGCAATATGGTAGTAAAATGGGTTGAGAACTAGCTAAGGGACAGGACTCAGAGGGTAGTAGTAAATGGCATGAAATCTGAAGAGAGGGAGGAGGCGACCAGTGGTGTGCCACAGGGATTGTTGCTGGGAGCAGTCCTGTTCAATGTCTTCATTAGCAACATTTCAGAGCATCTGAAGGGAAAGGTATGCCTGTTTGCGGACAACACCAAGGTCTGCAACAGAGTTGATACACCAGACAGGGTGGAAAGAGTGAGAAAGGATCTAAGCTTATTGGAAGAATGGTCAGGTGTATGGCAGTTGAGTTTCAATGCTAAAAAGTGCAAAATAATGCACCTGGGTCACATGAATCCAAGAGAGGAGTACAGGGTGGAATGGGGGGGATCTGGCCACCACAAAGCAAGAAAGAGACCTAGGGTTCATCATAGTAGATGACCGAAAGGCAACCAAGCAGTGTGAAAAAGCAGTGAACAGAATGCTGGGATGCATAGGTAGGGGCATAACCATCAGAAAGAAAGAGGTGGTGATGCCATTGTACAGATCACTGGTAAGGCCTCACCTAGAGCACTGCGTCCAATTCTGGAAACCACATCTCAGGAAGGACATAGGATTGAGGCAGTCCAGAGAAGGGCAACGAAAATGGTACATGGGCTGTACCAGAAGCCATAAGAGGAAAGACTCAGGGACCTTAATATCTATTCACCAGAGGAGAGGAGAGGGAGAGGGAGAGGGAGGATATAATAGAGACATTCAAGTACCTTAGGAGTATATACAGGGTACAGGAGGGAAGCATATTTCAGAGGAAGCATTGCACAAGAACAAGGGGACATGATATGAGGCTGGAGGGAGGAAGGCTCAGGGAGAATGTCAGGAAGTACCTTTTCACAGAAAGGGTGGGGGATCTGTTGAACAGCCTTCCAGTGGAGGTGGTGGGAGCTAAAACAATACGGGGGTTCAAGAGCACATGGGATAGACATAAGAGTACACTGGTGATGGGTACAGAAGGCTTGCAGCAGATCAAATAGGATCTGGGTTATCAACACTGAGTAGGGAAACGGGCAGACTAGGTGGGGTGTATAGTCTTTATCTACTGTCAGATTCTATGTTTCTATGTCCAATTACGGGAAAGACTTGGAGTCCCAATTTCCACAGGTATGCGGCAAGTACTGCAAAGCACTTTGTAAAGACTCATGGCGCCAAGAAAAGCCCAATGGGCAGGACTCTGAACTGGCAATGCTGTCCCAACACAACAAAATGGAAATAATAGTAGTGGGTGGGGTGCGCCAATATGTGCGGGTATGCATCTGACATATCCATGGACACTAGCCAGTCCTAAGGTTTCAGGTAGGGTAGCAGGAAGACCTGAGAAATCATTTTGAATTTTTCTCGAGCCATGAATTTGTTCAGATTTCTGAGGCTAATAATAAGGCATATGGCCCCTGATTTCTTTGGGGCTAGGAAGCAGTGGGAGTAGAGCACTGTGTTCTGTTTTTACTCTGGCACTATTTCTACTGCCCTATTGCTCAGAAAGCCCACTTTCTGCTGCACCAGGAGTTCTAACATGTGAACTGACAAAGGGGGTTGCATTCTGGGTGGATAACCTGGGGGATGCTTCTATGAAATTCAGGGATTACCCCATCAGATAATCCTGAAGACCCACTTGGTCATCATGATGGACTCCCATTAACTGGTAAAAGTAGTTCAGGCCCCCCACACACACACACACACCCTAATTGGGAGGAGAGGTCTGCCTCATATAGCTGAGGCAGAATAGTGACACTAAGTGCTTTTGGTGCCTGTGCCTTCTGCTGTGCTTTCTTTTGAGGCTGGGGAGGCTGATTTCTGTTATTTTAGGATCCCCTGCCTCTGCCACAAAAGGACTGCTTGTTGTAAAAGGACCCACATCTCTTGCCTCTCTTGGAGTTGAAAGGAACTGGTCTGGGGTCTTAAGAGTTGTTCTAGTTTCATTAGACACATTAAGAGACTGTTTCATTATCTGTTGCTAGTCATCCTGGCTGAAGCCAGCATCTGCAGCCAGGAATTCTGCCTGATGCAAATGCCTGCAGCTGCAAGGTGAGATGCTGCATCAAAGGCATTCATAGAGGCTCTGAGCTAATGACTGTTGGATTTAATACCTTGGTTAATAGTCAGTAGTATATCCTGTTTAGCCTCTGAATCTGGCAGTCTCTTCCAGAGTCTTTAGTTTGCTCCATAGGGTATATTCATACTTGCAAAAATGCCCCTGGTAGCTAGCTGTCCTCATGCCCAGGGTAGCTGAAGCGAAAACATACTGTATTTGCCCATGGTATCAAGTTTGGGCAACTCTTTATTGGCAGGGTGCATAGTGACCTCCTTGAGCACAATGGTCGTCATTATGGCATCAGCTATGGGCTGAGTGAAATACACTGATTTATTTTTAGAAGCAGAGTATTTGTCTGCCTGCTTGGGGACAGCTGCCACAGAAGCAGCCTTTTGCCAAACCACATCAGACAAGGTCTCTCGAGTGGGTTGGATAGCACCGATTAAATTGACTGGCATATTAGGCACATTCAGGAACTTCAGATGGAGGCACCTAGTCAATAACTGCTGGCTTGAAATCCATTGCCAAGTACATATTTATGAGCAGAGCCTGGATGGAGGTGTCTTCCCGAGGAACAGATACAGGAACTAGGTCTGAGACCTCCAGACCATAATAAGAGTCATTATTCCCACCTTCAGAAAGAATGATATCAGGATATGACTCATCTCCTTCTACACCCTCCTCGCAAGGGTCACATGGCTGACAATGCAATGACCAGCTGCAGCAACACCGGTGGCACCAGTTCTGGCCCAAGGGAGTGAAGGACCTGTGACAGAGATGGTGCCAAAGCCAACACCGTGGGTGGCACTGGGAGAGTTCCCAGCACCATGGGTTCCTGTGACCTCGACACCATACCCAGCACTGTGCCTGACACTAGGCCAGGCCCCAAGGGGTCTGAATCTGGTACTGATCATAATACCGGAAATGGCATCAACAACCCAGCTGGCACCAGAGTGACTGGCGGTGGCACCGTGGCTGTCCCTGTCCCCTGCCGGGATGGAGGTGACATCACAAGCAGGGCAGGCTTCAGTGGCATTGTTCTCAACAGGGACCCAAAGGCTGTTGTCATGAGCAAACATTGTACTGTGCCCAGCGGTACTGCTGGCGGCACCAGCCCAGCCAACCCTGAGGGGTCGGGGCCCTGCACCCCTAGCAGTGCCACATGGGCCTAGTGGAAGAACTGCCTACCAGAGCCTTCACTAAAAGACGGAGCAGACTCTGGGCCCGAGACATTGACATACCATGCCTAGAAGTTCCCAGTGTCAGTGATGATGGTGGGACTCCAACCCCAGGAAGTCAAATGTGTCACAGCAGACCTCACAGAGGGCAACTTCTACTAGTGCCATTTCTTTCCCTTCTTAGTGAAAGATGAATAGGCTTAGGTCAAGAGGTGCCTGGACCCCAACGCTAAGAATGTGCAGAACTGGGGGTAATCATATCAGATGACCTTAAGGTTAGCAAGCAATGTGAGAAGGCAGTAGGGAGGGCCGGATATACTGGGATGTATAGGGAGAGGCATCAGCAGCAGAAAACAGGAAGTTGTTATCCCTCTGTACAGACAGTTGGTGAGACCCCATCTGGAATACTGTGTCCAGTTCTGGAGACCCCATCTCCTCAAGGACATAGACAGGATAGAGGCAGTCCAGAGGAGGGCAACTAAAATGGTGCAGGGTCTGCAAGAGAAGCCATATGAGGAGAGACTAAAGGAGCTTAATATGTATACCCTTGAGAAAGAAGGGAGAGGGGGGACATGATAGAAACTTTCAAGTACCTCAAGGGAATCAACAAAGTCCAAGAAGGTAGCATCTTTCAGAAAAAGAGACTTGCAAGAACAAGGGGACACAATTTAAAGATAGAAGGAGGGCAGTTCAGGGCAATGTGAGAGTATTATTTCACAGAGAGGGTAGTGGATGCATGGAACAGCCTTCCTGAGGAAGTTGTGGGGTCTAAAACTGTGGGAGAATTCAAGAATGCATGGGACAGACATAAGGCAATTCTTGTGGGGGGCAGGAAGATATAGGCTGTTGGTTAACTAGGATCCGCGGCCTATCCTGTAGGTAGGGAAATGGGCAGACTAGATGGGCCTAGCGGTCCTTATCTGCTATCAAAGTCTATGTCTATGTCTATGTCTAACTGGTACTGCTTCTTTTTGCACTGACAGGATGACTGCTTTCCTTCCGAGTACTGGATCGTCTTTTATCAGAACCCCTCTCTGGAGGAGAGGGTGGACTGGATATGGTCCCACTGCTGAAGCAGCCTGCCTCCTCAGGCTCCCTGCCATCCACCGTGGCTGTCAGCCATCTATGTGTGGTACAGCTGAGAGGCTGAAGCTGTTTTATGTAAAATATGTTAAACTGATGCAAAAATAACAAACTCTTAAGTTTAATAAATGCTAAAACTCTGAAGATCCGAATGCTGTCGTCATATAGATGATGAAATTCTGACTCCAGGCAGATGAGCAATGAAGTCACTGACATGCACTTGACAGCAGGGAAAAGGAACTAAAGCAGATGGGGGCTAAGGATGCAGTAATCCAGTGGCTGTATGCACTGATGTCTGACGTCACACATGTGGACTGCCTGCCGTGGCATCACCACTCTGAAAAGTTCTGGCCCCTTCTGGGTCTTAGCACCTCTAACGCAAACCCACTAGTGGGAATCAATGGTGAAGACTGATTATTCGAAGACCAAAGTCTCCACAGCTACCTGTTGGTCCCCCATTCTGCAGTTATAGTTCTGGGGGCTGGAGGGAAAGAAACCTAGGTGGTAGCAGTCCGGGACATCCCACATTTCTGGAGGGGGTTACATCAATAAACATTCAGTTTCTTCTGACTGAAATTTTGTTTGAGGTCTACTGAAGTTAAAGTAGAAAGTTGCATGCTTTGTGGGAGTGTTGTTACACCGATCTGGTTCACAGGAGGGGTGATTTTGTGGGGAGGTGGGAATGCACTGCATCCCAGAGGACTGTACCATTCTTACACCAGGCCAAGTTAATGCTTTCTCTGGGTGGAGGCACAGTGCTATTTATTATCTTTAAACCTTGAATATGACCCCACCAGGTGGTTAAAGGACCCAGGTCACTCAACCTTGTTGAGCCCAGGGGTAGCCACTATAACAACTCAGTAACCTGGTGGCATTGCAAGAAGGTAGTGTTTCAGATGCTTGAAACATCCCAGGAAACATGCCTTGCATACAAAGGCTGTAAACAAAAAGAAAGTGCAGCTGTGATGAACTGAGGATTTGATCAACTGAGTTACAACAGGAAACTATAATGTAGTTGACCAAGAGGTGTCCTGGTTTCTAAGCAACCCAGGGAGGGTAGTGCATGTGAGATAGAGGCAAGGGTTAGAGTCAGTGGAGGCTGAGACAGGCTAGGGCATAGTGGACTCTGAGGAGCTGTTTGAGAAAGGGGAACAAGAAGGGGTGACAGATGGCTGGAGGAAGGGGATTCCTGAGGGAGGTTCACCACGCAGAGAAGTCAGACTGGCCTGCAGAGGTGTTGTAGTAAAAAATGGTAAAGGAGCATTAATTGGAGGAGCGAAGTGAGTAGGAGGATGAGATACAGGGTGAGAGTAGATAAGAGAGGTAGGTGGAGTGTGAGGTGAGCCAGTATTTTAAAAGGGGGGGGGGCGACACTGTGACAGCAGCACCAAGACTTGTATAAGGGAAACAGAGAGGATCAGGAGGAGGGAAGTGGTGAGTGGGGGGACACTAGCAGTGTGACAGAAGTAATGAAGGAGGGGGGTCACCCTGGCTAGGGTGGACTTTGGGGCAGCACCATAGACCACAGATCCTTAGGAAAGTCTTGATTGACCCATTGACTTACTGTATTTCCAGTACGAAATTAGTGTGCTATCACAAAAGATAAGTAACTGAAAATTTACTATAGTAATGTTATAAATCAGTGCATCTAGTGGCTTGATATTGTATTAATTTGCTAATTTAATGATATGTTTACTGATTTAAGTGATGTTAAGAAGGTGTTTGGATTGTTGTGTTTGGAGTGTGATGGTTTCTGTCTCTGTATTTATCTGTTTTCACTTTTAGGTGTTTACACATCATACAAGTACCTGCACTTTTAACATTAAGTAATGCTTTTGTGACACCTGTTGATGATGTCATCATTCGGTGCTTTATATAAAGCACCCTATTTTTAGCTATATGTTTGACTTTGAGAAAATATTCTCATTAATCCGAAATGCATCACGCACTGCATGGTTTTTGTCCGAGATAGCATTTTATATTAAACAAGAGAAGCATAGCACTGCTGTAAATAACCGAGTTGGAGTGGCCTTTGTGTAAGGAGTGGTGGTGAGTGCCCAGTTTTTAGTTTTTGGGTTACTGCAAACCCTATCATCCAGTTGTGAGGTTCCTGGAGCCCTGGTGCTCCCAAGACCATTTGCGCATGGCACTCTTCCAGGCAAGGTGAGCACTACCCTGGGGCAAACGTGTGTTCACTTGTCTTGGTGTGTCAGCAAGTGACATCAATTAGATTTCAGTACATGAGCATTACAAGCTACTCCTAAAATTGTTGCGCAGTTGGTTTGGCTATGTGAGTCTCCAACTGACACCACACTCATAGCCCTAGTGCCCCAAAGAAATAGACTCCCATGCCCAACCCCATCCGGGATACTTACTGACCCCAACTCATATCGGGCCCCCCTCCTCCTGACAACCATTCATTTGTGGTGCTCCCTAGGGGGTTACATACATACATTTGCCTAAGCCTTTAACTTTCGTAAAGCAATTCAGTGAGAGTTATCTTATGTATCTGCCCTCTTCCTTGCATACAGATGACGAAAGTGGATCCCCACAGATCCCAGTGACCTCCCTTGAGGGGTGTCCCTCCACTACTCTCACCAAACCACTGACTTTTTTGGGGTACTCCTCCTACCAGCAGATGTTCTGGAGGCTTCTGCTCTGGGATCCCGACTGGATTTTGAGCCTTCTGAGACCTCATTGGAGGGGACCAGTGCCACTCCAGATCCAGGGACCTTGCTACCATTCCAGGGCCCATAAGCCCCCTCCGCTTGGTTGCAATTGGAACTCTGGACTCCACTGCTGGTTGTAACTCTTTCCCTCTCCTTTCTCCTACCAGGACCCACAGCTTGCTTTCCCCTCTTACAGGGTAAAGGCGGAAGGGCAGGGCTATGAATATTCATGCCTGAGTTTTCTGCTTTTGGCTGAGTCAGGAAACTCCAAGCATAAAATCCAGACACCCTGTCTCCAAGCTGGGGACCACTACAGAACTACTCTCAGGGCCAGGCTTAACCCTTTTGAGTGCTTTCAAGCAACCTGCCTTGAACTGAATGAAGAGAGATACATAGATACATAGATACATAGACAGTGTCGGCAGATAAGGGCCTATGGCCCACCCAGTCTGCCCATTTGAGTTTGTAAGTTCAGTTTGTTTTCCTAGAAGTCTGTTGCCCCTTACCCCTGACCTCCAAACTTCCTTTATGTCTATCCCATGCATTCTTAAATCCCGTGATTGTTTCAGCCCCCACCACTTCCTCTGGCAGGGTGTTCCAATTTGTCCACTCTGTGAAGAAATTCTTTCTCATGTTTCCTCTGAATCGTCCTCCTCCAACTTCATCCCATGCCCTCTAGTCCTGGAACATCTTTTCGCTTAAAATAGTGTTTTCCTGCACCCTGTTCCTCCTGTAAGATACTTGTATGTCTCTATCATATCCCTCTCCTCCTCTCCTCCAGGGAGTACATGTTCAGTTCCTTCAACCTGTCTTCATAGGACTTGTGATGCAATCCATGCACCATCTTTGTTGCCCTCCTCTGAACCTTCTCTACCCTGTCTATGTCCTTACGTAGGTATGGTCTCCAGAACTGTACACTGTACTCCAGGTGGGGTCTCACTAGTGTCTTGTATAGCGGAATTATGACCTCCCTTTTCCTGCTGGTGATGCCCCTGCCTATACATCCCAGCATCCTATTTGCTTTACCTGCTGCCTTGTCACACTGCTTCCCTACCTTGAGGTCATCAGAGATGATAACCCCAAGATCCCTTTCCTGCTTGGTGCATGCTATATCCTCACCCCACAACTGATATATTGTGCCAGGGTTTTTGTGCCCCATATTCATTATCTTGCACTTCTTTGCATTGAATTTCAACTGCCAAACCCCTGACCATTCTTCAAGTTTCTTCAGGTCCCTTCTCATTCTGTCTACACCCTCTGGTGTGTCTACTCTGTTACAGAGCTTTGTGTCATCAGCGAACAGTGAAATTCTGCCTTCTAAGTCCTGCGCAATGTCACTGATGAAGATGTTGAATAGGACCGGTCCCAGCACTGATCCCTGTGGTACCCCACTGGTCACTCTTCCCTCTGTGGAGTGACAGCCATTTACCACCACCCTCTGTGTCCTGCCACCCAGCCAGTTACCTACCCACCACACTACTGTCCTGCCCACACCCATATTCCCCACATAGGCTGGTTAAACACATGAAGTACTTAATAAAGAAATGTGTCTAAAAGTTACGTTTTTTCAAAGTTTTCCTTGTGATGCCAAGGGCTCTTTTTTCCTTATTCTGCTTTTTCCACTCCTTGGTCCCCAGTCCACCCCCTTGACAGCAAGCCCCCATTCCCATTATTGACCTTCTCATAGATCTACAAGTTAACCACCGCTTACCCAAGACCACCATGGTGGTGCTTGGCCTGCCATATTAGTCATGCATAGTCCTGTAGAGGGTGCCAGTTGTGACTCTAGCAGACCAAGGCTTTCAAACCTTCAGGCTTCCTCCATGAGTGTACCGGTGTGTAGTAACATGCCTGCCCACATGTGGCGGCACATGATGGCATCCCGGAGCAATCCTTTCCCACAATATGTACACCCACTGTATTATCACCTAGCCTCCACTAGGTGACAATCAAGCAGTGGGACACAGTGTCATCCTCCTCCTCAGGGGGGAGAAGAGCTGCTCAATCCTCCCTCCCCCAGCCAGCCCCTGAGTGACCCACGTCCATTCACAAACCTGAGTTGCCGGTGTAGCAAGACGCAGTGCTACAGGATGCTCATCAGAGTCAGTTTTAAAAGAATTTAATAGTTTATCTTCCCAGCAGTTCCTTCACCCCCAGCTCACCCACGGCACCGGTAAACACACCACCATTGGACTTCCAACCTCATGAATTCCCCATTGTGGCAGAGCTGTCCTCCTAGAGGACAGTGGCCTCAAGTACCCCATGCGGCTATGCCCAGGGCCAGGCTGCCAGGAGGTTCTAAGGCACAGGTTTTTCACTTTCTAGGTGAGCTTCCCCGATCCCCGAGAATGGTGGCATGCAAAGGAGTCCAAGGAGACATGCGCACGCAGAGACGTGCTGCCGCTATGGACCCCAGTCGACGTCCTCTCCTCCCCTCCCTCATGGCATCACTAGCTGCACTGCCACCTGTAGTCCCCCAGGTGGCAGTACAGCAGGAGGTATGGCAACCCTCCTTCCCCGGAGAACAGTGTCCTCACGATGCTCAATCCTCCTCCCACCCCTTCCGGTCAGCCCTCCGAAAACCTAGGCTCATTCCTGAACCCATATTGCCAGCGTTTCGGGCAGTTGCTCTACCACTGCACTAGTGGGCCAGCCCCAGTCAAAGGCACTTTAAAGGAGAACTACATTATAGCTGTAATTCTTTCCTGTGAAAGCTGTTTTTAAATACTGTTCATATTCTTTTAGAGTCCAGTCTGTAATGACCTTTTAGTGAATTCCATGGGTGTTTCTGACTGACATGTTAATGGCAAATACTGTATCTTTATGGAACTGTATGATATAGTTTATGCCCCTACAGTCACATACTATAATAGATACATTCTGACAACATCTGAAGAGCTTAAAAGGACACTGTCAGCATTTAGAGTTTTGTCAGTTAAAGCCAGTTTGCCTCTGTTACCAGAACAAGCAAAGGAACCGCTCTGAAGGCAGTAAAACTCGACAGCTGCTGGAAGCATCTTGCTCTGGTGAACGTGTGTCTTTATTGGTTCCGTCCCAATTACAAAACTTGTGCATGAATGTGTTTACATTTTTTTTGGGGGGTGCAAGTCCAGACAAGAAGATGCCAAAAAATAACTTTGAAAATCAGAGCCGAGATTCTGAGCATGTGCAATAGCAGTGAGGCGCAATGCATATACTCAGAATCTCAGCTCTCTTTTAAAAATTACTTTTTTGGGCACTTCCACTGCTTGTTTTCATTCGAGAGGGGCATCTTCTTGTCTGGAATTGCACATTCTGTTGTATGGTAGCCATACCTCATATCACCCCCCCCTCCCCAAACAATGTAAACTTGTGCTTCCGGCAGCTCTCAAGTTGGGCGGACAGCTCATCTCAAGCATGATAATAAAAAAATGCCAAAATGGTACCAAATAGCATTTTGTTACACTTTAGGGTAGTCAGAGCACTTTGATTGCTTGTTCTGGTAACAGACAAACTGGCTACAATTGACAAAAAAAAAACTCACTCTAAACACTGGCAGTGTCCCTTTAAAAAGCAACTCTGCACTTCAGTATGTACTTTCATAAATATACAGTGGAATATTCAAAGGTTTGTGGTGGTGGGAAACAGTCCCACAGGAGGCACTGTTTCCTGCTGCTGAATACCACCTCTTAACTCTGTGCTAAACCTGTGCCCCCACACCCTCCTCCCCCCCAGGCAGAGCAGCTGTACTGCAGCCACCGGCCCCCGATGACAGTATAGCCTAGAGGTTAGAGTAATGAGCTGTGAATGAGCTTGGGTCATCCAGCAGACTAGATCAGGGTTTGATTCTCACAACCTCCACTTGCATACTCTGTGACTCTGAGCAAGTCATTTAACCGCCCAGTGCTCTCAGGTCGCCCCTGAAAACAGGCACTAGTGCCTAGTGGGTCTTACCCACTTACCAAAGACTAAAATAAAATAAAAAAATAAATAAAATAAATCTCCCATTCTGGCCAGCCTGCCGGCGCAACGGTTGGATTTCCATCTGCAACGCCGGTGACCCAGTTTGGGAGCGAGCCCAGGTCATCAGAGGGCCAGCTGGGGGAAGAAGGCTGCAGCGTCCCACGACAGCTTGCCTTCTCCCGGGGGAGGGGGAAGGATGCGGCTTGGCGTCGGCTGTTCCCTGGCTGAGGCCGGGGATTCAGCAGGATGTCAAGCGCCCAAAGCGTTAGGCTGGTCTCTGATGAAGGTCTGAAGCTATGCCGGCACCGAGGGCCTTGGCAGCAAGGGGTAGGACGTCGCGGACATCAGCGGTAGCACCATGACATCAGGGGACTTGTGACACCCATAGAACACCAGGGAAAAAGGCCTGCCATCCCCGGGAAGACGGAAGTTCGAGGAGCTAGCCCTCATATGCAGCCACCTGCCCAGCTGCCCAGGGTCTGACAAAATGCAAGAGTTTGGTGTGTAGGGGCCCCATCCCGTCCCTGCCTGGGGGGGGGGTAAACTGAGGCTCCATGGGGATCCAGTGACAGACTGGGTAAGGTGGCTTGCAGGGGTAGACTCCATGATCCTCCCAAAGATGCGGGGCTGGTAGGGGAGTAGGAGGAGAAAAAAGAGATTTCAAAAAACAAAATAAATAAATAAATCTCCCATTCCTTTTCATATTACTGTTTAAATTATGCCCTGTCCAGCCCACTGGTGCAGCAGTATCGCTACCACTTGCAATGCTGGTGATCTGGGTTCGGGAACATGCTTGGGAATCAGGGGTCTGGCTGGGGGGGGGGGCCTGGGTGTCCGTGGACCGCTCACCTTCTCTGGGGAGTGAGAGGAGACGAGGCTTGGCACTTGACTGGCCTCTGGCGGAGGCCAGAGACACAGCAAGCATTGAGCCATCCTGAGGGGAGGAGGTGTGATGGACATCACCAGATGTGCCTTGACGTCATGGTGCATGTCACGCCCCCAAGAACAGAGGAAAATGGCTCCCTGCATGCTGGGAAGGCAGAGTGACCAACACAGATTCTCAACTCCCCTGCCTGTCTTGACTTGGTGTCCCGATGAAACAAGAAGTTCAGGGTGTATGGGCCCCACTTCATCCCCACCTGGGGGGAACAACCAAGGCTACATGGGGTGACCACCTCTGAGGGCTCCAGGTAAGAGGGAATGAGGACAGATGCCTTGGGGACTCCCAATGGGGTGGAGTGCAGAGGGCAGGGGGAGCATAAATAGAAAGTTAAAAATAAATAAATAATGCCCTGGTGGTCCAGTGGTTCCCCACACCCATCAATTGCCCGTTCTCACTGTTATTGTATTGCCTGGTGGTCCAGTGGTTCCCCAACCCCCCAAATCACCCACTCTCATGTGTTACAGTATTCCCTGGTGGTCCTGTGGTTCCCTCCAGCCCCTGACTGCCTATTTGCACTGTCTAAAGTATTCCCTGGTGGTCCAGTGGGTCCTCCACCCCGATAACCATTCACACTGTCTAAAGTATTCCCTGGTGGTCCAGTGGTGCCCGCTCCCAGAAGCCCCGTACCTGACCTGTCCACTCACTTCCCACCTCCCTGCAACCTCCCCCACCTAACCTATGTGTCAGATGCCCTGACAGCTATATACAATGACTGACACAACCCTCCTCTCAATGGTACAGCTGGGTGCTGTATGAGTTGTCAGTGAGAGCACGTACTGTACAAACAGTTGTTCCTACAGTATGCATGTTCACTGACACCTCATACAATGGCCATCTGCTGAGGTGAGAGGAGGGCTGTGCCAGTCACCGTGTGTAGCTGTTGGGGTTCTGGACATGCATGTAAGGGGGGGTGGAGGAAGGTGGGAAGTGAGCTGGTGGGTCGGATGGGGGGCTGGTTGAGGGGCACCACTGTACCACCAGGGAATGCTTTAGACAGTATGAACAGGGAAATTGCAGGATGGGGGTCTCACTGGAACACCAGGGAATACTTTAGGCAGTGTGAATGGGCAGTCATGGCATGGGAACCTAGTGGACCACCGGGGAATACTTTAGACAGTGTGAATGGGTGATCAGGGGATGGGGATCCACTGGACCACCAGGGTGTACTTCACATTGAGTAAACGGGTGATCGGAGGTGGTGAGAACCACTGGACCACCAAGGAATACTATAATGAGTAAGAATAGGTGATTCCTGGGGAATCATGGGACCACCAGGGTTCTCATTTTCTATCTGTAAGTGGCAATAAGGGGCTGCTGCACCCCACACATATGAGCCCATAATGGGTATGCAAATGGCTGCTTAGCGCCTTGCATGCCCAATGGTCTCATTTGCATGCTCAGACTGAATATAACCCACAGTCGACTTGGCAGTATCCCATTTCCGGCAGCACTATTCCCTGTGGGCTATATGCAGCCGTGGTCTGTGTTGGGCAGTGCAGATTCACTCAGCACTGCGCCGACATGGGGCAATATTCAGTCAGCTAGCACCACTCGCTATCTATCTGAATATCGCAGCAGCTGGGGGGAAGCACAGGAGCAAGTGCTGCACAAACATTTACACTGTGCTTGCCCCATTTTCCGAATATGGGGCCCACTGAGGCTTGCAGGTTATTAAATTGCTGACATGTTTTAAGTCAATCGACACTGAGAATCATAGGACTTTTTATTCTGTGTACAATTGTCATTTTATGTGGCACAGTTTAAGCAGAACATTCCACTTTGAAGGCAGGGAGGAACATTGTATTAATCTCAAGATAACAAAATAACAAATGGAACTCAAAAACATAATCACCAGCAACCCGAGATCAGAAGTGAATGTAAGTCACTGAGGGTCGGACAGAAGTAGGAGGATTAAGCATCCAGAGGAATATTCTCCTCACAGGGCAGGTGGGTCACATCTGCAGTGTGCCAAACATCTAGCAGTAGATGTCACAGCAGTTAGAAGGGTCAAAAGAGCACTGGACACCGACTGATACTTTGCATCATTGCACATCCCTCAGGAGAACGCAGGGAGAAAATTCCCTGAGTAAGGTGACAGATGGCCTCCTGCAGGCCTGGCACCAATGACTGGGCACCCCAACTAGATTCTACCTAGAGGAGGGTCAAGGGCAAGCCCCTCCAACCCTGCCATGAGGGGTAAGTTGTGAGAGTATCTGGGAGTAATTCCCAGGGATGGTGGGTAACTGAGCTTGAGGGGCTGTTCAGATGGAGCCGGCAAGACAGCCGGGGAAGAAACAGCTCCATGGATAAAACACTAACTCAAGTGATATATAATATAAGCTCATTTTTGTTGCTGTAAGAGATGTCTGTTATGGTATAAGAATATCATCTCACACAGTTTGAGCAGACGCTTCCTGGACCACTCTCCCAAGCAGCATGACTTAGACTCTTATACCATACGAGATATGGAAAGCAACTCACTGACTCATTCCAAACCAGAACTGTGGGCTGAGTCTGACTGAGCAGCTTCTCTGCTATAGATTAGCCACTTGAATCTTATTTGGCTGAACCATTTTCATTTAAGTTATTCACAAACAAGTAGCCCAGAGTGCACGAGTTCCAGTAGCAAAACACTATGAGATAACCACATTTCTTTTAATATTCACTCACAACAGGGGTCAAGAACGTGACACACATAGTAGTCAGTGTTTCAACACTACCATGTGTCTTGTTCACACAGATATCTTTCAGAGCATGTATGAACTTAAAAATAGCCCCCTCGCCAGCCTAGTGGTACTGGGGGTTGAGGCGCTAGACGCCATACCTCGCACCACACCAGTGACCCGTGTTCGGGAGTGAGTTTGGGTTGCTGGGGGTTGGCTGGGGAGGAAAGGCTTGAGCGCCTTCTTTCCTGGGGGAAGGGTGGGGTATGACTACCCGGTGCTAGTGACACCCAGCGGAGGCTGGATGTACTGCAGCCTGGGACCACATCAAGGTTGGGGAGAAGTATCGGCAGACGTTCTTCAGGCAGGTGCAGGAGTGCGCCTGCCTCCACTGAATCGTCATTGAACATCCGCACCTCAGGGAGGGGGGTAATGTGCATGAACAAGGAAAAACTCTGCACCGCCCAGTAGGCGATGGCACCTGGCCTCCATGCCCACCACCGGATCCTGCCCACCTGGTCTCCTGATTCTCTCCGCTCCAAGTCTTGCCTGCAGCTGAATCTAGACTTCAAAGAGCACCAAGAAGCAGTGGTGGCCCCACCTTGGGGGTACAAGCCAGGGGTTTCTAGCTGCAAGGTAGGTGAAAGGGTTGGAGTACCACAGGTGAGACTCAGGATCAGGGGGATCTCAGGTGGGCAGGAACAAGCCAGGTTGCCTGAGAGAGTCTTAATGGGGCAGCAACCGGAGGGAAAAATAAGTTGAAAAAAATAAAAAAAAATAGCCACCTCTTTTAAAGCAGAGGCACACAGAATAGCTTACAAAGTGCATTCTATAGCTACCCAATGGCCCAGGGCAACCTGGGTGCAGTAGCAAACTTGGGCACTGCATCAGGAGGCAGGCCAAGCTTTGGCAGCTGCGGCTCCTCAGTGTGCCTCAGCTGAGGATGGTTGGTGGTGGAACTTGGGCACTGTACTAACCCCATGTAATTTGGCCAGAGAGCTTGCTCTTTTCTTCAGGGGTGCTCCATGCATGCACAAGGCTCATGTAGGCATGCCCACACCAAGGAGAGGTGTGAGGGAGGAGCTCGGGGGGGCAGAATAAATTCTGGCCTCCAGCTGAAGGCTGTTGGTACTCTCTACCCCACCACACCATGAACCCCCACTGCCTGTTAACCAGACCCATAGCTGGGCCAGGGGAGGATGGCCCTCTCCTATACTCCCCTGCTATGGAGGGAAAGCCATGCAGGAATGGCAGAAGTGGAGCGGTCAGTGGATAATGAGTCTGTGGGTTTGCCAGTTACATGAATATCTGCAGGGAGAAAAATCTCTATAGAAAAAGACAACCTTTGATTATATTCATTTGGCAGATGTTCTTGCTTGTGTGTGCTATTATTCAAGCAAATAAAAACAAACCAAGAGTAAATTGAGGACAGGAGTAGAAGTATCTGAGATCAAACTTTTTGATTCAGTAAATGAGGTGTTCTCGTACTGGTGTTTTAATAAGCATTCCAAGTTGCAACCAGTAAGTATGAAGTAATATTATCAGTCACATTATAGAACAGACTGACAAAAGGAATGGTCCACACTCCTGTCCAGAAAAAAATATCCAAAGTAACTTTAAAAGTTGCCAAAAAGTGAAAATTTTATTCATCAACCAAAGCTTGTGCAAACTTTAGCTGTAGTGCAAAATACCAGCCTCCAGTTAGGTCACCTGCCCTGCAGTTCGATCACTAGATCTTTCTTAGGGGGCGTTTTCCTTAGGGGCTTTGTGCAGGGCTTGTCAGGCACTTCGATCTATGCATCCAGGCCTTAGCACTGCTGAGTGCAGGTTCCTATCCCTGGACTTTGCATTATATGACAGCACAGGATATCACCCCACATATGCATTCCGGGGAGAAATCTTTCCATTTAAAATAAGTGGAATGACATCACCACTGTAAAAATAGAATCCTTTGTAGTACGAGGCAGTGGGCTGTTTTCATGAATCTTTGTATTCATGAACCACTTACTATTTTAACTTTACTTTACCCTGCTGTCCTCGAACCACTTAGTATTTCAACTTTACTGTACCCTGCTATTCTTGGTCCAGAAGCAAATGGTTTGAGATACCCTTTATTGGACCAACATGGATGTAACAAAAAGAAAACAATGTCTAAGCTTTCTGCTATTCATGAGGCACTTTTACAGGGTTACGTTTGCATTATTTGGCTTTATTTTTCACTTCACTTTTTTTTACTCTGCTCCAAGGACTGCTAAATCAGTAGCAATGGCACCACCAGAATAGTGTGAAAAAATAAAACTGAGAAAATATTTCATGAATAGTGGGGTAAAATAAAACTGTTAGAACGAGGAAGAATTCTTGTTTCTGGTTGCTAATGCCACCACCTAGCTGGCAACAGAGACTGAGAAATAATGAGCCCCAGTCTCTGGCTGCTTGATTACATTCATTTCTATTATCACTGTGCCTGTAGAATTTTAAGTTTCGAAATGCTACCATTCAGCCCCCCATCTCATGAAGCAATCAGTTTAGAACTAAAAGGACATGTGGCACACAGTATACCCCATTTTAAACATGAAACATGAACCGGAAATTAAACAAATCTATTTTTTTTTTCTTTTTTTATGTTTACTAAATTGCCAGAATAGTCATGGCTGTTGTTGACAGCATTAGTCTCGCACTATTCCCCCATAAACAGTGCCATCACAATCTCAGCCCACCACCAGTAAATACGAAGACACCCCACCCCTCTCAAAACAGTGCCTTCTACTAACAAATGAAACAGTTGAGAGACTACTTTACAAATAAGTTAATTTTGTTCTTAATTTTTAAGAATTTTGAAGTTTTTTTTATACATACATATTTTTATGTTGTCTTGTACATGCGCAAGAAACATGTTGCAGTAACTTTAGAATAGCAGGTTTTGGAGGTGCGGTCGTGTTGTGGCCAGTGGTGCCACTGCTTTTTGGGGCTGGGCTCCGTGGCACGAATTAGATTGTATGCTTGTGCTAAAATGTGACTCAATTACTATCCTGACCTAAGCCTCCTTCTGATCAACCCTTGACTGCCACGTAATGAAATGTAATGTAATTCTTCATTATGTATTATACTGTACTGTCATCTCTGTTAGCAAATGTTGCTCTGTGCCTTAATGTATGACTTGGAACCTTTGTAAATGAGTCTTCAATGCAAAGGTCTTTCTGAATATTTTCCAATAAATAAATAAATAAAAGCTTAAAACATTTTAGCTGCTGCAATGAGGGAGCTCCACCTCATTGCAGGGCATCGCTTTCCTGGTGTAACATTTAATCAGACATGGCGGCTCTGCGTCACTTCTCCACCTGATCCCCGAAAAGCTGATGTCGGGGTGTCCAATCCCTCTGTCAGCATCATCATGCCTCCTGAGTTCATGTCCGTGCCAGTTGTCTGCCAAGGGTGCCCAATCCTCCTCGGCATCATCCCCCCAACACCTTTTATTTGCCGATGGGTGCCCAATCCCCATGGCTCCAGTCCCCCACCCCAAAACACTAGGTGGCATGCTGGGAGCTCACCCAGCATGCCAAAAGTACCTGTAAAAGAAAAACCTTCCACGATGTTTATTTATTTATTTTTAACCCTGTAAAGTAGAAAATGGTCCTCGCTGTCTCGACCCCTCCCCAACCCATGCCCACCGCTGTGTACACCCCACCTCCTCACACACACCCCTCACCCCATATTTACCTTCTTGAGCCCGGTGCAATGATCTTCGGTGGACCGGGAACACATCTGCACTCTTCAAAGTCGACTGCGAACTGAAGAAATGCTGGTAAACTGTATAATGGCATAAATAGTTTTTTTTTCTTCAACTTTGGTGCATATCTCTGGCATTTTTGGGAATTTTGGCACCAAATTTTCACATGGGGTTTTTGGGACCCCTCCTCGTGAATTCAGTCACTGTCATAGCGTTATTCTGTCCCGAAAGGTGATTTCGCAGTCACTGCACAAAATCACCTTTTGGGACCAATTAACAAAACAACAGTGCCGCTGTTCATGAGGTGGGCTCTCATAAAGCCTACGCTGCAACTTTGGTGAAAAAAAAAAAATAAGTTTTATGAGTGTGCATTGCGCAGTTTCCATGCACTATCGTAACTTTGCAAATCTGTAATATTTTCACTACAGATTTTCAACATTGGCATTTTTCCATACCTCCTTATGCACAGTACAGCTGTCATTTTTCACATCCTGTCCGAAACATGTTTTTGCACTTCCAGCGCAGAATAGCACATTCGCTGTAGGAAAACAGTGTTTGGGACAGATTAGGAGAATCACAGCAACACTGTTCATGAGCAAAGGTCCTAAAATGCCTATGTTGAAAATTTGGTGATGAAAGTCCATTAAATGACGGTGGTATGAACGTGCATTGCGCAGTTTCCACATACCCTCGTAACTTCGCAAATTGTAATATTTTCACTCCAGATTTTCAACATTGCCATTTTTTCCCACATCCTTATGAACAGTACAGTTGTCACTTTTCACATCCTGGACGAACTGTGTTTTCGCATCTTGTGCGCAGAATAGTGCAGTCGGTGTGGGAAATCAGTGTTTGGGACAGATTAAGAAAATCACAGTGACTCTGTTCATGAGCAGAGGTCCTAAAATGTCTATGTTGAAAATTAGGTGACAAACGTCCATAAAATGACTGTTACAAGTGTGCATTGTGCAGTTTCCATGCACGCTCATAACTTCGATGATTTTTTATATTTTTACTCCAGATTTTCACCATTGCCACTTTTTCACTCCTCCTTATGAACAGTACAGCTTTCATTTTCCACATCCTACCTGAATTGTGTTTTCACACATCCGGTAGGCAGTGACGCAGTCGCTGTAGGAAAACAATGTTCAGAACAGAGTAAGAAAATCACAGTAACACTGTTCATGAGCAGCAGAGGTCCCAAAATGCCTATGTTGAAAATGTAGTGAAAAAATTCCATAAAATGACTATGTTACAAGCATGCATTGCGCAGTGTCCATGCACAGTCGTAACTTCGAGAATTTGTAATATTTTCACTCCAGATTTTCAGCATTGTCATTTTTGCACACTTTCTTATGAACAGTACAGCTGTCATTTGTCACATCCTGCCCGAAATGTAGTTTCACACATCTGGTGCACAATCGCGCGGTCCCTGTGGGAAATCAATGTTCAGGGCAGATTAAGATAATTAAAGCTACCAACTTTCTGAGGCCTAAAACTGGGACAGGGTCCATTCTGACCATGATCCCTCCCCCCCAACACCATGTCGCTCCCACAGGCACCACCGCAGACAACGCTGCACATAATCAATTACATTTTGCTGCTTGCTCTGACCATGCCACCCCACAGTAACACCACTAGCAAACATTCAGATTAAAACAATACATCATTCTGCTGCAGCAAGTGCCAAATCATGATGTACAGAAAGTTAATTAGAAGCAAACCTGCGTTAAATTGTGATCAGACATTCAAGCTGCATGTATTGCTGCTCCTGACAGACCCATCCAACCCACTTACACTCACCTCATTTGCTGAGAAAACTTCTCTTCAGTGACACCTACCACCACACTAGATTGTTTTCACACACTTCCCTATAGCTGACCAGGTTCAGGTACCTTAGTTCACTGCTGCTGGTCTCTTCTCTGTCTGGAGTCCCTCTCAGATACTGGCAGGCAGACATCCACGTGCAGTTGTTTGCACTACTACCCAGTCTAATCTAACAGGAAGGAACATGTCTTACTGTGCTGCCACTGAAATGCTTGCGGTGCAACATAGGTACAAAGGTTGAAGTTGCAAACTGCTGTCCAGCCCAAGCAGTGCCACAGTGGTGATGAAATAACTATCACTCACGGATTGGCAGTCAGCTAAAAAAAAAGGGATAAAACTGGGACACATAAGCAAAAACCAGGACAAAAGTGACATTTTGCAAAACCTGTGGGGACACTAGGACATGCTGCCTAAAACAGGGACTGTCCTGGGAAAATAGGGACTGTTGGTAGCTTTAAAGATAATCATAGTGCCACTGTTCATGAGCAGAGGTCCCAAAATGGCTATGTTTTGAAATAATTCCACTAAATAACAGTGTTACGAGTGTGCGATGCACAGTCTTCACCAACGCTCATAACTTCGAGAATGTTTAATATTTTCACTCCAGATTTTCAACATTGCCATCTCTTCACACTTCCTTATCAATGGTGCAGCTGACATTTTAATGTGGTGCAGAATGGCGCGGTCACTGTGGGAAATCAATGTTGGAGACAGATTAACAAAATCACAGGGACACTGTTCATGAGCAGGGGTCCCAAATGCTTTCATGAGGTGGGATCACAAAATGGCCAGGTTTTAAAATTTGGAGTGCAAATACCAACACACGCCCAGGGCGTTATGGTTTCTAACCATTACATATCACCCTGTATAGACTAACAGGCATCAGGGGTGTGTCTGCATTGTCTGCTGTACTGCTCACACCATTGGTCCTCCACCCTCACCATGCAGCCACTGACAGGCATCATGGTGTGCCTTGGACTCTTCAGCCCCAAAGTTCAACCCATTCTCCTATGCTGCACCCATCTCAATGTACATACTTATGAAATGGGGTGAGCATAAGGCCAGACGACCCCAAGGTACAACATGACACTTGTCAGACTCTGTGGGGTAGGGTGAAGTGAAATAGCATGAGCATTATGACTACCTACCCAAACGCACACCCAAATGCCTGTCACTCTCTGCAGGATGGGGTGGGGTTGACGTTGGTTCTATACTTCACTGCTATTCTTATTATGCATCTCTCTTAATTCCTGCACTACCAATGCCAACACCAGCAAGACAACATTCGGCATTGACAAATGCTTGTTTTTGTTTGTTTTAAATCTCAACAAATAATCCATTTTCTAAGTGCAATAATACCCCCAGGGTGGGCTGTATGGGCTATAGTAGACCTTCCAGGGGCTATAAGGCCCTCCACCTGCGGCATCGGGCCTCATTACACCCTTGGGCAGTCAGGTATAACTCAATACCACCCACCCTGTTGGGTATTATTGCTTACTTAATGCTGTGGCAAATTGCTTCAGCAATATAGTCTATAAAACAGAAAGCTAGAAAACCACGATCAAGATCATTTTACCTGTCTCTGGGTGGGCCTGGAATGTGGTCAAACTTCATGTGAATGTACTTGACATAACAGCAGTAGGCACAGGAAGCAATGAGCAGCAGAAACAGCAGGCAGAGCAGAGCAGATAATGCCCACTGTCCCAAAGCATGAAGTGTAGACGGCAGATCCATCTTCTGATGCACAGCTGCCTAGCTCCTCCTCTGAGTGATTGTGTTGGCTCAATAAGAGAAAGTTTTCTTTGTGTTCAAAGTACATCCAAACACTGACAATTCAAAGTAGTGGAGTGGCTTTTGAACAGAGTACTTATGGAACTAGACTGCCACCACCAGGTTGGAAGAACTGGGCCTTCCTGAAGTTGTAAAGAGATACCCTAGTCACTGGGGAAACTTTTTAAAACGAGCATTCAGGCACAATTCAGCTTTAATATAAAATATTTTCCCTATTTATTGCCTGTCATCCTTTATTACTGAGGATATTTGCCAAAGCCTGGCACAGTCATTACAAATTAGTGTGCATCTGTTATTAAAAATCAGTTTTAACAAGCATTTGTCAATGCCGAATGTTTCCTTGCATGGTGTATGTGTCAGGGGAGTATTGTACTATCTGATATAAAGGAGGAGAAGGAATGGCAAAAGTGGTAAAAGTAAGAATGTGTGGCAGGAGCGAACACCAACACCATTACTGCATTGATAAAGGTGTTGCAATAAAACATTCAAATACCTCACAGGTGTGAATTAAGTTCAAGAGGGAAGCATTTTTCAGAAAAATATATTCTCAACAACAAGGAGACATGCTATGCAGCGGGGGGGGTACTCAGTGGAGATGAGAAGAAATATTTCTACCCTGAAAGAGTGGTGTGTCCCAGTGAAGGTGATGGGAGCAAAAACAGCAATGGGATTCAAGGCGGCATGGGATAGGTATAAGGGAACATTACAGGCAGGGAATGTAGTAAAGCTAGAGATTAAGCTGAGTCTGCAGTGTTATAGTAGGTAGGGAAAATGGGCAGACTAGATGGGCCAAGCGGTCCTTATCTTTTTGAAACAGAAATGTAATTGTAGATATACTATTTAGAACTGACAGTTCCAGCTAGCAATACTTTTAATAGCAAGCAGTACCCTGTAACAGTGCCACCTTCTCCCCTTACCCCACCCTGTGCCAAACAGTTACAGTAATCCATTGTTATGGTCACCTTCATACACTGCTGTACCAAGCAAACCCTGGTGTCCACAGGTCCCTGCTATCCACATGAGGGGCACTTTCTACTGGGGGGAAGGTGATCTCAGAGGCCTAACGAAATATGGGGAGAGAGATTACCTAGCTGTGCATGGTATGCCTTCTCTAAATGCATGACTGTGTAAATAAAGATATGGCAGTAGTCATGTTCTCCAAGATAGTGTCAGTTTTGGTTTGTCCAGGGAAGGAAGGGGTGAGATGGCACCTGTCCATTTCACAATCTACAAAGGACTGTAGCAGCTGTTATTGCTTTTTGGTCTGTAATATGGTAAAGATATCTTTTATATCTTATGTCTGCAGGTACAGTTTCTATTACATAAACCCATCAAACTACAAATTCCTTTCCTGAACAGCTTGAGATGCAATCTGCATGCTCCCCTTCTCTACTCATCTTGAAATGATTCACTCTTCTTTTCCCTCATTATATCAGTCTTGCTGTTTTTTTTTGGGGGGGTGTCAAAACAAAAAAAGGAACAGACAGCACGGAAGATGTCTCTTACTCATTTTATCTCTGTCAGCTACTGTAGGAATAACAATAGAAAAAAACAGTGTCCACTTTTCTGTACTACATTACTATTTGTATTGCATATATACTCACAGTATGTGAAAGGAGGTACATGGGAATCAAACCCACTGTTGCTGTAGTGTAGATACAAAGCTCATTCCTAACCTGTAGGCTGAAGTGCCACACCCCTTTGTCAGCAGTACTGATAATGTTTAGAAAGTGTGAGAAGCACTACTGTTTTGTTTTTCACAATGATTGCAATTCAAGGTTTCTGAATGAGTGATATCTTTCTGTTTGGTTCTTCCTGACATTAGGGAAGCAAGAAGAGAGCCGACTTATGCCGATGAAAAATATATTAGTTCTATGGAATTTGAATGATGGTGCTTAGCATTGTGTTTCTGAGCATTTGGGCTATCCCTGTATCGCTATCTTTCTCCAATTGCGCAGCAAGAACCATAATAAAATACAATGTTTGACCACTGCCAAATAATGGATTGCCTTGATAGTCTCTGTCATGCACTTCTCACTTCTGCTGTCTAAATGTAACCCCCCTGCAAATGGGGGTTCCCAAAAGACTTCCCAGGAGCTTGCTTGAATGCTCCAAGCCTGAATGGTGTTTGGCATTTAAGCCATTTATCAGTGAGTGTTTTTAGAACCTCTGGTACTGTCTCTTTAAGAGCTGTCTGCTTGCAGACATAATTAGTTTGTATGGGGGACTGTGTGTTTCTTTGATTGAGTACCACTCAAGCTGCTGCCAATTCACTTCATTTTTGCAGTCACTAGGAGTGCAAAGGGAACCTATCTGAAAGATGTAACTGTTTGCCAGAAATTATTTAGAGTAATAATGAAATTACAGTTTGTCTAACCTGCTTTCTTTGCAGTCAGAACTGTGTCTGCTAGTTCCCATTCTAGTTTTGAACTGCTGAACTGGACCAATCAGTGTGGGGTAAGCTAGCTCTAAAATGGTGCCTTAGACCAGATCAGAACTTGGACTCATAATCTGAGCCAGCCACAAGAGGATTGTATGGGCAGTGACTCTGGGAGATGTAGTTTAGACTTCAGTGCCTTTTGGACCAACAGCAGCAGTCTATTGTGAGTGACAGCCAATCCAGTCAAGAACTGGGAGGAACTCAAAGGAAGTGCCGGTTTTGTCAGTTGGAGTGTCAGTTGAGCTTTGGCAGTGAAGAGGAAGAGGCCCTGTGCTTTCAGTGCAGTTTTAGTCAACGTGTGTAAAAGGCCAAGAGTTCCGGTCTGCAGCTTGTGTAACAGCTTGTTAGGACTGAATCCGTCCTGTGAAAAGAATCAAAGGATCTCTGAAGAGTGAAAACAGGCTCACCCTGTAGAAGACTGGAAGAATTGCTGAAAATTGCACTCGGTCTGTCAGGAACTGAATCTGCTGTGTGTTCTCCCGGTATTGTGCAGTAATTGCGATCGGGATACAGATGCAGCCTGCCTGGTATAGTGCTTCTTTATATGGATGTGTGAAGAGTTTGTGTACCTCAAGTGAGCCCTGCTGACATTGAAGGACCCTATCTTATTTGGAGGTCGTGAGTACTAATTCAGGGTCGCTCCCTGTTGAATTGCCACATTAAATCCAAATGGAATTACTGTACTGCTGACTGTTTAATTCTCCTTTTCTCTGTGTGAAAGGGCCCCTACCAGCTGCCACGGTTTGGACTAGCCACTAGGGCTTGGGTACCCAGGGACAGTAACTGATAGGGATAGGCCTGTGCACAGAGCCATAGGTAGATTATTAGAGTGATAAGCTAATTAACCTGATTTCCGCCCTGTTATATCTCCTCAAATACATCAGAGCTGCTTGTTTCAGCAAAGTTATACTGCCTGAGGTATTTGTCTATGTTAAAGTACTGTACTGTGATTGTTGCACTGTATCTCATTTCACAGGAGGTCCCAGTGCCGGAACCAGACCTGGGGGTAAGTGTATACTGTGAAGGTAATTCTGATATATTGTGTGGGCCACTAGTGGGAAGAAAGGGGGGTTGCAGTGTCCCAGAGGGCTGTGACCAAGTTAGTTTAACTATTGCAAACCCTGACCTCTGGGTGGAGGCACCCGCCATTGGATCCAGGCCCCTCAACCTGTTAGTGGCAAATCAGGCAGGGGTAGTAGCCCCTGGGATAGCGCCATCTAGGGGTTACATAAAAACAATATATGTTCACTGACCTATGCAGCCAGTATAGTGTTATGCTTGTGCAACTGTGTTAGTTTGGTTTTGACCATTCACACTCTCCATTCCAGAGGAATTACCACCCTGTAGGGGGACAAAGGCAAGGAACCCTTGGAGAGGGTTCCACCCCTAGAGGTGCAATGGGACGGTTCCCGTGGCTAAAGGTACCTTAGGAATCCCCCTAAGGAGAGAGTGCTGCCACTGGAGGAGGAGGGGAGGATGGTGGGGCAAAGAAAAAATGCTTCACAGTGAGGCTTAGAGGAACTGCTTATATAGCTCAGGAAGTGGGAGTGGCTGGCTGCTTGGCCACAGAACTACAGGCAAGCCTTTCATTTCTCTGACCTATGCAGCCAGTATAGAGTTATGCTTGTGCAGCTGTGTTAGTTTGGTTTTGGCCATTCGCACTGTATTCCAGAGGAATTACCATCCTGTAGGGGTATGAAGGCAAGGAACCCTCAGAGAGGGTTCCACCCCTAAAGGTGCAACGGGACGGTTCCCATGGCTAAAAGTACCTTAGGAATCCCCCCCAAAAAAGTAGTATCATCCCCAAAAGGAGGCAACATGAAGCATATGAGCAAGCAGTAACTGTGACATAGGAGTAATAACTCTAACACAATAGTAGAGAAGTATAGGCAGTTTGATAATGTAGTGAGATGCTCAGTTGTCATAATGACTGCCCAGGTTTGCGTAGCACGATACTGATAGTTTGCTTTGAGAGTAGGGGATCCCCTAAGGAGAGGGGGAACGGCAGGATATCCTCCACCTCCATCCAACAATAGAACCTACCTAAAGAAACTAGGGAAAACAACTAAGCTAACTAAGTGTTATGACCTGAGGCAATGGAGGAGAGAAAAAAAACCTACAAGGAGGAAATCTCTGGGGATCCAAGGCCTAGGTCGCCTTCCCTCCAGGCTTAGAATAGTTTATTTAGTGACGGCTCTGCAGCTGCAATTTGGAAAACCCAATTAAAGGGAGGTGTAAAATATTCCAATTTGGAGGAAGGCTCTCACTCAAACCATCTAGCGGGAATGCCGTGGAAGGTTGTGAGAAAACTCTGCAACAATATGTGCATCCAAGGTGCAGGAGGAGAGCAACAACTGCCGAGGCTCTCACCTGGCCTACCCACACTAAATCAAACCAGGTGAACCAGAGGCAGTCGTGGGGAGGATGCAGTGAAGGTGCCTCGCTAGAGAAACCACTAAAGTCAATGGCCAACCATTATAGTGGAACACTAGAGCCAAAAGAAATTGTCGTAACCACCCTTCACCGCTAGTCTTAAATTCTACACCAGGAGCTGCTGTCACGTAGCAGGCAGCTAAAACCAAGCCCAGGGCAAGGACATTCCCAGCTATGGGCCAGGTGAGAAGGATCCCACCCCAAGTTGGACACACTCGAGATGCGAACTAAAGCAGAGCGAGACCGTCTGCTGCAGGAACCATGCACCAGAATAGAATGGCTGGCATGCCCCAGAAATTGATTGAGAGCTGAAAAGCTGGTGAGCTGAATGAGCACGGTGTGCTGAGATCATGATGAGTATTGAGTGCTGAGACCTTAAAAGGTTGAATGCAGATTGAGTGCAGCAGAATCCCAGGCTGAAGCTGAGCTGATAGTAGTAGTAGTCATGAAGCAATGGTTTGCGTAAGCAAGGAGCAACGGTTGCATAAGCAAGTGTGGACCTGATAGGTCAGTAAGCAGTAGTAGTGATAGGTGGACCTGCATAACATACTATATAGCAATTAAACAGCACTAATTTGGGGGCAAGTCAGCCAGACATGAATAGCCAAATCAATGTGACAAACACTGAGGATTTTCATCAGTGAGGCAAGATTTAATAACAAGCTATATTAACAGCCTCAGCAGGAGCTTAGTTGGCTGACCTCAGAGTTGTATCTGCAATGAAACATGGAGACAAATGCTTTGAAGCAGGGGTAGCCAGGCAGTGCAATGAAGCTCAGGTAGAATGAGAGCAGGAATGAGCAGCACAGTTAGGGTCAGAGTAAACTGTGTCAGGTGAAAAGAATTAAGTATGCAACACGGAGCAGCTATGGTTGAGCTGAAACACACAGATAATAATAGCAGTTGCATTGCAGTAGTTTGAGCATGGTGAGTATAGTGTAAAAAAAAACACAAGCACTGGGTACAATAGTAAGTAAAGTAAACAGCGGTGGCTGCAATTGTAGGTAACTGAAAGCAGTAGCATGAGCTCTGAGTAGGTTTGCAGTTGCAGTGCAAGTAATTTGAGAGTTGTAACTGAAAGCAAGCAGTATGAGCTCTGTAGTAACAGTATGCCAGGAGCTTAGAAAACAAAGCCCCCCCAAAAAGACAAAACCAAAACACAGCAAAACAGAAAACAGGGAAAGGCCCAAAAACAAGAAACAAAAAACACAGAGACGTACACAGCTGGAGAAAAAATACAAACCGGAAGCAAGAAAACAAGCACCAAAGTCCAGCAGAGACACACAGAAACAGCAGGTTGGGGGCGGGGCGTAGACCCCAGCCAGCTCAGAGGACAAACCAACATAGCATCCAGCTGCAAAGAAAAACTGCTTCACAGTGAGGCTTAGATGAACTGCTTATATAGCTCAGGAAGTGGGAGTGGCTGGCTGCTTGGTCACCGAACTACAGGCAAGCCTTTCATATATATTATCAGTTTGAATGTGCAATGGATATCTTGTCTGTGGGTTGTGCTGTATGGGGAGGGGGGACTGGAAATGGGATGTTTAAAATTGTAGTCCCCAAATCACATAAGCCCACACTGACTCCAATGTCACACACAATATGGCTGGTGTGCAGCAACCATTGTGTACTGGATGTTAGCGTAGCTTTTTTTATTTTTTTTGCATCTACTTAAACACACACACACAAAATAACAGGTATCTATCTCATAGCATCCATAACTGAGCAGTTTCCTTTTAGTATACATATGCATACCTTACAGCTTGTTTGGTTGTTTTAGAGTAATTGAATTTCATTTGTCTTATTGTAATAAATGTTCACACACTATTATGTATGTGCAAAGTTTCTATTAGTGCGTGAGTGCTTGTATACACTTGTGTATGCCTGTACCATAGAATTCTGATTTGCCGATCATTTTACTTCACTCCACATCCATCAGCATCCAATCAACAGACACACACATACTCCTGTTCATTTAGACGGACAATATATTACAGCCTGAAGGCACAAGTGTGGTGATTTCATACAGGCAAAAAAAAAATTGCAACAGTCTACTTTTTTAAAATGATATCAATTCAAGGTGAACAAAAGTCGGACAAAGATAGATATATGCCCATTTAGTTTTTACATTTGATGCACTTGTGCACCAAATGTTTTGGGACTATACAGGGAATGAGAGGTGTGCCACTGCCAAGCCATTTACAGCTGAAACTGCAATGGGTTTTGCAAAGTACACCAATGACCAGGCACTCTGGTCATGACAGCAGTTCAGTTTTGTTGATGTGGCACATGCTGCACTTGAAAGAAATGAACTACTGCAGTGAGAGCACTTCATTTCATTCTGTAGCCCAAACTCCGGGCATGTCTATTACGGCAAACAGTAATGCACATGGCTGAGGTTACGGTTGCAGCTTTCTCCTGCCACCACATCCGCACAGTTCCCGGTCTTCAGTCCTTTGACCCCCCCCCCACTTCAAGACAAGCCATGGTGCAGCTTTTCAAATTGGCGGCTCTTGGCGCCATGGCTGCACACTCGATCTTCAGTCCTCTGACACCCCCCGCACCCAGTCAACATACAAAGAACTGCAGCTTTCCGAACTGGCAGCTCCTGATGCCATCACCGCACACTCCTCAGCTTACTTTGTGCAGCTCTGCCTATTTGCAAATGTCCTCCATGACTCCGCATCTGGCACCAACAGAGCTGCACAAAGCAATGATGGAGCAGGCACCAGTGATGAAATGCATACATCTGGAGAGGTGCAGAATCCTTAGCCAGCAAAGGCAGTGGTGGGAGTAATGGCAACAGGATTACTTAGGACTGCCATGGCTCTGGGACCATCGGGCTTTTTGCTAAAATTCAGGTTGAGCGTGAATGGTGTGCATTGGCGGTTTCAGCAATGTTAGTAGAGGGAATGGACCATCGCCTGCAGCAGGCTGGTGAGTAGTCATGGTGGGTGGGAGAGTCAATCCTGGAGGAGGAGGGGGTGTTATGTTGTCTCCGGCTGCACTGGCACTGAGCAGGGGTCCTGTTAGTCGACAATGGGCTTAGTGACCAGGCAGCGGTAGAGGGCAGGGACATTCCTGCAGCTGTACAGGACAGATCCAGACAGGAGTCACAGAAACTCTCTTCATTCATTTTGTCGGCTTGGTGCCTCTTTGTGTCTCTCCACAGCTCCTCGTTGGGCTCGGTGCCCCTTAGGGTCACCCTCACATTGCTCCGTGTCACGTTGAGTTCTTCACTGCAGGTTGATTCTCCCCTTGGTGCTCTGGTGCAACCTGGTAACTCCCTTCCTAGTTCACTGCCCGTGATTATACCCGATGTTTTCCCTGTTGGGTTCTGGTGCCTCATTGTGTATCTCTCAGTGTTTTTTTGTTTTTTTTTTGGTGCCCCTTTGTGTCATAAGTTACATTTCAACGTTCTATTTTGAAATTAAATTGTGAAGGTTTGCTGCTTTGCTGTGTGCCTATGGGAAGAAAAGGGATCTGGAAATTTATCCTAAATGTGATGTCTTACTTTTCAGTTGTGCTAGGGTGTGGGGTAAATAAAAATGTTGCACAACCCTTTTTTTTTTTTTATGAAAATGTGATTTTGTGGTTTACATATGAAATTTTCAAAGTTGTAAATTGGTATATTTAATTAGTGTATTGATAATGTCACAATTTATTAATTTGTGTTATGCTATTTTTTTATTTTGGTGCTACAGACAGATAATGTCAATTGAAATATTAGTTTCAGTGTTATGGATTAATGTCATAATTGACTAATTAGTATCCTACAGCAAACCAAAAAATGCTGCTCAAAGAGATGGTGATGCTGCCAGTAAAGTGCATGGACTGGAAAACAAACAACCACACAACCCTACACAGTGTACAAACGGAGCAAGATACTCACAATGCTAATAAGTGCAGATTTATTGTTAACAGTAAAAAGCAGGAGTCCAGAAAAATCTACAGGCTCTGTCCCAGTGCCTGACCTGAATCCCAGAGTGGATCCTTTGTGCCATGGGGGGGGGGGAGCAGGGTATGGGAAGACACAGAGCGAGATATGCAAAACATACAGGCACTCATCCAAATGACTGCCCCCAGCCCTCCCCAGCTGCCTGATGGGCTGGAACGACATGAAGGGATGAATCCCAGTCCTGCCATGGCTGGCGGGTGCCATACATGGAAGCACTCAAAAATGGGTCTACGGTTATGACAGGGTCCCTCTGCAGGCAAGTCCCACACCCTGTGCACAGCAATCCTCCCTTTTGTGCATTGTGCAGAGTATGGGCATGTCACTGACACCCCCCATCCCACCCCAGGTGTGGAGCAGGTGCAGTCAGCCAGGGGATCTGGCATGCATCTTGCTGGTGCACCGTTCATGCATGCCACCGGACCATTACACCACAGGAAAGGGTTTTGATATTTATAAAAACAATGCTGGCCTAGCCACCTTGGGAGCAAGCCCACTACACCACCAAGGCTATTATTAATATTGTGGTCACCCTGGCTACTTTCTAGCCCCACTGACCACCAATGACTGCTTTATTTTTAACAAGAGGGCTACTAGTCCCTCTCACTAGCCTTCACTAGCCCACCTGGGCTACTACATAAATTGCTGGCCAAACCTCGGGAGCAAGCCCACTAGACCACCAGGGCTATTATTAGCTTTGTGGCCCCCCTGGGTACTTCTAGCCCCACTGACCACCACAATGACTACTTTATTTTTAACAAATTACATTAGGCCCCCAGCCTTCATTAGCTCACCGAGTATTACATAAATTACTATTATTCACACACTAGCAAGAGTTTTTAGCAGAGCCACCTTCCTTTCCTCTGCTTCCTCTCTTTTATTGTTTTCTTTCTACCTAACCTATTTTCTCTTTTTATTTCTACAGGTCTAATGGACGAGAGCTCCTACCATATTAGAAAAGTATAACTTTTTATTTCTATCATGTCCCTTATGTCCTGTTGGACCCCCAAAGAGCTGCAGATCCTTTGTGACCCCTTTTTTATCTTTATTTTGCAGGTACATTGGCATCACTTCTTTGGACTCCTGCCTTGGACCCTGCAGCAGGTAAGTCCCTCTATTTTACACTATTTTTGGTGGGTTGACTTTAACAGGTGTAACATGTTCTACTTTAGACACATCCAGAGAAATGATTTATATTGTTTCCTTTTTTGTTGAATAAAAGTTGATTACTCAATACAAACTTATGAGCTGCTGCTCGTGCCCGGCCAGTTCCCCTGCTCCTGCCACACACACCGAGGAAACCTTGCTGGCCAAGACCCTACCCACCAGCTCAGCACTCTTTGCATCAGTCTGTAAAGATGTGGGGTCAACAAAGTGCTTACCAAGCATCGAACATTTACCATTGACAAATGCTTGTTATTCTTGCTGCAATGCAATCATAGAAAGATATTTATTAATTTATGTTTTTGGTAATTTGGTGAGCAAACTGATCCAAAGGACCATTTTCAGTTGCGACACGGGCCGTACAGTGGCACAGACAATAGATACAAGTTATAATACAGTAGGTACATATAATACAGTGAGTGCAGTGGTATCAGAAACGGTGATACATAAACATCATATCTTAAAAATAGTTGTTAAGGACATAAAAAAACAAGTTCATGACAAATAAAGTGACACTTCTTTACTTGCAGAGAACTAGGACATACACTTACAGCAAATCAAGACATTATTCAGCCAGTCCAAGGTATACAAAAAAGTTCATAAGGGACTACACTATAGCAATCAAAAATTTCACAATGGAGTCAAAAATGTGTCAGCTGTATATATAGTAGCGAGAGGTAGGGGGTAGAGACAGAGAAAGCCTTGCTCCCATGACAGTAGATACATGGGAGACTACTGGGGGGGGGGGGGCGGAAGAGACCCTGAGACACTGAGTTAACACCCTGTCAGTGAGAAGCAAGAAGTATGGGGACTTAAGTGAGCTCCTGAGAGAGGTGTTGACTAGAGAGCCCATAGCATATTCAAAACAGCCCTGCAGAGAGAGACAGCCTAAGGACTGATATAGAGAGCAGTGATGAGTGGAGGAAGGGACCTGAAGGGAAAAGTGACAGATGGAGTTGTATGTGATATTTAGATGAGAAAGAAGTGAGGAGGACATGGAGGAGAACACCGGCGAACAACAGTCAAGTAGGGGCAGTAGATTTCCCTGGGCAATTACAAGATGAGCCTCTGGGGTCAGGAGGTGGTTAATAAGGCAGGCTGTTCCCAGCTTCTGGTGGACTCTCTTAATAGTGTTAGAAATGTGGTCATTGTAGGTAAGAGAGGGATCAAGAGTCACTCCTAGGTATTTGAAGGAGGGTACAGTATCAAGAGGAGGGCCTGCAGGAGTGACTATATGTAAGGAGGTTTTTGATTTGGTGGCCTTTGCAAGGTATGGCTTTGAGCCAAAGAGCATGGCCTTCGTTTTTCAGTCATTTACAAGAACTTGCTTGGATAGGAACCAATGCTGAGCTGATCCATAGTTTGTAGTGAGTGTAGAAAATATAGACTTGATGGACTTGACGCTATGGTAGATGACGAGGTCATCAGCATAGAGGAGTGCATTACAGTTTATGCTTTCTGTGAGAAGATCATTTATGAACAGTGAGCATAACAGAAGCCCCAGTATGGAGCCCTGGAGGACACCAGTATGGATGGGTAATGCAGCAGCAGTATCTTTGCCTATCAGAACAGACTGGGATCTGTTAGTGAGGTAGCTGTGAATCACATATCTGGAATGTGTAGTACGGTATGGGCTGCACGCCCATTGGCTCGCACTGTGAACCAGTGGGCATGCAGCCCTACTGAGCTGTCAGTTGGCGGGCGGCAGGGTGACAGGCGGGTGGGGTGCTGCCACCCGCCGGCTGACTGGGGGAGCAGGTGGTGGGTCTCAGTGGGTGGTGAGGAGGGGGTACTACTAGACCACCAGGGATATTGGATGGGGTTCTTTATTACAACAGATGCCCGCGATCAGGGCAGAGGTGCGGTCCACTGGACCACCAGGGATATTGGATGGGGGGTTCTTTATTATAACAGATGCCCGTGATCGGGCAGAAAGTGGGATATTGGATGGGGGGGGTCTTCTATTACAACAGATGCCCGCAATCGGGCAGAGTGCAGTCCACTGGACCACCAGGGATATTGGACGACGTCTTCTTTTACAAATGCCCATGATCAGGCATGGGGGCGCCAAGTGCAGCCGGAACTCAGGTGGCCACCCTCAGGTGGCAGCTGCTGTGTTGTGCCCTGCAACGTGGCAGCTCACCTTGTGGGTGGCCATCAGTTCCTTTTTTTTTGGCTTAACTTTGTGCTAGCACAGGTAGGGCTTGCGCATGCATGGCTCTGCACATCCTGGGCTGAATATCGGGCTGTGCAGGTTATGCATGGGCACACCCCCCCCCCTCCACCTGTGCCTGCATATATTTCTGATGCACTCTGGCTCATCGGGATTTGTGCCGCGTACTTGTACATGTGCAACCCTTTTGAATATCTGGGCCTGAACATTCATGTGTGTGGAGGGTTGCTGTATGTATGGGATGGAAATTGCGTTCGAAAATATATGTCTCAACCAAGAACACACGCACGTCATGTGATTACTGCTGCACAGCAGTTTAAAATTTGCAATTCTTGCTCCAATGGAGATAGATTTTTTTTTTTTTTACTTTGTACAGGAGAATACAGTATGTAGTAAATTTTCGCCAGTCCTTGACCCTCAACTGCACTACCCAAACACTGGGAATTTATAAATGAACTTGAGTGTCTGTAATGGTCATGTATGTGTAACACCACTCCCCTTTTTGGCAAGGCAACAACAACAAAAACAAGTAATGCACGGAGACAAGCCAAGTCCATTTGGTAAAAAGGGTTTCTGCCAGCTCATGGGGGATATGGCATGATATGCTGACTCTTAGATTCCCGACATCTGTTAGCCCGACTCTGAATGCCCAACACAGTCAGAATTCTATCACCTTAATTCCCAACTCTTTAAAGCCCAACTGTTAAAATTCCAATGTGGTCACTATAGCTATAACCCAAGAGGAGGGTTCCACCCCAATAGGTGCCGCGGGAATGATTTCCTTGGCTAAAGGGAGCTCAGGAATGAGCCCACAGGAAAAAGAGATAAGCCACTGGAGGAGGAGGAGGGGAGGATGATGGGGCAACGAAGAAAATAATCCTGGACCAGCCAGGAGGAGTGGCCTTTGAAGGCCTGACAGGGGGAGTGGTTTGTTGCTCCGCCCATTGAACCACGGTAAGCCTTGCAATTCAATGTGCTTACGCAATTTGGTATCATGTATGCTTGTGCGACTTAGATACATTGTGGCTGCTTGCCTCTCAATCCATGGGATATGCCACCCTGTAGAAGAATGACGGTAAGGAACCATAGAGGAGGGTTCCACCCCTATAGGTGCCATGGGAATGATTCCCTTGGCTAAAGGTAGCTTAGGAAGGAGCCCAAAAAAGGATATCCAAATGGGTGTCAAGCATCAAAGAATGTGAGGAGTCAGAATGATATGGAGGACGGGAATGAGATGCAGTTGGGTAGGACAGGAGATGAACAGGAGATGACAAGAAATATATAGTCAAATAGAAGCTGACACGACACAGAAGAACGAGACTTCCTAAAGAGAGAGGGAACAGCCAGGGCCACCATCTGACTCCATCCAGCAGTGGAACCTAACTACGGAACTGAGAAAAGCACTAACCCTATCTAATATTATGACCATCGGTACGGAGGAGAGGAAAACCCTCCTTTGAGGAGAAAACCTCTGGGGATCCAAGGCCTAGGTCGCCTTCCCTCCAGGCTGAAGGACGGTTTGGTTAGTGACGGCTCAGCTACTGCAATTTAGAGTTAAGATTGAGGGAAGAGGAAGACATTCCAATTTGGAGGAATCTCTCGCTCTGTCCTTCTAACAGGAATGCTGTTGAGGGTTACAAGTGACGTCTCTGCAACTAGACACCCAAAAGCAGAGGAGGAGAAAAAGGATCACTGAGGTACTCAGCCAGCCTACACGAGCCTACAAAACACACCAGGTGAACCAGAGGCGGTCAGATGGAGAATAGCATAAAGGGTGCCTCCGAACTCGCTCAGACAGCCAAAGAGGCCCTGCTGATGAGGATCTCACCCCTGGCAGCTGGAAACCGTAAATTCTACATCCAGAGGTGTCACTGGAATGAGTGGCAACTGAAGGTCCACCCAGAGCGAAGACATTCTCACTATGGGCCAGGGAGAAGGACCCTGCTCTGAGCGCTGCATGCTCTAGATGCAGACTTCATGGGTGCAGAGCAAGACTTCTGGCTACAGGCTATTCCCCGAGCCATGGAGCAATGGATGTGGAAGCACGTCTCCAAGTGGAGAATAGGTTGAGTCAAGGTAGCATGAGACCCATAGGAGGGGTATGCTCATATAGTCGATACAAATGAGTAGACCTACACAGAGGTCAGATGAAGTGAATAGACCCTGATGCGGGTCCAGAGAGGGAGATACAAGCAATAACCACAGGAGTGCATGCCAACTAAGAAGCCAAATTAAGAAGTCCATTAAGAAGCCAAATTAGGAGTGGATTGAATCACATGAGTGGAAGAGATGAGAATGGCTGGGCAAAGCCCGCAGCCGACAGATGAGCTACGGTACGAAGTACTGGGAGGAGCAAGGTATAATGGTAAGAATGAGAAATTGCAAAGTTGGGATATGAAGGATGAGGTTTGAGATGCATGGAGTCTAACAAGGGTGTGGAGGAAGATACTAGCTGAACGGTCCTAAACATAGGAAATGGGGAAGAAAGATCCGATTACATAAGGTGATGGCAGGATGAGAGCTTGGTGCCACATCCTGGGCTACTGGGGAAGATGGAGGATATGGAGGTGGGGGTGAAGATGATCAGGTGGATAGGAAACTGGCTAGTGGGGCGTGTACAGAGGGTGAAGGTGGGGGGAGGTCTCATCCTCCAGGATAGTCACTAGCAGGGTCCCACGGGGGTCGGTACTGGGCCCACTCCTCTTTAACACCTATATCTCAGACAACAGAAGTGGTATCAGGAGTGGGATGAGTCTCTTTGCAGATGACTCAAAGCTGTGGATGGTGGTGGATGTGAGGAGGGAAAGCTTGATCTCTAGGAGGACCTGGAGACTCTGAAGAGATGGTCACGAGCCTGGAAGCTAAAGTTTAATTCTGGGAAATGCAGGATTCTGCACTTGGGGGCCAAAAATCCAGCTCATGTATACACCTTGAGGGGGAGGAACCGCAGGTTTCTAGGGGGGAGAAGGACCTTGGGGTGGTGGTGGTGGTGAATGCCAAAATGAATAACTCAGAGTAGTGTAGAAGGGCTGTAGCCCACGTAAATAAAATGCTGTGGTGCATTGTCAGGAGGATAATCTCAAGGAGTCGAGAGGTGCTCCTTCCGCTGTACAATTGCCTGGTTACATAGAAACATAGAAGTTGACAGCAGATAAGGACCGCAAGGCCCATCCAGTCTGCCCATTTCTTTTTCTACCTTATGAATGTGTCATTGGCCTTTGCTCTGTCAATGGCCTATTTATTCATACTCATCTGTATTTCTTCCTTATGCCTATCCCATGCCTGTTTGAAGCCCTACACTGTATTCATATCCACCACTTCCTGAGGTAGGCCGTTCCATGCTCCACCACCCTTTCTGGGTGTAACCCCCCTACAAATGGGGGTTCCCAAAAAGTCTTCCTTGAGCTTGCCTAAACGCTCACTGCCAGGCTGTTGTCCTGCAGTTTAGCAGTTTAAATGTGATTACCAGAGCTTGTATAGCCTTTGTGTACTGTCTCTTTAAGAGATGCCTAATTGCAGCTTAAATAATCTGAGAGGGGGCTTTGTTGAAAGATGCAACTATTTACTGAAAATCATTTAGAGTGATAATGATAATGTAGTTTGTCTAACATGCTTTCTTTGTAGCAGGACTGTTTTGTTTGTCTCCACTATCTTGGTCCTGGACTGCAAATCCAAACAGTATTGGTGGGACCCAAAATGTAGCCAGACTACAGGAGCTGTCTGAATTCAAAATCTGTAGGAACTTTAGTTTGAAGCTTTTTTGCCCCTTTTTTGCAACTGAAGGGGGAGCTCTTGCTTTGACTGAGCCAAATCAGCCAACCAAATCTTTTGGATCTTGGGGAAGTCCCGGGCTGCTTGCAGTTTTCAGTTAGAACTAAGCTGGAAACTGAGCAAGAAGGAGCTGAAGTGTTTCTGAGCAGCAATCCTGAGTGGATTTGCATGGGAGAACTCTGAAAAGGCTAGGTTTTTGGCCTGCATCCCGGCGTGCTGCTCCTGAGAGGGAGAGAAGAGAATTATTTGGGATTAAATCCAAGTTTGTGTGACTAAAGTAAGCTACTGTTGTGGGCCAGGCTCAGCCTGAAGACCGAATATTTTTGCTGAATGCGATCGGCCTGTCAGGAGTTCCAGCTGCCTCTAAGCTCCCGGTATGTGCAGAAACTTTGCCATTGTGCTCATGGAGCGCTTTGCCTGGTACAGTAGGATTCCCGTACATGTAAATGTGCTATGAGCTGCTAGTGGGTTGTGAGTTAGTTCCCCACTGTGTAAACTGTGTTCTGCTTGCTGGAAGCTGTATCCAGCCCAAAACAGACTGCTTCCGAACTTGTCTCCATGTGGTCTGGGCTTTGCCAGACTAGCCTAGCCAGACTACCCACTGCACAGAGAAACCATTGACGAGAGACCTGCCTGGGGATCAGCCCCCTGCTCCACGCTTGAACAGGAACGACGCCTCTGCGACTTGTGTGGGCCCTGCTTCTCCTGGCATTCCAGATCAACCACCTGCAGTCTCAATTTTCGTCCAGCCTGTGTCCAGTCTTGGGTATCGTGAGTAAATACCAGGGTAGCTCCCTACAACAACAGCTTAATCTGAGTGTGTCATCTGACTGTCTTGTATTGTTTCCTTTATGAACTGAGCCCTCTGGCTCCGGATTACAAATATTGTGCACTGTGCATGTTGTGTTTTCCATCACAGGGCCCCAACCAGCTGCAACCCAGGGCAACTGTCCTGGCTAGCCCATCTCTTCTCTACCTGGGTACCCAGAGGTGGACTGTGTGGGGGGACTCAAAGTGCATGCATAACTGCTAGACTGATATAACCTTTAAGCTAATTAACCTGATTTTGCCCCTCCCTTGTTCAAGTCCCCTGAATAAATCAGATCTAACTTTTTCTGCATGTAATCTGACTGTGGTTCCAGTTTGTGCTCAAAGTACTGTACTGTTGCTATTTGCTGTGTTAACCTTGTTTTACAGGGGGTCCCCAGGGTTGAGCCAGAGGAACCAGCCCTGGTGGTAAATGCAAACAGTGTGGGTACTTGTGTGGTGTACCAGGGGTATTGTGAAAGTGATTATTGTACAGTGTTCAGACCACTAGAGGGGAAAGAGGGGGGTTACAGTGTCCCGGAGGACTGTGCCCAGGTTAGCTTGACCACTACCAACCCTGACCTCCAGGTGGAGGCACTCGTTTCAGAACTCAGGCCCCTTAACCTGCTACTAGCCAAGCAGGCAGGGGTAGTAGCCCTTGGGATAGCGCCACCTAAGGGTTATATCTTGGAGGCTCATCACTGGGATTTTGTGTCTTCTAGTGGCAGAAACTATGAATTATTGTCAAACATAAATGGCTACCCCAACAGAAGTGGCTGTACACCAGTTGGTGGGGTGGTGTACCGGGCAGGAAATCGACCCCCAAAATGCTATACTTATCCTGGATATTCCCCTGGGTACTAATAAGGACACTGTAGAGGAAGTACTTTCCGAGGTTTAATGTTTACAAAACCCTGTGGTGGTGGGTCGACAGGCTAATCTGCTCGCACAAAGTTTCATGGTGTTAGTAGAGTGTAAGGACCCAGCAGACAGTTCCAAAGTGCCACAGACTAGCACCTCCAAAGGAGCCCTCACTGCCTGGAGAGTGATAACTAAAGACAGTGAAGACTCCGAGGAAAATGAGCCCCCCCTACTATCTGAGACTTTTGAGAAGAAATTTGCTAAGTTGTTGCTGAAGGAAGAGAAAACTGTGGAGGACTTAAAGAAACTATTCCTGCCACCTGGGGGTGTTCCTCCCCAACACCTCCTCCTGCTCCAGCATCCATTATTGCCCCTTCTTCTGTGCCCATGCCAATGCTCGGTCCTATGTCTGTACCTACCATTAGTCGCAACTCTTACCAAACGTTGAGAATCTTCTCTGGCACCTTCCCCACCCCGCAAGGGGAGGATGATTGGGAGACCTGGATAGATTGTGTTGCCCCTTTGGTACCTGAATGGCAGTGTGCAGAGGCTGAGAAATGGAAAAGGATCATAGAAAGTTTGAGGGGTCCCGCCCTAGATGCCATTAAATTTCTGAGGTCCACAAACCCTGATGCATCTGCCCAGAAGTACCTATCTGCACTCAAAGGCAATTTTGGGAGCACTGAGTCAGGGGAGAAGTTGATGTGGAAATTTTGAGGTACGAAACAATGGCCAGGGGAAATTTTGTCTACATATGTTACTCGTCTGGAAAGAGTGCTGCAAAAGACTTACTGAAAAGGTGGGGTAGCTGTCAGTGACTTAAACCATGTGAGGTTGGGGCACATACTGCAACATGCAAAACATTCTAAATTGCAACTTCTTCAATTAGGGCTCCCAGATAGAAGGGGTAACCCACTGGACTATTGTGACTTGATAAAAGAACTCTATGAGGTTGAAGATGAAGAGGGGGATTGTAATTCTAGGGAGAGCACAGCCCAAGTGATCACGGCATCGGAAGACCCTTCCGGAGTGGGGACCAATGAGGGTGTGCCGCCATGGGATGAACTGCTGAGGGAGTTCAGGGAACAAAAAAAAAGTCTCTTTATGAAGACCACTCCTGCAAGTACAGGCACTGACCCTTATCCAACTGCATCTGCTATGGGGGTGGGGGTGTCCACCCAGGCATCTCCTGCTGACAGCAGCTCGTAACTCGATGCCTTGACTATGGAAGTAAGAGAATTGATGAGATGTCTCCAAATGTTCACCACACAGCAGACAGAGATGGCACCAAGGTTTTCAGTTGATAGTACATCCACCCCAGCTCCCAGTGTGATGCCTTAGCCACCCCGAATCCCAGAAAACGTATTTTGCCATAATTGTGGGAAGGATGGGCACATGAAGAGGGAATGCCAGTCCACAAAATACCTAGATAAAGTTGTATACAGGCTTCAAGAAGAGCTTTGGAGAACGAATCAGCAGTCAAGGAGTACCCAAAATTACCGCAGTGAGGGTTCAAGAAGTAGTAACTCAAATCCCTATGTGACTAAATCATCTCTACAGGCCCCTGCTGCTGTCCCTCCAGACTGGTCCAAAATAGTGGGCCCTTCAATGGAGACTACGGTGGCTGTGCATGGTATTCCTACTCAGGCTGTACTGGACAGTGGGTCACAAGTGACCATTGTATTTAAGGACTGGCATGACAAACACTTATCTGCTGTGCCCTTACAATCCCTGGAAGGCCTACATGTGTGGGGGCTGAGCAACACATCTTATCCCTACCTAGGATATGTCTGCCTCTGGTTGTCATTTCCTGCAGCTGTAACTGGTGTAGAGGAGCAAGTTGAGACACTGGCCTTAGTGTGTCCCCCTACTGGACTGTATGATGGGGTTCCCCTATTAATTGGGACCAAGGCCCGTATGTTTGGGAGACTGGCACGACTGTCATGAGAAACAAGGGCAATGGACTGGGAGGGCCCTAAGAATTCCCACTTTGTTCAAGAGGGCCTGTGATTTGCAACAGAACCCCAAGGGAGTGGACCAGGAAGAACTGGTAGGGGTCGTGTGGAAAAATGATCCCGATTCAATAGTACTGGCTCCTAACACCCAGTGTACAGTTCAAGGGGAGGTTCACCTCGCAAAGATGTCAAGAACAAAATACTGATGTTGGACGAGCCAGGTGATGGAAAATTGCCAGAAGGATTATTGGTTAAGCCCAGCATCTTGCCAGCTCATGCTCATGCCTATGCACAATGAGTGATGGTCCAGATTCATAATGTGTCAGATCAGGAGATCCAGGTGAACAGAGGATGCACCCTAGCTATGGTACACTGTGCATACACTGCAGTGTTGCCCAGCAACAAGCACCCTGGCAAGACTGAGAGTGACTCCCGACTTGTTTGATTTTGGTGACTCCCCATTGCCAGCTGAATGGAAGACTAGAATTAGCCAGAAACTTGCCCAGAGAGATCAAGTGTTTTTGTTGAAGGAATGGGACGTGGGATGTGTCCAGGGTGCGGAGCATCACATACGCCTGCACAATGAACGGCCATTTCGAGAGAGGTCTCGATGCCTAGCCCCTGCAGACATAGACGATGTGAGAAGACACTTGCAGGAAATGCTCGCAGCTGGTGTGATACAAGAATCCAGGAGCCCATATGCTTCTCCCATTGTAGTTGTGCGTAAGAATGGATCTGTGAGAATGTGTGTTGATTATCGAACTCTGAATCGGCAAACCATCCCCAATCAACACACCATGCCTCGTATACAAGATGCTCTGGATTGTTTGAATGGGAGCAAATGGTTCTCAGTGTTAGATCTTTGCAGTGGATATTACTAGATTCCAATGGCTCCGGAGGACCGTGAGAAGACAGCCTTCATCTGTCCTTTGGGGTTCTACGAATTCCTGAGAATGCCACATGGGATATCGGGCACCCCAGCCACCTTCCAGTGACTGAATTCATCTATTCTAACCTTCCTTGCCATAAAGGCCAATGAGCTCCCAACCTCCCCACTCAACTTACCCAGTTCCATGAACCTCTCGTTATCCAATTCTACCATTTCCCCAGCCAAATCGTTTGTACCCACGTGCACCACCACATGTGGTTTATGCCTTCCCCTCTTTGCACACTTGAGAACAGCCTGTCCTGCTTTATCTACCATCAGCCCAGGTACAGACTCTACACATATGCAACTATGTCTTTCCCCTTTAGCCCGCATCTGCTCCCTTTTAGTATGGAATCACCCGTCACTACCACGTTCCCCCCTTGTTTCTCATCCCTCCCCCAAACTCTTTCCTTGTGCCTGCCTTGAGAGTCCACCCTGCCCTACACATTTGCATCCCTATCTGTACCCTCAACTCCACCTCCTGCTGCCTCCCCAGTCCTGCCCCTACCCCTAACACTCTGTACCCGACTTGTCCTCCTTCCCACCTGGAGCTTCCTCATCCTCAATGCCATCCCTACCCTTCACCCTGAACCCCCTCCTGTCATTCCCCCTTGTACTGTAACCTCCATGCCCACCCCACAGCTGGACCTTTTTTTCACTTTAACTGGGATCCTCTCCCCCTCCCTCAGAGCTGTGCTTCCTTGGAGACACAAATAACTTCCCTCTCCGTCCTAATGCCTGATCCTATCTCCATACCCTGAACTATTGATTCCCCCACTAGGAGAAGCTTCTTTCTCCCCTGGGATTCTCTGGCCCCATCCCATGTGCCCATCTCCTGGTGGGTCTGCCCTTCACCCCTGGTCACAACCTTGGGTTCCCTTTCAGGGCTCTCCCTCTCCTTAAGAAGATCATATTTGTTCTGTAGTTGAACTGGGTGGGGGGGGCTTCAGCTCCATCTTCCTCAACCTCTCTGAGCCCACCGTAGTCCATTCAGGCCTCTGACCAAGTACCCTCTGTGGCTATAGCTGGTGGTATGGTGGTCCCTGGGTGGGAGCAAAGGTCCCCAGTACTCTTGCCAAACATGCTTTTTTTTTACTTTATTTTTATTCTGTTTTCCACTGTGTAATTCACACAATACAAATACATTTGAGTACTAGCAATCTCAAGTAACATGAGTATTAGCAATACAAAGATAGGATTCATATACTATTACTATAGTGATCTCATATGGTGGGGTCAAAATTTTCCTCATTTATGTAAATATCAAATTAAGCTCAAGAAGAGACCATTGCAACACACTCATGGACTAGAATCGATAGTGGATATCTAATAATTACCTAGGTGTAAAACACCCTCTAACACAACAAGTGTTTTATGAGTCCATGTAGGACCGAAGATTGTTGCATCTTGTAAATATTTGACTACATTAAGGCAGAATTAGCTCCTAACAAGCCCTTAAAGAACTATTATGTTTCAAAAAGGCATCCCTTCTTAGAGTTATATGAACAAAAGCTACTAATTAATACTTAACTTGCAATTATTGTAATGAGGCTCTAATCATTTTAATTGAGGTAATTATAATCCTCTATGGCCTAATAAGCCAGAATAGCCTTTCTAATGTACATATAAGTAGCTAAAATTGAGCAAACTATTATATAGCTCAAACATGTGAGAACTGGTGGACATAAGGAATGCAAGATATTTTATCCCAAGGGTTACCATGCCTCCCAACCCTATAACAATTGAATTTTAAATTTTTCAGTTCAAAGAAAAAAAGAACATCTAGCTTCAGTAATGTCCACTTAGATATTAATTTTAAAGCACAGCATAGGGATTAAGAGAACTTCAGTCCTCCTCATTTTCATCCTCCGAAGACCTAGGACGCTGCACAAAGTCTTGCTTAATTGTCTCTAATCTCTTGCCCACTTCTGCTGGGTCAGAAAAAATATAGGTCTTACCAGCATAGAAAAGTCTGAGTCGGGCCGGTAGTTGTAACGAGTGATTGATGCCCAATGCTCTAAGTCCTGCACGAACCGCATCAAAGCTTTTGCTCCTCTACCTCATGGCATAGCTTAAGTCCAGCAAGAAATAAATTCGCTCTCCTGCTTCAAGTTTCAAAGGCCCCAAGGATTTGGCTGCATCTAAGACAGTGTCCCAAATGTGAGCGCCAGCTGTAACAATTATAATGGTTCAGGGTGTCTCAATGTCTGGCTTCCTCCGTGGGTTCAGGCAATAGGTTTTGATAAGCTGCCCATGTAAGTCCAAGTTTAATTGCTTCAATAGTAGATCCGTGATGAATTCCTGCAGTGCTTTACCCTCCTGAGCTTCCGGGACCCCCAACAGTCACAAGTTGCTAGCCCGCATATTGTTCTCCAGCATTTCTAGCCGGAGCCGCGTGGTCTGATTTTCAGCCAGGATCCCGGCCACTGCTGCTGCTGATGTGTTACCCGAGTCTACTGCAGTCTTAGCGTCCACAGTCACGGTATTCATACGGGATTCCATCGCAGTGAATCTGGTGCCCAAGCCATCTACTTTCCTGTCCAAGTCTCTAATTGCTTGTAGTGCTGCATTAATAGAGGGCTCCGGGGCCTTGGTTGCCTCAGCTGCTAGGCCGCTGCCATGTGGCGTCTCTGTGTGCGCTCTTGCTTTATTCAGATCCTGCCGGGTTGTCTGACAGGTTTTACCCATTCTGGCCAGCAACAGTTCTTTCCCAGTCATGCTACAGGTATCAGTTTCTCACTTTACCAGAAAGAAATTAAATTTTCCTGTTTTAAAATTGCCTTTTTTGTTGTAGTTTAGAGGAGCTCCTGTTTAATGTGTCTGCCCTGTTTGGTTGCTGGCCATGCCCCCCTCTGCCAAACATGCTTAAAGTCTGCCAACCTCTTCTCTCAGCCCAGAGAGGTGCCAACAAATGGGGCAGCACTGCAGTTCCCAGAAAGTTCTGAACACTGCTGCTCCTCACCCACTGCACTACACCACTCCTTGTGCCATCCTACATAATCCTTAAGTATGCTTCTACCCTCTTTTAGTGTTTTTTTAGTGTCTATCCCTTTTACAGAGTTTCTTTGTTTATGATCCTGCTATGTTTCTGCAGCTCTTGCCTCATTCTGCTCTGTGCCCCTGCTAAACTCATTCTATTCCTAATAGAGTGAAATTGACAAGATCATGCAATTTAAATGTGCAAATGTCCACTTACGTGATATAATCAGCAGCTCCTCCTCCTTTTAATTTTATTTGCTCTTTAGCTATTAGCCCACCCCTGGGCAGAGCCTGTATGCTCCTCCCCACTAACTGAGCATTTAATAATGTGTCGAGGTGGGGGGTGGTGGGAGGGAAAAAATTCTCAAGTCTCAGAGACAAAATGCCTCCTGGACAGATTCAGAATCACACTCCTACGTCTCTCAGCAGCCAGCAGAATGAACAGACAAAAGGCCTCCTTGAACAGCTAAAGAGATTCAAAATAGCAACTCCTACTTGATTGGCTCCACGGTTTCTGGGCAAAGAATCCCTTCCCCCAGCAGCCAGCAACAGTTAAACAGTTAAAGATTCAAGTTAATTCTCCTCCAGACAAGCCAGCAACAGTTAGAGAGTTAAAGAAAGATTTAAGCTAATCCTGCACCAGACAAAATGCCTCACAAAAATCTCAGAGACAAAATGCTTCCTGGACAGATTCAGAATCACACTCCTACCTCTCCTGGCAGCCAGCAGAAACTTTGGTGTATGGTATGTTAAAATGACCAAATTATGAGTGAGTGTTAAAATATTTCAGTGTTCACTCATAACTTCACCAATTTTTTTCCACCAAACTTTCAACATGCCCTTTTTGCGACTCCCCCATGAACAAGGTAGGTGACATTTTTCAAATCTGATTTGAAAGGTGGTTTTGGGTTGTTACATGAAATCATCTTTTAGGTGCAGTTTGAACATTTTCACCTACAGGGTTCATGAGCTGAGGTCATAAGAAGGCTGTGTTGAAAATCTGGTGTAACAATATGGTAAAATGACCAAGCTATGATTGAAACTGAAATATTTCAGTGTTCACTAAAACTTTCAATATTTTGACTCCAAATTTTCAACTTATATCGGCTAGTGTACAATAGCCCACATACGACAGTGCTCTTCTTACACCGAGTGGTTACTATGACTTCAAGGATCTCGAGAGCGAATCTCGAGAGCGTCCTTTGATGTCATGGTAACCATGAGGTCTGAGAAGAGTGATGCTGTGTATTTGGGCTATCATACATTATTCTATGTAGTGTATGGACCCAAAAAAACACAATCACTTACTTTTCCTTTTTCAAGCAGTTAGTCTCTGCTTTCCGCAGCCCACACTTCTCGGCCATCCACCCACTGGCCAGCTTGCACATGCAACACTTCAACCATCCCCTGCCCTTTGAACAGCGCTGATAGGGGTAGTCACATTTGGTGTGCCATCAGCACAATAAAAACTTTACAGTGAAGACCACCACAGTGACAAATCTTGGCAGGTTATTGTGATGGTCCTGCTGAACACCGACACGCTGTTTCCTGGTGTAATGCCTCAACCCCGAACCAACTCCAACTCGGAGTTGGTTATTTAGAGATGGGGGGAGGTGCGGGGGCCAAAAAAACACTCCATTCCCAGCATTATTCCCATTGCTGTTCGGGGTGTTGACAACATTGTTGTCGATATTCTGACATAGAACTGTTACTTTGCGATTTAGCTATTAACACAGAATGAAAAGTCGTTCTGTGTTAGTAGCTACGTTATTACTGCAGCAGAATGACTTTTTACAGTGTATGGCTCTCCACACACAATGGGGCCTATGCACCAACAGGAGGGAAAAACATGCCAGAGGCGCATATCTCACCCGCGTAGCTCCACACCTGTGGACAGGCGTACACAGGCCATATTCACCAATGGTCGAAGGGCCGGGGAGTTCAGTGTGAATGGAGGTAGAAGGAGTACTTTTCAAATTGTTTGCTGTGAGCAACAATAAAAAACTTTGATGCTTTTTGAAATCTCCTCCTGACTGCTGGTAACTGCACACAAAGAGTGCAGAGTAACTAGTGTTTTATTGCTGTGGTGGGGGCTTGCTACCCTCCCTCTACACCAGGCTTTTCTGGCTGAGCACATAGGTTTGGGAGTGGATTCTTTACATATTCACCAATGGCTGCCACCTGCCCATGGTTGCGCCCCCTTGGTGCACAGGGCCACACAGGGTGGACAGGGGCAGAGTAGTGAACCCAGGTGGGCATCCAATAGAAAGCTCAACCCTGGTCCCAGAATGGATCCCTTATGTAGGCAGGTGCGGGTCCAGGTGCGTGAACAGGACCCACAGGTACACGGACCCACACTGCCATGCCATCACCCCCAGCAGCCAACGTGATTACACATTGGCACATGCGGCGGCACCCACCACACTGATGACCCCCCCCATCAGTATCACCGACCGTCCCTGGCCATACAGCAGAGCCCCCTCTCCCCGAAGAGGGCACCAGTCCCAGGCAGCACAAGTCCACCTCCCCCACAGACACAGTGGTGCCCAGTGTACCCTGACCCCATGCCACCTCATTCACCATTTGACCCCCATCCATCCATGGCACCGGCAAACCGTACTCAATGCCATGTACCATCCTGCCAGTGCCACGATCAGAGGCAGCCAGTGACAGAGCCCTCCACACATATCCACAGCTGCCAGCTGTCTGACCAACATGGGCGTGCTGCAGCTGTGTGCCCCTGCATATGTCAGACAACCAGCGGCCATGGAGGTGTGGGGAGGGCTGTGCCACTGGCTGTCTCTGACCGTGGCACTGCCAGGATGGTACATGGCATTGGGTGGGTGTTGCCAGTGCCGTGGATGGGTTGGGGGTAATTGGTGAACGGGGGTGGTACAGGGTTGGGGTACACTGGGAACCACTCTGTGTGTGGGAGTGGTGGACATGTACCACCCAGGACTGGTGCCCTCTTCTGGGGGGGCTATGCAGAACAGGATGGGTGCAGGCATGTAGTGGGAATGCTGTGCTACACTGGATGTATTGCCAGCCATGTGTTGGGAGGTGGACTTCATGGGCACCGCAGTGCAGCACTGGGATGGGGGTACTGCATTGGGGGATGGGGAAACTCTGTGTGTGGGGGGTTTCAGCCCCGGGGATATGGGTTCAGGGTAGGCCCACTGTGTGTGTGGGGCGGATGCTCACCTGCCACGGGAGTGTTCTGGTGGCCAGTATGTTGCAGGGGCAGGGTGCATAGGGGACTTATGGCAGGGTTCTCTCTGATGTAATGGGTGCCCACTTATGCTTTAGTGCATGGCGCATAGTGCTGGTATGCCCCCCACCTGTCCACCAGTGCACTGCTGTCTGCACAACTGGGGGGATCGGGTGCATAGGGGCTGTGGCCCTGGGTCGTGCATCCCATGCGGGGGGGTGCAATGGGTGTGGAGTGGCTACACGCTGCAGATCTGTGATACATAGCCACTCTGCACATTCGTGCATAGGCCCCAATAACATTCCACCAACAATATAGCTTTTTTTTTTCATACCTCATAAACATGACTGATGTCCTTTTTCAAATCCTGGACAAGAAGTGTTTTCATATTTGTGATGTGAAATTACGTTTTGGCTAGTATTCTATAAATGCCACATGTCATGTTTATAAGGGGGAGTCATAAAATGACTATCTTGAAAATGTGGGGTCAAATAAAAAAAATCAATTATTAAGAAACATGTGTAGTGCCAGCTGTTACCCCAGTTGGTAGTGCCTTGTGATCCTGTGCCAGTGAGCTGGGTTTGGGTGCGAGCTCAAGGAGACAGCTGGATAGGCCGAGACTGGGGGGACAGTGCAGACATGCAACACCACCCCTCAGTCTAGGAAGGGAAGGTGCTGGGTTGCCTGCAGGGGCCCAAGTACCATATAGTGAAGAGAACTCTTCTCCTGTCATAGGGTCCTGCACCTCTACACTCGTGAGTGACAGAGGGCCCTGTGCTTTGGCTGAGAGATGGACTCTTTGCCCTATGCATCTGTATTTGTGACCACATGGAAGTGCAGGGTCCAGAGGGCACTGTGCTTCTGCAGCCCACCAGACAGCCCACTGAAATTCATCACATCCATTGCTGCACTTCCGTAGGTGGATGGAGTCTTCTCTTGGTGCAGGGCTCAGATGGCCCTGCGCATCAGCATCTGTTCACACAGGTCCCAAAAGGACCTGCATGAATAAGGATACAATTCCGCTATCTCAAAAAGAAAGGAAATGCTTTGCAAAAAACTGCATTAATGCACCAGTTGGGGTTCAACTTAATGCCACAAAAGTAGGGAAATGTGGTGTTAGGGTTTCCAACCCTAACTTCTCCCCACCAAGCAGCAAAAGGAAAAAACAGTAAGGTTTTGGGTCTCCAGAATCTTGGAGAATCAGTGGTGGGGTCTTTTTTGGGGTTGTCAACCCTAATGCTCACCCCAACCTGTAACCTTCTGTTGAAAGAACAAGGTACAGCTGCAAGCCAGAGACTCAGTGATATTTCTGTTCCTTTGAAGAGTGTATGTCTCGCTACATGTTGCCAATGCAATCTGTTGTGGCATTCTGTACGCAGGGCCCTGCATGAAGAAAGCAGCTCACGTCTGACCATGTTTCCTCAGGGAACAGGGTGGGCATTAGGGTTGAAAACCCCAAGGAAGACCCCAACACTGATTTGCCAAGACTCTGGAGACCCAAAACCCTAATGTTTTTTTCCTTCTGCTGTTTGGAAGGTGGGGTAGGGAGTTAGGGTTGGAAACCTTAATGCTACCTTTCCCAACTGTTGTGGCATCAACTTGAACCCTAACTGCTGCATTAGTGCGGTTTTTCACAAACAATTTTCTCTCTTTTTGAGATAGTTGGAATCGTATCATCATCCACACAGCTCTGTTTGGGGCCTGCATGAACACATACAGATGTGCAGTGCCCTCTGGGACTTCATCTGTCCCTTGTCCCTTGTGGGCCTTGCAGTTTTGTGAAGTGATGGATGTCAGGAATTCATGTTGTCTGGTGGCCTGCAGAAGCACAGGGCCCTCCGATCCCTGCACTTCCATGTGGCCACAGATACAGATGCACAGGGCAAAGAGTCCATCTGTCAGACAGTGCATAGAGCCCTCAGTCACCCATGGGTTCAGGGGTGCAGGACACTATGCCAAGAGAAGAGTTGTTTTCACTATATGGTACCCGAGCCCATGTGGGCAACCATGTAGCTTTCATTCTCTGACTGGGGGGGGTGTTGCATAACAGCACTATATTCCCACCCTCACCCCATCCAGCTAAGTAACTGAGCTCATCCCCGAACGCAGTTCACTGGCACAGGATCACAAAGCATACCCGCTGGGGTGAAGACTGGTACTACACACAAAGTTTCTTAAGTGTAATTTTTTTTTTTTTTTTATTCTGACCTCAAATTTTCAAGATAGTCATGAGGCAGTATAGTGCAGTGGGTTAAGGCTCTGAGCTGCAGATCTGGAGACCTGGGTTTAAATCCCACAGCTACCTAGGTGCATACTGTGTGATCCTGAGCAAGTCACTTAACTTTCTTGTGCTCCCAGGTCACATCTGGAAACAAGCTTCGTCTTAGTGTGCTACTTCTGGTTAAACCATGTTCACTTTCCCTGCACTCCCCTTATAAACATGACTTATGGAATTTATATTAGTCAAAACATCATTTCACACCAGAAATGCAAAAACAAGTTTCATCCAGGATTTAAATAATGACTTCTATCATGTTTATGAGGTGGTTTGAAAAAAATGGCTACGTTGAAAGTTTGGAGTCAAAATATTGAAAATAAGCACAGTTATGAGTGAGCATTTAATATTGCAATGCTCACTCATAACTTAGCCATTTTACCATATTTGTACACCAAAGTTTCAGAATAGCCATCTTATGACCCCTTCTCATGAAGACGGTAGGTGAAAAGTTTCAAATCCCTGCCGAATCAACATTCTGCGCCAATGGTGTGAAAACACATTTTGGCCAGGATTTGACAAACAACAGCTATCACATTCATGTGGCGGTGTAAACAAATGTCTGTGCTGAAAATTTGGGTTCAAAATATTGAAAACTGAATGGCTGGAGTGGACAACAGAGGAGAACTTCAGGATACTGATTTGTCCCTGTCCAATTTGATGAAACAGCTACAGAAATATCAGACCCCACCTTCCTTTCTTTTTAAAATGGTTGAGTAACTAACTGATTCTCTGGATGGAAGCTCATGGACAAATCAGATTGATGGCTGAGGGGTTTGGTGGGAGCATAGGTTAGGAGATGCAGGGGTGTGTGTGCGGGGCTGAGCTGCTAGTGTTGCTCCCCGGTTTTCTAACTGTGGCTTGGTTTTCTAACTGTGCCTTGGTTGTACTCGAGACCTGGTTCTCTAGGTGGCAGTGCCTGAGTGGGTTGGCCAGGAGAACCGGGAGTTAAGCAGGAGCTGGGGGCATGGCTGTGTGGCAGGCCCCCCTTGGCACTGTTCACCCCTGTCCCCCTGACCTGGTTCTGTCAGCCCTATAGGCGGCCATTTTGATACAAAGCCTGCAGTACTGTAAGTACCCAAATTAAACTGTTGCTACAAGGGTAGCTTGGAGACGAGCAGCATTTCTTGACTGAATTCATCAATTTGCTCCCTGGGTCAAGTGGACTGTGGTGTGTGGTCTGAAGGATTTGGAGTAGTGGGGGGAGTGGTGGGGTGGGCCTGTGGTGTGGCTTGATCTACTGGGTGCATCACCCTCCAGTTCCCAGGGACTTATATTTAAATAAAGCTAAGAGTAGTTCCGGAGTCTCCAGATGGTAGGGCTATAATGGCATGGCCAGGAGTACCGGGAACAGCCTGGGGTTCTAAGGGCATACCTGAGTGGGCAGCCGCCATATGGCTGTCTCTGGCTTTCTCTTCTGTTCCTTCCCATACGTATGATTAGTTACCCGACCTAGTGTGGAGCTGCTTTAGATTTCCTTGTGCCCCTGTACTGCATGGTCCAGATATGTGAATGGATCCATTCACATATCTGAACTATAATACTGATGCAACTGCATCATTGGCTCACGCTGTGGACCAATGGGTGTACAACCCTTCTGCACAGTGACAGTCAGTGGGCGGCAGGGCAGCAGGCGGGTTGGGTGCTGCCACCCACCACTGACCAGGGACTCAGAAATTTCAATGGGAGATCAAGGAGTGTGGGGGGGAGGGGGAATTGCAAGCACAGAACATAGCAGTAAACAGCAGTCATAAGCTAGGGATGCTTTTTCAAGTGGTAATCATGGATAATTGTAATCATGAATACTGAAACCCTGTGTTTGGATGTTTTAGGTTTTTTTTCTTTATCTATTGCCACTGTCGAACGCGAAGAGTACAAGTTAATTTCACATGTTTACAGGTTGGCAACTACTAATAACAGAGTACTCAACAATTTCCTTTCAAGCATTCACACTGTATGAAGAGAACTATGTCACCACAGCAGTCTTTCATCGGGATACTGCGGCAGCACGCTAAGCACAGTACTGTACTTGGCACGAGGATAAACAGACTACAACTAATTTCATACTTTCTTCAGACTACCAGCAGTTTACAAGACATGTTAGAAAGGTAAAGACAAAATGAAATGTCAAACTAGGCTGCCACAAACATCCAGAAACTCCCTTTTTAAACAAAATAAGTACACCACATAACAATGTAACATCTAAAGAAACGAAAGCTGCCAAAGATGCAAGAACACTCAGAGGCTCTTTAAGTTATTTTCTCATATCACGGTCACCAATTCCAGCAACAAGACATGTCTTTGATCAGACAGTGGATCTACATTGTGGGACACATTCAGGTGAGTGAGGGTGTGTAGGGTGGTGGGTACTGAGTGGCAGGTTGGGGTGGGTGGGTGGGGTGGGGTCAGATCAGCAAGGGCTTATTTTCATTTTTACATGTTAAAAAAAATCAATGACGGATGGTTCTCTTTATTTCAGGGGAATTTTCTGACACGGGGGATTGGGCATCCCAATGTTGGGCTACTGTTTGGCGGTACTGAGAGTGGGCACCTCAGTGCCACCACACATATAATGGGATGGGGAAGAGATGACCTGGGGAGGGGGATGAAGAGAAGCAGTACCGGTAGAGGGCACCCACTGCACCTATTAACATTAATAAAGCAGCAGTATTCATTTGCAAAAAAGTTAAGGTTTGTATTACATATGTATCGCCCCATTCATAATTCACTGCACTCTGACAGCTACCAAAATGTGATTTATTTTTGAAAGACTCCTTGCTCTCTTTATCAGACATCTCACCCCACGCTTCCCCCATACACATACACACGTGTATACAACTTGATTCCAATTTTGATTACATGCAGGCATTACTTTTCCTACTTAGTGTTAGTAATTAGCATTATTCTGTGATCTCATGCTGTTTCATTACACTTGTTGCCATTGGTGCATTGCACTGTCATAGAGAAACGTATGCAATGATCTTAGAATGGCAAACCTGTAAATGCTCAGGCCACTGACAAACAAATTTCTGCAAGTATGGCAGGATAATCTAGCACATCTTGCATGCTTATTTTCATTAAAGAAGCACATGTAGGGTCCCAGAAACTGATAAATGTGAAGTGTCTGCTTCCAGTATTGTAGTAATTTTTAATATTTAATGCACTGTCAACCTGACATTGTGCCCCCTCCCACAAATACACATGCACACACATACACACACTCTTGAATACAACATGAAAGAATGTAGAATTTCTTCAAATTAAAAGCAGACATGATTTTTTTTGAAGGCTGGGCCTGTGGTTCAATGGACAAGCAGCCAGCCACTATCCCTTCCAACCCATATAAGCAGTTCCTCTCAGCCTCCTTCTGAAGAACTTTTTCTTTGCAGCCAGAGGCTCTGTCAGTCTGTCCTCTGCTGCTGGCTGGGGTCTACCCCCCACCTTGCTTTTTGTTTGGCTTTTGCTTGTTTCTGCTGGACTTCAGTTGTCTGTTCTGCATTTGGTTTATATTTTGCCTCCGGATGGGTACTTCTTGTGTTGCTTGTTCCCTGTTCCACTGTGTCTGTGTCTTTTATTTTGCCTTCTTTTTGGGGGGCTTCTGTTTCTAAACTCCTTGTATATTGCTAATGTAGAGCTCATGTTACTTGTTCCTACTTATTCACATAGGAATTGCAATCATTATCTGTGTGTTTCAACTCATACCACATAGCTGTTCTCCATGCTATGTACCTTAATTGTTTTCACCTGGTTCAGGCTCACTCTGAACCCTAGTCTATGCAGCTCAATCCTGCTCCCTCAACTCATACCACATACCTCATTGCTGTTGTTTCACTGCACTGCCTTCAGAGCATTGCCTCCCTCCAATCTAAATACATCGAATCCTATAACTCATAGTTACTCAATACGGATGCTCTTTCTACATTTGTACACTACTATTATACTCTGAAAGTCAGCTAAGCTACTGCTGATGCTGTAAACTAGTTTCAATATCTGCATGTGGGTCTTGGTGCCTTCCATCACTTTCCTGTTTTTCCTACGGAGGGGGACTTGGAGGTATTGGGGGAGTCATGGCCCCATGTGGCTACTTACTTTATGTTCTAATCCTGCCTCCACCACCAAAAATCCTCAGAGCATTTGTCACCTTTCATTGGCTTCCTTGAATGCCTGGCTGGCTTGCCCTGCTATTCATTTTTGCTGCTTCTCCAACCTATGTGCAGGTCCAATCATTTCTACTCTGCTTTACAGACCTACATGCAGGTTCGACTATTGCTACTCTGCCTTACTGACCTACGTGCAGATCCACTCATTACTTACGCAATCACTGCTCAATGCTTGCTACTACCATCTGACCTATGTGAGGTCCCAGCACTCAATGGTCAATCAGCTCCTTTTCAGTTTCTAGGGCATGCTAGCCATACCATTCTAGTGCAGGGTCTCCCTGCAGCCGATGGTCTCACTCTGCATTTCTAAGTCCGCATCTTGAGCGTACCTGGCTTGGGGCGGGGTCCTTCTCACCTGGCCCATAGCTGGGAATGTCCTCACTCCGGGCATGGCTTTAGCAGTTCAAGACTCGACGGCAGCTTCTGGTGTAAAATTTAAGACTAGCTGTGAAGGGTGGTTACAGCAATCTCCTTTGGCACTAGTATTCTACTAGCAAGGCACCTTTACTGCATTCTCCCTATGACTGCCTGTGGTTCACCTGGTTTGTTTTTAGGGTGAGTAGGTCAGGTGAGTGTCTCAGCAGTCATTGCTCTCCTCCTCCCTCCTTGGTTGCCCCCAATCTTGCAGAGCACTCTCGTAACCTTCCATGGCGTTCCTGTTAAAAGGATCGAGAGAGAGTTTTCATCTAAACTGGAATATTTTCCACCCCCCTTTTATTGGGTTTCTAAATTACAGCAGCAGAGCTGTCACAAAATAAACATCCCAAGCCTGGAGGGAAGGCAACTTAGGCCATGAATCCCCAGAGAGTTCCTCCTCAAGGTTTTTTTTCTCTCCTCCGTGCCTCAAGTCATAACCTTTAGTTAGCCGTAGTTAGTGTTCCCTAGTTCCTTTAGGTAGGTTCCACTGTTGGATGGAGGTGGATGGTGTCCCTAGTTGCCATTCCCTATCTCCTTAGAAGGCCCCCTTAATTTCCAGTGCAACCCATTGTACTCATGCCATTGCTAACCTGCGCATCTCATTATGTTATCAAGCTGCCTGATGCCTTATCTACTACTATGCCTTACAGCTACTGATTGCTAACATGCTTCGTACTACTACATTTCTTTTTGGGGATCCTTCCTAAGTTACAGTAAGCTGGCATAGAGTCATAATGTCACATGACATTATGCCGCATGCATAAAGCGCACTGCCAATACAGCACGATTTCTTACATGCGGCATGTCTTTTTCTGCAGGGGGACCAGAACCCCCCAACTAAAATTACTAACTCCGGGGGGTGAGGAGATCCAGTGAATATTGCACAAAGTGTGAAAAAAAATAACATTACCATGCATCTGGGAACAGGAATCAAACCTGGTCCCAAACACCCTGCTTCTGTCCCTTGCTGCCAGTGGCTCATCTCGTCAAGTCACGGCAGCTGCTCGGCAGAAGCCCATCCCAACAGAGGTCTTATCTTCTGCCTGGGACAGTGAGAGGGTGCAGTACCATGCACAGAACCATTCACGGTATGGCGCCTTCTCGCTGTCATGTACCACGCTGTTTCTGTCTAGCACTTGTGTCATATGCTATTAAGCATAAAACATACTGACCTGGTACCCCTTTAGCCAAGGGAATCATCCCACGGCACCTCTTTGAGGGTTCATTGCCTTTGGTACCCCTACAGGGCGGTAATTCCTCTGGCATAGAGAGTGTGAACAGCCAAAACCAAAGTAATACAGTTGCCCAAGTATAACACTATACTGGCTGCGTAAGCCATTGAAATATCTGATGACTGTAATTTTCAGTATTCTTGGAAATTTTACTATTACATCAGACGTGTTGCCAGTGGTGCATTGTCCTGTGAAATATAACAAACTAATGCAATGATTTTACAGCCAAAATCCCTTATGTACAATATAGTGTGGTAAATACCCAAGAAATGTGTAACATGTTTGTGGTAGAACCCTTTATATGCCCATGTTATGTGCTAATTGAATTGTGTCCATATACTAAGAGAGTGCAAAGAGGGACAGAACCTGATCCAACTCCATCTAAGCTTCCTTGACATCCATTGGTATGAAAGCACCTTGTCAGTGATGTCTCAGTATGATTCTCATCCACACTGTGAAGACCATTTGCAACAGGGGCTGCATCTACAATTGTTTGGCACTGTTAACATTTTTTAATATGTACTGCATTCTCAGCTTGACACCGTGCCCCTCAAATCCACACACACATATACACAGATTCTCTCATACAACATAACAGAAGGCAGCATTTATTCAGATTAAATGCCGGCATGATTTTTGATATTTAATGGCAGTAATCTGTAGTACTCTTGGTAATTGTACTATTACATCAGAAATGCTTGCTGGTCACGCATTGCCCTGACACATAGACAGCCAATGTACTGATTTTTCTATTTCAACATTGAAAATGCTCAGACTGCTAACAGGATATAAATTCTTCAAGTAATAAATAGATTTTGAAATGCAGTTGTATGCATCAGAGTATTTATAGCTGTAGCTAGCAAGTTTGTCTTGACAAGAATTTAACTACATAGATACGCAGTCACAGAGGCAGTGGTTATTTTTCACAAACTTGAATGGGGGAGTTGAGCAGAGCTGTACAGTTCCATCTCGCACGGGCAGGCAATAGAAAAAATACCAATACAAGTAAGACACACAACTCAAGTATTTGTACAGTGTGGGTCACAGTCTAACTTTATTATGGAAAATATTTTTTATGCAGCTTATTATTTGACATCCCAACACACCGTCATGTAAGACAACAGCTCTGCACAACACCCTTTACTCAAGTCTGAGAAAAGTAACCACTGACTCAGTGAATGCATATTTATTCAGATAAACTAGACCAACTTGCTACAGCTATAAATGATCTGATGCATACAGCTGCATTTCAGAACGTATTTATTATTTGAATGATTCACATTATGAGAGCAGTCTGAGTGTTTTCAGTGTGGCCATTGTAAAATCAATACATCAGTTGTCTACATGTCAGGGCAATGAATGACCGACATGTCTACCTAACATTAGTGCAAATTAATGACAGCAAATATAACAAATTCTGGTCAGAGCCGATATAGCTGTGGAGAGCTTTTGGGATGCTTTTACCCATTATTTCTAATGATTTTGCATAATGCAGATCTGTGGAGAGGCAGTTTCAATGTGATCTTCCTTTTATACGTTTTTACAATGTGTTTTCCTAGAATATGCCTGCTGATTGCTATATATTTAGCCTGGATAGTTCACAAAAGAAATGTCATCTTATTTACAGTGGGGCTGTACATCTACACAATATAATATTATGCTGCATTGTGTAAAATCAGAATGCACTAAAAACAATATTTTATATCTGGGAGGATATATTAAGTGCCATATCAATGCACGAGCAGAAGGATGGGTTGCACAAAGAGGGTGCGCTGGTCGGCACTGATATAACATTCAAAGAGAATGCACCACCGGTACAGGGTGTGCATACAGTGAAGCCCTCCAGGATGAAGCGCAGCACTGCCGAATTCTGCAGTAGAGTTACTGCAGCAAACAATGCCGTTTCAAAGGGAGTTAATCCCTTTTGTCATGCAGTAAACCTGTGACACTGCGCTTCATTCTAGCAGGCTTCATCGTTCCTGTTGAAAATGTGACCCTGGATGGGAGTCGCAATGCAGGCATGCACCCCCCCACCCGTTCCACCAGCCCTGATCATACCGGAGTCCAGGCTCTATAGGTTCCATATTGTAGGGACCCCAATGCCATCCCTAATTGCACCTGAATACATCCACAGTCTATGTCCATAGTGTAGTGGCCCCCGCTCCCCCTCAACAGTGCACAGACAGCCCCCTCCCTGCCCGCAGCCCATCCCATTGCAATGACTGGCTCTGTAATAGGATTGTACCACTCTATCGGCATGTGGCAGAGCACTCACAGTAGGATGCTGGATTGTGTTATACATAGGCATGAGCAGTGTGTGGGTGATAACACCCAGTGGCCATACTCCTCAGGCACTCGCATGCGGATCCATCATCCCGGTGCCATTGCATTGCTCAGTGCGGGTGACAGCCAATGCTGTACCCACTCACACAGGTCCCAAAACAGGCATGTTACAGCCAATCTCCCATTCATTTGTACAATTGGGGAACTACAGATGAACTATCTATAGCCTGAAGCATACACTGCAAATGGCATTACAGGATACCACACCCCATGGTACCCAGGATACTTCAGAAGTCCAGAGGGTGGCATGTTACACAGGGGAACAAGGGAGAGTGTGGACTTGCAGTGGTGTATGACAGCAGGAAGATACAGCATTGACAAGGCATGTATTGGAGGTATGTAAATTCCCTCTTCAGTTTGCCAGGGACATACACACAGCTGCATACACTGGTGGATCCGCAACTGTCATGTTGCCCCAGTGCATGGTACAGACAGTTGATTCATTCTGGAGTGCATGTCCCCAGCCCGGGTTCAGTGCAGTCAATGGCTGGCCATGGCAGGGTGTGGAGGGCAATGCCAGTCTTTGCAACAGGTTGGGTATGGGGGGAGTGAGGGTGCCTGTGTACAGGGGCAGTGGGAGTCCTCTAGACTATGAATATAGACCATGGCTTCCTCTAGTGCAATCAGGTCTGGGGGGCCCTACACTATGGAGCTCTTCAGGGATGGAGTTGGCTAGACTGGGGATGGAAAAGGGGTACCTCTAGTCTACCAGGGCTGCCAGGCTGCTGTGCACCTGGATGCACATCTGCAGCCTTCCTGTGGGTGGCTGGCTGGGTTAGGCCAGCTATTCATGGCCTAACTGTGGGCCGCGGTGCACTGGACAGTGAGGGGCACATTCACACTGAATATGCTGCAGCACGGCATATGCATTGGATTGCCCCCTCGACTTGAATGGCATACCATTTGTGTGTGCCTTGGCCCATTCCCGTGCGGCCAGTGCATCCCGCATGTTTGAATATTGTGCTATTGTACATTGTTGGAGCAGTGCGGCACATCTCCCTTTTCCACTGGGATGCGCTGCATATTTCCTTTGAATACAGGGCCTGAACTAGGTAGCCTGAATACATTATAAAAATGGTAAAATCATGATCCCACTGAAAACAAGACATTGTATCTAATCTGGGATAGCCTAAGTATACAGTATATAGTGCAAAAATGTGTAAATGAACATCCCTGTGACAATGAGATGTAGCATTTACCCTGTCCTATCCAGGATACAAAATATAGGATAAGAAATATTCAGTGCTCCCAGATCCAAATAACCATTACTCTGTAAGAAGACAATTTTCCCTGTGTTTTCACCACAAAGGCAAAATCAAATCCCTGTATAAATCCCTGTAAATTTTTCCATAAGCCACTGGTTCTTTATTTATGACTTTGTTCTTTATTATATCAGCAGTCTTTTATTAGGAAAAGAGCTCTGATTTGTTACTCAGTATTAATATATGTCATGATGGCCTTGGAATGATTTGGATTTATATGTTATGCATAAGGCATACTGGGGGACTATATGAAATAACAAATATCAAGCTCATTATTTCATGAACTATACTCAAAATTAGTAATCACAAGTCAGACAATCTTTCAAAATATATTAGTAATGCATGTAAACACATTTTTTTGCAAATAGAGAGATATATATACACACATACACACACACACACACACACACACACACACGCTATTTTTGCATTTTATAGTTTTTAGTTTTCAGACAAATTCTCAGACTTTTTTCTGTCCACATGATGGAATCTTGAATGAGTTAAGTAAATATTTTATCAAGGCCTTGATCCAGCAACTCAGTAAATACACACTCAGTATATCATATTATAAAATGACAAAAACAGTCTTCTGTTTGCAGTTTGATCAGGAATTTTATGAACGGTATAAGTTCTTTTTGTCACATCTATGTTTGTCCAATAAAAGGTATCAGATCATTTGCTTCTGTATCACTTACAGTTTTTCAGCAGTTAATTCATTAGATGAGATCTCCCTTGCCTAGAGTTTGACTGTTTCTCCACCCCTCCCTCAAACACACACACACACATATACACATTCACACATTCTTACTATAAGAGATCTCAGTAGCTCTTATCTGTTATGTTTGGGAAGTAGGCCGCAGCACTATCTGTCAAAAAGAAATTTATGTATTTAGTCTGGGAAGTTCACTGAAGATCTGGCATTTTAGCAGATGGATCTTAAAAGGTTAAAAATAGTGTACATTTTTACAGAATTTGCTGGGAAACGGTAACGGTTATGAGGTATGAATCTTTCTTGAAAGATATTCATCCTCAACTGAATTAGTAGCAAAAAACATTTAAATACTAATCATTTAAATGTGCAAGCAGTTGCATTTCGAAGGGAGTAAACAAATCTTCAGTTTAATAGACAACTAATATTTACCAAACTGCTTCAGTTTCCTAATGGCCATCAGATAAGCAGCTTAGCGTTATGTCTCCAACATTCTAAACAGAAAGAATTAATTATTTTTAGTTGTCATAGTGATTTGTAGATGTGGAAGAATACATTGAAATGTCCAAAAATGAGTTCCACGAAACTCATTTTCAAGCTACAGATAGCAAAATGGCTGTAGGCTCCACCCACAGCCATAAAAACTCATGCCTGTATATATTCTGAATAAATGCTGCTTTCTGTGTCACATTGTATGAACTGATATGTTGAGGGGAGAGATGGGGCAGGCACAGTGTAAGATTAAGAATGTAGAAAATATTTAAAGAGACTAGTACTGGAAAGCAGGCACTATACATTTAACTGTGTCTGGAACTGTACATATTTTTTTTTACAAGAATTTATTTAAATAAATATGCAGTCACAGAGTCGGCATGTGTTAGGGCAATGCGTGACTGGTAAACACTTTAGGATGGGGCAATACTTGACCTGGTGCTTACTAACAGGGACCATGTTGCAGATGTCAAGGCAGGAAGGCATCTGGGGATCAGTGGTGATCATCATACAGTATGATTCAACATAAGGATAGCTGCTGAATCCAACTACACAATGGCAAGAGTCCTGGACTTCAGTAGGGCTGATTTTACTAAGATGGGTGAATGCCACAGGAATTACATGGCAGGGGGAGATGACCGAGTGGGTGGGGTTGGCGGAAAAGTGGACCAAACTAAAAAAGGGCATGGTGAAGGCAACAAACCTCTATGTTAAGTAGATAAGCAAAAGTAAAATAAAGAGGAGACCATCTTGTTTCTCAAAGGAGGTAGCAGAAAAGGTGAAGGCTAAGAGAATAGCATTCAGAAGATATAGGGAGACCCAGAGAGAAGAGGATAGGGAAGTATATTAGGGAAAACAGAGGGAGGCAAACACAGCAGTAAGGAGCACAAAGGTGCAAACCAAGGAAAAATTAGCTCAGAGAGTATCAAAAGGGGACAAGACATTTTTTAGATATATTAGGGGAAAAAAGAAAAACGAAGGGGGGGTAGTACAGTTAAAGAGGAAGGAGTGACTAGATGGAAGGAGATCAAGAAAAACAAACATTTTAAATTCTTCTGCTCAGTGTTTACAGTAGAAGGGGAAGGGGGAACATGCAAGGATGCCAGGAACTTTGTTGGGAGGGAATCGGACACTAGTCCATTTCCTGAAGACAGTCCAGAAAGCGCTCACTAACCAGAAGGTGGACAAGGCTATGGGGCCAGACAGGGTACACTCATGGGTGCTGAGGCAGTTTAGGAGGTACTAGCGGCACCTCTGACAGACTTATTTAACAGATACTGGCATGGTCCCAGAGGACTGGAGAAGGGCAGATGTAGTTCCACATCACTAAAGTGGTAGCAAGGAAGAGGCAGGCAATTATAGGTTTGTCAGCCTGACATCAGTGGTGGGCAAGTTAATGGAAACACTACTAAAAGAATGGACTGTGAAATATCTTGTATCCAACTGATTATAGGACCCAAGGCAGCATGGATTCACAGAGGGAACGTCATGCCAAACAAATCTAATATATTTATTTGACTGGGTGACCAAGGAGTTGGATCAGGGAGGAGCAGTGAACATGGCCTACCTGGACTTCTGCAAAGCTTTTAACGCCATTCCACATAGGGGACTGGAAAGCAAGTTGGGTAACTTGGGGTGGGTAATAAGGTATAACCTGGATAAGAAACATGTTAGCAGCTGGGACACTGAGTATTGGTAAATGGAGTTTGCTCAGAGGAAAGGAGGGTGACCAGCGGGGTACCTCAGGGATCAGTGCTGGGACCAGTCGTCCTCAATGTCTTTATCAGTGACATAGTAGAGGAACTGAAGGGAAAGTCTGTGTCTTTGTGGATTACACCAAGATCTACAATAAAGTGAACACTAGGGTGAGTGTGTATGTGTGTATATGGAAAGGATGGGCTGTGATCTAAAAAGACTGGAAGAGTGGTCAAGCAGTGTCAGTGGCTCAGTAGGTAGCACACTTGCCTCTGAGGCAGGAGATCAGAGGGTTGTGGGTTCAGTTCCCACATCTGGCACTTAGGTTAATATCCCAATACTGACACTGTAGTGCAGTATGAGGGGAGTGTTGCACTTCTGAAGTGCTGTCTTTCGGATGAGACATTAAACCGAGGTCCCATCTGCCTGGACTGGTGGTAGTTCAGGTGGATGTTAAAGATCCCATGACACTTATCAAAAAGGAGTAGGGGAATTTTTTTATTTATCAACGAAACAAAATATATACAGAAATCCAAAAAATATTGAAAAATCAAACAGGTCACACAAAATGACAGACATCAAAAAAATGCATGCAGGAAAAAAGCATCATGAAACTTCCCGATGAGCATAACAATATATATAGTTCAATTCCCATGTGGAGCAGGGAATTTTTTTTTTTGTTAGTTAACAGAACATCCAAAGAAAATTTCTGGTTACATCCACATTCAACAGAGTGAAGATAATAAAGTAGCTTCATAATTCAAAAACCTTTTGCATGAGGAAAAAATAAATAAAAAAAGAATACACAGGTCCTGTTTGAAACAAAAAGCAAAGGAGGAAATAAACAAATCATTAATAAAGATACAAATAGAATAATTGCTCCAAACAAAATGACATGTAAAAAATAAATGAAATCATACAGTTAAAATAAACATGTGAAACTTATTCTGAGCTATTTACACATGCCTATACCACTATAAATTCCTGTAAGCAGAATCCAAATCAAAACAAAATTCTTAGAATTCTGTATATGTTAGTCTTACTTGAACCAAGGAAATGGGTTCCAATATGAATCCCATAAATCTCTATCTAAAGTCATAAATTCTGGTTGTCTAACCAATTTAAGTTCTGTAGTAATGGTGATAATTAATTCATGAACAGTTATGTCTTGTTGCTGTAATACTAAATGGCATCTGATTTGCCAGATCCAATATAAGAAAAAGGACATAAGTAAACACATACTACTGTCCCGATATTGCCATTTTGAAGGGAATATACCATAATATAAAGCGTTAGGGTTAGTGGGAGAAAAATATCCATTTTACATCTTTCCTGTAACAAATCCCAGAATTTTAGGATATATGGACATGAAAAATATAAATGGTCCATAGCTTCAGTTTGTACAGTACATGTCACTGTAGGACAATATCTATCACTCATTTCTTTATGTTTGTGATTTCCTTTAGTGTTAATTCTCCCGTGGACCCCTAACCACACTATATCCCACATCTTGTGTGGTATCCTAGGTTCCAACAGTAAATGTTGTATTTGGTCTTGTTGTGTTATGGAAAATTGCGAAAATGGTAATTCTGAAAAACAAGTTTAAAATATCTATGTATAACCCTTTTCTAGGAAGATGGAGAAATACAGGAATGGAAATGTCCCATTTTTTAACATAATTAAAAATTAATTCCCAGAGGTGTAGTAGTCTAGGGGACCGTTTATTTTTGTGTAAAAAGTGCCCCGATTCCCATTCATGGAGCACTCCAGTAATCCTGATTTTTGTCCAGGCCACTCACAATTGTGTACTGTTTCGTAGTACTGGGAGTACATTTGCATATAAAAAGATTGAAAAATAAAATACCAAGGGATTTGGCATCCCTACCCCACCTTCTTTTACGTCTTTATGCAATACATTCCATTTTACATGGTTCAGTCTGCTGCCCCAAAAGCAAGAGAAAAAACAACCCATTAGTGCAGTTTCCAATTGTTTTGGTACTGGGTACATATAACTTAGATACAGGAAAAGCAGTAACAAAAACATTTTAATGATAAAAATTATTTTCAATTTCCCCATTCTCCATGCATTCCATCTTGTCACTTTAGCTCTGCCTTTGGCTAAACAAAAGTTGCAATTATACAAGGTCATATCCCCTGGCCCAAAATATAAACCTAAAATTTTACATGGTGAAGTTACTACTGGGATTTCTGCAATGGCCCCTTCACTGAGTTTGGTGCTTTGTATGTTCACACAATTACTCTTGGTTTTATTGATTGTGGTTCCCAGAACCTTCCCTATTGCATTTATCAGGTTACAAGCCATGTCCCCAGAATGTCTATCTTGTACTAAGAGACACAGGTCATCTGCATACGCCAAGGATTTAGTAGTTGATGTATCCTTATAACGTATTCCCTTTATGTTGGGTGATGCTTGTAAGAGTCGTAAAACTGGGTCCAGAGTAATGATGTATAAAAGGGGACTTAGGGGACAACCCTGGCGGACCTCAACTGCAAGTCTGCACTTTTTCCCCATACAGGCATTCTCGTAGGGGTTTTGCATATGCCAAGGCATAACACACCTGTATCCAGTGCATGACTGGGATGGAAACCCATACTGCTCCATACATAACCAAAGGTAATCATGTGACACTCGGTCAAAAGCTTTGGATTGGTCCATACTAATGACATAGCCTTGCATCAGTTCCTGAGTTCTAACCGACATAATTTCTGTTATTAACAGCAAAGCATCTGTAATGCACCATCCTGGTATTGAGCAATATTGTGTGTCAAAAATAATATAGTGTAACATTTTCGATAATCTGTTACTCAAGAGTTTAGTAAATATTTTGAAATCACAATTTAGTAAAGTAATGGGTCTCCATTTGGTAAGGTCTGATTTATTTCTGATTTGTATAAAAAAATCATAAGTCCTTCACACATTTGATCAGTAATCCTGTCCTCATCCAGAAAAGCATGATATATAGTAACCAGTTCTGGAGGGCATAATGTTCCAGAATAATTTGCACAGTTCTCCAGGTAAACCATCCGATCCAGGAGCAATATTATTTTGTAATGCGTATATAACTGTTTCTAGTTCTCGTGAGGTGAAGTTTGCTACTAAATGAGGTATGTCTGTAGGTTTAAGTGTTGGGAGAGCTGCTGACCTTATAAACCTTTCCATATTCTCTGTTCTCAGGAAATGGGAGCTGAATGTATTCATTATATGGGTTTCTAATACATGCATACTACCGGTATTACTAACATGCACCTCTCCATCATCTGCAACTAAAGAATCAAACTGCCTCCTATTTACCCTACTACGGCAGTCAAAGGGATTTGTTTGCTCCTTTTTTCCCTGTGTACCAAATCTTTGTTCTAGTTCCAGTGTTTATCTGTTATATTGAAAAGTATATATTTCTTGTTTCACCCAAGCAATTTCTTCCAATAAATCTATGTGTGATGAATTCTATTCAGAAAGCAGTGTCTGAAGCTGTCGTCATTTGGTCATATATTTTTGGTATGTGGTTTTGGCCTGAAATTTAGCCGTTTGTTTAAAGAATTATGGTATACATGATTTGGTGTCTTCCCACCATGAACTGGGTGAATCATATAGGAATGCTACTGTTTTTCTGTCTTCAATAATTTCTGTTAAGTCCTGTATAAGTTTCTCATCTTGTAACATGTTGGCATTTAATCTCCAGAACCCTTCACCACAAGCCCTTGAAGGGGATCGGAAGATACACTGGCACCAGTCAAAACATGGTCTGATGTCTCTATTGGCAAAGTGTGTGCTGAAATTAGTGGAGCAGTTCTAGATATGAAAAAAGTCAATCCTTGATGACAGTTTCCCTTTATGAAAGGTGGGTTGTGGGGTCCGTCCTCGCTGGCAGTGAGCATCTATTAAATCTGAACATTGTAGTATATAATGCATGTAGGATTTATCACAATATACCTTTTGCCCCTTTGTAGTTTGAGGCTGTACACAAAGATTTATATTAAAATCTCCTCCCAAGAAAACCATTCTACCTGTGCAAAGATAAGGCTGCATTTTCCTCAATAATTTTATGCGTTGTGCTTTGGTTTGAGGCCCATAAATATTAATAAGCCTGCAAGCTACGTTATAAAAGAATATCTAAAACCAGTGCTCTGCCTGGTTTTACCTCTATCTCTTTCTGTACTGTAATATATTTAGATGTAAAGCCAAATCCCACTCCACAATATAAATCTTTCTCCATAGACCAATACGAATGTCCCAAATGCCATTCCTTTTTAGCTTTTTGAACATCCTGTAATGAATGCAAATGTGTGTCCTAAAGAAATAAAACATAAAAAGGCAATTGGTATAAAATAAAAAATGTGGTAATACATTTTAAATCTGATTTTATACTGTTCACATTTAGGCTAGCTAGCCTAAGTAGCTGTGTTAGAGACTAAATGGTTATGTTACTTTGGAACTGGAAGGGGTCACTCTCTTTTTTCTCCCTTGCATTCTGATCTTAACAGTGCTTGGAAAAGGTTGATCAGAAGAGGGTTCGTTCTGAACAGATAATTCCAGATCTGCTGCTTCCAAACTATCTCCCCAGGACTGCAGTACTTCATACAAATTCCCCAAAGGAAATGGGTCTCAGTCAAGGGGCATCTCGTGAGAAGAATGGTGCTGTCTATGCTTTATAGGAATATCCTGAAAAGGTTACATGGAGTCTGTTGGGGTAAGCGGGGTAGGTGGGGGGGAGGCATGTCCCCAAGGTTTTGTAAAGATGCTTGCTCTGTCTGTAGTATCCTGGGTGAAGTAGGTGCTGTATTATCAGAATCTATCTCCTCAGTGTGAACTGGGTCTTGTGTTACATTGTCCCTGTGTACTGTTTGTACCAGTTGTACAATTGTAGTAGTGTCATACTGAGTATTCTGAGCTGCAGCAGCCTGGGGAAGTTCTGTCTGAGAGGTAGGCCGTGCAGTGCACCAACTACAGGACCCACGGCCTCGTCCCCTAGATGCAGAGAGTGGCCGACCCCTAGAATATTCAGCAGTTTTAAACATTTTTTTAGCCAAGTGCAAATAGTAGTCTTTTTTTTGCCAGTTCCTCTGAGTTGTGTGCAGCCCAGGGAAAAGTACTGAAAGAGTGCTCATTGTCTCCACAAAGGTTACAATTGGGACAGCAGTGCATACATTGGCCATATGGCCTAACATACCACATTGAAAGCATTTAGTCTGGGTACAATATGTGTTAAGATATGATAAGGATCCACATCTATAACAACTTTTTGTCTGGCCAGGATGAAATAAGATCCCCCTCTCCCTACCCAAATAAAAACAATTTGGCAGGTGTTGTATGCCTTGTTCTGTTTGTCGTAGAGTTATGCGAAAAGTCCACCCTCCAGTCCAAAAGCCATTATCATCCATTATGGGGTTAGGTGTACCCTGTATATTGCAACATTTTTCTAACCAAAAGATTACACTGTTGACGCTCATGCCCTTGTTTCGAAAAAGAATCGTTACAGTTTTCACAGTAGGTTTAGTAATGGGTATAGCAATAAAGTCACTCCATAAATCAGTGTCCTTAACCTCGTAGTACAGTCTCCAGAATTTGTCTAACAAAGAAGCAGTGCAGAAACTGATATCATAATTCATATCTCCAGGGGAATGAATAAACGCATACACTTCAGACGGTGTAAGTTTTAATGACTCCTTTATTGAGTGCATCCCAACCCATAGTCTAGCAGGAGACAGTATTGCCATGCCTCTATACCTAAGTCTCGCCACAAATCTATGTTTGGCTGCTTCCACTTGCTTTTTAAACAAAGTGACATAATTCATTCTTTGCTGTGTTGGCTGTTCCTGGGCTTGGTCCTAGTCTGAAGGATGTAACCCCCCCCCATGTCAACATCATAAGAAAGTAAATTTGTACCTGTTACAGTAGCATCTTCATTGTCTGTCCCCACTTCCCCATCCATTGAATGATATGAAATTGAGAAAGCTTGGGAAGTCCTTCGTGAATCTTTAGTTTGTACCTGTTGCAAGTTGCTTCTGTCAGTGTCTGTTGCAGCTCCATTCTCTGGGACCTCAGTATCATGTTGCACAGTTGCAGCAGCTGCTGTCCCCATCTCTGTCCTGCTCTGTGGTATATTTCCCTGGATCTGTTCTTCAGTTTGCATCTGAACTGGCTGTATTTCTGGTGTGCCAGGTAGTGGGATTTTATAGTCAGGAATCCATTGATTGCCAGCAAAAGTCCAACCTGCCTTCTCAAGGGCAGATTCCAGTGTCCATTCCACTGCTGTACCACTAAAGCCAATGCTGTCTGTTTGGCTTTCCTCCAGTTGTCCAACAATTTCCATTTGGTCCTGTGCTATAAGTGAAAAAACATTTGAAGCATCCATAGGTAACCGTTTGCCAGGTACACTTGTTGGGCTTGCTGCTGGTCTTTTTCTTTTATTTTCTTCCTCCATTTTAAATTTAACTGTATATTACTGTTCTGCAGCCAACAACATTTCTAATAACTGGGCCTTTTTTTCCTCCAAATCCTGTTGTAAAATATCTTTTTCATCCTCCATATCTTGGAACATTATAATATCAGTACCTGAAGCTGTCTGTGCATTGTCCATAGTAGGCAAAGTCAAGTTCTTAACTTCCATAGCCTGTGCTGAAGTACCAGGTATTGCTGGGCCATAAAAGGTAGGCTCCTGGGCCTTCTCTAAAACACAACCTTCCCCAGCAGTGATCAGTGATCTGGTCAGTATTGGGATCCTCCATCTCACTCATAGGAAGCAAGACCCCCTGCAGGTGAGTAGGAGAAGTTTTTATTAAAACAAAAACACACTTTTTTCCAAAACAAAAACAAATCATACAGTCATTATGATATCCATATGATCTACCCAATTCCAGTAACATTTTTCCACAGCTCTCTTGCTTTCTCTTCTCCTCATTATTTACATTCATCTTGAAAAATTTTATCTACTTCATCTTGAAACTTAAAAAAAAATTCCTGTACAGTCAAATCCTTATTCTGCAAAAATCTTGAGCATCTTTTTTGCCATATAGATCATTTCAAAACTGCCAAAATAACATAAAAATACAGTCTATTAACTTTTTCCCATTCTTTTGTTAACTGACCATAGATCAAAATCTCATATGTCATATTTTTAAAAGCTTGCATCCCCGAATAACTGGCTACCATACCCCAAAAAGATTTAATAAAATCACAATCAAAAAATAAAAGCTGCATGCTTTCCTCTTTCGTCCCACAATCTCTTTCTCCATATATTCTTTCCTCCATTCTTTTAAGTTTATGGTTACTTCTGACGTTTAACTTCCCATGACTACACATCCATACTACAGCTTTCATTTTTCCCAAAATTCTTTTTTCTAATGTAACAGCTAAAATTTCCTGATCTTTTATCCCTTTTTCTACCTTGTTTTTCCCAGAAATTCCTCTCCATAATTTCTTTATGCAGCTGTTTTCTGTTACCTCTACTTAGAGCATCCACTGTTACCCCTTCTCACTAGGTTAAATAATTCCTTCCAATTTCCATATATATTGGCCACATTTTACCTCCTACTATATTCCCTTTCTTCCCAATACATTTAATGAAAGGTACATTCCATTGCTGTGTTAACCAAGACCAAACTTTGTTCTCACCTTTTACTAATGGTACAATATTTGAAAACACAAAAATGTTAATATAAAAAACAATTGGATTTATCATGTTCAAACCCCCATCTTTTATGGTTCTATACGTTATCCCCCTTTTAATAGAATTTAACTTGCTACCCACAATAATAACTGAAAAAAAAGACTTTGAATTTTAGATTGCATTTGAAATGGTACTGAAAATGTATGCTAAAATAAAAATATTGGGACAATAAACATTTTTAATAAGTAAATTCTTTTCTCTCGTGTCATACTCCGTTGTTTCCATTTATGTACTTTTATTTGGGCTATTTGATACTTTTCTTCCCAGTTTTGTTGTATTGCATCATCCTCTCCAAATCTTATTCCCAGCACTTTAATGCTTCCTTCTGCTATCTCCAAATCTCCTCTTTTCTTTTTCTCCACTGTCCCAACGGATAAATTCTACTTTTCCCTTTATTTATCTTAATCCCTGTATATTGGCTATACTTCTCTGCTGACTCTAGTAACTTATCCCCTGAACTCTGATCTTTTACTAAAACTAAGCAATCATCTGCATAAGCACTTGTTTTATTCAGTTCCCTATTTTGCCATGCAATACATTTAATCTCTTTCTCCACTTCTATTCTCCTTTGAAGTGAGTCTAGACAAAATACATATAGTAGAGGACTTAATGGGCACCCTTGCTGAACCCCATTCCTTATATACATTGAAGTCCCTAGATGCCCATTAACCATAGGACAAATTTGCACTTCCTTATATATTGCTTTTATTAAACTAATTAATTCTGTTGGAATTTTAAACTTTTCTAAGGTATCCCATACATACTGATGCTTTACATCAAATGCCATTTCTTGATCCAAGGCATACAAATACCCTTGCAAAGAATCCTACTGTCCTTTATTTATGACTTCTCCAATATAAATTAAATTCTGGTGTATGCTCCATCCAGTAATAGCACACGTTTGAGACTGCATTATCAATTTCTCTGAAAAAGTCCTTAACCTATTATTTATTACCTTGGCTAAAAGTTTGTAATCTGAAGTCAATAAACTAATGGGCCTCCAAATGATTAAGTTATGTTTTTTCTCCTTTTTTATGCAAAAAAATCATTATTCCTTTTTTCCATGCTTTCTGCCAAATTGTCTCCATTCATTATACCATTGTATATTCTTGTTAAAATGGGAGGCATTTGTTTTTCCAAAATTTTATAGAACATATTCGAAATCCCATTCGCTCCAGGTGCCGTGCTATTTGACAAAGATTTTATTGCCTCTTTCACTACTTCTTCTTTAATTTCCCCCTTTATCACCTCTGCCTCATCTACCTCCAACTCTGGCATCTCAATTGTCAGAAAAAAATCCTCACTCTTCCTACTTTTTTGTTGCTGGTCTTTTTCCTTCACAAACTCTTGTACTGTACATTTAATATTTTCTATATCTGTATGTATCCTCCTTTTTCCATCCTGTAATTTGTACATAACTCGATTTTCTATTCTTTCTTTACTACTGTCATTAGGATTTGTATGATATTTTGTTCCCTGGGCACCACTTTTTTGTTCCATAATTAAAGATGTGACCCTATTATATTGGTATTCTTTCATTTTAACCTTCATTTCTTCAGTTTGTTTAGATTCATCCACCTTATCTTTAACCTGCCTTGTCATAAATTTATATAATCTAGCCCTTAATTTTAAATACTTCCCATAATTTGTTGCCTCTACTTTCTGTCCTTCTTCGATCATATATTGTTTGATTTCATTTTTAGTATCTTCCCAGCATTCTGTTCCATTATCATATAATTCCATAACTGTTAACTTATCTTCCAGTATTACTTTAATCTTTTCTATACAAGTATCTTCTTGTAGCTTAGCTGTATTCATCCTCCAATAGCCTTTTCCTATTCCCCCAAGTTAATTTCAACTTCTACTGCCATATGATCTGATGTCTCAGTTGGTATACTCCTAATATCAATTATCTTCACTCTTTTTTTACCATCCAGAAATTTATATGAGTAGAGCCTGAACCCTTGAAATATATGTGTTCTCCTTTTTTCCCTTTCAACTTATATCCATCCTCCATCCCAGCTTTATCTAACATTCTTTTCAAGTGAGTTGTATCACAAAAAATTTTTGATGTTGCCCTCCCCCAATCTGCTCTAGATAACCCACAGTTAAAGTCTCCCCCCACACCACAAGTTTTATAGTATGCAAATAAGCCTCTATTTGATCTATTAGCATATTCCTTTCTTTTTTCCTTTGTGGATTATAAATTACAATAATTCTCACAGAATTCTTTTTTAAGATATCAATAATTATAGCTCTTCCAGGTACCAAATCTATTACTTTTAACATTTGAACATCATGAGAAGAGAAAGCTACCCCCACCCCTGTACACCTATCTATCCCAAAGGACCATAAGGATGGTCCCCATGTCCAGTCCTTCTGAGTTTGTTGAATTTCATCTATAGTGTGTAACCTAGTGTCTTGGAATGCATATAAGTCACTTTTTAAGTCATACAGTATTTTAAAAGTTACCAGCCTCTTCCTTCTATTTTTAATACTATTTGTATTATGAGTGAGGCATTTTAAACTTCCAATTTTGTTTTCCCCTCACTTTTACCCTGCCTCTTTAGATTTTTTCCTTTTCTTTGACACCTGCGTGTCTGTTGTGTCTCCATCTTCCTCTCTTGCACCTTCAGAAAGATCAACGTTGGACCGATCAGAGCCCTCCTCCATAGTGGACCATTCCTTGTCTTGTAATAAGGTGTATTTATTTGTTAACTCTACACCTTCACAATCTTTTTCCGATGAAATTATCTGTTTTGCTGTACTTTTATTTTGTTTTTAGATCTTGTAACCGTAGTAAATCCAGTTTCTTTTTCCGTCTTCCCCTCCATTTTAGAAGTCCCTGTTTTTTCTTTTGATTATTTTTGCTCTGGTATTACCAACCCTTTAGTCTAAGGTTGTACCTTTATTCCTTTTTCCATGTCCTCTCCGATAATGGCTTCCCTTATTACCTTATCTTGCTTCTCTTTCTCTTTCTGCACCACAGTCAGGTAGACATCTTGCTCTGCTCTTTCTCCAGTTTCTGGGCTGTTATGGGAAGCCCAGGGACATTTTGCAAAGGTGTGCCCTTCCTCTTCATGCAAACTACATTTAACTTGGTTTGTGCATTCTTCCCGCAAATGCCCAACAACCCCACAAAGGCCACACTTGACTTTACCACAGACATTACTTAAGTGACTTCACTCTCCACATTTGTAGCAGGCCCGCACTTGGCCTGCATAAAAAACAATGCCTCTATCTTGGCCTAGAGAGAAACAGTTTGGCAAATGTTGAATTTCCCCATCTACTTGTTTAAGTGTTAGTTTATATTTCCATCCACCTGTCCACAGACCATTTTCATCCAATATCAGTTCCGGTGGCCCATGCATTACACACCTCTGCTTGATCCAGAAATTAATGTCGACCACATTGATGCCTTCATTTCGAAATAACACAGTCACTATCTTAAAAGCAGGTTTTGATAATGGAATAACTAAGAAATCCTTCCATAAGTCTGTATATTTCATTTGCTGATATAATTTCCAAAAGCAGTCCAACCCTCCTCCATGTTTAAAACTTGTCAAATTCTGTACTTCCTGGTACATGAATAAGGGCATATATTTCATATGGATAAAACTTCATTTTATTCATTAAGAGTTCTTTCCCAATAAAAATTCTGTTGGGCACATCCTCAGAGGGCCCTCTAAATCTCAAGCATACCGCATTTCTTCTTTTAGCTTGCTGTGGTTTTATATCTTTAGGAAATAATCTTTCTTTAGTACTCCCATCCCAGGGTTTCTCCTTCTGGCCTTCCCCTTCCTCCTGCATTTCTTTATCTGTTAATATCATTTTCTGCTCAAGCTCCATAGATGACTCTTCATTATTGCTATCAAGTCCATCAAAAATTATCTCTTTTGTTTTATCTGCCTCTGATGTTACATCTTTCTGTTTTTTTGCTTCATCCACTTTTTCCCCAAATTTACGTTCTACATCCCTTGTGTCTTCTTTTTGTTTTTGACTAATTCCTGATGTACTTGGCCTGTTTGGATCCCACCCAGACCCATCATCCTTTCTTTTCCAACCTGCTTGTAATAAGGCTTCTGTTACCCATTCAGGTGTGTCTGCAAAGTCTCTAGAAGTTCTCTCTTCTGAATCTGAAACCTCCTTTTTTTCTCCTTTACTGTTTTCTAATGGGTCCTTTTTTTCTGTGACTTCCTCAATATCTTCAAAATCTGCGTTTTCTTTATTTGTTTTAGCTCTTTCTTTACTTTCTGTCTTGCTTTCTACAATCCTTTTCAGGCCAAGCCATTTCCAACTTACTTTCACCTTTCCTTTCTGTGCTGACACTTTCACTTGTTTTTTTCCCTGTCTCCGCAGGTACAGCTTGCTTTGATACTGCCACATCATTGCTTCTCAATTTAACCTGATAGGAGTCCAACCTATTTTCTTTGCTTTCCCCAACAGAAATATCTGGCTCTATAAGACCTCCTGTTTCTTTACTCTTTTGCTGATTATTTTCCAAAACATTTTTTTACTCACGCTTGCAACATCTCCACCTCCATCTCCACGGAAGAAGTTCTCTTAATTTTCTTTTTCCTTTCCAGCCCTCACTCGAACTTCTTTGATCCATAAAAGTGTCTGAACTCATTTTCAGGCCTCTAGTGGTATACAAGACAGGGAAGGAGGCCCTCTCCCCTGCCACATCAGCACTTCTTCCTCCTCTGCTGTCCGGCTCCAAACTGTGCTCCTCCACTCTGCTCTCAGGAAGTCAAGCCCCCTGCTGGCAGAGCAGGGGAATTTCCCTCATTCACTAAAAAAAATACCATCAACTGCTTAATCTGGCTCAATCTCAATAGCTTACCATCTGTATCCCCCCGGTCGCCCCTGAAAAAAGGACTTCTAGGCCCAGTGGGCTTACTGGTGTCAAGAAATCTAAAACAAAACAAACAAAGGGTATGGCAACTAGGTTTTATTGCAAAAAAGTGCAAAATAATGCACTTGGGCCATAGAAACCCAGGAACTGAGTACAAAATGGGTGGAGTGATACTGACAAAGACCAAACAGGAATGATACCTAGGGGTAATCTTATTGAACAACCTAAAGATGGCCAGGCAGTGTGACAAGACAGTCA